>JASDDO010000028.1:150907043-153468472 GCA_030015575.1 Agapanthus africanus | reverse complement strand
ATGAAAGACCTGGGCAATGCCTCCTACATTCTGGGATCTAGATCTATCGTGATAGATCTAAATGGATGTTGGGACTTTCACAGTCCAGGTACATCAACACTATACTGAAAAGATTTAGTATGGAAGATTCAAAGTGCGGTAATCTACCGGCTTGTCATGGAATCACCCTCTCCAAAGAGATGTCTCCAAAGACTGATTTGGAAAGGGATCGCATGTCTATTATACCCTACGTTTCTGCGGTAGGCTATATAATGTATGCGATGTTGTGTACCAGACTAGATGTTGCTTATGCACTAAACATGGTAAGCAGGTATCAGTCAAACCCTAGGAAGAAGCACTAGATAGCAGTAAAGAACATTCTCAAGTACCTGAGAAGGACTAAGAAGATGTTCTTGGTGTATGGCGGAAAAGACCTCCAGATCGAGGCCTTTGCTAACTCCAGCTTCCAGAGTGACAAGGATGACTCCAAGTCCATGTCGGGTTATGTCTTTACCCTCAATAGAGGAGCGGTCTGTTGGAAGAGCTCCAAGCAGGACACCGTTGCTAACTCGACAATAGAAGCGGAGTATATCGCTGCTTATGACGCCGTGAAAGAAGCTGTCCGGATGAAGAAGTTCGTGATAGAACTTCAGGTGGTTCCATCCATTGTTGATCCAATACCACTGTATTGTGACAACAACGGTGCTATAGCTTTAGCAAAAGAACCTATGTCCCATCAGAAGTCTAGAAATATCTTAAGGCGGTATAACCAGATCAGGGAGATCGTGGATCGCCAGGAGATTGAGGTGCGGAGAGTAGACACGGAGAACAACACTGCAGATTCACTCACAAAGGCCATCCCTCAGACACAATTTGAGAGGCCATTCGAGATGATTGGTCTGTGATATGCCAATACATGGCCTTAGTGCAAGTTGGAGATTGTTAGTGATATATGCCCTAGAGGCCATTATTGTATAGTACCGGTTTGTATATTACATTTTGGAAGTTTGGGATATACACCGATATAATAACAGTCTTACTCAATATGGTAGTATGCTATTTAGTTTAATTCTATCTTAATATGTGTATATATTTCTTTTAACGTATCGCTAATACATATTGATAGAGACCTTACGATCTTTGCTTGACTAACAACGTTGTGATGGCAGTCACACTAGTGGGGGCTGGGTAGTCTATAAGCACATCCTTATACTAGTCCCTAGTCGTAGGATTATAAAGACGAGGTATTGATACTCCAGAGTAGACTAGTGTATACGCTTCTCATCTTAACAGGGGAGATGGTCTGTCCCACAGCTATTAGTACGTCGTACTGGAGATAGTATACATGTGCTCATTGGGTTATGAATTACACTGGACGGACTTGTGGGGAACTGCTAGTTGGTATTATAACTATCGTTAGGTAGCAGTTCCCAAGTAACATGAGTGCAGGTTAGTCCGTTGACTTGACATCGCTAGTTCGTCTCAAGTGTGTTTCCACTGTTCTTAGATTACTACCCTACCACGGCTCAAAAGATTCGTGCAAACAGGTAGTAGTTGGGTGCAGTCCCGAAATACTTGGAGGCAGTAGCGATTAGATATGATTCGTCTCTTCCAGTATTGGGGGTTGATATCGCACTGTGTTCGGAAAGCCATTACACAAAGTCCCTGACCAGGGTAAGCGAGATTTACTGGTAGGTACTCCAGTAATTTCTCATGGTGTTTTGGGCTCTACGCCGGCATGACTTATTGCGCTATTAGGGGTCTGACGGTTACCACCCCAAGGCCCGATATGCGATACTTTTAGACGAACAGACCAGAATGTACGAAGATTGTCACAGATAGGTCCAGTAGGAGTTCGGATGAGTTTTCTTATCGCCCTTCTTATCAACAGATACCTGGGTAGCCAATACGTACAGCTAGTACCGCTGACGAGCTTGTGGTTAAACCCACTATCAGCGTACTGTCGAGTCTTTAGAGTACCACATAGAGGGTTTCCCTACTTCAGGCAAAACGATGTAGAGGCCGTATGGTTTTACGGAAGGGGTTCGATTATATACGTGTACTAGCTACAAGGATCATGATTTGGACGGATAATACTAGTATGCTTTGGTTTAATCCAGATCCTAGTATTAGATTATTGGATTGTTTTCATCTCTTTGTATTCGTATTTTTCGGAATACGGATACATGTATGTATATACGGCGAGGGGTATTCTTATAATTTATGCAAGAGTTCTTCTAGAAGAAGACACCTCATTTGTTGTATAACTATTTTATTAAATGGTTAATGAGGTGGAGGTATGCGGTGTTGATTGGCAATAAATGAAGCATGGCTACTTGGTGACTCATGGGATGACTATTGAGGCATGGTTGCATTTTATTATTATTGTTGGAAAATAATTTGCTTCATAGTTATCAACATTATCCATTCATCATTCATTCCATCCTCAACACTCTCTCTCCTCCAAGCTCTCTTCTTCTTCCTCAAACCCTAATTGCCTTATGAGTTGAGAAACCTAGGGTTCTTGAGACTAATCAATCCATAATCACTCTCTACATATTCTAGGCTACTTAGATTAGCATACTAGGTACCTTAGTTACCTCAGTTTAGAGGTAGGAGCTCAAAGTACACACTCTCGGGTGGATCATCTTTGACGCGAGGAGGCGGACGATCTAGTGTGATCCGTACACTCTTCGAGGAGCTCAAGAAGAGGAGGAGGAGAACAAGAACCGAAGGACAAGTATATGGAGGTATAACTTTCTTCATAGCAGTTAGAACCTCCTATTAATTTAGTTAGTTAAGGTTTAAGTATTGATCCTGGAGTTTAGTCGGTGTTGCGAAGCCCGTAAAAATCGTTTTTTGCATTTTCCTCCGCGAACGCGCGGGGTGTGTGACATTGACTTACACCTAGGATATATATGTATAGGACAATCTTGCTCGATAAGATAGTATGTTATCTGGTTTGACTTTAACTTAACATGTGTATATGTTCTATTTTAAATTACGTATTTTGATGACATGATGGTAAAGCCCGTAGGATCTTTTCTTGACTACTAAAGTTGTGATGGAGATTATACTCGTGGGGTCTAGATAGTCTATAAGCACATCCTTAAATTGTCCTAAGTCGTTGGAGTTTTGAGATAGGGCATCGATACTCCGGAGTAGACTAGTGTATATATTTCTTATTCCCGTAAGGGAAGATGGACTGTCCCACAACCATTGGTATACGACATCAAAGATAGTATACATGTGCTTATTAGGTTATGAATTACACTGGATGGACTCTCCGAATACTTCTAGATGGTAATATACTTATCGTCAAATAGTAGTTCTCTGGTGACATAGGTACATGTTAGTCTTTAGACCTGACATCGTCATTCGTCTCGAGTGTGTTTCCACTGTACTTAGATTACCACCCTACAATGGCTTTAAAGAGTTATTCTAATAGATTTTAGTTGGGTACAGTCTCTAAGCACTTGGGGACAGTGAGCGATAGAAAGGATTCTTCTTTCTCTGTATAGGGAGTTGATGTCGCGCTGTGTTCGATTGGTCATCACCATAAGACCTTGGCCAAGACAGTTGAGATTTATTGACTGCGAGATCAGTAGTTTTTCGGGATGGTTTTGAGCTACATCGACACGACTTATTAGATTATTAGGGGTCTGACGTTTTCCACCCCTAGACCCAGTATGCGATACTCTCAGACAAAGAGACTGAACTGTATGGAGATTGTCACTTTCAGGCTCAGTAGGGATACAGATAAGTTTGCTTATCGACCTTACATTCGATCAATACCTAGGCTACTGTTACGTACAGTTAGTGCCGCTGACATACTTGTGGTTAAATCCACTGCCAGTGTATTGTCGAGTCTTTAGAGTACGATTTAGTGTACGTACAGTTAGTGCCGCTGACATACTTATGGTTAAATCCACTGCCAGTGTATTGTCGAGTCTTTAGAGTACGATTTAGTGTACGTATTTTGATACGTATTTAGGTTCGATTAAATACATGTTTTTGTACACGTACTTTTAATCGGACATTTTTTTAATATCAGCCGGTTTTAAAGATAGCCGGATTATCACATTTGGATGAAATGTGAGCTAGTATTATATATATATGTATGTGTGTGTGTGTGTGTGTGTGTGTGTGTGTGTATATAGAGAGAGAGAATAATAGAGGAAAGATGCCATAGGAGGGAATTTCCTCCTATGGCGTCGAAAAAATACCCCTCTTTTTCCGACAATCAGCACCCACCATCTTCATCGTTATCATATAAGATGTGGGTACACCAAATTTCATGTGATTCTACAACTTTTCACCGTTGATTTAGTGGGTTCAAAATTAACGGTTTACCGACAATAGAACTTTTTACATTGCTAAATCAACAGTGAAAGAGTTATAGAATCACATGAAATTTGTTGTACCCACATCTTAGATGATAACGATTAAGATGGTGGATGCCGATCGTCGGAAAAAATGAGGGAGAGGGTATTTTTTCGACGCCATAGGAGAAAATTCCCTCCTATGGCCTCTTTCCTCCATTATTCTCATGTGTATATATATATATATATATATATATATATATATTTGGTACTTCTCTCTTCGGTATTTGTATTTTGACAGAATACGGTATTTATACGAATATGAGTATTTATATAAATACGTGCATTTGTGTCTATTTACCACCGAAAGACCGGACAGAGCTGTTGGGACGTCTAGCTTGAATTTGGGGACAGACGGTATTTAGACATATCCACCCACCTCTCCGAAGATACCAAGTTGATTTATGGCACCGTATATCAGAGCTTTGGATAGACGCGGCTGTTGTAGTAGATTTCATCAGATTCCCCCTCATTTGTGAGGGGTTTTGATTGTGGGGACACTCTTCCCTGCATGCACAAGCCCCTGCAATTAATTACATTATCACGTTGCGTAACCATTTTCTCCTGCTTCGGCAGTTCAATTCGTGTCGTGTGTTATTTTGTTTATTATGGTTCCCCGTGAATTGTACACGGAGACTAATTTATGTCATCGCCCGTAGGGCGTGGATCAGTCCAAATCCGTATATTTTAGATTTGGGTTTGGGTTTTTGAACTTAGGTTATATATTTCTTTAGTTCAAAAATATTTTGTTTTATTTAAGGACCGTTAATCTAGCTTGAGATTAATATCAACTTAATTATATGAGCATTTAGGCTCAGTTTGTTTTTAACTAAGAATACATTAGCCAAATTTTAGACTAAGATCAACTTAGCAATATTTTAATAATCATTTTTATTTAAGATTCAACAACAGAGCATTTGGGCTCAGCTGTAAGAAAACATCAGAGAAAGACTTTTAGCCAATTTGGGCTTGGTCTACTCCGTATTTTTTTGTTCAAAAGTGCTAAGCACTTATTTGGGTCCTGTTTTTTCAGCCCTCTTTTTTTTATGCAAAATTTCTAAGCACTTGTTTGAAGCTCTGGCGCTCACATGGGTATCATGTGAAGCCTTCAGTTATGGACGCTGCCCAATCAGTGCTAAGCACTCAGTCCTTTTGACTGAATATATATATATATATATATATATATATATATATATATATATATATATATATATATATATATAGTGCTAAGCACTTTTTATTTGGCGTCCACGTGAGGAGCACGTGCGAGGCTGTATAGTTTTATTTTGTTGGGCGCCCACGTGATTTTCACATGAGGTGCTGGGCGCTGGCCAATCAGTGCTAAGCACTTAGCCGTTTTGGCTGTATATGAAGTGTTAAACACTTTTACTCAGCGCTCACGTATATTTCATGTGAGGCGCTGTCCTTCTGTTTTGGGCGCTCGTGTGTTTTTCAACTGAGGCGTTAATTCCTTTTCTTTTTTAGAAATTGATTCTCTGTTAATGGCATTTTGACCATTAATGATCACCAGGATCTTTGTTTTGAAGATCTGGGATCAATTTTTTTTTAAGAACTAAGTTCTTATGTTTTTTTCTTTTATAAGAACTAAGTTTCTTTTTAGGGTTAAATCCTATTTTCAGAGGAATTAAATTCCTGTAGGATAGTTTTTTTTTCGTTTTTCTAGTTCTGTTCTTAATTTTTGATTCTTAAGAACAAGATCTTCCCGATGAGAATTAAATTCTCAATTTATGGGAGACTTGTCTTGTGGATCTCAGATCCAGAGAAAGAACTAAGTTCTTGAGAAGAGTTAAACCCTCAGATATTCTATGATAGGTAAAGGATATGTTTTGATCTCTGTGGTTTCTTTACCTAGGGTTTGAGAGGAGGAAGAAATTCTTCTATATTGAGAATTAAATTGTCTGTTGTTTTTAATAGCCTTCTGAATTTTTGCAGAATCTTATGGGGGTTTCTTCTATGTCTGATGGGATCCACGGAGGCTTGAAGTCTCGGGTCCTTTATATAGTGGAGGTAAATTGTTAATTAGTTTTGAGAAAATCTCTCATTGAGAGATTCCAATTGATTTAATTGGTCACAAAATTGTTCGGAGGATTTTATCCACCATTGGATTTTTGATCTGGTGATTTTTGTTTCACAAAATATGTTTTCTTGTTTTTAACAAGATTGGGGAAATATTTTCCCAGATACAGAAATTTTTTCTGTCAAATAGTGATTTTTAATTACCATTGGATTTTTAATCTAAGGGCTCTTTATTTTACAGAGAACAATCTTTTTTGTTAAGAAAGATTGGGGAAATATACTCCCAAAAATAGAATTTAATTCTATCATTGGATCTTTGATCCAACCGAGAGTATTTTTTCTCACTTAGAAACATTTGGGAGATATTTTCTCCAAATAGAATTTAATTCTATTATTTGATGATTTATCAACACCATTGGATCTTTGATCCGACAGCTCTATTTAACAGAGAGTATCCTAGTTTTTAAAGAAATATCCCAATGTAGAATTTAATTCTACTTAATTTTAACTTGGGCGCCGGTGCTCACGTGTTGCGCACGTGGGCGCCACTTAAAAATTTAATTCTTATGTATAATAGGCGCTCATGTGCTTTGCATATTTACGCCCACGTGATCTTTACGTGCGGCGCCACCATAGGATTTAATCCTAAGGGGTTGGCACTGGCGCTAGCGCCCTTGTGGGGAGCACGTGAGGCGCCGCCTCATTAAAATTTAACAGAGTTTATCTCTTTTTATTATGTTTAAATATTAGGGGAACAGATGCTCCTATGCTTTGCACATTGGCGTCCATGTGAACTTTACGTGCGACACCATCATAGGATTTAATCCTATTAAAGGTTGGCGCTGATGCTGGCGCTCTCATGGGGAGCACGTGAGGCGCTCAAGGATTTAATCCTATTTGAGATGATAGTTACATGCTTTGCATATGGGTACATGTGTTTAACACGTGGTGCTTTCCCTTTATTTTTTAAGGGAACAACAACTTCCGAGCCAAAAAAAATTTAGTGGGAGCAAATGCCCCCCACTATTTTGCCTACATAAGTTTGTATGTGAGTTAAATAGTGCAAAATAATACATTGCCATAGAATTGATGGCTTAGGAGACAAGTTTACGATCCCTGTCGCCTAAGACTTTTTCATCTTCATGAGCCGTAAGGGTATCAAGAAGGTTTTTCTCCCTATGAGTAGTGAGCATCTCATAGGTGCGTATTCTCCCTAGAAATCGTGAGGATTCCTAAGTGTCTTTCACCTCCGTGAGTCGTACGGATCTCATGTAGGTATTTTCTTCTTACGAGTCGAGGGGACCCGCAAGTGGCTTCTTTACTTCATTGGCATATAATTTTGACGAATGTGGCCCGTGGATAGTATACAAGAGTTAGTTTGGACCTTTTTGTAGGGCAGCGATGGTTTAGGAAACAGTTTAGATCTGTCGCCTAAGTCTTTTCAAATTTATGAGCCGTGAAGGTCTCATAAAGATGTTTCTCCCTACGAGTCGAGAGGATCTCGTAGGTGTATTTCTCCTTAGGAGTCATGAGGACTCCTAAGTGCGTTTTCTCTTGAGAGTCGTAAAGATCTCATAAGAAAATTTTTCCCTTACGAGTCGAGAGGACTTATAAGTGGTTTCTTCTCCTCATCGGTATGCGACTTTGGAGAATATAGCACGTGGATAGTATACAAGAGTCAGTTTGGACCTACTTGTAGGGCCACGGTGCTTAGAAAACAGGTTAATATCCCCGTCGCTTAAGTCTTTTCACTTTCATGAGCCATGCGGGTTTCATAAAGATGTTTTTCCCTACGAGTCGAGATGAGTCAAGAAGATCTCGCAGGTGTATCCTAACGTGAAATATAGATAACCCCTTTTTTGATAGAGGTATGTTAGGTTTTCGGTACTAGGATTTTAGTCCGTGATACCGTTGCGTTGGCTGATATATTCCTCGATATGCAGTCTTTAAGCCGCTGTTCAAGTAGCCCTGCGACTGTCGCATCTCTGATCCCTTTTGAGGCTGGACAAGACATCTTCAAGTAATATTCTTAGGTCATATTACCGTTGGAGGAACAAGCGTTAGGAATTTATCATGACACTTTTGACTTAAGGTTAGGCTTAATTTGGAGCTCCGATGAGTTATAGATGCACCCTTCTGGGGTAGGATGATCTCTAATGGTCTTTTAAGTTTTATATGAGTTGCCATTAAGACCTGAAGTTAGGAATATGCCGTCACTTCATTTTTTTATGATATCACGCCGATTCTTTGCTAAAGTAGGATAGACATCTGTATGACTTCTATGTTGTATGTATCGCCATCGAGGTCTGAAACTAGGAATATGCCATTGCTCCAATTTCATTTGATAGCTACATTGGCATCCTGCTGAATTGAGAGGGAACGCTGGGATAGTCTTTAGGTTGTATATGAACCGTCAAGACTTAGAGTTAGGATTTTACCATTACTCCATTTTTGTTTTGACCCTTGGGTCTTTCTTTTTTAATGATGATGTTGCGTCTACATCCTGCCGGAATGAGAAGGAACGTCGGGATGATATCTAGACTGTAGATGTTGCCATTAAGACCCGAAGCTAGAATTTTGCTGTCACTTCACTTTTATTTGGTTGTTGTGTCTGCCCCTGCTAGAATGAAGGGGGAACACAGGGATAGTCTTTAGCTTGTATATGTACCGTCAAGACTTGGAGGTAGGATCTTGCCATGGCTCTATTTTTGCTTTGACCCTTGGGTCTTTTGTTGACGTTGCGTCTGCATCCTGCTGACATGAGAAGTACGTCGAGCTGGAATTAGGATTTTTCCATCACTCCCTTTTGATTCGGCTCCTTGGAGCCTTTATTAACGCCGCGTCTACACCGAGAAGAAACGTTGAGTTGGAGCTGAGATTTTTCCATTACTCTATTTTTGTTTTGACCTTTGGGTCTTTCTTTTTTGATGGTGACATTGGTCTGCATTCTCCCGGAATGAGAAAGAATGCCGGAATAGTCTCTAGGTTGTATATGTACTGTCAAGACTTGGATCTCCTTTTGACAAAACGTGGTGGGAAAATATGGTTCCGTTTCTTTCAATTGTGCCGATGGATCGTACACAAAGGTCAATATGGATATACTTGCAGGGCAGAAAAAATTTATATAATTTTATTTTTTATATATATATTTTTATTTTTCCGCAATATTCTATCATTTCACCTTTTTATATCGCGAAAGTCACGATTGCCCAATCATTTTGGCTATTTTATTCGCGGTGCCCAATAATTTCGGTTATTTTTTTACTCGCTATTTTTTATTGCGAGTTGCCTAAATATTTCGGCTATTTCATATGCTTTCTTTTTTGCTCACTGATTTTTATTGCGAGTTGCTCCATCATTTCGGTTATTTCATATGCATTTTTTCTCGGCTCGATGAGTTTTATTACGAGTCAGAAACTTGAGATCCGATCCCAATCTTGGCATCAGCATCGCTGCAACCAGAATATTGTCAGGAGCGAATCATCATTTGCCGTGAGAGGAATTAGGGTTTGACACCTGTTTAGGCATCAACATCGCTACAACTGGGATATTGCCAGGAGCGAATCATCATTTTCCTCTGTCGATTTGGACAAAGGTGGCTTAGCAAACAGGGTCAGGATCCTGTTGACTAAGGGTTTTGACTTCATGAGCCGTACGGGTCTCATAAAGATATTTCTCCCTATGAGTCATGTGGATCTCGTAGGTGTATTTCTCCTTAAAAATCGTGGGGATTCCTAAGTGCGTTTTCTCTTGTAAGTCGTAAGGAGCTTCCAAGAGTGTTTTCTCTTTATAAATCGAGAGGACTTACAAGTGTCGCTCACCATATGGGGACATTTCTCGCCATTGGTGGAACTTGGTGGGAGAATATTTATTTATGACCGTGGATTATATACAAGGGCCCGTATTAGACCGCCTGTAGGTCAAAAGGGTTCTGTAGGGTTTTTGATGGTTTAAGAACAAGTTTAGATCCCTATAATTTAAGGATTTTGAATCCTATGGGCCGTGAGGGTCACATAGGGGGAAATTTTCCTTACGAGTCGTGAGGATATCGCAAGTGTATTTTCTCCTTAGGAGTCGTGGGGATTCCTAAGTGTGTTGCTCCTTTGTGAGTCGTAAAGATCTCCCGCCGGTACTTTTTTTAATTAATTTTTTTGACGAGATTGCGCCCTTTCGGGTTTTCACAAGCTCGCCGGTAGTCCTACTGTTTTTACTCACGGCACCCTTTCGGGTTTTCATCCATGCCCTTTTTGCTTGTGGACATACCCTTTTTTTAAGCAGCTCGCAAGGTAATGCACCATTAGCTGAAGACCTCGGTCTTCTTCAAAGGACTATCTCACGTGAGATCCGGGAGAGTTATGAATCGTTTATGCCCGTGGATTGTACACGATAATCGATATGGGGATACACCGTAAGGCTAAACGTGTGAGTTTAAGGACATGACAGTCCTTTATCGCCATATTTTGAGGCGAAATACTATATTAAGGGCGTTCCGGTCCAACATTCCTATTTTAGGGATGAAGATTAGTTTAGGGACGTTTCGGTCCAGCATTAGTTTAAGGACGTTTCGGTCTATTATTAGTTTAAGGACGTTTCGGTCCAGCATTCCCATTTTGGAGACGAACATTAGTTTAAGGACAATTCAGTCCATTATCACCGTGTTTGAAGCAATGCCCTAGTTTAAGGACATCTCGGTCCATTATTAGTTTAGGGACATCTCGGTCCATTATCACCATTTTTGAGGCGACGAAGCTTTTGGATACTACTTTTAGGGTTCTGACTCAGGACGATAACAAGTGGACATAAGCGTCGTCATTTATTATTGACCTAAGTCGTGACTTGTCAAACGTAGTATTTTTTTAAGGAATTTGCCGTTTATTGGCCGGAGGGGTCTTTTGCCATGCATATCCATGAGCAGGTAGGCTCCACCTTGGTAGAATTTCTCTATGATGTACGGGCATTCATAGTTTGGCTCAAACTTCCCCCGTTTTGCATGATTGGGATCATTGGTCTTTTGACGACCAGCACGAGTTCGTCTTGGCGGAATATTCTCGGCCTGGTCAATCTTTCGTATGACCATGTCATCCTTTCCTTATAGCCTCCAGATTTTGCTATGCTATAAGGCAAGTTCCGTCGAGGGCGTCGAGCTCCTCGAGCCTAAGATGATCATTTTCTTCAGCTGTCAGCTCGTAACAAACCGCTACTCATAAGGAGGGGAGTTCTATCTCCAATGGCAGCACTGCTTCTGTGCCGAACACTAATGCGTATGGTGTTATATTTGTGGCCGTCTTGAACGCTGTTCGGTACGCCAAGAGAGCTTCATGCAGCCTTTCATGCCAGTCTTTTTTGTTTCTGGACACCGTCTTTTTAATAATCATTATCAGGGTTTTGTTGAAATCTTCAGTTAGACCGTTGGCCCGAGAATTATAAACTAAAGAGTATCTCCAATCTATTTTATATTGCTGTGCGATGCGGCTTATTTTATGACTCCTATAAGCTGGCCCATTATCCGAGATTATTCGCCGTGGAGTTCTGAACCGATAGATGGCATAGATTCTGAAGAAGTAGAGGATATTCTGCGTCTTCACTTCCCTTAGTGGTACTGCTTCTGCCCACATAGAGAAGTGATTAGTCTAAAATATTGCAAATCTTTCATTTTTGCATACAGTGATTAGTCTAAAATCTTTCATTTTTGCATACATTTGAATGAATATTTTCCCCACTATTGTTAAGTACTAAAAGGTGTATATTATAATTATAGAACATATGAGGGTTTATGTGTAAAAAGTTTATTATCATATGTTTCTACATTATAATTAACATAATGAGGGAAAATACATGCATATAATATTTATATGAAATATTAGTAATTAAAATATGCACATCATATCAAATATTTCTAATTAATATTCTTAAGATCTAATATCATATAAAATGGTTAGGATAATATCTCAAAAATACCAAATTCTACTGATACTATGATTTGGATATTGTGCAGATATTAGCTCATGTCTAGAATCCAAGTAAGATATCCGACTCAAATCGGGATATCGAAACCGAATCAGCCAAAATTTAGAAGCAAATCGAGAGATCTATTAATGGCAGAGATTCAGAGCATTATTTTCAGAATCTAGACATCGAAAGGATCTCCAAACATCAAGATAAAATACCAGAAAAAATCCCCAAAGCTGAAGCCACCAAACCGCCGCGGAACCGCGGCCAAACAAGGCTATATGCGGCGGTCCACGGCTCATCTGTAGCCATATGATGTGAGATTTTGGGGATATTATTGTAACAACACATATTCACTTATGGCATCTAGGGTTTCTAGTTTCTGGGACTATATATAGGACCGAAAGCTTCATATTCAAAATCATCACCAAAGAGATCAAGAGGTCTAAGCGGACCACGCATCCGAGTGATCATCAGCTAGTCATCTACTTCCAACAAGAGAGAGAGAGCGAGAGAAAAAACTAGGGTTTTTGTAATCTACCTTCAAAGGATTTGTAAATACAATAGTTGATTAATAAAGGTAGTGTTTTTATTTTTTTTGTAATTAATTTCCGCACTTATTTTCTGCATCTTAATCATGTTTTCGCTGTTCTTCATCCTTTCTTCTACTTTAAACATGAGCAAGTAATTCCTAACTTGCTAGGGTTCGTAGGACAGAGTAGAACAATGGATGATAAAATCTCCTAATCTCTTTTATACATTTTAAAGTCTATAAACTTTAGCAAAACAAATGTTAACATCCTTATCGGGTGCGCTACCAATTTATTACTAGTCACGACCACGATTTGAGATCTGTTTAACACTTGTTTTGTTAAGGGCTAGACATGAATAGAGATCAATGCAAGGACAAGGGTTTATAGTGTGTAAACCCTAGTTTCTTCCAAGAACCCTAATCTATATTCATCACCATCGATCTAGTTTTAAACTATTAAAAGATAAAGTCATCATTTTTAATTATTCATCCACTACTACTAAGTATTATGAACCCTACAAGCCTTTTATTTATAAACTTTACATCCATATTAAAATAGATCTACAACCAATCACCCATCTTTTTATCAACACGTCTACAATAAGAAAAAAGTTCATGTTTTCCTGTGTACGACCCGTACTCATCGCGGCTAGCTACTAGTGACACCGTCTTGATTGTGGTTACTTTACAAAATCCTTTCTTTATATGATCAATCAAATGGAACAGTTGCCGGAGAAACGGTCGTAATTTTTTTTGTGTTGATCGGGTTGATTTCTTATAAAATCTGGCAACCATAAAATAATTAAAAAAACCGCATCTTATATATTTAACGATTATTGTGCGAGTTTTGTAAGGGAATCTGGAGTAACTAGAGCACGAAAATAGACATTCAGAGACTATCAACTTGAACCAGAGGAGTATAGGAGGGCCCTGAAGAAAAATTAGCAAGAGATCCCTCAAGACGGCGGTGGAACTGCGGTGGAAAGAGGCTTATTGCGGCAAAACCGCGGCACGCTGGTAGATTTAGGCCCCAAAAATCCTTAGGTAATTTCCTAGTATCTTTTGCTCTCCTCTAAAGGTCCAATAAACTGATTCTACCTGCAAAATTCTTGCAAACATCCCCGCTAAAAATATTTTTGCGTGTTTTAGATTTGATTTGTTTTGCATATCTAAAATGGACATTAAGGGGCAATAAGCCCAAATTCAGATTAGGTAGAGATTTCATCACCCTTCCTAACCCCCACAAATCACAAATGAGCATACTCTCATCCTATATTAATTAAAAAAAAATATCTAGACCTAGCCCCTAAGGACATTCGCGCTCATTTAGGACAGAGGAAGGTCGTGGGTAATCTATTGCTTATCCGCATTTTTCTTGTGGTGTCTAGGCAAGTGTGACTAAGGAAAGTGGTTACTTAATTAGGCTCGCTATTTCGGTGATTCGTATAGCGGATACCTCTTACTTACCTGGCACTTACCTAGCTACAAGATTGATAAGGAGATAGTAGATAATTGATCCTGCGACTTGTCCTTTGGAAGTCTAGGAGCGATCTAGTGACTTGAATTATATGACCCTAGTTCTAGGGATTAATTGTGCATTTTGTGATTTGTTGAGTCAAGCCTCAAGTCCTTCTTTCAAAGTAAAAAAATTTCCAAATTCCAAAAAGAGCTTAAATCATTTCACCCTCTTTTCTTATAATGGATAATCCAAACAAACGAACTCTTGCTGAGCTTTGCTATTCAGAACCAAATATATCTTATTTTCGTAACTGTTTCGATACAAAATCTAACTCTACCATGTCTTTAAGAGATATGATAGAGCAAGCAGAAAAGAATAGTTGGATACCTCACTCAAGGTCCTATCAACCGCATCAAAATTCCACATCTTCTTATGTTGATAATCCGTTTAAGGCGAGTGAGGCTATTTCGAAACGCATGTCCATCGCTGAGCATATTGCGAAGGCTGAAAGCCAAAGTTTTAATCCTTTCACTAATCCAAAACCGTTAGGACAACAAACACCATCATTTCCATATGAAAATATTGAAACTCGTTTTGAGGCGAATATGACATATTTTACACCCATGACCATTGTTGAACATTTAGCAATTGTCAGTCGCCAACTAACCAACCATTCTCAATATTCTTCATATCAAAATGTTGATCCTAATCCTGGTTATTAAACTTGAGTTCACCCTTCTAATTTTTATCTACAGTACCAAACTTTCACACGCTCTCATGTTGACACTTATCTTGAGGCTAATGGGACAAATTAGAAACGCATGTCGATTGCGGAACACATTTAACTTGCCCATAGCCAACAAGTAAAGGCATCTCTTCTTAACATTTCTCTTCAAGCTAATATGGGAAATCATACACATGTCAATTGCGGACCACATTGAACTTGCCCGTAGCAAACAGTTAGAAACTTCCCAACCATACTCAACTTCCTTACCTTATCTAGACAGTGCTTCTGAAAACCAATTAGAAAGTTCCACGGTTCAAAGAGAATCCTTCGTTGGAACTTCTTCACAACCCATGTCTAGTCTTGAAGTAGAGTTGGAATTGAGTAGTGAAAAAGATCAAGAGATCCATCAAAGTCAAACCAAAACCAATTCTTTTGACCTCGACACCTTCCATTCTGCACCACAACCGAATATACTCGATGTTCAACCGCTTCATAGTCTAAGTGATGAGGTGCCTGAGAATAACATGTTTGACTTTGCTAATAGTGAGTGTGAAAGAGAGCTTGCTACCATTTCAAATCAAACCGATCCTTATTCGACTACACTTGATATTTCAAATCTTCCAACTTTATCAAGTGAACCAAGTGATTTATTGATTGAGGACAGTATAATTGAAGAATTCTTGAATACCTATTCGTTTGATTTGACTGAAAGTGATAATGAGAGCGGTGATGAGAATCTCGTTGAAGATGAACCCGTTATGTTAGATGAGTTGGATTCTCCTACCCATCATGTCTATTCTATTGAATACGAACATATTCCTGTACAATTAACTAATCCTATTCTTACCACTGACCTATCCGATAAGCAGAACGATATCCGGCCTTCATCTCCCACATCTGGTTCAATAATGCTCGACACCCATATTTGTTTACCCATCTCATCACCCACTTTCTTTGGATCTTCTAATCTTCATTTAATTCTACCGAGTTTTGATGAATCACACTCCGATATTTCGAGTTTTATGATTCTTGAAAGATCACTCGATTTAGACTATTTTGAAGAGGAGGGAGACGATCATTTCGAATCTCCTACCTCTATAATTTTTTACGAATCGAGTGTTTTGAATCTTGGTGCGTATAAAACTGACCTTGGAACTTTCAACCGTCCTAGTGAATCTGCATATTCCATCAATATATATATTGATGAAATTATTACTCGGGCCATTGATGAATGTTTTGAAGACATTTTTGCCGAAGAACTCACATTTCTAAAAGACATAGATGTTGTGATGAATCAACCTCCACCCGAAGAAGTTGAACAGCCACCCTTTCTTCTTATCATGTACGAGAATGCGAATAATCCACTCATTCCTAATCATTCACATTCTCGTTTTCATTCACCATTACTGTTTCGTCTCTACCAACCGAGACGTAAAGCCGATCGATTACGCCTCTTATCTCCCCACTTCTTCGAATTTATGATCTTCCACGAACTATATTGTTATATCGATAAAATATTCGAATGGTTGGTGATGACTTTTGGTCTTTGTGGAGCTTTGCATAGACTAATAACTTTACCCCCTCTTATAATTCTAAATGCTTAGTACCGTTTCACTCAAGTTTGGGGGGTTTGGAAAAAAATATTTTGGCTCTTGAAAGAAAAACAAATTTTTAAAATTGTGAGCCAAAAATAAGTTTGGGGGAGGATTTCACTATCATTAATTCTTGTTCCTTTTACTAACTTTTCCTCCCAAGTCTACAGGTTTTAAGCTTAACAGATGATATCAGTGAGGACACTGCTGCAAATAAGTGTGGGGGAGGTTTGTGCTTATTCACACATCATTTTGTATTATACAAAACAATAGCATGAAAAAAATTTGATAATTAAAGTTCAAAAGTGAAAAATACATATGAAAGATAGGAAGAGATTTAAGAAAATCAAGAAAATTAGATATTTTAAAACGAAACTAGTAATGAGTAGTCATGAGCTGTTATCTCAAGGGTTAGTAAGATGAAGGAGATTACTAATTTGCGGATAGAAATAAGTCTACAAAATAGTCTCTGTTCTTGAGTCCAAACATCTGAACGTTGATAGCCTACTATACACACTTGCACACATCTTGAAATTTGGGGTAGTAGAGGATACTTTGAAGTGCTTTAGTTTAAAAGCCTCAGTATGAAGAATATATATATATATATATATATATATATATATATATATGAAAGAAATGGTGAAGAAAAATGAACATTGGTTTTGTAATTACTTAAAGCAGCATAAAAAAATATATAGCGTGGGTGCCTTATCACCTAGTGCCTTAGACCAACTGGTTTGGGAGCCACTGCTAAGGCTTAGGTGTTGCAAGATTAGGATATTGCTAATTACGCCTAAAAGAGTGAGCACATTTTGTAATCAGTTGGTTAGTACCTCAAGAAGTATTAACGGTCGCATGAAAAATGTGTGAGCAATTCCATCTGAAACATTCACCGACTAAAAAATACTAAAGAAGATGGACAAGAGTATGATAGCTTGAATTGAATTCCCTAAGTGTAGAGATGTATTTTACACTCACGTAGGGATATATGATCGATGTTTGGAAGAAAGGTAGGGGGAAGACCAAAGGCGATGTTTTATTGAGGGATGATGTAACTTCTGACATCTTTTCTTGACCATTAAGATAGGGCTCATGGCTACTAAAAAGCTAGTGTAGTATGAAACTCTTATTTTCATGTTCTTTCTTTTATATGTTCTTATCTTTGTATGTAATTTTCATAATTTTTCTTTTATTATGGGAATTTGGGGGTGTAATCCACTGAAAACTTTCAGGAGACAACGCTCCTCCTACTACAGACACCTAGAGGTTTAAAGGCTTGTTGCACGTGCTCAGTGCAATCATGTTGCTTACGAAAATATGCTAGGTTTTTCTTTTTCTTTTTCTCTTTTATTAATAGTTTGCTCGGGACGATCAAAGTTAAGTTTGGGGGTATTTGATTAGTCTAAAATATTGTACATTTGAATGAATATTTTCCCCACTATTGTTAAGTACTAAAAGGTGTTTATTATAATTATAGAACATATAAGGGTTTATGTGTAAAAAGTTTATTATCATATGTTTCTACATTATAATTAATATAATGAAGGAAAATACATGCATATAATATTTATATGAAATATTAGTAATTAAAATATGCATATCATATCAAATATTTCTAATCAATATTCTTAAGATCTAATATCATATAAAATGGTTAGGATAATATTTCAAAAATACCAAATGCTACCGACACTATGATTTAAGATATTATGCATATACTAGCTCAGATCTGGAATCCAAGTAAGAGATCCGAGTCAATTAGGGACATCAAAACCGAATCTGCCAAAATTTAAAAGCAAATCAAGAGATCTAAAAACGGCAGAAATATAGAGCATTATTTTCAGAATCTAGATATCGAGAGAATTTCCAAACATCAAGATAAAATACCAGAAAAAATCCTAAAAACCGAAACCACCAAACCACTGCGGAACCACGGCCAAACAAGGCTATATGCGGCGGTTCCGCGGCTCAGTTGTAGTCATATGATGTGAGATTTTGGGGATATTATTGTAATAGCATATATTCACTTATGGCATCTAGGGTTTCTAGTTTCTGGGACTATATATAGGACCGAGAGCCTCACATTCAAAATCATCACCGAAGAGATCAAGAGGTCCAAGCGATCCACGCATCCGAGTGAGCTAGTCATTTACTTCCAACAAGAGAGAGAGCGAGAGCAAAAACTAAGATTCTTGTAATCTACCTTCAAAGGATTTGTAAATGCAATAGTTGATTAATAAAGGTATTATTTTTATTATTCTTTTTGTAATTAATTTCCGCACATACTTTCTACATCTCAATCATGTTTTAATTCTTCTTCATCCTTTCTTCTACTTTAAACATGAGCGAGGAATTCCTACCTTACTAGAGTTCGTAGGATAGGGTAGAACAATGGATGATAAAATCTCCTGACCACTTTTATACATTTTAAATTCTATAAACTTTAGCAAAACAAATGTTAACATCCTTTTCAGGCGCGCTACCAATTTATTGCCAGTCACGACCACGATTTGAGATCTATTTAACACTTGTTTTGTTAAGGGGTAGACATGAATAGAGATCAATACAAGGACACGGGTTAATAGTGTGGGAACTCTAGTTTCATCTAAGAACCTTAATTTACGTTCATCACTATCGATTTAGTTTTAAACTATTAAAAGATAAAGTTGTCATTTTTAATTATTCATCCATTACTACCAAGTCATATGAACCCTACAAGATTTTTCTTTATAAACTTTACATCCATATTAAAATAGATCTACAACCAATTACCCATGTTTTTATCAACTCGTCTAAAGCAAGAAATATGTTCACGTTTCCCTGCGGACGACCCGTACTCATCGCGGCTAGCTACTAGCGACACAGTCTTGATCGCAGTTACTTTACAAAACCCTTTTTTCATACGATCAATCAATAAGTAATTGGTTGTTACCAATATAAACCGATGTCGTTTGGATGATGCCGGTTCGATAGGGCCAATTATATCGGTTCCCCACATTTCGAACGAATAGCTAGCCATCGTTTGGTATAGCGGATTTGGATGTTGATGGATGAAGTCCTCGTGAATTTGGCACGAGTGGCACTGCTTCGCATATTCGAGATAGTCCTGGATTATTGTGGGCCAATAATAACCCATTATTTTTATCTTCAACTTCATTTTTGGTCCATCTTTATGAGAACCGCAGAGTCCGTCGTGAGTTTCTTAGACGACTTTCTTTGCTTCCTCTAGCCCCAGGCATCTTAACCACATATAGTCGAACAATATCTTATATAGAGTATCATTGAAGATGGCGATAGACAAAACTCGTTTCATATGCTGATGTCTAGACGACGCATTTTCGGGCATTCGTTGGGACTTGAAGTAGTCTATGAAGACTTCCCTCCAGTCGATGACCTTTTCTTTGTCCTCTATTCAAAGGGCTACTTGTTCGGTCATTTCTTTTTCTTCGGATGGCACTATTAGGTCTTCCGACGACATATCTGTGGGTGGGAGAACCCTGCGGTTTTGCATAATGATCCCTACGTCATCGAGGTCTTCAGCGGCTAATTCCTTAGCCAATTTGGCCAATGCATCAGCGTTGCTGTTTTCTATACGCGGTATGCTTTCCAGGGTATAGAAAGGGATTTGTGTTAGCGTTGCTGCACTCTTTCGCCATATTTCAGCTCTAGCTTGCATATCTGGTAGTCTCCATTTACTTGGCTAACGATCAGCTGGGAGTCTCCATATATGAGAAGGTCTTTGATCCCCATGTCGTTAGTGATCTCAAGACCTTCTATCAAAACTTCATATTCAGCTTTGTTATTAGTCCCTGACTCTGTTAAAGAGAGGGCGTAACGTAATATCCCTCCTTACAAAGTCACGAAGATGAGACCCATCCCGGTTTTGATTATGGGGGTGTTTTGCTTTCGCCGCTTCATGGAAAATGCTCCATCGAAGTAGAGTTTCCATTGGAATTCATTTTCTTCTTCAATTGCGTCGAACGCATGTTCGTCTGACAATTCGCAATTTAACGGGGAGTCGGCTAGTATCAGATGCTCCGCGAGAAATTTAGCGATGGCCTGCCCTTTCACAGCTTTGAGGGGACGATGCGTTATCGAGAACTCCATCAGGAGGAGGGACCATTTAGCAAGCCTTCCGGTTAGTATGGTCCTTAACATTAAATATTTGAGAGGATCCACCTTTGATGTAAGATGGACCTCGTGTACCAAGGCATATTGTCTGAGCTTCGTTTTTACGAAGATCAGCGCCAGGCAATACTTTTCGATAGGGGGATAGTTGTTTTCTGCCCCCTAGGAGAACTCGACTTAAATATAATAGAGCTATTTCCTTTCCCTGATCATTCTCTTATGCCCACAATGCGCCTAGAGAACTCTCAAGGGCCGTTGTGTATAGGATAAGGGTTTTTTCTTTAACCGGTGCGGTCAATACCGACGGATTTTGCAGGTATTACTTAATTTCGTCCAGTGCATTTTGGCACTTTTGATCCCAGACAAACAGGATCCCTTACTTCATCAAATGACTACAGGGGCGGCATTTTCCGGAGAGGTCAGCGATGAACCGCTGTATATACGTGAGCTTTCCTTAGAGAGACCGCAGTTGTTTGAGGGTGCTTGGCGTGGGCATTTTCATAATCGCCTTAATCTTTGAATGGTCGATTTCGATACCCCGGTGACGTATGATGAATTTTAGGAATTTGCCTGAGAAAACTCCAAATGCGCATTTTAGAGGATTCATCTTCAGATTATACTTCCGAAGACACTAAAACACTGTTTTTAGATGTTCCCAATATTCCTCATGAGATTTGCTCTTTACCACAAGGTCGTTGATGTAGCATTCAACGATCTCGTATATAAGGTTATCGAAGATCTTTGTCATGGCCCTCTGGCCGGTAGCACCAGCGTTTTTCAAACCGAAGGGCATTACCTTATAACAAAATATGCCCTGCGGGATTCGGAAGGCGGTATGCTTATGGTCTTCAGGATGCATTTTTATTTGGTTGTATCATAAAGATCCATCCATGAAGGAGAAGACCTCATGGGTAGACGTGTTATCGATTATAAGCTCGGTAACGGGCACTGGGAAGTCATCCTTCGGGCACGCTTTGTTGAGGTCCCGAAAGTCTACGCAGATGCGAACCATTCCGTTTTTCTTCATCACTGGAACGATATTAGCGATCCAGTCGGGGTATTGAATCTCTTGGATGAAGCCTGAGTCGATTAGTTTTTTGACTTCAGCGTTGATGCTCATCTCAAGTTCGAGTAGCATCCTTCTTGGCACCTGTTTGATTGGCTTTATTCCCGACGATATAGCCAGTTTATGTACTGCCACCTTTGGATCTAAACTTGGCATCTCAGAGTAGTTCCAGGCAAAGCAATCTTTATACTACATAAGCATGTCTTTTAGCGTGGTCACCTGTTTTTTAGATAGCATTTCACCGACGAACGTCAGCCTCAGATCATTTTCCTTCCCTAAGTTAATTTTTCTTTGGTTGTCCACCATGGTGTGTATCCTATCTTCCAGCTCTTTTGGTGCTGGTGGAAACTCTTAGATCACCTCGTCCTCGTCTTCATTTGCGAAGCACCTGTAGAGGCCATTCATACTCTCATGACCTTTCTCTTTTAAGAGTGTTATCATATGACAGGTATGAGTTCTCTTCCATTCTTGATGTTGAGCTGGTCCTATCCTGACGGTATAGGTCCTTTTTAGCTCATGCTTTAGCTGCGGGATTACCCTCCAGCTGTCGGATAACATAAACCTTCCTCGTCGATGCTGGTCTTCTACCCAGTCTTTGAATGTGAAGCAGTTTTCAAAGGGATGACCTATTACTCGTTGATAGGGGCAATAATCCGGATGATGGACATTGTCTAGTTGTTCGGGGTGCCGAGACTCCAGAAATGTCATCATTTGGTGCTTCATGACAAGGCTGAATATTTTCCTTGTCTTTTCTTGAAGGATAGAGTATTCCCAACCCATCTTATTTATAAAGGATGGGCTCTAATCGAGTATTTCTCGATTGCTCGGTGTCTTTGATCCCCTTTGTTGTTTCCGAACGTTGCTTGCGTTCTATGCCTTGTTTTTGCCTCCATTTCGGGATTTCCCCCTTTCGCGAGAACATACAGTGGGCCGGGGATAAAGAGTATTACAGTCTACTTTCTCTACAGATTTCTGACTGAGTTGCTGCATCCTGGCCTTTTCATAAATGGCCATTTTGCGGTTGTAATTGTCCCGGCTCGTTTGACAAGCTTTTTTTTTATTAACTTGTCAATTTATTCTTCCAGCGACGGACTTAACATTTTTAGAGTGGGATCTCGCTCCGATTTAACATCACAGTTACTTGGAAGAGCGTTTTCCACCTCACTGGAGCTGTTTATGACGCGAAAACTGTAGATCTGCTCTCGTTTCTTGGACCGAACGTATCCGAGCCCGATTGTCTCTATCTTCCCGTTGGGCATCTTTCGCTGAGTTCCGGGAATATCCCAAATCTTTTTATAAAATTGGGCTTGTCGAACAGTTTGTTCGAGGGGTACACCT
The DNA here is from genome assembly GCA_030015575.1 of Agapanthus africanus. Taxonomy (NCBI): domain Eukaryota; kingdom Viridiplantae; phylum Streptophyta; class Magnoliopsida; order Asparagales; family Amaryllidaceae; genus Agapanthus; species Agapanthus africanus. The sequence goes on along the minus strand of JASDDO010000028.1, from coordinate 153,445,283 downwards.
TGGAATCTTAATGGCCTTTTTAATCTTTCCGCGTAGTATCTTGGCAGATGGATAGGTTGAAGACTGTAGAGTACAAAACTGACACCATGCCAGACTTCTTTCTCTACTTTAGTTTCCGTAGATTGGTAGAAGAGGATTGTTTTTTCACCTTTTCACGTGGGAGGTATGTAGAAAGTTTGCAGTTCTTGAACGCTGTATGTATGGAGCGTATCAAGTTCCTTATAATGCCGAGGCAGAGCCATTGTAATTTGTAGACTCTGGTCCGCTCTGGCAAAAGTTCGCATTGACGGGCAGATAGAGAACACTGCGTTGGCCTCGTCCTCTGAGTCGCTGCCAAAAACTAAAATAGGATTAGATGATCCGGGCTTATTGTTTTCTTTTTGGGGTTGCACCGAGTAGACTATTTCTTCGTCTCCTTTGGTATCGCTCCCAAAGATTGGGATAGTGGCTACGGATTTCTGTTTATTCTCCGGCTTGTGGCACCTTTCAGTATCCTCGAAATCTGGTAGGAAGTATTTTGCGTCTTCGTATTTCCGTACTTCATTTATAGAGAACGGATTTAGCTCTCCCGTGGTGGTGTACTCTGAGCCATCCTTAAAATACTTCATACACTGATGTTTGTGTAGAAGAGATGATATTGTACTCGTGTAAGCAAGACCTGCCGAGCAAAGCGTTATAGCAAGTCTTGGCATCAATGACATGAAATTTGATGTCAGTGACGAGCAGCCCAAAGCGTAGCGTCAGTACTATGGACCCAAGTGTCCGTGATGACTGTGAGTCGAACTTGAAAATGGTAATTTTATCTCGGGTAAGGTGCTGAACGTTCATGCAAATTTCCTTCAGCGCTCTTACGTTGAGAAGGTTAACAGAGAATCTGTCGATAAGGTATTTCCCTATCTTGATGTCGTGGCAGTACCCAATGATGTATAACGGGCGATTATGTTCGTACGTACTGAGGAGGAGATCTTCATCACTTAATGTAATGTCAGTTGTATGGACCTCTGTCAGTTCATCTTTCATCTTCTCTCTTCTACGAAGAAAGCTTGGAACTAATCGGGCTCTTGTAATGCCTTAATCAGGGAATCTCGTGCCTCTTTGGACAGGAGGAGAGCATCCAATATGCTCGGTTGTGATGGTATTTTCCTCAGATGTGCCAGGAAGTTATAATCCACCTTTTTTTTCTTAGGCGGGTCCCTTGCTGCTAGCTCTTTAAAAACTACTTTATCGAGGGAAATTTCCTCAGAGAATTTTTCTTTCCCCTTGTCTTTTTTGTTCGAACCCTTATTTGTAAGTCCGAGATTCTTCTCACGCAGCGTGCGGTTACGCAACTGAATATTCTTGCAGTTCTTCTCTTCTTCTTCTTTTTCAGAGGCGGGGTCTTTAAAGAGAGGATCGAGGGGTGTTTCATCCTCAGAATCGCTCCCGAAGGTAAGAACTTAGGGGTTTTCCCTTTCCGAACAGGTACCAACAATATGACAGCTGCCAGTCGTTTCTTCATGCATGTTTGTCACACCATTTTTCCGTCGAAGAGTCCGAGCTTCGCGCTTTATCCTCTTGAAGTGTTTTTGATAGGCAACGTATCCTTACCACCACTTCTTGAAGGCACCGCATTCCTCGGTGGTATGGGTGACCCTCCGATGATATAGATAGTAGTTTGGATGTGACTCTTCTCCATTGAGGCATATGATCTCGGGAGTGTTTCTTATGAGAGGTGGCAGTTTCATCCCCATTAACAAGGCTTTGGCGAACCGCTTCTCTGTTTTGATCCTGCTCTCATTTATAGCAGGTGTGCTTGAGTTTGGTCAGAGTACTTTACGACTCATCCTCTCCGCAGCTTCTTTATCCTGACTCTGACGCTTAGCCTTTTCATATATGGTCCTCTCGCGTTCTCTGTCAACTTTGCTTTTGTAACGTTTTGAAAATCGTTTCGGTGCAATTTCGGAAAAATGGTAAAATAAGGGTTTTTTTTTGTAAAAAGTCAAAATACAAATATCTTTATTATAAAATTAAATATGCATATTCTAGCTATGTAATTGCTAGTATTTGGTGTTTATTGAGCCACTGATGAAATTTCAAATTTTCTGAAAAAAATTATTGTATTATTATTTTAAGCCGTCACTAATACATTTAATTAGGGAAAATTACAAATTGGAATGAGTTGAAACAAATTTTGTGCATTATAACACATTAAACAAAATTTTAACATGTTTTTTTTTGAAACAAAATGAATCTGCCAAACGGTGTTAGAAATCATTGAAGAAAAAAGGCTTTTTTTGGTGAAATTAGCGAAAACTTGCAATTTGGTAACTTGAGGGGTTCTTTTTGCATGGAACTTTTTTTTTCAATCACTCACTCACATGCTCACCCCTCCTTGGCCGGCCCTACCACCATCAACAGCCCATATTTTCTTCCCTCTTGTTTGTCTTCATCTCATGTGAAGGAAATGGTTTAAAAAGGGTTTTATATATATTATTTTGAGGTAAGGGTATTGTGGTAATTGGGAGGGGCGTTGACTTGGAACTTTTTGGCACCATCCCCTCACTTTTTCCCCTCCTTCCCTTGGCCGAAACTTGCACAACAGCAGCCCCCATTTCTTCTCCTCTTTTCTCTTCAAAACTCCATCAAAAAATCATCCAAAATGCTTCAAAAAATCCCACAAAATCAAAATCTAATCCCTACCCATTTCTTCTTGACCTATTCTAGTGTGGATCATGGATCAAGAGAGCAAATTGGAGGCCAAGATTTTGGTGCTAGATCTCTAATTTTCTGAGGAATAATTTTAGCATTTTGCATAAGTTATTGTTTGATTACTTGAATCTAGCTATTATGTGTTTAATTAGGAGTTAATTGTGGTTTTGATATTAGAGATTTAACATTCTAGAAGGGTTTGAATGCAAGTTAGGGTTTTGTGAAATTGGTGTATGGTTGTGTAATGTTTTAGGCTCTTATGGCATGTTAAAGCAAAGTTTGTAGTTGGTTGTTAATTGTTAGTTTAAAAATTGTGATAATTACGCTAATTTGCTAACTAGGTTTTTAAAATTGGTTAAATAATTGGGTTTAAAAATGTAATTAGATTTTTCATAACTTCATTAACATTATAAATTGTAGTTTAATACTTTAGTTCATGGAAATCCAAGCTAATTTGTTGTTTGTGCTTTTTCGCTATAAAATTGTTAAAATTGGATAATTTGTAAACTAGGTGTTTGGGGTTAATGAAATTTAATGAGATTAAATTGTGGAAATAGTTTATATAACTTAGTCATGATATTTAGTGGATATTATGGCCATTAGTTTTGTTAAAACGTTAAGTTTCGAATTAAAACGGTAATTAAGTGTTTTCTAGGTTTTGTGAAATAAACCGATTTGAGCAATTTATTGGTTTTGATGATTTGCATCGTATTTCATATATTTTTAGTGATTTATGAAACCATGATTGGCATGTTTGGTTTTAACTCGATGATCTGACATTTGTACGACGATATCGAGGGTTGGTGGTGGTTTTGAAAGCGTGGTCTATAGGTTCTAACCTATAGGCCTTTGGCGTGTCGATTTGGTTTTCCGATGTGATTTTAATGCGCATTTGCGATTATGTATATGTGTAGGTACCCCACGTGATGTTGAGACGTTGAAGATGAAGAGGGTGACATCGGCATCGGCACACAAGGAGCAGGTGAGTAGATTTATATCTACGGGGAGAAGTCGGGTGGATGGCGTATAGCACCCCCGCAGTTCGTGGTGATGTATACGAATACGTATACACACATATATATTGATTATATATTGTTGAGTTTATTGATGATAAAGATGGACTTTTGGTGATTCTGTGATTGGTTTAGTGTAGTTGCGAAACCCTAGAGTAGGGGTTGCACCTATACACACACAGATGCACATACTTGTATACATCTTTTCTTTTACATGTGCGTATATGGGATTATATATATTTATGTGTTCACATGGGTATGGGACTATGTGTTCATATACTGGATTTGAGAATAGTACTTGGGATTTGAGATGAGTCGATGAGATTTGATTCGAGACCGTGAGATCGGTGATTTGGCAGGGTTCGTATTTGAGATACGACATGACGTTGTATCGGGTCCTTTGACGTAGTGTTTCACACACGTGCATGCATACGTAGGTGGTATCAGTATTGTACTAGATATAGATCAGTACCCGGATTATGATCTTTGATAAAGGGGATACCGGATGAATAGTGAGATGAATGTGATATTGACCCGTACCCAGATTTGGGATGCCGTACGACGGATGTACGTACGAGCTATATATTGATGTTTGATCCGCACTCTTGACATGGGATGTCTGATTATAGATATGGTATCGGATATGATATTATTGATGCGGGATCACCGACTAATATATATATAGGTATGTATACGTATCGACTCAGATGTTAGGCGGTTTCCTTACCTGTAGTTCAGCTTGTTAGTTCAGCCGTATAGTTTAGTGTAGTTGTTAGACTTGATTAGACTCCTACCTATTTCAAAACTAATGAATTGTGGGTATTTTAAAAGACAGGTCAAGGGATTCTACGGATATTTCAAAAGACATATCTTTTCTTAAAAACACCATAGCCCTTATTTTCAAAACACCGCGATTCGTGTTATTTCAAAAGGCACTAATGTAGGACTTATATTAGGGTAATGCAGTTTAGTTATCGTTGTGTCTAGTATTCCGCTCATTATTGCTGTTCGCTCCGCATCACATACTTATATTATAATTTCTTATTGCATTGTTGATATCATACTATTAGGGCACCAGCACCATTACCGATGATGCGTATGTACCACGTACACTTACTTGCCGGCTCATACACATCTTCATCGGTAATTGCCATGTCACGTACACCTTAGAAAATATTATTGCTTGACTTAGCTTGTTAGTTAGTAATTTGACATGATATTAGTGTACCTGCCTTATATGCCAGCTTAACATTGTAGTTATTACTTGTCACTTCATGCATACTGTTATTCATTGTTATGCCTATATTCATGGTTTTACACGCTATTGATGATTTGGATTCGGATTTCCATAAGATTTTCTGGATTTGGGGGGGGGGGGAACCGCAAAACTTATATAAACTGCTTTCTCTTTTTTTAAATAAAAAGTGCGGTTTTCCCCATGATGTATGAGTTGTCCACCATGAGTTTGCTGATGGATTTCGAGACCCGATTCGAGGAGTGGAGGAACCGTTTCGGGTACATGGTGGGCCCGGTGCGGTACTCCGAGGCAAGAGGATCGTGTTGTTGACGTTGAGCCTGGCAGGGGAGCACTACCGACCGGTGATTTTACCCGACGCGTCGGATATCCGGAGGATACCGTCGTGGTCTTGAGATGGATGGTAGGGGCCGGTCTGGACTGACAGCGCCCTAGATATTGTGATTGCGACGTTGAGATTTTGAGATATTGAGGTACAGAGATTGTGACACAGAGATATCGAGATATTTGGACACTTGTTTTGTGTCGATGCTGGGCACTGTTTTATGCTGATTTCATTTATGGTACCTCATTTTTAAAATACAGAAATCTCACTGATTTATGAAAGCAGTTTTATTCAGTACATGCACTCTGTTTCATGCATTCATACATCATCCATATGATATATTGCTACCTGAGGCACTGACACGGGCACATGAGATTACACTCGGGTTAGATATTTACCCTAATCATTGTTATAGGCTGCCTGTTATATATATTTGAGGATATATTATGATCGTTGACCTAGGTTTGCGTTGTTCATGCGGTTTCTGTTCATAGATGTTTTTCTACTCACGAGTTGGCAACTCACCCCCGTTGTGCCACAGTTCCTTGCAGGTTTTGCCGTACAGGTTTCATTACGGCTTTGCTGGCACTGCTTCTTTCGGGTGACTTGCTAGTAGGTGGGTTTATTTGTATCGTACCCATCATTATACATTGTATATTATTATTCAGTTGTATCTAGAAGTTCCATCAACCAAACATGTATTTATTTCAGAGATAGAGACCAGTGATGTTATTCTTTCGACCTTAGAGTCGCGCGTTATATTTCTGTGGATTTCTTGTGGTTTTGAGTTCCCTTTTGAGTTTTTGATCCTCGCCCTTGGCGTTGTATATTATATTGCTTGTGTGGTTGTGACCGTCGATTGACGAAGAGCTAGCTCCCACTTGGGGATGCCTTTTATTGATTTTGTATACTATTCATATTGTATCCCGTTTGGGGGCCAGTATTTACAAAGGAGACTCTGCCGAAATTTTCAGGAAATATTCGATGTTTTAAAAACGCATAATTCGGCTTATACTATTAAAACTATTTGATTTAAATTGGTTTTCCTTCACTCTACTACTTTTCTTGGTTTGGATTTCTGGGTTTTCGGCTTAGATTACGTACGCCTCGAGACGTTTCGTAGTCTAAGTGCCGGTCATATTCCGTACTTTCGGGTCGTGACAAAGTTGGTATCAGTGCGTTAGGTTTTACCTTCTGAGCGTAGGATGACCCTTGGTTGATGGAATAAGTGACTAAAGTAGTGTGACGTACCGTGGGTATGTTCCGCGGTATACTTACGATACGCTACTCCACTTAAGAAGCCTTAGGATATACATTTCTTTGCTCAGTATCATATTCATTCCTGATCTAGCCTCATCGGTACCAGTCATGGTTTTGCTGCCACGATTACGGGCAGGGCGAGCTACGGCTAGAGTTGCGGTCAGCATGAGCTCGTCACGAACGAGGACTGACCAGGGCGTAATTCCGGCGATACACGATTGCGGAGATGTGTCTTTTTACTGTGTTTTCGCGCCACGAGCGTTTGGCGGATCGCCTTTACGAGATTTCTAGGACGTGCCGATCAGTACCAGAGGATTGGGCCACCGACAGAGGCCAGCCAGATTTTTGATGACCGTTGGCGCATTGCTTATTCATGATAATTGAGGCACTGTTCAGCGTGCAGACGAGTGAACCAGTTATTGCTGCGAACGACGAGATATTGCCTCAGATGTTGGAGCTATTGCAGTACGAGTTGTACTAAGAGATGATAAAAGGTCGCTAGTCACCCGGGGATGAATGACTAGGACATGTAGTTCGTTCGCTACTCCGATGCGAGGTCATCAGATAGATTGATTCCAGCTAGAGACGACTTCACGCGGAGACGTTGAGAGTCGACAGAGACGATCGAATGTCAGAAACCTATTATTCCAAGTTTAAAGTATTCGGAAGGACATGCAGGCAATTCTATGGACCCTCTAGAGGACATTATTGTATCATACTAGTTTGTATATTAATTAATGGAAGCGTGGGATATACACGGATTTAGTAACAGTCTTGCTCGAAATGGTAGTATGCTACCCGGTTTGTTTCTACCTCAATATGTGCATGTGTTTTTTAGCATATCGCTTATACATATTAGTAGAGCCCTTAGGATCTTTACTTGATTACTAGCGTTGTGATGACAGTCACACTAGTGGAGGCTGGGTAGTCTATAAGCACATCCTATACAAGTCCCTAGTCGTAGGATTATCGAGACGAGGCATCGATACTCCAGAATAGACTAGTGTATACGCTTCTCATCCCAGCAGGGGATATGGTCTGTCCCACAGCCATTAATACGTCGTACTGGAGATAGTATGCAGGTGCTCATTGAGTTATGAGTACACTGGACAGGACTCATAGGGAATTGCTGGTGGGTATTATACCTATCGTTGGGAGCCAGTTCCCAGGTGACATGAGTACAGCTTAGTCCGTCAACTTGACACTGCTATTTCGACTTGAGTGTGTTCCCACTGTTCTTTGATTACTATCCTACCATGGCTCAAAGGAGTCGTGCAAACAGGTAGCAGTTGGGTGCAGTCCTGAATAACTTGGAGGCAGTGGTGGTTAGATAGGATTCGTCTCTCCCGGTATTGGTGGTTGATATCGCACTGTGTTTGGAAAGCCATTACATAAAGTCCTTGGCCAAGGCAAACGAGATTTACTTGTAGGTACTCCAGTAGTTTCTCAGGGTATTTTGGGCTATACTCCAACACGACTTATTGCGCTATTAGGGGTCTGACGATTACCGCCCCTAGGCCCAATATGCGATACTCTTAGATGAACAGACCGGACTGTATGGAGATTGTCACAAATAGGCTCAGTAGGAGTTCGGATGAGTTTGCTCATCGGCCTTCTTATCGACAGATATCTGGGTAGCCGTTACGTGTAGCTATTACCGCTAACGTGCTTGTGGTTAAACCCACTGCCAGCGTAGTGTCGCGTCTTTAAAGTCCTACACAGAGGGTTTTCCTATATCGGGCAAAAGATGTAGAGGCCGTATGGTTTTACGGCAGGGCTTCGATCATATACGTGTACTTATGCACGTATGATGTTCGAGCGAATAATACTAGTGGGCTTGGTTTAATCCGGATCCTAGAATTATATTGATGGATTATTTTCGTCTCTTTATATTCTTATTTTTCGGAATACGGATACGGGTATGTATATACGGATGAGGGGTATTCTTGTAATTTACTCAAGATTGCTTCTAGAAGAAGACAGCTCATTAGGGTTTTTAATCTTTTGATTAAAAGATTAATGAGGTGGAGGAAATAAGGTGGAGGTTTATATTGAATGAGGCATGGCTACTTGGTGACTCATGTGGTGACTCATGGCATGACTCACTACATGACTCACTCTTTAGATATTTGTGAAGCATGCTAGATATTTGGTGAGATATTTATCTCATCAATTATTATATGCTTCATCTATTCATCACAAATGAGCCATATCATTCTAATGTTTTTTCTACACTCTCATTTCCTCAAACTCCTTCTTCTACCTCTAACCCTAAATTTCTCATGTGTTGAGAATCCTAGGGTATTTAGAGACATACTAATCCATCTACACTCTCTATATTATCTAGAACATCTAGTTTAGTGAACTAGATGCCGTAGTTACCTCGAATTTGAGGTTGGAGCTCGGACTATAGACTCTCGAGTGGATCGTCTTTGACTCGAAGAGACCGACGAGGTTGTCCAATCCGTTACGATTGTTAGAGCCTATGACGAGGAGGAGGACAGCGACAAGAAGACCCAGAGGACATGAATCTGTGAGGTATAAACTTCTTTCCGAGTAGTTAACCTCTTAGTAGTTTAGCTAGTTAAGCTTAAGTATCGATCCTGGAGTTCAAGTCGGTGTTGCGACACCCGTAAAAATCATTTTTATGTATTCCTTCTTCCTGTGAACCCACGGGGTGTGCGACATCGACTTACAGTGGTATTAGATCCTACTAAACCTAAACTAGCTAGTTAGCAAGTTATTAGAACTTCGATCGTCGGAAAATCGTGAAAACAAAACACCCGCACCCTAATTTTCTGTCGAATTTTAAAACTGACAGAAAAATTATTTCAGAGGAATGAAAATAAAGTGCAGTGTATTCTAAATCATTGAAGAAAACAATTCACTGTCTCGCCTAGAAGACCGCGGAAGCGTGGCGAAATGGTGGGTTTCGCCGCGGTTCTATGGCCGATTCGAGATCGAGTTGACTCGTTTTTCTTTTGTGATTCTTATATTGGGTGTATTATTTTCTGGTATATTTAGTTTCTACCCAGTATGTTTTGTGTCCTGGTTTGCACTTGGGGCAGACACGGAAAATATGTTTCGATCGAAATTCTAAAGTTCTTGGCTAATGGGTTTTCTGTGTTTGATATATGATGCAAACGTCTGCTAATCGCTATACGTCGATTAGTGGGGGTTGCACATATTTGTGTTGCTGTGATGTTGGTCTGTGTATATGAACTTTATTGGATCATCGTGGATGAATAGCTGGGATTTGAGAAGAGAGTTTTCTTTCATTCGATGTAAAATTGTTAAGTGATGTAATATTATTTTGCGGGGCACATTCGGTTTGAGGTTGTAGCCACCTTTGTATTATTTCATTTACTATTTTTGCTCCTAGTATAGACCCAAGATGGGGTGCATAAATTACCGGGTTCTTTGAAGTGCCGAGTGGCCTACTCATTTTACTGAGAGAGGTTACTTCACTTCGGAAATTTGGCGGGTAGTTTGCCGCACCCATAGGGGTCTAGGGTGGGATTTGGCTATTCATCACGACCGTCGAATCCGTCTTCCGTTACGGGCTTAAACGAAACGCGGAATTCCTAGTATATCCAATATGTTCATCTGTGATCTGGAATGCCTATTATTGCGTGAGGCGAATGGTTATTATATATATATATATATATATATATATATATATATATATATGCTATATAGTAGGCGTTGCTTATGTTTTGCACCTGCGCTAGTCCAGCCCCCGCTCCGGCGTTAGTTAAGTAACCTAACGGTGTTAGACGGGGCCCAGTGGCAAATACGGATTACATAAGAGGACGCGGTATTTTCGTTTCTCTCTGTGTTGATAGGTGTAAATGATGGGACTACATTAGATGAATGCAAAGCAAACAAACCAAAGCTAAATCGTTGGAACAATTTTTAAAACACTCGGTTTTTTTCAAAACAGAAACTTTTAAATGCAGAGCTTAAACCACCCCTTTAAAAGTTATCAGATTCCTTCAATTAAATCAAGTTCATTACGTTCACGGTTTTGCCAAAACTAGCCGTAGCCCTCTGTCATTTCATTTGAATATTCAGTAGTATTCAAGCTATGTATTTTGACCTTCGCCAAGGTATAGTGATTGATAGCTGCTGGATATTCATCTGTAGAATAGATAGATGCGTTGGTTTGGGACAGTCATACTACTATTTTGGCCTTCGTCAAAGGTATATATGGGTGGGTTCAAATTAACATGGACAATGACGGGTAGAACTTGACATGTGACTTATGATATGTTGGCCTTCGTTAAGGTCATAAGAGCATGGGGCAAAAATCCATATCGGGAGTTTCTAAAGAAATTGAAACTTGCTACTGCTGCATACCATTTGAAGTGTGATAATTTTGGTAGGATTCCTTCAGGATTATCACACAATGATATTTGGATCCCGATCCTACTGTGAGTATCCGCTACTCCTCGGGAGATTTTTCACTAAACAATCAATGCTATAAACCAAGTGGGTGTCTAGAACGATGTTAGCGGGGCTACGCCTCCAGGGAAAAGAGGTTATGTAATTAAGGAACTTCGCGAAAGCGTTGGAAAACCTCCCTCGATATACCAACACCAGCCTAACCGAATGGTTAAGAAAGTATTGTAGGATGAGATTAATCCTGGCTAATTCATCTTTTATGGTTTGAGAAAGGATTCGAGATACAGTGGAAGCCATCCTGTTTAGATAAACTAAAAACCAATCTAAAATTGTAAGAGCATCATGCTAAGTGTTTTCTTCTCTCTTTCCTAATTGCAGCGACTAGGTGACCAAGATTAGGTTACAGCTAGATAATAAAATGACTGAGTTATACTATATTGACTGGCAAAAGTTTGTCCAGATGTCCATTACTTATGACAAGCTGGACCACCTCACTACTACTCAAGACCCCACCGTCCCAGGTCCAGATTCCACCGTCGCGGATAATGATATCCGTGAAACATCGGAAAAAGATAGTGCGAATGCCAAGTGTCTCGTGTTGGCCTCAGTAGATGGTGTATACTATAGGCAGCACAAGAAGATGGAGATAGCTTCCATCTTCCTCCATAACAAAGTTTTAAATGGAGAGCAATCTTATATCGCAGGATATGAGACCTCGAAGGAATTGCTTCAAGCGATGTTGGCTATCGGGTCATCTGTAGGGGACCATGTCCCTACAATGATCAGATATATTAAACAGCTCACGAACTTAGGGACCACGTTAGAGAATGAGTCATATGCTGATTTGATTCTACAGTCCCTACCTTCTACTTATGTCCAGGGGAAAAAAGTTATACTTCCAGTTGAGGGCACCCTGAAGGAAACCAGGGAGACACCCGCTCTGCTTATTGGTGAATCTTCCTCTTCTGGATCCAAGGCGAAAGCCAAGGGTGAGAAGAAGAAGACCTCCATAAAGCCGATAGGCGGTGTCAGTAATGTAGAGGGACAGGCAAGGGCAAATGTTTCGGGGCTAACAGTAGGGAAGGAGGGATGTTCCTATTGTAATGGGAAAGGGCATTGGCAGAAGGAATGCAAGGCTTGGAAAGGCAGAATCCAGGATCCGAGGTACGTTGTGGTTTCAGCTTCGGGTGTGTTAGTGATTGAAAACTATCTGTCAATTAACTCTACTTCCTGGGTACTAGATACAAAATCAGGATCTCATATCTGTAATTCATTACAGGCTTTGAGAAATCGTAGAGTTATCAGGGAAGGTGATATGACTCTTAGGGTTGCTAACGAAATGAGCGTGGACGCTGTATCCATAGGGGAATATCACCTAGGATTGTCAAGTGGGCAGATATTGATTTTACGTAATTGTTTGTGTGTATCTAGTCTATCTTGTAATATCATATCTATATCTTTACTTTCTAAAGAACGATATGACTTTACATTTGTAAGCGATGTGGTCCACATCCACCTAAATCAAGCTTTGATTGGGTCAGGTAAACTAGAGGACAGTATATACGTATTAAATCAAGCTCATGTTTTCAACGTCCAGAATACACTTAAAAGAAAGTCTCCAGAATTAAATAAGGCTTTCTTATGGCAATATAGACTGGGTCACAACAATGAAACACGGTTGACGAAGTCACATATCGAGAGATATTTGGATCCGTTTGAATATCAGTTTTATACAACTTGTCAATCTTGTCTCATAGGAAATATGACAAAGACTCCGTTTACTAGACACGGAGTAAGAGCGAACGAGCTCTTGGGACTCATACACAGGGACGTGTGTAGTCCAATGTCTACACATACACGAAGTGATTATTCCTATTTCATTACTTTTACAGATGATTTATCTAGGTATGGAAATGTTTTCTTGATGAAACATAAGACCGAGGCCTTTGAGAAATTCCGAGAATATAAGAATGAAGTGGAAAAACAAACCGGAAAAAGTATCAAGACACTGAGATCTGATCGAGGTAGTGAATACTTAAGTGCCGAGTTCCTGGGTTACTAAAAAGAGAATGGAATTCTCTCTCAGCTTACTCCTCCATACACACCTCAACACAATGGTGTATAGGAAAGATAGAACAGAACCCTATTAGATATAGTACGTTCCATGATGAGTAAAGCTGAGTTATCGTGATCTTTCTAGGGCTATGCACTAAAATCAGCTGCATATCTTTTGAACAAGGTTCCAACCAAGAATATGCCTACCACACCATATCAGATGTGGAGTGGGAAGAAACCCTATCTTCAGTATCCGAAGATTGGGGGATGTCCAGATTTTGTGAAAAAGCAGCATGCGGATAAGCTCGAGGCACCCTCAGTACCGTGTAAGTTTGTGGGATACCCAAAGAACTCCAGGGGGTATCTTTTCTATTACGCAGAGGAACAAAAGGTTTTTGTTTCTCATCATGCGCACTTTTTGGAAAATCAATTTTTTGAAAAAGAAACTAGTGGGAGCACAATAGAACTGGAAGAAATTCCAGAACCATAAGCTATTACTGAAAGCATGCTAGAACCAGAGGTTTCAAAAGAACAGAACATCCCCGCACCACTCCGCAGAACTAGTAGGCAGTCTCATCCGCCCAAGAGATACTATTGTTTTCTCATAGACGGGGATAGAGAGGATTGCATCATTGACAATGATGAGCCAACTAGCTTCCAGCAAGCCATTCAGAGCAGTGGCTCGGTAAAATGGCCGGATGCAATGCGGACCGAGATGGAGTCCATGTACACCAAAAAAGTATGGACTTTGGACATTGCTCCAGAAGGGGTAAAACCCGTAAGCTGCAAATGGATCTTCAGAAAGAAGATTGGTGTAGATGGATAGGTTGAAATCTATAAGGCAAGACTTGTTGCAAAAGGTTTTCGTTAAAGATCTGGTTTGGACTATGATGAAACCTTTTCTTCAGTGGCTATGCTCAAATCCATTCGGATCCTTCTTGCCATTGCTGCCTTCCACGATTATGAGATTTGGCAGATGGATGTAAAGACTTAAATGGAAATTTGAAAGGGTGTATCTATATAGATCAGCCAGAGGGTTTCATTCAGAGTGGAAGCAGCGGGAAAGTGTGCAAGTTGTTTAAGTCCATTTATAGACTAAAACAAGTATCGCGGAGTTGGAACATCTATTTTGATGAGACGGTCAAAGAATTCGACTTTATTAAAATTCCAGATGAACCATGCATCTATAGTAAGATTGTAGCGAGAACTGTGGTATTCCTCGTCTTGTACGTGGATGACATTCTCTTGATAGGAAATGACATTCATATGCTACAATCAGTCAAAAGATTCTTGTCACAGAGGTTCTCCATGAAAGACCTGGGTGATGCCAACTGCATTCTTGGGATCTAGATCTATTATGATAGATCTAAGAGATTGTTGGGACTTTTGCAGTCCAGGTACATCAACACCATACTAAAGAGATTTAGTGTGGAAGATTCAAAACACGGTAGGTTACCAGTTTGTCACGGAATCACCCTCTCCAAAGAGATGTCTCCCAATACTGATTTGGAAAGGGCTCGCATCACATCTATACCCCGCACTTCTGCGGCAGGCTCTATAATATATGCGATGTTGTGTACCAGACTAGATGTTGCTTACGCACTAATCGTGGTAAGCCAGTATCAGTCAAACCTAGGGGAGAAGCACTGGGAAGCAGTAAAGAACATTCTCAAGTATCTGAGAAGGACTAAGAAGATGTTCTTAGTGTATGGCGGAAAAGACCTTCAGATTGAGGCCCTTGCTAACTCCAGCTTCCAGAGTGACAAGAATGACTCCAAGTCCATGTCGGGTTATGTCTTTACTCTCAATGGAGAGGCGGTCTGTTGGAAGAGCTCCAAGCAGGAAACCGTTGCTGACTCGACGATGGAAGCAGAGTATATCGCTGCTTGTGACGCCGCAAAAGAGGCAGTGTGGATGAGGAAGTTCTTAACTGAACTTCAGGTGGTTCCAACTATTGTTGATCCAATACCTCTGTATTGTGACAACAATGGCGCAATAGCTTTAGCAAAGGAACCCAGTCCCATCAGAAGTCCAGACAAATCTTGAGGCTGTACCACCTGATCAGGGAGATCGTTGATCGCCGGGAGATCGAGGTGAGGAGAGTAGATACGGAGAACAACACTGCAGATCCACTCACCAAGGCCATCCCTTAGACACAATTTGAAAGGTTATTCGAGATGATAGGTCTGCGATATGCCAATATATGGCCTTAGTGCAAGTAGAAGATTGTTAGTGTTATGCCATAGAGGCCATTATTGTATCATACTGGTTTGTATATTACTTAATGAAAACTTGGGATATGCACGGATATAGTAACAGTCTTGCTCGAAATGGTAGTATGCTACCCAGTTTGTTTATACTTCAATATGTGCATGGGTTTTTTAGCATATCGCTTATACATATTTGTAAAGCCCTTAGGATCTTTGCTTGATTACCAACGTTATGATGGCAGTCACACTAGTGGGGGCTGGGTAGTCTATAAGCACATCCTATACAGGTCCCTAGTCGTAGGATTATTGAGACGGGGCATCGATACTCCAGAGTAGACTAGAGTTCTTCTCATTCCAGCAGGGGAGATGGTCCATCCCACAGCCATTAGTATGTCGTACTGGAGATAGTATGCAGGTGCTCATTGGGTTATGAGTACACTGGACATGACTCGTAGGGAACTGCTGGTGGGTATTATACCTATCGTCAGGTGGCAGTTCCTAGGTGACACGAGCACAGCTTAGTCCGTCGACTTGACTCTGCTATTTTGCCTCGAGTGTATTCCCACTGTTCTTTGATTACTACCCTACCACGGTTCAAAGGATTTGTGCAAACAGGTAGTAATTGGGTGCAATCCTAAAGCACTTAGAGGCAGTGGTGGTTAGATAGGATTCGTCTCTCCCGGTATTGGGGGTTGATATCGCGTTGTGTTCGGAAAGCCATTACACAAAGTTCTTGGCCAAGGTAAGCGAAATTTACTGGTAGATACTCCAGAAGTTTCTTAGGGTGTTTTGGGCTACACTTCGACATGACTTATTGCGCTATTAGGGGTCTGACGATTACCGCCCCACTAAGCCCGATATGCGATACTCTTAGACGAACAGACCGAACTGTATAGAGATTATCACAGATAGGCTCAGTAGAAGTTCGGATGAGTTTGCTCATTGGCTTTCTTATCGACAGATACCTAGGTAGCCGTTACGTGCAGCTAGTACCACTGACATTCTTGTGGTTAAACCCACTGCCAGCGTAGTGTTGAGTTTTTAAAGTTCCACACAAAGGGTTTTCCAGCATCGGGCAAAAGATGTAGAGGCTGTATGGTTTTACGGCAGGGCTTCGATCACATACATGTACTTGTGCACGTATGATGTTCGGGCGGATAATACTAGTGTGCTTTGGTTTAAGCCGGATCCTAATATTATATTTATGGATTATTTTTGTCTCTTTGTATTCATATTTTTTGGAATGCGGATACGGATACGTATATACGGATGAGGGGCATTCTTGTAATTTACTCAAGATTGCTTCTAGAAGAAGACACATCATTAGGGTTTTTAATCTTTCGATTAAAAGATTAATGGGGTGGAGGAAATGAGATGGAGGATTATATTGAATGAAGTATGGCTACTTGGTGACTCGTGTGGTGACTCATGGTATGACTCACTACATGACTCACTCTTTAGAAATTTGTGAAGCATGCTAGATATTTGGTGAGATATTTATCTCATCAATTATTATATGCTTCATCTATTCATCATAAATGAGCCATCTCATTCTAATGTTTTTTCTACTCTCTCTTTTTCTCAAGCTCCTTCTTCTTCCTGTAACCCTAAATCTCTCATGTGTTGAGAATCATATGGTATTTAGAGACATACTAATCCATCTATACTCTCTACATCATCTAGGACATCTAGTTTAGCGAACTAGATGTCGTAGTTACCTCGGCTTCTGTAACAACTCCAATTTTAGTGTACAAAAATTTGTTTAAAAGTTAATGTATATTTGGGGTATTTGCATTTCCTGTGAGTACTATAAGTAATTGTTTTGCTTTTTAATAGCAAGAAGGAGCTTGTAGCTCATTGATAAGACCTTGCACTGCTGAACCAAAGCATCAGAGTTCAAATCCCATTAGCCACATTAATTTTTATTTAATTTTCTTTTAAATCTTTAGAAGTCCAAGAGTCTACTCGTTCATAAATCGTAAACACCCCACGTCACATATAAAACAAACCGACCCAGGGGCTACACCAAACGACAAGCGACCTATAGCAGCGAGCCCCGGACGAATCGAGCCGGCGTATTGGCTGAATCGGCCGGCGGCGCCGGCCGATTCCGAGCCAAATCCGATTCCCCCTTCATGAAAGTTGTGTCGTTTGGCCTTCTTATAACCCCTGTACACTTTATTTCACCTGCATATTTACAGAGCCAATAAAAACATCTATTTACTCCATTTTTAATACGAAATTTAATATAATTTCTCACACCCTTTCGTCTAACCCTAACCCTAATCTTTACCTATAAATACCACCCGTAAACACACCCTCCTCACTTCCAAACACTATCCAAAACTCTCAAGAAAACTCTCTAGAATTTTGTGTACAAGTGGAGTTAGCAAAGGGCGAAGCTCCGGCGAATTTCCGACAACGATCCGAGGAGCTCCCGGCGACGAAACGAAGCACCGGAAAATCCTACTTCCTCCTCTTCCTCTTCTCTAACCTAAAAACAAGTAAGTCCCACCTCTCTCTTCTCTATTCTATTCTAAAGATTTGTAAAACTAAAAGCCGACGGAAGCGGAGTTAATTCGACTTCCGATTCGGTTTTTCTTAAAAATTTCAACTTTCCTCAAATACAACCATACCAAACGCTTACATCTTGACTATTAATCAGTAATAAAACATATGGAACAAATTTCATTTCAAAAGAATTTATATTTCAATTTTTATTGCACTTTTCAGTAAAATACCATGCAGTTTAGTTTCGACTTTAAAATATCATTAATCTTGCTATACCTTTAGATAGATCATGAGGTAATGACCTGCCTCCTCAAAACACTCATATGCAACATAGCACGATACCTTTTGGGAAACATAGAATACGGGAATACGAATTTACAATTAAATACCTTTTACTATTAAAACCGTTTTCTACAAGATTACGTATTTTTATAAATCTTTGCAAAGCGCCGCTACAACCTATTTTGGGGAACCCGTCTGGGATGGTGCGGATTATCGCACATCCTTGGACTTAGTAGTGCGAGATGCAGACCTCCGCAAGGAGCATTCGGTCTCGAGAGATTTAAAAATACAAATATCTTAAGAAAATGAGATTTCTAGAAATATAATATATTAAAATTATCTTTATATAAATATGTATTATCAAAATATCTATTTTTGTGATAATATAAATATTCCAACTTTTCTAAATCAAAAGAATCACTTTACATGAAAACACCATGTAATTCTATACAAGTTCAATACTTTACAATTAAATACCATATATTATGAAAAATAGGTTTTAATCACTAGAAATGTCACAATGATAAAATATACATCTATGAAAACTTTAAAGACGATAATAAAATACTTGAGGTGTATTTTGAAAACTATACAAAATTACTTTTACATAAAACCCCCTCAAGTTTTATAAATTACAATAAGGACCCTAGTAAATATAGGTTTATGCAGGACCGGTCTCTTGAGCCTCAGGGAGCCGGAGATATGGGTGTTTGCCTATTTAAGATAGACAACTTAACAAACGATTTTATCAACACGGTAATTGTCTTTGAAAAAGACACAAATCCTGCCGCCCATGTGCAGCGGTTACCGATAACACCAAAACCTAATTCAGGATTTCAATTTCCTTTTCTAATTGTTTTGACTCAGACTGAGTCTCAATATAAGCAATCTGACTTGAATATGATTCAAGTACAAACTACAATTCAATATGATTCCATGAATCCATATGATCAATATGTTCAAACTATTTAATTTATATTGACTGAACCGAACCATGGATATACTTCCATTTACATTATTCTCCAGTTACATACATTTACTGATATCATGGTTTCGGCAAGTCATCCATTTATACAATCTATACAATTCAATTACAAGACAAAACAATACAAACAATACAATCAAGACATCGCGGGGTTTAAGGGGTATATTGGTACGGAAGGTGTTAGAAGTGGCACGAGACTGCAAGATTTAAGACACCTAACCTGTATTTCTTTGCTGTTGTACCGTGGCATAATGGTTCCTTGTACATCCCGTTCACCTTAGTCTCTGGTCTACTGAGACTTCTCTCGTATACACTGGCATCTTTCTGTACCAAGCTACAAACAACAACGTTAATACTAAATACAAATGTAAAAGCTACACACTCTCTCTCTGTCTATTCTATTTCTTCCTTATCTTTGGGACTTACCGAGTGATTGTTCGCTGAAGAAATTCCTTCTCTTTTTTCTTTGAATGTCTTTAGGTGATTCGGACCTTCCAGAGATCGAGCCCAGTGCCGAAGACTTGGACCAGTTTATTGAAGATCTTGAGATGTAGTCACACTTGTACATGTCCTTTACATTCTGTATTTTCCTTTTCTGTTAAGCCACTGTTTAGGCATTGCTTTCATTCAGATGTATTTACTTTTCCATGTACTATAAAAGAATGTTAATAAATAAAGTTGATGTTTCATTATATTTGTCTCTTGTGTATATTTCTTTTATATTGCTTAGTTACGCTTAGCGTATTTACTTCTGAGTAAATACGTAGCGGCCAGTAGCGCCCTCTACTCGTACACTGGGAAGTGGGACGTGACGGGTTTTGTTGGTGGCCCATACAGGTCTGAGCTGTATGGAACTCTACCATGTAGTTCTTTTCTGCGTGAACAACCTAAACAATATAACACAAACACCAGCAACTAAAAACATTCTTTACAATTCACATTCCTTGAATATTATCATTTCATATACTTTGAATTTGTCATAACCTAAATTTTTTTCAAGGTTATGGATTCTCCAAACAACACCAGCACCAACTTCAACAACACTCCACCTCCCTTACAAATCACACCTGCCGTCCCTGCTCCAATCAACGAGCAGACAGTTCTGCTTGAGGCGATACGCAACCTTCTAGAAGGACAGCAGCAACAGACTGCTCTTTTAATGCACCGTCCCGAGACAGAAGCACCTGGGGTGAAGCAATTCAGTGGTTTGCACCCCAAACAATTCTTAGGAAAAGAGAGCCCGCTTGAAGCTGAGGAATGGGCTCAGAGCATCGAAGATGATCTGGAAGCAGCACAAGTGCCAGAGATAGCTTGGGTCCGTGTTGCGAAACTGCAGCTCACGGACAATGCACGGGTCTGGTGGAAGGCGGAAGAAAGCCGTCTTGATCAGCCCATCGAATGGAAGACTTTCCACGACATGTTCGACGCAAATTACTTCCCTGAGACTTCCAGATTTGACATGGAACAGCAGTTCATCCATCTGCAACAAGGTTCGATGTGGACCAAGTCAGTAGATGAATATGACGCTGAGTTCACCATGCTCAGTCGGTAAGATATGTCTCAATAATTCGATTTTTTTCAATATATCACATATTACACAGCTATCACAATACTTAAACAGATTTGCGGCACAACTGATACCGATGGATGAGATCAGAGCCCATCGATTTCAACAAGATTTAGATTCGGAGATCCAGGATGCACTGGCCACAATAGATTTTTCGACTCATGAATCGGCTCTTAAAGATGCCTTCCGTTATGAGGCAGTGGTAAAGATAAGGGGCATACCTCAATTTACTGGAGTTAAGCGCCCTACCAACCAGATGGCAAGAGGAGCGTCATCAAGGCCACCATTTGTGACAAGGAGACCGGGAGTACCGAACAACAGGCTCAACCTAGCCTTTTGTACCTACTGCAAGAGAGTTGGACATATGATGAAAGATTTCTGGAGAGACAACCGTCTTTGCTTAGTCTGTGGCTAAGCTACTCATGACATTGGGTCTTGTCCCCAAAGACAAAACCCAGTTGCTGCACCAAGACCAGCAATCAACTATCGGCAGGGACCAACCCTTCAGGCACCTGCTCCAAGACTCACTCTCCCTACTGCACCACTTAGAGGACCACCGACTGCACCTCCTCCTCGTTAGTTCCATCAAGCTCAAAGGAACGTTCCGAGGAATGCTCCTTAGGCTAAGAGGAATATACGATGGCAACAGGCTTTCACGATGACCGTGGAAGAAGTTGAGGCCAATGGCCAAGTTATCACTGGTAACCCTTTCTTCTCAAGTTTTTTTCCCTCTTAGTCTTAATATCTATCCATATATTTCCCTATACCTAAAACATATCCCACATACCTTAGGTACAATTTTAGTAGCCTCACTTCTTGCACAAGCACTCTCCGATACTGGAGCATCTCACTGCTTTATGTCGCAACGGTTCATCCGAACTCATGCGATTCCAGACACACTGCTTGTATTCAGTTAGAATGTCAGTTCAGGAAATGGGGTTCTAAAGGCAATAATGGGGTACAACTTGTATCCAGTAGTCGTCTGCAGCAGAGAATTCTATGCTGACTTCAAGGTACTGGACATACCGAACTTCGATGTGGTTTTAGGTATGGATTAGCTAGGAACCTTCTATACTACCATCGACTGTCGTCAAAGGAGGGTAGTATTCGAGATTCCAGACCATCCGGTTTTCTATTTCAAAAGTGGAGACCGTATCCTGGAGCCAAGTACTTACAAGGCGAAACCATGGAAAGCAGTAATTGCAATAACTCAAGCGGAGGAAGAATCAAAGAAAGAAGTGGTTCGAGAGTTCGACGATATATTTCCTGACGATATATCAGGTTTGCCTCCCGATCGAGCTCTTGAATTCAGCATTGATTTAGTACCAGGAGCACAACCAGTGATCAAAGCACCTTATCGATTAAGTCCGGAAGGTTTGAAAGAAGTCCGAACTCAGTTGGACGAATTATTGGTGAAAGGATGGATTCGTCTCAGCACTTCAAGTTAGGGATCACCAGTACTGCTTGTGAAGAAGAAGGAAGGTTCATACAGAATGTGCATTGATTATAGAGCCTTGAACGAAGTAACTATAAAGAATAAGTACCCACTCCCATGCATCGACGATTAATTCGATCAGCTAAGTAGATCTTGTGTTTTCTCTAAATTAGATCTTCGTTCAGGTTATCATCAGGTGAAGGTCAAGGAAGCTGATATTCACAAAACGGCTTTCAGAACTCGTTATGGACATTATGAATTTCTTGTGATGCCCTTTGGAGTGACCAACGCACCAGCAATATTTATGAACCTGATGAATCAAGTTTTCCGGGAGTACTTAGATAGGTTCGTTGTCATCTTCATCGACGACATCCTGGTGTATTATAAGAGTAGGAAAGAACATGCCGAGCACCTACGAATTGTCTTGAAAACTCTACGATAACATCAACTCTACGCCAAGTACAGCAAGTGCGAGTTTTGGCTAGATAAAGTTGGTTTTCTTGGACATATCATATCAGGCAAAAGAATCTCTGTGGATCTAGCAAAAGTTTCATCAGTAAGCGAATGGCCGACACCAAAATCAGTGAAGGACATTCGGAGTTTCTTGGGTCTAGCTAGATATTACAGAAGGTTCATTGAAGGCTTTTCTAAGATAGCAACGCCCCTGACCAAGCTCACACGTAAAGATGAAGACTTTGTGTGGTCAGAACCATGCGAACAGCCTTTCATAGAACTCAAATCAAGGTTGACATCAGCGCCTATTCTCGTTATACCGGACCATTCCGGAGGATTCGAAGTGCATTATGATGCATCCAGTAAGGAATTAGGATGTGTTCTATATCAGCGCACGGTAAGGTTGTGGCTTATGCTTCAAGACCGCTGAAGACTCATGAACGCAATTATCCGATGCATGATTTGGAGTTGGCAGCCGTAATCTTTGCACTCAAGATTTGGCGCCATTATCTTCTCGGTGAATGAGTGAACATATACACAGATCACAAGAGTCTGAAATAAGCGTTTACTCAGAAGGAACTTAATATGCGGCAGAAACGATGGTTAGAACTCATAGCGGACTTTGACATCAACCTGCAATATCACCCAGGGAAGGTGAATGTGGTACCTGATGCACTTAGTCGCCAACCATTAGCAATGAATCTCACCGCTCAATAGAAGCTTCAACAAGATTTGCATCAGATGGAGATTGAAGTAGTCATGCCAGGTAACGCTTCAAGTTTGATGAATTTACAAGTTCAATCTACCATTGTCAATCAGATCAAAGCAGCTCAAGTAAGTGATGTTAAGTTGCAAAAGATCAGAGAACAAGTAGAGAATTGACTTAGAACAGATTTTATCATCCATGAAGACGGATCTTTGAGATACGGCAGCAGATTATGTGTACCAAAAGGTTCTGTTCGGGAAGAGTTAATGAAAGAAGCTCACAGCTCTCCCTACTCAGTACACGCTGGAGGTACAAAGATGTACAAAGATCTATATCAGAATTACTGGTGGCTTGGAATGAAGCGTGAAGTAGCCAGAAGCGTCGCAAAATGCTTGGTGTGTCAGCAAGTAAAAGCTGATCATCATAGGACAGCTGGATTACCTCAACCGTTACCAATCCCAGAATGGAAGTGGCAACACATCACAATGGATTTTGTGACTGCACTCCCTTGTAGCACAAAGGGTAACGATACGGTATGGGTTATTATGGATCGACTCACAAATTTGGCTCACTTCATCCCATTCCGAGTTGGCCAATCAATCGAGATATTAGCAAAGAAGTACATAGAGGTAAGAATCTACAAAAGATTTTAAATCTTCAAATATATACTATCTCTAATACCCATGAACTCATACAGGAAATTGTGCGACTTCATGGAGTACCGGTCTGCATTGTCTCCGATCGTGACACCAGCTTCCGATCGCAATTTTGGTAGAGTCTGCAAACGAGCTTGAGAACAAGTCTGAACTTCAGCACAGCTTATCATCTACAAACGGATGGTCAGTCTGAGCGAACTATTCAGATCATAGAGGATATGCTCAGAGCGTGTATGTTGGACTTCAAAGGATCGTGGGAAGATCACCAACATCTTGTGGAGTTTTCATACAACAACAGCTACAAAGCAAGTATTGGAATGACGCCGTTTGCAGCACTTTATGGAAGGAAGTGTCGATCGCCATTAAGTTGGGACAACATTGGAGATAGAGAACTCCTTGGACCTGAGATGATAGTAGCAACTGTTGATGTGGTTCGTACTATCAAAGAAAGAATGCGCATAGCCTAAGATCGACAGAAGCACTGGGCTGATGCAAAGCGACGTCACTTAGAGTTCCAGCCGGGAGATCACATGTTCTTAAAGATATCTCCAAACCGTGGAGTGATTCGATTCGGAAGACAGGGTGAGCTTAGTCCAAGGTACATTGGACCATTCGACATACTCGAACGAGTCGGTGAAGTGGCTTATTGCTTAGAACTTCCACCTTCATTGGAAGGAGTGCATAACGTATTCCACATATCCAAACTCAGAAAGTATTTGAGTGACCCCATCCACATTCTCGATCATTCCGAGCTCACTGTACAACCCGACTTATCCTGTGAGCAACAACCTGTGGAGATTCTGGACAGGAAAGTGAAGTCACTTCGGAACAAGGAAGTCAACTTGGTTCGAGTGATGTGGAGAAAAGACACTCTACGAGAATCGACATGGGAAAGGGAAGATGAGATGCGTGCAAGATATCCTCACTTATTTGTAAACAGGTCCTTCAAATAAAATTTATAAATTTCGAGGAAGAAATTTTTGTAAGGAGGGTAAACTGTAACAACTCCAATTTTAGTATACAAAAATTTGTTTAAAAGTTAATGTATACATGGGGTATTTGCATTTCCTGTGAGTACTATAAGTAATTGTTTTGCTTTTTAATAGCAATAAGGAGATTGTCGCTCATTGGTAAGATCTTGCACTGTTGAACTAAAGCATCAGAGTTCAAATCCCATTAGCCACATTAATTTTTATTTAATTTTCTTTTAAATTTTTAGAAGTTCAAGAGTCTACACGTGCATAACTCATAAAAACCCCACGTCACATATAAAACAAACTGACCCAGAGGCTACACCAAACGACGAGCGACCCATGGCAGCGAGTCTCGGCCCGACTCGGGCCGGCGGATCGGCCGAATCCGATTCCCCCTTCATGAAAGTTGTGTCGTTTGGCCTCCTTATAACTATTGTACACTTTATTTCACCTGCATATTTACAGAGCCAATAAAAACACCTATTTACTCCATATTTAATACAAAATTTAATACAATTTCTCACACCTTATCATCTAACCCTAACCCTAATCATTACCTATAAATACCACCCCTAAACACACCTCCTCACTTCCAAACTTTGTCCAAAACTCTTAAGAAAACTCTCTAGAATTTTGTGTATAAGTGGAGTTAGCGAAGGGCGAAGCTCCGGCGAATTTCCGACAACGATCCGAGGAGCTCCCGGTGATGAAACGACGCACCGGCAAATCCTCCTTCCTCCTCTTCCTCTTCTCTAACCTAACAATAAGTAAGTCCCACCTTCCTCTTCTCTATTCTATTCTAAATATTTGTAAAACTAAAACCCGACGGAAGCGGAGTTAATCCGACTTCCGATTCGGTTTTTCTTAAAAAGTTCAACTTTCCTTAAATACAACTATACCAAACGCTTACATCTTGACTATTAATCAGTAATAAAACATATAGAACAAATTCATTTCAAAAGAATGCATATTTCAATTTTTATCACACTTTTCAGTAATATACCATGTAGTTTAGTTTCGACTTTAAAACATCATTAATCTTGGTATACTTTTAGATAGATCACGAGGTAATGACCTACCTACTCACAACACTCATATGCAATATAGCACGATACCTTTTGGAAAACATACAATACAAGAATACGAATTTACAATTAAATACCTTTTACTATTAAAACCGTTTTCTACAAGATTAAGTATTTTTACAAATCTTTGCAAAGCGCCGTTACAACCCATTTTAGAGAACCCGTCTGGGATGATGCAGATTATCGCACATCCCTGAGCTTAGTAGTGCGAGATGCAGATGTTCCCGCCAAAATTTTCTGCCAAAAGTTACTTGTTCCCTTACAAAAAAGGGGGAGAATCTTCAAAAAACAGGCATCACGTGTAAAACACGTGGGCGCTCATACGCAAAGCATATGAGCGCTGAACATAAATAAACCAAGGGCCAAACATGCACACGTGAGCGCTCTGAACATACCCAAGCTAAAACCCATACTAGGGGTCACGTGTTAAACATGTGAGTGCTTTTGCCTCTCACATGCAAAGCATGTGAGCATCTTAATTTAAAATGCTCCTATCAAATTCTAGAATTAAATTCTATTTTTGGGAAATATTTTCTTAATCTTCCTTAAACTAGAAAGATCTTCTCTGTTAAACAGAGAACCCTTGGATCAAAGATCCAGCGGTGATCATTTGATATAATAAAAAATCTATCATAGGAAAATATTTTCTTAATCTTATAACAAGAATAAAATTCTATGTTAACAAGATATCTATATTAAGAAAATATATTTCTGATCTTGTTAAACTAAAAAGATATAATAAAATAAAATTCTAAGCTTGTTAAAACTAACAAGATATTCATAATCTTGTTAAACAAACAAGAAATCTTCTCTATTAAACAGAGGGCCTTTGGATTAAAAATCCAACGGTGAATAAAATTCACCGAATGATCTAAAAGATCATGTTGGTTATAAAATCAATCAAAAATCTCTCAATGAGAGATTTGCTGAACAAACCGATTCTTCTCTTTCTCCTATAAATAGGAGCCAAGAAAGAGAAGAGACAGGGGGGAGAGAGGAAGAAAAATAGAGAGAGAATTTAATTCTCTAAAAAAGGGGAACCCCTCCCAAAAGCTCCCACAAAAAGAGAATTTAATTCTCAAACCAAGAGTTTAACTCTTCTAAAAAGAACTTAGTTCTTTCTCAGGTTAAGATCTGCAGAAGCGGATCTCCCCACAAGTTGAGAATTTAATTCTCATCGGGGAGATTCTGTCATGCAGATTCAAAACCTAGGGGAAAGAACTGAATCCAAAAGAGTTTAACTCTTACAAAACATATAGGAATTTAATTCCTCTGGAACTAGGGTTTAACCCTTTAAAAAGAAATAAATCCCTACAAAGAACAAAAGGAGAATTTGATCCCTCGGAACCATAGAAGAACAGCCTGATGATTCATTAGCATTCAAACGCTACATAAAAGCTCACGTGATCCCACGTGAGCACCTTTGAAGAACAAAGAGGGAAAGAATGAGATCTAGTCATGTGACCCCACGTGACCCCTGAGAAGTGCTCAACACTTATAAAAGAGAAAAGGGAATAAACCTTATTTTTTGGAGCGCCTCACGTGACCCCACTTGACCCCCAAGCAGTGCTTAACTTTTATAAAGCATAAAGGGAATAAATCAAAGGGCAGTATCCATTCTTCGGGCATCTCACATGATCCCACGTGACCCAATAGCTCTTAGAAAAGAAACAAGGGAATAAACCCAGAGGAGCAGCGCCAACTTCAAGTGCCTCACATGACCCCACGTGAGCGCGTCAAATTCTTAGTGTTTAACACTACTTCAAGCGCCCCACGTGATCCCACATGAGCGCCTCAAATTCTTAGTGTTTAACACTATTTCAAGCACCTCACGTGGGAGCACGTGAGCGCTGATCATACATTAGTGTTTAACACTAGTTTAAGGCCTCACGTGAGAGCACATGAGCGCCGATCATATATTAGTGTTTAACACTATGAGAGGCTAATATTAGCCAAACTTAGATCAAATCTCCCGAGGGCAATCAATCGAGCTCCCATTCTCAGGGTCCCCCAAGCCGATCTCAGTCTCAAAGATAGCTAATGAGCTCTTAACAGATGGCATCTAAAATGATGTTCATCCCACCATGATCTCTCCCCTTGATCTGGAATTTGGTTAAGAGTACATCTCTCCACACCTCCAATACATGTTGTTGTAATTCTTCAACATCTTCAGAGAGGTGGAGGGTCCCAATAACCAATAACTCTTGGCGCACCACTGAACAAGCTTTTCAAAAAGGGGAGTAAATCTAAAACACATCTCAATTTGGGGGCGTCTCACGTGACCTCTCGTGATCCCTTGATGGTGCTCAGCACTAAGAAAAAGAAAAGGACAATAAAGCAAAGGCAATTTTCATTCTTCAGAGTGCCTCACGTGACCCAATAGTGCTTAGTACTCAGAAATGGAAAAAGAGAATAAACCCAAAATAGCTCCCATTTTGGGGGTACTCACGTGTTCCCATGTGACCCCCAAACAGTGGTGTATAAAAAAGGGAGAAAATTCCAAAGACAACGCTCACATTTTGAAGGCACCTCACGTGTCTGCACGTGACTGTTTGATGAACCAAGTGCTTAGCAATTATAAATGAAAGAGGAATAAAATCCAGAGAACAGTTCTCACCTCGGGTGCCTCACGTGCTCACACATGAGCCAAGTGCTCAGCACTTTTATATATATATGAGGGAATAAACTCAAGGAACAATGCCCACTTCGGAGCTCCTCACGTGTTCACACGTGAGCTCCTCCAAAATCCAGTGTTTAACACTGATTCAGTGCTTAGCACTATGGGGTGACTAAGGGAAATCAACCTTAGCTTAAATTAGCCAAGTCTTCCGAAGCCGAGACCCTTTTTTGTCACCAATCAACCGAGCCCTCATGTTCAGGTCTTCCCAAACTAATCCTAGTCCTAAAAATGACCAGTGTTCTCCTAACAGATGACATCTAAACTGATGATCATCCCATTCCCCAAATCGGGATATTGGTTCAAGGATACATTTCTTCATACTTCTGATATATGTCGTTGTAATCCTTCAACGTCTTCAGAGAGATGGAGGGTCCCAATAACCAATAACTTTTGGTACATCCCCAAACGGTTGAACCAAAACCACATAAACTATGACGTCTTCAAACTGGACTATGATGTCCTTAAACTTTACGGACTGTGGGGTCCTTAAACTCATGAACTATGATGTCCTTAAACTTTATGGACTGTGAGGTCCTTAAACTCATAGACTATGATGTCTTTAAACTTCACAGACTATGACGTCTTTAAACTCGACAGGAAAGTCCCTAAACTAAAACAATAGAGTCCAAATGCTATTTTGTTGGATCTAAATGATCCCGTTAAATTGATCTTAGTCTAAAATTAGACTGACGTGTCCATAACAAACGTTAAGTTGATCTTAGTCTAAAAACTAGACTAATGTATCCTTAACAAACGTTTAAGTTGATCTTAATCTCAAATGAGATTAATGATCCTTAAACCCAACACAAACCTAAATCTAAGAAAATACGGATTTGGACTAATCTACGCCCTACGGGCGACAACATAAATTAGTCTCCGTATACAATCCACGGGCAACCAAAGATAAAACAAACACACACAATACGAAATGACCATCCGGAGAAGGAGAAAGTTGTTACAGCGATTCGGTAGTGTAATTAACTACAGGGGCTTGTGCCTGCAGGGAAGAGCGTCCCCACAATCAAAAACCCCTCAAACGAGGGGGAATCTGACGAAGTCTGCTACAACGGCCGCATCCGTCTAAACCTCCGATATACGGTGCCATAAATCAACTTGGCATTTTCGGAGAGATGGATGGATAAAACCCAAATAGCATCTGACCCCAAAATTTAGGCCAGACGTCCCAACGTCCCGGTCACGTCTTTCGGCGGAGAACCGCAGACCTCCGCAAGGGGCATTCGGTCTCGAAAGATTTAAAAATTCAAATATCTTAAGAAAATAAGATTTCTAGAAATATAATATATTAAAATTATCTTTATATAAATATGTATCATCAAAATATCTATTTTTGTGATAATATAAATATTCCAACTTTTCTAAATCAAAATAATTACTTTACATGAAAACACCATGCAATTCTATACAAGTTCAATACTTTATAATTAAATAGCATATATTATGAAAAATAGGTTTTAATCACTAGAAATGTCACAATGATAAAATATACATCAATGAAAACTTTAAAGACGTAATAAAATACTTGAGGTGTATTTTAAAAACTATACAAAATTACTTTTACATAAAAAACCCTCAAGTTTTATAAATTACAATAAGGACCCTAGTAAATATAGGTTTAAGCGGGACCGGTCTCTTGAGCCTCAGGGAGCCAGAGATATGAATGCTTACCTATTTAAGGTAGACAACTTAACAAACGGTGTTATCAACACGTTAATCGTGTTTGAAAAAGACACAAATCCTGACGCCCATGTGCAGCGGTTACCGATAACACCAAAATCTAATTCAGGATTTCAATTTCCTTTTCTAATTGTTTTGACTCAGACTGAGTCTCAATATAACCAATCTGACTTGAATATGATTCAAGTACAAACTACAATTCAATATGATTCCATGAATCCATATAATCAATTTGTTCAAACTATTTAATCTATATTGACCGAACCGAACCATGGATATACTTCCATTTACATTATTCTCCAGTTACATACATTTACTGATATCATAGTTTCGGGAAGTCATCCATTTATACAATCTATACAATTCAATTACAAGACAAAACAATACAACCAAGATATTGCGGGGTTTAAGGGGTAGATTGGTACGGAAGGTGTTAGAAGTGGCACGAGACTGCAAGATTTAAGACCCTTAACCTGTATTCCGTTGCTGTTGTACCGTGGCATAATGGTTCCTGTTCCCTCATAAAATACAAAAAAATGGGGCATCACATGCCCATACGTGATCGGGGGTCACGTGCCGACACATGATGGTTTCCTGAGGACTCTGAAATAATAAGAATTGAATTCTGATCAAAAGTGGTCACATGCCCACACGTGATGGGCCTTTAAACCCACTGAACGGAATTAAAAGATATAATAAAACAGCAAGAAAAACCCCAATAGGGCATCACGTGCCCACACGTGACCAGGGGTCACGTGCCGACACGTGATGAGTTTCCGAGTTCTTTAAAATAATAGAATTAAATTCCGGTCAAATGCTTAATCAGTGAGTCACGGGCCACCACGTGATAGGGTCTTAAAACTCTCTATGTTAATGGAAAGAAAACCTTAAATGGGGCATTACGTGCCCACACGTGACAGGGGGTCGCGTGCCAACACGTGATGGGTGCCTAAGATCTCTGAACTAATAGAATTAAATTCTAATTAAATGGTCAATCAGTGGGGTCACGTGCCGACACGTGATAGGCTCTTAAACCTTCTGAACTAATAGAATTAAATTCTAATTAAAGGGAATCAAAAACCCTAATGGAAAAATATTTCCCTAGATCTTTCCAAACAAAAAAGATTGCGCTCTGTAAAGCGGAGCATCGTTGGATTAAAAATCCAATGGTGATTAAAAATCACCAGTTTATAGAAAGATTCTATTTGAGGAAATATTTTCCTGAAATCTGTTAGGAACAACAAATAAAATATCTTTTGGATTAAAAATCTAATGGTGAATAAAATTCACTGAGTAATCTGAAAGATCATGTTGGTTACAAAATCAATCAAAATCTTTCAATAAAAGATTGACTAAACAAACCGATTCTTTTCCTTTTCCTATAATAGGAGCCAAGAAGAGAGGAGAAAAAAAAGGAGGAGATATACAATAACAGAGAGAAAAAAGAAGAGAATTTAATTCTCCAGAGAGAATAGAAGACCTCTTCAAAAAAGAAAGAAATCCTAGGTAAGAGAGGGAAAGAGATCATTCTATAAGCTCTTACAAAACAAAAAAGAGAATTTAATTCTCATGCTAAGAGTTTAACTCTTCTGAATAAGAACTTAGTTCTTCCTTTGGTTGAAGATCTGCAGAAGCAGGTCTCCCCATAAGTTGAGAATTTAATTCTTATCGGGGGGATTCCGCCATGTAGATCTAAAACCTAAGGAAGGACCTAAGTTCAGAGAATTTTATTCTCCCACAAAGCACATAGGAATTTAATTCCTCCAACAAAGATAGAGTTTAACCCTTAATATAAGAACTTAGTTCTTCTTCATGGTAACAGATTTGCAGAAGCAGATCTTCCCATAAGTTGAGAATTTAATTCTCATCGGGGAGATTCTGCCATGCAGATCCAAAACTTAGAGGGGGAATTGAGTTTAAAGAATTTAATTCTTTCGAACATATGGGAATTTAATTCCTCTGAACAAAATTTGGGGTTAACCCTATAAGAAGAATTTAATTCTTAAATAAGGAATTTATCTCTCCATGCATGTAAAAAGACTAAGTACCCAACATGATCACGTGACAACACGTGACTCTCCCCTCCAATGACCAAAAGAGAATAAATAAGATTAGGTCACGTGCTCCCACGTGACCCTTGAATAGACTTCTCAAAATAAAAAGGGCAGAATCAATTTTGGGTGACTCACATGTCCCCGCGTGACCCCTGACAAACACCTCTTTAAAAAAGAGAAGATGGAAAGAGCTGGAGGATTAATATCCAACGCATGGGCACTCTTACGTGTCCCTATGTGACCCCTAGAAAATCCTTTTAATATCCAGTGCATGGGTACCCATCACGTGCCCACACATGTTAGCCATAAAGATTAAGTGTTTTAACACTTATTTGAATATTCTGAGAATAAAATAAGGGAAGTCTGGCCCAATACTCAAGCGCCTCACGTGACCCCACATGAGCGCTTCTTTTTTTAGTGTTTAGCACTATTTTATGCGCTTCATCCCTAGTGTTTAACACTATTCTAAGTGCATCACGTGGGAGCACGTGATAGCCGAGTGTACTCTAGTGTTTAACACTATATTCGAGCCAATCTTAGCCCAAATTAGCTAAGTCTTCTAGAGGCAGGACCCTCCCTTTTGACTGAACATCAAATACACTGTTTCCAAAATTGGTCATCTCATATGACATTTAAAACAAAACCCAGAGCCTTTCAATCAGCTTTGGTTCAAGGGTACATTTCTTCACACCTCTGATACATGTCGTAATTTTTCAACGTCTTCAGAGAGGTGGTGGGTCCCAATGACCAATAACTATCTGGTGCATTTCTAAACCTATGCTTGCATCTACTATGGACCACAATATCCCTAAACTAAACAATAGAGCCATAATGCTCTTTTGTTGGATCTAAATGATCCTGTTAAGTAGATCTTAGTCTAAAAATTAGACTAACGTATCCATAAAAAATATTTAAGTTGATCTTAATCTCAAAACGAGATAAACGATCCTTAATCAATCTAACTACAGATCCCCCAACCAATATCGGTTCAAGGGTACATTTCTTCACTCCTCTGATATTTGTCGTTGTAATCATTCAACGTCTTCAGAGAGATGACGGGTCCCGACAACTAGAAAAACCATGGACTGTGGGGTCCTTAAACTCATGGACTGTGGGGTCCTTAAACTCATGGACTATGATGTCCTTAAACTTTACAGACTATGATGTCTCTAAACTACTACGGACTGTGGGGTCCTTAAACTCATGGACTATGACGTCTTTAAACTGGGCCGCAATGTCCCTAAACTAAAACAATAGAGCCCAAATGATCTTTTGATGGATCTAAATGATCCTGTTAAGTTGATCTTAGTCTAAAAATTAGACTAACATATCCTTAACAAATGTTTAAGTTGATCTTAGTCTCAATGAGACTAACGTATCCTTAAACCCAACCCAAAACCCAAATCTAAGAAAATACAGATTTGGACTAATCCACGCCCTATGGGAGACAACATAAATTAGTCTCCGTATACAATCCATGGGCAACCAAAAATAAAACAAACACACACGACACGAAAGTCCATCTGGAGAAGGAGAAAGTGGTTACCGCGATGCGGTAGCGTAATTAACTGCAGAGGCTTGCGCCTGTAGGGAAGAGAGTCCCCACAATCAAAAACCCCTCAAACGAGGGGGAATCTGACGAAGTCTGTTACAACGGTCACATCCGTCTAAACCTCCGATATACGGTGCCATAAATCAACTTGGTATCTTCGGAGAGGTGGATGGATAAAACCAAATAGTATCTACCCCCAAATTCAGGCAAGACATCAGTCTTCCCGGACTTTCGGCGAAGAACAGATTCTGTCACGCCCGGTAGGACATTTTCCTCTTTCCACTCCACACTTCGTGTGTCGTGTTTCGCGAACGAATTTTGGTTTGCTATGGTTGCCCTTGGATTCGAGGTACTAAGATTTAGTGTCTTGCTCCGTGCAGAAAACAGAAAATCAATGGCTTCAAACTACACTAACTGCAACAACTTCCACTCTGTCTTCGCTGGAGGAGTAACTTACGGGCCCCAAGCGGCCTCCCTTTTTACAATGCCGGTGGAACAAGTAACCCAAGCCACCACTGGGCTATTCTTCGGGACTATGATCCCACCAACAAGCTTCAATGTTCAGATGCCGTCACAGGAAGCTGCGAAGAAGTCGGTCTTTGATCGGCTTACAACCACCATAGCCCCACTTAGCGGGTCATCCAACTCCACTGCCTCAATCTTCGACAGGCTGGGTCAAAGATCAAGTGGTCCCGCAAAGAGGCTCGCAATACCAGAGAAGGAGATTCCAACTCCTTCTATAGTTGAGGTCGTCCAAGCCGCTCTCCCTACTCGAAGGTCGGCTTTCGACAGATTGACCATTCGCTATCAGCCGACGTCTGTCTTTGACAGGCTGACGCCAACGACAGGCTCTCATTAGAATAGAGGGCATGGAAAAGATGATCCAACAATGGAGGTGGTCCTGGCCGCTCTCTATGCTCGACGTCGTCACTGGCGCCGAGTAAGGAAGGCTAAAGGCAGCTCTCCTTCTGGACTGACTCCGCCAGCTTCAATGGTAGAAATTGATGCTGCTGTTCCAAGTGGGAACAGCTTTGAACTACTTAAAGGGGTGCACAGGAATTCGCTAACTGCCGTGATAAAAAAGTCTCCTATTCCTATTAAAAAGATCATAAAGGCGAAGTCAGAGCATCCCCCTCAGCGGCTGTCCTCCAACATTTACAAGGTCTGGCGACAGGTCCAAGACTCCGTGATTGATCAAGACTACCCCCGCCGACAGAAAACGATGAAAGTTCGGCAAGAGAAGGACCACTTTCTTATGCCACATGAGAGGTCATCTATTTGGGTACCCGCTGCAACGGCTCCCTCAACTTCGACTGCCCACAAAAGAAGGAGGCCGGAGAAGATCCCTACATCTTTGGCAAATCGCAAGGACACTGAATTTAAAAGCCCCAAGTCTGGGGGCATGGTGGTGCATACTGTTTTTATGGCTTCCGGAAAAGAGGATAGCCGTATCTCTATGGGTCACCGACCACTTACACGGTCTGTGACTAAGGCTCGGGAGTAACAAAAACAAAAGCTCCAATAGATGCTAACAGCTATGGCCGCACTCACAGGACCAAAAGCAAGCCCGGAGATATCATCGGAGCAGCGTCGTGAGCAGGAAACAGACGCCGAATTCCTTCGAAGAATGCTTGAGAAGAAGGACAAAGTGGCTGCAGAACAAGCGGCCAACATAAAACAAATGGCCCTTTTATTCCAAGATATGGTGGGCATGATGATCCAGCCGGACCCTCCAGCCGAAGATCCTCCAGTAATAATTGAAGATGATAGAGGAGAGACATCAAATCCTCTGCCGGCTCTGTCAGCAGCCAAGGAGGAGACCATCTCCAAAGCCATGCTCGAGGATTATATAGCTCAACAAATACGAGCTCATCAAGCGAATGAAGCAAACGACCAAGTCGTCAGAACTGGGCGACCATATCCAGGATGGTACGATCAGATCAAGTATCCGCCAGGATACACGATTCCTAAGTTTCACGTATACAAGGAGACAGGCAATCCTCATCAACATGTCGCTCAGTTCAGGGCTCTCTGCGGCAATACCGGAGGTGACGACAAATTGTTACTTCGTCAGTTCGTCGGCAGCTTGGCGGAAACGGCCTTTGAGTGGTATTCAGAGCTGCCCAATGACTCCGTCAAAACTTTTATGGAGATGGAATTGTTGTTCACCCTACATTTTGCGAGTCCTAGCGAACGCACCCCAATCACAGCATTAATTAATACCAGAGTGAAGCCGGGCGAGACATGGGTCCAGTACATGATACGATGGCGAAATCTATGGTTGAAGTGCGAGTAGTGTATCGAAGAAGCACCTGCAGTAGGCATGTCCGTAGGTACCCTCGATCCGCAGGCGACCATATCCCAGTTCATGATGTTTTTCAAGCCGACTACCTTTCAGACCTTGATTAATAAGCTGGCCCAAATAGACTAGATGGGTCATAAGCCTTCCTTTTCAAAGACAGAACCGCGGAACGAAAAGGGTAAAGGGAAAGCGACCTTTGTCGCCAATACTCAATAACAGCCGAGCAACTTAAACCCGGTTGTTCGCCAAAGCAACGTGCGTTCACGCCAATCCCTCGAGGAGAGACTGGGACATCCTTATTCGTTCCTCTGGGATAAAACGAGGAGACTGTTCGAGTTGGCAGTGCGCAATAGGCTCATCACCTTGCCGGATCCGAAACGCCGATTGCATCCCGGTGAGGCCAACAATCCCAATTACTGCCCCTATCACCAGGTAGTAGGCCATCCGATCGAAGATTGCTTCGTCTTCAAAGGCTGGATTGAGGACCAATACCAACAAGGAAAATTCGCATTGTTCGAGAATTGGAAAGTAAGCCCGCCTCAGCCGCACGCTTATAAAAAGGTGGACACGCCGAGGGCATCATGCTCTTTTATAGAAGAAGCTCCATGGGAGGTTGCTCTTTCAGCCAAAACGAAAATAATGCCGAAGGACCTCCAAGCATGCTCAGCGATCAGGTGGAAAAGTCCGCTGGAACCCGAGGTTATTTAGGGGTTGCTGAAGCCGTGCCCAACGCTGAAAGTTGGTGATGATAGTCAAAACGCCCATGCCCAGCCGTCAAAGTCTTCAAAGATGAAGAAGAAGACCAAAAAGCTGTGAAACCTGCTGACAAGCGCACGGACCTGCAAAAACATATCGACGCGCTGGAAGAATATAACCAGAAGGTGTGAACCCAGGTCACGCTCCAAGATTTTCTCGACCACATCTTTGAGGATAGAGACGATGACAATGATGGGGGAGAGGACTCGGCAGATGAAACTGAGGGCTATATGGCAAGCTGCCACATGATCTCTCACTCGTCGATAGATGGTGAAGAAGCATCTGATGCAAAGAAACAAGGGGAAGATCCAGAACCAGAATCAAAACCCTTGGAATTGTCTGACAAGATCATCGACCTACTGCTGAACGAAGCCCGTCAGAAGAGCAAGGATGATCGAGAACGCGAAATGGCTATATTCGAAAAGGCCAGGAGTCGGCGTCAATTTAAAGAAGTCATGGGTCATGAAATACCCCAACCAGATCAAAGAACTTCTGTCGCCAGCAAAAGCAGGTTCAAGACGAAGAAACGGTTAACCAAAGCCATATCGATAGGAATAAAGCTGCCACCTTCCGAAGGAAACACTCCTGATGGGATACACCTTGACGAAGGGGATGCACAACCAAACTACTGCTTGTACCATCGAAGGACCACGCATCCTGCTGAGGAATGCAACGCCTTTAAAAATTGGTGGCAGGGATACGTTGCTCATCAACAGCAGTTCAAGCGGATAAAGCGCAAAACTCATCGAGAGCAAAGGATTACGACAGATGAGCGCAGAAGAACTGCCGGCAACTGTCACATGGTTGATAGCAAGGGATCGCAAGTTCCTACCTTCAGAGCGATTCTGATGAAGAAATACCCCTTGGCCCTCTCTTCAAGGAATCTACCTCCGAAGCAGAAGAAATGAAGACCTATGAGAACATCCAGCTGTGTAATCGCACATTACCTTAAAAGAATCTCGGACCCGCAAACAAGGAATCGAACAAAAAGGATAAAGGGAAGGAAAAAGTCCCTAAGGATATTGCCCTCGACGATCGAGTCATCGAAGAGCTGGAAGCCAAGGACCCGCCCAAGAAAAGCAAGGTGGATTATAATGTTCTAGCACACCTGAGAAAGATTCCTTCACAGTTGAGCATTCTCGATGCCCTTCTGCTATCTAAAGAGGTGCGAGATTCCCTAATCAAAGCGTTACAAGACCCCGGACAGTTTCAAGCTTTCCTCGCCGAAGAAAAGATGAAGGACGAGTTGGAAGAAGTTCACACAGCCGACATCACTTTCAGCGACGAAGATCTCCTCCTCGGGACATGCGAGCATAACCGTCCCTTGTATGTCACCGGATACTGTCATGACATCAAGATAGGCAAAATCCTGGTCGACAATGGGTCCTCTGTTAACCTTCTCAATGTAAGGGTGTTGAAGGAGATATGCATGAGCGTTCAACACCTCGCTCGGGATAAAATCACTATCTCCGGATTCAACTCCCAGTCATCACGGATGCTCGGGTCTGTAATTCTGACGTTACGCTTTGGGCTGCTCATCACTAACATCAAGTTTCACGTCATTGACGCCAAGACATGTTACAATGCTTTACTCGGCAGGCCTTGGTTACACGAGTACAACATCATCCCTTCTACACAACATCAGTGTATGAAGTATTTTAAGGATGGTCTCGAGTACACCGTGACAGGGGAGCTGAACCCATTTTCCGTGAACGAAGTTCGCAAATATGAGGATGCAAAGTATTTCCTGCCAGATTTTGAAGACACGGAAAGATGCCATAATCCAGAGAATGAGCAAAAATCTATCACTACCATTCCGGTCTTCAGGAGCGATACCGAGGAGGACGAAGAGATAGTCTATTCCGGGCTTCCCCAATAAACCAAGCCGGGACCGTCCACCCCTATGTTGGTCTTCGGCAGTGACTCTGAAGACGAAATCATTGCAGTATTCTCTGCTCGGCCATCAATAGAAGCCTCCACTGGAGAAGATCAAAGCTTGCAAGTTGCCATGGTTCCGCAAGAGCATTATAAAGAGCTCGATGGACTTGAAACTTATAGTATACAAGAGATGCAAACATTCTACGTCCCTCCCAAGCGAAGAGATGAAAATGCAATTCTCTTTTATCAATCCAAGGAAACCAAAGTGGAGAAAGAAGTCTGGCATGGTGCCGATTCGACACTTGACAGACTTCAGCCCATCCGACTGCCTAGATACTACATAGAAGGATTGAAAAGGCTGTTGAGGCGCCAAGGCGTACCCTTTAAGCAGACCACGCGACAAGCTCAGTTCTACAATATGATCTGGAACATCCTCGGAACTCAACGAAAATTGCCCACCGGGAGAATGGAAACGAACGGGCTTGGATATATTCGATCCAAGAAACGGGAGCGAGTCTATGGTAGCTACGTCATAGATGACTTCGATGAAGAAGGAGATGTTCTGTTAAAAGACGCTAACCCTGAACCAAAATGAGGTCCCGCTATGAAAATGCCAAGTTCATCGTTTGAAGAACATATGGACAAGCTAA
Organism: Agapanthus africanus; assembly: GCA_030015575.1. NCBI lineage: Eukaryota > Viridiplantae > Streptophyta > Magnoliopsida > Asparagales > Amaryllidaceae > Agapanthus > Agapanthus africanus. Next base: position 153,405,852 of record JASDDO010000028.1, on the reverse strand, counting down.
TAAGGGAAGCGGGTCAAAAGGTCCGAGATGATCATAACCACGAAATGGCCATCTACAAGAAAGCCAGGACACAATGCCTCTTTCAGCAGGCTACAGAGAATGACGATGCCCTTCATTGTGTAGGGTTGCTAGGCATGCTCACAAGGTTCTACGAGGCATCAACCATGCCCGATTTAAAAATTAGCCGTGCCGAACAACCCGAAGCCGGATCTTTAAACTAGAGATTAGGCGAAAACGAACATGTTAAACAGTTTAACACTAAGTGAGAGGGATTACAACCTTTGTAGATCCGGTCCTTCACTTCTAAAGCTCCATGTTGAAGTCTCTTCGCTGCGATCATCGTGTTCCGGACTCTCGAGAGGTTCCACGAAGAGAAAGATGCAGTCTTGCTTCCGATCTTCGATACAAAGATGATCTACCTTGAAGTTTCGTTTACATAATCTAACACTCATAATATGAAGTGAACACCCTCATCTAAATGGCAAGGATAGATGAGGATAATGAAGTAGGATTTTTGCTCTCTTTTATTATCTTTTTCTCACACTCATTCATCACTTGGAAAAAGCTAGTAAGCTTTTTCATGGAAGAAAGAAGAAGGAAGAAGAAGATGAATGAATATCATAGAATCCTTTTGTGATGAATAATGCAAAGATGATAATGATGAATAATGCAACCATGGTTGAATAAACCATTGTAGAGAATTAACCAAGGCTAGGGTTTGGGTTAGGTTAAGAATGAGTCACCACAAAATATCTTTCACAAAACAAAACTAAACCTTCTAGAATCATCTAGAAAGCTTAACCCTAATCCAAACCCTAATCATGTTTAAACTCCACTAAACATGTTGCATTAGTTATCATATCATGTTACAATATTATATATCACATATATAATATTTATCATAACAAAATAAAATAATACATTTAACATATATCGCATATATATCAATGTATTACCCGAGTGAGAAAAAGAATCTTTTAGTGAGCAAATATTAGTTAATGTAATTTAATATATCATATATATTATTATACATTAAATTATCAAATCAACACTTGATCCGACAATCCGGCTATATCGCATATAACCGACTAATATTTATCAGTACCGATTCATCGAATCAACACTTGATCCGATGACGCGGCTGATATCAAATATCGCGAGAATAGAATACGGTATCTCATATCATATTATCCTCGGTCCCGTACATATCACATATGTGCTCCTACTCCGTTTTGCCTGAGCCAAGAAACCTCTGTGTAGGACTCTAAAGAATCGTCAATACGCCGACAGTAGGTGATGATCATATCAAACACCCACAAGCTGCAAGCGGTCAGCTAAACGTAACAGCTACCCAGGTATTGAGCGCTCAGAAGATCAACAAGCAAGCCTGTACATTCTTCTGTGAATCCAAACAGTAACACTCCAGTACAGTCCGGTCTCGTCGTCTGATATGTCGCATATCTCGCCTAGGGGTGGTAAACGTCAGACCCCAGTAGCTTGATAAGTCGTGTCGATATGAGGTCTATAACAGTTCGAGAAACTACTGATAACACTTACCAGTAAATCTCAGCAACCCTGGCCAGGGATTTCCGGTTATAGCCAATCGAACACAGCACAACATCAACTCCCTATACCGGGAAAGACGAATCCCCTCCGATCGCTCATTGCCTCCATGTGATTCGGGACTGTACCCAAAAGCCACCTTTTTGCACGCCCTCTTGGACGTGGTATGATGGAAATCAAAGCACAGTGGGAATCACACAAGACTCTATGACGATCTCGGGTCAACAGACTACTCTGTACCAGTGTCGCCGGAGAACTGCCATCTGACGTGAGGTATAATACCATCTGGGAGTTCTCGGCGAGTCCGTCCAGTGTACCCAGTCTCCACTGAGCACCCATAAACCATCCTTGATGTCAAACACCGATGGATATGGGTGTAAGGTTAGTCTAGCACCCTATGAAGAGTTTTGAAGCATCACATGACCCAAAGTTTAAATTTTTATGGTGCTAAACGAACATGCAAAGGAATCGATCCTAGAAAATTAGGGTTTCGAAATATAAAGCGAACTAATCTAGGGTTTCGAGACTACAACCTTTGTAGCTCCCTTTCGCTGGACTCCTTGGTCTCTAGGGTGTTGAACGGAGGTCCTCTTGAAGTCCTCTTGTGTCCACGACAATCCACCACGGAGATCTCCGTCCAAGCTCGCAACTTCGTAAAACCGAAGAGAACACTCTAAACAAAACGGCTAAGCTTGTGTAGAATGAAGTTGTGGTTAAGTTTCTCACTTCAAAAACCTATCTTTAAGTGGTATTTACTCACTAGAAAAAAACTAGAGAGCAAAAGAGAAAGAGGAAGAAGATGGTGGCAATTTTTAACAAGAGGTAAAAAGATAACTCATGAGAAGAAAAAGAAATATATCAATATATATATTTTATTTCTTCTCACTATGAACCATGGTTAACGTGATGGAGCCATTATTTAACTTGAGTTTAAAATGATAAAGAGAAGGATAACCCTAGGTTAGTGGTAGTTGAGCATGGTTAGGTCAAAGGAAGAATGTAGAAGCAAGAATGATTATCCTTTCCTTTTCATTTTCTTTTAAATCCAAAATCAAATAATAATCCATTATATAATCCATGGTGTGAGTCTTATATTGCCACCATTTCCATATGCTAACAACCATGATGGATGAGTGTATGTATGTATGTATGCATGTATGCACATCCACATGTACATGAAACTAGCATGAAAGAAAGAAAGAAAAGCACACATGCATGCACACATCCATCATCCAAGAAAAGGTTTTAAGTGAGAAAACTAATAGTTAAATGATAAATCAACACTTGATTTATCAATCCGGTCATATCTCATATGACCCCACCAAAAGTAGTTCACCCGATCAATGTTCGGTATCATATACGCACATTTCAATCGGGTGCATGCTCATATCGCATACGCGCACCACAACGTTTCGCCTGGACTGGGTAACTCCTTTGTGGGACTCTAAGACTCGTCAATACGCCGGCAGAGGGTGATGATCATATCAAGTACCCTCAAGCCGCAAGCGGTCAGCTAAACGTAACGGCCACCCGGGTATTGAACGATCAGAAGACAACAAGCGAACCTGCTATAACTCCCGTCGAGCCATCCGGCAACACTACCGTACAGTCCGGTCTCTTCGTCAGATATGCTGCATATCGAGCCTAGGGATGGTCACGTCGACCCCAATAACTCAATAAGTCGTGCCGGTGAATGGTCTATAACAGATCGAGAAACTACTGATAACACTTATCAGCAAATCTCAGCAGCCCTGGCCAGGGACTTGCTGTTATAACCAGTCGGGCACAGCACAACATCAACTCCCAATACCGGGAGAGACGAAACCCCTCCTATCGCTCATCGTCTTCGTGTGTCTCGGGACTGTACCCAACGGCCACCTGTTTGCACGACTCAGTAGAGCCGTGGTAGGGTGGTAATCAAAGTACAGTGGGAGAACACACAAGGCTCTATGACGATCTCGGGTCTACAGACTAACCTGTACCAGTGTCACCTGAGAACTGCTATCCGATGATAGATATAATTCCATATAGGAGTTCTCGGTGAGTCCGTCCAGTGTACCCAGTCACCACTGAGCACCCGTATATGATATTGATGTCAAACATCGATGAATGTGGGAACATTCATTGCCCATCGTATGGGTCTAGTATCATATACGCTAGTCTACTCTGGTATATCGATGCCCCGTCTCGATACACCTCCGACTAGGGACATTTCAGGATATGCTTATAGACTACAGATGTCCCACTAGTATGATCTCCATCATAATCAGAGTAGTCAAGCCGATATCCCCAGGGCTTTATCAGCATGTATGAATGAATAAAAGCATGATCAAATCAACATGTCAGATAAAGAATAACCAGATAGCATACTATCATGTCGAGCAAGAATACAAACTGAATATATATACATGTATAGATACATCCACTATCACATAATGGCCTCTAGGGCATACATATATCCAACAATCTCCCACTTGCACTAAGGCCAGTTATTGGCGTATCTCATACCCAACATCTCAAAAAGTCGCTCATGCTGTGGCTGAGGGAGGGCCTTGGTGAGTGGATCCGCGGCGTTGTTCTTTGTATCTACTCTCTTAATCTCGATCTCGCGGCGATCTACAATCTCCCGGATCAAATGAAAGTGCCTCAGGATATGTCTTGACCGCTGATGGGATCTGGGCTCCTTGGCTAACGCCATCGCCCCATTATTGTCACAATACAAAGGTATTGGATCAATAATGGTTGGAACTACTCCTAGCACCGAGACGAACTTCTTCATCCAGACGGCTTCCTTGGCGGCATCATTTGCAGCAATGTACTCAGCTTCCATCGTAGAGTCTGCAACGGTATCTTGTTTGGAACTCTTCCAACTTACCGTCCCTCCATTGAGGGTAAATACAAACCCTGAGATAGATTTGCTGTCATCCTTATCGCTCTGGAAGCTCGAATCGGTAAAGGCCTCCATTTGGAGATCTGTATTACCATACACCAAGAACAATTCTTTAGTCCTTCGTAAGTACTTAAGAATGTTCTTCACAGCTGTCCAGTGGTTCTCCCCTGGGTTGGATTGATACCTGCTTACAACACTAAGTGCATAAGCTACATCTGGGCGTGTACATAACATCGCATACATTATAGATCCTACTGCCGAAGCATAAGGTATAATGCTCATGCGAGCTCTCTCTTCATCGGTCTTTGGACAAGAATCCTTGGAGAGAGTGACTCCATGGCAAGCGGGTAAGGCACCCCGCTTAGAGTCTTCCATACTAAACCTCTTTAGGATGGTGTTGATGTACCTGGTTTGGGACAATCCCAATAACTTTTTGGATCTATCCCTATAGATCCTTATGCCCAGGATGTATGTGGCATCACCCAGGTCCTTCATGGAGAACCTTAGTGATAAGAATGATTTGACCGACTGTAGCATAGGAATATCATTTCCTATCAGAAGAATATCATCCACGTACAATACGAGGAATGTGACAGCTCTTCCTACAGCCTTCTTATAAACACAAGGTTCATCTGGATTTTTGATGAAATCAAACTCTTTGATAACATCATCGAAACAGATGTTCCAACTCCGAGATGCCTGCTTTAACCCATATATAGATTTAAGCAATCTACATGCTTTCTCGCTGCTCCCACTGTCAATGAAGCCCTCTGGCTGATCCATATAAACGCATTCTTCTAAATCTCCATTTAGAAATGCTGTTTTAATGTCCATCTGCCAGATTTCATAGTCGTAGTGAGCAGCAATAGCAAGTAGGATCCGAATGGATTTAAGCATGGCTACGGGCGAAAAGTTTCGTCATAGTCCAAACCTGGTCTTTGACGAAAACTTTTCGCCACAAGTCTTGCCTTATAGGTCTCTACCTGCCCATCCACACCAATCTTTCTTTTAAAGATCCATTTTCACCCTACAGGTTTTACCCCAGGGGGTACAACGTCCAAAGTCCATACTTTGTTGGTGTACATAGACTCCATTTCGGATCTCATGGCATCCAGCCACTTCACAGAGTCACCACTCGTGATAGCTTGCTGAAAACTGGTAGGATCATCATCATCCATGATGCAATCTTCTCCGTTACCATCAATGAGAAAACCGTAGTACCTCTCCGGTGGGCGAGAAGTCCTACCAGACCTACGGAGTAGCTGAGGTTCTTCAGTTTCTGTTGCAACAGCCGGTTCAACCAAATCGTCATTTGTAGTTTGTGTCTCCAGAACCTCTTCTAGATCTACCACCTTGCCATCATCTTTATCTGTGAAAAACTCTTTTTCCAAGAATGTGGCATACTGAGGAACAAACACTTTTTGTTCCTCTTTGTGGTAGAACAGATATCCATAAGAATTCTTTGGATATCCCACAAAGTTACACATGACTGACCGTGTCTCGAGTTTGTCCGGATTCTGCTTTTTAACATAGGCCGGGCAACCCCAAATCTTAATTCTCTTAAGAGATGGTCTCTTCCCATTCCATATCTCATATGGCGTGGTAGACACGGCTTTGGTTGGAACCCTGTTTAGCAGAAACGCTGCAGTCTCCAATGCATGCCCCCAAAACGAGACTGGTAACTCAGCGTCACTCATCATGGACCGGACCATATCTAATAGGGTCCTATTCCGTCGTTCCGACACACCGTTGTGCTGTGGTGTGTAAGGAGGAGTGAGCTGAGAGAGAATCCCATTCTCTTTTAGGAAGTTTGCAAATTCTGTACTGAGATACTCTCCACCTCGATCTGATCGAAGCATCTTAATAGTCAAACCGGTTTGTTTTTCTACTTCTTGTTTATATTCAACGAATTTCTCGAAAGCGTCGGACTTGTGCTTTAATAAAAGTACATGACCGAATCTTGAGAAATCGTCGGTGAATGTAATGAAGTATGAAAAACCGCCTCTAGCCTGTGTAGACATTGGCCCACATACATCACTATGTATGAGGCCAAGGAGCTGAGTAGCTCTTTCTCCGTGTCCGGTAAACGGAGTTTTGGTCATTTTACCCTTGATACAAGACTGGCAAGTCGCATAAGATTTATATTCAAAAGAGTTTAAATATCCATCTTTATGTAACCTGTTTAGTCTTGTTTCGTTAATATGACCAAGTCTACAATGCCAAAGAAAAGCTTCATTCAATTCTGAAAGTTTTCTTTTATTAGTGTGCTGTACACTGAAAACTGTGTGTTGATTTAGGACATATATTCCGTTATTAAGCGTACCATACCCAACCAACATTTGATTCAGGTGAATGTTCATAACATTGTTTTGCAATACAAAATTATATCCTTCATTGTCCAACAAAGAAACGGATATTATATTACATAGCATACTTGGTACAAAATAACATGGATTCAAAATCAGAATACATCCAGATGGCAACCCCAAGTGATACTCTCCCACTGCGACTGTATGTACATTGGAACCATTTCCAACGCGGAGAGTATGGTCACCTGTCCTCAAAACCTTGCTATTTCTCAGCCCCTGCATAGAATTGCAAATGTGAGAACTTGAACCGGTATCCAATACCCAGGAAGCAGAGTTTATAGAAAAACAGTTTTCAGTCACAAAAGCACCTGAAGCAGAAGCATCACCATGCTTCTTCTTGAGACTTAGGTACTCCGTGCAATTGCGCTTCCAATGTCCTGTCTTGTGGCAATGAAAACATTCGCCCTTCCCCGAGTCTCCAGCCTTGGACTTTCCCTTTCCCTTCACCTTTTTAACTCCGCCCTTAGGATTAGTGGGTTTCTTCTTTTTCTTTCCCTTGGCCTTGGCTTTTGGGCGAGAAGAGGAAGACTGTCCAATAGTCATAACGGGAGTTTTTGCTGACTTCATAGTGCTCTCTGCACTCCTTAACATATTAAGGAGTTCAGGGAGGTCCTTCTCCATGCTATGCATGTTGAAGTTCACTATGAACTGAGCAAAGGTGGAGGGGAGGGACTGCAGAATAATATCTATATATTGTTCATTGTCCATCGTCCATCCAAGGTCCTCAAGCTCTTCTATAAGAGCTATCATCTTCAGAACATGGTCTCCTACTGGTGTGCCAGGGGCCAATCGCATCTGAAACAATTTCTTTGATGCTTCGTATCGTAATACGCAGGATTTCTCCCCATACAACTCCTTTGTATGGAGCAATATACCGTGAATGTCCATGTCCTCGTGCTGCTTTTGATGTGTGTTATCCATCGATGCAAGCGCGAGGCATGTGGCCGTAGCACAGTCAGCGTCCCATGTCTTGCGGACTTCAATGTCCGCAACTGAGGATTTTGGACCTGGGACGGGCGGGGCTGAAGCCGTGAGGACATATGATACTTTATCATAAGTCAAGGCGATTTTCAGATTCCTCAGCCAGTCTTTATAGTTGGTCCCATTCAGTTTGTTTTTATCTAGTAGAAGCTTAAGTCCAGTCATTGGTATCTGCCATTAAGAGAGAGAAAAGAATACACTCAGCGAAAGCTCTTGCACAGATTAGATTGGTTTATTATCTTGTCTAATCGATGTTTCCCACTGCTTTTTATCAAGTTTTTCTTTCAAACCTTAAAAAGAAAAACTAGCCAGGATTAATTACAGTCTACAACTTCGCTAACCGTTCAGCCAGGCCAGTGTCGGTACTTTGAGGGAGGTTCCCCGTGCTTTCGTACGGACCTAATTAGAGTAAACCTCGTTTTCCCAGAGGCGGAGCCCCGTTAACACCTTTCTAGACACCTAATGAGTTAGCTAGTTATAAACTGTAAAACTCTCATAGGAGCAACTATTGCCCACAGTGGGATCGGGATCCAACCATCACATGGAAGGTATGCATTGCAAATTTCAACACTTGAAATTCCCGATGCAATTTTTACCCCTAGTACTTATGACCTTAACTATGGTCAACAAATCATATGTACCAGTCAAGTTCTACCCGTCATTTCTTGATCAATTAAACCCACCCATATGACCCTTAACTATGGTCAACAAAGTCGCATGAATGTCCTAATTAATCTGCATCATATGCAGTGTAGGAAGACATCACTTAGCTACCGTACACTACGCCTAAACTAAAGTCAACAAACGTAGCACGAATACTAAGTACTCTACTTCCTAAAATGACGGAGGGTTGCGAATGATTTTTAAGAAAATCTTTAACGCTTTGAACTTGATATCGTTGTAGAATCAAACAGTTTTCAAAAGGAGTGGCTTAAGCTCTGCAGTTTTGAAATGTAGCTTTTTCATAAATAGCCGAGTAGTTTTTAAATCCGATTCTACAACATCTTTTTAGGTTTATTTTCTTTACATTAATCACATTAATGTAATCCCATCATTTAAGTCCTTAAGCCAATCACAGAAAAGAAACGAAAATAACACGTACGCTTATGCCATCCGCATTCGCCGCAATGTTCCGTTATGCACCGTTAGGTTACTTAACTAACGGCATACCGGGACGGGACTAGCGCGGTTGTAAAACATAAGCAACGTCTACTATATATCATATATATAATATGTCATTCGTCTCAGATATCACAGAACACAGGCAGCAGAAACATAGATATAACGTGGGATATCCCAGGACGCCCGTATTTAGTATTTAGCCAGAATAGAAAATACGGATTCCACAGTCGCGATGAATAGCCAAGCCCACACCCTAGACCCCTACGAGAGCGGCAAGTGACCCTACCAATCCTGGAGTTTAGGAGACCCGGTCTCGGCTCCTCGAGATGGCCTCCCACTGAAACCCCAGAACCCGGTCACCTGTGCTCCCCTCCTTGGGTCCATCCTAATGCGGAAAAGTAAATAATATACAACACTGGTGACACAACCTCAACCTGGAAGTGCCCCAAATAAAAGAATATTACATTACATTTGAATTTACATGAATGAAAATATAAAACTCTCATCTCACAAACCCCCCGGCTATTCGATCGCGACAATCCTGCACATCATATCTCAGCAACACATAATATCACATATCATCAACGTAAGTAAGTATGCGTACCCCGATTGTCGTTGATGTATAGCAACGAAACCGGCAATATCGTACATACTACACTTACGGTCACAGAAAAGAAAGTGTAAAACTACAATATTTGGAATCCAGATTCTCTTTAGACATCATAAATGCGAAATATCACATATTTCGTATTTCATGCCTAAACTATATGAATTCCACATATTGTATCACATTCCAGACAAACAGACAGTATTAAAGTTTTCGAACGAACGATCAAGCACCCAAGATTCACTAAAGCTCAACACTTGAGCAGGGTTCAAAAATCTGGAATGTGACACAGTAGTAGCGGTCCAGCCGTAGAAGGGTCAAGCCAACGCCTCACATGTGGCACGCCGTACTGCCCCAAACCCTAGGGTTCAAAGGGCAGTTCGAGACGGTCACATAATCGAGTTAAGGTTTGTTGTCTTCTAGAGGGACCACCGCAAAAAGACTTGCACGTATCTCCAAAGTATTTAAACCCCGTGAATAGTGAGTAAATGATACTCGTTCAAACACTTCAATACTTTCTAATTTATCCGGAAAAGCTATGAAATAAAAATCCCGATCGAAATGACGAGTCCAAAACCATCTCCAGAATTTTTCAAAACCAAATACAGATAAAAAATATCCAAAAATTTATACAAGCAGATTCATGAATTACTGTACAAAAAGTATTTATCAATTCATATATACGGCCGCGGAACCGCGGCCTAAGCAAGCTTAAGCCGCGTTTCCGCGGCTAGAATCACTGTTCATGGAATAATTTTTGTACCGTAACCCTTATTTTTTCCTGCTGTATTTTTTACATATTTTTAATTCTGAAAAATGTCAATTTTTAGAAAATTTCCAGAGAGCACCCTAAAAAGTCGTATTTCGGTTCGATCGGAGTTTTAACTTCGTAAAAAGGTCGCCTAATGTTCTAGGTCGGCTCTGATACCAATGTAAGGTTAGTCTAACACCCTATGAAGAGTTTTGAAGCATCACATGACCCAAAGTTTAAATTTTTATGGTGCTAAACGAACATGCAAAGGAATCGATCCTAGAAAATTAGGGTTTCGAAATATAAAGCGAACTAATCTAGGGTTTCGAGACTACAACCTTTGTAGCTCCCTTTCGCTGGACTCCTTGGTCTCTAGGGTGTTGAACGGAGGTCCTCTTGAAGTCCTCTTGTGTCTACGACAATCCACCACGGAGATCTCCGTCCAAGCTCGCAACTTCGTAAAACCGAAGAGAACACTCTAAACAAAACGGCTAAGCTTGTGTAGAATGAAGTTGTGGTTAAGTTTCTCACTTCAAAAACCTATCTTTAAGTGGTATTTACTCATTAGAAAAAACTAGAGAGCAAAAGAGAAAGAGGAAGAAGATGGTGGCAATTTTTAACAAGAGGTAAAAAGATAACTCATGAGAAGAAAAAGAAATATATCAATATATATATTTTATTTCTTCTCCCTATGAACCATGGTTAAAGTGATGGAGACATTATTTAACTTGAGTTTTAAATGATAAAGAGAAGGATAACCCTAGGTTAGTGGTAGTTGAGCATGGTTAGGTCAAAGGAAGAATGTAGAAGCAAGAATGATTATCCTTTCCTTTTCATTTTCTTTTAAATCCAAAATCAAATAATAATCCATTATATAATCCATGGTGTGAGTCTTATATTGCCACCATTTCCATATGCTAACAACCATGATGGATGAGTGTATGTATGTGTGCATGTATGCACATCCACATGTGCATGAAACTAGCATGAAAGAAAGAAAGAAAAGCACACATGCATGCACACATCCATCATCCAAGAAAAGGTTTTAAGTGAGAAAACTAATAGTTAAATGATAAATCAACACTTGATTTATCAATCTGGTCATATCTCATATGACCCCACCAAAAGTAGTTCACCCAATCAATGTTCGGTATCATATACGCACATTTCAATCGGGTGCATGCGCATATCGCATACGCGCACCACAACGTTTCGCCTGGACTGGGTAACTCCTTTGTGGGACTCTAAGACTCGTCAATACGCCGGCAGAGGGTGATGATCATATCAAGTACCCTCAAGCCGCAAGCGGTCAGCTAAACGTAACGGCCACCCGGGTATTGAGCGATCAGAAGACAACAAGCGAACCTGCTATAACTCCCGTCGAGCCATCCGGCAACACTACCGTACAGTCCGGTCTCTTCGTCAGATATGCTGCATATCGAGCCTAGGGATGGTCACGTCGACCCCAATAACTCAATAAGTCATGCCGGTGAATGGTCTATAACAGATCGAGAAACTACTGATAACACTTATCAGCAAATCTCAGCAGCCCTGGCCAGGGACTTGCTGTTATAACCAGTCGGGCACAGCATCAACTCCCAATACCGGGAGATACGAAACCCCTCCTATCGCTCATCGTCTTCGTGTGTCTCGGGACTGTACCCAACGGCCACCTATTTTCACAACTCAGTAGAGCCGTGGTAGGGTGGTAATCAAAGTACAGTGGGAGAACACACAAGGCTCTATGACGATCTCGGGTCTACAGACTAACTTGTACCAGTGTCACCTGAGAACTGCTATCCGACGATAGATATAATTCCATATAGGAGTTCTCGGTGAGTCCGTCCAGTGTACCCAGTCACCACTGAGCACCCGTATATGATCTTGATGTCAAACATTGATGAATGTGGGAACATTCATCGCCCATCGTATGGGTCTAGTATCATATACGCTAGTCTACTCTGGTATATCGATGCCCCGTCTCGATACACCTCCGACTAGGGACATTTCAGGATATGCTTATAGACTACAGATGTCCCACTAGTATGATCTCCATTATAATCAGAGTAGTCAAGCCGATATCCCCAGGGCTTTATCAGCATGTATGAATGAATAAAAGCATGATCAAATCAACATGTCAGATAAAGAATAACCAGATAGCATACTATCATGTCGAGCAAGAATGCAAACTGAATATATATACATGTATAGATACATCCACTATCACATAATGGCCTCTAGGGCATACATATATCCAACAATGGGATCATCCATCGCCCATCATATAGGTCAAGATGCGTATACGCTAGTCTACTCTGGTCTATCGATGTCCTGTCTTGATATACCCTCGACTAGGAACAGTTATAGGATGTACTCGTCGACTACCGTGGCCCCACCAGTATGATCTCATCATAGTCCCAGTAGTCGAGTATATACCCTAAGGGCTTTATCAACATGTAATATAGAGACAATCAGAGTACATGTTAAGATAAAGTACAACCAGATAGCATACTATCATGTCGAACAAGAAAGTCCTCCCTATATATGTCCAAGCATCCATTACAATATACATCGTATGTACAGTAATGGCCTCTAGGGCATACATATAACTAACACATTGCCAGTCTGTCATACAGAAGACCCGACGGAAAAACAAAAACAAACTGAAGAACGGAAAAAACGTTCGACAGCAACGAAGCGGATCCAAGAAGTCACGTGATCGAAAATCGAGCAGCCGAGATCCGTCTCTTATAAAGAAGATGAGTCGAGCATATTCTTTTCCCTATGAAAAGACAAAGAAAATCTTCGACCTCGTCGTGAAACATCAGATGATTACGCTCCCGGAGTCTAAGCACCCCGATCGAGCAAATGAGGTTCATCACCCAGACTATTGCTCCTATCACCAGGCGATTGGACATCCTATTGAAGACTGCTTCACCTTCAAAGACTGGGTTGAAGACCAGTATCAACTCGGCAGATTCGCTCTATCCAACAGTTGGAGGGTAAGCCCGCCACTGAAGCATGAATCAAAAGCCACTTATGCGATGAGAGTAGAACCAGATCAACATCGGTCTTGAAAACAATCTCACACCTGTCACGTAATAACGCTGACAGAAGAAGGAGTGCTCGAGAATATGGATGACCCCTCCTGGTGCTTCGAAAACGATGATGATGAAGTGATCTCAGAGTTTCCACCGGCGCCAAAAGAGTTGGAAGATGGGATACATACTACTGCAGATAACCTCAGAAAAATTGACTTGGGGACGGCAAACGACCAGCGGCCTACGTTCGTCAGTGAGTTGTTGTCTGAAGGAAAGGTGTCTACGCTAAAAGACGTGCTCATGCAATATAAAAACTGTTTCGCATGGATCTACTCCGAAATGCCGGGACTAGATCCAGAGGTAGCTGTGCACAAATTGACGATATCTCTGGACATCAAGCCAATCAAACAAGCACCAAGAAGGATGCGGCTCGAACTTGAAATGAGCATCAACGTCGAGGTCAAGAAGCTAATCGACTCCGGCTTCATCCAAGAAGTTCAGTACCTTGACTGGATTGCCAACATCATCCCAGTGATGAAGAAAAATGGGACAGTGCGTATCTGCGTGGACTTTCGAGACCTCAACAAAGCATGTCCGAAGGATGACATTCCCGTACCGGTCACCGAGCTGATGATAGACAAAACGCCCACTCACGAAGTCTTCTCCTTCATGGACGGCTCATCAGGGTACAATCAAATAAAGATACATCCCGAAGACTAGAAGCATACCGCTTTCCGGACACCGCTAAGCATATTCTGCTACAAAGTGATGCCTTTTGGTCTGAAGAATGCCGACGCTACCTATCAGAGGGCCATGACGAAGATTTTCGATGACCTCATACATGAAGTCGTCGAATGCTATATCGACAACCTTATGGTGAAAAGCAAATTGCACGAGGAGCATTGGGAGCATCTAAAAATAGTCTTCCAATGTCTTCGAAAATACAACTTGAAGATGAACCCTCTGAAATGCGCGTTCGGAGTTTTCTCAGGCAAATTCCTAGGATTCATCATACGACATCGAGGGATCGAAATAGACCCATCGAAGATCAAGGAGATCATGGAAATGCCTCCGCCAAGAACTCTTAAGCAACTGCGGTCTCTCCAAGGAAAGCTCGCATATATCCGACGGTTTATAGCCAACCTCTCCGGCAAATGCCGCCCCTACAGTCATCTAATGAAGAAGGGGACCCTTTTCGTCTGGGATCGTAAATGCCAAAGCGCACTGGACGAAATCAAGCAATACCTGCAGAGTCCGTCGGTGCTGACCGCTCCGGTCAAGGGAAAGCCCCTCATTCTGTACACAACCATCCTTGAGGGTTCTCTAGGTGCATTATGGGCATAAGAAAACAACCAGGGGAAGGAGAGAGCCCTCTACTATTTGAGTCGAGTTCTACTAGGGGCAGAAAATAATTACTCCCCATTGAAAAACACTGCCTGGCGTTGATCTTCGCGATAACGAAGCTCAGACACTATGCGTTGGCACATGAGGTCCATCTCATATCAAAAGTGGATCCTCTCAAGTATTTGATGTCAAGAGCCATACTAACAGGACGACTCTCTAAATGGGCTTAATGGAATTCTCGATAACATATCGTCCTCTCAAAGCAGTGGAAGGCAAGGCTATCGCTGACTTTCTCACCGAACATCCGATATCTGCCGAATCACTTTAAATTATGAATTGCCAGACGAGCACGCGTTTGACACAATCGACAGGGAGAGAGGAGAGAGCGATACCCGATGGGAACTCTGCTTTGATGGAGCGTCTTGATTGATAATCGATTTCAATGTCATGTTTAGAAAAGTGTAAAGATCACAACCAAAGAAATTTATAAACCGCAATAAAAAACGGTGTCAATTGTAGGTCCGTTAGCGAGTGCGGATCATCCACAGGGAAAGTGTGATTTGATCGTAATTGTTTTAGTTGAGTTGAAATTAAAAGAGAAAAGGAAATGATTCAAGAATTTTGAATTTTAGTTTCAAGAATCAAGAAAAAATAAAGATCAAGAATCAAGAATCAAGAATCGTCCAAATCAAATGAATTATCAAGATTTGTAATGAGGCTCGTAGGAATCGATCCAATCGATAGTGATGATGAAGAATGTTGATTACAAATTCTTATCCATAGATGATTTCTTGCTAGATCAATGACGATCAACGAGAATTAAGGATCTATCGAAGAAACTAGGGTTTCTTCATCATATCCCTTGTCCTTTTGTTGATTAGCATTCAAATTCTAGCCTCTAGGAAATTCAATTATCGATCATTGATCTCTAATTAAGAGCGAAAACATTCAATAAAACATCTCGCTCGAAACTAGGTTATCAATAATTTAATTTCCTAAAGTTTACAAACTCATAAGACTTAAGAATCGTTCATCATCATCTATCTATTTTCTCGATTCCTCCACGAGCGAAATTTTCACTCAAAAATCATGAGAAAGAAAACAATCAAGAATTGAGAACTCATCATAATGCTCAAATGTAAAGAAAAGCAAGATCAAGAATTTTCACCTTTTATTATTCAACGTTTCGTTACAATTCACTCAAAGACTACAAGAATTGAGGAGAGAACTCGATCGTCGAATTAGCTTCGCATCGTCTTCTTGAGTCGCGGATCGTCTTGGATCACTTGCTCGGATGAAGATCGGCGTTGCTTCAAAAAGGCTTATCGAATTATTACTTCATTTGGTACTCGATGGATCTTGAATTGGCTTTTAGAATTGGATTCGGGCTAGGGTTTTGAGTTGCAAGTTGTGTCACTCAACTTGCGGAATTTTGGCTCAATTTTCAACAACCTTGTAATGATGCCCTTGGGTCCCTTTTTATAGTCTTCTCCTTTAGCTTCTCCTAGAAGCTTGATCTAGCTTCCTTTAGAAGCTAAGCTAGGTTTAGCTTCCCTGTAAGCATGGTAGTTATGAAGGAAGCTTCTAGATTAAGGTAGTTGGCTAGCTAGCTTGAGAAGCTTGGTAGGTATTTAGCTTGCACAAGAAGCTTGGCGGTTAGAAGAGAAGTTTCTGGAGATCTCTGGAGACCGAAGTGCCTTGAAGAAGTTTGGCCAGTGAAAGGAAGGATCTGAAGTAACAATCTGCCGATGACGTGATGACGTGGCCGCCGATCCGCCGCCATTAGGCCCCTTGGGCCGCGGATCCGCAGCCGTTTGGTGGCAACATTGCATGAAACTTCTAGGCTGGGTTAGTGCTGATCCTTGGGGACTTATTTTATATCTGGAATATTTTTACACTTTCTTGTTCACTGCCAGATCACAAGTCTTAGACTTGGCGTATTTTTATCAGCACTTTTAGCAGTTTCGGCTCTTTACCTGGAATTTCCTGCACACATTCTCGATACAAGTGTTACGATATACATAAGATCATGCGTGCAATAATAAACACTCAATTTCCCTTTAAAATGCGGGTTATAATGTATAACACATGTTATTTGGTATTTTACAGACGAATTGCTAATATGTGCTATATTTATACCGAACACCTTTAGATGATTGCAAATAGTAGGGAAATTGATGTGTTAAAATGCAATATTTTCGACTGATCAAATTCCCCCAAACTTAATTTTGGTCGTCTCGAGCAAACTTGTTTTATTCAAAAGAAGGAGAAAATATAAGAAAAAGGAAAACTAACTAGCACACTTTCGTAGGCAACACGATTGCACTGAGCACCTGCAACAAGCCTTTAAACCTCTAGGTGTCCCTACTAAGAGGAGTGTTGTCTCCTGAGGGTTTTCAGCGGATTGCACCCACAAAATCCGATAATAAAAGGAAGACCGTGAAAGTTACATATAAAGATAAGAATTGTAAAAGAAAAACTTTGAAAATTAGAGTTTCCAACTACACTAGCTTTTCGGTTGTCATGAGCCATATCTTAATAGTCATGAAAAGATGTTAGAAATCACGTCATCCCTCAATAAAACATCGTCTTTATTCTTCATTCCTACCTTTCTTCCAAACATCGATCATATACCCCTACGTGTGTGTAAAAAACATCTCTACACTCGGAGAATTCAATTCAAGCTATCATACTCTTGTCCATTTGCCTCAGTACTTTTTAATTTGATGAATATTTAGATGAGATTGCTCACACATTTTTTATGCGACCGTTAATACTTCTTGAGGTACTAACCGACCGATTACTAATGTGCTTGCTTATTAGGTGTAAGTAGCATTTTCCTCGTCTTGCACCACCTAAGGCTTAGCAGTGACTCCCAAACCAGTTGGTTTAAGGCACTAGGTGATGAAGCACCCTCGCTATATTTTTTTATTGCTGCCTTGGTGATAACAAAACCAGTGTTCATTTTTCTACACCATTTTATATTTTATTCATTTTTTATTTCCTTCATACTTTGGCTTTTAGACAAGAGCATTTCAAGGTATCCTCTACCATCCCGAGTTTCAAGACGTGTGTAAGTGCGTATAGTAGGGTATCAACATTCAAATGTTTGGTTTCAAGAATAGGAACTATTTTTCAGACTTATGTTTATCCTCAGATTAGTGACTTCCTTCATCTTACTAACCCTTGGGACAATGGCTCATAACTACTTATTACTAGTTTCGTTTAAGAAAACTTTTAATTTTTTTGGTTTTCTTAAATTTTTCTGATCTTTTGGATGTAATTTTTCACTATCTAATCTTTTATTATCTTATTTATGTACAATTTTTTTATATGTTTTGTGCTTATACAAAGTATGATGCAAAGTGATGCGTAAATAAGCACAAACCTCCCCCAAACTTGTTTTCAACAGTGTCCTCACTATTGTCATCCGCTAGATCTCAAAAAACCTGTAAGCTTGGGAGGAAATTTATTAACGGGGGAAAAATATATTAAAATGAAAATTCTCCCCCAAACTTTTTTTTGACTCACAATTTTGAGGACAACAGTTATTTTCAAGAGCCAAACTATACCCCCCCCCAAACTTGAGTTAAACAATGTTAATCTTTTGAAAATCACAATAGGGGGTCAAAGTTATTGGTCAATACCAAGCTTTGTAAAGACCGAAAGTCAACACCAACCATTCAAAAAATTTATCAGTGTAGTGCACCAGTTGGTGGAAAAACAAGTTGAAAAGAGCCAAGAAGAAGTGGTGTGAAAGAATGTGTTTGCGTCTCATTTTGGAGAGACGATGTAGTGATTGTGATGGATTACTCACATTCTCTTTATAGTCCAGAAGAAGGGGTGGAGGTTCAAGTTATTTGTATTGAGGATGATTCATCTCAACACCCGTGTTTGGTAAAAATGCGAGCTCATCAGCGAAAATTTCCTCAAAACTCTCATCGATCCCCCGAAGAATAATGTCATCAAAAAGCGCGGGGTGATCTTCAGACTCCAAAAACGGTTCATAATCAGTGTTAGTTGTTGACCCGGACAACTCGGTGAAAGAGTCCGTATGTGTATGATATATAGTTGGGTCAAACAACAACATATGAAAAGAGTCAAGATCAGTATCATGAGGCTGATCAAATTCGTTGCTGTCGACATCCATTATTTCGACAGAACAGACCTGAGCAGTAGGTTCGGAGGGTACACTTCCCAACTCGTAAATGTTCAGCTCAATTGACATCTTCCTGAAGGATAGGGTCATAGAGCCGTTACGACAGTTGATTATAGAATTGGAAGTGGCCAAAAAGGAGCGACCAAGGATCACCGGAATTGGATTCCGTGGGTTCGCTATAGACTGT
The DNA here is from genome assembly GCA_030015575.1 of Agapanthus africanus. Taxonomy (NCBI): domain Eukaryota; kingdom Viridiplantae; phylum Streptophyta; class Magnoliopsida; order Asparagales; family Amaryllidaceae; genus Agapanthus; species Agapanthus africanus. Next base: position 153,386,838 of record JASDDO010000028.1, on the reverse strand, counting down.
GTATCAAGTACAATAAAGTCCATAGGGAATACAAATTCCCCGATTTTTATTAACACATCCTCCAGTTCACCCCTAGGTTTGGTGATTGATCGGTCGGCCATCTGGAGAGTGCAGTGAGCTGGTTTCAACTCTCTGATCCATAACTGCTCATAAACCGAGAAAGGAAGCAGGTTAACACTTGCGCCAAGGTCAAGTAGAGCACGGTTAATGTGTTTATCTCCAATAGAAATAGAAATAGTAGGATAGCCAGGATCCTTACGTTTCCTAGGTAATTGTTGCGGAAAAGCTGTGTCTACAGTCTTTGACATGAATACCTTCTTGGGCACTTGAGTCTTCCTCTTCCTAGTGCACAAGTCCTTGAGAATTTTCGCATAAGCTGGAACTTGTTGGATTGCATCTAGAAGAGGGATATTGATGTTAACCTGTTTAAAGATTTCCGTGATCTTCTCCATTTGCGGACTTGGTCTGTTTCCCCTTAACCGATTCGGATAAGGAGCTTGAGCAATAAGATCGGGGTCCAACATTGGAGAAGATCGTGTAGATAGAAAAGATCCCAAAATAGGAGTGGGGATCGTCTTTGGTGGACTAGAAGAAGTTTGCTGAGGTGTCGAGCCTAGAGGAAAACGGAGAATAGGCTCGGAAGAAAATGGAGGGGTAGACGAACTGGGGTCAGAAACAGAAGTAGAAGTAGAAAGAAAAGTCTCAGCCGGGGTATCATCGATTGATTCTTCATTATTATCAATCTCTTCACCGACATGATTGTCAAGCACTCTTCCAGATCTCAACGTGGTGATAGCGTTCACATGATGCGAATAGCAAGGATTGGGTAAAGGTTAAGCTGGAAGTTTCCCTTTCTCTCTAGCACTCAATTCGGCATTTATACGGGCAATTTGTGCTTCCATCGATTTAATATTTTCATTTTGAGAGACAATGCTCTTCATCATATTATCGAAGGAAGATTGAAAATTTGCCGTCACTTGGATGGATTGTTTCATAAAAGTATCCAAGGTTCGTTCGAGGGCAGAAGAATTATCAGTACCGGCCATTTGCAAAGAATTTTCATATGGTGCAGAAGTGTTGGCCGGATTTTGAAAGTTTTGTGATTGGTAGGGGTGCTGACTCAATTAAAGTGATTGCTGTTGTGGTGGAGGACCCCTTTGAAAATTATTTTGATTTGGAACCGTGTTTTGATTTTATGATTGGTTCCAAGCAAAGTTAGGGTGGTTCCTCCAACCTTGATTATACGTGGAAGATTACGGATCGTTTCTAGGTCTTTGTTGGAAAGCAGCATTGATATGCTCATGACCTTGAAATGGAGAATTCAATGGACATTTTCCATAAGATGTGATGGATTAGAACAGCATCCACAGACGGTTTTGGAGAGTGACATCTGATTTAGGGCGGCTGCTAAAAATTTATTTTCCATAGTTTCGAGTTTATTTTGCATTGCTGACATTTCAGCTCTAACTCCTATGGAAATATCAAATTGGTTATTGCCACCCCTAGATGATGTCTGACTTACACTCTCCCACTGTAAAGATTTTTCAGCGAAATCTTCTAAGAATCTCCAGGCTTCACTATCATCTTTAGTCTCGAAGGTGCCTTGACACATGGATTCAAGGGTCTGTTTTGTGATAGGATTAATGCCCTCATAAATGACTCTGCACAGATCCCATCTAGGGATTCCATGATGTGGACATTGAACTAACAGATCCTTGAAGCGTTCAAAACACTTCGAGAATGGTTCATTTGGATGCTGGGTGAATTGATTTATTTCGCTACGGACTCGAGCTGTTTTATGATTCGAGTAGAATTTCTTTAGGAATGCTTTTACGAATTCTCCCCAGTTTGAAATAGAATGTGCGGCTGTGTTATAAAGCCACTTCTCGGCTATATCGCACAAGGTGAATGGGAGAAGACGTAGACATATAGCATCTACAGAAAGTTGTGAAGTACCCATCATAGCACATACATTTTCAAATTTCGTAATAAAGACATATGCGTCTTCAGACTCGAGACCGTGATATTTTGGTAGAAGATTGATGTATTGTGACTTGATTTCAAAATTGTCCACATTGGCTGGTGGAATGGTGAGACAGGTCGAAAGAGGACCTCGCATAGGGTAACATCTCTCTTGGAGAGAGATGCGGGGTGGATTCTGTACACCTGCGGAGGGTGGCAGAGTAGTGTTAAAGAAGTTCGATGGAGAATTGTCCATCGAAGTGGGTGTGGTGGTGGGTAAAGAACAAGTAGACGTAGAAATACCGACTTCAGAGTCGATAGGGGGAACGCGGACAAGACGTGCACTAGAATCCCGTGTCCAGTCGAGCATACACTAAATGGTTTAGCACAAGTGGCAGCATTGTGATAATTACGGAAAATGTGGATTGGTGTTTGTTTTGAAAAAGATACGGATTTTTGAAAAAATGCAAATCACAAACAATGCACAAGCAACCCTAAATCTAGTGGTCACCTAGGTCAAGTCTCTAGACCGCTCCTAGACTTCCAGAAGACAAGTCGCAAGATAGATCCTCTACTGCCTCTTTGTCTCTCCTGTGGCCAGGTAAGTGGGAGGTTCTCCACTACGTAAGTAGTGGGCCTAATTAAGTAACCACTTGCCCTAAACACACTTGCCTTAGACACCACAAAAGAAACGCGGATAAGCAATAGATTACCCACGCATTCTTCTGTCCTAATTGAGCGCGACGGTCCTTAGAGTCATGTCTAGATATTTTTTAATTAATGAGGGTAATGCGGATGTAGTTTTGTGACTTTTGGGGCTTAGGAAGGGTAATGAATTCCCCACCTAATCTGAATTTGGTCTTCGCCCCTTAATTTCCGTATTAAAAATGCAAACAACCAAGATCAAATACGCACAATTTTTCTTTTTGCGACGCAGTGAATTTTTGCAAAGAATCCTGCAGAAATTGGTTAATGGAGCAGAGAAGGGAGGAGATAAGAAAGTGAGAATTATACCAGAGAATTTTGGAGCAGTGAACTGCTAGACACGCCGCGGAACCGCCGCGAGATGCACCTAATGGCCACGGAAACGCGGTACTTTGTTGAGATCTCTGCACGAAATTTTGGGCAGAAGCTCCTGTTCACTTATTGAACTCTCTGGAATATTCAGAAGATTTTTCCTCTTGCTCCACAGATTCCAGATCTCCTTGCAACAAATCACAACAAATCGTTTAGTGTTTGTGCGAATTTTGATCTAAAAATTCTGATGGATTAATAAATCTTTCAACTCAAATTTTAAAAACGAACAAATTAGCACACTATCCCCGGCAACGACGCTATTTGATTGATAATCGATTTCGATGTCGTGTTTAGAAAAGTGCAAAGATCATAACCAAAGAAATTTGTAAACCGCAATCAATAACGGTGTCAATTGTAGGTTCGTTAACGAGTGCGGATCGTCCACAGGGAAAGTGTGATTTAATCGTAATTGTTTTAGTTGAGTTGAAATTAAAAGAGAAAAGGAAATGATTCAAGAATTTTGAATTTTAGTTTCAAGAATCAAGAGAAAATAAAGATCAAGAATCGTCCAAATCAAATGAATTATCAAGATTTGTAATGAGTCTCGTAGGAATCGATCCAATCGATAGTGATGATGAAGAATGTTGATTACAAATTCTTATCTATTGATGATTTGTTGCTAGATCGATGACGATCAACGAGAATTAGGGATCTATCGAAGAAACTAGGGTTTCTTCATCATATCCCTTGTCCTTTCATTGATTAGCATTCAAATTCTAGCCTCTAGGAAATTCAGTTATTGATCATTGATCTCTAATTAAGAGCGAAAACATTCAATAAAGTATCTCGCTCGAAACTAGGTTATCGATGATTTAATTTCCTAAAGTTTACAAACTCATAAGACTTAAGAATCGTTCAAGAATTTAATCATCATCATCTATCTATTTTCTCGATTCCTCCACGAATGGAGTTTTCACTCAAATATCATGACAAAGAAAACAATCAAGAATTGAGAACTCATCATAATGCTCAAATATAAAGAAAAGTAAGATCAAGAATTTTCACCTTTTATTATTCAACGTTTCGTTACAATTCACTCAAAGACTACAAGAATTGAGGAGAGAACTCGATCGTCGAATTAGCTTCGCATCGTCTTCTTGAGTCGCGGATCGTCTTGGATCACTTGCTCGGATGAAGATCGGCGTTGCTTCAAAACGGCTTGTCGAATTCTTGCTTCATTTGGTACTCGATGAATCTTGAATTGGTTTTTGGAATTGGATTCGGGCTTGGGTTTTGAGTTGCAAGTTGTGTCACTCAACTTGCAGAATTTTGGCTCAATTTTCAACAACCTTGTAATGATGCCCTTGGGTCCCTTTTTATAGTCTTCTCCTTTAGCTTCTCCTAGAAGCTTGATCTAGCTTCCTTTAGAAGCTAAGCTAGGTTTAGCTTCCCTTGTAAGCTTGGTAGTTATGAAGGAAGCTTCTAGATTAAGGTAGTTGGCCAGCTTGCTTGAGAAGCTTGGTAGGTATTTAGCTTGCACAAGAAGCTTGGCGGTTAGAAGAGAAGCTTCTGGAGATCTCTGAAGACCGAAGTCCCTTGAAGAAGTTTGGCCAGTGAAAGGAGGGATCTGAAGTAACAATCTGCCGATGACGTGATGACGTAGCCGCGGATCCGCCGCCAATAGGCCCTTTGGGCCGCGGATCCACGGCCGTTTGGTGGTAACATTGCATGAAACTTCCAGGCTGGGTTAGTGCTGATCCTTGGGGACTTATTTTATATCTGGAATATTTTTACACTTTCTTGTTCACTGCCAGATCATAAGTCTTGGACTTAGCGTATTTTTATCAGCACTTTTAGCAGTTTCGACTCTTTACCTGGAATTTCCCGCACACATTCTCGAGACATGTGTTGCGATATACAAAAGATCATGCGTGCAATAATAAACACTCAATTTCCCTTAAAATGCCGGTTATAATGTATAACACATGTTATTTGGTATTTTACAGACGAATTGCTAATATGTGCTATATTTATACCGAACACCTTTAAATGATTGCAAATAGTAGGGAAATTGATGTGTTAAAAATACAATATTTTCGACTGATCACGTCTTCCATGAAGAAGCGAAAGCACAGCTCTCCCACAATCAAATCTGGGATAGGCACCATCTTCGTGACTCCACAAAGAGGGATAATGCGCTCCGCCTTTTCCTTAACAAAGCCGAGGACAAACAACGAAGCCGAATACGAAGCTTTGATAGCAGGTCTTGAGATCGTTGTCGACATAGGAATTGAAAACCTCCTCATATACGGAGACTCCCAACTGGTCGTCAGTCAAGTAAACGACGACAATCAAACGTGCAAACCAGAGTTGGTAAGGTACGGTGAAAGGGTGCAACAACTGCTGTCTCAAATCCCTTCCTACGTCCTGGAAAGCATACCACGCGCGGAATATAGCAAAGCGGATGCGTTAGATAAACTCGCTAAAGAACCGACTGACGAAAACCTCGATAACTTGAGGATCGTTGTACAAAGCCGTCGGGTTCTCGCACCGACAGATATGTCTCCGGAGTCATCCAAAGAAAAGGAAGCGACCGAGCAAACGGCCTTACAAACAAAAGACCAAGAAAAGGCTAAGGATTGAAGAGAAGTCTTTATAGACTACTTCAAATCCCGTCGAACACCTGAAGATGCGTCCTCAAGACATCAGCTCATAAAACGAGCTCTGTCTTTCGCTTTCGTCAATGATACTCAATATAAGAGATCATTCGACTCTCTATGGCTAAGATGCCTGGGAACGGAAGAAGCAAGGAGAACCGTTCAAGAAACTCACGACGGACTCTGCGGTTCTCATCAAGCCGGGCCAAAGATGAAGCTGAAGATCAAAAGTATGGGCTACTATTGGCCCACGATGATCCAGGACTGCCTTGAATACGCGAAGCAGTGCCACTCGTGCCAAATTCACGGAGACTTTATCCACCAGCATCTAAATCCGCTACATCCAACAGTGGCTAGCTGGCCGTTCGAAATGTGTGGAACTGACATAATCGGGCCCATTGAACCAGCGTCATCCAGAGGACATCGGTTCATACTGGCGACAACTGATTACTTCTCCAAGTGGGCAGAAGCAGTACCACTAAGAGAAGTGAAGACAGAGAATATCCTCAATTTCTTCAAGATATACGTCATCTATCGGTTCGGCACTCTGCGACGGATTATCTCCGATAACGGGCCGGCTTACAGAAGCCATAAAATCAGCCGCTTCGCACAGTAGCATAATATAGACTGGAGATACTCTTTGGTCTATAATCCCCGAGCTAATGGTCTGGCTGAGGCTTTCAACAAGACCCTGACGAAGATCGTGAAAAAGACGGTGTCCAGAAATAAGAGGGACTGGCACGAGAGATTGCATGAAGCTCTCTGGGCGTATCTAACCACATTCAAAACGACCACAAACACAACGCCATATGCATTGGTATTCTGCGCTGAAGTGGTACTTCTCTTGGAGATAGAGCTACCCTCTCTACGAGTGGCGGTTCATTACGAGCTAACAGACGAAGACAATGTTCATCTCCGGCTTGAAGAGCTCGATACCCTCGACAAAATTCGGCTCATGGCGCAGCAAAACTTGGAAGCTTACAAAGCAAAGATGACGCGCTCATATGAGAGATTGACTAAGCCGAGAACATTCCGCCAAGGCGAACTCGTGCTAGTGGTCAAGAGACCCATGATACCCAATCATGCCAAACGGGGGAAATTCGAGCCGAATTATGAGGGCCCATACATCATAGACAAAGTCTACCAGGGTGGGGCTTATTTGCTCATGGATATGCATGGCGAAAGACCCTTCAGGCTAATAAACGGTCGTTTCTTGAAGAAATATTACGCCTGACGAGTTACGGCCTAGGTTGATGATAGATGACGACGCCTATGTCCGCTTGCTATCTTCCCAAGCCCAAACTCTATAAGTGATAGCCAACGAAATCGTTGCAATGATGGACCGAAACGTCCCTAAACTAACAATTGACCGAGACATCAATGAACTACTACGGACCTTGCTCGGTAAGCTTTCTTTCTTCGCATTCATATGTATATGTTTGCATTTGCATACTTATTTTAAAACCCATAAAAATAAAAAAAATTAAAAATTATAAAAATTGAAAAATTCAATTTTGGCCATATTTGACTTAAGTTCAACATGACGGTTGAATAGTAGGGAAAAACTAGATCCTAAACTTAGTAAATTAAAAACCCTAAAAATAACCTTTCTTAAACTTTAATTATAGAAAATATATGTCCTTATAATTTATTTAGAAAGAAGCAAATTTTGAGTTCAGTTCTTGGGCTAAGTCAAAATAAGGGAAGAGTATTGAAATTTTTATTGAAGTGTAAGTCGGAAAAACAACTCCGAACCTTTACTCTAAATTCTGAAAATATATAACCTACAACTCGCACATACACGCACCATGAAACTTTGGATAGTAGAGGATACTGTGAAATGCTCTTGTCTAAAATCCTTAGTATGAGAAAAAAATTAAAGTATAAGTGTGAAATAAGAGATATAAAAAAATGAACACTGGTTTTGTAATTACTTAAGGCTGCGTAAAATAAAAAATGTATAGCGAGGGTGCTTTATCACCTAGTGCCTTAGACCAACTAGTTTGGTAGTCACTGCTAAAGCCTTAGGTATTGCAAGACGAGGAATTACGCCTAAATGCGCAAGCACATTTTGTAATCGGTCGTCTAGTACCTCAAGAAGTGTTAACGGTCACATGAAGAATGTGTGAGAAATTTCATCTAAAATTCACCAACTAAAAGTATTTTGGAAGATGGACAAGAGTATGATAGCTAGAATTGAATTTCCAAGTGTAGGGGTGATACATACACACATGTAGGGGTATATGATTGGGTTTTAGATGAGAGATAGGAATGAAAGATAGGGCTTACACCTTCATTAGAGATGATAAAAATTCCTAAGTTGAGATGGAATTTTAGAAGGAAAATTCAAAAGATGCTAAAAGCTAAATAAATTTACAGAACATATACAATCTTAAATTAAACGATAAGTGAGTGAAAAATACGGGTTGATGATTTCTAAGTTGAAGATAATAGAATTTCTTGCTAAAACACCGAATTGAAGAATGGAAGTCAAATAGGCCAAATTGAACGGATTTTGTGGGTAGTATCCGCTGAAAACCCTCAGGAGACAACACTCCTCCTACTAGGGACACCTAGAGGTTTAACGGCTTGTTGCACGAGCTTAGTGCAATCGCGATTCCCTGCGAAAGTGAGGTTAGGTTTTTTAGAGAATAAATTGGCTTTGCTCGGGACGAGCAAAAGATAAGTTTGGGGGTATTTGTTCATATCAGAATTTTGCATTATTATATTCTATATTCTTAATCATATTACAAATAAATAGGTGCTTTTGATCCATGTCTGCTATATAATTGTAAGTTACAGGTTTTCAGAATAATACAGTGAAATTCAGGAAAAGACGCTACAAATGTGAGACTATGACCAACAAATAGACAAATATGTATGATGTCGCCTACCAGTTTGGGGAACAAACGAAGATCAATGAACAGTTCGATTGCATAAAGTACGAAGGCAGCACAAGATTCAAGACTTCAACACGAAATTTACGGTAAAAGTACACAAACTCTGCACTGTTGGAAATCTGGAAGAAAATATAAAAGATTCTGAAGAACCAAGTGAAGAAAACTGAAGAAAAAGGCAATATAAAGCAACCCTGAAGAAATAAGCCAGAGTTCCCTCAAGATGGACGTGGATCCGCGGCCAAACATGGCATTCCGCCGTGGATCCGCGGTCGTGCTGTGCATGTGTCGGTGCGTGTGTCGGTGAGTGTCGGTGTATTGACCCGGCTTTCTTAGGGTAGTCTTGAAATTTCAGATGTGGATCAGATGTAAACCCTAGGATTTCTCCTATCTATAAATAGGAAAGCCTACAGCCTCTTTTGGGGTGTGCCTATTTTGGGTGCCTCTTTTGAGATGCCTCTCTTTAGCTCTTAAATCTCTTTTCAATTTCTAGATTTAATTCTTATTTTGTAATGAATCGTTGAAAGGTCATCAATAAAGGTATTTTTTTTATCTTGCATTCTTTATCTGAAATTCCTGCAATTTTTTATCTGTCTTTTATTATTTGCAATTTAGATAGTCTTTTAAAATAAATTTATAAAAATGAATTGTATTGTTAATACCATAATGAGTGAGTAGTTCCTCACTTGTTAGGGTTAGGTTTGGGGAAGATTTGAGAGATGAAAATCTCTTACTCCTTTCTTGCCCGTATTAATTCTATAAATTAGGGCTCTATGTTAGTCAAACACACACCGCTCATTACGGCACCCTATCCCACGAGATAGTGGTGATTCCCTAGTTAGCCCGGTTGTGGTTGATTAACATAGAGGTTAGGGCTAAGAATTAAGAAAGGACGGACAAGGACCAAAGGGAAGAAACTATGTTTCTTCCTAATCATGCTAATCCCCTTTGTTAATTATTACCCTAACACCTATGTTCTTAATCAGGGCAAAGAAAACGGTGAGTTGAATTAACTTTCCAAACTAACCTAATCCTAGCCCTAGCAAGATTTTAATCCAAATCAAATTCAATTTCAGTTTTTATACAAATCAAAACCAACCACAAATAGGAATTAACTCGTTAGAACAACAAGAAAAGACACGTTTTCCCTATGGACCGATCCATACTCAACCGGCTAGCTACCAAGCGACACCGTCTTGATTGTGGTTAATTCTTTGATTTCAAAACGCGCACGCATAAAGCAAACGATCAATCAAATGGCGCCGTTGTCGGGGAGATGGTGGCCTCTTTCTTTGTGTAATTTCGGGTTAAAAAAATATAAAAATAAAAAATATAAAAATTATATAAATTGAAAAATTCTAAAACAAAAGAAATAAAATAAAATAAAAATATTCATCTTGTTTTTTTTGAAAGGTATTGTGTGGATTGCGCAGGAAAAAGAAGATGGCCTGATTCAGATCTGGAAAAAGCCAGTAAATAAATCAACAAACAGAAGATCTGAACAGACAGAGGAGAATCACAATAGACAACAGAAAAATTTTGGAGATCCAAACCAACAGAACCACCGCGGAATCGCGGCGGATATATGCAGTTGACCGCGTAACCGCGGTCAACCAGTGACGTCAGCATCCCAAAATTCTCTGTAAGTATTTTTGTCCTCTCTTCTACCCTCTGAACTCCGCTGAAAAAATTTCCTGCAGGGTTCTTTGCGCAAAATTCTTCTCCCTCTCAAATAAATTGTTTTTGTGCAGGATTCTTTGCGCTGCCAAATAAAAAAAAATTGTTTGCAAGTGTTTTAGATTTTGGTGTGTTAACTGCTTCGCATAATTAATACGGACTTTTAAGGGGCTATAACACCAATCCAGATTAGGTGGGAATTTCATTACCCTTCCTAAGACCCCAAAAGTCACAAAAAACATATGTATCAACCCTCGAGTTAATTAAAAAAATATTTAGACTCAGCCAATAAGAAGTGTCGCGCTCATTAGGATAAAGGAAGGTTGTGGACAATCGGTCGTTTATCTAAACCTTACTTTGTGGTGCCTAGACTAGACAAGTAGGAAATGTAATTTTAAAAGGCCCGTCTCACGGTGATTCATGAGCGGATCTCTCCTTTCTTTACTTGTGCTTACCTGGCCACAATTGGCGGTGAAGAGGCGATTTGAGAGATATCTCACAACTTGCCCTTTGGACCAGTTAGGAGCAGTCTAGTTGACTTAGGAGACCCTAGCTCTAGGCTTGATTGTGCATGTATAACTTGTGATTGTTTGAAATTGTTCCGTAGCTCCGTACAAATTTTTACAATACTCTTTCTAAAAAAAACACTTTCAAAAATTTCAAAACACCAAAAACGAACAATTTTTTTTAATAAAAATTTTTAAAAAAAAAATCAAAAAAATCATCACATTCTTTTTATTCTCCTTTCTCACATCATGGGTACCCCACCTTGCAAAACTCTTGCCGAACTTTGGTACCCTCAACCAGACATTACTTTCTACGTGCATTGTTTTGGTCGAATTTCGGACGACTCCTCCATGCCCAAAATTTCTTTGAAAGATCGAATAGACGCGTCTAGGAGAAACAGTTGGACTCCGCAATTCACTTTGTATCAACCGTTTCAACCTTCACCACCTTCTTACGTTGATACCCGTTTTGAGAGTCCGGTGGTAACTCCGAAACCCATGTCTATTGCTGAACATATTGAACAATCTCGTAGCCGATCTTTCACTCCTTTCAACACTTCCAGTTCTTGGGATCAACAATTCTATTCACCTTTTTATCCAAATGTTGATCCTAATACTGTCCAACCATTCAATTTCTATCCATCTTACCCAACTGTTGCACCTTCCCTAGACATTGTTTCTACACAGCCATTTGGGAGTTTCCAGAATCCAAACAACTTTGAATTTTTTACTGAAACCCCTTCACAACCCAAGTCTAGTCTGGAACAGTCGTTGGAAGATTTTATGGTAGTGTCAAGACAACAGATTAAGGATTTGAATGCGTCCATGGCCGCCCTTATATAACCTAGTGACCCGGTAGCTAGTTTCCAACTAACTCCAAATTTTCCAATGTATAATGAGGCGGTTGGACAGATTGAGAATTTGAGTGGTGAGAGTGAGCTGTACATCCTTCCAAATCAAATCTACCCATCCCCAATTGAATCACACAACTCCGATTTTGAATGTCTATCAAGTGTTCCAAATGATTCACCGGTTGAAGATAAAACGTCTAATGAGTTTTGCGACTTTGTAGTGTTTGATTTACCTGATTGTGAAGGGTCCCTTTCGAGTGAAATCACCACCAATCCTTTTGACCTCTACACCTCCACTCTAGAACCTGAATTGATTAATATCCATGCTTTTGATGAGGTGTCTGAGAAATTTAATTTCACTTGATCGAGAATATTGACGCTGGGAATATTTTGGATGATGAACCCACAAATTTGGATGAGTTTTTATTTCCAATTCATCATCCCGAAACATTAAATGTTTCTCCCGAACTTCATATGCATCTTGAATTTGATGAGAATTGCATGGATAAGCTAAGTTTTGAGGATAGTACTGAGGATGAACCAGTTTTGTTTAATGAGTCGGATTTTCCAATTCATCCTCCTGAACATTTAACTGTTACACTTCCTAAATCAATCCCCTTCATCCTTTCTGTTGTTCCGACCGCACAAGAAACCGTATCCCTTTCATTTTCAATGTCTGCTTTACCAAGTTCGACGTACCCATTTTTATCACGAATCTTGAAGGATTTGACCTTATTTCTCAGTGGGTTGATAGATTAGCACAATTGCTTTTTACACATCGGTCATTACAAATTGTGCTAATTTATACACTCCATCTCCATCTCCAACTCCACCCACAAGTTCATATTCAACTTCTTTCTCCCATTTTCTCAGGTTTCTCTTCTATTCTTCCGATAATTTTAGTGAGTGTTGATGAATCACAATCTGATAATTCAAGTTTGATCATTCTAGAAAGCCAACTTGATTTGGATACTTTTGAAAATGAGGTCGATGAGTTTTTCGAGTCTCCTACCTCCATAATTTTTGACAAATCAAGTATGATAAATTCTGGCACAAAACTTACTGACAGCAAAATGTTCAATTACATCGATGAGAGTTTTGAAGAACTTTTTGCTGACAAACTCGCATTCCTAAACGACATGAATTTTGTGATTAATCAACCCCACCTGAAGAAGTCGAACCACCACCATTTCTTTTTCCCTTCCGCCATTCTTCTCCTCCACCGAGACTGTATACTGCTTCTATCTCCACATGATCTCGTGTGTTTCTCATTTCTTTTCTCTACACTCCATTCTTTCACCAACCACACAATTATAACGATAAAATTTTTGAATGGTTGGTGCTAACTTTTGGCCTGTGTAAGGCCTTGTATAGCTTGATACTGTGTTTTTTCTCCTCCCTAACTCTGAACTTTAATGTTTCAACAGCGGAAACACTGTTTCACTTAAGTTTGGGGGGGCCTTTTTGTGTATATATATTTTGTTTTCTTTTTCTGTTAATAAAAAAAACATGAGAGTGCCGACAATTTTGACCCTCTTGGTGTAGCCTGACAGAGAGGGCACTGTCAAGTTTAAGTTTGGGGGTGTGCTCGGTAAGCTTTCTTCCTTCGCATTCATGTGTATATGTTTGCATTTGCTTACTTATTTTTAAACCAATAAAAATCAAAAAAATTTAAAAATTATAAAAATTTAAAAGTTCAATTTTGGCCATATTTGACTTAAGTTCAACATGACGGTTGAATAGTAGGAAAAAACTAGATCCTAAACTTAGTAAATTAAAAACCCAAAAAATAACCTTTCTTAAACTTTAATTATAGAAAATATATGTCCTTATAATTTATTTAGAAAGAGGCAAATTTTGAGTTCAGTTCTTGGGCTAAGTCAAAATAAGAGAAGAGTATTGAAATTTTCATTGAAGTGTAAGTCGGAAAAACAACTCCGAACCTTTAGTCTAAATTCTGAAAATATATACCCTACAACTCGCACATACACGCACCTTGAAACTTGGGACAGTAGAGCATACTTTGAAATGCTCTTGTCTAAAATCCGTAGTATGAGAAAAAAAATTAAAGTATAAGTGTGAAATAAGAGATATAAAAAAAATGAACACTGGTTTTATAATTACTTAAGGCTGCGTAAAATAAAAAATATATAGCGAGGGTGCTTTATCACATAGTGCCTTAGACCAACTGGTTTGGGAGTCACTGCTAAAGCCTTAGGTATTACAAGACGAGGAATTACGCCTAAATGCGTAAGCACATTTTGTAATCGGTCGTCTAGTACCTCAAGAAGTATTAACGGGCGCATGAAGAATGTGTGAGCAATTTCATCTAATATTCACCAACTAAAAGTATTTTGGAAGATGGGCAAGAGTATGATAGCTAGAATTGAATTTCCAAGTGTAGGGGTGATATATACACACATGTAGGGGTATATGATTGGGGTTTAGATGAGAGATAGGAATGAAATATAGGGCTTACACCTTCATTAGAGATGATAAAAATTCCTAAGTTGAGATGGAACCTTAGAAATAAAATTCAAAAGATACTAAAAGATAAATAAATTTACAGAACATATACAATCTTAAGTTAAACGATAAGTGAGTGAAAAATACGGGTTGATGATTTCTAAGTTGAAGATAATAGAATTTCTCGCTAAAACACCGAATTGAAGAATGAAAGTCAAATAGGCCAAATTGAACGGATTTTGTGGGTAGTATCCGCTGAAAACCCTCAAGAGACAACACCCCTCCTACTAGGGACACCTAAAGGTTTAACGGCTTATTGCATTAGCTCAGTGCAATCGCGATTCCCTGCGAAAGTGAGGTTAGGTTTTCTAAAGAATAAATTGGCTTTGCTCGGGACGAGCAAAAGATAAGTTTGGGGGTATTTGTTCATAGCAGAATTTTGCATTATTATATTCTCCATTCTTAATCATATTACAAATAAATAGGTGCTTTTGATCCATGTGTGCTATATAGTTGTAGGTTACAGGTTCTCAGAACAATACAGTGAAATTCAGGAAAAGACGCTACAAATGTGAGACTACGACCAACGAATAGAAGAATCTGTATGATGTCGCCTACCGGTTTGGGGAACAAACGAAGATCAATGAACAGTTCGATTGCACAAAGTATGAAGGCAGCACAAGATTCAAGACTTCAACACGAAGCTTACGGTAAAAGTCCACAAACTCTGCACTGTTGGAAATCTGGAAGAAAGTAAAAAAGATTTTGAAGAACCAAGTGAAGAAAACTGAAGAAAAAGGCAACATAAAGCAACCCTGAAGAAATGCGCCAGAGTTCCCTCAAGATGGCCGCGGATCCGCGGCCAAACATGGCATTCCGCCGCGGATCTGCGGCCGTGCTGTGCACGTGTCGGTGCGTGTGTCGGTGGGTGTCTGTGCATTGACCCGGCTTTCTTAGGGTAGTCTTGTAATTTCAGATGTGGATCAGATAGAAACCCTAGGGTTTCTCCTATCTATAAATAGGAAAGCCTATAGCCTCTTTTGGGGTGTGCCTCTTTTGGGTGCCTCTTTTGAGATGCCTCTCTTTAGTTCTTAAATCTCTTTTCAATTTCTAGATTTAATTCTTATTTTGTAATGAATCGTTGAGAGGTCATCAATAAAGGTATTTTTTTTATCTTGTATTCTTTATCTGAATTTAATTCCTGCAATTTTTATCTGTCTTTTATTATCTGCAATTTAGATAGTCTTTTAAAATAAATTTATAAAAATGAATTGTATTGTTAATACCATAATTAGTGATTAGTTCCTCACTTGTTGGGGTTAGGTTTGGGGAATGTTTGAGAGATGAAAATCTCTCACTCTTTTCTTGCCCGTATAATTCTATAAATTAGGGCTCTATGTTAGTCAAACACACACCGCTCACTACGGCACCCTATCCCACGAGATAGCGGTGATTCCCTAGTTAGACCGGTTGTGGTTGATTAACATAGAGGTTAGGGCTAAGAATTAAGAAAGGACGGACAAGGACCAAAGGGAAGAAACTATGTTTCTTCCTAGTCGTGCTAATCCCCTTTGTTAATTATTACCCTAACACCTATATTCTTAATCAGGGCAAAGAAAGCAGTGAGTAGAATTAACTTTCCAAACTAATCTAATCCTAACCCTAGCAAGGTTTTAATCCAAATCAAATTCAATTTAAGTTTTTATAGAAATCAAAACCTACAACAAATAGGAATTGACTCGTTAGAACAATAAGAAAAAACACGTTTTTCCTGTGGACCGACCTGTACTCAACCGGCTAGCTACCAAGCGACACTGTCTTGATTGCGGTTAATTCTTTGATTTCAAAACGCGTACGCATAAAGAAAACGATCAATTAAATGTAAAAGGAGGCATCTCAAAAGAGGCACCCCAAAAGCGGCACCCTCCAATAGAGGCTGTAGGCTTTCCTATTTATAGATAGGAGAAACCCTAGGGTTTACATTTGATCCACATCTGAAATTATAAGGCACCGACACCCACCGGCACACGCACCGACACCCACCGGCACACGCACCGACACGTGCACAGCACGGCCGCGGATCAACGGCGGAATGCCATGTTTGGCCGCGGATCCACGGCCATCTTGATGGAACTCTGGCTCATTTCTTCAGGGTTGCTTTATGTTACCTTTTTCTTCAGTTTTCTTCACTTGGTTCTTCAGAAGCTTTTCTACTTTCTTCCAGATTTCCAACAGTACAGAGTTTGTGGACTTTTACCGTAAGCTTCGTGTTGAAGTCTTGAATCTTGTGCTGCCTTCGTACTTTGAGCAATCGAACTGTTCATTGATCTTCGTTTGTTCCCCAAACTGGTAGGCGACATCATATAGATTCTTCTATTTGTTGGTCGTAGTCTCACATTTGTAGCGTCTTTTCCTAAATTTCACTGTATTGTTCTGAGAACCTGTAACCTACAACTATGTAGCAGACATGTATCAAAAGCACCTATTTATTTGTAATATGATTAAGAATGGAGAATATAATAATATAAAATTCTGATATGAACAGACCTCAGCATCCCATGGCTGACGCAAAAAAAAAGGTACGTTCATAAGCAAGATGGGCACAGATGAAAACCCGAATGGGCTCCGTGAGTAAAAGCAGCAGGACTACCAGCGAGTTTATAAAAACCCGAAAGGGCGCAATCTCATTAAAAGACACTTGCAAGGTCCTCTCGACCATGTAAGAAGAAAATACTTGCGTGAGATCCTTACGACTCACAAAGAAGCTACACACTTAGGGATCCCCACGATTCCTAAGGAGAAATCACACTTACGAGATCCTCACGACTCGTAAGGAGAACCCTCTTATGAGACCCCCACGGCTCATAAAACTCAAAAGCCTTAAGCTACAGGGATCTGAACCTGTTCTTAAGCCATCATACACCCCGATTATTCCCTACATGCATTTCAATACTGATCCTTGTATACAATCCACGGGCACGAATAAACATTTCCCTTACAATGTCCCACCCGCGACTAGGCAAGTCATATAAAACCTGAAAGACTATCGGAGATCATCCCACACCAGCGCAGAGTGATCACCACCGCGACATTCATCTCGATACAGCAGACGCAATGCCAGCAAACGAAGCAAAGACAATATTCCTAGCTTCAGGGTCTTGACAGCAACTCATATAAAACCTGAAAGACTATCAGAGATCATCCCAGACCAGCGCGGAGTGGTCACCACCTCGACGTTCGTCTCGATACAGCAGACGAGATGTCACTACAGCGTTCTTCCTTCAGCAGGATTCAAACGCGACAATCAAACAACTGAGCCATGGCAAAGTCCCTAGTTCCAAGCCTCGACGGTTCATCGGCAATCTAGAGACCACCTCGACATTCATCTCAACACAGCAGACAAGATGTCACCACAACGTTCTTCCTCCAACAGAATTCAGACGCGCCAAAACAACGAAGCGAAGGCAATATTCCTAGCTTCAGGGTCTTGACGGCAACTCGTATAAAACCTGAAAGACTATCGGAGATCATCCTATACCAGCGCGGAGTGATCACCACCGCGACATTCATCTCGATACAGCAGATGCAATGCCAGCAAACGAAGCAAAGGAAATATTCCTAGCTTCAGGATTTTGACGGAAACTCATATAAAACCTGAAAGACTATCGGAGATCATCCCACACCAGCGTGGAGTGATCACCACCGCGACATTCGTCTCGATACAGTAGATGCAATGCCAGCAAACGAAGCAAAGGCAATATCCTACCTTCAGGGTCTTGACGGCAACTCATATAAAACCTGAAAGACTATAGGAGATCATCCCACACCAGCGCGGAGTGGTCACCACCTCGACGTTCGTCTCGATACAGAGACGAGATGTCACCGCAGCGTTCTTCCTTCAGCAGAATTCAGACGCGACAATCAAACAACTGAGCCACGGCAAAGTCCCTAGTTCCAAGCCTCGTCGGTTCATCAGCAATTTAGAGACCACCTCGACATTCGTCTCGACATAGCAGACGAGATGTCACCACAGCGTTCTTCCTCCAACAGAATTCGGACGCGCCAAAACAACGAAGCGAAGGAAATATTCCTAGCTTCAGGGACTTGACGACAACTCATATAAAACCTGAAAGACTATCGGAGATCATCCCACACCAGCGCGGAGTGATCACCACCGCGACATTCGTCTCGATACAGCAGACGCAATGCCAGCAAATGAAGCAAATGCAATATTCCTAGCTTCAGGGTTTTGATGGCAACTCATATAAAACCTGAAAGACTATCGGAGATCATCCCACACCAGCGTGGAGTGATCACCACCGCGGCATTCGTCCTGTTACAGCAGGCGCAATGCCGGCAAACGAAACAAAGGCAATATTCCTAGCTTCAGGGTCTTTACGGCAACTCATATAAAACCTGAAAGACTATCTGAGATCATCCCACACCAGTGTGGAGTGCTCACCACCTCGACGTTCGTCTCGATACAGCAGATGAGATGTCACCGCAGCGTTCTTCCATTAGCAGGATTCAGACGCGACAATCAAACAACTGAGCCACAGCAAAGTCCCCAGTTCCAAACCTCGACGGTTCACCAAAAACCTAGAGACAACCGCGACATTCGTCTTGATACAGCAGACGCGATGCCAGCAAACGAAGCGAAGGCAATATTCCCAGCTTCAGGGTCTTGACGGTAACTCATATAAAACCTGAAAGACTATCGGAGATCATCCCCACACCAGCACGGAGTGGTTATGACTCGTCGGGGCTCCCCAAACTGAGCCTAACCTCAAGTAAAAAGCGGCATGACAAAATTCCTAACGCTTGCTCTTCCGATGGTCAAATCACCTAGGAAGACTGCTTGAAGACGTCTTGTCCATCCCCCGAAGGGATCAGAGACAAGATAGTCGCAAGGCTGCTCGAACAGCAAAATTGCCTATCGAGGAATATATCAGCCAACGCAACGCTACGACGGGCAAAACCCTAGTACCACAGACCCTAACGGACCTTTGTCGTAAAGAACAGAGGTTAACTGTGACGTTAAGACATTCTTGTGAGAACTTCTTGATTCGTCTCGACTCGTGAGGAAATTAGTGTCTTTGTGAGTACTTCTCGATTCGTCTCGACTCGTAGGGAAAAGCATTAGGCAATGGGGATAAGGATCTGTTTCTTAAGCACCGGGGCCCTGCAAGTCGGTCCAAGATGGACTCTTGCATACTATTCACGGGCTACACTCTCCAAGGTCGAATTTCGACAAGGAGGGAAACAACCACTTACGAGTCCTCTCGACTTGTAAGCGGGGAAAATTCTCTTGTGAGACCCTTACAACTCTCAAGAGAAAACGCACTTAGGAATCCTCACGATTCTTAAGGAGAAAATACACCTACGAGTCCTCTCAACTCGTAGGGAGAAAAGTCTTTATGAGACCCTCACGGCTCATAAAGTTGGAAAGCTTTAGGAGGCAGACCTGAACCTGACTCCTAAGCTATCGATGTTCTATAAAGAAATCAAAATAGATTATCTACAAAACGCATTTTCTAAAAGGGACACACCACCATGAAACAAAGTATGTCTTTTATTCATGAATAAAAATGAATATAAAGTACAATCTATAAAAGAATAAAAAAATACTCTCATTCAGGAGTATGTACAAAAGAGAAAAAAATATACATTGTATTCAAGCCGGCGGACGATTTAATAGATTTTTCAGTTCATCCTTTTCCGCTGGGCCTCGGCTTCATAATTTGTTATCGCTACGAGACGGGCCTCCGCTTAAGACTGTTGGGCCTGGTACGAGGCAAGCCAACTTTCAAGTTCCTATTCAGTGACTTTGTGGGCTTCAACCATCTCGTAGGTAAAAATGAAGGCTTTATCAATAGCTACCACCTCCCTGATAGCTTCTTGAAGCACCCGCCAGAGTTCATATGCACGATTGGTCTTGGCCATAAGTTCAGTTTGAAGTTCCCCCAGCGCATTTGAAGCCAGCTTCCTCTCTGAAAATTTTCGGCTGAGGCTCTTCTCGCATGACAGCTGTTGGGGTCGAAAATTGCACCCCGGTTGACCAAGTCAAAGTCATGGTCAACCCCAAGCCTAGTGGGCCCAAGCCCAGATCAAGTGGGCTCATGCCCGGGTCGAGCCCTAACATGAAGCAGCTGGCCTACCCTATGCTGAAATAAAAATCATGTAATAAATAATTTTTATGTAATTTTTTATGCATGAATGCAAGAAAAATGGGCATAAAACCAAATTTTTGTAAAGCCCATGGCTTATGTGCAAAAGAAATGAGCACATGAGCCATGGGATGGGCAAAATGCCATTTTGTAAAGCCCAAGGGGCTATATGTAAATATGTAAGCCTATATAAGGCAACATGATGAAAATATCTAAGATACTTTTTCATTCCCCCCAAAAAACTAGGTTCTGTGCCTCCTGCTACTTCCTCAAGATTCTAAACCTTCTTCCATTTTTCAATTAAATTAAGAGTTTTACTCTTCCTTTTCCAAAATTAAATAGTTTTTCACCACAAAACCCACAAAGGGGAGCCCAGATCTTCCATTAGATCTCAAAAAGGGGAGATTTTAAAATCTCATACCTCTTGTTCATCAAGAGCCGGCCAACCGAGGGGAAGAAGAAGGAGACCCATCTCCAAAAATCCCACTTTGGGAAGATCCAGAGCTCAAGGGAGAAGCTCCTTTCATCATCTCCAAAAATATCTTAGGAGTTTAACTCCACTCTAAATCCTCTTTCGGGAGTTTAAATCCTTTTTCTGAGGCTAAAAGCCCCTTTTTTTCTCGTCGGCGCCCCAGCGCCCAGCGCCCACGTGCCTTGCACGTGAAGCGCCGGCGCTCGAGCACCTTGCGCTCAAGCGCCCAGCGCCCACGTGCCAGGCACGTGATGCGGTGGCGCTCGAGCGCCTAGCGCTCAAGCGCCCAGCACCCGAGCGCTAAGCGTTCAAGCGCCAAGCGGCCACATGCCGGGCACGTGAAGCGCTAGCGCTCGAACGCCTAGCACTCAAGCGCCCAGCGCCCACGTGCCGGGCACGTGATGCGCTCGCGCCTAAGCGCCCATCGCTCCCGTACAAGACACGTGGGGTGCTAGCCCACGCGTCCTCTGGATGCCTTTTCCTTTTTATATATATATACTGTATACACACACACACATACTACACGAAACTGTCCCTGTTAGAAAAAAAATTTCTAAGGGAGTGCTGCCATGCCCCCCACAAGGAGGCTGCTAGCCCAATTGACCCCCAGCCCGCTATCCGGGTAGCAGGACCCCCGTAAAAACTCTGCGGGGCCCATGATATATCCAAAACCCCTCCAAAACACACCACTGCACATTGAGTTCGCATGACCAGTTTAACCCATCAATCGGAGGTTCTCTCGCTCCAAATGCGAGGGGTAATTAACGGCAGCTTAGTCCGCGGCTTCCGGAGATTCAGATCCCCACAATCAATAAACCCCTGCCTACCCTAGGCAGGGGGAATCCGTATTGTGCCTGACAAGCGTGCGCGTATTCCCATCTCAATGGGGTGACGAAAAACACTCTATAGATTCTGGCAGGCCCGGTGGGACTGATCTTTCCTCCCATATTTCTGGTTAAACGTTCATGCGAACTCAATCGATATACATATTTATATTTATACTAAAATAATGCTCTTTCATGCAGGTTTTCAAGCAATCACTTTTCAACAATGTCTCCAAATATGAACCCAGCTCTCAGCACGGCTCCCATCTCCTACACGATGAAGATGGACGCCAGGACAGTCCTTCCGGCCAGTCTTGGGCGACAGTGGGAAGAGCCGCCGCTACCATTTGGCTCTATTCTGTTCATGTCAGCTAACGCCATCCCCTCTCCTTAAGCCCCGGTGACAGACAAACCGATCTCGAAAGGCAAGAGGCCAAATGTGGTGGTCTCGAAGGCGCCCCAACTCAAACACAAGTCGGTGTTTGAATGACTCTCCTTGGTCCCAGCTGGGGGCAATTCCATCAACACCAACAAAGCAACAGGGCATCTCGAGCAAGCTCCGGCGATGCCCCTGACAACTGCTCGATCGGGTGTCTTCTCTAAACTCCCCGCTAATCGACTCACGGTGGCTTCACAGAAAACGGATGCCCGCCAAGCGTTCAAAGTCAAGAAGCTAAGGCAGAAAAGGATTAGATACAGAGCCAACAAAAGGGCTAGGGCTCATACTAGGCTGAGCTTCATGAGGCTCCAAGAACAGGGTTACCCCGCCAAAGATAAAGAGACAGCTGGATATGTGGTCCACACCGTCTACATGGTCGGACATGAAGAAACGAACCCTCCTATGCTTCACAGCCAGGGCGATGATACGGTGAACGCTACCCAACATCAACTCGGTCTAAATGATGAAGAGCTCGCTCAGGCTGATAAGCCTAAAGAGCCTAGGGTTCCTACGGAATTGAGCTCAAGCAATAAGGATGACCCGGTTGTCATAACCGGAACTACAGAACAAGAATTATTCCGATGGCTTCAGAGGCAGCTTCAAGACAGGGATGAGAAGTTAGCCAAGGTACGGTATGAGGTCGACGAATTGGCAAACATCACGGCAGATCTCGCGACCCAAGTCGCCCGATTGCAATTACAGAAGAATCAAATTTTGGTTCATAAGCCAGAGATTGATACCCGGAGGCAGCCAACTAATACCCCCGTCAACCTAAGAGCGGAGCGCCTTCGTGAAAAACGGCCGCGATCAGCCTTCAGTGCCTCCGATACATACACCGAAGGGGAATCGCCTCTGAAAGAGAAACTAGATAAGGTCTATTCCTTCAAAAGGGAAAAAGTCCGCAAGATATTCAAGGACGCCCTAAGAAACGGTCTACAACTGCCAGAATCAAAGAGACCGCAAGAAGCGAATATGACCGACGACCTAAAATATTGCCCCTATCACAGAGTGATAGGTCATACCATTGAGGACTGTTTCGTCTTCAAAGATTGGGTCGAAAGGCAATACAAGATGGCAAAGATAGAACTGTCTAAAGGCGTGTTAGCAAACAGTCAAGCTACGACCGCCAATTTCATACAAATGGAGATCGAAACCTTTCGGGAACCTAATCCTCCCAGACATATGCCATTATCTGAAAAGAGCGGACCAAAGACTGATCGGCCTTAAGGACCAACATCAGTAAGGGCATCTACTCTAATGGAGAGGAAGAAGAAGGTGTACTCCTTCAGGAGGGATGAGGTCCGCAATATATTCGAGGAAGCCTTGAACAACGGTCTGCAATTGCCTATTCCGAAAAGGCCATATGAAATGAATATGACCGGCAATCCCGTATACTGCACATACCATAGGGTGGTGAGTCATACCATTGAAGACTGCTGTGTTTTCAATGATTGGGCAGAGGACCAATACAAGCTTGGAAAAACCTCACAGTCCTCGGATGTATCGGCAAGCCATAGAGCTACCGTCATCAACACAGCTCCACCAAGATCATAATTCAAGGAGCTGGGATAAGCAAAGAGGACCACCACGTCATTAAACTGGGAACACCAGTTGACTACCATGTTATTAAACTGGGAACAATCAACCACCACGTCATTAAACTTGGAACAGTCGACCTCTAGGTCGTTAAACTGGGGATGTAAAAGTGTGTAAATAAAAAGAAATGTATATGTATATATGTATATATATAAATAAAAAGCCGAAATGATGGGGCAACTCGCAATAAAAATCAGCGAGTAAAAATAAAATAAAGCCGAAATGACGGGGAAACCGCGAATAAATAGCCGAAATGATAGGGCAATCGCGACCTTCGCGATAAGAAGAGCTGAAATGATAGAGCAATCGCAACAAAAAAATGATGGCGGATGATGAGTCGCTCCTGGTACCATATTCCAGTGCAGTGATGCAGACGCCAATCAAAATTTCAAAACTATGAATGTCTCAAACGGCGAATGATGAGTCGTTCCTGGTATCATATTCCAGCAGCGATGCAGACGCCGACCAAAATCCAATTTCTTAATATTCTCCCGGCCCTACAGTTAGTCCCCAAATTGATTACCGTATACAATCCACGGGCTTAAATAATTCTCATCATACACATGCCCCACCGCAACTACCAGTTACGCGGTTGGTCTCCTCCCGCGGAATTATGCTCCATTTGGGAAGACCCACTCATTTGTCCTCACGATACATGAGGAGAACAAACCTTCGTGGGATCCTTACGACTCACAAAGGAAAAACACACTTGGGAGTCCCCACGACTCCTAAGGAGAAAGTACACCTACGAGATTCTTTGGACTCGTAGGGAGAAAATTCTTTTATGAGACCTTTACGGCTCATAAAATTGAAAAGTCTTAGGTGATAGGGACCTTAACCTGTCTCCTAAGCCCTCGTTCCCCAACAGGAAAATACAAATGATGAATTGCTCCTGGCATATGTGCTTAAGTGTTAGCAACGCTGATGCCTACCCTAACCCCAAAATTCCAAACTCCAATCCAATAGACCCCTAAGTTTTTAAACTGGGAACAGATAACCCCTAAGTCGTTAAACTGGGAACAGATGACCCTAAGTCATTAAACTGGGAACAGATGACCCCTAAGTCGTTAAACTGGAAATGAGGGAGATCCCCTCATAGCGAATGGTGAGTCGCTAGTGGTACCATATTCTAATACAGCGATGCAGACGCCAACCAAATTCCAAACCCCATACCCCAAGTGGCGAATGATAAGTCGCTCCTGGTACCATATTCCAGTGCAGCGATACAGACGCCAACCAAAATTCCAAAATTTTCAAATCCCAACTGCGAATGATGAGTCGCTCCTGGTACCATATTCCGGTGCAGCGATGCAGACGCAGTCCAAAACTTAAATTCCCAATGGAGAATGATGATCGCTCCTGGTACCATATTCCAGTGCAGGGATGCAGACACTGACAAAGTCCCAAAATTTTTACGGCCCTACGGTCTGGATCATACATCCTGCAAAACCGTATACAATCCACGGGCGTAAAATGATCCCAATCCCTTCCAAGTCCTACCGACGAGACCACATTCAAAGTCCCACCGGCGGTGAAGATTCAAAAAAAAAGGGTATGTCCACAAGCAAAATGGGCACAGATGAGAACCCGAAAGGGCTCCGTGAGTAAAAACAGCGGGACTGCCGGAGAGTTTGTGAAAACCCGAAAGGGCGCATACTCGTGAAAAAGAGATGAAATGCACTCGCAAAGTCCTCTCGACTTTGCGAGGAGAAAATTCCCGCATGAGATCTTTACGACTCACAAAGGAGCAATACCCTTAGGAGTCCCACGACTCCTAAGGAGAAAATACACCTACGAGATCCTTTCGACTCGTAGGGAGAAAATGCTTTTATGGAACCCTTACGGCCCATAAAATTGAAAAGCCTTAGGTGATAGGGATCTAAACCTGTCTCCTAAGCCACCAATTCCCAAATCCTCCCGGGGCAAATGATGAGTTGCTTCTGGCATTATTCCGGTGCAGCAATGCAGATGCCGACAAAAAACCAATCCCAAAATCCTCTCAAAGACAGATGATGATTCACTCCTGGTACCATATTCCAGTATAGCGATGCTGATGTCAACCCAAATAACAATCAACAAGTCAACTTCAACTCCGACACCGCAGAAAGCGGAGCAAGTCAGAATCCAATCTCGACACAGCAAGAAGCGGAGCAAGTCAAGTTCACCCCTGACAATGCAGGAAGCAGAGCAAGTAAAATAGAGCGTCGACCATCCATGTCGTAAAAAGGGCAGTGCAGGCTCCCCACAAATCGGGAACCAAATTGCTCCGGATCAGAGCGTCGACCGTCCATGTCACAAAAATGACAGTGCAGGCTTCCTACAAAGCAGGAACCGGATCACTCCGGGCCAGGGAAAAGTCTACCATGGACACTCCATCTCGGAGACGTATCAAGCGTCGACCGTCCATGTCACAAAAAGGGCAGTGCAGGCTTCCCACAAATCGGGAACCAAATTGCTCTGGATCAGAGCGTCGACCGTCCATATCGCAAAAAGGGCAGTGCGGGCTTCCTATAAAGCAGGAACCAAATCACTCCGGGCCAGGGAAAAGTCTACCACGGACACTCCATCTCAGAGACGCGTCAAGAGTCGACCGTCCATGTCGCAAAAAGGGCAGTGCAGGCTTCCCACAAATCGGGAACCAAATCGTTCCTGATCAGAGCGTCGACCGTCCATGTTGCAAAAAGGGCAGTGTAGGCTTCCCACAAATCGGGAACCAAATCGCTCCGGATCAGAGCATCGACGGTCCATGTCGCAAAAAGGGTAGTGCAGGCTTCCCATAAATCGGGAACCAAATCGCTCTGGATCAGAGTGTCGACCGTCCATGTCGCAAAAAGGGCAGTGCAGGATTCCTACAAAGAAGGAACCAGATCACTCCGGGCCAGGGAAAAGTCTACCACGGACACTCCGTCTCGGAGACGCGTCAAGCGTCGACCGTCCATGTCGCAAAAAGTGCAGTGCAGGCTTCCCACAAATCGGGAACCAAATCGCTCCGGATCAGGGCATCGACCGTCCATGTCACAAAAAGGGCAGTGCAGGCTTCCCACAAATCGGGAACCAAATCACTCCGGATCAGAGCGTCGACCGTCCATGTCGTAAAAAGGGCAGTGCAGGCTTCCTATAAAGAAGGAACTAGATCACTCTGGGCCAGGGAAAAGTCTACCACGGACACTCCATCTCGAAGACTCGTCAAGCGTCGACCGTCCATGTCACAAAAAGTGCAGTGCAGGCTTCCCACAAATCGGGAACCAAATCGCTCCGGATCAGAGCCTCGACCGTCCATGTCGCAAAAAGGGCAGTGCAGGCTTCCTACAAAGTAGGAACCAGATCACTCGGGGCTAGGGAAAAGTCTACCACGGACACTCCGTCTCGGAGACGCGTCAAGAGTCGACCGTCTGTGTCGCAAAAAGGGCAACGCAGGCTTCCCACAAATCGGGAACCAAATCGCTCCTGATCATAGCGTCGACCGTCCATGTCGCAAAAAGGCAGTGTAAACTTCCCACAAATCGGGAACCAAATCGCTCTGGATTAGAGCGTCGACCGTCCATGTCGCAAAAAGGGTAGTGCAGACTTCCCATAAACCGGGAACCAAATCGCTCCGGATTAGAGCGTCGACCGTCCATGTCGTAAAAAGGGCAGTGCAGGCTTCCTACAAAGCAGGAACCAGATCACTCCGGGCCAGGGAAAAATCTACCACGGACACTCCATCTCAGAGACGCGTCAAGCGTCGACCGTCCATGTAGCAAAAAGGGCAGTGCTGGCTTCCTACAAATCGGGAACCAAATCGCTCCGGATCAGAGCGTCTACCGTCCATGTCGCAAAAAAGGCAGTGCAAGCTTCCCACAAATCGGGAACCAAATCGCTCTGGATCAGAGCGTCGACTGTCCATGTCGCAAAAAGGGCAGTGCAGGCTTCCCACAAATTGGGAACCAAATCGCTCCGGATCAGAGCGTCGACCGTCCATGTCGCAAAAAGGGCAGTGCAGGCTTCCTACAAAGAAGGAACCAGATCACTCCGGACCAGGAAAAAGTCTACAACAGACACTCCGTCTTGGAGATGCGTCAAGCATCGACCGTCCATGTCATAAAAAGGGCAGTGCAGGCTTCCCACAAATCGGGAACCAAATCGCTCCGGATTAGAGCGTCAACCGTCCATGTCACAAAAAGGGCAGTGCAGGCTTCCCACAAATCGGGAACCAAATCGTTCCGGACCAGAGCGTCGACCGTCCATGTCGCAAAAAGAGCATTGCAGGCTTCCTACAAAGCAAGAACCAGATCACTCCGGGCCAGGGAAAAGTCTACCACGGACACTCCGTCTCGGAGACGCGTTAAGCGTCGACCGTCTATGTCGCAAAAAGGGCAGTGCAGGCTTCCCACAAATCGGGAACCAAATCGCTCCGGATCAGAGCGTCAACTGTCCATGTCGCAAAAAGGGCAGTGCAGGCTTCCCACAAATCGGGAACCAAATCGCTCCGGATCAGAGCGTCGACCGTCCTTTTCGCTAAAAGGGCAGTGCAGGCTTCCCACAAATCGGGAACCAAATCGCTCCGGATCAGAGCGTTGACCGTCCATGTCACAAAAAAGGCAGTGCAGGCTTCCCACAAATCGGGAACCAAATCGCTCCGGATCAGAGCGTCGACCGTCCATGTCGCAAAAAGGGCAGTGCGGGCTTCCCACAAAGCGGGAACCAAATCGCTCCGGATCAGAGCGTCGACCGTCCATGTCGTAAAAAAGGAAGTGCAGGCTTCCTACAAAGCGGGAACCAGATCACTCCGGGCCAGGGAAAAGTCTGCCACGGACACTCCGTCTCGGAGACGCGTCAAGCGTCGACCGTCCATGTCGCAAAAAGGGCAGTGCAGGCTTCCCACAAATCGGGAACCAAATTGCTCTGAATCAGAGCGTCGACCGTCCATGTCGCAAAAAGGGCAGTGCAGGCTTCCTACAAAGCGGGAACCAAATCGCTCCGGTCCAGGAAAACGTCTACCACCGACACTCCGTCTCAGAGTCGCGTCAAGCGTCGACCGTCCATGTCGTAAAATGGGCAGTGCATCCCAAAAAGTGGGAACCAAAGCAAGTCGCCTCCACATGAAAGAAGATCCATCAATTTCATGCACACAACCCACATATGTGGTATGCATTTATTGATGGGGGCACTTTGTTGGGGTCGAAAATTGCACCCCGGTTGACCAAGTCAAAATCATGGTCAACTCCAAGCCAAGTGGGCCTAAGCCTTGATCAAGTTGACTCATGCCCGGGTCGAGCCCTAACATGAAGCGGCCGGCCTCCCCCATGCTGAAATAAAAATCAAGTAATAAATAATTTTTATGTAATTTTTTATGCATGAATGCAAGAAAAATGGGCATAAAGCCAAATTTTTGTAAAGCCCATAGCTTATGTGCAAAAGAAATGAGCACATGAGCCATGGGATGGGCAAAATGCCATTTTGTAAAGCCCAAGGGGCTATATGTAAATATGTAAGCCTATATAAAGCAACATGATGAAAATATCTAAGATACTTTTTAATTCCCCCCAAAAAAACTAGGGTTCCTATGCTTCCTTCTACTTCCTCAATGTTCTAAACCTTCTTCCATTTTTCAATTAAATCAAGAGTGTTACTCTTCCTTTTCCAAAACTAAATAATTTTTCACCACAAAACCCACAAAGGGGAGCCCAGATCTTCCATTAGATCTCAAAAAGGGGAGATTTTAAAATCTCATACCTCTTGTTCATCAAGAGCCGGCCAACCGAGGGAAGAAGAAGGAGACCCATCTCCAAAAATCCCACTTTGGGAAGATCCAGAGCTCAAGGGAGAAGCCCCTTTCATCATCTCCAAATATATCTAGGAGTTTAACTCCACTCTAAATCCTCTTTCGGGAGTTTAAATCCTATTTCTTGGGCTAAAAGCCCCATTTCTCTCGCCGGCGCCCAAGCGCCCTAGCGCCTAGTGCCCAAGCACCCGAGCGCTTATCGCCCAAGCGCTCAAGCGCCCAGCGCCCACGTGCCTGGCATGTGATGCGCTGGCACTCGAGAGCCTAGCGCTCAAGCACCCAGCGCCCATGTGCGAGGCATGTGATGCGCGAGCGCCCAGCGCCCACGTGTGGGCATGTGAAGCGCTAGCGCTCGAACGCCTAGCGCTCAAGCGCCCAGCGCCCACATACTGGGCACGTGATGCGCTAGCACCTAAGCGCCCTGCGCTCAAGCGCCCAACGCTCAAGCGCCCAGCGCGTGAGGCGCTGGCCTACGCATTCTCTGGATGCCCTTTCCTTTTTTTATATATATTCTGTATACACACACACACATACTCTACGACACTGTCCCCGCTCCCCGTAAGAGGGCTGCTAGCCCTCTTGACCCCCAGCCCGCTATCCGGGTAGCGGGACCCCCGTAAAAACTCTGTGGGGCCCCCGATATATCCAAAACCCCTCCAAAACACACCACTGCACATTGAGTTCGCATGACCAGTTTAACCCGTCAATTGGAGGTTCTCTCGCTCTAAATGCGAAGGGTAATTTACGGCAGCTTAGTCCGCGGCTGCTGGATATTCGGATCCCCACAATCAATAAACCCCTACCTATCCTAGGCAGGGGGAATTTGTACTGCGCCGGACAAGCGCGTGCGTATTCCCATCTCAATGGGGTGACGAAAAACACCCTACAACAGCATATTTGCGGCGCACCGTTCAATCCACCCCCGCAAGCTCGACTTTGCAGCCACAACCTCTGAAGGAAGGCGCGTACATTCAAGACTATGCAAACAAGCCTCCACCCGACGACAAAACTCAACCCAGACTTGCACCAATGTTTCACTATGGTAAGCAGCAAGAAAGGGGAGAGAACTGTTGGCTTCGGCGGCAAATTCTTCGGCTGTGATCATGCTACCAACACGAAAGCCTTCGATCAAAGCTGGCAAAGAGTGAAGGCTTAGTTTTGCCATCCGTTCAGAAGCACGTAGAGCATAGGGGCCGGGTGGCATGACGATGCGAGATTCCAGCATGGTAAGAACTGGCAAAGCTGTTAAGATTTATAAACAATCAGCGAGACTTGCAAGCAAAGAGTAGATGGAACAACGTCGAAACTTTACTTACCCACAGTCATGCAAGAAGGGCTCAAAAGGTCCCCAGGCCCGTCAAGGATCTCAACTTCGCCGTCAGGTTCCAGAACTACAGAAGATATCAGCATTGTTATGCGAAATAATAATAATGCCATGAAGAAAGCAAATAACACTAACCTTGCCCGGAAGAGAGTACGATGCGTTAAGGGGATATTGCCTACGGAGCGACCATCTCTAGCAAACGTTGAAAGGATTTTCTATGAGACAGATTAGCAATAGACGCCGCTAACCCGCGTAATTCTGAAAAGACAGAAAGGTTCAGATGATGGAGAGATTATTAAAATAAAATATAGAAGACTACCTTCAATGCTCTTCCCTCTCTGAACTGGAGGCATAGCAGTTTCGGTAGCCTCCTCTATGCCCCCAGGCACATCATCGAGGACATGGGCTGGTATAACAGCTTCCAATTGAGGAGCAGCGGCCACCGCTGTAGGCTCCAATGAAAGGACGGTGGCCTTGACTACCTGTCCCATAGTCTCCGGACCGTCCACAGAAAGATCCATTGAATCTGCGGCCAATAAAGATACCTCTTCCGGGAAAGCAAGCACCGGGAGAACGGAAGCCACCAATGGAAGCTCTGCCCCAGTAATAGTAACTGTAGCAACCCCCTCCATATCTACTGGTGTCTCATCAGGGATATTTGCAGAGTCCACAGTCAAAACGCTACTCGAGCCCAGATTCTCTACCGTCGCCGAAGTCCCTGCAAGATTTTATGGAAATAAGAAGACATGAAAAGAAAAACAAATTACTCGCCGAAGGAAAATACAAAAGAAATGCATGCCGATTCACCAAGATGCCTCGAGTATGGCTTTTTCAAGCCGACGTTCCTTCCTCAGAAGGTATGCTCGCCGGGGATCTAATATAGATTCATGACCGCCGGTCCATAACGACAATGAATCTTCAGAAGCGGCAGAGATAGGTTGTTTGAGGGCTATTTCGCCTCCCCGTTCCAGAGGGCCTATAAACACCCGCCGTACTGATAGAGGATCTTCATAGAATATTACGGCAGGGTAGGAACTCTTCGAGACGCACACGTTCTCGGTCTCATCATGGGAACACCTTATAGCCTCAGCTAGTTGTCCGGCTTCCTCGGCAGACGAGTCTGGAAAAAGAAGACTATCATCCGGCTCTTGCATAGAGATTGGTTCATCTTAAATGATGGGCTCGGATTCCATTAAAAGGTCAAATAGACCAGTGACGGTCTTCTTCCTCCGCTTCGACCCAGAGCTAGCGCTGGAAGATGATCGCTTCCTTCCCTTCGGCGCTTTAGGGCGGCGTTCCCCAACCTCGCCTCCAGCATCCTCTTTTGGCGGTGCTACTGATGATGACACTGCCATCAATGACGCTGCAACTGATGGAACTGTCGCTGGCACCTCGGCGGAAGCCTTTGCCCGAGCTCTAGTATGCATCGACATCTCTGCAGTGGGAGGAATCAACTCAATTTCTGCGGCCTGCGAGATGACGATCGCACCACCAACCCTTCAAAGAGGGAGAATGACTGACCGCGGTCACAACGGAATATGAGCAGCTTGAGTTTGGGCAGGATTTTTATATTCAAAGAGCACCTGCCTTTCTTCAGCAATGATAGGACCAACCCTGTGGCGATACCAGCCCACAAAGGAGCCCACAGACCTGGGGAGATAGTCAGGTTCTGGGATCATGAACACGGAGCCAGTATTCAGCCGCATAAAATGATGAATAACGTCGTGAATAACTCCTAACGACGAAGCAGTCTCAACCAAGAATGCTTCAAAGGGGACGCCCTGATCATAGCCCAGTTGTCGGGCAAAGCGGTGCGGATTATACCGCATAAGGAGAGCCGTATCATTTTGGCGAAACACCAAATAGCCCGGCTTGATCGAGTACAGATGCATGATCTCCTTAGGCTTTAAAGAGGGTGCTCCCCTTTTTGACAAGTCGAACAACTGCTGGACAGGCCCCGCCGGAGCAGAAAGAACGCGATCAATAAACATCATTCCTCCTTCATGGGTATATGTATTGAGCAGAACACGGAGGGCCCCTAATTGAGTCGGGTCGGGAGCGAAGGCATCCACTAATCTCATAACTTGGGGGAAGGTGTAGGAATCATAGAAGTTCGGCCGTTGATGTGCCGCGAATGCCCCCAGTACATGCATTTCAATCCAAGATGTGAAGTAATGAAGGGGGAGATTCACAACATCTACACCTAGAGCCGAAGTGTTGGCCGCAACACTTAACCCGTGATAAAGATGCGATAGTCCCGCGATGCCAACGGCCAACTTCGCCCCTTCGGCTACACGATGGGCGAGATAGAAGACGGAAGCTTTCATGAAGCGTCGGTGTGACGGTATCATAAACCAGCTGAGCCAAAGGCTAATAAAGCCGACGAAGAAGTCTCTTCGTCTATGCTAAGGGCCGCAATTGCATCAAAAGACACGGCCGACATGATCGGAATATAGAACTGCGGTAGATCTTCTTCTTTGGCCGGCAGTTTTTCAACCCAAACCCAAAAGGATCGTCAATGCTCGCAAACTTCGAGGACTCCTTGGATAAAATATCCTCCCGAATGAAACAGGCGATAAAGCTCTCGAAAGTGACACCCTACCCTTCTGACTTCGCAAACAATCTATCGAAAATTCCCAGGGCCTTGATCAGACTCGGATACCTATGACGAACGGCGGTTTCGGCTGTCAGACCATCGAGCATAGCCGGCATGGTAGAGAAAACATATTCATCTGGAGGCAACAGTTCCTCGTAATGCTCCCCCCTAATGGGAAGTCCTGAAATCTCACAGAATTCATCCAATGAGATAGACACCTCTCGATCCCCTAGCAGGAAGGTGTTGGTGGGCAGATTCCACTGTTTCAAGAAAGCTTTGATCTACCAGACGTGGAGAGCATGGTAATGAAAGAGCGATGCATACACCGCTTGATATAATCCAACCTTCTGCAGCCTTATACGGTGGGCAGAAAGAATATAGCGAGCCTAAATAAGGTAGCCCACTGGGTGCCGGGGGGTGATACCCAATTTATAAACCTGCCCCCAAGGTCGAGCTTCACCTTGGCAAATCCGATGCCCCAAGATGTCTATAGCTGGCAGAGGCTGGTTAGGTATCCCAGAGGTAGAGGGCTCCAGCCGGCCCGAAAGAGTCCAATTGGTCACTTCTACTGCATAAGCAGTCTGTGGGCGTTCCATCGGCAATATAGGATGAAGAGGTTCCATCGGCTCCCCGCAAATAAAACTCCGGCGACCCCGGATGATATGACCGTACCAGGTTTCCCATAAAAGCAGATTGGTGCGATCCGGGTCATGGGCTCTAATTATCGCCATCACTTCTACATCAGACGGTGACTGAGGAAAGGCAGCGTCCGAGCGGGTAAAAGGGAAGTATGGAAGAGAAGCCATTGCTCCTGAAACAAAAGAAGGTGAAACTGTTAATGAAACCTATATGTGTGTGTGTGTGTATGTGTGTGTGTGTATATATATATATATATAAAGACAATGGAAGAAAACGACAAACAACTTATTTCATGGGACCATAGGTTACAAAACACATGGGCCCCACAAAATCAATATGGTGGCTCACTAATGATGAGGCTGAGCAATCATCATGAGAACAAAAGGAAGATTCTCTATAAATCCAAACAACGCTACACATTCCCTCAAGGAGAAAACCCATTGCAGAAACTCTGTGCAAATCGAGAAGGATCTCTCCTAAACTATTTTTGCGAGAACAACTCAGGATAAAAAAATCCCAAGAAGTTTTCTTTTAAGAACTAAGTTCTCTAGATGAATTAAATTCCTTTTGAACAGAGGAATTAAATTCTCAGAAAATTTTTCAGAGCTAAGCTCTTTGAAATGGAATTAAATTCCAGAAGGAAACAGATACCATCATTAAACCCATGAAATCAGAAAATGCCCAACATTTGGGGTTTACTACCTAAAGATCGAAAAGATGAGTTCTTTGAAGGGAAAAACCCTTGGTGTGGATTTAAAATCCAAAGAGTTTTTTTTCTTTATTTTATATAAAAGTTCTTTGGTCGTTCAAAACCATTACCTGAAGAAAAGATTCTTTCTAGGACAGAGTTAAACTCTGAAATTTTTGGAACAGAGAACTGAGCTCTGAGGAAGAGAATTAAATTCTCAAAGGAAAATGAACAAGGAAGAAGATGAAAGAGTGGAGGCCGTTCTGAAGAGACCCTTGCTTTTATAGGATGTGACGGGAAACGGTTCATCTGCCCCCTTCCCTAGGCAAATCCAACGGCTACAAAGATGACAACGTTGCACTCACATGCAAACACGTGAGAACAACGCTGTGGAGGTATTTGTTCCCTCATAAAATACAAAAAAATAGGGCATCATGTGCCCACACGTGATCGGGGGTCACGTGCCGACACGTGATGGTTTCCTGAGGACTCTGAAATAATAA
This sequence comes from Agapanthus africanus, assembly GCA_030015575.1. NCBI lineage: Eukaryota > Viridiplantae > Streptophyta > Magnoliopsida > Asparagales > Amaryllidaceae > Agapanthus > Agapanthus africanus. Next base: position 153,351,793 of record JASDDO010000028.1, on the reverse strand, counting down.
GAATTGAATTCTGATCAAAAAGGGTTGCGTGCCCACACGTGATGGGCCTTTAAACCCACTGAAAGGAATTAAAAGGTATAATAAAACAGTAAGATAAACCTCCAATGGGGTATCACGTGCCCACACGTGACCAGGGGTCGCGTGCCGACACGTGATAAGTTCCCGAGTTCTTTAAAATAATAGAATTAAATTCTGGTCAAATGCTTAATCAGTGAGTCACGGGCCACCACGTGATAGGGTCTTAAAACTCTCTATGTTAATGGAAAGAAAACCCTAAATGGGGCATCACGTGCCCACACGTGACAGGGGGTCACGTGCCAACACGTGATGGATGCCTAAGATCTCTGAACTAATAGAATTAAATTCTAATTAAATGGTCAATCAGTGGGGTCACGTGATAGGCTCTTAAACCTTCCGAACTAATAGAATTAAATTCTAATTAAAAGGAATCATAAACCCTAACGGAAAAATATTTCCCTAGATCTTTCCAAACAAAAAAGATTGCGCTCTATAAAGCGGAGCATCGTTGGATTAAAAATCCAATGGTGATTAAAAATCACCAGTTTATAGAAAGATTCTACATAAGGAAATAATTTCCTGAAATCTGCCAGGAACAACAAATAAAATATCTTTTGGATTAAAAAATCCAATGGTGAATAAAATTCACCGAGTAATCTGAATGATCATGTTGGTTACAAAATCAATCAAAATCTTTCAATAAAAGATTGACTAAACAAACAGATTCTTTTCTTTCTCCAATAAATAGGAGCCAAGAAGAGAGGAGAAAAAAAGGAGGAGATATACAACAACAGAGAAAGAAAAGAAGAGAATTTAATTCTTCAGAGAGAAAAGAAGACCTCTTCAAAAAAGAAAGAAACCGTAGGTAAGAGAGGGAAAGAGATCATTCTATAAGCTCCTACAAAACAGAAAAGAGAATTTAATTCTCAAACAAAGAGTTTAACTCTTCTGAATAAGAACTTAGTTCTTCCTTTGGTTGAAGATCTGCAGAAGCAGATTTTCCCATAAGTTGAGAATTTAGTTCTCATCGGGGAGATTCTGCCATGTAAATCTAAAACATAAGGGAGGACCTAAGTTCAGAGAATTTTATTCTCCCACAAAGCACATAGGAATTTAATTCCTCCAACAAAGATAGAGTTTAACCCTTAATATAAGAACTTAGTTCTTCTTCATGGTAATAGATCTGCAGAAGCAGATCTTCCCATAAGTTGAGAATTTAATTCTCATCGGGGAGATTCTGCCATGCAGATCCAAAACTTAGAGGGAGAATTGAGTTTAAAGAATTTAATTCTTTCGAACATATGGGAATTTAATTCCTCTGAATAAAATTAAGGTTTAACCCTATAAGAAAATTTTAATTCTTAAATAAGGAATTTATCTCTCCATGCACGTAAAAAGATTAAGTACCCAACATGATCACGTGACAACACGTGACCCTCCCCTCCAATGACCAAAAGAGAATAAATAAGATTATATCACGTGCTCCCACGTGACCCTTGAATAGACTTCTCAAAATAAAAAGGGCAAAATCAATTTTGGGTGACTCATGTGTCCCCACGTGACCTCTGACAAACACCTCTTTAACAAAGAGAAGATAGAAAGAGCTGGAGGATTAATATCCAACGCATGGGCACCCTCACGTGTCCCCATATGACCCCTAGCAAATCCTTTTAATATCCAGTGCATGGGTACCCATCACTTGCCCACACGATAGCCATAAAGATTAAGTGTTTAACACTTATTTGAATATTCTGAGAATAAAATATGGGAAGTCTGGCTCAATACTCAAGCGCCTCATGTGACCCCACGTGAGCACTTCTTTTTTTTAGTGTTTAACACTATTTTGTGCGCTTCATCCCTGGTGTTTAACACTATTCTAAGCGCATCACGTGGGAACATGTGATAGCCGAGTGTACTCTAATGTTTAACACTATATTCGAGCCAATCTTAGCCCTAATTAGCTAAGTCTTCCAGAGGCAGGACCCTCCCTTTTGAATCAAGCTCAAATACACTTTTTCCAAAATTGGTCATCTCATATGACATTCAAAGCAAAACCCAGAGCCTTTCAATCAACTTTGGTTCAAGGGTACATCTCTTCACACCTCTGATACATGTCGTTGTAATTCTTCAACGTCTTTAGAGAGGTGGTGGGTCCCAATGACCAATAATTATCTGGTGCATTTCCAAACCTATGTTTATATCTACTATGGACCACAATGTCCCTAAACTAAACAATAGAGCCCTAATACTCTTTTGTTGGATCTAAATGATCCTGTTAAGTAGATCTTAGTCTAAAAATTAGACTAACGTATCCTTAACAAACATTTAAGTTGATCTTAATCTCAAAACGAAATTAACGATTCTTAAATCAATCCAACTACACATCCCCCAGCCAATATCGGTTCAAGGGTACATCTCTTCACTCCTCTGATATTTGTCGTTGTAATCCTTCAACGTCTTCAGAGAGGTGGCGGGTCCCGACAACCAGACAAACCATGGACTGTGGGGTCCTTAAACTCAGGGACTATGATGTCCTTAAACTTTACAGACTATAATATCTCTAAACTACTACGAACTGTGGGGTCCTTAAACTCATGGACTATGATGTCTTTAAACTTTACAGACTATGACATCTTTAAACTGGACCGCAATATCTCTAAACTAAAACAATAGAGCCCAAATGCTCTTTTGTTGGATCTAAATGATCCTGTTAACTTGATCTTAGTCTAAAAATTAGACTAATGTATCCTTAACAAATGTTTAAGTTGATCTTAGTCTCAAATGAGACTAACGTATCCTTAAACCCAACCCAAAATCCAAATCTAAGAAAATACGGATTTGGATTAATCCACGCCCTACGGGCGACAACATAAATTAGTCTCCGTATACAATCCACGGGCAACCAAAAATAAAACAAACACACACGACATGAAGTGACCATCTGGAGATGGAGAAAGTGATTACCGCGATGCAGTAGCGTAATTAACTGCAGGGGCTTGCGCCTACAGGGAAAAGCGTCCCCACAATCAAAAACCCCTCAGACGAGGGGGAATCTGACAAAGTCTGCTACAACGGTCGCATCCATCTAAAGCTCCGATATACGGTGCCATAAATCAACTTGGCATCTTCGGAGAGGTGGAAGGATAAAACCAAATAGCATCTGCCCCCAAATTCAGGCAAGACATCAGTCTTCCCGGTCTTTCGGCGAAGAACAGTTCCTTGTACATCCTGTTCACCTTAGTCTCTGGATTACTGAGACTCCTCTCGTATAGACTGGCATCCTTATGTACCAAGCTACAAACAATAGCGTTAACACTAAATACAACTGTAAAAGCTACACTCTCTCTCTCTCTCTCTATCTATTCTATTTCTTCTTTATCTTTGGGACTTACCGAGCGATTGTTCGCTGACGACATTCCTTCTCTTTCTTCTTTGAATGTCGTTAGGTGATTCGGACCTTCCAAAGATTGAGCCCAGTGCCGAAGACTTGGACCAGTTTATTGAAGATCCCGAGCTGTAGTCACACTTGTACATGCCTTTACATTCTGTATTTTCATTTTCTATTATGCCACTGTTTAGGTATTGCTTTCATTCAGATGTTTTTACTTTTCTATGTACTGTAAAAAAATGTTAATAAATAAAGTTGTTGTTTCATTATATTTATCTCTTGTGTATATTTCTTTTATATTACTTAGTTACGCTTAGCGTATTTACTTCTGAGTAAATATGTAGCGGCCGGTCGCGCCCTCTGCCCGTACACTGGGAAGCAGGACGTGACAGCTTTGAGGTTGGAGCTCGGACTATACACTCTCGGGTGGATCGTCTTTGACTCAAGGAGGCCGACGAGATTGTCCGATCCGTTACAATCCATGGAGCCTATGACGAGGAGGATGACAACGATAAGAAGACCCTAAGGATATGAATCTGTGAGGTATAAACTTATTTCCGAGTAGTTACCTATTAGTACTTTATCTAGTTAGGGTTTTGTATCGATCCTGGAGTTCAAGTCGGTGTTGCGACACCCGTAAAAATCGTTTTTTACGTATTCCACCTCCCTGCGAACCCGCGGGGTGCGCGAATCGACTTACAGGATCGGACCGAGTCTTTGGGATGTCTATCCTGAATTTGGGGGCAGACGCTATTTAAATATATTCACCCACCTCTCCGAAGATACCAAGTTGATTTATGGCACCATATATCGGAGATTTGGATAGATGCGACCGTTGTAGTAGCAAACTTCATCAGATTCCCCCTCATTTGTGAGAGGTTTTTGATTGTGGGGACGCTCTTCCCTGCAGGCGTAAGCCCCTTCAGTTAATTACGTTATCGCGTTGCGATAACCACTTTCTCGTACTCTGGAAGTTTACTTCGTGTCGTGTGTTATTTTGTTTATTATGTTTGCCCATGGATTGTATACGGAGACTAATTTATGTCATCGCCCGTAGGACGTGGATCAGTCCAAATCCGTATATTTTAGATTGGGGTTTGGGTTTTTAAACTTAGGTTATATATTCTTTTAGTTCAAAAATATTTTGTTTTATTTAAGAACTGTTAATCTAGCTTGAGATTAAGATCAATTTAAATATATGAGCATTTAGGCTCAGTTTGTTTTTAACTAAGGATACGTTAGGCATATTTTAGAATGAGATCAACTTAGCAACATTTTAAGGATCATTTTTATTTAAGATCCAAAAATAGAGCATTTGGGCTCAGCTGTAAGAAAACTTCAGAGAGAGACTTTTAGCCAATTTAGGCTTGGTCTGCTCTGTCTTTTTTTGTTCAAAAGTGCTAAGCATTTATTTGGGTTATGTTTGTTCAACCCCCTCCCCCCCTTTTTTTATGCAAAAAAGCTAAGCACTTGTTTGGAGCTCTGGTGCACACATGGGTATCATGTGAAGCCTTCAGTTATGGACGTTGTCTAATTAGTACTAAGCACTCAGTCCTTTTGAATGAATATTTATATAGTGCTAAGCACTATTTATATGGCATCCACGTGAGGAGCACGTGCGGCGTTGTATAATTTTATTTTGTTGGGCGCCCAAGTGTTTTTCATGTGAGACGCTGGACGCTGCCCGATCAGTAGTAAGGACTCAGCCGTTTTGACTGTATATGAAGTACTAAGCACTTTTACTCAGCGCTCACGTGTATTTCACGTGAGTCGCTGGCTTTCTTTTTTAGAGATTGATTCTCTGTTAATGGAATTTTGACTATTAATGATCACCAAGATTTTTGTTTTGAAGATCTGCGATCAAGTTTTCTTTAAGAACTAAGTTCTTATGGGGTTTTTTTTTCTTTTACAAGAACTAAGTTTCTTTTTAGGGTTAAACCCTATTTTCAGAGGAATTAAATTCTTGTAGGATAGGTTCTTTTTCTTTTTCCTAGTTCTTTTCTAAATTTTTTATTCTCAAGAACAAGATCTTCCCGATGAGAATTAAATTATCAACTTGTGAGAAACTTGTCTTGTAGATTTCATATCCAGAGAAAAAAATAAGTTCTTGAGAAGGGTTAAACTCTTAGATATACTATGATAGGTAAAGGAGATATTTTGATTTCTGTAGTTTCTTTACCTAGGGTTTAAGAGGAGGAAGATGTTTTCTTCTATTGAGAATTAAATTCTCTGTTGTTTTTGAGAGCCTTCTGTATTATTGCAGAAGCTTATGAGGGGATTTCTTCTATGTCTGATAGGATTTGTTCAGTCGAAAATTTTGCACTTTTGATATAACATTTTTCTTACTTTCCATAAATATTTAAAGGTGTTTATTATAAATATAGAACATATTTGGGTTTATCTGCAAAATACTCTTTACCATATATTTATATATTATAATTAAAGTTATGAGGAAAATATATGCATATAATATTTATATAATATTTTGATAATTAAAATATGCATATCATATCAAATATTCTAATCAAGATTCTTAAAAGATATAATATCATACAAATCGTTAGAATAATATTTCAAAATATGTGCATAATATTTTAGTAATTAATAGATGCATATCTTACGAAATATTCTTAATCAAGTTTCTTAAACATTTATTACCATATAAAGTAATTAAGATACTCTCTCTAATTTAATAAATATTACTAACATTATTCATGGAGATTTTGTGCAGATTTAGCTCAGGTCAAGAGATCAAGATATTCAAAATGCCAGGATCAAAAATCTGCCAATAAAATCGTAGGATCTGAAAACTTAGAAAGTGGATTTTTATGGCAAGTCTAAACCTATGAGATCTAGGATTTCTAATTTGAAGGCTATATAAAGAACCGAGGGTTAAAATTAGAATTCATCACCTTTACACTAAGCAAATCACCGTCAAAGAACAAGAGATCCATGACAGGTCCACGATTCGACGTGATAAGGCGACGTGAAAATCGAAGGAGCATCTACATCCTACGAGGCAGAGATCGAGAGCAACTTCTTCCTCGTGTAATCTAAATTCATAGGATTTGTACTTGTGAAGTTGATTAATAAAGGTAGATCATTTTATTTAATTATTTATTTTCTGTATTTTTACTTTTGGCATTTTAATTATGATTTCATTCTCTATCCTTTCTTTTTCTTCTCACAACATGCGTGAGTAATTTCTAGCTTGCTAGGGTTCGTAAGATTAGGGTAGAACAATAGATGAGAAAATATTTTAACTTCTTTTAAGTCTTATGAAGTTTATAACTTTAGCAAAATAATCGTTAACATCCTAATCTGGCGTGCTACCAATTTATTGCTAATCTCGACCGTGATTTGAGATCAGATTAACAATTGTTTTGTTAAGGGCTACACATGAATAGAGATCAATGAAAGGACAAGGGTCAATAGTGTGGAAACCCTAGTTTCTTCCAAAAACCCTAATTCTCATTCATCACTATCTATCTAGTTTTAAATCTATCAAAAGATAAAAGGATTAATCTTTATTAGTCATCCATGACTACAAAATCCTAACAAATCCTACAAGCTCTCTTCTTATATATTCTACATCCGTGTTTTATCATAGATCTAGAATCTAATCTCTATTCTTCCGCTTTTTAATCAACTCGTCTAAAGGAAAATTAAAAGTTCCACGCATCCCTGCGGACGACCCGCACTCATCTCAGCTAGCAACATGCGACACCGTTATTGATTGCGGTTATTCTATAAAAACTTTTTCACGTTCAATCAAATGGCGCCGTTGCCGGGGTTACGTGCGTAATATTTTTTTCTTGCTATTCGTATTGAATTCTTATTCGATCAATATCATAAAAACAAATCAAAACCGCATATTACATATTTAATGATTAGTGAGCGATTTTTTTGCGAGGGAATCTGGAGACATTAGAACAAGGAAATCAAGATTCAGAGACTTTCCAAGTATTCCAGAGGAGCATAGGAGGGCAAGGGAACAATTTTTTTCAAACGATCCCACAAGGCGCGGCGGAACCGCCGCAAAATTCAGCATTTAGCCGCGGAACCGTGGCCACTCGGTAGACTTGACTTACCATATTTCTCTGGTTGCTTTCTCAGTACTTTCTCTCTCATCTTAAAATCCTATAATATATTTTTCTGCAGAATTCTTTGCAAAATATCGCCGCTCAAAAATCTTTTTGCGTGTTTTGTTTTCCAGGTTGTTTTTGCTTATTTTAATAAGGACTTTAAGGGGTAAGACCAAAATTCAGATTATGTGGGTATTTCATCACCCTTCTTAGGCCCCACAAATCACAAAACGAGCATCTGCATCACCCTACATTAATTTAAAAATATCTAGACCAAAACTCTAAGGACCGTCGTGCTCAATAATGACAGAGTAAGGTCGTAGGTAATCTATCGCTTATCTGCATTACTTTCGTGGTGTCTAAGGAAAGTATGTCTTAGGCAAATGGTTACTTAATTAGGCCAGCTATTTTCGGTGATTCGTATAACGCATACCTCCCACTTACCTGGCACTTACATGGCCACAAGAGTAATAAAGAAGTGGTAGAGCATTGATCCTTCGGCTTGTCTTTTGGAAGTCTAGGAGCGGTCTAGTGCTTGACCCAGGTGACCTTAGTTTTAGGATTTGCTTATGCATTTTGTGATTTGTCGAGTCAACCCTCAAGTCCCACTTTCAAAGAAAAACAATCCAACTAGAGCTTAAATCTTTCCCTTTTCACCCTCCCTCCTCTTTCCCTCTTATAATGTGTAACCCAAATAAAAGAACTCTTGCCGAGCTTTGCTATCCAAAACCAGATATTTCTTATTTTCGTAATCGCTTCGGTATACCATCCGAATCTACCGTGTCTTTAAGAGATCGGATAAAGCAAGCGGAAAGAAACAGTTGGCCACCTCACTCCAGATCCTATCAACCGCATCAAAATTCTACATCTTCTTCTGTTGGTACTCCATCTAAAGCGTGTGAGGGAACTCCTAAACGCATGTCCATCGCTGAGTATATAGCGAGGACTAACGGCCAAAGTTTCAATCCGGTCAAACCGTTAGGACAACAAACACCACCACTTTCTAAAGAAGATTTTGATGCTCATTTTGCGGCGTATATGGCATCTGTTGCCAGTCGCCAGCCAACCAACCAATATCAATAATCTTTTTATCATACTGTTGATCCTACTCCTGCCCAATTTTCACAACCATTCGACTTCTATCAATCTTACCAGACGTTTACACCTTCTCTAGACATTTCTTCTAATCAGTTATTTGGGAGTTTTACCTAACCACAAGAATTTCAATCTTATGCTGAAACCCCTTACCGACCCATGTCTAGTCTTGAACAGACAGTAGAAGAATATCGGGTAGCGTCACGCCGTCACATAGAGAAATTGAAGGCGTTCATGGCCGTCCTCATAAAACAAAACGAACGAGTAACTAGTTTCGAACTAGATCAAAATCTTCCAACGTATGATGCGGCCATAGGATAAATTGAGAATTCAGGTAGTGAGAGAGAGCGGTACACCTTCCCAAATCAAACATCCTCATCCCAAATTGAAATCCACGACTCCAGTTTCACAGATCTATCGAGTAAACCAAATGATTCACCAATTGAAGATAGAATGTCTGATGAGTTGTGTGACTTTATAGTGTTTGATTTACCCAATTGTGAAGGGTCCATTTCAAGTGAAACCACACTCAATCCTTGTGATCTCTACACCTCCGCTTTAGAACCGAAATTGATTGAAAACCATACTTTTGATGAGGTGTCTGAGAATTGTAACTTTCACTTGATTAAGGATATTGGCGCTGTAGATATATTGGATGATGAACTCACAGTTTTGGATGAATTTTTCTCACCAATTCATCAGGTCCTTTCACTTCCGTGTGAACATCATCTCGAACCATTAATTGTTTTTCCCGAACCCCATATGCGTCTGGAAATTGATGACAAATGCATGACCGAAAAGCAGAACGAAATTCAGCCTTCATTTTCCACATCTGGTTCGGCAATACTCGACACACCAATTTGTTTACCCATTTCATCTCCCACTTTCTCTGGTTCTTCTTCTAATCTTCCTTTATTTTTAACGAGTGTTGATGAATCACAATCCGATATTTCGAGTTTGATAATTCTAGAAAGACAACTTGATTTAGATACTTTTGAGAATGAGATAGATGAGTTTTCAAGTCTCCTACCACCATAATTTTTGACAAATCAAGTGTGTTGAGTTCTGGCACGACATTTATTGACATTAAAACGTTTAAACGAACCATCGATGAAACTTTCAAAGATATTTTTGCCGACGAAATCGCATTCCTACACGAAACGGATTTTGTGATTAATCAAGCTCCACCTGAAAAAGTTGAACCACCACCATTTCTTCTTATCCCATATGCGAATGCGACTATTCTTCCCATTCCTAATCATTCACATTCTCATTTCCATTCACCATTATTGTTTCGTCTCTATCAACCGAGACTTAAACCATACCACCTCCTATCTCCCCACTTCTTCAAATCTCTGATCTTCCAGCAACCAGTGCGTTACATCGATAAAATATTTTAATGGTTGGTATTGACTTTTGGTCTTTGTAAGGCTTTACTTTGACCAATAACTTTAGCCCCCTCATAATTTTAAATGCTTAATACGATTTTACTCAAGTTTGGGAGGGAATATATTTTGGCTCTTGAAAGAAAATAAATTTTTACATAATTATGAGCTAAAAATAAGTTTGGGCGAGAATTTCACTTTCATTATTTCTTGTACCCTTTGATAACTTTTCCTCCCTAGTCTACATTTTTTTAAGCTTAATAGATGACATCAGTGAGGACACTGCTGCAAACAGGTTTGGGGGGGTTGTTCTTATTCACGCGTTATTTTGCATTATACTATATATAAGCATAAAAAAATTTGATAATGAAAGTTTGAAAGTGAAAATTTACATATGAAAGATAGGAATAGTTTGAGAAAAACAAGAAAATTAGATCTTTTCTTAATAATAAGTAGTTATGAGCCGTTGTCTCAAGGGTTAGTAAGATGAAAGAAATTGCTATTCTGAGGATAAAAATAAGTCTGGAAAAAAGTCTCTATTCTTGAGTCTAAATATTTGAACGTTGATACCCTACTATACGCATTTACACACATCTTGAAATTTGGGATAATAGAGAATACATTGAAATGCTCTTGTCTAAAAGCCTTAGTATGAAAAATAAAATAAAAATAAAAAAATATAAGTGGTGAAGAAAAAAATGAACACTGGTTTTGTAATTACTTAAGGCAGCATAAAAAAATATAGCGCGGGTGCTTTATCACCTAGTGCCTTAGACCAACTGGTTTGGGAGCCACTGCTAAGCCTTAGGTGTTGCAAGACGAGAAATTACGCCTAAATGCGCGAGCACATTTTGTAATCGGCTGGTTAGTATCTCAAGAAATATTAATGGTCACATGAAGAATGTGTGAGCAATTCCATCTAAAATATTCACCGACTATAAAATACTTTGGAAGATGGACAAGAGTATGATGGCTTGAATTGAATTCTCTAAGTGCAGGGATGTCTTTTATACACACGTAAGTGTATATGATCAATGTTTGGATAAAAGGTAGGGAGGAGGACTAAAGGCAATGTTTTATTGAGGATAATGTGATTTCTAACATCTTTTCGCGACCATTAAGATATGGCTCATGGCAACAAAAAGCTAGTGTAGTTGGAAACTCTTCTTTTCGAGTTCTTTCTTTTATATGTTCATATCTTTGTATGTAACTTCCACCATCTTTATTTTATTATGGGATTTTATGGGTGTAATCCGCTGAAACCCCTCAGGAGACAACACTCCTCCTACTAGGGACACCTAAAGGTTTAACGGCTTGTTCATGTGCTCAGTGCAATCGTGTTGCCTACGAAAGTGTGCTACTTAGGTTTTTCTTTTTCTTTTTCTCCCTCTCTTGAATAAATAGTTTGCTCGAGACGATCAAAGTTAAGTTTGGGGGTATTTTTTCAGTCGAAAATATTGCACTTTTGATATAACATTTTCCTTACTTTCCTTAAATATTTAAAGGTGTTTATTATAAATATAGAACATATTTGGATTTATCTGCAAAATACTCTTTACCATATGTTTATATATTATAATTAATATTATGAAGGAAAATATATGCATATAATACTTATATAATATTTTGATAATTAAAATATGCATATCATATCAAATATTCTAATCAAGATTCTTAAAATATATAATATCATACAAATAGTTAGAATAATATTTCAAAATATATGAAAAATATTTTAGTAATTAATAGATTCATATCTTACCAAATATTCTTAATCAAGTTTCTTAAAAATTTATTACTATATAAAGTAATTAAGATACTCTTTCTAATTTAATAAATATTACTAACATTATTCATGGAGATTTTTTGCAGATTTAGCTCAGGTCAAGAGATCAAGATATTCAAAATGTCAGGATCAAAAATCTGCCAACAAAATCGTAAGATCCGAAAACTTGGAAAGTGGATCTTTATGGCAAGTCTAAACCAATGAGATCTAGAATTTATAATTTGAGGGCTATATAAAGGACCGAGGGCTAAAATTAGAATTCATCACCTTTACACTAAGCAAATTACCGTCAAAGAACAAGAGATCCACGATAGGTCCACGATTCAACGTAATAGGACGACATGAAAATCGACGAAGCATCTACTTCCTACGAGGCAGAGATCGAGAGCAACTTCTTTCTCTTGTAATCTAAATTCATAGGATTTATACTTGTGAAGTTGATTAATAAAGGTAGAACATTTTGTTTAATTATTTATTTTCTGTATTTTTACTTTCTACATTTTAGTTATGATCTCATTCTCTATCATTTTTTTTCTTCTCACAACATGCGTAAGTAATTCCTAACTTGCTAGGGTTCATAGGATTAGGGCAGAATAATGAATGAGAAAATATTTTAACTTCTTTTAAGTTTTATGAAGTTTATAAACTTTAGCAAAAGAATCGTTAACAACCTAATCGGGTGCGCTATCAATTTATTGCTAGTCTCGACCGCGATTTGAGATCTGATTAACAATTGGTTTGTTAAGGGCTAGACATGAATAGAGATCAATGAAAGGATAAGGGTCAATAGTGTGGAAACCCTAGTTTCTTCCAAGAACCCTAATTCTCATTCATCACTATCTATCTAGTTTTAAATCTATCAAAAGATAAAAGGAGTAATCTTTATTAGTCATCCAAGACTAATAAATCCTAACGAACCTTACAAGCTCTCTTCTTATATATTCTACATCCGTGTTCTAATATAGATCTAGAATCTATTCTCTATTCTTCCACTTTTTAATCAACTCATCTAAAGCAAGATTAAAAGTTCTACACATCCCTGCGAATGGCCCATACTCATCTCGGCTAGTTACAAGCGACACCGTTATTGATTGCGGTTATTCTAGAAACACTTTTTCACTATCAATCAGGATCCTTCAAGACTTGAAATCTCAGTTCCTTTATATAGTGGAGGCAAAATTTTAATTATTTTGAGAAAATATCTCATTGAGATATTCCAATTGATTTAATTGGTCTCAAAATTGTTCGGAGGATTTTATCCACCGTTGGATCTTTTATCCAGTGATTTTTTTTCACGGAATATGTTTTCTTGTTTTTAACAAGATTGGGGAAATATTTTCCCATATACAGAATTTTATTCTATCAAACGGTGATTTTTAATAACTATTGGATTTTTAATCCAAGGACTCTCTATTTTACAGAGAACAATCTTTCTTTGTTTAGAAAGATTGGGAAAATATATTCACAAAAATAGAATTTAATTCTATCGTTGGATCTTTGATCTAACCGAGAGTATTTTTTCTCACTTAGAAACATTTGGGAGATATTTTCACCTAATAGAATTTAATTCTATTACCTGATGATTTATCATCACCAATGGATCTTTGATTCGACGACTCTGTTTAACAGAGAGTATCCCAGTTTTTAGGAAAATATCCTCATGTAGAATTTAATTCTACTTAACTTTAACTTGAGCGTCGGCGCTCACGTGTTGCCTATGTGGGCGCTACTTAAGAATTTAATTCTTATGTATCATAGGCGCTCTTGTGCTTTGCACATTGGCGCCCACGTGGGCTTCACGTGCGGAGCCACCATAGGATTTAATCTAAGGGGTTGGCACTGGTGCTGGCGTCCTCATTGGGGAGCATGTGAGGTGCTGCCTCATTAAAATTTAACAGGGCTTAGCACTTTTTATTATGTTTAAATATTAGGGGAATAGGCGCTCCTGTGCTTTGCACATTAGCGCCCACGTGAACTTCACATGCGGCGCCACTATAGGATTTAATCCTATTAAAGGTTAGCGCTGGTTCTGGCGCTCTCATAGGGAGCACATGAGGATTTAATCCTATTTGAGGTGATAGTTACATGCTTTGCATGTGGATACACGTGTTTAACACGTGGAGCTTTCCCTTTAATTTTATAAAGGAACGGTAAACTCTGAGCCAAAAAATTTTGGCGGGAACAGTGTCTTGAAATAAATATGGGTATTTATATCTTAATATAAATATGCGTATTCGTATTTTATATGAATATGGTATTCATATTTTGATACGAATACAGATGTATGTATTTGTAGTATATACTTGTATTAATGTATTTATACGCACACATATACATATGCATATGTGTGCATATGAGGTGGCTCTCTATTCTCTTCTTATCTCTTCTTGATCATATGAGAATTGTGTGGGCTTTTGACTCATCATGGTGAGTCACAACTCCACACATTCTCACATTTAAAGAAAAGAGAAAAAGAGATGAAGTGATAATGATTCATTTTGAGCCATGCTTGATTACTTCACCCTCATCACCATTAGCTTCTACTTCCTCCTCTTGAGTTTTTGAAAAGTGGAGAAAGGAAAAGAAAAGAGAGAGAAAAATTAGAGATTAGCCACTACATCTTCTAGTGATCAATTCCTAGCAAGTTTGTTCACTAGTTGGTTCACTTAGATTTTTAGTATGAAGCTAAAGTTTAGGCTAAGGTTCTCTTGAGTGGATCTTCTTCGACAAGAAAGGCCGACTCCCAAGCTCGTTTCCGGTGGACTTAAAAGAGTAAGAAGTGGAAAGAAGATGAAGGACATGACTACAAAGGAAGCTAGTTCCAACCGAGTAGTCCAAACACCTTCTAGTTTTTAGTTTAAGTGTTTGATTTCGATTTTAGGACGTAGAAGTTCGTGCTCTCGTTGTAATAAAAAAATTTGTTTTGTATTCTGTCTTGGTCGTTAGTTAGCGGAACGAGCACCGGCATCTACTTACATGGAATCAGAGCCATCCAAAATGGAAACTAGTTTAGACGGTACTTGAGTTTCGAAACCGACAAATTTCCATTTTTCCAAAACCCTAACTTTCCAGTTTCTATTGAAAAAAATTTATCTCTAAAATTTTTTTAAACAAGTGCAGAGTGATCTTCTTGATAAGATATTGACACTGAAAAAAACAAGACAAATTTGAGAAATCAAAACCGCCTAAATTTTCCAAAATCTTGCTTCTGACGGTTTTCCTGTTTCATCCTGTCCTCGTTTTCGTCTAGTGCCTTAGGTTTTGGGAATTGTGATTTTTGGTTATGTTTTTTTTCCCCAGATTTCATTAAGTGTTATATTTATTTTTGGGCAACTCAAAAGTTTTAATAACTCGAAACTTTTGCATCGTTTATATTTTTAGTTCGAATATGTGTTTGTATACGTCGTCTAATTACTATAGGTCGATTAGGCGGGGTTGCAAATACTTGCTTCTGCTGCGGTTATTTATATCTTGTGATGAATTAGACAGATAGTCATAGTGGATAGGGCCCTCATCATAGTAATGGATATATATTTGTTATTCAGGGGGAGCGACCGGATTGTGGTCGTCGTTACCGCTTGTTGTATATTGTTTTATTGGAACATGACCGGGTTGAGGTCGGCGTTACTATTTGTCATGCCTCGCTTCCCAAAATACGTAAATTCGAAACGTGACAAAGCCAACCATGCTACTTATGGTAAGGAAATATCCTCTCATAGTCATATTACAGCTGTCAATCAGTAATCAAGAACAATAATATAACTATCTCTAAATATGTTCAATAACCACAAATGATCACAGGAAACAGTAACAGAAGCAATAAAGATCAAAGGAAAATGAAGAATACCTAAACAGTTAATAAGAACTAGATCAATGGGATGCCTCTCACTGATCGGCAATCCCGTCGAAGTATTCACAGTCTTCCTGTGATAAGGTCAAGTATCTGGGCCATGCAAAACCCAAACGTCAATACGTCATAAATATCATAATAACAATAAATGAACAGTGTGCTATACATGATATCATGTGCAGAATAAAGTATGAGTATAAACAAACAATCACATGTGTTATAACATCAGGCTATATGTATTCAAACATGTCACGTGTATCCTAGGGTTTGTATTTCTAGGTTAACTATCCTACAGGTATTTAAAACTAATGAATGTAATCCTCCATGTAACTCAAAAGCATATATCTCGTTACCTCTCGGGACTATGGATCAAGATTGTCACGTCCCGCAGGGTACGGAACGCGACTGGCACTTAAGTTTACGAAACGTCCTAAGACGTCCGTAAAATAAGTAAGCCAAAGCCCAGAAACCAAAACCAAATAAGCAAAAGAGTGAAGGAAAACCAATCAATTGAAAGTGAGTTTATCAAATAAGTCATATCAAACCTTTTTAAAAAAAATATCAATTTTTCCGAAAATTTCGGCAGAGTCTCCTTTGTAAATACTGGCCCCCAAAATGGGTACAACAGGAATATATATAAATCCAACAAATAAGGCATCCCCAAGCGGGAGCTAGCTCTTCGCCACAAGGCGGTCACAAATCCCACGCAATATAAAACAACAACATGCAAAATAATCATAAAGAAGCATAAGAAAAACCGCATGTCGACTCAAGTGAGCTCGACCCTAAAATACAGCATAAAAAGTTCACAAATCTCACAGTCTCATCTCTAGGTCAATATACAACAATACTGGTAGATACAGTAGATGGAGTACTCTAGATACAAAGAATATACAAGATGGTACAAAAATAATAATACAACCACCTACGAGCAAAAAACCTCGAGTCCTGGCAAGAGAGGCAAAAGAAGCGGTGCGCCCGCCGCTACTGTGCTGACGGAGCGGACCTGCAAAAGACTGTGGCACAACGGGGGTGAGTTGCCAACTCGTGAGTAATAAATAACATCTATAGAGGCTATCGCAAGTATGCACACAAGCATCCTAACATCTATAATATAGGTATGGCAGGACATAATAGCAGGTATGTATGCAATATGAACATACTAGCAGGTATGAATGCAATGTGAATCAACTCATGATCTGAATGTGTAAGTATAAGAATCATGTTTTTCCTTTAGGAATCTCTTTTGAAATACCAGCACAATACCAATAGAATCAACAAGAACCTGTGTCCAGCAACGACACCTCAAAACTATCACAAATCTCATATATCCATGTCATAGTATCTCTGGCCTCAGCCATCCGGCTGACCCATCTCAATATCAATATCTCATCATCTCGCGGCCACGGTCGGTATCCTCTGGATATCCGCCGTGCCAAACAGTCACCGGTAGGTAATCCGTCCTCTGCCAGGCACATCGTCAGCAACACGAGCTTCTTGCCCCGGGGTACCTTACCGGGCCCACCATGTACCCGAGACGGTTCATCCAACTCCTCGAAACGGGTCTCGAAAACCACAGCAAACTCATGGTGGACGACACTTACATCACTAGAAAACCGCAATTTACATATTAAAAAAAAATGTAATAAGTTTAGAAATTTGCGGCTTTCCCCCGAAATCCAGAAATATCACAAAATCTCAAGAAATCCTCATAAATGCATATGCCAATGATAATGAATGCATATGGTATCAATAATCAAGTTGCGATGTATGATTGATAGACTAGGCATGAGCAAATAACATGATGAGTACATGCACATGATTAGAAATCTTACGATTTCATTTGAAGGAATTAAAGGCAATAGCACAGGTTTAAGCATCAATTATAGTAAAAATGTTTCAAATTATAGGTTATCTAGTGTGGTGGCATGGCAATTACCAGGGGGTGTGTGTAAGCATGAATACTGCTCGTGCTGCATATAAAAACCCTGGCAATGGTGCAGGTGTCCTATAGAATGGGTTCGCATATGTAGGTCAAATAAGGTATGGATGTAGTTACTAATATCACTAAAATCTTAACTACTTAAACTATCGGGAGACTTGCGCCATCCAAACGATAGTCTCCCGTAGATGTTAAATCTACTCACCGGAATCCCTAGCTAGCCACGTCCAATCACCGCTTTCCCCTTTCGTGCCGCGTCTGACGTCTCCGCGACCGAACCTGGAATTTACATCAATACCAAACATAGGGTTACATATCAAGAACGACGCAAATCCCAAACGAAAATACTAAAGTTCACAAGCTAGGTACAACGTGCACAAGGTGCGCGGAACACACGCGAAAATCGCAAAAACTAACTAAAATCGTCGATTTGGTCGCCCGGCAAAGCTAAAACCCGATCACTCAAAAAACCGCACTCACACATCTTAAATATCATAGGATATGCCAAAAATATCATCAAGATATCGCAAATAATTCATCACAATATTTTTATAAAAACCTAGTAAGCACTAAAAATTCCAAATTCGAACAAACATCCCGTATTTGCGATAAAGTGCTCACATCATCGCACAATCCTACAATCCACACAACTAGCTAGCCACAATACTCAATTTAACCCATTTACCATGCTTCAAAACACATTTTTCAAAAACAAACCCCTTTCTAGAATTTCATAACTAGCAATTTTAATCCAAACTATACATGAAAAACCCTAAATTAACACTAGTTTATAGCCCAATTAGCAAGTTGACCTCTTAGATTAGGTTAGCAAAACAACTAGATAGCAAAATAGAATTAATTAACTTAGTAATGGCTTCTAAAACCCTAGTTTAAATTCAAACCATTAACTTTAAAAAAAACCTAGATTAGAAATTAGGAATTATTTTGACACTAAAACAATTTCAAAGTTCTAATTTAACACACTTAAGCTACAAATTAATCATTGATTAGAAATTATACCTCACAAGCTCAAACCCTAGCTTGCTCTAGCCTCTCAAGACACCTCCTTTCTCCAAGCTTTGAACCAAATTAGATTTGAGAAGATATGGAATAAGGGTTTTCTTTGAATTTGTGAAGGAAATTGTTGATTTTTGATGGATATTGTGATGAAATTTGATGTGAAAAGAGAGGAAAAATATGGGGACAGCAGCAGGAGGTGCTCTCGGCCTTGAGGGAATCGGGGAGAATGGTGTGGTGTTGTGGAAATTTTGTCCAAGGTCAAAGCCAACCATTCCCAAGTACAACATACTTACAAATTAATATAATTTAATCCATTCACATATCATATTGTTCACAAGAGTTGAAGACCCAAAAAAAAAAAAAGAAAGAGAGAAGTTCCTGCTATGGTGGGCCGGCCAAGGGGGGATGAGGATTGGTGAGAGAGTGTAAAAAAAATTCCTATGCAAAAAGACCCCCCGACAAGCTCAAAATTGCAAGTTTTAGCTCAAAATAAATATATTTTCGTTTTCCATAATAAAAATTAGTTAAAACTTGAAATAAAATACTAAAAAAATTATATTACAACTAGATTTTAATTAACATGATTTTAAAGCTTAAAATTAGCCCATTTAAATTTATATTTATCGCTATTTTAATGTATTTTCTTACCGGCTTAAAATAATATTAAAAATTGAAAAATAGGGAAAAAATTTTAAATGACCAGAAATTAATAAGTAACTCATTAGCTACTAAAAACTAGCAATTACCTATCCAAATTAGGTATAATTAGTCCTAAACTGCAAAATAACAAAAAAGACGGTTTACGGAAAAATACCGAATTTTCACCGATTTTCAGGAAAACACCAAAACGACTTTTCAAGGCGCTACAAAGATGTATGAATCAAGAATGATTCTGTTCCGTTACCCCCCATAACCACGGATCAAGTAACATGAATCACGAATAATTCTGTTCCGTTACCCTCCGGAACTACGAATCAAGTAATATTGTCACGCCCCTCTTCCCAGTGTACAGAGACGGAGACGTGGCAGGCACGCCACGTATTACTCAAAAAAAATACGTTAAGCTTAAATAAGCAATATATAAAATGCACAAGAATTGATAAGAGATATAAAATGAATAGCAACATTTATTTACATTCATCTTTATAATACAACTGATTTGAAAAGAAAAAGTACAATGATAAAAGTAATGCCTAAACAGTGGCATATGAAATGAAAAGTAAGTACAAGGAAAAGCTAGAAGTCTTGCTACTTGGTGAACTGGTCCACGTCTTTCTGGGTAGGCTCGATCTCGAGAGAGTCCGGTCCTCCTGACGAACATTCCAAAGAAAGAAAAGACATGAATGTCGTCAGCAAACTAGCGTTCGGTAAGTCTCAAAAGAAAGACAGAAATACAACAAGTAATGTGGAAGGAAACTGTTAAATTATACATGTATCGATTTATTATTCTAACGTAGTTGTTTATAGCTTGGTACAGAAGGTATCGGTATATACGAGAGGAGTCCAACTTGCTCCGTGGACTAAGATAACATGTAGTACAAGGCCCCGTCAAAACCAACGGGACAACGGCACGAGAGTTCATGTAGGTGTCTTTTAGTGACAATCTCGTTCCACTTCTAATACATTCCGTGCTAATCTACCCCATTAACCCCGTAATGTATTGTATGGATTATAATTATTAGACTTGCCAAGACCATAGATACAAGTTGTTCATGTAATCAGATTCATAATTTAAACAAGTAGTCATGTAATCAAGTCAAGTTATAGACAAGGTTCGGTCAAGTCATGTTTGCATGTTGATATAGTTGTTGAATTCTGGTATTCAGGTTCAGCTTCAAGTATACATGTTAGATTTTGGATTCATGTTTGAATTGGATTCTAGTTTGGATTGAATTCAAGTTTGATTTAGACTCAGACTTGAGTCATACACTTAGAACTGATTTGGATCCTGAATTAGATTCAGGAGTTATCGGTAACTACTACACATGGACGGCAGGAATTATGTCTTTTTCCAAGACAATTACCATTAATAACACTATTAAGTTTTCGACCTTAAATAGGAAAGCACTCGCTTTCTCCGGCTCCCTGAGGCTCAAGAGAATGATCCCGCTTAAACCTATATTTACTAAAGTCCTTAACAATGTTTTATATAGCTCGAGAGGGGTTTTATGAAAAATATTTTTAACATATAGTTTCAAAATAAGCTCGAGAAATTAATTATATTATTTAGGGTTTCCATGAATGTGAATTTTAGAGATTTGAGATATTTTAGTGATAATTATCTTAACTTGAATAGTTCATGGTATTTTACTGTAATCTTATCTTGTATTGATACCTTGATAGTATTTTGATGAAACTTGAAATTATTTTATTTAAAAAATATAAGTTATTATATTTTGAAAATATATGGATTTTTAATATTTATATAATTATTAAAAATTAATTTTGATTATCAAATAGAAAATTTCGTTTTTCTTAAAAATCGTATTAAAAACCTTCCAAGACCGAATGCTCCGTGAGGAGGTCTGCATCTCGCTCTACTAGCCCAAGGATGTGCGATAATCTGCACTATCCAATAGCGGTTCCCCTAAAGAGAGTTGTAGTGGCACAATCGCAAAGGAATTTTAAATACAATCTAAAGAAAACCGTTTTGTATAGTACATGGTATTTTAATGAAATATATTATATTCGCCGCAAATATAGGTTCAAAGAGAATCATGCTATGAAAACCATGTGTGTTTTGAGAGGTAGGTCATTACCTCGTGAAGTTTTCTATAGGTATAATTAAACATAACAATTAAATATGGTAGATACAAAGTCCATGGCATTTTAATGTAAAAGTTGATTTAAAGTTAGGTTTCATGATATTTTATGGTGAAAGTTTGTTCTAACCATTAGTTATATGATTATAGACATAGGGTAAGAATTTGGATGAAAGATATGGAAGAATTTATGAAAATTTTAGGGTTTAGAACAAGATGTCGGTATTAACTCCACTTATCGACATGTTTTGAAAAAGAGAACTTTTAAAGAAGAAAGAGAGGGATAGAGAGGGACTTGCTAGCTAGATAAATGAAGAGAAGGTAGAAAGAGAGAGAGTTGTCGTCGTGGAGTCGCGGAATCGCCGGAACTTGCTTCGATTCCTCGCTGGAAGTTGATCTTTGGCTAACTCCTCTTCTACTCCACCTGTACTCTTCTTGTACATAGATAACTTTGAGAATTTTGGCTATAATTTTCAGATTGAGGAAGGGCTAGGGCATGGGATAGTATTTATAGTGTGGAATTAGAATTTTGGGATTAAAAGAGTGAATTAAAATGCATTAAAAAATGATAAATTGGGGAATTGAGGGGTCTCTGTTTGATTGCAGAGTAATCAAACAGTGCAGGGGTGATGGGGGCAGGCTAAGGGACTTGTGTGCAAAGCCTGGGGCTTATTGTCCACGGTTGGACCATCCTTGCCGGCCATAGTAAGCATCTCGCCGGCCATTTTTGGGAGATGGGCCGTCAGATTTTAGCCATGTGTTCACTTCAGTGTTTACAACATTGTGCACATGTTTGTTTTCTCTGTCTTTTCATTTTTATGTGCATTTCACGTGTAAACTTTTGGGATTCCAAAAATTTTAAACGAAAAATCAGAAAAAATATAATGTGTCTGATGGGGTTCAAACACAGGGGCTACGTCACAGCAGTGCAAGGCTATACAAGTGAGCTACAAGTTGTTTCTTAATGTTCTTAAACAAAAATTAACTTATAAATGGTACTCATGCTTGTAAACTCCTTTCTGTACATTAAATTGAAAAATTTTCGTACAACAAATTTAGAGTCGTTACATTCTACCCTCCTTAAAATATTTTGTCCTCGAAATTTACAATTATATAAGGACTAATGTACAAATAAGTGAGGGTATCTTACACGCATGTCATCATCTCGTTCCCACGTTGATTCTCCTAGTGAATCTTTTCTCCACATCACTCGTACCAAGTTTACTCCCTTGTTTCGCAGTATCTTCACTTTTCTGTCCAGGATCACAACGGGTTCTTGCTCACAAGTTAGATCTGTCTGTACAGTGAACTCGAAGTGATCAAGGATGCAGCTGGGGTCACTTGCATATCTTCGAAACTGGGATATGTAGAACACGTTGTGCACTCCTTCTTATGAGGGTGGTAGTGCCAAACGGTATGCCACTTCTCCGACTCGTTCGAGAATGTCGAACGGTCCTTTATATCTCGGACTAAGATTACCCCTCTTTCCAAAGGGGATTACTTCTCGGTTTGGAATGATCTTTAAGAAAACATGATCTTCATGTTGGAACTCCAAGTGTCACTGCTTTGCATCAGCCCAATGTTTCTGTCGGTCTTGGGCTATGCGCATTCTTTCCATGATCAAGAGAACTACGTCCACAGTTGCCACGATCATCTCTGGTCCTAGGAATTCACAATCTTCGATGTCGTCAACTTAGTGGTGAACGTTACTTCCTTCCATAGAGTGCTGCGAACGGTGTGATTCCAATGCTCTCCTCATAGCTGTTGTTATATGAAAACACCACCAGATGTAGGTGATCATCCCACGAACCTCCGAAGTGTAACATACAAGCTTTTAGCATGTCCTCTAGAATTTGAATTGTTCGCTCGGACTGTCTATCCATTTGTGGATGGTAAACCGTGCTGAAATTCAGACTCGTTCCCAGGGTATCTTGCAGACTCTGCCAAAATTATGATCGGAATCCGGTATCACGATCGGAGAAGATGCAAATTGGTACTCCATGTAATCTCACGATCTCCTGTATGAGTTCATGGGTGTCAATATATAGTACATTTTGAGGTTAAATCTTACTTTAGATTCATGCTTACCTCCATTTACTTCTTTGCTAACGTCTCGGTAGATTGGCCAACTCGAAAGGGAATAAAGTAGTAAGTCGATCCACAATAACCCATACTGCGTCGTTACCCTTCGTGCTGCGAGGAGCAATCACGAAGTCTATGGTAATGTGCTGCCATTTCCATTCTGGGATGGGTAACGGCTGAAGTAGACTAGCAGTTCTGTGGTGTTCAGCCTTTACTTGCTGACACACCAAACACTTGGCTACGCTTCTGGCTACTTCACGCTTCATTCCATGCTACCAGTAGTGTTGATGTAGATCCTTATATATTTTGGTACCACCGGGGTATACTGAGTACGGAGAGCTATGGGCTTCTTTCATCAACTCTTCTTGAACAAGACCTTGTGGTACACACAATCAACTTCCATATCTCAAGGATCCATCTTCGTGGATGATGAAGTCGGTTTAAAGTCCACTTTCTACTTCTTCTCGGATCTTTTGTAACTTGGCATCATTTTCTTGAGCTGCTTTGATCTGGTTGATAATTGTAAACTGAACTTGTAAGTTCATCAAATACGAAGCATTACCCGGCATAACTACTTCGATCTCCATTCCATGAAATTCCTGCTGTAGCTTCTACTGAGCGGTGAGATTCATTGCTAATGGATGACGGCTAAGTGCATTAGGAACTATATTCACCTTTCCAGGATGATACTGTAGGTTGATGTCGAAATCCGCCATGAGTTCTAACCATCTTCTCTGCCGCATGTTCAATTCCTTCTGAGTAAATACATACTTCAGACTTTTGTAGTCTGTGTATATATCCGCTCGTTCTCCAAGAAGATAATAGCGTCAAATCTTAAGTTCAAAGATAACGGCTGCCAACTCCAGATCATGTGTTGGAGAGTTGCGCTCATGAAATTTTAGCTGGCTCGATGCAAAGGCCATAACTTTTCCATGCTGGTGTAGAACACATCCTAATCCCTTACCGGATGCATCATAGTGTAGGACCAATCCTACAAATTGATTCGGTATAACAAGGATATGAGCTGAAGTTAATCTTGTCTTGAGTTCTACAAAAGCTTGTTCACATTCTTCTGACCACACGAATGCTTCATCTTTACGTGTGAGCTTGGTCAGAGGTGCTGCAATCTTCGAAAATCTTCAGTGGTATCCTGCTAATCCTAAGAAACTTCGAAAGTCCTTCACCGTATTTTGTGTCGGCTATTCGCTGACAGCTGATACCTTAGCTGGATCTACTGAGATTCCTTCGCCCAAAATAATATGTCCGAGAAATCCGACTTAATCTAGCCAAAATTCGCACTTATTGTACTTGGCATAAAGTTGATGTTGTCACAATGTTTTCAGGACAATCCGTAAATGCTCAGCTTATTTATTCCAATTCTTTGTATACACCAGGATATCGTCGATAAGAATATCAACGAACCTGTCTAAGTACTCTCGGAAAACTTGGTTCATCAGATTAATGAATATAGCAGGTGCATTGGTCACTCCAAATGGCATCACGAGATATTCGTA
The DNA here is from genome assembly GCA_030015575.1 of Agapanthus africanus. Lineage (NCBI taxonomy): Eukaryota > Viridiplantae > Streptophyta > Magnoliopsida > Asparagales > Amaryllidaceae > Agapanthus > Agapanthus africanus. The sequence goes on along the minus strand of JASDDO010000028.1, from coordinate 153,326,866 downwards.
ATGACCATAGCGAATCCTGAACGCCGTTTTAGGAATATCAGACTCTTTGACCTTCACCTGATGATAACATAAACGAAGATCTAGCTTCGAAAATACACAAGACCCACTTAGCTGATCGAAAAGATCATCGATGCGCGGTAGTAGATACTTGTTCTTTATCGTCACTTCGTTCAGAGCTCTGTAATCTACACACATTCTGTATGAATCTTCTTTCTTCTTCACAAGCAAAACTGTAGATCCCCAACTTGAAGTACTGGGACGAATCCAACATTTCTTCAGAAGTTTGTCCAACTGAGTACAGATCTCATTCAATCCTTCAGGACTTAACCGGTATGGAGCTTTGATTACTGGTTGCGCACCAAGTAGTAAATCAATGCTGAATTCAAGAGCTCGATCGGGAGGCAAACCTGTTATATTTTTAGGGAACACATCTTCAAACTCTCGAACTACCTCTGGCTTTTCTTTTTCCACCGATAGAGTAAATACTTCTGCATTCTTCGGCTTGGCACGGGAGATTCCTAGCTCTAAACTTCTGTCTCCACTCTTGAAGTAAAAGACTGGGTGATCTGGTATCTCAAATACTACCCTCCTTTGACGGCAGTCAATTATAGCATAGAAAACTCCCGGCCAGTCCATGCTCAACACAACATCAAAATTTGGGATGTCCGGTACTTTGAAATTCGCGTAGAATTCTCATCCGCAAACTAGAACTGGACACTGATCCAATCCAATAGTTGCCTTCAAAACTCCATTCCCGAAACTGACATTCCAGGTTGAAATGAGTGGCTTTACGGGAATCGCATGCGTTCTCACAAAACGTTGCGACATGAAGCAGTGTGACGCTCTAGTGTCGAACGGTGCTAGTGCAGGAAGAGTGGCTGCTGGTATAGTACCTAAGTTGTGTGAGGTTGGTTTATATACAGGAAAAATATTGGGTGATATACAAGGATTGAAAAGATGAAAAGAGTGGGAATTACCAGTGATAACTTGGCCAGTGGTCTCGGCTTCCTCAACCGTCATGGTGAAAGCCTGACGTCGGGGTACATTCTTCCTTGCTGGAGGCATATTCCTCTGTCCTTGGGGCGTGTTTCTCTTCGCTTGAGGCATTTTCCTCTAGGCCTGGTGAAATTGAAGAGGAGGTTGTGTCGAAGGTCCATGTAGAGGTGGTGCAGGGAGAGCAAGACGAGGTGAAGGAGCCTGAATAGCTCGCCGCTGCGGAACGATGATTGCGGGTCTAGGTGCTGGAGCAGGGTTGAGACGATATGGACAAGCTCCGATGGCGTCAGTGGATGCGCCACAAACTAAACACAAGCTATTCGCACGCCTGCAGTCTTTTGCCAGATGTCCATTCCTCTTGCAATAGAAGAAAAGTCTGGACTGGGCCGGTTAAAAGTTACTCCCGGTCTCCTGGGTGAAAAAGTTGGCCTAGAAGAGGCTCCTCCTGCCATCTGAGTGGCAAGGCGTTTCACACCGGAAGTCTAAGGTCTGCCCTTCTTCTTCACAACTGCCTCATAGCGTCGGACAGCCTTCAAAGCAAAATCATGGGTTGGAAAATCCCCAGTAGCTAGTGCAGCTTGGATCTCCGGGTCTAAACCTTGACGAAATTGTCTTGCCCTAATCTCAGCAGACGGAATCAGGTGTGCTGCGAACCTTTTACGACCTTGTGTGAGCAGTATAATATGTGGTATCAGGAAATTGAATAGTGAGACAATATCTTACCTGCTAAGTATGGTAAACTCAGTATCGTATTCATCCATGTATATTCTTCACATCGAGCCTTTTTGTAAGTGGATGAACTGATATTCCATGTTAAAACAGGCAGTCTTAGGGAAGTATTTCGCGTCGAACATATCGCGAAATGTCCTCAATTCAATCGGTTGGGTTAGTCGGCTTTCTTCAGCCTTCCACCAGACTCTGGCGTTATCCGTTAGTTCTAGCTTCGTAACTCTCACCCAAGTATTCTCTGGCACATGTGCTGCTGCCAGATCATCTTCTATTGATTGAGCCCATTCTACTGCCTCTAGTAGGCTCTCATTCCCAAAGAAATGCTTCGGATGCAGTTCCAGAAATTGTTTAACTCCGGATGCATCGACCTCCGGGCGGTGCATGAGGATAGCAGTCTACTGCTACTGACCCTCTAAGAGTCTCTTGATCGCCTCAAGCAGTGCCGTTTTCTCATTGATAGGAGCTGCAATGGTAGGTGATGGTGGTAAAGTAGGTGGTGGGGTGTTTCCATTGACGTTGGTACTCGTGTTGTTCGGTGAATCCATGACCCTGATAGAAAAAGAAAGGTTGGGATAGATTCAAGGAATTTGAAATGTAAAGAATGTATAGTTGTTGATTCTTATAATTCTTAAGATATATTGCTTAGGATTCCATGCAGAACTGAACTGCATGGGCCGCCAACAAAACCTGTAACGCCCTACTTCTCAGTGTACGGAGAAGAAGACGTGGCAGGCACACGACGTATTTACTCAGAAATAAATACGTTAAGCGTAAATAAGCAATATATAAAATGCATAAAAATTGACAAGAGATATAAAATGAACATCAAATTTTATTTACATTCATCTTTACAATACAACTGATTTGAAAAGGAAAATTATAATGATAAAAGCCATACCTAACCAGTGACATATGAAATGAAAAGTAAGTACAAGAAAAATCTAGAAGTCCTGCTGCTCGGTGAACTGGTCCATGTCTTCCTGGCTAGGCTCGATCTTGAGAGAGTCCGGTCCTCCTGAAGAACATTCCAAAGAAAGAAAAGACAGGAATGTCTCCAGTGAACTAGCGCTCGGAAAGTCCTAAAAGAAAGAGAGAAATACAAGTAATGTGGAAGGAAACCGTTAAATTATACATGTATCGGTTTATTATTCTAACATAATTGTTTGTAGTTTGGTACAGAAGGTATCAGTGTATATGAAAGGAGTTCAATTTACTCCGTGGACTAAGGTAACATGTAGTACAAGGGCCCATCAAAACCTACGGGACAACGACATGAGAGTTCATGTAGGTGTCTTTTAGTGACCATCTCATTCCACTTCTAATACATTCCATACCAATCTACCTCGTTAACCCCGTAATGTATTGTATGGATTATAATTATCCGACTTGCCGAGACCATGGATACAAGTTATTTATGTAATCAGGTTCAGAATGTAAACAAGTAGTCCTGTAATCAAGTCAAGTTATAACCATGGTTCAGTCAAGTCAAGCATGTTTGCATATTGATATAGCTGTTGAATTCTGGTATTCAGGTTCAGGTTCAAGTATATATGTTAGAGTTTGGATTCGTATTTGAATTGGATTCTGGTTTGCATTGAATTCAAGTTTAATTTAGACTCAGACTTGAGTCAAACACTTAGAGCACATTTGGATCCTGAATTAGATTCGGGAGTTATTGGCAACTGGTATACATGGACGGCAGGATTTATGTCTTTTTCCAAGACAATTACCATTGATAACTCCGTTAAGTTTTCTATCTTAAATAGGCAAGCACTCACTTTCTCTGGCTCTCTGAGACTTAAGAGAATTGATCCCGCTTAAACCTATATTTACTAAAGTCCTTAACAGTGTTTTATATAGCTCGAGTGGGTTTTATGAAAAATATTTTTAACATATAGTTTCAAAATAATCTCGAGAAATTAATTATATTATTTTGGGTTTCCATGAATGTGAATTTTAGAGATTTGAGGTATTTTAGTGATAATTATCTTAACTTGAATAGTTCATGATATTTTACTGTAATCATGTCTTGTATTGATATCTTGATGGTATTTTGATGAAACTTGAAATTATTTTATTTAAAAAATATAAGTTATTATATTTTGAAAATATATGGATTTGTAATATTTATATAATTATTAAAAATTAATTTTGATTATTAAGTAGAAAATTTCATTTTTTTTAAAAATCGTATTAAAAACCTTTCGAGACCGAATGCTCTGTGAGGAGGTCTGCATCTCGTTCGACTAGCCCAAGAATGTGCGATAATCCGCACCATCCAATAGCGGTTCCCCTAAAGAGGGTTGTAGAGGCACAATCCCAAAGAAATTTTAAATACAATCTAAAGAAAACCGTTTTGTATAGTACATGGTATTTTAATGAAATATATTTTATTCGCCGTAAAGATACATTCAAAGAGAATCGTTCTATGGAAACTATGTGTGTTTGTGAGAGGTACGTCATTACCTCGTGAAGTTTTCTAAAGGTATAATTAAACATAACAATTAAATATGGTAGATATAAAGTTCATGATATTTTAAAGTATAAGTTGATTTAAAATTAGGTTTCATGATATTTTATGGTGAAAGTTGGTTTTAACCATTAGTTATATGATTATAAATATAGGGTAAGAATTTGGATGAAAGATATGGAAGAATTCGTGAAATTTTTAGAGTTTAGAAAAAGGTGTCGGTATTAACTCCACTTACCGACATATTTTGAAAATGAAAACTTTTCAAAAAGAAAGAGAGAGATAGGGAGGAACTTGCTAGCTAGATAGATGAAGAGAAGGAAGAAGAAGAGAGGGTTGTCGTCGTAGCGTCGCGAGGTGGCCAGAACATGCTTCGATTCCTCGCCGGAAGTTGATCTTTGGCTAAATCCTCTTCTACTCCACTTGTACTCTTCTTGTACTTAGATAACTTTAAGAATTTTGGCTATAATTTTCAGAATGAGAAAGGGCTAGGGCATGGGATAATATTTATAGTATGGAATTAGGGTTTTGGGATTAAAAGAGTGAATTAAAATGATTAAAAAGTGATAAATTGGGGAATTAAGGGGTCTCTGTTTGATTGCAGAGTAATCAAACAGTGCAAAGGTGATGTGGGTAGGCCAAGGGACTTATGTGCAATGCCCGGAGCTTATTGCCCACGGTTGGACCGTCCCCGCCGGCTACAATAAGCATCTCGCCGATTGTTTTTGGGGGATGGGCCGTCGTATTTTGGACATGTGTTCACTCCACTGTTTGCAACATTGTGCACATATTTGTTTTCTCTATCTTTTCATTTTTATGTGCATTGCACGTGTAAACTTTTGGGCTTCCAAAAAGTTTAAAAGAAAAATAAGAGAAAATATAATATATCCGATGGGGTTTGAACACTGGGGCTACGTCATAGCAATACAAGGGTTTACCAGTGAGCTACAAGTTGTTTCTTGCTGTTCTTAAACAAAAATTAACTTATAAATGGTACTCAGGCTTGTAAACTCCTTTCTGTACATTAAATTGAAAAAATTTCGTACAGCAAATTCAGAGTCATAACAAATATCCTTTTAAGTTAAACTTTAGTTGCACTTTTGATTTTCCCATTTTCTCAAGTTTCATTTTTCAAGTCAGGTATGAATAATATCTACCTAACGCCAACACAGAAATAGACAGATACATGTTATGTATATCAAGACAACATATCATTTCCATCAAGACAATAAGTCGGGATTATTGGCATTAGTAAGTATTACAGGTAAGTAGGTACAAGCAAGATAACAATATTAAATTGCATAAATTGTTTATTTGTAATAATATCGTGCAAACAGGTCATGATGTAAAGCAAGCTATATAGTCCTAACAGTATATTGGTAATCGTGAACTGATATAGATTTAAGCGTTTAATCAAATGAGTGAATAGTACTGTAAAACAGATCATGTAGATTTTCTAGTAATGAGATTAGAATACTGAATATTTATTTCCAAGTAGTCATAACAGTTATTAAATGCGATACACGAAGTAGCGAATGCGGTCCTATTAATTGCTACAAGTTATTATTCAATTTGCCCGTATTAAAATAGTCTTATATTTCTAGTTATAGATATAATTTGCATAATGTTATAAACTGTAGAATATAAACTAATTAACGATATACGAATTATATAGATATAAATGGTATAATGATAATAATAAGTAATATTATGACAATATATATTTATAAATATAATTATAGCATGTCGCAAGTTGTAAACTTGCCTTGAACGCGAACGCAGCAACACAAGACACGAAGATGCAAAACAATGAATGATCGAAGCTTGGACTTCGGCCAGGACTTGAACTCGTTCAAGGAGTTGGCTCGATTTAGAGGATGAAGTCGATGTCTTAGCTGTGATCGAGTGGGCTGCAAGCGATGGGTGCTTGGGTTCGATAGAGGCACGGCTTGGGTTAGCAACAACGATGGAAGTAGTGTTCGCGGGTGTTTACTTGGTCTATGGGAGATGATGGATATAATGATGATGAAGGGTGGATAGAGTTTAAATAAGAAGAAGATGGTTGTAGATGGTGACAATCTCGGCTACAGCAAAAAGTGCTCCGGCGAGGGTGAAAGGGTTCTCGGTGTTGGGTGTTGGTGAGTGAGCCTGCTCGGGAAGATGAGGGTGTGAGGTCTTCAAGGTAGGTTCTTGGTGAAGGTTAGGGTCACGGAGCTCGGGAAAATAGCGACGAGGGTGATGATGATGCAGCTGGGGTTGAGAAGAGTAAGAGAAGAATAAGGAGTTATTTGAGGCGACGGAGATGGGCTGAGGGTTCGCCAGTGGGATAGGGTGCTTGGGTCGATGGCAAAGAGGGAGCTTGGTGGTTGATGGAGATGCGGTAGTCGGAGGGATGGTTCAGGATGTTGGTGATGGGGTCTCGATCGTTGATGGTGGAGCTCGGAGGAGGTGATGCTTGCTAGCTGGAGGTGCAGGAGGTAGTTGTGGCTAGAAGGAGGTGATGGTGAAGGATGGGTTTCGGACGAAGATGACTGTGGTGATGATGGGGGGTGTGGAGCAGGTGGCGACGAAGAAGAAGAGAGGAGGAAGGAGAAGGTGAGCGAGAAAGAGAGAGAGATGCGATGAAGAGAGAAATATTTACACACACACATAGATATTTTAATAAAAGGAAAAATAAAAAAAATATTATATAGTTTAGTGTGTGTGTGTGTGTGTGTAGCAATATAATAAAAGATATTACCAAACTCCGATCCGTCTCTACTAAATTTAAAGAAAATATATTATACACCATATAGCCTTCTTAAACCATACTCTAAAGGTTATAATATATATATCGAGTATGTAGGATGTTTAAGATTTAGGTGTAAAAGATAAAAGTCAATATAAAAACATGATATAACATGATGACAATATATATATATATATATATGTATGTATGTATGTATGTATATATATATAACATGATGACAATATATATATATATATATGTATGTATGTATGTATATATATACATATATATATATATATGTATGTATGTATGTATGTATGTATGTGTGTATGTGTGTGTGTGTGTGTGTACACACGTATGGCTACCAGAAAATATGTGCATATAATTCAAATATTATATATCTGTTATATAAATTAATATGGATTTAGTTTACAAATAAATATTCATAAAATATAATCGGCACAATAACGGGTTTCACACATGCGGTTCGGATCGAATAAACATTTGTATTATTCAGACAAATCACAACACAAATAATAAATAAAATAAAATTTAAAATACTAATTAATATCGTACGATCGTGCTAGGGTGTTACACCCATGTATATTAATTCATTCTTGTATTAGGATAACCCACGGTAGTGCTCGAATAGCCGGGTTCTAAAGTGTGCTAGGTGGTTGTCTCGCAGTGGTGAGTTCGAGCCGCCTCGCTCTAGAATTGGCGGGCTATGCACCACATATGTAGGGACTTAGGATAGATCCATTGTGGAGTGCCCAAGTTATCGAATTCCTTGGAAGTGTTGGTGGCCCATTCATGTCATTGACTGATAGTTGCATCACTTCTAGAATTGATGGGTAGCTTGCCGCGCTCGTCGCGCTCGTAGGGTTTTTTGGTTCAGGTGATGTTCATGCTATCCACACGACCGGGGAACATTGGTTTTCATTTGCGGTTCAAATGAAATACGGGGCTCCTAATTTATCCGCTATTCTATCTTATTTATCGCTTGTGTGTGATATTTATTACATGTCTGTGATGATATATATATAAATGTTGTATATGTTTTGCACCTGCTCTACCCATGCTCATGCACTGCCGTAAGTTAAGTAACCTTACGGAGAAGTCTCCAGACCCCGTAGCGAATGCAAGTGGCATATACGTACATTCTATTTTCGTTGTTTTCTGTGATGCATAGGCTTAATAGATGGGACCTCATTAAATCTAATTAATGCAAGAAAATAAATCTAAAAAGATGTTGTTTGAATTAAATTCCAAAACCACTCGGTTCTTTTCAAAACTACTCGGTTTTTCACAAAACCAAAAGTTTTCAAAATTGAGCTTAAACCACTCATTTTGAAATCACTAGTTTCCTTCAACGATATCAATTTCATTACGTTAAAAGTTTTTCACCAAAAACCATCCGTAGCCCTCCGTCCTTTCGGATAAGTAGCACGTAGTATTCATGCGATGTTTGTTGGCCAAAGTCAAAGCATTGTGAATAGTAGCTATATGTTGCTTATCCGTAGCATAGTTAGATGGATTGGTTTAGGACGGTCGTACCTTGTTGGCCAAAGTCAAGGGTATGTACAGGTAGGTCTAAATTAATCTGGATATTAGCGGATAAAACTTGACTTGCGTGTTATAATTTGTTGGCCAAAGTCAAGATCATAAGTGCTTAGGGAAGAAATCACATCGGGAGTTTCAAATGTATACGAAACTTGCTAGTGTTGCATACATTCTGGAGTGTGGTAACTAAAGTGGATTCCATCTAGATTATCATGCGATGATAGTTGGGTCCCGATCCCACTGATGAGTAGGATTACTCTCGGGAGATTTTCACTTCATAACTAGCTAACCCATTAGGTGTCTAAAAAGGTGTTAACGGGATTATACCTCTGCAGAAACGAGGTTATTTAATTAGATCCGTGCGAAAGCATGAGGAGCCTCTCTCGAAGTACCAACACTTGCCTGGCTGAACGGTTAACGAGCTTGTAGAGCAAACATAATCCTGACTAGTTCTCCTTTTAGGGTTTAAAAGAGAAGTCGAGAAAACAGTGGGAGTCATCCTCTTTAGATAAACTAATAACCAATCTAAACTTTCAAGAGCATACGCTGAGTTTTTCTTCTCTCTCTCCTAATTGCAGCTACCATGTCACGTCTTTATCAAGATAACAAAATGCATGACTTGACCGACCCGAATTCTTATTCAGGGCCAGAGAACGTCGGTTTGGCTCTGACTTGTGACAAAAGTCCCGAGCATAAGCAAGGAAAAGAGGATTACATGAATTTCTTGATGACCCCGGTAAAGAAGAAGCATACTATTGTGTCTTCTTCAGGTGTTCTTATTATTGAGAACTGTTTTTCGGTCAGTCCTACCTCCTGAGTATTAGATACCGGATTAGGATCTCATATCTGTAATTTATTACAGCGACTGAGAAAAAGTATTGGACCTAATGATATGTCACTCAGTAGGGAACAGAGCATAAGTTGATGTTGTTACCGTCGGTGAATATCACCTAGTATTGCAAAGCGGCAAAACTATGATTTTGAACAATTACTACTATATACCTTCCATACTTTGCAATATCATATCAGTTTGTTTACTAAATAAAGAAAGATATAATTTTGTTTTAGATAGAAAAATCATGAACATTTACCTCAAATAGTTATTGGTTGCATAAGGTACACTGTGTAATGGTATCTATGTTCTAAATCAAAACACAGTTTTTAATGTACAAAACACAAGCAAAAGGAAATGTTCAGATACGAACGAAACCTACTTGTGGCACTGTAAACTTGTTCATATCAATGAAAAAATATTAGCTAAGTTGCATAAAGATGAATATTTGGATCTGTTCGAATTTACGTCCTATGAAACTTTCCAATCTTGTCTCAAAGGTAGGATGACCAAATCTCCGTTCATCGGACACGGAGAAAGAGCTATGTAACTCTTAGGACTCAAACACAATGATGTGTGTGGTCTAATGTCTATACATGTAAGGGGTGGGTTCTCATACTTCATCAAATTCACTGACGATCTCTTTAGATTCGGATATGTGTATCTTTTGAAACACAAATCTGAATCTTTTGAGAAATTCAAAAAATATGGAAATGAAGCGAGACTGGCAAAAGTATCAAAATCCTCCGATCTGATAGAGAAGGGAGTACTTAAGCACGGAATTCCTAAAATACCTAAAAGGGAATGATATTCTCTCTCAGCTTACTCCTCCGTATACACCACAACACAACAGTGTATCAAAGCAGAGGAATCGCACCCTTTTGAATATGGTTTGCTCCATGATGAGTAGTGTTGATCTGCCTCTTTCATTCTGGGGATATCCACTTCAAACAACAACAAACCTGTTGAATGATGTTCCATCCAAATCTGTGCCTAAGACACCATTTGAAATGTGGAATGGTAAGAGACCACATCTTAAATATATTAAGATATAGGGTTGTCCGGCTTATGTTAAAACACGAAGTCCGGAAAAACTTCAGGCATGATTAGTTCTATGTAAGTTTATGGGATATCCAAAGTATTCGGCTGGATATCTGTTCTACCACACTGAGGAACAAAAGGTGTTTATTGCTTATCCACTCGTAAAACTCGCTTCACTCCCTATCGTTCACTCCGTTCATGCTACCTTTTTGGAAAAGAATTTTCTTGCAAAAGAAATTAATGGGAGCACGATACAACTTGAAGAAATTTAAGAACCATAAAGTATAAATGAGGATTTGGTGGAGCAACAGGATTCAATAGTTCTAGAAGAACCACCGCCACTCCGCAGATCTACAAAGATTTCTCATCCGCCCGAGAGATACTACGATTTTCTCGTAGACGAGAATCGAGAGAATTGCATCTTGGAAGAAAATGATCCTACTATTTTTTAGCAAGCCATTTCCAGTAAGGACTCTTTAAAATGGTCGGATGCTATGCGATTCGAAATGGAGTCCATGTACACCAATAAAGTTTGGATTTTGGACTTTGCACCAACAGAGGTAAAACCCGTCGGCTGCAAATGGATTTTCAAAAAGAAGATTGGTGCAGATGGATAAGTTGAAACCTATAAGGCTAGATTTGTTGTAAAAGGTTTTCGTCAAGGACTAGGTGTGGACTATGACGAAATCTTTTCTCCAATGGCTATGGTGAAATCCATTCGGATCCTACTTGTCATTGTTGCCTTCCATGACTATGATATCTGACAGATGGACGTAAAGATTGCTTTTCTAAATGGCGCTTTAGAAGAATGTGTCTATTTGGATCAGCAGAGGGCTTTATAGACAGTAGGAGCAGCGGGAAAGTATGCAAGTTGCTTAAATCCATTTATAGATTTAAGCATGTATCACGGAGTTGGAACATTTGTTTTGATGAAACAGCCAAGGAATTTGACTTCATCAAAAACACAAATGAACCTTGTATATGTAAGAAGATTGTAGGGAGAACAGTAGTGTTCCTCATTTTGTACGTTGATGACATTCTTCTGATAGGAAAAAATATTCCTATATTACAGTCGGCCAAGTTATTCTTGTCTCAGAAGTTTTCCATGAAGGACCTGGGTGATGCCTTCTATATTATGGGGATCAAGATCTATCGTGATAGATCTAAGAGAATGTTGGGACTTTCAAAGTTCAGGTACATTGACACCATACTAAAAAGGTATAGTATAGAAGATTCTAAGCGTGGTAATTTACCGGTTTGTCACGGAATCACCTTCTCCAAAGAGATGTCTCCTAAAACTAATGAAGAGAGGGCTCACATGAGTATTATACCATATGCTTCGGCGGTAGGATCTATAATATATGTAATTTTATATACTAGACTAGATGTAGCTTACGCAATTAGCGTAGTAAGGCGGTATCATTCCAACCCATGGGAGAAGCATTGGCTAGCTGTAAAGAATATTATGAAGTACCTGAGAAGGACTAAGGATATATTCTTAGTGTATGGTAATGGAGACCTCCAGATGGAGTTCTTTACTGATTCCTGCTTCCAGAGAGAAAAGGATGACATCAAGTCTGCCTCGGGTTATGTGTTTACTCTCAATGGAGGGGCAGTCTATTAAAAGAGTTCCAAACAGGATACTGTAGCAGAGTCGACGATGGAGGATGAATACATTACTGCTAGCGATGCCGCAAAAGTGGTTGTCTGGATGAGAAAGTTCATTCATGAACTTGAGGCGGTTCCATCTATTGTTGATCGATTACCTTCGTATTATGACAACAATGGGGCTATAGCATTAGCAAAGAAACCATGGTACCATCAGAAATCCAGACATATCTTAAGACGGTATCACCTGATCAGAGAGATCATTGATCGCCGGCAGATCGAGGTCAGGAGAGTATAAACAAAGGACAACACGGCGGACCCACTCATAAAGGCACTTCCTCAGACTCGGCTCGAGCGACTATTGGAGATGATTGGTCTTTGATACGCCAATACACGGTCTTAGTGCAAGTAGGAGATTGGTAGATGTATATGCCCTAGAAGCCATTATTGTATAGTACATGATTGTATATTACATGTGGATGCTTGGAATATATGTACAGGACAATCTTACTCGATATGATAGTATGCTATCTGGTTTGATTTTATCTCAACATGTGTATATATTCTATTTTATATTACGTATCTTGATTACATGTTGGTAAAGCCCGTATGATCTTTTTTTGACTACTAGAGTTGTGATGGCAATCATACTCATAGGGTCTAGGTAGTTTTTAAGCACATCCTTAAACTGAACCTAGTCGTTGGAGTTTCGAGATAAGGCATCTGTACTCTAGAGTAGACTAGTGTATACGTTTCTTATTCCCACAATCATTAGTGTATGACACCAAAGATAGTATACATGTGCTCATTAGGTTATGAGTTATACTGGACGGACTCATCAACAATTTTTAAATGGTAATATACCTATCGTCAGATAGCAGTTCTCTGGTGACATAGGTACATGTTAGTCTTTAGACCTAACATCATCACTCGTCTCGAGTGTGTTCCCACTATACTTATATTACTACCCGACTATGGGTCTAAAGAGTCGTGCAAACGGGTTTTAGTTGGGTACAGTCCCAAAGCACTTTAGTGCAGTAAGTGATAGAAGAGATTCGTCTCTCCCGGTATAGAGAGTTGATGTCGCGGTATGTTCGATTAGTCATCACCATAAGACTTTGGTCAAGGCAGTTGAGATTTACTGACTATGAGATCAGTAGTTTCTCATGATGGTTTTAAGCCGTATCGACATGACTTATTGGGTTATTAGGGGTCTGACGTTTTCCACTTCCTAGACCAAGTATGCGATACTCTCAGACGAAGAGACCGGACTGTACGAAGATTGTTACTTTCAGGCTCAGTAGGGATAGGGACAAGTTTGCATGTCGACCTTTCTTTCGATCAATACCTAGGCAGTCGTTACGTACAGTTAGTGCCTTTGACGTGCTTGTGGTTAAACCCGCTGCCAGCGTATTGTCGAGTTTTTAAAGCCCCATACAAAAGATTTTCCAGTTTAGGTGAAACGATATAGTGTACGTATTTTTATACATACTTAGATTCAATTAAATACGTGTTTTTGTGCACATACTTTTAATCGAACAATTTGTTAATACTAGCTGGTTTAAAAGCTAGCCAGATTATAACATTTGGATGAAATTTGAGCTAGTATATATATATATATATATATATATATATATATATATATATATATATATATATATATCTTTTTGGTATTTCTCTTTTGACAGAATACGGTATTTATACGAATACGGGTATTTGTATAAATACGTGTATTTGTGTCTTGATATAAATAGAGTATTCGTATTTTATACGAATACAGTATTCGTATTTTGATACGACTATGGGTGTATGTATTTGTAGCATACAGTTGTATTAGTTTATTTGTGTATATATTTATATATATGCATATACATATACATATGTATATGTATGCATATGAGGTGGCTCTCTCTTCTCTTTTTATCTCTTCTTGATCTTGTGAGAATTGTGTGGGCTTGTGACTCACCATGGTGAGTCACAACTCCACACATTCTCATATTTAAAGAAAAGAGAAAAGGAGATGAAGTGATAATGATTCATTTTGATCCACGCTTGATTACTTCACCCTCATCACCATTAACTTATTCTTTCTCGTCTTGAGTTTTTGAAAGGTGGAGAAAAGAAAAGAAGAGAGAGAGAATAACTTAGAGATTAGCCACTATATCTTCTAGTGATCAATTCCTAGTAAGTTTTGTTCACTAGTTACTTCACTTAGATTTTTAGTATGAAGCTAAAGCTTAGACTAGAGTTCTCTCGGGTGGATCTTCTTCAACAAGGAAGGCCGACTCCAAAGCTCGTTCCCGGTGGATCTAGAAGCGTAAGAAGTGGAAAGAATACGAAGGACACGACTAAAAAGGTAGCCAGTTCCAATCGAGTAGTCTAAACTCCTTCTAGTTTCTAGTTTAAGTGTTTGGTTTTGATTTTAGGACGTAGAATTTCGTGCTCTCATTGTAGAAATTTTTGTTTTGTATTCTGTCTTGGGCTCTAATTAGCGGCACGAACACGGGCATCTATTTACACTAGTAACACTATCTATTCAGTGATCGGAGTTATAGCAGTAAGTGGTAGTAGTGTATCTCCGTTGGTGTTGGTGTGATCAGAGAAAGCCACTACTAGAAACTGTGCATATTAGGGACGGGGTATTAGGAACCGTTCATTTATATACGGTACCTAATAGGGTATTAGTGACCGTATAAAATATACGGTCCCTAATAAACTATTGTCAATGCTTTGGTGACTGCGAAGTATTAGCGACCGTATAAAACGGTCGCTCATACCCCCTGCATATTTCAGCCATGAAGGCTCTCTCTCCCCCTTCTTCCTAATTTTCACCCGCGAGTTCCCATTTCCTCCCTTTCTTCCCCAATTCTCCCAAATTCCTCCTAAAAATTTTCCAATTCTTCTCCAAATTTTTTTCTAAGCCGTTGCTGCTGTTGGAGCTCGAAATCGTTATCATCATTCCTAAATCCGGTCCAAGGTTAAGGTTTTTCCCTTCCGCTTATTACTTTTTTCAATTAAATCAAGTAATTGTAAAGTTAGATTATGAAAATCTTTGATAGGGTGTTGGATTTTAGGATATATGAAGAATTAAAGATGAGGAATTAAAGAATGTGTTTGGTGTTGGGCTTTAGGATGTGGTATTGAAGAATTTGTTTGATGTTGGGTTTTAGAATTTAAAATGGAGAAAATGGAGAATTTAAATAGTGGTTGATGGGTTTTAGGATTATGGATGTGAAATTTGAGAATTTGAAATAGAAATTTGAAGAGTGTTTGTGTGTGAGTGTGCCAGTGTGTGTGCATGCACGCATGTATGTGTGCTCGCGCATGTGGTTATTTGTGCGTATGTATGGGTGTGTACGCACGCGTACGTATGCGAGTGAGTGTATGTGTGAGTGTGAGTATGTGAGCATGCACGCGCGTATATGTGAGTATCCGAGTGCGTGTGTGTGTGTGTGTGTGTGTGTGTGTGTGTGTGTGTTTACGCGTGCGTGCGCCCGCATAAGAAATATTTCGCAAATTCATCCTAACTTTTAGTTTGTATTTTATAAATTTAATGACTCAAAATCTTGCTATCGTGTATGATTTATAGCTGGTGGATTCATATTGTTCTCTGATCTTTTAGTCCGCGATATGACTTTCTCTCTCCCATTCTTCCCCAAAATTTTCACAGCCCGCGAATTTGACCCTAAGTATTTCTGGCAGCGGCAGTGTTCAAAATCCGATCAAAGATTAGGGTTTTTCTCCTCCAATTATTATTTTTTAAATTAAATATGGATGTTAGGTTATGAATTGTGAGTTTAGATTATGAATTGTGATGTAATTTTGATGTTAGCTTGTGAAATTGTGATGTGGATGTTAGGTTATGAATTTTTGAAATTAAATGTGGATGTTAAGGTTTTTCAATTACATGTGGATGTTAATTTATGAAATTTATGATAATAGGTTGTACAAATTGAAGAATCTATAAACCCTAAAGAAACCCTAATAACAACTTATAAATCTTAATAACAAATTATAAACCCTAATTACAAATTATACCTCACTACTTGGTATTTGTGATGATTGTTAAATTAATTTAGGATAAGATGGATTATAAGAAATTACTAGATGAATTTAGCGTAAGATGAATTTTATGTAATTGAGGGTATGTGTGAGTGTGTGAGCGAGTGTGTGTGCTCGCGTGTGTGTATGTGCGCGCGCGCATACGTATGTGAGTGTGTGAGTGTGTGAGCGAGTGTATGTGTGAGTGTGTGAGTGTGCGCGTGTGTATGTGTAAGTGTGTGAGTGTGCGCGCGTGTCCGCATATAAAATATTTCACAAATATATTCATTCTAATTTCTAACTTGTATTTTGTAACTTTAATGATTCAAAATCTTGTTGTCTATGATTTACCGTTTAGATTTTTAAATTGTACCTTCATCTATAAACCAAATCAAAATTTATATCAAATCCTTTAATATTGTTGCCTTGAGAGCCTTACTGGCCTACAATGAAATTTGATCTGCCAGGAAATTTGAACGGACATATTTTTATATTCTAGTATGTCCTGGAGGTTAAGGGTCTTTTGGGCTATAAGTTGCACTAGTAGAAAGTATACACATTAGGAACGGTATATTAGGAACCGTAATAATCTAAATGGTCGTGTGAAACATTCGTGCCGCACATCTGGTACGTATGTTACTTCTGTTCGTGTATACGTATATGCTTGTGTGTGTCAGTATAATTTTTAAGGTAGTTTAATGTAAAAAGTCATTAAATATCTATAGTTTGTATAAATTGCAATTATGATTGATGTACCCGCTTCGTCTCTGTTGGTATTTTTAGGGTCTAATTTATAAGATGGTTTACATCAAACAAATATTATCCTTCAAACACAAGTTTCTTTTTCTCTTGTAATTTCAGTATCCTTTCCTCAATTGTGCCCTCAATCACAAATCTCACGATTCTAGTAAATATGTGTCACGCCCCGCTTCCCGGTGTACGGCGAAGGGGATGCGACTATCCCGCTACGTATTTATTCAGAAGTAAATAGACTAAGCGTAATTAAGCAATATAAAAGAAATTTACACAAGAGACAAAAGTAATAAACAACAACTTTATTTATTAACATTCTTTTACAGTACATGAAAAAGTAAATACATGGAATGAAAAGCAATGCCTAAACAGTGGCATAACAGAAATGAAAATGAAATAAGTGCAAGTGGCTACAGCTCTGGGTCGAAGGCTATCTGATCCAAGTCCTCGCTGCTGGGCTCTGTCTCCAGAAGGTCCGAATCACCTGATGACATTTGAAAGAAGAAGAAAGAGAATGTCATCAGAGAACAAATCGCTCGGTAAGTCCCAAAGATAAGGGAGAAGTAGAATAGACAGAGAGAGAGTATAGTTTTAAAGTGGTATTATATTGTTATAATATTGTATTTAGTGTTAACGATGTTGTTTGTAGGTTGGTACAGAAGAGGCCAATGTATACGAGAGGAGTCTCAATAGACCAGAGACTAAGGTGGACGAAATCAAGAGTATAAGACTCCGTGATAATATCCGGAACAACAGCAATTGAATTCAGGTTAGGTGTCTTTATGGTTGCAGTCTCGTGCCAATTTTAACATCTTCCGTACCAATCTACCCCTATAAACCCCGCGATGTCGTGTTTGTATTGTTTGTTTTGTATTGTCTTGTAATTTGAATTGTATAGATGGATGACTTGCCGAAACCATGATATCAGTAAATGAATGTAACTGGAGAATCATGTAGATGGATGTATATCCATGGTTTGGTTCAGTCAAGTTGTATAAATTGATAGATTGAACAGATTGAATATATGGATTCATATTGAATTATTATATATATACTTGAATCTCATTCAAGTCAGATTGATTATATTGAGACTCATTCTGAGTCAGACAATTAGAAAAGAAATTGAATCCTGAATTAGGTTTTGGTATTATCGGTAACCGCTGCATATGGACAGGAGGATTTATGTCTTTTTCAAAAACGATTACCGTGTTGATAACACCGTTTGTTAAGTTGTCTACCTTAAATAGGCAAGCACCCATATCTCCGGCTCCCTGAGGTTCAAGAGACTGGTCACGATTAAACCTATGTTTACTATGGTCCTTAGGGTAATTTATAGAACTTGAGGGGTTTTATGTAAAAATAATTTTGTATAATTTTCAAAATACACCTCAAGTATTTTATTATCGTCTTTAAAGTTTTTATTGATGTATATTTTATCATTGTGATATTTCTAGTGAATAAAACATATTTTTCATAATATATGATATTTATTTGTAATATTGGACTTATATGGTATTTTCTTGTAAATAGAATGTTTTTCTTGAATTTTGGAAATGTGGAATATTATAACTATTAAAATAGATATTTTTATATTAATTACATATATATTTATATATTAAAAAAATAAGTTTTACTTATAATAGAAATCACAGTTTCTAAAGAAAATTGTGTTTTTATATTTTTCAAGACCGTATCCTCCTTGCGGAGATCTGCATTTCGCACTACTAAACCCGTGAATGTGAGATAATTCGCACCATCCCGAATGGGTTCCCCAAAATGGGTTATAGCGGCACATTGCAAAGATTTGTTAAAAATACATATCTTGTAGAAAAAGGTTTTTATTAGTTTGAGGTGGTTTTGTGTAAAATCGTATTTTCCCAAAACTATGTTCCCAAAGATCATCGTGCTATATTGCATATGAGTGTTGTGAGGAGGTGGGTCATCATCTTGTGAACTATCTAAAGGTATAGTAATGGGTAATGATGTTTTATGTCGAAACTAAACTATATGGTATTTTTCTGTAAAAGTGCTATAAAAATTGAAATGTAAATTCTTTTGACATGAAACTTGTAAAGATATTTTTTTAATGTTTAATGATCATGATGTGAGAGTTTGGTATTATTGTGTTTAAAAAAATATGATTTTAAGGAAAAACTGAATCGGAAATCGGATTAACTCCACTTCCGTCGGGTTTTAGAATTCTAAGTTTTTAGAATAGTAAAGAGAAGGAGGAGAAGAGACTTACTGGATTTTAGATTAGAAAAGAGAAATAGGGAGTGGTAAGAGGTGCCGGTGCGTCGTTTCGTTGCCGGAATCTCCTCGAATCGTCGTCGGAAGTTCGTCGGAGCTTCGCCCTTCGCTAACTCCACTTGTACACAAAAGTTCTTTGGATTTTTCTTGAGAGTTTGAACAGAGTTTGTGAGTGAGGGGGTGTAAATTAGAGTGGTATTTATAGAAAAAGATTGGGGTTAGGGTTTGATAGAAATTGCATTAAAAATTATGCATTAAAATGATTTTAATTAGGTTTTTAATTTCTCTGGAATAATGCAGGGTATTTAAATAGAACAGGGGTTATAAGGAGACCAAAAGACACAGGAGTCAAGAAGGAGGGAATCGGATTTGGCCGAGTTGACCCGGCGACGCCGGCCGAGTCAGCCGCACCGCCGGCCCGATCCGGCCGAGTCAGGCCGGGTCTTGGGGCCACGTGTCCCTCGTTGTTTGATCTATCTCCTGGGCCAGTTTGTTTTATATGTGACTTTTGATTTTTACGAGTTATGCACGTGTAGGCTCTTGGGTTTCTAAAAAGATTAAAAGAAATCAAATTAAAAAATAATGTGGATGATGGGATTTAAACTTTGGTGCTTTGGTTCAGCAGTGTAAGATTTTACTAATGAGCTACAAGCTCCTTCTTACTGTTAAAAAGCAAAACAAATTTATAACGTGTGCTCAGGAAAAAGTACCACTTTCTGTATTTTTGAAAACAAATTGTACAGAAAGTTTAGGGTTGTTAAATTCTACCCTCCTTATAAAAATTATATCCTCGAAATTTGTAAAAGGAAAGTGTAACAGATTCAAAGAAAGTTTGGTGATAGGACTATTGGTAGTGTATGAAAAATATGTGAAGGAATGAAAGAATGCGAAAGGTTTTGGTAAAATTGTAAAAGTGGTGAGGGAATTTTGGGTTAAAACAGATGAAATTGGAAGATTCAAGAATTATGAATTGTAAAGAATGTTTTCAGTTGCTGGTTCTTGTGTTATATTGCTTAGGTTGTCCACGCAGAACTGAACTGCATGGTAAGATTCCATACAGCTTGGACCTGCATGGGCCACCAACAAAACCTATCACGCCCCGCTTCCCGGTATACGGCGAAGGGGACGCGACTAGACCGCTACGTATTTACTCAGAAGTAAATACACTAAACGTAACTAAGCAATATAAAGGAAATATAACAAGAGACAAATGTAATTAACATCAACTTTATTTATTAACATTCTTTTACAGTACATGGAAAAGTAAATACATGGAATGAAAAGCAATGCCTAAACAGTGGCATAACAAAATTGAAAATGGAATAAGTACAAGTGGCTACAGCTCTGGGTCGAAAGCTATCTGATCCAAGTCCTCGTTGCTGGGCTCTATCTCCAGAAGATCCGAATCACCTGACAACATTCCAAAAAAGAAAAAAGAGAATGTCGTTAGCGAACAAATTGCTCGGTAAGTCCCAAAGATAAGGGAGAAGTAGAATAGACAGAAAGAGAGAGAGGGTATAGTTTTAAAGTTGTATTATATTGTTATAATGTTTTATTTAGTGTTAACGTTGTTGTTTGTAGTTTGGTACAGAAGAGACCAGTGTATACGAGAGGGGTCTCAATAGACCAGAGACTAAGGTGGACGGAATCAAGAGTACAAGGCTTCGTGATAATACCCGGAACAACGAAAATTGAATTCAGGTTAGGTGTCTTTATGATTGCAGTCTCGTGCCAATTTTAACACCTTTCGTACCAATCTACCCCTTATAAACCCCACGATATCTTGTTTGTATTGTTTATAGTGTATTGTCTTGTAATTTGAATTGTATAGATGGATGACTTGTCAAAACCATGATATCAGTAAATGGATGTAACTGGAGAATCATGTAGATGGATGTATATCCATGGTTTGGTTCAGTCAAGTTGTATAGATTGATAGATTGAACAGATAGAATATATGGATTCATATTGAATTTTTATATATATATATTTGAATCTCATTTAAGTCAGATTGATTATATTGAGACTCAGTCTGAGTCAAAAAAATAGAAAAGAAATTGAATCCTGAATTAGGTTTTGGTGTTATCGGTAAACGATGCACATGAACGGCAGGATTTGTGTATTTTTCAAAGACGATTACCGTGTTGATAACACATTTGTTAAGTTGTTTACCTTAAATAGGCAAGCACCCATATCTCCGGCTCTCTGAGGCTCAAGAGATTGGTCCCGCTTAAACCTATATTTATTAGGGTCCTTAGGATAATTTATAGAACTTGAGGGGGTTTTATGTAAAAAAAATTTGTATAATTTTCAAAATACACATTAAGTATTTTATTATCATCTTTAACGTTTTCGTTGATGTATATTTTATCATTGTGACATTTCTAGTGAATAAAACCTATTTTTCATAATATATGGTATTTATTTGTAATATTGGACTTGCATGGTATTTTCTTATAAATGGAATGTTTTTTCTTGAATTTTAGAAATGTGGAATATTATAACTATTAAAATAGATATTTTGATATTAATTACATATATATTTATTTATTAAAAAAATAAGTTTTATTTATAATAGAAATCACATTTTCTAAAGAAAATTGTATTTTTAAATCTTTCGAGACCGTATGCTCCTTGCGGAGGTCTGCATTTCGCACTACTAAGCCCGAGAATGTGAGATAATCCGCACCATCTCGAACGGGTTCCTCAAAATAGGTTGTAGCGGAACATTGCAAAGATTTATTAAAAATACATATCTTGTAGAAAAAGATTTTTATAAGTTTGAGATGGTTTTGTGTAAAATCATATTTTCCCAAAACAATGTTTCCAAAGATCATCGTGCTATCTTGCATATGAGTGTTGTGAGAAAGTAGGTCATTACCTCGTGAACAATCTAAAGGTATAGTAAAGGGTAATGAAATTTTATGTCGAAACTAAACTATATGGTATTTTTCTGTAAAAGTGCTATAAAAATTGAAATGTAAATTATTTTGATATAAAACTTGTTAAGATGTTTTGTTAATGTTTTATGATCATGATGTAAGATTTTGGTATTATTGTGTTTAAAAAAATATAATTTTTAAGAAAAAACTGAATCGGAAGTCGGATTAACTCCACTTCCGTCGGATTTTAAAATTCTAAGCTTTTAGAATAGTAAAGAGAAGGGGGAGAAGGGACTTACTGGATTTTAGATTAGAAAAAAGGAAGAGGGAGTGGTAGGAGGTGCCGGTGCATCGTTTCGTCGCCGGAATCTCCTCGAATCGTCGTCGGAAGTTCGTCGGAGCTTCGCCCTTCGCTAACTCCACTTATACACAAAAGTTCTTGGGATTTTTCTTGAGAGTTTGGACAGAGTTTGTGAGTGAGGGGGTGTGAATTGGAGTGGTATTTATAGGAAAAGATTAGGGTTAGGGTTTGATAGAAATTGCATTAAAAAGATTTTAATTAGGTTTTTAATTTCTCTGGAATAATGCAGGGTATTTAAATAGAACAGGAGTTATAAGCAGACCAAAAGACACAGGAGTCAAGAAGGAGGGAATCGGATTTGGCCGAGTTGACCCGGTGGCGCCGGCCGAGTCAGCCGCACCGCCGGCCCGATCCGGCCGAGTCAGGCCGGGTCTTGGGGCCACGTGTCCCTCGTCGTTTGGTCTATCTCCTGAGCCAGTTTGTTTTATATGTGACTTTTGGTTTTTACGAGTTATGCACGTGTAGGCTCTTGGGCTTCTAAAAATATTAAAAGAAATCAAATTAAAAAGTAATGTGGATGATGGGATTTAAACTCTGGTGCTTTGGTTCAGCAGTGTAAGGTCTTACCAATGAGCTACAAGCTCCTTCTTTCTGTTAAAAAGCAAAACAAATTTATAACTTGTGCTCAGGCAAAAGTACCCCTTTCTGTATTTTTGAAAAAAAATTGTACAGAAAGTTTAAGGTTGTTACAATATGGATAGAGAGTGAGACATAAAGCACAACACCCGTCGACGCTCGATGACATGCCTTCACCTCAATTTCAATTTGGGAATTGCCTGTCAATATAATGCTGGCCGATAACGAGAAAAGAACCGTCACGACTGGGAGCAAAAGGTTACCGTCTCAAATGGGAGTGAAGTCACACTTCACTCCCATTTGCTGCGATTCTTGTCTCGTTATCGACCAGCGTTATATCAATAGGCAATTCCCAAATTGGAATTAAGGTGAAGGTATGTCATCGAGTGTCGACGGGTGTTGTGCCTTGTGTCTCACTCTATATCCATATTTACTAGAATCACGAGATTTGTGATTGAGAGCACAATTAAGGGTCAGATACTGAAATTACAAGAGAAAAAGGAAGTTGTGTTTGAAGGGTAATGTTTATTTGATGTAAACCATTTTATAAGTTAGACTCATTGATATCCATGTTTTACTCGAGCTTTTGTCGGCCCAGGGTTGCAGCGAAGAGCAGATGCGCCAGATTTCCTAGATAATTAGAGGTGGAGCACTTATCCACTGTCCTAGACGCCATAAGCAAAACCGAAAAATGTGTGCATATACGCACTCTTACAGTTATAGTTTTAGTAATTTTCAATTTATCTTTTAAATATGTGCATGTAAGCAAAACCGAAAAATATCTAAAATAGTATATGGTTGGAGAAAATGGATTATCCTCTACTTTTTAAAACTAAGTTAGAGTCTAAGCGTATGGGTTTTCACTAGTATATTGTTAACGTGTGAGTGTGTGAGTGTGCACGTGCGCGCATGCATGTGATTGATATTTGTAGATTACAATCAAGTATAAGCTAGGTATCTAATTAGAGAGGAAGACTTTTAGGAAACCGCTCGATACTATTCAAAAAGAGTTTCTGATGGCGATGACAGTAGCGGAAGTTAGTGAGGTACTTATGTATATGTGTTAGTGTAGCTAGCGTCGGTTTGAAGATTATGATTTGAGTTCATGTATTTTTTTATTTTTTTGGATTTGCAGAGTTCACAAGGTTGAGTGAGCTGGGATTGCGTGCGATTCGGAGAGTTTTTTTGTATTGTTGGATAATGCAGATTGATACTTTTCAAGGCGGGATTCTGATGGCGATGACAGCGGTGAAAGTTAGTGAGGTGGCATTTACATGTGTTAATTAATGTAGCTAGCGCGTTATTTAATTTCAAAAATTATGACTTGAGTTCATGTATTTATTAAACTTGTTTTGGATTTGCAAGGTTCATAAGGTTGAGTGAGCTAGGATTGCGCGCGAAATTTGGAGAGTTTTTCATATTGTTGGACATTTAATAAGTAGTATATTATTTTTATTCAAAATAATATTATCTGTGTTCATTTGGAGAGAGTTTCTTATTTTTCATATTGTTTGACTTACTGAAATAGTTGGATTTATAATGGTTTGTGATGGAAATGCTATTAGTTTGTGATATATCATGTTTATATATTTGTTTGTGATCAAAATGCTATGTTTGCGTATTATACTGTGATTAAATGTATTATTGTATCGGAAAAGGCATTTTCTGTAAAAAAATATATCAAAAATATATGGGTATTAGCGACCGTTCAAGCTACAGGAACGATCTCTAATACCCATATCAGCTACCGTTCACTGATACCAAAAACACTTAAGAGTCATCGGTTTGTCCACGTGGCATAGTATTGGAGTCCATGATGAACGGTCGCAAATAAGTCATTAGAGACCGTTCGTATTAACGACTATTCATAGACGGTCGCTAATACACGTGTCAGCGACCATCTTTTTTGCGACTGTGTATTAGCGACCGTTTAAAATAAGAATGGTCCCTAATACTCTTTAGAGACCATACCTTTAATATTAAAGACCGTTTAAGACGGTCTCTAATATGTATAGTATCCTGTGGTGAGCCATCACCTTGGATAAAGAAAAGATGGATTAGATTAGATTCAAAGGAATTTGAGCTGTAAGGAATGTAAAAATTATTGAACTTCATATTTTTTGTATTACGTTACATATGATCTTCATGCAGAACTGACCTGCATGGGCCACCAATAAAACCTATCACGCCTCACTTCCCAAAGGAATGATAACGGGTAAGTGATAAGGCCCGCGACGTATCTATTTCGAGGTCTTTTCTCAAAACAGATACACTAAGCGTATATAAGCAACATAAATTAAACAAGAGTAAACAATATAATTGTAACGACTCTATTTTTACTATAATACTTTTTAATAAATAAAAATATACTTGTTTTGACACGTTTTATAAAAAGAAAAGGTTTTAAAAGATTTAATTTGATCTCTTTATTATAGAGAATTTATTCGATTTTGTTTTGAAAGGGAAATTTTGGAAAGAGAATTTGTTTTGTTTGAAAGAAAAAATAAATAGTTTAAGAAAATGATTTATTTCATATAACTTTTAAATTATTCTCTTTTGAATCTCTACATATATTAATTCCTATTTATTTCGATGGAATAGTAAGCTTGTATACCATTGGTTAAGTTATTGCATTGCTAGTCCATAAGTTTATAGGTTCGAAACTTCTGTCTTGCAATTATTTTTATCTAATTTTTTGAACCCTTTTTCATAACCTACGAATGATCTTTCATTTCATCTTCTTTTTAACTCCAAAAATAAATTCATAATAAATTAAAATTATTATGAAGAGTTTTTATCACCATTAAACCTATTTTATTATCTCTTTTAATACAAATAACACTCTCTTCTTCATCCTACCTTAATCTTTCTCTCTTCATCAATTCTAATTTTTTTTCCGCTTGAGCTTAAGGAAGTGCCGATTCCCTCAAGTTTCATAGTCTCGATCGAGGTTTTTATCGCATCGGCCATATGGTTACTATACGGTATTGCAATATCTTGTAAGTCCTATCTTTCTTCCCCTCCTTCTCTTTCTATCTCTCCTTCTCTTGTCATGCTCTATGAACCTATTGCTCTCTTCGTATCATAGTTCCTAAATAATTAATTAAATAGATACATATATAAATAATGAACACACACGCACTCATATATAGTGTGTATAAGTCTTTTTCATTACTCTCAATACATATGTTAAGATTTCAGAGCCTAATTAGGATTACATCGTTTGTCGATGTATGTTAAATAAATCTATTTAAATTTTGAAAAAGAAAATTAAGTTACGAATAAATACCATGGTTTCCTCATTCTCACATATGACATATCAATATCTTTACCTTTAAAATTATTTTTAGAAATTAATTTTCACTTCTGAAAATCATAGAAAAATTAAGATAAATACTAGATAGAATTTGAGGTTTACAGTAAAAAATTTATATTGAACCGAATAACGGTTTAAGAGTTACGAAGTTTTTATTCTCTGTTTATAAAAAAATAGAAAACCGCTTTTATCGGTTAACTTGTAAGTCACATAATTTGGTCTATCGATATCCAAATTGAGTAAACTCAGATATTTTGGACATTTAAATCAAAAGATATAGCTTTTCTTAGTTATACCAATTCCTTGAAAATCGATGTAAGATATAGAAAAATGCGTTACAAGATTTAGTGACGAATCTGGACAGAATCTATCATAGTTCGCACATTATTTTTAAATACGACATAACTCGAACTTCCGATATCCGTTCGTGGAAAACTTTATATTTATAGATGAACAATTGATATACCTTGAATTTAATATATGCCCGGTAACCCAGAAATGCATAGAACGACCTGATTTATACCCGACAATACACCATATAGTTGCTGTCCAGAAATCCGAATTTTAGTTTTAAACCCTGATATTAAAATGACCATAACTAGAGTTTCAAGAATCCAAATCACACTGAGCTTAGCGTTTTGGAAAACTAAATCAAAATACCTACAGGTTTCTAATGATCTTTGAAACATGAAAATCGACGAAAATTAACTCAAACTTTATTTTAAAATGTGCGACGGTGCTGGATAGATTCTGATCTGTTCTACGCGACGAAATGAAAACGGGTAAATCTCCCAAAATGGTAGTCATATTTAGGCGCGACTGAAACTAATACGTGAACAAGACTTAGAGATATATTTCTATTTATATTCCGCATTCGATTGACTTCAGTAATTAGTCGTACATAACATTTCTTTACAGCATTATTTACAGTCGTTACTTGAATAACATGCTTGCCTTATTTCATGCTATTCGAACATGTATACCTTATTTTTCTTGATCTCTGAATTGTTACATGTACATAAAGACATAATTAGATATTATATATTTGATTTAAACCTATAACATGATGGACTTGACTTGACCCGAACCATGAATACAACTTAACACGAATTCTTGAACTTGACATGAATATTTGAACACAACTTGAATCTGAACTTGTAATCTCTATATTCATGGAATCGGCCAAGACCTGCAAACTTAAACTATACAATAAATATGTGCGATAAGGGGTGGGTTGGTAAGGAATATATGATGTGGCACGAGAGATAACTAAAAGACACCTCTTGAATATGCTTTTGTCATTGTCCCGTCGGTTTGACGGGGTCTTGTACTCTTTTGTGCTGTGGGTTTGTAGGTTTGACGGACCAATCTCGTATACACACATACCTTTTTTATCAAATTACAAACAACCACGTTAGAATAGAATAACCATAATCATAGAATCGTCATACTTATATACCTTGACATGCTTATATACATTTTCATGCTTATATACTTGTTTTCCAAGCTTATGTTAAACTGCATGTCATATAGAACTGTCATGTTATATAGAATTGCCATGCTTAATTATTAGCGTTACTCGTTCACAGCTTAATGATAGTAGTTCTCAATTTATATACTTGTCATTATCATTTCTACACTTATCCTTTTTAGGACTTACCGGGCGCTAGTTCGCTGACGGGCATTCCGCCCACTTCTTTCTATTCTTAGAATGTTCGTCAGGTGGTATTGTGATAGGGGAGATAGAAGTGGTCGAAGAGGAGTACAGCCAGTTCGCATCACAACTGGACGTCTAGTTCAATTCAGTTTTTCATTTCAGCTTATTTATGTATGTCTTCTTGTTAAGGTTTATCATGTTATCGCATCTTATATTCAGATATTTTTTCAACTGTGAATTTTGAATGTAATAAATTAGAATTGGATTTAATTCTTTTGTTTATTCTTATTACTTTATATTATAGGAAATGATCTTCTCAGAATAAATACGTCGCGGGTCTAGTCACATGCCTTCACCGTTTTTTGAGAAACGAGCCGTGACAGGTTTTGTTGGTGGCCCATGCAGATTAGTTCTGCATGAACATCGTAAGCAATATGGTACAAGAATTGAGAAATCTAACTATTATATTCAACATTTCCTTTGAATCTTATCTTATTTCTTGAATTTCCCTTTCGACTTCCTTGAAGACCATCTCTCGACCTTTGAATTTTAGTTTCAGTTTCACTCCTACTACTTGCATCTTTCAGATTATACTTAGCTTTTCCTCGTGCTTTCTTGCAACATTCTCCTTGAGTAATTTCGAGGACGAGATTATTTTTAAGCAGGGTAGAATGTAACGACCCTATTTTTAATATAATGCTTCTTAATAAAGAAAAATATACTTGTTTTGAAATAACACGTTTTATAAAAAGAAAAGGTTTTGAAAGATTTTTAAAAGATTTAATTTGATCTCTTTAATATAGAGAATTTATTTGATTTTGTTTTAAACGAAAAATTTTGGAAAGAGAATTTGTTTTGTTTGAAAGGAAAAAAAATTAGTTTAAGAAAATGTTTTATTTTGTTTAACTTTTAAATTATTCTCTTTTGAATCTCTGTATATATTTATTCTTATTTATTTCTATGCAATAGTAAGCTTGTATCCCAATGGTTAAGTCGGTGCATTCCTAGTCCATAGGTATATAGGTTAGAAACTTGTGTTTTGTAATTATTTTAATCAAAATTTTTGAACCCTTTTTCATAACTTACAAATGACCTTTCATTTCATCTTTCTTTTAACTCCCAAAATGAATTCATAATAAATTAAAATTATTATGAAAAGTTTTTATCATCATTAAACCTATTTTAATTTTTCTTTTAATACAAATAACACTCTCTTGTTCTTTCTATCTTAACCATTTTCTCTTCATCAATTCTAAATTTTTTTCCCTTGGAGCTTAGGGAAATAATGATTCCCTCAAGGCTCGTAGTCTCGATCGAGACTTTTATCGCTTCGGCGATACAGTTGTTATACCATATTGCAAAATCTTACAAGTCTCTACGCTTTTTCCCTCTGTCTCTTTCTATCTTTCCTCCTCTTATCATGCTCCATGAACCCGTTACAATTTTTGTATCATAGTCCCTAAATGATAATTAAATGGATACGTATATAAATAATAAACACAGACAAACACGCACGCACTCATATATAGTGTTTATAAATTTTTTTCATTACTCTCAATCCATATGTTAAGATTTTAGAGACCAATTAGGATTAAATCGTTTGTCACTGTATTTTAAAATACTTTATTTAAATTTTGTAAAAGAAAATGAAGTTACGATTAAATACCATGGTTTTCTCATTCTCACATATGACATATCAATACCTTTACCTTTAAAATTATTTTTAGAAATTAATTTTCACTGCTTGAAGTCCTAGGAAAATTAGGATAAATAGTAGGTAGAATTTCAGTCTACAGTAAAAAATTTATATCGAACCGAATAACGATTTAAAAGTTATGTAATTTTTATTCTCTGTTTATAAAATACAGAAAACTGCTTTTATCGGCTAATTTCTATGACATATAATTTGGTCTATCGATATCCAAATTGAGAAAAATCAGGTGTTTTGGATATCTATATCGAAAGATATATCTTTTCTTACTTATATCGATTTCCTAAAAATCGACGTAAAATATAGAAAAATTCGTTACAACATTTAGTGACGAATTTGAACAAAATCGTCCTGATTCGCACATTTTTTTTAATATGACATAAGTCAAACTTTCGATATCCGTTGGTGGAAAACTTTATATTTATAGATGCAAAATTGATATATCTAGAATTTTAATATATACCCGGTGACCCAGAAATGCATAGAACGATCCGATTTATACCCGACAATACACCCTATAGTTGCTGTCCAGAAATCTGAATTTCAGTTTTAAACCCTGATATTAAAATGACCATAACTAGAGTTTCAGGAATCCAAATTGTGCGGAGCTTAGTATTTTGGATAATTAAATCAAAATACTACAACTTTATAATAATCTTTGAAACATGAAAATCTTCAGAAATTAATTCAAACTCTGTTTTAAAAATATGCGACGGTACTGGACAGATTCTGATCTGTTCTGCGCGACGAAACGAAAACGGGTATATTTCCCAAACCGATAGTTGTATTTAGGCGTGACTGGAACTAACGCGTGCACAAGACTTAGAGATACATTCTATTTATATTCTGTATTCGGTTGACTTAAGTAATTAGTCGTATATAATATTTCTTTGCGGTATTGTTTATGATCGTTCCTTGAATAATATACTTGCCACATTTCATACTATTCGATCATGTATACCTTGTTTTTCTTGTTCTCTGAATTGTTGCATGTATATGAAGATATACTTAATATTATATGTTTGATTTAAACCTATTACATTATAGACTTAACTTCACCTGAACCAAGAATACAACTTAACACGAATTCTTAAGCTTAATATGAATACTTGAAAACAATCTGAACCTGAACTTGCACTCTCTGTATTCATGGAATTGGTCAAGACCTGCAAACTTCAACTATATAATAAAATACGCTGGGATAAGGGGTAGCTTGGTAAGGAATGTATGACGTGGCATGAGAGATAACTAAAAGACACCTCTTGAATATTCTTTTGCCGTTGTCCCATGGGTTTGACGGGGCCTTGTACTCTTTTATGCCATGGATTTATGGGTTTGACGGACCACTTTCGTATACACGCATACCTTTCTTATCAAACTACAAACAACCATGTTAGAATAGAATAACCATATTCATAGAATTGCCACGCTTATATACCTTGCCATGCTTATATACTTGTTTTCCAAGCTCAAGTTACACTGCATGTTATTTAGAACTGTCATGTTACATAGAATTGACATACTTAATTATCAGTGTTACTCGTTCACAGTTTAATAATAGTAGTTCTTAATTTATACAATTGTCATTATCATTTCTACACTTATCCTTTTTAGCGACTTACCGAGCGCTAGTTCCCTGATGGGTATTCCATCTACTTCTTTCTATCCTTGTTTCGTTAGGAGGTATTGAGAAAAAGAAGATAGAAGCGGTCGAAGAGGAGTACAATCAGTTCTCATCACAACTGAACATCTAGTTCCATTCAGTTTTTCATTTCATTTCAACTTATTTATGTATGCCTTCTTGTTAAGGTTTATTATATTTTCGTATTTTTTAATCAGATATTTTTTAACTGTGAATCTTGAATGTAATAAATCAGAGTTGGATTTCATTCTTTTGTTTATTCTTGTTACTTTATATTGCTTATAAATGCTTAGCGTATTTATTGTGGAAAATATCTTCTCAGAATAAATACGTCGCGGGCCTAGTCATATGCCGTTACCGCTCTTTTGGGAAGCGAGACGTGACAATAATGAAAATCCAATATCTATCTATTACATTCAAATCCATGGAGTTTTAAACTGATAACAAGATGTCTGGATACAAGAAAAAATAGCATAAATAAGCCTTAAACATGAGGCATACAGAATTGAAAAGCTGAAAAAACTAACCGTCTGCTTGTGATGCAAGTTGGTTGTATTCCTCTCCCGTTGGTTCTAACTCCTCCATCCCTAAATCACCTGACGAACATTCTAAGAATAGAAAGAAAACAGGATGGAATGCCCGTCAGCGAACTTACGCTCGGTAAGTCCCCAAAAGTGGTGTAAATTTATATAAAAAAGTTCAAGGAGACATGTAATTGGTTTGAATGGAAAATCGTGAACATGTGAATAAGTATGATATAGTAGTGTACATAGCAATTTAAAAGATACATGAGCATGGCAATATGGTATACCATTTCTTGGTCAACGTGAGAATGTAATAAGTGAAAGTGCTGAGAATGAATGGAAAAGACAATATGTCTTAGAGGGATCTCTATAAGATAAACTATCCCAGCGACAGTTCAAGAGTGAATGTCAACCAATCTCAAGAGTGTTCTCGAACCCAACAGACTGTAATCCAGAGGTAAGAAACTATGGGCCTAAATCAAGTGTTAGTAACGGGACTTTAATCGTCATTGAAGTATTCCAAACCCAACAGGTTATATTACAGGGGCTGTCATGCCCCGCTTCCCAGAGTACGCTAAGATCGGCACGTGACAGAGCCAACCATGCTACCCATTGCTAGAAAACATCCCTCCACAGTCATATTACGGCTGTCTGTAAGATATCAAGAACAGTAAAGTAAAATAAACTATCTAGTACATGTCCATATCCCAGAATAAACGTGTCAAGAAATAATATATGCGGAAGCAATAAATCCAATAAACAATAACATCTGGAAAGTACGTCCCAAATACGGGCTCACATCAGGAAATATAAGTACGGAAAGAAACTAAACTAAACTGGATACTAACAGGATCCTCACTGCTCGGCCTGTCGGCTGAAATACTCCTGATCGGCCTGCGACAAAGATAGAGGATCTGGGCCATACAAAACCCAGACGTCAGTGCGTCATAATATCAATAATAATAAGCAACCAGGATGTAACGAGATATGCAGTAATGAATTATAAATAGTAACATGAATGTAATAAGTAAACACGGATCTAGAACAGTGAAGTGTATCAGTATATGTAACATGCAGTGATCAATCTAAACTGTGCTACTGGGTTATCTATTCTAAAGTTTGTTTGAAATCAATTAGTGTACTTCTCCATGTAACTCAAAAGAATATGTCCCATTATCCCCCGGGACCTGATTTGTCAAAGAATATTTATAACCGCAATCAAGAACGGCATCGCTTGGTAGCTAGCCGGTGAGTACGGGTCGGTCCACAGGGATTTTGTGTATTTCCTATTTGTTCTAACGAGTTAATTCCGATTGTTGTCGGATTGATTATCACTAAAAACTAAACTGATCTAAACTATGATTAAAATCTTGCTAGGGTTAGGTTTAGGTTAAATTTGAAAAGTCAATATTTCTCACCGCTTTCTATGCCCTATTTAAGATCTATGAGCAGTGTGTGCATGTATGCATGGAGTCCTATAAAAAACGTATGATGGGCAAGAAATGAGTGAGAGATCTTCATCTCTCAAGCCTTCCCCAAATCTAACCCTAACAAGTGAGGAGACTACTCACTCATTAGAGAATTGATTAACATGTTCTAAACTAATTAACTAGGGCAGAGAATAAAATCAAAATTAGGGCAGAAAGGAAATTTATACTAGGGCAGATAATAAAATTAACTAGGGCAAGAATAGAAAACTTACTCTAATTTGATGCACTCTTCATACTTTACAAAAATTGAAATTCTGAATTTAGATAGATACAATGAGGCACAAGAAGAGGCATACCTCAAAAGAGATTTTAGGGCTTCTATTTATAGAGCATAGAAAACCTTAGGGTTACATTCGACGCACATCTATTTTTACAATTTTACCCCCCAAGAAACCTAGTCAACGCACCAACGCGCCGCCACAGAAATTTCCACCGACACGTATCTCGTACGGCCGCGGATCCGCGGCCGTACGCCCTGTTTGGTCGCGGATCCGCGGCCAAATAGTGGAGTCTTGGGATTCTTTTTCCTGGGGATCTTTCTACTGCTTTTGGCTTTCTGTTTCTTTGCATTGTTTCTCAGTTTGTCTTCTAGATTTCTTCCAGATTCCCACAGTGAATAAAGTCGTGGACTTTTACCGCTTGCTTCGTGTCGAAATTTTGAACCTTGCGCTGCCTTTGTTCTTTGTGAAATTGTCCATTGATCTTCGTTTATTCTCCAAACTTTAGGCTTGATCAAGATTCTTCCGTTTGTTGGTCGTAGTCTCACTTTTGTATCGTCTTTTCATCTTTTTCACTTTTTTCTTTGAGAACCTATAACCTGCAACTATGTAGCAGACATGGATCAAAAGCACCTGTTTATTTGTAAAATAACTAAGAATGGGGAATATAATAATGCAAAATTATGATATGAATGTTAGTGTTTATGCCCTAGAAGGCCATTACTGTATCATACTAGTTTGTATATTACTTAATGGAAGCTTGGGATATTCACATGTATATAACAGTCTTGCTAAACATGGTAGTATGCTACTTGGTTTTTCTATCTTAATATGTGAGTATACGTATTGATAGAGCTCTTAGGATCTTGCTTGACTACCAGCGTTGTGATGGCAGTCACACTAGTGGGGGCTGGGTAGTCTACAAGCACATCCTTATTTAGGTCCCTTGTCGTTGGATTATCGAGACAGGGCATCGATACTCCGGAGTAGACTAGTGTGTACGCTTCTCATCCCAGTTGGGGAGATGGTCTGTCCCACAGCCATCAGTATGTCGTACTGGAGATAGTATGCAGGTGCTCGTTAGGTTACGGGTACACCGGACAGGACTCACAGGGAACTGTTGGTTGGTTTTATACCAGTCGTCAGTGAGCAGTTCCCAGATGACATGAGTACAGCATAGTCCGCAGACTTGACACTGCTACTTCGCCTCGAGTGTGTCCCACTGTTCTTAGATTGCTACCCTACCACGGCTTAAAGGAGTCGTGCAAACAGGTAGCAGTTGGGTGCAGTCCCGAGCACTTGGAGGCAGTGGCGGTTAGACAGGATTCGTCTCTCCCGGTATTGGGAGTTGATATCGCGCTGTGTCAGAGAGCCATTACGCAAAGTCCCTGGCCAGGGCAAGCGAGATTTGCTGGTAGGTTCCAGTAGTTTCTCAGGGTGTAATGGGCTTCCCTCCGACACGACTTATACCGCTATTAGGGGACTGACGCTTGCCGCCTCCCTAGGCCCGATATGCGATAGTCTAAGACGAACGGACCGAACTGTATGGAGATTGTCACAGCAGGCTTAGTAGGAGTTCGGATGGGTTTCCTCATCGGCCTTCTTATCGACATCTACCTGGGGACCGTTACGTACAGCTAGTGCCGCTTGCGGTCTATGGTTAAACCCACTGCCAGCGTAGTAGTCGAGTCTCTAGAGTCCCACACAGAGAGTTTCCCTACTCCAGGCGAAACGATATAGAGGTCGTATGGTTTTACGACAAGGGTTCGGACGCATACGTGTGTTTACGCGCGTACGACTTTCGGACAGTTTTTACCAGTCGGCTTTGGTTTAAGCCAGTTACTGGTATCCGGTTATTGGATTTATACAGTCTAAAGTTTTTCCGTATTTTTGCGGAAAGGAGGGGCGTTCTCGTAATTGCGCGAGAAGCTTCTAGAAGGTGGTGACTAAGGAGGTTTAGGTATCATATACAATGAATGTGATTAGTGAGTCATATGGATGATTCATCCATGTCATTAATGCATCATAAATGCTTAATGACTCATGGATGTGAATCATCACTAGATATTATCAAGCATGGTTGTTAAATTCATTTCTTTTCTTGATAAAAAGAAATGCTTGATATATATTATGATAACTCATTATTCTCACTTCATTATTATGTTCATCTTCTCTCTCCTCAAGCTCTCCCTCTTCAAACCCTAATCCTCCCCTCTCATGTGTTGAGTACAAGGATTAGTTAGACTAATTAAACCATAACCCTCACTCTATATCACCTAGCTTCTTTGATTATCACTTAAAGAAGGTTAGTTGCCTCAAGTTTAGAGGCTAAGCTTGGAGTAAAGCTCTCGGGTGGATCGTCTACTACTTCGAGAAGGCCGAGGAGGAGGTGGAGTTCGTAAAGATGAAGGACACGGTTCTTTAGGTATAATCCCTTTACATAGTAGTTGTTAACTTCTATGTTTGATGTTAGTTATCGTTTAGCTTCGATTCATGCGGTTAGTCGATATTTAAGCAAAGAAAAAGATCGTTTTTCATATTTCCGCCTCCCCGCTAGTCGTGGGGTGTTGTACATCGACTTACAGTGGTATCAGAGCCTCGCTAAACAATAAATAACTTACTTGCAAATTTGTATGAATTTCGAACGGAAAAAACGAAACCGGAAAACCCCGAAATCACAAGTTTCTGTCGAATTTTAAATGAAGTCCTAAAATTTTTCAGGGAGGTTCAGAAAGCTTAAAAAGACAGTATAAGAACACCCAAGAAATTTGGGCCCCTGAATCGCCTAAAGAGCCGCGGAACCGCGGTGGATCGCACCGATCCGCCGCGCTTCCGCCACCGAGTTGGCGATTCAGGAACCCAAATTTCCTGTGTTGCTTCTCTGTGATATTTGGTATTTTCTGGAAGTTTTTATTTTTGCTCAGGTTTCAGATTTACAGAGAAGTATTGGAGCAAAATTAAAAGTGTTTAATCGATCGAAATTATACAGTATTTGCTTGTTGGATTATATCTGTGTTTGTATAATGTGTTCGTAAACCTCCCCTAACTGCTAGTATGTCGGTTGGCAGGGGGTTGCACATTTCTGTAATGGTTTTTACTGTTTGTGGATATGAACTGTGTTGGACTGTTGTGATGTATAGCCGGGGTTATGTGATGGGTTATTATTTAATTCATTTGATGTAAATGTAATTTGTTGTAATATTATTTTGCGGGGCACATCCAGGTTGCGGTTGTAGCCACCGTTGTATTATTTCATTTTACTGTTTTTGCTCCTAGGACAGACCCAAGGTGGGGTGCGCAAACTGCCGGGCGGGTAGTTTGCCGTACCCGTTGGGGTCTTGGGTGGGGTAATGGCTATTCATCACAACTGTGTAATCCGTCTTTTGTTGCAGGCTCAAAACAAACACGGATTACTTGCAAATCCAATAAAGTTCATCTGTGATCTGGAATGCCTATTATTGCGTCTGACGAATGTACAATATCTATATATGATAGCTATTTAGACGTCACTTATGTTTTACACCCGCGCTAGTCCAGCCCCCGCTTTGTCGTTAGTTAAGTAACCTAACGGGTGATGACGGGACCCCGTGGCGAATGCGGATGGCATAAGAGGACGTTGTATTTTCGTTGTTTTCTGCAATGATAGGTTAATGATGGGACGCATTATCTATAATGCAAAGAAAAACAAACCAAAGTTTAAATCGTTGGAACAATTTAAAAGAAACCACTCGGTTAATTTTAAAACAGATATTTTTTAAATGCGGAGCTTTAACCACTCCTTTTAAAAGCTATCAGGTTCCTTCGGTTATATCAAGTTCACTACGTTCACGGTTTCGCCAAAACCAGTCGTAGCCCTCCGTCATTTCTTATGGATAGTCAGTAGTATTCAAGCTATGTTTGTTGGCTTTCGTCAAGGCATAGTGTTTGGTAGCTACTGGGTATTCATTTGTTGCATAGATAGATGTGTTGGTTTGGGACAGTCGCATTACCTTGTTGGCTTACGTCAAGGGTATATACGGGTGGGTTCAAATTAACAAGATAATGATGGGCAGAACTTGACATGTGACTTATGATTTGTTGGCTTACGTCAAGGTCATAAGAGCATGGGGCAAAAACCTATATCGGGAATTTCTAAAGAAACTGAAATTTGCAAAGAGATGCATACCATTTGGATTTTGATGAATGTTGGTAGGATTCCTTCAACATTATCATACGATGATATTTGGATCCCGATCCTACTGTGAGTATATGCTACTTATCAGGATATTCGTCACTTAACGATCAATGCTATAAACCAAGTAGGTGTCCAGAAAAGTGTCAGCGGGGTTACGCCCCCAGAGAAAAGAGGTTATTTACTTAAGGAACTTCGCGAAAGCGTTGGAAAACCTCTCTCGAAGTATCGACACTGGCCTGGCTGAACGGTTAAGCAAGAATTGTACAGTGAGAATAATCCTGGCTAATTCTTCTTTTATGGTTTGAGGAAGGATTCGAGAAACAGTGGGAGCCATCCAGTTTAAATAAACTAAAAACCACTCTAAACTTGCAAGAGTATCATGCTAAAGAGTTTTCTTCTCTCTCTCCTAATTGCAGCGACCCTGAAAATGACTGGACTTAAGTTACTTTTAGAGAAAAATATACTGACAGGGCCAAACTATAAAGATTGGCTGCGGAATGTCAAAATGGCTTTGACCTATGACAAATTGGGGTACGTCCTCACCGCTACGGCACCTGCTGTCCCTGGTCCCAAATCCAGCAATGTGGATAAGGAAATCCGCAAAACCTGGGATTTAGATTGCGCGAAAGCCAAGTGCATCGTGCTTGCCTCAATGAACAATGAACATCAGAGGAGGCACGAGGATATGAACCTAGATGGCATAGTTCTATATACAAAGGAACTTTATGGAGAGCAATCTCGTATAGCAAGATACGAGACCTCTAAGAACTTGTTTCGAGCGAGGTTGGCTGTCGGGTCATCGGTAGGAGAACATGTCCTAAAGATGATCGGCTATATTGAAGAGCTCGCAGACCTTGGGACGACTTTGGATAATGAGCTCTATACAGACCTTATTCTCCAATCCCTTCCTCCCACCTACGCCCAGTTTATCCTGAACTTCAACCTTCAAAGAAAAGAAGTTGAACTTCCGGAACTTCTGAACATGTTAAGGAGTGCAGAGGGCACCTTGCAGAAAGCAAGGGAAACACCCGCTATGTTTGTTAGCGGTGCATCTTCTTCCGGGTCCAAGGCTAGGGCCAAAGGAAGGAAGAAGAAGGCCGCCACCAAACCTAGAGGAGGTGTTAGTAAGGTGGGAGGGAAGGGAAAGAAAAAGTTTGCAGTACCGGTAGTTGGCCAGGATGAGTGCTTCCATTGTCACAGGAAAATGCACTGGAAGAAGGATTGCAAGGCGTGGAACGCCAAGAACCAGGAACCGAAGCAAGCTGTGGCTTCGACTTCAGGTGTGTTTGTAATTGAGAATTGTATGTCGATCAACTCTACTTCCTGGGTATTGGATACCGGATCAGGATCTCATATTTGCAATTCATTGCAGGTACTGAGAAACCGTAGAGTGCTGAAGGAAGGTGATATGACCCTAAAGGTTGCTAACGGAGCTAGCGTGGGAGCTGCGTCCGTCGGGGATTATCACCTAGGATTGACGAGTGGACACATTTTGGTTTTACATAACTGTTTTTTTGTACCAAGCTTAACATGTAATATCATATCAGTTTCCTTGTTATCAAATAAAGGTTATGATTTCACGTTTGTAAGAGATGTTGTTAACATCCACCTTAATCATGGTTTGATTGGGTCCGGTACACTAAATAACGGTATATATGTTTTAAACCAACTCCAAATTTTCAACGTCCAGAACACACTAAAATGAAAGTCTCCAGATTTAAATAAAGCTTTCTTATGGCATTGTAGACTGGGTCACATCAATGAGAGAAGGTTGACAAAGTTGCATAGAGAAGGATATTTGGACTCGTTCGAATATCAAACTTATGACACTTGTCAATCTTGTCTCAAAGGAAAGATGACAAAGACTCCATTTACTGGACATAGAGTAAGAGCGAGCGAGCTCTTAGGACTCATACACAGCGATGTATGCGGTCCAATGTCTATACATGCAAGAGGTGGTTTTTCCTATTTCATTACTTTCACGGATGATTACTCAAGGTACGGATTCATTTATCTGATGAAACATAAATCCGAGGCTTTTGAGAAATTCCAAGAGTATAAGAATGAAGTAGAAAACCAAACAGGCAAAAGTATTAAGACACTGAGATCTGATCGAGGTGGAGAATACTTAAGTGCAGAGTTCCTAGGTTACCTAAAAGAGAAAGGAATTCTCTCTCAGCTTACTCCTCCATACACTCCACAGCACAACGGTGTATCGGAGAGACGGAATCGAACCCTATTGGATATGGTACGATCCATGATGAGTAATGCTGAGTTACCACGATCTTTCTGGGGTTATGCGCTAGAATCAGCGGCATATCTTTTGAACAGAATTCCAACCAAAACTGTGCCTACCACACCATATCAGATGTGGAGTGGGAAGAAACCCTATCTTCAGTACGTGAAGACATGAGGATGTCCAGCTTTTGTAAAAAAGCAGCATCCGGACAAGCTCGAGGCACGCTTAGTAGAGTGCAAGTTTGTAGGATATCCAAAAAACTCTATGGGATATTGTTTCTATTACGCAGAGGAACAAAAGGTTTTTGTTTCTCGTCATGCCCGCTTCTTAGAAACTGAATTTTTAGAAAATCAGAAGAGTGGGAGCGAAATAGAACTGGAAGAAATTCCAGAACCACAAACTGCTACTGAAAGTTTGGTAGAACCAGAAGTTCAAGAAGAACAGGACATTCCCGCACCCCTCCGCAGGAGTAGTAGGCCGTCTCATCTGCCTGAGAGATACTACGGTTTTCTCATAGATGGGGATAGAGAGGATTGCATCATAGATGATGATGAACCTACTGACTTCCAGCAGGCCATCCAGAGCGGCGACTCGGTACGATGGCTAGATGCAATGCGGACCGAAATGGAGTCCATGTACACCAACAAAGTATGGACTTTGGACTTTGCTCCAGATGGGGTAAAACCCATAGGATGCAAATGGATCTTCAAGAAAAAGATTGGTGTAGATGGACAGGTGGAAACCTATAAGGCTAGACTTGTTGCAAAGGGTTTTCGTCAAAGACCTGGTATGGACTATGACGAAACTTTTTCTCCAGTGGCTATGCTCAAATCCATTCGGGTCCTTCTTGCTATTGCTGCCTTCCATGATTATGAAATCTGGCAGATGAATGTAAAGACGGCTTTTCTAAATGGAAATTTAGAAGAGTGCGTCTATATGGATCAGCCAGAGGGTTTCAATCAGAGTGGGAGCAGCGGGAAAGTATGCAAGCTGCTTAAGTCCATTTATGGACTAAAGCAGGCATCGCGGAGTTGGAACATCTGTTTTGATGAGACAGTCAAAGAATATGACTTTATCAAAAATCCAGATGAACCGTGTATATATAGTAAAGTTGTAGCCAGAAGTGTTGTATTCCTCGTCTTGTACGTGGATGACATTCTATTGATAGGAAATGACATTCCTATGCTACAATCTGTCAAAGGATTCTTGTCACACAGATTCTCGATGAAAGACCTGGGTGATGCCTCTTACATTCTGGGGATCCGGATCTATCGTGATAGATCCAAGAGGATGTTGGGACTTTCGCAGTCCAGGTTTATCGACACTGTACTGAAAAGATTCAGTATGGAAGATTCTAAGCGCGGTAATCTACCGGCTTGTCACGGAATCACCCTCTCCAAAGAGATGTCTCCCAAGACTGATTCGGAAAGGGAACGCATGTCTATTATACCCTACGCTTCTGCGGTAGGCTCTATAATGTATGCGATGTTGTGTACCAGACCAGATGTAGCTTACGCACTGAGCGTGGTAAGCCGGTATCAGTCAGACCCAGGGGAGAAGCACTGGATAGCAGTAAAGAACATTCTCAAGTACCTGAGAAGGACTAAGGAGATGTTCTTGGTTTACGGCAGAAAAGACCTCAGGTTAGAGGCCTTTGCTGATTCCGGCTTCCAGGGTGATAAGGACGATTCCAAGTCCATGTCGGGTTATGTCTTTACCCTCAATTGAGGGGCGGTGTGCTGGAAGAGCTCCAAGCAGGACACCGTTGCTGACTCAACGATGGAAGCGGAGTATATAGCTGCTTGCGATGCCGCAAAAGAAGCAGTCTGGATGAAGAAGTTCCTAACAGAACTTCAGGTGGTTCCTACCATAGTTGATCCAATACCTCTGTATTGCGACAACAACGGAGCTATAGCTTTAGCGAAGGAACCAATGTCCCATCAGAAGTCCAGACACATCTTAAGGCGGTATCACCTGATCAGGGAGATCATTGATCGTCAGGAGATCGAGGTTCGGAGAGTTGCTTCTGAAGAGAACATTGTTGATCCATTCACAAAGGCCCTACCTCAGATTCAGTTCGAGAGGCTACTCGAGATCATCGGTCTTCGATACGCCAGTACATGGCCCTAGTGCAAGTGGGAGATTGTTAGTGTTTATGCCCTAGAAGGCCATTACTGTATCATACTAGTTTGTATATTACTTAATGGAAGCTTGGGATATTCACATGTATATAACAGTCTTGCTAAACATGGTAGTATGCTACTTGGTTTTTCTATCTTAATATGTGAGTATACGTATTGATTGAGCTCTTAGGATCTTGTTTGACTACCAGCGTTATGATGGCAGTCACACTAGTGGGGGCTGGGTAGTCTACAAGCACATCCTTATTCAGGTCCCTAGTCGTTGGATTATCGAGACAGGGCATCGATACTCCGGAGTAGACTAGTGTGTACGCTTCTCATCCCAGTTGGGGAGATGGTCTGTCCCACAGCCATCAGTACGTCGTACTGGAGATAGTATGCAGGTGCTCGTTAGGTTACGGGTACACCGGACAGGACTCACAGGGAACTGTTGGTTGGTTTTATACCAGTCGTCAGTGAGCAGTTCCCAGGTGACATGAGTACAGCATAGTCCGCAGACTTGACACTGCTACTTCGCCTCGAGTGTGTCCCACTGTTCTTAGATTGCTACCCTACCACGGCTCAAAGGAGTCGTGCAAACAGGTAGCAGTTGGGTGCAGTCCCGAGCACTTGGAGGCAGTGGCGGTTAGACAGGATTCATCTCTCCCGGTATTGGGAGTTGATATCGCGCTGTGTCAAAGAGGCATTACGCAAAGTCCCTGGCCAGGGCAAGCGAGATTTGCTGGTAGGTTCCAGTAGTTTCTCAGGGTGTAATGGGCTTCCCTCCGACACGACTTATA
The DNA here is from genome assembly GCA_030015575.1 of Agapanthus africanus. Taxonomy (NCBI): domain Eukaryota; kingdom Viridiplantae; phylum Streptophyta; class Magnoliopsida; order Asparagales; family Amaryllidaceae; genus Agapanthus; species Agapanthus africanus. Next base: position 153,284,145 of record JASDDO010000028.1, on the reverse strand, counting down.
CCGCTATTAGGGGACTGACGCTTGCTGCCCCCTTAGGCCCGATATGCGATAGTCTAAGACGAACGGACCGGACTGTATGGAGATTGTCACAGCAGGCTCAGTAGGAGTTCGGATGGGTTTCCTCATCGGCCTTCTTATCGACATCTACCTGGGGACCGTTACGTACAGCTAGTGCCGCTTGCGGTCTGTGGTTAAACCCACTGCCAGCGTAGTAGTCGAGTCTCTAGAGTCCCACACAGAGAGTTTCCCTACTCCAGGCGAAACGATATAGAGGTCGTATGGTTTTACGACAAGGGTTCGGACGCATACGTGTGTTTACGCACGTACGACTTTCGGACAGTTTTTACCAGTCGGCTTTGGTTTAAGCCAGTTACTGGTATCCGGTTATTGGATTTATACAGTCTAAAGTTTTTCCGTATTTTTGCGGAAAGGAGGGGCGTTCTCGTAATTGCGCGAGAAGCTTCTAGAAGGTGGTGACTAAGGAGGTTTAGGTGGCATATACAATGAATGTGATTAGTGAGTCATATGGATGATTCATCCATGTCATTAATGCATCATAAATGCTTAATGACTCATGGATGTGAATCATCACTAGATATTATCAAGCATGGTTGTTAAATTCATTTCTTTTCTTTTCTTGATAAAAAGAAATGCTTGATATATATTATGATAACTCATTATTCTCACTTCATTATTATGTTCATCTTCTCTCTCCTCAAGCTCTCCCTCTTCAAACCCTAATCCTCCCCTCTCATGTGTTGAGTACAAGGATTAGTTAGACTAATTAAACCATAACCCTCACTCTATATCACCTAGCTTCTTTGATTAGCACTTAAAGAAGGTTAGTTGCCTCAAGTTTAGAGGCTAAGCTTGGAGTAAAGCTCTCGGGTGGATCGTCTACTACTTCGAGAAGGCCGAGGAGGAGGTGGAGTTCGTAAAGACGAAGGACACGGTTCTTTAGGTATAATCCCTTTATATAGTAGTTGTTAACTTCTATGTTTGATGTTAGTTATCGTTTAGCTTCGATTCATGCGGTTAGTCGATGTTTAAGCAAAGAACAAGATCGTTTTTCATATTTCCGCCTCCCCGCTAGTCGTGGGGTGTTGTACATCGACTTACAATGAACAAACACCCCCAAACTTATCTTTTGCTCGTCCTCGGGCAAACCTAGTTTTATTCTTGAAAAAGACCTAGCATCACTTTCGCAGGGAAACGCGATTGCACTGAGCTCGTGCAACAAGCCGTTAAACCTCTAGGTGTCCGTAGTAGGAGGAGTGTTTTCTCCTGAGGGTTTTCAGCGGATACTACCCACAAAATCCTATCAATTTGGTTTATCGACTTTCATTCTCCAATTAAGTTTTCTAACAAGAACTCTATTATCTTCGACTCAGAAATTATCCACCCGTATTCTTCACGCTTCCTTATCATTTAACTTAAGATTATATATATTCTTGTGAATTTACTTAGCTTTTAGCATCTTTAAGTTTTCCTTCTAAAGTTCCATCTCAACTTAGGAATTTTTATCATCTCTATTAAGGATACAAGTCCTATTTTTCATTCCTATCTCTCATCTAAACCCCAATCACATACCCCTACGTGTGTGTATATATCACCCCTACACTTGGAAATTCAAATCAAGCTATCATACTCTTGTCCGTCGTCCAAAGCACTTCTTAATTGGTGAATTTTTAGATGAAATTTGCTCACACATCCTTCATGCGACCGTTAATACTTCTTGAGGTACCAACAACCGATTACAAAATGTGTTTGCACATTAAAACGTAATTCATAGTCTTGTAACACCTAAGGCTTTAGCAGTGGCTCCCAAACCAGTTGGTTTAAGGAACTAGGTGATGAAGCACCCTCGCTAAATATTTTTTTCTATATTTGCAGCCTTAAGTAATTACAAAAACCAGTGTTCATTTTTTTTCTTTATTCACACTTGTATTTTATTGTATTTTTCTTCGTACTAAGGGCTTTAGACAAGAGCATTTCAAGGTTTCTTCTACTATTCCAAGTTTCAAGGTTCGTGTTTGTGCAATTTGTAGGGTATATATTTTCAGAATTTAGATTTAAGCTTAGGAATTATTTTTCAAACTTATACTTTAATAAAAATATCAATACTTTTCCCTTATTTTAACTTAGCCCAATAAGTCAACTCGAAATTTGCCTATTTCTAAATAAACTATAAAGACATATACTTTCTACCGTTAAATTTTAAGAAAGGTTAGTTTTAGGGTTTTTAATTTATGAAATCTAAGATCTAGTTGTTCCTAGCTAGTTAACCTATTTGTCAAACTCAAGTCAATTAAGGCCAAAATTGAATGTTTTAATTTTTATAATTTATCAAAGTTTTAAATTTTTATGGGTTTTAAAATAAATATGCAAATACAAAAATGTACATATGAATGCGAAGGAAGAAGGCTTACCGAGCACACCCCCAAACTTAAACTTGACAGTGTCCTCACTGTCATGCTATACCAAGAGGGTCAAAATGTCGGCACTCCCCTGTTTATTTATTTATAGTTTTTTTTTATATAATTTTTTATAATTTTTATGGGTTTTTAAAATATATATATATATATATATATATTTATACAAAATGGTCCCCCCAAACTTATGTGAGACAGTGTTTCCACTGTCTTAAGCGTTAAAGTTCAGAGTTAGGAAGGAGAAAAATCAAACAATACAAGGCCTTACACAGGCTAAAGGTTAGCACCGACCATTCAAAAATTCTATCGTGATAATGGTAGGGTTGGTGAAAAAATGGAGTGTAGAGAAAGGAGTTGAGAAACACACGAGACCGTATGGGAAGAAAGGTGGAATATGGTCTCGGTGGAGTAGAAGAATGGCGGAAAAGAGAAAGAAGTGTAGTACGAACTTGAGGGTGTAAATCGAGTGAATAAATTAGCGCAATTTGTGATGACCGATGTGTTAAAAGCGATTGTGCCAATTTATCAACCCGTAGAGAAATGGGGTCAAATCCCTCAAGATTCGCAAGAAAATATGGGTACGTTGAACTTGGTAAACCATCCATTGGAAGCGGAAACACAACGGATTCTTGCGCGGTCGAAGCGATGGAAAGGACGAAGGGGAGTGATTTAGGGATAGTCTTATTCTCACCTAAGTAATCTGTCTCGAATTCGAAGGATTCCATCAATGGTTCGAAATGACTGTAAGCAACCGAGTCTGATGGTTCAACTAACTCATCTGAAAATTCAAAGGACTCAAACTCGGGCGGTGAGTCTTCAAAATCGTTCGAAAAAGTGAAACACTCGTAATCGTTATCAGCTGTGAGAACTGTGTCAGATTCAAAGAGGAACGCACTAGTGGCGTCAAAACTGCTGTGATCGAACAGAAATTTTTTGAGCTCACAATCCTCCTCCGTGATCTTTTGCGTGGTCGGAACGATGGAAAAGAGGGGGGGTGATTTAGGAAGTATAACAGTTAAAACTTCAGGAGGATGAACTGGAAAATCCGACTCATCAAACAAAAATGGTTCATCCTCAATACTATCCTCAATACTCTCCTCAATGCTATCCTCATGATTCTCCTCAAAAGTTATCTCATCCATGCTATTATCATCGAAATCAAGACGCGTATGAGGTTTGGGAGAAACATTTAATGATTCATGATGATGAATTGGAGATAAAATTTCAGTCAAATCTATGGGTTCATCATCCAAAATATTCCCTGCGTCAATATCCTCAATCAAGTGAAAATCAATTTTTTCGGACACCTCATCAAAAGCATGGATATTTATCAATTCAGGTTCTAGATTGGAGGTGTAAAGGTAAAAAGAATTAGGTTTGGGTTCACTTGAAAAGGGCTCTTCACAATCTGGCAAATCAAGCACTACAAAGTCGCACAACTCATTAAACGTTTTATTTTCAACTGGTGAATCATTTGGGACACTTGTTTGGAAACTGGAGTTGTGGGATTCAATTGGGGATGGGTAGGTTTGATTTGGAAGTGTGCACAGCTCACTCTCACCACTCAAATTCTCACTCTGTCCAACCGCCTCATCATACATTGGAATTTTTGGAGCTAGTTGGAAACTAGCTACCGGGTCACTAGGTTGCATAAAGGCGGCAATAGACGCATCCAAATTCCTCATCTGTCGGTTTGTTGCTGCAATGTACGCTTCCAACGACTGTTCCAGACTAGACATGTGTTGTGAAGGGGTTTCAGTAAAAGATTCAAAATTGTTTGGATACGTGAAACTCCCAAATGGTTGTGTAGAATCAATGTCTAAGGAAGGTGTGAAAGTCGGGTAGGACTGGTAGGAATTGAATGGTTGGACAAGAGTAGGATCAACATTTGGATAAAAAGGTGAATGGACTTGTTGATCCCAAGAAATGGAAGTGGTGAAAGGAGTGAAAGATCGGTTACGAGATTTTTCAATATGTTCAGCGATAGACGTGGGTTCCGGAGTTACAACAGAACTCAAAAAAGGAGTATCAACGTAAGAAGGTTGTGAAGGTTGAAATGGTTGATACAAAGTGGATTGTGGAGTCGAACTGTTTCTCCTAGACGTTTCTATTCGATCTTTCAAAGAAATTTTTGGCATGGAGGGGTCATCCGTAATTCGACCAAAACAATTCGCGTATGAAGCAATGTTTGGATGAGGGTACCAAAGTTCGACAAGAGATTTGTGAGGTGGGGTACCCATGATGTAAGAAAGGAGAAGAAAAAGAATGTGGGGTGCACGGATTTCTTAGCGACAAGTTGCAAGTTTTTGTAAAAAAAATTTCCTTTTTTTCTTTTTGTGTTTTTTTTTATGTGGAGCTTTTTGCAAAAAAGATTTTCGATAAAAGGCTTAGACACACGTTCAATCAATCACAAATGCACAATCAAGCCTAGATCTAGGGTCACCTAGGTCAGCTAGACAGCTCATAACTGTTCCAAAGGGCAAGAAGTAGGACCTCAAATCGCCTCTTCACCGCCAATTGTGGCCAGGTAAGCACAAGTAGAGAAAGGAGGGATCCGCTCACGAATCACCGTGAGACGGGCCTTTTAAAATTACCTTTCACTACCTGTCTAGTCTAGACACCACAAAATCAGGTTAGGATCAACGGTCGATGCCTACAACTATTCCTTTGTCCTATTGAGCGCGAAGTCCTTAGGGCTGAGTCTAATCTTTTTTTAATTAATTGGTGGTCAATGTAATATGCCTTATGTAATTTTTGGGGTCCTGGGAAGGGTAATGAAATCCCCACCCAATCTGGATTGGTGTAAAAGCCCCTTAAAGTCAATTTAAAATATGCAAAGCAGTAACACAATCACTTGCAAAAAAAAATTTTTTTTTAGCGCGGCGCAAAGAATCCTGTACAAGATCAATTATTGGAAGGGGGAGAGATTTTATTTATTTTTTTGGCGCAAAGAATCCTGCAGGAAATTTTTACAGAGGAGATATTGGGGTTCAGAAGGAGAACAGAAGACTTACAGTGAAATTTGGTCAACTGCTGACGTCAGCAGACCACGGTTCCACCGCCAGAAGGGTGTTGTTGCCGTGTTTCCACGGTCGGCTATGTGGCTCGGTTCTCAAAAATCTTTCTTCTCCTCTGTTTTTATTTTCCTCTGTTGTTCAGATCTGCCGTTTTCTGTTTTACTCTCTGGAATTTTCCAGATCTGAATTTGTTCTTCGATCCTGCATAATTCAAACAAAAATACCCTTCACAAAATAACAAGATGATAAATTTTTTATATTATTTTTATTTTTCAGTTTTTATGATTTTTCAATTTTCTATTAACCCGAAATTGCAAAAAGAAAATACTACGCCATCCCCGGCAACGGCGCCATTTGATTTGTCAAAGAATATTTATAACCGCAATCAAGAACGGCGTCGCTTGGTAGCTAGCCGGTGAGTACGGGTCGGTCCACAGGGATTTTGTGTATTTCCTATTTGTTCTAACGAGTTAATTCCGATTGTTGTCGGATTGATTATCACTAAAAACTAAACTGATCTAGACTAGGATTAAAATCTAGTTAGGTTTAAGTTTAGGTTAAATTTGGAAAGTCAATATTCCTCACCACTTTCTATGCCCTATTTAAGATCTATGAGATGTTATGATAATAATTAATAAAGTGGATTAGTACGATCGGGAAGAAATGATGTTTCTTCCTCTAGGTTCTTGTCCTTCCTTTCTTAATTCTTACCCTAACCTCCATGGAAAACATACGCGGCCGGTCGTTTATACTACGGTATCACCACTATCTCGTGGGATAGGGTGCCGTAGGGAGCGGTGTGTGCATGTATGCATGGAGTCCTATAAAAAACGTATGATGGGCATAAAAGGGGTGAGAGATCTTCATCTCTCAAGCCTTCCCCAAATCTAACCCTAACAAGTGAGGAGACTACTCACTCATTAGGGAATTGATTAACATGTTCTAAACTAATTAACTAGGGCAGAGAATAAAATCTAAACTAGGGCAGAAAGGAAAATTATACTAGGGCAGATAATAAAATTAATTAGGGCAAGAATAGAAAACTTACTCTAATTTGATGCACTCTTCATACTTTACAAGAATTGAAATTCTGAATTTAGATAGATACAATGAGGCACAAGAAGAGGCATACCTCAAAAGAGGTTTTAGGGCTTTTATTTATAGAGTATAGAAAACCCTAGGATTACAGTCGACGCACATCTGCTTTTACAATTTTACCCCCTAAGAAACCTAGTCAACGCATCGACGCGCCGCCACAGAAATTTCCACCGATACGTGTCTCGTACGGCCGTGAATCCGCGGTCGTAGGCCCTGTTTAGCTGCGGATCCACGGCCAAATAGTGGAGTCTTGGGATTCTTTTTCCTGGGGATCTTTCTACTGCTTTTGGCTTTCTGTTTCTTTGCATGGTTTCTCAGTTTGTCTTCTAGATTTCTTCCAGATTCCCACAGTGAATAAAGTCGTGGACTTTTACCGCTTGCTTCGTGTCGAAGTTTTGAACCTTGCGCTGCCTTTGTGCTTTGTGAACTTTTTTGTTGATCTTCGTTTAGTCTTCAAACTGTAGGCATGATTAAGATCTTTCCGTTCGTTGGTCGTAGTCTCACTTTTGTATTGTCTTTTCCTTGTTTTCACTGTTTTTGTTCCGAGAACGTGTAACCTGCAACTATGTAGCAGACATGGGTCAAAAGCACCTGTTTATTTGTAAAATGACTAAGAATGGGGAATATAATAATGCAAAATTATGATATGAACAGGACCACGGATCAGGTAGTGGGAGTCACGAATGACTCTGTCCCGTTATCCCCCGGGACCACGGATCAAGTAAGAATCACGAATGATTCTGTCCCGTTATCCTCCGGGACCACAGATCAAGTAATACCCTTTTAAGCTACATTTCAGTTACACTTTTGAGTTCCCCATGCCCCTAAGGTTATGTGTTCAAGTCAGGTATTGATAATCTGGAGCTAATGCCAACACAGGATCTAGCAAGTACAGGTTTGTCTATGCAGACAACAGGATACGTTCGTCAGGACAACATGTCAGGATTGTCGGCATTAGAAACAGGATCGGATAACATGTCAAATAGTGGTGTATCAGGTCATGACAGGTAGTGCACAGGTATCAAACGGATGCTCATAATAAAACTGTAGCAAGTACGGGTGCACGATAAAAGTACGGATGCACAGTAAAACACGGATGCACAAATATCTATAAGGGATTTCATCTGCAACTTCATGACTATGTAGGATGCACATTATCAAGCATGGGGTGCTAATATAACAGTAACATGAAATAATATGATCTGTAGATGCAACTATACATATATTAAATGATACGGATGCACACGGGTATCCGAAAACAGTAAACATTAATATGGATGTACAATACAATCAACATGTGATATTTTTATTCATATGGATGCAAAATATATAACATGGCATGTAGCAAGATAAACTTGCATAGGACTAGATATGTAAATAACGGTATGGATGCATACGGGTATCGAAAAACTGTAAAATTGTAATATGGATGCATAATAAAATAAACATGTAATATTTTTATTCATATGGATGTAAAATATATATCATATAGCATGTAGCAAGATAAACTTGCCTGAACGGATCTCACGACGGATGCGTACGGCACGCCTGACATCGGGTAAACGTTGCAACGTACACACGGCGCACAAAACAGAACTAGGCAAAGCAAGAACGTGACCATACTGGCTGGGGATGTCCACTGGGTCACCCGGATCATCGGCGGCGGACACGGCTCCGACGATGAGGGTTCAGGCGAGGGTTACAATGGCCGAATTTTTAGGGTGCAGGGGTATGTCGGTTGGGTTTGCAGGGTTGAGGAAGAAGTGCAGTGGTGGTGATGATGAAGGTCAGAAGGGGTTGAGGAAGGTCGTGGACGGCAAGGCGGTCGCCGGCAGTTGTCGACGCAGGCGAGGTGCAGGGACAAGGGTTGCAGGCGCGGGTTCTGTGCAAGGGTTCGAGCTTGGGAAAAGAGGTAGAGAAAGAAGGAGAAGGAGGTGAGATGGTCTAGGAATGTTTGACGACGGCGAAGCGAAGTCAGCGACGAGGACAGAGGCAATGATGGGTGCAGTGTTGGGTTCGAGTGTTGGGTTGTTGCAGGGAGTGAGTTGGCTTCAGGGAGAAGGAGGATAGGGAGGTGATGCTGGTGACAAGGGGAGGCCGACGAGGATGGTCGGCGGTGAGGGTAAGCACGGGCGAAGGCAGGGGCGCGTCATGGGTTTAGTAGCGAAGCAGGGTTGGGGGCGGGAAAATTTAAAGTAAGAAGAAAGAGAGAGAGAACGTGAGGATTAATAATTAGGTTAGGTAAAATAAAATATTGTATATGAAATCTATATATAATAGGGGGGAGAGATCTGGCAGGGATTGTGAGGTAGAGAGAGAGACGACTAGTGGAGAGAGAGAGAAGTTAGGATAGATTAGGATTTTAGATTATAATATATATATATATATATATATATATATATATATATATATTAGTTAAGAAATGTATATAAAACGGTTTTAGAATATTATATTATATATACATTTTGATTTTGGCCGATACAAAAATACTCCAAAACACGTCCGGATCGGGTCTAAAATTACGATTTAAAAATACGGATAATATACGTATCAAACAAAACCAAAATAGGATATCCAGGTCACGAAAAAACATACCCCTAATAACGGATACACGTAGCATGCACGTAACTATCCAAACGAGTCCGTTTCACTGAACGGGATGGGAACACGATATACGGATGCCACGACAAGGTTAGGGGTATGATGCAGGCCATGCTAGATATTTTTAAAATATTTTATTTGATTTTATTTATTATAAAAAATGTAGATGCCAGATATAATGCTAGTATGCAGTATAAAAATATGAAAGTGCATGGATTCTCATAAATAGCCGAGATAGATCCAAAACAGAAATCAAGACGGGTTTCCAGCAAGCGGGTCGGGTCGGATGCAAATAAAAATACCAATTACACTATTCGCACCCAAACACAATAAATCAAGAAATAGCCATAAATAAAGAATACCCAAGAAAACTGGTATAAATGAACTATGGTGTTACAGGGGCAAAGAAATTCGGACCCTCATGATTGTAAAATGTGTTAGTATTCATGGATTCATGTACTAGGGGGACTCTTGAGATTTCATTGGATTCATACTCAAACTATCTCAACACCTCACGTAATTTAATTTACAATTAATGTCACACGTCTAACTCGAAGCCATGAATACATAAGAGAGAGAGTACAAGTTCATGTTTCAAATTGAGTTCATGTCAAGTGCATTGTCATGACCCGTAATTTAGCACGTAACCGGCACTTAAATCACGCAACGTCTAAAGGCGTAACGTAATTCAAGTAAGCCGAAGTCCAAAAAATCTAAACCTTTCTGCGGAAAATAGTGGGGGGTGCAGTTTTGAAACATCTTATAAGAAATTCGAGCCTTCATTTTTAAAAGTATAAGTTATATAATAGAAAAAGGTAATGAATGTATACTATCTTGAAAACATTTTCGTCCTTGAAATTTTTGGGCAGCACCTTGTTCATATCATAATATTGCATTATTATATTCCCCATTCTTATTCATTTTACAAATAAACTGGTGCTTTTGACCTATGTCTGCTACATAGTTGCAGGTTATAGGTTCTCGGAGCAAAAACAGTGAAAAAGATGAAAAGACGATACAAAAGTGAGACTACGACCAACAAATGGAAGAATCTTGATCAAGCCTACAGTTTGGAGAATAAACGAAGATCAATAGACAATTTCATAAAGAACAAAGGCAGCGCAAGGTTCAAGACTTCGACACGAAGCAAGCGGTAAAGTCCACGATATTGTTCACTGTGGAAATCTGGAAGAAACCAGAAGACCATCTGAGAAACCAAGTGATGGAAATAGAAGAAACAAAGCAACAGAAGATTCCCTAAAGATTTAAGCTTAAGATTCCACTGGTTGGCTGCGGAACCGCGGCCAAACATGGGTTTTGGCCGCGGTTCCACGGCCGTGCGTCGCCCGTGTCGGTGGAAAATTTCTATGGTCGCTGGCGACGCGTTGACTAGTCTTTCTTAGGGGGTAAAATTGTAAATGCAGACGTGACTCGAATGTAACCCTAGGGTTTCTATGTTCTATAAATAGAAACCCTAAAACCTTTTTTAGGTTATGCCTCTTCTTATGCCTCATTTCATTTTATCAAAAATTCAGATCTGTAAATTTCTGCAATGTATGAAGAGAGTATCAAATAAAAATTAGGAGTAAGTTTTCTTTTCATTGCCCTAATTAAATTTCATTTCCATGCCCTAGGTAATTTCTTTCTTGCCCTAGTATAGATCTTTATTCTCTGCCCTAATTAGATAGTTAGAAAATGTTTTTCAATTCCCTAATGAGTGAGTAGTCTCCTCGCTTGTTAGGGTTAGATTTGGGGAAGGCTTGAGAGATGGAGATCTCTCACCCCTTTCTTGCCCATCACACGTTTTTATAGGACTCCATGCATACATGCACACACCGCTTCCTGCGGCACCCTATCCCACGAGGTAGCGGTGATACCGTAGTATAAATGATCGGTTGTGCGTGTTTTCCATGGAGATTATGGTAAGAATTAAGAAAGGAAGGATAAGAACCTAGAGGAAGAAACACCGTTTCTTCCCAATAGTACTAATCCACTTTATTAATTATTACCATAACACCTCATAGATCTTAATTAAGGCATAGAAAGCGGTGAGGAATATTGACTTTCCAAACTTAGCCTAAACCTAACCCTACCAAGATTTAGATGAACTTAGTTTTTTAGATTTAATCAATCCGACACCAATCGGAATTAATTCGTTAGAACAATTAGAGAATACACAAAATCCCTGTGGACCGACTCGTACTTACCGGCTAGCTACCAAGTGACGTCGTTGTTGATTGCGGTAACAAATTCTTTGATCAATCAAATGGCGCCGTTGCCGGGGATGGCGTTGTTATTTTCTTTTTGTAATTTCGGGTTAATATAAAATTGAAAAATCATAAAAACTGAAAAATAAAAAAAATATAAAATTTTTTATCATCTTGTTATTTTGTGAAGGGTATTTTCGTTTGAATTGTGCAGGATTGAAGAACATATTCAGATCTGGAAAAATCCAGAGAGCAAAACAGAAAACCGTAGATCTGAACAAACAGAGGATAATCAGAACAGACAGTAGAAGATTTTTTGAGGCCAGATCCTTCTTTCTCACCGCGAAACCGTGGCAAGGAGGGTGTTTCGGCGGCGGAAGCGCGGTCTTGAGGTGACGTCAGCAAGAAAAATCCCCTCTGTAAGCTTCTTCTCTTCTTCTGAAACCCCATTATCTCCTCTGTAAAAAAATTTCCTGCAGGGTTCTTTGCGCAAAAATTTCTCCCCCTTCTCCAATAATTGATCTTGTGCAGGATTCTTTGCGCCGCGCTAAAAAATTGTTTGCAAGTGTTTGATTGTGTTTACCGCTTTGCATATTTTAAATTGACTTTAAGGGGCTTGAACACCAATCCAGATTGGGTAGGGATTTCATTACCCTTCCCAGGACCCCAGAAATCACATAAGGAGTATTGCATTGACCATCATTTAATTAAAAAATATTAGACTCAGCCCTAAGGACTTCGCGCTCAACAGGACAAAGGAATAGTTGTAGGCATCGACCATTGATCCTAAGCTGACTTTGTGGTGTCTAGGCAAGTGTGTCTAAGGCGAGTGGTTACTTAATTAGGCCCACTACTTACGTAGTGGAGAACCTCCCACTTATCTGGCACTTACCTAGCCACAATTGGCGGTGAAGAGGCGATTTGAGGTCCTACCTCTTGCCCTTTGGAACAGTTAGGAGCTGTCTAGCTGACCTAAGTGACCCTAGATCTAGGCCTGATTGTGCATTTGTGGTTGATTGAACGTGTGTCTAAGCCTTTTATCGAAATTCTTTTTCGCAAAATGCTCCACATAAAAAAAAGCACAAAAAGAAAAAAGAAAATTTTTTACAAAAACTTGCTACTTTTTGCAAAGAAATCCGTGCACCCCACATTCTTTTTCTTCTCCTTCTTACATCATGGGTACCCCACCTCCCAAAACTCTTGCCGAACTTTGGTACCCTCATCCAAACATTGCTTCATACGCGAATTGTTTTGGTCGAATTACAGACGACCCCTCCATGCCCAAAATTTCTTTGAAAGATCGAATAGAAGCGTCTAGGAGAAACAGTTCGACTCCGCAATCCACTTTGTATCAACCATTTCAACCTTCACCACCTTCTTATGTTGATACTCCTTTTTCGAGTACTGTTCTAACTCTGAAACCCATGTCTATTGCTGAACACATTGAACAATCTTGTAACCGATCTTCCACTCCTTTCAACACTTCCAGTTCTTGGGATCAACAAGTCTATTTACCTTTTTATCCAAATGTTGATCCCACTCCTATCCAACCATTCAATTCCTACCAGTCTTATCCGACTTTCACACCTTCCTTAGACACCGCTTCTACACAACCATTTGGGAGTTTCACGTATCCAAACAACTTTGAATCTTTTACTGAAACCCCGCCACAATCCATGTCTAGTATGGAACAGTCATTGGAAGCTTATATGGTAGCGACAAACCAAATAATAAGGAATGTGGATGTGTCCATGGCCGCCCTTATGTAACCTAGTGACCCGGTAGCTAGTTTCCAACTAGCTCCAAATTTTCCAATGTATAATGAGGCGGTTGGACAGAGTGAGAATTTGAGTGGAGAGAGTGAGCTGTGCACCCTTCCAAATCAAACCTACCCATCACCAATTGATTCCCACAACTCCAGTTTTCAAACAAGTGTCCCAAATGATTCACCAGTTAAAAATAAAACGTTTAATAAGTAGTGCGACTTTGTAGTGCTTGATTTGCCAGATTGTGAAGGGTCTCTTTCGAGTGAAACCGTCACCAATCCTTTTGACCTCTACACCTTCAATCTAGAACCTGAATTGATAAATATCCATGCTTTTGATGAGGTGTCCAAAAAAATTGATTTTCACTTGATTGAGGATATTGACGCAGGGAATATTTTGGATGATGAACCCGCAGATTTGACTGAATTTTTCTCTCCAATTCATCATCCCGGATCATTAAATATTTCTCCCGAACATCATATGCGTCTTGATTTTGATGATAATTGCATGGATGGGATAACTTTTGAGGAGAATTATGAGGATAGTATTGAGGATAGTATTGAGGATGAACCATTTTTGTTTGATGAGTCGGATTTTCCAATTCATCCTCCTGAACCTTTAACTGTTATACTTCCTAAATCACCCCTCCCCCCATCCTTCCAATCGTTCCGACCACGCAAACGATCATGCAGGAGGACTGTGAGCTTGAAAAATTTCTGTTGGATCACAGCAATTTTGACGCCACTAGTGCATTCCTCTTTGAATCAGACACAGTTCTCACAGCCGATAACGATTACGAGTGTTTCACTTTTTCGGACGATTTTGAAGACTCACCGCCCGAGTTTGAGTCCTTTGAATTTTCAGATGAGTTAGTTGAACCATCAGACTCGGTTGCTTACACTCATTTCGAACCATTGATGGAATCCTTCGAGTTCGAGACAGATTACTTAGGTGAGAATAAGAATATCCCTAAATCACTCCCTTTCGTCCTACCTATCGTTTCGACCGCGCAAGAATCCGTCACGCTTCCATTTTCAATGGATGGTTTACCAAGTTCGACGTACCCATGTTTTCTTACGAATCTTGAGGGATTTGACCCCATTTCTCGACGGGTTGATAAATTAGCACAATCGCTTTTAACACATCGGTCATCACAATTTGTGCTAATTTATCCACTCGATTTACACCATCAAGTTCGTACTACACTTCTTTCTCTTTTCCGCCATTCTTCTCCTCCACCGAGACCATATTCCGCCCTTCTTCCCATACGGTCTCGTGTGTTTCTCAACATCTTTTTCTACACTCCATTCTTTCACCAACCCTACCATTATCACGATAAAATTTTTGAATGGTTGGTGCTAACCTTTGGCCTGTGTAAGGCCTTGTATAATTTGATTTTTCTCCTCCCTAACTCTAAACTTTAACGCTTAAAATAGTGGAAACACTGTTTCACTTAAGTTTGGGGGGATCTTTTTGTATATATTTTTTGTTTTTCTTTTAACAATAAAAAAATTAAAAAAATTGTAAATAAATAAACAGGGGAGCGCCGACAATTTTGACCCCCTTGGTGTAGCCTGACAGTGAGGACACTATCAAGTTTAAGTTTGGGGGTGTGCTCGGTAAACTTTCTTATGTCACATTCATGTGTATATTTTTGCATTTGCATATTTATTTTAAAACCCATAAAAATTGAAAAATTATAAAAATTATAAAAATTAAAACATTCAATTTTGGCCTTAATTGACTTGAGTTTGACATTACGGTTAACTAGCTAGGAACAACTAGACCTTAGACTTGGTAAATTAAAAACCCTAAAAATAAACTTTCTTAAAATTTAACGGTAGAAAGTATATGTCTTTGTAGTTTATTTGGAAATAGGCAAATTTTGAGTTGACTTCTTGGGCTAAGTTAAAACAATGGAAGAGTATTGAAATTTTTATTAAAGTGTAGGTCTGAAAAATAATGCATAAGCTTAAGTCTAAATTCTGAAAATATATACCCTACAAATTGCACAAATACGAACCTTGAAACTTGGAATAGTAGAAGAGACCTTGAAATGCTCTTGTCTAAAGTCCTTATTACGAAGGAAAAGAAGAATAAAAATACAAGTGTGAATAAAGAGATAAAAAAATGAACACTGGTTTCTGTAATTACTTAAGGCTGCATAAATAGAAAAAATATTTAGCGAGGGTGCTTTATCACCTAGTGCCTTAGACCAACTGGTTTCGGAGTCACTGCTAAAGCATTAGGTGTTACAAGACTAGGAATTACGCTTTAATGTGCAAACACATTTTGTAATCGGTCGTTGGTACCTCAAGAAGTATTAACGGTCGCATGAAAAATGTGTAAGCAATTTCATCTAAAAATTCACCAATTGAAAAGTACTTTGAACGATGGACAAAAGTATAATATCTTGATTTGAATTTCCAAGTGTAGGGGTGATATATACATACACATAGGGGTATGTGATTGGGGTTTAGATAAGAGATAGGAATGAAAAATAGGACTTATATCTTTAGTAGAGATGATAGAAATTCCTAAGTTGAGATGGAACCTTAGAAGGAAAACTTAAAAGATGCCAAAATCTAAGCAAATTCACAAGAATATATATAATCTTAAGTTAAATGATAAGGAAGAGTGAAAAATACGGGTGGATAATTTATGAGTCGAAAATAATAGAATTCTTTGTTTGAAAACCTAATTGGAGAATAAAAGTCAATAGGCCGAATTGATAGGATTTTGTGGGTAGTATCCGCTGAAAACCCTCAGAAGACAACACTCCTCCTACTAGGGACACCTAGAGATTTAACGGCATGTTGCACGAGCTCAGTGCAATCGCGTTTCCCTACGAAAGTGAGGCTGGGTCTTTTTCGAGAATAAAACTAGGTTTGCTCGAGGACGAGCAAAAGATAAGTTTGGGGGTATTTGTTCATATCATAATATTGCATTATTATATTCCCCATTCTTATTCATTTTACAAATAAACAGGTGCTTTTGACCCATGTATGCTACATAGTTGCAGGTTATAGGTTCTCGGAACAAAAACAGTGAAAAAGATGACAAGACGATACAAAAGTGAGACTACGACCAACAAATGGAAGAATCTTGATCAAGCCTACAGTTTAGAGAATAAACGAAGATTAATGGAAAATTTCACAAAGAACAAAGGCAGCGCAAGGTTCAAGACTTCGACACGAAGCAAGCGGTAAAGTCCACGATATTGTTCACTGTGGAAATCTAGAAGAAACCAGAAGACCATCTGAGAAACCAAGTGAAGGAAATAGAAGAAACAAAGCAACAGAAGATTCCTTGAAGATTTAAGCTCAAGATTCCACTGTTTGGCCGCGGAACCACGGCTAAACATGGGTTTTGGCCGCGGTTCCGCGGCCGTGCGTCGCCCGTGTCGGTGGAAAATTTCTATGGTCGCTGGCGGCGCGTTGACTAGTCTTTCTTAGGGGGTAAAATTGTAAATGCAGACCTGACTCGAATGTAACCCTAGGGTTTCTATGTTCTATAAATAGAAACCCTAAAACCTTTTTTAGGTTATGCCTCTTCTTGTACCTCATTTCATTTTATCAAAAATTCAGATCTGTAAATTTCTGCAATGTATGAAGAGAGTATCAAATAAAAATTAGGAGTAAGTTTTCTTTTCATTGCCCTAGTTAAATTTTATTTCCATGCCTTAGGTAATTTCTTTCTTGCCCTAGTATAGATCTTTATTCTCTGCCCTAGTTAGATAGTTAGAAAATGTTTTTCAATTCCCTAATGAGTGAGTAGTCTCCTCGCTTGTTAGGGTTAGATTTGGGGAAGGCTGGAGAGATGAAGATCTCTCACCCCTTTCTTGCCCATCACACGTTTTTATAGGACTCCATACATACATGCACACACCGCTCCCTACGGCACCCTATCCCATGAGGTAGCGGTGATAGCGTAGTATAAACGACCGGTTGTGCGTGTTTTCCATGGAGGTTAGGGTAAGAATTAAGAAAGAAAGGATAAGAACCTAAAGGAAGAAACACCGTTTCTTCCCAATGGTACTAATCCACTTTATTAATTGTTACCATAACACCTCATAGATCTTAATTAGGGTATAGAAAGCGGTGAGGAATATTGACTTTCCAAACTTAGCCTAAACCTAACCCTACCAAGATTTAGATCAACATAGTTTTTTAGATTTAATCAATCCGACACCAGTCGGAATTAACTCGTTAGAACAATTAGAGAATACACAAAATTCCTGTGGACCGACCCGTACTCACCGGCTAGCTACCAAGCGGCGCCGTTGTTGATTGCGGTAACAAATTCTTTGATCAATCACACCTCCCTTGCATATTTTGATCCAAAACCATATACATAACAATATATATGCATCCCCAAGCGGGAGCTAGCTCTTTGCCAATCAGCGGAATTACAACTACGCAATATACATATATACGATGCCCAACGACGAAGATCAACACAGAAAGAATGGGTAAATAAAGCAAGACATCATCATCTCAAGAAGCGAACACATACCTATCGCTCTAAGTCTCGCAAAAACAAGTCTTTCTAGTCTACTAATATACAAATTCTAGTTTCCGATTGATGAAGTTTATCTAGATACAATAAAATATAAGTACGAGAGTGGGCACGATCCAATATGTGTCCCACTTACCAAAGCAAAACACCCTGGATGAAGCTATGTGCCAGCAATACCACTACTGATCCTAAGCGGTCAAACCTGCAAGAACTGTGGCACAACGGGGTGTGTTGCCAACTCATGAGTAGAAAACATCAGTAGGTAGGAATCAAATAAAACAAATATTTACTAGGGCATACTATATCATGAAGGTAATATTATGATATTTAGGGTGACCATGTATGCATATATGTCAACAATAGAGTCAATGCCAATAGCATGTAGAGATAAATATCTGACACCATATGCCTGTATGCATGTGGATACATCCACGTTTCCATCAACGGCACAAATCAATATCATGGAACCTAAGTGTCCAACATCGACATCGAATCATCATGAAAACATATGCATGTATGTATGAGGATATCAACCACGTGTGTCCATCAACGACACATCAAAATCATGGAACCTGAGTGTTCAATATCGACACTCGAAACATCATGAAACCCGTGTCTAGCATTGACACGTAAATCCTTATATCTCGGGCTCCGTCGGTCCGGATTGGCCCACAGGCTCCGTCAGTCCGGATCGGCCCATATCTATCTCATGATTCCGGTCGGTATCCTCCAGATAACCGCCGAGCCCAAAACTATCACCGATAGGTAGTGCTCCCGTGCCAGGCTCGTCGTCTATATCTTGAGCTTCTTGCCCCGGGGTACCTTACCGGGTCCACCATGTACCCGCAGACGGTGCCTCCCACTCCTTGAATCGGGTACGCTTACAACTTAGAACCGAGAAAACTCATGGTGGACAGCTCGAAATATCATATCAAGAGAAACCACATTTTTAAAACAATACACAATTTCCTTTGAAATATAACCATGGTTCTAAAATCCAGAGATCTCATAAAAACAGTATCTCAATGCATATAACCATAAAATATAATGTATGCAATATAGAACAGAAATGTGAGCATATCAAGTATATCATGCAAACGTGTCATATGATGGTACTGAACAATGAATGCACTTTACAAACAAGAATAATATCATGTGTAGCAATTCTACTGTGTAAGTGGCATAGCAATTACCGATGATGAAAGTGTGTGAGCCGGCAATTCTGTGTAAGTGCAACATACGCATCATCGATAATAGTGCAGTGTATTAGCAGATGAAGTCAGGTAAATAAAGGGTATGAAATATCGTATATATATCATAATAAAAGAAATGCGAGCGTATGCAGAAATAAGATATCGTAAGCGCGAACAGTATATAAAATATGCAACTATATAGGAGTCATACAGTTATAGTTTAAAATAGCGTGAATCGTTATTTTTGAAAATAGGGGCCTATGATATTGTTTGGAAAAGATACCATTTGAAAAGTTTATAGTGTCTCCTTGAATTCATCATTTTAAAAAGGGAGTAACGATTCGTAAATTTTGAAATGAGTATGACTCCAAATATATCACAATATATGTATGGCTGTCGGGACCCGTCACCTCTCTGAAGATGTTGAAGGATTACAACGACAAATATCAGAGGAGTTCAGAGATGTACCCTTGAACCAATGTTGGTTGGGAGATCTATAGTCCAATTTGGGACTAAAGTCAGTTTGCAGGTTTATGAGCATATGGGCTCAGTTGATATGAGTTGAACATTTTATTATTCTGGCTATTGAGCCTTCATATGGGCTCGGCCCTTTTAATAATGCGTAGCATTTATCAGAACAAAATATGTTCTGACAGTGAGCCACGTGGCGCGTCAGGCGCCTTGCGCCAAGGAAAGAGCGCATTGCGCTTCTGTTGGATAGCGCACACGAGGAGGATACGTGTCACGCTGAGCACTAGTTTATTGGTACATTGCGCTTTTAGTGTATGAGCGTGTTGCGCTAGTCTGTTGGCGCACCAGTGAGTGACACGTGGCGCGCTTGGCGCTGAGCGTCAGCCCATGAGCGCAGTGCTCTGTTTTTAGAAGCGCAAAGCGCAGATTGTCTCTGGTTGACACGTGGCAGGTTTTGGCGCTGAGCGCCGGTCCAAGGAGCGCAAAGGCGCGGTTCATGAGTGCAAGGCACTTTTTAATAGCGCAAAGCGCTTCTGATCAATTTTAAGATCAAAGAACAAATTTATGTTCTTCAAAGGAGGCTTTGCCTCAAGATCAAATAACAAAAGTTCTTGTTTTTTATAAAAGGCTCTGCCTTTATAGATCAAAAGATCTGTGAATGAAGTAAAATACTTCTTTTAGCCTTTTTATGATTAGATCTTTTTGATCTTTTCCTTTTTATTAAAGACCTTGGTCTTTTTTTATAGATCTAAGATCTTTTTAGAAGATGTTTCTTCTTTTTATGAGATGTTTCATCTCTGTTGTTTAAGAATTAATTCTTTACCTGGAAGAAATGATCTTCTTTTGCTAAAGGCTTGCCTTTCTTTTTCTTTGAGTTTTCTCAAATTTTGCAGAGGGTTTTCTCTCTCTTTTCTGTATGTCTCTCTCTATATTTTAGACTTGAAGTCTAGGGTCCTTTATATAGGGCCAAATGATTTGATGAATTGGTTAAAGAGATCTTTCTCTGATTGATTTGGGAATATTTCCCACCGTTGGATCTTTGATCCTAAGGCTTCTGTTTTATAGAAGATAATCTTCTTGTTTTTAACAAGATTGGAAAGATCTTTCCATAACAGAATTTTAGTTCTGATTAATTAATAATTTATTATTAATAGATCTTTTGATCTGACGGTGGGGGAATTTTAATTCCAGCGCTGGCGCACCTTGCGCTAGCACACCTGCGCTTGACATGTGGCGCGCAGCGTAGAGCGCAGCGCAGAGCGCAGCGCAACTGTGCTAGCACGCCCGTGTTTGACACGTGGCACGCAGCGCAGAGCACAGCGCAACTGCGCTAGCGCGCCCGTATTTGACACGTGGCACGCAGCGCAGAGCGCAGCGCAACTGCGCTAGCGCGCCCGTGTTTGACACGTGGCACACAGCGCAGAGCGCAGCGCAACTGCACTAGCGCGCCCGTGTTTGACACGTGGCACACAGCGCAAAGCACAGCGCAACTGTGCTAGCGTGCCCGTGTTTGACACGTGGCGCACAGCGCAGAGCGCTGGGTCTGAAGCGTTGCTTCAATTTAAATTTTGGAATTTAAACAAAGCTTTGCTCTGATTGGGGGTGCGCTGTCTAGAGCGCAGCGCTCCTGGCGCTGGCGTGTCTGATTTTGATACGTGGCGCGCAGCGCGTAGAATCTGAAGCGTTGCTTCAATTTTTATTTTAGATTTTTAATACAGAGCTTTGCTCTTATTGGGAAAAGGAAGCGTCGCTTCATTTCAAATCTTGAAATTTGAACAGAGCTTTGCTCTGATTGGGGAAACAAATGCCCCCCCACCGTTGCACTTACATAGCCTAAGCGTGAGTGCAGCGGTGGTTGGATCAACTTTTTGGAAGTTGAAATGGCTCTGAATGCCTATAAATAGGACCTTTGGTCCCTTAGATGATTCCCATCTTCTTTCTTGAGAATTTTCTCTTATTCAGAGCATTGCTCTTCAATTTAAGAACTTTTCAAGAGTAAAACTCTGTCAAAACTTAGGTAAAGTTTAAAAAACTTTTAATAAACTAGGGTTTTACCCATTAACAGAACTTTGCTCTTCATAGATCTTTGATCTAAAGAGAACCCTTTCAGTGTTTCATTAATAGAGTTTTGCCCTCTAAAAGGTTTTTATTTATGATTTCTTAATTCATCAATGGAGCTTTGCTCCTTTCAAATCATATAGAAGAACTCTTAAGAGTTTGTTCATGGATCTTGAAGATCAAAAAAAGAAATTTTATTTTTGATGGGTTATATCATCTTCTTAGAGCAAGGCTCTCAGCGTTCTCGGGGAATTTATTAAATTCCCCTCATAACTGATTTTGACAGGTGTCACTCCCGTCCGCAGAGCATTGCTCTCGAGGAGTTTAACTCCCTGTGTCTGGTTTTTCCTCATTGCTAATCTTCTAATGATGTTTCTTTCAGGCACTATAGCTGTTCATTTATACATTCTGAATGAGTTCATTACTTATGAGGATATCGGCGTACAGGGCCGTCACCAAAACCAAGAGTTTACAGATGCCTAATGTGCAGAGATTATGGGTCGTCTGTACGCACGCGTTGGTTGGTTGCTTCCTCGCCGTTCTGCTCTCTTGAAAGTCATACTGGGAGCAATTTGGAGAGAACTTCCGGGGTTTCACAAGGCCATGCCGCTTAATGCGCTGGATGATACTGAAGACAAGGTGCAATCAGTGTACTTGTCGGGACTGATCTCGAAGAAACGACGAGATAGCCTCATTGATATTCTGCATCAAATTTTTCAACAAACGACAATAATTGCTTCGTATCAAAGGGTGGGGGGCATTGCCGAAGATCTTGACACGCGTGAGCGCGAGAGGATGCACACGAGAATGGTCAGAAAGGCCAGAAAGACTCTAGACGGCCTTACTTTCGAATTCCTCAATCCATGCCCTGGATCTGAGGTTTTGCCATTGTAATCATCTTGATGATGTTTTCGTTTATTGCTTTCATAATTGTAAGAGCCCCCTTTTTTTTGAAGTATGAATGGCAAATTTCTCATTTCAGCATGTCTTATTTTATGTACTAAATCTTTTGCACATGCATGAACGGATATGCTTCGAACGCTTAATCAAATGCGAATCAAATGTCCTCCTTGTCGCTCTTTTTTTTATATCAGCATGTCACCTTAACAAGCATTGCCGGCAGATGATAGGGTGAGCACCTTGTTTTAGCTTCTTCGAAGGGTAGTGATGGCTTAGGAAGCAGGTTCAGATCTGCTGCCTAAGACTTTTCAACTTCATGAGCCGTGAGGGCCTCATGAAGACTTTTCTCCCTACGAGTCGAGAGAATCCCGTAGGTGTATTTTCTCCTTAAGAATTGTGAGGATTCCTAAGTGCGTTTTTCCTTATAAGTCGTAAGGATATTATAAGAGAATTTTCCCTCCTACAAGTCGAGAAAACCGGTAAGCGGTTGTTTCCCCCCTTGTCGAGATTCGACTTTGGAGAGTGTGGCCCGTGAATAGTATGCAAGAGTCCATTATGGACCGACTTGCAGGGCCCCAGTGCTTAGGAAACCGGTTCTTATCCCCATTGCCTAAGGCTTTTCCCTACGAGTCGAGACGAATCGAGAAGTTCTCGTAAAGACACTAATTTCTTCATGAGTTGAGACGAATCGAGCAGTTCTCGCAAGAATATCCTAACGTCACAGTTAACCTCTACTCTTTACGACAGAGGCCCGTTAGGGTCTGTGGTACTAGGGTTTTGTCCGTCGTACCGTCGCGTTGGCTGATGTATTCCTCGATAGGCAACCTTGCTGTTCGAGTAGCCTTACGACTATCATGTCTCTGATCCCTTCGGGGGCTGGACAAGACGTCTTCAAGCAATCCTCCAAGGCCGTTTGACCGTCGGAAGAGCAAGCGTTAGGAATTTTGCCATGCCACTTTTTACTTGAGGTTAGGCTCATTTTGGAGAGCCCCGATGATTCATAACCACTCCGCGCTTGTGTGGGATGATCTCCGATAGTCTTTCAGGTTTTATATGAGTTGCCGTCAAGACCCTGAAGCTAGGAATTTGGCCTTCGCTTCGTTTGCTGGCACTGCGTCTGCTGTATCGGGACGAATGTCGCGGTTGTCTCTAGGTTGCTGGTGAACCGTCGAGATTTGGAACTAGGGATTTTGCCGTGGCTCCGTTGTTTGATTGTCGCTCCTGGATCCTGCTGGAGGAAGAACGCTGTAGTGAAATTTCGTCTGCTGTATCGAGACGAACGTCGAGGTGGTGACCACTCTGTGCTGGTGTGAGATGATCTCTGGTGGTCTTTCGGGTTTTATATGAGTTACCGTCAATACCCTGAAACTAGGAATTTGGCCTTCACTTCGCTTGCTGGCATTGCGTCTACTGTATCGAGACGAATGTCGCGGTTGTCTCTAGGTTGCTGGTGAACCGTCGAGGTTTGGAACTAGGGATTTTGCCGTGGCTCCGTTGTTGGATTATCGCGTCTGAATCCTGTTGGAGGAAGAAAGCAGTAGTGACATCTCGTCTGCTGTCTCGAGACGAACGTCGAGGTGGTGACCACTCCCCGCTGGTGTGGGATGATCTCCGATACTCTTTCAGGTTTTATATGAGTTGCCGTCAAAACCCTGAAGCTAGGATTTTGGCCTTCGCTTCATTTGCTTTGGCGTGTTCGAATCCCGTTGGAGGATGGATGCTATATTAACATCTTGTCTGCTGTATCGAGACGAACGTCATGGTGGTGACCATTCCGCGCTGGTGTGGGATGATCTCCGATTGTCTTTCAGGTTTTATATGAGTTGTCGTCAAGACCCTGAAGCTAGGAATTTGG
The DNA here is from genome assembly GCA_030015575.1 of Agapanthus africanus. Classification (NCBI taxonomy): domain Eukaryota; kingdom Viridiplantae; phylum Streptophyta; class Magnoliopsida; order Asparagales; family Amaryllidaceae; genus Agapanthus; species Agapanthus africanus. Next base: position 153,260,029 of record JASDDO010000028.1, on the reverse strand, counting down.
CCTTTGCTTCGTTTGCTTTGGCGTGTCCGAATCTTGTTGGAGGAGGGACGCTGTAATGATATCTCGTCTGTTGTATTGAGATGAATGCTGAGGTAGAGCTGGGATTTTGCCATCACTCCGCTTTGTTTCGACCGTAAGGTCTTTCGTTGACGTTGCATCTTCCTGCAAAGACACTGATTTCTCTGCTGGTCGGCACGAATCGAGATGCTCTCGTCAAGGATGCTGATTTCCCTGAATCGAGGAGGTTGCCAAGGACACTGATTTCCCTGGGAGTTGGTTGACTTGTTTCCGAGATGGAGCGTTGATCCGGCAGGGATGTCATTGGTTGACTTCAGGTTGTCTGTGAACCGTAGAGTCTTAGAAATAGGGACTTTGCCGTGGCTCCTTTTGATGGTGTAGCATTTGTGTCCTGCTGGAATGAGGAGGCACACCATTGTTGGTCTTCGGGCCGTAGATGTGGCCATTGAGATTTGGAACTAGGGACTTTGCCATGGCTCCATTTCGTTGCGACTCTGAGGTCGGTTGTTGACGTCACGTCTGGATTTGGTTGGAGTGAGGAGAAACGCCGCTGGTGATTTCTAAGTTGTCGATTTTGACGTCGAGACCCTGAAGCTAGAGATCTTCCTTTGCTTCGTTTGTTGACATTGTGTTCGCAATATTGTGATGAATGTCGAGATTGTCTCTAGGTTGTCTATGAACCATCGAGATTTGGCTTCGCTTTCTGATGGAGCCTTGGGAGGGAAGGTGTGACTCCTTTTTGTTTGCGTTCCTGGATTGTATACAGGGATTGATGTGATATCACATGTAGGGCATAAATTTTATTTATATTTATTTTTTTTTCGCGATGCTCTATCATTTCAGCTTTTATATCGCGAAGGTCGCGATTGCCCAATCATTTCGGCTATTTTTCGCAGTGCCCAATCATTTCGGCTATTTATTTTATTTTTACTCGCTGCCTTTTATTGCGAGTTCCCTAATCATTTTGGCTATTTTGCATGCATACATTTTTATTTGTTGATTTTGTCGCAAGTTGCCCAATCATTTCGGCTATTTCATATGCATGTGTGGCTCGCTAGCTTCTTACTGCAAGCTTGGAATTAGACACCGATTTCGGCATCAGCACAGCTACAACTGGGATATTGCCAGGAGCGAATCAACATTTGCCTCTGTTGATGTCGAACAAAGGTGGCTTAGCGAATAGGGTTAAGATCCTGTCGACTAAGGCTTTTGACTTCATGAGCCGTAAGAGTCTCATAAAGGTTTTTCTCCCTGCGAGTCGTGGGGATCACGTAGGTGCGTTTTCTCCCTAAGAATCGTGGGGATTCCTAAGTGCATGATCTCTTATAAGTTGTAAGGATCTTACAAGAGTATTTTCTCCTTATAAGTCGAGAGGACTTACAATGGTTGTTCACCATGTAGACATATCCCGAGTCACGGATGGGACTTTCTTAGGGAAATGTTTATTCGCGCCCGTGGATTGTATATAAGGGTCAATACTGAACCGCTTGTAGGGCAATATTGGAGGTTGTGGTGGTTGTTTAAGAATAGGTTTAGATCCCTGTAGCTTAAGACTTTCAAATCTTATGAGCCGTGAGGGTATCATAAGAGGGTTCTCCTTACAAGTCGTGAGGATCTCGCAAGTGTAATTTCTCCTTAGGAATCGTGAGGGTTCCTAAGTGTGTTGCTCCCTTGTGAGTCGTAAGGATCTCACGTAGGTGGTTTCTCCTTACAAAAACGAGAGGACCTTGCAAGTGTCTTTCAACGAGATTGCGCCCTTTCGGGTTTTCACAAAACTCGCCGGTAGCCCTGCTGTTTTTACTCACGGAGCCCTTTCGGGTTTTCATCCGTGCCCTTTTGCTTATGGACATACCGTTTTCTTTTTTCTCTTTTTTTTTATTCTAACAAGGTTGCGCCCTTTCGGGTTTTCACAAAACTCGCCGGTAGCCCTGCTGTTTTTACTCACGGAGCCCTTTCGGGTTTTCATCCGTGCCTATTTTGCTTGTGGACATACCGTTTTCTTTTTTTTTCTCTTCTTTTTTTTTATTGTCTCTTTTTTGTATCAGCCTTGGGATGCTGTGGTCTGTAGTAGTTTATTGACGTCTCGGTCAATATCCAGTTTTAGGACATAGTGGTCCATTGTTAGTTTAACGACGTTTCGGTCTTTGGTTCATAGGTCGGACATGTTTGAAGATCTTTCAGCACTCTTTTAGTTTTTTGCCGAAAAAAAAATTTCTCATAGAGCTTCCCCTATAAAAAAGAATGTTGCCCCCGGCGTGTCCATCCTTTTCTGAGCATGTGGTTGTGGCGGGTTTACCTTCCAGTTGTCAGACAATGCGAATTTGCCATGTTGGCATTCATCCTCAATCCAGCCTTTGAAGACGTAGCAATTTTCGAGTGGGTGACCCATTACTCTGTAGTAGGGACAAAAGTTAGGATTGTTAACGTCACCCGGTTGCGACGGATGTTTTGGATCTGGCAGCGTGATGAGCCCGTTGCGCACTGCCAATTCGAACAGTCTCCTTGTTTTATCCCTAGGAAATGGGTAAGGACGTTTCAACTTCTCATCGAGGGATCGCGGCTTGTTGCTTTGATGAACAAACGGTCTCGAGTTACTCAGCTGTTGCTGAGCGTTGGCGACAAAGGTCGCTTTTCCCTTCCCCTTATTCTTTTTTATCCCTTGTTTGCGAATCCGAGATCCTTTTCAGGTAGTGTGCGATTGCGTAGCGGAAGGTTCTCGCAGCTCTTCGTTTCTTCTTCTTTTCCTGAGGTGGATTCCTTGAAGAGAGGGCTGAGAGTAATTTCTTCTTCAAAATTGCTCCCGAATGTGAGAACTTGCGATCCCCTGCTATCAACCATGTGACAGTTGTCGGCAGCTCTTTCTCGTTCGTCTGTCGCATTTTTCTGCTATCGACGAGTTTCACGCTCCATCCTCTTGAAGTGCTGCCTGTGAGCGACATACCCTTACCACCAATTTTTAAAGGCGTTGCACTCTTCGGTGGGGTGCGCAATCCTTTGATGATATAAACAGTAATTAGGATGCACATCCTTATCATTAAGGCGTATATTGCCAGGAGAATTTTCTCTAAAAGAGGGCAGCTTCATTCCTATCGATATGGCTTTGGCGAACCTTTTCCTCATCTTGAACCTTCTTTTATTTGCGATAGATGAAGTGCTTTGACCTGGGGGAAGTGTTTTAACTCTTTCGTCCAGTTGCCGGCGTTTGGCCTTTTCAAATATGGCCAGCTCACGCTCTCGATCAGCTTTGCTTTTAAGACGGGTTTCGTTCAGGAATGCTTCAATCATTTCTTCTGATGGTCCTAGAAGTTCCGGCTCAGGATCTGCCCCCAATTTCTTTGCGTCAAGAGCTTCTTCACCGTTTATTGACGAGTGAGAGATCATATGGCAGCTTGCCACATAATCCTCGGGTTCATCTGACGAGTCTTCTCCATTGTAATCACCTACGTCTTCAAGGACGTGGTTGAGGAATTTTTGGAGTGTGACTGGGGTCTGCGCCTTCTGATTATATTCTTCCAGCGCGTCAATATGTTTTTGCAGGTCTGTGCGTTTGTCATCAGCTTTCACGGGCTTCTTGGTTTTCTTCTTGGAAGACTTTGACGGCTGGGTATGAGCGCTTTGACTATCACCACCAGTTTTGGGAATTAGGCGCGACTTCAGCATTCCCTCGATAATCTCGGGTTCCAGCAGATTCTTCCACCTAATTGCCGAGCATGTTTGGAGATTCCTCAACATTCTTTTAGTTTTTGCTGAAAGAGCGACCTCCCATGGAGCTTCTTCAATAAAAGAGCATGATGCCCCCGGTACGTTCAATTTTTTAGGGGCATGGGGTTGTGGTGGGCTCACCTTTCAGTTTTCCGATAACGCGAATTTGCCTTGTTGGTATTGGTCTTCAACCCAGTTTTTGAAGACGTAGCAGACCTCGATCGGATAGCTCAATACTCGGTGGTAGGGGCAGTAATTGGGATCATTGACGTCATTTGGCTGCAACGGACGTTTTGGATCCGGCAAATTTATGAGTCTGTTGTGCACTGCCAGCTCGAACAGTCTTCTCGTTTTATCTTAAGGAAACGAGTAAGGACGTCCTAGTCTTTCCTCGAGAGATGGGCGTGGACGCATATTGTTTTGGCGAACAGCCGGCTTTAAGTTGCTCGGCTGTTGTTGAGTACTGGCGACGAAAGTTGCTTTTCCTTTCCCTTTTTCATTTCGAGGATCCGTCTTTGGGGGAGATGGTCTATGACCCATCTGGTCCATTTAAGCCAGTTTGTCGATCAAGGCCTGGAAAGTAGTCGGCTTGAAAAACATCATGAATTGGGAGATAGTTGACTGAGGGTCAAGAGTACCCACGAACATGCCTACCGCGGGAGCTTCTTCGATGCGCTGCTCGCATTTCGACCATAAATTTTGCCACCGTATCGCGTATTGTACCCACGTTTCTCCTGGCTTTACCCTGGCGTTGATCAATGCGGTGATCGGGGTGCGCTCGCTAGCGCTTGCAAATCTCTTTGTAAACAGCAGCTCCATCTCTGCAAATGTTTTGACAGAGTCGTTGGGAAGTTCAGAGTACCATTCGAATGCCGTTTCTGATAAGCTGCCGACGAATTGGCGAAGTAGCAATTTACTATCACCTTCGGTGTTACCATATAAAGCCCTGAACTGGGCAACATGCTGGTGGGGATTGCCCGTCCCTTTGTATACATGAAATTTAGGGATCGTATATCCCGGCGGGTAACTTATTTGGTCATACCAGCCCGAATAGGGTTGTCCAGTCTTGACAACTTGGCCAACCGTTTCGTTCGCTCGGTGAGCTCGTATTTGTTGAGCTACATAATCATCGAGCGTGTCTTTTGAGATGGTTTCCTCTTTGGCTGCTGACAGAGCCGGCAGAGGATTTGACGCTTCTCCTCTATCGTCTTCAATTATTACTGGAGGATCTTCGGCTGAAGATTCCGGTTGTAACATCATCCCGACCATGTCGTGGAAGAAAAGCGCCATTCGTTTTATGTTGGCAGCTTGTTCTTCTGCCTCTTTGTCCTTCTTTTCGAGAATTCTGCGGAGGAAGTCAGCATCGGTTTCTTGTTCATGACGCTGCTCTGATGACACCTCCGGGCTTTCTTTTGGCCCAGTGAGTGCGGCCATTTGCGTTAGCATTTCCTAAAGCTTCTGTTGTTGCTCATGGGCTTTTGTCACGGATCGGGTGAGCGGTCGGTGACCAGTCGAAGCGCGGCTTTCCTCTTTTCCGGAAGCCATATAAATAGTATGCACCATTATGCCCCCAGACTTGGGGTGTTTAGATTCGACGCTTTTACGGTTCGCCACGTTCACAGGGGCTTTCTCTGGCCCCCTTCTCTTTTGGGCTGTTGATGTTGAGGGAGCCGTTGTAGTGGGCACCCAGGTAGCCATCGCCTTCTATGGCTTAACAGGATGGTTTTCTTCCTGTCGGACCTTCAGCTTCTTCTGCCGGCGAGGATAGTCTTGATCGATCACTGACTCCTGGACCCGTCGCCATACTTTGTAAACTTTGGAGGACAGCTGCTGAGTGGGCTGCTCTAGCTTTATTTCTGTGACAGTCTCCACCGGTGGTGGAGATCTTTTCAGTACGGCGGTAGGCGAATTCCTGCGCACCTTGTTCAGCAGCTCAAAACTGTTCCCGGTTGGAACAGCAGCATTGACTTCCACCGTTGGGGCTGGTGGAGTTATCCCAGAGGGGGAGTTGCCCCCAGCCTTCCTTACTCGACGCCAGTGGCGACGTCGAGCGTGTCGAGCTGTTGGGGTTGGTTCGGGGATGGGGATGGCTTTGTCTTTCCCCCTGTTCAGGTGAGACGCCGCCGATGCCAGCCTCTTGAAGACTGACGTCTTTTGAGTAGCGGCATCCAATCTGTTAAAGACAGACCTTTAAGCAGGAACGGGAGCTGGGGTGGGAGCTAGAACAGTCAGTCTTGTAAAGACCGACCCTTTGGCAAGCGAAGCCGCCTTGACGACTTCGGGGGCAGGGTTGGTTACTCTTTTTGGAATAACCTTCACTGGGATTGCAAGCTTCATTGTGGGCCTACAGGAATTTTGGCCCAGTCTGGCGAAGACCGAGGAGCTGGAGTTGGACGACCCGTTGAGAGGGACCGCAGTAGCTGTAAGCCGATCGAAGACCGACTTCTTGGGAGCTTCCGGTGTTGGTACAAGAGCGGTGAAGCTCATTGGCGGGAGCATGGTCCCGAAAAACAATCCTGTGGTAGCTTGAGTGACCTGTTCCACCGGCATTGTGAAGATGGAGGCCGCTTGAGGCCCGTAAGTCACTTCTCCGGACGGGACGGAGCGAGAGTTGCAGTTGCACTTAGTGCAGTTTGAAGCCATTGATCTTCTGTTTTCTGCACGGAGCAAGACACCAAATCTAAGTACCTCGAATCCACAGGCAACCACAGTAAACCGCGATTCGTTCGCGAACACGACACACGAAGTGCGGAGTAGAAAGAGGAAGAGGTCCCACCGGGTGTTCCAGAATCTGTTCCCCTCCGAATCACGGAGACGCAATAAACGTCTTGCCTGAAATTCGGGGCAGATGCTAATTGGTGCTATCCGTCCACCTCTCCGAAGATACCAAGTTGATTTATGGCACCATATATCGAAGGTTTAAACGAATGCGGCCGATGTAGCAGACTTCGTCAGATTCCCCCTCGTCTGAGAGGATTTTGATTGTGGGGACACTCTTCCCTGCAGGCGCAAGCCCCTGCAGTTAATTACGCTACCGCATCGCGGTAACAATTTTCTCCTTCTCTATATGGTCACTTCATGTCGTGGGTGTTTGTTTTGTTTGTGGTTGCCCGTGGATTGTATACGGAGACTAATTTATGTTGTCGCTCGTAGGACGTGGATTAGTCCAAATCCGTATCTTCTTAGATTTGGGTTTGGGGGTTTGGTATAAGGATACGTTAGCCTCATTTGATACTAAGATCAACTTAAACGTTTGTTAAGGATACGTTAGTCTAATTTCTAGACTAAGATCAACTTAACAGGATCGTTTAGATCCAACAAAAGAGCATTTAGACTCTATTGTTTAGTTTACGGACATTTCGGTCGATTACACATGGTGGTCCAATGTTAGTTTAAAGACATCCCGGTCATGGTTAAGGACATCATAGTCCGTGAGTTTAAAGACCTCACAATCAAGGTTAAGGACATCATAGTCCGTGAGTTTAAAGACCTCACAGTCAAGGTTAAGGACATCATAGTCTGTGGGTTTAAGGACTCCACAGTCCAATATTAGTTTTAAGACATCACGGTCAAGGTTAAGGACATCATAGTCCATGAGTTTAAAGACCTCACAGTTAAGGTTAAGGACATCATAGTCCGTGGGTTTAAGGACTCCACAGTCCAATGTTAGTTTTAAGATATCACGGTTAAGGTTAAGGATATCATAATCCATGACTTTAAAAACCTCACAGTCAAGATTAAGGACATCATAGTCCATGGGTTTAAGGACTCCAAAGTCCAATGTTAGTTTTAAGACATCACGGTCAAGGTTAAGGACATCATAGTCCATGAGTTTAAAGACCCCACAGTCCAGTTTAAGGACATCATAGTCCGTGGAATGTATGGCTGTCGGGACCCGTCACCTCTCTGAAGACGTTGAAGGATTACAACGACAAATATCAGAGGAGTTCAGAGATGTACCCTTGAACCAATGTTGGTTGGGAGATCTATAGTCCAATTTGGGACTAAAGTCTGTTTGCAGGTTTATGAGCATATGGGCTCAGTTGATATGAGTTGAACATTTTATTGTTCTGGCTATTGAGTCTACATCTGGGCTTGGCCCTTTTAATAATGCATAGCATTTATCAGAACAAAGTATGTTCTGACAGTGCGCCACGTGGCGCGTCAGGCGCTTTGCGCCAAGGAAAGAGCGCATTGCGCTTCTGTTGGATAGCGCACACGAGAAGAACACGTGTCGCGCTTAGCGCTGAGCGCTAGTTTATTGGCGCATTGCGCTTTTAGTGTATGAGCGCGTTACGCTAGTCTGTTGGCGCACCAGTGAGTGACACATGGCGCGCTTGGGGCTGAGCGCCAGCCCATGAGCGCAGTGCTCTGTTTTTAGAAGCGCAAAGCGCAGATTGTCTCTGGTTGACACGTGGCAGGTTTTGGCGCTGAGCGCTGGTCCAAGGAGCGTAAAGGCGCGGTTCATGAGTGCAAGGCACTTTTTAATAGCGCAAGGCGCTTCTGATCAATTTTAAGATCAAAGAACAAATTTATGTTCTTCAAAGGCGGCTTTGCCTCAAGATCAAATAACAAAAGTTCTTGTTTTTTATAAAAGGCTCTGCCTTTATAGATTAAAAGATCTGTGAATGAAGTAAAATACTTCTTTTAGTCTTTTTATGATTAGATATTTTTGATCTTTTCCTTTTTATTAAAGACCTTGGTCTTTTTTATAGATCTAAGATCTTTTTAGAAGATGTTTCTTCTTTTTATGAGATGTTTCATCTCTGTTGTTCAAGAATTAATTCTTTACCTGGAAGAAATGATCTTCTTTTGCTAAAGGCTTGCCTTTCTTTTTCTTTGAGTTTTCTCAAATTTATCGAGGGTTTTCTCTCTCTTTTCTGTATGTCTCTTTCTATATTTTAGACTTGAAGTCTAGGGTCCTTTATATAGGGCCAAATGATTTGTTGAATTGGTTAGAAAGATCTTTCTCTAATTGATTTGGGAATATTTCCCACCGTTGGATGTTTGATCCTAAGGCTTCTGTTTTATAGAAGATAATCTTCTTGTTTTTAACAAGATTGGAAAGATCTTTCCATAACAGAATTTTAGTTCTGATTAATTAATAATTTATTATTAATAGATCTTTTGATCTGACGGTGGGGGAATTTTAATTCCAGCGCTGGCGCACCTTGCGCTAGCACACCTGCGCTTGACATGTGGCGCGCAGCGTAGAGCGCAGCGCAACTGTGCTAGCACGCCCGTGTTTGACACATGGCACGCAGCGCAGAGCACAGCGCAACTGCACTAGCGCGCCCGTATTTGACACGTGGCACGCAGCGCAGAGCGCAGCGCAACTGCGCTAGCGCGCCCGTGTTTGACACGTGGCACACAGCGCAAAGCGCAGTGCAACTGTGCTAGCGTGCCCGTGTTTGACACGTGGCGCACAGCGCAGAGCGCTGGATCTGAAGCGTTGCTTCAATTTAAATTTTGGAATTTAAACAAAGCTTTGCTCTGATTGGGGGTGCGCTGTCTAGAGCGCAGCGCTCCTGGCGCTGGCGTGTCTGATTTTGATACGTGGCGCGCAGCGCGTAGAATCTGAAGCGTTGCTTCAATTTTTACTTTAGATTTTTAATACAGAGCTTTGCTCTTATTGGGAAAAGGAAGCGTCGCTTCATTTCAAATCTTGAAATTTGAACAGAGCTTTGCTCTGATTGGGGAAACAAATGCCCCCCCACCGTTGCACTTACATAGCCCAAGCGTGAGTGCAGCGGTGGTTGGATCAACTTTTTGGAAGTTGAAATGGCTCTGAATGCCTATAAATAGGACCTTTGGTCCCTTAGATGATTCCCATCTTCTTTCTTGAGAATTTTCTCTTATTCAGAGCATTGCTCTTCAATTTAAGAACTTTTCAAGAGTAAAACTCTGTCAAAACTTAGGTAAAGCGCAACTGTGCTTGATACGTGGCGCGCCACGTATCAAGCAAGGTGCGTCACGTATCAAGCACAGTTGCGCAAGAGTAAAACTCTGTCAAAACTTAGGTAAAGCGCAATTTAAGAGCATTCCTGCGCTTGATACGTGGCGCGCAGCGCAGAGCGCAACTGTGCTAGCACGCCCGTGTTTGACACATGGCACGCAGCGCAGAGCGCAGCGCAACTGCACTAGCGCACCCATATTTGACACGTGGCACGCAGCGCAGAGCGCAGCACAACTGTGCTAGCGCACCCGTGTTTGACACGTGGCGCACAGCGTAGAGCGCTGGATCTGAAGCGTTGTTTCAATTTTAATTTTGGAATTTGAATAGAGCTTTGCTCTGATTGGGGGTGCGCTGCCTAGGGCGCAGCGCTCCTAGCGCGGGCGTGTCTACTTTTGACACGTGGCACGCAGCGCGCAGTGCGTAGAATCTGAAGCGTTGCTTCAATTTTTACTTTAGATTTTTAATACAGAGCTTTGCTCTTATAGGGAAAAGGAAGCGTCGCTTCATTTCAAATCTTGGAATTTGAACAGAGGTTTGCTCTGATTGGGGAAACAGTCATCTCATATTCATGTCATATCACATCGCCTTTATCATTATGTCGTAAACGACTCGTACCATCATATCATAACTTTCCTTTTCCCCACATATGTGCATATATAGCTCAAGGCTAAAAAATAGAACTAGGCATATATCTTTCTACCACGTCCACTACTATCACATATGGTATCTAATAACCTTATAGAATATATATATATATATATATATATATATATATATCTCCTTAACATTACGGTTGCGGGGGGGCTATACTCCATCCACCCAAATTCCTCCATAGATATAAATCTACTCACATGCTAAACTCCTTATTTAGCCGAAGTCGAAGTGCTTCGTTGTCTCAAAAATCGACGCGATGGTACCTACAATAAATACACAATCGCAATACCATTAAAATCAAGTCCGAAAACCGATACGGCACACGAATTGCTTATAGGTTAAAACCTATACCTTACGCATGCAAAAACAACCCAATAACCTTCGTCGTTGACGTACAAACATCCAACGACCAAATACAATATCAAATACCAAAACCCAAGTTTATAAATCGGAAAATTAAATTTAGCAACAGAGAAAATCACTCCCAGATTCTACCCTCAGTCAAAGTAAGGAATTTTGCATATAGGGTTGCTCTATATATCAGATAACAAGTCCATAGTCCAAAAATCAACACTTTTCACCTCGACTTGGCCGTAATTTGTGGCCCCAGGCAATAAATCTGCGGCATGGACTTGGGCAATTGGGCTCGGTTTTCAGGTGGTGCTTCTAGGTTACCTGCTCGTCTCACAGTGAAGAGAACTTATTTTATGGGTCTCTCGGGTCATCCCAGATTCCATTAGATCACCACAATCTGTCAAAAATCTGATGTCGGGAAATTCTAACTTCGTGTTTTGGGTTCTAGTCTCAGGTCTTGGCCAGTAAAAAACACCACTAAATTCTTACAAACACTCACTACATTTCAATTTACCACTTACAAGTCAAGTCTTCCACTAAATATCAACTTAGAAATTTCTGAAATCATAAATCCACACTTGTTTGACTCTAAACTACAACTTGGATGCATTAAACACAATAACTTAAAAGAAAGGAAATATAGCTCATTTGGCAACTCAAAAAAATTATTAGGTTGCCTAAAGTCTTCAAAATCCAAACTTGAATGGTCCATAGGGTTTAGGATGAGCTTGTGCATCTTTTAAAGGAAGGTGGCATGGGGTTTTAGTGAAGTTTCGAAAGTGATTCATGATGGTAGAGGAGGTGATGGAGGAGATGAAGAAGATGAAGGAAGAGTTGAAGAATTGGTGAGTGATGAGGGAAATGGATAAAGGGAAGGTTAAAGTGTAGAAGCCTCTCTCTCTCTCTCTCTCTCTCATGGCATGCCATGCCTAATGAGTGTGTCCCCCCCCCCTCTCTCTATCTTCATTGAATGTCTCTTTTCATTTCGCTTTTCTCTTTTCCCTCTCTCATCTAAACCTAATAAAACCAATACCACAAACACAAAAGAAACAACATGCAACAAAATGCAACATGATATGGTGCACTAGCCATGAAAAATGTAGAATAAACATGGATTTGATCTAATCATGATTAGTAGTGCTCTAATTAAGTTTAATTTTAAACTGCATATAATTAATTATAAAAATTCCAAAATCCGATAAATATCTCTATAATAAATAAATCATTTTAATCTCCACTTGTATTCCAGATATTGGTATATATTTATACCATTTTACGAAAAACCCATATTTGCAAATCGATTAGTTTTCGCGAAATATATTATTTTAATATTTAAATTCCAAAAATAATATTTTATATTTCTGAAATGTTACATGCATGTATTCATGTAAAGTGTCAGGTATTCATGTAAAATATCAAGCATTCATGTCAAATGATATTCATGGTTCGAGTTAAGTCGAGTGGAGCATGTACTAAATGTGTTTACAAAAGACATATAAGTTCAGCAATAAAGAGTATATGGCATAAGATGGGACATGTATAGTACAGTAAAACAAGTGATGTAGATGTATATCCGATTAAATCACATGTCAGATATTAATATAGTGTGAATATCAGTAGAAGGCTCAAGATTGCTTGAGACGGCTCACAAGTCATCTACAATTATGTTTGGATTTCAGGTTGCATAAGACGGCTCAAAATGTTCTTGAGACGGATCGACATGAGCTTGAGACGACTCAATCAGAATTGATCCGGCTCACGCCATGCTAAGAATGGGGTTTTACTTCTCTGGATTTATGAGACTGCTTGCTGTAAGATTGAGTCGGCTCGACCATATCTTGAGACGGCTCGCGACATGTCAAAAGTTGGGTTCTAACTCTCTGGGTGTATAAGACGGCTCATTTTCTTTTGAGCCCGCTTGAAGCCTGATTGTTCAGACGATCAAGTTTTTAAGTTCAGTTATATCTTCATGTCGATACACTTTTGTGTAAACTCATTTTGTAACATCAAATATGTGTATTTTCAATATCTGTATCATGTATGAGTTGTAGTTATCATGATAAGCAATATTTTGATATAGATTTGATTGGGAATTGTAGGGTTCCTAAGCATAACAGCAAGGTTTCGGATGGCATCATCCATACCAAATTAAAATTTTGCCATGCTTAAAAGAACCCTAACCTAGATCTTTAACTAGAGAATCATGCGGAAACATAAAACAAACAACTTTACTTCTAAGTGATTAGGGATTACAACCTTTGTATTCCGTTCCTTCACTTCATTAGCTCCAAGTAGTGGTCCTTTCGCTGCGATCATCGAGCTACCGGACTCTTGAGAGGCTCCACACGGTGTATGATGCATGCTTGCTTGTAGTCTTCGAAATCCAAGATGATCTACTTTGAGAAACACAAACTCAAGTTATCTCTTCACTAATTTAGGGTTTAGTGAAGCAAACACCCTAAACTAAATGGCAAATAGTAGAGGATGATGAAGTAGGAAATGAGCTCTCTTTAGTATTCTTTTTCTCACAATATTTCATCATAAAGAAAAAGCTAGCAAGCTTTCATGAGGAAAAAAAAGATGAAATGATGAATGAATTGAGATGAGGTTAGAAATGCAACCTTGGGTTAGTTTATGTCATGGCTAACCCATGTAGAGAATAAAGCATGAGCTAGGGTTAAAGGTTAGGTTAAGAAATATCTTAAGTAAAAACAAAAAAGCTGGACTTTAGTCAATGTTCTACAAGCTTCATCCAAAAGATCAAGCATGACTAATTCCACTTTATTTGAATTACTTAATAATAAATATAAACCCTAACATTAACCCTAGTATGGTATAAGTCTTTTACATCCATGTTGCATGTGTAACATAGCATATTACAATTATACATATCACATAAATATAATTTTGTAACAAAAGAAAAGAATACATTAAACATATATCACATATATGTTAAATGTATCCAAATGTAAGAAAATGAAATACTTAAGTGAGCATATATTAGTTAATATAATTTAATATATCAAATATATAATTATACATTAAATTATTAAATCAATACTTGATTTAATAATCCGGCTATATCATATATAACCGACTAATATAATATGTATCATTTTATCGAATCAACACTTGATCCGATAACCCGGTTATATCACATACAACCGGCCGATATCATATATCGCGAAAATAGAATACGGTATCACATACACGTATTATTCTCGGTCGAGCACATATCACATTTGTGCTCCTACTCCGTTTTGCTTGAGCCAGGAAACCTCTGTGTAGGACTCTAAAGACTCGTTAATACGCCGGTAGTAGGTGATGATCATATCAAACACCCACAAGCCGCAAGCGGTCAGCTAAATGTAACGGCCATCCGGGTATTGAGCGATCAGAAGATCAACAAGCAAGTCTGTACATACTCCTGGGAATCCAATCAGTAACACTACCGTACAGTCCGGTCTCTTCGTCTGATATGTCGCATATCCAGTCTAGGGATAGTTATCGTCAGACCCCAGTAACCGATAAATCGTGTCGATGCGAGGCTCATAACGGGTCGAGAAACTACTGATAACACTTACCGGTAGATCTCCATATCAGCCCTGGCCAGGGACTTCCAATTATAGCCAATCGAGCACAGCTCAACATCAACCCCCAATACCGGGAGAGACGAAACCCCTCCTATCGCTCATTGCCTCCATGTGATTCGGGACTGTACCCAAAAGCCACCGTTTTGCATGTTCTCATGAACGTGGTAAGGTGGAAATCAAAGCACAGTGGGAATCACACAAGACTCCATGACGATCTCGGGTCTACAGACTAACCTATACCAGTGTCACCAGAAAACTGCTATCTGACGATAGGTATAATACCAACTAGGAGTTCTCAGCGAGTCCGTTCAGTGTACCCAGTCTCTACTGAGCACCCGTATACCATCTTTCATGTCAAACACCAATGGATGTGGGATCATCCATCGCCCATCATATGGGTCAAGAAGCGTATATGCTACTCTGGAGTATCGATACCCTGTATCGATATACTCTCGACTAGGAACAATTATAGGATGTACTTGTAGACTACCCTGGCTCCACTAATATGATCTCCATCATAGTCCTAGTAGTCAAGTACACATTCTAAGGGCTTTATCAACATGTGAGAACAAGACAGTAACCCAATACAAATCAAGATGTTAAGACAAAGGGCAACTAGATAGCATACTATCATATCGAGCAAGAAAGTCCTCTATATATATATCCAAGTATCCACTATAATATACATCATATGTACAATAATAGCCTTTAGGGCATATACATAACTAACAGGAATGACAATTAATTATAACCAATTCATGCGTAACTAATTCTACGCATTTAAAACCATATTTCGTTAGGGATTTTTACGAAGCAAGAATAACGATTTCGTGAAAGAGTCAAGACAAGGAAAAGAGAGGATATGACCAAGAGATGTATCGAGGAGAGGATGGGACCTACTCACGTTGCTATTCAGTATAACAACTGAACCGTCAATTAAAAGAGAAGAACTTTGATCTAGAAACTACGACGCCTGCGAGGAGGAATCCTTGAACAGCCTTGAGAGACTTCTTTTAGAATTTCAGAGAAAAACTTTGAATTTTCTAGACAGCCAAAAAACGAGGGGAAAGATAATTTTAATAGAACGAGAAATTAAAGAGAGTAAAAGCCATTAAAAGGAATTAAAAGTCATTAAAAGAGAATTAAATGGAGATATCAAGAATTGGGAGGTTTTCTGACTTAATTGGGAGTTTTAAACAAATGAAAGACGTTTAAAGAGGAAATGAACGGTCACGAGACGAAGGAACTCATCGAATGGGTGTCTAGAACATTCCCGCTTCGAATAAGGCATGAGCTAGCTCAAGAATAGCTTGAGCCGACTCATGCAGGCAGAAAATAAAATAGTATTTCAGGCAAGAGTTGAGCCGGCTCAAGAAGACGGAAAAAGATTGATCATTGGTAACGATCCATGGGCCAGTTCACACTATTGTGAGCCATCTCACACCAAGTTTTCAAGAAATTAAATATATAATTTAATACTTGAGAAGAAACGGCGATATATATTAATGTCGATATTTATAAAAAAAAAGTATACGAAATTTAGGATCGTTACATTTTCGTTAAAAAATAAAAAAAATAATTGTCTCTACGCTGAAAACTGTAGGGATAGTCACTCCTACGGGTTTCACCGTAGGAGCAAATTTGTAACTGTGGGGGCATTTAACTGCCCCTACGGGTCATAATTTTTCCCCTATGGAGGAGACCGTAGAGACAGTAGTTAGCCCCTACGGTTCCAACCGTCAGGACAAGCCATATTCGTAATAGCGATATATTACGAAAATTGTCTAAACTAAACTCTTATTTTAATATAAAATACAGATGCTTTAGATGCATAGAAGGTAAACTATACTCCCAGTTTTGTTTCTAATTTGAAGAACAAGGCTTTAGATTTGAGAAATTGGAGAATTAGCCTCAATCTGAAATTGACTTGAAATTTAGAGGAAAAAACTGCTGCAATAAGATTAGGACGGATAATTAGGATTAAACTACATGAATCAGTTAAATGTAGGATCATTTGACCTGTTAATCGCAAGCAAAAGGCTTTACAAATCAAACCATAGAGGGTTTTTGTACAACGAATTTGGTTTTCGTGATGTGTTTGAACTGCGGAGTGGTATTAGAAAACTCGAATAAACCACATGTGATTTCTATGAAATAAGCCTATTCTTTTTTAACCAAATATAATGGCGGCCCCACCGTAGTTTTTCCCCCTTTCATATAGGAAGAATCTTTTGTCTTTGTAATTTTTAATTTCAAAAGTCCACTTCAAGCGTCTCGCAACCAACTTAATTACAAAACTAATCAAATGAGGCCTGATCTTAATATCCATAAAGGACCGACAAAACAAATAGGAAATTGTTTTCCGTACCATTTTTAAGAGCCCACATATCTTAAAGTCCATGCATTTTCAAAATTATTAAAAACACCCGATACTTAGAAAAGTTCAAATGTTACAAGCCCATAGGTATTCTAATTGAAATGTTTTTTCAATATACCAGCTTAACCCTTTCTGAAGCTAGATACAATATGAATTTTCATAACTTATTTATGGTATTTATGGTATTTATGCCGAGTAAAAATTATTTAAACACTACAAGAAACTGAGGCTTTTCTTGCACAGAGCCCAAATTCGACGTTGGGCTCCCTTTGAAATAGGCTGTCTATATTTGAAAATTTGGTAAAATGAGACGGAAGGTAAATGCTGCGGTATCATACTTGGTACCCAAAGTTTAGACGGGAGTTTGGTATATAAGCAAACAAGCCTCTAGAGAATAATTCATCTTCTAACACGCTAGCAATATGCATGGTACATATTCTAAAAGTTAATTTATAGCATTATTAGTTATCTACAGGTTTTAGACAAGCCATCTCAATTCAGTGCATTACAAGAGCCAGCTAATTAACTATTCCACTTTCATGCCCACTTGTTTTCTTGAAGCCAATTTATATATGTTTTGAGAATGTGATGGTGTACCTGAAGATTGTGTATATATAGTATCAACACTACCTAAATGAAGGAAGGAATAGTTTGAGGACAGAGAGATATCCATAATTAATGAAATGAAAGGAAGCATTCGAGTATTAATTTGAGTTTAGACTAGCCAATTATAACGTGGACGTGGGTGGTTGTTCACAAAGAAAACATGAATATTCAATCGATCGTCAACCATTAATGATCACACGGTAATTTATAAATTAATATTATTATATCAGTTTCAAGAAATTAATGTATTGATAGCTCTTGTTATAGTTTTCCACATAATAGTTTTCCACATAGATTTCAAACGATCACACACTAATTAATTCCTATCATAATAGCAACATGATAAGATGATGATTAAGACTGCAGACCTGTTATTGAAAACGACAACATATATATAATGCATATTTTTAGGTTAGAGTTGATTTATTAAAGTCATAACCAATATGCTAGAGTACTATGGAACTGTATATAATGTTTTTCAGTCAAAGTTGAGAGAGACTAGTTACTTTAATTTGGATCTAGCTAATCAGGAATTACGGGTTTAACAAATGAATTTCATGTGTTGCATTCAACAAGAAACCAAAGGCTATTTAACATATATATTTTCTTACCACCTAGTTTGTGAAGTCTATATATGTGGACTAATAAAATACATTTTGGAAAATCAAAGGAAAATGACAAAATGGAGAATTAAACTGGTTAGCAAGAAGATTAGCTATGTTTTGGATATGTTTGTTATGAAGTTTGTTGGTGTATTTGGATTGAAAGAAATACACTACAGGAAATTGAGCCTTATTGCGTCGGCAATTTTTTGGAGGGATATTTCGACGGTATTAAGATGTCGAAATAGATCTATATCCAACGAAAAAGTTGGAGATTTTGTTGACTACGGTCAACGTAAATTTCGTGCCAATCTCGTGTCGAAATAACTCCCCCCTTAATCCCATTCTAAAAATTTATTTCCCCCCTTCAGCACCCAAACCCCTCTAACCACCGCGATCCGCTCCTCGCCGGCCGCCTTCAAGCCTTCTGAGCCCCTCCGAGCCAACTCGACCGCGCCCCCTCCGTCTTTGAGCCCTCGGCCCCGCGCACACTCGACCACGCTCCTCCGAGCCCCAGCCCCTCCGATCTACCACCACCTTGCATCCAGTCCTCTCCTCTCTGAGCCCTAGCCTCCGCTCTAACTCCTCCGACCCCAAAATCCGTGAGTAGTTTTATTAATTTAGTTAATTAGTTGGATTTTTGTTAAATTTAATTAATTTTATGCCAGGTGTTTGGATTAATTTCAGGAATAGTGTCAATTTTAGGTTTATGGGATGCATTAATTATAGGTTTAGGGTTAGTGTTAGGGTTAATTTTAGGTTAGTGTAAGGGTTAGGGTTAATAATTCGATGATTTTAATTAATTTTATGGTTAGTGTTAGGATTATTTTTATTTAGGGTTTGGGTAATTTCTAATTAGGGTTAATTTTAGGTTTAGGGTTTGGGTTAGATTGCTAATTTTAGTTAATTATAATTAGGAGTATATTGTTGTTATTTATAGAGATGTATAACATATATAACTAAAAATTTGTGTGATTGTAGGTTTCACGTCGGTGTGATTCCTCATGTTTCTTTGCATTCTATATACGCCAGTTTTCGGTACACAATTTTATCACTTTTAATTCTTAAGTGCTAAAATTAACCTAAGTCACCATATCTAGATTAAGCCACCAATTAAATATTAATTAAACCGAAAATATAGATACTTGACATACCATAAACCAATTAACTTTATACATACTAAAACTAGCCTGAAGACATATGTTTGTGTGTGTGTGAGAGAGAGAGAGAGAGACTGTGTGTGAGACTTACCTTTATGTAATTTTCGTTGTATGGATACGTGTTTATTTTAATGAATGCAGATATTTCGTTAATAATATCAATTGTTTGAGAACTTACCATTCAAACTGAAAATTCCAAAACCTTAAACAAAATAATTAAATAACCGACGATACCGAAACGATAACCATCAAAACTAATCTAATTAAGTGCATGATACTCTATTATGAAAAAAAGTAAACCGATACATATCTGTCGGAGATAGTGCCATCAGAATCAATTATTGGATCACAGGCACGTGATTGCAATGATTGAGGGAGAGTCTATGCCGGTAGGACAGTCTTACTCAAGATGATAGTATGCTATCTGGTTTATCTTTATCATCGTGTACTAGTTTAGGTGACCTTACAGGTCGCTATTACGTGTTGATAGAGCCCTTAGGATTCTTGCTTGACGGCCAGCAGTATGATGGCGATCATATACGTGGGAGCTGGGGTCTATAAGCACATCCTTAAAAGGTCTCTAGTCGTGGGAGTTTTCGAGATAGGGCATCGATACTCCTGAGTAGACTAATGTATACAGTCGAGACCCTGACGAGGGGCGGTGGCCGGTCTCACAAGCCACAGGTGTCAGTTGGTTCACCTAAGATGTATACAGGTGCTCATTGGGTTATGAGTACACCGGACAGGACTCGCCGGGAACATGCTAGTGGGTTTTATACCTGACGTCAGATAGCAGTTCCCTGGTGACATGTGTACAGGTTAGTTCATCGACCTGAGATCGTCATTTGTCTCGTGTGAGTTCCCACTGTACTTTGATTACTACCCTACCACGGCTCAAAGGAGTCGTGCAAACAGGTTTTAGTTGGGTACAGTCTCGAGCCACATGGAGGCAGTGAGTGGATCTGCAGGGGTTCGTCTCTCCCGGTATTGGGGGTGAGGTCGCGCTGTGTCTAGAAGAGCCATTACACGATGTCTTTGGCCAAGGAAGGAGATTTACTGGCAGGTATTCCAGTAGTATCTCAGGGTGTTCTGGGCTACACTCCGACACGACTTGTACCGCTTTTGGGGGTCTGACTTTTACCAACCCCCTAGGCCCGCCATGCGATGCTCATAGACGAACGGACTGGACTGTACGGATATTATCACTGACAGGCTCAGTAGGGTGTCAGGATGAGTTCGCTCATCGACTTTCCTTTTGGTTAATACCTGGTAGCCCGTTACGTACTGCTAATACCTCTGACGGGCTAGTGGTTAAATCCACATCCAAAGTATTGACGAGTCTTTAGAGTCTCCCACAGACAGTTTTTCAAGTTTCGGGCGAAACGTTGTAGAGGCCGTATGGATTTATGGCAGGGTTCGCACGTACACGCGCACTTGTGCACGTGTTATGGTTCGGACGGATAGTACTAGCGGACTTTGGTTTAAGCCGGATCCTAGTATTGTACGTGTAGATTTTGTCTCATTGCATTTATATTCGGTCGGAATACAAATGCGGGTATGTATATACAGTCGTGGGGTTTTCCTGTAATTTATTACGGGATCGCTTTTTGAAGTTGCCAGCTTGCTTTCCCTTTTCGGCCATTTTCCTTTCTTTCTTTCCATGGCTGGATTTTCCATGGAGGGGCTTATTTGCAAATGTGCAAATTAGCAAAATGGAGGGTGTTTTTTGTAGTGGAGGGTTCATGATGGTTTCTAGCATCCTTTGACTTCTTTTGGTTCATTATTGCTTGCTTTATGGAGATAGGATTGGTGATGGGTTTTTGATGAGACTTTGGTGTGACTTTTTTGATGATGATCACTCATTCTTCTCTTTTGCATTATTGACCTCCCTCCTCTCTCAACATGGCCGGCCACTTGGAAGAGGGGGCTGTCCAAAAATTTTTGGTGTGGGATTTTTATCTCTTTTGCTTGCACAAAAATCATATAGCTCCATTTCAAAGCTCATCTCCTTCTCCACTACAAATGGCAACTTCATTAACCCCTTGAGACAAAAGTTTCTACACTAAGTCTACAACAATCTTAGACACGTCGGTTTGCCAACTTCGTGTCCGAGTTGCCTCGGTCTAGAGGTGGGAGCCCGTAAAAAGACTCGGTGATGTGGTGCCCTTTCTGACGAGGAGATCGAGACCGGAGATGCCGCGAGGAGATCGGGATGGTGGCCAAAGACCGAAGGACACGAATCGCTCGGTATAGCTCTCTACCCATTCTCTAGTTAGCTAGTAGTAGGTTAATGGTCCGATCCGGGGTTCTAGTCCGCGGTAGCGCCGGTTTAAAGTTAAAGAAAAGTTTTCGTTTCCGCATTTTGTCCTCGGAAAGACGGTCGGGACGCTACCGTAGACTTACATGGTATCAGAGCCACGCCATTAACCTTTACTAGCTTGATCTAACGTGTTTAGAACTCGATCAAACGAAATTTCCAAAAACCACAGTTTCAAATGTGCAGCTTCTGTCGATTTTCATTTATGCTCGAAAAATTATTTTGAGTGTTGCAGAAATACGTGCAGGCTTTTCTAGGAATTCTGAGAAAATTTGATTGCATGATCGTACGGCCACGCCGCGGAACCGCGGCAATAACCCCCTTCCGGCCGCGGTTCCGCCGCCATTATGTGCCCTCACTGCTCCAAAATTTCTACAGTACTCCCTAACTTGGAATTGGGGTTTTTGGTATATTCTGTTTGGGCCCAGTTTTATTTTGAGTGCTTCAGTTGTGCTTGGGGTCCACTTCGGGAAATTTAGTCGATCGAAAATTTTAAACATGTTAGTTCACAGTATTTACATTATATCTACGACCGTGAATGCCATTTGATCGGTAAATCCTGTCTAACTGCTATAGCCCTTTTAGACGGATTTGCGAACATGACATTCACGTTGATGTTCTATATTGTGCTGTGATGTTGCGGATTTGTCGTGGTGGATATCCTGGATGCAATGGTAGTACAGCTTGGTTGTATATGTACATTTGATATTGCGGGGCGAGCGTTCGACATGTGGACTGCCGTTACTGCATGTTTGTATATTATTCTTTTGGGGCACGACCGGGCTGAGGTCGATGTACCTGTTGTATATTTTTACTTTCTGTACTAGGATTACCCTGTGGAGGGGTGCACGGGAAGCCGGGTTCTAGAGGGCAACGGGTCCGCATCTCATGGCTTTGAGACAGAGGGGGCTTCATTCTAGAATTGGCGGGCTGTTCGCCGTACTCGTAGGGGGTATAGGTTGACCCAAGGAGAGGTGCCCAAGTTACCGGATTCCGTGAAGTGCTGGGTGGTCCATTCACGTAGATGAAGGGGGCTGCCTCGCTTCAGGTTTTGGCGGGTAACTTGCCGAACCCGTAAGGGTCTAGGATTTCATTGCACAGGCTATCCACATGACCAGGGGAACGTCGGGTTTCAGTAGCGGCTTTATGAAACCCGGGGATCCTAGATATCTGTATTGTTCTGTGATGCTTATTACATTTCTGTGATGTTACATTTTATCACGCCTTGAGCGATTATTGTATATTGATATATATACTAGTAGATATTGTATATGTTTTACATCCGCGCTAGTCCAGTCCCTGCTCTGTCGTTAGTTAAATAACCCAACGGGTGATGACGGGACCCAGTGGCGAATGCGGATGGCATATACGTACATCGTATTTTCGTTCTTTATTGGTGTGATCAATTGATGGGACTGCGTTGATTCGGATCAATGCAAACTAAACAAAGCTATTCTGATGTTGTTGGACAATTTTTCAAAAAGCTGTTATTGTAAGGACGTTCTCTTTAGTTTTGCACAGTGGTATTCGGTTATGAATATCCAGCACCTCAGTCGACGAGGTAAGGGCCGAGATCCCTTCACCGGGAGTGACCCCTTGGAAAGAAGTCTGCATCAGGGAAATAACTTTACTATAGTCAATTACTTTTGCTTTGCATCGTGGTATTTAGTTGGAATATCCTGCACCTCATTCTACGGGGAAAGAGCCGAGATCCCTTCACCGGGAGTGACCCCTTGGAAAGAAGTCTGCGTCAGGGCAATAACTTTACTATAGTCGATTACTTTTGCTTTGCATCGTGGTATTTAGTTGGAATATCCTGCACCTCATTCTACGGGGAAAGAGTCGAGATCCCTTCACCGGGAGTGACCTCTTTAGCAAAGGTTTTCGTCACTATATTTTTCATAAAAAGCTATCCGGTTCCTTCAACGATATCAAGTTCATTACGTTAAAGGTTTTTCGCCAAAAACCATTCGTAGCCCTCCGTCATTTCAGACGGGTAGCACTTAGTATTCATGCTATGTTTGTTAGCCAAAGTCAAGGCATAGTGTATGGTAGCTATTTGTTACCTTTCTGTTGCATAGATAGATGCGTTGATTTGGGACAGTCGTACTGCCTTGTTGGCCAAAGTCAAGGGTAGGTACGGATGGGTTCAAATTAACCTGGATAATGACGGGTAGAACTTGACATATGACTTATGATTTATTGGCCAAAGTCAAGGTCATAAGAGTATGGGGTAAAAATCACATCGGGAGTTTCTAAAGAAACTGAAACTTGCCAGGCATGCGCATACCTTCTGGAGTGTGATAACGTGAGTGGATTCCGTCACGTTATCATGCGATGATAGTTGGATCCCGATTCTCGCTGATGAGTTGGTTTACTCCTCGGAAGATCCCGACTAATTCTTCTTTTAGGTTTGGAGGAGAATTTGAGAATACAGTGGGAGGTTTCCTGATTAGATAAATTGGTAACCATTCTGATCTAGGTTAGAGTGCACGCTGAGTGTTTCTTTTCTCTCTCTCTTTGGCAGCGACCATGACCCGACCCGTGACTATAATTCTGTGACCAAGATTAACCGAACCTTCTTATAACACTGGTTTTTGGATTGTCAGAGTTGCATACCTCATTGCCACTCCTTCTTTTACCCTTTTCTCCAGAACACCTCGTATTACTATGAACATCCACTTCCATTGGATAAAACCATCGTATGGTTATATACGAACTAGAAGGAACTTGTTCCAGATTCGAGGATGGTTTCCGGTTCTGGAGAAAACGAATAGGACTATTCAGTTGTCTTTTCCTTTTATCTTCTCTCAGGTTGCGAGTGCTCCTTGGATTAGGGGATAGTACACTTGTTACGCTTATTGGATAGTCTTCTTCCAAACCTTAGGCTGGTGCCGAACGGTAGAGAATGAAAAAATCCGATTAGCCTAAGTATGGTGTACAGAAGTTATTAAGTAAAGACAAATAAAGGGATTAGAAAGAGAGCAAAGTAAAATGCGAATGCTATTCACGACCAAACCAAGTATTTCATCGCCACTCCTACTTCACCTTTGTATTTCTCCAGAACACTCCGTATCACTACGAAGATCCACAGTTGTTTGGATATTCCATCGTATGGTTATATACGAACTCGAAAGGAACTTGTTCCAGTTCGGAGATGGATTCTGGTTCAGAAGAAATAGGAATAAGGTTTATTCGGTTGTCTTTTATCTTCACCTTCTCTCGCATTGCGAGTGCTCCTAGGATTAGGACAGTACACCTGTTACGCTTATTGGATAGTCTTCTTCCAAACCATAGGCTGGTGCCGAAAGGTAGGGAAGGAAGAAAACCATTTAGCTTAGGAGGGTGTACTGGTGCCGAAAGATAGGGAAGGAAGAAAACCATTTAGCTTAGGAGGGTGTACAGAAGGTAATGACTAAAGACATATGAAGGGATTTAGAGAGATGGTAAAGAAATATACGGTTACAGTTATGAATCTAGATAATGGAAGAGGCATTACTAGGAATACCCGGACACCCCTACGAAACATTTCAATGTTTCAGTTTCACTGTGTACTGTTAAAGGAAAACTGATTTCCCAGTTAGACACTTGCTCCAGGGTATGTATTTACCAGGTATGAATCTCACATCTGTATGGTTTTACAGATGATGAGTGGGAGTAAGTTATTGGAATTTGGTGATTGTCCTCATCATATCGGAATTTGTTGTAATTGGTGATATTTGAGGAAACCACCTGGGTTGTTTGGCAGACAACAAATATTTGGTTTTGAATATCCGTTGTTATGCATCAATTTCAAATTGATATATCTGTACGTTTATTTTAATAAAGTGAGATATAACCTTTTGAAATTATGTCTATGACATTTACCTATATCAGTTGATGGTTAGGTAAGGAGTATTAAACAGCGGTGTAATTCTTCTTAACCATAAGTACAGTTTTCAACCTATGACACACAAGGAATGGGTTATCAGACTCAAAGGACTTATACAAAGTATTGTATGTTGTCCAGGGTCCGTTAGGACAGAGGGGTTGGTACTCGTACTATATTCTGTTTACTTGTGACTTCTCTAGTTCTTAGACAAGTGTTTCGTAGAAACACAAGGTCCAAGTTTTGAGAAGTTATAGGTATATGAATAAAGTAGAGAAGCAGGTGTTGCAAGTATCGGGATTCTTCAAGGTGATCGAAGATGTAGATACTTGTGTATGGTATTCAGTTGATAGTAATGGTTTTGACAACTTGCTTCTCTTTCAGGTTACTCATATCTGGATGTATTCCTAAGTTGAGTAATACTGATCGGCCTCTCTCCATTTAGTTGATATGCACTGGAGACAGCTGCATAATTTGAATCTGGTTCAAATTAAATTAGTGCCTCTGTTTCTATATTGGATATAGAACGATTCATATCTTAACAATGTTAAGGTACGGGGAGTTGTCCGGCTTTTGCTTAAAACCAGACTCTGGATAACTCAAGGCACGTTTCTATAATGGTTGTTTGTGGGTTGACCCGGGCTATGACGAGGGTTGACTTTCTACCATCTGGAAGATCAATAGTGATATTGTTCTTGACTCGCCACAGTTTTAATAAAAATGGATTTTTTCAGAAAACAGAAGTGGGAGTATGGTAGAACTGGAAGTGATTCCAGAACCGCAAACGATTACTGACAATTTGATAAGAACCTAAAGATTCAATCTGGTTTGACATTCCATTGGCCACTCCACAAATGATCGTGGGTAACCTCAGGCACCTGAGAGGTACTCCGGTAGCCTCAAGAACAGTGACAGGGAGGTTCCTGTTTACCCAGACTTGACACTACTGTTGTTCCAGGCTATGAGACCCAGCAGGAGGATGAGTATAGCGTTGTTCTGAAATGGCTTTAGAAGTGCACGTGTATATTATTCTGCCAGAGGGTTGTCGTAATCAGTGGGAGCAGCGAAAGTGTAGTGGACAAGTAGCTTATGTCTATTTATGGACTAAAGCAGATATAGCGGAGATAGATCATCTATTTCTGATGTGATAGTCATAGGTTTGACTTCATCAGAATAGGGGATGGATCTGTTAAGAAGGTAATAGGGTGTGATGTCCTGGTATTTGGATGACATACACAGAGTAGGAAGAGAAATTCCTATACTACGGTCGGTTATACTTTGGTTGTCACACAGTGGTTTCTCCACATAGGAATTGGGTATTATATCAGACATTCGGGTTACTAGATCTATGGTTTTTGATCTAGATTTGGGAAGTGTCCCAATCAGGGTACTTAGACAGCATTCTAAAGGTGTTTAGAATGGGCGACTCCTGGCACGGTACTGTACCTGTAGGTGATGGAGTCACCCTATCTAAAAGTGTCTTATAGACTAAAGGGGAGAGGGATGTGCATGATTGACAGATCACTTGCTTAGGCAATTGAGTCAATCATGAGATATCAAGTACTACACCAGATGTTGTTTTTGCATTAGATGCAATATGTTGATATTGATCCATTCCTGGAGAAACATTCGGAAGCATTTTTAGAACATAAGTGGATGTTCTAGGGATATGATAATGACAGCCTCATTCAGGAGACAGTTATCATTCCAGGCTTCCAAGGTGACCTGGATGACAGAGTGACTGTCAGAGTTATAGTTTTCCCTCTGACGAGGGGCAGTATTTTGGACAGGTGGTCCAAGCGGATACTAAGGGAGGCATGACGTAGGATACTGATTAAATTCAGTCGACGATACAGTTTAAGAAGTTTGGATTTGGAGTTCATTGATGAACTAGGTCCCATTAGACATACAAACATATTCTAAGACAGGTATTGCTCATTTCGGGAGATGGTTTTCTCCGCGAACTTGAGATTAAGAGAGACATAGAAAGAAACATCAGAATGGATCCACTCACTGAAGCTATTCCTCGAACGCATTAGTTTCGCAAACGGGTTTTGTGAGACTGATTAGTAGAGGAGTTGGGTGTTCAGTGTCACACGGGCTGTGAGTATGCGACATCGCAATAATTAGCCTTGAGTGCAAGTGGGAGATTGTTGGAGATAGTGCCCTCAGAGTCAATTATTGGATCACAGGCACGTGATTGCAATGATTGAGGGAGGACCTATGCCGGTAGGACAGTCTTACTCAAGATGATAGTATGCTATCTGGTTTATCTTTA
Source organism: Agapanthus africanus (assembly GCA_030015575.1). Classification (NCBI taxonomy): domain Eukaryota; kingdom Viridiplantae; phylum Streptophyta; class Magnoliopsida; order Asparagales; family Amaryllidaceae; genus Agapanthus; species Agapanthus africanus. Next base: position 153,232,544 of record JASDDO010000028.1, on the reverse strand, counting down.
TCATCGTGTACTGCTTTAGGTGACCTTACAGGTCACTATTGCGCGTTGATAGAGCCCTTAGGATTCTTGCTTGACGGTCAGCAGTATGATGGCGATCATATACGTAGGAGCTGGGGTCTATAAGCACATCCTTAAAAGGTCCCTAGTCGTGGGAGTTTTCGAGACAGGGCATCGATACTCCAGAGAAGACTAGTGTATACAGTCGAGACCCCGACGAGGGGCGGTGGCCAGTCTCACAAGCCATTGGTGTCAGTTGGTTCACCTAAGTTGTATACATTTGCTTATTGGGTTATGAGTACACCGGACAGGACTCGCCGGGAACATGCTAATTGCTTTTATACCTGACGTCAGATAGCAGTTCCCTGGTGACATGTGTACAGGTTAGTTCATCGACCTGAGATCGTCATTTGTCTCGTGTGAGTTCCCACTGTACTTTGATTACTACCCTATCACGGCTCAAAGGAGTCGTGCAAACAGGTTTTAGTTGGGTACAGTCCCGAGCCACATGGAGGCAGTGAGTGGATCTGCAGGGGTTCGTCTCTCCCGGTATTGGGGGTGAGGTCGCGCTGTGTTTAGGAGAGCCATTACACGAAGTCCTTGGCCAAGGCAGGAGATTTACTGGTAAGTATTCCAGTAGTATCTCAGGGTGTTCTGGGCTACACTCCGACACGACTTGTACCTCTTTTGGGGGTCTGACTTTTACCAACCCCCTAGGCCCGCTATGCGATGCTCATAGACAAACGGACCGGACTGTACGGATATTGTCACTGACAGGCTCAGTAGGGTGTCAGGATGAGTTTGCTCATCGACTTCCCTTTTGGTCAATACCTGGTAGCCCGTTACGTACGGCTAATACCTCTGACGTGCTAGTGGTTAAATCCACAGCCAAAGTATTGACGAGTCTTTAGAGTCCCCCACAGACAGTTTCTCAAGTTTCGAGCGAAACGCTGTAGAGGCCGTATGGATTTATGGCAGGGTTCGAACGTACGCGCGCACTTGTGCACGTGTTATGGTTCGGACGGATAGTACTAGCGGGCTTTGGTTTAAACCGGATCCTAGTATTGTACAGTGTAGATTTTGTCTCATTGTATTTGTATTCGGTCGGAATACAAATGCGGGTATGTATATACAGTCGTGGAGTTTTCCTGTAATTTATTACGGGATCGCTTTTTGAAGTTGCCAGCTTGCTTTCCCTTTTCGGCCATTTTCCTTTCTTTCTTTCCATGGCTGGATTTTCCATGGAGGGGCTTATTTGCAAATATGCAAATTAGCAAAATGGAGGGTGTTTTTTATGGTGGAGGGTTCATGATGGTTTCTAGCATCCTTTGACTTCTTTTGGTTCATCATTGCTTGCTTTATTGAGATGGGATTGGTGATGGGTTTTTGATGAGACTTTGGTGTGACTTTTTTGATGATGATCACTCATTCTTCTCTCTTGCATTATTGACCTCCCTCCTCTCTTAACATGGCCGGCCACTTGGAAGAGGGGGCTGTCCAAAAATTTTTGGTGTGGGATTTTTATCTCTTTTGCTTGCACAAAAATCATATAGCTCCATTTCAAAGCTCATCTCCTTCTCCACTACAAATGGCAACTTCATTAACCCCTTGAGACAAAGGTTTCTACACTCAGTCTACAGCAATCTTGGACACGTCGGCTTGCCAACTTCGTGTCCGAGTTGCCTCGGTCCAGAGGTGGGAGCCCGTAAAATGACTCGGTGATGTGGTGCCCTTTCCGACGAGGAGATCGAGACCGGAGATGCCACGAGGAGATCGGGATGGTGGCCAAAGACCGAAGGACACGGATCGCTCGGTATAGCTCTCTACCCATTCTCTAGTTAGCCAGTAGTAGGTTAATGGTCCGATCCGGGGTTTTAGTCCGCGGTAGCGCCAGTTTAAAGTTAAAGAAAAGTTTTCGTTTCCGCATTTTGGCTTCGGAAAGACGGCCGGGGCGCTACCGTAGACTTATAATATCGTCATCGAGTATCTCAGATTGAAAAAATATCGCGACTTAGAACCCCTCTATCAGTTATATGCGTACGGTTATTTTCGTGACATAAAACTACGTGTGTATTGTCAACCTCGAACGTTAATCGTTCTTCGTTGACAACCATCTCGTAGTTTATGCGATGAGAATACTAGTCGTACTATAACCGATAGATTTGTCCCGTTTTGGACAAGTTCAGAATGTATAACGTATACACTTCTCTAAATACTTGTGCTTTTCATTCGTTTCGAAATGAGTTTCGTCGGTTCCTTTCCGTTTGTTCTCCGTGTATAAATATAGTTGAGATTATCGGCTCAATACTGATAGTATTGAGATATTTATCTCTTCTATTACAGTGTACTCGGAGAACAACGGGGAGGTGCTGCCGAAATTTTCTCGAAGCAAATGAAAATATAAGTGCAGAGGGTGTATGCATTATACATTCTTAATGGGATAAAAGCCTTACCCCCGACAGCCGTTACCTATTAACATCCAAGATAGAAACGTTAATATTATTTCCAGCCATGATAAATCACTCAAATGTATTTTCGAGACACGATTGTCGTTATCTTCTTTGTTTATAACCATCTCGTTCTTAGCATTCTCACCACGGGTTAGAATTGTTAATATCGTGTATGATTTTAAAATGTTTGTTATGATATAATAACTAATTGTGAACTGTATGAGGTTTTACATATCGGACAAGAATGGATAAGACTTGGATAAATAAGAATAAATTTGGCTCTGAATTTAAAATCAGTGTAGAAGAGTTTATGCAATTCTTGTCAAGAGTGGGTGGGAGTCGGATCCCCCATCCCTATAGCAAATGTTGTAATGGTAGAAGTGATAGTCGAGGGGCGGTTCGACTGCATATACTTGGTAACGGATTCTTTGAAGGCTACACTATCTGGCACTTGCATGAACAGGGCGTGGACTATAGAATCAGTACACATCGTTTGTTACCGCCACCTATGAGAACCCCGTCAACCACCGGTTTAAATGATATGATGGACGAGTTATATGATGGCATGAACGATAATACCCCTATGGATGATGCAGTTCCAGATTCTGAATCTGCTAGTTTCTTAAGTATATGGAGGATGCTAAGAAACCACTTTACGAGGGTGCGGCAATGACGAAGTTGTATTGGACGGTTCGCATGTTTCATGTTAAATGCAAAAGTTTATGGAGAAACAAGTCGGTCAATGACTTTCTAAACATAAAGAAGGAGGCTTACCCAAATTCTGATCTCCCAGCAAATTTTTAAGAGATGAAGAAGATTATTGCCGATATCGGTTTCAGTTATCAAAAAATCGATGAATGTCCAAATGACTACATGTTATTCATGACAGATGATGACAAGAACTTAAATAAGTGTAGAACTTGTGGGGAATCGAGATGGATATTACCTAAAAGGCCGCCGAGGGATGAGGAGTCAATTTCGAAAATTCCTGTAAAGGTGTTGCACTTTTTTCTATTAAGAAAAGACGACAAAGATTATTTTTGTCGTCTAAATCGCCGAACATATGACATGGCATACAGATGGTCATAAGAAAGATAGAGTCTTACGGCATCCCGTTGATGGTGAAGAGTGGAAAAGATTTGACGCTCAATTTCCCGCGTTCGCTGCGGAAGCTTGTAATATGAGACTTGGATTACCGGCTGATGGATTGGAACCGTTTAAAGGAAGTGCATCTCACAGTGTATGACCCGTTACACTAGTAGTTTATAATCTCCTGCCGTGGATGAGTATGAAACAATCTTATATCTAAATTCCTCTGTTGATCCCTGAAAGCAACTCTCCTGGTATTGATATCAATGTCGAAATTTATTTGAGGCCGTTGATCGATGAGTTGAATGAGCTGTGGGAGACCGGCATCGTTACTTATGATGTCCACAGAAAGGAGAGATTCACACTGTGTGCAATTTTGCTTTGGACAATAAACGATTTCCCAGCATATGCCATGTTTTCGGGATAGAGTATGAAAGGTTATTGTGCTTGCCCCTGTTGTCAAAAGAATATCGTATGTGAAACGCCAGTAAATCGGATTTTCTGTTACACTGGACCTCGTCGTTGGCTAGATATTGATCATCCTTATCGACGCAATGGAATCAAGTTCAATGGTGAGTAGGAGAATCGTCCCCCTCCTCCTAAGCCAAATGGGATAAAGGCGAAAAGCAACTCGACTACTTGGGAGTCTCTAACGGAACTCGACGACATCGGTCCTTCCTCCCTGCCCTCAGAGCAGATTCGAGGGCAGAGGATTTTGACACCATTTCATGTCTTTCATGTGCAGTCTCTTCTTCCTAAGGAAGGTCTGGACGATGTGGACATAGAGCACATCAATATTGTTTTTGGTAAGAAATATAAGTATGCTATTCCGAATGAAATATCAAATAACTGGAGAAAGAGATCTATATTTTATGATTTGTCTTATTGGCGTTTTCTTAATTTTCGCCATAACTTGGACGCTATGCATATCGAGAAGAATGTCCGTGAGCTCTTGCTGGGTACTCTATTGAATACCAAATTCAAGAACAGAGACACATTAGCGATATGACAATGGTTTGCTACAAAGAATTTGTGGTCAGAATTGCATCCAACTCTGAAAGAGAATGGTAAATGGGTTATTCCACCAGTAAAGCACATGATGTCCGACAATAAGAAGCTGAGTTTCCTTTAGGTACTTAAACAAATAAGGATACCGGATGCATATTCTACGAACATTAGTAAATGCGTAAATTTGAAAAAGAAAACTCTCATCGGCCGAAAAAGTCACGACTGTCATGTGATCATGCAGCAATTGCTTCCCATTGCCGTTAGGGTGTTACCAGATAATGACGTTGTATCAGTTTTGACTGATTTGTGTCATTTCTTCAGAGAGTTATGCTCCAAAGATTACTCGGCAAACGATTTTAGAACCCTGGAGAATAAAATACCTCGCATACTTTGTAGAATGGAGATATTGTTTCTGCCTTCTATTTTCATCGTAATGTCGCATCTCACGGTTCACCGTACTCAAGAGGCACGTTTAGGTGGTCCCGTGAATTATCGGTGGATATATCCGTTCGAGAGGTAAAACTTATATAACAACTCTTTACTGTTCATAATAAATCGAATATTTATAATAAAATGAATTAAATTTGTTTGCTTCCGTCGGTTCATGTACAAAATAAAACGATACATCCATAACAGGAGTCGGCTTGAAATGTCGATCGCTGAAAGGTTTCTCGTGGAGAAATGTATGACGTTCTGTTCTATATATCTAGAGGGTGTTGAGATTGCATTTAATAGGCCGAGACGTAATGTGGATATGGTTGACAATAAACCTGTAATATCCGTCTTCTGGGTCCAAGGAAAGGAACTGGGTAAAGTGAAATCGGGTCACACTGCATCTGAGCAGCTCGGCATGATACACTGTTATGTTTTATTTAACTTATCAGATGTGAACAGTTTTACAGGGTTAGTATTTATTACTTTTTTCTTAACATAATTATAGAATATCTTCAAGTCAAAATTAAATGTTTATTTGCGATATATACAGTGTTTGGAATGCTCAATACCGTCCACCTGCTAAACGAACTCAGCAATGAGATATCGATAAGGAGCAACATAAACACTTTACCGCTTGGTTGAAAGCACGTGTAAGTTGTAAACTATAAAAACTAAACTACAATTCATATAGACACACACACACACAATTTAATCCGTTTTACCCTAATAGGTTGAAAGAAATCCCAATGATAGATATGTTTCAGAAGATATAAAAATGCTAGTGTATGGTCCAGATGAACAAGCTGAGTACATCTCCTGTTACGGTGTTAACAGGTTTAGATTTCACACCAGAAAAGAGATCAAAATAAAAAGTTTCAGAATTGCGGCGTCTTTGTCACATCCACCGTTACTGGATATTCATCTTCTAGAGATTCAAATCAAATCATGGAAAAATTGGACTATTACAGGGTTCTTAAAAAAATAATTCGGGCGCGTTTTCATGAACAGACAGTGGTCATGTTCAAGTGTCTATGATACGATGTCCATCATGAACATATTGGGTTCAAAGTTAAAAATGCCCTACTTTTACTCAATTCATCGAAACTCACTTTTGATGAAGAGCCTTACATTCTCGCCAGCCAACCCGTCAATACTTTTATGTCGCAAACCCTAGGGATGCCCAGTGGGATGTTGTTGTTGTGACGGATCCATGAGACTATTACAACATGGGTGAAAGTGATGTAAGCGAGATTAGTTGTTCTACAATCCCGGTTATACAAGCTAATGCTATTACTATCGAATTCAACAGCGGTTTATCAAGAACAGACATAAAGCCGGAAATAGTCTTTGATGTGCCATCGGCGGTTGTAGAACCAGAAGTCTAATTAAGACTTTAAATATCTTGATATATTAACTCGGTCTTGTATGATACTCATAACTTAAGTAATATGAAACTTACAATTTATTATATTTTTCTTTCTGCATATTATTTCATACATTTTATCTTTTTCCGCATATTATTTCCGCATATTATCTCTTACAGTTTCGAATTGCATATTATTTCCTCCATTTATTGCTCATGTGTGATATTCTTTTCAGCAATAATTTTCACTATTATTTTTTATCTAACATATTAAACTATATTCCGTCAAGTTGTTTTATATATGTCAGGTTCAGATAGCAGGACCGATCATTCTACCGAGAACAAGAGGCAATCCTCTCAGAAAAAGAAACGAACCGGGAGAGGACCCACATGGGCCAGTGATATATAGAGGAGGATGCCACATGCTCCTAGCAAGCTGATTGCATACCTTGCGTTCACAAGGGACGTTGTGACAGGAGCCATTAAAGAAGTGAAAAAAATAATGTCATCGATAGTGAACAGTGAGGACCGCATGCTTCATTTGTTGAAAGATAAATATGACGAGTAGGAGGTCCTAGATTAGGACAGTGAAGCGTTAGGGTTAAAGAAACAAGTCGGTATATGGGAGACGACGGTTAGATTTATTTATATAATTCAATACTGCACTTTTTTTGATATGCACACATATACACACACATACGCGTATATCACAAACACACACATATATACATACACATTTACTAAATTACTATAAAATACACATACAATAATGAATTATCCCGTTTCGCAGGCCCGTTTTGAGTTCCGGTTGGTTGGCGTAGAGGGCCCCCAGAGAGTTCGCGATGAACGCGCGGTTTATGATAAGATGTGTAGTTATATGGCAAAATATTACGGAGGCCATAAGAACAAAATCTTTAGAAAGCTTGAAAACCGTGCTTCACCGAATGAGATGTATTCGATTAAGCCGGATCCAGATTGGTCCGACGAATACTGACATGCCTTGGTCGATCATTTCTTATCCGGAGAATTTAGGGTATGTCTTTGATGATACCTTTTACTATTTTATAGCACCTCAGTAAACAATATTTGATTTAACTGCATGAGAAGAGCGGGCGAGGAAAAGCATCCCGCGCTCAGCTGCATGACTTTTATAGGGGTGGAAGCAAGAGTTCCCAGCAGATTGCCATCGAACACGTATGTATCGTATTTGATATTAATACGTTAAAATTATCTTAGAAATTTTTGTATGAACTTTCTAAATGTTATATACAGGAAGAAAGTCATGGTGGAGACTCTCTTGATCGTATCAAAATCTACCCGACTTAATTTGTACGGGACGACGGCACGCCTCCATCGATTGAGGCACATGAGATTTATGTAAAACTCTACATATGCCGAGCTTCTTAATTATTTCAGAATAATTATTGTGTAGCTTTTAGAATGGCAGTAATACATTTCTTCTACAAACAGGCGGCGATAGCGGCTGAGAGAGATCGGTTGATCCAGGCGATGGAGGCGGAGCAGGGACACCCGGTTGATGATGCACAGAGAACATTCATCGTAGATAGGGCTTTCACGGCGTTTAGACCGGATCATCATAGGAGAGTATAGTGCATGTCCTCTAAGATCACTCCGCGTCAGTATAACACTCCTTTCCAGCCGACCGAGCATCCACCTCCTAGGATTTAGCTGGCTGACGAATCGCTTTCGGAGATGCCGATATAGACCAGGGCCTCTAGGACCGAGACCCCTGTGTCATGGATCGTCTCAAGAGCGGATGTCGGAATCTGGCGGTTCCTCACGCCGATCGACTACCACTCCCGCTCCCGCTCCCGATCTATTTGCTAGCTGGACTCTCAAGCAGAGGTTTAATCTTATCGATGCGTACGTCCAAGCTGGGAGGCCCATACCTCCAGTAAGTTTGATAACCCTTACATATATACACACATACGCATATATCACAAACACACACAAATTATACACACACACACACACATACACACACAAGCATACACACATACATGCATACATACGCACATATCACATACACACATGCATACATATCACATGTCACATACACACAATCATACACACAGAAATGCATACATACGCACATATCATATACACATATGCATACATACACACATGATTGATTTGTTTAAAAGAAGAGTTTTCATTAAAGTAACCGCAATCAGGACGGTGTCGCTAGTATGTAGCCGCGATGAGTACGGGTCTTCCGCAGAGAAACGTGAACATTTTTCTTTCTTTAGACGAGTTGATAGAAGAAGGGTGATTGGTTGTAAATCTATTTTAATACGGATGTAAGATTTATAAAAAGAAGGCTTGTAGGGTTCATAGGACTTAATAGTAATAGATGAATAATTAAAAATGACTCCTTTTATTTTTTAATACTGTAATACTAAATCGATAGTGATGAATGTAGATTAGGGCTCTTTTGGAAGAAACTAGGGTTTCCTCACTCTTAACCCTAGTCCTTGCATTGATCTCTATTCATGTCTAGCCTTTACCAAAACAAGTGTTAAACAGATCTCGAATCGTGGTCGTGACTAGCAATAAATTGGTAGCGCGTCCGAGAAGGATATTAACATTTATTTTGCTAAAGTTTATAGACTTTACAATGTATAAAGAGTTAAATGGTTTTATCATCCATTAATCTACCCTAGCCTACGAACCCTAGAAAGCTAGCAATTACTCGCTCATGATTTGAGATAGAAGAAAGGATGAAGAAGAAAACATGATTAAGATACAGAAATTAAATGCGAAAAGACTAATAAAAAGACTACCTTTATTAATCAACTATTGTATATAACTCTCCGTACAAAGTAGATTACAAAGAACCCTAGTTTTTGCCCTCTCTCTCTCTCTCTTGTGTTGGAGGTAGATGACTAGCTGATGATCACCTGAATGCGTGGATCGCTTTGGAACTCTTGATCACTTCGGATTGATTATTTTTTCATATGAAGCTCTCGGTCCTATTTATAGTCACAGAAACTAGAAACCCTAGTTGTCAGATATTAGAATATGCTGATACGATCATACCCAAAAAATCTCAGATCCTACGGCCCAAGATGCGCCGCGGATCCACCGCGAACATCATGCATTGGCCGCCCAACCGCGACTCTCTTGAAGGATCAGGTTCTGGAAATTTTTATGCTTTCTTCTGTTGACATGTGGAGATCTCTTCGATATCTGGATTTTGAGAATAATGCTATGAATATCTGCCGTTACTAAATCTTATGATTTGGTTCCATATTTCAGCAGCTTTGATTCTGACATCTCGGATCTCTTAGATTCCAGACCTGATCTAATATTTGCACAATATCTCAAATCAAAGTGTTAATAAGATTTGGTACTTTTGAGATATTATTCTAACCATTTTATATGATATTATATGTTAAGAATATTAATTAGAAATATTTGATATGATATGCATATTTGATTACAAAGATTTCATTTAAATATTATATGCATGTATTTTCCCTCATTATGTTAAATATAATGTAGAAACATATGATAATAAATTTTTTACAAATAAACCCACATATGTTCTATATTTACAATAAACACCTTTTAGAACTCAACAATAGTGGGGAAAATAATCATTCAAATGTGCAATATTTCAGACTAATCAAATACCTCCAAACTTAACTTTGATCATTCCGAGAAAACTAGTTATTAAAGAGAAGCCAAAAAAAAATCCAGCACACTTTCGTAGGCAATACGATTTCACTGAGCACGTGCAACAAGCCTTTAAAGCTCTAGGTGTCCCTAATATGATAAGTGTTGTCTTCTGAGGGTTTTCAACGGATTACACCCACAAAATCCCATAATAAAAGAAAGATGATGAAAGTGACATACCAAGATAAGAACATATAAAAGAAAGAACTTGAAAAGAAGAGTTGCAAACTATACTAGTTTTTTAGTAGTCATGAAAAAAATGTTAGAAATCACATCATCTCTCAATAAAACATCGCGTTTAGTTTTCCTCCCTACCTTTCTTCTAAATATCGATCATATACCCCTACATGTGTGTAAAAAACATTTAGAGAATTCAATTCAAACTATTATACTCTTGTCCATCTTGCTTAGTACTTTTTAGTCGGTGAATATTTCAGATTGAATTGCTCACACATTTTTCATGCGACCGTTAATATTTCTTGAGGTACTAACCAACCGATTACCGAATGTGCTCACTTATTAAGACGTAATTAGTAATATTCTCATCTTGCAACACCTAAGGCTTAATAGTGGCTCCCAAACCAGTTGGTCTGAGGCACTATGTGATAAAGCACCATCGCTATATTTTTTATGCTGCCTTAAATAATTACAAAACCAGTGTTCATTTTTCTTCACCATTTTTCATTTTTTTCATTTATATATATTTTTTGTTTATATATTTTCCTTCATAATAAGGCTTTTAGACAAGAGCATTTCAAAGAATTCTCTACTATCCCAAGTTTCAAGATGTGTGCAAGTGCATATAGTAGATTATCAATGTTCAGATGTTTGGACTCAAGAATATGGACTATTTTTCAGACTCAATTCTATCATCAGATTAGTGATTCTTTTCATCTTACTAATCCTTAGAAAAACAGCTCATGACTATCTATTATTGGTTTCGTTTTAAAAACATCTAATTTTCTTGCTTTTCTTAAACTTTTTTTTATATTTCGTATGTATTTTTCACTTTTTAACTTTCATTATCAAATTTTTTTTGTGCTTTTATATAGTATAATGCAAAACAATGATGCGTGAATAAGCACAAATCTCCCCCAAACATATTTGCAGCAGTGTCCTCACTGATATTATCTGTTAAGCTTAAAAACCTATTGACTTAGGAGGAAAAACTAGTAAAGGGGACAAGAATTAATGATAGTGAAAACCTTTCCCAAACTTATTTTGGGCTCACAATTTTGTAAAAATTTATTTTCTTTTAAGAGCCAAAATATTTTTCTCCCCTCCTCCCCAAAAAAAACTTGAGTAAAACAGTATTAAGCATTTAAAATTATAAGAGGGGGGTTAAAGTTATTGGTCTAAGCAAATATTTACAAAGACCAAAAGTCAACTCCAACCATTCGAAGATTTTATCAATGTAACACCATGGTTGGTGGAAGATCATAGATATGCAGAAGTGGGGAGATAGGAGGCGGAATCGATCGGTTTTACATCTCGGTTGGTAAAGACGAAACAGTGATGGTGCACTACTCGCATTCTCGTTCTTGATAAGAAGAAGGGGTGGCGGTTCGACTTCTTTGGATGGTTGATTCATCACAACTCCCATGCCTTCTAGGAATGCGAGTTCTTAGACAAAAATATCTTCAAAACTTTCATCAATATTCCGAATGATGATCTCATCAGAAAAGGAGTTATGAAACTCGGATAGCTTGACTAAATCATTGACAAGTCAAAGGGTTCGGACTTAGGTGTGGACTTGTCGACAAAAGGATCTTCACGTGTATAATTAGCCTGATCAAACAATAACACATTAGTGACGTCGAGATCAGTATCGTGAAACTTCTCAAATTCACAACTGTCGGAAGCTATCTTTTCAACAGAACATAAATGATCGTAGAGTTCGGATGTTTGACATCCTATCTTGTAGATGTTAAGCTCAATCATCATCTTCCCAAAGGACATGTTTATTGAACTGTTACGACAATTGATTATCGCGTTTGAATTTGCTAGGAAAGGTCGACCTAGAATTACCGGAATTTGGTTCCGTGGGTTCGCTACAGGCTGTGTATCTATAACTATAAAGTCCACAGGGAATATAAATTCCCCGAATTTGATTAACACGTCCTCTAACTCACCCCTAGGGTGGGTGATAGATCGATCAGCCATCCGGAGAGTGCAATACGTAGGCTTCAACGCTCCTATGCCTAATTGCTCATACACAGAATACGGAAGCAAGTTAACACTAGCACCTAAATCTAGTAGAGCATGATTGATATTTTTACCCCCAATGGTTATAGATATCGTAAGACAACCAGGGTCCTTACGTCTTGTGGGCACCAATTGGGTAAGAGAATTGCTCATATTACTCGCTAAGAAAACCTTTTTAGGTACTTGAGTTTTCCTCTTTCTGGTGCACAAGTCCTTAAGGATTTTTATATAAAATGGAACTTGTTGAATAGTATCTAGGAGAGGAATATTTATATTAACTTGCTTAAACATTTCCACAATCTTCTCTATTCATGCATTAGGTTTGTTGGCCCTCAACCTGTTTGGAAAAAGAGCTTTATCAATAAGGGTTGGGTCCAATATTGGAGGAGAAGTCTGTGGGGATGGAATGGATACCAAAATTGGATTTGGGATGGTTGTAGATTGTAATTCCTTCAAGGAAGTGAGATGAGGGTTTGAGCCTAGTAGGAAACGGAGAATAGACTCGGAAGAAGATGGTGGACTAGACGAAATAGGAGTAGAAATAGTAGCCAGGGTTTCATCTGATTCATCCACAACAACTTGTTTACCAACAGTGTTATTCAGCACTCTTCCCGATCTCAACGTAGTTACGGCACTCACATTATGATTTTGAATGATGATATTCACGCTTTATGAGTGGCCAGGATTTGGTAGAGGTTGAGATGGAAGTCTCCCTTTCTCTCTCTCGCTCATCGCGGCAATTAAATGTGCAAGTTGTGATTCTATCGATTTTATGCTTTCACTGTGGGAAGCGGTGTGTTGCACTAATGTGTGGATAGAAGACGTTAAATTAGTCGTCTTTTGTGTGGAATTTTTAATAAACGTTTCCAAATTTCGTTCGAGAGCAGAGGTTTTATCGGTAATGGCCGTTGAAATATTATTATAAGGATTAAAGTTGTTGGCCGGTTTTTGAAAAGATTGCGGTTGAAAGGGGTGCTAATTTGTTGTGGTGGCTGCTGTTGTTGTGGGGGAGGCCTTTGATAGTTACTTGGGAACCGGTTTTGATTTTGAGTTTGGTTTTGCCTCCAAGCAAAATTAGGATGATTTCTCCATCCTTAATTGTATCTGGAAGAATAAAGATCGTTTCTAAATCGTTGCTGAAAATTAGTATTAGTTTGTGTAAGTCTACGGTAGCGCCCCGGCCGTCAATCCGAGGCCAAAATGCGGAAACGAAAACTTTTTCTTAAACTTGAAACTGGCGCTATCGTATACTTTCACCCGGATCGAACCATTAACCTATAACTAGCAAATTAGAGAAGGGTTAGAAAGGCTAGACCGATCGATCCGTGTCCTTCAGTCTTTGGCAACCATCCCAAGCTCCTCGCGGCATCTCCGATCTCCGGTCTCCTTGTCGGAAAGGGCACCACATCTTCGAGTCTTTTTACGGGCTCCCGCTTCGTCCGAAGCAACTCGGACACGAAATTTGCTAGCCGACATGTCCAAGGTGATGTAGAGAATGTGTGTGATCACTTTGTCTCTTGACACTCTAGGATTCTCAACAAATGAGATGGTTAGAGTGGAGATAGAAGATGATGCCATGGTGGAATATGTGAGATAGAGGAGGAAGAAGAAGAAGAGCCTTTTCTTTCTTGTGTGAGATGAAAAATGAGAGAAAGAGAGTTAGAATGATAAACACAAGAGCAAACCCCTTTACATGGCTGCCCTTTCTCTCTCCATCTTCCATTTCACACTCAAATCCATCAATTAACATGACATGTTCACCAAAAAAGAGACCATGAGTCACCAAATTGAACATGCAACATTAATTGCTTCTCATGATGAATTTCACTCACAATTTCCACCATTTGTAAATATTAACCCAAATGTTTACAACAATAAAAAGATATGGCAACATCTAAAATAAACTCGTGACGGATCATAAGGATACCCCTCACCTATATATACATACATGTATCAGCATTCCGACTGAATGCGAATGCGATGAGACTAAACTAATCCAACAAATCTAATACTAGGATCCGGCTTAAACCAAAGCCCACTAGTATGATCCGTACGATCATGATACGTGCACTACTGCACGTATATGATCGAACCCTGCCATAATACCATACGGCCTCTATAACGTTTCGCCCGAAACTTGAGAAACTGTCTGTGGGGGACTCTAAAGACTCGTCAATACTTTGGCTGTGGATTTAACCACTAGCACGTCAGTGGTACTAGCCGTACGTAACGGGATACCAGGTATTGACCAAAAGGGAGGTCAATGAGCGAACTCATCCTGACACCTTACTGAGCCTGTCAGTAACAATATCCATACAGTCCGGTCCGTTCGTCTATGAGCATCGTATGTCAGGCTTAGGGGGTTGGTAAAAGCCAGACCCCCAAAAGCGGTACAAGTCGTGTCGGAGTGTAGCCCAGAACACCCTGAGATACTACTGGAATACCTACCAGTAAATCTCCTGCCTTGGCCAAGGACTTCGTGTAATGGCTCTCCTAGACATAGCGCGATCTCACCCCCAATACCGGGAGAGACGAAACCCCTGCCGATCTGCTCACTGCCTCCATGTGGCTCGGAACTGTACCTAACTAAAACCTGTTTGCACGACTCCTTTGAGCCATGATAGGGTAGTAATCAAAGCACAGTGGGAACTCACACGAGACAAATGACGATCTCAGGTCGATGAACTAACCTGTACACATGTCATCAGGGAACTGCTATCTAACGCTAGGTATAAAACCAACTAGCATGTTCCCGGCGAGTCATGTCCGGTGTACTCATAACCTAATGAGCACCTGTATAGTCTTAAGTGAACCAACTGACACCAATGGCTTGTGAGACCAGCCAACGCCCCTCGTCGGGATCTTGATCCGTATACACTAGTTTACTCTGGAGTATCGATACCCTGTCTCGAAACTCTCTCGACTAGGGGCTTTTTAAGGATGTGCTTATAGACCCCAGCTCCCACGAATATGATCGCCATCATACTACTGGTAATCAAGCAAGAATTCTAAGGGCTCTATCAACGTGCAATAGTGACCTGTAATGTCACCTAAAGCATGTACACGATGATAAAGATAAACCAGATAGCATACTATCATCTTGAGTAAGACTGTCCTACTGGCATAGGTCCTCTCTCAATCATTGCAATCACGTGCCTGTGATCCAATAATTGACTTTGAGGGCATTATATCCAACAATCTCCCACTTGCACTCAAGGCTAATTATTGCGATATCGCATACTCATAGTCCGTGTGATACCGAACACCCAACTCCTCTACTAATCAGTCTCACAAAGCCCGGTTGTGAAACTACTGCGTTGGACGAATAGCCTCAGTGAATGGATCCGCTATGATGTTTCTTTCTATGTCTCTCTTAATCTCTAGTTCGCGGAGAAAGTCATCTCCCGAAATGAGCAATACCTGTCTTAGAATATGTCTAGATATCTGATGGGACCTAGTTCATAAATGAACTCCAAATCAAAACTTCTTAGACTGTATCGTCAACTGAACTTAATCAGTATCCTGCACCATGCCTCCCTCAGTATCCGCTTGGACCTCCTGTCCAAAATACTGCCCCTCATCAGAGGGAAAACTATAACTCTGACAGTCACTCTGTCATCCAGGTCACCTTGGAAGTCTGGATTGATAACTGTCCCCCGAAAAAGGCTGTCGTTATCATATCCCTAGAACATCCACTTATGTTCTAAAACTGCTTCCGAATGTTTCTCCAGGATAGGATCAATATCAACTTATTGCATCTAGTACAAAAACAATATCTGGTGTGGTACTTGATATCTCATAATTGACTCAATTGCCTAAGCAAGTGATATGCCAACCATGCACATCCCTCTCCCCTTTAGTCTGTAAGACACCTTTAGAGAGGGTGACTCCATCACCTGCAGGTATACTACCATGCCAGGAGTCGTCCATTCTAAAACACATGTAGAATGCTGTCTAATTACCCAGATTGGGAAACTACCTAAATCTAGATCTAGAACTATAGATCTAGTAACCAAAATGTCTGATATTATATCTATACCTTATGTGGAGAAACCACTGTGTGACAACCAAAGTATAACCGATCGTAGTATAGGAATTTCACTTCCTACTATGTGTATGTCATCCATATACCAGGACATCACACTCTACTACCTTCTTAACAGATCCATCCCCTATTCTGATGAAGTCAAACCTATGATTGTCATATCAGAAATAGATGATCTATCTCCACTATATCTGCTTTAGTCTATAAATAGACATAAGCTACTTGTCCACTATGCTTCCGCTGCTCCCACTGACTACGACAACCCTCTGGCAGAGTCATATACACGTGCATTTCTAAAGCTAGTTCAGAACGACGCTATACTCATCCTCCTGCCGGGTCTCATAGCCAGGAACAACAGTAGTGTCAAGTCTGGGTAAACAAGAACCTCTTTGTCACCGTCCTTGAGCATACCGAAGTACTTCTCGAGTGCCTGAGGTTACCCACCATATCTGCGGAGTGGCTAATGAAAAGTCAATCCTGATTGAATCCTTAGGTCCCTATTAAATTTTCAGTAATCGTCTGTGGTTCTGGAATCACTTCCAGTTCTACCATACTCCCACTACTGTTTTCTGAAAAAATCTATTTTTATCAAAACTGTGGCGAGTCAAGAACAATATCACTATTGATCTTCCAGATGGTAGAAAGTCAACCCTCGTCATAGCCCGGGTCAACCCACAAACTGCCATTACAAAAAACGCGCCTTGAGTTATCCAGAATCTGGTTTTAAGCATAAGCCGGACAACTCTCCGTACCTTAACATTGTTAAGATATGAACTATTCTATATCCTAATATAGAAACAGAGGCACTGATTTAATTGGAACCAGATTCAAATCATGCAGCTGTCTCCAGTGCATGTCAACTAAATGGAGAGAGGCCGATCAGCATTACTCAACTTAGGAGTACATCCAGATATGTGTAACCTGAAAGAGAAGCAAGTTCTCATAATCATTACTATCAATTGAATACCATACACAAGTATCTACATCTTCGATCACCTTGACGAATCCTGATACTTGCAATACCTAGTTCTCTACTTTATTCATATACCTATAACTTCTCAAAACTTAGATCTTGCATTTCTACGAAACACTTGTCTAAAACTAAAGAAGTCACAAGTAAACAGAATATAGTATGAGGACCAACCCCTCTGTCCTAATGGACACTGGAAAACATACAATACTTTGTATAAGTCCGGTGAGTTGAATAAATCAAACCTTGTGCGTCGTAGGTTGAAAACTGTACTATGGTTATGAAGAATTACACCGCTGTTGAATGCTCCTTACCTAACCATCCACTGATATAAGTAAATGTCATGGACATAATTTCAAAAAGTTATATCAAACTTTATAAAAATAAACGTATAGATATATCAATTTGAAATTGGTGCATAACAACGGATATTCAAAACCAAATATTTGCCGTCCGGCAAACAACCCAGATGATTTTCTCAAATATCACCAATTATAATGAATCCCGATATAATGAGGATGATCACCCAATTCCCAATAACTTACTCGCACTCGTCATCTGTAAAACCATACAGATGTGAGAATCATACCTGGTAAATACATACCCTGGAGTAAGTACCTAATTGGGAAATCAGTTTTCTACTAACAATGCACAGTGAAACTGAAACATGTAAATATTTCAAAGGGGTATCCGGTTATTTCTAGTAATGCATTTTCCAATATCCAGATTCACGACTGTAACCGAATATTTCTTTGTCATCTCTCCAAATCTCTTTATTTGTCTTTACTCATTACCTTCTGTACACTCTCTTAGGCTAAATGGTTTTCTTCCTTCCCTACCGTTCAGCACCAACCTATGGTTTGGAAGAAGACTATCCAATAAGCGTAATAGGTGTACTGTCCTAATCCTAGGAGCACTCGCAAACCGAGAGAATGTAAAGATAAAAGACAACTGAATAAACCTCATTCCTATTTCTCCTGAACCAGAATCCATCCCCGAACTGGAACAAGTCCCTTCGAGTTCGTATATAACCATACGATGGAGTATCCAATAAACTGTGGATCTTCGTAGTGATACGGAGTGTTCCGAAGAAATACAAAGGTGAAGTAGGAGTGGCGATGAAATACTTGGTTTGGTCGTGAATGACAGCAGTCGCAATTTACTTTGCCCTCTTTCTAATCCCTTTATTTGTCTTAACTTATTACCTTCTGTACACCATCGTTAGGCTAATTGGTTTTCTTCATTCCCTACCGTTCGGCACCTGCCTATGGTTTGGATGAAGACTATTCAATTAGCGTAACAGGTGTACCGTCCTAATCCAAGGTGCACTCGCAACCTGAGAGAAGGTAAAAGGAAAAGACAACTGAATAGTCCTATTCATTTTCTCCAGAACTGGAAACCATCCTCGAATCTGGAACAAGTTCCTTCGAGTTCATATATAACCATACGATGGTTTTATCCAATAGAAGTGGATGTTCGTAGTAATACGGGGTGTTCTGGAGAAAAGGGTAAAAAGTAGGAGTGGCAATGAAGTATGCAACTCAGACAATCTAAAAGCCAGTGTTTTAAGAAGGTTCGGTTAACTTGGTCACTGAGTCATAGTCTAGGGTCGGGCCATGGTCGCTGCCAAAAAGAGAGAGAAAAGAAACACTCTGCGTGCACTCTAACCTAGATCAGAATGGTTATCAATTTATCTAATCAGGAAACCTCCCACTGTAATCTCAAATTCTCCTCCAAACCTGAAAGAAGAATTAGTTGGGATCACCCGAGGAATAAACCAATTCATCAGTGGGAATGGGGATCCAACTATCATCGCATGATAACGTGATGGAATCCACTCACGTTATCATACTCCAGAAGGTATGCACATATCTGGCAAGTTTCAGTTTCTTTAGAAACTCCCGATGTGATTTTTACCCCATGCTCTCATGACCTTGACGAAGGTCAACAAATCATAAGTCACATGTCAAGTTCTACCCGTCATTGTCCAGGTTAATTTGAACCCACCCGTACAAGCCCTTGACGAAGGTCAACAAGGCTATACTACTGTCCCAAACCAACGCATCTATCTATGCAATAGAAAGGTAACAAGCAGCTACCATTCACTATGCCTTGACGAAGGTCAACAAACATAGCATGAATACTAAGTGCTACCCGTCTGAAATGACGGAGGGCTACGAATGGTTTTTGGCGAAAAACCTTTAACGTAATGAACTTGATATCGTTGAAGGAACCGGATAGCTTTTTATAAAAATATAGTGGCAAAAACCTTTGCTAAAGAGATCACTCCTGGTGAAGGGATCTCGGCTCTTTCCCCGTAGAATGAGGTGCAGGATATTCCAACTGAATACCACGATGCAAAGCAAAATGTAATCGACTATAGTGAAGTTATTATCCTGATGCAAACTTCTGTCCAAGGGGTCACTCCCGGTGAATGGATCTCGGCCCTTGCCTCGTCGACTGAGGTGCTGGATATTCATAACCGAATACCACTGTGCAAAACAAAAGAGAACGTCCTTGTAATAACAGCTTTTTGAAAAATGTTCCAACAACATCAGAATAGGTTTGTTTAGCTTGCATTGATCCAAATCAATGCAGTCCCATCAATTGATCACACCACAAAAGAACGAAAATATGATGTACGTATATGCCATCCGCATTCGCCACTGGGTCCCGTCATCACCCGTTAGGTTACTTAACTAACGACAGAGTGGGGACTGGACTACCGCGGGTGTAAAAGATATACAACATCTACTAGTATATATATCAATATATAATATTCGCTCATGGCATGATAAAATACAACATCACAGAGAGTAATAAGCATCACAGAACAATACAGATAATCTGGGATCCCCGGGTTTCCTTTGAGCCGCAAGTGAAACCCGACGTTCCCATGGTCGTGTGGATAGCCTGTGCAATGAAATCCTAGACCCCTACGGGCGCGGCAAGTTACCCGCCAAAACTTGAAGCGAGACAGCCCCTTCAACAAAGTGAATGGACCACCCAACACTTCACGGAATCCGGTAACTTGAGCACCCCTTCTTAGGTCAACCTGTACCCACTACAAGTGCGGCGAATAGTCCGCCAATTCTAGAGTGAAGCCCCCTCTATCTCAAAGCTATAAGATGCGGGCCTATTTCCCTCTAGAACCCGGCTATCCGTGCACCCCACCGCGGGGTAATCCTAGTACAGAAAAGAAAAATATATACAACGGGTACATCGACCTCAGCCCTGTCGTGGCCCAAAAGAATAATATACAAACAGGCAGTGACGGCAGTCCACATGTCGGACGCTCACCCCGTAATATCAAATCTACAAATAATACCAAACTGTACTACCATTGCTCCAGGCTATCCACTACGACAAATCCGTAATATCACAGCACAACACAGAACATCAACGTGAATGTCACGTTCGCAAATCCGTCTAAAAGGGCTATAGCATTTAGACAAGATTTACCGATCAAATGGCATCTACGGTCGCAGATATAATATAAGTACTGTAAACTAACGTATTTAAAATAGTCGATCGACAAAATTTTCCGAAGTGGGCCCCAAGCACAAATCCAGTACTGTAACAAATATGGGCCCAAACAAAATATTCCAGAAACTCCAATTCCAAGATTAAGACCACTGTAGAAAAATTGGTGCAGAGATGACACATAATAGCTGCTGAACCGGGCCAAAACATGGGTATGGACGCGGTTCCACTGCGGCACTAGCATCATGCTACCAAATTTTCACAGATATCTTAAAAAAGCCTGCCTGATTTTCTGAAACACTCAAAATAATTTTTCGACGACAAAAATTTCGACAGAAACTGCATATATTGGAATCGCGGTTTTGAAAATTTCGTTCGATCGATATTTTAAACACGTTAGAACAAGCTAGTAAAGGCTAATGGCGTGGCTCTGATACCATGTAAGTCTACGGTAGCACCCCAGCCGTCAATCCGAGGCCAAAATGCGGAAACGAAAACTTTTTCTTAAACTTGAAACTAGCGCTATCATATACTTTCACCCGGATCGAACCATTAACCTATAACTAGCAAACTAGAGAAGGGTTAGAAAGGCTATACCGATCGATCCGTGTCCTTCAGATTTTAGCTACTATCCCAAGCTCCTCGCGGTATCTCCGATCTCCGGTCTCCTCGTCGGAAAGGGCACCACATCTTCGAGTCTTTTTACGGGCTCCCGCTTCGTCCGAAGTAACTCGGACACGAAGTTTGCTAGCCGACGTGTCCAAGATGATGTAGAGAATGTGTGTGATCACTTTGTCTCTTGACACTCTAGGATTCTCAACACATGAGATGGTTAGAGTGGAGATAGAAGATGATGCCATGGTGGAATATGTGAGATAGAGGAGGAAGAAGAAGAAGAGCCTTTTCTTTCTTGTGTGAGATGAAAAATGAGAGAGAGAGAGTTAGAATGATAAACACAAGAGCAAACCCCTTTACATGGCTGCCCTCTCTCTCTCCATCTTTCATTTCACACTCAAATCCATCAATTAACATGACATGTTCACCAAAAAAGAGACCATGAGTCACCCAATTGAACATGCCACATTAATTGCTTCTCATGATAAATTCCACTCACAATTTCCTCTATTTGTAAACATTAACCCAAATGTTTACAACAATAAAAAGAT
This sequence comes from Agapanthus africanus, assembly GCA_030015575.1. Classification (NCBI taxonomy): domain Eukaryota; kingdom Viridiplantae; phylum Streptophyta; class Magnoliopsida; order Asparagales; family Amaryllidaceae; genus Agapanthus; species Agapanthus africanus. The sequence continues at coordinate 153,210,634 of JASDDO010000028.1, read as the reverse complement.
ATGGCAACATCTAAAGTAAACTCGTGACGGATCACAAGGATACCCCTTACCTGTATATACATACCTGCATCAGCATTCCGACTGAATGCGAATGCGATGAGACTAAACTAATCCAACAAATCTAATACTAGGATCTGGCTTAAACCAAAGCCCAGTAGTATGATCCGTCCGATCATGATACGTGCACTACTGCACGTATATGATCGAACCCTGCCATAATACCATACGGCCTCTACAACGTTTCGCCCGAAACTTGAGAAACTGTCTGTGGGGGACTCTAAAGACTCGTCAATACTTTGGCTGTGGATTTAACCACTAGCACGTCAGTGGTACTAGCCGTACATAACGGGCTACCAGGTATTGACCAAAAGGGAGGTCGATGAGCGAACTCATCCTGACACCCTACTGAGCCTGTCAGTGACAATATCCGTACAGTCCGGCCCGTTCGTCTATGAGCATCGCATGTCAGGCCTAGGGGGTTGGTAAAAGCTAGACCCCAAGAAGCGGTACAAGTCGTGTTGGAGTGTAGCCCAGAACACCCTGAGATACTACTGAAATACCTACCAGTAAATCTCCTGCCTTGGCCAAGGACTTCGTGTAATGGCTCTCCTAGACACAGCGCGATCTCACCCCCAATACCGGGAGAGACAAAACCCCTGCCGATCCGCTCACTGCCTCCATGTGGCTCGGGACTGTACCCAACTAAAACCTGTTTGCACGACTCCTTTGAGCCATGGTAGGGTAGTAATCAGAGCACAGTGGGAACTCAAACGAGACAAATGACGATCTCAGGTCGATGAACTAACCTGTACACATGTCACCAGGGAACTGCTATCAGACGCTAGGTATAAAACCAACTAGCATGTTCCCGGCGAGTCCTGTCCGGTGTACTCATAACCCAATGAGCATCTGTATACGTCTTAAGTGAACCAACTGACACCAATGGCTTGTGAGAACAGACACCGCCCCTCGTCGGGGTCGCGATCCGTATACACTAGTCTACTCTGGAGTATCGATGCCCTGTCTCGAAACTCCCTCGACTAGGGACTTTTTAAGGATGTGCTTATAGACCCCAGCTCCCACGAATATGATCGCCATCATACTGCTGGTAGTCAAGCAAGAATTCTAAGGGCTCTATCAACGTGCAATAGTGACATGTAATGCCACCTAAAGGATGTACACGATGATAAAGATAAACCAGATAGCATACTATCATCTTGAGTAAGACTGTCCTACTGGCATAGGTCCTCTCTCAATCATTGCAATCACGTGCCTGTGATCCAATAATTCACTTTGAGGGCACTATATCCAACAGTTTGTTCTTGAGCTTGAAATGGAGGATTTAAAAAACATTCTTCCATTAAATGTGATGGGTCAGAACAGCAGCCACACACGGTTTTTGGAAGCGTAACTTGGTTTAGGGAGGCTGATGAGAATTTGTTTTCCATACCTTCGAATTTCTTTTGCATCGCTGCCATTTCGGCTTTCACTGCGATGGAAATATCGAGCTGATGGATGCCTGCCCTAGATGAAGATGAAGTTAGTCTAACGCTTTCCCACTATAAGGTTTTCTCGACGAGATCTTCCAGGAATTGCCAAGCTTTGCCATCATCTTTAGACATGAAATGGCATTGACAAATGGTTTCAAGCATTTGTTTCGTAGCAGGATTAACACTCTCATATATAATTCGACAAAGTTTCCATCTATCAATTCCGTGATGGGGCATTGTAGAAGAAGATCCTTACACCGCTCAAACCATTTCCAGAATGATTCATTGGGAAGTTGGGTAAACTGGTTAATCTCGCTTCAAACATGAGCGGTTTTGTGATTGGGATAAAATTTCTTAAGGAATGCTATAATGAATTCTTCCCATATAGCGATAAAATGTGCGGCAGTGCTATAAGCCATTTTTCTGCTAGATCGCACAAGGTAAAAAGAAGAAGACGTAATCGCATAGCATCATCTTAAAGTTGGGTTGTGCCCATCATTACACATACGTTCTCGAATTTGGTTATGAAAATGTATGTGTCTTTGGATTCAAGCCCGTGAAATTTGGGCAACAGGTTGATGAAGTAGGGTTTAATTTCAAAATTATCCCCATTGGCGGGTGGAAGAGAAAGACAAGTAGGAAAGGGTCCATTTACTGGGTAGCATCTTTCTTGGACAGAGATACGTGGTGGATTCTGCACACCTACGGATGGTGGCAGGGTGGTATCATGAAAATCTGATGGAGAACCGTCCATCTCAGAAGGTGTGGTGGGTGGAGGGGAAATAGAAGATGAAGAAGTACCGACTTAAAAGTCGATAGCAGAAACGCGGACAAGACGGACACTAGAATCCCGTGTCCAACCGATCATGCACTAAGTGGGTTTAGCGCACGGGGCAGCGTGTGTGAGAAAGATTTAAAAGGTATGTTTTTTTTAAAAAGGTATCGGACCTGATGCTTGACTCAACAAATCACAATAATGCACAATCAATCCTTAGAACTAGGGTCATCTAGGCCAAGTTACTAGACAGCTCCTAGACTTCCAAAGGACAAGTCACAAGATCAATCCTCTACCACCTCTTTAATGCTCTTGTGGCCAGATAAGTGCCAGGTAAGTGGGAAGTATCCCCTATACGAATCAACAACAATAGCGGGCCTAATTAAGTAACCACTTTTCTTAGTCACACTTGTCTAGACACCACAAGAGAAATGCGGATAAGCGATACATTACCCACGACCATCCTCTGTCCTAATTGAGCACAACGGTCATTAGAGGCTTGTAATAGATATTTTTTAATTAATATATGGTGAAAGTATGCTCGTTTTGTGATTTGTTGGGCCCAGGAAGGGTGATGAAATCCCCACCTAATTTGAATTTGGGTTTATTGCCCCTTAAAGTCCGATTAAGATATGCACAAACAAACTAATATCAAAACACGCAAAAAGATTTTTGAGCGGCGATATTTGCAAAGAATCCTGCAGTCAAAATCATATTATTAGAGTTAAAGAGGAGAGATAAAGATATGAAGAATGTACCTAAGGATTTTGGGGGCCCAACTCCACCAGAGAGCCGTGGTTTCGCTGCCAATAACTTGCTTTCGTCGCAGTTCCGCCGCACAATGGAGGGATCTATTGCTGAGTTTTCTTCAGAGCACCCCTATACTGCTCTGGGCTTCGTTGAAATTTTCTAACTCTCTGTTGGCTTGCTCCAGTTACTTCAGATTCCCTTGCAAAACTCGCACAATAATCGTTAAATACACAAAATGCGGTTTGGATTCTTGTTTATAATATGCTTACTGGATTTTATAAGAAATCAATCCGAATAACAAGAAAAAAAATTACAACCGTTTCTCCGGCTACGACGCCATTTGATTGATCTGTTTAAAAGAAGTGTTTTCGTTAAAATAACCGCAATCAGGATGGTGTCGCTAGTAGCTAGCCGCGATGAGTACGGGTCGTCCGCAGGGAAACATGAACATTTTTCTTGCTTTAGACGAGTTGACAGAAGAAGGGTGATTGGTTGTAGACCTATTTTAATACGGATGTAAGATTTATAAAAAGAAAGCTTGTAGGGTTCATAGGACATAGTAGTAATGGATGAATAATTAAAAATGACCCTTTTTATCTTTTAATAGTTTAAAACTAAATCAAGAGTGATGAATGTAGATTATGGTTCTTTTGAAAGAAACTATGGTTTCCCCACTCTTAACCCTTGTCCTTACATTGATCTCTATTCATGTCTAGCTTTTACCAAAACAAGTGTTAAACACATCTCGAATTGTGGTCGTGACTAGCAATAAATTGATAGCGTGCTCGAGAAGGATGTTAATATTTGTTTTGCTAAAATTTATATACTTTAAAATGTATAAAAAGAGTTAAATGATTTTATCATCCATTGATCTACCCTAACCTATGAACCTTAACAAGCTAGGAATTAATCGCTCATACTTTGAGATAGAAGAAAGGGTGAAGAAGAAAACATGATTAAGACGCAGAAATAAAATGCAGAAAGAAAGTGCGAAAAGACTAATAAAAAGAATATCTTTATTAATCAACTATTGCATACAACTCTCCGTACAATGTAGATTACAAAGAACCCTAATTTTTGCTCTCTCTCTCTCTCTCTCTCTTGTTGAAGATAGATGACTAGTTGATGATCACTTGGATGCGTGGATCGCTTTGGAACTTTTGATCACTTCGGATTGATTGTTTTTTCATGTGAAACTCTCGGTCCTATTTATAGTCATAGAAACAAGAAACCCTAGTTGCCAAACGTTAGAATACGCTAATATGATCACACCCAAAAAATTTCAGATTCTACGGCCCAAGATGCGCCGCGGATCCGCCGCGAATATCATGCATTGGCCGCCCAACCGCGGCTCTCTTGAAGGATCAGGTTCTGGAAACTTTTATGCTTTCTTCTGTTGACATGTAGAGATCTTTTCGATATCTGGATTTTGAGAATAATGCTCTGAATCTCTGCCGTTGCTAAATTTTATGATTTGCTTCCATATTTCGGCAGCTTTGATTCCGACATCTCGGATCTCTCAGATTCCAGACCTGATCTAATATTTTCACAATAATTCAAATCAAAGTGTTAGTAAGATTTGGTATTTTTGAGATATTATCATAACCATTTTATATGATATTATGTGTTAAGAATATTAATTAGAATTATTTGATATGATATGCATATTTAATTACAAAGATTTCATTTAAATATTATATGCATGTATTTTCCCTTATTATATTAAATATAATATAAAACATACGATAATAAACATTTTACAAATAAACCCACATATGTTCTATATTTACAATAAACACCTTTTAGAACTCAACAATAGTGGAGAAAATAATCATTCAAATGTGCAATATTTCAGACTAATCAATATACAATCATACATACACACAGACACAAACACACATGCATACATACGCACATATCATATACACACATGCATACATATCACATGTCACACACACAATCATACACACATATAGACATGGATACATACACACATATCACATGCATACACACATGCATACATACACGCGCGCGCACGCACACACATGCGCGCGCATAGAGACACAAACAGACATACACGCGCACACACAAGCATACACACAAATAAACAAACACGCATGTGCACACACAAGCATACATACGCATGCACACACGTTTGATTAATATAAAATATTTATACTAATTCATGTATTTTAAATTTTTAATCGCAGGGGTTTTACCCAGGAAATCCATGAGCACCTCCTTCGCGATCGACTCTCCTACCTTTCGTCCTCCGTTAAATTTTTATTTCCCACTTTTGTAAATTTATGATGTTAAGATTGTAAAGAAACGCATATCATGTATTGTAATCGTATTTAGATAATCGATATTTGAATGGAATAGAATTTGTATTAGAATCATTATTTGACTGGAATAGAATCGATATTAAATTGAAATAGATTGGATTGGAGATTTTCTTGACTATTTTATTTATTTTTACTGTAATCCTAGACTTATTTCAACGGGAAATTTCCGTCGAAATAGACTTATTTCGACGGCAATTTTCCGTCGAAATATAGAAAAGGATTTTTAAATGATTCCTGAAACAATTTTTTTAACTTAAAAAACTTATATATTTCGACAGAAATTACCCGTCGAGAAAAAAAACTATTTCGACCAGAATTAGCTGTCGAAATAGTTTAGATTATTGCGACGAACTTTATCCGTCGAAATAACCTATTGCGACTCAACCTATTACGTCGGCGTTCCTTTATGGCTATTTGGTGTCACCCGACGAAATAGATCTATTTCGACGGTATATTGTCGTCGAATTAGGTGTCTATTTTCTGTAGTGATACCAGAGTTTTCAAATGGAATTTTTTTTTGTTTATTTAGCCCTCCTTCAAATCAATATGTTGCTGGAGTATTGAACGGCTGCTTTTAAAAGAAATAATTTTTTCAATATAAAATTTATGGAGGATGACAAATGATGATACCGGATTAGTTTTGAATCATTTAGCGGGATAGCATATATATTATTATTTATGTTTCTTGAGAGGTGAGCTATTGTGAGATAATTATACGTGTTGTATCATTTTTTTTAACAACTGTATTATCTAGTTTTGTTAAATTATCTTTTAATGAATGCGGTGGCTTTTGCTTTCGTTTTATCCAAAAAAAAATATATTCTGCTATATATTTCAGAATTTTAGTGAAATGCTTTATCTGGCAAGGGTTGTGTCCGTTTCCAGTTTTGTCACAGGAAAAAGACTAAAATATATACTTGCATAAATACAAAGCAGACATAAACATTAACTGCCCATCGCAAACGATTGCCCAAACAAATCGATTTTACTATGTGATAGAGGTCGTGATCTCCCTCAGATGTTATCCTCCAAATAGCGAGCGGTTTTGAACGGTTGAGATTGGTTTAGGGGTTGTTGGGCGTGTGGATCTCAATGGGTTATTGAAAGTTGCTGAGGCCGAGCTACCTACAAGGGAAGTCCCTGAGTGGGAAACCACTGTAAGACCCTCCGATGATCAAGTTAGTACCGGAGAATTAGAGCAGCATAGCGGCCTGTTGGAATGAGTTCGAGTTACCTGAGTTTTCTGAAAGAGAGGTTTATATAGTGGTCGCGTGGAGTGAGCTGGTGCGAGATTCTCGCCATCAGTTACGCCCGCGTTGATGGCGGGATCCGCTAATCAATAGGGGGAAGCGCCCGCGTAGGACACGGAACGTGGGGTGGCGGATATCTCGTTTTGGCGAGATACGCAGAGCCGTTGCGGGGGCGCATGGGCTCCGCACTCTCGGTTGATTGGGCAAGCCGAGAAAGCTCGGCCTGTTCGATAGCTCGGAGACGAGCTAGGAGGCTGAGGAAGCTGAGGCCTTGCATCAGCTCGGAGATAAGCAGGGAGGCTGTAGAAGCTCTGCTCTGCAATAGCTCGGAGATGATCAAAAAGGGGGTGAAGGTTCGGTTGCTGGATTGCTCCTGGGCAAAAGTGGGGGTGTAAGCTCGGAAACCATCCGAGAAAAATCACCAATGCTCCACACCGATTCTACCTCCGCAGCCCCTAGGAACCTAGTAAGCTCTACGCGGATGACACGCCATCTGCCACGTGTCGTGATCTGAGGGATTCCTACTTATGAGCATCATCATTAGCCCCCACTCTTGTTTCGATCTATTTATGGGTCGGGTCGAGAGTGGCCTGCTTGGTTTTCTTTTGCTCAGTTTGGAGCCGAGAATCATAGTATGGATTGTCCGGCGACGACATGGCATATGGCAGTTGCGTCGTTTCGATCTTTGAGTCCACGTGACGTCTCACCGCATGCCTAAGTTTTCGCGTGTATCCCCGATGACGTCAGCGGATCGGTAAAATGATTGCGCTTTAAAGAGGGGGTGCTGTTTCACTCGATCGTCAGTTGGGCTACGAGCTACGTTTCCGACTTCGGTTGGCGGGCACGATAGGCTGTCTCTGACTCCTGCACCGAAGAGATGTCCCCAATGGTCGACCGCCACGTGGAGCCTCGACAGCCGCTAGGCGCGACACTTCATTTTGGCTGGAATTGATCTGGGCCGTAGAATGCTGTTTTTTGGGTGTATAAATTGGAGGGGACCATTCTAGGGCCAACACTTTGCCTTAATTCTCTTTCGTTGTTTGAAGATTGCCCGTCGCACCTACGCTTAGATCGGATCTTCTATTGAGTTTTTCTCGGCGAGTCCCTTTCTTTGAATCAGGTTAAATGTCTTCCTCTGAGGAGTCTGTAGATGTAGTAGGGGTAGAGTCAGACGATGAGGCTTCGGTTGCTGGGGCTGAGTCCAGTGGGTCTTCCTCATCTTCGGCTTCAGATAGCCGAGAGGGTTCTTCTACTTTTGTGTCTTCTGCGTCGGGCTCGCCCCTTAGAGTCAGGGCCGCCATTATCACTCATCATCGGGGCGGCGACAAGGGCTCCTAAGGTGGGCATCGGGAACACCCGTGATGCACCCTCCGTCTTGAATCATTTGGACGAGCTTTCCGACATCCGGACTCAATTCCATATCCCCTCTAGCTATTCACTCCGTTTAGCCAGAGAGGGTGAGCGGGCAAACCAGGTGTGGGGCAAAAAGATTGCTCTGCATATGGAATCATTCCGGGCAGGAATGCGTCTACCCTTCTCACCCGAGGTTCGTGCGGTGCTTCATTGCTTCCGTCTTGCCCCGGGCCAGCTAGTGCTGAACTCGTGGAGGATCCTCAGGTCCGGTTAAAATTTGATTGGATCCCCTTCAATTTGACCCTCCTTTTATCTTTTCTTTGCTATAAAAATCACCCCGGTACCAGTAAGGAAAAGCCGAGTTGGGTGTACTTTTCGTTTAAAAAATGTAAGTGTGGGGCGGCTGGGTCGGGATAGTGGTAGTCCCTTCTTCCATCCATGAATGAAAGGATAAGTACGTCTTCATCGGGCCACCTGAGGGCGAGGATTGTCCTGTGCCCACATAGTGGCACAGGGCCGACTGCTTGAGGGCAAAGCAATCGACCTCCCCCGAGGTGAGGGTGGTGTCCCAGTAGGAACCGATCTAGCGGGCTGATGTCCTGCTTGCCGAGCAGGTACTGAGCTGGGTTGGGCTCAGTCCTGCGTGTTTTTTGGGTAAGTTATGGTTTTTGAATATCTGCTTAGACTTTGCTAAATTTTCTTCACCGTTTCCACTTCGCTGATCTTTTCTCGTGTGTGTTCTTTTTGCAGAGCCTATAGACCAATCAAAAATCATGGCTGACATGGCCGCCAAGGCCCAAGGAAGAAAGATAGGTAGCGCAAGCCCGTCCCGACCCGGTCCAAGTGCGGCCCCGAGGCAAACTCCTCCAGCCAAGCCTTCCGCAGCACTCCCAATCTTGGAGAAGCGCCGCGAGGGGGGGTCAGAAGCACGTGCGGGACCCGGCGCCCCGGACGAGAGAGGATGAGTCTCCCCCAGCCGAGGAAGTTCCCCTCAAGAGACAGAAGCGGGTGGTCTCTCGGCCACCCCCTGCCGAGATCCAAGTGCAGGAGGGAGACTTCTGCATTAAGGTACCCTCGGGGCTATCTATGGCCGATAGCTTGCTGGCGGACATGGAGAAGGTAGCCGGGGCTAAGATTCCCCGGGGCATCATGAAGGCCCAGGTGGCCGCAATAGCGCAGGAAGCGGTTCATATCGGTATTTAACTTTCTTCGAAAATTCCTTAAGTTTTATTCCCTCTGTTTTAGCTTTTTAACATGCTTGCTATTTTCCTCAGGTCCTTCAGCACTGCACTCTCCTCGTCGCCATGGAGTCCGAGGAAATAACCCCGGCGATGAAGAAGGCGGGCGAATTCTCTTTACGGGAGGAAGAGCTTCGCCTTCTATTGCAGCAGACGGATAAGAAGGCGGTCATCCTTGACTCGAGATTAGTCGCCGAGGGGCTGATGATCTCAAAGCTGAAGGAGTCCAATCGGCTTCTAAACGAGTCCAACCGGGCTATCCAAGCCAAGATAGAGAAGACGAACGGCCTCAACAACGCTATGAAAAGATCGAGGGACGCCATCAAGAAGGATGCCCGGGCAGTTTTAGATGCAGCGAAGCTTGCTGAGAGCCGGGCGGCAAAGGCCATGGAGGAATACAAAGCGTCTGATCAATTTTACCTTGATATCGCCGAATCCGCGGCCATTGGGTGTTACAAAGCCCACGGCGCCGTCAAGGAATCTATGCTGGAGTTTGTCGACGGCGAACTCTGCGCTAAGATCCCCTTCGCCGAGGAAGCGCCACAGGGGGAGGCACCGAGCTGGCTATGGGAGGCAAGGCTATTGGCGGAAGCACTGACCCTGAGGTCGCCATTTTGGCCCCCGATGGTGGCGTCGAGCAGGGTGAGATCTCGGCCGATTGGGCGGTCTGAGCTATCCTCCCTTCATGATTTTTCTTGTATATATATTTTTTATAGAATTTTGTAAGCCTCTAGGCATTTTTGTAACGCTGAGGAGCCCACAATATCTTGTATATATAACTTTGATTATAAATAAAGTATGCATTTTTCTTTGCTCAAATGTCTGATCATCTTGCAAGTGCTTTTTGCTCATAAGTCTTTTCATCTTGCAAGAACTTTAGTTCATAAGTCTTTTCATCTTGCAAGTACTTTTAGCTCGTAAGTCTCTTTATCTTGCTTGTGTAAGGCCGGTGTCCACCCTTTTTAGGTGACGATCGTTCGTTGAGTATAAGTCGAACGATAGCCAAGTGTAGGAAGGTCGGTATCCTCCCTTTCCCCGGAGTCGTGGGGCAATCGCGCATCGAGTATGAATCGAACGATTTCCAAGTGTAGAAAAGTCGGTATCCTCCCTTTCCCTGGAATCGAGAGGCTATCGCGCATCGAGTATGAATCGAATGATAGCCAAGTTTAAATAGGTCGGCGTCACTCGATTCTACCCGGCTGCCTCACGATGAGGGCTATGGAACCACAGCGTTTGTTGGGCAGGAAGCTACCCGGTGCGGATGGGGCCGAGCAGGAATCTTCTCGGCGGCCTCGAGAGGAGGGCTTTAGATCCACAGCGTTTGTTGGGCAGGAAGCTATCCGCTGCGAATGGGGAATCTGCTCGGCGGCCTCGTGAGGAGGGTTTTAGATCCACGGCATTTTGGGCTGGAAGCTACCCGCTGTGGATAGACCAAGCAGGAATCTACTCGGTGGCCTCGCAATGAGGGCTTTGGATCCACAGCGTTGTTGGGCAGGAAGCTACCCACTGTGGATGGACCGAGAAGGAATCTACTCGGTGGTCTCGCGATGAAGGCTTTAGATCCACAGCGCTGTTGGGCAGGAAGCTACCCACTATGGAAGGGCAGAGCAGGAATCTTCTCAGCGGCCTCGTGAGGAGGGCTTTAGATCTACTTCTTTGTAGGGCAGGAATCTACCCCTTATGGATGGGCCGAGTAGGAAGCTACCCGGCCGCCTCGCAGTGAGGGCTTTGGATCCACAGCGTTTGTTAGGCAGGAAGCTGCCCGCTGCGGATGGGCCGAGCAGGAATCTACTCGGCGGCATCGTAAGGAGGGTTTTGGATCCACAAAGTTTTTGGGCAGGAAGCTACCCGCTGTGGATGCACAGAGCAGGAATCTACTCGGTGGCCTCACGATGAAGGCTTTGGATCCACAGCGTTGTTGGGCAGGAAGCTACCCGCTGTGGAAGGGTAGAACAGGAATCTGCTCGGCGGCCTCGTTAGGAGGGCTTTAGATCCACTTCTTTGTAGGGTAAAAATCTACCCCTTATGGATGAGCCTAGTAGGAAGCTATCCGGCCGCCTCGCGGTGAGGGCTTTGGATCCACAGCATTTGTTGGGCAGGAAGCTGCCCGCTGCGGATGGGCCGAGCAGAAATTTGCTCGGCGTCCTCGTAAAGAGGGCTTTGGATCCAAAGTATTATTGGGCAGAAAGCTACCCGCTATGGATGGACCGAGCAGGAAACTACTCAGTGGCCTCGCGATGAGGGCTTTGTATCCACAGCGTTGTTAGACAGGAAGCTACCCGCAGCGGATGGGCCGAGCAGGAATATGCTCGGCGGCCTCGTGAGGAGGGCTTTTTTATATCTCTGGTATCTCTTTGGGGGCGTCGTTCAACCTTCCGTGACCCATATAAGCGGGAATGGTGACTGTCATGGATGACACATGGCAGCACCATATCGGGAAAGTGCGTTATTCCGTGATTTGCGTCGCCGTGCGAGTAAATATCGATCGTTGGAAGATTTTTGTTGAGGCTATAAATACCGAAGGTATATTTGTTTCTTCCTAGTCTTGCATTCCCTAAAGATGACCGGACACGTGTATACCATCAGGGAGATCGTTACTCATGACGATGTATACTTTTATAAGCTCAATCGTTCTGAGGAGACGTACGAGGCGGTGATAGGCCGCCTAGAGGGCTACTGTAGGTGCCTGCTTCCCCGGCGATCTTCTCTTCTTCAGGTGCTAATTTATATGATATGGAGGACTTCCCCGGGTCCGTACAACACCCTATCTCTGTAGTTGATGGACGAGGCATTCGACAAAATGCACACTGTCCACGGGTTTGGTCTAATCTCAAAAAGTAGGCGGGATCGCTTGGTGGACCTCTTTCTTGAGAGTTTCTAGCAAAAGTTGGTCGTCGCATCTTGCTCGGCCGACGGGGTCCTTGGGGAGTCCGTGTCTTTTAGGGTCCACGAGTACCGTCGGAGGGAGCGGATTGAGGCTGCTTGGGTTCGGCTGGAGGAGCTTTTTTCGGTGTATCACCGACAATGTTTCTTTAATTCTCGCCCTCCTTTGTTGTAATTGTTGTAAGGCTGGTGAGCCCATAATTCCTCTTGACGAATAAATTTCTCCTTTGTTGAGGTGCATTGTCTCTTTCTATCTCCTCGGTACATTTTATACTTTTTCTTAGAAAACCTTGGAGTCTCGGAACCGAGAAAAGAAATAAAGGGCCGGAGCCCCATGGCGGTGTAAAAGGTCTCTTCTGTGAGAGGACCCAGCTCAGGAGACTTAATTAAATACCAATAGGAATTAGATTATTTCAAAAGAGGGTACATGTTTATTTATACAACTTAAGTTTTTCGGCGTTATAAGGTCGAAGAAAATTACGCCCCCCGGCGTCCTGCAGGTGGTATGCTCCACCGGGCAATGCTTCTGTTACGAGGAATGGTTCGTCCCACTTCGGGAAGAACTTATGTAGTCTCCCTTGATCTACGAACTCGTTTCTTCGCAAGACTAGATCTCCCGTCTTGAAGGCCCAATGTTTAACTCGGACATTGTAGCAGCGAGCGGTTTGCTGCTGATAGACGGCCGCTCTGATTTGCGCTTGATCCCGCTTTTCCAATAGGAAGTCCAAGTTGCTTCGGAGCGCCGAGGTTTTAGCTGAAACGTCGAAGTGTTTGACCCTATAACTGGGCAGTCCAATCTCTGCGGGGACCATCGCCTCAGCACCGTAGCAGAGGATGAATGGGGTTTCTCCCGTAGGTGTTTTTTTCGACGTCTGCAACGCCCATAGCACCCGTGGCCAGTTTCTCGACCTAGCCGCCTTGCCTTCCTTCCAAACGGGCTCTGAGACAATGAATGACGCCTCAGTTCACTACCTCGGCCTTCCCATTGCATTGAGAATGTGCGACCGCGGCAAACTTCATCAATATGTGTAAGTGTACGGTAGCGCTCCAGCCGTCTGTACAAGGCCAAAATACGGAAACGAAAACTTTTTCAAACTAGAAACCGGCGCTATCGTATGCTTAAAATCCGGATCGAACCATTAACCTACAACTAGCAACTAGAGAAAGGGTTGGAAAGCTATACCGATCGATCCTTGTCCTTCAGTCTTCGGCCACCATCCCAAGCTCCTCGCGGCATCTCCGGTCTCGATCTCCTTGTCGGAAAGGGCACCACATCTTCGAGTCTTTTTACGGGCTCCCGCTTCATCCGAAGCAACTCGGGCACGAAGTGTGCTAGCCGACGTGTCCAAGGTGATGCAGAGAATGTTTGTGATCACTTTGTCTCTTGCATCCATGAGATGGATGGAGGTTAGAGGTGTTGCCATTGATGGAGATAATGAGCTGGAGGAAGAAGAAGAAGTAGAGGTTTCTTTTTCTTTTGTTGTTGTATGATAAAAATGAGAGCTAGCATAATGATACAAGAGCTAACCTCTCTCATATGGAAGCCCCTTCTCTTTCTACCTCTCATTTCAACACTCAAATCACTCAATTAACATGACATGTTCACACAAAAAGAGACTATGAGTCACCAAAATGAACATGTCACATTAATTGCACAAAATGATGATTTCTAGCTCATAATTTCCATATGCAAACATTAATCCAAATGTTTGCAACAATAAAAAGATATGGCAACATCTAAAGTAAACTCGTGACGGATCACAAGGATACCCCTCACCGGTATATACATACCTGCATCCGCATTCCGACTGAATGCGAATACGATGAGACTAAAGTAATCTAATAAATCTAATACTAGGATCCGGCTTAAACCAAAGCCCACTAGTATGATCCGTTCGATCATGATCCGTGCACTACTGCACGTATATGATCGAACCCTGCCATATATCATACGGCCTCTACAATGTTTCATCCGAAACTTGAAAACTGTCTGTGGAGGACTCTAAAGACTCGTCAACACTTTGGCTGTGGATTTAATCACTAGCACGTCAGAGGTACTAGCTGTACGTAACGGGCCACCAGGTATTGACCAAAAGGGAGGTCGATGAGCGAACTCATCCTGACACCTTACTGAGCCTGTCAGTGACAATATCCGTACAATCCGGTCCGTTCGTCTATGAGCATCGCATGTCGGGCCTAGGGGTTGGTAAAAGTCAGACCCCCAAAAGCGGTACAAGTCGTGTCGGAGTGTAGCCCAGAACACCATGAGATACTACTGGAATACCTACCAGTAAATCTTCTGCCTTGGCGAAGGACTTCGTGTAATGGCTCTCCTAGACACAGCGCGACCTCACCCTCAATACCGGGAGAGACGAACCCCTGCCGATCCGCTCACTGTCTCCATGTGGCTCGGGACTGTACCCAACTAAAACCTGTTTGCACGACTCCTTTGAGCCGTGGTAGGGTAGTAATCAAAGCACAGTGGGAACTCACACAAGACAAATGACGATCTCAGGTCGATGAACTAACCTGTATACATGTCACCATGGAACTGCTATCTGACGTCAGGTATAATACCAACTAACATGTTCCCGGCGAGTCCTGTCCGGTGTACTCATAACCCAATGAGCACCTGTATACATCTTAGGTGAACCAACTGACACCAATGGCTTGTGAGACCAGCCACCGCCCTTCGTTGGGGTCTTGACTGTATACACTAGTCTACTAATGGAGTATCGATACCCAGTCTCGAAACTCCCATGACTAGGGACATTTTAAGGATGTGCTTATAGACCCCAGCTCCCACGTATATGATCGCCATCATACTGCTGGCCGTCAAGCAAGAATCCTAAGGGCTCTACCAACGTGCAATAGTGACCTGTAAGGTCACTTAAAGCTGTACACGATGATAAAGATAAACCATGGTAGCATACTATTCTCTATCAACGTATAATAGTGAACTACAATGTCACCTAAAGCATGTACACGATGACAAAGGAAAACCGGATAGTATACAAACCTCTCAAGTAAGACAGTCCTACTGGTACAAGTCCTCCCTCAATCATTGCAATCACGTGCCTGCGATCCAATAATTGACTTTGAGGGCACTATATCCAACAATCTCCCACTTGCACTCAAGGCTAATTATTGCGATGTAGCATACTCACAGCCCGTGTGATACCGAACACCCAACTCCTCTACTAATCAGTCTCACAAAACTCGTTTGCGAAACTATTGCGTTCGAGAAATAGCCTCAGCTAGTGGATCCGCCCTGATGTTTCTTTCTATATCTCTCTTTATCTCAAGTTCGCGGAGAAAGCCATCTCCCGAAATGAGCAATACCTATCTTAGAATATGTCTGGATATCTGATGGGACCTAGTTCATAAATGAACTCCAAATCCAAACTTCTTAGACTGTATCGTCAACTGAAACCAATCAGTATCCTGCGCCATACCTCCTTCAGTATCCGCTTGGACCACCTATCCAAAATACTGCCCCTCGTCAGAGGAAAAATTATAACTCTGACAGCCACTCTGTCATCCAGGTCACCTTGGAAGCCTGGAATGATAACTGTTTCCTAAAAGAGGCTGTTGTTATCATATCCATAGAACATCCACGTATGTTCTAAAACTGCTTCCGAACGTTTCTCCAGGATAGGATTAATATCAACTTATTGCATCTAGTGCAAAAAACAACGTCTGGTGTGATACTTGACATCTCATGATTGACTCAATTGCCTAAGCAAGTGATCTGCCAACCATGCACATCCCTCTCCCCTTTAGTCTTTAAGACACCTTTAGAGAGGGTGACTCCATCACCTGCAAATACACTACCATGCCAGGAATCGTCCAATCTAAAACACCTTTAGAATGCTGTCTAAGTACCCAGATTGGGAAACTACCCAAATCTAGATCTAAAACCATAGATCTAGTAACCAGAATGTCAGATATTATATCTATATCCTTTATGCGGAGAAACCATTGTGTGACAACCAAAGTATAACCGATCGCAGTATAGGAATTTCACTTCCTACTCTGTGTATGTCATCCAAATACCAGGACATCACACCATACTACCTTCTTAACAGATCCATCCCTATTCTGATGAACTCAAACCTATGACTGTTACATCAGAAATAGATGATCTATCTCCTCTATATCTGCTTTAGTCCATAAATAGACATAAGCTACTTATCCACTATGCTTCCGCTGCTCCCACCGACTACGACAACCCTCTGGCAGAGTCATATACACGTACACTTCTAAAGCTAGTTTAGAACGACGTTATACTCATCCTCTTGCCGGGTCTCACAGTCTGGAACAACAGTAATGGCAAGTCTGGGTAAACAAGAACCTCTCTGTCACCGTCCTTGAGCATACCGAAGTACCTCTCGGGTACCTGAGGTTACCCACCATATCTATGGAGTGGCCAATGGAATGTCAAACCAGATTGGATCTTTAGGTTCTTATTAAATTTTTAGTAATCGTTTGCGGTTCTGGAATCACTTCCAGTTCTACCATACTCCCACTACTGTTTTTTTTTTTGAAAAAAATCCATTTTTATTAAAACTGTGGAGAGTCAAGAACAACATCACTATTGATCTTCCAGATGGTAGAATGTTAATCCTCGTCATAGCCTGGGTCAACCCATAAACAGCCATTACAGAAACGTGCCTTGAGTTATCCAGAGTCTGGTTTTAAGCATAAGCCAGACAATTCCCCGTACCTTAACATTGTTAAGATATGAACTATTCTATATCCAATATAGAAACAGAGGCACTGATTTAATTGGAACCAGATTTAAATCATGCAACTGTCTCCAGTGCATGTTAACTAAATGGAGAGAGGCCGATCAGCATTACTCAACTTAGGAGTGCTTCCAATTATGAGTAACCTGAAAGAGAAGCAAGTTCTCTTAATCATTACTATTAACTGAATACCATACACAAGTATCTACATCTTCGATCACCTTGAAGAATCCTGATACTTGCAACGCCTGGTTCTCTACTTTATTCTTAAACCTATAACTTCTCAAAACTTATGCCTTGCATTTCTACGAAACACATGTCTAAGAACTAGAGAAGTCACAAGTAAACAGAATATAGTATGAGTACCAACCCCTCTGTCCAAATGGACAGTGGACAACATACAATACTCTGTATAAGTCCCCTGAGTCTAATAACTCATTCCCCGTGTGTCGTAAGTTGAAAACTATACTTATGATTAAGAAGAATTACACCGCTGTTTAATGCTCCTTACCTAACCATCCACTGATATAGGTAAATGTCATAGACATAATTTCAAAAAGTTATATCTCACTTTATAAAAATAAACGTACAGATATATCAATTTGAAATTGGTGCATAACAACGGATATTCAAAATCAAATATTTACCGTCCGGCAAACAACCCAGGCGATTTCCTCAAATATCACCAATTACAACGAATCCTGATATAATGAGGATGATCACCCAATTCCCAATAACTTACTCCCACTCATCATCTGTAAAACCATACTGATGTGAGAATTAAACCTGGTAAATACATACCCTGGAGTAAGGACTAATTGGGAAATCAGTTTTCTTTTAACAATATATAGTGAAACTGAAACATGTAAATGTTTCGAAGAGGTATCCGGGTATTCCTAGTAATGCCTCTTCCATTATCCAGATTCACGACTGTAACCGTATATTTCTTTACCATCTCTCCAAATCCCTTTATATATCTTTAGTCATTACCTTCTGTACACCGCTTTAGGCTAAATGGTTTTCTTCCTTCCCTACCGTTCAGCACGAGCCTACGGTTTAGAAGAAGACTATCCAATAAGCATAATGGGTGTACTCTCCTAATCCTAGGAGCACTCGCAACCCAAGAGAAGATAAAGATAAAAGACAACTGAATAAAACCTTATTCCTATTTCTCTTGAACCAGAATCCATCCCCGAACTGGAACTAGTCCCTTCGAGTTCGTATATAACCATACGATGGAGTATCCAATAAACTGTGGATCTTCGTAGTGATACGGGGTGTCCCGGAGAAATATAAAGGTGAAGTAGGAGTGGCGATGAAATACTTGGTTTGGTCGTGGATAGCAGTCGCAATTTACTTTGCCCTCTTACTAATCCCTTTATTTGTCTTTTCTTAATACCTTCTGTACACCTTCGTTAGGCTAATTGGTTTTCTTCATTCCCCACCGTTCGGCACCTGCCTATGGTTTGGAAGAAGACTATCCAATTAGCATAATAGGTTTACCGTCCTAATCCAAGGAGCACTCGCAACCTGAGAGAAGGTAAAAGGAAAAGACAACTGAATAGTCCTATTCGTTTTCTCCAGAACCAGAACCATTCTCGAATCAGGAACAAGTTCCTTCGAGTTCGTGTATAACCATACGATGGTTTTATCCAATGGAAGTGGATGTTCGTAGTAATACGGGGTGTCCTGGAGAAAAGGGTAAAAGTAGGAGTAGCAATGAGGTATGTAACTCAGACAATCCAAAAGCCAGTATTTTAAGAAGGTTCGGTTAACTTGGTCACTGAGTCATAGTCAAGGGTCGGGTCATGGTCGCTGCCAAAGAGAGAGAGAAAAGAAACACTCGGCGTGCACTCTCACCTAGATCAGAATGGTTATCAATTTATCCAATCAGGAAACCTCCCACTGTAACCTCAAATTCTCCTCCAAACCTGAAAGAAGAATTAGTCGGGATCACCCGAGGAGTAAACCAACTCATCAGTGGAAATCGGGATCCAACTATCATCGCATGATAATGTGATGGAATCCACTCACATTATCACACTCCAGAAGGTATGCGCATATCTGGCAAGTTCCAGTTTCTTTAGAAACTCCCGATGTGATTTTTACCCCATACTCTTATGACCTTGACTTTGGCCAACAAATCATAAGTCACATGTCAAGTTCTACCCGTCATTATCCAGGTTAATTTGAACCCACCCGTACCTACCCTTGATTTTGGCAAACAAGGCAGTATGACTGTCCCAAACCAACGCATCTATCTATGCAACAGAAAAGTAACAAATAGCTACCATACACTATGCCCTGACTTTGGCCAACAAACATAGCATGAATACTAAATGCTACCCGTCTGAAATGACGGAGGGCTACGAAGGGTTTTTGGCGAAAAACCTTTAACGTAATGAACTTGATATCATTGAAGGAACCGGATAGCTTTTTATAAAAATATAGTGGCGAAAACCTTTGCTAAAGAGGTCACTCCCGGTGAAGGGATCTCGGCTCTTTCCCCGTAGAATGAGGTGCTGGATATTCATAACCGAATACCACGATGCAAAGCAAAAAGTAATCGGCTATAGTGAAGTTATTACCCTGACGCAAACTTCTGTCCAAAGGGTCACTCCCGGTGAAGGGATCTCGGCCCCTTGCTTCGTCGACTGAGGTGTTGGATATTCATAACCGAATACCACTATACAAAACAAAAGAGAACGTCCTTGCAATAACAGCTTTTTTGAAAAATGTTCCAACAACATCAGAATAGGTTTGTTTAGCTTGCATTGATCCAAATCAATACAGTCCCATAAATTAATCACACCACAAAAGAATGAAAATATGATGTACGTATATTCCATCCGCATTCGCCACTGGGTCCCGTCATCACCCGTTAGGTTACTTAACTAACGATAGAGCGGGGACTGGACTAGCGCGGGTGTAAAACATATACAACCTCTAATAGTATATATATCAATATATAATATTCGCTCATGGCGTGATAAAATGTAACATCACAGAAATGTAATAAGCATCACAGAACAATACAGATAATCTGGGATCCCCGGGTTTCATAGAGCCGCTACTGAAACCTGATGTTCTCTTGGTCGTGTGGATAGCCTGTGCAATGAAATTCTAGACCCCTATGGGCGCGGCAAGTTACCCGCCAAAACCTGAAGCGAGGCAGCCCCCTTCAACAACGTGAATGGACTACCCAGCACTTCACGAAATCCGGTAACTTGAGCACCCCTCCTTGGGTCAACCTGTACCCCCTACGATTGCGGCGAATAGCCCGTCAATTCTAGAGTGAAGCCCCTCCGTCTCAAAGCCATGAGATGCCGGCTCATTGCCCTCTAGAACCCGGCTATCCATGCACCCCACCGTGGGGTAATCCTAGTACAGAAAGTAAAATATACAACGGGTACATCGACCTCAGCCCGATCGTGCCCCAAAAGAATAATATACAAACAGGCAGTGACGACAGTCCACATGTCAGATGCTCTCCCCGCAATATCAAATGTATGAATACAACCAAACTGTATTACCATTGCATCCAGGCTATCCACCACGACAAATCCGCAACATCACAGCACAACACAGAACATCAACGTGAATGTCACGTTCGCAAATCCGTCTAAAAGGACTATAGCAATTAGACAAGATTTACCGATCAAGTGACATTCACGGTCGCAGATATAATGTAAATACTGTGAACTAACATGTTTAAAATTTTCGATCGACAAAATTTCCCCGAAGTGGGCCCCAAGCACAATTCCCAGTATTCAAACAAATCTGGGCCCAAACAAAAAATACCAGAAACCCCAATTCCATATCAGAGAGCACTGTAGAAATTTTGGTGCCCTAAAGCTACAGTGTTGCGGCGGAACCGCGGCCAATACAAGGGTCATGCCGCGGTTCCGCGGCGCTACAGTGGGTTCAGGCAACCAATTTTCTACAGTGCTCCTAAAAAACCCTGCTTGATTTTCTGCAGCACACTAAATAATTTTTTGACCAAGGAAAAATTCGACAGAAACCGTGACTTGGAAATGCAGTTTTTAGTAAATTCGTTCGATCGATATTTTAAATACGTTAGAACAAGCTAGTAAAAGTTAATGGCGTGGCTCTGATACCATGTAAGTGTACGGTAGCGCCCCGGCCGTCTGTACGAGGCCAAAATGCGGAAACGAAAACTTTTTCAAACTAGAAACCGGCGCTATCGGATGCTTAAAACCCGGATCGAACCATTAACCTACAACTAGCAACTAGAGAAAAGGTTGAAAAGCTATACCGATCGATCCGTATCCTTCGGTCTTCGGCCACCATCCTAAGCTCCTCGCGGCATCTCCGGTCTCGATCTCCTCATCGGAAAGGGCACCACATCTTCGAGTCTTTTTACGGGCTCCCGCTTCATCCGAAGCAACTCGGGCACGGAGTGTGCTAGCCGACGTGTCCAAGATGATGTAGAGAATGTTTATGATCTCTTTGTCTCTTGCATCCATAAGATGGATGGAGGTTAGAGGTGTTGCTGTTGGATATATATGCCCTAGAGGCCTTCATTGTATAGGATGCTGGGGATATGTATGTACATGACAGTCTTACTTAATATGATAGTACGCTATTTGGTTTGTCTTTATCTTAACATATGATATATTTTGCGTAGTATTCATATATATATACATGTTGATAAAGCCCATTGGGTGTTTTCCTGACTACCGGCGCTGTGATGGCAGTCATACTAGTGGGAGCTGGATAGTCAATAGGCACATCCTTAGATGTCCCTGGTCGTAGGAGTATCGAGACTGGGCATCGATATTCCGGAGTAGACTAGTGTATACATATCTAGACCCTGAGCAGGGGCGATGGATTGGTCCCGCAGCCATTGGTGGAGTGCACCTAAGATTGTATACAGATGCTCACTGGGTGTGAGTACACCGGACAGGACTCGCCGAGAACTGACTGGATGGTATTTATACCTAACGTCAGATAGCAGTTCTCAGGTGACATGTGTGCAGATAGTCCATTGACTTAAGGTCGTCATTTGTCTCGTGTGAGTTCCCACTGTGCTTTGATTACTACCCTACCACGGTTTAAAGGAGTTGTGCAAACAGGTTTTAGTTGGGCACAGTCCCGAGCCACGTGGAGGCAGTGAGTGAATGTTAGGGATTCGTCTCTCCCGGTATAGGGAGTTGATATCGCACGGTGATCGATTGGTCATTACCATAAGTCCCTGGCCAGGGCTGATTGAGAATTACTGATAGATTGATCAGTAGATTCTCGGATGGTGATAGAGCCATACCGACACGACTTGTACGGTTATTAGGGGTCTGACGTTTACCACCTCCTTAGACCATACATGCGATACTTTTAGACGAACAGACCGGACTGCACGGATATTGTCACGGACAGGCTCAGTTGGAGTTCGGATGGGTATCCTCATCGGCCTTCTTATCGACATCTACCTAGGGACCGTTACGTACAGCTAATGCCGCTTGCGGTCTGTGGTTAAACCCACTGCCAGCGTAGTAGTCGAGTCTTTAGAGTCCCACACAGAGTTTTCCCAACTCCAGGCGAAACGATATAGAGGTCGTACGGTTCTACGACAAGGGTTCGGACGAATACGTGTTTAAACGCACGTACGACATTCGGACAGTTTTTACTAGATGGCTTTAGTTTAAGCCAGATTCTAGTATCAGGTTATTGGATTTATACAGTCTAAAGTTTTTCCGTGTTTTCACGGATGGGAGGGACGTTCTCGTAATTTCCGGAAAGTTTCTAGAAGCATGGTGACTTGAGAGGTTTAGGTGGCATTGTCATTAATGTTATTGTGACTCATAATGTGTGATTCACTATGTCATTAATGAATTATTAAATGCTTAATGACTCACATAGTGAATCACTCATATTACATTTATGAAGCATGATGAATAATCTCTTATTATTCATTTATTGATTTATTCATTATGCTTGATATATTAAGTGAGAAATAATTTCATTTCATTATTCTAGTTCATCTTCTCTCTCCTCAAGCTCACTTTTTCTTCAAGCTCTAATCCTACCACTCATGAGTTGAGTACAAGGATTAGAAAAGACTAAACATCCCATAACCTAACTCTATATGACCTAAGTTCCTTTGATTAGCAACTAGAGAAACTTAGTTACCTCAAGTTTTGAAGTGAAGCTTGGATTAGGGTTCTCGGGTGGATCATCTATCACTTGGAGGAGGCCGAGGAGGACAAAGAGATCGTAAAGACGACGGACACGTATCACTAGGTATAATCTCTTTACATAGTAGTTTAGAACTTCTATGGTAGTTGTTAATTATCGTTTAGCAAAGATCTTCGATTAGTCGATGTATGCTTCAAGAACAAGATCGTTTTTCATATTTCCACCTCCCCGCAACTCGTAGGGTGTTGCATATCGACTTACAGTTGCCATTGATGGAGATAATGAGCTAGAGGAAGAAGAAGAAGAAGAAGAGGTTTCCTTTTCTTTTGTTGTTGTATGATAAAAATTAGAGCTAGCATAATGATACAAGAGCTAACCTCTCTCATATGGCAGCCCCTTCTCTTTCTACCTCTCATTTCAACACTCAAATCACTCAATTAACATGACATGTTCACACAAAAAGAGACCATGAGTCACCAAAATGAACATGTCACATTAATTGCACAAAATGATGATTTCTAGCTCATAATTTTTATATGCAAACATTAATCCAAATGTTTGCAACAATAAAAAGATACGGCAATATCTAAAGTAAACTCGTGATAGATCACAAGGATACCCCTCATCTGTATATACATACGTGCATCCGCATTCCGACTGAATGCGAATACAATGAGACTAAAGTAATCCAACAAATCTAATACTAGGATCCGGCTTAAACCAAAGCCCACTAGTATGATCCGTCCGATCATGATCCGTGCACAACTGCACGTATATGATCGAACCCTGCCATATATCATACGGCCTCTACAACGTTTTGTCCGAAACTTGAAAACTTTCTGTAGGGGACTCTAAAGACTCGTCAATACTTTGGCTGTGGATTTAACCACTAGCACGTCAGAGGTACTAGCTGTACGTAACGGGCCACCAGGTATTGACCAAAAGGGAGGTCGATGAGCGAACTCATCCTGACACCCTACTGAGCCTGTCAGTGACAATATCCGTACAGTCCGGTCCGTTCGTCTATGAGCATCGCATATCGGGCCTAGGGGGTTGGAAAAATTCAGACCCCCAAAAGCGGTACAAGTCGTGTCGGAGTGTAGCCCAAAACACCCTGAGATACTACTGGAATACCTACCAGTAAATCTCCTGCCTTGGCCAAGGACTTCGTGTAATGGCTCTCCTGGACACAGCGCGACCTCACCCCCAATACCGGGAGAGACGAACCCCTGCCGATCCGCTCACTGCCTCCATGTGGCTCGGGACTGTACCCAACTAAAACCTGTTTGCACGACTCCTTTGATCCGTGGTAGGGTAGTAATCAAAGCACAGTGGGAACTCACACGAGACAAATGACGATCTCAGGTCGATGAACTAACCTGTACACATGTTACCAGGGAACTGCTATCTGACGTCAGGTATAATACTAACTAGCATGTTCCCGGCGAGTCTTGTCCGGTGTACTCATAACCAAATGAGCACCTGTATACATCTTAAGTGAACCAACTGACACTAATGGCTTGTGAGACCAGCCACCGCCCCTCGTCGGGGTCTCGACTATATACACTAGTCTACTAATGGAGTATCGATGCCCAGTCTCGAAACTCCCATGACTAGGGACATTTTAAGGATGTGCTTATAGACCCCAGCTCCTACGTATATGATCACCATCATACTGTTGGCCGTCAAGCAAGAATCCTAAGGGCTCTACCAATGTGCAATAGTGACCTGTAAGGTCACCTAAAACTGTACACGATGATAAAGATAAACCATGGTAGCATACTATTCTCTGTCAACGTGTAATAGTGAACTACAATGTCACCTAAAGCATGTACACGATGATAAAGGTAAACTAGATAGTATACAAACCTCTCGAGTAAGACTGTCCTACTGGTACAGGTCCTCCCTTAATCATTGCAATCACGTGCCTGCGATCTAATAATTGACTCTGAGGGCACTATATCCCACAATATGTAGTAGTCGCTGCAAAACTCTTTGACTTCATCGTTTTCGAAGTTGGTCCCATGGTCGGTAGCTATGCACCTTGGGATCCCAAATTGAGAAATTATGTTGTTCTGCAGAAACTTTATCATAGATGTGGCGTCCGGTTTCCTGATCGGTACGGCTTCTTTACATTTCGTGAAGTAGTCCACAGCGACAAGGATATATTTATGCCCGTCCGTGCCAGTAGGGAGTTGGCCCACTGTATCAATCCCCCATTGTGCAAACGGCCAAAGGGAACTGAGTGGAGTTGGTTCAGTGGCGGGGAGATGAGGTATGCTGCCGAAGAGTTGGCAGTTCTTGCATCTTCTAACCAGCTTCTCGGCATCCTGGTGTATTCTCGGCCAATAGTATTCTTGCAGTAGTGCCTTATGGACCAAGGTTTGGGCCCCTTGATGTGCTCCCCCAACCTCTTCATGTATTTCTCGTAGAATGTAGTTAGCCTCGTGGGGGTCGATGCACCAGAGCAGAGGCTGGGTGTATGATTTCTTGTACAGGTTTCTGTTGCTCCAGACGAAATGGCATGCTTTGGCTCGAAGCCGGCGAGCTTCTCTTATGTCTTCAGGAAGTACACCATCCTTTAGGAACTCCACGAGGGGCTTTCTCCAATCCCGGCCTTCTTCCTGAGTTGTGTAGATCTGGAGTGTTACCTTTCCGTCTTCCACGCTGGGCCATGGTAATACTTTGAAGAGGATATTTCTTTTATGGTTGGCCAAATAAGAAGAAGCGAGCTTGCTCAAGACGTTGTCTTCGGTGTTCAAGTTCCTGGGAATCTGCTCCACCTGGACTTCATCGAAATTTTTCGAAGCCATTTTACTTCGGCCAGGTATTTTATCATGAGTGGCTCCTGGGATTCGAAACGCCCGGTTACTTGGCCGACGACCAGTGCGGAGTCACTGCGAACTCTGATGGTCTTCTGTCCTACCCAGGAGGCAATTCGCAGTCCTGCCAACAAAGCCTCATATTCCGCGGCGTTGCTCGACGCTCTGAACCCGAGCTTTAAAGAGTATTCCATTTCCATTTCGTTTAGGCTACGGATGATCAGGCCAGCCCCGCTCCCCTCCTTAGTAGAGGATCTGTCCATGTAAAGCACCCAGTCCTGGATGGGGTCGAGTACCTCTTCGACCGAGAGATGTGGTTCGGGGCCCTACGCTGCCATTCTTTCTTTAGCTGGAATAGTGCATTCGATAACAAAATCTGCTAAGACATGTGCTTTGATAGCTTGTCTGGGGAGGTATTTGATATCGAATTGGGACAATTTCCACCTCCATTTCTCCAGACGACCTGACGACTCGGGAGAGGCGAGAATAGAACCTAAAGGTCGCTCGGTGAGGACGAGAATTGTGTGCGCTTAGAAATAGTGTCGAAGTTTTCTGGAGACGACGATAAGTGTCAGGACTATTTTCTCTATGGCCGGTATCTTGTTTCTGCATCCTTGAAAACATGGCTCACGTAGTAGACCGGCCTCTGTATGCCTTCACATTCTGTGAAAAGCACCGAGCCTGCAGCTTAGTCGGAGACGGCTAGATATAATAATAGCTCGTCGCCCTCGACCGGTCGGGTGAGTAGCGTGGGAGTCGCTAGGTGTGTCTTGAGTTGTTCGAAAGTGTTCTGGCATTCCTCAGACCATTCGAACTTACGAATTTTCCTTAGAGCCTTGAAGAACAGGAGGCACTTCTCTCCGGATCTAGAATAAAGTGACTTAAGGCAGCCACCCTTCCTGTGAGGCGCATGATGTTTACATTGCTCTTGGGCGTTGCCATGTTGAGGATGGCGCTGATCTTTTCTTGGTTTGCTTCGATTCCTCGATGAGTAACCATGAACCCGAGGAACTTCCTACCGGTGACTCTGAATGCACACTTAGCTGGGTTCAGCTTCATTTTGTACTTGCACAGGACGTCGAATGTCTCGCCGAGGTCTTTAGTGTGCCCAGCTGAGGAGACGGATTTTACGAGCATGTCGTCAATGTAGACTTCCATGTTTCTCCCAATTTGTGGTTTGAACATTTTTTTGACCAGGTGTTGATACGTGGCCCTAGCGTTCTTGAGTCCGAAGGGCATTACTTTGTAGCAGTATAACCCCTGATCCGTGGTGAAGGCGGTAAGTTCTTCGTCGGCCGGGTTCATCCGGATCTGATTGTAGCCAGAGAAAGTGTCCATGAATCTCAGTAATTCATGGCCGGCCGAACTATCCACTAGCTGGTCTATTCAAGGAAGTAAATAGTTGTCTTTGGGAAAGGCCTTGTTCAAGTCCGTGAAATTGACACACATGCGCCATTTCCCATTCGCCTTCTTGACCATGACCACGTTCGCCAGCCAATCTGAGTATTCCAGGTTCTTAATGATGTTAGCTGCAAGCAATCGATCCACCTTGTCTTCTATCGCTTTTTGTTTAACTGGCGTAAAGCTTCTCTTCTTTTGTCTGACGAGTCGGACTTTCGGGTCGACCCCGAGCTTGTAGGAGATCACATCAGGGTCGATCCCGGGCATGTCCGCTGGCGTCCAAGCGAATACGTCCAAGTTTCCTCAGAGGAAATGGATCAAGTCTTCATGGTGGTCCCCGTCAAGAGGGAGCCGATCTGGACTGTCCGGCCATCGACTCCTTCTACGAGAGGGACTTCCGTCAATGCTTCCACCGGGGAGACTCGAATTTCCTTTTGGTTGTCACGTGTATCTAAGAATCCCTGGAAATCATGCGTATCCTCAAAATCGTTGCCCTGCTCTCCGGCGGGGGATGTCGAGGCGAGACAAATCTTGGCGGTTTGCTGGTTTCCGTAGGCCCGGCCTATCCCCCTTGATCCAAAGGGAATTTGATCGCAAGGTGATAAATCAAAATTTGAGCCCGGAAGGCGTTCAAGGTAGGGCGTCTCAGGAGAATGTTATATGATGAAGGGACCTTAGCGACGAGGAAGTTCACCGGTATGGTTCGCGTATTGCCTGCTTCCCCAATGTTGAGGAGGAGGGTGACCAACCCCTCGGCCGGGACAGAGTGGGTTGTGAACCCAGAGAGTACATAGGAGGTTGGCCGAAGGTCAGATAGTTCTAGCCCCATACGCTGAAAACAGTCATGGAACAGGATATCCGCCGAGCTCCCTGAATCAACCAAAATTCTCTGGACCTCATAACAGTGGACTTGGGCCGTTATCACGAGATGGTCATTGTGAGGAAGCGATATGACATAGAAGTTGTAGGGTTTCTAGGCACGCTAATGAGGTCTCACAAGACATCAACCATTCCAATTTCAAATTTTACATGTGCCGAGAAACCCTAATACGGATCGTTAACTAGAATTTTAGGCAAAACAATGAAACTAGTTAACAACATAACTAAAAGAACGGAAATACAACCTTTGTAGATCCGGTCCTCCACCTCCATAGCTCCATGATGAAGTCTCCTCGCTGTCCAAATAGAATCCCGGGCTCTTACATCGGTTTCATCGGAGAAATGGGCGGGCTTGGTCGTCGGCTTCGATGCCGAAGATGATCTACGTCGAGGCATCACTAGATCAAGCTCCAACTTCACCAAGTCATGAAACTTGTGAAGAAAACACACTCTACTACTTGGCAAGAGGTAGAGGATGAAGAAATAGGAAGTGGGTAGACTTTAGAATTGGATTTCTCACTCATTTTCACTAGTTGCCATTGATGGTAGCTAGGTTTTCTTTCTTGCTCAAGATGAAGAAGAAGAAGAAAGAATATGATAAGTTAAATAAAAAAAGGAAAAGAAAATAAATACTTATCATATTCAAACCATGGTTAAGTGTAGAGAATGAATCATGGTTAAGAGGAATGGTTAGGGTTAAGCATGAGACAAGAATGGTGCACTAGGTCAAAGCTTCATGAAACTTCAATAAAACTACAAATAAAGCCACCATTCTTTTCATATCTATTCCAAAATGAATAAACAAATAAATAAATGAATAAATAAATAAATAACAAAACCCTAATCATTTGTTTAACCATGGCTTAATTCTTTACACTTAACCAAGTAAACATGTATCATCAAACATGATACAATCAAGTGCACAAAAGTATATCACATATACCACTTGCACAATTCAAGTGAGAAAATCCATTTAAAGTGAACCAATACTAGTTAATGCAAAGTAATATATCAAATATATAATCATGCATTAAATCATTAAATCAACACTTGATTTAACGATCCGGTCATATCGCATATAACCGACTAATATCCAATGTATCGGCTTATCGAATCAATCCTTGATTCGATAACTAGGTTATATCGCATACAACCAATCGATATATTCATCGCGAGAATAGAATACGGTATCACGTACACGCATTATTGTCGGTCCCGCACATATCTCATATGCGCTCCTATTTCGTTTCGCTTGAGCCAGGAAACCTCTGTGTAGGACTCTAAAGACTCGTCAATACGCCGGCAGCAGATGATGATCATATCAAGCATCCACAAGCCGCAAGCGGTCTGCTAAACGTAACGGCCACCCGGGTATTGAGCGATCAGAAGATCGACGAGCAAGCCCGCTCATACTCCTGTGAATCCAACCAGTAACACTTACCGTACAGTCCGGTCTGTTCGTCTGATATGTCGCATATCTCGCCTAGGGGTGGTAAACGTCAGACCCCAATAGCTCGATAAGTCGTGTCGATATGAGGTCTATAACAGTTCGAGAAACTACTGGTAACACTTACCAGTAAATCTCAGCAACCCTGGCCAGGGATTTCCGGTTATAGCCAATCGAACACAGCGCAACATCAACTCCCTATACCGGGAGAGACGAATCCCCTCCTATCGCTCATTGCCTCCATGTGATTCGGGACTGTACCCAAAAACCACCGTTTTGCACGCCCTCTTGGACGTGGTGAGGTGGAAATCAAAGCATAGTGGGAACCACACAAGACTCTATGACGATCTCGGGTCAACAGACTACTCTGTACCAGTGTCACCAGAGAACTGCCATCTGACGTAAGGTATAATACCATCTGGGAGTTCTCGGCGAGTCCGTCCAGTGTACCCAGTCTCTACTGAGCACCCGTATATCATCTATGATGTCAAACACCAATGGATATGGGATCATCCATCGCCCATCTGTATGGGTCGAGAAGGTACACGCTAGTCTACTCTGGTATATCGATGCCCCGTCTCGATACACCCACGACTAGGGACTTTGAAGGATATACTTATGGACTACCATGTCCCCACTAGTATGATCCGCATTATAGTCCAGATAGTCAAGTACACATCCTAAGGGCTTTACCAACATGTAACAGAGAGACAATCAATGTACACGTTAAGGTAAAGAGTAACCAGATAGCATACTATCATGTCGAGCAAGAAAGTCCTCCCTATATATGTCCCAGCATCCACTACAATATACATCCTATGTACAGTAATGGCCTCTAGGGCATACATATAACTAACAGAAGTTTTCATTGGTGAAGATGATCGGTTCGTCCTTCCTGCAACTCTTACGGGGTGGATAACTTACACCTTCGACTGGGAGGAGGCGGCGGTTCTCCCCGTTTTCCCGAGCTTGATCCGAGGTAACGACCATGATTTGCCCAATCGTTAATTCCCCGGGAGGGGTTTGTTCCTTCTTCTCCCGCTCCGCCTGCCGCTTGTCCCGTAAGTATTTCTCTAGGTGGCCGGAGTGGATCAACTCCTTGATGTAGTCACGGAGATATTTACAGTTCTCAGTCGGGTGATCCTGCGACCTATAGAATGCGCAGTATGGGTCGCGGAGATGCTTACCCGCACTTTGGGTAACTGGAGGGAGCTTAAAGAACCTCTCGTCCTTAGCTTCCTCCAACAGCTCGGTCTGGGAAATGTTTAGAGGAGTGTACTCCTGGAACCTCGGGGAGTAAGGTTTCGGACGGTCGACTTTCTTTTTCTCCTCCCTGTCCCTTTTATTTCGGTCCGTTTGGTCGGCTCGAGGCAGATTTGAGTTCACTTCCAACTCGAGTTGGATCTCTCGCTCGGTCCAGGCTTTCACTTCGGCCATGGTCTTAGGTTGCGCTAATGCAAAAGAGCGGAGCCACTCTTTGTGCCTAAGACCCGACCTCAGTGCGGTTATAACTGTTTTATCGCGGTGCTCGGAAACCTCCAGGAGGGTATTGTAGAAGCGAGTGACATACCCTTTGAAGGATTCCTTGTCTCCGCTCTTGACAGTGAACGGGTAGTCGACCGTCCTTTTCTGTCGTCGGTTTTCGACGAAATGACCGATGAATTGGGTAGCCAGCTCGTCAAAGATCGAGATAAAGCGCGGCGCGAGCCCTCGAAACCAATCCCGGCCAGCCTGGATTAGGGTAGTGGGGAAAGCTTGGCATTGAGCCGCGTCCAAGTTATCTTAGAAGTTCATGCCCGCCGTAAATGCGTCTAAGAGGTCCTTTGGGTCGGACTTCCCATCGAAAAGGGTCACTTTGGGCGACTTGTTCCTGGACGAGACGTGCTCGGCCAGTAACTCTTCTGTAAAAGGCTTTATGGGCGAATCGGCGGAATACCTAGCCCCTTCACCGGACATTTGGCCATCTCATTATATGCCTTCGATTTTCTTTTCGAGGGCTTCAAGCCGGTGGTGGTACCCCGAGAATTCTGCACAGTCGAAGTAGTGGCTACCCCCGCTCCGAGTTTGCGCGATGGTGTGGCTTTGATTCCGCTCTATCAAATTTCTTAAATCCTCGGACGAAATCTTTCTTGAGTAGTCTCGACGTTCGCCGTTTGCACGGCCTCAGCGGGATTGGAGGTGTCGGTCGTGCCTGGAAGCAGGCGAACTGACCGACATCTCCGCAAGGGGTGTGTGTGCACACGAGGGGTGTTGGGGGCAACGGCGTAATCTTCCCCGAGATCGGGGTGTGGAGCTGTCCGGCGCCCAGTGGGTCATGGAATCATTCGCCGCAAGCGGGTTATGGTAGCCGGAGTCGGCACGCCGGCACTCCTTGACGCTGAGATGAGCATGAGTAAGATCGAGGGCCTGAGTATGGCCATCCGTTCTTCTGCGGACGTCGTTATCCCGGGGAGGGGGAACTGCGGTCTGGTGGATAAGGCCCACCGCTTGAACGCGGACGAGTGTATCCACCATCTATATGAGCCTGTCGATTCGAGCGGATAAGACGTTGATGACGTTAGGAGGGGGGACGAGCCGCTCCTGCCTCCGTTGTGGGTGTGGCGGGTCGTATTTGGATCGTTGCGGTCGTCGCTCGCCATCTGGTCGAGGGCAGAAGATCAACTTTATGGATGGAGAAGCTTCTGAAAAGAGGTTCCCACAGGCGGCGCCAACTAATGGAGGTCGTGATCTCTCTAAGATGTTGTCCTCCGTCGATATGGTAGCAAGCAGTTTTGAACGGTTGAGATTGGTTTGGGGGTTGTTGAGCGTGTGGATCTCAATAGGTTATTAAAATTTGCTGAGGCCGAGGAACTTGCAAAGGAAGTCCTGGGGTGGGAAACCACCGTAGGAGCCTTCGACGATCAAGTTAGTACCGGAGAATTAGAGCAGCGTAGCGGCCTATTGGAACGAGTTCGAGTTAGCTGAGTCGTCTGAAAGAGGGGTTTATATAGTGGTCGCGTGGAGCAAGCCGGCGCGAGATTCTCGCCGTTAGTTACGCCCCCTCGTTACGTCCGCGTTGATGGCGAAATTCGCTCATTTATAGGGGGACGCGCCCGCGTAGGACGCGGAATGTGGGGCGACGGATATGAGCAGCCCGATGGTTCGGAGACGAGCCGGGAGGCTTAGGAAGCTCAGGCCTTGCGTCAGCTCGGAGATGAGCAGGGTGGCAGTGGAAGCTCTGCTCTGCAATAGCTCGGAGACGAGCAAAAAGGCGGTGAAGATTCGGCTGCTAAATTGCTCCAGGGCAAAAAGTGGGGGTGTAAATTTGGAGACCATCCGAGGAAAATCACCAATGATCCACATTGATTCTACCTCCGCAGCCCCCAGAAGCCTAGTTGGTTTTATGCGGATGACACACCATCTGCCACGTGTCGTGATCTGAGTGATTTCCACTTATGAGCATCATCACTATGACTATTGGTCAGGAAAAACACAGGGAAAACCCCATAGTTAACCATGTAGGTCATTTGCGAGCAATTTTTTAAAATTATGGGCTAAAACATATCTATATGTGTTATTATAACTAGAAAACTCGGAGAGTAAGCAGCATTTCGAATTTCAGTTGAAAGAAAAAATTGAAAGAAAGAAAAAATTGAAAAAAAGAAAAATCATTTATGTGTCCCAATTTTTATGCCAAACACATATAAAATTAGCATATATAAAAATATTACAGTTTAATTATGTGCATTTATCTAAAGAGATGCAAGTAAGAGATATAGCAGGGAAAAAGGCTAAAATATCTATTGTTATCCACTGGTAGAAAAAAACTAGCGAATGAAACATTTACGATGGATAAATTTTCCATGTAAACTGCTAAACGCATTTTCGCTCTTACTAATATTCTCTTGGCATTGATCTATTTCTAAGGGTGAAAGAATACATTACGGAGGAAAAGTATAAAAAGCGTAAATTTAATTGGGCCAACATATAACGAGGAAAAACATTGCCAATGTATATATCTCTTGGCAATAGTCGTATTAGCTGCCAAAGAAATGGCAAGGAAACATTGCCAACAGATATATCACGTCCCCTCGACAATATGTTCCGTTGATATTTCTGTGGTAGCTAATGCGAATATTGCCAAGCGATATATCTCTCGGCAATGTTTCCCTCGTTATATTTTGGCCCAAATAAATTTACGGTTTTTATACTTTCTTGCTGTAATGTAGTCTTTCATCCTTAGAAATGGATCATTGCCGAGAGAATATTAACAAGAGAGAAAAATCGCTTGTTAGTTTACACATTACCGAGGAAAAATTGGCCAGTCGTAAATGTTTCTCTCGCTATTATAGTGTTTTCTACTTGTGGCATGCCCACAAATCCTACATATGTTCACAGCGTGGCACGTGCAAAGGTCTAAGTCTAATAGTTAAAAAAGAAAGAGAACTCACATTAAAATAGATTTGTAGTACTGTTACAAATTGGAGATAGCTCATGGCTCAGTATGTGTTTTATTTCCTAGTAATTAGACACCAGTTCGATTCCCCAAAGCATGGATAAAAATGTTTAGAATTATCGTTGCATTTTTTTTGGAGATGATAAGTAGGATAAATTAGCCATCCCTTCATAAATAGAAGACCACGAGCTCGATCCCGGGTCTTCAGGGCTACTCCAAGCCCTTGCGACTTATCGTTGCATTGAGATACAAGAAAACGATATATATTGACTTAATATTTTGACCCGGGGTCTCCCAGTTTGAATATTAAGGATTTGAATGAAGTCTTTACTAAGACTATAATGTGAATGGTTAATTAATTTGTTCACATTGTCTCGTTAGCTAGTAATTAGTCACATACCTTGAAGAGAGAGGGTTGATTGCTTTCATAGACATTTCCATGTGAATAAAGTTAAATAAGTTTCTTCACAATAAATAAAGGCAACAGGTTACATTATAATTCTAATAATTATGGTGCACGAAAGAGACGCAATTTGAATATTGACGCAAGGCACATGACGTTGGAATGCTGACCTCGGCACAACTTGGCATTACTGAATCCTGATTTGACTGATTTAAGTCAAGTAATTTGAGTTTGTCAGTTAGTGGATTAAATTTTTTTACATTATTGCACCATACAATAATTTGATCACCCCACCAGAAGCAATTATTAGAGCAAAATGTGTAGTAAATGATTGGACCTCACTCACAATTTTCCCGATATATTTTTTACTTGATTGCGAAAAAGAGAAAATAGGGTCTAAAGGGACCTTGTAGGCCCATACTCTTTCTAACATGGGTCAATAGAGCTCGCCAGCTATTATACAGTTATGCTCCTGACCACTGACCCCACTGGTCCATGTGACAGACCACTGCAGTTTTAGGCCATAGAGGGCCGCAGGCCCCATTTTCTCGGCTAAAAAGGAATGCCTTATGTCTTAGTATTTTTGGTCTTAACTTTTTATTCATCTCTCCACTTTTCTTAACTTTTGATACCATATATCTCTGAGAGCAATTTTACTATGCTCGCAGTAAATCTGAGAGCAATTTTACTATGCTTGCAGTAAATTTGCTATGGTCACCGCCGCTAAAATAGTCAAAAATAGAAGTTGAGACCCGTGATGATTAATGGAGATGAGACCGAAAAGCGGGATGATTTGATGCATTGCTTGCATCTATTTCATCGACTGCAGCAAGTCCGTTAATAGTTTTATCCTTTTTTTGAACCACGATATCCAATGGTATGGCATGATGGGAGCTGTTTAATTTTTTCGAAGAATTTTTAGGACGGTACAAGAAATTCTTGGAGTTATATAAAGGGTTGCTAATTAAAGTTTCAAACTTAAATCGGACGAGAAACCAGTGTCATCATCGTAAGCTTAATTTATTAGCAACGTTGCTAATAACTTCTGAGGCTGGTCTTTGAGCGAGGATCTTTAAATTGACTCCGATATTAAAATGTAACTATAGGTTTGTCAATATGTATCCAACATGTTAGAGAAAAAACTAGTCCTTGACAATAATGATGATTGGTAAAGTCCAGTCTTGCTCTTCTATCAAAATAGAGACTAATTAAAAATGAGGATTTGTATAGGTTTAAGGTACATTAGTTACAACAAAGTTAACTGATTGTAAGCTAAAAAGTTTAGATTACACAATCATAATCAACTAGGACTTGGGACTTATAATTCTAAATATATGGTAAGTCAAGGATCATGACTAAAAAAAAGTTTCCAATCTCTTGTCTTGGTTGTATCAAATTGATATGGATTTAAAAACATGGAGTTGAAGGTGACATTAAAATGGTGAGTATACCTTTTGTTATCTCCAAATACCACAAATTCTCCAATTTTCAAGGCAATTTAAATGGTGAACATAACAATTTTTTATTCCCAAAAACCCTCATGGGGCAAGTGTTTCCCCATAATATTCTATTTTTTATTCTTGAATCGGCCAAGTTTTAGCTTATATGGCAACAAATCTCTCGAAACCCAAATCCACCTACCAAACAAAAAATTATCAAATGCACGTGGATTTGACCTCCAAACTTCACAAATCCATCCTAAATCACACAGCCAAACAAGGCCTTGTAAATCTACATTTAAATTGTGCAGCTGATAAAAATAAATAAAAAGAGTCCTATTTAAATAAGGATTATTATATTTGGATAAGAATAAAAAAATTCGTACATAATGGGAAGTTATCGGTTTTTTTTTTATTTTTACCATCAATAAAGTTGGCCCTCATCTAATTATTTTTTTCTTTTGAGTGTACCTCATAGTCATAAGAGGAATGTTTTGAGTCGAGAGGCATATAAGGCTAGCGTTTTAGGGTTGAATCTCGAAACAAGAGCTGAGGTATTGTCCTCACAAGAATGTTGTATAGAAATTTATAATAAACTTACGATGCAGCCTCTTATACTCCCCATTGATTATATATATTTTCGAAACACTATAATTATCATTGTCTCTTTTTTGTCGTTTGTTTATGTTCTTCGTGTTACAGTTTGCTTCTCGGTTGCAGCTTGCAGTTTTGATCGATCCTCAAAAGAAGATCCATAAAGTTTCTGATGTGTTGATCAAACATATATAAACACACCCTTCAAATTAGCCGTGCATCTCTTATCTTGAACTTTTTTTGTTTTATTTTAGATGCCATTTTAGCACCTTTTTGTCTATTTCAAAGTATTAATGATAAAAGAATGTTTTAGAAATAATATGTTAACATAAATGATAAAATTCAGATGTGAATACCAAATATCAACTAATTGTATAATTTTGCAAGAGTTAAATTCCTTGCTCATAATTCCCAAATCATAATACATTATAATTTAGAAATTTTACTCTCTTATATCTATATAAAATTTAGATTAATTTTCTTTAAAACTTTACAAGAGGTCAAAAAGATAATTAAAAGGAGTGATCATCATCTCGGTATCGATATATATAGTAAACCAAAGTTCAGTCAAAAGGACATTTAAGTTGAAATATTGTGAGCGACTGCGATATAAGTTATTGTGGTAATATTTAGTTTGAGATTATGGTTGTTTTAGGTACACGGTAGATACTTGGGACTGAGGAGATTTAACGCGTGTGTTATCGAAGAAAAGTCGAAATTGTAACCTCTTATATATATATATATATATATATATATATATATATATATATATATATATATAAAGTTGAAATATTGTGAGCGCCTCGATAGAAGTTATGAGATTATGGTGGTTTTAGGTACATAGTAGATACTTGGAACTGAGGAGATTTAACGCGCGTGATATCGAAGAAAAGTGGAAATTGTAAACTCTTCCAAACGCACGCACGCATGCACGCACACGCTACACGCACGCGCTACACGCACACGCTACACGCACGCGCTACACACACACGCGGGCGCGCGCGCGCTAACTACTAGTGATGAAGGTCGGAATCTCCCTCAGACGTTGTCCTCCATCGATCTTGTAGCCAGCGGGGCTGAACGGTTGAGATTTATAGTAAGGGATTGGGTGTGGATCTCAATGGGTTGTTGGTTGATGGGGACACCGAGCTACCTACAAAGAAGTCCCGGGGTGGGAGACCACTGTAGGTCCTTCCGATGATCAAGTAAGTATCGGGGAATATTCAGAAAGAGTAGCGGCGTACTGGAATCAGTTCGAGTTTCCTGAATCGTCTGAAAGAGTGGTTTATATAGGAGTCGCATTGGAGCAAGCCGTTGTGAGATTCTCGCCGTCAGTTCCGCCCAGGTATAACGTTCGCATTAATGGCGAGATGCGCTCATTAAAGACGAGATACGCTAGCATAGGACGCGGGACGTAGAGCGGCAGAGATCTCGTCGTGGTGAGATCCACGGAGCCGTTACGAGGACGCTCGTGCTCTATGCCCTTGGCCAAACAGGGGACCTGAGAAATCTCTGCAATAAGATAGCTCGGAGACGAGCAAGGGAGCCGAGAAAGCTCAGCACTATGATTGCTCGGAGACGAGCAACTGACCGGTGGTTGGTCAAAGGAGGATTGTACGAAGAGGAAGCCCAATGGAGGTTGGGGTCTATTCCTCGAACTGAGCCTTGAATACGAGACACCGAGGAGTGTTCCTTTTGCATCATCCTTATTCCAGTTTGGTAGCCTCTAGGAATCTATTAGGCATGCACGGAGGACACGTCATCTGCTACATGTCAAGATATGGAGAATCCCTAACCATGAGTATCATCATTAGCCCCCCACACTCGTCCCGGCCTATTTTATGGGTCGGTCAAGGATGGATCGTTTGGTCTTCTCTCTCCAGCTTTTTACCGAGGAATCTACGCTGTGGATCATTCGGAAACGGCACGACGTTTGGGGTTTGTGTATCTCCGATTTTCGGGTCCATATGGCGTTCACCGTGCGTCTTAATTTTTGCACGTATCCTCAATGACGTCAGCGGATCGCTGAGAGGATGGAACCATCATGGAGACGTCGCTTTGCTTGCTCGGGCCGTCATAGCGACAGTCCGACCGTCGATTTTGTGCCACCTGGCTACATCCTGATGGCGGACTGTGAGACGTCGCTTCAGCTGATCGGATCCACGTGAGGGGAAAGCGTCTAATAGTCTGTTGTCGCGTGGCGCCATCTGGATCGTTGGGCGCGGTGCTTCGTTTTGGCGGGAGTGGATCTGGGCCGTTGGATAGCCTTCGCTAAGTGTATAAATAGGGATGTCATGTCCCCAGTAAACACCTTTGCTTCGCTTGCCTTTTGTTGTCTTTGGATTGCTCGACACCCCCGCTTTTAGGTCGGATTTACAATTCAAACTCTCCTTCAGCTCCCTTTCCTTTGAATCAGGTCAAATGTCTTTCTCTGATCCTCTAAAATATCTATTGTTATTCACTAGTAGCGATGGAAACATTTACGATGGACAAATTTTCCATCGGCAATGTGTAAACTGCTAAACGAATTTTTGCTCTTGCTAATATTCTTTCGGTAATGATCTATTTCTAAGGGTGAAAGAATACATTACGGAGGGAAAGTATAAAAAACGTAAATTTAATTGGGCCAAAACATAACGAGGAAAACATTCCCAATGTATATATCTCTTGGCAAAAGTCGCATTAGCTGCCAAAGAAATACCAAGGGAACATTGCCGAGAGATATATTATGTCCCCTCGGCAATGTTCCCTTGGTATTTTTTTGGTAGCTAATACGACTATTGCCTAGGGATATATCTCTCGGCAACGTTATATTTTGGCCTAATTAAATTTACAGTTTTTATACTTTCCTGTAATGTATTCTTTCACCCATGGTTTTTATACTTTCCTCCTGTAATGTATTCTTTCACCCTTAGAAATAGATCATTACTGAGAGAATGTTAACAAGAGAAGGGAAAATCATTTGGTAGTTTACACGTTACCGAGGGAAAATTTGTCCCTCATAAATATTTCTCTCGCTATTGTAGTTTTTTCTACTTGTGGCATGCAAACAAATCATACATATGTTCACCGGCGTCGCACATGCAAGAGTCTAAGTCTACACTAGTACAATAGGGGGTTGCCCCTACGAATAATGAAATCCGTAGAGGCATATTTAATTTGGCCCTACGGACTAATCCGTAGGGCTCGACGGTTGTCCCTACGGTGCCCGACGTTTTAATTTAAAAATATTAAATCGTAATTTGTTGTTTTCCCCTACGGAGCCGCAAACCAATGACCTACGGACTAATCCGTAGGGGCATCTAAATGTGAATTTAATTAAAAAGGCATAAAAATGCCCTACGCCTCATCTCTCTCGCGCGTTATAACTCCCAAAATCCCCAAATTTCTCGTTCCCGCCGCGCGCGTCGCTGTTTTCTCGTCGCCGTTCTCGTCGTCGCTACCGCCCTCCATTTCGTCGTCTCTACCGCCCTCGTTCTTCCTCGTCGCCGATTGCGCGCGTTGTCGACCACCGATCGAGCGTCTCCTTCGTCTCCGTCATCTCCATCGTCTCCGCCTACAGGTTAGTAAATCTCCAATTAAACATAATTTTGATGATTATAGGGCTAGGGTTCAGGGTTTAGGTACCGATGAGGGTTAGGGTTAGGCATCGGTTGGGGTTAGGGTTAGGTTTTGGTTGGGGTTTGGTGTTGGGGTTGGGGTTCGGCTGGGGTTAGGGTTGGGGTTCGGCTGGGGCTGGGGTTAGGGTTAGGGTTGGGGTTCGGCTGGGGCTACCTAGTTGATATTAGACGGAACTGATGCTTGTAAATTTAAGAAAAACTTATGAGAATTGCGCTTGACTTCAATCTATCTGGAAGTGATCGATTAAGTTGATTGATTGTCCCTTCACAACCGTGAACCAAATTTTGTTGAAATTAGTAATTGGGCTACGAATGTTCATATTCAACCCATTTGCTTAATTAATTTCATGAAAAGAAAATCTATGAAAGGATGGATCATGAGAAAGACTGATATTTAATTATAAAAATCTGTTATAAGCATCTATTGACAAAGTACCTACCTTCATGCATGGGACATGCACCAAAATGGCTATTTCAACACACAAAGCTCAAACCCAATATATAATTCACCTACCACATGAGAAAAACATGTGAAAGCGTGTTGCCCACAAGGTAGTGAAATCGTAGATCACTCTTGATGCAAAGCATGTTGTGGCAAAATATATATGTTGTTTAGACTGAAATAAGTTCAAGCATAGATCAAGGGTTGATTTAGGATCAGGAACCCATAACATTCGATGTGAACGTTGGAGTCATTACTACTGTACGTTTTTTGAAATCGGTACAGAAATCCCTACAAGATGGCCACAAGGTTTTCATGGAGACTGTGAACTGGTTGTAATTTTGAGGTTGTTTGGAAGATCTACAGAGGCTCTGAAGTTTATTGAGCAGATTAGACGGGTTTGCTAGTTTAACTTTTTCTTAATAGTAATTTTGAATTAGGGACTTCTTCGTACTTTTGCTTTATTATAAATTACAAGTACTTTTGCTAGTTTTACTAGTATTTTGCGCGTGCAATACACATTGTTGATGTATAGCATGGTTTGAAAATTTGAATACATGTTATGTGATTTGATTATTAAAATATGATAATAAAGTGATAGAGATTGCTTAAATGTTGATGTCTAAATATACGTAAATATACGTGTAGAGAGAAGAGAAAGAGAAAGGATGTTTGAAATTTGAATTTTATTGAAACTCAAAGCGCCACTTAGTCCCCGTCTATCGGTTAACATACGTTCGATATTCGTCGTGACATAGAACTATACGAAAGTTGTTAAATATCGGACGGTATAGCTCGATACTAACAACCGTCGTGTAGTCTATGTGACGAGAATATTCAATCGTATGATAACCGATAGATTTGTCCCGTGTGGACAAGTTAGGAATGTATAAAGCAAATACCTTCATTCACTTGTGTTTTCATCCATTTCGAGATATTTCGTCGGTACCTTTCCGCTGGTTCTCCATGTACAAAGATAGATTAGATGTTCATTTCAACGTTGTTTCACAGCTTTGAAATGATTATCTATTCTATTACAGTGTACTCGGAGAACGGCGGGGATGTGCTGCCGAAATTTACTCGAAACGGTTGAAAGCACAAGCGAATGGGTGTTCGCTCTATACATTCTTAATGGGATAGAAGCCTTACCCCCCGATAGCCGAAACACACGCATACAACAAGAATACACAACAAACGCATCATTAGAGAGTGATTCAAGATGTTCAAGTTAAAACCAATATATGATTCTCGATGATAATATGAAACTTTCATATTCTCATCGATACTCATATATGAAACTCAAAGCGCCACTTAGTCCCCGTCTATTGGTTAACATACGTTCGATGTTCGTCGTGACATAGAACTATACGAAGGTTGTTAAATATCAGACGGTATAGCTCGATACTAACAACCGTCGTGTAGTCTATGTGACGAGAAGATTCAATCGTATGATAACCGATAGATTTGTCCCGTGTGGACAAATTAGGAATGTATAAAGCAAACACCTTCATTCACTTGTGTTTTCATCCGTTTCGAGATATTTCGTCGGTACCTTTCCGCTGGTTCTCCGTGTACAAAGATAGATTAGATGTTCATTTCAACGTTGTTTCACCGCTTTGAAATGATTATCTATTCTATTACAGTGTACTCGAAGAACAGCGGGGAGGTGCTGCCGAAATTTACTCAAAACGGTTGAAAGCACAAGCGAATGGGTGATCGCTCTATACATTCTTAATGGGATAGAAGCCTTATCCCCGACAGCCGAAACACACATATACAACAAGAATACACAACAAACGCATCATTAGAGAGTGATTTAAGATGTTCAAGTTAAAACCAATATATGATACTCGATGATAATATGAAACTTTCATATTCTCATCGATACTCATATATGAAACTCAAAGCGCCACTTAGTCCCCGTCTATCGGTTAACATACGTTCGATATTCGTCATGACATAGAACTATACGAAAGTTGTTAAATATCGGACGGTATAGCTCGATACTAACAACCGTCGTGTAGTCTATGTGACGAGAAGATTCAATCGTATGATAATCGATAGATTTGTTCCGTGTGGACAAGTTAGGAATGTATAAAGCAAATACCTTCATTCACTTGTGTTTTCATCCGTTTCGAGATATTTCGTCGGTACCTTTCCGCCGGTTCTCCGTGTACAAAGATAGATTAGATGTTCATTTCAACGTTGTTTCACAGTTTTGAAATGATTATCTATTCTATTACAGTGTACTCGGAGAACAGCGGGGAGGTGCTGCCGAAATTTACTCGAAATGGTTGAAAGCACAAGCGAATGGGTGTTCGCTTTATACATTCTTAATGGGATAGAAGCCTTACCCCCGACAGCCGAAACACACACATACAACAAGAATACATAACAAACGCATCATTAGAGAGTGATTCAAGATGTTCAAGTTAAAACTAATATATGATATTTGATGATAATATGAAACTTTCATATTCTAATACATGAGTATCCTCAAATCTAACTTTGATTATCGATAATTTATCCTTTTCAACGACAAACGCACACACAAAGCATATACACGGATTTTCTCCTTTGTCAGTAACCATCTCGTTCTTAGATTTCTTAATATAGTCATCATAACCTACAATTTATATGTTATACAGTCTAACATGGCCCATGAGTACGTCAGAGTTAAGGACTGGATGTATGTGGATTGACAACAACGTATGCAACCTAAGTTTATCGCAGGAGTTGCTGCTTTTATTGAATTTGCACGCGCACATAATAAGATCGTGATAGAGAAGATTCTCTGCCCGTGCGATAGATGTGGGAATAAGTACTGGCAGAAGGTAGAATTGGCTGAGCTTCATATTGTAAAATATGGTTTTACTAGATTTTATACAACTTGGAAATGCGGTAGGAGAAGAAGGAGAAGAACGCAGTAATGCGGCAGAAGAAGAAGGAGAAGATGATAATGCGGCAGGAGAAGAAGGAAAAGACGGTAATGCGGCAGAAGAAGAAGACGGTAATTTCTTTCTATCAGAAGAAATAGAGGATATGGTAGAGGCTGCCCTAGGTGAATCTATTCGTACCGAAGATGACATTCCTTCCGGTCAAGGACCGCGTGCGGATAAATATGAAAATTTCATGAATGATGCTAGAAAATTAATTTATGAGAATGCAAAGTATTCCACCCTTTCATGGTTCGTCCAACTTTTCCAGATTAAGTGCCTAAATGGATGGAGCAACAAGTC
Organism: Agapanthus africanus; assembly: GCA_030015575.1. Classification (NCBI taxonomy): domain Eukaryota; kingdom Viridiplantae; phylum Streptophyta; class Magnoliopsida; order Asparagales; family Amaryllidaceae; genus Agapanthus; species Agapanthus africanus. The sequence goes on along the minus strand of JASDDO010000028.1, from coordinate 153,166,928 downwards.
ATTCACAATGCTTCTTTCGTTCTTGAAAGATTTTATGCCCTCGGGAAATAACGTGCCCGACAGCTGGTACGGAGCCCAAAAGATGATGTCTGATTTGGGTCTGAAGTGTGAGAAGATTCAAGCATGTCCTAAAAATTGCGTGTTGTACCGGAAAGAGAATTCAGATTTGAAAGAGTGTCCAACATGCGGAGAGGCTAGGTATAAGCCGAAAAATTCTGATAAGAAGCCTGATATACATGTCAAGATAGCACGATACTTTCCCATAACACAGAGGCTGCAGAGGCTATTCAGGTGCAAGAAAACAGCCGATACAATGATTTGGCATCACCGTGCTCCTCCAAGTAAAGATGGAAAAATGAGCCATCCAAGAGATTCACCGGCATGGAAGGATTTCGATAGGAGGCACGCAATATTCAGTAGCGATCCTCGCAATGTCAGGCTCGGACTGGCTAGTGATGGCTTCTGCCCATCCAACTATATGGCTGGAAGTCACAGCACATGGCCCGTTGTAATGATAATTTATAATATGTCGCCTTGGTTGGCTATGGACCAATCATACTTTATGATGCCTCTTCTTATCGATGGACCAAACTCACCGGGAAACAATATCGACGTCTATCTCCGACCTCTGATCGAGGAGTTAAAATCTTTGTTCATTGATGGTGTAGAGACTTACGATGCAAACACAAATACAACCTTCATACTGCGTGCGGCTTTAATGTGGACAATTAACGATTTTCCTGCGTATAGAATGCTATCAGGTTGGTCCGTACATGGTCACAAAGCATGTCATCATTGCCATCAACACACAACATCGAAATTCTTGAATTTTAGCAGGAAGGTTTGTTATTGCGGCCATCGACGTTTCCTGCCTCTAGACCACCCCTACAGGTTAGACGCTGTTCACTTTGATGGTCATCAGGAGATTCTTGGACCTCCATCCCAATTGTCCGGAGAGGACGTGACTGCTCAGTGGGATGGTTACAATAATGTGACCTTCGGGATGGATCCGACAAAACAGGTCAAACCACTATTTTGGAACAAGTTAAGCATTTTCTTAGAGCTTCCGTACTGGTCAACAAATTTAGTGCATCATTGTATGGACGTCATGCATATAGAGAAAGGAGTATCAGAGCACATACTCAACTTGCTTCTTTGTAAAGACGGGAAATCGAAAGACAACCTGAATGCTCGGATGGATCTACAGGAATGGGAAATAAGAAGTGAATTGCACCCTAGACCGGTAGTGGGTAAACCAAGCAAGTTTGTACTTCCCAATGCCGCTTATCATATTTCACAACTGGAGAAGAAAAGATTCCTGCAGGTGTTGCATGATTTGAAAGTTCCCACAGGTTTCTCAGGATCATTCAGCAAGAAGATAAAAATTGTGAAAGGCAAGATCGATGGGGTGAAAAGTCATGATCACCATGTTATCGTGGAGCACCTTCTTCTATTAGCCTTTAGGACTTCTCTCCCCGAATCGGTTGGTCTAGTAATCAACGACCTATGTTGTTTTTTCACAGAGTTGTGTGCTAAAACTCTGGATGTTGTGACGCTAGATAAACTAGAAAATTCTATTGCGTTGATATTTTACAAGTTTGAGCGTATTTTCCCACCGTCATTCTTCGATATCATAATACACCTGACGGTTCATCTTGCAACTAAGGCTAAGTTAGCCGGACCGGTACAATATCGATGGATGTATCCCGTCGAGATGTACGTGGAATTTTTCGTTTCGCGCAATTTTTAAAATTATTGTTGTTCAGTATGCCCGTATGTATTTATTCAACATATTTTCTTTAGGTACCTCTACACTCTTAAAAAGTATATACGCAATAGAAATCGACCAGAGGGTTCTATCATGCAAGGTTATCTTTTTAATAAAGCAACCACATTTTGTTCCCGCTATCTGGACGAGAACATTGAGAGGAGACTTAACCGGCCTCGAAGAATTCAAGACGGGCCATATGGTAAAGCCGATTATAAGAGGGTAGACACTATGTTTATCAACAAGATATATCGGTTTATCTTTCTTAATTGCGCATGTCTTGAAAAAATTAGAGAGTAAGTTTTTTTGGATTAATTGTTATATTTGTGTTTGTGTGTGTATGAAATGATATAATATTAATGTCATAATTTATTGTCGAAAACAGAATTTATTTTAACGAGGTACGTGAGGGGCATCCTGATTGGAACGATGAACGATTGGAAAAATATCATCAGGATAATTTTTGCGATTGGGTTGCAGATCATGTAAGTTATTCGAATAACATGTTATTGCTATCAGTTTTAATCTAAACTTATATCGTTATGTATTTGTCGTAAAATTTGTTTTGTTAGATCCACGATCCGAACTTGTCTGCATCATTTGAGAGTGATTCAAGATGTTTAGCTCAATTTCCTAGTATGGAGGTTGCATATTATAAATGATTCGGTGTCCTTAGATACAAATTCGAAGTTAAGGATATAGAAACATCTAGAACCACTCAGAATAGTTGGATTGCGATGGTAGGATCGGACGGTGTGATTTATTATGGATACTTAAATTGTATACTCGACATCCACTATCCCGGACGATCAAAACCCTTTTATATATTCCAGTGTACTTGGTACGATACGTGAACCGATACGGATAAGTGGAGAAGCAATCTTGGGACTTGGAAAGATGAATATGGATTGACCAGTGTGAACACACTTCGATTTTACGGTCAGGAAGATCCGTTTATCTTTCCGAACCAAGCGTTCCAAGTATACCACTCACAGTGTTTGAAGCATCCGGAATGGAGTGTCGTATGCCGTTAGAAACCCAGGGATGTCTACGATGTCCCAGAATTCGAGGACAGCGATGAGGATGAAGAAGAGAGAAGACTTAGAGTGCTCCGACCGTCTGTTTCGAAAGACGGGTTGTCTTCGGCTGATCATGAAGTTACGAGGGCTAGAAATGATATCGATGATGAAATCCAAGTAGATATGTCTAATGCGCCCACGAAACGAAAAAGGTTATCAGTAATGTTATATTATTACTTCACTATTTACGATCTATACATATATAGTCAATACTTGTAATGACTGTCTAATGCGTCCACGAACCGTTTATCTAGATTTGATGACGATGACGGGAGCAGCGAGGGGCGGCAGGAGCTCCAGCTGTGGCACCGGCAGAGGCAGAGCGGTTCTGCCGCCCGGAGAGCTGCGTAGGGAGCTTCAGAGGGCCGGTCTTGCACCCCGATCGGAGACCCCTTCGGATGCCTCCTTCCGTGTGGACTTTTCCACACCTCCAGGTATATTGCACGCATATTCATTTTGAATGTAATATTATAGATATACATGCATGTTCATGTCAAAATTACTTATATTGTCAATGTTTGATTGTCTAGCTATTGGTGATGCGTCCACATCAGGGACAGAGGCCACTCCCGCACCTCCAGGTATGTTTATATATCATATAGTGCATGTATATTGATTTAGAATGCTATATCATAAATATACATACATTCTTTTTGCTCTTACGTACTTACATCAGGGACAGAGGCCACTCCCGCACCTCCAGGTATGTTTATATATCACATACCTGCGGGTATGTTTATATATCCTATAGTGTATACATGTTGATTTAGAATGTTATATCATTGATATACACATTCTTTTTGCAATTACTTATACAGCTGATACTTGATTGTCTAATTATAGGTGGTGCGTCCTCGCCTGGTGCAGAGGCCACTCCCATCACTTTCATTCCCTCCGCTCAGTCTGCAGGTTTGTATGAATAAATATAAAATATTTATTCATTTTACATATCCTTTAAGAATAAACATGAACTCCATGTAATTTTATCGATGTTTATTTTCAAGTTGGAGATGCGTCCACGTCCGGGTCACCGGCTGTTCCTCACCGGAGGAACTATCGTCCCGCTGGTGCTGCTGCCCGGGCCCAAGCTCGTGCTTTAGTCACCGGAGGTATATATCACACTTCAATTTTCGTTAAATCTTGATGTCACGACCCAAAATTGGCCCGTGACGGCCCTAATACTACGCAACGCCTAAAGACGCAACGTAGTAAAAGAAAACCAAACCCAGAAATCTAAACCATGAAAATACAGAAAAGATAATATAAGTTTTGAAACATTTGAAATCACAACCCAAATTATTTAAATAGTCGTACTTTCTTTCTTTAAAATTTTAGCAACACCCCCTTTTTGTAAAGACTAGTCAAGATGAATACAACACAAAAATAAAGACAGTAGAGAAGAAGCTGTATATATAAGAGACATCAAATCCACAATAATACACATAATGTCCTCACCAAGTCTCTAAGCCAACAATACAATAATAGATGGAGAGTACAAGATACAACGAATATACAATATGAAATACAGATAAACATCTAACCCACCTAAGCAAAATGGTACTATGAGCTGATGCGGTATCTGTAGCAAAAGATGATAGCTGGATAGCTGAATAGAAAAATAGCCTGCCTCGGCTACTCTAGGGAACAACCTGAAACACCTGTGGCACAACGGGGGTGTGTTGCCAACTCGTGAATAGAAGATAACATATGCAGGTAATCGCATGAATGTACGTACAGCATGAATCTAAGATATGCGATTATAGTAATAACATGTCATGCAAATGCTGAAATAAGGAAAGTACAGTAGCCGGTACAATCAAAATGTGAAGCTATAGTAACATGACAGTAATATGCAGTAACTATGCAATAAGGATATGAAAATGTAGATGTGCAACGATCATAAGGGTACACAACGGGTACTATCACTATATGAATCCGTGCATAAGGTAGATAAGGATGAGGTATAGGGGGAATATGTCATTTCCCACGGAAACCTGACGTCGTGGTAGGATCACAATCCATCATGACACTCACATCCCAAAATCGCCAAATCGGCCCTCAAACTGGGCTCTCACATCACATAGATCTCACATCACCTCAATATACGATATCGAGTAGCTCTCCTATATCTCGAATGTACAAATCCACAATCTCTTTCATATCCAATATCCAATCTCAATGAATCACCTAAATCCCAAGTCGAATCTCGAGTAAGTTTCTAACATCCTAAAGGTATATATGTATTTGCAGAAATAAATATGATGGGGGCAATACACATATATTAGCGTCCCATTCCACTAACATTGGTGTAAGGGTATATATAACAACGGCTAAATCCCCTGTTATATATACAAAAAGGGGTTTAAGAGAAATATCATGAAAACAATGTGCCAAGTATCGACACAGAAATCCTCGTATATCGGGCTCCGTCAGTCCGGATCGGCCCACGGGGTCCGTCTGCGGTGTCGGCCCTCGGCCCCGGCAGTACAGATCATCCCGCATCCATTTCTCGACTCTGGCCAGTATCCTCCGGACAACTGCCAGGTCCAACCAGTCACCGGTAGGTACTCGCCCGCCTCCAGGCTCAATCGGCAAACCCATCGATCATCTCGCCGAGAGGAACCATACCGGGCCCTACCATGTACTCTCATACGGCAACCACACCTCGTATGGAGTATATAATCAGCACCGATAAAACTCATGGTGGACGCACAAATATCATATTAAGGAAACCGGGTTGTTCATGTATGCATAATTTTATGAAATTCCGCGGTTCCCAAATCCCGAAAACATCATATAAAATCCAAATAAACAATGCGCAAATCCAGGAATAAATATATGCGATATATCTGAATACGAGCAGGTAAACAAAAGTATATAGCTGAACCAAATGTATGCAAAATCAATAAGGTACAGCCAAGTATAGGTATCTACCTATAAGAACTGATGTCGTATACCCCCCTGGGTATAAGTAACATATGTAGGAAACCCCCCCGGTATAACTAAAATATGTCCATGGTATACCTGTAGCTGTATCTCTAGGTGTATATGTACCTATCACTAAAGGTATGATACACTATAGGTATGCCATAAGCTAGATGTCAAGTGTGATAGGCAATATAGTATCAATAAGGGGTTGTGTGTGACATGACAATTATTGACGGTGTGTGTGTAGCATACAATCCATGCTCGTGCAACATGAACCGTCAATAATGTGTGCAGTGTCCTACGGCTGCTAGTCACAGTACACTATATCAAGGAAATAAGTAAAGGCGCAATTCTACAATGACGTAGAATGTGCGACAGGTATTTGAATCCTAGCCCAGACGCATAACGCCATGCGGGCGATTCCCCTGTAGATGTTAAATCTACTCACCTACGCCCCACGCTAGGTGAATCCTACCATCTGCTCCCCCTGTAGCCGTGTCCGCAGTCCCTGTCTGCAACCCTGCAAATAAGACATGGAAATCACATATAAGTCAAATATTCCGCGAAACGCGATATCGAACCAAAACGAGAAACTCGCGTCGCGAACTAAACGCGCGTGTGCACGATACGCTGAAACGTGTGTGTACGCGTCTAAAACCATCGCGACACGCCGCGATACGCTGGATCACAGAACCCACTCACGTATCGCGCGTATCGCGCAAACACAACGGACATCAAAAGCGATATATGACCCCAGATTTTCCTACAGGTAAGATATTACAAAACTAGACATGCCAAGGACCTAGACAACACATAAGAGAGCCCTACACAAAACCCCAACACCCCTGCCCCCTACTTGGCCGCAAATTGCGGCCAAACTGAATTATTTGGCGGCCTGCATTGGGAGTTAGGGGGTCATGTTTAGGTGATGGTGTCTATACCTAGGTATCATGTTCCAGTTTCCTCAATTTTGACCTGAAGGCATCGGGTCCACAGCAGATTACCAAAGTCACAGATCTCGCTTAAAAACGACAATTTAGCACGAATCACAAACCCTATGGTATTTTAGTGCAATCTGGGGATTTCTCAGTTGAAGTGGCCCTATTAGCACTTAAATAAACTAGGGTAGCTAACAAAATCAACAATTTACCACCACTTCTCACAATTTACCAAAACTAGCACCAAACTAGCTATCTAACACTAACCGACACCAATAAGCATACAAGCTAGGAAAAGGAGATATGGGTTCAGAAAATATACCCTAGAGAACCCTAGAGAGCAGGTGAAGAAGTGTATGGAGGAGGTGAGAGCTTGCTGCAAGTTGCTGGGCTGCTACTGCTACAGCTTCTGCTGATGCTGTCAGTGCTGAAGTTGTTGTTGCTGCTGCCACTGCAGCTGCTCTTGCTGCTGCTGCTGATGGTGATGATGCTATTGCTGATGATGCTGGTGGAGCTGAATGCTGGAGTTGCTGATGGTGCTGCTGCTGCGAGCTGGTGCTGGTGATGCTGGTGTTGGGGCTGGAGCTGCTGCTACTAGTGTTGTTGTTGTTGTGAGTGCTGCTGCCACTGCTGCTGCTGAGAGTGTGAGGGTGTGTGTGTGTGTGAGAGTGTGAGAGAATGAGGGTAAGGGAAATGAGATGGAGAAATGAGAATCAATAACAAAGACCCCCTTCTCACTCTCTTTCCTCATTAAATGAGGCATGGCCAAGGCCATGATGCCCCATGCTCTCTCGCTCTCTCTCAAAGGTCAACCAAATGAAGAAATTCCATTTAAATTCATTTTCATTTAAAAAAAACTATCATGACTAATTACAACCATAACACTTAAACAATATTAAAACTAGATTATGGAGAAATGGTTAGTTTACCATGTTGCTAATCATGGTTTAACCCCAAAAACAACCCTAGTTATCATGCACAAGTGTGTGTGTGCCTAACAAAATTCCAATAAAATACTCATTAAATAGGATAAAATATTTAAAACTTAATTTGGTAAACTTTTTTGTTAAAAACTTTAATTTAAAATATAATTAGCTACAAAACACATTCTAAGGTGTTACAATCTCCCCCCCCCCCCTTAAAAGAAATTCGTCCCCGAATTTAAAAATATACTGATACGCGTACCTTTAAAGGGAAAATTACAACTCCCAAATCTCGCTCGCAGCCTCTAAGTGATTATCTCACTATACGGCTACGTCCAAGAAAACCCTTCAGAGATGGCAAGACCCTTGACCGATGTTCCTCCACCTGCCGAGCCATTAACACAAATGGCTGCTGGTGAACGAAAGATCGCATCACGCTAAATGGTCTGGTGCCAAATCATGTGAGAAAGGTCAAGAAGGTGGTTGTAGAGTATCATCACAAGGAATACGGGGTGAAAATATAATAATCTGGGCGGAAGTGCCAAATTAAAGGCAACGAAACTAACTCGCTTATAGGATCTTAAAAGGACCTAAATCCTGGGACAAACTTCCCAAAATCCAACACCGTCATTCATCGGAAAGTCCATAGGAATACATGATCTGTCCTACGAACTCGAGTCTATGACCAACACAGCCGTCATAAGACCTCAGTTCGAAATGGACAATTCACATCCTGACCTAACACAACTGGACCATCTCCGAAGCTCTAGACATAGCTGGGGTCCAAAGTCCTTATTTACGCAGAGTCAGAAAAACAACAGACTGGTGATCGACACGACCTAACCCCTAAGCCTAAGGGTGGCCAATTGGAGTGTCTCCTGATAATAGCTATCGAAGGAGAACCCTAACGATGGCGAGTGACGATCCCCCAACCGCTGTCAACAAAAGCACAACACACAACTAACAAGAAACAACTGAGCACATTGAGTAAAACCGGACGACAAAAATTCGAATGGAGTCACACCCGGACTAAACTTGGGTAGAAACCATAACGAAATTCGTGGAGATCTGCTCCCATTCCTACTTCGGAACGGAAAAGATTGCAACTCTCCAGCCGGTCTCAGATGCTCGACCCAAGCACACAACAAGACAGACACCTTGAAACGAAACCTGAGACATCTCTTTACATCCCTGCCCACTCGTAACTATCTCACAAGTCACGCTAAATGTTGGTGGAACTTGAATGCATATAGAGGACTGACAGATGTGCATGTTCTAGGATTACACGTCTCTACCCGATGAGGTCAGGTACACAAACGCGTCCCTAACTTAGCATATCATTGTCACAAATCAAGGTCTCCGAATCATTACCCAGCCGAGTATGCTCAAGTATCGCTGACGAATGAGCTTCGGCGGGCAGTGTCTCGCGAAAACGACTTAAGGAAAGTGGTCGGGCGCGGACATGAGCAAGCTGTCCCCTCCGTAGAGACGAACTCAAGCTGTACTCAACGATCACACAAGAACTGTAATCTGCAGGAGACTATCACAACAATCAAAATCGGCTGCAGGAAGATATACATTAAGCTCTAGTGGTCCGTGGAAAATCTGACACGGCTCTCAAACAAGTAATGTCTCCAAATCTCCAACGCAAAACCACCGCGGCCATCTCCAGATCATGAGTGGAATATCCTTCTCTTACTTCCTCCAATGTAGGGAAGCAAAAGCGATAACTCTATAGTGTCACCTCAGTACACACTCGAGCCCACTCAAGAAACATTACAGTTAAACAACAAAGTCGCCCGAACCAAAAGCAAAGAAAGAACTGATGCAGTTGTTAACAGAATCTCCAACTGCCGAAAACTTCGTACACATGCCTCAGTCCACGGAAAAGAAACCTCCATCTTGGTCAATTCAGTCGACGGTGCAGCACTACTCTCGTAATCCTGCACAAAACGGCGGTAAAAACCTGCTAAGTCCAAGAATCTGCGGATCTCCGTCCTGCACACATGTCTGGACCTAAGCTGTACGGTCACGATCTCCCTCGGAACCATACGAAACCATCTCCCGTGACTACAAGTCCTAGGAATCAACACAAAACAAGCCTGAAGAAACACTCCGAGAATTTAGCAAACTGCTGGTGCTCTCCCAGTATCTGCATAATAAATCCTCAAGTGCTGCTCCTGTTCCTCAAGACACATTAGATAGACCAGAATGTCGTAGATAACACAACAGAAACTGGTCGAGGAACAGCCTGAAGAAATCTGGTTCATCACCTCTACGAATGCTGCTAGGGCATCAGTGAATCCAACGACTCACAAAAACACACTTAGCCCGTAGCACGCACAAGGCAGTCTCCGGAATGCCGTCACTCCGAATCCCGCAATAATGATGACCTGATCCCAAGCGAACTTAGAAAAATGTCTCGCACTCTGGAGCTGATCGAAGAAATCGTCACGGTGAGGTGAAGGATACCTATCCGCACCGTAAGCCGGTTCAATTGACAATCCGTCGATACACAACCTCAAACTGTCGTCTTCCTCCTCGACGAACAGAAATCGGAGCTTCCAAAAGCGAAACACTCGGACACCCAAAACTTCCCAAACCACAACTCTGTAGCTGATCCTTTAAGCTCCCTCAGCTTCGTCGGCCCATCTGGAACAGCGTCGGAAAACTCTCGCACGAAAGGAACACCGGTCTAACAATCCCACTGTGGCTCCGGTATCACAAATGAACGCCAAGAATTCACGACATCACCTCAGTAGCCGACTAGCGAAAAAGGCTGAATTCAAGCTGTGAGAGGCGGCACCACTATCCACCTGCACAACAAGAACTGACTTGCCGGGAAAAACAAAACCTGACTGTTTCCTCATGGTAGTCCACAGACGTCTAGCACGTAGTTAACCAGTCCGTGCCCAGGAGAACGTCAAATCCAACATCTCTAGAAGGATCTAAACGACGGACGAATCTCTATCTCCTATCCGATTGGCACACAACTGAATACGTGTCGCGCAACAAAAGGATCACTGACAGAAGTTAAAACAACTATGACTAATCTACCCAACCACGGTACAAGCATGAAGAACAAACGAATATACCGAAAGAACATATAAACCAAGGGTACCTGAAAACTCCACATTGGACGTCTGCGCATCCCGATGAGTAGAAGCAAACTCCTGTGTCTGCCCTATACTCGCAGCTGGATGAACTCCTCTGGTAGACTGAGCCCTCTGAGCAAATCTTCCACGTCCACGGCCTCTCTGAATACGACTCTGACGAGGTGCTAAAGAACAATCCCTGACGAAGTGCTGAAGGCTTCCGCATCGAAAACATCCACGCGCTGACTGCTGACCATCCTGGGGATAAGAGCTGAACGACGGTCCTCGTCCTAAGCCTCTACTACTCCCGCGGTGGCCACAAAATCTGTCTCGACGACCAAACCTCTGTCTCTGGGCTGGTATGCTGGGACGAGTCCTCCACTGTCCTGGAACTCTCTGAGCCTCTGGAATATGCGCCTCGTCAACTGGAGCTGCAACCACTGGTGCTATGTAAGTGACGGACTGCTGCATGCTGATCGTAAGGGACAGCTGAGCAACAGGGGTGACAACCTCCTGTCGTAGCTCCCGAACGACATCAACCAAGGAACGCATCGTCTGGCGGAACTCCTGCATTTCTGCCAAAAGTTTATCCATAGTATAGATCGTAGGCCGATCCGTTTGCACCTGTGCAACTAGAGTGCCATCCTGGTCAGTACTCGTCTCACCCGAGCCAACTCTGACCTCGGCCCTCGCTGCATCACTCTGAGTCCCCATAGTTATCGGTGGCAAGGCTATAAATAGATATAAGATTCGATGAGAGTAAGGAATCGAATCTTAAGGATATGAATCATTAAGGAAGGAATTTCAAGCAAATTGTACTTAGGTCACTTAATGCGAAGTACCGCATCATGGGTATGCTGCAGACATACACACACTACGTTACTTTGCTTAAGCAACCTACTCCATCATACTAAGGTCATCCTACACTCCGAAAGGTAAAACCTAACGCTCTGATACCAACTTTGTCACGACCCAAAATTGGCCCGTGACGGCCCTAATACTACGCAACGCCTAAAGACGCAACGTAGTAAAAGAAAGCCAAACCCAGAAATCTAAACCATGAAAATACGGAAAAGATAATATAAGTTTTGAAACATTTGAAATCACAACCCAAATTCTTTAAATAGTCGTACTTTCTTTCTTTAAAATTTTAGCAACACCCCCTTTTTGTAAAGACTAGTCAAGATGAATACAACACAAAAATAAAGACAGTAGAGAAGAAGCTGTATATATAAGAGACATCAAATCCACAATAATACACATAACGTCCTCACCAGGTCTCTAAGCCAACAATACAATAGTAGATGGAGAGTACAAGATACAACGAATATACAATATGAAATACAGATAAACATCTAACCTACCTAAGCAAAATGGTACTATGAGCTGATGCGGTATCTGTAGCAAAAGATGATAGCTGGATAGCTGAATAGAAAAATAGCCTGCCTCGGCTACTCTAGGGAACAACCTGAAACACCTGTGGCACAACGGGGGTGAGTTGCCAACTCGTGAATAGAAGATAACATATGCAGGTAATCGCAGGAATGTACGTACAGCATGAATCTAAGATATGCGATTACAGTAATAACATGTCATGCAAATGCTGAAATAAGGAAAGTACAGTAGCCGGTACAATCAAAATGTGAAGCTATAGTAACATGACAGTAATATGCAGTAACTATGCAATAAGGATATGAAAATGTAGATGTGCAACGATCATAAGGGTACACAACGGGTACTATCACTATATGAATCCGTGCATAAGGTAGATAAGGGTGAGGTATAGGGGGAATATGTCATTCCCCACGGAAACCTGACGTCGTGGTAGGATCACAATCCATCATGACACTCACATCCCAAAATCGCCAAATCGGCCCCCAAACTGGGCTCTCACATCACATAGATCTCACATCACCTCAATATACGATATCGAGTAGCTCTCCTATATCTCGAATGTACAAATCCACAATCTCTTTCATATCCAATATCCAATCTCAATGAATCACCTAAATCCCAAGTCGAATCTCGAGTAAGTTTCTAATATCCTAAAGGTATATATGTATTTGCAGAAATAAATATGATGGGGGCAATACACATATATTAGCGTCCCATTCCACTAATATTGGTGTAAGGGTATATATAATAACGGCTAAATCCCCTGTTATATATACAAAAAGGGGTTTAAGAGAAATATCATGAAAACAATGTGCCAAGTATCGACACAGAAATCCTCGTATATCGGGCTCCGTCAGTCCGGATCGGCCCACGGGGTCCGTCTGCGGTGTCGGCCCTCGGCCCCGGCAGTACAGATCATCCCGCATCCATCTCTCGACTCTGGCCAGTATCCTCCGGAAAACTGCCAGGTCCAACCAGTCACCGGTAGGTACTCGCCCGCCTCCAGGCTCAATCGGCAAACCCATCGATCATCTCGCCGAGGGAACCATACCGGGCCCCACCATGTACTCTCATACGGCAACCACACCTCGTATGGAGTATATAATCAGCACCGATAAAACTTATGGTGGACGCACAAATATCATATCAAGGAAACCGGGTTGTTCATGTATGCATAATTTCATGAACTTCCGCGGTTCCCAAATCCCGAAAACATCATATAAAATCCAAATAAACAATGCGCAAATCCAGGAATAATTATATGCGATATATCTGAATACGAGCAGGTAAACAAAAGTATATAGCTGAACCAGATGTATGCAAAATCAATAAGGTACAGCCAAGTATAGGTATCTACCTATAAGAACTGATATCGTATACCCCCTGGGTATAAGTAACATATGTAGGAAACCCCCCCGGTATAACTAAAATATGTCCATGGTATACCTGTAGCTGTATCTCTAGGTGTATATGTACCTATCACTAAAGGTATGATACACTATAGGTATGCCATAAGCTAGATGTCAAGTATGATAGGCAATATAGTATCAATAAGGGGTTGTGTGTGACATGGCAATTATTGACGGTGTGTGTGTAGCATACAATCCGTGCTCGTACAACATGAACCGTCAATAATGTGTGCAGTGTCCTACGGCTGCTAGTCACAGTACACTATATCAAGGAAATAAGTAAAGGCGCAATTCTACAATGACGTAGAATGTGCGACAGGTATTTGAATCCTAGCCCAGACGCATAACGCCATGCGGGCGATTCCCCTGTAGATGTTAAATCTACTCACCTACGCCCCACGCTAGGTGAATCCTACCATCTGCTCCCCCTGTAGCCGTGTCCGCAGTCCCTGTCTGCAACCCTGCAAATAAGACATGGAAATCACATATAAGCCAAATATTCCGCGAAACGCGATATCGAACCAAAACGAGAAACTCGCGTCGCGAACTAAACGCGCGTGTGCACGATACGCTGAAACGTGTGTGTACGCGTCTAAAACCATCGCGACACGCCGCGATACGCTGGATCACAGAACTCACTCACGTATCGCGCGTATCGCGCAAACACAACGGACATCAAAAGCGATATATGACCCCAGATTTTCCTACAGGTAAGATATTACAAAACTAGACATGCCAAGGACCTAGACAACACATAAGAGAGCCCTACACAAAACCCCAACACCCCTGCCCCCTACTTGGCCGCAAATTGCGGCCAAACTGAATTATTTGGCGGCCTGCATTGGGAGTTAGGGAGTCATGCTTAGGTGATGGTGTCTATACCTAGGTATCATGTTCCAGTTTCCTCAATTTTGACCTGAAGGCATCGGGTCCACAGCAGATTACCAAAGTCACAGATCTCGCTTAAAAACGACAATTTAGCACGAATCACAAACCCTATGGTATTTTAGTGCAATCTGGGGATTTCTCAGTTGAAGTGGCCCTATTAGCACTTAAATAAACTAGGGTAGCTAACAAAATCAACAATTTACCACCACTTCTCACAATTTACCAAAACTAGCACCAAACTAGCTATCTAACACTAACCGACACCAATAAGCATACAAGCTAGGAAAAGAAGATATGGGTTCAGAAAATATACCCTAGAGAACCCTAGAGAGCAGGTGAAGAAGTGTATGGAGGAGGTGAGAGCTTGCTGCAAGTTGCTGGGCTGCTACTGCTACAGCTTCTGCTGATGCTGTCAGTGCTGAAGTTGTTGTTGCTGCTGCCACTGCAGCTGCTGCTGATGGTGATGATGCTATTGCTGATGATGCTGGTGGAGCTGAATGCTGGAGTTGCTGATGGTGCTGCTGCTGCGAGCTGGTGCTGGTGATGCTGGTGTTAGGGCTGGAGCTGCTGCTACTAGTGTTGTTGTTGTTATTGTTGTGAATGCTGCTGCCACTGCTGCTGCTGAGAGTGTGAGGGTGTGTGTGTGTGTGAGAGTGTGAGAGAATGAGGGTAAGGGAAATGAGATGGAGAAATGAGAATCAATAACAAAGACCCTCTTCTCACTCTCTTTCCTCATTAAATGAGGCATGGCCAAGGCCATGATGCCCCATGCTCTCTCTCCCTCTCTCAAAGGTCAACCAAATGAAGAAATTCCATTTAAATTCATTTTCATTTAAAAAAAACTATCATGACTAATTACAACCATAACACTTAAACAATATTAAAACTAGATTAGGGAGAAATGGTTAGTTTACCATGTTGCTAATCATGGTTTAACCCCAAAAACAACCTTAGTTATCATGCACAAGTGTGTGTGTGCCTAACAAAATTCCAATAAAATACTCATTAAATAGGATAAAATATTTAAAACTTAATTTGGTAAACTTTTTTGTTAAAAACTATAATTTAAAATATAATTAGCTACAAAACACATTCTAAGGTGTTACACTTGATTTCTTAATACAACTTTGTCTTAATATTGATTGTCTTGATATTTCTTGCAGACGCAGGGCCTCCCCATCCCGAGAGGGGGACTCGAGGCCCGAATCAGTCCTACAGGCTGAGGCCCGACAGAGCTGGGGGGAGGCTGCATTCTCCCTCTTTTTTACCCCTGATTATCGCTATACCGGCGATCATGCCGAGAGATTCGGCCGGTATGTGGGGGATGAGAGCCGGCTCGTGAAGAACTATCCACTTCACGTTGAGTGGGGCGACCAGCACCGGCGCTCATTCGCCATCTTCTGGGATCAGGCTCGGGTATTAATATATATTTTCATTTGATTTATCCAATATATTTATTATTAACACTTGCAATCTAATAACAATGTTTTTTTTGTATTTTCAGTTGGATTACGATTTTCAGCCTGTACCCGACCCTGATCACCCTGGGAGGGTGCTCGATCTTCACGCTCTGTACAATGGCCTATGAAGAACATGCAGACGAAGGTCCGATACAACAGGAATGAGCTGAAGACCGACTGCTATTCCCTGTGGATGGCGACCCTGGAGGCAGAGAGAGCGGCCCTCCTATCTACTCTGGCCTTTGCGTGAGTCGACGTAGATACATGGCCTCTATTGTGCGAATTTTTCGACTCTCATCGCAAACAGATGTGTATTTTAAATGTAATTCATTGTTTAGTATATAATTTATTTTTTTGTGTTGCTTAATTAGAAAACTAAATGTGAATGTGTTGTGCAGAAACAAGCCGATCAAAATAAAGAGAATAGGAAGTCGGCAAAGAGGGGTCGCCCCACTTATACAGGTGGCTCGAGGAATATTATTCGTGCCATGGAGTTATTGGTAAATTACAATAGACCGGCCTTTGTGATATAATGTAATATTAAGAGTTATTTTCTAATATATCTAATATTAAGAGTTATTTTCTAATATTGCAGAGAGCTCAGACCCTGGCGCAGGGTGGTACACCGAGCGTGCTGTCCGCATATCTTACCGTCCACGGCACCTCGACAGATCCCGCCACGGACGAGCTTCGATACCCCGACGCCGCTACCCAGGAGTATTGCGTAAGTGTTAATATTTATTCAACCCCTATTTGAAATTTTAGTTTTGAAAGGTTCAAATTTAAATGATATACTTATATTTTACTGGTTAATGTGGGTGTAGGAGCGGGTGGTTGAGCAGGACAAGGCATCGGGGATCGATTTTACTGGACAAAACGATCCGATGCTGCTGACCCCAGTCCTGGAAGCCGCACACGGAGGGCACCACGGAGGTTAGGAGAGAGGCCGGGGACTGGGCCCTAGCAGGGCCCATATGAGGTTGGACTCCACTCCGGCGGTTACTTCCTCCGTCTCCAGTAAGCGACGTTTCCAGCAAGAACTGGAGAGCTTGAAGGCCACCGTTCAGGAGTTGAAGGAGATGTCGGTATGTATACTACTTAATAGTAAAATATTATGTCATATTATAGATAGCAACATATCCAATATTAGTACGTAGCCTGAGCTTATTTGATTGTAGACTTAGCTTTGATTAATCATACATACATATCTAATTAAAATAAACTACGGTTTTCCAAACTAGATATCCAAACGAGGCCTAAGTCCCTAAGTATATCAGAGGTTGGAGTTTCGAAATAACTTGATAATGATACGAATTCGACTAATACACAGTTCTTACTCGTTTGTTACACACGTAGGTCCAGACGCGACAGGGTACATCGGCCGAGCCTCCACATGCATCTCCTTCGGCTGCGGCTCCGCAAGCCACTACCTCGGCTGCGGTTCCGCAAACAGCTCCTATAGCTCCACTGCTTGCTCAAACTCCCGCAGCTCCGGCTCCGCAAGCCACTACCTCGGCGGCGGTTGCGCAGACCACTCCTACAGCTCCACAGCCCGCTCAGACTCCCGCACACTCCGCATTGCATGATTTATTGACTCAGGGTATATCCGAGGAGCAGGCGCAACAGATTATGGCGTTTATCAGAGGTGGAGCTGGACCGAGCAAGGGTAGCTTTTTGATTCTTATATTTTAAATATATATTTATTTATATGATACATATTGTACTACATTTTGGACGATATTGATATTGGTGGTGTTTGCGTATTTATATTGATATCATATTCTGCTTGTTGATTTCTTTTGTATATTATGCGTGAGATGTGATTATGAATACTGCGATATATATTCTGCGTGTTGATTAATTTTATATATGATGTATATATTATTGTGCACAGGGCGAGAAAAAAATAGGCAACCTTTTTTTTAAAAAAACCCTGATAATATGTACCTACGGATTAATCCGTAGGGCCCAACATTGCCCCTACGGATTAATCCGTAGGGACCTTCTTTGCCCCTACTGATTTATCCGTAGGGGCAAAATTTCAGGATACCTGATATTTTGCCCCTATGATCTCAGTAATAGGGTTTATACTTGTCCCTACGGAGTTGTTCGTAGGGGCAAACAAATTCCCCTACACATGTATCCGTAGGGACAAAATATTAGGATACCTGATATTTTGTCCCTACACATCAGGACCTACGCACGTATCTGTAGGGACAACTATTTAGCCCTACAGTTACGTTCGTAGGGACAACTAATTTATTTTATAAACCGATAAATTAAATAAGTTTTTTGTCCCTACAGCTTAATCCGTAGGGACAAATGGACCTATACATTACGCCGTAGGGGCAAGTTTTTGACCGTAGGGGCATGTTCAAGGGTAAAACTTGCACCTACGGCGTTTGCACCTACATGGATATTTCTTGCCCCTAGCGGATATATCCGTAGGGGCAGTGGTTTGCTCCTACGGATTTATCCGTAGGGGCAACCCCTATTTGTAGTAGTGCTAATAGTTGAAAAGGTAAGAGAACCATCACATTAAAATGGATTTGTAGTACTGTTACAAATTGGATATAGCTCATGCGGCAGTATGTGTTTTCTTTCCCAGTAATTAGACACCGGTTCGATTCTCCAAAGCATCCAGTGAAGGGGAAAAAGTTTAGAATTATCTTTGTATTTTTTTTTTGAGATAATAGATGAGATAAATTAGTCATCCCCTCATAAATGGAAGACCACGAGCTCGATCCTGGGTTTGCTCAATGGGCAACTCCAAGCCCTTACGAATTTTCGTTGCATTGCGATACAAGAAAACAATATATTGACTTAATATTTTGAGCGGGGGTCTCCAAGTTTGAATATTAAGGATTTGAATGAAGACTTTACTAAGACTACAATGTGAATGGTTAATTAATTTGTTCACAATGAGACCAAAGAGCGGGAGGATCTGATGCATTGCTTGCATCTATTTCATCAACTGCAGCAAGTCCATTAATAGTTTTATCTTTTTTTAAACCACGATATCCAATGGCATGGCATGATGGCAGCTGTTTAATCTTTTCCAAGAATTTTTGGACGGTACAAGAAATTCTTGGAGCTATATAAAGGATCGCTAATTAAAGTTTCAAACATAATTAATTGGAGGAGAAACCGTGTCATCATCATAAGCTTAATTTATTAGCAACGTTTGCTAATAAATTCTGAGGCTGGTCTTTGAGCGAGGATCTTTAAATTGACTCCGATATTAAAATCTAACTATAGGTTTGTCAATATGTATCCAATATATTAGAGAAAATACTAGTCCTTGACAATAATGATGATTGGTAAAGTCCGTTGAGTCTTGCTCTTCTATCAAAATAGAGACAAATTAAAAATGAGGATTTGTAAAGGATAAGGTACATTAGTTACAACAAAGTTAACTGATCGTAAGCAAAAAAGTTTAGATTACAAAATCATAATCAACTAGGACTTAGGACCTGTTTGGTTGGGGAATCCATATAAATGGATTCTCAAACTTATAATTGTAAATATATGGTTTGTCCTAAGTTAAGGATCATGACTAAAAAAAAAGTTTCCAACCTCTTGTTTGGTTGTATCAAATTGATATGGATTTAAAAACTTGGAGTTGAAGGTGACATTAAAATGGTGAGTATATCTTTTGTTACCTCTAAATACCACAAATTCTCCAATTTTCAAGGCAATTTAAATG
Organism: Agapanthus africanus; assembly: GCA_030015575.1. Classification (NCBI taxonomy): domain Eukaryota; kingdom Viridiplantae; phylum Streptophyta; class Magnoliopsida; order Asparagales; family Amaryllidaceae; genus Agapanthus; species Agapanthus africanus. The sequence goes on along the minus strand of JASDDO010000028.1, from coordinate 153,147,339 downwards.
GTGAACATAACAATTTTTTATTCCCAAAACCCTTACGGGGCAAGTGTTTCTCCATAATATTCTATTTTTGATTCTTGAATCAGCCAAGTTTTGGCTTATGTGGCAACAAATTCCTCAAAACCCAAATCCACCAACCAAACAAAAATTATCAAATCCATATGGATTTGACCTCCAAATTTCACAAATCCATCCTAAATCCCCCAACCAAACAAGTCCTCGCATCGTCTGCATTTAAATTGTGCAGCTGCTAAAGGATAAAAATAAATAAAAAGCTTCCTATTTAAATAAGGATTATTATATTTGGATAAGAATAAAATAATTCATATATAATGGGAAGTCATCTTGTTTTTTTTTACCATCAATAAAGTTGGCCCTAGTCTAATTAATTTTTTCTTTCGAGTGTACCTCATAGTCATAAGAGGAATGTTTTGAGTAGAGAGGTATAAAAGCCAGCGTTTTAGGATTGAATCTCGAAACAAGAGCTGAGGCATTGTCCTCACAAGAATGTTGTATAGAAATTTAGAATAAACTTACGATGCAGCCTCTTATACTATTAGATAAATTTTCGAAACCCTGCAAATATCATTGTCTCTCTTTTGTCGTTTGTTTATGTTCTTTGTATTACTGTTTGCTTCTCTGTTGCAGCTTGCTGTTTTGATTGATCACCAAAAGAAGATCCATAAAGTTTCTGATGTGTTGATCAAACATATATAAACACACCCCTTCAAATCAGCGGTGCATCTCTTATCATGAACTTTTTTAGTTTTATTTTAAATGGCATTTTAGCACCTTTTTGTCTATTTCAAAGTATTAATCCTAAAAGAATGTTTTAGAAATAATATGTTAACATAAGTGATAAAATTTAGATGTGAATACCAAATATCAAAACTAAAACGTATAATTTTGCAAGAGTTAAATTCCTTGCTCATAATTCCCAAATCATAATACTAGAAATTTTGCATTCCTCTCTCTCTCTCTCTCTCTCTCTCTCTCTCTCTATATATATATATATATATATATATATAATTTAGATTAATTTTCTTAAAAACTTTACAAGAGGTCCTCAGATGTTGTGCTCCGTCGCTCTTGTGGCCAGTGGTGCTGAACGGTTAACATTGTAGTAAAGGATTGAGTGTGGATCTCAATGGGTTGTTGGTTGATGAGGACGTTGAGCTGCCTGCAAAGAAGTCTCGGAATGGAAGACCACCGTAGGATCCTCCAACGATCAAGTAAGTATTAGGGAATATTAAGGAAAAGTAGCGGCGTATTGGAATCAGTTCGAGTTACCTGAATCGTCTAGAGGAGGGATTTATATAGGGGTCGCATCGAAGCGAGCCGTTAGAAGATTCTCGCTGTCAGTTCCGTCCAGGTGTAACGTCCGCATTAATGGCGAGATGCGCTCATTAAAGGCGAGATGCGAGCGGCGGAGATCTCGTCGTGGCGAGATACACGGAGCCGTTACGAGGACGCTCATGCTCCCCCGACCAAATAAGGAAGTTGAGGAATCTCTGCTATAGATAGCTCAGAGACGAGCAAGGGAGCCGAGAAAGCTTAGCTCTATGATTGCTCGTAGTTGAGCTGCTGATCGATGGTTGGTCGAAGGAGGAATGTACAAAGGGGAAGCCCTCTAGAGGTCGGGGTCTATTCCTCGGACTGAGTCTTGGAGACGAGGCACCGAGCAATGTTCCTTTCGCATCATCTTTATAGCCCCCCAGGAATCTAGGCGGCGTGCACGGAGGACACATCATCTGCTACGTGCCAAAATCTGGAGAATCCCCAACTATGAGTATCATCATTAGCCCCCCACACTCGTCCCGACCTATTTTATGGGTCGGGTCGAGGGTGGATCGCTAGGTCTTCTCTCTTTAGCTTTTTGCCGAGGAATCTACGCGGTGGATCGTTTGGAAACGGCACGGTGTTCGGGGTTTGTGTCTCTTCGATTTCCGGGTCCATATGGCGTTCACCGTGCGCCTTAATTTCCGTGTGTATCATCGATGATGTCAGCGGATCGCTGAGAGGATTGCGCCATCATGAAGACGTCGCTTCGCTTGCTCGGGCCGTCGTGGCAACAGGCCGACCGTCGATTTTATGTCACATGGCCGCATACGGATGGCGGACTGTGAGACATTGTTTCAGTCGATCGGATTCGCGTGAGGGGAAAGCGTCCAATGGTCTGTTGCCGCGTGGCACCATCTGAATCATTGGGCGCGACGCTTCGTTTTGGCGAAAGTGGATCTAGGCCGCTGGATGGCCTTCGTTGAGTATATAAATAGGGGCGGCCTATCCCCTGAAAACACCTTTGCTACGCTTGCCTTCTGTTTTTTTTTGGATTGCTCGTGTAACGACCCCAATATTACTATACTTTCGTGTTTTCTTTTTTTAGTAAAATATTGTATTTATTTATATTTAGTATTTTTCCGTATATTTTGTTTTCTATTAAATATATTATTTTATTATTCCATCTATTTTTCTCAAACCCATTTCTTTAAACTAAGTCTTAACTTATTTTAAATTAAACGCAAGACCTGATCCAGCCCATATCCCAAATCCAATCTCATTTTCATTTTCTTTTATAAAACTATGAGCCTAAAAGCCCACTTTCTTTTCAAGCAACAGCATATATTTAATTCTAATTAAATTTGTGAATGCACAACCTTGTAGCTTGTTGGTTTAATTCTTATATTGTTATTCCATAAGTCACATGTTCAAATCACCATTCTTACAATTATTTTTATCTATTTTTTTTAAACTCACTCATAACCTACAAATGAGACCTTTCATTTTATCTTTCATTTAACTCTCAAAATGAATGCATATAATAATTAGTATGGTTATGATCATGAATTATTATAATGACCATATTAATATTGTTTTATTTGTTCTCTCCTTCATTATTCATCCTCCTTCAAAAAAATTATTTCAAATCTTCATCCTTAGAGCTCTCAAAGTATCGGCATCACCGAAGCTTACTTCATCCCTAAGAATTCAAGACCAAAGTATTGTACTATTCACAAACTTCGTAAGTATCGCTTTACATTTCTTTTCTTTCCTCTCAAAATCTACATAGAGAATATTTTTAGAAACTAATTTGATCCTTGTCTTGGTTGCTCGAGCCTAGATCATCTAGACTTGTTTTTGCTGTTAGAATCGAATCGGTGAACCGGTTGTTATACCGACTCACACAACCCGTAAGTCTCATCTCCTCCTTCTTTTCTCTACTTGAAATTCATCCCCTACCATGCCTTCATCATGCTGAATCTTGAGATAACTAGTTAGTCTCATGATAAAGTTTTTTGTTAAATTAAAATATGGTTGAAATAAAGCATATATGTTTAGTTATAAAATCTTGCATGCAATAGTTGATAACATGTTAAGTATTATTGTTTTAGAGGGTTAATCATGACCGAATCATATGCCTGCTTCACATATGTTAATTCTTGTTATTTATCGCTGAAACTTTAATTATTTATATTTATTTTTGCATAGAAGAAAACAAAGTTATAAATAAATACCATAAATTTATAATTTTCAAATACGATCTTACAAAACCTTTATTTTTAAAATAATTTTTATAAATTAATTTCCACTTCTGGAAATTCTTGGAACATTAGGATAAAATAATAGATAGAATTCTAAATCCGCAGTAAAAATTTCATATCAAACCGAGTAACGGTTTAGAAATTACGTAGTTTTTATTCACTGTTTTTAAAACCAGAAAACTGCCAATAAGTGTCTTTTTCGAGAGACCATAACTCTGTAATAGTTGATCCAAATTAAGTGTTTTTAGATGTTTTGAATATCTATATCGAAATATCTAGATTTACTTAGTTTTAAGTTTTTATTAAAAATCGACGTAAAATATAGAAAACTTTGTTACAATATTAAGCGATGAATCTGGACTGAATCTGTCCTAATCCACACACTGTTTTTAAATAGGACATAATTCAAACTTCCGATATCCGTTCGTGAAAAACATTAGATGTGTAGATGCAAAATTTATAGAACTATAATTTTCTGTATATTAGATTACTTATAAACGCATGAAACAACCCGATATAGGCTTTGCAATATAACATATAGTTGCTGCCCAGAAATCTGAATTTCTGTTTTAAACGCTGATATTAAAATGATTATAACTAAAGTTTTAGAAATCCAAATCACGTGAATCTTGGTGTTTTGGATAAGTATATCGAGAGACCTACAATTTTCTATTGATTTTTGTAACCTGAAACCTGATGAAAATTAACTCAAACCGTATTTTAAAAATATATGACGGTGCTGAACAGATTCTGATCTGTTTTGCTCGACAATACGAAAACGGGCATATCTCCCAAACCGGTAGTCGTATGTAGGCGAGACTGGAACTAACACGTGTACAACACTTAGATCTATATTTCTGTTTATATTTCGAAATTTATTGACTTGATTGATTAGTCGTATACAACATTTATTTACAACATTGTTTTTGAACGTTACTTGTATACTTATATCATGCTCTGTCATTGCTTATTTATTTTTATCTATATGACTTGTGATTAAACCATTTCATGCTAGAATTGACTTGATCTTGACACGATTCAATCTTGAATACTTGAACCCAATATGTACACTTGCCCCGAACCATGAATACGTAATGACTTGATATGAACACTTGACATGAATACATGAACAATTGACTTGAATACTTGAAGTCGACTCGATACTTAAATTTCACTCTCTTATATATTAATGTATTTGGGCAAGACTTGTAATTTTAATCACAGATTAATATACGCGGGATGTTTGGGTAGTTTGAATATGAATCCAACGGAATCTCAAGAGTCACATTACTAAAATAACGTTGCTGTGGTACCGAGATGAAACAGTACAAATAATGTTGCTATGGTACTGGGATGAAACGGTACATCATGAATTCATGAATAAGGGCTGTGTTTCCAAGCCACTGGATGATAGCCTGTTGGGTTTGGAATACTTCAATAATAATTGAAGCCCCGCTATTTTGGGCCCGTGATTCCTTACCCCTGCACGATAGCCTTAGGTTCGAGAATACTCTTGAGATTGGTTGATATTCACACTAAAACTGATGTTAGGGTATATTACCTTATAGAGACCTCTTAGGAGACGGACATCCACTTCATGTTCACTATATCTATACTCCATGGCCATGTTATACTTGTTTGCCATGCTGACATAGTTTCCATATACATTAACATACTTGTTCACATATTACAATTTCCATTTATACTATATTACATGCCATCTTGCACTCAATCTATATATTACACATTCTTTTGTGACTTACGGAGCATAAGTTTACTGACGGGCATTCCACCTATCTTTTGTTTCTTGGAATATTCGTCAGGTGACTTAGAATTAAAGAAGATGGAAGTAATTGCAGAGAATTACAACCAGTCCACATCTGAAGCAGATCATTAGTTTTCTTTCTAGCTTTTCTTTTTCAGTAAGTTACATATTTAAACACTCTCTTTTTATGTTCAGACTTTTTGTATCAGTTAAACTTTGTAAAGTTAAGAATGTAAATATATAAAGTGGTTGGATTTTATTTTCACTTGCCTTTTCTTGTCATTGTTATACTGCTTATTACGCTTAGTGCATTTGTTTTGAGAAATGAGCTTCTCTAAATAAATACGTCGCGGGCTTGCCACGTCATCATTTCCATTTTCTGGGAAGCGGGACATGACAGGTTTTGTTGGTGGCCCATGCAAATCGGTTCTGCATGAATATTGTAAGCAATATAATACAAGAATTATGAAATCCAGTTATTAAATTCAGATTTTCTTTTGAATCCTTCTCTATTCCTTGAATTCATCTGGAATTCCACCTTCGGCTTCTTTGAGGTCCATCTCTCGACTTTTGAATTCTTAACTCTTGTTCACCCATTTCTACTTGTATCTCGTAGGCCTATTAGCTCAATTGGTTAGAGTATCGATCGACGGAGCTCGAAGATGACATCATTTTTATCTTTCCAGTATCTTATTGCGACGTACTTCTTATAGGAATTTCGAGAACGAAATTCTTTTAAGGAGGGTAGACTGTAACGACTGCACCATGATTTTATTTCTTTGAATCCTTTTTTATTTTCCCTGATAATCATGTCTCGACGTAAAGGAAACAAAACTGCGAACCATTCATCTTCGATTGATCTTATTTTGTTAATTTTGTTAATTTCTTATTTTTTTTCATTAACTCTGATAGAAGGATTTGAGTGACTTAAATAGAGTTATGTGATTTTAACTATGAACTGCAGTATAGTTACAATATGGTGCTCTACTTGAGTAGTTTAGAGTTCTGCCTTTGATTCTTTTTCTCTTGATTGAGCTATGATCTACCGTGTATACTTATTCTTGATTATCGAATCCTATCTTTTTGTTAACTTATATCCTCCTTGATTTTTAAAGTCGATTTTCATCATTATCTTTGTACGATTCTTGAATTCAATCCCTGATTACTTTTCTTTTATTCGAGTACTTGCTTGCGGATTTCTTGTAAACTACTCTTGAATTATCCTAACAACATTTTCTCGTCTTCCAGGTTGTCTTATCGCGATTACTTAGAGTATTGACGATATCATCCTAATCTTGTTTCCTTACTCTGTTGCAATATCCTTCTTGAGTAATTTCGAGAACGAAATTATTTTAAGAAGGGTAGAATGTAACGACCCCAATATTACTATACCTTCGTATTTTCTTTCTTTAGTAAAATATTGTATTTATTTATTCTTAGTATTTTTCCTTATATTTTGTCTTCTATTAAATATATTATTTTATTATTCTATCTATTTTTCCCAAACCCATTTCTTTAAATTAAGTTTTAACCTATTTCAAATCATTTTCATTTTCTTTTATAAAATTATGAGCCCAAAAGCCCACTTTATTTTTAAGTAACAACATATATTTAATTCTAATTAAATATGTGTATGAACAATCTTGTAGCTCATTGGTTCAGTTCTTGTATTGTTATTCTATAAGTCACATGTTCAAATCCCCATTCTTGCAATTATTTTTATCTATTTTTTTAAAACTCTCTCATAACCTACAAATGAGACCTTTCATTTCATCTTCCATTTAACCCTCAAAATGAATGCATATAATAATTAGTATGGTTATGATCATGTTATAATGACCATATTAATATTGTTTTATATGTTCTCTCCTTCATTATTCATCCGGTAGTCGTATTTAGGAGAGACTGAAACTCACACGTGCACAACACATAGATCTATATTTCTGTTTATATTCCGAAATTTATTGACTTGATTGATTAGTCGTACACAACACTTATTTACAACATTGTTTTTGGACATTATCTGTATACTTATATCATGTTCTGTAATTGCTTATTTATTTTTATCTATATAACCTGTGATTAAACCATTACATGCTAGAATTGACTTGATCTTGACATGACTCAATCATGAATACTTGAACCCAATATGTACACTTCACTCGACTTGACCCGAACCATGAATACGTAATGACTCGATATGAATACTTGACATGAATACATGAACAATTGACTTGAATACTTGAACTCGACTCGATACTTGAATTGCACTCTCTTATGTATTCATGGATTTGGGCAAGACTTGTAACTTTAATCACAGACTAATATACGCGGGATTTTAGGGTAGTTTGAGTTTGAATCAAACGGAATTTCAGGAGTCCCATTACTAAAATAACTTTGCTGTGGTATCGGGCTGAAACGGTATAAATAATGTTGTTGTGGTATCGGGCTGAAACGGTACATCACGAATTTATGAATGATGGCCCGTGTTTCCAAGCCCCTTGATGATAGCCTGTTGGGTTTAGAATACTTCAATAACAATTGAAGTCTTGCTATTTTGGGTCCGTGATTCTTTATCCCTGGACGATAGTTTTGGGTTCGAGAATACTCTTGAGATTTGTTGATATTCATACTTGAACTGATGTTAGGATATATTACCTTATAGAGACCCCTTAGGACACGGACATCCACTTCATGTTCACTATATCTATACTCCATGGCCATATTATAGTTTTCCATGCTGATATAGTTGCCATATACATTAATATACTTGTTCACATATTACAATTTCCATTTATACTATATTGCATGCCATCTTTTACTCAATCTATATATTACACATCTTTTTGGGACTTACCGAGTGCAAGTTCGCTGACGGGTATTCCACCTATCTTTTGTTTCTTGGAATGTTCGTCATGTGACTTAAAATCAAAGAAGGTGAAAGTGATTGCTAAGAATTATAACCAGTCCACATCTGAAGCAGATCATTAGTTTTCTTTCTAGCTTTTATTTTTCAGTAAGTTATATGTTTAAACACTTTTTTTTTATGTTCAGACTTCTTGTATCAGTTAAACTCTGTAAACTTAATAATGTAAATATATAAAGTGGTTCGATTTTATTTTCACTTGTCTTTTCTTGTCATTGTTATACTGCTTATATTACGCTTAGCGTATTTGTTTTGAGAAATGACATTCTCTAAATAAATACGTCGCGGGCTTGTCACGTGCCGTTACCACTCTTTTGGGAAGCGGAGCGTGACAGTCCGACACCATCACTCTGAGGTCGGATTTACAGTTCAAACCCTCCTTCAGCCCCCTTCCTTTGAATCAGGTCAGATGTCTTTCTCTGATTCTCTAGTAGATGTAGTTAGGGTAGAGTCAGACGATGAGGCTTCAACCTCAGAAGCCGAGTTTAGTGGGTCTTCCTCGTTTTCTGATAGCCGAGAAAGTTCTTCTTCTGTGTCGCATTTGCCCCCTAAGGGATGCCGATTCCTTTGTTCCCCGTCGTCGAGGGGTCAAGAAGGCCCCTAAGGTGCGTATCGAGAACACTCGTGACGCTTCCTCGGTGTTGACATGTTGGACGAGTTTTTCGACATACAGGCTCGTTTCCACATTCCCTCTGGCTACACGCTCCGTTTGGTCAGGGAGGGTGAACGGGCAGACCAGATACAGGGTAATAAGATTGCTCTGTACATGGAAGCGTTCCGAGCAGGGATGCGTCTGCCTTTTTTGCCCGAGATTTATGTAGTCATTCACTGTTTTCTACTCACCCTGGGCCAGCTAGCACCGAATTCGTGGAGGATTCCTGCTCCGTCTTAAAATAAATTGGATCCCTTTTAATCTAGGACTCCTCTTGTCCTTTCGTTGCTATAAGAAACATCCGGGTACCTAAAATGACAAGCCGAGTTGGGTACACTTTTCTTTTAAGAAGCATAAGGGTAGGGCAGCCGGGTCAAAGGTAATGGTTGTCCCTTCTTCTATCCACGAGTGGAAGGAGAAGTTCATCTTCGTCGGTCCTTTGAAGGGAGAGGAGTGGCTGGTTCCCACCGAGTGGCATATGGAAGATTTCCCGAAGGTCAAGCTGTCGAATGCCCCGGAGGCGGGGATCGTGTCCCGGTGGGAGCCGATCCAACACGCTAACGCCTTGCTTTTCGAGCAGGCCCTGAATTAGGCGGGACTTAGTCCCGCACACATCATAACTAAGTTAAGTCCTAACCGATCAATTTAGACCTGGTATATCTTGTTGCTTTTGTTGCTAACTCTTTTTTATTTTTCTTTGCAGAGCCCATGGACCGGTCGAAGATTATGGCCGCCAAGACATAGGGCAAGAAAGGCACTGGAGCCGGCTCGTCCAAGCCCGCGCTGAGTGGGACACTCCGCCAAGAGGCTTCTGCAAAGGCTGACGTTCCCCCACCAGTGTTCTTAGTACGCCGGGGAAGTGGATAGAAACAAGCCTGAGAACAGATTCCCTGGGTGAGGCCGGAGTTGCCTTCTTCCGCTGAATCTCCGTCCAGGAAGCTCAAGAGGGTGGTTTTCCGGCCGGAGCCGACCGGGGTACACATTCAGGAAGATGAGTTACGTATCGAGGTGTCGTCGGGACTGTCTATGCCCGATATCCTCCTAGCGGATATGGAAAAAGCAGAAGGGACCAAAATATCTTAGGTGTTGGCTATAGTGCCCTCAAGTCAATTATTGTAATCGCAGGCACTCGAATGTGTGTGTAACAACCCTAAACTTTCTGTACAATTTTTTTTTCAAAAATACAGAAAGGGGTATTTTTGCCTGAGCATAAGTTATAAGTTTGTTTTGCTATTTAATAACAAGAAGGAGCTTATAGCTCATTGGTAAGACCTTGCACTGCGGAACCAAAGCACCAAAGTTCAAATCCTATCAGCCACACATTATTTTTAATTAGTTTTCTTTTAATCTTTTTAGAAGCCCAAGAGTCTACACGTGCATAACCCATAAAACCCAAAGGTCACACTAAAAACAAACGAGTCTAGGAGGTAGACCAAAAGACAATGAACACGTGGCGTCGGGGGGGGGGGGGAGGGGAGGGGGGACTCGGCCTGACTCGGCCGGCGGATCGGCCGAATCGACCGCCGCCGCTGGCCGAATCACCTCGGATCCGATTCTTCTCTTCTTGACTTTTGTGTCTTTTTGTCTTCTTATAACCCATGTGTGGTTTAAATCCACTGCACAGTAACAGAGCCTTTTAAAAGCCCATTAATCCTTTTTTTAATAAAAATTTTATTACAATTTTATCACACCCTTTCATTTACCCTAAACCCTAGATTTTCCTATAAATATTACTCCATTTCACACCCCCTCACTCACAATCTCTGCTCAAACTCTCAAGAAAAATTCCATAGACTTTTTGTGTGCAAGTAGAGTTAGCAAAGGGCGAAGCTCCGACGAACTTCCGGCGACGAAACGACGCACCGGCACCTCCTACCACTTCCTCTTCCTCTTCTCTTGACCCTAAACCCGTAAGCCCTTCCTCCCTTTTCTCTTTACTATTCTAAAAACTTAGAATTCTAAAACCCGACGGAAACGGAGTTAATCTGACTTCCGATTCGGTTTTTCCTTAAAAATCATATTTTTATTAAACACAATAATACCGAACTCTCCCATCATTATCCTTAAACATTAACAAAACATATTGAAAAGTTTCATATCAAAAGAATTTATATTTCAATTTTTAAAGCACTTTTACAGAAAAATACCATGTACTTTAGTTTCGACATTAAACATCATAATTCCTTGTTATACCTTTAGAAAACTCACGGGGTAATGACCTATCTCCTAACAACACACATATCTACCATAGCACGATGTCTTTCTGGAACATAGAATATGGGAAAACACAACTTTACATATAAATACCTTTTACTATTAAAACCTTTTTCTACAAGAAATGTATTTTAACAATCTTTGCAATGTGCCGCTACAACCCATTTCGGAAAACCCGTTCGGCATGGTGCAGATTATCGCACATCCTCGGGATTAGTAGTATGAGATGCAGACCTCCGCAAGGAGCATACGGTCTCGAAAGATTTAAAAATACAATTTTCTTTAAGAAAATGAGATTTCTAGAAAAATAATAAATTAAAATTATTTTATATTTATATATATATATATATATGTATCATCAAAATATCTAATTTTTGATATAATATAAATATTCCAACTTTTCTAAATCAAAAGAATCACTTTACATGAAAATACCATGCAATTCCATACAAGTTCAATACTTTACAATTAAATACCATATATTATGAAATTAGGTTTTATTCATTAGAAATGTCATATTGATAAAATATACATCCATGAAAACTCTAAAGACGATAATAAAATACTTGAGGTGTATTTTGAAAATTATACAAATTTTTTTTTACATAAAACTCATCAAGTTATACTAAATTACAATAAGGACCCTAATAAACATAGGTTTAAGCGGGACCAGTCTCTAGAGCCTCAGGGAGCCGGAGATATGGGTGTGTTCCCCTCCGAACGGCGGCGCACAAGACTGCAATGTCCGTGCCTGAGGTTCGGGGCAGATGCTATTTGGTTTTATCCGTCTATCTCTCCGAAGATGCCAAGTTGATTTATGGCACCGAGTATCGGAGGTTTAGACGGATGCGGCCGATGTAGCAGACTTTGTCAGATTCCCCCTCAGGGTGAGGGGTTTTTGATTGTGGGGACGCTCTTCCCTGCAGGCGCAAGCCCCTGCAGTTAATTACGCTATCGCGTCGCGATAACAACTTTCTCCTTCTCCAGAATTTCACTTCGTGTCGTGTATGTTTATTTTATTTGTGGTTGCCCGTGGATTGTATACGGAGACTTAGTGATGTCGTCGCCCGTAGGACGTGGATTAGTCCAAATCCATGTTTGCTTAGATTTGAGTTTGGTGTTTTTAGTTTAAGGATGCATTGGTCGCGTTGCGACTAAGATCAACTTAAACGTTCATCAAGGATACGCTAGTCCTGTTTTGGACTAAGATCGACCTGACGTAGTGATTGATTTAATTATTCGGCCGTCGGGACTCGTCACCTCTCTGACGTCATTGAGGGATTACAACGACATACGTCTGAGGAGTTCTGAGATGTACCCTTGAACCAAAGTTGGTTTGGGATTTTATTGTTTATTTAGATGTCTAAGGACACGTTAACCGTATTTGGGGTTAAGATCAACTTAGGCGGGACCGTTTAGATCCGACAAAAGAGCGTTTGGGCCCTATTATGTCAGTTTAGGGACGTAGCGGTCCATATTCCAATTTAGGGACGTGGTGGTCCATTATTAGTTTAGGGACGTTTCGGTCCGATTTTAGTTTAGGGACGTTTCGGTCCGTCGCCAGTTTAGGGACGTAGTGGTCCGTCATTAGTTTAAGGACGTCTCGGTCCAATATTAGTTTAGGGACGTTTCGGTCCGATTTTAGTTTAGGGACGTTTCGGTCCGTCGCCAGTTTAGGGACGAAGTGGTCCGTCATTAGTTTAAGGACGTCTCGGTCCAATATTAGTTTAGGGACGTTTCGGTCTGATATTAGTTTAGGGACGTTTCGGTCCGATATTAGTTTAGGGACGTTTCGGTCCGATATTAGATGAGTGGTCGTTGGGACTCGTCACCTCTCTGACGTCGCTGAGGAATTACAACGACAGATGTCAGAGGAGTTCGGAGATGTACCCTCGAACCGGTCATGACTTGGTTTATGAGGGGCATTTAATTTAAGGACTTACAGCCAGGATTGGGTTAAGTCCAATTTTTATTTTAGGCTTTGCCTGATTAGAAGAATCAATCTAAACAGGGCTTTGCCCCTTTCATTATTTTGCAAGTCTGATTTGGGCCAGGCCCTTCTAATTAATGAGTTACAAGGACTCAGGAATTCTCCAAACAGGGCCTTGCCCTTTTTATTTATTTTTTTTTTTTGCAATTGGGCTAGGCCCTTTTAAATAATGAGTTTCAAAAACTCAAGAAGTTTTTACAAACAGGGCTTTGCCCTTTTATTGTTCTGTAATTTAGTTTGGGCCAGGCCCATTTGAATAACGAGTTTGCAGAAACTCAGGAATTTTTCCAAACAGGGCCTTGCCCTTTTATTATTTCAATTCAATTTGGGCCGGGCCCAAAACAAGGGGTTGCAGAAACCCTAGAAATCTTCAGATTGAAGAACACAAGTGCATGGCACTTTTGATTTGAATTTGGATCAAAGGAAAACAAGTTCTTGTTTTTTTCTGATCATACAGAACCGAGGGTTCATATTAAGTGCAAGGCACTATTTATTATTATTATTTTTTTTTAGAACCAAGGGTTCATATCAAGTGCAAGGCACTATTTATTATTCTTTTATTTATATTTTTTTTTCTTTAGAACCAGGGGTTCCTATCAAGTGCAAGGCACTATTTATTTTCTTATTTTCTGTTCTTCAGAAATTTTACCTTCTTTTTTTTTTGTTCTTGATTAATCTTCAAGAGCTCTCTTTTTTCAGAAGCTTTTTCTCTCTCTTGATGATGATTGATTATCTGATGCCCTTTGAATGAGGCCTGGGGTCTTATTTATAGTGCCCACCAATTTGTTGGATTTGTTAACAAAATCTTTCCTGAATAATTTTGGGAATTTTCCCACCATTGGATTTCTGATCCAAGGGTTCCTGTTTTACAGGAGAACAGAAAAGATTTGTCTAAATCTTCATTCAGTTGCTGCGCAACTCACCAGAGTGTGACACGTGTCGCGCATCCGTGCGCTTGCGCAGTTGCGATTGCGCAACTGCGCAGACACGTGTCGCGCATCCGAGCGCTTGCGCAGTTGCGATTGCGCAACTGCGCAGACACGTGTCGCGCATCCGTGCGCTTGCGCAGTTGCGATTGCGCAACTGCGCAGACGCGTGTCGCGCATCCGTGCGCTTGCGCAGTTGCGACTGCGCAGACACGTGTCGCGCATCACTGTGCTTGCGCAGTTGCGATTGCGCAACTGCGCAGACACGTGTCGCGCCGTCATGCATTTGCGCAGTTAAGTCTTTAATTACGTTTTTCTGAAGAGCCTTGCTCTGATGGGACGCACCGTCTCGGGCGTTACACTGCCGAATTGGCTTCTGCCACGTGGCAAATTGCGCACTGCGCACGGAAACCGAAGCGTTGCTTCAAATTTTGAATTTTCAAAATTCAGTAGAGCCTTGCTCTGATTGGGGGAAACAGATGCCCCCCCACCGTTGCGCTCACGTGGCGCGCACGTGAGTGCAGCGGTGGCAAGATCCTGACCATCGGATCGACGGGTCAGGTGAACAGGCGCAGGCGCCTATAAATAGGACCCTTGGTCCTTGGTAATTTTTACCATTCTCAAGAATTTTTACCCAGAGCCTTGCTCTTGTTTAAAACTTCAGAGCCTTGCTCTTGTGATTTCCTTAAGAACTTCTAAGTTCTAACTTCAGAACCATTTTAGGTAAATTAATTTAATTTAAATCAAATTTAAATAATCAGAGCCTTGCTCTTATAGATCTCTGATCTAAAGGAAACCCCTTTGGGGTTTCTTCAACAGAGCCTTGCTCTTATAGATCTTTGATCTAAAGGAAACCCCTTTGGGGTTTTTATTCACAGAGCCTTGCTCTCAAAAATTTGTAGAGATTCTGTTCTTAGGGTTTAACCCATGAACAGAGCCCTGCTCATAGGTCAATTAAAAAACTTTTTAAAAGTTTCCATGGATCTTTAAGATCCCAAAATTTTAATCCTTGGTTATAAATTTTTTATTACTGCTACAGAGCTAGGCTCTCTTTTTTTTTTTTTAAGAAGTTTTATTCTTTTGAAACAGGAGTTTGACAAGTGTCACTCTGTGACAGAGCTTTGCTCTGAAAAGAGGAGATTTTCTCCTTGTCTCTAGAGATCCCCCAGTGAGGATATTCTCTTGGGGGTCCTTTTTATTAACTGACAGTCTCATCCAATGATGGGACTGTCTTATCAAATGATGCGCCGTCATCTTGATTTTGTGGGTCCCCCTTTGGTCCCCAACCCACTGCATTGCAGTGTGATGTATGCCTTTGATATGTGAAGCATTGGAACACTAACAGTTGTTATTATTATTTTTTTTTATCTACAGGAAACATGTCTGAAGATTTGTCTTTCCCCTTTGTTCGCTCAGAAGGAGGGTTCCCACATGCACCAGTGGACCGGGTGGTGTTTGCTCTGATCAAAGATCACGATCCTGAGTGCAAGAGACTTCACCTATGGGGAAGGTGGTACAGCCAGATTATCCAAGGCCGCCGCAGTTTTAGTTCCGCCTCGCCTTCCGAACCCATAGTTACGATCCCCTATGCGGACAAACCCCCGGTGGAGTATGCCGTGGAGGTAAAAAATTGGAATTCAGACGACCTTCTCCAGCCTGCAATCGGCGCTATTCCGGTACAGCCGCCGCCGGCCATAGATATCTTGGGAAGGCGAATCTGTCAGGGTGAAGCACGCCCTTGGGGACAGGCTTACAATATTGGATTAAATCCGCGACCGCTTGCTGGATACCTGCCATGGGCCTGGTACATTTTAGCGGCGAAAAGAGCTCACCTGACGAAGATAGGTTTATATTCCGCCGTCTACGTCTCTCTTTTCGAGTATCCTACTCCTCCAACGTGGTGGACAAAGGCCTTCATCGAACAATGGAATATCCCCACGCATACTTTCCTGGCAGCGGATAGGGAAGTTTCAATTTCTCTAGAGGAATTCGTTGAGCTTTCTGGTTTACCGGCGAGGGGGGAGCACTACGAAGAGCTGCTTCCTCCTGATGAGTACGTCTTTGCCACCAAGCAAGTGGTACTCGACTTGACTCCGGAAAATGCCATCCAGCATCAGCATCCGGGCCTGGTGAGGGTGTTGGAGATTTACGAGGAGCTTCATTTGGAATTGGGCGACCGAGGAGTTAGTTTCGCGGACTTCATTGCTCGTTTTATTCGCCCGGAATTTTTATCAGAGCAAGGTGAGAAGTTCGCCCAACTTGCTGATCCTTTTGGTTTCGGCCTGGACCACCGACCTTCATCTGAAATTGATCAGCGAAGTTTTTACCTTCCCGGCACTGCTAGCGTTCCTTTCTCAGAGATCGCCGTTCCTGGCATGGATGAGGAGACCTTCTTCATCGGGTTCTTAGGTCTGTGGCTGTGCAGCTTCGCGCTTCCCATGCACCCACGCCTCATGAGGTCTTCTGTCTTTTACCCGGCGCATCAAATGGTGGCCGGTCTACAGTTATCAGTGGGGATCGCCGGGTTGGCTCACCTCTATAATGGACTTAGCGTAGCGGCGGACGCTAATGAACCTGGGGTGCAGCCTGCTAACTTCCCGATGCATTACTTCACTTCTTGGATGGAGCTGCATGTTCGAGGAGTGTTTGGTGCCCACAAAACTCCTCCATTCTTTGAGAGATTCATATTTCCAAGAATCATACGATTGATCGGGGCTTCCATCGTGCTTGCACCTCCGCGGGAGTCTAGGGGACTGCTTCTGCGTTCGCATCTAGTCGGGGCGAAGACCTCTTTTGTGGATAAGGTCATCACCATGGGTTCCGAGACCACTAAGTCGGTGGTGCCGCTGCGTGATGACTTTAAGGGCGGTGTCTCCGTGTTGAAGGCTCGGGAAATCCTCCACCTTTATTCCATTCGGCCGGGTTACTTGGTATTTAGGCAGAATGAAACGGCCCTCTTCATGAGGTATAACCCGCATCGATTTGCCCGGCAATCGAGTTATAACCAAGGAGTCCCGTTGGAAGCCTTCTTGGGAACACCTGCAGTCGGTCCAGAGGGAGTACGGAATGCGATGCATCACTTCATCCGGCTCAATACAGGCTCCTACTTTTTCATCAGTGAGCCCAGCTGTACCCCCAAGATACTCAATTCGTATGTGGCTTGGTACGCGCACGCGATGGGCCCAATTATCTTGATGGAGAAACGTCTACTGGTCGATCGTAGGGCTGCGCCTCCCGGCGGCAATCGCAAGGCTCCATTGCAGCCTAGGGTCCAGGTTATCCCTCCGACGAAAGAGGCCGGAGCAGATCGACCACGCGTGTTGGCCCCTCCGCGTGGACTGCCACTGCCTACTACGGTGGATGCCCCAATGGCACCCCGTGCTCCGACAGAGACGGTTAAAGCAGCATCGCCGGAGTCGGGTGCAGGAGCGGACATCGGGACTCGCCGCCCGAAAGTGACTGCCAAAACTGGCAAGCGCAAAGCTGCTCCGGGTGGATCCAAGGCTGGTGAACAAAAGAAGAAGAAGTCCACCTTATCCCTCGATGCGATTCTTAACTTGGAGCCCGCGGCTCATCCTGCCGAGACTATATGTGAGTACGGCAGCAACGAGGGTTTCGTGGTGGACCCTGAGGACACCAACCTAGCCGCCGCCATTGTAGAATCAGAGCGATCAGCGAGGCTCGAAGCGATGCTGAGTAAACTCGCCGAGTCCGGTAATCATCAGACGCCTTATTTGTTATCTCATTGCACTCTATATTGTTACATTTAACTAACTTTTGCTCCCTTTTTTAACAGGTATCTCCACTGAAGATGCTATCGCTGCATCCTTGAAGACCTTCCAAGAGGAGGAGAAGAAACGTGCACTGGCAAGCGTCGGTATGTTCTATCCCTTTCTCTTTTATAAGGAAAGTTTGTTGTCTTTTTATGATAGCCGACCTGACCTTCTCTTGTTTCTTTACAGGGGTGGTATTAATCGGCGCCAGGACCCTTCCCAAGCCCGTCATCGAAGTCCCAGCTCCGTCGAAGCTGCCGCAAGAGCCTCGGCTTGATGCAACAACGAGGGATGCTCTGAAAAATCTGGAGGCATCCCTCTACACGGATGAGGAGGCTTCGCTCAAGGAAGCTCTGATGGCATCTGTCTCATCGGCTCAAGAGGAGCGGAAGCGGTCCAGACGCGAAGCTAACGCGCGCAGAGCTGCTCTGGCCGCAGGAGCGGGCCCTAGCACTGTTCCTCACGCTAGTACTCCTTCTGAAGAGCCCCTTGTGGCTCTGTCTACCGCTCATCGGCAAGTTGCACGCGCGGTTCGGAACGCTAATGATAAATCCGCTTCAGGTAGTACTCCTTTCAGAGCCTTGTTGTATGACTTGTAAAACTATTGGCTTATACATATCTCATCTTGCAGGGTCAAGTCCAACTGAGGGGGAGGCGGAGACGACCGTCGAACCCAAGGGAGCGGAAGAAGCGGTATTCGCCGAACCCGAACCGACAATGGACAACTTTGTCGAGGCTATGGGGCCTGGAGCCGAGATTGAGGAACCTACCGCGGAGAAAGTCATTGATGCCGTACCCGAAGTGGCGGCAGATGAGATGATTGTCTCGACCGAGCCGAAGGCGGTAGAGGGCGAGGTACTTGAGGCTGGGGACCTCGTAGTGCCGATGGACGGGGCAGCTGTAATCGCTGATCCTGAGGGAGCAGCAGGTGAGGCGGCCATGATTCCTGAGGACGAGCTAGGCGCTCCTTCTCAGGAATCTGGCAATGTTCCTATCTTGGCCCTCCCTGTCTATGGTTCCCCGCCGCCTGCAGAGCTTGAGAGCATAACATCGGTTCCCCTTGAGTCGGGTGATGAAGCTACAGGCGGTGGTCTTCCGTCAGTGGAGGAAGGGACCGCCTCAGTTTCTGCTGGCAGCTCGTCGGGTAAATTTTTTTTATCACCAGCATTTCTCCCTTTTTTTTTGTATATATCTTGTGATCTCTTCTAACAAACTTGTTCTTGCAGGTGCCGCTAGTACTGATGCTCCACTGCTCGAGGGGGCGCCGTCAACTACTGCTTTGGCAGTAGTCACCTCCCCGTCTTCCCTTGTACCGTCACGGATGTTGGAAGGTATGGATTTACGACTCATGCATTAATCTTTCAGAAATGCGGCTTTTGTACTAACGTTACACCGTTGTGCCTTTGCAGGAGTGCTTTTTGATCACTTGTATCAAGTGTTGCTCCCGCACTTTTCTTTCCCATCCGAACTCGCTTCTCCTTCTAGTGGCGCCGGTAATATCTTTATTTACTCCTTTTTTCTAGCAATGGGACGATTTCTGACTTTTCCTTTTCTTTATTGCAGTGCCACAAATCGAAGGAGGGGATGCAAGCCCTGTCGCGCTACCGGCCCCCCCGGCTCTGCCGTCCGTTGCTGCTGGTATAGTAGATCTCCTTTTTGGTAATCCTTCAACATCTTTTGAACCATCGTTTAACCCTGTTTTGTTTTGCAGCTATTGTTCCGGTTCCGGTCCCCTTCGAGGCTCGCGTCCTTTTACCGGCAGGCCCCTTTCTGAGATGTCCGTCTTCAAAGGGTGCGGTGATGAGTCTAGGCATGCTGAGCGGGTATATTGAAGAGCTCAGCATGGACGCTCTCCCTTCTGCTGTCGATTTCGCTGCGGATGTTAACCCAATGTTAGCGGCGCTCGTAACTTTTCATGACGAGGGCGTCGTTGAATCTTGGGTTAACCACTGCAGGGAGATCGAGGCCTGCTTGTATCGGCTGGAATTGACGCGCCCTGCTCCCGAAGTTTTAGCTCTGAGCGCCCAACGCACAACTTGGCTCGAGCAAAGCACTTCGCACTCCCGCCACTTGGAGCAAGAAGCAGCTCGGAGACTAAGGGAATGCCAAAAGATCTCAAACGAAACGGCCCATCTGCGCGCTGAGGTTGAGGCAAATGCTGCCCAAGTGAAGACTATCTTTGAGGGTCTCTTGGAGCGCATCTCCCATGGGCTAAACTTAAAGAGGAAGCTTGACGTGGCTGAGTGCCATATCCCAAGTCGGGAGGCTGCTTATCAGGGCGTGAGGGAGCAGCTTGCAGTGGTCTTGCGGCAACGAGCCCAAATGGAGGCAGAGCTGGCGGTGGTAGCCGACCAAGAGAAGGCATGGAAGGACATCTGCGAGCGATTGCTACATCTGTGCAAGGCGCTCCCTTCCCAGTAGCTGCCATTGTATCAATATACTTGTAATTTTCTTTTTTGAATAAGATGTATGCATTCTTTATTCTTTTATACGATTCGCCATGTACTTGATTGAGTTAATAAATAAAGATACACATTTTTTTTGCAATGTCTTATATCATTTCTTTGCTTTCTCCCTTCTCTTATTATCAGCATGTTGTCTTGATAAACATGATTGACAGGTAACAGAGTAAGCATTTTGGTTTCTTCAAGATATAACGATGGCTTAGGCCGCAGGTTCGGATCTGCTGCCTAAGACTTTTCAACTCTATGAGCCGTGAGGGTCTCATAGAGACTTTTCTCCCTACGGATCGAGATGATCTCGTAAGTGGACTTTCTCCTTAGGAATCGTGAGGATTCCCAAGTGTGGTTTTCTCTCATAGGTCGAAAGGATCTTATGAGAGAATTTCTCCCTCTTATGAGTCGAGAGGGCTCGTAAGCGGTTGTTTCCCTCTTTGTCGAGAATCGACTTCAGAGAGTGAGACCCGTGAATAGTATGCAAGAGACCATTTAGGATTGACCTGCAGGATCCCATTGCCCTTCTTACGAGTCGAGATGGCTCGTAAGCGGTTGTTTCCCTCTTTGTCGAGAATCGACTTCAGAGAGTGAGACCCGTGAATAGTATGCAAGAGACCATTTAGGATTGACTTGCAGGGTCCCATTGTTCAGGAAGCAAGTTTTTGAATCCTTACTGCCCGAGATGTGAGTCAGAAAAGCTCTCGTCACGGAGTATTTGTATCCGTGAGTTGAGAAGTTTTGCGAGGGATTATTTGTTTCCCAAGCGCCAAGGATTATTTGTGTCCTTGGGGTTTGAAACGAGTCAATGGTTCCTACGGAGGCGCTGGTGGCTCTGCGAGTTGACGCGGATCAGAAGGCTCTCGTCAAGGAGTGTTTGTATCCGTGAGTTGAGAAGTTTTGCGAGGGATTATTTGTTTCCCAAGCGCCAAGGATTATTTGTGTCCTTGGAGTTTGAAACGAGTCGAGGGTTCCTACGGAGGCACTGGTGGCTCTGCGGGTCGACGCGGATCAGGAAGCTCTTGTCAAGGAGTGTTTGTATCCGTGAGTTGAGAAGTTTTGCGAGGGATTATTTGTTTCCCAAGCGCCAAGGATTATTTGTGTCCTTGGGGTTTGAAACGAGTCGAGGGTTCCTACGGAGGCACTGGTGGCTCTGCGGGTCGACGCGGATCAGGAAGCTCTTGTCAAGGAGTGTTTGTATCCGTGAGTCGAGGAATTTGCTGGGATTATTTGTTTCCCAAGCGCCAAGGATTATTTGTGTCCTTGGGGTTTGAAACGAGTCGATGGTTCCCACGGAGGCGCTGGTGGCTCTGCGAGTCGACGCGGATCAGGAGGCTCTTGTCAAGGAGTGTTTGTATCCGTGAGTTGAGAAGTTTTGCGAGGGATTATTTGTCTCCCAAGCGTCAAGGATTATTTGTGTCCTTGGGGTTTGAAACGAGTCGAGGGTTCCTACGGAGGCATCGGTGGCTCTGCGGGTCGACGCGGATCAGGAAGCTCTCGTCAAGGAGTGTTTGTATCCGTGCCGAGGAATTTGCTGGGATTATTCGGTTGAAATGAACCGTTGAGGTTTGGCTTCGTCGTTCGACGGAATCCGCTGGGGAAGTATGGTTTCTTCTTTGTTTGCGCCCTTGGATTGTGTACAGGGATCGATGTGATCTTAACTGTAGGGCCGAAGTTTCATCATTTCTTATTTTTTGTTTTATTTTATTTCCGCGATGCTCTATCATTTCAGCTTTTATATCGCGAAGGTCGCGATTGCCTAATCATTTCGGCTATTTTTCGCGGTGCCCAATCATTTCGGCTTTTTACTTTATCTTTACCCGTTGCTTTTCATTATGAGTTGCCCAATCATTTCGGCTGTTTTGCATGCATATATCTTACTTGCTGCTTTTTATTGCAAGTTGCCCTATCATTTCGGCTATTTCGTATGCATGAGCGGCCTACTGGCTTTTTACCGTAAGCCTGAAATTAGACACCGATTTTGGCATCAGCACCGCTGTAACTGGGATATTGCCAGGAGCGAATCATCGTTTGCCTCCGTCGTTGTCGAACAAAGGAGGCTTAGCGACCAGGGTTAGGGTCCTGTCGGCTAAGGCTTTTAACTTCATGAGCCGTAAGGGCCTCATAAAGGTATTTTTCCCTACAAGTCGTGAGGACCTCCGTCGTTGTCGAACAAAGGAGGCTTAGCGACCAGGGTTAGGGTCCTGTCGGCTAAGGCTTTTAACTTCATGAGCCGTAAGGGCCTCATAAAGGTATTTTTCCCTACAAGTCGTGAGTATCTTGTAGGTTTTTTTCTTTTTTTTTTTTTTCTTTTTTTTTTTTAAGGAATCGTAAGGGTTCCTAAGTGTTTTGTTCCTCTGTAAGTCGTAAGGATCCTACAGGGGGTTTTCTTCTTGTAAATCGAGAGGACTTACAAGGGTTATGCGAACATATCTCCGGTCACGGATGGACCTTGGTTAAGGAAATGTTTATTCGCGCCCGTGGATTGTATACAAGGGTCAATATTGAACCACTTGTAGGGCAACATTGAAAGTTTGTGGGGGTTTGCTTAAGCACAGGTTTAGGTCTCTGTAACTTAAGACTTTCAAATCCTATGAGCCGTGAGGGTCCCATAAGAGAGTTCTCCTTATGAGTCGTGAGGATCTCGCAAGCGTATTTTCTCCTTAGGAATCGTGGGGATTCCTAAGCGTGTTATTCCCTTGTGAGTCGTAAGGATCTCACGCGGGTGGTTTCTCCTTACAGGGTCGAGAGGACTCTGTAAGGGTTCTTTAACGAAGTTGCGCCCTTTCAGGTTTTCACAAACATTCGCCGGTAGTCCTGCTGTTTTTACTCACAGAGCCCTTTCGGGTTTTCATCCGTGCCCATCTTGCTCATGGACATACCGTTTTTTTTTTCTTTTTTTTTTCTTTTTTTTTTTTTAATCAATCTCGTTAGTCTAAAGATGCAGCAGTAGTAGTTTAAAGACGTTTCGGTCTGATATTAGTTTAAGGACATTTCGGTCCACCGTTGAGAGGGCTGGCTACTGCTTATAAAGCCTGAGCTTAGGAAGATAGCGAGCGGACATAGTCGTCGTCATCTATCATTGACCTAAACTAAGGCTCGTTAAGCGTAGTATTTCTTTAGGAAGCGACCATTTATTGGCCTGAAAGGCCTTTCACCGTGCATGTCCATGAGTAGATAGGCCCCGCCCTGGTAGACCTTATCAATGATGTACGGTCCTTCATAGTTTGGCTCAAAATTTCCCCGCTTGGCGCGATTGGGGACCATGGGCCTTTTGACGACTAGCACGAGTTCGCCTTGGTGGAATGTCCTCGGGCGGCTCAATCTTTCATATGAGCGCGTCATCTTTGCTTTATAAGCTTCCAAATTTTGCTGTGCTAGAAGCCGGATTTCATCAAGGGCGTCAAGCTCTTCAAACCGAAGGTGGGCATTTTCTTCGTCCGTCAACTCGTAATGGACTGCCACTCGTAGAGAGGGTAATTCTATCTCGAGGGGGAGTACTGCTTCCGTCCCAAATACCAACGCGTACGGCGTTGTGTTTGTGGCCGTTTTAAATGTAGTTCGATACGCCCAAAGAGCCTCTTGCAATCTTTCGTGCCAATCTCTCTTATTTCGTGACACCGTTTTCTTGATGATCTTCGTCAAGGTCTTGTTGAAGGCCTCAGCTAGACCGTTAGCTCGCGGGTTATAAACTGAGGAATATCTCCAGTCTATATTGTGCTGCTGTGCGAAGCGGCTAATCTTATGACTTCGGTAGGCTGGTCCATTGTCAGAGATGATCCTTCTTAGGGTTCCAAACCGGTATATGACATGCGTTTTGAAGAAATGGAGGATGTTCTCCGTTTTTACTTCCCTCAACGGTACCGCTTCTGCCCATTTGGAGAAGTAATCAGTCGTCGCCAAGATGAAACGATGTCCCTTTGACGATGCTGGTTCGATGGGACCGACTATGTCAGTTCCCCACATTTCAAATGGCCAACTAGCCACTGTTGGATGCAGTGGATTGGGATGCTGATGGATGAAGTCTCCATGAATTTGGCATGAATGACATTGCCTCGCGTATTCTAGGCAATCCTGAATCATCGTGGGCCAGTAGTAGCCCGTCCTCTTTATCTTTAACTTCATCTTAGGGCCTGCTTGGTGGGAACCGCAGAGTCCGTCGTGAACTTCTTGGACGACCCTTCTCGCTTCGTCAGGTCCTAAGCATCTCAACCACAGAGAATCGAATGACCTCTTGTACAGAGTATCATTGACGAAGGCGAAAGACAGAGCTCGTTTCATGAGCTGATGTCTTGCGGACGCATCTTCGGGCATTCGGTGGGACTTGAAGTAGTCTATAAAGACTTCCCTCCAATCCTCAACCTTCTCATGGTCTTTTATTTGTAAGGTCGACTGCTCAGTCGTTCCTTTTTCTTCGGACGATTCCGGAGATATTTTTGTTGGAGCGAGCACTCGACGGCTTTGTACTACGATTCTAACGTCGTCGAGGTTCTCGTCAGCCAGTTCTTTAGCAAGTTTGGCTAGTGCGTCTGCTTTGCTGTTTTCCGCGCGCGGTATGCTTTCCAACGTGTAGGAGGGAATTTGGATTAGCAGTTGTTGCACTTTTTCACCGTATTTTACCAATTCCGGTTTGCATGTTTGGTAATCGCCGTTCACTTGACTGACGACCAGTTGGGAGTCCCCGTATATGAGGAGGCTCTCAATTCCCATATCGATAGCGATCTCGAGGCCTGCTATCAAAGCTTCATATTCAGCTTCATTATTCGTTCTCGGCTCCGTTAAGGAGAAGGCGAAGCGCATTATTCCTCCTTGGGGAGTCACAAAGATGAGTCCCACCCCCGATTTGATCGTTGGCATACTTTGTTTGTGCTTTTTCATAGAGGACGCTCCATCGAAGTAAAGCTCCCAACGGGTATCACCACTGTCGATTGTGTCAAATGCATGTCTGTCTGGCAAATCGCAGTTTAAAGGAGAGTCGGCAGGTATGGGATGCTCAGCAAGGAAGTCAGCGATGGCCTGGCCTTTTACTGCCTTGAGAGGTTGATATGTTATGGAAAATTCCATCAAGAGCAGGGCCCATTTAGCGAGTCGTCCTGTCAATATGGCTTTTGACATTAAATATTTGAGAGGGTCCACTTTTGAAATCAGACGGACCTCGTGCGCCAACGCATAGTGCCTAAGCTTTGTTATTGCGAAGATTAATGCCAAGCAGTGTTTTTCAATGGGAGAATAGTTGCTTTCTGCCCCCAGCAGCACTCGACTTAAGTAGTAGAGTGCTCTTTCTTTCCCTTGATCGTTCTCTTGTGCCCATAATGCGCCTAAGGAACCTTCGAGGGCGGTCGTATAAAGACTGAGAGGCTTCCCCTTAACCGGGGCAGCCAACACCGGCGGGTTCTGCAGGTACTGCTTGATCTCGTCTAGTGCGACTTGGCATTTTTGATCCCAAACGAATGGGGTTCCTTTCTTCATCAGGTGACTATAAGGGCGGCACTTTCCTGAAAGGTTGGCTATAAATCGCCGTATGTATGCGAGTTTCCCTTGGAGAGACCGCAACTGTTTGAGAGTCCTCGGCGGAGGCATTTCCATGATTGCTTTAATCTTTGACGGATCTATTTCAATACCTCGGTGTCGAACAACGAATCCCAGGAATTTGCCCGAGGAAACCCCGAACGCACATTTAAGAGGATTCATCTTCAGGTTGTACTGCCGAAGGCGTTGAAATACAGTCTTCAGATGCTCGAGATGTTCCCCGTATGATTTGCTTTTAACCATGAGATCGTCGATATAGCATTCAACGATTTCGTGTATAAGGTCATCGAAGATCTTTGTCATGGCCCTCTGATAAGTAGCACCGGCGTTCTTCAAACCGAAGGGCATCACTTTATAACAAAATATCCCGATAGGGGTCCTGAAAGCTGTGTGTTTCTGATCTTCAGGATGCATTTTTATTTGATTATACCCCGACGAGCCGTCCATGAAGGAGAAAACCTCATGAGTGGATGTATTGTCTATCATAAGTTCAGTAACTGGCACTGGGAAATCATCTTTTGGGCAGGCTTTATTAAGATCTCGAAAGTCTACGCATATGCGCACTGTCCCATTTTTCTTCATCACTGGGACTATGTTAGCGATCCATTCAGGGTATTGAACTTCCTGGATGAAGCCAGAGTCTATCAGCTTTTTGACTTCGGCGTTGATGCTCATCTCAAGCTCGAGTCGCATTCTTCTTGGCGCCTGTTTGACTGGCTTGATGTCCGGGGATATCGCCAATTTGTGTACAGCAATTTCTGGATCTAGTCCCGGCATTTCGGAATAGTTCCACGCGAAGCAATCTTTGTGTTGTAGAAGCACATCTTTCAACGCAGTCACCCTTTCTTCAGATAACAGCTCGCTGATGAATGTTGGTCGCGGGTCATTTTCCGTCCCCAACTCAATTTTCTTGAGATTATCTGCAGTGGTGTGGATTCCATCCTCCAGTTCTTTCGGAGCTGGGGGAAATTCTGAGATTACCTCATCACTGCCGTTTTCAAAGCACCAAAGGAAGTCGTTCATGTCCTCGGACCCTTCTTTTAATGTTGTTATCACATGACAGGTGCGAGTTTTCTGCCAATCCCAATGCGGGGTTGGTTTTATTCTTGTGTTTTTGGGTTCGTGCTTTTGCGGCGGCGCTACCTTCCAACTGTCAGACAATGCGAATTTGCCAAGCTGATATTGGTCTTCAACCCAATTCTTAAAGGTGAAACAATCTTCAAGCGGATGCCCTACTACTCGATGGTAAGAGCAATAATTTGGGTTGGAGACTTCGCCTGCTTGCTCAGGGTGTTTAGATTCTGGCAGAGTAAGCATTTGATGTTTTAGAGCAAGATCAAGTATTTTCCTTGTTTTGTTCCGAGGAAACGAGTATGCTCGACCCATTTTCTTCATAAGGGCTAGGTCAATAACGCTCGACTCTCGTATGCGTGGCTTCTTAGCTCTGTCTTGTGGTTGTCGAGCACCTTTTTGGCCCCTCGACTTGTTTTCGCTTTCGCGTCGAACCCTTTTTGTAGCAGGCTGACGTGGGGTAACATCTTCGTTCTTTACTGCCTGTCGAAGGAGACGCTGTGTCTTGGCTTTCTCATAGATTGCCATTTCACGATCGTGATCATCTCGGGCTTTTTGACTCGCATCCTTTATAAGTTTGCTCATCTGGTCTTCAGACGATGGACTGGGAGGTCTTGCATTAGGAACTCTTACTGATTCAGGATTAGCGTCTTCCCATTGAGCGTCCGCTTCTTCATCAAAGTCATACATGGCATAACAGCTGTTTATTAACTCCCGTTTCTTTGGCCGAATGTACCCGAGCCCTTTTGTTTCCGTTCTCCCGTTAGGCAGTTTGCATTGAGTTCCGGGAACGTTCCAGACCTTGTCATAGAATTTGGCTTTTCTGATGGTCTGTGTGAAGGACATCCCTTGGCGTTTCAGCAGTTTCTTCAAACCTTCGGTATAATATCTGGGAAGACGGATAGGCTGAAGCTTGTCGAGCGTGGGATCCGCGCCATGCCAAATTTCTTTTTCCACCTTGTTTTCTTCAGAACGGTAGAATAGGATTGCCTTCTCGCCTTTTCTTCCGGGAGGGATATAGAATGTCTGCAATTCTTCTACGCTGTTGGTGTCGAGTGCATCCAGTTCTTTGTAATGTTCAAGCGGCACCATGGTTACCTGCAGATTTCGCTCTTCATCAGTGGAAATCTGTATTGAGGGCCGAGCGGGGAATACAGCATGAACTTCATCCTCTGAGTCACTACCGAAGATCAATGAGGGAACAGATGGTCCTGGCCTGGTGGACTGGGACGGACCTGAATAAATTATATCCTCCTCCTCCTCGGTGTCACTGCCGAAGACAGGGATGGTTGCGTTAGTTTTGTTCTCCGGTTTGTGACATCTTTCCGTGTCTTCGAAACTCGGTAGGAAGTATTTGGCATCTTCATACTTGCGAACTTCGTTCACGGAAAATGGATTCAACTCTCCTGCCACTGTGTACTCGAGGCCGTCCCTAGAATACTTCATGCACTGATGCTGTGTAGAAGGGATGATATTGTATTCGTGTAGCCATGGTCGGCCGAGCAGAGCATTGTAGCACGTCTTGGCGTCTATAACATGGAATTTGATGTCTGTGACGAGCACCCCGAAGCGTAGCGTCAAAATCACAGATCCAAGAGTCTTTGAGGATTGAGAGTCGAAACCGGAGATGGTGATTTTGTCCCGGGCGAGGTGTTGGACACTCATGCAAATCTCCTTTAACACTCGCACATTGAGTAAATTGACAGACGATCCGTTATCGACCAAGATTTTTCCTATCTTTATGTCATGGCAGTATCCGGAGACATAAAGGGGGCGATTGTGTTCACACGTCCCGAGGAGAAGGTCTTCATCACCAAAAGCAACGTCGGCTGTGTGCACCTCTTCCAATTCATCCTTCATCTTTTGTTCGGCTAAGAAGGCTTGGAACTGGTCGGGATCCTGTAGGGCCTTAATCAAAGAATCCCTCGCCTCTTTTGATAGCAATAGGGCATCGAGAATGCTGAGTTGTGAGGGTAGCTTTCTCAGATGCGCCAAGACATTGTAATCTACTTTATTCCTTTTTGGGGGATTCTTGGCGGTTAACTCTTCCGCAACTTGGTCATCCAAAGCGATGTCTTCAGAGACCTTCTCCTTCCCTTTGTTTTTCTTATTCAAGGGTCCGAGGTTCTTTTCGGGTAATGTTCGATTGCGCAGCTGTATATTCTCGCAGGCCTTCAGTTCTTTTTCTTTTCCCGAAGTGGATTCTTCGAAGAGGGGGCCAAGCTCTAGCTCTTCATCGGAGTCGCTCCCAAATGTAGGCACTTGTGACCCGGTAGTGTTAACCATGTGACAATTGCCGGCAGTTCTTTCAAGTTCTTTAGTCGTATTTCTTTGCTCTCGGCGAATTTTACGTTTTTCCCGTTTAAATCGTTGTCGATTAGCGACGTATCCTTGCCACCATCCATTGAAAGCTTTGCAATCTTGGGTGGAATGTGAGACCTTCTGATGGTATAAGCAATAAGAGGGGTGCATTTCTACCGCGCCAGTAACTTTTTCTTCAGAGGGTGGTAGCTTCATGCCCATCGATATGGCCTTAGCAAATTTCTTTTTTATCTTGAATTGGCTTTTGTCAGTGGTGGAGGCATTTTGCTCCAACGGGATCATTTCGGCTCCTTCCTCAAGTCGCTGACGCTTGGCCCTTTCGAATATAGCCGTCTCGCGTTCTCGATCAGCCTTGCTTTTCAACCGTGCTTCATTAAGAAACGCGCTAATCATTTCAACTGGTAACCCTGGGGTTCTTGATTCGGCATTTGCCCCCAGCGTTTCAGTGCCAGAAGTTCCTTCATCGTTTGTGGTCGAATGGGAGATCATATGACAGCTTGCCACATATTCGTCAGATTCATCCGATGAACTTTCTCCTTCATCTTCTTTTTGGAAGACGTGATCAAGGAAATCTTGGAGCGTGATGGGAGTTCGCGCCTTTTGGTTATATTCATCCAGCGCATCGATTTGCTTTTGTAAGTCCGTGCGCTTGTCGCCAGGCTTCACGGGCTTCTTAGATTTCTTCTTCTTCTTTTTCGAAGATTTTGACGGCTGGCTATGAACGCTTGAACTACTACCATCGGTCTTCGGAGTCGGTCGTGGCTTCAACATCCCTTTAATAACCTGCGGTTCTAAGGGGTTCTTCCACTTGACCGCTGGGCAGGTTTGAAGATCATTTAGCATTCTCCTCGTTTTGGCCGATAATACAACCTCCCAGGGAGCCTCTTCAATAACGGAGCATGTTGCCCCCGGCGTATTCGTCCCCTTATAGGTGTGGGGCTGCGGAGGGTTCACCTTCCATTTGTCAGACAGCGCAAATTTGCCCTGACGGTATTGATTCTCAAGCCAATTTTTGAAAACGTAACAGTCTTCGATTGGGTGTCCCAACACTCTATGATAAGGGCAGTAATTAGGATCGTTGACGTCACTCGGTTGTGACGGACGTTTTGGATCTGGCAGATTTATGAGCCTGTTGCGCAATGCCAGCTCGAATAACCTCCTTGTTTTATCACGGGGGAAGGAGTAAGCACGTCCCATCCTGTCCTCAAGAGGTACGTATGGGCGCGTATTATTTGGACGAGCAACCGGCTTCGAATCGTTCGGTTGTTGTTGGGCATTAGCAACGACGATCGCTTTTCCCTTTCCTTTGTCGTTTCGGGGATCCGGCTTCGGGAGAGAGGGTTTATGGCCCATCTGGTCCATCTGTGCCAATTTGTCGATCAAAGCCTGGAAGGAAGTCGGCTTGAAGAACATCATAAATTGTGAAATGGTTGCTTGTGGATCGAGTGTTCCAACAAACATTCCCACCGCAGGGGCTTCTTCTATGCGCTGTTCACACTTAGACCATAGATTACGCCACCGTATAGCGTACTGAACCCATGTCTCGCCGGGTTTTACCCTGGCATTGATCAGTGCCGTCATCGGGGTACGCTCACTGGCACTTGCAAAGCGTTGGGTGAAGAGTAGCTCCATCTCCGCAAAGGTTTTTATAGAGTCGTTGGGAAGCTCAGAATACCATTCAAACGCCGTATCAGATAAACTTCCAACAAACTGGCGAAGCAAAAGCTTGTCGTCGCCGCCGGTATTACCGCAAAGAGCCCTGAATTGGGCCACATGTTGATGGGGATTGCCGGTCCCCTTGTAGACATGAAACTTAGGAATTGTGTAACCTGGCGGGTACTTGATTTGGTCATACCAGCCTGGATATGGCCGTCCCGTTTTTACAACGTGGCCGGCTGCTTCAACCGCCTGATGCGCCCGTATTTGTTGAGCAATATATTCATCCAAATCAGCTTTTGATATGGTATCCTCTTTAGCCGCGGATAGAGCCGGTGGAGGATTCGATGTCTCTCCTCTATCATCTTCAAGAATGATCGGGGGATCTCCAGCAGGTGGATCTGGTTGAATCATCATACCCACTACATCCTGGAACAGGAGGGCCATTTTCTTTATGTTGGCCGCCTGTTCCGCAGCCTCTTTGTCTCTCTTTTCCAGTATTCGGCGGAGGAACTCAGCGTCGGTCTCCTCCTCTTGGCGTTCATCTAAGGACGTCTCAGGATTCTCTTTTGGCCCCGTGAGTGCAGCCATTGTAGTCATCATCTCCTGGAGCTTTTGTTGCTGCTCCTGAGACCTGGTCACTGACCGGGTAAGCGGTCGGTGACCCGTAGAAGTACGACTTTCTTCTTTTCCTGAAGCCATATAGACCGTATGAACTGTTATGCCCCCTGACTTGGGGCGTTTCGGTTCGCCGCTTTTAGATTTTGTCATCGTCGCGGGAGCTTTCTCTGGTCTTTTCCTTTTATGGACCTTTGAGGTTGAAGGAGCCGTTGAAGTGGGCCTCCTAGCATTTGTTGCTCCCTGCCGTTTAATGGGGGGGTTCTTGTCTTTCTCCACCTTCGCCTTTTTCTGGTGACGCAAGTGGTCCGGATCGATCACAGAGTTTTGAACCCTGCGCCATATTTTATAAACTTTTGATGACAGCCGTTGAGGGGGCTGTTCCTGTTTCGTCTCCGGAGCTTTTTCCATGGGTGGAGGAGACCTTTTCAATGTAGCAACCGGGGAGTTCTTTCTCACCTTCCTTAGCAATTCAAAGCTGTTCCCAGTTGGAACAGCAGCGTTGACCTCCGCCACTGGAGCAGGCGGGGTTAGCCCTGGAGGGGAGTTGCCTCCTGCTTTCCTTATTCGCTGCCAATGGCGACGTCGTGCACGACGGGCCGTTGGGACTGGCTCGGAAATCGATACAATTTCTTGTTGCCCCCTGTTTGGGTGTGGGGTAACTGCCGGTGTCAGCCTATCAAAGACTGATGCTTTTTGATCAGCTGAAGGAGGAGTAGGAACCGTCAATCTTGTGAAGACTGACTTTCTGATAGGAGAAGCCGCTCCAACGACTTCCGAAGCTGTGGCCGTTGCCCTCTTTGGGACAGCCACTTTATGATCCTGACCTAGCCTGGTGAAAACAGAGGCTGTCATCTTAGTAGCGGGCGACCCGTTGACAGGGGTCGTGGTAGCAGTGAGCCGGTCGAATACCGACTTCTTGTTCGCTTCTGGTGCGGATATCGGCATGGAGAAGCTTGTAGGTGGGACCATGGTCCCGAAGAACAAGCCGGTGGTGGCTTGCGTCACCTGGTCTACCGGCAAAGTCAGGAAGGAAGCCGCTTGGGGCCCATATGCTACACCTCTCGGTGAGGTGGAACGTCCGCTGCAATGGCATTTCGAGCAGCTGGTGCAGTTGGTGGCCATTGGATCTTGAGTTCTGCGCCAGACAAAAGACCAAATTTTAGCAACTTGAAATCCGCGGACAACCATTTAACAAACCGCGATTGGTTCGCGAAGACGACACACGAAGTGTGGAGTGGAAAGAGGAAAAGGTCCCACCGGGCGTGCCAGAATCTGTTCCCCTCCGAACGGCGGCGCACAAGACTGCAATGTCCGTGCCTGAGGTTCGGGGCAGATGCTATTTGGTTTTATCCGTCTATCTCTCCGAAGATGCCAAGTTGATTTATGGCACCGAGTATCGGAGGTTTAGACGGATGCGGCCGATGTAGCAGACTTTGTCAGATTCCCCCTCAGGGTGAGGGGTTTTTGATTGTGGGGACGCTCTTCCCTGCAGGCGCAAGCCCCTGCAGTTAATTACGCTATCGCGTCGCGATAACAACTTTCTCCTTCTCCAGAATTTCACTTCGTGTCGTGTATGTTTATTTTATTTGTGGTTGCCCGTGGATTGTATACGGAGACTTAGTGATGTCGTCGCCCGTAGGACGTGGATTAGTCCAAATCCGTGTTTGCTTAGATTTGAGTTTGGTGTTTTTAGTTTAAGGATGCATTGGTCGCGTTGCGACTAAGATCAACTTAAACGTTCATCAAGGATACGCTAGTCCTGTTTTGGACTAAGATCGACCTGACGTAGTGATTGATTTAATTATCCGGCCGTCGGGACTCGTCACCTCTCTGACGTCATTGAGGGATTACAACGACATACGTCTGAGGAGTTCTGAGATGTACCCTTGAACCAAAGTTGGTTTGGGATTTTATTGTTTATTTAGATGTCTAAGGACACGTTAACCGTATTTGGGGTTAAGATCAACTTAGGCGGGACCGTTTAGATCCGACAAAAGAGCGTTTGGGCCCTATTATGTCAGTTTAGGGACGTAGCGGTCCATATTCCAATTTAGGGACGTGGTGGTCCATTATTAGTTTAGGGACGTTTCGGTCCGATTTTAGTTTAGGGACGTTTCGGTCCGTCGCCAGTTTAGGGACGTAGTGGTCCGTCATTAGTTTAAGGACGTCTCGGTCCAATATTAGTTTAGGGACGTTTCGGTCCGATTTTAGTTTAGGGACGTTTCGGTCCGTCGCCAGTTTAGGGACGTAGTGGTCCGTCATTAGTTTAAGGACGTCTCGGTCCAATATTAGTTTAAGGACGTTTCGGTCTGATATTAGTTTAGGGACGTTTCGGTCCGATATTAGTTTAGGGACGTTTCGGTCCGATATTAGATGAGTGGTCGTTGGGACTCGTCACCTCTCTGACGTCGCTGAGGAATTACAACGACAGATGTCAGAGGAGTTCGGAGATGTACCCTCGAACCGGTCATGACTTGGTTTATGAGGGGCATTTAATTTAAGGACTTACAGCCAGGATTGGGTTAAGTCCAATTTTTATTTTAGGCTTTGCCTGATTAGAAGAATCAATCTAAACAGGGCTTTGCCCCTTTCATTATTTTGCAAGTCTGATTTGGGCCAGGCCCTTCTAATTAATGAGTTACAAGGACTCAGGAATTCTCCAAACAGGGCCTTGCCCTTTTTATTTATTTTTTTTTTTGCAATTGGGCTAGGCCCTTTTAAATAATGAGTTTCAAAAACTCAAGAAGTTTTTACAAACAGGGCTTTGCCCTTTTATTGTTCTGTAATTTAGTTTGGGCCAGGCCCATTTGAATAACGAGTTTGCAGAAACTCAGGAATTTTTCCAAACAGGGCCTTGCCCTTTTATTATTTCAATTCAATTTGGGCCGGGCCCAAAACAAGGGGTTGCAGAAACCCTAGAAATCTTCAGATTGAAGAACACAAGTGCATGGCACTTTTGATTTGAATTTGGATCAAAGGAAAACAAGTTCTTGTTTTTTTCTGATCATACAGAACCGAGGGTTCATATTAAGTGCAAGGCACTATTTATTATTATTATTTTTTTTTTAGAACCAAGGGTTCATATCAAGTGCAAGGCACTATTTATTATTCTTTTATTTATATTTTTTTTTTCTTTAGAACCAGGGGTTCCTATCAAGTGCAAGGCACTATTTATTTTCTTATTTTCTGTTCTTCAGAAATTTTACCTTCTTTTTTTTTTGTTCTTGATTAATCTTCAAGAGCTCTCTTTTTTCAGAAGCTTTTTCCTTCTCTTGATGATGATTGATTATCTGATGCCCTTTGAATGAGGCCTGGGGTCTTATTTATAGTGCCCACCAATTTGTTGGATTTGTTAACAAAATCTTTCCTGAATAATTTTGGGAATTTTCCCACCATTGGATTTCTGATCCAAGGGTTCCTGTTTTACAGGAGAACAGAAAAGATTTGTCTAAATCTTCATTCAGTTGCTGCGCAACTCACCAGAGTGTGACACGTGTCACGCATCCGTGCGCTTGCGCAGTTGCGATTGCGCAACTGCGCAGACACGTGTCGCGCATCCGAGCGCTTGCGAAGTTGCGATTGCGCAACTGCGCAGACACGTGTCGCGCATCCGTGCGCTTGCGCAGTTGCGACTGCGCAGACACGTGTCGCGCATCACTGTGCTTGCGCAGTTGCGATTGCGCAACTCCGCAGACACGTGTCGCGCCGTCATGCATTTGCGCAGTTAAGTCTTTAATTACATTTTTCTGAAGAGCCTTGCTCTGATGGGACGCACCGTCTCGGGCGTTACACTGCCGAATTGGCTTCTGCCACGTGGCAAATTGCGCACTGCGCACGGAAACCGAAGCGTTGCTTCAAATTTTGAATTTTCAAAATTCAGTAGAGCCTTGCTCTGATTGGGGGAAACAGGGTGCTTGCCTATTTAAGGTAGACAACTTAACAAACGGTGTTATCAACACGGTAATCGTTTTTGAAAAAGACACAAATCCTGCCGTCCATGTGCAGCGGTTACGGATAACATCAAAACTTAATTCAGGATTTCAATTTCTTTTCTAATTGTCTGACTCAGACTGAGTCTAAATATAATCAATCTGACATGAATTAGATTCAAGTATATATAACAATTCAATATGAATCCATGTATTCAATCTGTTCAATCTATATTGACTAAACTGAACCATGGATATACCTCCATCTACATGATTCTCCAGTTATATCCATTTACTAATATCATGGTTTAGGCAAGTCATCCATCTATACAATCTATAATACAATACAATACAATACCATCAGTACAATCATTACTATCAATACAATAAATACATGGGGTGTTGGGGCAGTTCATGTGTGAATCCAACAAAATCTCAAGAGTCCCCCTAGATCATGAATTCATGTCTATTAACACAAGCAAGCTATCATGAGGGCCCGTGTTTCCTTCCTCCTGGATTACAGGCTGTTGAGTTTGGAATACTTCAACACTAGATTGAAGTCCTGTTACTAACATTTGTGTTGGGGTCAAAATTTATACCCCGGTTGACCAAGTCAAAATCAAAGTCAACCCCAAGCCAAGTGGGTCCAAGCCCAGGTCAAGTGGGCCAATGCCCGGGTCGAGCCCAAACATGAAGCGGCCGGCCTCCCCCATGCCAAAATAAAAATTTTGTAATAAATAATTTTGGTGTATTTATTTTATTTTATTTTATTAATAAATGTAAGAAAAATGGGCATAAAGGCAAATTTTTGTAAAGCCCATGGCTTATGTGCAAAAACAAATAGCACATGAGGCATGAGATGGGCAACATGCCATTTTGTAAAGCCCAAAGGGCTATATGTAAAGTGTATAGCCTATAAAGGCAAAGATAATGAAAATATCTCAACAACTTTTTCTCTCTCCCAAAAAGAATCAAGATCTGTGATCTTCTCCTTCATCAAGGTTCTAAACTTTCTTCTTTTTTTGAATTAAATCAAGAGTTTTACTCTTTCTTTTCCAAAACTAAATAGTTTTTCACCACAAAACCCACAAAGGGGAACTCAGATCTTCCATTAGATCTCAAAAATGAGAGATTTTTAAAAATCTCATACTTCTTGTTCTTCAAGATTCGGCCAACAGAGAAGAAAGAAGGAGACCCGCTCCCAAGAACCCTATTTTGGGAAAGATCCAGGGCTCGAGGGAGAAGCCCCTTCCACTAGTTCCAAAATATCTTAGGAGTTCAAGTCCTCAAAAATATATACACACATATATACAAAATAATAAATATTTCCTTTTTGGAGCACAGCTTCCAGTGCAGGGACCAAGTCCCTTCTGATGCTGATGCCTAGCGTCCGCGCGCCAGGCACGTGGGGCGCTGGCGCCTTCTCCCACGCATCCTTTGGATGCCCTTTCCCTTATATATATATGTATATATATATACACACACACACACACATTCCACAACACTGTTCCCGTTAGAAAAAAAATTCTAACGGGATGCTGCCCCGCACCCCGCAAGGGGGCTGCTAGCCCCCTTGACCCTTAGCCCGCTATCCGGATAGCGGGACCCCCGTAAAAACTCTGCGGCCCCCGCGATATATCTAAAACCCCTTCAAAACACAACACTGCATATTGAGTTCGCATGAATAGTTGACCCGTCAATCGGAGGTTCTCTCGCCCCAAAGGCGAGGGGTAATTAACGGCAGCTTAGTCCGCGGCTGCCGGAGATTCGGATCCCCATAATCAATAAACCCCAGCCTATCCTAGGCAGGGGGAAGCTGTAATGCGCCTGACGAGTGCGCGCGCATTCCCATCTCAATGGGGTGACGAAAAACACCCTACAGATTCTGGCACGCCCGGTGGGACCCTTCTCTCCTCCCATATCTCGGGTGAAGCGTTCATGCGAACTCATTTAACATATATGCCGATGTTTGTACTGAAATAATTTTTTTTCCGTGCAGCAATCAACTTTCAACGACGATGTCTTCTAAGATGAATTCAGCTTCCAACGCGACCCCGATCTCGTACGTGGTCAAGATCAATGCTCGTGTGGTTCTCCCCGCAAGCCTCAGTCGACAGTGGGAGGAACTACCCCGCCAGTTTGGTGCCGTCATCATCTACCCCGCTGGAAGCGCTCATTTGGCAGAAATCCCGGCAAAACAGGTGGTCAAGCCGGTCTCAAGGGGCAAGAGGCCAAATGTTCTTATCGCTAAGGTACCACAACCGAAACTTAAGACGGTGTCTGAATGACTCTATGGTGCTCCAGATGGGGGCAAGACTTCCGGTACAAAGGGCAACATCAAACGTTGTGGACGAGCTCAGGCGATGACTTCAACAAATGCACTATCAGGCGTATCTCCGAAGCCCTCTATCGCCCGGTCTACGGCGGCTTCCCGAAGAGCCGTAACCAGCCAAGTGCTCAAAACAGAAAGGCTGAGACAGAAGCTGCTCAGATATCGAGCCAACAAGAGGGCCAGGACTCCGGCCAGGTGGGATCGTGTGAGATTCCAAGAGCAGAGTCATCCTGCAACGACGACTGAATCGGCCGTAAAAATCAGCAATTCCTTCGAACCTCTGAAGTGGGTTCAGAAAAATGCCATGACCGCCAGAATCAAGAAGACAGCGGTTCGAACGTCGCTACAAAGAGACGTGTTTCGGCCCCAACAGAAAAAGTATGATACTGTCTCTTCAAGATTCTATCAGGCGCTCTGTGCCGCGCGAAAACAGCGGGGCAAAACCAAAAAGAAAGCGTCAGCACCATTCAAGAATCCGGCCAGGCCAGCCGCCTTCAATCGACTGCCCGCTACCGAAACAGGGGGGGTCAAGACAGCGATCTGTGAAATCAGTCGCCGATAATAAAAAGACGGTTGGATATATTATACATACGGTCTATATGGCGGGCGGGCGCCCCAGCGACAACCTTCGCTGCAAAAGCAAGGATGGGGCCACCACATCCCAAGCCCAATCTGGCTTGAATGTGGTTGCCTCTTCCCAAGAACAGCCGCCTCCGCTGGATGATGAAAACCGTCTCGATGAGGACGATAGGCAGAAGGACCCTTCGGTCCAGGCAGAGTCAAGCTCGGACAGCGACGAAGAGCCGACTTTCCGCCCCAGGACCGCGGAGTAAGAGCTGCTTCAAGAGCTTCGGAAACAGCTCAGGAGAAAAGATAAAGAGATGGCCAAGCTCTATTCGAAAATTGACGACCTAACAAACGTTGTGATACGACTTACAGCTCAAATTGCTCGAGCGCCTCCCAATCAAGAACAAGTCGCTACTCATGAGCCGGATGATGACAACCCGAAGAGGCCGATGCCTGTCCTTTTGGGTCCAAGATTCGTCGAGCTGCACGAAAGCCGGCCACATTCTACTTTTGGGGACGCCTTGGCCCTAGATAACACCATCCCGCTAACACAAGATCGGATAATAGATTTGGTCACCAGCAAGGTTAAAACATTGGTGGCCGAAGCTGAAGCTTAGAAAGAAATTGGCAGTAGTGGACTGCCATATCCCGCACAGTACGATCTGATCGAGTTCCCGAGCGGCTACGTCATTCCTTAGTTCGGAAGATTTGACGGAACGGGAAATTCAAATCAGCACATCGCCCACTTTAAAGCATCGTGCGGAAATACAGAGGGAAATAATGCGCTCCTTCTTCGTCAGTTTGTCAACAGCCTGACCGGTGTCGCTTTTGACTGGTACGTGAGTATACCAGAAGGGTCCGTCATTACCTTTTCCCAAATGGAGTCTCTATTTCGGCAAAGGTTCATGAGTGTCAGTGATAAAATCTCCATTGCCGACCTTGTGAGGACCAAGCCAGGGAAGAATGAAAGAAACACTGACTTTATCGCCCGACGGCGTAATCTCACAGTTAAGTGCGAACCGCCGCTGGAGTAGGACCACTCCGTCAGCCTTCTCATTGGGAACCTCAGCAATTAGATGGTCCCATTCTTGTGTACAGCAGGCCTCAAGACGTTTCAAGAGCTAACCAAGAAGGTCCAAATGCTAGAACGCTCGAAGCAAGAGTCTACCCCGGACTCTCAGAGAGATAAGACTTGGAAAAGTAAGCGGGACGACAACCGTAGAAGCGGGAGTTCCAGCAGTACCAATATCTTTAATACATCCGACAATGAAGACAAGCGAAGGGCGGGAGAATCCAAAACCAACCGGTCTCGAAAGCCAGTGCTGGGAGGAGAATTGCCTTCCCTAGAGGAGAAAAAGAACAAGGTTTACTCTTTCAGAATGGACAAGGTCCGGAAGATATTTAAAGATGCCTTGAACAACGGTCTACAATTGCCAGAGTCGAAAAGACCTCAAGAAGCAAAAATGACCGACAATCCTATGTATTGCCCGTACCACCGAGTAGCGAGCCATGCGATCGAAGATTGTTATATCTTCAAAGACTGGGTCGAGAAGCACAACAAGGCTGGAGAGATCGAGCTGTCCAAAAGTGTGTTGGTGAATAATCAAGTTGCAACCACCAACTTTATACAGACAGAAGTTGAAGCTTTCTGGGAGCAGACAGCCGGACCCGCTGCCTGAGAAATGAAACCGACTCACCGCAGCCTCCTTGGGGTAAGCACATATCTAACAAGACGAAGAAGATGCTAAAGCTAATTCAGAAAGAGCCCAGGATGGAATGGGAAGGGCAGAAGAAGCCTACCATTCCAGCTGCCAATGCGGCTCCATCAGGCTCAAAATCCAAAAAGCTCAAGAAGAAGAAAAGTGCAGCTTGGCGCGAAAAAGAGTCTGCACGGAGATCGACCATTCAAAAATATATCGATTCCTTCGAAGACTATGAGCAAAAGGAAAGAACTCTGATTCAATTGAAAGATTTCTTCCCTGTAGAAGCCGCTGAAATTCTGGAGGAGTTAGAGGAAGACTCCAATGAAGAGATCCCTATGGTGACCTACTACGTCATCCATCTTGACAGCGACTCTGAGGAGGAGCTCTATTTTTCCAAAGAGGAAGAGGAGCTCGCCACATGGGCCAACCAAATCCAGCTCAGAAGCGGCAGGGCTCTGCCCCAAATCAGGGCAATGCCCCAAAAGGAAAGGAAAAACAGGTAGCTAATGAGGAAGATGGCAGAGAACCGGCTAATGAAAACTCAAGTCCTTCCTCGGTGGACTATAATGTCTTGGCTCATCTCCGTAAGCTTCCATCTCTCATGAGCATCTATGATGCCTTGGTCCTATCTAAGTAGCTTAGATATGTTCTCATCCATGCTCTATAAAACTCCGAGTGGTATCAGGCTCGCTTTGCGGAAATTAATATGAAAGAAGCCCAGTACGCTTTGCATGCCGCAACAGTCATGCTTAAGGACGAAGACTTGTTACTGGGAACAGCTGAGCATAATCGGCCGCTTTACGTGACCGGGTACAGCGACGGATATTGGATTAATCGCATATTGATTGATCCGGGGTCCTCAGTGAACATCAAGAACTGCGAACTCTGAAGAGTTTGTCAATGGATGCCCGACACCTGTCCAGGGAAAGGATTATTAATCAAGGCTTCAATTAAAACAGCCAGCAAGTTCTGGGGTCTATAGATTTGCCAATCAAATTTGGGGATCTGCAAACTGAAGCTAAGATATACGTGATCGAAGCTGACACGTGTTCCCCTCCGAAAGACGGCCGAGACATGACGTCACGCATGAGATTCGGGGCAGATGCTATATGGTGCTATCCGTCTACCTCTCCGAAGATGCCAAGTTGATTTATGGCACCATGTATCGAAGGTTTAAACGGATGCGTCCGATATAGCAGACTTCGTCAGATTCCCCCTCGATTGAGGGGTTTTTGATTGTGGGGACGCTCTTCCTTGCAGGCGCAAGCCCCTGCAGTTAATTATGCTACCGCACGGCGATAACAACTTTCTCCTTCTCCAGAAATTTCACTTCTTGTCATGTGTGTTTATTTTGTGTTTGGTTTCCCTTGGATTGTATACGGAGACTGAGTTATGTCGTCGTCCGTAGGGCGTGGACTAGTCCAAATCCGTATCTTTCTTAGATTTGGGGAGGGTTTGTGTTTAAGGATACGTTAGCCTAATTTGAGGCTAAGATCAACTTAAACGTTTGTTAAGGACACGTTAGTCTAATTCTAGACTAAGATCAACTTAACGAGATCGTTTAGATCCAACAATA
The DNA here is from genome assembly GCA_030015575.1 of Agapanthus africanus. NCBI lineage: Eukaryota > Viridiplantae > Streptophyta > Magnoliopsida > Asparagales > Amaryllidaceae > Agapanthus > Agapanthus africanus. Next base: position 153,105,795 of record JASDDO010000028.1, on the reverse strand, counting down.
CAGCAATTAAGGGAGCACTGTTGTTTAGTTTAGTGACATCACGGTCAGTAGGTAGTTTAAGGACATTGCTGTCCATAGATAGTTTAAGTACATTATGGTCCAATGTTAGTTTTAAGACGTTGCGGTCAAGATTAAGGACGTCATAGTCCGTGGATTTAAGGACTCCACAGTTCGACGTTAGTTTTAAGACATCACGGTCAAGGTTAAGGACGTCATAGTCCGTTGTTAGTTTTAAGACATCCCGGTCAAGGTTAAGGACGTCATAGTCCGTGGGTTTAAGGACCCCACAGTCCGATATTAGTTTTAAGACATCCCGGTCAAGGTTAAGGACGTCATAGTCCGTTGTTAGTTTTAAGACATCCCGGTCAAGGTTAAGGACGTCATAGTCCGTAGGTTTAAGGACCCAACAGTCCGTATCAATGTGTGGTCATCGGGACCCGTCACCTCTTTGAAGACGTTGAGGAATTACAATGCCAAGTATCAAAGGACTGAAGAGATGTACCCTTAAACCGGGATAGATTAAATAGTCTTTGGCCCAATTTGGAACCAAGACTAATTAATCATATTATGAGCTCATTGGCTCAGTTAAGTCTGAATTGAGGACTTATGGCCAGCTTGGGCTAAGTCCAATCATGCTTAGGATGTGGGCCCTCTGTTGGTCCATTGAAGGAGAGGCTTTGCCTCTGGAAACTTAGCCAATTGGGCTAAAGCTAGTGTTAAACACTAGAGACCAACAGTGTTGAACACTGGGAATGAGATTGACAAACTGATGTTAAACGCCAAAAGATAATCGGTGTCACATACTAGCAACAAGGCTTTCAAATTAGTGTTAAACACTGAAGCAGGTCAGTGTTAAACATTGGCCAGAGAGGTTTCAAGTTAGTGTTTAAACACTAAAGAAAATCAGTGTTAAACACTGGAAAGAGAGATTCCAAATTAATGGTAACCGAAATTTAATTTAGTGTTAAACACTAAGAAATTTAGTGTTAAACACTGCAAAGAGAGAGTTTCAATTAGTGTTAAACACTAAAGCAAATCAGTGTTAAACACTGGATACAGAGCTTTCGATTTAGTGTTAAATACTAAGGCAAGAGGGGTCACGTGGTAGCACGTGAGAGCGCCCTCTCTTTATTTGTTCTGCCGAGAGTATTGAGTATTTTGGAGCGTCACGTGCTGTCACGTGATGGGCATTCAAGTGTTCGTCTGTTAGAGCTTCTGCTAGGGGTCACGTGGGGCACGTAAGGAGTTTTCTCAAAACCCTTCTCTGTGGACCTTTTCAGGGGTCACGTGGTAGCACGTGACCCTGTTTCTTTGCCTGTTTGAAGATGAGTTTATCTTTTTAAGAATTAAATTCTTCATAGGGTTAAACCCTAGCAATAAACTTCCTGTTTTCTTCTGAAGGATCATATTCTTAGATAGAGTTGAACTCTAACTTGTCTTCTGTAAGAATTGAATTCCCATACATGTGAGGAATTAGGTTCCTGTTATTTTAACAGATTTGAGTTTTAAATAGGGTTAAACCCTGGTTCTGTTCATTTGAAGGAATTAAATTCCTGTGACATAGGGTTAAAACCTAATTTTATTTTAAAGGAATTAAATTCCTACGAGAATTAAATTCTCAAACTTCCATTTCCTCCCTATGCTTTGGATCTGCATGGCAGGATCTCAACCCAATGAGAATTAAATTCTCAATTCAAGGGAAGATGTGCACTTTGCAGATCCTCCACTAAAGAGAGAACTAAGTTCTTCTTTTTAATATAAGAATTAAACTCTTTCAAGAATTAAATTCACTTTTTTTTCTTTAAAAGCTTTCTCTTTCTTACCTAGGGTTTTCTTTTGCAGAAGATCAAATTCTTCCAAAGTCTCAAGGCTCTCTCTCTCTCTTTTTTCTATCTCTTTGTATATCGATCTCTGTATATGTCTCTCTCCCTTGGCTCCTATTTATAGGAGAAGGAGCAGAATCAATTAGTTTCGATGAATCATTCATTGAGGGATCTGATTTGTATTCATTAGAGATTTGATTTGCATTCATCATTTATTTGGACCTTTGGATTATTAGGTGAATTTTATTCACCATTGGATTTTAAATCCAAAGATATTCTTTTGTTGTTTCGGTTAGATTTTAAGGTGAAATCTTTCCAAGTTCAAGATTTTTCCATAGATAGGTGATATTTAATCACCTTTAAATCTTTAATCCAATCGGTTTCAAATAATCATTCCCTGTTGGAAAGATTCGAATGCTGTTCAGAATTTAATTCTGTTAAATAGAGAGGCTTTGAAAGCCGGTCACGTATGGCCACGTGACCCCTGGTCACGTGTAGGCACGTGACCCCTGGTCATGTGTACGCACGTGACCCCTGGAACGGGCCTTTCTTCTCCTTTTGCGCTCTGTTCTCTGGCCGTTGCTCAGCCATCACGTGTCAACACGTGACCCCTGGTCACGTGTGAGCACGTGACCCTTTTCTAGAGCCTTTTCTTTGATTTAATCAAGGAGCTGAATCTGCCTTTGCCGCTGCTTTTAATTGTCACGTGCCAACACGTGACTGCTGGTCACGTGGTAGCACATGATGCCTCTTCCGTAACTTTCCTGATTTTAAATCAGGAAACAAATGCCCCCACAGCGTTGTTCTCACGTGTCTGCACGTGAGTGCAATGCTGTCACTTTTGTGACCGTTGGATTCCTCTAGGGATTTGGGGAGATGAAGCGTCTCCATCTCATCCTATAAATACCCATGTCCTTTTAGAAGAGCCTCCACTTTGCTCATCTTCTTCCTTTGAGAACTTTTTCCTTGAGATTTTAATTCTCTTCTTCCAGAGCTTAGTTCTCTGTCTTGAAAACTTTTCAGAGTCTAACTCTGTTTGCCCGATTCCTCTTCTTCAGGTAATCATCTTGAGTGGTCGAAGAACATTTTATACATAAAATTCTCTGGACTTTAAATCCATTTCAAGGGTTTCACTCCTTTTTTAACAAAGAACCCATTTTTCTTCAAGTTCTTTAACCAAAATATGAGACCTCTTAACCTCCAACAGTAGATCTCTTAGGGTTTAGATGATCCTTTGGGGAATGATGGTGATAATCCATAGAGTTTAACCCCGTTCTCAGAAAACATGTTTCTGGGAGTTTAATTCCCTTTCTCTCAATAAGGAATTTAATTCCTATGAAGAACTCGGTTTCTTCGCATGGAGGCTTCCCAGGGTCTCTTTGCCCTAGTTTGTCCTTCTGTAATTAATGGAACAGAAGCTTTGTAACAATTCTCATGACTTTTATTTCAGATATCATGGATGCCCATTTGTATGGTCTTGAGGAAATCATTTCCTTCGGGAACATTCGCGCATTGGGTCGCAGTCAGAACCAGGAGTTCACCAATGCTCAATGCGCCAAGATCATGAGCCGCTTCGGCGAGTACAACCATCGGCTACTCCCCCGTCACTCTTCTCTTCTGAGAATGATCGTGCTGGCTATCTGGGAGGTACTCCCTCTTTTTTGTACCGGCGTACCGCTCAGGGCCTTAGACACTGCTGAGGATAAGGTACATTCGGTGTACCTGATGAGCTTGATTTCAAAGAGGAGGTGAGATCGCCTCATTGATCTCTTGCATCAGGCCTGATCAGTCGAAAATATTGCATATTTTAGTCGGCAATTTCCTCATCATTTGCATCCATATAGAAGTGTACGGTATTCATAATTCACATATTAGCAAATCGGTCGCAAAATATTAGATTACATGTATTCGACCTTAAAACCGGCATTTCTAGGGAAATTGACTGCATTGCATTACATAGCATATTTTCTATATCTTGCAACCCGTGTTTCGAAGTCTGTGCAGGAAAAGAGAAGCTTGCTCGATCATTACATTGCTCGACCATTACAATTGCTCGTAAACTCACTGAACTCAAATCTGGTATCAACACAGAAGGGAAACTGCAATTCAAAACATCAGAGAAAAGCCCAAACAGCAGTACCAAGCTTCAGCAGAAGACCCAGACCCCAAAGCTTCAACATGGCCGCGTATCCGCGGCCATAGCCTTTCTAAGGCCGCGGATCCGCGGCTACTTGATGACTTCATCTCTTAAGTTTTGGTGCACAACTCCTGATTCAGCTCCTACAGTTCAGAAAGACATCCAAAGTTCCAGAAAACTCCAGAGACTTCTACCAGATCAGCAAACACCTTGAGTTACATTACATTAGCCTAATCATTCTAGAACTTTCCCTAAACCCTAGCTTAAACCCTAAGCTAACTCCTAACAAACTCCTTCTAGAAACTCTTCAACAAACTTTGGGAGGGAAAGTTCTAATTCAAACCTAAACCTAGGGTTTGGGAGTTCTATAAATAAGACCCTAGGCTCATTGTAAGAAAATTATTCAACCTTGGGAATTATTCATCCAATTAGTGAATCAATCCCATTCTTCATCTCCTTCTTCCTCAAGTTTAGTGAGAGAGCTTGTAGGAAACCCTAACCCTAATTCCAAGCCAACATCAAGAATCCCGAGTACCCATTAAGCAAGAAGCCCTACAACCTTTAGGAGCGGAGCCGATTTCAACGGAGCAAGCGATCCGAAGCCGATCCACGACTCACGAAGCCGAGCGACGCCCGATCAACAATCTAGATTCTTCTTCTTGTAGTTCTTGAAGCAAATGTAATCAAAATTGTTGAGATCAATAAAGGTGATATTCTTTTATCTTGTTTTCTTTAAATTCCGCATCATGTTATCTTTACAAATCTTTAATATTGTCTTTGTGGTGATGTGTGAATAAAACTCCGCTCGTCGAGGAGTCGAGACGGATAATAGAATGATGATGTAACATAGCTTTAATCGATTCTTGATTCCCACGAGTTTTGTAAACCCTAGCTAGTTCAAGAAACGACGACCCATTTCGTTTCGATGCTTTCTTGATTGACATCGATCGAAATTGGGGAGTTACGATCGTTTCTTGAATTTGGTAGAGGCTAGAAAAGGAATGATATCGACGAAAGAACAAGGGTTATAGGATGAAACCCTAGTTTCACGAGAAAGCCCCAACTCTCGTCGATCATCATCAATCTAGTATCAATCCTTCGAAGGACAAGAACACGATATCTTTAGATTACATCACGTCTATTGATCCTATCGATTCCTACGAGCCTCTCTTATATTCTTGATTGTTGATTGGAAATATTATCGAAACACCGATTCTTGATTGTTTATAGTTTCTTGATTCTTGCATAAAGAATAGTGACACTCGAATACAAATCATTCTTGAATCATGTTTTCTTTTATTGTTGCTTAACTTTTCATTTCAAACGTATCGAAATACAAGTGAATCGTGCAATCCCTATGGACGATCCGCACTCACTACAAACTACATCCGACACCGTAGTTTGATTGCGGTCAAAATAGTTTTTGGTTGTGAAGTTCTTTACAAATTTCTCTATATACTACACAACGGGAAAAACGATCAATCAAGGCCTTTCAGTAGTCAGCCATACTTGCTGCCTATCGGAGGGTGGAGGACATCCGTAAGGACCACGACGCTTGCGACCGCGAGGGGAAACATACCAGGATGGTTCGAAGCGCCTGGAAGATCTTGGACAAAGTCAAGTTTGAGTTTCTCAATCCATGCCCTGCGTCCGAGGTCTTGCCATTGTAAACATGTTTCTCTTTATTTTGTATGACCTTCTCGAAGTATGAATGATAAGTTCTATTATGTCTTTGTATGTTTGCATGCCTTTCTGTGGGATTTTATCATTTTACTATTGTTGTTGCTGAAGCTTTTAATATGCATAGTGCTATTCCATTTTTTAGTGTACGTCAAATTTGGGGCTCACGTGTTCTGCACGCGGGGTCCTTTGATGGGACTGTTCAAAATTTTTCCTTGCCATATTTTTAGTGCAAAATATCAGATGCAGAAAAGGAGCCTTGGAAATAGTTCCATCCCCCTGATTTTCGATACTTTTCCTTTTTTTTTGGCCTTGGAAATAGCTTCACCATACAAGATTTTCCGCGCTCAACACTTAATGTACCTCTTTATATCTGAGGCCATAGCCTTCTCTTTCCTTCACAGAGAGATTTATTTTTTCATTTTGGTGTAATTTGTCTTGAGAGACAACTTAGCGCCATGGCCTGCAATCGCCCTCATGCGCGTCGACAGCCATGGGAAGTTCCTATCGAGGAGATAATCCCTCGCTTCGCCGCCCGATTGGTGGATCCCCTCCTTTCCGACGACGATTACGACTCGGCAATGTATGAACTCTCGATCCGTAGGGGGTCCCCCCTCCCGATGGGGTCCCTCTGGCTCCGGATGATTCTCGCGGCCGTGCTTGCCGACATCCCTCCTCACCCGGCGGATATGACCCTGGCGATGCTCGACACGGGTGAAGAAAAGCTTGAGGGCTTTCACGAAGCGTTCCTGATTACTCAGGCTTTGAAGGATTGCTCAATTCACCTACTGAGCCAAATAAAGGCCCGGCGGGCTATTATGTCTGCTTTCGTGGATGATCATGGCGCCAATCGATGGGGAGCGACTCCTCGCGAGAACCGTCGCTTTGATGTGTTAGAGAAAGCAGAAAGGGAGATGGAGAATTTTGTTCTCTGCTTTGTTAACCCTTGTGCTATTGATTCCGTGTTTGGTGACCTTTTCCCGCTAGCGTAGCATATTTAAATTAGTCCCCTTTTTTTGTATGCTTTATGCTGAACTTCCATTTAGGCTCGGTGCTCGTATGTATATTTTCGCTTGCATAAATAAACTTTGTGTTCTCCTTATAAGAGCTTTCTTTAATTATCAACACTATCATCATGTCGCATGCACATTAAAGCCTCGAATATTATTTCTTTTCTGGATGTTCATACGATTGCGAACACATGCTCGCTAGGATAAACGACGGAAATTTTCTCGTCGCTTTTCATACCAGGTAATGTGAGCGCGTTTTAAATTGATCATTGCTGTCGAATGGGAACCCACTTATACGGTCTTGAGCGTGTTTGTCCCGTTTCCAAAGTTGCGGTCGCGAAAGTGAACTTAAGTGGCCTGACAAGGCGACACGTGGCGAACACATTGTTGCGCGAGAAAAGGGCTCGGCCGCGAATTCTCGGAGAGGGGGCTAGTTTCCAAGGCGCTGAGTGAGCTTCACGCTAATCTTACCGCCAAGGCCAACAAAGCATATGAACTCTGGCGGGTGCTTCAAGAGTCTATCAGGGAAGTGGTGACCCTTGATAAAGCTCCCACGTTCACTCGCGAGAGGGTCGAGGCTCACAAGGCCACCGAGAGAGAGATTGAAGGTCGGCTCACTTCGTACCAGGCCCAGCAGGCTCAGGCTGAGGCCCGTCTTCTGGCGATCCTGAATCATGAAGCCGTGGCCCAGCAAAAGCAGGATGAGCTAGCGAAACTGCTAAATTGCCCGCCGGCTTGAAAAAACTTGTATCTTTTCCTTTTCTTTTTGTACATACTCATGGATGAGAGTATTTTCTTTTTGTTCTTTCATGAATTGTACTTTGTATCCATTTTGGTTTATGAATAAAAGATAACATTTTCCTCTCAATGGTGTGTCTCTTTTCATTGAATGTGTTTTGCGGACAATTTATCTTGATCTCTTTGCAGGGCAGCGATGGCTTAGGATTCAGGGTTAAGATCTGCTTCCTAAGATTTTTGCGCTTTATGAGCCACGAGGGTCTCATAAAGAGTTTTTCTCCCTATGGGTCAAGAGGATCCCGTAGGTGTAAGTTCTTCTTAAGAATCGTGAGGGCTGTTAAGCGGGTTTTCCCTTGAGAGTCGTAAGGATCTCACAAGAGAGTTTTTCTTCATTACTGGACGTGAGGACCTGCAAGTGCTGGATGTGGTCACCCTTATCCGTGTTTTACGGGGTCAGGGGTTGCTCAAGGTATCGTAGTTTAAAGACGTCGCGGTCAAGGTTAAGAACATCATAGTCCGTGGATTTAAGGACTCCACCGTCCGATATTAGTTTTAAGACATCACGGTCAAGGTTAAGGACCTCATAGTCCGTGGATTTAAGGACTCCACAGTCCGATGTTAGTTTTAAGACATCACGGTCAAGGTTAAGGACCTCATAGTCCGTGGATTTAAGGATTCCACAGTCCGTTGTTTGGTTGCAGAGACCCGTCACCTCTTTGAAGACGTTGAGGAATTACAATGCCAGGTATCAAAGGAGCGAAGAGATGTACCCTTAAACCAAGGTAGAATCAGTACAGAATCAGGCTGGTTGATCGGTAGTTTTAAGACATTACGGTTGAGGTTAAGGACGTCATAGTCCGTGGATTTTTAGGACTCCACAGTCCGGTGTTTGCTCTGGATGCTTCACACAGGTTCACTGCCGTGCTTGGCGAGGACCAGGCTCCGCTATGGATGCTTCACACGGGTTCACTGCCGTGCTTGGCGAGGACCAGGCTCCGCTCTGGATGCTTCACACAGGTTCACTGCCGTGCTCTGCGAGGACCAGGAATTTTGAACTAGATGCTTCACACGGGTTCACTGCCGTGCTCGGCGAGGACTAGGCTCCGCTCTGGATGCTTCACACGGGTTCACTGCCGTGCTCGGCGAGGACCAGGATCCGCTCTGGATGTTTTCCGCGGGGTCAAAGAGTGACGTTATCCGCGTTCCACGTAACCAGGAATTTTGCACTAGATGCTTCACACGGGTTCACTGCCGTGCTCGGCGAGGACTAGGCTCCGCTCTGGATGTTTTCCGCGGGGTCAAAGAGTGACGTTATCCGCGTTCCACGTAACCAGGAATTTTGCACTAGATGCTTCACACTGGTTCACTGCCGTGCTCAGCGAGGACTAGGCTCCGCTCTGGATGTTTTCCGCGGGATCAAAGAGTGACGTTATCCGCGTTCTACGTAACCAGGAATTTTGCACTAGATGCTTCACACGGGTTCACTGCCATGCTCGGCGAGGACTAGGCTCCGCTCTGGACGTTTTCCATGGGGTCAAAGAGTGACGTTATCCGCGTTCCACGTAACCAGGAATTTTGCACTAGATGCTTCACACGGGTTCACTGCCGTGCTCGGCGAGGACTAGGCTCCGCTCTAGATGCTTCACACGGGTTCACTGCCGTACTCTGCGAGGACCAGGATCCGCTCTGGATGTTTTCCGCGGGGTCAAAGAGTGACGTTATCCGCGTTCCACGTAACCAGGAGTTTTGCACTAGATGCTTCACACGGGTTCACTGCCGTGCTCGGCGAGGACTAGGCTCCGCTCTGGATGCTTCACACGGGTTCACTGCCGTGCTCTGCGAGGACCAGGATCCGTTCTGGATATTTTCCGCGGGGTCAAAGAGTGACGTTATCCGCGTTCCACGTAACCAGGAATTTTGCACTAGATGCTTCGCACGGGTTCACTGCCGTGCTCGGCGAGGACTAGGCTCCGCTCTGGATGCTTCACACGGGTTCACTGCCGTGCTCTACGAGGATCAGGATCCGCTCTGGATGTTTTCCGCTGGGTCAAAGAGTGACGTTATCCGCGTTCTACGTAACCAGGAATTTTGCACTAGATGCTTCACACGGGTTCACTGCCGTGCTCGGCAAGGACTAGGCTCCGCTCTGGACGTTTTCCACGGGGTCAAAGAGTGACGGTATCCGCGTTCCACGTAACCAGGAATTTTGCTGATTGTATCCGCATTTCACGGGATGGAGGTTTGACTGTTGGTGACATGTATATCGCCGAGCCATGGAACTAGGGGTTGCCGCTGCTCCGCTTTGTTTGAAGTTGTGTCCGTCGTTACGAGACGAGTGTTGGGATGATCTCTAGGTCGCTTGCGGCCCGTCGAGATTTAGCTTCTTTCTTTGATGAAACCTGGGGGGAAGTATGTTCACTTCTTTGTTTACGCCCTTGGATTGTATACAGGGTGTGATGGAACATCGCCTGTAGGGCATGAATTTCATTTTCATTTTATTTCTTTTTCTGCGATGCTCTATCATTTTAGCTTTTATATCGCGAAGGTCGCGATTGCCCCATCATTTCGGCTATTTTTCGCGGTGCCCAATCATTTCGGCTATTTATTTATTTTCTACTCGCTGCTTTTTATTGCAAGTTGCTCCATCATTTCGGCTATTTTTCATGCATACATTTCTACTTGCTGGTTTTTATTGCAAGTTGCCCCATCATTTCGGCTATTTCGTATGCATGTGTGGCTCGCTAGCCTTTTCGCTGCAAGCTTGGATTTTAGACACCGATTTCGGCATCAGCACCGCTACAACTGGGACGTTGCCCGGAGCGAATCATCATTTGCCTCTGTCAATGTTGAACAAAGGTAGCTTAGCAAACAGGGTTAAGGATCCTGTCGACTAAGGCTTTTGACTTCATGAGCCGTAAGGGTCTCACAAAGGTATTTCTCCCTACAAGTCGTGAGGATCTTGTAGGTGTGTTTTCTCCTCGGGAATCGTGAGGATTCCTTAGTGCGTGTCCTCTTGCGAGTCGTAAGGATCTTACAAAAAGGTTTTCTCCTTATAAGTCGTGAGGACTTACAGGGGTTGTCTGCCATATGAACATATCCCTAGCCACGGATGGGACTTTGTTAGGGAAATATTTATTCGCACCCGTGGATTGTATACAAGGGTCAGTATAAGCCGCTTGTAGGGCAATATCGAAGGTTGTGGGGGGTTTGCTTAAGAACAGGTTTAGGTTTCTGTAACTTAAGGTTTTCAAATCTTATGAGCCGTGAGGGTTCCATAAGAGAGTTCTCCTTACGAGTCGTGAGGATCTCGCAAGTGTAATTTCTCCTTAGGAATCGTGAGGACTCCTAAGTGTGTTATTCCCTTGTGAGTCGTAAGGATCTCACGCGGGTAGTTTCTCCTTACAAGGTCGTGAGGGCCCTGTAAGTGTCTTTTAACGAGGTTGCGCCCTTTCGGGTTTTCACAAACACTCGCCGGTAGCCCTGCTGTTTTTACTCACGGAGCCCTTTCGGGTTTTCATCCGTGCCCATTTTGCTTATGGACATACCGTTTTTATTTTTATTTTTATATCTATAATTTTTACGAGGTCGCGCCCTTTCGGGTTTTCACGAACACTCGGCTGTAGCCCTGCTGTTTTTACTCATGGAGCCCTTTCGGGTTTTCATCTGTGCCCTTTTTACTTATGGACATACCGTTTTTATTTTTTTTTATTTTTTTTTTATATATCGGCTTTGAGGTATTGCAATCCACCGTAGTTTATTGACGTCTCGGTCAACGGCTAGTTTTAGGACATAGTGGTCCATTTTTAGTTTAAGGATGTTTCGGTCCGCCGTTAGTTTAAGAACGTTTCGGTCCGCCGTTAGTTTAAGGACGTTCCGGTCCGATATTAGTTTAAGGACATTTCAGTCCCCTTTTAGTTTAAGGACGTTTCGGTCCGATGTTAGTTTAAGGACATTTCGGTCTGCTGTTAGTTTAAGGACGTTTCGGTCCGATGTTAGTTTAAGGACGTTTCGGTCCGCCGTTAGTTTAAGGACATTTCGATCCGATATTAGTTTAAGGACATTTCGGTCCGCCGTTAGTTTAAGGACGTTTCGGTCCGATATTAGTTTAAGGACATTTCGGTCCGCCGTTAGTTTAAGGACGTTTCGGTCCGATGTTACGGATGCTGGTTACTACCTAGAGTTCGGGCTTAGGAAGATAGCGAGCGGACATAGTCGTCGTCATCTATCATTGACCTAGACCTTGACCCGTTAAACGTAGTATTTCTTCAGGAAGCGACCGTTCACTGGCCTGAAAGGCCTTTCACCGTGCATATCCATGAGTAGATACGCTCCACCATGGTAGACCTTGTCTATGATGTATGGGCCTTCATAGTTTGGCTCGAATTTTCCCCGCTTGGCGCGATTGGGGATCATAGGTCTTCTGACAATTAGCACAAGTTCGCCTTGGCGGAACGTCCTCGACCTGGTCAATCTTTCGTATGAGCGCGTCATCTTTGCTTTGTAAGCCTCCAGATTTTGTTGTGCTATGAGCCGGGTCTCATCAAGGGCATCAAGCTCCTCAAGCCGGAGGTGAGCATTTTCTTCGTCCGTCAGTTCATAGTGGACCGCCACTCGTAGAGAGGGTAACTCTATTTCAAGGGGGTGTACTGCTTCTGTACCAAATACCAATGCGTACGGCGTTCTGTTCGTGGCCGTTTTGAACGTAGTTCGGTATGCCCAGAGAGCCTCCTGCAGTTTTTCGTGCCAGTCCTTCTTATTTCGGGACACCGTTTTCTTTATGATTTTCGTCAAGGTCTTGTTGAAGGCCTCGGCGAGACCGTTAGCTCGCGGATTATAAACTGAGGAATACCTCCAGTCTATATTATGTTGTTGCGCAAAGCGGCTGATCTTGGGACTTCTGTAGGCTGGCCCGTTATCAGAAATAATCCGCCGCGGAGTTCCAAACCGATAAATGACGTGCGTCTTGAAGAAATGAAGAATATTTTCTTTCTTTCACTTCCCTTAATGGTACTGCTTCCGTCCATTTAGAGAAGTAATCAGTCGTTGCCAGGATAAAACGATGTCCCCTGGATGACGCTGGTTCGATGGGGCCGATTATGTCAGTTCCCCACATTTCGAATGGCCAGCTAGACACCGTTGGATGTAGTGGATTTGGATGTTGGTGGATAAAGTCCCCATGAATCTGGCACGAGTGGCATTGCTTCGCATACTCGAGGCAGTCCTGGATCATCGTGGGCCAATAATAACCCATTCGTTTGATCTTCAATTTCATCTTCGGGCCTGCTTGGTGAGAACCGCAGAGTCTGTCGTGAACTTCCTGAACGACCCTTTTCTCTTCGACAGGTCTCAGGCATCTCAACCACAAAGAATCGAATGACCTTTTATACAGAGTATCGTTGACGAAGGCGAAAGATAGAGCTCGTTTCATGAGCTGATATCTTGAAGACGCTTCTTCGGGCATTCGGTGGGACTTAAAGTAGTCTATGAAAAACTCCCTCCAGTCCTCAGCCTTCTCACGGTCTTTTATTTGTAGGGTTGTCTTCTCAATTGCTCCCTTCTCTTCGGATGATTCCGGAGATATTTCTGCTGGGGAAAGCACCCGACGGCTTTGCACCACGATTTTAACGTCATCAAGGTCCTCGTCAGCCAGTTCTTTAGCGAGCTTGGCCAACGCGTCTGCTTTGCTATTTTCCGCGCGTGGTATGCTTTCCAGATTATAGGAGGGGATTTGGGTCAACAGTTGTTGCACCTTTTCACCGTACTTCACCAACTTCGGTTTGCACGTTTGGTAGTCGCTGTTTACTTGGCTGACGACCAGTTGAGAATCTCCGTATATGAGGAGGTTTTCAATTCCCATGTCGATGGCAATCTCGAGGCCTGCTATCAAGGCTTCATATTCGGCTTCGTTATTCGTCCTCGGCTCTGTCAAGGAGAAAGCGAAGCGCATTATCCCTCCTTGTAGAGCTACGAAGATGAGGCCTACCCCCGATTTGATCATTGGGGTACTTTGTTTGCGCTTTTTTACGGAGGACGGTCCATCGAAATAAAGCTCCCATCGGGTATTACCACCGTCGATCGCATCAAACACATGTTCGTCTGGAAAATCGCAATTCATAGGAGAACCGGCAGGTACTGGATGCTCAGCAAGGAAGTCGGCGATGGCTTGGCCTTTCACTGCCTTAAGAGGCTGATAGGTTATTGAAAACTCCATCAGGAGCAGGGCCCTTTTAGCGAGTCTCCCTGTCAATATGGCTTTTGACATTAAATATTTTAGGGGGTCCACCTTTGATATAAGACGGACTTCATGTGCCAATGCATAGTGCCAGAGTTTTTTTTATCGCAAAGATCAATGCCAGGCAGTGTTTTTCGATAGGGGGTAATTGCTTTCTGCCCCCAGAAGAACTCGGCTTAAATAGTAGAGCGCTCTCTCCTTCCCTTGGTCGTTTTCTTGCGCCCATAATGCGCCTAAGGAACCTTCGAGGGCTGTTGTATATAAGATAAGGGGCTTTCCCTTGACCGGAGCAGCCAGCACTGGCGGGTTCTGCAGGTATTGCTTGATTTCATCTAGCGCGCTCTGGCATTTTTGGTCCCAGACGAACGGAGTTCCCTTCTTCATCAGGTGACTGTAAGGACGGCACTTGCCTGACAGGTTGGCGATAAATCGCCGGATATACGCGAGCTTCCCTTGGAGAGACCGCAGCTGTTTGAGAGTCCTTGGCGGTGGCATTTCCATGATCGTCTTGATCTTAGATGGATCTATTTCGATACCTCGGTGTCGGATGATGAGTCCCAGGAATTTACCCGAGGGAGACTCCGAACGCGCATTTGAGGGGATTCATCTTCAAATTATATTGCCGAAGGCGTTGAAATACGGTCTTCAGATGTTCTAAATGCTCTTCATGTGACATGCTCTTTACTACGAGGTCGTCGATATAGCACTCGACGATTTCATGTATGAGATCATCAAAGATCTTTGTCATGGCCCTCTGATAGGTGGCACCGGCATTTTTTAATCCGAAGGGCATGACTTTGTAGCAGAATATGCCCAAAGGAGTCCGGAAAGCGGTGTGCTTCTGGTCTTCGGGATGCATCTTTATCTGATTGTACCCTGATGAACCGTCCATGAAAGAGAAAACCTCGTGAGTGGACGTGTTATCTATCATCAGCTCGGTTACCGGTACTGGGAAATCGTCCTTCGGGCAGGCTTTATTGAGATCCCTGAAGTCCACGCATATGCGCACCGTCCCATTTTTCTTCATTACCGGGACGATGTTGGCATTCCAGTCAGGATATTGGACTTCTTGGATAAATCCAGAATCGATCAGCTTCTTGATTTCGGCGTTGATGCTCATCTCGAGCTCGAGTCGCATCCTTCTCGGCGCCTGCTTGACTGGCTTGATAGCCGGGGATATTGCTAATTTATGCACAGCAATCTCTGGATCTAATCCCGGCATCTCGGAATAGTTCCACGCGAAGCAATCTCTATGCTGTAGAAGCACGTCCTTTAACGCAGCTATCCTTTCTTCAGATAGCAGCTCGCTGACGAATGTCGGTCGCGGATCGTCTGCCGATCCCAACACAATCCTCTTGAGGTTATCTGCAGTAGTATGTATGCCATCTTCCAGTTCTTTCGGAGCCGGTGGCAATTCTTAGATTACCTCATTGTCATTGTTTTTGAAGCACCAAAGGAACTCATCTATATCCTCGGGCTCTTCTTTTAATATTGTAATCATGTGACAGGTGCGAATCTGTTTCCATGATCGATGTGGCTCTGGTTCTGCTCTTGCGGCTTTGGGTTCGTGCTTTTGTGGCGGCGTTACCCTTCAGCTGCTGGATAAAGCAAACCTGCCCTGCTGGTACTGGTCTTTGACCCAGTTCTTGAAGGTGAAGCAGTCTTCGATAGGGTGTCCTATGGCTCGGTGATAAGAGCAATAACCCGAATGAGAAACTTTGTTAGCTTGCTCAGGGTGCTTAGACTCCGGAAGCGCGATCATTTGATGTTTTATAGCGAGCTCGAGTAACTTCTTCGTCTTGTCTCGGGGGAAGGAATACGCTCGACTCATCTTCTTTATGAGGGACAAATCCGGGCCGCGCAATACCCGATCACATGACTCTCTAATCCTGCGTCGTTGTTGTCGGCTCCTCTTTCCGCTTCTTGACTTACTTCTGCCTCTGCGTCAGGCCTTTTGTACAGCGGGTTGACAGGGAGGAGCATCTTTGTCTTTTGCAGCCTGTTGAAACAGACGTTGCGTCCTGGCCTTCTCGTAGATGGCCATATCGCGGTTGTGGTCTTCCCGAGCTTTTTGACCTGCTTTCCTGATAAGCTTGTCCACTTGTTCTTCAAATGACGGACTCGGCACTTTGCTCGCGGGATCCAGTTTTGACGAGGGCTTAGCATTCCCCGACAGGGTATCCTCCTCCTCATCGAAGTTATATATGGCGTAGCTGCCGTGGACTCGCTCCCGTTTCCCGGATCTCATATATCTAAGCCCAAGTGTTTCCATTCTCCCGTTGGGCAATTTGAGCTGAGTCCCAGGGACATCCTAAATCCTGTTATAGAATCGAGCTTGTTGGATAGTCTGTTTTAAGGGTACCCCTTGGCGCTTCAATAGTCTTTTCAACCCGTCTGTGTAGTATCTGGGCAAACGGATGGGTTGAAGTTTGTCAGGTGCAGAATCCGCGCCATGCCAGATCTCTCTCTCCACTCTTGTTTCCGAGGATCGATAGAACAGGATCGCCTTTTCACCCTTTTGCCTGGGAGGGACGTAAAACGTCTGCAGGTCCTGCACATTGTAAGCTTGAAGTGCGTCGAGATCCTTTTAGTGTTCCCGCGGCACCATGGTGATTTGCAAACTCTGATCATCACTGGGGGATGCTTGTATTGACGGCCGACTGGAGAACACGACATTAACCTCATCTTCCGAGTCACTTCCGAAGATCAACATGGGGGTGGACGGTCCCGGGTTGTTGCGTCGAGATGGTCCAGCGTAAACTATTTCTTCTTCTTCTTCGGTATCGCTCCCGAAAATAGGGATGGTAGCGACGGCTTTGTTCTCCGGCTTGCGACACTTTTCTGTATCCTCGAAGTCTGGCAAAAAGTACTTTGCATCTTCGTACTTGCGGACTTCGTTCACGGAGAATGGGTTCAGCTCTCCTGTTACGGTATACTCGAAACCATCCTTAAAGTACTTCATACACTGATGCTGTGTAGAAGGGATGACGTTGTACTCGTGTAACCAAGGACGACCGAGCAAGGCGTTGTAGCAGGTCTTGGCGTCAATGACGTGAAACTTGATGTCCGTGACGAGCAGTCCGAAGCGTAATGTTAGTATTACAGATCCGAGAGTCCGTGATGATTGGGAGTCGAAACCGGAGATGGTAATTTTGTCACGAGCGAGGTGCTGCACGCTCATGCAGATTTTCTTCAACATCCGAACATTAAGGAGATTGACGGAGGATCCATTATCCACCAGGATCTTGCCTATCTTGATATCATGGCAGTATCCAGAGACATATAGGGGACGGTTGTGGTCGCACGTCCCGAGAAGAAGGTCTTCGTCACTAAAAGTGATGTCGGCCGTGTGCACTTCTTCCAGTTCATCCTTCATCCTTCATGCGGCGAGGAAGGCTTGGAATTGCTCGGGTTCTTGTAACGCCTTGATTAATGAATCTCGCGCTTCTTTTGATAATAGGAGGGCATCGAGAATGCTGAGCTGAGAAGGTAGCTTCCTTAGGTGCGCTAGGATGTTGTAGTCTACCTTACCTTGCCTGGGAGGGTCCTTGGCAGTCAGCTCTTTCATGACTTGGTCATCTAAGGCGATATCCCCAGTGACCTTTTCCTTTCCCTTATCTTTTCTATTTGCGGGCCCGAGATTCTTTTTCGGGAGCGTGCGATTGCGCAGCTGAATGTTCTTGCAGGCCTCCGGTTCTTCCTCTTTCCCTAAGACGGACTCTTTAAAGAGAGGGCCCAAAGCCATTTCCTCATCAGAGTCTCTCCCAAAGGTGAGAACTTGTGATCCTCCGGCGTCGACCATGTAACAGCTGTCGGTAGTTCTTTTGTGCCTGTCGGTTGTACTTCTTTGCTCCCGACGAGTTCTGCGTTTCATGCGCTTAAAATGTTGCCGGTGAGCAACATATCCCTTCCACCATATCCTAAAGGCGTCGTACTCCTCCGTAGGTTGTGAAATTTTCCGATGATATGAGCAATAATTAGGGTGCCTCTCCACCCCATCGAACGCGTTCTCTTCCGAGGGTGGTAGCTTCATTCCCATCGACATGGCTTTGGCAAACCTTTTCCTCATCTTCAATATGTTTTTATCCACATCGGGTGTCTTTTGATCTGGCGGGAGTGCTTTGACTCTTTCGTTTAGTCGCTTGCGTTTGGCTCCTTCCGATGCAGCCATCTCACGCTCCTGATCGGCTTTACTTTTCAAATGAATCTCGTCTAGAAAGGCGTCGATCATTTCATCTGTTGGCCATACAAGTTCTGGCTCAGGCTGTGCCTCCAGTTTCTCAGTGCCAGGAGTTTTCTCATCTTCCGAGTGGGAAATCACATGACAACTCGCCACATATCCCTCGGATTCATCCGATGAGCTCTTTCCATCATCTTCCTCCTGAAAGACGTGGTTGAGGAACTCTTGTAGCGTGACGGGAATCCGCGCTTTTTGATTGTACTCTTCCAGCGCGTCGATCTGTTTCTGTAAATCCGTGCGCTTGTCTCCAGGCTTCACGGGCTTCTTAGATTTCTTCTTCTTTTTCTTCGAAGATTTTGACGGTTGGGTGTGAGTACTTGGGCCATTACCACCGCTCCTCGTAGTTGGACGCGGCTTCAGCATCTCTTTGATGATTTGAGGTTCAAGCGGGTTCTTCCATTCGACTGCTGGGCACGCATGAAGATCACTCAGCATCTTTCTGGTTTTAGCCGATAACACGACTTCCCATGGAGCTTCCTCAATGAAAGAACAGGTTGCCCCCGGTGTGTCTGCTTTCTTAGGAGTATGCGGCTGTGGCGGATTCACCTTCCACTTTTCGGACAGCGCAAACTTTTCCTGGAGGTATTGATCCTCAATCCATCCTTTGAAGACGAAGCAATCCTCAATCGGGTGGCTTACCGTTTGATGGTAAGGGCAATAATTGGGGTTATTCACCTTAGTGGGTTATGGCGGTCGCCTTGGATTTGGCAAGTTTATAAGTCTGTTGCGTACTGCCAGCTCGAATAGCTGTTTTGTCTTATCCCGCGGGAATGAGTAGGGGCGCTTCATCTTCTCATTATAATACCGGCGTCTTTCTTCCAGTTGATCCGCCAGCTTTAGGGCACTAGGTTGCTGCTGAGCATTCACAACGAGGGTTGCCTTCCCTTTGCCCTTGTCACTCCGAAGCTCCGGCTTCGGGGAAGATGGTCTGTGACCCATCTGGTCCATCTGAGCCAACTTGTCGATTAAAGCCTGGAACGTGGTTGGCTTAAAGAACATCATAAACTGGGAGATAGTGGAATGAGGGTCTAGGGTTCCCACAAACATGCCCACCGCGGGCGCTTCCTCAATGCGTTGTTCGCATTTTGACCACAAATTTCGCCAGCGTATAGCGTACCGGACCCACGTTTCGCCTGGTTTCACCCTGGCATTAATTAATGCTGTTATCGGAGTGCGTTCGCTGGCGCTTGCGAATCGCTGGGTGAATAGCAATTCCATTTCAGCGAACGTCTTGATGGAATCATTCGGGAGTTCTGAATACCATTCGAACGCTGTTTCTGATAAGCTGCCCACGAACTGGCGAAGCAACAGTTTATCGTCATCGCCGGTATTACCGCAAAGGGCCCTGAACTGGGCAACATGTTGGTGGGGATTGCCGGCCCCCTTATACACGTGGAATTTTGGTATTGTATAACCCGGCGGATATTTAATCTGGTCGTACCAGCTCGGATATAGTCGCCCCGTTTTTACGACTTGACCAGCTGCCTCAGTCGCATGATGAACCCGGATTTGCTGGGCTATATAGTCGTCCAAGTCAGCCTTAGAGATTGTCTCCTCCTTGGCCGTTGAGAGAGCCGGTGGCGGATTTGACGTTTCTCCCTTATCGTCTTCAAGGACGATCGTAGGATCCTCAGCAGGTGGGTCTTGTTGGATCATTATTCCCACCATGTCCTAGAATAAGTGGGCTATTTGCTTTATATTGGCCGCTTGTTCTGCAGCCTCTCTATCTTTCTTTTCCAGTATCCTCCGGAGGAACTCGGCGTCGGTTTTATGTTCTTGTTGCTGATCCGAGGATGCCTCGGGGCTTTCTTTCGGCCTAGTAAGCGCGGCCATTGCGATCATCATTTCCTGGAGCTTTTGCTGTTGCTCCTGAGCTTTGGTCACCGACCGTGTAAGCGGTCTATGACCTGTGGACGCGCGGCTATCTTTTTTTCCCGACGCCATGTATACAGTGTGGGCCATCCTGCCCCCAGCCTTAGGGCGTCTGGGCTTAGCGCTTTTAGCTTTCGTTGCAGGCCCGGGGGTCCTCTCTGGCCTCTTCTTTTTATGAGCATTGGAAGTTGAGGGGGCCGTTGAAGTGGGCACCCAGACAGCGTTTCGTGGCTCAGCCTGGTGACTGACTTCCTGTAGGATTTTCAGCTTCTTGTGCTGGCGGGAGGAACTTGGATCGATCACCGAGTCTCGGGTCTGCCGCCAGACTTTATAGATTTTGGAAGACAGCCGTTGAGGAGATTGGGGCTGTTCTGGCTTTATTTCCGCGTCCTTTTTCAGCGGAAGGGGAGTCCTTTTTAGCACCGCGATAGGAGAATTCCTACGCACCTTATTTAGCATCTCAAAGCTGTTCCCAGTTGGAACGGCAGCATTAACTTCTATCGTCGGGGCTGGAGGAGTTAGCCCAGAAGGGGAGTTGCTTCCGGCCTTCCTCATTCGGTGCCAGTAGCGACGCCGAGCGTGTCGTGCTGATGGAGTCGGCTTGGTGAGGATGATAGTCTCGTCTTGCCCCCTGTGTAGGTGGGGGGTCGCTGCTGGTGTTAGCCTATTAAAGACCGATGTCCTTTGGGTAGAAGGAGCAGGAGCTGGAACAGCCAATCTTGTAAAGACCGATCCTTTGGTTGGAGAAGCCGCCTTGACGACTTCGGGAGCAGGGATGGTTATCCTCTTCGGAATAATCTTCTCTGGGATTGCAAGCTTCATTGTGGGCCCGGAGGAATTTTGGCCCAGTCTGGCGAAGACCGAGGAGCTGGACGACCCGCTGAGAGGGGCCGTGGGAGTAGCAAGTCGATCAAAGACCGACTTCTTTGACGCTTCCGGTATGGGCATTGGGATGTTAATGTTCACCGGCGGGAGAATGGTCCTAAAGAATAGACCGGTGGTAACTTGAGTCACTTGCTCCACAGGCATTGTGAATAGGGAAGCAGCCTGCGGTCCATATGCTACACCTCCAGATTAGGCGGAGCGTCGGTTGCATTTGCAGTTGGAGCAGTTCGAGCAGTTGCCAGCCATTGATCCTTTTGCTTTCTGCAGCAAACGAAACGCCAAATCTTAGTACTTCGAAACCCAAGGGCAACCATTAGCGAACCGCGATTGGTTCGCGAATCACGACACACGAATTGTGGAGTGGAAAGAGGAAAAGGTCCCACCGGGCGTGCCAGAATCTGTTCCCCTCCGAAAGACGGCCGAGACATGACGTCTCGCCTGAGATTCGGGGCAGATGCTATATGGTGCTATCCGTCTACCTCTCCGAAGATGCCAAGTTGATTTATGGCACCATGTATCGAAGGTTTAAACGGATGTGTCCGATGTAGCAGACTTCGTCAGATTCCCCCTCGATTGAAGGGTTTTTGATTGTGGGGACGCTCTTCCCTGCAGGCGCAAGCCCCTGCAGTTAATTACGCTACCGCACGGCGGTAAAAACTTTCTTCTTCTCCGGAAATTTCACTTTGTGTCGTGTGTGTTTATTTTGTGTTTGGTTGCCCTTGGATTGTATACGGAGACTGAGTTATGTCGTCGCCCGTAGGGCGTGGACTAGTCCAAATCCGTATCTTTCTTAGATTTGGGGGGGTTTGTGTTTAAGGATACGTTAGCCTAATTTGAGGCTAAGATCAACTTAAACGTTTGTTAAGGACGCGTTAGTCTAATTCTAGACTAAGATCAACTTAACGAGATCGTTTAGATCCAACAATAGAGCAATTAAGGGAGCCCTGTTGTTTAGTTTAGTGACATCATGGTCAGTAGGTAGTTTAAGGACATTGCGGTCCATAGATGGTTTAAGGACATTACGGTCCAATGTTAGTTTTAAGACGTTGCGGTCAAGATTAAGGACGTCACAGTCCGTGGATTTAAGGACTCCACAGTCCGACATTAGTTTTAAGACATCACGGTCAAGGTTAAGGACGTCATAGTCCGTTGTTAGTTTAAGACATCTCGGTCAAGGTTAAGGACGTCATAGTCCGTGGGTTTAAGGACCCCACAGTCCGATATTAGTTTTAAGACATCCCGGTCAAGGTTAAGGACGTCATAGTCCGTTGTTAGTTTTAAGACATCCCGGTCAAGGTTAAGGACGTCATAGTCCGTAGGTTTAAGGACCCAACAGTCCGTATCAATGTGTGGTCATCGGGACCCGTCACCTCTTTGAAGACGTTGAGGAATTACAACGTCAAGTATCAAATGAGTGAAGAGATGTACCCTTAAACCGGGGTAGATTAAATAGTCTTTGGCCCAATTTGGAACCAAGACTAATTAATCATATTATGAGCTCATTGGCTCAGTTAAGTCTGAATTGAGGACTTATGGCCAGCTTGGGCTAAGTCCAATCATGCTTAGGATGTGGGCCCTCTGTTGGTCCATTGAAGGAGAGGCTTTGCCTCTGGAAACTTAGCCAATTGGGCTAAAACTAGTGTTAAACACTAGAGACCAACAGTGTTGAACACTGGGAATGAGATTGACAAACTGATGTTAAACGCCAAAAGATAATCGGTGTCACATACTAGCAACAAGGCTTTCAAATTAGTGTTAAACACTGAAGAAGGTCAGTGTTAAACACTGGCCAGAGAGGTTTCAAGTTAGTGTTTAAACACTAAAGCAAATCAGTGTTAAACACTGGAAAGAGAGATTCCAAATTAATGGTAACCGAAATTTAATTTAGTGTTAAACACTAAGAAATTTAGTGTTAAACACTGCAAAGAGAGAGTTTCAATTAGTGTTAAACACTAAAGCAAATCAATGTTAAACAATGGATACAGAGGTTTCGATTTAGTGTTAAATACTAAGGCAACAGGGGTCACGTGGTAGCACGTGAAAGCGCCCTCTCTTTATTTGTTCTGCCGAGAGTATTGAGTATTTTGGAGCGTCACGTGCTGTCACATGATGGGCATTCAAGTGTTCGTCTGTTAGAGCTTCTGCTAGGGGTCACGTGGGGTACGTGAGGAGTTGTCTCAAAATCCTTCTCTGTGGACCTTTTCAGGGGTCACGTGGTAGCACGTGACCCTGTTTCTTTGCCTGTTTGAAGATGCGTTTATCTTTTTAAGAATTAAATTCTTCATTGGGTTAAACCCTAGCAATAAACTTCCTGTTTTCTTCTGAAGGATCATATTCTTAGATAGAGTTGAACTCTAACTTGTCTTCTGTAAGAATTGAATTCCCATACATGTGAGGAATTAGGTTCCTGTTATTTTAACAGATTTGAGTTTTTAACTTGGGTTAAACCCTGGTTCTGTTCATTTGAAGGAATTAAATTCCTGTGACATAGGGTTAAACCCTAATTTTATTTTAAAGGAATTAAATTCCTACGAGAATTAAATTCTCAAACTTCCATTCCTTCCCTATGCTTTGGATCTGCATGGCAGGATCTCAACCCAATGAGAATTAAATTCTCAATTCAAGGGGAGATGTGCACTTTGCAGATCCTCCACTAAAGAGAGAACTAAGTTCTTCTTTTTAATATAAGAGTTAAACTCTTTCGAGAATTAAATTCTCTTTTTTTTTCTTTAAAAGCTTTCCCTTTCTTACCTAGTGTTTTCTTTTGCAGAAGATCAAATTCTTCCAAAGTCTCAAGGCACTCTCTCTCTTTTTTTCTATCTCTCTGTATATCGATCTCTGTATATGTCTCTCTCCCTCGGCTCCTATTTATAGGAGAAGGAGCAGAATCAATTAGTTTCGATGAATCATTCATTAAGGGATTTGATTTGTATTCATTAGAGATTTGATTTGCATTCATCATTTATTTGGACCTTTGGATTATTAGGTGAATTTTATTCACCATTGGATTTTAAATCCAAAGATATTCTTTTGTTGTTTCGGTTAGATTTTAAGGGGAAATCTTTCCAAGTTCAAGATTTTTCCATAGATGGGTGATATTTAATCACCTTTAAATCTTTAATCCAATCGGTTTCAAATAACCATTCCCCATTGGAAAGATTCGAATGCTGTTCAGAATTTAATTCTGTTAAATAGAGAGGCTTTGAAAGCCGGTAACGTGTGGCCACGTGACCCCTGGTCACGTGTAGGCACGTGACCCCTGGTCACGTGTAAGCACGTGACCCCTGGAATGGGCCTTTCTTCTCCTTTTGCGCTCTGTTCTCTGGCCGTTGCTCAGCCGTCACGTGTCAACACGTGACCCCTGGTCACGTGTGAGCACATGACCCTTTTCTGGAGCCTTTTCTTTGATTTAATCAAGGAGCTGAATCTGCCTTTGCCGCTGCTTTTAATTGTCACGTGCCAACACGTGACTGCTGGTCACGTGGTAGCACGTGATGCCTCTTCCGTAACTTTCCTGATTTTAAATCAGGAAACAACACGTCTTATAAAATTCTCTTGGGACGGGCATGGCTCCACGATTACGGCATCGTTTTGTCAACTCTCCATCAATGCATGAAGTATACTAAAAATGGCGAAGAAAGACGCATTGACGGAGACATTCAACCTTTCGGTGTGCATGATGTCCGATATGATGATTCTCGGTACTTTGTGAACCTCCAAAGTGCTGAGCCACAGCTGACCAAAGACAGAACAGCCCCGAAACTCAAAAGCAAGTCTGATCCGGCTGTCACTTTCAAAAGCAGAAACCCCCATGTGTGTCCGCGTTTCGGCAGTGACATCGATGAGTCCGACGCTGTAAGTCCGTCCTTCCGTAGAACTCGCCCTCATTTCAGTAGCGATACGGACAAATCTGATACTGAAGGCCCATCCAACAGAAAAATCCGCCCTCGTTTAGGCAGTGACACTGAAGAATCAGAAGAAGAGGATCCGTCTTGCAACAGCTGTGAAAATCGGGCTATCGTGCGAACAGCGAAGCTACGAGAGACCTTCGAAGTTAAAGAAGGGTCCCTAGCCGTCAAAAGGGTGCCAGAGCAGATGTGCAGAGAGCTCGATGCATTGTCAGTCTCCACCGTGGACCAGCTGAAAACTTTCTACGTTCCCGGAAAGAAAAGCTGACAGAAGGGCATCCTATTTTATGGGTCGAATCCTGTTGTGCACCCGGACGATTTTTCTGTCGCGTGCCTTCCCTATGAGAGAGGCATAAGAGCCGTCCTCAATCTCAGATACAATGCACCCGAGATGAGGGAATATTTCAAAAGGTGTGGATGCCGGTTATATCAAACGGAGTCCGAAGCAAAGTTTTATGAAGGGCTATGGCATCCGCCTCTGGTCCGAGCGCTCATCGATGGGCAAATTCCAGATAGATGGGACATAGGTTTCATCCAGCCTGATTCCAAGGCATGCCACATGATTCATATTGGCGAAGCCGGCGAAGAGTTAAATGATGAAGACGAGCTAGCCGAGCCAGAAGAAGCCC
This sequence comes from Agapanthus africanus, assembly GCA_030015575.1. Taxonomy (NCBI): domain Eukaryota; kingdom Viridiplantae; phylum Streptophyta; class Magnoliopsida; order Asparagales; family Amaryllidaceae; genus Agapanthus; species Agapanthus africanus. The sequence goes on along the minus strand of JASDDO010000028.1, from coordinate 153,080,641 downwards.
CTCAAGAGCTCGAAGATGGCGGACAAGCAACCTTTGATGAGCTAACTGAGATCGATCTGGGAATGCCCGATAATCCAGGGCCGACCTATATCAGCTCACTCTTGTCAGAGGAAATGAAAGAGCAGATAGTAGCCCTTCTGCATGAATTCGCTGACTGCTTCGCATGGACGTACAAAGAAATGCCTGGCCTTTCCTCTGAAGTGGCCGTGCATAAGCTGGCTATATCTCCTGATGCTAACCCAGTCAAACAATCTCCTCGAAGGATGAGAAGGCAACTAGAAGAAAAGGTCATCGAGTAAACCAAAAAGCTCATCGATGCCGGCTTCATCAGGGAAGAGAAATATGCGGACTGGATCGCATGCATAGTCCCAATGAAGAAGAAAAATGGGCAGATCCGAGTTTGTGTCTATTTCGGGGACCTCAACAAGGCATGTCCTAAAGACGACTTTCCGCTATCGGTCATGAAAATGATGGTCGATGACACCTCAAATTACGAGCTGTTCACCTTTATGGTTGGCTCGTCTGGATATAATCAGATCAAGATGTCGCCTGAGGATGAGAAACACACAGCATTTCGAACCCCGATCGGAATATACTACTACAAAGTGATGCCGTTCGGACTGAAGAACGTAAGTGCTACATACCAAAGGGTAATGACCAATATATTTGATGACCTAATTCATAAAGTTGTCGAATGTTATGTTGATGATCTGGTCGTCAAGACTAAAGCCAAGGCCGATCACATCCAAGATCTTAGGATCGTTCTCACCAGACTGAGGGAGTACGATCTGAAAATGAATCCTCTGAAGTGCGCTTTTGGCATGTCATCGGAAAAATTCATGGGCTTCATAGTCCGACATCGAGGGATCGAAGTTTTCTCATCCAAGATAAAGGCCATCATGGAGATGCCCCCTCCGAAGAATCTGACGCGGTTAAGATCTTTTCAAGGAAAGCTTGCTTATATACGAAGGTTTATCTCAAATTTATCGGGGAGATGTAGGCCCTTCTCAAAGCTCATGAAGAAAGGAGCTCCTTTTGTCTGGGATGCCGAATGTCAAGAAGCGTTCAAAAGTATCAAACAGTACTTGTTGCACCCTCCAGTGCTGGCCGCTCCCATTCCAAATAGACCGCTGATTCTCTACACTGCCGCGCTAGGTGAGTCACTCGGTGCGCTCTTTGCCCGTAACAACGAGGAGGGAAAATAGAATGCCCTCTACTACCTCAGTCGAACTTTAGTCGGGACGGAACACAACTATTCCCCGATCGAAAAGCAATGCCTGGCTATGATATTTGCTGTGAAGAAGCTGAGGCACTATCTGCTCGCTCATCGGGTTATGTTGATCTCTAAGGTCGACCCGCTCAAACACTTAATGACCAAAGCAAGCCTAGCCGGTAGAATGTCAAGATGGGCTGTCATGCTACTTGAGTTTGACACAGTTTACACTCCTCAGAAAGCAGTAAAAGAGCAAGCTCTTGTGGACTTCCTTGCTACTCATCCCGTATCAGAGGGGTCACCACTTAATTGCGAGCTACCCGACGAACAAGTGCTGTACCTCGAGGAAGATGAGCCATGTTGGGAGCTCTACTTCGATGGAGCCTCATCAATGAGGACGTCCAGCAAATCAAGCGTCTCGGAGATAAAAGTAGGGATAGGATTGGTGTTTATCACGCCATCGATGGAAACCCTACGACGTTCTTTTTCTCTCACCGAGCCTCGCACAAACAATGATGCTGAGTATGAAGCTCTGATAGCTGGTCTGGAGCTCGCCATAGAAATGGAAATCCTTCGGCTACGGGTTTACGGTTACTCCCAGCTTGTTGTCTACCAAGTAAGCGGCGACTATAAGATATACAAGCCCGAGTTATCTCGGTACAGAAGCCGGGTGGTGGAGCTTATGAAACAGTTCACCCATATTGAACTGATGAGAGTTCTTAGAGAGTTGAATGGAAAGGCTGATGTGCTCGCTCGCTTAGCCAAGGAGCTGGCTGATCCTGACATGGACGAAATTCTGATCACAGTCAGGAGCCGGTAAATTCTACCCCCAGTCTCTCTACGAGAAGAGGAAAGCGCGGAACAGAAGAGCAGTCCTGCCGAAGAAGCTTCGATCTTTCAAGACGAGCCCGATTAGAGAGAACCCTTCATAAAGTATCTCCGATACGACAAGCTTCCCGAAGGAAAATCTGCGAGGATTCAGCTGAAGAAGAGAGCTCTCCGATACGTGTTTGTAAATGACACACTATACCGCAGGTCATATGACCAACTCTGGCTCAGGTGTCTGTCGTTGGCCGAATCCTAAAAGGTCATGAAAGAAGTTCACTCGGTCATTTGCGGTGCTCACCAATCTGGCCCAAAGATGCGACTTCAGATCAAACGTCTTGGATATTACTGGCCCACCATGATACGGGATTGCATAGAGCATGCAAAGAAATGTCATATCTGCCAAATTCACGGTGATTTCATTCACAAGCATCCCAATCCGTTGCATCTTACGGTGGCATTGTGGCCCTTCCAAGTCTGGGGCACCGACATTGTAGGCACAATTTATCCCCCGTCATCCAAAGGCCACCAGTTTATATTGGCCGCAACTGACTATTTCTCCAGATAGGCTGAAGTTGTCCCGCTAAAAGAAGTGAAGACAGAAAATATTCTGACGTTCTTCCAGAATAATATTCTATACCGTTTCGGTACACCAAGAAGAATCATATATGACAACGGGCCTTCTTTCAAGAGCTTCAAAGTCGCAAGGTTCACTACTCAACACAAGATAGACCGGAGATATTCCTCCATCTATAATCCAAGAGCCAATGAGCTAGCCGAAGCCTTCAATAAGACTCTATGCAAGCTCCTGAGGAAAAATGCTTCAGCCAACAAGAGGGACTGGAATCTCAAGCTTCATGAGGCGTTGTGGGCATATCGTACCACGCACCGTACTCCAACTCAGTCCACTCCATACTCATTGATCTTCGGAGTGGAGGCGGTCCTCCCCCTCGAAGTCAATGTTCCAAGCTTAAGAATGGTCGTTCAGCACGAATTGACGGAGAAGGAAAACGTGCTCCTTCGGCTGGAAGAGCTTAACGCCCTCGAAGAAAAGAGGCTCGCGGTGCAGCAAAATCTGGAGCTATACAAAACCCAAATGTCACGGGCCTATAACAAGATGATCCGTCTCCGCGCTTTCAAGAAAGGTGAATCGGTGTTGGTCCTCAAAAGACCGATCATCCCTAATCGAGATGCCAAGTGAAATTTCGAGCCAAACTGGGAAGGACCATACGTCATCGAGAAAGTGTTTGACGGAGGATCCTACCAACTAATAAGTGCCGAGGGAGAAATGCCCATGCCACCCATCAATGGCCGATATCTCAAGAAATACTACGCGTGAATGCTCCAAGTCGCAGGCGAATTGAGCACACCATCCCTACGATCTGGATCATACATCCTGCAAAACCGTATACAATCCACAGGAGTAACGACCCCTATCTCTCCCAAGTCCCGCCGATGAGACTTTTTTTAAAGTCCCACTAGCGCAAAAAAATGGTATGTCCACAAGTAAAACGGGAACGAATGAAAACCCGAAAGGGCTCTGTGAGTAAAAACAGCAGGACTGCCGGTGAGTTTGTGAAAACCCGAAAGGGCGCAAACTCGTGAAAATAGATAAAACACACTCGCAAAGTCCTCTCGACCTTATGAGGAGAAAATCCCTGCGTGAGATCCTTACGACTCACAAAGGAGCAACACACTTAGGGATCCTTACGACTCCTAAGGAGAACATACACCTGCGAGATCCTCTCGACTCGTAGGGAGAAAATGCTTTTATGAGACCCTTACGGCTCATAAAATTGAAAAGCCTTAGGTGATAGGGATCTAAACCTGTCTCCTGAGCCATCGCTCCCCAACGGGCAATGGCAAATGATGAGTCGCTCCTGGCATTTTGCTTCAGTGTTAGCGGTGCTGATGCCAACCAAAAACCAAATCCCAAGTCCTCCCGGGGCAAATGATGAGTTGCTCCTGGCATTATTCCAGTGCAGCAATGCTGATGCCAAACAAGATCCAAATTCCAAGTCCCCAAACGGCGAATGATGAGTCGCTCCTGGTACCTTATTCCAGTGCAGCGATGCAAACGCCAACCAAAATCCAATCTCCCAAAATTCTCCCGGCCCTACGGTTGGTCCCCAAGTTGACTACCGTATACAATCCACGGGATGAAATAATTCTCAGCATACCCATGCCCCACCGCAATCACCAGTTACGCGGCTGGTCTCCGCCCTTGGAATTATGCTCCATTTGGGAAGACCCACTCATGTGTCCTCACGATACATGAGGAGAAAAAACTTACGGGATCCTCACGACTCGTAAGAAAACACCTTCGTGAGATCCTTACAACTCACAAAGGAAAAACACACTTGGGAGTTCCCACGACTCCTAAGGAGAAAGCACACCTACGAGATCCTTTCGACTCGTAGGGAGAAAATGCTTTTATGGGACCCTTACGGCTCATAAAATTGAAAAGCCTTAGGTGATAGAGACCTAAACCTGTCTCCTAAGCCATCGCTCCCCAACAGGAAAAGGCAAATGATGAATTGCTACTGGCACATGTGCTTCAGTGTTAGCAACGCTGATGCCTACCCTAACCCCAAAATTCCCAACTCCAATCCAGTAGACCCCTAAGTCTTTAAACTGGGAACAGATGACCTCTAAGTCGTTAAACTGGGAACAGATGACCCCTAAGTCGCTAAACTGGGAACGGGGGAAATTCCCTCACGGCAAATGATGATTCGCTTCTGGTACCATATTCTAGTGTAGCGGTGCTGATGCCAAACCAAAACCAAAATCCCAAAATCCTGTCATGACAGATGATGATTCGCTCCTGGTACCATATTCCAGTGTAGCGGTGCTGATGTCAATCCAAATCACATCAAATCAGCAAAACAACCAATGACCTCCATGGCAGAATCAAATTTCACCTCGGAAATAAGTCAACTTCATCCCTGACACCGCAAGAAGCGGAGCAAGTCAAATCCAGAACCGACCGTCCAAGTCGCGAAAAGGGCAGCACCGACCGTCCACGTCGCTAAAAGGTCAGCACCGACCATCCAAGTCTCTAAAAGGGCAGCACCGACCGTCCACGTCGCAAAAAGGGCAGCACCGACCGTCCAAGTCGCGAAAAGGGCAGAACCGACCTTCCAAGTCGCGAAAAGGGCAGAACCGACCGTCCACGTCGCAAAAAGGGCAGCACCGACCGTCCAGGTCGCAAAAAGGGCAGAACCGACCGTCCAAGTCGTAAAAAGGGCAGAACCGACCATCCACGTCGCAAAAAGGGCAGCACCGACCGTCCATGTCGCAAAAAGGGCAGAACCGACTGTCCAAGTCCCAAAAAGGGCAGAACCGACCGTCCACATCGCAAAAAGGGCAGCATCGACCGTCCAAGTCTCAAAAAGGGCAGAACCGACCGTCCACGTCGCAAAAGGGGCAACACCGACCTTCCACGTCGCAAAAAATGGCAGCACCGACAGTCCACGTCGCTAAAATGGCAGCATAGACCGTCCACGTCGCAAAAAGGACAACACCGACCGTCCAAGTCGCAAAAAGGGCAGAATCGACCGTCCACGTCACTAAAATGGCAGAAACGGCATCCACGTCGTCAAAACGGAGTCTACCTCCACACGAAAGAAGATCCATCAATTTCATGCACATAACCCACATATATGGTGTGTATGTATTGATGGGGGGCAATTTGTTGGGGTCAAAATTTACATCCCGGTTGACCAAGTCAAAATCAAAGTCAACCCCAAACCAAGTGGGCCTAAGCCCAGGTCAAGTGGGCCAATGCCCGGATCGAGCCCGAACATGAAGTGGCCGCCCTCCCCCATGGCAAAATAAAATTTTGTAATAAATAATTTTGGTGTATTTCTTTTATTTTATTTTGTGAATAAATGTAAGAAAAATGTGCATAAAGCCAAATTTTTGTAAAGCCCATGGCTTATGTGCAAAAACAAATAGCACATGAGGTATGAGATGGGCAAAATGCCATTTTGTAAAGCCCAAATGGCTATATGTAAAGTGTATAGCCTATAAAGGCAAAGATAAATAAAATATCTCAACAAATTTTTCTTTCTCCAAAAAAAAATCAAGATCTGTGATCTTCTCCTTCCTCAAGGTTCTAAACCTTCTTCTTTTTTTGAATTAAATCAAGAGTTTTACTCTTCCTTTTCCAAAACTAAATAGTTTTTCACCACAAAACCCACAAAGAGGAACTCAGATCTTCCATTAGATCTCAAAAAAGAGAGATTTTTAAAAATCTCATACTTCTTGTTCTTCAAGATTCGGCTAACAGAAGAGAAAGAAGGAGACCCGCTCCCAAGAACCCTATTTTGGGGAAGATCCATGGCTCGAGGGAGAAGCCCCTTCCACCAGCTCCAGAATATCTCAGGAGTTCAACTCCTCAAAAATATATATACATATATACACAAAATAATAAATATTTCCTTTTTGGAGCACAACTCCCAGTGCAGGGACCAAGTCCCTTCTGCTGCTGACGCACAGCGCCCGCGTGCGAGGCACGTGGGGCGCTGGCGCCCTGGCGCACAGCGCCCGCGTCCGAGGCACGTGGGGCGCTGGCGCCCTGGCGCACAACGCCCTTTAGATGCCCTTTCCCTTACGCCTTCTCCCACGCATCCTTTGGATGCCCTTTCCCTTATATATATATATATATAGAGAGAGAGAGAGAGAGACACGCACACACACACACACACACATACTCCACAACACTGTTCCTGTTAGAAAAAAATTTCTAACGTGGCGCTGCCCCGCACCCCGCAAGGGGGCTGCTAGCCCCCTTGACCCCAGCCCGCTATCCAGGTAGCGGGACCTCCGTAAAAACTTTGCGGGGCCCCCAATATATCCAAAACAAAACACTGCATATTGAGTTCACATGAATAATTGACCCGTCAATCGGAGATTCTCTCACCCCAAAGGCGAGGGGTAATTAACGGCAGCTTCGTCCGCGGCTGCCGGAGATTCGGATCCCCACATACAATAAATCCCAGCCTACCCTAGGCAGGGGGAATCTGTAATGCGCCTGACGAGCGCGCGCGCATTCCCATCTCATTGGGTGACGAAAAACACCCTACAATTTGATTCGGGCCCGTGGAGCCTGTTGGGTTCGAGAACACTCTAGAGATTGGTTGACATTCACCCTTGAACTTACGTTAGATTAGTATACCCAAGTAGAGACCTGTTAAGACACATATCTTCAATGCATGTTCACTACACTTACATTATATGGCTATGTTACTTTTATACTACCATACTCATGATATCAAGTTTATCTACTCGTCACACATTACTATACTTGTTCATTTGTATTACATAAAATCGCATGCTAAATAAACTTGACAAGATGATATGACATACTTAATAATTCATATTACAATTTTTCCCTCTCATTACCTTTTTTCTTTACTCTCCTTTTCTTTGGGACTTACCGAGCGAAAGTTCGCTGACGGACATTCCACCTTTCTTTGTTTTCTTGGAATGTTCGTCAGATACCGAGGAGACTGAAAGAGTAGACATCCCAGAGGAGGATCACCAACAGACCGAGTCACAGTCCTAGACCAGTTACATTTTCTCTGTTGACGTATGTCACTGTTTAGGCATTGCTTTTCTTTCCATGTATTTACTTTTCCATGTACTGTAAACGAATGTTAATAAATAAAGTTATTGTTCATTACATTTGTCTCTTGTGTATATTTCTTTTATATTGCTTAGTTACGCTTACCGTATTTACTTCTGAGTAAATACGTAGCGGTGATTATTACGTTTTTGCGTATTCTTAATTTTTAATTACCGCAATCAAGACGGTTTCGCTTGGTAGCTAGCCGGTTGAGTACGGGTCGATCCACAGGGAGATGGAATCTTTTTCTATATGTTTTAACGAGTTAAGTCCAAAAAATTAGTGATTTGTTTTAAGTTCTACTAACGAAATGAAAGATGATAAAAATCTTGCTAGGGTTAGGATTAGGTTAATTCGAGTTTTAGGAATTCCTCACTTTTTCTCAATGCCCTTATGGATATCGGTGTTAAGGTAATCGGTAACAACGGGGATTAGCACGACTAGGAAGGAACTTGCAAGTATAAGCTAGGCTTTCCATGCTTAGTTTCTTCCTTTTGGTCCATGTTCGTCCGTTCTTGGCTCTTATCCCTAACCTCCGGTTAATTCAACCACAACCGGTCTAACTATGGAATCACCGCTATCATGTAGGATAGGGTGCCGTAGTGAGCGGATTGTGGTTCAATTAAAAGGAGTTCAAATTTAAAATGATGGGCAAAGGAAAGAGTGAGAGAGATTTCCTTCTCTCAAACTTTCCTTCTCCTGCCCTAACAAGTGAGAAGATTACTCACCCATTAAAAAGATAAAAATAAAAAGGAAGGTAGAAAGAAATGATGCTAAGAGGAATTTACAACTAGCTATTTGAGACCTCACCTAAATCCTAAATCTAATAAAAAGAGGCATACTAATTTGGCTTTTAGATTTCCTATTTATAGATAGAAAAACCCTAGGTTTACATTCCGATCCATACATGAAATTACAAAACAACCCCAAGAGAGCCGAATCAAAGCACCGACACTGCCACCGACATGCGTAGAACGCGGCCGCGGTTCCGCGGCAGAAGTGCCTGATTGGACGCGGTTCCGCGGCCAATTGATGGAATCGTGGGGCCATCTTTTCAGGGCTTCTCCATGTTGCTTATATCTTCTGTTTTATTCACTAGGTTTCTCAGAAGCTCTTCAATTTCCTTTCAGATTTCAATAGTGCAGAATGATGTGGACTTTTTCCTTGAGCTCCGCGTTGAAGTCTTGGATCTTGTGCTGGCCTTGTGCTTTATGCATTGAAGTGCCTAATGATTTTCCATTTGTCTCTTGAACTGGTAGGCAGCATTATACGGATGGTTAGCGGAGATCAGTATTCATCTGTTGTTGGTCGTAGTCCCGCATTTGTTGCGACTTTTCATGAATTTCGCTGTAAAGAGCTGAGAACCTGTAACTTGCAACTATTTAGCAGACATGGATCAAAAGTACCTATTTATATGCAATGTGATTAAGAATGGGCGATATAAAAATGCAAAAATCTGATATGAACAAACACCCTCAAACTTATCTTTTGCTTGTCCCGAGCAAAACCAATTTTATTCTCGAAAAAATCCTAACCTCACTTTCGCAGGGAACGCGATTGCACTGAGCTCGTGCAACAAGCCCTTAAACCTCTAGGGAGTGTTGTCTTCTGGGGGTTTTTAGCGGATACTACCCACAAAATCCGATCAGTTTGGCCGTTGACTCTAATTCTTCAATTCAGTATTCTAGCAAGAAATTCTATTATCTTCAACTTAGAAATCATCAACCCGTATTTTTCACACTTCCTTTTCATTTATCTTAAGATCATATATATTTTGCCAGTTTATAAAGCTTTCAGCATCTCCTAAGTTTTCCTTCTAAAGTGCAATCTTAACTCAGGAATTTTTATCATCTCTACTGAAGATATAAGCCCTATCTTTTATTCCTATCTCTCCTCTAAACTCCAATTATATACCCCTACGCATGTGTAATTATCACCCCTATACTTGAAAATTCAATTCAAGCTATCATACTCTTATCCAACTTCCAAAATACTTATAGTTGGTGAATTTTAGATAAAATTACTCACACATCCATCATGCGACCGTTAATACTTCTTGAGGTACTAAACGACCGATTACAAAATGTGCTTGCGCATTTAGGCGTAATTCCTCGTCTTGCAATACCTAAGGCTTAGCAGTGACTCCCAAACCAGTTGGTCTAAAGCACTAGGTGATAAAGCACCATCGCTATATTTTTTATTTATGCTGCCTTAATTAATTACAAAACCAGTGTTCATTTTTTATCTCTTTATTCACCACTTATACTTTTATTTTATTTTCCTTCATACTAAGGATTTTAGACAAGAGCATTTCAAGGTATCCTCTACTATCCCAATTTTCAAGATGTGTGTGAGTGCGTAAAGTAGGGTATATATTTTCAGAATTTGGACTTAAGGTTCAGAATTATTTTTCAGACTTATACTTCAAATAGAGTTTTCAATACTCTTCCCTTATTTCGATTTAGCCCAAGAACTGAACTAAAAATTTGCCTATTTCTAAATAAACTACAAGGAAGTATATTTTCTACAGTTAAATTTTAAGAAAGGTTATTTTTAGGGTTTTTAATTTACTAAGTTTAGGATCTAGTTTTTCCCAACTAGTTAACCGTCATGTTGAACTTAAGTCGAATATGGCCAAAATTGAACTTTTCAATTTTTATAATTTTTAAAATTTTTCAATTTTTTTATTTTTTATTTTTTTTTATAGTTTTTATATAAAGATGCAATGTGGAATTAAATATGCAAAGAAAAAAACAAATATGTACAAAAAATAAAAATATGCAGATACAATGCAGAGATAACTATTTACAATACCCTCACCCCCAAACTTATTAATAGCAGTGTCCTCACTGCTCCCTGCGGCGTCTACTAGACGCGGCTTCACTAGCCTCACCTCTATCCGTCCCCCGTCCCCTCGATCGTGATCGTGAACGTTCATCTCTTGCTAGGAGAGTGGACATTCCTTGTTCCAAGCTCGTTATTTGCTGATAAAAATTATTCAGCATCCCTATCACTCTTTCTACCCCCCTATGGGTTCGTCGCATCAAGCGCGCTTGTGCAGCGGGGGTAAGCTCTTCGTCGGTCGCTGTGGAGCTCGAGCTAGGGGTTTTGGCCATCACGTCCTCGGCCGGCTCGGTGCGCGACCATAAATCATGTAAACGTGTGTAGGACATGGAGACACCCTCAAGAAGGGGTCGAATGGGAATCCCACCATGCATATAAAATTCAAATTCCTCAACAGGGAGAAAATGGCAACACAGTTGTGTTACCAACATAGGGCATGGATAATTGGCTGCCCGTTTGCCGGCGCCAATCGAGTGAAGCAATACAGTGCACATGTCATAACTTGGGTTCCATGTCATCAATGTGTGCACTATATGTAGGGATGGTGCGAAAAATGTTGTGTTGTGCGAACTACCAAAAATATTATTTTGTGCCCAACGGCACACAATTAAAACGTTCGCAAAAAGTGTGCGAGCCTGAATGCCTTTTCGTGTCTCCCTAGAACAATCATTTCCCATTAAAGGTAGGTAGTCCTCAAATTGGAGGGGTTGATCGTAAATGGGAAGTCGTGGTATTAAGGTGACTTCGTGAATGAAGTCCCTATCAATTAAAATTTCCTTATCCCCCCAAAGTAATCTAATATACCCGTGTTGTGCAAGACAACCCTCCTCCATACATTCATAAAACCGGGTGACAAGATTCGGAAGTGCGTAAGAATTCAGATGGTTAAATAAGAGAAATTTCCATCCGCGCCTTCGGATCTCATCACCGAAGTAACTACCGTAAACTGTATGGGTGAATAATTATGAAAAATCCCTTTCAAACTGAAGTGTAGGGGCCATTGAAATAAAATTGCAGAAGGCTAAAGATTTAATAGAGAAGAGCAGAGAAGATCGAAACTCCTCTGAAAATTTTAGAAGGAGAGACAGCAGAGGAGCGGCGGAAGCACGGCTGAATGTAGGAGTCGGCGGCGGAAGCGCGGCGGAGTAGGGAGATCTCACTGCAGAAAGTTGGGCGGCGGCTAGGGTTATATAATTTAGGGTTTCTGAGTCATAGGAAACTCAGCAGGGGGTCGGGGTGTTTTTATAGGGAGTGTTTTGGTTATTTGCAAAAAGGCCTCCTTAAAATTAGGAATTTATTTGTAAAGGAAAATTTTATTATTTTATTATTTTTTTATTAATAGAACTGAATATTTACAAAAATATCCCTCGAAAATTTGAAAAATATATTTTTTATATTTTTATTTTTTATATTTTTTATTTTTATATAATGGTATATACATACCCCCAAACTTATTTGAAACAGTGTTTCCACTGTTTAAGCGGTGAATTTCAGGATTAGGGGGGAAAAGAAAACAATATCAATCTATACAAGGCCTTACACAGGCCAAAAGTGAGCACCAATCATTCAAATATTCTATCTCTGTAGTGTGTTGGTTGGTGAAAGAACGCGGAGAGGAAAGAAATGGAGAATACGCGAGACCGTATGGGAAGAGAGGTAGAATACGGTCTCGGTATATTAGGAGAAGAATGGCGGAAGGGAGAAAGAAGTGTAGTACGAACTTGAGAGTGTAAATTGAGTGAATAAATTAGCACAAATTGTGATGACCGATGTGTAAAAAGCGATTGTGCTAATCTATCAACCCGTCGAGAAATGGGGTCAAATCTCTCAAGATTCGTGAGAAAATATGGATACGCCGAACTTGGTAAACCGGACATAAGAAATGAAAGTGATACGGTTTCTTGCACGGTCAGAAGGATGGAAAGGATGAAGGGGAGTGATTTAGGAAGGGTAACAGTTAAAGGTTCAGGAGGGTGTACACAGTTAGTGGAAGGGACGTGATGAATTGAAAAATCCGACTCATCAAACAAAACTGGTTCATCCTCAATACTATCCTCAAAATTCCCCTCAAATGTTATCTCATCCATGCAATTATCATCAAAATCCAAACGCATATGAAGTTCGGGAAAAAAAGTTAATGACTCGGGATGATGAATTGGAGAGAGAAACTCATCCAAATCTGTGGGTTCATCATCCAAAATATTCCCAGCGTCAATATCTTCGATCAAGTGAAAATTAAATTTCTCAGACATCTCATCAAAAGCATGGATATCAATCAATTCAGGTTCTAAGATTAAGGTGTAGAGGTCAAAAGGATTGGTGATGGTTTCACTCGAAAGGGACCCTTCACAATCAGGTAAATCAAACACTACAAAGTCGCACAACTCATTAAACGTTCTATCTTCAAATGGTGAATAATTTAGGACACTTGATAGACATTCAAAACCGGAGTTGTGGGATTCAATTGAGGATGGGTAGGTTTGATTTGGAAGGGTGCACGGCTCACTCTCTCCACTCAAATTCTTAATCTGTCCAACCGCCACATCATACATTGGAAAATCTGGAGCTAGTTGGAAACTAGCTACCGGGTCACTAGGTTGTATAAGGGCAGACATGGACGCATTCAAATCCATCATCTGTTGGCATGACGCTACCCTAAAGTCTTTCAGCGACTGTTCCAGACTAGACATGTGTTGTGAAGGGGTTTCAGTAAAAGATTCGAAGTTGTTTGTGTTGGATATATGTATGCCCTAGAGGCCATTATATGATAGTGGATGTATTTATACATGTATATATATTCAGTGTATGTTCTTGCTCGACATGATAGTATGCTATCTGGTTCTACTTTATCTGACATGTTGACTTGATCCTGCTTTTATTCATTTACACATGTTGATAAAGCCCTGAGGATATTTGCTTGACTACTGTGATTATGATGGAGATCATACTAGTGGGACGTCTGTAGTTTATAAGCATATCCTAAAATGTCCCTAGTCATAGGTGTATCGAGATGGAGAATCGATATACCAGTGTAGACTAGCGTATATGATACTAGACCCATATGATGGGCGATGGATGTTCCCACATCCATTTATGTTTGACATCGAGATCATATACGGGTGCTCAGTGGAGACTGGGTACACTGGACGGACTCGCCGAGAACTCCTATATGGTATTATATCTATCGTCGGATAGCAGTCTCAGGTAACACTGGTATAGGTTAGTCCGTAGACCCGAGATCGTCATAGAGTCTTGTGTGTTCTCCCACTGTACTTTGATTACCACCTTACCATGGCTCTACCGAGTCGTGCAAACAGGTGGCTTTTGGGTACAGTCCCGAGACACATGGAGACGATGAGCGATAGGAGGGGTTTCATCTCTCCCGGTATTGGGAGTTGATGCTGTGCTGTGCTCGATTGGCTATATCAGTAAGTCCCTGGCCAGGGCTGTTGAGATTTACTGATAAGCGTTATCAGTAGTTTCTCGATCTTTTATAGACCATTCATCGGCACGACTTATTGAGTTATTGGGGTCGACGTTACCATCCCTATACTCGATATGCAGCATATCTGACGAAGAGACCGGACTGTACGGTAGTGTTGCCGGTTGGCTCGACGGGAGTTGTGACAGGTTCGCTTGTTTTCTTCTGATCGCTCAATACCCGGGTGGCCGTTACGTTTAGCTGACCTCTTGCGGCTTGTGGGTGCGTGATATGATCATCACCCACTGCCGGCGTATTGACGAGTCTTAGAGTCCCACAATGGAGTTACCTAGCCCAGGAGAAACGATGTGGTGTGAATATGTGATATGCGCGGGGACCCGATTAAATGCGTGTATATGATACCGTATATTAATCGGACGGTTTGCTATTGGTCGGGTCGTATGAGATATGACCGGTTTGCTAAATCAAGTGTTGATTTAACATTGACCATTAGCATTTTCACTTTAAACCCTTTTTGTCTTTTGGTGTATGCATGCATGTATGCACATGTTTACATTGATGCACATATGGATGTGCATGCACACATATATGCATACTCATTTGTATCATGGTTGTTGATACATTTGATGGTGGCAATATAAGACTCACATGCTAGTAAATATGTTGATATTTATTTTTGGATTAATGGAAATGGAAAAATCACTCATGGTTGATTATTTTATTCATCCACTAAACCATTTGTTAACCTTGAGTTATCTTTCCATGGCCATTAGAGCTCCAAAAGAAATATCTAGATATTTATTAACTAGGGTTAAGAATGAGAAGAGGAAAATATATATATTTTCATTTCTCATTTTTATCCTAAGACTTATCATTATCTTGAGCTCTCATATTGCCATCTTTTTCTTCCTCTCTCTCTCTTGCTCTCTAAGTCTTGATAGTGAGTGAAAGAGTGATCAAGTTAGGGTTTTGAAGTGAGAAAACAAACCACATCATCATTCTATACTACTCTTGCCCATTAATTTAGAGTGTTAGTATCAACTTCATCATCTTGATCAAGTGGAGCTTTGAGCTTGGACAAAAAGGACTCCGGGTGGATCGTCGTGGACTTGGAGGATCTCAAGAAAGTTTCTTTCAACTCTCAAGTAGCCAAAGCGTCTAGCGAAGGGAGCTACAAAGGTTGTATTCTCTAAACCTAGTACTTTACTACTTGTGGATTGTGTTAAAGTTTAGTGTTACCCTAGCTTTTCTAGTTTGATCATTATGATAGTTTCTTTAGCACCCCATAAAATTTTAATATGGCATGTATGATACTACCAAACCCTAGCAGTGGTGCTAAGGAAAACTCTTCAGTTTGGATACTGGAAACTCCCAAAAGGCTGTATAGAAGCAATATCTAGGGAAGGTGTAAAAGTTGGGTAGGATGGATAGGAATTGAATGGTTGGATAGGAATAGGATCAACATTTGGATAAGAAGGTGAATGGAATCGTTGATCCAAAGAATTCGCAGTGGTGAAAGGAGTGAAAGATCGGTTACGATTGTTCAATACGTTTAGCAAGAGACATAGGTTTTCGTGTTACAACTGGACTCTCAAAAGGGGTATCAATATAAGAAGGGGTGAATGTTTGAAACGGTTGATACGAAGTAGATTGCTGAGTCCAATTGTTTGTCCTAGACGCGTCTATTCGATCTTTCAAAAAGATTTTTGGCATGGAGGAATCGTTCGAAATTCGGCCAAAGCAAGAACCGTAGGAAGTTATGTCTAGTTGTGGGTACCAAAGTTCGGCAAGAGTTTTGCGAGGTAGGGTACCCATGTTGGAAGAGTGAAAATGTAGGAAGGGGGGAAGTGGTATATTTTTTTTTTTTTTTTTACAAAAAAAATTGTTTGTTTTTGGAGTTTTAAAAATTGTTTGTTTGAAAAAATACGGAATTATGGGACTAAACTTTTTACAAACACAATCACAATCACAATATGCACAAATACACCTAGAGCTAGGGTCTTCTAAGTCCACTAGACTGCTCCTAACTGTTCCAAAGTGACAAGTTGTGAGATAACCCTCAAATCGTCTCTTCACTGCCAATTGTGGCCAGATAATCACAAATGAAGAAATGTGGGTTCCGCTCATGAATTACCGTGAGACGGGCCTTTTAAAATTACCTTTCTCATTTATCTAGTCTAGTCACCACAAAGTCAAGTTTAGATAAACGATTGAATGCCCACAACCCTCCTCTGTCCTAATGAGCACGACAGTCCTTAGTTAGCTGAGTCTAGATATTTTTGTAATTAAGCTCAAGGATGATTGATTGATCTGTATTTTATGTGTAGTAGTTTAACCGCAATCAGAACGGTATGGTGCGTAGCTAGACCGAGGTGAGTATGGGTCGTCCTCAGGGAAACGTGGAACCTTTCATTCTTACTTTAGGCGTGTTGAAAAAGAAAGGAGGAAGAATAAAGAATGATGGAAATAGTTTCTAGATCTACGTTAAACAAGGATGCAAAATATAGATCTAGATTAGCTACGGATGTAGGTTTATATAAAAAGGGGGGCTTGTAGGGTTCATTAGGATTTAGTAGTTATGGATGATTAACTAAAGTTTACTCTTTTTATCTTTTAATAGATTTAAAACTAGAACGACAGTGATGAATGTAGATTAGGGTTTCTGGAAGGAAAAGGGTTCCCACTCTTAACCCCTATCTCGACATGGAACTCCGTTCATATCTAGCCTCTACTAAAACAATTGTTAATCTAATCTCTAATCGCGGTCGAGACTATCAATGAATTGGTAGCGCGCCCGATTAGGATGTTAACTCTTCTTTTGATAGAGTTTATAAACTTTATTGGACTTTAAAAGAGTTTAAGGATCTTCATCATCCATTAACCTTACCCTAATCCCATGAACCCTAACAAGCGAAGAATTACTCGCGCATGTTGGGAGAAGAAGAGATGGAGAGAGAAATCATATTAAAACTACAAAGAAATAGAATAAGAAAAACTACCTTTATTAATCAACAGAATCAATTACACTTTGTTTCCTTAGAAAATGATTACAAAATGCTAGTTTGCTTCTCGATCTCTTCTAAGGAGGTAGATGAGCCGTTGATGATCAACCTGGATTCTTGAGCCGTCGTGGACTTCGTGATCGCGTCGGTTTGATCCTTTTTGCAAGAGGCTCTCGGTCTTTATTTATAGTCCCAAAGCCAGAACCCCAGTCTCCTAATTTGGAAGTGAGTAGTTATGATCCAAACAGAAAAATTCCATCTCCCAATTCATCTGGCACGCGGCGGATCCGCGGCCAATAGGAGGGTTTGGCCGCGGATCCGTGACCTTATAGGAGGATCATTTGATTTGGCCTTCTGGGCTTTCATCTTCATGACACGTGGCGATCTTTGGAATCTCTGGAAACTGAAAATCTTTTCTTTGTTACTGCCAGACTTGATTTCTTAATTTGCTTTCTTAATTAGGAAGGTTTGCTCTAACAACTTTGATTCCCTTGATTTTAGCTCTGAAAATTCTGCACAACAACTCAACAAATAATATTAGTAGAGTTTGTTTTATTTAGATATTAATTTCACCATTAAGAATTGGTCAAAGGTATTAATAAGGTAAGCATATTTAAATGGGCCAAATGTTACATGGATATTATATGCTTAATTTTTCCTACCAAATGTCAATTATAATATATAAACACATGAAAATAGTATTTTTACAGATAAACCCTCATATGTATCATATATTATAATAAACACCTTTTATTATATAGAAATAGTAGAAAAAATGTCATATTAAATGTGCAGTTTTATCAACTGAACAAATACCCCCAAACTTATCTTCGATCGTCCCAAGCAAACTAGTTTATTCAAGAGAAGGAGAAAAAAGAAAGGAGAAAGCTAAGCTCACTTTCGTAGGCAACACGATTGCACTGAGCGCGTGCAACAAGCCGTTAAACCTCTAGGTGTCCCTAGTAGGAGGAGTGTTGTCTCCTGAGGGTTTTCTGCGGATTACACCCACAAAATCCTATAATAAAAGAAAGATGGTGAAAGTTACATATAAAAATAAGAACCATAAAAGAAAGAACTTGAAAATAAGAGTTTTCAACTGCACCAGTTTTTCAGTTGCTATGAGCCCTATCTTAATGGTCGTGAAAAAAATGTTAGAAATCACATCATCCCTCAATAAAACATCGCCTTTAGTTTTCATTTCTACCTTTCTTCCAAACATTGATCATATACCCCTACGTGTGTGAATTGGACATCCCTACACTCGGAGAATTCAATTCAAGCAATCATACTCTTGTCCATCTACCTTAGTACTTTTTAATAGATATTTAGATGGAATTTGCTCACACATTTTTCATGCGACCGTTAATACTTCTTGAGGTACTAACCGACCGATTACTCATGTGCTTGCTTATTTAGGTGTATTTCCTCGTCTTGCAACACCTAAGGCTTAGCAATGACTCCCAAACCAGTTGGTCTAAGGCACTAGGTGATAAAGCACCCTCGCTATATATTTTTTTTATTGCTGCCTCAGTGATAACAAAACCAATGTTCATTTTTCTTTTAACCATTTTATCTTTTATTTTCCACTTTTATTTTCTTCATACTTTGACTTTAAGACAAGAGCATTTCAAGGTATACTCTACTATTCCGAGTTTCAAGATGTGTGTAAGTGCGTATAGTAGGATATCAACGTTCAAATGTTTGGCTTCCAGAATAGGAACTATTTTTCAGACTTATTTTTATTCTCAGATTAGTAATTTCCTTCATCTTACTAACCCTTGGGACAACAGCTCATAACTACTTATTATTAGTTTCGTTTAAGAAAACATCTAAATTTCTTGCATTTCTTAAACCATTCCTATCATTTATATGTAAATTTTCACTTTCTACTCTTTTATTATAAAAAAAAAAATTTGAATGCCCAGTGTCAAAGATAATTCAGTGAATACAAACCTCCCCCCCCCCAAAACCTGTTTTCAGCAGTATTCTCAATGATGTTTTCTTTTGAGAGCATGGACCTGTATACTTGGGGAGAGACAAAAGAGGTAAAATAATAGTTAAATGAAAACTACCCCCAAACTTGTTCTTTGGCACGCACAGATATTCAGTTAAGTCCATTTTCACTCACCTCCATTCTTTAAAATGAGCAAATTGTTCCCAGATTAAAAATCAGGAAAAAGCTTCAGAGGAAGCATCACGTGCGAGCACGTGACCAGCGGTCACGTGTTGGAACGTGACGTTTAAAGCAGCGGCACAGAGCAAGCGCAGAAGAGAAGCCCATTCAAGGGGTCGCGTGCTTACACGTGACCGAAGGTCACATGCCTACACGTGACCGAGGGTCACGTGCCTACACGTGACCGAGGGTCACGTGCTCACACGTGACCAAAGGTCATGTGGCCGCACGTGACTGGCTTTAAAAGCCCTGATGTTCAACAGAATTAAATTCTGAATAAGATCATTTAAATCTTGCTAAAATAGAGAAGAATTATGTGAAACCGTTGGATTAAAAATCCGAGGGTGATTAAATATCACCAATTTATGGAAAAATCTTGGATATGGAAAGATTTCCCCCTAAATCTAACCGAAATAACAAAAGAATATCTTTGGATTTAAAATCCAACGGTGAATAAAATTCACCTAATAATTTAAAGGCCCAGATCAATGATGAAAATAAATCAAATCTCTCAATAAACAAATCAAATCTTTCAATGAAAGTTTCACTAAACAGATTGATTCTTTTCCGTCTCCTATAAATAGGTGCCAAGGGATAGAGTTAAAAAAAAGAGAAAAGGGGGGAGAAAAACAGACAGAGAGAGATATAGAGCCTTGGAATCTTGAAAATTCAGAAGGAAGAATTTGATTCTCTGCAAAGAAAAACCTTAGGAAAGAAAAAAGAGGCTTCAAAAAGAGAATTTAATTCTCGAAAGAGTTTAACTCTTCTAAAAAGAAAAGAACTTAGTTCTTTCTCTGGTTGAAGATCTGCAAAGTGCACATCTCCCCATAAATTGAGAATTTAATTCTCATTGGGTTGAGATCCTGCCATGTAGATCTGAAACATAGAGGAGAAATTGAGTTTTGAGAATTTAATTCTTATAAGAGTTATAGGAATTTAATTCCTTTGAGATAAAATTAGGGTTTAACCCTATATTATAGGAATTTAATTCCTTCAAAATGGACAGAACTAGGGTTTAACCCTAATTGAGAACTTAATTATCTCAAACTCACAGGATTAATTCCCTTAAAAAAGAAATTAGGGTTTCACCCTATGCTAGAATTTAATTCTTTACATATCTGGGGAATTTAATTCCTACAGAAAAGAAATTAAGGTTTCACCCTATGCTAGAATTTAATTCTTTATATAAAAGAAATTAGGGTTTAACCCTATCTAAGAATATAATTCTTCAAAAGAAAAGTGGGAATTTAATTCTTTTAAAATTATTGCTAGGGTTTAACCCTATGAAGGATTTAACTCTTAAAAAGATAAAGAGATCTTCAAACATACAAAGAACCAGAGTCACGTGCTACCACGTGACCCTTGTAAAGATCCACAGAAAAGAACTTTGAGGCAACGCCTCACATGCCCCACGTGACCCCTGAAGCACACAAAGAAAAAGCAAAAGAAACAGAAGCTATGGGCGCTCTCACGTGCCCCATGTGACCCCTTGGCAAAAGCTTTAGCATAAAAATACCCACCACGTGATGCTCCAAAGTATTCAATACGTTTGACAGAACAAAAATAAAGGGAATCAGGGCGCTCTCACGTGCTACACGTGACCCCTCTTTCTTTAGTGTTCAACACTAATTTGAGATCTCTGTTTCCAGTGTTTAACACTAATTTGAAAACTCTGTTTCCAGTGTTTAACACTGATTGTACTCTTAGTGGCTAACACTAGTTTAAGGAATCTATCTCCAGTGTTTAACACTTTTGATCTTTAGTGTTTAACACTACTCTTAGCCAAGTTGGTTGATTTTTCAGAGGCAAAGCCTCTCCTTCAATGGACCAGCAGAGGGCCAATATTCCAAACATGATTGGACTTAGCCCAAGAAGGCCATAAGTCCTCAATCCAGACCCAACTGAACCAATGTGCTCATAACCTAATGAATTGGTCTTGGTTCCAAATTGGACTACAGATCATTTAATCTACTTTGGTTCAAGGGTACATCTCTTCACTCCTTTAATACTGGTCGTTGTAATTCCTCAACGTCTTCAAAGAGGTAACGGGTCCCGACAACCACACATTGATACGGACTGTGGGGTCCTTAAACTCATGGATAATGACGTCCTTAATCTTGACCGGGATGTCTTAAAACTAACAACGGACTGTGGGGTCCTTAAACTCATGGACTATGATGTCCTTAACCTTGACCGGGATGTCTTAAAACTAACAACGGACTATGACGTCCTTAACCTTGACCGTGATGTCTTAAAACTAACGCCGGACTGTGGAGTCCTTAAACCCTCGGACTATAATGTCCTTAACCTTGACCGCAACGTTTTAAAACTAACATTGGACCGTAATGTCCTTAAACTACCTATTGACCGTAATGTCACTAAACTAAGCAACAGGGCTCCCTTAATTGCTCTCATGTTGGATCTAAACGATCCCGTTAAGTTGATGTTAGTCTAAAAACTAGATTAACGTATCCTTAACAAACGTTTAAGTTGATCTTAGTCTCAAATGAGGCTAACGTATCCTTAAACCCAAACCCCCAAACCCAAATCTAAGAAAGATACGGATTTGGACTAGTCCATGCCCTATGGGAGACAACATAACTTAGTCTCCGTATACAATCCACGGGCAACCACAAACAAAACAAACACCCACGACACGAAGTGACCATCTGGACAAGGAGAAAGTTGTTACCGCGATACAGTAGCGTAATTAACTGCAGGGGCTTGCGCCTGCAGGGAAGAGCGTCCCCACAATCAAAAACCCCTCAAGCGAGGGGGAATCTGACGAAGTCTGCTACATCGGCCGCATCCGTTTAAACCTTCAATACATGGTGCCATAAATCAACTTGGCATCTTCGAAGAGGTGGACAGATAGCACCAATTAGCATCTGCCCCGAATTTCAGGATAGACGTACATCGCGTCTCCGCCGCGTCTTTCGGAGGGGAACAGATTCTGGCACGCCCGGTGGGACCTTTTCTTCTTTCCACTCCACACTTCGTGTGTCGTGATTCTCGAACCAATCGTGGTTCGCTAATGGTTGCCCTTGGGTTTCGAAGTACTAATATTTGGTGTTTCATTTGCTGCAGAAAGCAAAAGGATCAAAGGCTGGCAACTGCTCAAGCTGCTCCAACTGCAAATGCAACCGACACTCCGCCTTACCTGGAGGTGTAGCCTATGGACCGCAGGCTGCTTCCCTATTCACTATGCCTGTGGAACAAGTGGCTCAGGCTACCACCGGTCTGTTCTTCGGGACCATGCTCCCACCAGTGAACGTTAATATCTAGCTGCCAAAGGAAGCGCAAAAGAAGTCGGTCTTCGATCGGCTCACTACTACAACGGCCCCTCTCAACGGGTCATCCAATGCCTACTCCTCGGTCTTCACCAGACTGAGCCTGAACTCTGATAGGCTTGCCAGGAAGCCCATGACCTCTGAAGTGGCCATCCCGAGGAAGATAGCCATATCTGCCCCTGAAGTCGTCAAGGCGGCTTCTCCTGCCAAAGAGTCGGTCTTTACAAGATTGACTATCCTGGCTCCCATTCCTGCTCGAAGGTCTGTCTTTGACAGATTGGATACCGCTACTCCAAAGGCATCAGTCTTCAAGAGGCTGACACCAGCGGCGCCTCATCTAGACGGGGGCAAAACGAAACCATCCCCATCACCAGACCAGCCCCAGCAGCTCGACACGCTCGACGTCGCCACTGGCGCCGAGTAAGTAAGGCCGGAGGCAACTCCCCCTCTGGGCTAACCCCACCGGCTCCAACGGTGGAAATCAATGCTGCTGTTCCGACTGGGAACAGTTTTGAACTGCTCAACAAGGTGCGCAGCAACTCTCCGACTGCCACGCTGAAAAGTTCCAAACAGATAAATGACGTGTGTCTTGAAGAAGTGGAGGATATTCTCCGTCTTCACTTCCCTCAGCGGTACTGCTTCTGCCCATTTGGAGAAGTAGTCGGTTGTCGCCAAAATGAATCGATGTCCCCTGGACGATGTTGGTTCGATGGGGCCGATTATATCAGTCCCCCACATTTCAAACGGCCAACTGGCCATTGTTGGATGTAGAGGATATGGGTGCTGATGGATAAAGTCCCCATGAATTTGGCATGAGTGGCATTGCTTCGCATATTCGAGGCAGTCCTGAATCATCGTGGGCCAATAGTAGCCCATCCATTTAATCTTCAACTTCATCTTTGGGCCTGCTTGGTGAGAACCGCAGAGTCCGTCGTAAACTTCCTGAACGACTCTCTTCACTTCGTCAGGTCCCAGACATCTCAACCACAGAGAATCAAACGACCTCTTGTACAGAGTATCATGGACGAAGGCGAAAGACAGAGCTCATTTCATGAGCTGATGTCTTGAGGACGCATCTTCAGGCGTTCGATTGGATTTGAAGCAGTCTACAAAGACTTCTCTCCAATCCTCAGCCTTTCCTTTATCTTTTATTTGCATAGCCATTTGCCCAGTCAGTCCCTCTTCTCCGGATGATTCCAGATCCGGAGATATTTCTGCAGGGGCAAGCACCCGACGGTTTTGTACCACGATTCTTACGTCATCGAGGTTCTCGTCAGCCAATTCTTTAGCGAGCTTAGCTAGTGCATCTGCTTTGCTATTTTCCGCACGCGGTATGCTTTCCAGCATATAGGAGTGAATTTAGGTCAGTAGTTGCTGTACTCTCTCGCCATATTTCACCAGTTCGGGTTTGCAGGTTTGGTACATCGCGTCTCCGCCGCGTCTTTCGGAGGGGAACAGATTCTGGCACGCCCGGTGGGACCTTTTCCTCTTCCCACTCCACACTTCGTGTGTCGTGATTCGCGAACCAATCGTGGTTCGCTAATGGTTGCCCTTGGGTTTCGAAGTACTAAGATTTGGTGTTTCGTTTGCTGCAGAAAGCAAAAGGATCAATGGCTGGCAACTGCTCAAGCTGCTCCAACTGCAAATGCAACCGACGCTCCGCCTCACCTGGAGGTGTAGCCTATGGACCGCAGGCTGCTTCCCTATTCACTATGCATGTGGAGCAAGTGGCTCAGGCAACCACTGGTCTGTTCTTCGGGACCATGCTCCCGCCAGTGAACGTTAATATCCAGCTGCCAAAGGAAGCGCAAAAGAAGTCGGTCTTCGATCGGCTCACTACTACAACGGCCCCTCTCAATGGGTCATCCAATGCCAACTCCTTGGCCTTCACCAGACTGAGCCTGAACTCTGATGGGCCTGCCAGGAAGCCCATGACCCCTGAAGTGGCCATCCCGAGGAAGATAGCCATATCTGCCCCTGAAGTCGTCAAGGCGGCTTCTCTTACCAAAGAGTCGGTCTTTACAAGACTGACTATCCCGGCTCCCGTTCCTGCTCAAAGGTCTGTTTTTGACAGATTGGATACCGCTACTCAAAAGGCATCAGTCTTCAAGAGACTGACACCAGCGACGCCTCATCTAGACGTGGGGCAAGATGAAACCATCCTCATCACCGGACCAGCCCCAGCAGCTCGACACGCTCGACGTCGCCACTGGCGCCGAGTAAGGAAGGCCGGGGGCAACTCCTCCTTTGGGCTAACCCCACCGGCTCCAACGGTGGAAATCAATGCTGCTGTTCCGACTGGGAACAGTTTTGAACTGCTCAACAGGGTGCGCAGCAACTCTCCGACTGCCACGCTGAAAAGATCTCCTACACCTGCGGAGAATGTTACAGAAACAAAGCCAGAGCAGCCCCCTCAACGGCTGTCCTCCAAAATTTACAAGTTCTGGCGACGGGTTCAGGACTCAGCAATCATTCGAGATCACTCTCACCGGCAGAAGAAGGTGAAAGTTCAGGAAGAAAAGAACCGTCCTGTCAAACCACAAAGGACGACCACTTGGGTGCTCGCTGCAACGGCTCCCTCCACGTTGACTACTCAAAAAAGAAGAAGGCCGGAGAAAGTCCCCACGCCTGCAGCAAATGTCAAAGACAGTAAACCTAAACGCCCCAAGTCTGGGGGCATAGTGGTGCATACGGTCTACATGGCGTCCGGGAAAGAGGACAGCCGTACATCTACAGGTCATAGACCGCTTACGCGATCGGTGACTAAAGCTCAGGAGGAGCAGCAGAAGCTCCAAGAAATGATGAATGCGATGGCCGCACTCACTGGGCCAAAAGAAAGCCCCGAAGCATTCTCGGATCAACGCCAGGAGCAAGAAACTGACGCTGAATTCCTTCGCAAGATACTTGAGAAGAAGGACAAGGAGGCTGCGGAACAAGCAGCTAATATAAAACGAATGGCCCTTCTGTTTCAGGACATGGTGGGGATGATGTTACAGCCGGACCCTCCAGCTGAAGACCCTCCGATCATTGTTGAAGACGATAAAGGAGAGACGTCGAATCCTCCACCGGCTCTTTCAACGGCCAGAGAGGAGACAATTTCCAAGGCTGACCTGGACGAATACATAGCCCAGCAGATACGAGTTCACCAGGCAACTGAGGCAGCCGGTCAAGTTGTCAGGACGGGGAGACCATATCTGAGCTGGTATGATCAGATCAAGTACCCGCAGGGCTATACAATACCGAAATTCCATGTCTATAAGGGGACTGGCAATCCCCATCAACATGTTGCCCAGTTCAGGGCTCTTTGTGGCAATACCGGCGGTGATGATAAATTGTTGCTTCGCCAGTTCGTCGCTAGCTTATCGGAGACGGCATTTGAATGGTACTTCGAACTTCCGAATGACTCCGTCAAAACCTTCGCTGAAATGGAATTATTGTTTACCCAGCGTTTCGTGAGCGCCAGCGAACGCACCCTGATAACAGCTTTGATTAATGCAAGAGTGAAGCCGGGTGAAACTTGGGTCCAATATGCAATCCGATGGCGGAACTTATGGTCGAAGTGCGAACAACGCATCGAAGTAGCGCCGGCGGTGGGCATGTTCGTGGGCACCTTAGACCCTCATGCAACTATTTCACATGCAACTATTTCACAGTTCATGATGTTCTTTAAACCGACCACGTTCCAGGCGTTAATTGATAAGTTAGCCCAGATGGATCAAATGGGTCACAGACCGTCTCCCCCGAGGCCAAAACTGCGGAACGACAAGGGTAAAGGGAAGATGACCTTCGTTGCGAACACCCAGCAGCAGCCCAGTGCCCCAAAGCTAGCAGATCAACTGGAAGAGAGACGACGCTATTACAATGAGAAAATGAAGCATCCATACTCGTTCCCACGGGACAAAACGAAGAGGCTGTTTGAGCTGGCTGTGCGTAACAGGCTTATTAACTTGCCGAATCCAAGACGACCGCCACAACCTAGCGAGGTGAATAACCCCAGTTACTGCCCTTACCATCAAACGGTAAGTCACCCGATTGAAGATTGCTTCGTCTTTAAAGTATGGATCGAAGATCAGTACCTTCAAGGCAAGTTTGCGCTGTCCGAGAAGTGGAAGGTAAACCCACCACAGCCACATACTCCGAAGAAGACGGACACACCGGGGGCAACATGCTCTTTTGTTAAGGAAGCTCCATAGGAGGTCGTCCTTTCATCCAAAACCAAAAGGATGCTGAATGATCTTCAGAAATGCCCAGCGATCAGGTGGAAGAACCCGCTTGAACCTCAAATCATCGAAGGGATGCTGAAGCCGCGCCCAACTCCAAAGATCGGTGGTGATGGCCCAAGTACTCACACCCAGCCGTCGAAATCTTTAAAGAAGAAGAAGAAGAGGTCCAAAAATCCCGTGAAGCCTGGCGACAAGCGCACGGACTTACAGAAACAAATTGACGCGCTGGAAGAGTACAATCAAAAGGCGTAGACTCCCATCACACTCCAAGAGTTCCTCAACCACGTCTTTCAGGAGGAAGATGATGGAGAAAGCTCATCGGATGAATCCGAGGGATACGTGGCGAGTTTTCATGTGATCTCCCACTCATTTACGGACGATGAAAAAACTCCTGGCACTGAGAAACTGGGGGCAGAGCCTGAACCGGAGCTCGTATGGCTGTCAGACGAAATGATCGACGTTTTTCTGGATGAGATTCATCTGAAAAGTAAAGCCGATCGGGAGCGTGAGATGGCCGCATCAGAAAGAGCCAAACGCAGGAGGCTAAACGAAAGAGTCGAAGCACCCCCGCTAGATCAAAATACATCCGATGCGGATAAAAACATATTCAAGACGAGGAAAAGGTTTGCCAAAGCCATATCAATGGGAATGGAGCTACTACCCTCGGAAGGAAATACCCCCGGTGAAGCAGAGATGCATCCTAGCTACTGCTCATATCATCGAAAGATTTCGCACCCCATCGAAGAATGCGACGCTTTTAAAAGATGGTGGCAGGGGTATGTTGCTCATCGGCAATATGTTAAGCGGATGAAACGCAAGACTCGTCGGGAGCGACGAAGTACGACCAAGGAGCATAAAGGAATTATTGGCAATTGTCGCATGGTCATCGCTAGAGGATCGCAGGTTCTCACCTTTGGGAGCGACTCTGACGAAGAAATGGCTCTCGGCCCTCTCTTTAAAGAATCCATCTTAGGGAAAGAGGAAGAACCAGAGCCCTGCGAAAACATTCAGCTGCGCAATCGCGCACTTCCATAAAAGAATCTCGGACCCTCAACTAGAAAAGATAAGGGAAAGGAAAAGGTCGCTGAGGATATCGCTCTGGATGACCAAGTCATCAAAGAGCTGACTGCCAAAAACCCGCCAAAAAAGAACAAGTTGGACTACAACATCCTATCGCACCTGAGGAAGCTACCCTCTCAGCTCAGAATTCTCGACGCCCTCTTAATATCAAAAGAAGAGAGAGATTCATTAATCAAGGCGCTGCAAGAGCCCGAGCAATTCCAAGCCTTCCTCGCCGAGGAAAGGATGAAGGATGAACTGGAAGAAGTGCACACAACCGATGTCACGTTCGGTGATGAAGACCTTCTCCTTGGGACGTGCGACCACAACCGTCCCCTCTATGTCTCAGGATACTGCTACGATATAAAGATAGGAAAAATCCTGGTCAACAATGGGTCTTCCGTTAATCTCCTCAACGTGCGAGTGTTGAAGGAAATCTGCATGAGCGTTCAGCACCTCGCTCATGATAAGATTACCATCTCCGGTTTCGATTCTCAGTCATCACGGACTCTCGGATCTGTAATACTAACATTACGCTTCGGACTACTCATCACGGACATTAAGTTTCACGTCATTGACGCCAAGACCTGCTACAACGCCTTGCTCGGTCGTCCTTGGTTACACGAATACAACATCATCCCTTCTACGCAACATCAGTGTATGAAGTATTTCAAGGATGGTCTCGAGTATACCGTAACAGGAGAGCTGAACCCGTTCTCCGTGAATGAAGTCCGCAAGTACGAAGATGCAAAATACTTTTTGCCAGATTTCGAGGACACAGAGAGGTGCCGCAAACCGGAGAACAAAGCCACCGCCACCATTCCTGTTTTCGGGAGTGATACTGAAGAAGAAGAAGAGATAGTTTACGCTGGGCCGTCTCGACGCAACAACCCGGGGCCGTCCTCCCCCATATTGATCTTCGGAAGCGACTCAGAAGATGAGGTTAATGCTGTGTTCTCCAGTCAGCCGTCAATACAAGCATTCCCTGGTGATGATCAGAGTTTGCAAATTACCATGATTCCGCGGGAGCACTACAAAGACCCTGACGCACTTGAAGCTTACAATGTGCAAGACCTGTAAACATTAGCCCCTCCCAGGCGAAAAGGCGAAAAGGCGAAAAGGCGATCCTATTCTATCGGTCCACGGAAACAAGAGTGGAGAAAGAAATCTGGCACGGCGCAGATTCTACGCTTGACAGGCTCCAACCCATCCGTTTGCCCAGATATTATACAAACAGACTAAAAAGTTTATTGAAGCGCCAAGGGGTACCTTTAAAACAGACTATTCGACAAGCTCGGTTCTACAAATGGATTTGGGATGTCCCTGGGACTCAGCGCAAGTTGCCCAACGGGAGAATGGAAATGCTTGGGCTTGGATATGTGAGATCCGGGAAACGGGAATGAGTCCATAGTAGCTACGCCATATATAACTTCGATGAAGAAGAGGACGCCCTGTCAGAAAATGCCGACCCTGTACCAAAACTAGATCCCGCAATCAAAGTGCCGAGTCCGTCATTTGAAGAACGAATGGAAAAGCTCATCAGGAAAGCGGGTCAAAAAGCTCGAGACGACCATAATCACGAAATGGCCATCTATGAGAAAGCCAGGATGCAACGCCTTCTTCGACAGGCTGCGAAAGATGAAAATATTCCTCCCTGTCAACCTGTGGTGCAAAAGGCCCGACGCAGAAGCAGAAACAAGCCAAAGAGAGGAAAAGGCGTTTGACAGCGACAAAGCGGGACTAAGAAGTCATGTGATCTGGAATTGCGCGGTCCGGATTTGTCCATCATGAAGAAGATGAGTCGAGTATATTCTTTCCCTCAAGACAAGACGAAGAAGATACTTGATCTCGCTTTAAAATATCGAATGATTACACTTCCGGAGTCTAAACACCCTGAGCAAGCTAACGAGGTCTCTCATCCGGGCTATTGCTCTTATCACAGGGTAATAGGGCATCCTCTCGAAGACTGCTTCACCTTCAAGAACTGGGTCGAAGATCAGTATCGGCTCGGCAAGTTCGCTCTATCTGACAGCTGGAGGGTAACGCCACCATAGAAGCATGAACCCAAAACCACGAGAGCAGAACCAGATCCACATCGGTCTTGGAAGCGGGCTCGTACTTGTCATATGATAACAATATCAAAAGAAGAACCCGAGAATGTGGATGACCTCCCTCGGTGCTTCGAAAACAATGGTGATGATGTGATCTCAAAGTTTCCACCGGCGCCCAAAAAGCTGAAAGATGGAATACACACTACTGCAGATAACCTCAAGAAGATTGATTTGGGAACGACAAGTGACTCAAGGCCTACGTTTGTCAGCGAGCTGCTGTCCGAAGAACAGGTGGCGACACTCTAGGACGTGCTCATACAGTACAAGGACTGCTTCGCATGGAACTACTCTGAGATATTGGGAGTAGATCCAGAGATTGCTGTGCACAAGTTGGCAGTAACCCCGGACATCAAGCCAATCAAACAAGCACCGAGAAGAATGCAGCTTGAGCTTGAGATGAGCATTAACGCTGAGGTCAAAAAGTTAATCGACTCCGGCTTCATCCAAGAGGTTCAATACCGTGATTGGATCGCCAATATCATCCCAGTGATGAAGAAGAATGGGACTGTGCGCATATGCGTAGACTTTCGGGATATCAATAAAGCCTGCCCGAAGGACGATTTAGTGCCAGTCACCGAGCTGATGATAGATAACACATCCACTCACGAGGTTTTCTCCTTCATGGACGGCTCATCAGGATATAATCAGATAAAGATGCATCCCGAAGACCAGAAGCACACCGCTTTCCGGACCCCTTTGGGTATATTTTGCAACAAGGTGATGCCCTTCGGTCTAAAGAATGCCGGTGCTACCTATCAAAGGGCCATGACAAAGATCTTCGATGACCTTATACATGAAATCGTCGAATGCTATATCGACGACCTCGTGGTAAAAAGCAAATCATACGAGGAGCATTTAGAGCATCTGAAGACCGTATTTCAACGCCTTCGACAATACAACTTGAAGATGGACCCTCTCAAGTGCGCATTCGGAGTTTCCTCGGGCAAATCCCAGGGATTCATCGTCCGACACCGAGGTATCGAGATAGATCCGTCAAAGATCAAGGCGATCATGGAAATGCCTCCGCCAAGGACTCTCAAGCAATTGCGGTCTCTCCAAGGGAAGCTCGCGTACATCCGGCGATTTATAGCCAACCTGTCAGGCAAGTGTCGCCCTTACAGTCACTTGATGAAGAAGGGAACCCCTTTCGTTTGGGATCACAAATGTCAGAGCGCGCTGGACGAAATCAAGCAGTACCTGCAGAATTCGCCAGTGTTGGCTGCTCCGGTCAAGGGAAAGCCTCTCATTCTATATACAACCGCCCTCGAGGGTTCCTTAGGTGCATTATGGGCACAAGAGAACGACCAAGGGAAAGAAAGAGCTATTTATTACTTAAGTCGAGTTCTCCTGGGGGCAGAAAGCAACTACTCCCCCATCGAAAAACACTGCCTAGCGTTGATCTTCGCGATAACAAAGCTCAGGCACTATGCGTTGGCGCATGAAGTCCGTCTCATTTCGAAGGTGGACCCCCTTAAATATTTAATGTCGAAAGCCATATTGACAGGAAGACTCGCTAAATGGGCCTTGCTCTTGATGGAGTTCTCAATAACTTATCAACCTCTCAAGGCTGTGAAAGGCCGGGCCATTGCCGACTTCATCGCTGAGCATCCGATACCGGCCGATTCCCCTCTGAATTGCGAGCTGCCAGACGAACACGCGTTTGATGCGATCGACGGTAGTGATACCCGATGGGAACTCTATTTTGATGGAGCGTCTTCCATGAAGAAACGCAAACAGAACACCCCTATAATCAAATCAAGGGTAGGCCTCATCTTCGTGACCCCACAAGGAGGGATAATGCGCTTCGCCTTCTTCTTGACAGAGCCGAGGACGGATAATGAGGCTAAATACGAAGCTTTGATAGCAGGCCTCGAGATCGCCATCAACATGGGAATTGAAAACCTCCTCATATATAGAGATTCTCAAATGGTCGTCAGTCAAGTAAATGGCGACTACCAAACGTGCAAACCCGAACTGGTGAAATATGGCGAGAGAGTACAACAACTACTGACCCAAATCCCCTCCTATATGCTGGAAAGCATACCGCGTGCGGAAAATAGCAAAGCAGATGCACTAGCTAAGCTCACTAAAGAATTGGCTGACGAGAATCTCGATGACGTAAGAATCGTGGTACAAAGCCGTCGGGTGCTTGCCCCCGCAGAAATATCTCCGGATCCGGAATCATCCGGAGAAGAGGGACTGACTGGGCAAATGGCTATGCAAATAAAAGATCAGGGAAAGGCTGAGGATTGGAGAGAAGTCTTTGTAGACTACTTCAAATCCAATCGAACGCCTGAAGATGCGTCCTCAAGACATCAGCTCATGAAACGAGCTCTGTCTTTCGCCTTCTTCAATGATACTCTGTACAAGAGGTCATTTGATTCTGTGTAGTTGAGATGTCTAGGACCTGACGAGGCGAAGAGAGTCGTTCAGGAAGTTCACGACGGACTCTGCGGTTCTCACCAAGCAGGCCCAAAGATGAAGTTGAAGATTAAACGAATGTGCTACTATTGGCCCACGATGATTCAGGACTGCCTCGAATATGTGAAGCAATGCCACTCATGCCAAATTCATGGGGACTTTATCCATCAGCACCCAAATCCTCTACATCCAACAATGGCCAGCTGGCCGTTTGAAATGTGGGGGACTGATATAATTGGCCCCATCAAACCAACATCGTCCAGGGAACATCGATTCATTTTGGCGACAACCGACTACTTCTCCAAATGGGCAGAAGCAGTACCACTGAGGGAAGTGAAGACGGAGAATAACCTCCCATTCTTCAAGACACACGTCATTTATCGGTTTGGAACTCCGAGATGGATCATCTCCGATAACGGGCCAGCCTACAGAAGCCACAAGATCAGCCGCTTCGCGCAACAACACAACATAGACTGGAGATATTCCTCAGTTTATAATCCTCGAGCTAACGGTCTAGCTGAGGCTTTCAACAAGACCTTGACGAAGATCGTGAAAAAGACGGTGTCCCGAAATAAGAAGGACTGGCATGAGAGACTACATGAAGCTCTCTGGGCGTATCGAACTACGTTCAAAACGGCCACGAACACAAAGCCATACGCGTTAGTATTCGGTACATAAGCAGTACTTCCCCTCGAGATAGAGTTACCCTCTCTACGAGTGGCAGTCCACTGCGAGCTGACGGACGAAGAAAATGCTCACCTACGGCTTGAAGAGCTTGATGCCCTTGATGAAACCCGCCTCATAGCGCAACAAAATCTGGAGGCTTATAAAGCAAAGATGATGCGCTCATATGAAAGACTAACCAGGCCGAGGACATTCTGCCAAGGCGAACTCGTACTTGTGGTCAAAAGACCTATGATCCCCAATCGCGCCAAGCGGGGAAAATTCGAGCCGAACTATGAAGGCCCGTACATCATAGACAAGGTCTACCAGGGTGGAGCCTATCTACTCATGGATATGCACGGTGAAAGACCTTTCAGGCCAATAAACGGTCGCTTCCTGAAGAAATACTACTCCTAACAAGTCATGGCCCGGATCAATGATAGACGACGACGGCTATGTCCGCTCGCTATCTTCCTAAGCCTAAAGCAGTGACATGCCTTCTTCAACAATGGACCGAGACGTCCTTAAACTAACGACGGACCGAGACGTCCTTAAACTAACGACGGACCGAGACGTCCTTAAACTAACGACGGACCGAGACGTCCTTAAACTAACATCGGACCGAAACGTCCTTAAACTAATGACGGACCACTACGTCCTAAAACTAGCTGTTAACCAAGATGTCGACAAACTGCGATGGATATCGGCATCCCAAAACCGATACAAAAAAAAGGAATAAAAAATAAAAAAACGGTATGTTTATAAACAAAATGGGCACGGATGAAAACCCGAAAGGGCTCCGTGAGTAAAAACAGCAGGGCTACCGGCGAGTGTTTGTGAAAACCCGAAAGGGCGCAACCTCGTTAAAAGACACTTGCAGGGTCCTCTCGACCTTGTAAGGAGAAACCACCCGCGTGAGATCCTTACGACTCACAAGGAAGCAACACACTTAGGAATCCTCACGATTCCTAAGGAGAAATTACACTTGCGAGATCCTCACGACTCGTAAGGAGAACTCTTATATGGGATCCTCACGGCTCATAAGACTTGAAAGTCTTAAGTTACAGAGACCTGAACCTGTTCTTAAGCAACCCCCACAAACTTTGATATTGCCCTACAAGCGGCTCATACTGACCCTGTATACAATCCACGGGCGCGAATAAACATTTTCCCTGCAATGTCCCACTCGTGACTAGGGATATGTCCATATGGTGAACGACCCTTATGAGTCATCTCGACTTATAAGGAGAAAATCCTTTTGTAAGATCCTTATGGCTTACAGGGGAACACGCACTTAAGAATCCTCATGATTCCTAAGGAGAAAACACACCTACGAGATCCTTACGACTTGTAGGGAGAAATACCTTTGTGAGACCCTTACGGCTCATGAAGTCAAAAGCCTTAGTCGACAGGACCCTAACCCTGTTTACTAAGCCACCTTTGTTCGACGTCAACAGAGGCAAATGATGATTCGCTCCTGGCCATATTCCAGTTGTAGCGATGCTGATGCTGAGATTGGCACCAGATTCCAAGTTCTACACTCGCGATAAAAAAATCAGTGAGCTGAAAATGCATATGAAATAGCCGAAATGATGGGGCAACTTGCAATAAAAAGCAGCAAGTAAAAATGTATGCATGAAAAATAGCCGAAATGATTGGGCAACTCGCAATAAAAAGCAGCGAGTAAAAATAAAAAAATATATATAGCCAAAATGATTGGGCGCCGCGAAAAATAGCCGAAATGATGGGGCAATCGCGACCTTCGCGATGTAAAAGCTGAAATGATAGAGCATCGCGGAAAAAGAAATAAAACAAAATAGGAAATTTATGCCCTACAGGTGATGCTAGATCAATCCCTGTATACAATCCAGGGGCGCAAACGAAGAAGGAATCACACTCCTCCTCCCCAGGTTTCATCAGAAGAAGAAGCCAAATCTCGATGGTTCACAGACAGCCTAGAGATCTTCTCAACACTCATCTCATTACAGCAGACACAACATCAAGCAAAGCGGAACAGCGGCAACTCCCAGTTCCATGACTCGGCGATATACTCCCACTGAGAGTCAAATCCCAACTCCGTGAAATACAGATATAATCAACAAAATTCCTGGTCATGTGGAACGCGGATAACGTCACTCTTTGACCCTGTGGAAAACGTCCAGAGCGGAGCCTGGTCCTCGCAGAACACGGCAGTGAACTCGTGGAAAGCATCCAGAGCAAAATTCCTGGTCACGTGGAACGCGGATAACGTCACTCTTTGACCCCGTGGAAAACGTCCAGAGCGGAGCCTGGTCCTCGCAGAACACGGCAGTGAACCCGTGGAAAGCATCCAGAGAAAAATTCCTGGTCACGTGGAACGCGGATAACGTCACTCTTTGACCCCGTGGAAAACGTCCAGAGCGGAGCCTGGTCCTCGCAGAATACGGCCGTGAACCCGTGGGAAGCATCCAGAGCAAAATTCCTGGTCACGTGGAACGCGGATAACGTCACTCTTTGACCCCGTGGAAAACTTCCAGAGCGGATCCTGGTCCTCGCAGAGCACGGCAGTGAACCCGTATGAAGCGTCCAGAGCGGAGCCTGGTTCTCGCAGAACACGGCAGTGAACCCGTGGAAAGCATCCAGAGAAAAATTCCTGGTCACATGGAACGCGGATAACGTCACTCTTTGACACCGTGGAAAATGTCCAGAGCGGAGCCTGGTCCACCCAGAACACGGCAGTGAACCCGTGGGAAGCATCCAGAGAAAAATTCCTGGTCACGTGGAACGCGGATAACGTCACTCTTTGACCCCGTGGAAAACGTCCAGAGCGGATCCTGGTCCTCGCACAGCACGGCAGTGAACCCGTGTGAAGCATCCAAAGCGGAGCCTAGTCCTCGCCGAACACGGCAGTGAACCCGTGTGAGTCATCTAGTGCAAAATTCCTGGTCATGTGGAACGCGGATAACGTCACTCTTTGACCCCGCGGAAAATGCCTAGAGCGGAGCCTGGTCCTCATAGAGCACGGCAGTGAACCCGTGCGAAGCATCCAGAGCAAACATCGGACTATGGAGTCCTTAAAATCCACGGACTATGATGTCCTTAACCTTGATCGTAATGTCTTAAAACTAACGATCAACCATGATCACTCTAGACTGATTTTACCTTGGTTCAAGGGTACATCTCTTCGCTCCTTTGATATTTGTCGTTGTAATTCCTCAACATCTTCAAAGAGGTGACGGGTCCCAGTAACCACACATCGGAATGTGGAGTCCTTAAATCCACGGACTATGATGTCCTTAACCTTGACCGTGATGTCTTAAAACTAATATCGGACTGTGGAGTCCTTAAATCCACGGAATATGATGTCCTTAACCTTGACCGTGATGTCTTAAAACTAACATCGGACTGTGGAGTCCTTAAATCCACGGACTATGACGTCCTTAACCTTGACCGCGATGTCTTAAAACTAACATCGGACTGTGGAGTCCTTAAACCCACGGACTATGATGTCCTTAACCTTGACCGCGATGTCTTTAAACTACGGTACCCTGGAAAACATCCCAAAGCAACCCCTGATCCCATGAAATACGGATAAGGGCGACCGCACCCAGCACTTGCGGGTCCTCACGACCTGTAAGGAAGAAAACTCTCTTGTGATATCCTTACGACTCCCAAGGGAAAACCCGCTTAAGAATCCTCACGATTCTTAAGAAGAACTTACACCTACGGGATCCTCTCGACCTGTAGGGAGAAATACTCTTTATGAGATCCTCACGGCACATAAAGCTCAAAAGTCTTAGAAGGCAGATCTTAACACTGAATCCTAAGCCATCACTACCCTGCAAGGAGACCAAGATAAATTGTCCGTAGAACACATTCAATAAAAGAGACACACCATTAAAAAAAATATATCTTTTATTCATGAACCAAAATGGATACAAAGTACAATTCATGAAAAAGCAAAAAGAATATACTCTCATTCAGGAGTATGTACAAAAAGAAAAGAAAAGATACAAGTCTTCAAGCCGGCGGACGATTTAGCAATTTTACTAGCTCATCCTTCTTTTGCTGGGCCACAGCTTCATGATTCAGGATCGCCAGGAGACGGGCCTCCGCCTGAGCCTGCTGGGCCTGATACGAGGCGAGCCGGCCTTCGAGCTCTTTCTCAGTAACCTTGTGAGCCTCAACCCTTTCGCGAGTGAACACGGCAGCTTTATCAAGAGCCACCACCACTTTGATAGACTATTGAAGTACCCGCCAGAGTTCATACGCTTATTGGCTTTGGCTGTAAGGCTGGTTTGAAGCTCGCTCAATGCCTTAGAGGCCAGCTCCCTTTCCGAGAATTTGCGGCCGAGCCTCTTCTCGCATGGTACCATATATGCCGCGCACCGCGCTATCAGCCCCCGCAAGTCCGCCTTTGCAACCACGGCCTCCGAGGAAAGGCGGGAACACTCAAGTACGTGCAAGCAAGCCTCCACCTGCCGACAGAACTCCACCCAGACTCGCACCACCTCTTCGCTATGGTAGGTGGCAAGAAAAGGAAGAGAACCGTTAGCCTCGGCAGCAAATGCTTCAGCTGTGGTTACGCTGCCAGCACGAAGCTCCTCGATCAAAGACGACATGGAGACAAGGCTTAACTGGGCCAGGCGCTCTGAGGCTCGCAAAGCGTAGGGGCCGGACGGCATGGCGATACGCGATTCCAGCGCTATGGGGGCTGGCAAGGCTGTTCAGATTTGAAAAATGTCAGTAAAACTCTTAAGCAAAGGAACAAGTGGGGTCATATTGAGATGTCACTTACCTACGGTCATGCAAGTAGGAGCTGAAGGTTCCCCTGGCCCTTTGAGGACCTCAACCTCGTCATCGGCCTCCAAAACTGTAGAGAACATCAATGTCAATACGCAAAATAACAACGACGCTATAAGAAATGGCGAACGACACTAACCTTACCCAGATGAGAGGACGATGCATTGAGGGGATATCGCCTGCGAAGCTGCCATCTCTAACAGACACTGAAACGATTGTCGGGGAGACAAATCAGCAATAGAGGTCACCAGCCCGCGCAATTCTGAAAAAAAAAGAGTTCAGAAAATAGAAAGATTGCTAATTTAAAATGTAAAAGGTTACCTTCAACACTCCTCCCATTCTGAGTCGGGGGGATGGCGGCTTCAACGGCCTCCACCGTGATCTCCGGCTCCAACAAAGGGAGGGTAGCCCCGACTACCTTTCTTCCAGCCTCTAGGCCACCCTCACGAAGAGTCGTTGGGGCGGCGACCACTAAAGGAGCGAGTGCTCCATAATCAAGAACTGCCACTGGAGGCTCTATTGTAAGAGGAGCAGGCTCGTCAGCCCCCTCCACATCGAGCAATGCTTCATCGGGAATGTCAATAGGCTTTAGCTTCAATAAGCCCGTAGGGACCTCCCCCATCGTCGAATATTCTGCACAATTCACACAAGAATAAGGATACATACATACAGGTGTAAATAATCTGAAAAGCTACAAAGAAGTACAAAAACATACCAATGCGTAGGAAAACCTTCAATATGGCTTCTTCAAGCCGATGCTCCTTCTCAAGGAGGCGTGCCTGCCGGGGTTCGAGGGTGGACACGTGGCCGCCAGTCCACAAGGAAAGCGCGTCTGCTGCATCCTCCGTAGTAGCCTGCTTCAGGGCCCTTTCTCCCCATTCCTCCAAAGGGCCGATAAACCGCCGCCGGATCCACGAGGGGTCTTCGTAAAAAATTACAGCAGGATAGGGCTTCTTCGGAACCCTGGCGTTCTGAGACGCATCTTTGGAACGTCTTATAGCCTCAGCCAACTATGCGGCTTCCTCGGCGGCCGAACCCGGGAAGAGAAGACCAGCGTCCGACTCTTGCACAACCAACGGTTTATCTGGAAGTATGGGCTCAAACTCCGTTAGAGAATCAAGTAAGTTGATGGCCACCCTCCTCCGCCTCTTAGATCCAGAACCGGCCGCCGAAGACGACCGTTTCCTCCCCCGTGGAGCCTTAGTGCGGCGCCGGCCCACGTCACCCTCAACACCCTCTTCCTTATCACCCTCGCTTGGCGCCACAACCGAGGATGACACCGCAATTGCCGATGCCGCGGGGGGCGGTGCTGCCGCGGGTGGTGGTGCTGCTACCGGAGCCCGTTTACCCCCCGACCGGGTACCCAGGGGCATACCAGCTGTTGGGGTAAGATCCACCCTCGACTCTCCCGGAATAAGCGCGGTGCCGGTATCCCTCAGAGGAAAGCGGACCGGGGTACGCGGTCGCAGCGTAGCTCTTATGGCCGGAACCTGAGTAGGGGCACCGTGGCCAAGAAATACCCTTCTTTCTTCAATAATAATCGGGTTGACCCGATGGAGATACCAGCCCGTGAACGACCCTACGCATCGGGGCATGTAATCAGCATCGGGGATCATGAACCAGGAACCGGTGTTCAGCCTCACAAAATGATGGGCGGCATCTCGAACGGCCTCGAGCGAAGGAACCAGCGCGACTATGAAAGCCTCAAACGGGACGCCCTGATCGTAGCCAAGCTGTCGGGCAAAGCGATGCGGATTGTACCGCATGAAAAGGGCTGCGCTATCCTGACGGAATACCAGGGAGCCCGGTCTGATTGCGTATAAGTGCGCGGCCTCCCGGGGCCTCAATGAG
This sequence comes from Agapanthus africanus, assembly GCA_030015575.1. Lineage (NCBI taxonomy): Eukaryota > Viridiplantae > Streptophyta > Magnoliopsida > Asparagales > Amaryllidaceae > Agapanthus > Agapanthus africanus. Next base: position 153,041,113 of record JASDDO010000028.1, on the reverse strand, counting down.
GGCACGCTATCTTTTGACCGGTCCCAAAGCGGCTGAGTTGAACCCGAGGAAGAAGATAAGACCTGATCAGTAAATACCAACCCGCCAGCAGTAGCATAAGGAGAAATCAATGCCCGAATTGCCCCGAATTGAGTCGGGTCGGCAGCAGAAGCATCCACCAATCGCATAAGTCGCAGAAAGGTGTAAGCATCATAAAATGCAGGCCTCTGAGCATAGCGAAAGCACCCAAGATGTGCATTTCGATCCAAGACATGAAGTAGTGAAGCGAAAAGTTTACCACATCTACGCCAGGGGTGGAAGTATTAGCTGCAGCACCCAACCCGTGATAGAGATGCGCCAATGCCGGGATGCCAATGGTCAGCCGTGTCCCCTCAGCTATACGGTGAGCTGGATAGATGACCGAAACTCTCATAAAGCGGCGATGCATAGGGATGACAAACCAGCTGAGCCAGACACTGATAAACCCCACAAAGAACGTCTCCTCATCCATGCCGGGAGCTGCAATGGATTCGAAAGACATCGGCGACACTATGGGGATGTAGTACTGCGATAGATCTGATTCATTGGTCGGCAGCTTCTTCGGACCAAACCCAAAGGGGTCTTTGATATTTGCGAACTTCGGAGCTGTCTTCGACAAGATAACCTTGCGAAGGAAACAGGCAATGAAGCTCTTAAAAGTAACGCCCTGCTCCTCAGATTCGGTGAACAATCGGCCAAAGATACCTAGCACCTTGATCAAGCTGGGACGCTTGTGGTGGACGGCGTTCTCAGCAGACAAGCTGTCAAGCGGTGCGGGCTCGGGTTCAAAGACGTATTCATCAGAAGGCAGCAACTCCTCATAAAGTGTCCCTCGAATTGGCAGCCCCGAGATCTCATAAAATTCCCCCAAAGAGATCGAAACTTCTCTGTCCCCCAGAAGAAAAGTGTTGGTGGGGAGATTCCATTGATTCAAGAACGCCTTAACCCACCAGACATGCGGGGATTGATAATGGAAGAGCGACGTAAATATTGCCTGGTAAAGCCCAACCTTTTGCAGCCGCGCACGATGGGCAGAAATAATATAGCGAGCCCAGAGGAGGTAGCCCGTGGGGTGTCGAGGAGTGAGCCCAATCTTATAAATCTGTCCCCATAGGTGGGCCTCACCCTGGCAAATACGTCGTCCCAGGATATCTATAGCTGGGATCGGATGGTTGGGATACCGGTTGTCGAAGGCTCGAGCCGTCCCGCTGGAGTCCAATTTGGCATCTCCACAGCGAAAACCGTCCTCGGAGGGTCCATCGGCAAGAACGGGAAAGTGGGCTCTGTCGGCACTTCGCAGAGGAAACTCTGGCGACCCCGGATAATATGGCTGTACCAAGTTCCCCATAGAAGTAAGCTAGTGTAGTTCGGGTCATAAGCCCGGATCATCGCCATCGCTTCCTCATCAGATAGTGACTGAGGAAAAGCGGCCTCCGAGCGAGTAAAGGGAAAGCACGGAACAGAAGCCATCGCACCTGAAACAAAGTAAAGGAAAACTGTCAAAAGTGAAGCCAGCAATATATATATATATATATATATATATATATATATATATATATAAATATATGAAGACAGTTGAAGAAAGCGACAGAGGACTTGTTTGGTAGGACCATTAGTTACAAAATATGTGGGTCCCACAAAATCAAGATGACGACTGGCTAATGATAAGGCACAGCAATTATAATGAGACAAAGGGAATATTCTAATCAAATAGGCAGTGGGTTTCAAGTGACCCTACACATTCCCCTAAAAGACAAATCCATTATGGGCTCTGTGATGAATCAAACAGAATCAAGGGAATTAAATTCCCAAAGACCAACAGTGCAAACTTCTTCTGAATTGTGAAGAAGATGACTCAGGGCAAGAAAACCCATGAAAGTCTCTAGGAGGAACTTAGTTCTTCATAGGAATTAAATTTCTTTTTGAAAAAAGGAATTAAATTCCCAGAAAATGTGGTTCCAGAGCCAGAGCTCCTTGGAGATGGAATTAAATTCCAGGGAAAACAACCAACATCATCATTTCCCTAAGGGTTAAAGAAACCCTAGGAGGTCTACAATTTGAGGATTGAATGGTTTTCTGTTCTTTTGGAAAAGCTTAAAATAAAAAGAAATGTGTGTTCTTATCAAAGGAAAAAACTCTTTATCTGGATTTAAAATCCCGTGGTGATTGCTGGGGAAGTTCTCCGATCGTTCAAAGATCATTTACCTGAAGAAAGGGTCTTCTTAGAACAGACTTAAACTCTGGAAAAAGTTTGAAGCAGAGATCTAAGCTCTGGAAAAAGAGAATTAAATTCTCGAAAAGAAGAAAGTTAGCAAAGGAGGAAGATGAGCAAAAGTGGAGGCGCTTCTGAAAAGACATGGGCATTTATAGGATGGGATGGAAAACGTTTCATCTACCCTACTCCCAAGGCAGATCCAACGGTCACAAAAGTGACAGCGTTGCACTCACGTGCAGACACGTAAGAGCAACGCTGTGGGGGCATTTGTTCCCTGATTAAAAAATCAGGAAAAAGCATCAGAGGAAGCATCACGTGCTAGCACGTGACCAGCGGTCACGTGTTGGCACGTGACGTTTAAAGCAGCGGCACAGAGCAAGCGCAGAAGAGAAGCCCATTCAAGGGGTCACGTGCTTACACGTGACCGAAGGTCACATGCCTACATGTGACCGAGGGTCACGTACTCACATGTGACCAGGGGTCACGTGCTCACACGTGACCAAAGGTCACGTGGCCGCACGTGACTGGCTTTAAAAGCCCTGCTGTTCAACAAAATTAAATTCTGAATAAGATCATTTAAATTTTTCTAAAATAGAGAAGAATTTTGTGAAACCGTTGGATTAAAAATCCGAGAGTGATTAAATATCACCAATTTATGGAAAAATCTTGGACATGGAAAGATTTCCCCCTAAATCTAACCGAAATAACAAAAGAATATCTTTGGATTTAAAATCCAACGGTGAATAAAATTCACCTAATAATTTAAAGGCCCGGATCAATGATGAAAATAAATCAAATCTCTCAATAAACAAATCAAATCTTTCAATGAAAGATTCACTAAACAGATTGATTCTTTTCCTTCTCCTATAAATAGGTGCCAAGGGAGAGAGTTAAAAAAAAAGAGAAAAGGGGGAGAAAAACAGACAGAAAGAGATATAGAGCCTTGGAATCTTGAAAATTCAGAAGGAAGAATTTGATTCTCTGCAAAGAAAAACTTTAGGTAAGAAAAGAGAGGCTTCAAAAAGAGAATTTAATTTTCGAAAGAGTTTAACTCTTCTATAAAGAAAAGAACTTAGTTCTTTCTCTGGTTGAAGATCTGCAAAGTGCACATCTCCCCATAAATTGAGAATTTAATTCTCATTGGGTTGAGATCCTGCCATGCAGATCTAAAACATAGAGGAGGAATTGAGTTTTGAGAATTTAATTCTCACAAGAGTTATAGGAATTTAATTCCTTTGAGATAAAATTAGGGTTTAACCCTATATTATAGGAATTTAATTCCTTCAAAATGGACAGAACTAGGGCTTAACCCTAATTGAGAACTTAATTATCTCAAACTCACAGGAATTTAATTCCCTTAAAAAAGAAATTAGGGTTTCACCCTATGCTAGAATTTAATTCTTTACATATATGGGAAATTTAATTCCTACAAAAAAGAAATTAGTGTTTCACCCTATGTTAGAATTTAATTCTTTACATAAAAGAAATTAGGGTTTAACCCTATCTAAGAATATAATTCTTCAAAAGAAAAGTGGGAATTTAATTCCTTTAAAGTTATTGCTAGGGTTTAACCCTATGAAGGATTTAACTCTTAAAAAGATAAAGAGATCTTCAAACATGCAAAGAACCAGAGTCACGTGCTACCACGTGACCTCTGTAAAGATCCACAGAAAAGAACTTTGAGGCAACGCCTCACGTGCCCCACGTGACCCCTGAAGCACACAAAGAAAAAGCAAAAGAAACAGAAGCTATGGGCGCTCTCACGTGCCCCATGTGACCCCTTGGCAAAAGCTTTAGCAAACAAATACCCACCACGTGATGCTCCAAAGTATTCAATACGTTTGACAGAACAAAAATAAAGGGAATCAGGGCGCTCTCACGTGCTACACGTGACCCCTCTTTCTTTAGTGTTCAACACTAATTTGAGATCTCTGTTTCCAGTGTTTAAAACTGATTTTCTTAGTGTTTAACACTAATTTGAAAACTCTGTTTCCAGGGTTTAACACTGATTGTACTCTTAGTGGCTCACACTAGTTTAAGGAATCTATCTCCAGTGTTTAACACTTTTGATCTTTAGTGTTTAACACTACTCTTAGCCAAGTTGGCTGATTTTTCAGAGGCAAAGCCTCTCCTTCAATGGACCAGCAGAGGGCCAATATTCCAAACATGATAGGACTTAGCCCAAGAAGGCCATAAGTCCTCAATCCAGACTCAACTGAGCCAATGTGCTCATAACCTAATGAATTGGTCTTGGTTGCAAATTGGACTACAGATCATTTAATCTACTTTGGTTCAAGAGTACATCTCTTCACTCTTTTGATACTGGTCATTGTAATTCCTCAACGTCTTCAAAGAGGTGACGGGTCCCGACAACCACACATTGATACGAACTGTGGGGTCCTTAAACTCATGGACTATGACGTCCTTAACCTTGACCGGGATGTCCTAAAACTAACAACGGACTGTGGGGTCCTTAAACTCATGGACTATGATGTCCTTAACCTTGACCGGGATGTTTTAAAACTAACAACGGACTATGACGTCCTTAACCTTGACCGTGATGTCTTAAAACTAACGCCGGACTGTGGAGTCCTTAAACCCTCGGACTATGATGTCCTTAACCTTGACCGCAACGTCTTAAAACTAACATTGGACCGCAATGTCCTTAAACTACCTATTGACCGTAATGTCACTAAACTAAGCAATAGGGCTCCCTTAATTGCTCTTTTGTTGGATCTAAACGATCCCGTTAAGTTGATCTTAGTCTAAAAACTAGACTAATATATCCTTAACAAACGTTTAAGTTGATCTTAGTATCAAATGAGGCTAACGTATCCTTAAACCCAAACCCCCAAACCCAAATCTAAGAAAGATACGGATTTTGACTAGTCCATGCCCTACGGGCGACAACATAACTTAGTCTCCGTATACAATCCACGGGCAACCACAAATAAAACAAACACCCACGACACGAAGTGATCATCTGGACAAGGAGAAAGTTGTTACCGCGATGCGGTAGCGTAATTAACTGCAGGGGCTTGCGCCTGCAGGGAAGAGCGTCCCCACAATCAAAAACCCCTCAAGCGAGGGGGAATCTGACGAAGTCTGCTATATCGGCCGCATCCGTTTAAACCTTCGATCCATGGTGCCATAAATCAACTTGGCATCTTCGAAGAGGTGGACGGATAGCACCAATTAGCATTTGCCCCGAATTTCAGGCTAGACGTACATCGCGTCTCCGCCGCGTATTTCGGAGAGGAACACAAATGTTACCAAAACATGGAGGTAAGGCGGAGGAAATTCAGTTCAGATAAAGCGGCTCCTGTAAAAACAGGAGCTCCTCTGCTGGGTCAGCAAAAAAATACGATTTTATTCTATGCCCATTTACTTTAAAAATTGAACCGTTTTTCAAATTTTCAACTTCTACTGCCCCGTGCGGGTGTACATACCGCACCATAAAAGGTCCTTTCCAACGAGATTTAAGCTTACCCGGATGAAGATGGAGACGGGAATCGTAAAGAAGGACTTGTTGCCCCGATGTGAAAGTTTTTCTAAAAAGGTTTTTATCGTAGAACACTTTAGTCCGGTTCTTTACTATCACCGTATTATCATAAGCTTCATCGCGGAGTTCGCTTAGCTCATTCAATTGCAGCTTCCGATAGCTGCTTGCTTGATCAAAATCGAAGTTTAGCTCTTTAATAGCCCACATTGCTTTATGATCGATCTCGAAAGGAAGGTAGCATGCCTTCCCAAACACAAGGCGGTATAGAGACATACCAAGATCGGTCTTATAAGCGGTGTGAAATGCCCAAAGAGCATCTGTCAATTTGGTTGACCAATCTTTACGGTTTTTAGAAACCGTCTTCTTCAAGATTTGTTTGATCTGCCTATTTGAGATCTCAGCCTGCCCGCTTGTTTGGGGATGATAGGGCGTAGAAAGTTTGTGAGTGGTTGAATATTTCCGGATCAAGGCCTCGAAAGACCGATTACAGAAATGTGTCCCGTTGTCTCTAATTATAGTGCGAGGGTGTCCGAATCGCGAAAACATATTTTCTTTAAGGAACTTAATGACAACTTTGTTGTCATTAGTGCGACACGGTATTGCTTCTACCCATTTCGAGACATAATCAACCGCTAACAAGATATATAAATTCCCAAAAGAGTTGGGAAAGGGGCCCATAAAATCAATACCCCAAATATCGAATATTTCCACAACCAATATAGGTTGGAGCGGCATCTCGTTTCTTCGTGACATCCGACCCAAATGCTGACATCGCGGACAAGTTTTGTAATGATCATATGTATCTTTGAATAATGTTGGCCAATAAAAACCACATTGCAAAACTTTCTCCGCAGTTTTTCGAGGACCAAAATGACCGCCGCATGCCTGGTCATGACAAAATGATAACACACTCTTGAATTCATCGTTAGGGACACACCTGCGAATGATTTGATCGGAACAATACTTAAACAAATAAGGTTCATCCCAGTAAAAGTATTTTACTTGGGATAAAAATCGAAGTTTGTCTTGTTTCGACCAATTGCTAGGAATAAGTCCTGTCGCTAGATAATTCACAATATCCATAAACCACAGTTCATAGGATACATTCAAGAGCTGTTCGTCCGGAAATGAGTCATTTATCGGCACGGTCAATGTTGGTGAAGAAGTGATGCGTGAAAGATGGTCGGCTACAACGTTTTCACATCCACTCTTGTCTCGGATGACAAGATCAAATTCTTGTAACAATAGGATCCAATGTATTAGCCTGGCCTTAGTATCCTTCTTCGATAAAAGATGTCGTAGGACGGAGTGATCAGTGTAAACCACAATTGGCGAGCTAATCAAGCGGGCCTGAATTTTTCTAATGCAAATACAACTGCCAAGAGTTCTTTCTCGGTAGTTTTGTAATTTATTTGTGCATCATTCAAGCTCCTACTTGCATAGTAAATTACATGTGGCATCTTATCAATGTGCTGTCCTAAGACCGCACCGATAGCAAAATCTGATGCATCACACATAAGCTCGAACGGGTGGTTCCAATCCGGAGATGATAGAACGGGGGCTGTAGTGAGCGATCCTTTAAGCGATTCAAAAGCAGCCTCACAATCCGAATCGAAGTGAAATGTAGTATCCTTGGCCAATAGAAGGGTTAAGGGTCTAGCAATTTTGCTAAAGTCCTTAATGAATCTCCTATAAAATCCTGCATGACCAAGGAAGGATCGTATATCTTTGACGTATTTGGCACGAGGGAGGTTATGGATAACATCAATTTTAGCTCTGTCAACCTCAATGCCTTTTCGTGAAATTATATGTCCAAGGACAATACCTTCTTGGACCATAAAATGGCATTTTTCCTAATTCAATGTTAAGTTCTTATCCGTGCAGCGGGTAAGAACCGCGTCAAGATTACGAAGGCAGTCCTCAAAGGAGTCCCCAAAAATGGAGAAATCGTCCATAAAATTTTCCAAAAAATTCTCAACCATGTCTGAGAATATCCCCATCATATACCGCTGAAATGTAGCGGGAGCGTTGCATAACCCAAAGGACATGCGTCTATAAGCAAAAGTACTGAAAGGATAAGTAAATGTGGTTTTATGTTGATCATTTTCGGCGATGGGGACCTGGTTATAGCCAGAGTATCCGTCCAAGAAACAATAGTATTCGTGTCCAGCCAATCGTTCTAACATCTGGTCAATGAAAGGTAGAGGGAAGTGATCTTTCCTCATCGCGGCATTGAGTTTTCTGTGATCAATATATACGCGCCACCCAATTTGGGTGCGTGTTTGGATTAACTCATTGGCCTCATTAGTTATGACCATGATGCCAGACTTTTTCGGGACCACGTGAATCAGACTTACCCATTGGCTATCAGATATAGGGTAAATTATACCACTATCAAGGCACTTGACGATTTCTTTATTTACCGCCTCCTTCATAACGGGATTTAACCGTCTTTGTGGGTCTCGGGTTGGTTTGTCTTCATCCATCAGATGTATATAATGTTCAACAATTAAGTGACTAATCCCTTTGATGTCAGCCATTGTCCAACCAAATGCTTGCCGATTTGATCTCAACACTGCCAAAAGTGCATTCTCTTGCTCTAAGGCTAGAGAAGCGGATATAATTACGGGCAGAGTCTCATTCTCACCTAAATATGCATATTTAAGATGAGAAGGTAGCAGTTTGAGATCAAGTATCGGCGGAGAGACAATAGAAGGTGAGGTAAGGGAATGATATTCGGACTCCCTAAGAGGTTCAAAACTTGCATAGGATATTGACTCGGAAAGTGCTACTGAATTTTGCGACGAGTCAATGGATTCAAACTCAGGTATGGACTCATCGAACATATCCTCACTATGAAGTTGTGCAAGATCAAACGACGTCTCACTAGTGTTGTCGAGATCATCAAAGCAAAGTTCCTCATCCATGCAGCTTTCGGGAGCTATCTCGTGGATGGAACAAACATCAAGAAAATAACCAGAAGGTTCCGATGGTTGACTTCCTAGCTTGTAAATATTATGCTCAATTGTCATTTTCCCGAAGGATAAGTTCATAGAACAGTTACGACAATTAATTACAGCGTTAGAAGTTGCTAGGAAGGGTCGACCAAGTATCACCGGGATTTGATTGCATGGGTTTGCCACAGGCTATGTATCTAAAACTATAAAGTCCACAGGGAATATGAATTCCCCGACTTTAATTAACACATCATCTAGTTCACCCCGAGGTTTGGTGATTGATCGGTCTGCCATCTGGAGAGTACAATGGACGGGTTTTAACTCTCCAATCCCTAACTGCTTGTATACTGAATAAGGAAGCAAGTTAATGCTAGCGCCAAGGTCGAGTAAAGCACGATTGATATTTTTACCCCCAATAGAAATAGAGATGGTAGGACAGCCGGGGTCCTTACGTTTCTTTGGTATTTGCTGGGTAAAAGCAATGCTAACATTACTCGTCATGAAAACTTTTTTCGGCACTTGAGTTTTTCTCTTCCTAGTGCACAAGTCTTTAAGGATTCTAGCATAAGATGGAACTTGTTGAATAGCATCTAGGAGAGGAATATTTATGTTAACTTGCTTAAACATTTCCACAATCTTCTCCATTTGTGGGTTAGGTCTGTTGGCCCTTAATCTGTTTGGAAACGGAGCTTGATCAATAAGTTTTGGGTCCAACATTTGTGGAGAAGATTTTGGGAACGGATTCGATCCCAAAATTGGAGTAGGAATCGTCTTAGATAGATTGGGCGAAGTGTTCGATCCTTAGGGAAAACGGAGAATAGGCTCGGATGAAGGTGGGCGACTAAACGAATTAGGGGAAGAAGTAGAAGCTGGGGTATCAATGGTATCACTAACATCATCAAATTGGTCACCCACTCGGTTATTCAGCACTTTTCCCCATCTCAACGTAGTAACGGCACTCACATTATGATTTTGTGAGTGGCCAGGATTTGGTAGGGATTGAGATGGGAGTTTTCCTTTCTCTCTCGCACTCATTGCAGCGTTCAACTGTGCAATTTGATTTTCTATTGATTTAATACTCTCACCATGGGAGGCGGAGTCTTTCTTTATGGTATCAATAGAAGACTTCATATCAGCCGACATTTGAATGGAATGTTTCATAAAAAAATCCAAAGTTTGTGCGAGTGAAGAGTTATCAGTACCGGCCAGTTGCGGTGCGGAAGTGTTGGCCGGATTTTGAAAATTTTGTGACTGAAAGGGGTGCTGACTTTGTGGTTGTGGTTGCTGTGGAGGAGGTCTTTGATAATTGCTTTGGAACTAGTTTTGATTTTGGAGTTGGTTTTGGTTCCAAGCAAAATTAGGATGATTCCTCCATCCTTGATTGTACATGGAAGAATAAGGATCGTTTCTAGGTCGCTGCTGAAAAGAAGCATTAGTTTGCTCATGACCTTGAAACGATGCATTCATAGGACATTCTTCCGTTAAGTGTGAAAGATCAGAATAGCAACCACACACGGTCTTGGGAAGCGTTACCTGATTTAGGGAGACTGATGAGAATTTGTTCTCAATAGCGTCGAGTTTCTTCTGCATCGCTGCCATTTCGGCTTTTACTGCGATGGAAACATCGAGCTGATGAATACCCCCCTAGATGAAGGTAGTCTTACGCTTTCCCACTGCAAAGTGTTTTCAGCGAGGTCTTCCAGATATTTCCAAGCTTCACCATCGTCTTTGGACATGAAATTGCATTGACACATTGTTTCAAGCATTTGCTTTGTCGCTGGATTAATGCCCTCATATATAATTTGGCAAAAATCCCATCTTTGTATTCCATGATGAAGACATTGGACAAGCAGATCCTTGAAACGTTCAAAGCACTTCCAAAATGGTTCATTGGGAAGCTGGGTGAACTGGTTGATCTCGCTCCTAATATGGGCGGTCTTATGGTTTGGGTAAAACTTCTTAAGAAATGCTATTACGTATTCATCCCAATTAGTGATAGAGTGTGTGGCAGTATTATAAAGCCATTTTTCTGCCAAGTCGCACAGAGTGAATGGGAGAAGACGCAAGCGTATAGCATCCACAGTCAGTTGTGAAGTACCCATCATTGCGCATACATTTTCGAATTTAGTGATGAAAACGTACGCGTCTTCAGACTCAAGCCTGTGAAATTTGGGCAACAGATTGATGTAGTGGGGTTTAATTTCAAAATTATCCCCGTTAGCTGGTAGAATGGATAGACAAGTAGGAAGGGGACCACGAATAGGATAGCATCTCTCTTGGAGAGAGATGCACGGTGGATTCTGCTCACCTACGAGCGGTGGCAGCGTGGTGTTATAATTTGATGGAGTACCATCCATCTCGGTCGATGTGGTAGATGGTGGAGAAAAAGAAGATGAAGAAGTACCGACTTCGGAGTCGATAGCAGGAATGCGGACAAGACGGGCACTAGAATCCCGTGTCCAGCCAAGCATGCACTAAGCGGGTTTAGTGCAAGTGGCAACGTGTGTGTTATTTAAAAATGGTCTGTTTTGAAAAGTGTGTCGGACTTAGACAAATCACACAAAAATGCACGAACAACCCTAAAACTAAGGTCACCTAGGTCAAGTCTCTAGACCGCTCCTAGACTTCCAAAGGACAAGCAGTAGGATCAATTCTCTACCACCTCTTTATTACTCTTGTGGCCAGGTAAGTGCCAGGTAAGTGGGAGGTATCCACTACGTAAGTAGTGGGCCTAATTATGTAACCACTTGCCTTAGACACACTTACCTAGACACCACAAAAGTAATGCGGATAAGCGATAGATTACCCACGACCTTTCTCTGTCCTTATTGAGCGTGACAGTCCTTAGAGTCTTGGTCTAGATATTTTTTAAATTAATCTAGGGTTGATGCAGATGCTTGGTTTGTGATTTGTGGGGCTTAGGAAGGGTGATAAAATCCCTACCTAATCTGAATTTTGGTCTTGCCCCTTAAAAATCCGTATTAAAATATGCAAAAACAAACCGCAAAACAAAACTTTGCAAAAAGATTTTTGAGCGAAAAATTTTTGCAAAGAATCCTGCAAAAAAGATATTTTATTGGATTTCAGAGGAGTGAGAAAGATATAGAAAATATACCAGAGAAGTTTGGAACCCTAATTCCCCTCTCCCGCCGCGCTTCCGCCGCCAAAAGGCTCTTTTCACCGCGCTTCCGCCGCGGAGTAGAGGGATCAGGTGGTGAAATTTTGCTCTGTGGCCTCCTGTACTCCTCTGGATCTTGATGAATGTCTCTGTATTTCTGTTTCCTCAAGTCTGTGACTCCAGATCTCCTTGCAAAATTCACACACAATTCGTTAAACATACAATTTGTAGTTTTGTTTTAATTATGATATAGATCGGATAAGAATTCAACACAAATAGTAAGAATAAAAATTTACGCACGTATCCCCGGAAACGGCGCCATTTGATTGATCTGTATTTTATGTGTAGTAGTTTAACCGCAATCAAAACGGTGTCGCACGTAGCTAGACCGAGGTGAGTACGGGTCGTCCTCAGGGAAACGTGAAACCTTTCATTCTTACTTTAGGCGTGTTGAAAAAGAAAGGAGGAAGAATAAAGAATGGTGGAAATAGTTTCTAGATCTACGTTAAACAAGGATGCAAAATATAGATCTAGATTAGCTACGAATGTAAGTTTATATAAAAAGGGGGGCTTGTAAGGTTCATTGGGATTTAGTAGTTATGGATGATTAATTAAAGTTTACTCTTTTTATCCTTTAATAGATTTAAAACTAGAACGACAGTGATGCATGTAGATTAGGGTTTCTGGAGGGAAAAGGGTTCCCACTCTTAACCCCTATCTCGACATGGAACTCCGTTCATATTTAGGCTCTACCAAAACAATTGTTAATCTAATCTCTAATCGCGGTTGAGACTATCAATGAATTGGTAGAGCGCCCGATTAGGATGTTAACTATTCTTTTGATAGAGTTTATAAACTTTATAGAACTTAAAAAGAGTTTAAGGATCTTCATCATCCATTAACCTTACCCTAATCCCATGAACCCTAACAAGCGAAGCATTACTCGTGCATGTTGGGAGAAGAAGAGATGGAGAGAGAAATCATATTAAAACTACAAAGAAATAGAATAAGAAAAACTACCTTTATTAATCAACAGAATCAATTACACTTTGTTTCCTTAGAAAATGATTACAAAATGCTAGTTTGCTTCTCGATCTCTTCTAAGGAGGTAGATGAGCCGTTGATGATCAACTTGGATTTTTGAGCCGTCGTGGACTTCGTGATCGCATCGGTTTGATCCTTTTTCCAAGAGGCTCTCGGTCTTTATTTATAGTCCCAATGCCAGAACCCTAGTCTCCTAATTTGGAAGTGAGTAGTTATGATCCAAACAGAAAAATTCCATCTCCCAATTCATTTGGCACGCGGCGGATCCGCGGCCAATAGGAGGGTTTGGCCGCGGATCCGCGGCCTTATAGGAGGATCATTTGATTTGGTCTTCTGGGCTTTCATCTTCATGACACGTGGCGATCTTTGGAATCTCTGGAAACTGAAAATCTTTTCTTTGTTACTGCCAGACTTGATTTCTTAGTTTGCTTTCTTAATTAGGCAGGTTTGCTCTAACAACTTTGATTCCCTTGATTTTAGCCATGAAAATTCTGCACAACAACTCAACAAATAATCTTAGTAGAGTTTGTTTTATTGAGATATTAATTTCACCATTAAGAATTGGTCAAAGGTATTAATAAGGTAAGCATATTTAAATGGGCCAAATGTTACATGGATATTATATGCTTACTTTTTCCTACCAAATGTTAATTATAATATATAAACACATGAAAAAAGTATCAAATTGGAGTGGGCATCGTCTTAGATAGATTTGGCGAAATGTTTGAGCCTTGGGGAAAACGGAGAATAGGCTCGGATGAAGGTGGGAGACTAGACGAGTTAGGGGAAGAAGAAGAAGAAGGGGTATCAAATGTGTCACTATCATCAACCTGCTCACCCACTTGGTTGTTCAGCACTCTCTCCGATCTCAACGTAGTGAGGGCATTCACATTATGACTTTGTGAATGGCCAGGATTCGGTAGGGGTTGAGATGGGAGTTTCCCTTTCTCTCTGGCACTCATTGCGGCGTTTAACTGTGCGATTTGGTTTTCTATTGATTTAATACTCTCACCATGGGAGGAGGAGTTTTTCGTTAGGGTATCAATAGAAGACCTTATCTCAGCCGAATTTTGCATGGATTGTTTCATGAACATATCCAAAGTTTGTGCAAGCGAGTTGTCAGTACCGGCCATTTGTGGTGTAGAAATGTTGGCCGGATTTTGGAAATTCTGTGACTGAAAGGGGGGCTGATTCTGTGGTTGTGGTTGCTGTGGAGGAGGTCTTTGATAATTACTTTGTTGGTTTTGATTCCAAGCAAAGTTAGGATGATTCCTCCATCCTTGATTATATGTGGAAGAATAAGGATCATTTCTAGGTCGCTGCTGAAAAGCAGCATTAGCTTGAAACGATGCATTCATAGGACATTCTTCCGTTAAGTGTGAAGGATCCGAACAGCAACCACAGACGGTCTTAGGAAGCGTAACCTGATTTAGGGAGACTGATGAGAATCTGCTCTCAATAGCGTCGAGTTTCTTCTGCATCGCTGCCATTTCGGCTTTTACTGCGATGGAAACATCGAGCTGGTGAATACCTCCCTTAGTTGAAGGTGGTCTTACGCTTTCCCACTGCAACGTGTGTTCAGCGAGATCTTCCAGATATTTCCATGCTTCACCGTCATCTTTAGACATGAAATTGCATTGACACATTGTTTCAAGCATCTGCTTTGTTGCTGGATTAATGCCCTCATATATAATCCGACATAAATCCCATCTTTGTATCCCGTGATGGGGGCATTGGACAAGCAGATCTTTGAAACGTTCAAAGAACTTCCAAAATGGTTCATTGGGAAGCTGGGTGAACTGATTGATCTCGCTCCTAACATGTGCAGTCTTATGATTTGGGTAAAACTTCTTAAGAAATGCTACGACGAATTCATCCCAATTAGCGATAGAGTGTGCGGCAGTATTATAAAACCATTTTTCTGCCAAGTCGCACAGTGTGAATGGGAGAAGACGTAAGCGCATAGCATCTAAAGTCAATTGTGAAGTACCCATCATTGCGCATACGTTTTCGAATTTGGTGATGAAAACGTACGCGTCTTCCGACTCAAGCCCGTGAAATTTGGGCAGCAGATTGATGTAGTGGGGTTTGATTTCGAAATTATCCCCGTTAGGTGGTGGAAGAGATAGACAAGTAGGAAGGGGACCACGAATAGGATAGCATCTCTCTTGGAGAGAGATGCGCGGTGGATTCTGCGCACCTGCGGGCGGTGGCAGCGTGGTGTTATACTCTGATGGAGTGCCGTCCATCTCGGTCGATGTGGTGTGTGGTGGGGGAAAAGAAGATGAAGAAGTACCGACTTCGGCGTCGATAACAGGAACGCGGACAAGACGGGCACTAGGATCCCGTGTCCAGCCGAGCATGCACTAAGCGGGTTTAGTGCAAGTGGCAGCGTGTGTGTGATTTAAAATTGGCTTGTTTTGAAAAAGTGGGACTCAAGACAAATCACCCTAAGATGCACAAGCAACCCTAGAACTAAGGTTACCTAGGTCAGTCTCTAGACAGCTCCTAACTAAGGCTAGAAATAGGACCTCAAACCGCCTCTTTACGGACAAGTACGGCCAGGTAAGTGGGAAGGAACCACCACTACAGTGGGCCTAATTAAAAACCACTAGCCTAGACACCGCAATGTCAGTTAGGATAAACGGCCGATGCCTATACTAGTCTTTTTCCTATTGAGCTCGACAGTCCTTAGAGTCTGATCTAGATATTTTTTAAATTAATGAAGGGTTGTTCTATATGCTCGGTTTGTGATTTGTGGGGCTTAGGAAGGGTGATGAAATCCCCACCTAATCTTGATTTGGTCTTTGCCCCTTAAAATCCTTATTAAATATGCAAAACAAAACCAATCACAAAACTTTTGCAAAAAGATTTTTGAGCGGCGCAATTTTGCAAAGAATCCTACAGAAGATAGATTTTATTGGATTTGAGAGGAGAGAGGAGGAGTTGAAAGAAAATACCAGAGAAGATTGAAGCCCTAATTCCCCTAAGCAGCCGCGTTTCCGCCGCAGTAATGCTACTTTTGCCGCGGTTCCGCCGCAAGGTGGAAGGAACAATTGCTGAAAATTTTTCTCAAGCCCTCTGTGCTCCTCTGGATCTCGATGAATGCCTCTGTCTTCTGTTTTCCTCAATTCTGTAACTCCAGATCTCCTTGCAAAATTCACGCACAAATCGTTAAATATGCAATTTGCAGTTTTGTTTTAATAATGATATAGCTCGTCTAAGAATTCAACACAAATAGTAAAAATAAAAAATTACGCACGTATCCCCGGCAACGGCGCCATTTGATTGACACGAAAGAGTGTGTTTTTGTAGTTAACCGCAATCAATAACGGTGTCGCGCGTAGCTAGACCGAGATGAGTACGGGTCGTCCTCTGGGAAACGTGGAACCTTTAATTTTTACTTTAGATGTGTTGAGAAAGAGAGGAGGAATAAAGAATTTTATGAAAAGTTTCTAGATCTACTTTAAACAAGAATGTTAAATATAGATCTAGATTATTTTGGAGATTTAAATAATATAATAATAGGGCTTGTAGGGTTCGTTAGGATTTAGTAGTTATGGAAGATTAATTAAAAGTTACCCTTTTTATCCATTAATAGATTTAGAACTAGAACGACGGTGATGCGTGTAGATTAGGGTTTCTGGAGGGAAAAGGAATCCCACTCGTAACCCTTATCTCGACACGGAACTCCGTTCATATCTAGCCTTTACCAAAACAATTATTAATCTAATCTCTAATCGCGGTCGGAACTAGCAAGGAATTGCTAGCGCGCCCGATTAGGATGTTAATGATTATTTTGATAAAGTTCCTAAACTTTATAGGACTTAAAAAGGGTTTAATTATTTTCATCCCCCATTAACCTACCCTAATCCTACGAACCCTAACAAGCGGAGAATTACTAGCGCATGTTGGGAGAAGAAGATGAAAAGAAAGAGAGGGAAAACATAATGCAAAAAACAATTAAATAAAACTAAATACCTTTATTAATCAACTCCTTCAAACTACACTTTTTATTCCATAGAAAATGATTACAAAACTTGATTTGCTTCTCGATCTTTCCTAAGGAGGTAGTCGAACAGTCGATGATCAGCCTGGATGCGTGAGCGTCGGGAGCTTCGTGATCTCTTCGGCTTGATAGCTTTTTCCAAGAGGCCCTCGGTGCCTTTATATAGTGAAAACCCAGAATCTTTTTGTTGAGAAGTTAGTAAAATTCAGCAGAGAATAATGCCCCAAAATCTTGCACTCCAATTCCATAAGATTGCGGCGGATCCGCGGCCCCATGGTGGGTTTGGCCGCGGATCCGCGCTCAAGGGACAAGATTAATTGATGATTTTTCTTGTGCTTTCATCTGGTGACATTTGGCAATCCTAGGCATCTTCATATTTCAGAAATATTCTCTCGGTTGCTTCCAGACTTGGTCTCCAAGTTTGCTTCTTAATTTGGCAAGTTTTCTTCAACAAATTGATTTGTTTGTTAAATCCTTCATAACAACTTGGAAATATTCTGCACAACAACTCAAATAAGATTTTAGTAGACTTTGTTCTACTAGGATTAGACCAATAATATTATTTGCATACATTTTCCTACCAAATGATAATTAAATATATTAACACATGGAAAATAATGTTTTTACACATAAACCCTCATATGTATAATATATTATAATATAGTCCTTTTTTTTATATAAAAATGGTAGGAAAAATGTACTACAAATGTGCAGTTTTATCGACTGAACAAATACCCCCAAACTTATCTTTGATCGTCCCGAGCAAACTAGTTTATTTTTAAGAGGAGAAAAAGAAAGGAGAAAACTAAGCACACTTTCGTAGGCAGACACGATTGCACTGAGCACGTGCAACAAGCCGTTAAACCTCTAGGTGTCCCTAGTAGGAGGAGTGTTGTCTCCTGAGGGTTTTCAGCGGATTACACCCACAAAATCCTATAACAAAAGAAAGATGGTGAAATTTTCATATAAAGATAAGAACCATAAAAGAAATACTTTGAAAAGAAGAGTTTCCAACTATACTAGCTTTTCAGTTGTCATGAGCCCTATCTTAATAGTCATGAAAAAATGTTAGAAATCACATCATCCCTCAATAAAACATCGTCTTTATTCTTCATTCCTACCTTTTATCCAAACATTGATCATATAACCCCACGTGTGTGTAAAGAACATCCCTACACTCAGAGAATTCAATTCAAGCTATCATACTCTTGTCCATCTACCTTAGTACTTTTTACTTTGATGAATACTTAGAATTGCTTACACATTTTCATGCGACCGTTAATACTTCTTGAGGTACTAACCGACCGATTACTCATGTGCTTGCAGATTTGGTGATAATATTTTCCTTGTCTTGCACCACCTAAGGCTTAGCAGTGACTCCCAGACCAGTTGGCCTTAGGGCACTAGGTGAAGAGGCACCCTCGCTATATTTTTTTATTGCTATCTTGGCGATACAAAACCAGTGTTCATTTTTTTTTCTTTTCACCATTTTATATTTTCTTCATCATTTCCTTCATACTTTGGCTTTTAGAAAAGAGTATTTCAAGGTATCCTCTACTATCCCGAGTTTCAAGACGTGTGTATGTGCATATAGTAGGGTATCAACATTCAAATGTTTGGCTTCCAGAATAGAAACTATTTTTCAGACTTATTTTTATCCTCAGATTAGTGACTTCCTTCATCTTACTAACCCTTGGGACAACAGCTCATAACTACTTATTACTAGTTCGTATAAGAAAACTTCTAATTTTCTTGGTTTTCTTAAACTATTCCTATCTTTTGGATGTAATGTTTCACTTTCTATTCTTTTGTTATAAATATTTTTTTTTAATGCTTTTTAATGCCCGGTGTCAAAGATAATTCAGTGAATACAAACCTCCCCCCCAAACCTGTTTTCAGCAGTGTCCTCACTGATGTAGCCTTTTGAGAACATGGACCTGTATACTAAGGGAGAGATACAAGGGGTAAAATAATAGTTAAATGATAAATTCCCCCAAACTTATTCTTTGACACGCACAGATATTCAATCAAATCATTTTTCACTCACCTCCATTCTTAAAATGTGAAAAAGTTATCAAAATGGAGGTGAGGCGGAGGAAATTTAGTTTTGATAAAGCGGCTCCTGTAAAAACAGGAGCTCCTCCGCGGGGTCAGCAGAAAAATACGGTTTTAATCTATGCCCATTTACTTTAAAAATCGAACCGTTTTTCAAATTTTCGACTTCAACTGCCACGTGCGGGTATACATACCGCACCACAAAAGGTCCTTTCCAACGAGATTTAAGCTTTCCCGGATGAAGATGGAGACGTGAATCATAAAGAAGGACTTGTTGCCCCGATGTGAAGGTTTTTCTAGAAAGATTTTTATCGTGGAACACTTTAGTCTTATTCTTTACTATCACTGCATTATCGTAAGCTTCATCGCGGAGTTCGCTTAGCTCATTTAATTGCAGCTTCCGATAGCTGCCTGCATGATCAAGATTAAAATTAAGCTCTTTAATAGCCCACATTGCCTTATGTTCAATCTCGACAGGGAGATGGCATGCCTTCCCAAACACAAGACGGTATGGAAACATACCAAGATCAGTCTTATAAGCGGTGCGGAATGCCCAAAGAGCATCCGTCAATTTGGTTGACCAATCCTTACGGTTTTTGGAAACCGTCTTCTCCAATATCTGTTTGATCTGCCTATTTGAGATCTCAGCCTGCCCGCTTGTTTGGGGATGATAGGGCGTAGAAAGCTTGTGAGTGATTGAATATTTCCGCATCAAGGCCTCGAAAGACCTATTGCAGAAATGTGTCCCGTTGTCGCTAATGATAGCGCGAGGGTGTCTGAATCGCGAGAAGATGTTTTCTTTAAGGAACTTAATGACAACTTTGTTGTCATTAGTGCGACACGGTATAGCTTCCACCCACTTCGAGACATAATCAACCGCTAACAAGATATATAGATTCCCAAAGGAGTTGGGAAAAGGGCCCCATAAAATCAATACCCCAAACGTCAAATATTTCCACAACCAAAATAGGTTGGAGCGGCATCTCATTACTTCGTGAAATCCGACCCAAATGCTGACATCGCGGACAAGTTTTGCAATGTTCAAATGCATCTTCAAATAATGTTGGCCAATAAAAACCACATTGCAAAACTTTCTCCGTCGTTTTTCGAGGTCCAAAATGACCGCCGCATGCCTGATCATGACAAAATGATAACACGCTCTTGAATTCATCGTTAGGGACACACCTGCGAATGATTTGATCGGAACAATACTTAAATAGATATGGTTCATCCCAGTAAAAATATTTTACTTGGGATAAAAATCGAAGTTTGTCTTGTTTCGACCAATCGCTAGGTATAAGTCCCGTCGCAAGATAGTTCACGATATCCACAAACCAAGGTTCGTAGGATACATTCAAGAGCTGTTCGTCGGGAAATGAGTCATTTATCGGCACAGTCACAGTTGGCGAAGAAGTGATGCGTGAAAGATGGTCGGCTACAACGTTTTCACATCCACTCTTGTCTTTGATGACAAGATCAAATTCTTGTAACAATAGGATCCAACGTATTAGCCTGGCCTTCGCATCCTTCTTCGATAAAAGATGTCGTAGGGCGGAATGATCTGTGTAAACCACAATAGGCGAGCCAATCAAGTAGGGCCTGAATTTCTCTAATGCAAATACAACTGCCAAGAGTTCTTTCTCGGTAGTTGTGTAATTTATTTGTGCATCATTCAAGGTCCTACTTGCATAGTAAATTACATGTGGCATCTTATCAATGTGCTGTCCTAAGACCGCACCAATAGCAAAATCTGATGCATCACACATAAGCTCGAACGGGTGGTTCCAATCCGGAGATGATAAAACAAGGGCTGTAGTGAGTGATTCTTTAAGTGATTCAAAAGCAGCCTCACAATCCGAATTGAAGTGAAAAGTAGTGTCCTTGGCCAATAGAAGGGTTAAGGGTCTAGCAATTTTGCTAAAGTCCTTAATAAATCTCCTATAAAATCCTGCATGACCGAGGAAGGATCGTATATCTTTGACGCAATTGGGACGAGGGAGGTTTTGAATGACATCAATTTTAGCTCTGTCGACCTCAATGCCTTTATGTGAAATTATATGTCCAAGTACAATACCTTCTTGAACAATAAAATGGCATTTTTCCCAATTCAAAGTCAAGTTCTTATCCTTACAGCGGGTAAGAACAGCGTCAAGATTACGAAGGCAGTCCTCAAAGGAGTCCCCAAAAATAGAGAAATCGTCCATAAAAATTTCTAGAAAATTTTACACCATATCTGAAAATATCCCCATCATGCACCGCTGAAATGTAGCGGGAGCGTTGCATAACACAAAGGGCATGCGTCTATAAGCAAAAGTTCCGAAAGGACAAGTAAAAGTGGTTTTATCTTGATCCTTTTCGGCGATGGGGACCTGGTTGTAACCAGAGTATCCGTCCAAGAAACAATAGTATTCGTGTCCCGCTAATCGTTCTAACATCTGGTCAATGAAAGGTAGAGGGAAGTGATCTTTCCTCGTCGCGGCATTGAGTTTCCTGTAATCGATACATACGCGCCACCCAGTTTGGGTGCGTGTTTGGATTAACTCGTTAGCCTCGTTAGTGATGACCGTGATGCCAGACTTTTTAGGGACCACATGAATTGGACTTACCCATTGACTATCAGATATGGGGTAAATTATTCCACTATCAAGGCACTTGACGATTTCTTTCTTTACCGCCTCCTTCATAACGGGATTTAACCGTCTTTGTTGGTCTCGGGTTGGTTTGGCTTCATCCATCAGATGTATGTGATGTTCAACAATTAAGGGACTAATCCCTTTGATGTCGGCCATTGTCCAACCAAATGCTTCCCGATTCGATCTCAACACTGCCAAAAGTGCATTCTCTTGCTCTAAGGCTAGAGAAGCGGAAATAATCACTGGCAAAGTCTCATTCTCTCCTAAATATGCATATTTAAGATGAGAAGGTAGCGGTTTGAGATCAAGAATTGGCGGAGAGACAATAGAGGGAGGGGTAACGGAATGATATTCGGACTCCTTAAGAGGTTCAAAACTTGCATAAGATATTGACTCGGAAAGTGCTGCTGACTTTTGCAACGAGTCAACGGGTTCAATCTCAAGGTCGGACTCATTGAACATATCCTCACTGTGAAGTGGTGCAAGATCAAACGATGTCTCATTAGTGTTGTCGAGAATGGAACAAACATCCAGCAAAGTTCCTCATCCATGCAGCTTTCGGGAGCTATCTCGTGGATGGAACAAACATCCAGCAAATGAGCAGAAGGTTCTGATGGCTGACTTCCTAGCTTGTAAATATTAAGCTCAATTGTCATTTTCCCGAAAGATAAGTTCATAGAACCGTTACGACAATTAATCACAGCGTTAGAAGTTGCTAGGAAGGGTCGACCAAGTATCACCGGGATTTGATTGCGTGGGTTTGCCACAGGTTGTGTATCTAAAACAATAAAGTCCACGGGAAATATGAATTCCCCAACTTTAATTAACACATCCTCTAGTTCGCCCCGAGGTTTGGTGATAGATCGATCAGCCATTTGGAGAGTACAATGGGCGGGTTTTAACTCTCCAATTCCTAACTGCTCGTATACTGAATAAGGAAGCAAGTTGACGCTAGCGCCTAGATCGAGTAAAGCACGATTTATATTTTTACCCCCAATAGAAATAGAGATTGTAGGACAGCCGGGGTCCTTACGTTTCTTTGGTATTTGTTGGGTAAAAGCTGTGCTAACATTACTCGTCATGAAAACCTTTTTAGGCACTTGAGTTTTTCTCTTCCTAGTGCACAAGTCTTTAAGGATTCTTGCATAAGATGGGACTTGTTGAATAGCATCTAGGAGAGGAATATTCACGCTAACTTGCTTAAACATTTTCACAATCTTCTCCATTTGCGGGTTAGGTCGGTTGGCCCTTAATCGGTTTGGAAATGGAGCACGATCAATAAGTTTTGGGTCCAACGTTTGTGGAGAAGACTGTGGCGACGGATTCGATCCCAAAATTGGAGTGGGCATCGACTTAGATAGATTTGGCGAAATGTTTGAGCCTTGGGGAAAACGGAGAATAGGCTCGGATGAAGGTGGGAGACTAGACGAGTTAGGGGAAGAAGAAGAAGAAGGGGTATCAAATGTGTCACTATCATCAACCTGCTCACCCACTTGGTTGTTCAGCACTCTCCCCGATCTCAACGTAGTGACGGCATTCACATTATGACTTTGTGAATGGCCAGGATTCGGTAGGGGTTGAGATGGGAGTTTCCCTTTCTCTCTCGCACTCATTGCGGCGTTTAACTGTGCGATTTGGTTTTCTATTGATTTAATACTCTCACCATGGGAGGAGGAGTTTTTCGTTAGGGTATCAATAGAAGACCTTATCTCAGCCAAATTTTGCATGGATTGTTTCATGAACATATCCAAAGTTTGTGCAAGCGAGTTGTCAGTACCGGCCATTTGTGGTGTAGAAATGTTGGCCGGATTTTGGAAATTCTGTGACTGAAAGGGGGGCTGATTCTGTGGTTGTGGTTACTGTGGAGGAGGTCTTTGATAATTACTTTGTTGGTTTTGATTCCAAGCAAAGTTAGGATGATTCCTCCATCCTTGATTATATGTGGAAGAATAAGGATCATTTCTAGGTCACTGCTGAAAAGCAGCATTAGCTTGAAACGATGCATTCATAGGACATTCTTCCGTTAAGTGTGAAGGATCCGAACAGCAACCACAGACGGTCTTAGGAAGCGTAACCTGATTTAGGGAGACTGATGAGAATCTGCTCTCAATAGCGTCGAGTTTCTTCTGCATCGCTGCCATTTCGGCTTTTACTGCGATGGAAACATCGAGCTGGTGAATACCTCCCTTAGTTGAAGGTGGTCTTACGCTTTCCCACTGCAACGTGTGTTCAGCGAGATCTTCCAGATATTTCCATGCTTCACCGTCATCTTTAGACATGAAATTGCATTGACACATTGTTTCAAGCATCTGCTTTGTCGCTGGATTAATGCCCTTATATATAATCCAACATAAATCCCATCTTTGTATCCCGTGATGGGGGCATTGGACAAGCAGATCTTTGAAACGTTCAAAGCACTTCCAAAATGGTTCATTGGGAAGCTGGGTGAACTGATTGATCTCGCTCCTAACATGTGTAGTCTTATGATTTGGGTAAAACTTCTTAAGAAATGCTACGACGAATTCATCCCAATTAGCGATAGAGTGTGCGGCAGTATTATAAAACCATTTTTCTGCCAAGTCACACAGTGTGAATGGGAGAAGACGTAAGCGCATAGCATCTAAAGTCAATTGTGAAGTACCCATCATTGCGCATACGTTTTCGAATTTGGTGATGAAAACGTACGCGTCTTCCGACTCAAGCCCGTGAAATTTGGGCAGCAGATTGATGTAGTGGGGTTTGATTTCGAAATTATCCCCGTTAGGTGGTGGAAGAGATAGACAAGTAGGAAGGGGACCACGAATAGGATAGCATCTCTCTTGGAGAGAGATGCGCGGTGGATTCTGCGCACCTGCGGGCGGTGGCAGCGTGGTGTTATACTCTGATGGAGTGCCGTCCATCTCGGTCGATGTGGTGTGTGGTGGGGGAAAAGAAGATGAAGAAGTACCGACTTCGGCGTCGATAACAGGAACGCGGACAAGACGGGCACTAGGATCCCGTGTCCAGCCGAGCATGCACTAAGCGGGTTTAGTGCAAGTGGCAGCGTGTGTGTGATTTAAAATTGGCTTGTTTTGAAAAAGTGGGACTCAAGACAAATCACCCTAAGATGCACAAGCAACCCTAGAACTAAGGTTACCTAGGTCAGTCTCTAGACAGCTCCTAACTAAGGCTAGAAATAGGACCTCAAACCGCCTCTTCACGGACAAGTACGGCCAGGTAAGTGGGAAGGAATCACCACTACAGTGGGCCTAATTAAAAACCACTAGCCTAGACACCGCAATGTCAGTTAGGATAAACGGCCGATGCCTATACTAGTCTTTTTCCTATTGAGCTCGACAGTCCTTAGAGTCTGATCTAGATATTTTTTAAATTAATGAAGGGTTGTTCTATATGCTCGGTTTGTGATTTGTGGGGCTTAGGAAGGGTGATGAAATCCCCACCTAATCTTGATTTGGTCTTTGCCCCTTAAAATCCGTATTAAATATGCAAAACAAAACCAATAACAAAACTTTTGCAAAAAGATTTTTGAGCGGCGCAATTTTGCAAAGAATCCTGCAGAAGATAGATTTTATTGGATTTGAGAGGAGAGAGGAGGAGTTGAAAGAAAATACCAGAGAAGATTGAAGCCCTAATTCCCCTAAGCAGCCGCGTTTCCGCCGCAGTAATGCTACTTTTGCCGCGGTTCCGCCGCAAGGTGGAAGGAACAATTGCTGAAATTTTTCTCAAGCCCTCTGTGCTCCTCTGGATCTCGATGAATGCCTCTGTCTTCTGTTTTCCTCAATTCTGTAACTCCAGATCTCCTTGCAAAATTCACGCACAAATCGTTAAATATGCAATTTGCAGTTTTGTTTTAATAATGATATAGCTCGTCTAAGAATTCAACACAAATAGTAAAAATAAAAAATTACGCACGTATCCCCGGCAACGGCGCCATTTGATTGACACGAAAGAGTGTGTTTTTATAGTTAACCGCAATCAATAACGGTGTCGCGCGTAGCTAGACCGAGATGAGTACGGGTCGTCCTCTGGGAAACGTGGAACCTTTTATTTTTACTTTAGATGTGTTGAGAAAGAGAGGAGGAATAAAGAATTTTATGAAAAGTTTCTAGATCTACTTTAAACAAGAATGTTAAATATAGATCTAGATTATTTTGGAGATTTAAATAATATAATAATAGGGCTTGTAGGGTTCGTTAGGATTTAGTAGTTATGGAAGATTAATTAAAAGTTACCCTTTTTATCCATTAATAGATTTAGAACTAGAACGACGGTGATGCGTGTAGATTAGGGTTTCTGGAGGGAAAAGGAATCCCACTCGTAACCCTTATCTCGACACGGAACTCCGTTCATATCTAGCCTTTACCAAAACAATCATTAATCTAATCTCTAATCGCGGTCGGAACTAGCAAGGAATTGCTAGCGCGCCCGATTAGGATGTTAATGATTATTTTGATAAAGTTCCTAAACTTTATAGGACTTAAAAAGGGTTTAATTATTTTCATCCCCCATTAACCTACCCTAATCCTACGAACCCTAACAAGCGGAGAATTACTCGCGCATGTTGGGAGAAGAAGATGAAAAGAAAGAGAGGGAAAACATAATGCAAAAAACAATTAAATAAAACTAAATACCTTTATTAATCAACTCCTTCAAACTACACTTTTTATTCCATAGAAAATGATTACAAAACTTGATTTGCTTCTCGATCTTTCCTAAGGAGGTAGTCGAACAGTCGATGATCAGCCTGGATGCGTGAGCGTCGGGAGCTTCGTGATCTTTTCGGCTTGATAGCTTTTTCCAAGAGGCCCTCGGTGCCTTTATATAGTGAAAACCCAGAATCTTTTTGTTGAGAAGTTGGTAAAATTCAGCAGAGAATAATGCCCCAAAATCTTGCACTCCAATTCCATAAGATTGCGGCGGATCCGCGGCCCCATGGTGGGTTTGGCCGCGGATCCGCGCTCAAGGGACAAGATTAATTGATGATTTTTCTTGTGCTTTCATCTGGTGACATTTGGCAATCCTAGGCATCCTCATATTTCAGAAATATTCTCTCGGTTGCTTCCAGACTTGGTCTCCAAGTTTGCTTCTTAATTTGGCAAGTTTTCTTCAACAAATTGATTTGTTTGTTAAATCCTTCATAACAACTTGGAAATATTCTGCACAACAACTCAAATAAGATTTTAGTAGACTTTGTTCTACTAGGATTAGACCAATAATATTATTTGCATACATTTTCCTACCAAATGATAATTAAATATATTAACACATGGAAAATAATGTTTTTACACATAAACCCTCATATGTATAATATATTATAATATAGTCCTTTTTTTATATAAAAATGGTAGGAAAAATGTACTACAAATGTGCAGTTTTATCGACTGAACATTACTCATATGTGGATGCATTCCTTGATGAGTAATGTTGCTTGGCCTCCTTCCATTTGGTTGATCTGCACTGGAAACGGCTGCATGATTTTTTGAATCTGGTTCCATTTAAATTAGTGCATTTGTTTCTATATGGTATATAGAATGGATTTATATCTTAACGATGTTAAGCTATAAGGAGTAGTCCAGCTTATGCTTAAAACCAGAATCTGGACAAACTCAAGGCACGTTTCATTCTTGGGAGTTTGTGGGTTATCCCGGGCTTCGACGGGGGTTAACTTTCTACCATCACAAAGATCAATAGTTATATTGTTCTTGACTCGCCACAGTTTTAGTAAAATGGATTCTTACCAGAAAACATTAGTAGGAGTATGGTAGAACTGGAAGTGATTCCATAACCACATACGATTATTGAAAATTTAATAGAACCTGGAGATTCAATTGGATTCGACGATCCATTAGCCACTTCGCAGATTTGGTAGGTAAACTTAGGCACCCGAGAGGTACTTCGATTTCCTCAAAGATGGTGACAGAAAGGTTCTTGATTACCCAAACTTGTCACTACTGCTGTTCTAGACTATGAGGTCTAGCAGGAGGATGAGTATAATGTCGTTCTAAATTAGTTTTAGAAGTGCAAGTATATATGACTCTGCCAAAGGGTTGTTGTAGTCAGTGGGAGCAGTGGAATTATAGTGGGCAAGTAGCTTGTGTCTATTTATAAACTAAAGCAAATACAATGAAGATAGATCATCAAGTTTTGATGAGACAGTCAAAGAGTTTGACTTCATCAGAACAAAGAGATGGACCTGGTAAAAAGGTAGTAAGGAGTGATGTCCTAGTATTTGGATGACATGCTCTTGATGGGAAGTGATTTTCCTATACTACGATCGGTTATACTGTGGTTGTCACAAGAATTTTCTCCACATAGGATATGGATAAAATATCAGGAATTCTGATGACTAGATCTATGGTTTTAAATCTAGATTTGGGAAGTGTCCCAATTCGGGTACTTGGCACTATTCTAAAGTGTTTTAGAATAGATGACTCCTGACGTGGTAGTGTACCCACAGGTGATGGAGTCACCCTCTCTAAAGAGATGTCTTCTAGACTGATGAGGAGAAGGATTTGCATGATTGGCATATCACGTGCTTAGGCAATTGAGTCAATCATGAGATGTCATGTACAATACCAGATATTGCTTTTGCACTGGCTGCAATAAGCATATATTAATCCAATCTTGGAGAAACATTGGAAAACGGTTATGAACATAAGTGGATATTCTTGGTATATAGTAACGACAGTCTCCTTCAAGAGACGGTCATCATTTAAGGCTTCCAAGGTGACCTGAATGACAGATTGGCTGTCAGAGTTATAGTTTTCCCTCTTCTGAGGGGCAGTATGTTGGACAGGTGGTCCAAATGGATACTGTGGAAGGCATGGCGCAGGATACTGATTAAATTCAGTGAACGATAAAGTCTAAGAAGTTTGTTGGATTTGGAGTTCATTTGTGAACTAGGTCCCATAAAAAATCCAGACAAATTGTAAGACAGGTATTGCTCATTTCGGGAGATAGTCTTTCTCCGTGAAGTTGAGAAATAGAGAGATAAAGATAGAAACAGTGGAGCGGATCCACTCGCTGAGGTTATTTCTCAAACACAATATTTTCACAAACAGGCTTTATAAGACTGATTAGTAGAGAAGTTGGGTGTTCGGTATTACACGGGCTGTGAGTATGCGACACTGCAATAATTAGCCTTAAGTGCAAGCGGGAGATTTTTGGCTATAGTGCCCTCAAGTCAATTATTGTAATCACAGGAACGCGATTGTGATGATTGAGAGAGGACCTATACGGGTATAACAGTCTTACTCAAGATGATAATATGCTATCTGGTTTGTCTTTATCATCATGTACATGCATTATGTGGAATTACAGATCACTATTACATGTTGATAGAGCCCATGGGATTCTTGCTTGACTACCAGCATTATGATGGCGATCATATACGTAGGAACTGGGTTGTCTATAAGCACATCCTTAAATGTCCATAGTCGAGGGAGTATCGAGACTGGGCATCGATACTCCAGAGCATACTAGTGTATACTTATCGAGACCCCGATGAGGGACGGTGGCCGATCTCACAAGCCATTGGTGTCAGTAAGTCGCCTAAGATAGTATACAGGTGATCATTGGGTTATGAGTACACTGGACGGGCTCGCCGGGAACATGCTAGTTGGTATTATACATATTGTCAGATGGCAGTTCCCAGGTGACATGAGTATAGGTTAGTCTGTCGACCTAAGATCGTCATTTGTCTCGTGTGAGTTCCCGCTCTGCTTTGATTACTACCTTACCACGGTTCAAAGGAGTCGTGTAAACAGTTTTAGTTGGGTACAGTCCCGAGCCACATGGAGGCAGTGAGCGGATCGTCAGGGATTCGTCTCCCTCGGTATTGGGGGTTGATGTCGCGCAGTGCACGGGTGGCCATCACTAGAAATCCTTGGCCAAGGTAGTCAAGATTTACTGATTTGGATCAGTAATTTCTCAGTGGGTGATGGGCTTCATACCGATATGAAATATCGCGTTATTAGGGGTCTGACTTTATCCACCCCCTAGACTCGATATGCGATACTCTTAGACGAACAGATTGGACTGCACATATATTGTCATGGATAGGCTCAGTAGGGGTTCGGATGAGTTTGCTCGTCAGCCTTCCTTTCGCTCAATACCTGGGTAGCCGTTACGTACAGCTAGTGCCGTTGATGTGCTTGTGGTTAAACCCATTGCCAGCGTATTGACGAGTCTTTAGAGTCCCACACAGAGGGTTTCCCTGTTTCGGGCGAAACGATGTAGATGCCGTATGGTTTCACCGCAGGGTTCGATCATATACGTGTACTAGCTACACGGATTATGATTTAGACGGATAATACTAGTGGGCTTTGGTTTAAGCCGGATTCTAGTATTATATTGTTGGATTATTTTCGTCTCTTTTGTATTCGTATTTTGTCGGAATATGGATACGGGTATGTATATACGGTGAGGGGTATTCTTGTAATTTATTACAAGGGTGGTTCTAGAAGAAGCCACCATATTTGTTTTTAACCATTTAGGATTAAATGGTTAATGAGGTAGACGATGAGGTGTTATGTGCATTTATTGAAGCATGGCTCACTTGGTGACTCATGGGGTGACTCATGGTTCACTATTGTGGCATGCTTGATATTTTGGTGTTGTGAGATATTTTGTGAGGGTTGATTCATTTCTTGAGTTCACAACACTTAGCCATTTTTCTTCATGTGAAATGCTCATGGCTACTACACTCTCATCTCCACATGCTTCTTCTTCTACCTCCACCCTAAAAGTCTCATGTGTTGAGAAACCTAGGGTGTTATGAGACATACTAATTTATCATTAGATCTACATCCTCTAGCCTATCTAGTTTAGCGAACTAGGTACCCTAATTACCTCAATATTGAGGTTGGAGCTCGAACTACAAATCTAAGGTGGATCATCTTCGATGGAGGGAGACCGGAGGCCAAACTCGATCCATGCGTCTCAAGGAGCTTAATGAAGATGGTAGAATATCGAAGGACACGGATCATTCGGTATAACACTTCTATCATAGTAGTTAGACATCTTTAGATTGCTAGTTTCATATTTGAATTCGATTCTTGGTAGTTGTTTCTAGCGCCAAGTTTTCTAAACGCCAAAATTTTTGTTCCGCAATCGGTTACGGTAGATGGCCAGGGCGCAAGAAACCCCAACATTGGGACACCATGAAAGCCCAGGTCGCCACGATAGCCCAGGAGGCCGTCCAAGTATGTAAGCTCTCTACGAATTTTCAAGTAATTTTTCCCCTGTTTAGTCTTTGATGGATACCGTTTGCTTCCTTCTGCAGGCTCTCCATCACCGTGCCCTCCTGGCTGCCATGGAGGTTGAAGAAGTTGCCTCGGCAATAAAAAAGGCTGGGAAGACATCTTCGCGCGAGGAAGGAATTCTCGCCAAGCTGAAGGAGACTGAGGACAACGCCGCCTCCTTCAAGACGCGGCTACTCTCGGAGGGGGTAAAGGCCACAAGGCTGAGGGATTCCCACTAGGCTCTGATTGAGTCCAACCGGTCCCTCTAAGCTCTGGTCGGCGAAATCAATGAGCTTTTTGATGCAATGAGGAAGCAAAAAGACTCGTTTAAAGACGATGCCAGTGCAGCCAATAAGGCAGCGAAAAAGGTCGAGGAGAAGGCGGAGAAAGCTGTGGAGGACTACAAAATGTCCTATCAGTTCTACGTCGACCTCACCGACTCTGCGGTGTTGGGTGGCATAATGCCCTCTACGCCGTTAAGGAGATGGTGCCAGGATTCGATGACCAGGAGCTCCGCGTGATTTACCCCCTCCCGAAGGAAGAGCCAAAGAGCGGAGGTGCCGGGTAGGCAGGCGGTGAGGAGACCTTGGCTTAGAAAACGACTTGAAACTGCCACTCTTTCTGCTCTCTTTCTTTTTCTTTATTTTCCAATGTAAGCCTTCGGGCAATTTTACAACAATTTTGTAAAGCTGAGGAGCTCATAATGCCTTGTATATAATTTTAAAATTAATGAAGCATATTTGCTTTCCAGCAATGTGTCTTGATCGGAAAATTTTCTTTTTTATTTTTCCTAGTGTGGGTAGACCGGTGTCCCCCATCATCCCGAAGACGAGGTAACGTGAGTCAAGTGATCATTATGTTTATTCTTCCAAGTATGGATAGACCAGTGTCCCCTTAGAAACTCTAGGAACTTTGACTGAACTTAACTTTGTAAAGCTTAGTAATATCCCCTCTTCCCCCAGAGACGGGCGGATTCGAGTGGAACGAGAGTTGGACCGGCTATTGACCATAGACGAGCTTTCTTTACTTAGTCTATGCAGGAGTCTGCCTGCTTTGAGCATGTGTTCCGGGTAGGAGTCTGCTTGCCAGTCTAATGCGAGCTCTTAGAGTCCACCGTTTAGGCCAAGCAGGAATCTGTTTGTTATGAATGGGCGTGCCTCAACGTCGAGCAGGAGTTTGCCCGCGCGGAGACTTGGGATTCACAGTTTAAGCCGAGCAGGAATCTACTCGTTGTGAGTTGGCCGAGCAGAAAGCTACCCAGCGGCCTCGTATGAAGGCTTCTGATCCACAGTTTGGGCTGAGTAGAAATCTACTCGCTGCGAATTGGCCGGGTAGGAAGCTACCCGATGGCCTCGTGAGAGAGCTTCAGATCCATAATTTGGGCCGAGCAGGAATGTACTCACTGCGAATTGGCCGGGCAGGAAGCTATCCAACAGTCTCGTGAGAAGGCTTCAGATCCACGGTTTGGGCCGAGTAGGAATCTACTCGCCGCGAATCGGCCGGGCAGGAAACTACCCAGCGGCCTTGTGAGAAGGCTTCAGATCCACAGTTTGGATCGAGTAGGAAGCTACTCATTGTGAATTGGTCGGGCAGGAAGCTACCCAGCAATCTCGTGAGAAGGCTTCAAATCAATGGAAGGTCGGATCACTATGATTTTGACGTTTGCGCTTCTCCGATTCGCGATGCCATGTGGCGCATGGCAGGTATCTTAAGATCTGCGCGTATCTTCTGGCGGCGGTGTTCAATCTACCCAGATCTGCATGAAAGGGAAGTGGCCAATTGCTGGAAACCGCGCGGCGGAGCCTCACCCGATGAATGCGATGCTCCATAATTCGCTCCTTGATGGGAGAGAATCTCGACCGTAGAGGAATTTTTGTTGAATCTATAAATAGAGGAGTCACATCCTCTTCTCAGGCACTTCCATCGATTTTCTTTTAGTTGTCTCTAGCTCCTACCCTTTTTTTCTTTTTCCGACCTCCATAGTTGATCGTCTTCCGATGGCCGGCAACACTTACAACATTCGAGAGATCATCTCTCGCAACGACGTCTACTATTATGACCATGACGGCTCTGTTGACACATACGAGACTGTGATAGTTTGACTGCAGCACCATTATGACTGGTTATTTCCACGCCGATCCTATCTCCTACGTGTGCTGGTCCATGAAGTCTAGAGGTCCTCTCCTGACCTTTTTAGGGCGTTGTCTCAACAAGCGCTGGACGAAACCGTTGATATGATGCGCGCGGCCCATGATTTGTGCCTGATCTCGAAGAGTAGGCGAGATTGCTCGATAGATCTCCTACGATGATCTTTCCAACAGAGATTGATCATAGCCTCATGCACGACGGCAGGAGTCCCCGACAGCTCCATAACTGCTCGGGTCCACAGACATAGGCAGAGGGAGCGATGGGACGCTGCCTGGGATCAGTTGGCGGATCTCTGCTTTGAGTACCATTACCAATGTTTTCAAGAGCCTCTCCCTCCTTTGTTGTAATTGTTAAGCGACAAAATAGTGTTTTCTTTTTCAAGCTTCCGGACACTTTTGTAAGGCTTAAGAGCCAAGAATACCTCTTATTAATGAATTTCTTTTTTCTCAGAATGTCAGAATGAACAAAACTTTCGTTTTTATGCTTCCAAGCATAGATAGACCGATGTCTATCCTCACCCCGGAATCGAGGTAAGATGAGCGGAGCGATACTTAGGTCGGCTACCTATAGGTACATCTGTGTTTTGTTTACTTGAGTAAAGGACGGGCCTGGGATGCTTTCCTTGCCTCCGAGCCGGGCTAGAAAAACCTATAGGCTCGTTAGGGTGCTTCAGACCCTAAATTTAGATTGGGCAGGAAACTACCCGCTATGAATGGGCGCGACGGGCAGGAGGCTGCCTGCCATCCTTGCACAGTGTCTCAGTTTAGAATCGGGAGAAACTGCCCGGATTGCAGAGAAGCAAGAATCTTTATTATTAAAAGGAGTACAAGTTTAACAATACAATTTAATCTTTTCGGTATTATACGGCCGCGGAAGGTTACGTCCCAAGGAATCTTGGAGGCGGTATGCTCCTCCGAGCAATACCTTAGTCACGAGGAAAAGGGCCGTCCCACTTTGGGGAGGACTTATATAGCTTCCCTTGGTCCTTGAATTCGTTACGTCGGAGGACTAAGTCTCCTAATTTGAACGCTCAGTGTTTGATCCGAACATTGTAATAACGGACGGTCTGCTGCTGATATGCGCCCTTCCTTATTTATGCCCGGTCTCTCTTCTCTAGCAAAATGTCTAGGTTGTTTCGAAGGGCTAAGATGTTGTCTTCGTCGTCAAAGTGTTCGACCTGATAACTAGGTAGACCGATTTCTGTGAGGACCATTGCCTCGGTACCATAACAGAGACTGAACGAGATTTCCTCTGTGGGAGTCTTTCTTGACGTTCGGAATGCCCACAGTATCCGGGGCAGTTCTTCGACCCATCCTCCTTGAATTCCTTCCAGGCAGGCTCTGCACCCCCGGATGACACCTCGGTTTGTTGCCTCGGTTTGCCCATTGCACTAGGGATGAGCGACCATGGAGAACTTCATCAGTATGTGGTAGTTGCTGTAGAATTCTTTGACTTTTTCGTTTTCGAAGTTGGTTCCGTGATCGGTGATGATGCATCTCGGAATTCCAAATCGTGCAATTATGTTATTCTGCAGGAACTTCACTATGGAGGCGGCATCCGATTTTCTTATCGGTGTGGTTTTGATCCATTTTGTAAAGTAATCCATGGCGATAAGAATATATTTATGCCCCCTGTGCTTGTGGGGAGCTGACCAACCATGTCCATTCCTCACTGGGTGAATTTCCAAGGGGAGCTCAGCGGTATTAACTCTGTAGCTGGTAGCCGAGGAATGCTGCCAAAGAGTTGGCATACCTTGCACCTTCGTACGAAATTTTCTGCATCAGTGTGGATAGTCGGCCAATAATAGCCCTGTAGCAGTGTATTTTAGATCAGATTGCGGCCTCCCTGATGTGCGCTGCCGACTCCTTCGTGTATCTCTTGGAAAAAGTACTCAGCGTTATCGGAATCGACGCATCTGAGTAGAGTTTAGGTGTATGATTTTTTATACAAGTTGCCTTTGCTCCATATGATGTGACGAGCTCTTATGCGGAGCTTGCGCGCTTCCGTTCGGTCATCAAGGAGTGTTCCATTCTTGAGGAATTCCACTATGAGCTTTCTCCATCCGGGATACTCCCCTGAGTGGTGTAGACCATGCGTATCACTTCTATATCTTCGATGCTGGGTTGCAACATGACTTCAAAGAGGATGTTTCTCTTGTGATTGGCCGAATAGGAGGAGGTGAACTTGGCGTCGGCCTTGAAGTTCATACTCTGGGGAACTTGCTCCACTTGGACTTCGTCGAAATTTTTCCATAACCTTTTCTCCTCGGCGAGATATTTCATCCTGAGGGGTTCACCGACTTCGAATCGTCCGGTCACTTGGCCGACGATCAACATAGAATCGTTGCGGATTCTGATCTTCTTTAGCCCCACCCCCAAGGCGATTTGTAGGCTGGCCAATAAGGTTTCATACTACGCAGTGTTGTTCAAGACCTTGAAGTCGAACCACAGAGAATACTCCATCTCGACTTCATTAGGGCTGCGAATGACCAGTCAAACCCCACTTCCTTTCTCTATAGAGGAACCATCCACATAGAGTACCCAGTACGGAATTGGACCGAACTTTTCTTCAACTGAGTTTTTTGGGTTTGGATCCCGTATCAACGCTTTTTCTTTGTTGAGAATGGTGCATTCGACCACAAAATCAGCTAGGCTTGGGATTTAATAGCTTTCCTTGGTCGGTACTAGATGTCGAATTGTGACAACGCCCATCTCCACTTCTTCAAGCGGCCCGACGACTCAGGGGAACCAAGAATGTTCTCCAGGGGTCGGTTGGTGAGAACAATGATCGTATGAGCCCAGAAATAGTGCCGAAGTTTCTTGGAGGAGACGATGAGCGCCATGACTATCTTTTCGATGGCCGGGTATCTTGTCTCCATGTCTTTGAAAACGTGGCTGATGTAGTAAACCGGCCTTTGTATTCCCGCGGATTCTTTGATGAGTATAGAGCTAGCTGCCTGGCCGGAGATGACCAGATGCCGCAGTGGCTCGTCTCCTTCGGCTAGTCGGGTGAGTAGCGGTGGCGTCGACAAATGTGCTTTGAGCTACTCGAAAGCGACTTGACACTCCTCGGACCACTTGAACCCTGAGATCTTCCTTACGGTTTTGAAGAAAGGTAGGACTTTTCCCTGGATCTGAATATGAAACAACTCAGAGCAACCACCCTGCCTGTGAGTCGCATGATTTCTATGTCGCTCTTGGGTGTCGTCATGTCAATGATGGCTTTGATCTTCTCCGGATTTACCTCGATTCCTCGGTGGATTACTATAAATCCAAGAAACTTTCCGCCCGTGCCGTCGAAAACACATTTGGCTGGATTCAGCTTCATTTTATACTTTCGCAGGACCTCGAAAGTTTCGCAGGGGTCCGTAGTTTTCCCTTGTAACAACCTCAATATTATTATGCCTTCGTATTTTCTTTCTTTAGTAAAATATTGTATTTATTTATTTTTAGTATTTTCTGTATATTTTGTTTTCTATTAAATATATTATTTTACTATTCCATCTATTTTTCCCAAACACATTTCATTAAAACTAAATCTTAACTTTTTTCAAATTAAACACAAGACCTGACCCAGCACATAACCCAAATCTAATCTTATTTTCATTTTCTTTTATAAAACTATGAACCCAAGAGCCCACTTTCTTTTTAAGCAACATCATATATTTAATTCTTATTAAATTTGTGCATGAACAAACTTATAGATTATTGGTTAAGTCCTTACATTATTATTCCATAGGTCACATGTTTGAATCTTGAGACTTGCAATTATTTTTATCTAGTTTTTTACTCTCTCATAATCTAAAAATGAGGCCTTTCATTTTCTTTAACTTCCAAATGAATGGGCACCCTTTCAAATCCTCTTTAACTCCCATTATGAATTCATATTAATTTGAATTAATATGACATAATTCTTTTATATACTTATCTTACATTTTTATTCTTCTTTCTCTTAAAAAAATTAGAAAGAACAACAATTTCTCTCCTTTCTTTCTTACTCACAAAATATTATTTATCTCTTTCTCTCTCTTTATCTAGAGTCCTCGAAAAAAATATGAAGAACTTTTCAAAAAGTCTCGTTAGTAACGGGAGGCTATTGTCGGATAGACAAGCCCGATGACGATACCAGTTTGTGCATGTAAGTCTCTTCTCTCTTTCTCTCCCCCCATCTGTTTCTCTTTATCTTTCTCTTGTCATATTGCCATGAAAACTTCCCTTATCATATCATAGTCCCTAAATAAATAAAAATATTGTTACATATATAAATATTGGAAACACGCCAAAACAAACACATATAGTTATATAATTTCGATTATAATTGTGATTGCATCTTGTTCAAATTACGTTGTCGTTTAATTGTATTATAATTTTCCTCCATGTCCTGCATATAAATTTATCCTAGTTAATAATACCATGAATCTAGTGGAAAATGATATGGCATGATACACATTCATATATAAGTTCTTAAGAAAATAAGTTTTATATAAGTTTTGTCGCCATTCTCAATTCATATGTTAAGATTGCAGAGACCAATTAGTATACATCGTTTGTCTCTGTATTTTAAATTATTTTATTTACATTTTTGTAAAAGAAAAATGAAGTTACGAATAAATATCATGTTTTTCTCATTCTCACATATGACATATCAATACATTTACTTTTGAAATAATTTTTAGAAATTAATTTCCACTTCTAGAAATTCTTGGAATATTAGGATAAAATAATATATAGAATTCAAAATCTACAGTAAATTTTTTATATCAAACCAAATAATGGTTTAGCAGTTACGTAATTTTTTATTCACTGTTTTTAAAACCAGAAAACTACCATTAAGGGTCTTTTTCGAGACATCATAACTCTGTAATCGTTGATCCAAATTAAGTATTTTCAGATGTTTTGAACATCTAAATCGAATGATCTAGAGTTTTTTAGTTTTAGGTTTTTACTGAAAATCGACGTAAAATATAGAAAACTGCTTTACAATATTAAGCGACGAATCTGAACAGAATTTGTCCCGATTCACACACTGTTTTTAAATAGAATATAACTCGAACTCCTGATATCCGTTCGCTACAAAATTTAGATGTGTAGATACAAAATTGATAAAGATATAATTTTTTGTATATTATATTACTTATAAATGCATGAAACAATCCGATATAGGCTTTGCAATATAACATATAGTTGTGGTCCAGAAATCTGAATTTCTATTTTAAACGCTGATATTAAAATGATCATAACTAAACCTTCAGAAATTCAAATCGCGCGAATCTTAGTTTTTTGGATAAGTGCATCGAAATAACTACAATTTTCTAATAATTTTCGTAATTTGAAATTCGATGAAAATTGATCCAAACTATATTTTAAAAATATGTGACAGTGCTGGACAAATTCTGATATGTTATGCGCGATGAAATAAAAATGGGTATATCTCCCAAACCGGTAGTCGTAATTAGGCACGACTAGAACTCACGAGTGAAAAACACTTAGTTCTATATTTTTTATATTCCTAATTTGATTGATTGATTAATTAGTCGCACAAAACACTTTTTTACAACATTATTTGTGGTCGTTATTTGAATAATATACTTGTCTAATTTCATGCTATTTGAACATGTTTATCTCGTTTTTCTCGATCTTTGAATTGTTTCATGTACATGAAGACGCAATTAGATATTATATATATGACATAATCTAATTACATACTTGACTTGACTTGACTTAACCGAACCATGAATATATATAACGACTCTAATTTTACTACGAAATTTTTAAAAAGTTAATGTATAAAATGGAGTTTGCTAGCCTGAGCACAAGTTATAAATTTAATTTGTTTAAGAACAACAAGAAAGCACTTGTAGCTCATTGGTAAAGCCTTGCACAACCCGTGGGCAAAAGCCCCTATGCTTTACCCACATGACCCTTGGCATACCCCCTTAACCCTTGTTCTGTTTGATTTTCCTGCGTTTATCCAAAGAGTGTAATTCACCCTTTAATTCAATTTTTAATACAATTTTTAATTCTCTCTTCAATCCCTAAACCCTAATTTCATCGTATAAATACAACACCATACCCTAGCCCTTCTCATTCTGAAATCTCTTGTAAAAAATTCTCAAAATTTCCTAAGTCAAAGAAGAGTATAGGTGGAGTTAGCCCAAGGTCACTTTCCGGCGAGAATTCAAGACGTTTCCGGCGACCCCGCGACTCCACGAAGCCATCAACTTCTTCCTCTACCTCCCCTCTCTTGTCCTAATTAGTAAGTCCCCTCTCTTCCTAATTTAAAATGTTCTCTTTTCAAAACTTGTCGGAAGTGGAATTATTCCAACATCCGATTCTAAACTCGTTAAAATCACAATCTTTCTTAATAACCAATCATCCATATCATTATATCTTGCTTAGTAATCATGAAACAAATATTGAAAACACGTTTCATCTTAAAATACAATGTTATGTACCTTTAATCTGCATTTTTCGTTTAAATGCCACAAACTTTACATAAGAAATATTTTAATTACTTTAGCTTAGCATACATTTAGAAAACCTCACGAGATAGTGATCTACCTCTCACATACACACATCTTGATATAGCACGATTCGCTTGAAACCATATCTTGTGGCAAATACGACTTTTCAAATAAATACCTTAAACTATTAAAAACCGTATTTCTTTAAATTGTGTGGTTACATTCCTTGCGATTATGCCTCTACAACCCATTTTGGGAAAACCAATCGGGATGGTGTGGGTTATCACACATCCTCGGGACTAATAGAGCGAGATGCAGACCTCCTCACGGAGCATACGATCTCGATGGAATTCTTATACAATTTTTAAGAAAAACGAGAATTTCTATTTAATAATAAAAAGTTATCTTTTAATAAATATATAAATATTATCAAAACACATATTTTAAAGATATTGTTAAATTCCACGTTTTCTAAACAAAATAATAGAATTACAATTTTCATGAAAATACCATCAAGAATCCATACAAGTCAAACTTTACATTAAAATACCATAAACTATTCAAACTAGGTATATTCTCACTAGAATACCTCATTCTTAAAAAATTACATTCATGAAAACCCTAAATACGATAAATCAATACTTGAGGTTTATTTTGAAAGTATACTAAAATATTTTATTTACTGGCATGGACACGTGGCGAGAATCCAACGGCAGACACTCACCATTTGACCGGCGAGATCGGCCCCAGGCCCGGCGCCGATGGTCCCCCCATGGGCAAAAGCCCCTATGCTTTTCCCACATGACCCTTGGCCCACCCCCTTAACTCTTGTTCTGTTTGATTTTCCTGCATTTATCCAGAGAGTGTAAATTCACCCTTTAATTCAATTTTTAATGTAATTTTTAATTCTCTCTTCAATCCCTAAACCCAATTTTCATCCTATAAATACAACACCATACCCCAGCCCTTCTCATTCTAAAATCTCTTGTAAAAAATTCTCAAATTTTTCTAAGTCAAAGAAGAGTACAAGTGGAGTTAGCACAAGGTCACTTTCCGGCGAGAATTCAAGACGTTTCCGGCGACCCCGCGACTCCACGAAGCCATCAACTTCTTCCTCTACCTCCCCTCTCTTGTCCTAATTAGTAAGTCCCCTCTCTTCCTAATTTAAAATGTTCTCTTTTCAAAACTTGTCGGAAGTGGAGTAATTCCGACATCCGATTCTAAACTCGTTAAAATCACAATCTTTCTTAATAACCAATCATCCATTTCATTATATCTTACTTAGTAATCATGAAACAAATATTGAGAACACGTTTCATCTTAAAATACAATGTTATGTACCTTTAATCTGCATTTTTCGTTTAAATGCCACAAACTTTACATATGAAATATTTTAATTACTTTAGCTTAGCATACGTTTAGAAAACCTCACGAAGTAGTGACCTACCTCTCACATACACATATCTTGACATAGCACGATTCGCTTGAAATCATATCTTGTGGCAAATACGACTTTTCAAATAAATACCTTAAACTATTAAAAACCGTATTTCTTTAAATTGTGTGGTTACATTCCTTATGATTATTCCTCTACAATCCATTTTGGGTAAACCGATCGGGATGGTATGGGTTATCACACATCCTCAGGACTAATAGAGCGAGATGCAGACCTCTTCACGGAGCATACGATCTCGATGGAATTCTTATACAATTTTTAAGAAAAACGAGAATTTCTATTTAATAATAAAAAGTTATCTTTTAATAAATATATAAATATTATCAAAACACATATTTTAAAGATATTATTAAATTCCACGTTTTCTAAACAAAATAATAGAATTACAATTTTCATGAAAATACCATCAAGAATCCATACAAGTTAAACTTTACATTAAAATACCATAAACTATTCAAACTAGGTATATTCTCACTAGAATACCTCATTCTTAAAAAATTACATTCATGAAAACCCTAAATACGATAAATCAATACTTGAGGTTTATTTTGAAAGTATACTAAAATATTGTATTTACTGCCATGGACACGTGGCGAGAATCCAACGGCAGACACTCACCATTTGACCGGCGAGATCGGCCCCAGGCCCGGCGCCGACGGTCCCCCCATGGGCAAAAGCCCCTGTGATTTTTCCAAATGACCCTTGGCCCACCCCCTTAACTCTTGTTCTGTTTGATTTTCCTGCATTTATCCAGAGAGTGTAAATTCACCCATTAATTCAATTTTTAATGCAATTTTTAATTCTCTCTTCAATCCCTAAACCCTATTTTCATCCTATAAATACAACCCCATACCCTAGCCCTTCTCATTCTAAAATCTCTTGTAAAAAATTCTTAAAATTTCCTAAGTCAAAGAAGAGTACAAGTGGAGTTAGCCCAAGGTCACTTTCCGGCGAGAATTCAAGACGTTTCCGGCGATCCCGCCACTCCACGAAGCCATCAACTTCTTCCTCTACCTCCCCTCTCTTGTCCTAATTAGTAAGTCCCCTCTCTTCTCCTCTCTTCCTAATTTAAAAAGTTCTTTTTTCAAAACTTGTCAGAAGTGGAGTTATTCCGACATCCGATCCTAAACTCGTTAAAATCACAATCTTTCTTAATAATCAATCATCCATATCATTATATCTTGCTGAGTAATCATGAAACAAATATTGAGAACAAGTTTCATCTTAAAATACCATGTTATATACCTTTAATCTGCATTTTTCGTTTAAATACCAAAAACTTTACATATGACATATTTTAATTACTTTAGCTTAGAATACCTTTAGAAAACCTCTCGAGGTAATGACCCACCTCTCACATACACACATCTTGATATAGCACGATTCGCTTGAAACCATATCTTGTGGCAAATACGACTTTTCAAATAAATACCTCAAACTATTAAAAACCGTAGTTCTTTAAATTGTGTGATTACATTCCTTGCGATTATACTTCTACAATCCATTTTGGGGAAACCGATCGGGATGGTGCGGGTTATCGCACATTCTCAGGACTAGTAGAGCGAGATGCAGACCTACTCACGAAGCATACGATCTCGATGGAATTTTTATACAATTTTTAAGAAAAACGAGAATTTCTATTTAATAATAAAAAGTCATCTTTTAATAAATATATAAATATTATCAAAACAAATATTTTTAAGATATTATTAAATTCCACGTTTTCTAAACAAAATAATAGAATTACAATTTTCATGAAAATATCATCAAGAATCCATACAAGTCAAACTTTACATTAAAATACCATGAACTATTCAAGTTAGGTATATTTTCACTAGAATACCTCATTCTTAAAAAATTACATTCATGAAAACCCTAAATACGATAAATCAATACTTGAGATTTATTTTGAAAGTATACTAAAATATTTTTCTTAAAACCCCTTCAATTTATATTAAATTTACATTAAGGACCCCAGTAAATATAAGTTTAAGCGAGACCAATTCTCTTGAGCCTCAGAAAGCCGGAGAAAGTGGGTGCTTTCCTATTTAAGGTAGAAAAACGTAACGGTGTTATCAATGGTAATTGTCTTGGAAAAATACACAAATTCTGCCGTCCATGTGCAGCAGTTACTGATAACTTCTAAAGCTAATTCAGGATCCAAATCTGTTTAAGTGTCTGACTCAATCTGAGTCTCGGTATAATATGAATACAATCCAAACATGAATCCAACCATATATCTAATTCAACATGAATCCAATGTATCAAACATGAACACTTGAACATGAATACAGAACAATACGAACATGCAACATGACTTGACTTGACCGAACCATGGCTATATCTTGAACTTGACTACATGACTATCTATTTACATCCGAACCGTTTACATG
The DNA here is from genome assembly GCA_030015575.1 of Agapanthus africanus. Taxonomy (NCBI): domain Eukaryota; kingdom Viridiplantae; phylum Streptophyta; class Magnoliopsida; order Asparagales; family Amaryllidaceae; genus Agapanthus; species Agapanthus africanus. The sequence goes on along the minus strand of JASDDO010000028.1, from coordinate 152,997,860 downwards.
AACAACTTATACCATGGCTTCGGCAAGTCTTATACTACAAATTATTACAATCAATACATTATGCATTACTTGGTTTTTAACGGGATAGATTGGTACGGAATGTATTAGAAGTAGAACGAGACGGTCGCTATAATACACTTAACATGAATATTTTTTCCGTTGTCCCGTAGGATTAACGGGGCCTTGAACTCCATATGCCTTAGTCCACAGAGCAAGTTGGACTCCTCTCGTATACATTGATGCATTCTGTACCAAGTTACAAACAACTACGTTAGTATAACAAAAACAGATAAATTATCAGACATATTCCTTTTGCTTGATCTATTCATATCTCTCTTTCGGGACTTACCGAACGATTGTTCGCTGACGACATTCCTATTTCTTCTTTCTTTGGAATGTTGTCAGGAGGACCCGACTCTCAGGAGATCGAGCCCAACCAAGAAGATTTGGAGCAGTTTACAGAGGAACCAGAGTTTTAGTTCCTACTTGTACTTACTTTACTTTCAGTTCATATGCCATTGTTTAGGCACCGATTTCCATTATTGTATTTTACTTTCCAGTTGTATGTAAAGAATGAATATAAATAAAAAGTTGTTGTTTCATTACATCTCTTTTCATTCTTGTGCTTTATTTTTATATTGCTTATTTACGCTTAACGTGTTTATTTCTGAGTAAATACGTCACGTCTCTGCCCCGTCCTCTTCCTCGTATGCCGGAAAGCGGGGCGTAACAATATAACTTGATATGAACTTGACATGAATACATGCACATATGATTACAACTTGAACATGAACTTGTACTCTTATATTTATGAATTCGGCCAAGACATGTAAACTTGAACTATACATTACAATATGCAGGGATAATGGGTAGATTGGTACGGAATGTATATCATGGCATAAGAGGTCACTTTAAAAAACACTTACATGAATTCAGGTGTCGTTGTCCCGTGGGTTATGACGGGGCCTTATACTATATGTTATCTTAGTCCACAGGGCCAGTTGGACCCCTCTTATATACATAAATACCTTTTTTTTTTATCAAATTACAAACAACTACGTTAGAATAATCATATTTACACATTAATATTCACTTCATGTTCACTATACCTATACTACACAACCATTTCTATATTTATTTGCTATGCTCATATTCCATTGTCATGCTCGCATAGTTTACATGATTTACCATGTTATGTAGAATTACTATACTACATATATTTGCAATGTTTATATTAAATGACCTGTTTAATCACCATATCACACTTAGTTAATTGATTTATAATATCCTTTTCCAACTTGTCACTATACCTTTATATTTCACATTCATGTTTTTTTAGGATTTACCGAACGTTAGTTCGCTGACGGGCATTCCACCCATCTCTTTGTTTCTTGGAATGTTCGTCAGGTGAATTTGGGACAGAGCATTTAGAAACAATCAACGATGAGCCTTTTCATTCATATCTCAAGTGGACAAATAGTTTTATTCATTTTCGCAATCATTATAGTTTTCCTTTTAGTATTCTACATGTTTAGGCTCTTTACCTTCATCTTATATTTATTATTCAGACATATTGAATCAGTTGAAAAATTATGAAATCTTGAATGTAATATATCGATATTGGATTTTATTACTCTTATTATTCTTGCACTTTGTTATATTACTTACTTACGCTTAATGTATTTATTAAGGGAAACAACATTTTCATAATAAATACGTTGCGGGCTTTCCGCGTCACCGTTTCGGTCTACTGGGAAGCGGGGCGTGACGGCCCTGCTGATTGGGTGGACTTCACAAGCATGTCATCGACATAGACTTCCATATTCCGTCCTATATGTAGCTTGAACAACTTGTTGACCAGCCATTGATAGGTTGCCCTAGCATTTTTGAGGCCAAAGTGTCACGCCCCGCTTCCCAAAATACGGAAAACGAGGGATGACTATGCCGGCCATGCTCCTACGGTCAAGGAATAATCCCGCCGTAGTCACATTTCGGCTTCTAGCATTACATGGTAATCAGTAAACAAAGCACAACAGTAAAGGAATTACATCACTAAATTATTACATTAAAATCCACTGTTCACAAATTACAAATAAACAAGAAGAGTTACTAACCAAATCCAATTACACAATCTCTTTTATGGAAAGCAGAAAAGAAAGAAAAGCACTCCAGACTAGATCTCCGTCAGCTCGAATGGTAAATCCGTCTCCTGAGCTGGTTCTTCCACAGGATCTGAGCATGCATACTCAGGTCGTCAGAGCGACGTAATAGCAATTTATATAATAATGATATGAAACAGGTAAATAAGGTAATAACAGTGAAAGTACAATGCGTGCGATCGCTATGTCACTATATGATGCAAAGTAAGATCTGTGTCCCTATCAGTCTCTAGGTCATGTTTGAAATCGTATAGGGTTAAGGAGGATCATGTTTAACAGGAGTCTCGTACATACCCGAGACAACGGCACACATGCCCGGGACATAACCCTGTCAGCCGGATCGCTAGATCCTACCTACTATATATATCACCGCTCGAATGATCATCCTCTAAAACACGGTCCTGCAAAATACGATTCTCTTTCCAATTCGATTTCCCCTTTTACCCCAGGTTTACACTATTTATGATTTTGATTTAGTCGTGTACAAGTATACCAATGGCACGGTTTTATCACTGTTCACTGTATCAATCACTGTCACGAATCATTCACTTTACATTGGTGTACTCGACACTCCTAAACCAATATCATTCACGCACGATAATGCAATATCCACTGAACACTAACACGCACTAACACTATGTATATGGCAAATGGGGTAAGATATGTGTATGTATGCCATTAACAAGCCATGTATGTTATAACCCAATATGCACGTCATCAACTTACAAAAAATTGCATAAATTCATATGTTCGGAATTCAACGAAATGATACAAATACGATAATAGGCACACTCTGTCAGCGGTTCATCAAAATTAGATTCAGTTCAATCTGGTTTCCGGTGTTCAAGTTACAACCGTTTCATTTTAAGTGCTCGCTGCAGGAAACTCAGTTTCTGAACTGAATGTCCGTTTCGCGACACGAATTTCACCTAGTTGGGATCAGAATTTAGCAACGCTACAGTTGAATAAAACCTATGGTTTTCAATAGGGTGTTCAACACAATAGACGGATTCTCGATCGCGTCTGTACGTCAAAAGTTATACACTGTTTAACACTAGTTTGTCACTTCTGAATCTGTTTTGGACTGTTATACGTCCTGCCCTTTTAATTTACAAATTAAATAGCAAACTATGATGAAACGGAATGAAACCACTTATGTTATTTAGCTAACAGATTCACCTTTAATACACTGCAGAGTTCCGCAATATACGAGTTCTGGAAACAAGGTGGCACTCATTACGGGACAGTAAACAGTAACCAGAGTCGCTCTAGACTGCAGTCCAGAGCCGCACTCCGATCCAAATATCGTCACAATTTCAGTATAGAAACCATTAGAAACTTGCATAGGGTTATAGTTCGTCGAGTCGGCTTCGATTTAAGCCCTCGAACGCATCATTTCAGTATGTACATAATTCATGGTGATTTTAACAATTTTCAGATACGGGAAATTTCCAGTTTTACGGGTATATTTGGGGGTATTCGTTTTAGTCATTAACAGTCGTATTTTCCAGTGAAACTTATACAAGATATTCATTATCATACGGGACAGCATAGAAAATCCAATTCCGTCAAATTAGATGAATATTTTCATTGGGATCATGCATCGAACAGGTATGTCATATAATTTATCTGAAATTGTAAATTTGTAATTTATACGATTTGAGTTTGTAACACGAATAGATTAGCATGTAGCAAGTAAAATACTTGCCTGGAAACGTTTCGGGGATGCACGGCGGCGGCAACGTCATGAACGCGCGATGAACGGCGTGAATTGGTTTGCACGACCTCGGCTTGCGATACGGGTGCGACGTCGGAGTTGCCCGGAGGCGTTTCGCGGTCACTGGAAGCGGAGGGGGTGCTCTGTGGTTCGCCTGGAAAATGCTGGGGTGAACGACGGCCGGCGGCGTCGCTCCGGCGATAGGCAACAGTGGAGCTCGAGGCTAGGGTTCTTGGGTTATGGTATTTTTGAAGAGAGAGAGAGAGAGAGAGAGCTCGGAGGTGGTGATGATGAAGTTGATGTTGAGGATGAAGGGGGTGTCGACTGAGGCGGTTCAGGCTCGCCGGCATTGAGTGGAAGGGGTGGTCGAGTGGGCGCAGGTGAGCTCGGGTGTACAGGGGTTGGGTGTGTAGGGGTTCTCGGTTGGTGGAGAGGGCGTAGTGAAGGGTTCTGATGGTGGAGGAGAAACGAGGTAGTCGACGAATGAGTGGTTGCATTCGTCGTCGTCGACGGCGACGGCGGGGGCTCAACAGTGGGTTTTGGGAGTCTTCGAGAGAGAGAGAAGTGGGTTCTGGAGAGTGAGGGTATGAGGGAGATAGGAGTTGGAGAGGCGAGGGTTTGAGGTAGATGGGATCGCGAGGGGGTGCGTGTCGTGGGGTAACGGCGCACGACATGGCCGTGAGCACCGGCGCGAGAAGCGGATCGAGAGAAAGAAGTGAGCGGGAAAAGAGAGAGAGAGACGTTGGGGAAGAGAAAGGAGATTAGGAGGCGGGTCGGGTTTGTGTAGGAGCTGCGGGCGTGGGCTTGGAGGAGACGGACTGGGCCGGGGGTTTAAGTTGCTAGGCTTGAGGTTTTTAGTTTAATTAGGGATTTTTTTTTATGTTGGGCTGGAGGGAAAAGCTTGTTTAAATAAATTTTCATTTTGGGCTTGATTAATTTAAGTTTGGGCTGAGTGTTTAAAAAAAATATTTTGATTTTAGTTTTGGTTTTGATCTTAAAGGTTTGGAAAAATTTAAATACTACTCTTAGGCAACCAATTCCCTACAAAAGTACGAGGGAAAAGGAAAAGAAAAACTCGGGGAACTAGGAAAAATAGGAACTTTTATTGAGGTAGGAACGGGGATTTACATCATATCCCCCTTACAAAAATTTCGTCCTCGAAATTTAACAAGGATACAAAGAAAGAAAAGTACTAAACAAAGAGGTGTGGAAAACGAGCACGGATATCTTCCTCCCGCTCCCAGGTGGATTCTCCTGGGGAACGACCGCCCCAAGACACTCGGACTAACGGAATGACCTTATTCTTCAACACTTTCTCTCTGCGGTCGAGGATGGTAGTGGGCTGCTCTTCGTAAGATAGATCGGTACCCAAAACTAGCTCCGGATAGTCCATGACATGGCTCTCATCCCGAACATAACGCCGCAACTGTGACACGTGGAAGGTATTGTGCACACCAGCTAGCGATGGAGGCAAGGCAAGTCGGTAGGCCACCTCTCCAACTCGCTCTAGCACCTGAAAAGGTCCGATGAAACGGGGACTGAGCTTTCCCCGACCTCCGAACCTGATAACTCCACGGGTAGGGGAAATCTTCAAGAACACGTGATCTCCGACTTCGAATTCTAGTGCCCTCCTGCTGGTATCTGCCCAACTCTTCTGTCGATCCTGAGCCATCTTAATACGCTGCCTGATCATTTGGACCTTGTCGACTGTCTGAACGATGAGCTCGGGACCCAATAATCTTCGCTCTCCCACATCATCCCAACATACTGGGGATCGAAACTTCCGCCCGTAAAGCGCTTCGAAAGGAGCCATCTGAATGCTAGCCTGATAACTATTGTTATAAGAGAACTCGACTAGGTGCAAATGGTCTTCCCAGGAACCCTGAAGGTCCAACATACAAGCTCTCAACATATCCTCGAGCGTCTGAATCGTAAGCTCGGATTGTCCATCCGTCTGCGGGTAATAAGCTGTGCTGAATTTGAGGCGCGTACCCAAACTCTCTTGTAAGCTCCTCCAAAAGTGCGACACGAATCTGGTGTCCCGATCTGACACAATGCTGACTGGAACACCGTGAAGTTGCACTATCTCCTGCATATATCTCTCTGCCAGTGACTCTGTCGATTGTCCCACTCGGAAAGGTATGAAGTGTGCAGCTTTCGTGAGGCGATCGACGATAACCCAAATGGCGTTATTGCCCCTAGGGCTCCGTGGTAAGGCCATCACGAAATTCATGGTAACATTCTGGTATCGGCAGTGGTTGTAACAATCCCGCTGTCCTCTGGTGCTCCGCCTTCACCTGCTGGCATACCAGGCACCTGGATATGAACCTCGCAATTTCCCGCTTCATTCCGTTCCACCAAAAGTGCTGCTTTATGTCCCGATACATCTTTGTACCTCCCGGATGCACAGAATAAGCTGAACTATTCGCTTCAGCCGGTACTTCTTCTCGGACCTCTCCCTTGGGTACGCAGAGTCTGCTACCGAATCTCAGAGAGTCATATTCATGTATGATCAAGTCCGTTCTCAGCCCGGCTTCTACTTGTGCTCTGAACTTTTGCAATCGGGGATCACCTGCTTGTGCAGCCTTGATGCGATCCACCGGGGAAGACTGCACCTGTAGTTGCCAAAGTTAACTAAGTGCGCCCGGTGTAACGACTTCAAGCTCGAGTCTCTGAAAGTCCTCAATAATTCTCCTCTGACCGGTCAACATCATGACCGCTGGCTTGCGACTGAGCGCATCTGGTATAACATTCACCTTCCCCGGGTGATACTGAAGGTCCAAGTCATAATCGGCCATCAGCTCTAGCCATCGGCGCTGCCTCATGTTTAGTTCCTTCTGAGTGAAGACGTACTTCAGACTTTTATGATCCTTGTACACCTCCACTTTCTCGCCCAATAAATAGTGTCTCCAGATCATCAACGCAAAGACTACAACAGCTAACTCCAAATCATGCGTAGGCTAGTTCTTCTCATGATTTCTCAGCTGTCGAGAGGCGTAAGCCACCACTCGGCCGTGCTGCATCAGAACAAAGCCTAAACCCTTCCCTGAGGCATCACTGTGTATCACCAAACCACCAGAATCATCTGGTATTGTAAGAATAGGCGCCGTGGTTAACTTCTGCTTCAGCGTGTCAAATGCCTGAGTGCACTCCTTTGTCCACGCAAACGGTACATCCTTCCGTGTCAGTCTCGTCAATGGTTCAGCAATTCTTGAGAAGTCTTGGACGAATCTCCGATAATAACCTACCAATCCCAGAAAACTCCTGATCTCAGCCACTGACTTCGGCGTTGGCCAATCTCTGACAGATTCTATCTTTGCCGGGTCCACTGAGATGCCTTCACCCGAAACAATGTGTCCCAAGAACTGAACCTTGTCGAGCCAAAATTCACACTTGCTTAGTTTCGCATACAGCTTCTCTTCCCGAAGAATTTGTAGAACCGTGCGCAAATGCTCAACATGCTCCTCCCGGGTCTTCGAGTAGACAAGTATGTCGTCGATAAATACAATGACAAACGTGTCCAAGTACTTTGCAAACACCCTGTTCATCAAGTCCATGAATATCGCTGGGGCATTGGTAACACCGAACGACATCACAAGGAACTCGTAATGTCCGTATCGGGTCCTGAAAGCCGTCTTGCATACATCCTCGGCTGCTACTCTGATTTGGTGATATCCAGAACGGAGATCCAACTTCGAGAATACCTTGGCCCCACTTAGCTGATCGAATAAGTCGTCGATGCGCAGGATTGGGTACTTGTTCTTTATTGTGACCTTGTTCAGCTCCCGATAATCTATACACATTCGCAGCGATCCATCCTTCTTCTTTACTAACAGGACTGGTGCACCCCACGGTGAAGCGCTCGGCCGAATAAATCCCTTCTCCAATAGCTCTTCAATTTGCTTCTTCAACTCCGCCAACTCAACTGGTGCCATTCTGTATGGGGCCTTGGATACTGGGGCCGTGTCTGGAGTCAAATCGATCTAGAACTCCAAGATGCGCGGAGGTGGTAGACCTGGTAGATCTTTAGGAAATACGTCCAGAAAGTCTCGAACAACCTCTGGGGCTGGGCTCTCTTCAATCTCCATAGCTGTCAGCTCCTTGGGCTTGGCTCTGTACTTGGCTGGCTCCAAAGATTCGCTTCCGCCCTCGAAAATAAACTCCGGGTGATTGGGAATGCGGAAGATCACCTTCCTAGCACGGCAATCAATAACTGCATGGAAGGTACTCATCCAATCCATCCCGAGAATTGCGTCATAACTGCCTGTCCCAATCAGAAGGAAATTCGCATAGAAATCCCTGCCACACACTACAACCGGACATGATCTACATTCTCGACTAGATATTATAATGCCATTACCCGTGTGTATCTCCCAGCCCTTGGTTAGTGGTTCATGTGGTATGGAGTGTGTGTCAATGAAATGCTCCGATATGAAGCAGTGCGTTGCCCCATAATCAAATAGTACTCTAGCTGGCAAGGAATGTATGAGTAGAGTACCTATAACAACGTCTCCTAACGCCTCTGCTTGCTCGGCGGTCAAGGTGAAAGCCCGTCCCTGACTGCGACCTGTAAAGGGTTGCCTCTGCTCCTGCGGCCTCTGCTGCGGCGGTCCAGAACCTCCCTGTATCTCTACTCATTCAGGGCAACCGCTAATCCTGTGCTAACTGGACCCGCAAATCAAGCACTGTCCCTTGGCGCGGCGACATTCCTTCTGGGTATGCCCATCTCTACCGCAGTAGCCGCAAACTACGTTCCGTCTCAGGGGGCGATGCTGTGGCACGAACGGATGCTTCATTTATGCCATTCCAGGCCTGTGAACCGGTATGGCTCTTCGAGAAGGTGCAGGGGTACGTGCTGGAACGACTGGGGGTTCCTTGAACTTGTTGATCAATTGCTCCTGAACTCTCGCCGCGTTGAGTACCTGTACGAAAGTCTGCAACTCTAGTGATGCAATCAACTGCTGCAACTCGAAATCGAGTCCCTGCAAGAAGCGTCTGGCCCTGGTGGCCTCTGAGGCGACCATGTATGGAGCAAAACGGCTCAGACGGTTGAACTCTGCCGCATATACGTCCACTGGACGTCCATTCTGTTTCAATAAAATAAATCTTTCCTCTATCTCTGCCTTGGCGGTGGAAGGGAAATAATGATCTAGGAAGCACTCCTTAAATTTGCCCCATTCAATCGGCCTGTCCAGCCTGCTTTCTTCCACTGATCACCATGTACGGGCTTCATCTTCCAATTGGATCTTTATCACGTCCACCCTATCTTCATCTAGAACCTTAGCGGTTATCAGTAAGTTCTCCATGTTCACTAGCCATTGCTCGGCCTCAAGGGGTTCAGCTAGCGCTGTGAATGCAGCTGGATGCAACCGTCGGAAGTCTGATGCGGTACCAGCCCTAGCATGATAGGCTGGTGGGGTAGCGCCCTCGAGGGCGGTAATGAGTGCGGAGGGTCCTCCTGCAGCGGTAATCGCCCTGAGTCCCTCAGCGAGTAAGTCTGTCTTCCTCTCCTGAGCTTCCGCGAGAGAGGTCAGTGCACTAAGTATTCTTTCCATGCGGTCCTGAGTACTGGAGTCCGAGGAGGGGTCGTTCGGGGACGTCATATCGCTGGAAGATTCAAAAGGATAAGATCAGATTCAAGGATGCAAATCAGGAATAGTGAAATGAAAATAATGTAATACCGTATAGTTAATGTTATCCCTTGTTACTAAACACGGCTTTGATACCAACAAAACCATGTCACGGCCCTCTTCCTAAAATACGGAAAACGATGGATGACTAGGCCAGCCATGCTCCTACGGTCAAGGAATAATCCCGCCGTAGTCACACTTCGGCTTCTAGCATTACATGGTAATCAGTAAAAAAAAGCACAGCAGTAAAGGAATTACATCACTAAATTATTACATTAAAATCCACTGTTCACAAATTACAAATAAACAAGAAGAGTTACTAACCAAATCCAATTACACGATCTCTTTTATGGAAAGCAGAAAAGAAAGAAAAGCACTCCAGACTAGATCTCCGTCAGCTCGAAAGGTAAATCCGTCTTCTGCGCTGATTCTTCCACGAGATCTGAGCATGCATACTCAGGTCGTCAGAGCAACGTAATAGCAATTTATATAATAATGATATGAAACAGGTAAATGAGATAATAACAGTGAAAGTACAATGCGTGCAATCGCTATGTCACTATATGATGCAAAGTAAGATCTGTGTCCCTATCAGTCTCTAGGTCATGTTTGAAATCGTATAGTGGAAAGGAGGATCATGTTTAACAGGAGTCTCGTACATACCCGAGACAACGGCCCACATGCCCGGGACATAACCCTGTCAGCCGGATCGCTAGATCCTACCTACTATATATATTACCGCTCGAATGATCATCCTCTAAAACACGGTCCCGCTAAATACGATTCTCTTTCCACTTCGATTTTCCCTTTTTCCCCAGGTTTACACTATTTATGATTTTGATTTAGTCATGTACAAGTATACCTATGGCACGGTTTTATCACTGTTCACTGTATCAATCACTGTCACGAATCATTCACTTTACATTGGTGTACTCGACACTCCTAAACCAATATCATTCACGCACGATAATGCAATGTCCACTGAACACTAACACGCACTAACACTATGTATATGGCAAATGGCGTAAGATATGTGTATGTATGCCATTAACAAGCCATGTATGTTATGACCCAATATGCACGTCATCAACTTACAAAAAATTGCATAAATTCATATGTTCGGAATTCAACGAAATGATACAAATACGATAATAGGCACACTCTGTTAGCGGTTCATCAAAATTGGATTCAGTTCAATCGGGTTTCCGGTGTTCAAGTTACAACCGTTTCATTTTAAGTGCTCGCTGCAGGAAACTCAGTTTCTGAACTGAACGTCCGTTTCACGACACGAATTTCACCCAGTTGGGATCAGAATTTAGCGACGCTACAGTTGAATAAAACCTAGGGTTTTCAATAGGGTGTTCAAAAAAATATACGGATTCTTAATCGCGTCTGTACGTCAAAAGTTATACACCGTTTAACACTAGTTTGTCACTTCTGAATCTGTTTTGGACTGTTATACGTCCTGCCCTTTTAATTTACAAATTAAATAGAAAACGATGATGAAACGGAATGAAACCACTTTTGTTATTTATCTAACAGATTCACCTTTAATACACTGTAGAGTTCCGCAATATACGAGTTCTGGAAACAAGGTGGTACGCATTACGGGACAGTAAACAGTAACCAGAGTCGCTCTGGACTGTAGTCCAGAGCCACACTCCGATCCAAATATCGTCACAATTTCAGTACAGAAACCATTAGAAACTTGCATAGGGTTATAGTTCGTCGAGTCGGCTTCAATTTAAGCCCTCGAACGCATCATTTCAGTATGTACATAATTCATGGTGATTTTAACAATCTTCAGATACGGGAAATTTCCAGTTTTACGGGTATATTTGGGGGTATTCGTTTTAGTCATTAACAGTCGTATTTTCCAGTGAAACTTATACAAGATATTCATTATCATACGGGACAGCATAGAAAATCCAATTCCGTCAAATTAGATGAATATTTTCATTGGGATCATGCATCGAACAGGTATGTCATATAATTTATCTGAAATTGTAAATTTGTAATTTATACGATTTGAGTTTGTAACACGAATAGATTAGCATGCAGCAAGTAAAATACTTGCCTGGAAACGTTTCGGGGATGCACGGCGGCGGCAACTTCACGAACGCGCGACGAACGGCGTGAATTGGTTTGCACGACCTCGGCTCGCGATACGGGTGCGACGTCGGAGTTACCCGGAGGCATTTCGCGGTCACTGGAAGCGGAGGGGGTGCTCTGTAGTTCGCCTGGAAAATGCTAGGGTCGACGACGGTCGGCGGCGTCGCTCCGGCGATGGGCAACAGTGAAACTCGAGGCTAGGGTTTTTGGGTTATGGTATTTTTGAAGAGAGAGAGAGAGAGAGAGAGCTCGGAGGTGGTGATGATGAAGTTGATGTTGAGGATGAAGGGGGTGTCGACTGAGGCGGTTCAGGCTCGCCAGCGTCGAGTGGAAGAGGTGGTCGAGTGGGCGCAAGTGAGCTCGGGTGTACAGGGGTTGGGTATGTAGGGGTTCTCGGTTGGTGGAGAGGGCGTAGTGAAGGGTTCTGATGGTGGAGGAGAAACGAGGTAGTCGACGAATGAGTGGTTGCAGTCGTCGTCGTCGACGGCGACGGCGAGGGCTCGACAGTGGGTTTTGGGAGTCTTCGAGAGAGAGAGAAGTGGGTTCTGGAGAGTGAGGGTGTGAGGGAGATAGGAGTTGGAGAGGCAAGGGTTTGAGGTAGATGGGATCGCGAGGGGGTGCGCGTCGTGGGGTAACGGCGCACGACGTGGCCGTGAGAGCCGGCGCGAGAAGCGGATCGAGAGAAAGAAGTGAGCGGGAAAAGAGAGAGAGACGTTGGGGAAGAGAAAGGAGATTAGGAGGCGGGTCGGGTTTGTGAAGGAGCTGCGGGCGTGGGCTTGGAGGAGACGAGCTGGGCCGGGGGTTTAAGTTGCTGGGCTTGAGGTTTTTAGTTTAATTAGGGATTTTTTTGTGTTGGGCTGGAGGGAAAAGCTTGTTTAAATAAATTTTCGTTTTGGGCTTCATTAATTTAAGTTTGGGCTGAGTGTTTAAAAAATATATTTTGATTTTAGTTTTGGCTTTGATCTTAAAGGTTTGGAAAAATTTAAATACTACTCTTAAGCAACCAATTCCCTACAAAAGTACGAGGGAAAAGGAAAAGAAAAACTCGGGGAACTAGGAAAAATAGGAACTTTTATTGAGATGGGAACGGGGATTTACATAAAGGGTATTACCTTGTAACAGTAGACCCCTCGATCAGTGGTGAAAGCGGTGAGCTCTTCGTCGGCCGGGTCTATCCGGATTTGAGTATAACCGGAAAAGGAATCCAAGAAGCCCAGTAGCTCGTGACCGGCTGAGCTATCCACCATCTGATCTATTCGAGAGAACGAATAGTTGTCTTTCGGGCATGCCTTGTTCAGATCGGTAAAATCGACGTATATACGCCACTTCCCATTCGCTTTTTTGACCATGACTATGTTGGCTAACCAAGCTGAGTAGTCCAGGTTTCTGATGAAGTCCGCCGCGAGTAGCCGGTCCACTTTCTCCTAAATCACCTTCTGTTTGACAGGAGCGAAACTTCTTTACTTTTGTCGGACCAGCCGGGCTTTTGAGTCAACTCCAAGCTTGTGGGAGATCACCTTAGGGTCGATCCCCAGCATATCGGCGGGAGTCCAAGAGAACACGTCGGAGTTGTCTCGGAGGAACTGGATAAGGTTGTCCCGAGTTTCCCTAGTCAAAAGGGAGCCGATCCAGATAGTTCGGCTTCTATCCCCTCTTTGAGGGGAACTTTGGACAAGACTTCTATCGGAGAACCTCGGATTTCCTTCTTATCATCATGTGTATCCAGCGATTCCCGAGGATCACACGGTCCGTCGGTCAGACCAACTTCTTTATCCTCGGGAACTGTCATAGTGAGACAAACCCTAGCTATTTAATGATCTCCGTAGGCCCGGCCTATCTCACCATTGCTCAGAGAAAATTTGACCGCGAGGTGGTAGGTCGAGATCTGAGCTTGAAGGGTGTTTAAGGTGGGGCGACCCAAGAGGATGTTATAAAACGAAGGAACCTGAGCGACGAGAAAACTCACCGACATTGTCCGGGTTCTTCCGGCCTCCCCAATGTTGAAAGGGAGAGTGATCGTTCTCTCAGTTTGTAACAACTCCAATTTTAGTGTACAAAAAATTTATTTAAAAGTTAATGTATACTTGGGGTATTTACATTTCCTGTGAGTACTATAAGTATTTGATTTGCTTTTTAATAGCAAGCAAGAGCTTGTAGCTCATTGGTAAGTCCCTCCTCCCTCTTCACTTTGCTATTCTAAAAACTCGTATTTCTAAAACCCGACGGAATCGGAGTTAATCCGACTTCCGATTCGGTTTTTCTTAAAAATTCCACATTTTCTTAAATACAAACATACCAAACCTTTACATGTTGACTATTAAATATTAACAAAACATCATGAACAAGTTCCATAGCAAAATATTTCATATTGCAATTTTTATCGTACTTTTTCAGTAAAACACCATACAGTTTAGTTTTGACATTAAACATCATATTTCTTGCTATACTTTTAAATAGATCACGAGGTAATGACCTACCTCCTCACAACACTCATATGAAACGTAGCACGATGTCTTTCGGGAACATAGAATATGGAATACGAATTTACAATTAAATACCTTTAACTTATAAAAACCATTTTCTCAAGAAACCCCGCTTTCCAGTGTACGGGTAGAGGACGCGACTGGCCGCTATGTATTTACTCTGAAGCAAATACGCTAAGCATAACTAAGCAATATAAATAAAAATGCATAAGAGACAAAAGATATAATTGAACAACAATTTTATTTATTCACATTCTTTTTACAATACATGGAAAAGTAAATACATCTGAATGAAAGCAATGCCTAAACAGTGGCATAACAGAAATGTAAAGTACTGAAATAAAATGTATACAATGAAACTAAAGCTCTGAGTTGTAGGCTAGCTGATCCAAGTTCTCACTGGTGGGCTCGATCTCCTGAAGATCCGAATCACCTGAAAACATTCCAAAGAAGAAAGAAAAGAAATGTCGTCGGCGAACAATCACTCGGTAAGTCCCAAAGATAAGGGAGAAATAGAATAGACAGAGAGAGAATCACTACTACAAAGAAGGGTTGCCCCTACGGATTTATCCGTAGGGGCAACTCACTGCCCCTACGGTTATATACGTAGGGGCGAAAAAATACCCCGTAGGTGCAAAGGCCGCAGGTGCAAGTCGAGGCCCTGAACTTATCCCTACGGTTAAATTCTTGCCCCTACGGATATATATGTAGGTCCAGTTGTCCCTACGGATTAAGCCGTAGGGTATAAGAATTTATATTATTTACAGTTTATTTTAATAAATTACTTGGACCTACGGCTATATCCGTAGGGGCATGTACTACCCCCTACGGATATATTCGTAGGTACTTTTCAGTAGGGGCACAAATTCAGGATTTCTGATATGTGCCCCTACGGATAACCCCGTAGGGGAATGTCAGTGGCCCCTACGGATATATCCGTAGGGGGATTTCCAAACACCTGGCACTGACATCTGGGGGAAATATCAGTTACTGCTGATATTTAGCCCCTACGGATATATCCGTAGGGGTAACGTGTAGGCCTACGGATTAATCCGTAGGTACATATTATCTGAAAAATTTTTTAAAAAATGTCCTGCTTGATTTTTTCCCGCCCTGTGCACAATAATGTATACATCAATCAAATCATATATTGCAGTATTCATAATCACATCTCACGCATATATATAATATACAAAAGAAACACAAAAACTGAATATGATATAAATACAAACCAATATGAATATCGTTTCAAAATTTAGTACAATGTGTATGATATAAATAAATACATGTTTCAAAAAAAAAGAACCAAAAATCTACCCTAGCTCGGTCCAGCTCGGTCCTGCTCCTCGGTCAATAAACTCTACAATTCGTCGCGAGCGGGAGTCTGAGTGGGCGGTGGAGCTACAGGAGCTGTCTGCGGAACCGCAGCCGAAGGAGATGCGTGTGGAGGTCGGCCGATCTACCCTGTCGCGTCTGGATATAACTTGTGTAAGAAGCGTGTAAGAACTGTTTATTATTCGAATTCGTATCATTATTAAGTTATTTCGAAACCCTGTTTGGATATCTAGTTTGGAAAAGCGTTGTTTATTTCAATTACATATGTATGTATGATTAATAAAACATAAGTCTACAACCAAATAAGCTCAGGCTATGTACTGATATTGGATATGTTGATATCTATAATATGACATTATATTTTACTATTAAGTAGTATACATACCAGCATCCCATTCAACTCCTGAACGGTGGCCTTCAAGCTCTCCTGTTCCTGCTGGATACGTCGCTGACTGGAGACGGAGGAAGTAACCACCGGGGTGGAGTCCAACCTCATATGGGCCCTGCTAGAGCCCAGTCCTCGGCCTATCTCCAAACCTCCGTGGTGCCGTCCGTGTGCGGCGTCCAGGACTGGGGTCAGCAGCCTCGAATGTTGCCTTCCCCCTAGCAACTGTCAGAACATTATATTTAGCACATACTGGTCTATAAAATTGACAAGAAATACCAAAATCAACAAATTCAAAGCCTTACCTACAGAGATAGAAGATGTGCTCCTCTGGTATCTGCATGTATCAAAATTTGAATAATATTAATTAATTTCAGTACATACATACTAACAAGGTAAACTCGCATATAGCGCTGCTTACACATATGACAGGGAGTGAACAAGCTCTTGTAGATCATCAGGCGCAAATCTAATCTCATCAAGCAGCCCATGATAATGAGTTGGACGACTAAGAGCAAAAGAAATGTGTGTATATTTATGATATAGCATTCTAAATCAATATACATGCCCTATATAATATATAAACATACCTGGAGGAACGGGAGTGACCTCTGTCCCTGATATGGACGCATCACCAACAACTAGACAATCAAACATTGACAATATAAGTAATTTTGACATAAACATGCATGGATATCTATAATATTACATTCAAAATGGATATTAGAGAGCGCACCTGCAGTGAGAAGTGGTAAAAGTATCACCCAACTAGGGTGTAATTTACAGAATCAGTTGAGACTCTTAAAAGTCATAGAAGAACCCGACCTGCACAAATCTGATGTATGCTTTCCATTGGACACTAAGAAGTCTCTAAAGGGAAAAGCCTATGTGAAAGCCATCATTAGTTCATATCAGAAGATTGATGCTGAAACAGAAAACGAGAAATGTCATTTTTTTCTTCTTCCGCCACATTACTGTCTTCTCCTTCTGCCACATTACTGTCTTCTCCTTCTTATGATGTGCGCGTGCAAATTCAATGACTATATTGAGAATATTGATTAATAGTGGGTAGGAAAAGTATTTCTCGAATGGCATATGATCTAACTGCATCTATCAACTATAAGTGTGCAGAAAATTATGATAAGAAATCATAAGAAAGGGTCGTAGCCATGCATAACTTTGAATCTACATACCAAATCATGCACTTATTGTCACCTTGCCTTAGAATATAAAATATCTTGGAAGACTATAAGCGAGCATTTAAATCTCGATAGCTTTTGACTTCAACATATATTTTTCTCAAGTACCATGAAATATACTTGCTCCGTATAAACCGTTTTCAGGAAGATGGATTAATAATGACAAATTATCCATTGTGGCTCACTAGGTTAGCATTTTCTCTTCTATTGACCATCTTTCTAATCAGCTTGGTAAATTTATTCGGAACCGGCTGCGAATCATTAAAAGACGTGCATAAAAAAGAGAACTAAAATACAGATATATAGCATACCGATACATCGAAACTTCATATTTGCGATGGCAATCCAGAGATATTTATTTCTACACACGTGGTGCGCGTGCGAATGCGTCAGGCATCATGGACAAATATTTCAGAACATGGAAAGTATTATTCGTATAAAGTAATTAAACTTTTAAACACCTTGGGTAGATATTTTCTTAGGTGATGCAATCATATCATGAGGATTAAATTTAAGCTATTATACATATGCATATGTATTTTTCTAACCTAAAATATCACACACACACACAGAGAGAGAGAGAGAGAACACCTGGTAGGTAAAGAAATCAGGTAGCAGGATCCTGAAGAAATAGAGTCCATAGCATTGCTCATCATCATCATCCATGATCCCTTTGATAATATTTTTTCAAAGGGATCACGGATGATGATGATGAGCAATGCTATGGACTCCATTTCTTCAGGATCCTGCTACCTGATTTCTCTATCTACCTGGTGTTCTCCCCCTCTCTCTCTCTCTCTGTGTGTGTGATATATTAGATTAGAAAAATACATAAGCATATGTATAATAGCTTAAATTTAGTCCTCATGATATGATTGCATCAACTAAGAAAATATCTACCCAAGGTGTTTAAAAGTTTTAATTACTTTATACGAATAATACTTTCCATGTTCTGAAATATTTGTCCATGATGCCTGACGCATTCGCACGCGCACCACGTGTGTAGAAATAAATATCTCTGGATTGCCATCGCAACTATGAAGTTTCGATGTATCGGTATGCTATATATCTGTATTTTAGTTTTCTTTCTTATGCATGTCTTTTAATGATTCGCAGCCGGTTCCGAATAAATTTACCAAGCAGATTAGAAAGATGGTCAATAGAAGAGAAAATGCTAACCTAGTGAGCCACAATGGATAATTTGTCATTATTAATCCATCTTCCTGAAAACGGTTTATACGGAGCAAGTATATTTCATGGTACTTGAGAAAAATATATGTTGAAGTCAAAAGCTATCGAGATTTAAATGCTCGCTTATAGTCTTCCAAGATATTTTATATTCTAAGGCAAGGTGACAATAAGTGCATGATTTGGTATGTAGATTCAAAGTTATGCATGGCTACGACCCTTTCTTATGATTTCTTATCATAATTTTCTGCACACTTATAGTTGATAGATGCAGTTAGATCATATCTCTATAAGGGAAAACTTAAAATAACAACCTTTATACTAAAAAAATTATGTATGTCATTACTTAGTAGTTTATGGTTTTAAGACGCAAAAGCCATTTGAGAAATACTTTTCCTACCCACTATTAATCCATATTCTCAATATAGTCATTGAATTTGCACGCGAACATCATAAGAAGGAGAAGACAGTAATGTGGCAGAAGGAGAAGACAGTAATGTGGCGGAAGAAGAAAAAAATGACATTTCTCGTTCTCTGTTTCAGCATCAATCTTCTGATATGAATTAATGATGGCTTTCACATAGGCTTTTCCCATTAGAGACTTCTTAGTGTCCAATGGAAAGCATACATCAGATTTGTGCAGGTCGGGTTCTTCTATGAATTTTAAGAGTCTCAACTGATTCTTAAATTACACCCTAGTTGGGTGATACTTTTACCACTTCTCACTGCAGGTGCGCTCTAATATCCATTTTGAATATCGATACTTACATTCAAAATGGATATTAGAGAGCGCACCTGCAGTGAGAAGTGGTAAAAGTATCACCCAACTAGGGTGTAATTTACAGAATCAGTTGAGACTCTTAAAAGTCATAGAAGAACCCGACCTGCACAAATCTGATGTATGCTTTCCATTGGACACTAAGAAGTCTCTAATGGGAAAAGCCTATGTGAAAGCCATCATTAGTTCATATCAGAAGATTGATGCTGAAACAGAGAACGAGAAATGTCATTTTTTTCTTCTTCCGCCACATTACTGTCTTCTCCTTCTGCCACATTATTGTCTTCTCCTTCTTATGATGTTCGCGTGCAAATTCAATGACTATATTAAGAATATGGATTAATAGTGGGTAGGAAAAGTATTTCTCAAATGGCTTTTGCGTCTTAAAACCATAAACTACTAAGTAATGACATACATAATTTTTTTAGTATAAAAGTTGTTATTTTAAGTGCGCGTGCAAATTCAATGAAAGTTAGATTTGAGGATACCCATGTATGAGTTGTATTCTATATATGTGTGTTTCGATTTATGATTTCGCTTAAGTGTAGGGTTGTTTTTACTTAAAGAAGTATCACCATCTACTATATATAAAAAAAAATATAGCAAACTAGGATTGGTATTCAAATCCCAGTCCAGATTGGTATTCAAAATTTATTTAATTAGTTTGTGATCCACATCATTTGATTCGTTGTTTGAGGCATCAATGTAGGCACAAATATCGGCGACGAGGAACTCGACGAAGAAGAACGAGGGCGGTGGCGGGCTGAGAACGGAGGGCGCGCGGTGGCGACGAAGAGAAAATTGGAGACGCGGGAACGAGAGAAAATTTTGGGAACGAGAGGGAAAGATATCGAGGCGTATATTGGTATCGATGGGAATATGAAGGTTTCATATTATCATCGAGTATCATATATTGGTTTTAACCTGAATATCTTGAGTCGCTCTCTAATTATGCGTTTGTTGTGCATTCGTGTTGTATGTGTAACATGATTTTAAACCATTGAGATCAAGATTGATAGAACTGATCATCCTACATTGCAATAGCATTCATCGACCAAAAATAGATTACGGTCTGGATATGGCATATTGGCAGATGTTACCTATATGCATAAATCTTATGTCTAATGACCATAAGATTGTCGGAGACAGTTTTGATGTTTTGTGGGTTTGGTTTTATACTTGGGACAATCCAATGTTGACACACACACATAAATAACAAATTAAAGTAAACTAACTAAGAGGCATGTTTGAGTTTTATACTGGGATCACAAATAGCATGATGGCTGCAAACAGGTTGCTTGAATATTTGCAGACAATCCAATGTTGCCTCGCCATTTCTATAAATTTTAAACTCCCTGGAAAATTATCATCACTCAGGATTACTTTAGGGCCAGTTTGGCTGCTTCTTGCTTGTGATTCAACATTCAGCTTTTTGTTGATTTGGAACTCAGAGAGTGTTGCAAAACAAATCCAAAACTAAATAAACCTCAAACTAGCTACAGAGAAGGCAAACAGCAAACCCCATGAAGTTTGGCTTTCAAGGGTTTTCCCACTAAAATACACTTAGATGCAGCACTTTAAGGAAGCTTGCAGCAATATAAAAACTTTTAGGTAGTTTAGTCAAAAACTGCAGTGCTTCAAGATTGTTTAAGTTTTATGTGTGCTTAAGCTGTCATACAGAAATTATCGTTGCAAAAATGTTCGCAACCCTAGCTTTTCCAGCAACGATACTGGAATACGAGCCTCAGATATGCCAGCTTAGGAATCAAAATAAGAAAGAGATTTGGGGTTATCCTAAGTCCAAAGTCAAACGGGCTCGAGAAATATATAAACCCAAAAAAATGACTGCATAAAGATCTCATAAAGATGCAAAAGGATGTTATGCAAGCTCTGAACAAATCTTGAACGGAACTTTCACAAGAATTTACAATACCCGACCAGAATCCAATCCTGAGTTTGATGAAGCTTCAGGCCTTCAGCTTCCCCACAGAAAATAGTTAGGGCAAACCCTTTGCAAAACCATAGCTTTCATGCAGAGATGACGCTCAGAACATGCCAGCTTCCAAACACATTGAATAATACATAATCTCCCATACTCTCTCTCTCTCAATCAGACAGTTTATATTTGGATTTGAATTTAGGAAAAGAAATAAGAAGGCTACAAACCAGCTTGCCTCGCCAATCTCATAACTATAAAGCTCATAAAAGTGGAAGCTTGAGGGCAAGCCATCATCGCCTCCATTCAATTGAAGCCAAATCATCCACAAAAAATAGAAATAAATATAATAATTGATCGATAGGCAAAATTGCAAGAAACCTATTCAGATTTTTGCATGAAAAAATAAGAGATGTAAATTAAGTAAAAGATTACCAAATGAAATTATCCCATCACTTGAACCCCCTCTCAAGACATTTTAGCAAAAATTCCCCCAGTAATTTTCTTCGGTTTAACCGTTTTATATCATAGAAGAAAGATAAATTTCAAATGTATATACATGCATACACACACACACATCATATACACAGTTTTTGAATGTTGCCAGAATTTCAACGGTAATTCTAGATTTTTCCAAACTCTGAAGGCTTCACAAAAATTTTAAATACAGATAATAATATGATTGAAGAGATCAATCACCAATTTTTTAATGAGGATCAACTGAAACCCCAAACAGAGCAAGCAAATTACAAAGATCCCAAAACCCCGCCTGGCCCAGCCCCAGCCCCAGCCCCCAGCCCCAGCCCCAGCCCCAGCCCCCAGCCCCAGCCCAACCCTAGCTAACCCCAGCGTGGCCAGCTAAACCCCAACACCAACCCTAAGGCAAACCCTAACCCCAGCCCCACCCCAGCAGCAGCCGAACCCCAACCCTAACCCTACCCTGACCCCGACCCCGACCGCGACCAGCTAAACCCCAACACCAACCCTAAGGCAAACCCTAACCCCAGCCCCACCCCAGCAGCAGCCGAACCCCAACCCTAACCCTACCCTGACCCCGACCCCGACCGCGACCGCGACCCCTGCCCAACCCCAACTCGCGCGCAACCCCAGACCCAGCCATGAACCCTAAGCCCAAAATAATCCAAAAATTCTTTAATTTACCTCGAGATTTACTCACCTGAACGGCTGCTGCTGGGGCTGGGGCGACGACCTGAACCGCGGTGGCGACGAGGACTGCGGTGGCGACGAAACCGGCGGTGGCGACGAGGAGAACGACGGTGGCGACGACGGCGTGGCGATTTGGGGATTTTTCTCGCGCCAGATCGAGAGAGAGAGAAAGAGAAAGTGAGCGTAGACGATCGGTCTGGGATCTTAATAAACCGATATTTACTTGTCCCTACGGATATACCCGTAGGTCCTTTATTTGCGCCACCGTAGGGGCAAATACCAAATTAAGAATTAATTTTTTAATTCTTGAACGTCAGTGCCCGTAGGAGCAACCATTTAGCCCTACGGAGTAATCCGTAGGGCCAAGTAAAATTTGCCCCAACGGATAACTCCATCCGTAGGGGCAACCCCCTATTTTACTAGTGAATGTAGCTTTTAAAGTTATATTATATTGTTAACGCTGCTGTTTGTAGCTTGGTACAGAAGGATACCAGTGTATACGAAAGGAGTCTCTATATGCCAGAGACTAAAGGCAAGTGTGGTACAAGAAACCGTTTATGCCACGGTACAACAACAAATGAATTCAGGTTAGGTGTCTTAAAGGTTGTTGTCTCGTGCCACTTCTAACACCTTCCATACCAATCTACCCCCTTAAACCCCGCGATGTCTTGATTGTATTGCAATTTGTATTGTCTTGTAATTTGAATTGTATAGATGGATGACTTGCCAAAACCATGATATCAGTAAATGGATATAACTGGAGAATCATGTAAATGGAAGTATATCCATGGTTCGGTTCGGTCAATACAGATTGGATGTATTGGACAGATTGAATATATGGATTCATATTGAATTGTAGTTTGTAGATTGTACTTGAATCATATTCAAGTCATATTGATTATAATGAGACTCAGTCTGAGTCAGAACAATTAGAAAATAAATTGAAATCCTGAATTAGGTTTTGGTGTTATCGGTAACCGCTGCACATGGGCGGCAGGATTTGTGTATTTTTCAAAGACGATTACCGTGTTGATAACACCGTTTATTATGTTGTCTACCTTAAATGGGCAAGCACACACTTCTCCGGCTCCCTGAGGCTCAAGAGATTGGTCCCGCTTAAACCTATGTTTACTAGGGTCTTTATTGTAATTTAGTATAACTTGAGGGGGTTTATGTATAATAGTTTTGATGTATTTTCAAAATACATCTCAAATATTTAATTATCGTCTGATGTACATACAACAATTTAAAAATCAATATATATATGTATACATGTTCGAATAGCATGAAATGAGTCAAGTATATTATTCGAGTAACTACCAGAAACAATGATATAAGGAAATATTATGTACGACTAATTAATCAAGTCGAACGAATGCGGAATATAAACAGAAATACGTTTCTAAGTGTTTTTCATGCGTGGGTTCCAGTTTCACCTAAATACGACTACCGGTTTGGGAGGTATATCTGTTTTCGTATCGTCGCGCAAAACAGATCAGAATATGTTCAGCACCGTCACATATTTTTAAAACGCAGTTTGAGTTAATTTCCATCAGGTTTCAGGTTATGATGATTATTAGAAAATTATAGGTATTTCGATATACTTATCTAAAACACTAAGATTCGCACAATTTTGATTTCTGAAACTCTAGTTATGATCATTTTAATATCAACATTTAAAACAGAAATTCAGATTTCTGGACAACAACTATATGTTATAGTGCAAAACTTATATCGGGTTTCATGCATTTCTAAGTAATCTAATATACAGAAAATTATAGCTTTATCAATTATGCATCTACACATCTAAATTTTGTCACAAACGGACATCGGGTGTTCGAGTTATTTCCTATTTAAAAATAGTGTGCGAATCAGGACAGATTCTGTCCAGATCCGTCACTTAATATTGTAACACAGTTTTCTATATTTTACGTAAAACAAAAAAAATCTAGATATTTCGATGTAGATGTTCAAAACATCTGAAAACACTTAATTTGGATTAAAGATTACAAAGTTATGGTCTCTCGAAGAAAATCCTTATTAGCAATTTTCTAGTTTTAAAAATAATAGTGAATAAAAATTTTGTAACTCCTAAACCGTTTTTCGGTTTGATTTGAAATTTTTACAGCGTGTACAGAAAAATATATTCTATCATATGTAAATTTCCTGAAATTTCCTGAAATTTTCAGAAGTAAAAATTAATTTCTAAAAATTATTTTAAATGTAAAGGTATTGATATGCCATATGTGAGAAATGAGAAAACCATGGTATTTATTCGTAACTTAATTTTTTTTTACAAACTTTAAATAAAGTAATTTAAAATACAACAACAAAAACGATACAATCTTAATTGGTTACTATGAAATTTTAACATATAGATTGAGAGTAATATATTTATGTATGTGTGTGTGTTTACTATTTATATATATATCTATTTAATTAATTATTTAGGGACTATTATATGCAAAAGAAAGTTTTTTTTCATGGCAATATAAAAAAAGAAAGATAAAGAGAAATAGATGGAGGGAGGGAAAGAAAGAAAAGACTAGCATACACAAGCCGGTATTGTCACCGGGTTTGTCTATCCGCCGATAGCCTCGCGTTTCTAGAGAGACTTCCTTGAGAATTTCTTCATGTTCTTCTTAGAAGAATTTAGATGAAGAGAGATATGTGAAATGATAGAAAGATGTGATGATGAAAAAAAAGAGGAGTAAGATATAAAAAAAGTTTATGACCACCATAATTCTAATAAATCATGGCTCATAACCATTCTAATTATTTTGGGAGTTAAAAAGAAGATAAAATGAAAGGTCTTATTTGTAGGTTATGAGAAGAATAAATATTGATAAAAAAAAATAATTGCAAGAATGGATATTTGAACATGTGACTTATGAAATAACAATACAAGAACTTAACCAATGTGCTACAAAGTTGTCCATGCACATATTTAATTAGAATTAAATATATGTTGTTGCTTGAAAAAAGGTAGGCTTTTGGGCTCATAGTTTTATAAAAGAAAATGAAAATGAGATTGGATTTGGGTTATGGGCTGGGTCAGGTCTTGCGTTTAATTTTAAATAGGTTAAGATTTAGTTTAAAGAAATGAGTTTGGGAAAAATAGATGGAATAATAAAATAATATATTTAATAGAAAACAAAATATACGGAAAAATACTAAGAATAAATAAATAAAATATTTTACTAAAGAAAGAAAACTCGAAGGTATAGTAATATTAGGGTCGTTACACGGTTTGGAAGGAGTGATTAGCAAACCTGGAGAGAACGTGCGAGGTAGGTTGGAGATCGGACGGGTTTAATCCCATACGCTGGAAGCAGTCGTAAAATAGGAAGCAGTCGTAAAATATCTTGAGTCAATGAGAATTCTCCGGACTTTGTACCGATTTATCCGGGCCATGATCATTAGGGGATCATTATGCGGGATGGATATGCCATTCAAGTCCTCGTCGGTGAAGGTGATGGGAGCAACCTTCTTATACTTCTTGGAGGGAGGAGCATCTAAGGTCATGACCGGCCGGATACGGCGGGTGTTTTCGTTGCTCAGAGTAGAGCCAATGGTGACCACCATGAGCTGTCTGACCATCAAATCTCCAGAGGGAGGTCAGTCTGCTTGCTCTCTATAGCTTGATGTTTGTTTCGCAGGTACTTTGCCAAGTGACCGGAGCGGATCAGCTCCTCGAGGTAATCGCGCAGCTGTTAGTTGTTCTCGGTCGGGTCTCCCTGTGACAGATGAAAGGCACAATATGGGCCGTAGAGTCGCTTGCCCGGCCTTTGTATCATCGGCGGCATCTTGAAAAATCTCTCGCTCTTTTCCTCCTCCAGCAGCTCAGCTTGAAAGACGTTCAGAGGAGTGTACTCATGCAATCTCGAAGAATAGGGTTTCGAACGATATGTCTTCTTCTTCTCTTCCGGGTCCTATTTCTTTCGATATGTCGGGTCTCCACGGGGAGAATTAGCGTTCACCCCAAACTCGAGTTAGATTTCCCGTTTTGTCCAGAATTTTATCTCGGCCATGAACTTAGGTTGCGCTATTGTAAAAGAGCGGGGCCACTCTTTGTGCCTAAGACCGGATCTCAGGACGGTGATGACCGTCTCGTCCCGATGCTCGGCTACTTCTAGGAGAGCATTGTAGAACCGGATGATATAGCTCTTGAAAGATTCTCCGTTCTCACTTTTGATGGTGAATAGGTGGTCGACCAATCTCTTTTGTCGTCGGTTGCGATGAAGTGGATGAGGAACTGAGTAGACAACTTGTCCAAAGTTAAGACTGAGCGCGGAGTCAGGCCACGGAATCGGTCTCGCCCGGCCCGAATGAGAGTGATGTGGAAGGCTTGATACTGAGCCACATCCGAGTTATGTGAAAGCTCATGCCCGTGGTGAATGTGTCTAAATGGTCTTTCAGGTCATACTTTCCGTTGAAAAGAGCCACTTTGGACGGTTTGTTCCGGGATGAGACCCACTCCCCCAGTAACTGCTCAGTGAAGGGCTTCGTAAGAGAGTCTACGGAGTATTTTGCTAATCCGCCGGGCGAACGGGTGGCGAGCCGCATGTCATCGATTTTCTTCTCGAAAACCTCGATTTGCTGCTGGTACTCCGAGGATTCTCCGTAATCATAGTGCTTGTGTCTCTGCTTCGGGCTTGGGCGATGGAGCTGCTTCGGGCTTGGGCGATGGAGCGGCTTCGGTTTTGCTCTATCACGTTTCTCAGATCCTTGGGGTGAACCCTTCGTGGCTTTCCCTGACGTGCGCCATGTGCACGGTCTCGATGATTATGGTGACGCTGGTCTTTCCTCGAATCAGGTGACCTGACCGACGTCGTCTAGGAGAGTGAGGGAGCGCGACGAGCGTTGAAGCAACAGTTTGGTTAGTTCTGAGACCTTTGCGTTGGACTGTCGAGCGCCCAACGAGTCATGAAATCATTCCTCGTATGGGGGTCGCGACTGCCGGAATCGGCACGCCGGTGTTCCGTGGTGTTAGGATTGGCACGAGCGAGGCTGAGGACCTGAACACGTCCATCTGTCGTCTCATGCATGCCGCCGTTCTGGGGAGCAGGGGTTGCAGCCGGGCGTGGCTGGCGGTTTGAACATGAGCGAGCGCGTCCACCATTGCTGTCAGTCGGTCGATCCGTGCCGTTAAGGCTTCGACAATGCTGGGAGGAGGAGTGGAACTACCCTCGTCTCCGTTACGGAGGATGGGATGACTCGTGCTAGGATTTTCGTTGCGATGATCGCTGGCCATCGAATTGAAGGCGGGAGATCAACTCTTTAGATGGAAAAGCTTCTTTTTCTCATAGACGGCGTCAACTGATAGTGGTCGGAATTTCCCTCAGATATTTTTCTCCGTCGATCTTGTGGTCAGCGGGGCTGAACAGTTGAGATTTGTAGTGGGGGATTGGGTGTGGATCTCAATGGGTTGATGGTTGAAAGGAACGCCGAGTTACCTGCAAAGAAGTCCTGAGGTGGGAGACCACCGTAGGACCCTCTGACGATTAAGTAAGTATCGGGGAATATTCAGGAAGAGTAGCGGCGTATTGGAATCAGTTCGAGTTATCTGAATTATCTGGAGGAGGAGTTTATATAGGGGTCGCATCGGAGCGAACCGTTGCAAGATTCTCGACGTCAGTTCTGTCCAGGCGTAACGTCCGCGTTAATGGCGAGATGCGCTCATTAAAGACGTGATACGCTAGCGTGGGACGCGGGACATGTAGCGACGGAAATCTCATCATGGTTAGATACATGGAGCCGTTACGAGGTGTCATTCGGTGGAGACTGGATAACAACCTGCCGAGTATTGCGTAAAATGCCAGCGTTGCGTGTGTGTCGATTGCTGTAGATGACTCAAAACATGGGTGATGCATCATCATGAGCCTCCTCTTGTTGTTGTGCTAGTTTAGAAGCAAGGCCGCCTTGATCGTCTCTCTGAGTCCATCTGTAGTAGGTCCTGCATATCATAATTGATTATCATCTCTATGTTACATTTTGCAAATTTCAATCCAAATCTTAATTAAGATATAATTAATTTAAAATCCATTTGCGCTGCAGCAAGGGCTCAACGAGCTGTCGCTAACGCAAACACGAGATACATGATGCTTAATTTTGTTCATTATGACCAAGCTTGGACTCAATATTAATGTCCAAACACAAGTTACGTCGGATTGAGACTTTAAAAATGTATTGCAATGGCCCCCCAGATCAAATTATTTATTTAAAAATTAAGAAGCAAATATTTCTTGAGTTTGATTGTTATTGAGTCTGCTGTCAAATTTAATATATATATGAAGAAAATTATTAACACAAGAAAGATAGATGCACCAGCTCATCTTTGAATTATTACTATGGAGAGATATTATTCTATCAGCTAAGCAATTATTGTTTGAAATAACCATCTTTGAATTATTGCTAGTTAAATGAATGATTCAAACCTTGGATTGTAGGGCATAATATCAAAGACTTATTATGAATTGAATCAGGTCAAAACTCAAGAGAAACATAGTTTTCATCCAAAAAAGGAAAAAGAAGACATAAAAGTCTGTAAGAAATATATATTAACAATAGGGGAAATAGGGCTGTGAACCTTCACCGCCTCATTAGCTGTGAAGGCACTCACTACTTCCCTATGGGTCCCCCTCCAACTTAAACAAGGAGATCATGAGCTCCGAGTGCGTCCACAGCTAATGGGCTAGTGACTGTTCACAACCTCATTAACATCATTAACTATACTGGTGACCATCATATATGTATAAAAGAGCAGAAAGTTCTAACAAATCTTGGATGCTTCATATTGTTAATTATCCTATGCCCATACTTTCTCCACTGGTGACCATCATGATCTGGAGTGGAGTAACTATTAATTGTCCATACATTTGTAAGTCGCCTGTTTGAAAAGAAGAAATAAATTAAGTAAGCTCCGATGATTTTAATGTCTCTAAGTACTACTGCATCAATGATTTTAATGTCTCTAATTACTACGACGCCCTGGCAATTGTAACATCATCCAATCTCTTAATTTCTGTCTCTCTCATCAAGTGACATCACTTCTGTCCTTGATGTTGATTAATCCATCAAACTGCTGACCAATATGTGACATAGACCTGTCTGTAATTATCAAGGAGGAGAAAAATGAAAAGATTACAGCCTCAATCATTGACCGAACAATCAACAGGTCATTATGGGTTGTGGATTTAATTAGCCACTTGTGAAGATAAACGTGATTTAATTATATTACCAGCCGTAGAACTGTTGTGATGGACAATAATATCACTCAACATATTATATTAGAATGGAGGAGGGTAGGAAAATTTGTAAATTCGGATCGGATGAAAGAGTCGAGATATATGAGATATATGTCAAATGTTAGTAGGCGCCGGCTCTTTAATTAACTAATATGATATAACTCAATTGGCTAATTTAGAGAGGAAGAGATTATATAGGAAGATAGTAATTTCGGATTTGTATGGAAGAGGCTAACACTACTACAATAAAGGATTGCACATACGGCTTTATCCGTAGGGGCAAAGCACTGCCCCTACGGATATCTTCGTAAGGGCTAGAAAATTCTTCGTGGGTGCAATCGCCGCAGGTGCAAGTCTTTGTCCTGAACATGCCCCTACGGAGTAAAATTTGCCCCTACGGTTTCATGCGTAGGGGACTGTGTACCTACGCTGTATTCCGTAGGGACAAAATATTTATTTAATTTAGTGGTTTATAAAATAAAATACTTGCCCCTCCGGTGCTATCCGTAGGGGCATCTTCCATATGTAGGTCTACATATAAGTCCTTACGGGTGTATCCGTAGAAGCAAGTGTGTAACTCCTGTTACTGAGTCCATAGGGGCAAAATATCGGTTATCCTGATATTTTGTCCCTACGGATGAATATGTAGGGGCAAACATTGGACCTACGGATTAATCCGTAGGTGCAACTGATAGCCCTACGGCTTAATCCGTAGGGACATAATATCAGGATTATTTTAAAAACAGGGCTTCCTGTTTTTAATCCGACCTGTGCACAATAATATATACATCATACGATATCAGGATAAATATAATAGAAATAGACATAATCCAGAAATATTCATAATCAACCATGTCACGCATAATATATAATAGAAATAGACACACAGAATACGATATCAGGATAAATCATCGTTCATAAACAACCACCAACCATTATCGTCCAAAATTTATACAATATGTATCAGATAAGTATATACATTCTCAAAAATATAAATAAAGCTACCCTAGCTCGGTCCAGCTCCTCCACCTCTGATAATCGACGTAATCTGGCGCATCTGCTCCTCGGTGCAGCCCTGAGTCGTCAAAAACTCGACCAATGAAGGAGCGGACCGTGCAGGAGTCTGAGCGGGCTGTGGAGCTGCAGGAGTGGTCTGCGCAACCGCAGCCGAGGTAATGTCTTGCGGAGCCGCAGCCGAAGGAGATGCATGTGGATCCGCAGCCGAAGTACCCTGTCGCTTATGTTCAATTTTGTGTGTAATAAACGAGTAAGAACTGTGTATTTGTCGAATTAGTTTCATTATCAGGTTATTGCGAAACCTCAATCTTAGATTAATCAAAGTTAAGTCTACAACCAAATAAGCTCAGGCTACTAATATTGGATATGTTACTATTAAGTGGTATACATACCATCATCTCCTTCAACTTCTGGACGGTGGTCTTCAAAGTGGCAACATCTTGCTCTAGACGTCGCTCACAGGGGGTAAGGGAAGTAACCGTCGGAGTAGAGTCCAAGCTCATATGGGCCCTGCTAGGACCCAGTTCCCGGCCTCTCTCCCAACCTCCGTGGTGCCCTCCGTGTGCGGCGTCTAGAACTGGGGTTAGCAGTATCAGATCGTTCTGTCCAGTAAAATCGATCCCGATACTAGTTTAGAAGCAAGGCAGCCTTGATCGTCGTCTCTATGAGTGCATCTGTAGTAGGTCCTGCATATCATAATTAATTATCATCTCTAAGTTACATTTTGCAAATTTCAATCCAAATCGTAATTAAGATATTATTAATTTAAAATGCATTTGCACAGCTGTAAGGCCTCAACGAGCTAACGCAAACAAGAGATATATGATGTATAATTTTGTTCATTATGACCAAGCTTGGACTCAATATTAATGTCCAAACACAAGTTACGTCGGATTGAGACTTTAGAAATGTATTGCAATGGCCCCCAGATCAAATTATTTATTTAAAAATTAAGAAGCAAATATTTCTTGAGTTTGATTGTTATATGAGTCTTCTATCAAATTTAATGTGTGTGTATATATATATATATATATATATATATATATATATATATAGAGAGAGAGAGAGAGAGAGAGAGAATAATGGAGGAAAGAAGCCATGTGAGGGAATTTCCTCCTGCGGCGTCGAAAAAATACCCTCTTCCTCATTTTTTTCGATGATCGACACCGGCCATCTTCATCGTTATGATCTAAGAAGTGGGTACACCAAATTTCATATGATTCTATAACTTTTTCACCGTTGATTTAGTGGGATCAAAATTAACGGTTTACCGACTATAAAACTTTTTACATTGCTAAATCAACGGTGAAAAAGTTGTAGAATCACATGAAATTTGTTGTACCCACATCTTAGATAACAACGATGAAGATGGTGGGTGCCGATCGTCCAAAAAAAATGAGATAGGGGGTATTTTTTCGAAAATTTCCACCTATGGCATCTTTCCTCCATATATATAGAGAGAGGGGAGGGAAGAGGCCATTCCCTCCTATGGCGTCGAAAAAATACGTCCTCCGTCGTATTTTCCGACGATCGGAATCCACCATCTTCATAGTTATCATCTAAGATGTGGGTACGCCGAATTTCATGTAATTCTACAACTTTTTCACCGTTGATTTAGCAATGTAAAAAGTTCTATTGTCGGTAAACCGTTAATTTTGAACCCATTAGTTCAACGGTGAAAAAGTTGTCGAATCACATGAAATTTGGTGTACCCATATCTTAGATGATAACGATGAAGATACATTCTGATCATCGGAAAATACGACGGAGGGCGTATTTTTCCGACGCCATAGGAGGAAATTCCAGGGTATAGCATCTTTCCTCCATTATTCTCGTGCCGGCGTATTTTTCCGACGCCATAGGAGGAAATTCCAGGGTATAGCATCTTTCCTCCATTATTCTCGTGTGTGTGTGTGGCGTATTTTTCCGACGCCATAGGAGGAAATTCCAGGGTATAGCATCTTTCCTCCATTATTCTCGTGTGTGTGTGTGTGTGTGTGTGTGTGAAATTCCAGGGTATAGCATCTTTCCTCCATTATTCTCGCGCGCGCGCGTGTGTGTGTGTGGGTGTGGGTGGGTGTGGATAGATAGATAGATAGATAGATAGATGCACCAACTCATCTTTGAATTATCTCTATGGAGAGATATTATTCAATCAGCTAAGCAATTATTGTTTGAAATAACCACCTTTGAATTATTGCAAGTTAAATGAATGATTCAAGCCTTGGATTGTAGGGCATAATATCAAAGACTTATTATGAAATGAATCAGGTCAAAACTCAAGAGAAACATATGAGTTTTCATCGAAAAAGGAAAAAGGAAACATAAAATTAAGTCTGTCAGAATTATATATTAACAATAGGGGAAATGTGGCTGTGAATGTTCACCGTCTCATTAGCTGTGAAGGCACTCACTACTTCCCTGTGGAGGAAGACCATGAGTTCCGAGTGTGTCCACAGCTAATGGGCTAGTGACTGTTCACAACCCCGTTAACATCATTAACTATACCGGTGTTTTGCACGTGCGTTGTATGTATTTAATTAATTAGATATTATAGAGACTAAGTTGTTTAATTTGAATAGCGGGAACGGATTTTTTTTTAAAGAGGGAGGGGTTAGTGGAAAGAGTTTATTAGGGAAAGAAAAAGGTAAATAAATTGCATCAATTAAATTTAGTAATTAGAGTTATGAAATTTGATTTGATTTTTTAAGAGAGATTTAATTGAATTCTCTTGCAAATGAGAATGCCACGTCACCAAATTGATTTTGAAATTATAGACCACTTCCTTTTGTCCTATAATTGTAGAGACATGAGCCCCTCTCTAAGCCGCTCTACCATGAGCCCTATTCCACTCACAAAGGTAAATATAGAGAAAGGCCAAGTCCGACCTATTGATCAAATTGTTGTCTAAGAAATATCCATATACAAAAATATCCATATCGGTCTACTTCTCTCTCACACAAATCTCTCAACGATTACCATCTTAACCTTCAACTGCGCAATTGTAGAATAGGGCATATAACTAATGTATTAATAAAGGTTTTAATGCGACTGATGCCGAGCACAGCTGATTAGCTAGCTAGTTGTGCTCAATACACCCAGCCATGGGGGTATGGTCCCAGCTAACTTATAAATTAAAACTCCCAGGGGCTCATTCCCTTTGTTTTATTCCATTTTGTTGTACCGACAGCAACTAATTTGCTTTGGTATATTGTATTTGCAAATACTATTCTTTGAGGTGTGATATGGAATTTTCGATGAATGCTATGGATAATAAGGGGATAGATATTAATTACTAATTTGTTACTATATATGTTTACACTTATTGCTAAGTATGGTTTGCACATATGGTTGGCTGCAAGAGACTAAATGTATTTTTTCTACTGATTCTTTTTAAATCATAATTAATTATGTCTTTCTTATCTATTGTACGATTATTAAACATATTACAACCTATTGATGCCTAATTGATGAGAATCAAGTGGCCTTTTTAAGCCACATCATATAATTAATTAGTATGAATTCTTGTTTGTATATACAGAGCCTGTATTTTAAATTAGTCCTGAAATATATTAATTTTTGTTAGGTTAGATTAAAAAATTACAGGCCCGAACATATTAGTCTAATCCTTCCAATAATAAATTGTCTTTTCCTACGATTCTTGTTCTCTCAAAAGAAAAACATAAGAAAATGGAAAGGACATTAAATGACCAACAAGCCCTTAACCCTCTCGGAGTTGTGTTTAAGTAGGAAAAACATAAGAAAATGGAAAGGAAATTATTTGTTTTTTTATCTTTTGAGATAATAGATGGGATAAATTAACCGTCCACTCATAAATGGGAGACCCCGGATCTCCCACTTGGGCTACTCCAAGCCCCTTATAAGATTATTTGTTACTTTCATGACATTAAATTAACTTAAAATTTAGTGTGCTTATGATGATGCTCGATATCGGCGATCTCCCAAATCGTGGCACGTGGCTGATGACGTGTCCCGAAGCCGTAAGGAAGGACCAAGAACAGCATGTCGGAAGAACACCCGGGTCTGCGACCCTTGGATGTGACCGACCCTCTGTGACCGACCACGCAACTCCTGTGCCCGCCTTACAAACAACTGTTGGCTCACCTCCGAGCCTCCGCACAATTGGCCCCCTCGGCCCCCTCAGCTCGTCTCCGGACTTTAGCAGAACCAGGACACCTCGGCCTCCCGCTCGTCCCCGAGCTACCCGTCGAGCTAATCCTCCTCGGTCTCATCCTGACCGACCCGCAGCGCTGATCACAGGCTCCCACGCCACGGCTCCGCGAATCTCGCCATGCGCGAGATATCCGCCGCCCACGATCCCGCGTTCCACGCCATCACGATCCCCCATTAACGAGCTTTTCTCACCATTAATGCGGGATCCTGCTTATCACGCGGGCGTGACGTCGGGAGTATAACGGCCGGCGTGATTCTTGCGCCTGCCTACCCATCGCTGCCGCTATATAAACCCCTCCATCAGACGATCAAGATACGCAATTCTCTCCTCACTAGGCCGCTACTCTGCCCAAATTGCACCACTAACTTGATCGTCGGAGGGTCCTGGGTGGTACAACCACCTCGGGATTTCCTTGCAGGTAGCTCGGCTACCACAACCTAAAACCCATTGAGAATCCACACGCTTTAGGAGTCAACCTCCAAATCAATCTCAGCCGTCCATCGTCGCTCGACAGCAGATCAACGGGAGGTAACATCTTGACGTAATACGAAGCACGTCAGCTGGCGCCGTCTGTGGGAACTTCTTGATTCCACTGAACAAAGTCCATCTTCCGATCTCCATTCAATGGCGAGCGATCACCACGATGATCCGAGCACCAGCCGCCGCCTCCCCCACAACGGAGGCGCGGACGAATCTCCTCCCCCGAACGCCATCAACGCCCTAGCCGCCCGGATAGATCGACTCGCGTCCGTCGTGGATGCGCTCGTTCGTGTCCAAACGGCGGGCCAGACTCCCCAGGTCGCCGCTCTCCCATCTCGGGATCGAGACCCCTATAGAGGGAAAGAAGTCTCTGCACGCGTCGGCACAGCCGACCACCGCTTCGATGCCTCCCACGGCCGCCAATCTCCCAGGCCAACATATTCTATGACCCGCTGGGTGCCCCACAGTTCAACCCCGAGATCTGCCGCCCGAGCGCCTCGCCATGAGCCCCTACGCGCTCCTGTCCCTCCCGAGGAGATGTCGGTCAGCTCGCCTGCTCCCAGGAATGACCGACGTCACCTCCCTCGACGGGGTCGCACGGACGGGACTCGTCACGGCAGCTCGAAGAATACCTCTCCAGACGACCTAAGGAACCTCATCGAGAGGAACCGGGGCCGCGGCCAGACACAGGTCTCCAACAGCCGAGGCCAAAGATCAGAATGTGCCGAATCATCAGGATACCACGGCCGACTCGACGCCCTAAAAAAGAAGATCGAAGGTATGCATCGGGAAGGTTGTTGTTTCCCCCAATCAGAGCAAACCTCTGTTTTTTTTTTGAAATTCAAAATTCAAAAGTTGAAGTAACGCTTCAGATCCAGCGCTAGGTGCGCTGCGCGCCACGTGTCAAAAACGGATACGCTAGCGCCAGGTGCGCTGCGCCCTAGGAAGCACACTCCCAATCAGAGCAAAACTCTGTTTTAAAATTCGAAATTCGAAAAAGTTAAAGTAACGCTTCAGATCCAGTGCTCTGCGCTGCGCAACGTGTCAAACACAGGTGCTCTAGCGCAGGCTGTGCTGCGCTCTGCGCTGCGCGCCACGTGTCAAACGTAGGTGCGCCAGCGTAAGGTGCGCTGGCGCTGGAATTAAGAATTCCCCACCGTTAGATCAAAAGATCTAATAATAATAAATCATTAATTAATTAGAATTAAAATTCTAATATAGAAAGATCTTTCCAATCTTGTTAAAATCAAGAAAATTGCCTTCTGTAAAACAGAAACCCTACGATCAAAGATCCAACGGTGGGGAAATATTCCCAAATCAATCAGAGAAAAATCTCTTTAACTGATTTAACAAATCAATTTGTCCTATATAAAGGCCCCAAGACTTCAAGTCTGAGATAGAGAAAACCCCCTACAAACTTTGAGAAAACTCAAAGAAAGAAAAGCAAGCTTTCAGCAAAGGAAAATCATTTCTTCAAGGTAAAGAACATGATTCTTGAACACAAAGGTGGAATCATCTTATGAAAAGAAGAACTATCTTCTAAAAAAGATCATAGATCTATAAAAGACTAAGGTCTTTGAAAAAAAAGAGATCAAAAGATCTCATCATGAAAACAAAAGAAGTATTTACTTCATTCACAGATCATTGATCTAAAAAGGCAAAGCCCTTTCATAAATAAGAACTTTTTGTTCTTGAATCTTGAGGAAAATCCTCCTTTAAAAGAACATAAACTTGTTCTCTGATCATAAATTTGATCAAATGCGCTTTACGCTATTGGAAAGTGCTTCACATTCATGAACTGCGTCTTTGCGCTCCTTGGACTAGCGCTCAGCGCCAAAACGTGCCACGTGTCAACCACAGACACAATTTGCGCTTTGCGCTTCTGAAACAGCGCACTGCGCTCATGGGCTGGCGCTCAGCGCCAAGCGCGCAACGTGTCACTCACTGGTGCGCCACCAAGCTAGCGCAACGTGCTCATAAATTGAAAGCGCAATGCGCTAATAAACTGGCGCTAAGCGCGACTCGTGTCCTTTTCGTGTGCGCTATTTGGCAGAAGCGCAATGCGCTCTTTAATTGGCGCAAAGCGCTTGGCACGCCACGTGGCGCGCTGTTAGAACACATATTGTTCTGATGAATACTATGCATTTAATACAAGACAAAAATTGTCAGGATCTAATGCTCAGCATTATTAAAAGGGCCAAGCCCAAGTAAAGGCTTAACTGCCCAGAACAATAAAATGTTAAACATTTTAATTTTATTGGATTTAGCCCAATCTTGGCCATAAATCCTCAAATTATATTTAATTGAGCCCATCTGCTCACAAATATTCAACAGATCTTAGTCCCAAACTGGGCTACAGACCTTCCAATTAATTCACACCGGTTCAAGGGTACATCTCTTTACTCCTCTGATACTTGTCGTTGTAATCCTTCAACGTCTTCAGAGAGGTGACGGGTCCCGACAACCGAACATTTCAACGGACTGTGGGGTTCTTAAACTCATGGACTACGATGTCCTTAAACCTGATAGACTATGATGTCTCTAAACTGGACTACGATGTCCTTAAACCTTTTAGACTACGATGTCTCTAAACTGGACTATGATGTCCTTAAACTTCATAGACTACGATGTCTCTAAACCGGACTGTGGGGTCCTTAAACTCATGGACTACGATATCCTTAAACTTTATAGACTACGATGTCTCTAAACTGGACTGTGGGGTCCTTAAGCCCATGGACTATGATGTCCTTAACCTGGACTGTGGGGTCCTTAAGCCCATGGACTACGATGTTCTTAACCTTGACCGCGATGTCTTTAAACTCACGGACTATGATGTCCTTAACCTCGGACCGAGACGTCCTTAAACTAACATTGGACCGTAATGTCCTTAAACTAATCGACCGCAATGTCCCTAAACTAAATATTAGAGTACAATTGCTCTTTTGTTGGATCTAAACGATACCGTTAAGTTGATCTTAGTCTAAAATTAGACCAACGTATCCTTAACAAACGTTTAAGTTGATCTTAGTCTCAAATGAGACTAACGTATCCTTAAACCTAACCCCCAAACCCAAATCTAAGAAAATACGGATTTGGACTAATCCATGCCCTACGGGCGACAACATAAATTAGTCTCCGTATACAATCCACGGGCAACCACAAACAAAACAAACACCCACGACACGAAGTGACTATCTGGAGAAGGAGAAAGTGGTTACCGCGATGCGGTAGCTTAATTAACTGCAGGGGCTTGCGCCTGCAGGGAAAAGCGTCCCCACAATCAAAAACCCATCACCATGAGGGGGAATCTGACGAAGTCTGCTATATCGGCCGCATCCGTTTAAACTTTCGATACATGGTGTCATAAATCAACTTGGCATCTTCGGAGAGGTGGACGGATAGCACTAATTAGCATCTACCCTGAAATTCAGGCAAGATGTTTGTCTTCCCGTGTTTTCGGCGGGGAACAGATTCTGGCACGCCCGGTGGGACCTTTTCCTCTTTCTACTCCACACTTCGTGTGTCGTGTTCGCGAACGAATCGCGGTTTGATATGGTTGCCCTTGGGTTCGAGGTACTAAGATTTGGTTTCTTGCCTGGCGCAGAAAACGAAACATCAATGGCGTTTACTTGCGCGAAGTGTTCCAGCTGCAATTGCAACTCACGTTCCGCCTCATCTGGAGGCATAGCTTACGGGCCCCAAGCGGCCTCCCTGTTCACAATGCCGGTGGACCAGGTCACTCAGGCCACCACTGGATTTTTTTTCGGAACCATGATCCTGCCAACGAGCTTCAGCGCTCCTATACCAACACAAGAAGCTCCCAAGAAGTCCGTCTTTGATCGGCTTACAGTTACAGCGGCCCCCTTCAACGGGTCATCCAGCTCCAGTGCCCCAATCTTCGCCAGATTAGGCCAGAGTTCATGTGGGCCCATGATGAAGCCTGCAATTCCAGAACAGGTTATTCCGAAGAGGATAGCCATCCCTGCTCCCGAAGTCGTCAAGGCGGCTTCTCCTGCCAAAGGGTTGGTCTTCACAAGACTGACTGCTCCGGCTCCCACTCCGTCTCCCGTTCCTGCGCAAAAGTCTGTTTTTGACAGGTTAGACACTACTGCTCAACGGACCTCGGTTTTCAAGGGGCTGGTACCGACAGCGCCTCACCTGAACAGGGGGCAAGATGAAGTCACCCCTCAAGCTGAAATCATCCCAACAGCTTGACGCGCTCGACGTCGCCACTGACGCCGAGTAAGGAAGGCTGGGGGCAACTCTCCCTCTGGGCTAACTCCACCAGCCCCAACGGTGGAAGTCAATGCTGCTGTTCCAACTGGGAACAATTTTGAATTGCTGAACAAGGTGCGCAGGAACTCTCCTACCGCCGTACTGAAAAGATCTCCTCCACCGGTGGAGAATGTTACAGAAATAAAGCCGGATCAGCCCCCTCAACGGCTGTCCTCCAAAGTTTACAAAGTCTGGTGACGGGTCCAAGAGTCGGTGATTGATCAAGACTATCCCCGTCGACAGAAGAAGCAGAAGGTTCAGCAGGAAGAGAACCGTCCTGGCAAGCCACAAAGGACGACAACCACCTGGGTGCCCGCTGCAACGGCCCCCTCAACGTCAACCACTCAAAAGAGAAGGAGGCTGGAGAAAGCCCCTGTAACTACGGCGGATCAAAGACGCTAAACGCCCCAAGTCTGGGGGCATAAAGGTGCATACTGTTTACATGGCTTCCGGAAAAGAGGAAAGCCGCGCTTCTACAGGTCATCGACTGCTCACCCGATCCGTAAAAAAAGCCCAGGAGCAGCAACAGAAGCTTCAGGAAATGCTGACGCAAATGGCCGCACTCACCGGGCCAAAAGAAAGCCCGGAGGCATCATCAGAACAGCGTCATGAACAAGAAACTGATGCTGACTTCCTCCGCAGAGTCCTTGAAAAGAAGGACAGAGAAGCAGCAGAACAAGCGACTAATATAAAACGAATGTCGCTTCTCTTCTAAGACATGGTCGGGATGATATTACAGCCGGATCCTCCAGCTGAAGACCCTCCGATCATTATTGAAGACGACAGAGGGGAGACGTCGAACCCCCCTCCGGCTCTTTCAGCAGCCAAAGAGGAAACCATTTCCAAGATCGCTCTGGATGACTATATTGCTCAGCAAATACGAGCTCACCAGGCGAATGAAGCGGCCGACCAAGTCGTTAAAACTGGGCGACCATATCCGGGCTGGTATGATCAAATAAAATATCCGCCGTGATATATGATCCCTAAATTTCATGTATACAAAGGGACGGACAATCCCCACCAGCACGTCGCCCAGTTCAGGGCTCTTTGCGGCAACACCGGGGGTGATGATAAGCTTTTGCTCCGCCAATTCATTGGCAGCTTGTCGGAGACGGCATTTGAATGGTACTCCGAACTTCCAAACGACTCCGTCAAGACTTTCGCCGAAATGGAGTTGTTATTCACCCAGTGATTCGCGAGTGCTAGTGAATGCACCCCAGTCACAGCATTGATCAATGCCAGGGTGAAGCCAGGCGGGACGTGGGTTCAATACGCAATCCGATGGCGGAATCTGTGGTCGAAATGCGAACAGAGGATCGAAGAAGCGCCGGCGGTGGGCATGTTCATGGGCACCCTAGACCCTCATGCAACTATTTCACAATTCATGATGTTCTTTAAGCCGACCACATTCCAAGCCTTGATCGACAAACTGGCCCAAATGGACCAGATGGGTCATAGACCATCTCCTCCAAAGCCAGACTCTCGAAATGAGAAGGGAAAGGGCAAAGCGATCGTCGTCGCCAATGCTCAACAGCAGCCTGGTGGCCCGAGACCAGTTGATCGCCAAAATAACAGAACTCGATCTCTTGAAGATAAAATGAGACGCCCTTACTCGTTCCCTCGAGATAAGACGAAGAGGTTATTCGAGCTTGCACTGCGCAACAGGCTCATTACTCTACCAGAGCCAAGACGCCCAGCGCAACCAGGCGACACTAGCAATCCTAACTATTGCCCTTATCACCGAATGTTGGGCCATCCGATCGAGAACTGTTACATCTTCAAAAGCTGGATAGAAGATCAATACCAGTAGGGTAAATTCGTATTATCTGAGAATTGGAAGGCGAATCCACCTCGGCTACACACTCCCAAGAATACGGATACACCGGGGGCATCATGCTCTTTCGTAGAAGAAGCTCCATGGGAGGTCGGTCTTTCAGCCAAGACAAAAAGAATGTTGAAGGATCTACACACATGTCCGGCGATTAGGTGGAAGAATCCACTGGAGCCTGAAATCATCGAGGGGATGCTGAAGCCGCGACCAACTCCAAAAATCGGTGGTGATAGCCAAAGCACTCATACCCAGCCGTCAAAATCTTCGAAGAAGAAGAAGAAGAAGACCAAAAATCCCGTGAAGCCTGGCGACAAGCGCACGGACCTACAAAAATAGATTGACGCGCTGAAAAAGTATAATCAGAAAGTGCGGACTCCAATCACACTCCAAGAGTTTCTCAGCCACGTCCTTGAGGACGGAGATGATGGAGAAGACTCGTCGGAAAAATCTGAAGATTACGTGGAAAGTTGCCATGTAATCTCTCACTCATCGATAGACGATGAAGAAGCTCCTTACACCGAGAATCTGGGGGCAAACCTTGAACCAGAAATTCTGGGACCATCGGACGAAATAATCGATGCATTCCTAAACGAGGCTCTTTTAAAAAGCAAAGCTGATCGAGAGCGTGAGATGGCCATATTTGAAAAGGCCAAACGCCGAAGACTGGACGAAAGGTTTGAAACGCTCCCGCCAAATCAAAATACTTCCATCGCAAATAAAAACAGGTTCAAGACGAGGAAGAGGTTCGCCAAAGCCATTTCAATGGGAATGAAGCTGCCACCTTCCGAAGAAAACACTCATGGTGAAGCGGAAACACATCCTAGCTACTGCTTATATCACCGAAAGATTGCGCACCCCACCGAAGAGTGCAACACTTTTAAAAGATGGTGGAAGGGATATGTTGCTCACCGGCAAAATTTCAAGCGAATGAAACGCAAAGTTCGTCGGGAGCAAAGAAATACGACCGGGGAGCATAAAAGAACTACCGGAAACTGTCGCATGGTCAACGCCGGGGGATCGCAAGTTCTCACCTTCGGGAGCGACTCTGACGAAGAAATGACTCTTGGCCCTCTTTATAAAGATTCCACCCTGGGAAAAGAGGAGGAATCAAAGACTTGTGAAAATATTCAACTGCGCAACCGTACGCTGCCCGAAAAGAATCTTGGATTCTCGAACAGCGGGTCAAATAGAAAAGATAAGGGGAAAGAAAAATTCTCTGAAGATATCATCCTTGATTACCAAGCCGTCGAAAAGCTGACAGCCAAGGACCCGCCAAAGAAAAACAAGGTGGACTACAACGTTCTGGCATACCTGAGAAAGCTACCTTCGCAACTAAGCATTCTTGATGCCCTTCTGCTATCCAAAGAGGCGAGAGATTCATTGATCAAGGCACTACAAGAGCCAGAATAATTCCAAGCTTTCCTCGCCGAAGAAAAGATGAAGGATGAGCTGGAAGAAGTGCACACCGCGGATATCACCTTCGGCGATGAAGATCTCCTCCTCGGGACGTGCGAGCATAACCGTCCCCTTTATGTCTCCGGATACTGTCATGAAATCAAGATAGGCAAAATCCTGGTTGACAATGGGTCCTCCGTCAATCTCCTCAATGTAAGAGTGTTGAAAGAAATCTGCATGAGCGTTCAGCGCCTTGCTCGTGACAAAATCACCATTTCTGGGTTTGACTCCCAGTCATCACGGACGCTCGGGTCTGTGATACCGACGCTGCGCTTCGGGCTACTTGTCACGGATATTAAATTTAACGTCATTGACGCCAAGACTTGCTATAACGCTTTGCTCGGCCAGCCTTGGTTACACGAGTACAACATCATCCCTTCTACACAACATCAGTGTATAAAGTATTTCAAGGATGGTCTCGAGTATACCGTAACAGGAGAGCTGAACCCATTGTCTGTAAATGAAGTCCGCAAGTACGAAGATGCAAAATACTTCTTACCCGACTTTGAGGATACAGAAAGATGTCACAAACCGGAGAACAAAGCTATCACCACCATTCCGGTCTTCGGAAGTGATACCGAGGAGGAAGAAGAGATAGTCTATTCAGGGCCGCCCCACTACAACAAACCGGGAACGTCCACCCCTATGTTGATCTTTGGCAGTGACTCGGAAGATGAGGTCAATGCCGTATTCTCTGCTCGGCCATCAATACA
Source organism: Agapanthus africanus (assembly GCA_030015575.1). Classification (NCBI taxonomy): domain Eukaryota; kingdom Viridiplantae; phylum Streptophyta; class Magnoliopsida; order Asparagales; family Amaryllidaceae; genus Agapanthus; species Agapanthus africanus. The sequence continues at coordinate 152,954,558 of JASDDO010000028.1, read as the reverse complement.
AGCCCTCGCTGATGAAGATCAAAGTTTGCAAGTTGCCATGGTTCCGCCCAACCATCATAAAGAGCTAGACGTGCTTGATACCTACAATGTGGAAGAACTGCAGACATTCTACGTCCCGCCTACGCGAAAGGGTGAAAAGGCAATCATATTCTACCGATCCGGGGAAACCAAAGTGGGGAAAGAAATCTGGCATGGCGCGGATTCTACACTTGACAGGCTCCAGCCCATCCGCTTGCCCAGATATTACACGGACGGACTAAAGAGACTCTTGAGATGCCAAGGTATATCTCTTAAGCAAACGGCGCGACAAGCACGGTTCTATAACAGAATCTGGAACGTTCCCGGAACTCAACGAAAGTTGCCCAACGAAAGAATGGAAACGACCGGGCTTGGGTATGTTCAATCCAAGAAACGGGAGCTACTTCGCGACCGTTACGTCATACATGACTTTGATGAAGAAGGAGATGCTCTGTGGAAAGATGCTAACCCTGAACCAGAAAGAGCTCCCGCCGTGAAAATGCCCAGTCCGTCATTCGAAGAACAAATGGACAAGCTTATAAGGGAAGCAGGTCAAAAGGTTCGAGACGACCATAATCGCGAAATGGCCATCTACGAGAAAGCCAAGACGCAATGCCTAATTCAGCAGGCTGGGAAAAATGAAAATGCTCCGCCTTGTCAACCCATTGTACAAAAGGCTCGACGCAGAGGCAGGAACAGACCAAAGAACGGGAAAGGCGTTCGACAGCAACAAAGCGGGTCCAAGAAGCCACGCAGTCAGGAATCGAGCAGTCCGGATTTGTCTCTTATGAAAAAGATGGGTCGAGCATATTCTTTTCCCCAAGACAAGAAAAAGAAGATACTTGATCTTGCCATGAAACATCAAATGATTATCCTACCGGAGTCCAAGCACCCCGAGTAAGCAAGCGAAGTCTCTCGCCCGGACTACTGCTCCTATCACAGGGCAATAGGACATCCTCTCGAAGACTGCTTCACCTTCAAGAAATGGGTAGAAGACCAGTATCAGTAAGGCAAGTTCACTTTATCTAGCAGTTAGAGGGTAACCCCGCCACAGAAGCATGAACCCAAAGCCGCGAGAGTAGAACCAGATCAACATTGGTCTTGGAAGCGATCTCGTACTTGTCATATGATAATGTTATCGGAAGAAGAGCCTGAGAGTATGAATGAACTCCCCTGGTGCTTCGAAAACGATGATGACGAGGTAATCTCAGAATTTCCACCGGCATCAAAAGAGCTGGAAGATGGAATACATACTACTGCAGATAACCTCAAGAAAATCGATTTAGGGACGGCAAGTGACCCGCGGCCGACGTTCGTCAGTGAGCTGTTGTCTGAAGAAAGGGTGGCTATGCTAAAGGATGTGCTCATGCAACATAAAGATTGCTTCGCATGGAACTATTCCGAGATGCCAGGATTAGATCCAGAGATTGCTGTGCACAAATTGGCGATATCTTCGGACGTCAAGCCGATCAAACAAGCACCGAGAAGAATGCGGCTCGAGCTTGAGATGAGCATCACCGCAGAAGTCAAGAAGCTAATCGACTCTGGCTTCATCCAAGAGGTTCAGTATCCTGACTGGATCGCCAACATTGTCCCAGTAATGAAGAAAAACGGGACGGTGCGCATATGTGTAGACTTTCGGGATCTCAATAATGCCTGCCTGAAGGATGACTTCCCGGTACCAGTCACCGAGCTGATGATAGACAATACGTCCAATCATGAAGTTTTCTCCTTCATGGACGGCTCATCAGGATACAATCAGATAAAGATGCATCCCGAGGACCAGAAGCATACTACTTTCCGGACCCCTTTGGGTATATTCTGTTACAAGGTGATGCCTTTCGGTCTGAAGAACGCCGGTGCCATCTATCAGAGGGCCATGACGAAGATCTTCGATGACCTCATACATGAAATCGTCGAATGCTATATCGATGACCTCGTAGTTAAAAGAAAATCATACGAGGAACATTTAGAGCATCTGAAGACCGTGTTTCAGCGCCTCCGGCGATACAACTTGAAGATGAACCCTCTAAAATGCGCGTTTGGAGTTTCCTCAGGCAAATTCCTAGGATTCATCGTCCGACACCGTGGCATCGAGATAGATCCGTCAAAGTTCAAGGCAATTATGGAAATGCCTCCGCCAAGTACTCTCAAGCAATTGCGGTCTCTCCAAGGGAAGCTTGCGTATATCCGGCGATTCATAACCAATCTTTCCAGCAAGTGCCGCCCCTACAGTCACCTAATGAAGAAGGGAACCCCGTTAGTCTAGGATCATAAATGCTAAAGCGCGCTGGACGAAATCAAGCAATATCTGCAGAATCCGCCAGTGCTAGCCGTTCCCGTTAAAGGAAAACCTCTTATCTTGTATACGACTGCCCTCGAGGGTTCTTTAGGCACGCTGTGGGCACAAGAAGACGACCAAAGGAAAGAGAGAGCCCTCTACTACTTGAGTCGAGTTCTACTGGGGGCAGAAAGCAATTACTCTCCTATTGAAAAACACTGCCTGGCGTTGATCTTCGCAATAACGAAGCTCAGACACTATGCATTGGCACATGAGGTCCATCTCATATCAAAAGTGGATCCTCTCAAATATTTGATGTCGAAGGCCATATTAACGGGACGACTCGCTAAATGGGCCTTTCTCTTGATGGAGTTCTCAATAACTTATCGGCCTCTTAAGGCAGTGAAAAGCCAGTCCATCGCCGACTTCCTCGCTGAACATCCGATACCCGCCGATTCTCCTCTGAACTGCGAATTGCCCGACGAGCACGCGTTTGACACGATCGACGGGGAGAGAAGAGAGAATGATACCCAATGGGAACTCTACTTCGACGGAGCATCTTTTATGAAGAAGCGAAAGTACAACTCCCCCATAATCAAAACAGGGGTAGGCCTCATCTTCGTGACTCCACAGGGAGGGATAATGCGTTTTGCTTTCTCTTTAACAGAGTCGAGGACGAACAATGAAGCCGAATACGAAGCTTTGATAGCAGGTCTTGAAATCGCTATCGACATGGGAATTGAAAACCTTCTTATATACGAAGACTCCCAACTGGTCGTTAGTCAAATAAACGGCGACTATCAAACGTGCAAACCAGAGTTAGTAAAGTACGGCGAGAGGGTGCAGCAACTTCTGACCCAAATTCCTTCCTACACCTTGGAAAGCATACCACGCGCGGAAAATAGCAAAGCGGATGCATTAGCCAAGCTCGCTAAAGAACTGGCTGATAAGAACCTCGATGAAGTGAGGATCGTTATGCAAAGTCGTCGTGTTCTTGCACCGGCAGAAATATCTCCGAAATTGCCCGAAGAAAAGGAAGATACCGAGCAAATGGCCCTACAAATAGAAGACCAAGGAAAGGCTAAGGATTGGAGAGAAGTCTTTATAGATTACTTCAAATCCCGTCGAACGCCTGAAAATGCGTCCTCAAGATATCAGCTCATGAAACGAGCTCTATCCTTCGCCTTTGTCAATGACACTCTATATAAGAGATCATTTGACTCTTTATGGCTAAGATGCCTGGGACCGGAAGAAGCAAAAAGAGTCGTCCAAGAAACTCATGACGGACTCTGTGATTCTCACCAAGCCGGCCCTAAGATGAAGCTGAAGATTAAAAGGATGGGCTATTATTGGCCTACGATGATTCAGGACTGTCTCGAATATGCGAAGCAGTGCTACTCGTGCCAGATTCACGGAGACTTCATCCATCAGCATCCGCATCCACTATATCCAACAGTGGCTAGCTGGCCGTTCGAAATGTGGGGGACTGACATAATCGGCCCCATCGAACCAGCATCGTCCAGAGGACATCGATTTATTTTAGCGACAACTGATTACTTCTCCAAATGGGCAGAAGCAGTACCGCTGAGAGAAGTGAAGATGGAGAATATCCTCCATTTCTTCAAGACACACGTCATTTATCGGTTTGGAACTCCAAGACGGATCATCTCCGAAAACGGGCCAGCCTACAGAAGCCACAAGATCAGCCGCTTCGCACAACAGCATAACATAGACTGGAGATACTCCTCAGTCTATAATCCTCGAGCTAACGGTCTAGCTGAGGCTTTCAATAAAACCTTGACGAAGATCGTGAAAAAGACGGTGTCTCGAAATAAGAGGGACTGGCACGAGAGACTGCATGAATCTCTCTGGGCGTATCGAACTACGTTCAAAACGGCCACGAACACAACGCCGTACACGTTGGTATTCGGTGCAGAGACGGTACTCCCCCTCGAGATAGAGTTACCCTCTCTACGAGTGGCAGTTCATTACGAGCTAACGGACGAAGAGAATGCTCACCTTCGGCTTGAGGAGCTCGATGCCCTTGATGAAACCCGGCTCATAGCGCAACAAAATCTGGAGTCTTATAAAGCAAAGATGACGCGTTCATATGAGAAATTGACTAGACCGAGAACATTCCGCCAAGGCGAACTCGTGCTAGTGGTCAAGAGACCCATGATCCCCAATCGTGCTAAACGGGGGAAATTCGAGCCGAACTATGAAGCCCCGTATATCATAGACAAGGTCTACCACGGTGGAGCCTATCTACTCATGAACATGCATGGCGAAAGGCCCTTCAGGCCAATAAGTGGTCGCTTCCTAAAAAAAATACTACGCTTGACGAGTCACGGCTTAGGTCAATGATAGATGACGATGACTATGTCCGCTCGCTATCTTCCTAAGCTCGAACTCTATAAGTAGTAACCGGCTAACGGACCAAAACATTCTTAAACTAAAGACGGACCGAAACGTCCTTAAACTAACAACGGACCGAAACGTCCTTAAACTAACAACGGACCGAAACGTCCTTAAACTAACGATGGACCACTATGTCCTAAAACTAGCTGTTGACCGAGATGTCGATAAATTACGGTGGATTGCAGCATCCCAAAGCTGATACAAAAAAAAAGGAAAAAAAAAGAAGAAAAAACGGTATGTTCATAAGCAAAATGGGTACGGATGAAAACCCGAAAGGGCTCCGTGAGTAAAAACAGCAGGGCTGCCGGCGAGTTTTTTGAAAACCCGAAAGGGCACAACCTCGTTAAAAAAAAAGAGAAAGAAAAAAAAACGGTATGTCCATAAGCGAAAAGGGCACGGATGAAAACCCGAAAGGGATCCGTGAGTAAAAACAGCAGGGCTACCGACGAGTTTTGTGAAAACCCGAAAGGGCGCAATCTCGTTAAAAGACACTTGCAAGGTCCTCTCGACCTTGTGAGGAGAAACCACCTGCGTGAGATCCTTACGACTCACAAGGGAGCAACACACTTAGGGATCCCCACGATTCCTAAGGAGAAATTGCACTTGCGAGATCCTCATGACTCGTAAGGAGAACCCTCTTATGAGACCCTCACGGCTCATAAGATTCAAAAGTTTTAAGCTACAGGGATCTGAACATGTTCTTAAGCAGTTACCACAACCTCCAAATATGCCCTACAAGCGGTTCAGTATCGACCCTTGTATACAATCCACGGGCGCGAATAAACATTTCCCTAACAAAGTCCCATCCGTGACTAGGGATATGTTTGCACGGTGAACAACCCTTTTTAAGTACTCTCGACTTATAAGGAGAAAACACTCTTATAAGATCCTTACGACTTATAAGAGACCATACATTTAGGAATCCTCATGATTCCTAAGTAGAAAACACACCTACGAGATCCTCACGACTCGTAGGGAGAAATACCTTTATGAGACCCTTACGGCTCATGAAGTCAAAAGCCTTAGTCGACAGGATCCTAACCCTGTTCGCTAAGCCACCTTTGTTCGTTATCGACAGAGGCAAATGATGATTCGCTCCTGGAAATATTCCAGTTATAGTGGTGCTGATGCCGAAATCGGTGTCTAATTCCAAGTTTGCAGCAAGAAGCTAGCAAGCCACATATGCATACGAAATAGCCGAAATAATTGGGCAACTCGCAATAAAAAGCAGCGAGTAAAAATAAAATAAACAGCCGAAATGATTGGGCACTGCGAAAAATAGCCGAAATGATTGGGCAATCGCGACCTTCGCGATATAAAAGCTGAAATGATAGAGCATCGCGGAAAGAAATAAAATAGAATGAAACTTTCGCTCTACAGGTGATATCACATCAATCCCTGTATACAATCCAGGGGCACAAACAAAGAAGGAATCACACCTTCCCTCCCCAGGCTCCATCAGAAAACGAAGCCAAATCTCGATGGTTCCCAAACAACCTAAAGACCGCTCCGATATGCGTCTCATTACAACAGACGCAACGTCATCCACATGACCCCGCTCGGAAATACATCATCCATATGACCCCGTTCGGAAATACGTCATCCACATGATCCCGCTCGGAAATACGTCATCCACATAACCCCGTTCGGAAATACGTCATCCATATGACCCCATCACGGAAATACGTCATCCATATGACCCCTTTTTGGAAATACGTCATTTACATACCAATCCCACTAAACACTTACGGATCCTCTCGATTCATAAGGAAGAAAACTCTCTTATAAGATCCTTACGACTTATAAGGGAAAACGCACTTAGGAATCCTCACGATTCCTAAGGAGAAAATACACCTACGAGATCCTCACGACTCGTAGGGAGAAAAATCTTTATGAGACCCTCACGGCTCATAAAATTGAAAAGTCTTAAGTGACAGATCCTGAACCTGCTTCCTAAGCCGTCACTACCTCTCAGAAAGTTCAAGATGAAACACTCTTTATTATCTATAGGCCACACTTGCCAGAGAAACACACCAACAACACAGAAAAGAGAAGAAAACGACAAGGATAACATTTGATTCGCATTTGATTAAGCGTGCGAAGCATACCCATTCATGCATGTGCAAAAGATTTAGTACATAAAATAAAACACGCTGAAATGAGGAATTTGCCATTCATACTTCGAAAAAGTTCTTACAATTATGAAAGCAGTAAACGAAAATATCATCAAAATGATTACAATGGTAAGACCTCAGATCCAGGGAATGGATTGAGGAATTCAAAAGTGAGGCCTTCTAGAATCTTTCTGGCCTTTCTGACCATTCTCGTGTGCATCCTCTCGCGCTCACGGGTGTCGAAATCCTCGGCAATGTCCCCCTCCCTTTGATAAGAAGCGATTATCGTCGTCTGTTGAAAAGTTTGATGCAGAATATCAATGAGGTTATCTCGCCGCTTCTTCGAGATCAACCCCGACAAGTACACTGAATGCATATTTTCTTCGGCATCATCCAGCACATTAAGCGGCATGGCCTCGTGAAACCCCAGAAGTGCTCTCCAAATTGCTCCCACTACGATTTTCAAGAGAGCGGAGCGGCGAGGAAGCAGCCAACCGACGCGTGCATACAGACGACCCATAATCTCCGCACATTGGGCATCTGTAAACTCTTGGTTTTGGCAACGGCCCTGTACGCGAATATCCTCAAAAGTAATGAACTCATTCAGACTGTATAAATAAACAGCCATAGTGCGTGAAAAGAAACATCATTAAAAGATTAGTGATGAGGAAAAAATAGGCACAGTAATTTAAACGACTCTTGATATCCCCATAGAGAAAACAAATTCTAATTATGACACCTAACAAATTTGAATTTGCGAGAAATCCTTAAAAAAAAAGGAATCTCATTTAATGAGCGACCCCTCGGGTCTGAGAGTTAAACTCCTCGAGAGCAATGCTCTGCAGACAGGAGTGTCACCTGTCAAGGTCAATCATGGAAGGAATTTAAAGAAATTCCCCGAGGATGTCAAGAGCCTGGCTCAGTAATGATGATGGAAAGATCCATCAAAAGAGAATTAATTAAAATTCTGGGATCTTCAAGATCCATGAAAAAACTCTTAAGAGTTCATCATCAAAGATTAAGAAATCAACATGATTCAAAAGAGCAAAGCTCTGTTATCAAAACCCTAAATGGGTCTTCTTTAGATCAAAGGTCTATAAAGAGCAAGGCTCTGTTAATGGGTAAAACCCTAATTTATTGAAAATTTTAAACTTTACCTAAGTTCTGACAGAGTTTTGACTCTTAAAAAAAGTACTTAAACAAGAGAGCTATGCTCAGTGGGAGAATGAAATTCTCAGAAAACAAGAAAAAGATGAATAATGGTCGTCTCAGAGGGCCAAAGTCCCTATTTATAGACATTGAGAGCCGCTTCAACTTCCAAAGTTGATCCAACGACTGAGATGCTGCCACCGCCGCACTCACGTGTGCGCCACATGAGCGCAACAGTGGGGGGACATTTGTTTCCCCCAATCAGAGCAAAACTCTGTTTTTTTTTAAATTCAAAATTCAAAAGTTGAAGCAACGCTTCAGATCCAGCGCTAGGTGCGCTGCGCGCCACGTGTCAAAAACGGATACGCTAGCGCTAGGTGCGCTGCGCCCTAGGCAGCGCACCCCCAATCAGAGCAAAACTCTGTTTTAAAATTCAAAATTCGAAAAAGTTGAAGCAACGTGTCACGCCCCGCTTCCCAGAGTACGCTAAGATGGGCACGTGACATAGCCAACCATGCTACCTGTAGGTAGGAAGTATCCATCCACAGTCACATTACGGCTGTAGAGATATCAAGAACAAAAATAAAACTATCTAATACATGTCCATAAGCCAAAATAAAACGAGTCAAGAATAATAATAATGCGGAAGCAAAAGATCTAATACAAGAATAACTGGAATGTATGTCCCATAATGCGGGCTCATATCAGGAATAAAATGCTGAAAAGTAAAAGAACTAACTACTACTGAATCCTCACTGCTCAGCCTGCTGGCTGAAGTACTCATGCTCGGACTGCAGCAAAGGTACGGAATCTGGGCCATGCAAAATCCAGACGTCAGCGCGTCATGTCATCAAGCAATGAAATACAAACATGGTAACATGACATACAAGTATAATCATAAATGGTAAAGCAGGTGTAACAGCAATATAAATCAGGGCAATGAAGGGTAGTGTGCAATGAGTAAACTAAACTGTTCTATTGGGTTATCTACTCTCAAGTCTTTGAAATCAGTCTGATGAATCATCGATGTAACTCAATAGTATCCCGTGCGTGCCCGGGATCACGGTGAAGATTCTCGGGCTGAAACCGAGACATGCCGCTAGGCACTAAAGGAAAAGGGTAAAGATGAATGATGTCCATGGCATCATCCTAAGGCTGGCCTAGCCTCTAAAAGGTAATGGATAACGATGGATGATGTCAGCAGTATCATCCCAAGGCTGGCCCAGCCTCTAAAACTGATCAGTAAAGGTAGCACACTGTCGAGTTACAAGTCAGGTTTCATCATTGATTTCCCCATACCCCCAGGTTATATGTTTAAGTCAAGTATTTATGCAATCAAGAACTAATGCCAACACAGGAACATGTAGGTGCAGGTTTGTCTGGATAGACAACAGAAACGGTCCGTAAGGACTACATGTCAGGTTCGTTGGCATTAGACACAAGATCAGGTAACAGGTCAAGCCATGGTACATCAGGTCAAGTCAAGTAGTGTACGGTACCATGTCGGGTCAAGTAATATATGTGTAGCAAGTCATGTCAGGGTGTAAAAGATATCATGTGGGTGATCATAATCGACTAACATAATCATGGTTATAAATAAACAAGCATGGGTATCAACAACACAATACATTGGCACATGTAATAGGTTAAGCAATATGTGCAGATTAAACTACTTAGCTGTACGGCTATCAATTTGTGTTTAAGAGATGGTTTCAACATTATATGAATACAGTATGACAATTATGGATGTTAAAATCAGGTTAATAAGTATCAAGTAATCTAGGGATGCAATGACATGTATAATATGTTCAATGGATGCAATTATAACTAAAACCGGTTAAAGATGCGCACAGATGTCCGATAGAGTATAACTAGAGAAAAGGGTACCATAAACTAGGTAATTATTCATGATGTGATTAAAATATAAACGTGGTTAATAGGTTTAATAAAGTAAATGCAACGGGTAGGTTTCAAGTTTGAAACTAAAATGATATAACGTGACATCGAACATGAAAAAGGGAAATCATGGTATTAAAGTTAAACTACAGGTTTAATGTGCCATCCAATGTATATATAATATATTAAGTAGCATGTAGCAAGTTTTATTTGCCTCGACGGATCGCGATACGGGAAACGGAACGTCTCGCGTCGGCGGGAAAAGTCACGACGCGCGCACGGTACACGGAATGAATCCAAATGACGAACAGTGGAATCACACGGGTCAGAGGTCCTCGCTGGATCGTCAGAGATTGTCGCCGGCACGGTCGGATTCCGGCCACCAAGAAAAACAGTAAACATTATAGAAAAGGTGGATGGAAAAAGAGAAGAAAAGAATGGAAGGAGGAATGGGATATAAGATCACTTACTGGGTTGCAGAGGGATGCTAACGGTGACGGCGAGACCAACAGTGATGAGATCGACGGAGCTCCGACGATTAACGGAGGCACTCTTTAAAAAAACAGAAAGAAATCTTTAACAGAAAGAGGCATAGGAAGAAGAAGAAGAGAAGGATGAGAGAGAGAAGAGTTGCTCACAGGGGTGTGCACGAAGGCCAGGGACGCGGAACAAGTCACCGGCGGCGACTGGAATTGGAGATGGCGGAGACGAGTGGGTGTGCAGGTCCTCAATTGCTTGGGTGCGCGCACAGGGAAAGGAGAAGGAGAGGTGAGAAAAGAGATGAGGGTGACGAGCGGCGACGAACGGCGATGGTGGCGTCGGCGGTGACACGGTGGGCGAGGGGAGACAGCGGCTAGGGCTCGTGAGTTATGGGTTCTGGTTTTGTGTTAAAGAAGAAGAGAAGAAATATAAAAGAGAGAGAGAGAGAGATACGGGGAGAGAGAAAGAGATTCGAAAGGAGAGAGAGAAACGCGCGAGAGGAGTGAGAGAGAGAGAGAGGTCAGTGGGCCCCGGCACCAAATGAGGGAGAGAGGGGATTGGCTCGGGGAAAAAAATATGAAAAGATATTCAATATTTAAGGAAGATTTCACTTGCTGAGAAAAGATTTCCACCCCCATAAATTATCTTCGCATGCTGATAAAATAGATTAAGTAAAAAAATTAAAATATTAAATAATTATAATTTAGCGGGATACAAAATATTTCAGAATTGCGCCCGGGTCAGGTCCAAAAATTTGGATTTGAAATATGAAAAATATTAGCAAGTTCCAAAAATTGAAATGAAGGATTTTGTACTGAAAAAGCATACCCCCAAGAACGGACGCATGTACGTGCGCGTAGCCGTCCAAACACGTCCGTTTCACTGAACGGGACGAGAACACGGTGCAAGGACGCTACCACAGGGTTAGGGTATCAATCAGGCCAAGTCATGTATTTTTAAATTATTTTAAATGACTTAAATTGTTATATGCAGAAATATGAAAAGTTAGTGTTGTCTATAATTAGGAAACAACGAGCTCAAGTAAACGGGTCGAATATAAAGTAAATTATCATTAGCAACCAAACATGATAAATGAACTAAATACCACAAACAACACATACGGTAACTGAAATTGGTATAACTGGACTCGGTTGTTACACAACGCTTCAAATCCAATGCTTTGCGCTGCGTGCCACGTGTCAAACACAGGTGTTTTAGCGCAGGCTGTGCTACGCTCTGCGCTGTGCGCCACGTGTCAAACGTAGGTGCGTCAGCGCATTTACACTGCGCTCTGCGCTGCGCGCCACGTGTCAAACGTAGGTGCGCCAACGCAAGGTGCGCTAGCGCTGGAATTAATAATTCCTCACCGTTAGATCAAAAGATCTGATAATAATAAATCATTAATTAATTAGAATTAAAATTCTAATATGGAATGATATTTCCAATCTTGTTAAAAACAAGAAGATTATTTTATATAAAACAGAAGCCCTAGGATCAAAGATCCAACGGTGGGGAAATATCCCCAAATCAATCAGAGAAAGATCTCTTTAACTGATTTAACAAATCAATTTTTCCTATATAAAGGCCCCAAGACTTCAAGTCTGAGATAGAGAAACCCCCCTACAAATTTTGAGAAAACTCAAAAAAAGAAAAGCAGGCTTTCAGCAAAGGAAAATCATTTCTTCAAGGTACAAAACATGATTCTTGAACACAGAGGTGGAATCATCTTATGAAAAGAAGAACTATCTTCTAAAAAAGATCATAGATCTATAAAAGACTAAGGTCTTTGATAAAAAAAAGATCAAAAGATCTCATCATGAAAACAAAAGAAGTATTTACTTCATTCACAGATCATTGATCTAAAAAGGCAAAGCCCTTTCATAAATAAGAACTTTTTTTTCTTGAATCTTGAGGAAAAGCCTCCTTTAAAAGAACATAAACTTGTTCTCTGATCATAAATTTGATCAAATGCACTTTGTGCTATTGGAAAGTGCTTCGCACTCATGAACTAAGCCTTTGCGCTCCTTGGACTAGCGCTCAGCGTCAAAACGTGCCACGTGTCAACCATAGACACAATTTGTGCTTTGCGCTTCTGAAACAGCGCACTGCACTCATGGGCTGGCGCTCAGCGCCAAGCGCGCCACGTGTCACTCACTGGTGCGCCACCAAGCTAGCGTAACGCGCTCATAAATTGAAATCGCAATGCGCTAATAAACTGGCGCTCAGCGCTAAGAGCGACACGTGTCCTTTTCGTGTGCGCTATTTGGCAGAAGCGCAATGCGCCCTTTAATTGGCGCAAAGCGCCTGGCACGCCACGTGGCGCGCTGTCAGAACACATATTGTTCTGATGAATGCTATGCATTCAATACAAGACAAAAATTGTCAGGATCTAATGCTCAGCATTATTAAAAGGGCCAAGCCCAAGTAAAGGCTTAACAGCCCAGAACAATAAAATGTTAAACATTTTAATTTTATTGGATTTATCCCAATCTTGGCCATAAGTCCTCAAATTATATTTAATTGAGCCCATGTGCTCACAAATATTCAACATATCTTAGTCCCAAACTGGGCTACAGATCTTCCAATTAATTCACACCGGTTCAAGGGTACATCTCTTTACTCCTCTGATACTTGTCGTTATAATCCTTCAACGTCTTCAGAGAGGTGACGGGTCCTGACAACCACACATTTCTACGGACTGTGGGATCCTTAAACTCATGGACTACGATGTCCTTAAACCTGATAGACTACGATGTCTCTAAACTGGACTACGATGTCCTTAAACCTGATAGACTACGATGTCTCTAAACTGGACTACGATGTCCTTAAACCTGATAGACTATGATGTCTCTAAACTGGACAACGATGTCTTTAAACATCATAGACTACGATGTCTCTAAACCGGACTGTGGGGTCCTTAAACTCATGGACTACGATGTCCTTAAACTTTATAGACTATGATGTCTCTAAACTGGACTGTGGGGTCCTTAAGCCCATGGACTATGATGTCCTTAACCTGAACTGTGGGGTCCTTAAACCCATGGACTACGATGTCCTTAACCTTGACTGTGATTCTTTAAACTCACGGACGATGATGTCCTTAACCTCGGACCGAGACGTCCTTAAACTAACATTGGACCGTAATGTCCTTAAACTAATCGACCGCAATATCCCTAAACTAAACATTAGAGTACAATTGCTCTTTTGTTGGATCTAAACGATCCCGTTAAGTTGATCTTAGTCTAAAATTAGACTAACGTATCCTTAACAAACGTTTAAGTTGATCTTAGTCTCAAATGAGACTAACGTATCCTTAAACCTAACCCCCAAACCCAAATCTAAGAAAATACGGATTTGGACTAATCCACGCCCTACGGGCGACAACATAAATTAGTCTCTGTATACAATCCATGGGCAACCACAAACAAAACAAACACCCACGACACGAAGTGACTATCTGGAGAAGGAGAAAGTGGTTACCGCGATGCGGTAGCGTAATTAACTGTAGGGGCTTGCGCCTGCAGGGAAGAGCGTCCCCACAATCAAAAAACCCTCACCATGAGGGGGAATTTGACGAAGTCTGCTACATCGGCCGCATCCGTTTAAACCTTCGATACATAGTGTCATAAATCAACTTGGCATCTTCAGAGAGGTGGACGGATAGCACCAATTAGTATCTGCCCCGAAATTCAGGCAAGACGTTTGTCTTCCCGTGTTTTCGGCGGGGAACAGTCGTCATTCGAATAACGGGGCTAAGTACGGCTCCGACTCGCTCACAAAACCCTTCACCGAGGAGCCACTCGCCGTCCATGTCTCCTCCCCAAACAAGCCTCCAAAGGTCTCTTTCTTCGATGGTAAGTCCGACCCGAAGGACCATCTGGACGCATTCACCACAGGAATGTGCTTCCAAGACAACTCTGATGCCGCCCAATGCCGAGCTTTCCCGGCCACTCTCATCCGCTCCGGACGGGACTGGTTCCGAGGACTCGCGCCACGCTCGATCTCAACCTTCGACAAGCTGGAAACCCAATTCCTCGGCCACTTCGTCGGGAACAGACGGCAGAAACGGACCGTCGACCACCTCTTCACAATCAAGAGTGGAGACAATGAGACATCAAAGGGTATGTCACTCGCTTCTACAACGCCCTTCTTGAAGTCCCAGAACATCGGGATGAGACAGTCATTACGGCACTCAGGTCTGGTCTTAGGCACAAGGAGTGGTTATGCTCCTTTGCATTAGCACAACCTAAGACCATGGCCGAGGTAAAAGCCTGGACCGAGCGCAAGATCTAGCTCGAGTCCGAGGTAAATGAGAATCTCCCCGGGGCTGTGCATACTGACTCAAAGAAAAGGGCGAGGGAAGAGAGAAGGAGACTTGAGCAATCAAAGCCCTACTCCTCAAAGTTTCAGGAGTACACCCTGCTCAACGTCTCCCAGACGGTACTGCTAGAAGAGGCTAAGGGCGGGGGTTTCTTCAAGCTCCCACTGATCTCGCGCATGGCGGCAAAGCTCACCTGGAGTCCTTACTGCGGTTTCCACAAATCGCAAGCCCACTCCACAAAAAGCTGTAAGAAGCTCCGAGACTACATCGAGGAGCTCATCCGTTCGGGACACCTGGCAGCGTACTTACGAGACAAGCGGCAAGCTGACCGCGAGCAAGAGCAGCGTCCCCCTCCCGGCGAGTTAACAATCGGCCAGATCATGGTCATGTCGGCGGGGGGTACGTCGGATACCTACGAGGCTCACCACCCCACGCAGTACATGGAGGCCAACAAACATCCGAGGAGTTCAAACCGTGCCAATGTAAAGAATATCTACTAGCTTGTACTTCTTTAACTAAGGCGATGTAAACTTTTCTCAAGATCTTTCTGTTTATATAATAAGAAGGGGTCAATAAAGCATTGCAAAAAGAAGAGTTTGTTTATTTAAAGGTTACTATAGGCTCCTCAGTCATACACCAAAAAAGAAAAATTACAATAGCGGGGGAAAGGGGTGCAGGAAACACTGCTCGTGGTACTCCGAGCATATTTCCGCCAGCTCTCGCCATTTCAGCCTTTTGCCTCTGATGCCGCTCACGAATGTCGGCATGGTGCCTCAATTGATAGCACTCAAGGATGAGCGCCACCGAGCGATCCCGCCGGTCCGCGGAGATCAGGCCGAAGCGCCGCAAAGACCTTAGCTTACCAACCGCCTCGTCCCTCAGTTGTTCGGACAAGGGGTTGTAGAGCCCCGGCGACGCCCTCCAGATAGAGTACATCAACAGCTGGAGCAGGGGGGAGCACCGGGGAAGCAGTCGGCCGAAATGATCCTCAATGCGGCCAACCACTAGCTGCACCATGTCTTCGGTGCAGTACTGGTCATAGAGGTACACGTCCTCAAAATTTACGATGTCGGGGATCGCAAAAGGGAAGTCCTCCATTCTTACGTTTTTGGTTTGAAGAAAGGAGTGATCAATGCTCCCTCCGCTCTATAGCCCGCTACGCCCTCGAAAATCCAACAGTCGCCCGTTTCACCCACAACTGTGCCGCCACGCGGCAGACCTCGAGCCTTTCTTGGAGAAATTGAAACGACGCGGCTTCGGCGCTTCACTTCCCCCATGTGTTCGATACACGTGTTGCCCGTGACTATCCCTGTTCCCAATACTTACACCGGGAAGGTCGGACAGAACCTCCCGAATCGATTGGGCGGCTTCACTGCTCGATCCGTCCTTAGCAGACCTCTTCCAGCCCTTCTAGTGCTAAGGATCGAAGCCCTCGCTAAGAGGCGGCCGAGCGGCTACCCTGCTCGGCTATCCCTGGATGGTAGTTCCCTACCCCACGACGCCAGAGATCAAAGCCCTCACCAAGAGGCGACCGAGCAGCTACCCTGCTTGGTTATCCCTGGCTGGTAACTCCTTACCCACAGTGCCAGAGATCAAAGCCCTCGCCAAGAGGCAGCCGAGCGACTACCCTGCTCGTCTATCCCTGGCTGGTAGTTCCCTACCCCCACGACACCAGAGATCAAAGCCCTCACCAAGAGGCGACCGAGCAGCTACCCAGCTCGGTTATCCCTGACTGGTAACTCCTTACCCACAGCACCAGAGATCGAAGCCCTCGCTAAGAGGCGGCCGAGCGGCTACCCTACTCGGCTATCCCTGGCTGGTAGTTTCCTACACCACGATGCCAGGGATCAAAGCCCTCACAAAGAGGCGACCGAGCAGCTACCCTGCTCGGTTCTCCCTAGCTGGTAACTCCTTACCCACAGCGCCAGAGATCGAAGCCCTCGCCAAGAGGCGGCCGAGCGGCTACCCTGCTCGGTTATCCCTGGCTGGTAGTTCCCTACCCCACAATGCCAGGAATCAAAGCCCTCGCCAAGAGGCACCGGGCAGCAACCCTGCTCAGCTCATCCTTAAGGATCAAAACCCTCGCCAAGAGGCACCGGGCAGTAACCCTGCTCGGCCCGTCCTTAATAGGCCCCTTACGGCCCCTCCCACGCTAAGGATCAAAAGCCCTCATCAAGGGGCAACTGGGCCCGCCCTTTCTCGATTATCCCTTGCTGGTAGCTTTCTACCCCACAACGCTAGAGATCAAAGCCCTCGCCAAGAAGCACCGGGCAGTAACCCTGCTCGGCCCGTCCTTAGTAGGCCCCTTACGACCCCTCCCGCGCTAAGGATCAAAAGCCCTCATCAAGAGGCAACCGGGCCCGCCCTTGCTCGGTTATCCCTGGCTTGTAGCTCCCTACCCCCACAACGCCAGAGATCAAAACCCTCGCCAAGAGGCACCGGGCAGTAACCCTGCACGGCCCGTCCTTAGCAGGTCACTTACGGCCCCTCCCGTGCTAAGGATCAAAAGCCCTCATCAAGAGGCAACCGAGCAGCTACCATGCTTGGTTATGATAGATGTCGTTCACTACCCCCACGAAGCCAGATACCTAAGCACTCGCTAAGAGGCAACCGAGCATCTACCATGCTCGGTCATCCGTAGCTGGTGTTACTAACCGCCAACGCCACGGTCCAAGCCCTCGCCATGAGGCCATCCGCGTCTAAGCGATCCCAACCTCGACTTCGGGGCCATGGAGATACCGACCCTTCACCGGTCTTTGCACACTTGGCAAATAGTTGAATTCAACATGACATGCGATCGCCAGACAAAGAACCGACCTGACGTGAAAGCTGGACCGTGCAAATACAAATGTTTTCGTCAAACAAAAGTAAAAATATGCACGCAAAGAAGCAGCAAAAAGATTTTTTATTCACATAAATCAAAGTCTCTACAAAGGTATTATGGGCTCCCCAGCCTAAAAAAAGTGCCCGGAGGCTTACAAAATTTCAGAGCAAAAGAGAGAAATAAGGAGACGTGGGGTTTCAAGCCTCAGGCGCGGGCACAACCTCGGCAGGCGGCGTCTCCCCTGCGACCAGCGGGGTGGCATCTTTAGGGTCGACACCTCCGGTCGGAACTTCGGCACCGGCAGCTAAAGCGACCGACTTGCCCCTCGCACTCCCACCGGGGGCCGCTTTCCCTGCATCATGTCCGCGGGCGACCCCCTGCTCGTCGTCGGCGAAAGGATACAAGGCCCGGAGCTCGGCGTCAGGGAACTCCGACTACTGAGCCTTGACAGAGTCAAGGGCGCTGTGCTAAATGACACCCCCGGCGCTGGCAAGGTCGGCATAGAACTGATCCGGCTTTTTGTAGCTCTCCATCGCCTTCCGTGCCCGGTCCTTCGCCGCCTCGTTCTCCTTCCGGAGAGTGCTTACCGTCTTCTTCATGGTGTCAACGAGCACTCGGGAGTCCTCCAACTGGGACTCGGCGGCTCGGGCGACCTCTCGGTACCGAGAGACCTACCTGTTCCCGGCCTCAAGGGCGGCAGCCCTCTCTTTCGCCGCCCCCAGCTCCTGCCTTAAGCTCTCCTCCCGTAAGGAGGACTTGCCTGAGGCCCACATCACCGGAACAATCTCCTTGTCCTCCATGTGGACGACGAGGGCGACGTGCTAGAGGACCAGAAGAAAGAAAGAGGGTCAAAAAGGGGAGGAAAGCACCCAACTACAAAGTGCTGAATGAAAAACCAGGTGAGGTGCGAACGCTAACCTGCACGGCCTTTTGAGCTATCGCCGCCATTTGGGCCCGGAGAGTTCCTCGAGGGACCTTGCCTCCTGCCGACCTCTCCATATCCGAGAGCAGGCTATCGGCGACACAAAGCCCCGAGGGCACCTCGAAGCGAAGCTCCCCATCGTCCACAAGGATCGGGGAAGCCGGGGAGCGAGGCTCCCACCTGTGAGACCTCTTGAAGGACGGCGCGGGAGAATCCTCCTCGTCTCCCACCTCGGGGGCCCAAAGCTCTTGTGCCCTGGCACGCTTTCAAACCGGTACACGACTAGACTCAGGGGCGTGGCGCTCGCTTGGGCGCCTGGGTGAAAGGTCCACCGACGGAGCTGGAATGGACGGCGGGCGAGAAGGACCGGCGCCTTTGGACTTCTTCCCCCTCTTCGCATCGACCACTGCCGTGCGTAACTTGCTCATATCCATAGGTCCTGCATAAGACAGAAATATGAGGAGTCAGCGATGCCAAGAAAAATGAAAGAATGGCAGAAGTCTAAACAGGTCTCCTGAGAGCTCCCAACTTACCCGTGTACTCGGCGGGGCTGAGCCTGGCCCAACTGAGGGCCCGCTCAGACAGCATCACATCAACCCGAGGGAGGGGCTCCCACATCGACACCGCCACCGCGTCGGGATCAATCGACCGCCTCACCCGCGGACAGCTGGCCTTTTTCCATAGGGTGGGCATATGCCAATCCTCGCCCTCGGGCGGCGCGATAAAGAAAAACTTCTTCTTCCATTCGTGAATAGAATAAGGCACTACGACAACCCCCGACCCGGAGGCGTCTCCCCGCTGTCTTCTAAAGGAGAGGTATACCCAGCTCGGCTCGCCCCTACGAGCGCCGGGGTGGTTCTTGTAGCTAAGAGAAGAGAGAAGAAGGTTCAGGCTGAAAGGGATCTGACACAATTTCAACCGGACCAGGAACCCGAGGAGGATTCTCCAAGAGTTCGGCACTAGCTGGTTCGGAGCTAACCCGAAACAATTCAACGCCTCACTCACTTCAGGGGAGAAGGGCAAACGCACCCCGGCCCAAAAGGCCTCCAGGTACAAGGAAATCTCCTTGCCCTGTACCTGGTTTGCCCTCTCCCCTTCCTTGGCCAAACGAAGCGAATAGCCTGAAGGGATCAAGAAATGGGTCTTGATGTTGGCGAGCTCCTTCGCGCGCCTCAACGATGATCGCATGCCAAGAACACCCGCGGCCTGAATACTGGGGGCCACCCTATCTTCTCGAGTGAACTCCAGCTCAGAGGGAGAAGAGGAAGAAGTAGAGAAGGAAGAAGTAGAAGAGGAAGTTTTAGAGGACCCCCTAAACTCTAACCGCACTACATCTACAGACTTCTCAGAAGAAGACATTTAACCTGATTGAAGAAAGGTGTCCTCGGGTGATCAAAAGCGAGGAGTCCGAACTAAAGAGAAGAGCGCCAAGCTAACAAGACTCTGGACGAGGAAAATATGAAAAGGTATGGGCCCTGATGAGGACCCTACCTCTATTTATAGCTACCGGCATGCACATCCAACGGCGACGGTCGTCTCCCACCAAAAAAACTCATCGCATTCGACGGCCACCATCGCTCCACCTGTCGCACGCGCATTGGTCGTACCCCATCGGACGCCGAAGATCTGTGGCCCGTCGCGTCAGCCTGCCAGCGCCAGACACGTGGGCTGTCGCTTCGGTGGACGTACATACGATCCGGCGCATTCTCTTTAATGCAAGATCTGGCCCCCGATCCGCTGACGCCATCTGGAAAATGCAGCTGGTTGCCCGAGAACGCACGCTTACGATATCTACGACAAGGAGCTCACCTTGGATGATCCGGCAGACCACTCTCGACCCGACTTGTAATCAGGTCGGGACGAGAGTGGCGGGCTAATGATGATGCTCGATATCGGCGATCTCCCAGATCGTGGCACGTGGCTGATGACGTGTCCCGAAACCCGCAAGGAAGGACCAAGAACAGCACGTCGGAAGAACACCCGGGTCTGCGACCCTTGGATGTGACCGACCCTCTGTGACCGACCACGCAACTCCTGTGCCCGCCTTACAAACAATTATTGGCTCACCTCCGAGCCTCCGCACAATTGGCCTCCTTGGCCCCCTCAGCTCGTCTTCGGGCTTTAGCAGAACCAAGATACCTCGGCCTCCCGCTCGTCCCCGAGCTACCCGTCGAGCGAATCCTCCTCGGTCTCATCCTGACCGACCCGCAGCGCTGATCACAGGCTCCCATGCCACGGCTCCGCGAATCTCGCCATGCGTAAGATATCCGCCGTCCACGATCCCGCGTTCCACGTCATCACGATCCCCCATTAACGAGCCTATCTCGCCATTAATGCGGGATCCCGCTTATCACGCGGGCGTGACGTCGGGAGCGTAACGGCCGGCGTGATTCTCGCGCCTGCCTGCCCATCGCTGCCGCTATATAAATCCCTCCCTCAGACGATCAAGGTACGCAATTCTATTCTCACTAGGCCGCTACTCTGCCCAAATTACACCACTAACTTGATCGTCGGAGGGTTCTCGGTGGTACAATCACCCCGGAACTTCCTTGCAGGTAGCTCGGCCACTACAACCTAAAACCCATTGAGAATCCACACGCTTCAGGAGTCAACCTCCAAATCAATCTCAGCCGTCCATCGTCGCTCGACAGCAGATTTACGGGACGTGATACGAAGCACATCAGCTTATATATACCATAATTTCAATTCCGTTTTATCATCAAAATGGAATTTCAACTCATTCTGCAATGTGCATCTAGTTTATTCACTACATATACATGGCTCGGATACCTGCAGAGGAACATATAAAACCTTTTTATTTTGCGTTTCCCTTATGTATATATATGTTCCAAGTTCCAACTTGTACTGTTGAAAGTATTCTTCTTTAGAAAAAATTGGTTATGCAAATTACATATTGTTTATACTCATATATGTTGTCTTTTTTCTTTATAGCTAACCATTATATATGGATTTATATCAATATATTGAGAACAACTTCCTACTAATATGATAGCAGCAACTAAAATGAAATTCATTTAATGTTCTGCCCGATGATCGACTTAGGAGAATTTTCTCAAATGAATAATTTATGGAAAAACAAACACCTAGTAATATATAACTCGATCTGCATATATAATGTACATATGTATGTATGTGTAGACTTACAAGAATATCTCTACTAGATCAAGCATGCATGAACCTATATTTCTCTCCTTTCCTCAATTTTCATATCAATTATATATGTCTAATAAAGTCAAATAATGGAGGAAAGATGCCATAGGAAGGAATTTCCGTTTAAAAATACAATTTCCATTGTGTTTTCCGACGATCGACACCATCATCTTCATCGTTATCATCTAAGATATGGGTACACCAAATTTCATGTGATTCTACATCTTTTTCACCGTTGAATTAGTGGGTTCAAAATTAACGGTTTACCGACAATATAACTTTTGACATTGCTAAATCAACGGTGAAAAAGTTTTAGAATCACATGAAATTTGGCGTACCCACATCTTAGATGATTAACGATAAAGATGATGGATTCCGGTTGTCGGAAAACACGATGGAGGGCTTTTTTTTCGATGCCATAGGAGGGAATTCCTTCCTATGGCGTCGGAAAAAAACAATCTCCATCGTGTTTTTCGACGATCGGCACCCATCATATTCATCGTTATCATATAAGATATGCGTACACCAAATTTCATGTGATTCTACAACTTTTTCACCGTTTAATTAGCGGGTTCAAAATTAACGGTTTACTGACAATAGAACTTTTTACATTGTTAAATCAACGGTGAAAAAATTGTAGAATCACATGAATTTGGCGTACCCACATCTTAAATGATAAAGATGAAGATAATGGATCCCGATCGTCGGAAAACACGATGGAGAGCGTATTTTTTCGACGCCATAAGGGGAAATTCCCTCCTATGGCCTCTTTCCTCCATTATATATATATGAGAATAATGGAGGAAAGATGTCATAGATGGGAATTTCCTCCTATGACGTCGAAAAAATACGTCAAATGTTAGTAGACGCCGACTCTTTAATTAACTAATATGATATATATATAAAAGAGCAGAAAGTTCTAACAAATCTTGGATGCTTCATATTGTTAATTATCTTATGCCCATACTTTCTCCAGTGGTGACCATCATGATCTGGAGTGGAGTAACTATTAATTGTCCATACATTTGTAAGTTTCCTGTTTGAAAAGAAGAAATAAATTAAGTAAGCTCCGATGATTTTAATGTCTCTAAGTACTACTGCATCAATGATTTTAATGTCTCTAAGTACTACTGCATCAATGATTTTAATGCCTCTAAGAGGGCAGTTTCTAGTGCTTGTAAAACTTTATTTGAGAGATCATGTGTCTCTCGAGTTTGTTGATTGAGACGGGACTGGAGTCTGTTCATGAGTTTTTCACTCTCTTCAAGTACTCTTGAATTGCTATCTTCATCGCTGATTCATGGGAAGGCGCCATTCTAATTATTTTTAACCTTTTTTTTGTAAATTATTATGGGGTTATTAATGAGAAGCTGTCTAAATTAACGACACCCTGGCAATTGTAACATCATCCAATCACTTCTGTCCTTGATGTAGACCTGTCTGTAATTATCAAGGAGGAGAAAATGAAAAGATTACAGCCTCGATCACTGCTGTCTTTGATGTAGACCTGTCTGACTGTAATTATCAAGGAGGAGAAAATGAAAAGATTACAGCCTTGATCACTTCTGTCCTTGAAGTAGACCTGTCTATAATTATCAAGGAGGAGAAAAATGAAAAGATTACAGCCTCGATCATTGACCGAAATCCTCGATTACAGCCTCAATCATTGACCGAAATATATATATATATATATATATATATATATATATATATATATTCATATTCCTCCTAGGACGTCGAAAAAATATAATCTCCTTCATTTTTTCCGCCGATCGGCATCATCATCTTCATCGTTATCATCTAAGATGTGGGTACACCAAATTTCATGTGATTCTACAACCTTTTCACCGTTGATTTAGCAATGTAAAAAGTTCTTTTTACATTGCTAAATCAACGGTGAAAAGGTTGTAGAATCACATGAAATTTGGTGTACCCACATCTTAGATGATAACGATGAAGATGATAGATGCCGATCGGCGAAAAAAATGAATGATGATGTATTTTATCGACGCCATAGGAGGAAATTCCCTCCTATGGCCTCTTTCCTCCATTATCCTATATATATATATATATATATATATATATATAGAGAGAGAGAGAGAGAGAGAGAGAGGATAATGGAGGAAAGATATATATATATATATATATATATATAGGATAATGGAGGAAAGAGGCCATAGGAGGAAATTTACTCCTATGGCGTCGAAAAAGTACGTCCTCCGTCGTATTTTCCGACGATCCGCATCCATCATCTTCATCGTTATCATCTAAGATGTGGGCACGCCAAATTTTATATGATTCTACAACTTTTTCACCGTTGAATTAGTGGGTTCAAAATTAACGGTTTACCGGCAATAGAACTTTTTACAGTGCTAAATCAATGGTGAAAAAGTTGTAGAATCACATGAAATTTGGCGCACCCACATCTCAGATGATGACGGTGAAGATGATGGATTCTGATGAGGCTCAATATCGGTGATCTCCCAGATCGTAACACGTGGCAGATGACGTGTCCCGAAGCTTACAAAAAAGGACCTACAGTGGCCGACCAGACCAGTCCTATGCCCGTCCTACAAACAACCGTTGGCTCACCTCCGAGCCCCTGCACAATCGGCCTCCTCGGCTCTCTTAGCTCGTCTCCGGGCTACCGCAGAACCAAGATACCTCAGCCTCCCACTCGTCCCCGAGCCTCCCGCCGAGCTCACCTTCCTCGGTCCCATCGACCGACCAACGGCGCCGACCGCAGGCGCATCCGCCTCACCTCCGCGAATCTCACCATGCGCGAGATATCCGTCGGCTACGTCCCGTGTTCCACGTCATCACGATCCCCCATTAACGAGTCTCTCTCGCCATTAATACGGGATCCCGCCTATCACGCGGGCGTGACGTCAGGAGCGTAAAGGCCGGCGTGATTCTCACACCTGCCTGCCTGCCTGCTGCCACCACTATATAAACCCCTCCTTTAGACGGATCAAGTAAGTCATTTTCTCCTCACTAGGACGTTACTCTGCTCAAATATCCGGTCTAACTTAATCGTCGGAGGGTCCTCGGTAGTACAACCACTCCGGGACTTCCCTGCATGTAGCTCGGCCTCAACCACCTCAAACCCATTGAGATCCACACGCTTCAGGAGTCAATCTCCAACCTAATCTCAGACGTCCATCGTCGCCAACAACAGATGTCATGCCCCGCTTCCCAGTATACGGGCAGAGGACGCGACGAGGCCGCTACGTATTTACTGTGAAGTAAATACGCTAAGCGTATCTAAGCAATATAAAAGTAAATGCACAAAAGACAAGATATAATTGAACAGCAACTTTATTTATTAACATTCTTTTAGTACAATGCATGGAAAAGTAAATGCATCTGATAGAAAGCAATGCCTAAACAATGGCATAACAAAAAATGAAAGGTACTGAAATAAAAGTGTATAATGAACTAAAGCTCTGGGTCTTCAACGAAATGGTCCAAGTCTTCAGCGCTGGGCTCGATCTCTGACGTGTCCAGATCACCTGACGACATTCACAAAAGAAAGAAGAGAATG
Organism: Agapanthus africanus; assembly: GCA_030015575.1. Taxonomy (NCBI): domain Eukaryota; kingdom Viridiplantae; phylum Streptophyta; class Magnoliopsida; order Asparagales; family Amaryllidaceae; genus Agapanthus; species Agapanthus africanus. The sequence goes on along the minus strand of JASDDO010000028.1, from coordinate 152,929,420 downwards.
TCGTCAGCGAACAGATCGCTCGGTAAGTCCCAAATATAAAGGAGATATAGAATAAACAGAATAAGAAGGTAGGTTTTAAAGTTGTATTATGTTGTTATAATTATATTTAGTGTTAACGCTGTTATTTGTAGCTTGGTACAGAAGGATGCCAGTGAATACGAGAGGAGTCTCACTTGCCCCGGAGACTAAGGTATCAGAAACTTAAGGAACCGTTGGGCCATGGTACAACAGCAATGGAATATAGGTTAGGTGTCTTATGGTTGCAGTCTCGTGCCACTTCTAATACCTTCCGTACCAATCTACCCATTAAACCGCGAGATGTCTTGTTTGTATAATTGTATTGTGTTGTATTGTAAACTGTATAGATTGTATAATTGGACGACTTACCAAAACCATTATATCAGTAAACGGATGTAACCGGAGAATCATGTAAATAGATGTAATTGGAGAATCATGTAAATGGAAGTATATCCATGGTTCGGTTCAGTCAAGTTGTATAGATTGAATATATTGAATGTATGGATAAATGGATTCATGGATTCATTTTGAATTGTAATATTGTAGATTGTAGATTGTACTTGAATAATATTTAAGTCAAATTATTAATGAGACTCAGTCTGAGTCAGACAATTAGAAAAGTAAATTGAAGTCTTGAAGGTTTTGATATTATCGGTAACCGCTGCACATAGGCGGCAGGATTTGTGTCTTTTTCAAAGACGATTACCCTATTGATAACACCGTTGTTAAGTTGTCTACCTTAGATAGGCAAGCACCCACCTCTCCGGCTTCCTGAGGCTCAAGATTGGTCCCGCTTAAACCTATGTTTACTAGGGTCCTTAGGGTAATTTATAGAACTTGAGGGGGTTTTATGTAAAAATACTTTTATATACTTTTCAAAATACTCCCTAAGTATTTAGTTATTGGCTTTAGAGTTATCATGAATGTAGATTTTGTAATTGTGATATTTCTAGTGAAAATATCCTAAATTCATAATAAAGGTTATTTATTTGTAATATTGACTTGTATGGAATTCATGGTATATTAATGTAAAGTGATTCTTGTGATTTTTGAAAAGAGTTGGAATAGTTATATTATTTCAAAATAGATATTTTAATGTTACATATATACATAAATATATAAAATAATTTTAATATATATTTTATATTTCTAAAAATCTCATTTTCTTAAGATGTCGTATTTTAAATCTCTCGAGACCGAATGCTCCTTGCGGAGGTCTAAATCTCGCACTACTAAGCTCAGAGACGTGCGATAATCCGCACCATCCCAGTCGGGTTCCCAAAGTGGGTTGTAGCGGCGCTATGCAAAGATTTGTGTAAAATACTAATCTTTTAGAAAACGGTTTTTATAGTAATGGTATCTATTTGAAAATGTGTCGTTTTCCCGTATTCTATGTTCCTGAAAGTATTGTGCTATTTTGCATATGAGTGTGTGAGGAGATGGGTCATTATCTCGTGATTTACTTAAATGTATAGCAAGTTTGTGATGTTTAAATGTCGAAAATGAAACTATATGGAAATTTAATGAAAAAGTACGGTAAAATGGAAATAGCAATTTCTTTTGATATGGAACTTGTTCAATATGCTTAGTTAGTGTTTAATAGTCAACATGTAATGGTTTAACAAGATTGTATTAAAGGAAAGCTGAGATTTTAGGAAGAAACCGAATCGGAAATCGGATTTGTTCCGATTCCGTCGGGTTTTGTAATTCCGTATTTTCAGAAAGAGTAGAGAAGGGGGAAGGTGGGACTTATGGCTTTAGAAGTTAGGGATGAGGAAGAGAAGTCGGGAGGAGGCGCCGGTGCGTCGTTTCGTCGCAGGGAGCTCCTAGGGTGATCGTCGGAATTTCGCCGAAGCTTTCGCCCTTTTTGTTCACTTCGAATGCACACTAGGGTTTCTAGGAAATTTCTTGAGAGTTTGCTCAGAATTTTGGAGTGAGGGGGTAGTGTGTAGGAGTTGTTTTTATAGGGTTAGGGTAGGTGAAAGGTTAAAATGAAAAAATGTGATAAATTGTATTAAAATGTAATAAAGGTGGAGTAATTAGGGTTTTAAAAGAGTTCTGGAAATGGTATGAGGAAGAAATTTTGCAGGTGTGCAGGGGAGACCAAAAGACACATTTTTTGTGTTGGGGTCGTCGCCGGAATCGGCCGACTCGGCCGTGACTCGGTCGGAGGCCTGAGTCGGCCGAGACGATGCCGAGTTGGCCGAGTCAAGCGTCCGGAATCCCCCCCGACGGTTCATCTATCCTCTGGCAATGTTACACTTTTGGGTGTAGTGGGTTTTTTGTGAAATATGCACGTGTAAACCCTTGGTATTCTAAAGGTTTAAAAAATCAATATTAAAAATAATGTGGGGTATGGGATTTGAACTCTAGTGGCTTGGTTCAGCAGTGCAAAATATTACCAATGAGCTGCAAGCTCCTTCTTGTAATTAATTAGCAAAACAAGTATTTAACCCGTGCTCCGGCAAAAGTACCCATTTCTTTAAATTTTGAAAAAATTGCACAGAAAGTTGTACAGGGAATTTAGGGTTGTTACATTCTACCTTCCTTAAAAAAAATTTCTTGCTCGAAATTTGTAAAAGGAAAGTGTAACTGATTCATGGAAAGTTTGGTGACTGAAGTACAGATAGTTTATGAAAAATAACAAAGTGATACAAGGGTTTGAGAATGTGAAAGAGACTTACCGGTGTTACCTTGGTCAACTATCTCGGCTTCTACGGCTGCTAAGGTATAAGCCTGTCGCCGTGGCATGTTCCTCCTAACTGGAGGCACATTCCTCTGTCCTCGAGGCATGTTCCTCAGTGCCTGATGAAATTGGCGATTTGGCTGTGCAGGAAATCTACGTTGAGGTGGTACTGGGTGTGCAAGATGAGTTGCAGGAGCCTGGATAGCTGGCCGCTGCGGGTAGTTGATAGGTGTGTGAACTGAGTTGTATCTATATGGGCATGTCTCAATTCTGTGATTGGACGCGCCACAAACTAGGCACATACCTTTTGCGCACCTACAGTCCTATATCAAATGTCTATCTCTCTTGCAATGGAAACAGAAATGTGGTATTGGCTGGTTATTGGGTTCTTCAGTTCTCCTGGGTTCGAACGTTGGCCTGGAAGAGGCTCCTCCTGCCATTTGTGTGGCAGGGCGTTTCAAACCGGCAGATTGAGGTCTGCCTTTCCTCTTTACTACTGCCTCATATCTTCGGGCAGCCTTCAAAGCCAAATCTTGGGTTGGGAAATCCCCTGTAGCTAGATCAGCTTGGATTTCCGGGTCCAACCCTTGCTGAAATCTTCTAGCCCTGATCTCAGCAGTCGGTATGAGATGGGCCGCAAACCTGTTACGGTCTTGTGTTAGCTGTGTAGTATGTGATATAAAATTGAACATTGAGACATATCTTACCGACTGAGCATGGTGAACTCAGCGTCATACTCATCTACTGACTTGGTCCACATCGAACCTTGTTGCAGATGAATGAACTGCTGTTCCATGTCGAACCTGGCAGTCTCAGGGAAGTACTTTGCGTCGAACATGTCTCGGAAAGTCTTCCATTCGATAGGTTGGTCAAGACGGCTTTCTTCTGCCTTCCACCAGACCCGTGCATTGTCCGTGAGCTGTAATTTTGCCACACGAACCCAAGCTATCTCTGGCACTTGTGCCGCTTCCAGATCATCTTCTATACTCTGAGCCCATTCCTCAGCTTCCAGTGGCTCCCCTTTTTTGAGAACTGTTTGGGTTGTAAAGCTCTGAATTGCTTCATCCCGGATGCTTCAGCCTCGGGACGGTTTAAGAGTTGCTGCTGTCCCTCTAGCAGACTACGGATTGCCTCAAGTAGAATCGTCTGCTCGTTGATCGGAGCAGCTACGGCACGAGTAATTTGCAGTGGTGGTGGAGTGTTGTTGAAGTTGGTGCTTGTGTTGTTTGGTGAATCCATAACCTTGAATGAAAAATTTAGGTTAGGACAGATTCAAAGTATATGATTCAAAGAATATGAAATTGATAAGATTCAAGGAACATGAATTGTAAAGAATGTTTTAGTTGCTGGTTCTTGTGTTATATTGCTTAGGTTGTTCACGCAGAACAGAACTGCATGATAGAGTTTCATACAGCTCTGACCTGCATGGGTCACCAACAAAACCTGTCACACCCCGCTTCCCAGTATACGGGCAGAGGACACGACGATGCTGCTACGTATTTACTGTGAAGTAAATACGCTAAGCGTATCTAAGCAATATAAAATTAAATGCATAAGAGACAAGATATAATTGAACAGAAACTTTACTTATTAACATTCTTTTTGTACAATGCATGGAAAAATAAATACATCTGATAGAAAGCAATGCCTAAACAATGTCATAACAGAAAAGGAAAGGTACTGAAATAAAAGTGTACAATGAACTAAAGCTCTGGGTCTTCAACGAAATGGTCCAAGTCTCAGCGCTGGGCTCGATCTCTGATGTGTCCAGATCACCTGACGACATTCACAGAAGAAAGAAGAGAATGTCGTCAGAGAACAGATCGCTCGGTAAGTCCCAAAGATAAGGGAGAAATATGATAGACAGAATAAGAAGGTAGTTTTTAAAGTTGTATTATGTTGTTATAATTGTATTTAGTGTTAACGCTGTTATTTGTAGCCTGGTACAGAAGGATGCCAGTGTATACGAGAGGAGTTTCACTTGCCCCGGAGACTAAGATATCAGAAACTCAAGGAACCGTTGGGCCACGGTACAATAGCAACGGAATATAGGTTAGGTGTCTTATGGTTGCAGTCTCGTGCCAGTTTTAACACCTTCCGTACCAATTTAACCCTTAAACCCCGAGATGTCTTGTTTGTATAGTTGTATTGTATTGTAAACTGTATAGATTGTATAATTGGACGACTTACCGAAACCATGATATCAGTAAACGAATGTAACCGGAGAATCATGTAAATGGATGTAACTGGAGAATCGTGTAAATGGAAGTATATCCATGGTTCGGTTCAGTCAAGTTGTATAGATTGAATTTATTGAATGTATGGATAAATGGATTCATGGATTAATGTTGAATTGTAATATTGTAGATTGTACTTGAATCATATTCAAGTTAAATTATTAATGAGACTCAGTCTGAGTCAGACAATTAGAAAAGTAAATTGAAGTCCTGATGGTTTTGATGTTATTGGTAACCGCTGCACATTGGCGGCAGGATTTGTGTCTTTTTCAAAGACGATTACCGTATTGATAACACCGTTGTTAAGTTGTTTAGCTTAGATAGGCAAGCACCACTTCTCCTTCTCCCCGAGGCTCAAGAGATTGGTCCCGCTTAAATCTATGTTTACTAGGGTCCTTAGGGTAATTTATAGAACTTGAGGGGGGTTTTATATAAAAATACCATTATACACTTTTCAAAATACTCCCCAAGTATTTAGTTATCGTCTTTAGAGTTATCATGAATGTAGATTTTGTAATTGTGATATTTCTAGTGAAAATATCCTAAATTCATAATAAAGGTTATTTATTTGTAATATTGACTTACATGGAATTCATGGTATATTAATGTAAAGTGATTCTTGTGATTTTTGAAAAGAGTCGGAATAGTTATATTATTTCAAAATAGATATTTTAATGTTACATATATACATAAATATATAAAATAATTTTAATATATATTTTATATTTCTAAAAATCTTTTTTTCTTAAGATGTCGTATTTTAAATCTCTCGAGACCGAATGCTCCTTGCGGAGGTCTGAATCTCGCACTACTAAGCCCAGGGACGTGCGATAATCCACACCATCCCAGTCGGGTTCTCCAAAGTGGGTTGTAGCGGCGCTTTGCAAAGATTTGTGTAAAATACTAATCTTTTAGAAAACGGTTTTTATAGTAATGGTATTTATTTGAAATGGTGTCGTTTTCCCATATTCTATGTTCCCGGAAGTATTTTGCTATGTTGCATATGAGTGTGTGAGGAGGTAGGTCATTACCTCGTGATCTACTTAAAGGTATAGCAAGTTTGTGATGTTTAAATGTCAAAAATGAAAATATATGGTATTTTAATAAAAAAAATAGCACGGTAAAATGGAAATAGCAATTTTTTTTGATATGGAACTTGTTCAATATGCTTAGTTAGTGTTTAATAGTCAACATGTAATGGTTTAACAAGATTCTATTAAAGGAAAAGTGAGATTTTATGAAGAAACCGAATCGGAAATCGGATTTGCTCCGATTCCGTCGGGTTTTGTAATTCCGTATTTTCAGATAGAGTGGAGAAGGGGGAAGGTAGGAATTACGGCTTTAGAAGTTAGGGATGAGGAAGAGGAGTTGGGAGGAGGCACCGGTGCGTCGTTTCGTCGCCGGAAGCTCCTAGGGTGATCGTCGGAATTTCGCCGAAGCTTTTGCCCTTTTTGTTCACTTCAAATGCACACTAGGGTTTCTAGGAATTTCTTGAGAGTTTGCTCAGAATTTTGGAGTGGGGGGGTAGTGTGTAGGGGTTGTATTTATAGGGTTAGGCTAGGGTTAGGGTAGGTGAATGGTTAAAATGAAAAAAATGTGATAAATTGTATTAAAATGTAATAAAAGTGGAGTAATTGGAGTTTTAAAAGAGCTCTGGAAATGGTCTGTGGAAGAAATTTTGCAGGTGTGCAGGGGAGACCAAAAGACACATTTTTTGTGTTGGGGTTGTCACCGGAATCGGCTGACTCGTCTGTGACTCGGCCGTGACTTGGTCGGAGGCCTGAGTCGGCCGAGTCGAGGCCGAGTTGGCCGATTTCCGGCCGAGTCAGGCGGCCGGAATCCCCCCCGACGGTTCATCTATCCTCTGGCAATGTTACATTTTTCGGTGTAGTGGGGGGTTTTTGTGAGATATGCACGTGTAAACCATTGGTATTCTAAAGGTATAAAAAAATTCAATATTAAAAATAATGTGGGGTATGAGATTTGAACTCTGGTGGCTTGGTTCAGCAGTGCAAGATATTACCAATGAGCTACAAGCTCTTTCTTGTAATTAATTAGCAAAATAAGTATTTAACTTGTGCTCAGGCAAAAATACCCCTTTGTTTAAATTTTGAAAAAATTGCACAGAAAGTTGTACAGGGAATTTAGGGTTGTTACATTCTACCCTCCTTAAAAAAATTACGTCCTCGAAATTTGTAAAAGAAAAGTGTAACAGATTCAAGGAAAGTTTGGTGACTGAAGTACTGATGGTGTATGAAAAATAACAAAGTGATACAAGGGTTTGAGAATGTGAAAGAGACCTACCAGTGTTATCTTGGTCAACTGTCTCGGCTTCTACGGCTGCTAAGTTGTAAGCCTGTCGCCGTGCCACGTTCCTCCTAGCTGGAGGCACATTCCTCTGTCCTCTAGGCATGTTCCTCAGTGCCTGATGGAATTGGCGATTTGGCTGTGCAGGAAATCTACGTGGAGGTGGTGCTGGGAGTGCAGGATGAGTTGCAGGAGACTGGACAGCTGGCCGCTGCGGGTAGTTGGTGGGTGTGTGAACTGAGTTGTATCTTTATGGACAGGTCTCAATTCTGTGATTGGACGCGTTACAAACCAGGCACAGGACTTTTATGCGCCTACAGTCCTTTATCAAATGTCCATCTCTCTTGCAATGGAAACAGAAATGTGGTCTTGGTTGGTTATTGGGTTCTTCAGTTCTCCTGGGTTCGAACGTTGGCCTGGAAGAGGCTCCTTCTGTTATTTGAGTGGCATGGCGTTTCAAACCGGCAGATTAAGGTATGCCCTTCCTCTTTACTACTGCCTCATATCTTCGGGTAGCCTTCAAAGCCAAATCATGGGTTGGGAAATCCCATGTAGCTAGATCAGGTTGGATTTCCGGGTCCAACCCTTACTGAAATCTTCTAGCCCTGATCTCAGCAGTCGGTATGAGATGGGCCGCAAACCTGTTACGGTCTTGTGTTACCTGTGTAGTATGTGATATAAAATCGAAAATTGAGACATATCTTACCGACTGAGCATAGTGAACTTAGCGTCATACTCATCTACTGACTTGGTCCACATCGAACCTTGTTGCAGATGAATGAACTGCTGTTCCATGTCGAACCTGGCAGTCTCAGGGAAGTACTTTGCATCGAACATGTCTCGGAAAGTCTTACATTCGATAGGTTGGTAAAAACGGCTTTCTTCCGCCTTCCACTTGACCTGTGCATTGTCTGTGAGCTGTAATTTTGCCACACGAACCCAAGCTATCTCTGGCACTTGTGCCGCTGCCAGATCCTCTTCTATACTCTGAGCCCATTCCTCAGCTTCCACTGGGCTCCCCTTTCCTGAGAACTGTTCGGGATGTAAAGCTCTGAATTGCTTCACCCCAGGTGCTTCAGCCTCGGGACGGTTTAAGAGTTGCTGTTGTCCCTCTAGGAGGCTGCGGATTGCCTCAAGCAGAATCGTATGCTCATTTATCGGAGCAGCTACGGAAGGAGTAATTTGCAGTGGTGGTGGAGTGTTGTTGAAGTTGGTGCTTGTGTTGTTTGGTGAATCCATAACCTTGAATGAAAAATTTAGGTTAGGACATATTTAAAGTATATGATTCAAAGAATATGAAATTGATAAGATTCAAGGAACATGAATTCTAAAGAATGTTTTAGTTGCTGGTTTTTTTGTTATATTGCTTAGGTTGTTCACGCAGAACAGAACTGCATGATAGAGTTTCATACAGCTCTGACCTGCATGGGCCGCCAACAAAACCTGTCATGCCCCGCTTCCCAGTATACGGGCAGAGGACGCGACGAGGCCGCTACGTATTTACTGTGAAGTAAATACGCTAAGCGTATCTAAGCAATATAAAATTAAATGCATAAGAGACAAGATATAATTGAACAGAAACTTTACTTATTAACATTCTTTTTGTACAATGCATGGAAAAATAAATACATCTGATAGAAAGCAATGCCTAAACAATGTCATAACAGAAAAGGAAAGGTACTGAAATAAAAGTGTACAATGAACTAAAGCTCTGGGTCTTCAACGAAATGGTCCAAGTCTCAGCGCTGGGCTCGATCTCTAACGTGTCCAGATCACCTGACGACATTTATAGAAGAAAGAAGAGAATGTCGTCAGCGAACAGATCGCTCGGTAAGTCCCAAAGATAATGGAAAAATATAATAGACAGAATAAGAAGGTAGTTTTTAAAGTTTTATTATGTTGTTATAATTGTATTTAGTGTTAACGCTGTTGTTTGTAGCTTGGTACAGAAGGATGCCAGTGTATACGAGAGGAGTCTCACTTGCCCCGGAGACTAAGGTATCAGAAACTCAAGGAACCGTTGAGCCACGGTATAATAGCAACGGAGTATAGGTTAGGTGTCTTATGATTGCAGTCTCGTGCCACTTCTAACACCTTATGTACCAATCTACCCCTTAAATCCCGAGATGTCTTGTTTGTATAGTTGTATTGTATTGTAAACTGTATAGATTGTATAATTGGACGACTTACCGAAACCATGATATCAGTAAACGGATGTAACCGGAGAATCATGTAAATGGATGTAACTGGAGAATCATGTAAATGGAAGTATATCCATGGTTCGGTTCAGTCAAGTTGTATAGATTGAATATATTGAATGTATGGATAAATGGATTCATGGATTCATGTTGAATTGTAATATTGTAGATTATAGATTGTAGATTTTACTTGAATCATATTCAAGTCAGATTATTAATAAGACTCGGTCTGAGTCAGACAATTAGAAAAGTAAATTGAAGTCCTGATGGTTTTGATGTTATCGGTAACCGCTGCACATTGGCGGCAGGATTTATGTCTTTTTCAAAGACGATTACCGTATTGATAACACCGTTGTTAAGTTGTCTACCTTAGATAGGCAAGCACCCACTACTCTGGCTCCCTGAGGCTCAAGATTGGTCCCGCTTAAACCTATGTTTATTAGGGTCCTTAGGGTAATTTATAGAACTTGAGGAGGTTTTATGTAAAAATACTTTTATATACTTTTCAAAATACTCCCCAAGTATTTAGTTTTCGTCTTTAGAGTTATCATGAATGTAGATTTCTTAATTGTGATATTTCTAGTGAAAATATCCTAAATTCATAATTAAGGTTATTTATTTGTAATATTGACTTGTATGGAATTCATGGTATATTAATATAAAGTGATTCTTATGATTTTTGAAAAGAGTTGGAATAGTTATATTATTTCAAAATAGATATTTTAATATTACAGATATAAATAAATATATAAAATAATTTTAATATATATTTTATATTTCTAAAAATCTTATTTTCTTAAGATGTCGTATTTTAAATCTCTCGAGACCGAATGCTCCTTGCGGAGGTCTGAATCTCGCACTACTAAGCCTAGGGACGTGTGATAATCCGCACCATCCCAGTCGGGTTCCCCAAAGTGGGTTGTAGCGACGCTGTGCAAAGATTTGTGTAAAATAATAATCTTTTAGAAAACGGTTTTTATAGTAATGGTATTTATTTGAAAAGGTGTCGTTTTCCCGTATTCTATGTTCCCGAAAGTATTGTGCTGTGTTGCATATGAGTGTGTGGGGAGTTAGGTCATTACCTCATGATCTATTTAAAGGTATAGGAAGTTTGTGATGTTTAAATGTCGAAAATGAAACCATATGGTATTTTAATGAAAAAGAACGGTAAAATGGAAATATCAATTTCTTTTGATATGGAACTTGTTCAATATACTTAGTTAGTGTTTAATAGTCAACATGTAATAGTTTAACAAGATTGTATTAAAGGAAAAGTGAGATTTTTGGAAGAAACCGAATCGGAAATAGGATTTGCTCCGATTCCGTCGGGTTTTGTAATTTCGTATTTTCAGAAAGAGTAGAGAAGGGGGAAGGTGGGACTTACGGCTTTAGAAGTTAGGGATGAGGAAGAGGAGTCGGGAGGAGGCACCGGTGCGTCGTTTCGTCACCGGGAGCTGCTAGGGTGATCGTCGGAATTTCACCGATGCTTTCGCCCTTTTTGTTCACTTCAAATGCACATTAGGGTTTCTACGAAATTTCTTGAGAGTTTGCTCTGAATTTTGGAGTGAGGGGGTAGTGTGTAGGGGTTGTATTTATAGGGTTAGGCTAGGGCTAGGGTAGGTGAAAGGTTAAAATGAAAAAATATGATAAATTGTATTAAAATGTAATAAAAGTGGAGTAATTGGGGTTTTAAAAGAGCTCTGGAAATGGTCTGAGGAAGAAATTTTGCAGGTGTGCAGGGGAGACCAAAAGACACATTTTTTTGTGTTGGGGTCGTCGCCGGAATCGGCCGACTCGGCCGTGACTCGGTCGGAAGCCTGAGTCGGCCGAGTCGAGGCTGAGTTGGCCGATTTCCGGCCGAGTGAGGTGGCCGGAATCCCCCCGACGGTTCAACTATCCTATAGCAATGTTACATTTTTGGGTGTAGTGGGTTTTTGTGAGATATGCACGTGTAAACCCTTGGTATTCTAAAGGTTTAAAAAATCAATATTAAATATAATGTGGGGTATGGGATTTGAACTCTGGTGGCTTGGTTCTGCTGTGCAAGATATTACCAATGAGCTACAAACTCCTTCTTGTAATTAATTAGCAAAACAAGTATTTAACTTGTGCTCAGGTAAAAGTACCCCTTTCTTTAAATTTTGAAAAAATTGCACAGAAAGTTGTACAGGGAATTTAGGGTTGTTACAATTTACCTTCCTTTAAAAAAATTTCGTGCTCGAAATTTGTAAAAGGAAAGTGTAACAGATTCAAGGAAAGTTTGGTGACTGAAGTACTGATAGTGTATGAAAAATAACAAAAGGATACAAGGGTTTGAGAATGTGAAAGAGACTTGCCAGTGTTACCTTGGTCAACTGTCTCGGCTTCTACGGCTGCTAAGGTGTAAGCCTGTTGCCGTGGCACGTTCCTCCTAGCTGGAGGCACATTCCTCTGTCCTCAAGGCATGTTCCTCAGTGCCTGATGGAATTGGCAATTTGGCTGTGCAGGAAATCTACGTGGAGGTGGTGCTGGGAGTGCAGGATGAGTTGCAGGAGCCTGGATAGCTGGCCGCTGCGGGTAGTTGGTGGGTGTGTGAACTGAGTTGTATCTATATGGACATGTCTCAATTCTGTGATTGGACGCGCCACAAACTAGGCACAGGCCTTTTTCGCGCCTACAGTCCTTTATCAAATGTCCATCTCTCTTGCAATGGAAACAGAAATGGTATTGGCTGGTTATTGGGTTCTTCAGTTCTCCTGGGTTCGAACGTTGGCCTGGAAAAGGCTCCTCCTGCCATTTGATTGGCGGGGCGTTTCAAACCGGCAGATTGAGGTCTGCCCTTTCTCTTTACTACCGCCTCATATCTTCGGGCAGCCTTCAAAGCCAAATCATGGGTTGGGAAATCCCCTGTAGCTAGATCAGCTTGGATTTCCGGGTCCAACCCTTGCTGAAATCTTCTAGCCCTGATTTCAGCAGTCGGTATGAGATGGGCCGCAAACCTGTTACGGTCTTGTGTTACCTGTGTAGTATGTGATATAAAATCGAAAATTGAGACATATCTTACCGAATGAGTATAGTGAACTCAGCGTCATACTCATCTACTGACTTGGTCCACATCGAACCTTGTTGCAGATGAATGAACTGCTGTTCCATGTCGAACCTGGCAGTCTCAGGGAAGTACTTTGCGTCGAACATGTCTCGGAAAGTCTTCCATTCGATAGGTTGGTCAAGACGGCTTTCTTCCGCCTTCCACCAGACCCGTGCATTTTCCATGAGCTGTAATTTTTCCACACGAACTCAAGCTATCTCTGGCACTTGTGCCGCTTCCAGATCATCTTCTATACTCTGAGCCCATTCCTTAGCTTCCACTGGGCTCCCCTTTCCTGAGAACTGTTTGGGATGTAAAGCTCTGAATTGCTTCACCCCAGATGCTTCAGCCTCAGGATGGTTCAAGAGTTGTTGTTGTCCCTCTAGGAGGCTGCGGATTGTTTCAAGCAGAATCATCTGCTCGTCGATCGGAGCAGCTACGGCAGGAGTAATTTGCAGTGGTGGTGGAGTGTTGTTGAAGTTGGTGCTTGTGTTGTTTGGTGAATCCATAACCTTGAATGAAAAATTTAGGTTAGGACAGATTCAAAGATTATGAAATTGATAAGATTCAAGGAATATGAACTGTAAAGAATGTTTTAGTTGCTGGTTCTTGTGTTATATTGCTTAGGTTGTTCACGCAGAACAGAATTGCATGATAGAGTTTCATACAGCTCTGACCTGCATGGGCCGCCAAAAAAACCTGTCACGCCCCGCTTCCCAGTATACGGGCAGAGGACGCGACGGGGCCGCTACGTATTTACTGTGAAGTAAATACGCTTGTTGGGGTAAAAATTTACATCCCGGTTGACCAAGTCAAAATTAAAGTCAGCCCCAAGCCAGGTGGGCCCAAGCCCAGGTCAAGCGGGCCCATGCCCAAGTCGAGCCCGCGGCCAACCTCCCCGTGCCAACAACAAAATCATGTAATAAATAATTTTTATGTACTTGTTTATGCATGAATGTAAACAAAATGGACATAAAGCCAATATTTTGTAAGCCCATGGCTTATGTGCAAAAATGAAATGGCACATGAGCCATGGGATGGCTAAAATGCCATTTTTGTAAAGCCCAAGGGGCTATATGTAAATATGTAGGCCTATAAAAGGCAACATGATGATGAATAAAGGAATACTTTTTCATCCCCCCCAAAACTAGATTTCTTTGTGCCTCCTGCTCCTTCTCCAAGGTTCTAAACCTTCTCATTCTTTTAAATTAAATCAAGAGTTTTACTCTTTCTTTTCCAAAACTAAGTAGCTTTCCACCACAAAACCCACAAAGGGGAACTCAGATCTCCCATCAGATCTCAAAAAGGAGTGATTTTTAAAATCACCTACTTCTTGATCTTCAAGATTCGGCCAAACAACAGGATGACGAAGAAGAACGCCCCTTCATCAGCTTCAAAACATCCTAGGAGTTTAACTCCATATATATATATATATAAATATTTCCTTTTTTTTGAAGCATGGCTTCTGGTTCTAGGCTAAAAGCCTCCTTTTCTCGCCGGCGCTCAAGCGTAGAGCGCCCGCGTGCCGACACGTGGCGCGCTTGCGCCCAAACGCTCAGCGCTCGAGCGCAAAGCGCCCACGTGCCGACACGTGGCGCGTTTTCACTATAGCGCCCCGCGCTCAAGCGCAAAGCGCCCACGTGCCGAAACGTGGCGCGTTTGCGCTCAAGCGCAAACGCTCGAGCGCAAGTCGCCCCGGTGCCGACACGTGGCGCGCTTGCGCTCCAGCGCAAGTCGCCCCGGTGACGACACGTGGCGCGCTGGCGCTCCAGCGCAAGCGCTCGAGCGCAAGTCGCCCCCGTGCCGATACGTGGCGCGCTTGCGCTCTAGCACAAGCTTTCAGGCGCAAGTCGCTCCCGTGCCGACACGTGGCACGCTTGTGCTCAAGCGCCCAGCGCTCAAGCGCCCAGCGCTCAAGCGCAAGTCGCTCCCGTGCCGACACGTGGCGCGCATGCGCTCGAGTGTCAGGCGCTGAAGCGCAAAGCGCCCACGTACCGACGCGTGGCGCGCTTGCGCTCAAGCGCCCAGCGCTCAAGCGCAGAGTGCCCACGTGCCGACACGTGGCATTCTAGCGCCTGAGCGCACAACACCTAAGCGCACAGCGCTCGAGGCGCTGGCCTCCATGCATCCTTTGGATGTCTTTCCCCCCTTTATATATATATACATATATATATATATACATATGCATACTTATGTACACATACACATACTCCACGATACTGCCCCTGTTAGAAAAAAAAATTTCTAACGGGGCGCTGTCCCGCACCCCGCAAGGGGGCTGCTAGCCTTCGTGACCCCCAACCCGCTATCCGGGTAGCGGGACCCCCGTAAAAAATCTGTGTGGCTCCCGATATATCCAAACCCCCCTTTCAAAACACAACACACGTACACTGCACATTGAGTTCGCATGACCAGTTTAACCCGTCAATCGGAGGTTCCCTCGCTCCAAAGGCGAGGGGTAATTAACGGCAGCTTAGTTCGCGGCTGCCGGAGATTCGGATCCCCACAATCATTAAATCCCGGCCTACCCCAGGCAGGGGGAATCTGTAGTACGCCTGACAAGCGCGCGCATATTCCCATCTCAATGGGGTGACGAAAAACACCCTACAGATTCTGGCACGCCCGGTGGGACCAATCTCTCCTCCTATATTTCGGGTTAAGCATTCATGCGAACTCAATCAATATACATACTTATATTTAAACTAAAATAATGCTTTTTCATGCAGGTTTTGAAGCAATCACTCTCCAACAATGTCTCCAAGGACGATCTCAGCTCTCAGCACGACTCCCGTCTCCTACACGATGAAGATGGACTCCAGGACGGTCCTTCCGGCCAGTCTCGGGCGACAATGGGAGGAGGAGCCGCTACCATTCGGCTCTATCCTGTTCGTGTCAGCTAATGCCATCCCGGCTCCTCAAGCTCCAGCAACAGGCAGACCGGTCTCGAAAGGCAGGAGACCGAATGTGGTAATCTCGAGGGTGCCCCAACCCAAACGCAAATCGGTGTCTGGACGACTTTCCATGGCCCCAACTGGGGGCAAAGCCATCGGAACAAAAGAAGTTTCCAGACGTAGTGGGTAAGCCCAGGCGATACCTTCGACGGACACGCGGGCAGATGTCTTCTCAAGCATCCTCATCGCTCGGCCTATGGCGGCTTCCCGAAGAGCAGAAGCCTGCCAAGCGCTTAAGGCAGAGAAGCTGAGGCAGAAGCGGCTCAGATATAGAGCCAACAAAAGGGCTAAGGCTCTGGCCATGTTAAAATTTATGAATTTCCATAGCCCGGACCGCTCCGCGAAACCAGCTGCCAGTGATGAAAGAATGGCTGAATGTGTTATCCACACTGTCTACATGGCCGGACATGAAGAAATGAACCCTCCTCTTCTTCACAGCCATGGTGATGATATGGTTGACGCTACCCAGCATCGGCTCGATCTAAATGATGAAGAGCCCGCTCAGGCCGATAAGCCAGAGGAGCCCGTGGTTCCTGCGGAATTGAGCTCAGGTAATAAAGATTACTCGATTGTCATAGCCGGAACTACAGAACAAGCATTATTCCAATGGCTTCAAAGGCAATTTCAGGATAGGGATGAGAAGATGGCCGAGGTCTATTCCAAAGTCGACGAGCTGGCAAACGTCGTGGCAGATCTCGTGACCCAAGTCATCCGATTGCAATTACAGCAGAATCAAATTTTGGCTCATGAGCCAGGGATTGATACCCGGGGGCAGCCAACTGATATCCCTTCCAACCTAAAAGCGGAGCGCCTTCGCGAAAAACTGCCACAATCAGCCTCCAGTCCCTCCGATACATATGCCGGGGGAGGGGATCGCCTCTGAAAGAGAAGCTGGAAAAGGTCTATTCCTTCAAAAGGGAAAAAGTCCACAAGATATTCAAGGACGCCCTAAGAAACGGTCTACAACTGCCGGAATCAAAGAGACCGCAAGAAGCGAATATGACCGACGACCCAAAATATTGCCCCTATCACAGGGTGATAGGTCATGCCATTGAGGACTGCTTCGTCTTCAAAGATTGGGTCGAAAGGCAATACAAGACGGGAGAGATAGAACTGTCTAAAGGCGCGTTAGCAAACAGTCAAGCTACGACCGCCGATTTCATGCAAATGGAGACCGGAGCCTTTCGGGAACCTAATCCTCCCAGACATGTGCCATTATCTGAAAAGGGCGAACCAAAGACCGATCGGCTTCGAGGACCAGCACCAGTAAAGGCACCTACTCCAATGGAGAGAAAGAAGAAGGTATACTCCTTCCGGAGGGATGAAGTCCGCAAAATATTCATGGACGCCTTGAATAACGGTCTGCAACTGCCTATTCCAAAGAGGCCACAGGAAATGAACATGACCGGCAATCCCGTATACTGCCCATATCATAGAGTGGTAGGTCATACCATCGAAGATTGCTATATTTTCAAAGATTGGGCAGAAGACCAATATAAGCTTGGAAAAACCTCACAATCCTCGGATGTATCGGCAAGCCGCGGAGCTAGGTCATTAACACAGCTCCGCCAAGATCAAAGTTCAAGGAGCTGGGATAAGCAAAGATGACCCCCACGTCGTTAAAATGGGAACCGTCGACCTCTAAGTCGTTAAACTGGGAATGTAAAAAAATATATATGTATGTAAATAAACAAAAAATGTGTAAATAAAAGAAAAATAAAGAAAAGCCGAAATGATGGGGCAACTCGCAAAAAAAAACAGCGAGTAAAGATAAACATGAAAATAAAGCCGAAATGATGGGGCAACCGCGAATAAATAGCCGAAATGATAGGGCAATCGCGACCTTCACGATAAGAAAAGCTGAAATGATAGAGCAATCGTGGTAAAACAAAAACAAACAAAAAAAACCAACTGGCGAATGATGAGTTGCTCCTGGTACCATATTCCAGTGCAGCGATGCAGACGCCAACAAAAATCCATTTTTTCAAAATTCTTCCGGCCCTACGGCCAGTCCCCAAATTGACTGCTGTATACAATCCACGGGCTCAAATAATTCTCATCGTACCCATGCCCCACCATAATCACTAGTTACGCGGCTGGTCTCCGCCTTTGGAGTTATGCTCCATTGAGAAGACCCACTCATGTGTTCTCACGATATATGAGGAGAACAAACCTTTGTGGGATCCTTGCGACTCACAAAGGAAAAACACGCTTAGGAGTCCTCACGACTCCTAAGGAGAAAATACACCTGCTGGATCCTCACGACTCGCAGGGAGAAAATGCTTTTATGGGATCCTCACGGCGCATAAAATTGAAAAGCCTTAGGCGATAGGTACCTAAACCCGTCTCCTAAGCCATCGCTCCGCCAACAAGAGTAGGCAAATGATGAATTGCTCCCGGCACCTCTGCTTCAGTGTTAGCAACGCTGATGCCGGCCCTTACCCCAAAATTCCAAGCTCGCCATCAATAGACCCCTAAGTTTTTAAACTGGAAACAGATGACCTCCAAGTCTTTAAACTGGAAACAGATGACCACCAAGTCGTTAAACTGGAAACAGATGATCTCTATGTCGTTAAACTGGAAACAGATGACCTCTAAGTCGTTAAACTGGAAACAGTAGACCTCTAAGTCTCTAAACTGGAAACAGATGACCACCAAGTCGTTAAACTGGAAACAGATGACCCCTAAGTCTTTAAACTGGAAACAGATGACCTCTAAGTCGTTAAACTGGAAACAGATGACCGCTAAGTCGTTAAACTGGAAACAGATGACCACCACGTCGTTAAACTGGAAACAGATGACCGCTAAGTTGTTAAACTGGGCACCACAGACCCCTAAGTCTTTAAACTGGAAACAGATGTCCGCTAATTCGTTAAACTGGAAACAGTTGACCTCTAAGTCATTAAACCGAGAACGAGGGAAATCCACTCATGTGTCCTCACGATACATAAGGACAACAAACCTTTGTGTGATCCTTATAACTCACAAAGGAAAAACACACTTAGGAGTCCCCACGACTCCTAAGGAGAAAATACACCTATGGGATCCTTACGATCCGTAGGGAGAATTTGCCTTTATGGGACCCTCACGGCCCATAAAATTGAAAAGACTTAGGTGATAGGGATCTAAACCTGTCTCCTAAGCCATCGCTCCCCAATCCCCAAGTGGCGAATGATGAGTCACTCCTGGTGCCATGTTCCAGTGAAACGATGCAGACACCAACCAAATTCCAAATCCCATACTCCAATGGCGAATGATGAGTCGCTCCTGGTACCATATTCCAGTGAAGCGATACAGACGCCAACCAAATTCCAAATCCCATACCCCAATGGCGAATGATGAGTCGCTCCTGGTACCATATTCCAGTGCAGCGATGCAGACGCCAACAAAGTCCCGAAAGTTTTCTGGCCCTACGGTCCAGATCATACATCATGTAAAACCGTATACAATCCACGGGCGTAAGACGATCCCAATCTCTCCCAGTCCTACCGGTGAGACCATATTCAAAGTCCCACCAAAAATAAAAAATATATAAAAAAATGGTATGTCCACAAGCAAAATAGGCACGGATGAAAACCCGAAAGGGCGCCGTGAGTAAAAACAGCAGGACTGCCGGCGAGTTCGTGAAAACCCGAAAGGACGCAAACTCGTAAAAAAAAAGAAGAGATGAAATGCACTCGCAAAGTCCTCTCGACTTTGTGAGGAGAAAATTCCCGCGTGAGATCCTTACGACTCACAAAAGAGCAACACACTTAGGAGTCCCCACGACTCCTAAGGAGAAAATACACCTACGAGATCCTTTCGACTCGTAGGGAGAAAATACTTTTATGGGACCCTTACGGCTCATAAAATTGAAAAGCCTTAGGTGATATGGATCTAAACCTGTCTCCTAAGACATCAATTCCCAAATCCTCTCGGGGCAAATGATGAGTTGCTCCTGGCATTATTCCAGTGCAGCAATGCAGATGCCAAACAAAAACCAATTCCAAAATCCTCCCGGGGCAAATGATGAGTTGCTCCTGGCATTATTCCAGTGCAGCAATGCAGATGCCAAACAAAAACCAATTCCCAAATCCTTCCGGGGCAAATGATGAGTTGCTCCTGGCATTATTCCAGTGCAGCAATGCAAATGCCAAACAAAAACCAATTCCCAAATCCTTCCGGGGAAATGATGAGTTGCTCCTGGCATGATTCCAGTGCAGCAATGCAGATGCCAAACAAAAAAAAAACAATTCCCAAATCCTCTCGGGGCAAATGATGAGTTGCTCCTGGCATTATTCCAGTGCAGCAATGCAGATGCCAAACAAAAACCCCAATTCCTAAATCCTCTCAAAGACGGATGATGATTCGCTCCTGGTACCATATTCCAGTGTAGCGATGCTGATGTCGACTCAAATCAAACCAACTAATTCCAACATCGACCTCTGCGTCGGACAACAGACACTCCGTCTCGGGGATACGTCAACCAGCCGATACTCCGCCTCGGGGAAACGTCAAGCAGACACTCCTTGCCAGGGGCACATTGACAACAGACACCCCGTCTCGGGGATACGTCAACTAGACGATACTCCGTCTTGGGGAAACGTCAAGCAGACACTCCGTGCCGGGGACACGTCAATAAGCGACACTCTGCATCGGGGAAACGTCCAACACAGACACTCCGCATCAGGGAAACGTCCGACAACGACACTCCGCACCGGGGAAAAGTCGATCAGCGACACTCCGTGCCGGGGACACGTCAACCAGCGACACTCTGCATCGGGGAAACGTCCAACACAGACACTCCGCATCAGGGAAACGTCAAACAGCGACACTCCGTGCTGGGGAAACGTCAAGAAGACACTCTGTACCAGGGACACGTCAACCAGCGACACTCCGCGCCGGGGAAAAGTCGATCAGCAACACTCCGTGCGGGGGAAAAGTCGATCAGCGACACTCCGCACCGGGGAAAGGTCGATCAGCGACACTCCGTGCCGGGGAAAAGTCAACCCGACACTCCGCGCCGGGGAAAGGTCGATCAGCGACACTCCGTGCCGCGGAAAAGTCAACCCGACACTCCGCGCCGGGGAAAAGTCGATCAGCGACACTCCGTGTCGGGGAAAAGTCAAACCGCGACACTCCGCGCCGGGGAAAAGTCGATCAGCGACACTCCATGCCGGGGAAAAGTCCACTAGCGATACTCCGCGCTGGGGAAAAGTCGATCACGACACTCCGTGCCGGGGAAAATTCAACCCGACACTCCGCGCCGGGGAAAGGTCGATCAGCGACACTCTGTGCAGGGGAAAAGTCAACCCGATACTCCGCGCCGGGGAAAAGTCGATCAGCGACACTCCGTGCCGGGGAAAAGTCAACCCGACACTCCGCGCCGGGGAAAAGTCGATCAGCGACACTCCTTGCCGGGGAAAAGTCAACCAGCGACACTCCGTCTCGGGGAAACGTCCAACAGCAGACACTCCGTGCCGAGGGCACGTCAGCCAGCAGACACTCCGTCTCGGGGAAACGTCCAACACAGACACTCCGTAACGGAGAAATGTCCAACAGCAGTCACTCCGTCTCGGGGAAACGTTCAACACAGACACTCCGGGTCAGAGAAACGTCTACCACGGACACTCCGTCTTGGAGACGCGTCAAGCACCGACCGTCCAAGTCGCAAAAAGAGCAGAACCGACCGTCCATTTCGTAAAAAGGGCAGTGCATCCCAAAAAGTGGGAACCAAAGCAAGTCGCCTCCATGCAAAAAAAGATCCATCAATTTCATGCACACGACCCACATATGCTGTGTGCATTTATTTATGGGGGGCAATTTGTTGGGGTAAAAATTTACACCCCGGTTGACCAAGTCAAAATCAAAGTCAACCCCAAGCCAGGTAGGCCCAAGCTCAGGTCAAGCGGGCCCATGCCCAAGTCGAGCCCGCGGCCAGCCTCCCCGTGCCAACAACAAAATCATGTAATAAATAATTTTTATGTAATTGTTTAGGCATGAATGTAAACAAAATGGGCATAAAGCCATTATTTTGTAAGCCCATGGCTTATGTGCAAAAATGAAATGGCACATGAGCCATGGGATGGCTAAAATGCCATTTTTGTAAAGCCCAAGGGGCTATATGTAAATATGTAGGCCTATAAAAGGTAACATGATGATGAATAAAGGAACACTTTTTCATTCCCCAAAAAACTAGGGTTCTTTGTGCCTCCTGCTCCTTCTCCAAGGTTCTAAACCTTCTCATTTCTTTTAAATTAAATCAAGAGTTTTACTCTTTCTTTTCCAAAACTAAGTAGCTTTCCGCCACAAAACCCACAAAGGGGAACTCAGATCTCCCATCAGATCTAAAAAAGGAGTGATTTTTAAAATCTCCTACTTCTTGATCTTCAAGATCCGGCCAAGCAACAGGAGGAAGAAGAAGAACCCCCCTTCGTCAGCTTCAAAACATCCTAGGAGTTTAACTCCATATATATATATAATAAATATTTCCTTTTTTTTTGAAGCATAGCTTCTGGTTCTAGGCTAAAAGCCTCCTTTTCTCGTCGGCGCTCAAGCACAGAGCGCCAGCGTGCCGACACGTGGCGCGCTTGCGCCCTAGCGCTCAGTGCTCGAGAACAAAGCGCCCACGTGCCGACACATGGCGCGTTTGCACTACAGCGCCCCGTGCTCAAGCGCAAAGCTCCCACGTACCGACACGTGGCGTGTTTGCGCTCAAGCGCAAACGCTCGAGCGCAAGTCGCCCCAGTGCCGACACGTGGCGCGCTTGCGCTCAAGCACAAGCGCTCGAGTGCAAGTCGCCCCGGTGCCGACACGTGGCGTGCTGGCGCTCCAGCGCAAGTCGCACCCGTGCCGACACGTGGCGCGCTTGCGCTCAAGCACAAGCGCAAGCGCTCAGGCGCAAGTCGCCCCCGTGCCGACACGTGGTGCGCTTGCGCACAAGCGCAAGCGCTCAGGCGCAAGTCGCCCCCGTGCCGACACGTGGCACGCTTGCGCTCAAGCACCCAGCGCTCAAGCGCAAGTCGATCCCGTGCCGACACGTGGCGCGCTTGCGCTCGAGCGTCAGGCGCTGAAGCGCAAAGCGCCCACGTACCGACGCGTGGCGCGCTTGCGCTCAAGCGCAGAGCGCCCACGTGCCGACACAACACGATATATCCAAACCCCCGTAAAAGCTCTGTGTGGCTCCCGATATATCCAAACCCCCCTTTCAAAACACAACACACATACACTGCACATTGAGTTCGCATGACCAGTTTAACCCGTCAATCGGAGGTTCCCTCGCTCCAAAGGCGAGGGGTAATTAACGGCAGCTTAGTTCGCAGCTGCCGGAGATTCGGATCCCCACAATCATTAAACCCCGGCCTACCCCAGGTAGGGGGAATCTGTAGTACGCCTGACAAGCGCGCGCGTATTCTCATCTCAATGGGGTGATGAAAAACACCCTACAACGCTAAGCGTATCTAAGCAATATAAAAGTAAATGCACAAGAGACAAGATATAATTGAACAACAACTTTATTTATTAACATTCTTTTTGTACAATGCATGGAAAAGTAAATACATCTGATAGAAAGCAATGCCTATAAAATGGCATAACAGAAAAGGAAAGGTACTGAAATAAAAGTGTACAATGAACTAAAACTCTGGGTCTTCAACGAAATGGTCCAAGTCTCAGCGCTGGGCTCGATCTCTGACGTGTCCAGATCACCTGACGACATTCACAGAAGAAAGAAGAGAATGTCGTCAGAGAACAGATCGCTCGGTAAGTCCCAAAGATAAGGGAGAAATATAATAGACAGAATAAGAAGGTAATTTTTAAAGTTGTATTATGTTGTTATAATTGTATTTAGTGTTAACGCTGTTGTTTGTAGCTTGGTACAGAAGGATGCCAGTGTATACGAGAGGAGTCTAACTTTCCCCGGAGACTAAGGTATCAGAAACTCAAGGAACCATTGGGCCACGGTACAACAACAACGGAATATAGGTTAGGTGTCTTATGGTTGCAGTCTCGTGCCACTTCTAACATCTTCCGTACCAATCTACCCCTTAAACCCCGAGATGTCTTGTTTGTATAGTTGTATTGTATTGTAAACTGTATAGATTGTATAATTGGACGACTTACCGAAACCATGATATTAGTAAACGGATGTAACTGGAGAATCATGTAAATGGATGTAACTGGAGAATCTTGTAAATGGAAGTATATCCATGGTTCGGTTCGGTCAAGTTGTATAGATTGAATTTATTGAATGTATGGATAAATGGATTCATGGATTAATGTTGAATTATAATATTATAGATTGTAGATTGTACTTGAATCATATTCAAGTCAGATTATTAATGAGACTCAGTCTGAGTCAGACAATTAGAAAAGTAAATTGAAGTCCTGATGGTTTTGATGTTATCAGTAACCGCTGCACATGGGCGGCAGGATTTGTGTCTTTTTCAAAAACGATTACCGTATTGATAACACCGTTGTTAAGTTGTCTACCTTAGATAGGCAAGCACCCACTTCTCCGGCTCTCTGAGGCTCAAGAGATTGGTCCCGCTTAAACTTATGTTTACTAGGGTCCTTAGGGTAATTTATAGAACTTGAGGGGTTTTTATGTAAACATACTTTTCAAAATACTCCCTAAGTATTTAGTTATCGTCTTTAGAGTTATCATGAATGTATATTTTGTAATTATGATATTTCTAGTGAAAATATCCTAAATTCATAATAAAGGTTATTTATTTGTAATATTGACTTGTATGGAATTCATGGTATATTCATGTAAAGTGATTCTTGTGATTTTTGAAAAGAGTTGAAATGGTTATATTATTTCAAAATATATATTTTAATGTTACATATATACATAAATATATAAAATAATTTTAATATATATTTTATATTTCTAAAAATCTCATTTTCTTAAGATGTCGTATTTTAAATCTCTCGAGGCCGAATGCTCCTTGCGGAGGTCTGAATCTCGCACTACTAAGCCAAGGGACGTGCGATAATCCGCACCATCCCATTCGGGTTCCCCAAAGTGGGTTGTAGCGGCGCTTTGCAAAGATTTGTGTAAAATACTAATCTTTTAGAAAACGGTTTTTATAGTAATGGTATTTATTTGAAAAGGTATCGTTTTCCCGTATTCTATGTTCCCGAAAGTATTGTGCTATTTTGCATATGAGTGTGTAAGGAGGTAGGTCATTACCTTGTGGTCTACTTAAAGGTATAGCAAGTTTGTGATGTTTAAATATCGAAAATGAAACTATATGGCATTTTAATGAAAAAGTACGGTAAAATGGAAATAGCAATTTCTTTTGATATGGAACTTGTTCAATATGCTTAGTTAGTGTTTAATAGTCAACATGTAATGGTTTAACAAGATTGTATTAAAGGAAAAGTGATATTTCAGGAAGAAACCGAATCGGAAATTGGATTTGCTCCGATTCCGTCGGGTTTTGTAATTCCGTATTTTCAGAAAGAGTAGAGAAGGGGGAAGGTAGGATTTATGGCTTTAGAAGTTAGGGATGAGGAAGAGGAGTCAGGAGGAGGTGCCGGTGCGTCGTTTCGTTGCCGGGAGTTCCTAGGGTGATCGTCGGAATTTCGCCGAAGCTTTCGCCCTTTTTGTTCACTTCAAATGCATTCTAAGGTTTCTAGGAATTTCTTGAGAGTTTGCTCTGAATTTTGGAGTGAGGGGGTAGTGTGCAGGGGTTGTATTTACAGTGTTTGGCTAGAGTTAGGGTAGGTGAAAGGTTAAAGTGAAAAAATGTGATAAATTTTATTAAAATGTAATAAATGTGGAGTAATTGGGGTTTTAAAAAAGCTCTGGAAATGGTCTGAGGAAGAAATTTTGCAGGTGTGCAGGGGAGACCAAAAGACACATTTTTTTGTGTTGGGGTCGTCGCCGGAATTGGTTGACTCGGTCGTGACTCGGTCGGAGGCCTGAGTCGGCCGAGTCGAGGCCGAGTTGGCCGATTTCTGCCTGAGTCAGGCTGCCGGATTCCCCCCCGACGGTTCATCTATCCTATGGCAATGTTATATTTTTCGGTGTAGTGGGGTTTTTGTGAGATATGCATGTGTAAACCCTTGGTATTCTAAAGGTTTTAAAAAAATCAATATTAAAAATAATATGGGGTATGAGATTTGAACTCTGGTGGCTTGGTTCAGCAGTGCAAAATATTACCAATGAGCTACAAGCTCCTTCTTGTAATTAATTAGCAAAACAAGTATTTAACTTCTGCTCAGGCAAAACTACCCCTTTCTTTAAATTTTGAAAAAATTGCACAGAAAGTTGTACATGGAATTTAGGGTTGTTACAGCAGATCTATAGAAGGTAACATTTTGACGTGATCCGACATCCGTCAATTGGC
The DNA here is from genome assembly GCA_030015575.1 of Agapanthus africanus. Classification (NCBI taxonomy): domain Eukaryota; kingdom Viridiplantae; phylum Streptophyta; class Magnoliopsida; order Asparagales; family Amaryllidaceae; genus Agapanthus; species Agapanthus africanus. Next base: position 152,903,619 of record JASDDO010000028.1, on the reverse strand, counting down.
GCTGTCTGTGGGAATTTCATGATTCCACTCAACAAAGTTCATCTTCCGATCTCAACTCAATGGCGAGTGATCGCATGCCAAAAGCGTGTCGGATATTTAAGAGTTCTAAAGTTTAACCGCGATCAGGACGGTGTCGCTTTGCAGCTAGCCGCGATGAGCACGGGTCGATCCACAGGGAGATGGTAAGTTTTACGTTCTTGTTTTAACGAGTTAACAACGTGGCGGATTTGTTCGTTATCTAACCTATGTGTTATATTCAAGTATAAGGCTTGTTAGGAAACGATAGGATAGTGTAGGTTAATGGATTCCGTATTCAAGTACTTTGAGCCGAACTCAACCAATGAAACTAGAGCAATCGGCAACAACGTGGATTAGGGTATTTAAGCATGGCATTCGTGGAATCCGGCTTATTGACCCTTGTCCGTCCGTTCTTGTCAATTGCTTTCGCCTCCGGCCAAACCGAATGCAACCGGTCACAGTTAGGAATCACCTTTACCTTGGTAGGGTAGGGTGCCTAACGGAGCGGTTGCGTAGGGTTTGGGCGGAGTTTCAAATGGAGAAGACGGGAAAAGGAAATGAGGAACGAAATGTTAACTTACAAAATCTTTCTCTTTTCCTAACAACAATATTCACACCATTCACAAAACAAACCAAAAAGAGAAGAACAAAGAGAAGAAAAGATTACAAGCAAGTAATTAAAGTGCATGGAATTTAAGTGCGAGAATTAAAAGAGCAAGAATAAAATGCAAGTAAGTAAAAGATTAGGAACCAAAGAACATATTGCAAGACATGGGTTCAATAACCCAAACTTAAACTTGCAAGCTCAATAAAGAGGTTGCAAGATCAAGAGAGGGCAAAGAACTCATGGTGAAGGAAGCACAAAAGAACACTTTATTAAACTTCAAGAATGATACAACCCCTTGAGATCAATAACCAATCCTTAAACTTTCAAGCTCAATGAAGAGGTTGAAGGATCAAGAGAAGGTTAAGAACTCAAGGGGACTAAGCTATTTACATGAAAGGAGAGTAGAAAACTTGGACAAAGAATGACAATCCAAGACTAAAGAATGACCTTTGAACCTTTGCCCCATGGTCTGTATTTATAGGCTCCAAAGAATGGAGGGAAATTCAAATTTTTAAATCAACACATAATCTTTAGCATTAAATGCACATTACTTCATGTCCATTTGTGCCTTGATTCTTGTCTTCCCCATCATAGTCCATGCTGATTTGTTTATTTGAATTTGATTTGCACTCAGTTTTGGAAGGAAATTTGAATCTTTAAATCACACACATAATCTTCACCATTAAATGCTCATTACTCCATTCCCACATGTGGCTTGATTTATGGCTGCCCCGTTATGGCTCATGCTGATTTGTTTGATTGACTTTGATTTGATTTCAGTTTTGGAAGGAAAAAATCAACACATGATGTTTAGCCTTGAATGCATATAATATTTTGCCTTGAATGCATATCCACATATGCCTAAAAGTCTTGTGTACACATTTGTTGTGTTGGACCATTTAGATAGAAAAATGTATACACAAACTTGTTGCAAAAAGGGACTCCTGAAGTATCGGTCGGATTGCGGTTCTGGTTTCAGTGTCGGCTCTCAATTGATATATCCATGCTTTTAAATGTATTTCCAGTATTTTATCACGGATACCTGTAATCTGTATTACTGAGCAGACATTGGTTAATAGTACCGATAAATACAACAAATAGATAATGAATGGACGGTATTGGAATGCAGTTTTCTGATATGAACAAATACCCCCAAACTTATCATTTGCTCGTCCCGAGCAAAACCATTTATTCACAAAAGAAAATCCTAACCGCACTTTCGCAGGGAACGTGATTGCACTGAGCGTGTGCAACAAGCCGTTAAACCTCTAGGTGTCCTTAGTAGGAGGAGTGTTGTCTCCTGAGGGTTTTCAGCGGATACTACCCACAAAATCCCGTTAATCTAGTTTTGCGAAATAACTGTGATTCAAACCCTAAGGTTTTGTTTTAAAGATAACAATTCTATTATCCTAAATTTAGAACTATCGAACCTTTATTTTTCACACCTCTCTTCTCATTTAACTTGATATTTTATATGTCTTTACGTGCAGTGCAAATAGTGTCGTTAAGTTTTAAAAGGATCGATTAAAGTCGTCATGTCACAAAATAAAGCCCAGATAAAAACTTAAAAAGGATCTCATAAGTTTTATAAAGAGTTAAGTATTTCTCAAGTTTCGTTTTCCAGTTGGATTTCAAATTCAGAAATTTCTATCTTCCTTAACAGGAGACTAGGTCTTAATTTTCACTCCACTTTTTTCTTGTTTTTATTTCATACACACATTTGTGAACGTGCAATAGTCTTTAGCATAGAATAAAACCTCCATATCTCCGCTAGAAATACTTTTTTTATAAAAACCTGCATTTTTTCAAGATTATTCTCACACAAAGAACCGTTAGGAATTTTAACTCGGAGAGAACACTTGCTTGACTTTGTTTTAATCTGGACTTTCTAGGCTTCTTAGCGAGCTTTGGGCCAATGCTCCCAAACCAGTTGGTTTTAGGGCATTAGGTGTAGAGACACCCCAACGGACTTAATTACTCAAGTTACCTAGGCCCAAAAACAAAAGACAATGATGATTTAATGCGAACGGAGATATAACCGGTAGTTCAATTATTTTTTGGATAAAAGACGTGTTTAGTGGGTTAGGTGTGTAATCATTCCAATCAAGATTCAGATGGGTTATTCTTCAGAATTAGTTCCAATTAAGGTATCAATAATATCCCTTCATATCCACCTCTCTTCATAAACTATTCTTGATATTACTTATTTCAGAACAAACCTATTTGATCCTCAGAAAATAATTTATCCATTTAAAAGTTTTCAGACATAATATACTTGTCATCTAATTTTCAAAACTCACGACACGTGTAGTGTGATGTAAAGACGCATATTACCTATAGTTAACTTCAAAGGAGGGTTATCTTTCAGGTTTTCAAAATCTAAAAATAAGATTTAGTTATTCCTATCTTATCAAACAAAACCGTCGAAATATTGAATCTAAGTTCTCCCACTAGCTAACTTGACGACAAAGTTTTTATGTATTTAGAAAATTTTCTGATTTTTATGGGTTTTTTAAATAAGTATGCAGATGCAGAATATACATATGAATGCGAAGGTAGAAAGCTTACCGAGCACACCCCCAAACTTAAACTTGACAGTGCCCTCACTGTCAGGCTACACTAAGAGGGTCAAAATTGTCGGTGCCTCCCCAAAAACAATTTATATACAAAAATAAAAATCAAAAATATGTACACCAAAAGGTTCCCCCCAAACTTAAGTAAAACAGTGTTTCCACTATTAAGCGTTGAAGTTCAAGATTAGGAGGGAAAGAGAACAGTATCAAGCTATACAATGCCTTACAAAGGCCAACAGTGAGCACCAACCATTCAAAAATTCTATCATGATAATATGCGGGTTGGTGAAAGAAGATGAAGAGAAAAGAAATGAAGAATACGCGAGACCGTATGGAGATAGAAGCGGGATACGGTCTCGGCATATGAGAGGAAGAATGGTGAAAGGGAAAAAGAAAAGGTGTACGAACTTGAGGGTGAAAATGGAGTGAATAAATTTGCACAATATGTAATGACCGATGTGTAAAAAACGATTGTGCTAATCTATCAACCCGTCGAGAGATTGGGTCAAATCCCTCAAGATTCGTCAGAAAACATGGGTACGCCGAACTCGGTAAACCAGACATAGTAAATGAAAGTGATACAGTTTCTTGCAAGGTCGGAATGATGGAAGGGACGAAGGGGAGTGATTTAGGGATAGTCTTATTCTCACCTAAGTAAACTGTCTCGAACTCGAAAGATTCCATCAATGGTTCGAAATGACTGTGAGCAACCGAGTTTGATGGTTCAACTAACTCATCTGAAAATTCAAAGGACTCAAACTCGGGCGGTGAGCTTTCAACATCGTCCGAAAAATTGAAACACTCGTAATCGTTATCGGCTGTGAGAAGAGTGTCAGATTCAAGGAGGAACGCACTAGTGGCGTCAAATGTGCTGTGATTGAACAGAAATTTTTCAAACTCACAGTCCTCCTGCATGATCTTTTGCATGGTCGGAACGATGGAAAGGATGGAGGGTGGTTTAGGAAGTATAACAGTTAAAGGTTCAGGAGGATGAATTAGAAAATCCGACACATCAAACAAAAATGGTTCATCCTTAATACTATCCTCATAATTCTCCTCAAAAATTATCTCATCCCTGCAAATCTCATCAAAATCAAGACGCATATGAAGTTCGGGAGAAACATTTAATGACTCGGGATGATGAATTTCAGTCAAATCTATGGGTTCATCATCCAAAATACTCCCTGCGTCAATATCCTCAATCAAGTGAAAATTAATATTCTCAGACTCCTCATCAAAAGTATGGATTTCAATTGATTCCGGTTCTAAGATGGAGGTGTAGAGGTCAAAAGGTTTAGGACTGGTTTTACTTGGAAGGGACCCTTCACAATCGGGTAAATCAAATACTACAAAGTCGCACAACTCATTAACCCGTCTATCTTCAATTGGTGAATCGTTTGGGACACTAGATAGACATTCAAAACTGGAGTTGTGTGATTCAATTTGCAATGGGTAGGTTTGATTAGGAAGGGTGTACAGCTCACTTTCACTACTCAAATTCTCAGCCTGTCCTACCACCGCATCATACATTGGAAAATTTGGAGCTAGTTGAAAACTAGCTACCGGGTCACTAGGTTGTATGAGGGCGGCCATGGACGCATTCAAATCCATCATCCGTTGGCATGACGCTACCCTAAAGTCTTCCAACATTTGTTCTATACTAGACATGGGTTGTGAAGGGGTTTCCGTAAAAGATTCAAAGTTGTTTGGATATTGGAAACTTCCAAAAGGTTGTTCAGAATCAATGTCTTGGGCAGGTGAAAAAGTTGGGTAGGACTTGTAGGAATTTAATGGTTGGACAGGGGTAGGATCAACATACGAATAAGAAGGTGAATTGAATTGTTGATCCAAAGAATTTGTAGTGGTGAAAGGAGTGAAAGATCAGCTACGGGATTGTTCAATATGTTCAGCGATGGACAAAGGACGACTTGCAAAAGAGGTATCAACATAAGAGGGAGGTGAGAGTTGAAACGGTTGATACAAAGTGGATTGCGGAGTGCAAGTGTTTGTCCTAGACGCGTCTATACGATCTTTCAATGAAATTTTTGGCATGGATGGATCGTTCGAAATTCGACCAAAATAAGAACCATAAGAAGTTATGTCTGGTTGTGGGTACCAAAGTTCGGCAAGGGTTTTTCGAGATGGGATACCCATGATATGAAGAGAGAAGAAGAATAAGGAAGAGAAAAGGAGGGAAAAAGAATGTGGTTTTTTTTAGTTAGTTATTAATAAAAGAATGAAATATACACACAAAAAGAATCTGGACCAAAAATAATCACGACAAAAAAATACCACACACCTAATCGTTCTAGGGTTCACCTAGATCAACTAGACCTACTCAAGAACTTGATTGTCGAGGTAAAACTGTGTCGAGAAACAGGCTCAAGATACACTGATCACGAGGCTAGGTAAGTGCAGAGATAAGGGGAGGTTTTCCGACGCTTTCGCGAAGATCCTTAATTAAATAACCCTTTTTCTTTTGGCGGTTTCGCCGTGAACACTTTCCTAGACACCCCGTAAACAATATACCGTTAAGCGGTGTTCTAAACACAATTAATCTCTCCTAGTGAGCGTGAAGTCCTTAAAGCTTAAGTCTAATTTCTTTTAAAATTTGTGCGGGTAAACGTTTATGCACAGTTTCGTGATTTGTGGGCCACGGAAAAAAGGTGATGAAATCCTTTACCGTATGTTGTGGGGTTCGCTTGCCCTTATGTTCGTATTAATATATGTAATGCGCAATTCAATAAAAATTCTATAAAGAATCAAACAATCGTTTTTTTTTACTTTAAGCACAGCACAGCAACAAATACGAGTTAGTCAATTTTTGGCGTTTGCTAGCGAACTTGCAAAGAATCTTGCAAAGATATTATATTCGAAGCGTCAGATTTGAGAAGAAGGTGTTTGTGAAATATGTACCGTTAAGTTTTTGGGTTAGGAAACCCCCGTTGAATCAAATCCGGTAAGCTTGAAAAGTTCGCTTGCGCGGGTCAAACTACCCAGATCTTTGGCACTGTTCTTCGTAACCACCTTGATTTTGAATGTGCACTTTGCTCCCCACGCCCGCTGTTCGCAAATCCGCAAAATCTGAAATGTCGGAAAAAATGGATATTAGTGCGGAAAAACAATACGAATGCCCAAATACATGCACACTAAAAATTATAAAAAAACAAACATTACAAATAGGACAAAAATAGAACACTGGAGCACAGAAGAAAGTTTTGGAGCAAATGGAGGCAACTCGGCCGGCGACGCCGGATTATGAGGGTGTGTCGCCGGTTGGTTTTTGGAGTTTGGGCTCCAAACTTGTTCTGTGATCATACTGTTCAAGTAATATCTCACCTGTATTGTTTATCTTTTCTGTTTAGTTACAGAGTGCAAGCGGGTACAAAATCCAGAGAGCAAAATGGTTAGCTTGTGTTAATTTTTGTTTTGGTTTTGAATTTTTAGTTTGTTTTGAAAAAATAGGGTTAGATGGATATTAACAAGATTAACCCGAAATAACAAAAATAAAAACGTTACCGTCTCCCCGGAAACGGCGCCATTTGATCGCACGCCAAAAGCGTGTCGGATATTTAAGAGTTCTAAAGTTTAACCGCGATCAGGACGGTGTCGCTTTGCAGCTAGCCGCGATGAGCACGGGTCGATCCACAGGGAGATGGTAAGTTTTACGTTCTTGTTTTAACGAGTTAACAACGTGGCGGATTTGTTCGTTATCTAACCTATGTGTTATATTCAAGTATAAGGCTTGTTAAGAAACGATAGGATAGTGTAAGTTAATGGATTCCGTATTCAAGTACTTTGAGCCGAACTCAACCAATGAAGCTAGAGCAATCGGCAACAACGTGGATTAGGGTATTTAAGCACGGTATTCGTGGAATCCGGCTTATTGACCCTTGTCCGTCCGTTCTTGTCTCTTGCTTTCGCCTCCGGCCAAACCGAATGCAACCGGTCACGGATAGGAATCACCTTTACCTTGGTAGGGTAGGGTGCCTAACGGAGCGCTTGCATAGGGTTTGGGCGGAGTTTCAAATGGAAAAGACGGGAAAAGGAAATGAGGAACGAAATATTAACTTACAAAATCTTTCTCTTTTCCTAACAACAATATTCACACCATTCACAAAACAAACCAAAAACAGAAGAACAAAGAGAAGAAAAGATTACAAGCAAGTAATTAAAGTGCATGGAATTTAAGTGCGAGAATTAAAAGAGCAAGAATAAAATGCAAGTAAGTAAAAGATTAGGAACTAAAGAATATATTGCAAGACATGGGTTCAATAACCCAAACTTAAACTTGCAAGCTCAATAAAGAGGTTGCAAGATCAAGACAGGGCAAAGAACTCATGGTGAAGGAAGCACAAAAGAACACTTTATTAAACTTCAAGAATGATACAACCCCTTGAGATCAATAACCAACCCTTAAACTTTCAAGCTCAATGAAGAGGTTGAAGGATCAAGAGAAGGTTAAGAACTCAAGGGGACTAAGCTATTTACATGAAAGGAGAATAGAAAACTTGGACAAAGAATGACAATCCAAGACTAAAGAATGACCTTTGAACCTTTGCCCCATGGTCTGTATTTATAGGCTCCAAAGAATGGAGGGAAATTCGAATTTTTAAATCAACACATAATCTTTAGTATTAAATGCACATTACTTCATGTCCATTTGTGCTTTGATTCTTGTCTTCCCCATCATGGTCCATGCTGATTTGTTTATTTGAATTTGATTTTCACTCAGTTTTGGAAGGAAATTTGAATCTTTAAATCACACACATAATCTTCACCATTAAATGCTCATTACTCCATTCCCACATGTGGCTTGATTCATGGCTGCCCCATTATGGCTCATGCTGATTTGTTTGATTGACTTTGATTTGATTTCAGTTTTGGAAGGAAAAAATCAACACATGATGCTTAGCCTTGAATGCATATAATATTTTGCCTTGAATGCATATCCACATGTGCCTAAAAGTCTTGTGTACACATTTGTTGTGTTGGACCATTTAGATAGAAAAATGTGTACACAAACTTGTTGCAAAAAGGGACTCCTGAAGTATCGGTCGGATTGCGGTTCTGGTTTCAGTGTCGGCTCTCAATTGATATATCCATGCTTTTAAATGTATTTCCAGTATTTTATCATGGATATCTGTAATCTGTATTACCGAGCTGACATTGGTTAATAGTACCGATAAATACAACAAATAGATAATGAATGGGCGGTATTAGAATGCAGTTTTCTGATATGAATAGCGAGCGATCACCGCGATGATCCAAGTACTACCAGCCGCCTCCCCCACAATGGAGGCGCCGATGAATCTCCTCCCCCGAACGCCATCAACGCCCTAGCCGCCCGGATAGATCGACTCGCGTCCGTCGTGGATGCGCTCGTCCATGTCCAAACGGCAGGGCAAGCTCCCCAGGTCGCCGCTCCCCAACCTTGGGACCGGGACCCCTACAAAGTGAGAGAAGACTCTGCTCGCGTCGGCACTGCCGACCACCGCTTCGCTGCCTCCCACGGCCGTAGATCTCCCTGGCCAACATACTCTATGACCCGCTGGGCGCCCCACAGTTCAACACCGAGGTCCGTCGCCAGAACGCCTCGCCCTGAGCCCCATCGTGCCCCTGTCCCTCCCTAAGAGATTTCGGTCAGCTCGCCTGCGCCCAGGTATGACCGACACCCCCTCCCTCGATGGGCTCGCGCGGACGGGACTCGTCACGACAGCTCGAAGACAACCTCGCCGGGCGACCTAAGGAACCTCATCGAAAGGAACCGGGGTCGCGGCCAGATACAGGTCTCCAACAGCAGATTCCAAAGATCAGAATGTGCCGAATCGTCGGGATACCACGGCCGACTCGACGCCCTCAAAAAGAAGATCGAAGGTATGCATCGGGAAGGTCATCATTCGAGCGACGGGGCTAAGTACGCCGCCGACTCTCTCACAAAACCCTTCACCAAGGAGCTACTCGTCGTCCATGTCTCCTCTTGGAACAAGCCCCCGAAGGCCTCTCTCTTCGACGGTAAGTCTGACCCGAAGGACCATTTGGACGCATTCACCGCAGGAATGAGCTTCCAAGACAACTCTGACGCCGCCCAATGCCGAGCTTTCCCGGCCACTCTCATCCGCTCCGGACGAAAATGGTTCCGAGGACTCGTGCCACGCTCGATCTCAACTTTCGACGACCACCCAATTCCTCGGCCACTTCGTCAGGAACATACGGCAGAAATGGACCGTCGACCCTCTCTTCACGATTAAGAGCGGAGACAAAAAGACATTCAATGGGTACATCACCCGCTTCTACAGCACCCTTCTCGAGGTCCCAGAACATCGGGATGAGACGGTCCCTCCTTAGCAGGCTTTTTACGGCCCCTCCCGCGCTAAGGATTGAAGCCCTCACGAAGAGGCAACCGAGAAGCTACCCTGCTCGGTTATCCCTGGCTGGTAGTTCCCTACCCCCACAACGCCAGGGATCGAAGCCCTCACCAAGAGGCATCCGAGCGGCTACCTTGCTCGGCTATCCCTGGCTGGTAGTTCACTACCCCATGACACTAGGGATCTAAGCCCTTGCCAAGAGGCAACTGAGCAGCTTCACTGCTCGGTCCATCCTTAGCAGGCCTCTTACGGTCCCTCCCACGCTAAGGATCGATGCTCTCACTAAGAGGCAACCGGGCTCGCCCTTGCTCGGTTATCCCTGGCTGGTAGTTCCCTACCCCCACAACGCCAGGGATTGAAGCCATCGTCAAGAGGCGACCGGGCAGCAACCCTGCTCGGTCCATCCTTAGCAGGCCTCTTGGGGCACCTCCCGCGCTAAGGATTGAAGCCCTCACCAAAAGGCAACCGGGCTCGCCCTTGCCTGGTTATCCCTGGCTAGTAGTTCCCTACCCCCACAACGCCAGGGATCAAAGCCCTCACCAAGAGGCATCCGAACTCGTCCTTGCTCGGTTATCCCTGGATGGTAGTCCCCTACCCCGCAACGCCAGGGATCGAAGCCCTCGCCAAGAGGTACCGGGCAGCAACCCTGCGCGGCCCGTCCTTAAGGATCCAAACCCTCGCCAAGAGGCACCGGGAAGTAACCCAGCTCGGCCGGTCTTTAGCAGGCCTATTACGGCCCCTCCCGCGCTAAGGATCAAAGCCCTCGCCAAGAGGCACCGGGCAGCAACCCTGCTCGGCCCGTCCTTAAGGATCTAAGCCCTCGCCAAGAGGCAACCGGGCCCTCCCTTGCTCGGTTATCCCTGGCTGGTAGTTTCCTACCCCACAACGCCAGGGATCGAAGCCCTCACCAAGAGGCAGCCGAGCGGCTACCCTGCTCGGCTATCCCTGGTTGGTAGTTCACTACCCCCACGACGCTAGGGATTTAAGCCCTCGCCAAGAGGCAACCGGGCTCGCCCTTGCTCGGTTATTCCTGGCTGGTAGTTCCCTACCCCACAACGCCAGGGATCGAAGCCCTCACCAAGAGGCAGCCGAGCGGCTACCCTGCTCGGCTATCCCTGGCTGGTAGTTCCCTACCCAACAACGCCAGGGATCGAAGCCCTCACCAAGAGGCAACCGGGCTCGCCAATGCTCGGTTATCCCTGGCGGGTAGTTCCTTACCACATAACGCCGGGGATCGAAGCCCTCACCAAGAGGAAGCCGAGCAGCTACCCTGCTCGGTTATCTCTGGCCGGTAGTTCCCTGCCCCACAACGCCAGGGATCTAAGCCCTCGCCAAGAGGCAACTAAGAAGCTACCCTGCTCGGTTATTCCGGGCTGGTAAGTTCACTTTCCCACGACGCCAGGGATCTAAGCCCTCACCAAGAGGCAACCGAGCAGCTACCCTGCTCGGTCCATCCTTAGCAGGCCACTTACGGCCCCTCCCATGCTAAGGATCGAAGCCCTCGCCAAGAGGCAACCGGGCTCGCCCTTGATCGGTTATCCCTGGCTGGTAGTTCCCTACCCCACAACGCCAGGGATCGAAGCCCTCACCAAGAGGCAACCGGGCTTGCCCTTGCTCGGTTATCCCTGGCTGGTAGTTCCCTACCCCACAACGCCAGGGATCGAAGCCCTCACCAAGAGGCAGCCGAGCGGCTACCCTGCTCGGCTATCCCTGGCTGGTAGTTCACTACCCCGTGACGCCAGGGATCTAAGCCCTTGCCAAGAGGCAACCGGGAAGCAACCCTGCTCGGTTCATCCTTAGCAGGCCTCTTACAGCCCCTCCCGTCCTAAGGATCGAAGCCCTCACCAAGAGGCAACCAGGCCTGCCCTTGCTCGGTTATCCCTGGCTGTTAGTCTCCTACCCCGCAACGCTAGGGATCGAAGCCCTCGAAAAGAGGCACCGGGAAGCAACCCTGCTCGGCCGGTCCTTAAGGATCCAAGTCCTCGCCAAGAGGCACCGGACAGTAACCCTGCTCGGCCTGTCCTTAGCAGGCCTCTTACAGCCCCTCCTGCGCTAAGGATCAAAGCCCTCGCCAAGAGGCACCGGGCAGCAACCCTGCTCGGCTCGTCCTTAAGGATCCAAGCCCTCGCCAAGAGGCAACCGGGCCTGCCCTTGCTCGGTTATCCCTGGCTGGTAGTTTCCTACCCCACAACGCCAGGGATCGAAGCCCTCACCAAGAGGCAACCGGGCTCTCCCTTGCTCGGTTATCCCTGGCTGGTAGTTCCCTACCCCACAACGCCAGGGATCGAAGCCCTCACCAAGAGGCAGCCGAACGGCTAACCTGCTCGGTTATCCCTGGCTTGTAGTTTACTACCCCACGACGTCAGGGATCTAAGCCCTCGCCAAGAGGCAACCGGGAAGCAACACTACTCGGTCCATCCTTAGCAGGCCTCTTACGGCCCCTCCCGCGCTAAGGATCGCAGCCATCACCAAGAGGCAACCGGGCTCGCCCTTGCGTGGTTATCCCTGGCTGGTAGTCCCCTACCCCGCAATGCCAGGGATCGAAGCCCTCGCCAAGAGGCGTCGGGAAGCAACCCTGCTCGGCCCGTCCTTAAGAATCCAAGCCCTCGCCAAGAGGCACCAGGCAGCATCACTGCTCGGCCCGTCCTTAGCAAGACTCTTACGGCCCCCTCCCGCGCTAAGGATCAAAGCCCTCGCTATGAGGCACCGGGCAGCAACCCTGCTCGACCCTTCCTTAAGGATCTAAGCCCTCGCTAAGAAGTAACCGGCCCCGCCCTTGCTCGGTTATCCCTGGCTGGTAGTTCACTACTCCACAATGCCAGGGATCTAAGCCCTCGCCAAGAGGCACCGGGCAGTAACCCTGTTCGGCCCGTCCTTAGTAGGCCTCTTACGGCCCCTCCTACGCTAAGGATCAAAGCCCTCACCAAGAGGCAACCGGGACCGCCTTTGCTCGGTTATCCCTGGCTGGTAGTTCCCTACCACACAACACCAGGGATCAAAGCCCTCGCCAAGAGGCACCGGGCAGCAACCCTGCTCGGCCCATCCTTAAGGATCAAAACCCTCGCCAAGAGGCACCGGGCGGTAACCCTGCTCAGCCCGTCCTTAGTAGGCCTCTTACGGCCCCTCCCACGCTAAGGATCAAAGCCCTCACCAAGAGGCAACCGGGCCCGCCCTTGCTCGGTTATCCCTGGCTGGTAGTTCCCTACCCCACAACGCCAGGGATCAAAGCCCTCACCAAGAGGCAACGGGAAGCAACCCTGCTCGGCTCGTCCTTAAGGATCAAAGCCCTAGCCAAAAGGCACCGGACAGTAACCCTGCTCAGCCCATCCTTAGTAGGCCTCTTACGGCCCTCCCGCGCTAACGATCAAAGCCCTTACCAAGGGGCAACCGGGCCCGCCCTTGCTCGGTTATCCCTGGCAGGTAGTTCCCTACCCTACAACGCCAGGGATCAAATCCCTCGCCAAGATGCACCGGGCGGTAACCCTGCTCGGCCCGTCCTTAGTAGGCCTCTTGCGGCCCCTCCCGCGCTAAAGATCAAAGCCCTCACAAAGAGGCAACCGGTGTTCTCCGCCGAAAGATGCGACCGGGACGTTGGGACGTCCGGTCTTGAATTCCGAGGGCATATGCTAATTGGTGCTATCCGTCCAACTCTCCGAAGATGCCAAGTTGATTTATGGCACCGTGTATCGAAGGTTTAGACGGATGCGGCCAATATAGCAGACTTCATCGGATTACCCCTCATTTGAGGGGTTTTTGATTGTGGGGACGCTCTTCCCTGTAGGCGCAAGCCTCTGCAGTTAATTACGCTACCACATCGCCGTAACCACTTTCTCCTTCTCCAGATGGTCACTTCGTGTCGTGGGTGTTTGTTTTGTTTTTGGTTGCCCGTGGATTGTATACGGAGACTAATTTATGTTGTCGCCCGTAGGGCGTGGATTAGTCCAAATCCGTATCTTCTTAGATTTGGGTTTGGGGTTGGGTTTAAGGTTACGTTAGTCTCATTTGAGACTAAGATCAACTTAAACATTTGTTAAGGATACGCCAGTCTAGTTTCAGACTAAGATCAACTTAATTGGATCGTTTAGATCCGACAAAAGAGCATTTGTGCTCTATTGTTTAGCTTAGGGACATTGCGGTCCATAATTAGTTTAAGGACATTACGGTCCATAATTAGTTTAAGGACATTACGGTCCATGGGTTTTAAAGGACCCCACAGTCCGAGGTTAAGGACATCATAGTCCATAGGTTTTAAAGGACCCCACAGTCCGAGGTTAAGGACATCATAGTCCATGGGTTTTAAAGGACCCCACAATCCAGTTTAAAGAAGTCATAGTCTATGAAATGTATGGTTGTCAGGACCCGTCACCTCTCTAAAGACGTTGAGGGATTACAACGACATATATCAGAGGGGTTCAGAGATTTACCCTTGAACCAATTTTGGTTGGTGATCGCACGCTTTTGGCGTGTCGGATGTTCAAAGTTCTAAAGTTATAACCGCGATCAGGACGGTGTCACTTTGCAGCTAGCCGGTTGAGCACGGGTCGATCCACAGGGAGATGGTTGTATGTCCGTTCGAGTTTTAGACGAGTCAATAAAGAATGTGTATATGTTTGTTCAAATCTAACCTATATGTTTTATATGCAAGTATAAAGTTGTTAAGAAAAAGATACGAAAGTGTAAGCTAAAGAAATCCGCACTCAAAACCTTTGAGCCGAGTCTTGACCAATTGAAGCTAGAGAATTCGGCAACAACGTGGATTAGGGTACTTAAGCACGGTATTCGTGGAATCCGGCTTATTGACCCTTGTCCGTCCGTTCTTGTCTCTTGCTTTCGCCTCCGGCCAAACCGAATGCAACCGGTCGCGGTTAGAAATCACCGTTACCTTGGTAGGGTAGGGTGCCTAACGGAGCGCTTGCGTAACGTTTGGGCGGAGTTCAAAGGAAAATAACGGGAAAAGGAAATGAGCAAAGAAACATTAACTTACAATATTGTATTTATTCTTAACAACAACATATTACAACCATTCACAAAACGAACCAAAAAGAGCAAAAGAAAAGATAAACAAAGAAAAGAAAAGATTACAAGCAAGTAATTAAAAGCGCATGGAATTTAAGTGCATGAAAGTAAATGAGCAAGAAATGAAACTAGGAACCATAGAACCCAAAACAAGACATGGGTTCAATAACCAAATCTTAAACTTGCAAGCTCAATTAAGAGGTTGCAAGATCAAGAAAAGGCAAAGAACTCATGGAGAATGAAGCACAAAAGAAAGAACATTACTGATTCCAAGATGATACAACCCCTTGAGATCAATGACCAAAGCTTAAACTTGCAAGCTTACTTAAGAGGTTGTAAGATCAAGTTAAGGTAGAGAGCTCAAGGGGGAAGCTAAGCAAAAGAATGATACAAAATAACCCTCATCTTCATTTAACATCCACTCAAAACCTCTCACAACAATTTCATGGAGGAAAGAATGAAGAAGAAGAAGAAGTATACTAAAAACTAACAAAAAGTGGGCATGAAAAGAACATCCATGGCTTGGCAAGATCTGGGCAATTTATAGGCAAGAAACAGAGAATCTAGGGCAATTTTTTGACACTATATGAATTGAACAAACAGCCCCTGAAAAGTTTTCAGCTGACGAGCCTATACGGCCGTGGTTCTGCGGCCTAAGCGCGCTTATGCCACGGAACCGCGGCCAAAAAGAGGAGTTAGGCCTTCTATTTTTGTCGGTATCCCTGGTTTTCTGTACTCTTCAGTGTGGTATATGTTGTTTCTCAGAATCTCTTCACAATATTTCCAGAATTTCAGCAGATCAAAAGGTGATGTGATGTGGATTTTTTGCCATGATTTTTCTTGAGATCCGCGTAGATATGTTGAATCTTGTGTTGACATTGAGCTTTGTGCATGAAAATGACATTGATTTGCCATTTTGTCCTTTAAACTAGTGTGCGGCAACATACGGATAGAGAGCGGAGACCCGTGTTTTATCTGTGGTTGGCAGTAATCCGGAATTTGTCGTGCTTTTCTATGAATTTCACTGTCTAGAGCTGAGAACCTGTATCCTGCAATTAACTAGCAAACACAGCTCAAGACTACCTACCTATAAACAAATGAGCGTAAGAATGGGCGGTATAAAATGCAATATTCTGGTATGAACAAATACTCCCAAACTTATCATTTGCTCATCCCGAGCAAAAGCCAATTATTCACAAAAAAGTCCTAACCTCACTTTCGCAGGGAATGCGATTGCACTGAGCGTGTGCAACAAGCCGTTAAACCTCTAGGGGTCCCTAGTTGGAGGAGTGTTGTCTCCTGAGGGTTTTCAGCGGATACTACCCACAAAATCCCGTCAAGCTAGTTCATAAGTTAACGTTGATTCTATTCCTACAATTTAGTACCTACGTTAGAAATTCTATAATCCTAAGTTAGAAATATTCAACCCTAATGCTTCACACCTCCTATCTATTTAACCTTAGATCCTATACGTTCCAAAAAAGTTTAAAAAGATGTTGGTTCTCCTGAGTTTTCCTTTTAAAGTGCGGCCTCAAATCAGGGATTTTTATCAACTTTACAGAAAACACAAGTCTTATTCTTTATTTCTGTCTTTTATCCAAACATCGATTGTATACCCCTACGTGTGTGTATATTTGCACCCCTACACTCAAGAATTCAATTCAAGCTATAATACCCTTGCCCTAATACCTAATACTACTTCTTTTCATTTAATGATGGACGGTGTTGCTCACACACTTTTCATGCGACTATTAATGCTTCTTGAGGCACTAACGGCCGATTACTGAATGTGTGAACTTTAAAGCGTAAATAGCAGTTTTCAGGTCTTGACTTTATTCTATTTTTCTTTTTCTTTTATTTTTTTTTCTTTTTCAAGACCGGATATATTTTTCAATAATGCTCTTTTGGTGTTTAGCTTTAAATACCGTTTTTTCTTTCATACTAGGTTTTCAGGCAAGAGTATTTCTAGGTATCCTCTACTATCCTAAGTTTCAAGGTACGTGTAAGTGCGGTTGTAGGGTATATACTTTCTAAATTCGAACTCAAGAAAATAAACTATTTTTTCAGACTTATCTTTCAGTAAAATATCAATACTTTCCCTTCATCTTGACTTAACTCAAGAACTGAACTCAAGATTACCTATTTCTCAAAAAAAAAACTATAAGGACGTATACTTACCAAAGTTAGACAGAATGAGGGTTATATTTAGGATTTTCAATTCCTAAGCCTAGAATTTAGTTATTTCTAACATATCAACTAAACTTTCAGAATAAAAATCTAAGTTACCCTATTAGCTAACTTGACGAAAAAGTTTTTATATTGTTTTGGAAAATTTTTGATTTTTGTGGGTTTTTAATAAGGTATGCAAATGCAAAATATACAAATGAATGTGAAGGAGGAAAGCTTACCGAGCACACCCCCAAACTTAAACTTGATTGTGCCCTCACTGTCAGGCTACACCAAGAGGGTCAAAATTGTCGGCGCTCCCTAAAAACAAATTATATACATAACAAAAAAGGAAAACAAGAAATATATACAAAATGGTTCCCCCCCGAACTTAAGTAAAACAGTGTTTCCACTGCTAAGCGTTGAAGTTCAGGATCGGGGGGGAAAGAGAATAGTATCAATCTATACAAGGCCTTACACAGACCAAAAGTTAACACCAACCATTCAAAGATTTTATCGTTATAAAGCGACGGTTGGTGAAAGAATGGAGTGTAAAGAAAAGAAATAAGAAACACGCGAGACCGTGTGGGGATAGAAGTGGCGTCCGGTCTCGGTGGAAGAGAAGAATGGCGGATGGGAGAAAGAAGTGGAATACGAACTTGAGGGTGGAAATGGAGCGAATAAATTAGCACAATTTGTGATGACCGATGTGTAAAAAGCGATTGTGCTAATCTATTAACCCGTCGAGAAATGGAGTCAAATCCCTCAAGATTCGTGAGAAACCATGGGTACGCCGAACTTGGTAAACCAGACATATGAAATGAAAGTGAGACGGTTTCTTGCAAGGTCGGAACGATGGAAAGGATGGAGGTAGGTGATTGAGGAAGATTATTGGTTAAAGGTTCAGGAGGGTGTACACAGTCAATGAAAGGAACATGATGAATTGGAAAATCCGACTCATCAATTAAAACTGGTTGATCCTAAAAAATATCCTCAAAATTCCCTTCAAAGTTAAGCACATCCATGCATTTATCCTCAAAATCCAGATGCATATGGGGTTCGGGAAAAACATTTAATGACTCGGGATGATGAATTGGAGAGAAAAACTCAGCCAAATCTATGGGTTCATCATCCAAAATATTCTCAGCGTCAATATCCCCAATCAAGTGAAAATCTATATTCTCAGACACCTCAACAAAAGCATGGATTTCAATCAATTTTGGATCTAAGATGGAGGTGTAGAGGTCAAAAGGTTTGGGATAGGTTTCACTCGAAAGGGACCCTTCACAATCGGGTAAATCAAACACTACAAAGTCACACAACTCACTAATCCTTCTATCTTTAATTGGTGAATCGTTTGGAACACTTGATAGACTTTCAGAACAGGAGTTGTGGGATTCAATTTGGGATGAGTAGGTTTGATTTGGAAGGGTGTACGACTCACTCTCTCCCCTCAAATTCACAGCCCGTCCTACCGCCTCATCATACATTGGAAAATGTGGAGCTAGTTGGAAACTAGCTACCGGGTAAGTAGGTTACACGAGGGCGGCCATGGACGCATTCAAATCCATCATCTGTTAGTACGACGCTACCCTAAAGTTTTCCAATGGCTGTTCCAGACCAGACATGGGTTGTGAAGGGGTTTCAGTAAAAGATTCAAAGTTGTTTTGGTACTGGAAACTCCCAAATGACGGTTCAGAAGCAATGTCTAGGGAAGGTGTAAAAGTCGGATAGGACTGGTAGGAATTGAATGGCTGGACAGGGGTAGGATCAACATTTGGATACGAAGGTGAATGGAATTGTTGATCCCAAGAATTTGAAGTGGCGAAAGGAGTGAAAGATCGGCTACGAGATTGTTCAATATGTTCAGCGATGGACAAAGGACGACTTGCAAAAGGGGTATCGACATAAGCGGGTGTGGGAGGTTGAAAAGGTTGATACAAAGTGGAATGCGGAGTGCAAGTGTTTGTCCTAGACGCTTATATGCGATCTTTCAGTGAAATTTTGGGCATGGAGGGGTCATTCAAAATTCGACCAAAGCAAGAACCGTAGGAAGTTATGTCCGGTTGTGGGTACCAAAGTTCGGCAAGAGTTTTTCTAAGTGGAGTATCCATGATATGAAGAGAAGAAGAAGGAAAGGAAGGGAAAAAGAATGTGGATTTATTTTATTTTATTTTTTTATTAAAAGAAAAAAAAAGTTTGTTTTTGGAGTTTTGAAATTGTTTGTTTGAAAGAATACGAAATTATGGGACTAAAATTTATACAAGCACAATCACAATCACAATATGCACAAACACACCTAGAGCTAGGGTCTTCAAAGTCCAACTAGACCGCTCCTAGACTTCCAAGCGACAAGTTGCAGGATAACTCTCGAATCGCCTCTTCACTGCCAATTGTGGCCAGGTAAGCACAAGTGGGGTAAGGAGGGTTCCGCTCACGAATCACCGTGAGACGGGCCTTTTAAAATTACCTCCTCACTTATCTAGCCTAGGCACCACAAAGTCAAGTTTAGATAAACGACCGATTCCCCGCAACCTTCACTTGTCCTAAATGAGCGCGACATGTCCTTATAGGTTTGGTCTAGATATTTTTTATTAGCTCAGGGTAATGCGTATGCACTTAGTGATTTGTGGGGTCTTAGGAAGGGTAATAAAATCCACAGCCAATCTGAATCGGTGTTATACCCCCTTAATGTCCGTATTAATATATGCAAAGCGGTAAACAAACAAAATCTAAAACAACAAAAATTTATTTGGCGGCTGTGCAATTCTGTGCAAAGATACCTGCAGAAAATACAGTATAGTGGAATTCAGAGAGGGAACTAGAGTAAAGAGAAAGGGCAGAAAAAAAATTTGGCTCTGAAGCCACAAGAGGACCGCGGAACCGCTGCGGAAGCCACACTTTGACCGCGGTTCCGCATTCAAATTGATGAGTTGGGGCTTGAAACCTTGGTCAATACACGTGCCCTTCTCTGTACACCCTAATAAAAACCTCTGTTTCTTGATTGGATTACTGTACTTGCTCTAGATTAGCCTGCACACTTGCACACAAAAATTATCAAAAATAACAAAAAGATTTTATTTTATATTTATATTTATAATTTTATATATATACAAAAAGAATATTAACCCGAATAACAAGAAAGAAAATACGTTACCGTCTCCCCGGCAACGGCGCTATTTGATCGGACGCTTTTGGCGTGTCGGATGTTCAAAGATCTAAAGTTATAACCGCGATCAGGACGGTGTCGCTTTGCAGCTAGCCGGTTGAGCACGGGTCGATCCACAGGAAGATGGTTGTATGTCCGTTCGAGTTTTAGACGAGTCAATAAAGAATTTGTATATGTTTTTTTCAAATCTAACCTATGTGTTTTATATGCAAGTGTAAAGTTGTTAAGAAAAAGATACGAAAGTGTAAGCTAAAGAAATCCGCACTTAAAAGCTTTGAGCCGAGTCTTGACCAATTGAAGCTAGAGCAATCGGCAACAACGTGGATTAGGGTACTTAAGCACGGTATTCATGGAATCCGGCTTATTGACCCTTGTCCGTCCGTTCTTGTCTCTTGCTTTCACCTCTGGCCAAACCGAACGCAACCGGTCGCGGTTAGGAATCACCGTTACCTTGGTAGGGTAGGGTGCCTAACGGAGCGCTTGTGTAACGTTTGGACGGAGTTCAAAGGAAAATAACGGGAAAAGGAAATGAGCAAAGAAACATTAACTTACAATATTGTATTTATTCTTAACAACAACATATTACAACCATTCACAAAACGAACCAAAAAGAGCAAAAGAAAAGATAAACAAAGAAAAGAAAAGATTACAAGCAAGTAATTAAAAGTGCATGGAATTTGAGTGCAAGAAAGTAAATGAGCAAGAAATGAAACTAAGAACCATAGAACCCAAAACAAGACATGGGTTCAATAACCAAATCTTAAACTTGCAAGCTCAATTAAGAGGTTGCAAGATCAGAAAAGGCAAATAACTCATGGAGAATGAAGCACAAAAGAGAGAACATTATTAATTCCAAAATGATACAACCCCTTGAGATCAATGACCAAAGCTTAAACTTGCAAGCTCACTTAAGAGGTTGTAAGATCAAGTTAAGATAGAGAACTCAAGGGGGAAGCTAAGCAAAAGAATGATACAAAATAACCCGCATTTTCATTTAACATCCACTCAAAAGCTCTCACAACAATTTCATGGAGGAAAGAATGAAGAAGAAAAAGGAGTAAACTAAAAACTAACAAAAAGTGGGCATGAAAAGATCATCCATGGCTTGGCAAGTTCTGGGCAATTTATAGGCAGGAAACAGAGAACCCAGGGCAACATTCTGACACTATATGAATTGACCAAACAGCTCCTGAAAAGTTTTCAACTGACGAGCCTATACGGCCGCGGTTCCACGGCCTAAGCGCGCTTATGCCGTGGAACCGCAGCCATAAAGAGGAGTTAGGCCTTCTATTTTTGTCGGTATCCCTGGTTTTCTGTACTCTTCAGTGTGGTATATGTTGTTTCTCAGAATCTCTTCACAATATTTCCAAAATTTCAGCAAATCAAAAGGTGATGTGATGTGGATCTTTTGCCATGCTTTTTCTTGAGCTCCGCGTAGATATGTTGGATCTTGTGTTGACATTGAGTTTTGTGCATGAAAATGACATTGATTTGCCATTTTGTCCCTTAAACTAGTGTGCGGCAACATACGGATAGAGAGCGGAGACCCGTGTTTTATCTGTGGTTGGTAGTAATCCGGAATTTGTCGTGCTTTTCCATGAATTTCACTGTTTAGAGCTGAGAACCTGTATCCTGCAATTAACTAGCAAACACAGCTCAAGAGTACCTACCTATAAACAAATGAGCGTAAGAATGGGCGGTATAAAATGCAATATTCTGGTATAAACAAATACTCCCAAACTTTTCATTTGCTCGTCCCGAGCAAAAGCCAATTATTCACAAAAAAGTCCTAACCTCACTTTCGCAGGGAACGCGATTGCACTGAGCGTGTGCAACAAGCCGTTAAAGCTCTAGGTGTACCTAGTAGGAGGAGTGTTGTCTCCTGATGGTTTTCAGCGGATACTACCCACAAAATCCCGTCAAGCTAGTTCATAAGTTAACATTGATTCTACTCCTGCAATTTAGTATCTACGTTAGAAATTCTATAATCCTAAGTTAGAAATATTCAACCCTAATGCTTCACACCTCCTATCTATTTAACATTAGATCCTATACATTCCAAAAAAGTTTAGAAAGATGTTGGTTCTCCTGAGTTTTCCTTCTAAAGTGCGGCCTCAAATCAGGGATTTTTATCAACTTTACAGAAAACACAAGTCTTATTCTTTATTTCTGTCTTTTATCCAAACATCGATTGTATACCCCTACGTGTGTGTATATTTGCACCCCTACACTCAAGAATTCAATTCAAGCTATAATACCCTTGCCCTAATACCTAATACTACTTCTTTTCATTTAATGATGGACGGTGTTGCTCACACACTTTTCATGCGACTATTAATGCTTCTTGAGGCACTAACGGCCGATTACTGAATGTGTGAACTTTAAAGCGTAAATAGCAGTTTTCAGGTCTTGACTTTATTCTATTTTTCTTTTCCTTTTATTTTCTTTTATTTTTTCTTTTTCAAGACCGGATATATTTTTCAATAATGCTCTTTTTGTGTTTAGCTTTAAATACCGTTTTTTCTTTCATACTAGGTTTTCAGGCAAGAGTATTTCTAGGTATCCTCTACTATCCCAAGATTCAAGGTGCGTGTAAGTGCAGTTGCAGGGTATATATTTTCTAAATTTGATCTCAAGAAAAGAAACTATTTTTTCAGACTTATCTTTCAGTAAAATATCAATACTTTCCCTTCATCTTGACTTAACTCAAGAACTGAACTCAAGATTACCTATTTCTCAAAAAAAAAACTATAAGGATGTATACTTACCAAAGTTAGACAGAATGAGGGTTATTTTTAGGATTTTCAATTCCTAAGCCTAGAATTTAGTTATTTCTAACATATCAACTAAACTTTCAGAATAAAAATCTAAGTTACCCTATTAGCTAACTTGACGACAAAGTTTTTATATTTTTTAAGAAAATTTTCGATTTTTGTGGGTTTTTTATAAGGTATGCAAATGCAAAATATACAAATGAATGTGAAGGAGGAAAGCTTACCGAGCACACCCCCAAACTTAAACTTGATAGTGCCCTCACTGTCAGGCTACACCAAGAGGGTCAAAATTATCGGCGCTCCCTAAAAACAAATTATATACATAACAAAAAAGGAAAACAAGAAATATATACAAAATGGTTCCCCCCCAAACTTAAGTAAAACAGTGTTTCCACTGTTAAGCGTTGAAGTTCAGGATCAGGGGGGAAAGAGAATAGTATCAATCTATACAAGGCCTTACACAGACCAAAAGTTAACACCAACCATTCAAAGATTTTATCGTTATAAAGCGACGGTTGGTGAAAGAATGGAGTGTAGAGAAAAGAAATAAGAAACACGCGAGACCGTGTAGGGATAGAAGTGGTGTCCGGTCTCGGTGGAAGAGAAGAATGGTGGATGGAAGAAAGAAGTGGAATACGAACTTAAGGGTGGAAATGGAGCAAATAAATTAGCACAATTTGTGATGACCCATGTGTAAAAAGCGATTGTGCTAATCTATTAACCCGTCGAGAAATGGAGTCAAATCCCTCAAGATTCGTGAGAAACCATGGGTACGTCGAACTTGGTAAACCAGAAATATGAAATGAAAGTGAGACGGTTTCTTGCAAGGTCGGAACGATGGAAAGGATGGAGGTAGGTGATTGAGAAAGGTTATCAGTTAAAGGTTCAGGAGGGTGTACACAGTCAATGAAAGGAACATGATGAATTGGAAAATCCGACTCATCAATTAAAACTGGTTCATCCTCAAAAATATCCTCAAAATTCTCCTCAAAGTTAAGCACATCCATGCATTTATCCTTAAAATCCAGATGCATATGGGGTTCGGGAAAAACATTTAATGACTCGGGATGATGAATTGGAGAGAAAAACTCAGCCAAATCTATGGGTTCATCATCCAAAATATTCCCAGCGTCAATATCCTCAATCAAGTGAAAATCTATATTCTCATACACCTCAACAAAAGCATGGATTTCAATCAATTTTGGTTCTAAGATGGAGGTGTAGAGGTCAAAAGGTTTGGGATAGGTTTCACTCGAAAGGGACCTTTCACAATCGGGTAAATCAAACACTACAAAGTCACACAACTCACTAATCCTTCTATCTTTAATTGGTGAATCGTTTGGAACACTTGATAGACTTTCAGAACAGGAGTTGTGGGATTCAATTTGGGATGGGTAGGTTTGATTTGGAAGGGTGTACGACTCACTCTCTCCACTCAAATTCACAGCCCGTCCTACCGCCTCATCATACATTGGAAAATGTGGAGCTAGTTGGAAACTAGCTACCGGGTAAGTAGGTTACACGAGGGCGGCCATGGACGCATTCAAATCCATCATCTGTTAGTACGATGCTACCCTAAAGTCTTCCAATGACTGTTCCAGACCATACATGGGTTGTGAAGGAGTTTCAGTAAAAGATTCAAAGTTGTTTTGGTACTGGAAACTCCCAAATGACGGTTCAGAAGCAATGTCTAGGGAAGGTGTAAAAGTCGGGTAGGAATGGTAGGAATTGAATGGCTGGACAGGGATAGGATCAACATTTGGATACGATTGTGAATGAAATTGTTGATCCCAAGAATTTGAAGTGGTGAAAGGAGTGAAAGATCGGCTACGAGATTGTTCAATATGTTCAGCGATGGACAAAGGACGACTTGCAAAAGGGGTATCGACATAAGCGGGTGTGGGAGGTTGAAAAGGTTGATACAAAGTGGAATGCGGAGTGCAAGTGTTTGTCCTAGACGCTTCTATGCGATCTTTCAGTGAAATTTTGGGCATGGAGGGGTCGTTCGAAATTCGACCAAAGCAAGAACCGTAGGAAGTTATGTCCGGTTGTGGGTACCAAAGTTCGGCAAGAGTTTTTCTAGGTGGAGTACCCATGATATGAAGAGAAGAAGAAGGAAATGAAGGGAAAAAGAATGTGGATTTATTTTATTTTATTTTTTTATTAAAAGAAAAAAAGGTTTGTTTTTGGAGTTTTGAAATTGTTTGTCTGAAAGAATACGAAATTATGGGACTAAGATTTATACAAGCACAATCACAATCATAATATGCACAAACACACCGAGAGCTAGGGTCTTCAAAGTCCAACTAGACCGCTCCTAGACTTCCAAGCAACAAGTTGCAGGATAACACTCGAATTGCCTCTTCACTGCCAATTGTGGCCAGGTAAGCACAAGTGAGGTAAGGAGGGTTCCGCTTACGAATCACCGTGAGACGGGCCTTTTAAAATTATCTCCTCACTTGTCTAGCCTAGGCACCACAAAGTCAAGTTTAGATAAACGACCGATTCCCCGCAACCTTCACTTGTCCTAAATGAGCGCGACATGTCCTTATAGGTTTGGTCTAGATATTTTTTATTAGCTCAAGGTAATGCGTATGCACTAAGTGATTTGTGGGGTCTTAGGAAGGGTGATGAAATCCCTATCCAATCTGAATTGGTGTTATAGCCCCTTAATGTCCGTATTAATATATGCAAAGCCGTAAACAAACAAAATCTAAAACAACAAAAATTTATTTGGCGGCTGTGCAATTCTGTGCAAAGATACCTGCAGAAAATACAGTATAGTGGAATTCAGAGAGGGAACTAGAGGAAAGAGAAAGGGCAGAAAAAATATTTGGCTCTGAAGCCATAAGAGGACCGCGGAACCGCCGCGCAAGCCACACTTTGACCGCGGTTCCGCGGTCAAATTGATGAGTTGGGGCTTGAAACCTTGGTCAATACACGTGCCCTTCTCTGTACACCCTAATAAAAACCTTTGTTTCTTGATTGGATTACTGTACTTGCTCCAGATTAGCCTGCACACTTGCACACAAAAATTATCAAAAATAACAAAACGATTTTATTTTATATTTATATTTATATTTATAATTTTATATATATACAAAAAGAATATTAAACCTAATAATAAGAAAGAAAATACGTTACCGTCTTCCCGGCAACGGCGCTATTTGATCGCACGCTTTTGGCGTGTCGGATGTTCAAAGTTCTAAAGTTATAATCGCGATCAGGACGGTGTCGCTTTGCAGCTAGCCGGTTGAGCACGGGTCGATCTACAGGGAGATGGTTGTATGCCCGTTCGAGTTTTAGACGAGTCAATAAAGAATGTGTATATGTTTGTTCAAATCTAACCTATGTGTTTTATATGCAAGTATAAAGTTGTTAAGAAAAAGATACGAAAGTGTAAGCTAAAAAAATCCGCACTCAAAACCTTTGAGCCGAGTCTTGACCAATTAAAGCTAGAGCAATCGGCAACAACGTGGATTAGGGTACTTAAGCACGGTATTCATGGAATCCGGCTTATTGACCCTTGTCCGTCCGTTCTTGTCTCTTGCTTTCGCCTCCGGCCAAACCGAACGCAACCGGTCGCGGTTAGGAATCACCGTTACCTTGGTAGGGTAGGGTGCCTAACGGAGCGCTTACGTAACGTTTGGGCGGAGTTTAAAGGAAAATAGCGGGAAAAGGAAATGAGCAAAGAAACATTAACTTACAATATTGTATTTATTCTTAACAACAATATATTACAACCATTCACAAAACGAACCAAAAAGAGCAAAAGAAAAGATAAACAAAGAAAAGAAAAGATTATAAGCAAGTAATTAAAAGTGCATGGAATTTAAGTGCATGAAAGTAAATGAGCAAGAAATGAAATTAGGAACCATAGAACCCAAAACAAGACATAGGTTCAATAACCAAATCTTAAACTTGCAAGCTCAATTAAGAGGTTGCCAGATCAAGAAAAGGCAAAGAACTCATGGAGAATGAAGCACAAAAGAGAGAACATTACTGATTCCAAAATGATACAACCCCTTGAGATCAATGACCAAAGCTTAAACTTGCAAGCTCACTTAAGAAGTTGTAAGATCAAGTTAAGGTAGAGAGCTCAAGGGGGAAGCTAAGCAAAAGAATGATACAAAATAACCCTCATCTTCATTTAACATCCACTCAAAAGCTCTCACAACAATTTCATGAAGGAAAGAATGAAGAAGAAGAAGAAGTAAAATAAAAACTAACAAAAAGTGGGTATGAAAAGAACATCCATGGCTTGGCAAGTTCTGGGCAATTTATAGGCAGGAAACAGAAAACCTAGGGCAACATTCTGACACTATATGAATTGACCAAACAGCTCCTGAAAAGTTTTCAACTGACGAGCCCATACGGCCGCGGTTCCGCAGCCTAAGCGCGCTTATGCCGCGGAACCGCGGCAATAAAGAGGAGTTAGGCCTTGTATTTTTGTCCGTATCCCTGGTTTTCTGTACTCTTCAGTTTGGTATATGTTGTTTCTCAGAATCTCTTCACAATATTTCCAGAATTTCAGCAAATCAAAAGGTGATGTGATGTGGATCTTTTGCCATGATTTTTCTTGAGCTCCGCGTAGATATGTTGGATCTTGTGTTGACATTGAGCTTTGTGCATGAAAATGACATTGATTTGCCATTTTGTCCCTTAAACTGGTGTGCGGCAACATACGGACAGAGAGCGGAGACCCGTGTTTTATCTGTGGTTGGCAGTAATCCGGAATTTGTCATGCTTTTCCATGAATTTCACTGTTTACAGCTGAGAACCTGTATCCTGCAATTAACTAGCAAACACGGCTCAAGAGTACCTACATATAAACAAATGAGCGTAAGAATGGGCGGTATAAAATGCAATATTCTGGTATGAACAGTTGGGATCTGTAGTCCAATTTGGGACTAAGATCAAGAATTTATGAGCATATGGGCTCAATTAATCTGAGTTGAGGACTTATGGCCAGTCTTGGGCTAAGTCCAATCAAGTTAAAATGTTTAACATTTATTTTAGACTGTTGAGTCTTTATCTGGGCTTGGCCCTGACAGTGTTTTTGTCTTTTACTAAATGCTGAGCATTCCTTATAGCCTTAGGCTTATTAAAGAACAATTTATGTTCTATCAGCGCAGCACGTGGCGCGCTTGGCGCTTTGCGCCAGTCAAAGAGCGCAGTGCGCTTCTGCCAAGTAGCGCACACGTGAGGGACACGTGTCACGCTTGGCGCTAAGCGCCAGACGTTGGGCGCAGTGCGCTATGTTGGGAGCGCAGAGCGCTAGTTTATGAGCGCATTGCGCTATTAGTTCAGTGGCGCACACGTGAGTGACACGTGGTGCGCTTGGCGCTGAGCGCCAGCCCATGAGCGCAGTGTGCTATTTCAAGTGCGCAAAGCGCTAACTGTTAAGTGGCGTACACGTGAGGGACACGTGGCGCGCTTGGCGCTGAGCGCCAGTCCAAGAGCGCAGAAGCGCATT
Organism: Agapanthus africanus; assembly: GCA_030015575.1. Lineage (NCBI taxonomy): Eukaryota > Viridiplantae > Streptophyta > Magnoliopsida > Asparagales > Amaryllidaceae > Agapanthus > Agapanthus africanus. The sequence continues at coordinate 152,875,452 of JASDDO010000028.1, read as the reverse complement.
TGATCAATTTTATGATCTGGGAAATAACTTCTCCCTTAGAAGAGACTTTGTCTCAAGCTCCTAAGAACAAAAGTTCTTACTTTATAGGAGATTCTTCAATCTCTTGTATTGATGAAAGGCTTTGCCTTTATGGATCTATGATCCTTAAGAGAATTGAATTATTGTCTCTCCCTTTATTTTATAATGAGATGTTCATGATCTCTTTTTGTAAAAGACAATTTGTCTTATAGATCTATGATCTGTGAGAAGAATTATTTTCTTCTTTTTAATTTTATGATGAGATCTTTTGATCTTTTTGTAAAAGATCTTGGTGTTTGTAGATCTATGATCTGTAAAGAAGTAAGTTCTTCTTCTTTTTTAATTATGAGATGATTTCATCTCTCTGTTCTTTTACCTTGAAGAAAAGAAGTTCTTCTATTAAGAGCTTGGCTCTTCTTTCTGAGCTTCTCTCAAAGCTTTATGGGGGAGTTTCTCTTTATGCTTCTGTATATCCCCTTCTGTATGAGACTTGAAGTCTAGGGGCCTTTTTATAGGGCAAGCTGATCAGTTCAATCAGTTAAGGAGATCTTTTCTCCAATTGATTTGGGGAATTTCCCATCGTTGGATCTTTGATCCAAGAGCTTCTGATTTACAGAAGGAAATCTTCTTGTTTTTAGCAAAGATTGGGAAATCTTTCCATACAGAATTTACTCTGTACCTTTGGTGATTTTTAATCACCATTGGATCATTGATCCAACGGTGCTCTGATTTACAGAGCACAATTTTGTTGTTTGGAAAGATTTTGTGAAATTTTTCCTTAACAGAATTTAATTCTAGTTAATTAATGATTCATCATTATTATTGGATCTTTGATATGACGGTGGGGAGCTTTTAGTTCCAGCGCTAGCGCACCCATGCTTTGCACGTGGTGCGCTGCTTAGGGTGCAGCGCACTCAGCGCTAGCGCACACGTGCTTTACACATGGTGCGCTGCCTAAGTGCATCGCTCTTGGCGCTAGCGCACACGTGCTTTGCACGTGGTGCGCTGCCTAAGTGCAGCGCTCTTGGCGCTAGCGCACACGTGCTTTGCACGTGGTGCGCTGCCTAGGGCGCAGCGCACTTGGTGCTGCTTCTGAAGCGTTGCTTCATTTCAAAATTTGAATTTTGAACAGAGCTTTGGTCTGATTGGGGGAAACAACTGGGCCTGCCCTTGCTCGGTTATCTCTGGATAGTAGTTCCCTACCCCCACAATGCCAGGGATCAAAGCCCTCGCCAAGAGGCACCGGGTAACAACCCTGCTCGGCCCGTCCTTAAGGATCAAAGCCCTCGCCAAAAGGCACCGGGCAGATTCACTGCTTGGTCCATCCTTAGCAGGCCTCGTACGGCCCCTCCCATGCTAAGGATCAAATCCCTCACCAAGAGGCAACTGGGCCTGCCCCTACTCGGTTATCCATGTATGGTAGCTCCCTACCCCACAACGCCAGAGATCGAAGCCCTCGCCAAGAGGCAACCGGGCCCGCCCTCACTTGGTTATCTCTGGCCGGTAGTTCCTTACCCCACAACGCCAGGGATCGAAGCCCTCGCCAAGAGGCACCGGGAAGCACCCATGCTCGGCCCTTCCTTAGCACGCCTCTCTGTGCCTCCCACGCTAAGGAATAAAGCCCTCAACAAGAGGCATCCGTTCTATCTACGTCTGAGCGATCTCCACCTCGACTTCGGGGCCATGGGGATACCGTATTCCCTCCGGTCTTTGCCCACTTGGCAAATGATCAAATTCAACTCGACGTATGATCGCTAGACGAAAGACGGGCACAACACGAAGGCAGTACTGTGCAAACACAAGTGTTTACCGATAAAGCAAAATACGCGCGCAAATACTACTGCAAAAAGAATTTATTCACAAAGTCAAAAGTCTTTACAAGGGTATTGTGGGCTCCCCAGCCTTACCAAATCGCCCGGAGGCTTACAAAAAGAGAGAGAAGGAGGAAAAACCAAAAAGTTCAGGCCGCAAGCCTCGCTTAGACCTCACCTCCCTCATCACCATCTGCCGGAGGCATGACCACCGAAAGTGGAACCCGAGCACGGTGCTCACCGTCGACAAACTCCAGAAACTGCTCTTTGACGGCATCAAGAGCTTTGTGCCATGCAATGGCAGAGGCCTCGCCGAGGTCGACGTAAAACTGGTCTGACCCCTTGTATTCGGCCACCGCCTTTCGAGCTTGAACCTCGGCAACCTCCGCCGCCTGAAGAGCAGCCTCGTCATCCCTCCTGCTGGTAACCCTCGCCCTCTTCCCTACTGCATAAAGATCGGCCAGATCCGCCAACTTAGCCTCAATGGCTCGGTGGGGCTCACTTAGACGGTGATAGGACCCCCGACACTTTGAGACGGTGAGCTCCACGTCAGCCGATCGGGCTTCGAGGACGACCATCCTCTCCCTCTCCAGACGCATCTCGAGCCGCAGATCCTCGGCCTCCGAGGAGGATTCCCCCGCCCTCTCATAGAAGGGGTAATCTACTCGGTCTCCATGCGAGCAACGAGGGCGCAGTGCTGAAGAATCTGATGAAAAACAGCAGAAAGACTTAGAGACGCTTGAACTAAGCAAAGGGCGCTCAAAGTAGCACATAGGGGAGTACGTACCTGCACCGCCTCCTGGGCTATAGCCGCCACTTGCGCCTTCAAGGTCCCCGGCGGAATCTTGCCTCCGGACGATTCTTCCATATCAGCGAGCAGGCTGGCGGCAACGGAAAGCCCGGACGGGACCACGAAACAGGCGTCCCCCTACTGCATAGGAATCCCCTCAGGAATCTCAGTCGGTGGTGCGCGAGAGACCGTCTTCTTCCTCTTAAGAGGAACCACGTCTTCTTCCTCTTAAGAGGAACCATGTCTTCTTCCTCTTTCGCTTCCCTCGTCCAGGGTTCGGGAATCTACGAGCGCCTCTAGCCGCCGCCGCGGCAATCATCGGGGGCTCAGGTCGAAGTAAATGGCCTCTCCGCCGACGATTCCTCTGGCGCGGAGCTCGGGTCAGCCCGAGGCATGGCCACGACCCCGGTTCTCTTCTGGGATAGCGCACCGAGGGCAGCAAGAATTCTGGATCGGTCCATTTGATATGCCAAGGAGGGAAACATGCTCGACTCAGAAGAAGAAGAAACAGAAGAAGAGGAAGAGGAAGCTCCAGAAGACTCCCTAGAATCTACCCGGACGACATCTATAGACTCCTCAGAAGAAGACATCTAACCTGATGGAGAGGAGTCCTCGGACGAGAAAACGTAGAGTTCCAACCTAAAAAGGAGAGGGCCGAGCTAACAAGACTCTGGACGAGGAAATTATGAAGAGGTATGGGCCCTAATGCGGACCCACCCCTACTTATAACTGCTGGCATACGCATCCAACGGCGACAGTCATCTCCTGCCAAAACGACTCATAGTATTCAATGGCTACCATCGCTCCACCTGTCGCACGGGCATTGGTCGTACCCTAACAGACGTCGGAAATCTGGGACCTGTCGCGTCATCCAACCAACGCCAGACACGTGGGTTGTCGCTTCGGTGGACGCACGCACGATCCGGCACTTCCTCTTTAATGCAAAATCTGGCCCCTGATCCACTGACGTCATCAAGAAAATACAGCAGATTGCCCGGGAGAACACGCCCCGGCGATATCTTCGAAAATGAGCTCACCTCGAATGACCTGGCAGACCACTCTCGACCCGACCCGTGAGTGGGTCGGGACGAGAGTGGGGGGCTAATGATGAGGCTCAATATCGGTGATCTCCCAGATCGTGACACGTGGCAGATGACGTGTCTCGAAGCTTACAAGAGAGGACCTACAGTGGCCGACCAGACCACTCCTATGCCCGTCCTACAAACAACCGTTGGCTCACCTCCGAGCCCCCTGCACAATCGGCCTCCTTGGCCTTCTCAGCTTGTCTCCGGGCTACCGTAGAACCAAGATACTCGGCCCCCCTGCTTGTCCCCGAACCTCCCGCCGAGCTCACCTTCCTCGGTCCCATCGACCGACCAACGGCGCCGACCGCAGGCGCATCCGTGAATCTCGCCATGCGCGAGATATCCGGGGGCCACGTCCCGCGTTCCACGCCATCACGATCCCCCATTAACGAGCCTGTCTCCTCATTAATACGGGATCCCGCCTATCACGCGGGCGTGACGTCGGGAGCGTAACGGCCGGCATGATTCTCTCACCTGCCTGTCTGCTGCCACCACTATATAAACCCCTCCTTCAGATGGTTCAAGTAAGTCATTTTCTCCTCACTGGGCCGTTACTCTGCTCAAATATCCGGTCTAACTTGATCGTCGGAGGGTCCTCGGTGGTACAACCACCCCGGGACTTCCCTGCAGGTAGCTCGGCCTCAACCACCTCAAACCCATTGAGATCCACACGCTTCAGGAGTCAACCTCCAACCTAATATCAGCTGTCCATCGTCGCCAACAGCAGATCTACGGAAATGTAACATCTTGACGTGATTCGACATCCGTCAGATTCCAATCGTCGGAAAACACGACGGAGGGCGTGTTTTTTCGACGCCATAGGAGGAAATTCTCTCCTATGGCCTCTTTCCTCCATTATTCATCGGAATCTATTATCTACATCGTTATCATCTAAGATGTGGGTACGCCAAATTTCATATGATTCTACAACTTTTCACCGTTGATTTAGCAATGTAAAAAGTTCTATATGTCAAATGTTAGAAGGCGCCGACTCTTTAATTCACTAATATGATATAACTCAATTGGCTACTTTGGAGAGGAAGAGATTATATAGGAAGATAGTAATTTCGGATTTGTATAGAAGAGGCAAAAACTTAAGAAATTTAAGAAAGAAAGACTTAATCCATTTTGTAACCTTTTCCCTCCAAAAATTCGCAATTCATGATCTATAATTTGAGAGAATAATTAATATTTTTCGAAATGCAACAAAACATGCAATATTATTTACCCATGCATATTATATAAAAGTTGATCACCTTATTAATTATGGGCGGTAGACAGGACATCTCATTCCAATGTTTTAGCTGATATATTAATTAACCATTTCTTGAGCCAAGACGTTTAATTTAGGACATAAAAGAAAAATCCACTTGCCCACTTGTTATCAATAATTGAATTAATCGAGTCATTGAATTAATCGAGTCTGAATCATACATATATAACATATACTAGGATTTAAAGAACGTGTGGGTTTTCCAACTGTATCCATCTCGTAGCTGGTAAAATGCAAATGATATGGTTTTCAACAAAGCACTCAACAGCCCAAATTGAAGGTGGTTTGGTTGGAGCTCCAGCAAGCGCATAGAAATACAAAAAAAAAACATGTGTTTCCGTTGTAGTAGTTATCGCTCTAATATGTAGTTGGAACAACAATTCGAGTTAGAAATCGTTTAGTTGCAACTACGTTTAAACTGAATACTTTTGCAACTACATGCATTCGAAACATGAAAATAAAGGGGAAAATAGTTAATTATTGTGTTGCAAACATATTCGACCAAACACACACACACACACACACACACACACACATATATATATATATATATATATATATATATATATTACAAAATATATAGTTAGAACCATATTTCTGCCGAACAAAGAAATGGTTTTGCAACAACTATAGTCAATTCTAGATGTGGTTGTAAATGCAATGATTTACTAATTACAAACAACCATAGGCACGACCAGATAATCAATGGGGGATAAAGGCTATGGAACTCCTTTGCTATTTCAAGGAACCACTTTCAAAGTTGTTGCCGGGTTGTAATGGTATAATTGATGTGGTAAATATTATACAAATGCTTGTAAGGTTATTGGTTTATATTATTGTTTAAACTCAGTAAATATTGTATAAAACAAAATGAAAATGATTTTTAAATTTATTTAGAGAAAACAAACGGGGAGACGGTTTCAAACAATAGTAACGGCCAACCCTAACTTCTATTGGGGGGATGGTCAAAATCGCCACCCAAATAAAATTAAGCCGGGTACGGTGAAGACTGTCCCCCGCTTTATTGTAGGACGGCCGTAACTGCATGTCCCCTGCTTCCGGGGGACCTGACCTATTTGGTCGGTCGCCTACAACTGTTGTTTGAATCAATTTGAATAATATTTTTATTTTGCCAATATCATTTGTAACTCTCTTTTTTCTTAATTTATTTATATAGCTTCTGCATTATACAATGTATTTCATCCACATTAACTAAAATTTCTTGGTCGAGCTCTAATGACATAATTAAAACTTTAAAATTGTAATGATAGGTGACGAGAAGGATTTGAATGATTAATGAAGAGTAAATAATTCATAATTAAAGAATAATAGCCTACTTTTGAGACGCAACAATAGGCTGTTTGGCTTCTTATTTTCTTGGTTTTTTTTTGAAATAGGATGAATTTTACTTAAAATTATTAAAATAGGGGGGTTAGAATTTAAATTGTAAAAATAGGACGGTTTCTCGTCCCCGCCTCCTCCCCACCCCCACCCCCTCCCCCTCCCCCTCCCCCCCATATAATAACAGAGTGGGCGGGTTCCCGGAACCCGCCCTCTCTATGCTTATCTCTATATTTATATAGGGGGCGGGTTTCCAGAACCCGCCCCCTATATAAATATAGAATTTTAAATTAAAATTATTTTAAAATTTTGTAAAAATAAATATACGTAATTTTTTTTAATAAAATAATAATATTTTATTATATGAATGTGGTGTACAAAATGAATCCGTCAAATTTACAATACAAAAAATCCTATCTGTTTGTAAAATTTAAATTCTATCTCGACGGTCAAATTTATAATAACAAAATTAATCCGTCAAATTTATAATACAAAAAAATCTTCCGGTGCACTTGTCACGATCTCGAAGGTCCCGCCCCTGATGACTGTCCTGGACATCTGGTCCTATAATGGCCTGGTTGTTTGCATAGACTACATCTGGCGTATCTTTGCTGAGGATCAGCATCCATTGTCATTCGATCTCGACGCATTTTAGGTCTTCCGGGCCCTATATTTTTTTCCGGCGGTAATACAGTCGGTGTTTGTCTGTTCCCAGTATAATAGTACCAATAGCGACTGTCCGGTATAGGATGAAATTTTGGATCGTATGCGCCTTGGTAATTGGAAACTGTATAATAATGGGAAGCAAAATTGTAATGTGAGTTATGCATGCGGCTCGCAGCAGCAATTGCGTGGGCACAAGGTAAATGTTGTTGCTGGGAAACACCGCATGTACACGAAGAGAGCCCTTCATCTCTAAAGTTCACGGTATATTGATTCCTATTACTCCCCGTTACTTGAAACTCCGCCGTGTTAAATCTTTCGGATCTGTAGTATTATACTCTGCACTCTCTTTTCCGGAATATATCTTCATAATACGCGGTGAGCGGAGTCTCCATCGCCAAGGACTTTTCTCTTCTTTACACAAAGTAAGTATTCATCCGGAAAAAGGTTCGAACAATCAACCCCTGTATCGGTAAGTCTCTAACACCTTTAAAGACCCCGTTGAAGCTTTCAGATATATTAGTGGTCATTAGTAGATATCTGCACCCATTATCATGTGCTTGTGACCACATGCGTACTGGATACTCATCTAACCACGCTTTCGCGGCTTGACTCATCTCCCCAATTTTCGTCATGTACATGTCATGAACATTAGGGTCGGGCGTTTCACCGGCTTTGTACATAAGCTTATGTAGATCCGAATTTTTAAATTTTCTATCAAAATTTTGCCTGAAGTGCCGTAGGCAAAACCTATGTGGGGTCGTCGGAAATACAGATCTCATTGCAGCTAGTATTCCTAGATGTCTATCAGATATGATGCATAAATCTGTTTTATCAATAACAGATGGGATATTTTTGATTTGACGGAAAAACCATGACCAGGATGATGTATTTTCACCCTCGACAATAGAAAATCCCAACGGAAATATACCGTTATTAGCATCAACACCTGGAGCAATTAACATGCAGCCTCTGTACTTACCGTATAGATACGTCCCATCAACGCACAATACCGGCCGACAGTGTGTGAAACCAGCCGCACATGGACCAAAACACCAGAAAATTCTTTGAAACCTGACAGAGCCATCAACATCTGTTTCTGTGGTTTTTAACCGGTATACGGTCCCCGGATTTGATGCTTTCATGGCTCCATAAAAGGGACTAGTGAGTTGTACGAGCTTTCCCAGTCCCCAAATATCTTGCATAAAGTCTTTCTACGAGCATCCCATGCCTTTACATACGAAATCTGAATTTTGTGCTGTCCGCTAACGTAGAGCCGTATCTCTCGGGGAGTCATCGCCACATCTGTACGGATTAGTGTCATGATTAGTGAGCAAATGTAAGATGAAGTGCAATTCCGGTGATCTTGTAACATAATAGAATTGATGCAGGTATGTTCTTGGTTGTATTTCGTGACCTTCCAAGTTTTGGCTCTTTTGGAACAGCATGCATGCAATCTCCACTTACATTCAGGAGCATCGTACATACCACGGTATAGTACGTCTTATTTGACTCTTCGATTTTAAATGTAACGTTTTGCTGAATAGCCCACGACTTCAGCTTACAAATAAGATCTCCTTTTTCCTGAAACAAATCCTCGACACTGACGCAATCTTCGCTTGCTGCTGTCGCTTCCAAATAGGGTGCCGTATTTACTTCTGCTACGGCTAAGTCTACCCAACTATCATCTTCCAGCGGATCGAGGCCGGGATCTTCTAGTTCGACAAAATCATTATTCGCAACCATACCATCAAACAATGCTACCTCATTCAATCCAGCGGCATATTCCACGTCATCCTCCCCTTGATGATCTTCACCGATTTCATCATCATCACTGCCACACATATCAATGTCACCCGTAGCAACATAAGGCTCAGGTGCAATATATGATGGTTGTGGTCGGTGTAATGTGGATGGTTCAGGATGAGAAGACCGGAAAGATGTGGACGGACATGCTTGGAATGTGCTACTTGGATCGTGTTGGAATGATGCGGAGGTATGGGAAAATCTGTGTTTAGTATATAAATTGTTATTATACTATTATTCCTTAATATTTTCGTAAATAAATCACCACATTTTTCGGATTTATTTACCTGTGGAAGGATGTGTATGGTAATCCTTGTTGTTCTTCTGGGGTGCATGTAACTGCAGCAGTCGACTGGGAGAACCTGTATTCAATATATAAAACATATTAGTATCTTGGTATTACTAAAATGTTTGAATATGGATTTATAAAATGTTTACCCATGAGTTTGAAGGTTTGAATAATGTTGTGTATAGTCATATCCACCGAGGCTGACGGTATCATCGTTAACCATGTGACCGTACCCCCAGGAACTACCTCCAGCATTACCATCAAAATTACCCGTTGGAGGGACATCTGATACTTCCAATTGTTCCTTCTGAACCAAAAGTTTAAAAGAATGCTGGGTGTTTGACAGACCGAAGTCTATCATCGAAGATATTGATGCATCGTCTATAATTTCAACCAATGCATTTCCACTAAACATAGGCCATATACAACTTAACTTAAGTCTAATTTCACGGGGATCGTATTTCGTGATTTTAAACACTTTATTCTCGAGTTCATTATAAGTCGTTGATGGTTCTAATCGCATGATTCTTGCGGACCCGCCCATATACTCGGGACCTTGTGCACTTGTGATAATCCGGCCATCGTATTTATATACAACAAATAAACTTGAACTTCCCATAATCTGCATCAAACAATATCAAGCCAACAATAAAAAAAGCGTTAACAACTTCATACAATCACAGTCAAAACATGCACAATCATACCTAGAGCTATGGTCTTTAAAGTCCACTAAACTGCTCCTAACTGTTCCAAAGTGACAAGTTGTGAGATAACTCTCAAATCGCCTCTTCACTGCCAATTGTGGCCAGGTAAGCACAAATGAGGAAAGGAGGGATCCGCTCACGAATCACCGTGAGACGGGCCTTTTAAAATTACCTTTCTCACTTGTCTAGCCTAGGCACCACAAAGTCAAGTTTAGATAAACGATCGAATGCCCACAACCTCCCTCTGTCCTATTGAGCACGACAGTCCATAGTTGGCCGAGTCTAGATATTTTTTAATTAAACTCGAGAGTAATGCGTATGCTTTTAGTGATTTTTGGGGTCTTAGGAAGGGTGATGAAATCCCCATCCAATCTGAATTGGTGTTATAGCCCCTTAAAGTCCGTATTATTTATGCAAAACAGTAACAAACATTATTCGAAAACACTTGCAAATAACTTATTTGGCGGCGGCGCAAAGAATCCTGCACAAAAACAGTTTTATGGGAGAGAGGAAGAGAGTTTGTGCAAAGAAGAAACTTGCAATAAGCTTGCATTGACTTATATATGTAGGGTGTTTTTCGTCACCCCATTGAGATGGGAATACGCGCACGCTTGTCAGGCGTACTACAGATTCCCCCTGCCTAGGGTAGGCCGGGGTTTAATGATTGTGTGGATCCGAATCTCCGGCAGCCGCGGACTAAGCTGCTGTTAATTACCCCTCGCATTTGGAGCGAGAGAACCTTCGATTGACGGGTTAAACTGGTCATGCGAACTCAATGTGCAGTGTGCGTGTGATGTGTTTTGAAAGGGGGGTTTAAATATATCAGGAGCCACGCAGAGTTTTTACGGGGGTCCTGCTACCCGGATAGCGGGCCGGGGGTCAAGGGGGCGAGCAGCCCCCTTGCGGGGTGCGGGGCAGCTCCCCGTTAGAAATTTTTTTCTAACAGGGACAGTGTCATGCAGTATGTGTGTATGTACATATGTATACATATGTATAGATATACATGTATATATATAAAAAAAAAGGGAAAAGACATCCAATGGATGCATGGGGCAGCACCTTGGGCGCTGTGCGCCTAGGTGCTGTGCGCTCAGGCGCTAGAGTGCCACGTGTCGGCACGTGGGCGCTCTGCGCTTGAGCGCAAGCGCGCCACGTGTCAGCACATGAGCATTTTGCGCTTCAGCGCCTGACGCTCGAGCGCAAGCGCACCACGTGTCGGCACGGAGGCGACTTGCGCTTGAGCGCTGGGCGCTTGAGCGCAAGCGCGCCATGTGTCGGCACGGGGGCGACTTGCGCTTGAGCGCTGGGCGCTTGAGCGCAAGCGCGCCACGTGTCGGCACGGGGGCGACTTGTGCTGGAGCGCTTGCGCTGGAGCGCAAGCGCGCCACGTGTCGGCACCGGGGCGACTTGCGCTTGAGCGCAAGCGCGCCACGTGTCGGCACGTGGGCGCTTTGCGCTCGAGTGCTGAGTGCAAGCGCGCCACGTGTCGGCACGCGGGTGCTCTGCGCTTGAGCGCCGGCGAGAAAAAGAGGCTTTTAGCCTAAAAAAATTTCTCGGAAGAGAAATCAGAGAGGAGTTGGACTCCTGAGTGTTTTTTTTTGGGTTTAGTGAACGATGTTCTTCTTCTTCCTCCTCTGTTAGTTGGATCTTGAAGATCAACAGATATGGGATTTCTAAAAATCTCTTCTTTTTGAGATCTAATGGAAGATCTGAGTTCCCCTTTATGGGTTTTGTGGTGAAATACTAATTTGTTTTATAAAAAGAAGAGTAAAACTCTTGATTTAATTCAAGAAAAAAAAGAAGGTTTTGGAACCTTGAAGAAGGAGAAAAGATCTCAGATCTGAAAAATTTTGAGAGAGAGAGAAAAGTTGTTGAGACTTTTTCATTATCTTTGCCTTTATAGGCCATACACTTTACACATAGCCCCTTGGGCTTCACAAAATGTCATTTTTCCTATCCCATGGCTCATGTGCCATTTCTTTTTGCACATAAGCCATGGGCTTTACAAAAATTTGGTTTTATGCCTATTTTTCTTACATTTATTCATAAAATAAAATAAAAGAAATACAACAAAATTGTTTATTACAAAATTTTTATCTTGGCGTGGGGGGAGGCCGGCCGCTTCATGTTCGGGCTCGACCCGGGCATGGGCCCACTGGATCTGGGCTTGGGCCCACTTGGCTTGGGGTTGACTTTGATTTTGACTTGGTTAACCGGGGTGTAAATTTTTACCCCAACAAATTGCCCCCCATCAATAAATGCACACCACATATGTAGGTCGTATGCATGAAATTGATGGATCTTCTTTCACGTGGAGGCGACTTGATTCGGTTCCCACCTTTTGGGAAGCTGGCACTGCCCTTTTTACGACATGGACGGTCGATGCGGCCCTTTTTGCGATTTGGACGGTCGGTGCTGCCCTTTTAGCGACGTGGACGGTCGGTTCTGCCCTTTTAGCGACTCGGACGGTCGGTACTGCCCTTTTAGCGACTTGGACGGTCGGTTCTGCCCTTTTAGCGACTTGGACGGTCGGTGCTGCCCTTTTAGCGACTTGGACGGTCGGTGCTGCCCTTTTTGCGACTTGGACGGTCGGTGCTGTCCTTTTTGCGACTTGGACGGTCGGTGCTGTCCTTTTTGCGACGTGGACGGTCGATACTGCCCTTTTTGCGACGTGGACGGTCGGTGTTGCCCTTTATGCGACTTGGACGGTCGGTGCTGCCCTTTTAATGACGTGGACGGTCGATGCTGCCCTTTTAGCTACGTGGACGGTCGGTTCTTCCCTTTTTGCTACTTGGGCGGTCGGTGCTGCCCTTTTAGCGACGTGGACGGTCGGTTCTGCCCTTTTTGCGACTTGGACGGTCGATGCTGCCCTTTTAGCGACGTGGATGGTCGATGCTTCCCTTTTTGCGACTTGGACGGTCGATTCTGCCCTTTTTGCGACTTGGACGGTCGGTGCTTGATTTGACTTGCTCTGCTTCTTGCAGTGTCAGGGGTAGACTTGACTTTCTCGGCTTCTTGCGGTGTCGAGATTGGATTCTGACTTGCTTCGCTTTCTACGGTGTCGGAGTGGAAGTTGACTTGTTGATTTTGATTTGGGTTGACATCAGCATCGCTATACTGGAATATGGTACCAGGAGCGAATCATCATCTGTCATTGAGAGGATTTTGGGATTTTGGTTTTTGTTTGGCATCTACATTGCTGCACTGGAATAATGCCAGGAGCAACTCATCATTTGCCCCGGGAGGATTTGGGAATTGATTTTTTTTTTGACATCTGCATTGCTGCACTAGAATAATGCCAGAAGCAACTCATCATTTGCTCCGGGAGGATTTGGGAATTGGTTTTTTTTATTATTATTTTTTATTTTTTTGGTGGGACTTTGAATGTGGTCTCACCGGTAGGACTTGGGAGAGGTTGGGATTGTTTTACGCCCGTGGATTGTATACGGTTTTGCAGGATGTATGATCCAGACCGTAGGGCCGGAAAAATTTCGGGAGTTTGTCGGTGTCTGCATCGCTGCACTGGAATATGGTATCAGGAGCGACTCATTATTCGCCGTTGGGGTATGGGATTTGGAATTTGGTTGGCGTCTGCATCGCTGCACTGGAATATGGTACCAGGAGCGACTCATCATTCGCCATTTGGGGATTGGGGAGCGATGGCTTAGGAGACAGGTTTAGATCCCTATCGCCTAAGGCTTTTCAATTTTATGGGCCGTGAGGGTCCCATAAAAGTATTTTCTCCCTACGAGTCGTAAGGATCCCGCAGGTGTATTTTCTCCTTAGGAGTCGTGAGGACTCCTAAGTGTGTTTTTCCTTTATGAGTCGTAAGGATCCCATAAAGGTTTGTTCTCCTCATATATCGTGAGGACACATGAGTGGGTCTTATCAATGGAGCATCATTCCCAAAGCGGAGACCAGCCATGTAACTGGTGATTACGGTGGGGCATGGGTATGATGAGAATTATTTGAGCCCGTGGATTGTATACGATGGTCAACGTGGGGACCCACCGTAGGGCTGGGAGAATTTTGAGAAATTGGATTTTGGTTGGCGTCTGCATCGCTGCACTGGAATGTGGTACCAGAAGCGACTAATCATTCGCCATTTGGGGACTTGGAATTTGGATCTTGTTTGGCATCAGCATTGCTGCACTGGAATAATGCCAGGAGCAACTCATCATTTGCCTTGGGAGGACTTGGAATTTGGGTTTTTGGTCGACATCAGCACCGCTAACACTGAAGCGAAATGCCAGGAGCAACTCATCATTTGCCGTTGCCCGTTGGGGAACGATAGCTTAGGAGACAGGTTTGGGTCCCTATCACCTAAGGTTTTTCAATTTTATAGGCCGTGAGGGTCCCATAAAAGCATTTTCTCCCTACGAGTCGTAAGGATCCCGCAGGTGTATTTTCTCCTTAGGAATCGTGAGGATTCCTAAGTGTGTCGCTCCTTTGTGAGTCGTAAGGATCTCACGCAGGGGTTTTCTCCTCACAAGGTCGAGAGGACTTTGCGAGTGTATTTCATCTCTTTTCACGAGTTTGCGCCCTTTCGGGTTTTCACAGACTCGCCGGTAGTCCTGCTGTTTTTACTCACGGAGCCCTTTCGGGTTTTCATCCGTGCCCGTTTTGCTTGTGGACATACCGTTTATTTTTTTATTTCTTTTATTTTTCTTTTTTCTTTTTTTTCTCTTTTTCTCTTTTTTTTGCCGTTGGTGGGACTTTAAAAGTAGTCTCACCGGCAGGATTTAGGAGAGATAGGGGTCATTTATGCCCGTGGATTGTATACGGTTTTGCAGGATGTATGATCCAGACCGTAGGGCTGATGTGCTCAATTCGCCTGCGATTTAGAGCATTCACGTGTAGTATTTCTTGAGATATCGGCCATTGATAGGTGGCATGGGCCTTTCTCCCTCGGCACTTATTAGTTGGTAGGATCCTCCGTCAAACACTTTCTCGATGACGTATGGTCCTTCCCAGTTTGGCTCGAATTTTCCCGTGGCATGTCGATTGGGGATGATCGGTCTTTTGAGGACTAACACCAATTCACCCTTCTTGAAAGCGCGGAGACGGGTTATCTTGTCATAGGCCCGTAACATTTGGGCTCGGTATAGCTCAAGACTTTGCTGCACCGCGAGCCTCTTTTCTTCGAGGGCATCGAGTTCTTCAAGTCGAAGGAGCACATTTTCCTCCTCCGTCAACTCATGCTGAACGACCAATCTTAAGCTTGGAACTTCGACTTCGAGGGGGAGGACCGCCTCCACTTCGAAGAGCAATGAGTATGAAGTGGACTGAGTTGGAGTACGGTGCGTGGTGCAATATGCCCACAACGCCTCGTGAAGCTTGAGATTCCAGTCTCTCTTGTTGGCTGAAGCATTTTTCCTCAGGAGCTTGCATAGAGTCTTATTGAAGGCTTCGGCGAGCCCATTGGCTCTTAGATTATAGATGGAGAAATATCTCCAGTCTATCTTGTGCTGAGTAGCGAACCTTGAGACATTGAAGCTCTTGAAAGAAGGCCCGTTGTCAGAAATGATTCTTCTTGGTGTACCGAAGCGGTATAGAATATTATGCTGGAAGAATGTCAGAATATCTTTTGTCTTGACTTCTTTTAGCGGGACAGCTTCAGCCCATCTGGAGAAGTAATCAGTTGCGGCCAGTATGAACCGGTGGCCTTTGGATGTCGGAGGATCAATTGGGCCAACGATGTCGGTGCCCCAGACCTCGAAGGGCCACGATGCCACCGTAGGATGCAACGGATTGGGATGCTTATGAATGAAATCACCGTGGATTTGGCAGATTTGACATTTCTTTGCATGCTCTCCGCAATCCCATATCATGGTGGGCCAGTAATACCCAAGCCGTTTGATTTGAAGTCGCATCTTGGGGCCAGATTGGTGAGCACCGCAAACGCCTGAGTGAACATCTTTCATGACCTTTTGGGCTTCGGCCAATGACAGACACCTGAGCCAGAGTTGGTCATATGACCTGCGGTATAGTGTGTCATTTACAAACACGTATCGGAGAGCTCTTTTCTTCAGCTGAATCCTCGCAGATTTTTCTTCGGGCAGCTTGTTGTATCGAAAGTACTCTATGAAGGGTTCTCTCCAATCGGGCTCGTCTTGAACGATCGAAGCTTCTTCGGCGGGACTGCTCTCCTGTTCCGCGCTTTCCTCTTCTCGTAGAGAGACATGGGGTAGAATTTGCCGGCTCCTGACTGTGATCAGAATTTCGTCCATGTCAGGATCAGCCAGCTCCTTGGCTAAGCGAGCGAGTATGTCAGCCTTTCCGTTCAACGCTCTAGGGACTCTCGTTAGTTCAATGTGAGTGAACCGTTTCATGAGTTCCACCGCTCGGCTTCTGTACCGAGCCAACTCGGGTTTGTATATCTTATAGTCGCCGCTTACTTGGTTGACGACAAGCTGGGAGTCACCGTAAACCCGCAGCCGAAGGATTTCCATGTCTATGGCGAGCTCCAAGCCAGCTATCAGAGCTTCATACTCGGCCTCATTGTTTGTGCGAGGCTTGGTGAGAGCAAAAGAACGCCGTAGGGTTCCTATTGATGGCGTGATGAACACCAATCCTATCCCCGCTTTTACCTCCGGGACGCTTGATCTGCCGGAGCTCCTTATTGATGAGGCTCCATCAAAATAGAGCTCCCAACATGGCCCATCTTCCTCGAGGTGCAGCACTTGTTCGTCGGGTAACTCACAATTTAGCGGCGACCCTTCTGGTATGGGATGAGCAGCGAGAAAGTCTGCAAGAGCTTGCCCTTTTACTGCTTTCTGAGGAGTATAAACTATGTCAAACTCAAGTAGCATGACAGCCCATCTTGCCATCATGCCGGCTAGGCTTGCTTTGGTCATCAAGTGTTTGAGCGGGTCGACCTTAGAGATCAGCATAACCCGATGAGCCAGCAGATAGTGCCTCAGCTTCTTTACAGCAAATATCAGAGCCAGGCATTGCTTTTTGATTGGGGAATAGTTGTGTTCCGCCCCGACTAGAGTTCAACTGAGGTAGTAGAGGGCATTTTCCTTTCCCTCCTCGTTATTCTGGGCGAGGAGCGCACCGAGTGACTCATCTAGCGCGGCAGCGTAGAGAATCAACGGTTTATTTGGAATGGGAGCGGCTAGCACTGGAGGGTGCAACAAGTATTGTTTGATTCTTTCGAACGCTGCTTGACATTCGGCATCCCAGATAAAAGGAGCTCCTTTCTTCATGAGCTTTGAGAAGGGCCTACATCTTAAACCTCCGTATATAAGCAAGCTTGCCTTGAAAAGATCTTAGCTGCGTCAGACTCTTCGGAGGAGGCATCTCCATGATGACCTTTATCTTTGATGGGTAAACTTCGATCCCTCGATGTCGGACTATGAAGCCCAGGAATTTTCCCGATGACACGCCAAAAGCGCATTTCAGAGGATTCATCTTCAGGTCAAATTCTCTCAGTCTGGTGAGAACGGTCCTAAGATCCTGGATATGATCGGCCTTGGTTTTAGTCTTAACGACTAGATCATCAACATAACATTCGACGACTTTATGAATTAGGTCATCGAAGATATTGGTCATTGCCCTTTGATATGTAGCACCTGCGTTCTTCAATCCGAACGGCATCACCTTGTAGCAATATATTCCGATCGGGGTTCGAAATGCTGTGTGTTTCTCATCCTCAGGCGATATTTTGATCTGATTATATCCAGACGAGCCATCCATAAAGGTGAACAACTCGTAATTTGAGGTGTCATCGACCGTCATTTCCATGACCGGTAGCGGAAAGTCGTCTTTAGGACATGCCTTATTGAGGTCCCTGAAATCGACACAAACTCGGATCTGCCCATTTTTCTTCTTCACTAGGACTATGCATACGATCCAGTCCGCATATTTCTCTTCCCTGATGAAGCCGGCATCGATGGGCTTCTTAGTTTCCTCGATGACCTTTTCTTCTAGTTCCCTTCTCATTCTTCGAGGAGCTTGTTTGACTGGCTTAGCATCAGGAGATATAGCTAACTTATGTACGGCCACTTCATGGGAAAAGCCAGGCATTTCTTTGTATGTCCACGCGAAGCAGTCGACGAACTCATGCAGTAGGGCAATTATCTGCGCTTTCATTTCCTCTGACAAGAGCCAGCTGATGTAGGTCGGCCTTGGATTATCGGGCGTTCCTAAGTCAATCTCGGTTAGCTCGTCAAAGGTTGCTTGTCCTCCATCTTCGAGCTCTTGAGGAGCTTCTTCTGGCTCGGCTATCTCGTCATCATCATTTGATCTTTCGCTGGCCTCATCAACACGGATCATGTAGCACGCTTTGGAATCAGGTTGAATGTAGCCTATGCCTCGTCTATCTGGAATTCGTCCATCGATGAGTGCTCTGACCTGGGGCGGATACCATAGCCCTTCGTAAAACTTTGCTTCGGACTCCGTTTGATATAACCGGCATCTGCACTTTTTAAAGTATTCCCGCATCTCGGGCACATAGTATCTGGGATTGAGGACGGCTCTTATGCCTCTCTCATAGGGAAGGCACGCGACAGAAAGATCGTCCGGGTGCACAACGGGGTTTGACCTGTAAAACAGGACGCCCTTCTGTCCATTTTTCCTCCCGGGCACGTAGAAAGTTTTCAGCTGGTTCACGGAAGAGACTGACAATGCGTCGAGCTCTTTGCACATCCGTTCCGGCACCCTTATGATGGCCAGGGACCCTTCTGCGACTTCTCGAAGGTTTCTCGTAGTTTCGCTTACTGCATGGGGGGCTAATCTGCACAGCTGTTGCACGACAGGTCCTCTTCTTCAGACTCTTCAGTGTCACTGCCAAGATGAGGGCGGACTTTGCAACTAGATGGTCCTTCAGTAACAGATTCGTCCGTATCGCTGCCGAAACGAGGACGAGTTTTACGGAAGGACGGTGTAACACCCGAGCCCAATACTACTGTTCCCCTTCGAACGGCGGCCGAGACATGGACTGTCTTGCCTGAGGTTCGGGGCAGATGCTAATAGGTGCTATCCGTCCACCTCTCCGAAGATACCAAGTTGATTTATGGCACCATGTATCGAAGGTTTAGACGGATGCGTCCGATGTAGCAGACTTCGTCAGATTCCCCCTCGCTTGAGGGGTTTTTGATTGTGGGGACGCTCTTCCCTGCAGGCGCAAGCCCCTGCAGTTAATTACGCTACCGCATTGCGGTAACAACTTTCTCCTTCTCCAGATGGTCACTTCGTGTCGTGGGTATTTGTTTTATTTGTGGTTGCCCGTGGATTGTTTACGGAGACTGAGTTATGTCGTCGCCCGTAGGGCGTGGACTAGTCCAAATCCGTATTTTCTTAGATTTGGGTTTGGGGGTTTGGTTTGAGGATACGTTAGCCATATTTGAGGCTAAGATCAACTCAAACGTTTGTTAAGGATACGTTAGTCCAGTTTGAGACTAAGATCAAATTAACGGGATCGTTTAGATCCGACAAAAGAGCAATTGGCTCTAATGTTCCAGTTTAGGGACCTAGTGGTCCATTAAATGTATGGCCGTCGGGACCCATCACCTCTCTGACGACGTTGAAGGATTACAACAACAGATGTCAGAGGAGTTCAGAGATGTACCCTTGAGCCAGAGTTGATTAGGGGGATTCATAGTCCAGTCTGTTTGAAGGTTTAAGGATACGTTAGCCATCTTTAAGGCTAAGATCAACTTAAACGGGACCGTTTAGATCCGACAAAAGAGCATGCGGGGCTCTATTGTTCCAGTTTAGGGACATGGTGGTCCAATACCAGTTTAGGGACATGGTGGTCCATCTCCAGTTTAGGGACATAGTGGTCCATTGGTAGTTTAAGGACGCATAAGTCCATGGGTTTAAGGACCCCACAGTCCATATGGGTGTGTTTAAGGACGCATTAGTCCGTTAGTTTAAGGACGCATAAGTCCGCGGGTTTAAGGACCCCACAGTCCGTATCTTGGTTTAGAGACGCATAAGTCCATGAGTTTAAGGACCCCACAGTCCGCGTTGATGTGTGGTTGTCGGGACCCGTTACCTCTCTGAAGACGTTGAAGGATTACAACGACAAATATCAGAGGAGTTCCGAGATGTACCCTTGAACCAATGAGTTGGTTGAAAGAGCAGATGTGCTCAGATCAAGATGATTTGAGGACTTATGGCCAGTTTGGGCTAAGTCCAGTTATGTTTGAAATATTGGCCCTCTGTTGGTCCATTGAAGGAGAGGCTTTGCCTCTGAAACTTAGCCAATTGGGCTGAAGCTAGTGTTAAACACTAGAAACCAACAGTGTTGAACACTGGGAATAAGATAGCAAGTTAGTGTTAAACACTAAAAGATAATCAGTGTTAAACACTGGGAACAGTGTTTTCAAATTAGTGTTAAACACCAAGCAAATCAGTGTTAAACACTGCAAATAGAGTTTTCTAAATTAGTGTTAAACACTAAGAAAATCGGTGTTAATCACTGAGGACAAAGTCTTCGGATTAGTGTTAAACACTAGGGGGAGAGGGGTCACGTGTGGACACGTGAGAGCGCCCTGATTTCCCTTATCTTATTCTGCAGATCAGTGTTTTAACTCTTTTAATTCTGACGGCCATCACGTGTGAGCACGTGATGGAGGCCCCCGCTCTGGTCTGTTGGAATGCTCATTAGGGGTCACGTGGTGACACGTGAGGGCGCCTTAAATGCGGAGCCGCATCTCCTTTGTTTTATCCTCAAATCTGTGAATAAGTGTTAAACACTTTTCCCTTTTATTTCGAGCATCACGTGTTGACACGTGATGGGGATTTATGCGCTGACTGTTAGAACGTTTGCTAAGGGGTCACGTGGTAAACACGTGAGAGCGCCCAAAGCCTTCATTTCCATTGATCTTTCTTTTTACGTTTTGGGAGTCACGTGTGAGCACGTGATAGCATCAAAAAGTGGGGCCAGATCCCCTTTATTTTGTTCTGCGAACAAGTGTTAAACACTTTTAATGCCCTGATTTATTGGAACACTTATTAGGGGTCACGTGGTAACACGTGAGAGCGCCCAGAATTGTTTCTGCCTTTACTTTTGTTCCATATATAATGAGGGTCACGTGGGAGCACGTAAGGCATTGCCTCAAAGCTTTCCTCTTCTCATTTTGGGGGATCTGTTCAGGGGTCACGTGGGGCACGTGACCCTAGTTCTTTTCATGCACAGAGATCTTTTAAGAATTGAATTCTTATTTAGGATGAAACCCTGATTTTGATTCTGGAGGAATTATATTCCTATTTTGAAAGAATTAAATTCTTATTTAGGGTAAAACCCTAGTTTTGTTTTAGGAGAATTAAATTCTCAGAACTCAATTCCCCTTCTAAGTTTAGGATCTGCATGGCAGGATCTCGACCCGATGAGAATTAAATTCTCAACTTATGGGGAGATGTGCTCTGTGCAGATCTTCAACCAGAAGAAGAACTAAGTTCTTTTCTTTAAATAAGAGTTAAACTCTTGGATTTTGAGAATTAAATTCTCTGTTTGAAGTTTATCTTTTTCCCTTTTTTTTACCTAGGGTTTTCTTTGTTGAGAATTAAATTCTCCTTTCTTTTCTTCCCTCTTGAGAATTAAATTCTCCTCTCTCTGTTTTTCTCTCCAAAAAGTAGATCCCCCTTCTCTTTTCTTGGCTCCTATTTATAGGAGGAGGAAGAGAATAAATTTGTTTAGCAAATCTCTCATTGAGAGATTTGATTTGTATGTTGAGAGATTTGATTTGCATTTATCATTAATCTGGGCCTTTAGATCATTCAGTGAATTTTATTCACCGTGGATTTTAAATCCAAAAGATATTCTATTTGTTATCCTGGTGAGATTTTCAGGGAAATCTTTCCTTGTCCAAGATTTTTCCATAAATTGGTGATTTTTAATCACCCTTGGATTTTTAATCCAACGGTTCCCCATGACCCTTTTCCATTTGGAAAGATTCAGAAACTTTTAGAATTTAATTCTATTGAATCATAATGCTTTTAAAGCCAGTCACGTGCTGGCACGTGACCTTTGGTCACGTGTGAGCACGTGACCCCCAATCGGGTTCCTTTCTCAGCCGCTTATTTATGTTTCAGTTTTAACCATCACGTGTCAACACGTGACCATTGGTCACGTGTAAGCACGTGATACCTCGTTGAGGTATTTTCTGACTTTTAGAATTAAATTCTATTCATTATTTTAGAGGCTTTAAAAGCCCATCACGTGTCTGCACGTGACCCATGGTCACGTGTGAGCACGTGATGCCCCATTGGGGTCTCTTCTGAGTTTTTATTATATTTTTTAACTCCTCCAGCGGGTTTTTAAAAGCCCATCATGTGTAGACACGTAATTCCTCATAACTTTTGATCCCGGATGAATTACGAGGCCCATAATATATCAAATCGAAGGGTTTTTCGAGCCGCTTTCGATACCATCAGAATTTATCTGTTTCTCATTCGGGAGTTTATCAAAAAACAGCCCGGAAGATACTGGTTCCCATTTTCTTAAGCGTATCGCCGCCATTCTCTTTAGCGCAGAAATTTTCGGCGGGAACAAATGCCCCCCACTACTTTGCCCACGTAAGTATATACGTGGGTGAAGTAGTGCAAAGTAATGCATAGCGTACGACCAATTTCGGGTTGGTATATTACTTTCAGAATCTTGATCTGAGAAGATAACGAGCGGACACGAGCGTTGTCATTTATCATTGACTCAAATCTCGACTCTTAAGAGATATAGTTCCAAACCCTTAACTCCATGAGCCGCACCCTTCTATCTTTTTATATCTTACTCTGGAGTGAAATAGTTTATATGCTCATAAGTAGCTTTTCCATTTCAGTGGCATGTAGCTTTGGCGAGTGTGGCTCATAGATGGTCCTTCTTGACCTCTTCGCAGGGCAGTGATGGCTTAGGAGACAGGGTTAGGATCTGCCACCTAAGACTTTTCAACTTTATGAGCCGTGAGGGTCTCATAAAGACTTTTCTCCCTACGGATCGAGAGGGTCTCGTAGGTGTATTTTCTCCTTAGGAGTCGTGAGGATTCCTAAGTGTGTTTTCTCTTATAAGTCGTAAGGATCTTATGAGAGAATTTTTCCCTCTTACGAGTCGAGAGGACCCGTAAGCGGTTGTTCCCCTCCTTGTCGAAATTCGACTTCGGAGAGTGAGACCCGTGGATAGTATGCAAGAGACCATTTTGGGCCGACTTGCAGGATCCCAGTGCTTAGGAAACAGGTTTTTTAATCCCTACTGCCTAAGGCTTTATCTCACGAGTCGAGACGAATCGAGAAGTTCTCGCAAAGACATCATTTTCCTCACTAGTCGAAACGAATCGAGCAGATCTCGCAAGAATATCCTAACGTCACAGTTAACCTCTGCTCTTTACGACAGAAGTCCGTTAGGGTCTGTGGTACTTAGGGTTTTGGCCGTCGTACCGTCGCATGAGCTGATGTATTCCTCGATAGGCAATCGTGCTGTTCGAGTAGCCCAGCGACTGCCGTGTCTCTGATCCCTTCGGGGGCTGGACAAGACGTCTTCAAGCAATCCTCCTTGGCACTTTGACCGTCGGAAGAGCAAGCGCTAGGAATTTGCCATGCCGCTTTTTACTTGAGGTTAGGCTCATTTTGGAGAGCCCCGATGAGTCATAACCACTCCGCGCTGGTGTGGGATGATCTCCGATAGTCTTTCAGGCTTTATATGACTTGCCGTTAAGACACTGAAGCTAGGAATTTGGCCTTTGCTTCGTTTGCTGGCACTGCGTCCTCTGTATCGAGACGAATGTCGTGGTTGTCTCTAGGTTGCTGATGAACCGTCGAGATTTGGAACTAGGGATTTTGCCGTGGCTCCTTTTGGTGATGTTGCGTCTGCTGTATCGAGACGAACGTCGAGGTGGTGACCACTCCATGTGGGATGATCTCCGGTGGTCTTTCAGGCTTTATATGACTTGCCGTTAAGACCCTGAAGCTAGGAATTTGGCCTTCGCTTCGTTTGCTTTGTCATGTGCGAATCCTGTTGGAGGAAGAACGTTGTTGTGACATCTCGTCTGCTGTATCGAGACGAACGTCGAGGCAGTGACCACTCCATGTTGGTGTGAGATGATCTCTGATTGTCTTTCCGGTTTTATATGACCTACCGTTAAGACCCTGAAGCTAGGAATTTAGCCTTTGCTTCGTTTGCTGGCATCGCGTCCTCTGTATCGAGACGAATGTCATGGTTGTCTCTAGGTTGCTGGTGAACCGTCGAGCTCTGGAACCAGGGATTTTGCCGTGACTCCTTTTGGTGATGTTGCGTCTGATGTGTCGAGACGAACGTCGAGGTGGTGATCACTCCATGTTGGTATGAGATGATCTCTGATTGTCTTTCCGGTTTTATATGACTTACCGTTAAGACCCTGAAGCTAGGAATTTGGCCTTTGCTTCGTTTGCTGGTATCGCGTCCTCTGTATCGAGACGAATGTCATGGTTGTCTCTAGGTTGCTGGTGAACCGTCGAGCTCTGGAACCAGGGATTTTGCCGTGACTCCTTTCGGTGATGTTGCGTCTGCTGTGTCGAGACGAACGTCGAGGTGGTGATCACTCCATGTTGGTATGAGATGATCTCTGATTGTCTTTCCGGTTTTATATGACTTACCGTTAAGACCCTGGAGCTAGGAATTTGGCCTTCGCTTCGTTTTCTTTGGTGTGTCCGAATCCTGCTGGGGAAGAACGCTGGGGTGACATTTCATCTGCTGTATCGAGACGATCGTCGAGGTGGTGACCACTCTGCGCTGGTGCGAGATGATCTCTGATTGTCTTTCCGGTTTTATATGACTTGCCGGCAAGACGTATGAAGCTAGGAATTTGGCCTTCGCTTCGTTTGCTTTGGCGCGTCCGAATCCTGCTGGGGGAAGAACGCTGGGGTGACATTTCATCTGCTGTATCGAGACGATCGTCAAGGTGGTGACCACTTTGCGCTGATGTGAGATGATCTCCGATTGTCTTTCAGGCTTTATATGACTTGCCGTCAAGACGTATGAAGCTAGGAATTTGGTCTTTGCTTCATTTGCTTTGGCGCATCCGAATCCTGCTGGGGAAGAACGCTGGGGTGACATTTCATCTGCTGTATCGAGACGAACGTCAAGGTGGTGACCACTCCGCGCTGGTGTGGGATGATCTCCGATTGTCTTTCAGGCTTTATATGACTTGCCGTCAAGACCCTGAAGCTAGGAATTTGGCCTTCGCTTCGTTTGCTGGTATCGCGTCTGCTGTATTGAGACGAATGTTGAGATGATCTCTAGGTTACTGCCGTGCTCGGCGAGGACTAGGCTCCACTCTGGATGCTTCACACGGGTTCACTGCCGTGTTCTGCGAGGACCAGGATCCGCTCTGGACGTTTTACACAGGGTCAAAGAGTGACGTTATCCGTGTTCCACGTGACCAGGAATTTTGCACTAGATGCTTCACACGGGTTCACTGCCGCGTTAGGCGAGGACTAGGCTCCGCTCTGGATGCTTCACACGGGTTCACTGCCGTGTTCTGTGAGGACCGGGATCCGCTTTGGACGTTTTCCACGGTGTCAAAAAGTGACGTTATCCGCGTTCCACATGACCAGGAATTTTGCCCTAGATGCTTCACACGGGTTCACTGCCGCGTTAGGAGAGGACTAGGCTCCGCTCTGGATGCTTCACACGGGTTCACTGCCGCGTTCTGCGAGGACCAGGATCCGCTCTGGACGTTTTCCACGGTGTCAAAGAGTGACGTTATCCGCGTTCCACGTGACCAGGAATTTTGCACTAGATGCTTCATACGGGTTCACTGCCGCGTTAGGCAAGGACTAGGCTCCGCTCTGGATGCTTCACACGGGTTCATTGTCGTGTTCTGCGAGGACCAGGATCCGCTCTGGACGTTTTCCACGGGGTCAAAGAGTGACGTTATCCGCGTTCCACGTGACCAGGAATTTTGCACTAGATGCTTCACACGGGTTCACTTCCGCGTTAGGCGAGGACTAGGCTCCGCTCTGGATGCTTCGCACGGGTTCACTGCCGTGTTCTGCGAGGACCAGGATCCGCTCTGGACGTTTTCCACGGGGTCAAAGAGTGACGTTATCCGCGTTCCACGTGACCAGGAATTTTGCACTAGATGCTTCACACGGGTTCACTGCCGCGTTAGGCGAGGACTAGGCTCCGCTCTAGATGCTTCGCACGGGTTCACTGCCGTGTTCTGCGAGGACCAGGATCCGCTCTGGACGTTTTCCACGAGGTTAAAGAGTGACGTTATCCGCGTTCCACGTGACCAGGAATTTTGCTCTAGATGCTTCACACGGGTTCACTGCCGCGTTAGGCGAGGACTAGGCTCCGCTCTGGATGCTTCACACGGGTTCACTGCCGTGCTCTGCGAGGACCAGGATCCGCTCTGGACATTTTCCACGGGGTCAAAGAGTGACGTTATCCGCGTTCCACGTGACCGGGAATTTTGCACTAGATGCTTCCCACGGGTTCACTGCCGCGTTAGGCGAGGACTAGGCTCCGCTCTGGATGCTTCACACGGGTTCACTGCCGTGCTCTGCGAGGACCAGGATCCGCTCTGGACATTTTCCACGGGGTCAAAGAGTGACGTTATCCGCGTTCCATGTGACCAGGAATTTTGTTGATTATATCCGCATTTCACGGAGTTGGGATTTGACTCTCTGTGGGAGTACATCGTCGAGTCATGGAACTGGGAGTTGCCGCTGTTCCGCTTTGCTTGATGATGTGTCCGCTGTGACGAGACGAGTGTTGAGGTGGAGCTGGGATTTTGCCGTCACTCCGCTTTGCTGACCATGAGGTCTTTTATTAACTTTGCATGTATATCCTGCTGGACTGCGAAGGAACGCCGTTGTTAACATTGCGTCTGCTGTAACGAGACGAATGCTAAGGTGGAGTTGGGATTTTGCCGTTACTCCGCTTTGTTTCGACCGTGAGGTCTTTTGTTGACGTTGCATCTGCCTCCAGCTGGACTGCGGAGGAACGCTGTTGTTGACATTGCGTCTACTGTATCGAGACGAATGCTGAGGTGAAGCTGGGATTATGCCATCGCTCCGCTTGATGGTGTAATATCTGTGTCCTGCTGGAATGAGGAGGCACACCGTTGGTGATCTCTAAGTTTTCGATGTTGACGTCGAGACCCTGAAGCTCGAGATCTTCGTTTGCTTCATTTGTTGACATCGTGTCTGTAATATTGCGACAAATGTCGAGATGGTCTCTAGGTTGTCTACTAACCGTCGAGATTTGGCTCCGCTTTCTGATGGAGCCTGTTGGGAAGGTATGGTTCCCTTTTTATCTGTGCCCCTGGATTGTATACAGGGATCGATGTGATTTCACCTGTAGGGCAAAAAGTTTCATTCTTTCATCATTTTTTTATTCTTTCCGCGATGCTCTATCATTTCAGCTTTTATATCACGAAGGTCGCGATTGCCCAATCATTTCGGCTATTTTTCGCGGTGCCCAATCATTTCGGCTATTTGTTTTATTTTTACTCGCTGCTTTTTATTGCGAGTTGCCCAATCATTTCGGCTATTTTGTATGCATACATTTTTACTTGCTGATTCTGTTTGCAAGTTGCCCCATCATTTCGGCTATTTCGTATGCATTTTTTTTTTGGGCTCGCTGATTTTTTTCTTTTCGCGAGTATGTAACTTGGAATTTGATTCCAATCTTAGCATCAGCATCGCTACGACTGGAATATTGCCAGGAGCGAATCATCATTTGCCATGAAAGGACTTGGAATTTGATACCGGTTTAGGCATCAGCATCGCTACAACTGGGATATTGCCAGGAGCGAATCATCATTTGCCTCTGTCGATGTCGGACAAAGGTGGTTTAGCGAACAGGGTTAGGATCCCGTCGTCTAAGGCTTTTGACTTCATGAGCCGTAAGGGTCTCACAAAGGTATTTCTCCCTACAAGTCGTGAGGATCTCGTAGGTGTGTTTTCTCCTTAGGAATCGTGGGGATTCCTAAGTGTATGTTCCCCTGTAAGTCGTAAGGATCTTACAAAAGGGTTTTCTCCTTATAAGTCGAGAGGACTTACAAGGGTTGTTCACCATATGGACATATCCCCGGTCACAGGTGGGACTTTGTTAGGGAAATGTTTATTCGCGCCCGTGGATTGTATACAAGGGCCGGTATTGAGCGGCTTGTAGGGCCAAAAGGTTGTGGGGGTTGCTTAAGAACAGGTTCAGATCTCTGTAACTTAAGACTTTCAAATCTTATGAGCCGTGAGGGTCCCATAAGAGAGTTCTCCTTACGAGTCGTGAGGATCTCGCAAGTGTAATTTCTCCTTAGGAATCGTAAGGATCCCTAAGTGTGTTGCTCCCTTGTGAGTCGTAAGGATCTCACGCGGGTGGTTTCTCCTTACAAGGTCGAGAGGACCCTGTAAGTGTCTTTTAACGAGGTCGCGCCCTTTCAGGTTTTCACAAACACTCGCCGGTAGCCCTGCTGTTTTTACTCACGGAGCCCTTTCGGGTTTTCATCCGTGCCCACTTTGCTTATGGACATACCGTTTTATTTTTATTCTTTTTCTTTCCCCTTTTTTCTCTTTTTTTTTTTTTTTTTTTTAAACGAGGTCGCGCCCTTTCGGGTTTTCACGAACACTCGCCGGTAGCCCTGCTGTTTTTACTCACGGAGCCCTTTCGGGTTTTCATCCGTGCCCATTTTGCTTATAGACATACCGTTTTTTTTTTTTTTTTTTTTACCACGTCAGCCTGAAAATGCTGCGGGTTGGGAGTAGTTTAACGACGTTTCGGTCATTTGCAAGTTTTAGGACATTGCGGTCCATTGTTAGTTTAAGGACGTTTCGGTCCACCGTCGTCGTATTTGAGGCGCATCTCTAGTTTTCTGACTTTTCGGTCTATGGGGCTTTCCCTATGAATGAGCGTGATGCCCCCGGCATATCCACCTTTTTCGAAGCATGTTGTTGTGGTGGGTTTACTTTCCACTTTTCGGGCAGCGCGAACTTGCCCTGTTGGTATTGGTCTTCAACCCAGTTTTTGAAGACGTAGCAATTGTCGAGTGGGTGACCCATTACTCTGTGGTAGGGACAATAGTTATGATTGTTAACGTCACCTGGTTGCAATGGACGTTTTGGATCTGGCAGAGTGATAAGCCCGCTGCGCACTGCTAGCTCGAACAATCTCTTTGTTTTATCTTTGGGAAATGAGTAAGGACGTTTCAACTTCTCATTGAGGTATCGCGGCTTGTTGTTTTGACGAAAAAACGGTCTCGGGTTACTCGGCTGTTGTTGAGTGTTGGCAACAAAGGCCGTTTTTTCCTTTTCCTTTCTCATTTCGTTTGCTCCGTCGTTTGCGGGTCCGAGATTCTTTCCGGGTAGCGTGATATTGTACGGCTGAACATTCTCGCAACTCTCCAATTCTTTTGTTTTAGAAATGAATTCCTTGAAGAGAGGGTTAAGAGCGGCTTCTTCATCAGAATCGCTTCCAAAGGTGAGAACTCGTGATCCCCCGGGCTCGTCCCTATGACAATTGCCGGCAACTCTTTTATGCTCATCTGTCGTATTTTTTCGCTGTCTACGAGCTTCCCGCTTTATTCTGTTGACGTGTTGTCTATGAGCGACATACCCTTGCCACCAACACTTAAAAGAGTTGCAGTCTTCAGTAGGATGTACGATCTTCTGATGATATAAACAGAAGTTAGGGTGCATGTCCGTTTCATCAAAATGTATACCACCAGGAGAATTTTTTCTGAAAGAGGGCGGCCTCATCCCCATTGCTATGGCTTTGGCGAATCGTTTCCTTGTCTTGATCCTGCTTTTATTTGCGGCGGATGTACTTTCATCTGGTGGGAGTGTTTCGACCCTTTCATCTAGTCGCCGGCGTTTGGCTTTCTCGAATATGGCCATCTCGCGCTCTCGATCAGCTTTGCTTTTAAGACGGGCTTCGTTCAGGAAGGCATCGATCATCTCGTCTGATGGCCACAGAAGTTCTGGTTCAGGCCCCGCCCCTGGTTTCTCGGTGCAAGGAGTCTCTTTATCATCTATCAATGAGTGAGAGATCATGTGACAACTTGCCCCCGGTGTGTCCGTCTTCTTTGGAGTGTGCGGCTGTGGTGGGTTTACCTTCCACTTTTCAGACAGCGCAAACTTGCCTTGTAGGTACTGATCCTCGATCCATCCCTTAAAGACGAAGCAATCTTCGATTGGATGGCTTACCGCTTGGTGGTAAGGGCAATAATTGGGATCGTTGACATCGCCTGGTTGCAACGGACGTTTTGGACTCGGCAGATTGATGAGTCTGTTGCGCACTGCCAGCTCGAACAGTTTTCTCGTTTAATCCTGAGGAAATGAGTAAGGACGTCCCAGTCTTTCCTCGAGGGACGGGCGTGGTCGCACATTGTTCTGGCGAACAACCGGCTTTAAGTGGCTCGGCTGTTGTTGAGTATTGGCGACGACGGTTGCTTTCCCTTTGTCCTTTTCATTCCAAGGCTCTGTCTTTGAAGGAGATGGTCTATGACCCATCTGGTCCATTTGGGCCAGCTTGTCAATCAAGGCCTGAAAAGTGGTCGGCTTGAAGAACATCATGAATTGGGATATGGTCGCTTGAGGGTCGAGAGTACCCACGAACATGCCCACGGCAGGAGCTTCTTCTATGCGTTGTTCGCATCTCGACCATAGGTTCCGCCACCGGATTGCATATTGCACCCACGTCTCTCCCGGCTTCACTCTGGTGTTGATCAGTGCCGTGATCGGGGTGCGCTCACTAGCGCTTGCAAATCTCTGTGTAAACAGCAGCTCCATTTCCGCAAATGTTTTGACAGAGTCGTTAGGTAGCTCCGAATACCATTCAAAGGCTGTTTCTACTAAGCTGCCGACGAATTGGCGAAGCAACAGTTTGTCGTCGCCTCCTGTGTTGCCGCATAAGGCCCTGAATTGAGCGACGTGCTGATGGGGATTCCCTGTCCCTTTATATACATGGAATTTAGGGATCGTATATCCCGGCGGGTAACTGATTTGGTCATACCAGCTCGGATAGGGCCGTCCGGTTCTAGTAATTTGCCCAGCCGCTTCATTTTCCTGGTGAGCTCGTATTTGCTGAGCTATATGGTCATCCAATGCGGCCTTGGAAATGGTTTCTTCCTTGGCAGCTAAAAGAGCCGAAGGAGGATTCGATGTCTCTCCTTTGTCATCTTCAAGGACAATCGGAGGATCTTCAGTAGGAGGATCTTGCTGGATCATCATCCCTACCATATCTTGGAAGAGAAGCGCCATTTGTTTTATGTTAGCCGCTTGCTCTGCGGCTTCTTTGTCCTTCTTTTCAAGGACTCTGCGTAGGTAGTCAGCGTCAGTTTCTTGTTCATGACGCTGTTCTGATGATGCCTCCGAGCTTTCCTTTGGTCCGGTAAGTGCGGCCATTGCAGTCATCATCTCCTGAAGCTTCTGTTGCTGCTCCTGGGCTTTTGTTACAGATCGGGTGAGCGGTCGGTGACCCATCGAAGCACGGCTTTCCTCCTTTCCAGAAGCCATATAAACAGTGTGCACCACCATGCCCCCAGACTTGGGGTGTTTGTGCTCAGCGCGCTTACGGTTCGCCATGTTCACAGGGGCTTTTTGCGGCCTCCTTTTCTTCTGAGTTGTTGAAGTTGAGGGGGCCGTTGTAGTGGGCACCCAAGTAGCCGTTGCTTTTTGTGGCTTGACAGGGGGATTTTCTTCCTGCCGAACCTTCATTTTTTTCTGTCGGCGGAGACAGTCTTGATCCATCACGGAGTTTTGGACTTGACACCAGACCTTGTAAATTTGAGAGGATAACCGTTGAGGAGGTTGCTCCGGCTTCTTCTCTGTAGCATTCTTCACAGGTGAAGGAATTCTCTTCAGCACTGCAGTAGGAGAGTTTTTGTGCACCCTGTTCAGCAGCTCAAAGATGTTCCCGGTTGGAACAGCAACATCGATCCCCACCGTTGGAGCTGGTGGAGTAAATCCAGAGGGGGAGTTGCCCCCAGCCTTCCTTACTCGGCGCCAGTGGCGACGTCGAGCGTGTCGTGCGGATGGAGTTGTTTCGGCCGTAGGGGCGACTTCGTCATGCCCCCTGCTTTGAGGAGGGACCGTTATTGGTGCTAGCCTGTCGAAGACTGACACCCGTTGAGAAGCAGTGTCTAATCTGTCAAAGAAAGACCTCTTGGCAGGGGAAGCAGCTTTGAGGACCTCGCCTGGAGCAGCAACCGAAATGGCCAGCCTTGTAAAAATTGACTTCTTGGAAGGAGGAGCCTTTCCGATAATTTTGTCCGCTTGAGCCGGGATGGCTATCCGCTTTGGGATGGCAGCTTCGGGTATCACGGGCTTATAGACGTTCTGGCCCAGTCTGTTGAAAACTGAGGTATTGAAGTTGGGCGACCCGTTGAGAGGGGCCACGGCAGTAGCAAGCCAATCGAAGACCGACTTCTTTGGAGCTTCTTGCGATGTCATTGGGGCATTGAAGCTCATCGGTGGGAGCAGGGTCCCGAAGAATAGTCCAGCGGTGGCTTGAGTTACCTGCTCCACTGGCATTTTGAAAAGGGAGGCCGCTTGGGGCCCATAAGTCACTCCTCCAGCAAGGACGGAGCGAGAGTTGCAGTTGCAGGTAGTGCAGTTTGAAGCCATTGATCTTCTGTTTTCTGCACGGAGTAAGACACCAAATCTTAGTACCTCGAATCCACAGGCAACCACAGCAAACCGCGATTCGTTCGCGAACACGACACACGAAGTGTGGAGTGGAAAGAGGAAGAGGTCCCACCGGGCGTGCCAGAATCTGTTCCCCTTCGAACGGCGGCCGAGACATGGACTGTCTTGCCTGAGGTTCGGGGCAGATGCTAATAGGTGCTATCCGTCCACCTCTCCGAAGATACCAAGTTGATTTATGGCACCATGTATCGAAGGTTTAGACGGATGCGTCCGATGTAGCAGACTTCGTCAGATTCCCCCTCGCTTGAGGGGTTTTTGATTGTGGGGACGCTCTTCCCTGCAGGCGCAAGCCCCTGCAGTTAATTACGCTACCGCATTGCGGTAACAACTTTCTCCTTCTCCAGATGGTCACTTCGTGTCGTGGGTATTTGTTTTATTTGTGGTTGCCCGTGGATTGTTTACGGAGACTGAGTTATGTCGTCGCCCGTAGGGCGTGGACTAGTCCAAATCCGTATTTTCTTAGATTTGGGTTTGGGGGTTTGGTTTGAGGATACGTTAGCCATATTTGAGGCTAAGATCAACTCAAACGTTTGTTAAGGATACGTTAGTCCAGTTTGAGACTAAGATCAAATTAACGGGATCGTTTAGATCCGACAAAAGAGCAATTGGCTCTAATGTTCCAGTTTAGGGACCTAGTGGTCCATTAAATGTATGGCCGTCGGGACCCATCACCTCTCTGACGACGTTGAAGGATTACAACAACAGATGTCAGAGGAGTTCAGAGATGTACCCTTGAGCCAGAGTTGATTAGGGGGATTCATAGTCCAGTCTGTTTGAAGGTTTAAGGATACGTTAGCCATCTTTAAGGCTAAGATCAACTTAAACGGGACCGTTTAGATCCGACAAAAGAGCATGCGGGGCTCTATTGTTCCAGTTTAGGGACATGGTGGTCCAATACCAGTTTAGGGACATGGTGGTCCATCTCCAGTTTAGGGACATAGTGGTCCATTGGTAGTTTAAGGACGCATAAGTCCATGGGTTTAAGGACCCCACAGTCCATATGGGTGTGTTTAAGGACGCATTAGTCCGTTAGTTTAAGGACGCATAAGTCCGCGGGTTTAAGGACCCCACAGTCCGTATCTTGGTTTAGAGACGCATAAGTCCATGAGTTTAAGGACCCCACAGTCCGCGTTGATGTGTGGTTGTCGGGACCCGTTACCTCTCTGAAGACGTTGAAGGATTACAACGACAAATATCAGAGGAGTTCCGAGATGTACCCTTGAACCAATGAGTTGGTTGAAAGAGCAGATGTGCTCAGATCAAGATGATTTGAGGACTTATGGCCAGTTTGGGCTAAGTCCAGTTATGTTTGAAATATTGGCCCTCTGTTGGTCCATTGAAGGAGAGGCTTTGCCTCTGAAACTTAGCCAATTGGGCTGAAGCTAGTGTTAAACACTAGAAACCAACAGTGTTGAACACTGGGAATAAGATAGCAAGTTAGTGTTAAACACTAAAAGATAATCAGTGTTAAACACTGGGAACAGTGTTTTCAAATTAGTGTTAAACACCAAGCAAATCAGTGTTAAACACTGCAAATAGAGTTTTCTAAATTAGTGTTAAACACTAAGAAAATCGGTGTTAATCACTGAGGACAAAGTCTTCGGATTAGTGTTAAACACTAGGGGGAGAGGGGTCACGTGTGGACACGTGAGAGCGCCCTGATTTCCCTTATCTTATTCTGCAGATCAGTGTTTTAACTCTTTTAATTCTGACGGCCATCACGTGTGAGCACGTGATGGAGGCCCCCGCTCTGGTCTGTTGGAATGCTCATTAGGGGTCACGTGGTGACACGTGAGGGCGCCTTAAATGCGGAGCCGCATCTCCTTTGTTTTATCCTCAAATCTGTGAATAAGTGTTAAACACTTTTCCCTTTTATTTCGAGCATCACGTGTTGACACGTGATGGGGATTTATGCGCTGACTGTTAGAACGTTTGCTAAGGGGTCACGTGGTAAACACGTGAGAGCGCCCAAAGCCTTCATTTCCATTGATCTTTCTTTTTACGTTTTGGGAGTCACGTGTGAGCACGTGATAGCATCAAAAAGTGGGGCCAGATCCCCTTTATTTTGTTCTGCGAACAAGTGTTAAACACTTTTAATGCCCTGATTTATTGGAACACTTATTAGGGGTCACGTGGTAACACGTGAGAGCGCCCAGAATTGTTTCTGCCTTTACTTTTGTTCCATATATAATGAGGGTCACGTGGGAGCACGTAAGGCATTGCCTCAAAGCTTTCCTCTTCTCATTTTGGGGGATCTGTTCAGGGGTCACGTGGGGCACGTGACCCTAGTTCTTTTCATGCACAGAGATCTTTTAAGAATTGAATTCTTATTTAGGATGAAACCCTGATTTTGATTCTGGAGGAATTATATTCCTATTTTGAAAGAATTAAATTCTTATTTAGGGTAAAACCCTAGTTTTGTTTTAGGAGAATTAAATTCTCAGAACTCAATTCCCCTTCTAAGTTTAGGATCTGCATGGCAGGATCTCGACCCGATGAGAATTAAATTCTCAACTTATGGGGAGATGTGCTCTGTGCAGATCTTCAACCAGAAGAAGAACTAAGTTCTTTTCTTTAAATAAGAGTTAAACTCTTGGATTTTGAGAATTAAATTCTCTGTTTGAAGTTTATCTTTTTCCCTTTTTTTTACCTAGGGTTTTCTTTGTTGAGAATTAAATTCTCCTTTCTTTTCTTCCCTCTTGAGAATTAAATTCTCCTCTCTCTGTTTTTCTCTCCAAAAAGTAGATCCCCCTTCTCTTTTCTTGGCTCCTATTTATAGGAGGAGGAAGAGAATAAATTTGTTTAGCAAATCTCTCATTGAGAGATTTGATTTGTATGTTGAGAGATTTGATTTGCATTTATCATTAATCTGGGCCTTTAGATCATTCAGTGAATTTTATTCACCGTGGATTTTAAATCCAAAAGATATTCTATTTGTTATCCTGGTGAGATTTTCAGGGAAATCTTTCCTTGTCCAAGATTTTTCCATAAATTGGTGATTTTTAATCACCCTTGGATTTTTAATCCAACGGTTCCCCATGACCCTTTTCCATTTGGAAAGATTCAGAAACTTTTAGAATTTAATTCTATTGAATCATAATGCTTTTAAAGCCAGTCACGTGCTGGCACGTGACCTTTGGTCACGTGTGAGCACGTGACCCCCAATCGGGTTCCTTTCTCAGCCGCTTATTTATGTTTCAGTTTTAACCATCACGTGTCAACACGTGACCATTGGTCACGTGTAAGCACGTGATACCTCGTTGAGGTATTTTCTGACTTTTAGAATTAAATTCTATTCATTATTTTAGAGGCTTTAAAAGCCCATCACGTGTCTGCACGTGACCCATGGTCACGTGTGAGCACGTGATGCCCCATTGGGGTCTCTTCTGAGTTTTTATTATATTTTTTAACTCCTCCAGCGGGTTTTTAAAAGCCCATCATGTGTAGACACGTAATTCCTCATAACTTTTGATCCCGGATGAATTACGAGGCCCATAATATATCAAATCGAAGGGTTTTTCGAGCCGCTTTCGATACCATCAGAATTTATCTGTTTCTCATTCGGGAGTTTATCAAAAAACAGCCCGGAAGATACTGGTTCCCATTTTCTTAAGCGTATCGCCGCCATTCTCTTTAGCGCAGAAATTTTCGGCGGGAACAAATGCCCCCCACTACTTTGCCCACGTAAGTATATACGTGGGTGAAGTAGTGCAAAGTAATGCATAGCGTACGACCAATTTCGGGTTGGTATATTACTTTCAGAATCTTGATCTGAGAAGATAACGAGCGGACACGAGCGTTGTCATTTATCATTGACTCAAATCTCGACTCTTAAGAGATATAGTTCCAAACCCTTAACTCCATGAGCCGCACCCTTCTATCTTTTTATATCTTACTCTGGAGTGAAATAGTTTATATGCTCATAAGTAGCTTTTCCATTTCAGTGGCATGTAGCTTTGGCGAGTGTGGCTCATAGATGGTCCTTCTTGACCTCTTCGCAGGGCAGTGATGGCTTAGGAGACAGGGTTAGGATCTGCCACCTAAGACTTTTCAACTTTATGAGCCGTGAGGGTCTCATAAAGACTTTTCTCCCTACGGATCGAGAGGGTCTCGTAGGTGTATTTTCTCCTTAGGAGTCGTGAGGATTCCTAAGTGTGTTTTCTCTTATAAGTCGTAAGGATCTTATGAGAGAATTTTTCCCTCTTACGAGTCGAGAGGACCCGTAAGCGGTTGTTCCCCTCCTTGTCGAAATTCGACTTCGGAGAGTGAGACCCGTGGATAGTATGCAAGAGACCATTTTGGGCCGACTTGCAGGATCCCAGTGCTTAGGAAACAGGTTTTTTAATCCCTACTGCCTAAGGCTTTATCTCACGAGTCGAGACGAATCGAGAAGTTCTCGCAAAGACATCATTTTCCTCACTAGTCGAAACGAATCGAGCAGATCTCGCAAGAATATCCTAACGTCACAGTTAACCTCTGCTCTTTACGACAGAAGTCCGTTAGGGTCTGTGGTACTTAGGGTTTTGGCCGTCGTACCGTCGCATGAGCTGATGTATTCCTCGATAGGCAATCGTGCTGTTCGAGTAGCCCAGCGACTGCCGTGTCTCTGATCCCTTCGGGGGCTGGACAAGACGTCTTCAAGCAATCCTCCTTGGCACTTTGACCGTCGGAAGAGCAAGCGCTAGGAATTTGCCATGCCGCTTTTTACTTGAGGTTAGGCTCATTTTGGAGAGCCCCGATGAGTCATAACCACTCCGCGCTGGTGTGGGATGATCTCCGATAGTCTTTCAGGCTTTATATGACTTGCCGTTAAGACACTGAAGCTAGGAATTTGGCCTTTGCTTCGTTTGCTGGCACTGCGTCCTCTGTATCGAGACGAATGTCGTGGTTGTCTCTAGGTTGCTGATGAACCGTCGAGATTTGGAACTAGGGATTTTGCCGTGGCTCCTTTTGGTGATGTTGCGTCTGCTGTATCGAGACGAACGTCGAGGTGGTGACCACTCCATGTGGGATGATCTCCGGTGGTCTTTCAGGCTTTATATGACTTGCCGTTAAGACCCTGAAGCTAGGAATTTGGCCTTCGCTTCGTTTGCTTTGTCATGTGCGAATCCTGTTGGAGGAAGAACGTTGTTGTGACATCTCGTCTGCTGTATCGAGACGAACGTCGAGGCAGTGACCACTCCATGTTGGTGTGAGATGATCTCTGATTGTCTTTCCGGTTTTATATGACCTACCGTTAAGACCCTGAAGCTAGGAATTTAGCCTTTGCTTCGTTTGCTGGCATCGCGTCCTCTGTATCGAGACGAATGTCATGGTTGTCTCTAGGTTGCTGGTGAACCGTCGAGCTCTGGAACCAGGGATTTTGCCGTGACTCCTTTTGGTGATGTTGCGTCTGATGTGTCGAGACGAACGTCGAGGTGGTGATCACTCCATGTTGGTATGAGATGATCTCTGATTGTCTTTCCGGTTTTATATGACTTACCGTTAAGACCCTGAAGCTAGGAATTTGGCCTTTGCTTCGTTTGCTGGTATCGCGTCCTCTGTATCGAGACGAATGTCGTGGTTGTCTCTAGGTTGCTGATGAACCGTCGAGATTTGGAACTAGGGATTTTGCCGTGGCTCCTTTTGGTGATGTTGCGTCTGCTGTATCGAGACGAACGTCGAGGTGGTGACCACTCCATGTGGGATGATCTCCGGTGGTCTTTCAGGCTTTATATGACTTGCCGTTAAGACCCTGAAGCTAGGAATTTGGCCTTCGCTTCGTTTGCTTTGTCATGTGCGAATCCTGTTGGAGGAAGAACGTTGTTGTGACATCTCGTCTGCTGTATCGAGACGAACGTCGAGGCAGTGACCACTCCATGTTGGTGTGAGATGATCTCTGATTGTCTTTCCGGTTTTATATGACCTACCGTTAAGACCCTGAAGCTAGGAATTTAGCCTTTGCTTCGTTTGCTGGCATCGCGTCCTCTGTATCGAGACGAATGTCATGGTTGTCTCTAGGTTGCTGGTGAACCGTCGAGCTCTGGAACCAGGGATTTTGCCGTGACTCCTTTTGGTGATGTTGCGTCTGATGTGTCGAGACGAACGTCGAGGTGGTGATCACTCCATGTTGGTATGAGATGATCTCTGATTGTCTTTCCGGTTTTATATGACTTACCGTTAAGACCCTGAAGCTAGGAATTTGGCCTTTGCTTCGTTTGCTGGTATCGCGTCCTCTGTATCGAGACGAATGTCATGGTTGTCTCTAGGTTGCTGGTGAACCGTCGAGCTCTGGAACCAGGGATTTTGCCGTGACTCCTTTCGGTGATGTTGCGTCTGCTGTGTCGAGACGAACGTCGAGGTGGTGATCACTCCATGTTGGTATGAGATGATCTCTGATTGTCTTTCCGGTTTTATATGACTTACCGTTAAGACCCTGGAGCTAGGAATTTGGCCTTCGCTTCGTTTTCTTTGGTGTGTCCGAATCCTGCTGGGGAAGAACGCTGGGGTGACATTTCATCTGCTGTATCGAGACGATCGTCGAGGTGGTGACCACTCTGCGCTGGTGCGAGATGATCTCTGATTGTCTTTCCGGTTTTATATGACTTGCCGGCAAGACGTATGAAGCTAGGAATTTGGCCTTCGCTTCGTTTGCTTTGGCGCGTCCGAATCCTGCTGGGGGAAGAACGCTGGGGTGACATTTCATCTGCTGTATCGAGACGATCGTCAAGGTGGTGACCACTTTGCGCTGATGTGAGATGATCTCCGATTGTCTTTCAGGCTTTATATGACTTGCCGTCAAGACGTATGAAGCTAGGAATTTGGTCTTTGCTTCATTTGCTTTGGCGCATCCGAATCCTGCTGGGGAAGAACGCTGGGGTGACATTTCATCTGCTGTATCGAGACGAACGTCAAGGTGGTGACCACTCCGCGCTGGTGTGGGATGATCTCCGATTGTCTTTCAGGCTTTATATGACTTGCCGTCAAGACCCTGAAGCTAGGAATTTGGCCTTCGCTTCGTTTGCTGGTATCGCGTCTGCTGTATTGAGACGAATGTTGAGATGATCTCTAGGTTACTGCCGTGCTCGGCGAGGACTAGGCTCCACTCTGGATGCTTCACACGGGTTCACTGCCGTGTTCTGCGAGGACCAGGATCCGCTCTGGACGTTTTACACAGGGTCAAAGAGTGACGTTATCCGTGTTCCACGTGACCAGGAATTTTGCACTAGATGCTTCACACGGGTTCACTGCCGCGTTAGGCGAGGACTAGGCTCCGCTCTGGATGCTTCACACGGGTTCACTGCCGTGTTCTGTGAGGACCGGGATCCGCTTTGGACGTTTTCCACGGTGTCAAAAAGTGACGTTATCCGCGTTCCACATGACCAGGAATTTTGCCCTAGATGCTTCACACGGGTTCACTGCCGCGTTAGGAGAGGACTAGGCTCCGCTCTGGATGCTTCACACGGGTTCACTGCCGCGTTCTGCGAGGACCAGGATCCGCTCTGGACGTTTTCCACGGTGTCAAAGAGTGACGTTATCCGCGTTCCACGTGACCAGGAATTTTGCACTAGATGCTTCATACGGGTTCACTGCCGCGTTAGGCAAGGACTAGGCTCCGCTCTGGATGCTTCACACGGGTTCATTGTCGTGTTCTGCGAGGACCAGGATCCGCTCTGGACGTTTTCCACGGGGTCAAAGAGTGACGTTATCCGCGTTCCACGTGACCAGGAATTTTGCACTAGATGCTTCACACGGGTTCACTTCCGCGTTAGGCGAGGACTAGGCTCCGCTCTGGATGCTTCGCACGGGTTCACTGCCGTGTTCTGCGAGGACCAGGATCCGCTCTGGACGTTTTCCACGGGGTCAAAGAGTGACGTTATCCGCGTTCCACGTGACCAGGAATTTTGCACTAGATGCTTCACACGGGTTCACTGCCGCGTTAGGCGAGGACTAGGCTCCGCTCTAGATGCTTCGCACGGGTTCACTGCCGTGTTCTGCGAGGACCAGGATCCGCTCTGGACGTTTTCCACGAGGTTAAAGAGTGACGTTATCCGCGTTCCACGTGACCAGGAATTTTGCTCTAGATGCTTCACACGGGTTCACTGCCGCGTTAGGCGAGGACTAGGCTCCGCTCTGGATGCTTCACACGGGTTCACTGCCGTGCTCTGCGAGGACCAGGATCCGCTCTGGACATTTTCCACGGGGTCAAAGAGTGACGTTATCCGCGTTCCACGTGACCGGGAATTTTGCACTAGATGCTTCCCACGGGTTCACTGCCGCGTTAGGCGAGGACTAGGCTCCGCTCTGGATGCTTCACACGGGTTCACTGCCGTGCTCTGCGAGGACCAGGATCCGCTCTGGACATTTTCCACGGGGTCAAAGAGTGACGTTATCCGCGTTCCATGTGACCAGGAATTTTGTTGATTATATCCGCATTTCACGGAGTTGGGATTTGACTCTCTGTGGGAGTACATCGTCGAGTCATGGAACTGGGAGTTGCCGCTGTTCCGCTTTGCTTGATGATGTGTCCGCTGTGACGAGACGAGTGTTGAGGTGGAGCTGGGATTTTGCCGTCACTCCGCTTTGCTGACCATGAGGTCTTTTATTAACTTTGCATGTATATCCTGCTGGACTGCGAAGGAACGCCGTTGTTAACATTGCGTCTGCTGTAACGAGACGAATGCTAAGGTGGAGTTGGGATTTTGCCGTTACTCCGCTTTGTTTCGACCGTGAGGTCTTTTGTTGACGTTGCATCTGCCTCCAGCTGGACTGCGGAGGAACGCTGTTGTTGACATTGCGTCTACTGTATCGAGACGAATGCTGAGGTGAAGCTGGGATTATGCCATCGCTCCGCTTGATGGTGTAATATCTGTGTCCTGCTGGAATGAGGAGGCACACCGTTGGTGATCTCTAAGTTTTCGATGTTGACGTCGAGACCCTGAAGCTCGAGATCTTCGTTTGCTTCATTTGTTGACATCGTGTCTGTAATATTGCGACAAATGTCGAGATGGTCTCTAGGTTGTCTACTAACCGTCGAGATTTGGCTCCGCTTTCTGATGGAGCCTGTTGGGAAGGTATGGTTCCCTTTTTATCTGTGCCCCTGGATTGTATACAGGGATCGATGTGATTTCACCTGTAGGGCAAAAAGTTTCATTCTTTCATCATTTTTTTATTCTTTCCGCGATGCTCTATCATTTCAGCTTTTATATCACGAAGGTCGCGATTGCCCAATCATTTCGGCTATTTTTCGCGGTGCCCAATCATTTCGGCT
The DNA here is from genome assembly GCA_030015575.1 of Agapanthus africanus. NCBI lineage: Eukaryota > Viridiplantae > Streptophyta > Magnoliopsida > Asparagales > Amaryllidaceae > Agapanthus > Agapanthus africanus. The sequence continues at coordinate 152,833,796 of JASDDO010000028.1, read as the reverse complement.
ATTTGTTTTATTTTTACTCGCTGCTTTTTATTGCGAGTTGCCCAATCATTTCGGCTATTTTGTATGCATACATTTTTACTTGCTGATTCTGTTTGCAAGTTGCCCCATCATTTCGGCTATTTCGTATGCATTTTTTTTTTGGGCTCGCTGATTTTTTTCTTTTCGCGAGTATGTAACTTGGAATTTGATTCCAATCTTAGCATCAGCATCGCTACGACTGGAATATTGCCAGGAGCGAATCATCATTTGCCATGAAAGGACTTGGAATTTGATACCGGTTTAGGCATCAGCATCGCTACAACTGGGATATTGCCAGGAGCGAATCATCATTTGCCTCTGTCGATGTCGGACAAAGGTGGTTTAGCGAACAGGGTTAGGATCCCGTCGTCTAAGGCTTTTGACTTCATGAGCCGTAAGGGTCTCACAAAGGTATTTCTCCCTACAAGTCGTGAGGATCTCGTAGGTGTGTTTTCTCCTTAGGAATCGTGGGGATTCCTAAGTGTATGTTCCCCTGTAAGTCGTAAGGATCTTACAAAAGGGTTTTCTCCTTATAAGTCGAGAGGACTTACAAGGGTTGTTCACCATATGGACATATCCCCGGTCACAGGTGGGACTTTGTTAGGGAAATGTTTATTCGCGCCCGTGGATTGTATACAAGGGCCGGTATTGAGCGGCTTGTAGGGCCAAAAGGTTGTGGGGGTTGCTTAAGAACAGGTTCAGATCTCTGTAACTTAAGACTTTCAAATCTTATGAGCCGTGAGGGTCCCATAAGAGAGTTCTCCTTACGAGTCGTGAGGATCTCGCAAGTGTAATTTCTCCTTAGGAATCGTAAGGATCCCTAAGTGTGTTGCTCCCTTGTGAGTCGTAAGGATCTCACGCGGGTGGTTTCTCCTTACAAGGTCGAGAGGACCCTGTAAGTGTCTTTTAACGAGGTCGCGCCCTTTCAGGTTTTCACAAACACTCGCCGGTAGCCCTGCTGTTTTTACTCACGGAGCCCTTTCGGGCGATAAAGTCGGTGTTGCTTTCATTCTTCCTCGGCTTGGTCCTCACGAGGTCGGCAATGGAGATTTTATCACTGACACTCATGAAATTTTGCCGAAACAGGGACTCTATTTGGGCAAAGGTAATGACGGACCCGTCTGGTATACTCGCATACCAGTCGAAGGCGACGCCGGTCAAGCTGTTGACAAACTGACGAAGAAGGAGCGTGTCATTGCCCCCTGTATTTCCGCACGATGCTTTGAAATGGGCGACATGCTGATTTGCATTCCCCGTTCCATCAAATCTTCCGAACTTAGGAATGACGTAGCCGCTTGGGAACTCAATCAGATCGTACTGCGCGGGATATGGCCACCCACTACTGCCGATTTCTTTCTGAGCTTTAGCTTCGGCCACCAATGTTTTAACCTTACTGGTGACCAAATCCATTATCCGATCCTGTGTTAGCGGGAGAGTGCTATCTGGGGCCAAGGCGTCCCCAGATGCGGAATGTGGCAGGCTTTCATGCGGCTCGACCAGTCTTGGTCCTAAAAGAACAGGCATTGGCTGCCTCGGGTTGTTATCACCCGGCCGATTAGTAGCGGCTTGTGCCTGATTGGGAGGCGCTCGAGCAATTTGATCCGTAAGCTGCATCACCACGTTCGTTAAGTCGTCAATCTTCGAATAGAGCTTGGCCATCTCTTTATCTTTTCTCCTGTGCTGTTTTCGAAGCTCTTGAAGCAGCTCTTGCTCCGCAGTCCTGGGGCGGAAAGTCGGCTCTTCCTCGCTGTCCGAGCTTGACTCTACATGGACCGAGGGGTCTTTCTGCCTATCATCCTCATCGAGAGGATTTTCTTCATCTAGCGGGGGCGGCTGTTCTTGGGCGGCGGCAACCACATTCAGGCTAGATTGGGCTTGGGATGTGGTGGCCCCATCCTTACTTTTGCTGCGAAGGTTGTCGCTGGGGCGCCCGCCCGCCATATAGATCGTATGGATGATATATCCGGCCTTCTTTCTATCATTGGCAGCTGATTTCACAGATCGCTGTCTTGACCCCCTTGTTTCGGTAGCTGGTAGTCGATTGAAGGCGGCTGGCCTAACCAGGTTCTTGAATGGTGCTTGTTCCCCTCCGAAAGACGGCGCGACACTGCGTCTTGCCTGAGATTCGGGGCAGATGCTAATTGGTGCTATCCATCCACCTCTCCGAAGATGCCAAAGTGATTTATGGCACCATGTATCGAAGGTTTAGACGGATGCGTCCGATGTAGCAGACTTCTTCAGATTCCCCCTCGTTTGAGGGGTTTTTGATTGTGGGGACGCTCTTCCCTGCAGGCGCAAGCCCCTGCAGTTAATTACGCTACCGCATTGCGGTAACAACTTTCTCCTTCTCCAGATGGTCACTTCGTGTCGTAGGTGTTTGTTTTGTATTTTGTTGCCCGTGGATTGTTTACGGAGACTGAGTTATGTCGTCGCCCGTAGGGCGTGGACTAGTCCAAATCCGTATTATCTTAGATTTAGGTTTGGGGGGTTTGGTTTGAGGATACGTCAGCCATACTTGAGGCTAAGATCAACTCAAACGTTTGTTAAGGGTACGTTAGTCCGATTTGAGACTAAGATCGACTTAACTGGATCGTTTAGATCCGACAAAAGAGCGTTTGGCTCTAACGTTCCAGTTTAGGGACATAGTGGTCCATGAATGTATGGCCGTCGGGACCCGTCACCTCTCTGACGACGTTGAGGGATTACAACGACGGATGTCAGAGGAGTTCGGAGATGTACCCTCGCGCCAGGGTTAATTGGGAGGATTCATAGTCCACTCTGTTTGAAGGTTTAAGGATACGTTAGCCATCTTTGAGGCTAAGATCGACTTAAACGGGACCGTTTAGATCCGACAAAAGAGCATACGGGGCTCTATTGTTCTAGTTTAAGGACGTTGCGGTCCACGGGTAGTTTAAGGACACTGCGGTCCATGGGTAGTTTAAGGACATTGCGGTCCATGGGTGGTTTAAGGACATTGCGGTCCAGGTTAAGGACGTCGTAGTCCATGGGTTTAAGGACCCCACAGTCCATTGTTAGTTTTAAGACATCTCGGTCAAGGTTAAGGACGTCGTAGTCCATGGGTTTAAGGACCCCACAGTCCATTGTTAGTTTTAAGACATCTCGGTCAAGGTTAAGGACGTCGTAGTCCATGGGTTTAAGGACCCCACAGTCCGGTATGTGCTCTGGATGCTTCACACGGGTTCACTGCCGCGCTTGGCGAGGACCAGGCTCCGCTCTGGACGTTTTCCACGGGGTCAAAGAGTGACATTATCCGCGTTCCACGTAACCAGGAATTTGCATTAAACACGGGTTTAAGGACCCCGCAGTCCGTATCAATGTGTGGTCGTCGGGACCCGTCACCTCTTTGAAGACATTGAGGGATTACAATGCCAAGTATCAAAGGAGTGAAGAGATGTACCCTAGAACCGGAGTGGATTAAATAATCCTTGGCCCAATTTGGGGTCAAGACGAATTAATTATGTTATGAGTCCATTGGACCAGTTAATCACTAATTGAGGACTTATGGCCATCTTGGGCTAAGTCCAATCAGGAGAGGCTTTGCCTCTATCCATTTAGGCCAATTGGGCCAAAGTCTAGTGTTAAACACTACAGAGCAGTCAGTGTTGAACACTGGGAATGAGGTTGACAAGTTAGTGTTTAACACTAAGAGATAATTGGTGTTAAACACCAGCAACAAGGCTTTTCGAATTAGTGTTAAACACTAAAAACAGATCAGTGTTGAACACTGCAAATGAAGATCTCAGATTAGTGTTTAAACGCTAAGGTAATCAGTGTTGAACACTGCAGATAAAGCTTTTTAATTAGTGTTGAACACTAAAGCCCAACAGTATTTTAACACTGGGTTCGAGAATTTCAATTTAGTGTTAAACACTAAGGCAAGAGGGGTCACGTGGCAGCACGTGAGAGCGCCCTCCCTTCATTTATTCTGAGATTATCGTGTCTTTCAGAGCGTCACGTGCCATCACGTGATGGGCATTCAAGTGCCTATGTATTAAAGCTTCTGCCGAGGGTCACGTGGGTCACGTGGGGTGCTGCCTTAAGGGGCCTTCTGTAGATCTCTTGGGGGGTCACGTGATGGCACGTGACCCTGCCTCTATGTATTTTGTTTAGAGGCTTTGTTAATCTTTTTTCAGGAATTAAATTCCTCGAGCTGTAAATTTCGGAGGAATTAAATTCCTACTTCCTTTCGAAGACTTATATTCTGGAATAGAGTTTAACTCTGGATTTTTTGTAGGAATTACATTCCTCATATATGTGAAGGGCTGAATAGGGTTAAACCCTAATAAATTTTTTTAAGGAGTTTAAACTTCCATCCACTGTTAAATTATGATTAAGGGAATTAAATTCCCGATGTTTCAACAGAACTGGGTTTCTTAATTAGGGTTAAACCCTGTTTCTTTTTTGTTCTGAAGGAATTAAATTCCCATGATACAGGGTCAAGCCCTAATTTTATTTTAAAGGAATTAAATTCCTATAGTTCTGTGAGAATTAAATTCTCATGCTTGCATTCCCTCTCTATGTTTTGGATCTGCATGGCAGGATCTCAACCCATTGAGAATTAAATTCTCAACCTTAAGGGGAGATGTGCACTTTGCAGATCCTCTATCAAAGAGAGAAGAAATATGTTCTTCTGTTTCTACATTATCAGAGTTAAACTCTGTTGAGAATTAAATTCTCTTTCTTTCAAAAGGCCTTCCCTTTCTTACCTAGGGTTTTTGCAGAAGATCCGAGTCTTTTTAAAGTATCAAAGCTCTCCTCCTTTTTTCTTTTTTCTTCTCTGCGCATGTATATTTTTCCTCTGTGTCTCTTGGCTCCTATTTATAGGAGAAGCAGCCGAATCAATCAGTTTTTGACGAATCTTTATTAAGAGATTTGATTTGCATCCATTATTCGTTTTGGACCTTCGGATTATTAGGTGAATTTTATTCACCATTGGATTTTAAATCCAGAGATTCTCCTTTGTTATTTTGGTTAGATTTTAAGGGGAAATCTTTCCAAACCCGAGATTTTCCCATAGATAGATGATATTTCATCACCTCTGAATCTTTAATTTGATTGGTTCCAGATAGTTGCTTTCCTTTGGAAAGATTTGAATTTCTCTCAGAATTTAATTCTGTTGACAAAATGGGCTTTGAGAGCCGATCACGTGTGACCACGTGACCCATGGTCACGTGTGAGCACGTGACCCCCTTTGGAATGAGCCTTTTCCTTTCTTTTGCGCTCTGTCTTCTGATCGTTGCTTAAACGTCACGTGCCACCACGTGACTCCCGGTCACGTGTGAACACGTGACCCTTGTTTGAACTCTCTTTCCTTGGTTCATTTGGAGAACGAGTCTGCTGCCTTGAACGTCACGTGCCAACACGTGACCCTGGTCACGTGGAAGCACGTGACCTCTTCTGAAGCCTTTTCCTTGACTTGATCAGGGAACTTGTGTGCCTTTGACGCTTGCATTTAAATGTCACGTGTCGCCACGTGACCCTGGTCACGTGGGAGCACGTGACTCTTTCTGAAGCCCCCCCTTTTCTTCAACGTTTCAGGAAACTGATCTTGCCTTGATGATGCTTTTTAGGTGTCACGTGCCGACACGTGACCGCTAGTCACGTGTAAGCACGTGACCCTCTTCTGAAGCTTTTCCCAGAAGCTTTCCTGATTTTAAATCAGGAAACAAATGCCCCCACAGCGTTGTTCTCACGTGTCTGTACGTGAGTGCAACGCTGTCACCTCTTGTGACCGTTGGATTCCTCTAGGGATGTGGGGAGACGAAACGTTTTCATTGTCTTCTACAAATACCTCTGTCTCTTCATAGGAGCCTTCACTTTGTTCATCTTCTTCTTCTGAGAACTTCTTCTTTGAGAATTTAATTCTCGCTTTTAGAGCTTAGTTCTCTGTCTTAAAATATTTTCAGAGTTTAACTCTGTTCTAGAGGGATTCTTCCTCCTCAGGTAATGGTAATCGAAGCACCTTCGTTTTGACAAAACTCTCTGGATTTTAAATCCAGATCAAGGGTTTCACAAAGAACCCATTTTTCTTCAAGTACTTTAACCAAAATATGAGACCACTTAACTTCCCACAGTAGATCGCTTAGGGTTCAGATGATCCCTTAGGGAGATGATGATGGCGGTTCAAACCCATGGAATTTAATTCCATCCAAAAATGTTTCTGGGAATTTAATTCCCTTTTCTTAATAAGGAATTTAATTCCAATGAAGGACTTGATTTCTTCACACGGAGGCTTCCTGAGGTCTCTTGGCCCTAGGTTGTTCTTCCGCAATTAACGAAATGGTAGTTTTCTGATGAATCTCATGACCTTTATTTCAGGTATCATGGATGCCCATCTGTATGGTCTTGACGAGATCATTTCCTATGGGAATATTCGTGCACTGGGCCGCAGTCAGAACCAGGAGTTCACCGATGCTCAATGTGCCGAGATCATGAGCCGCTTTGATGAGTACGACCATCGGCTACTCCCCCGTCGCTCTTCTCTTCTGAGGCTAATCGTGCTGGCGATCAGGGAGGCTCTCCCTCTATTCTGTGCTGGTGTGCCGCTTGGGGCATTGGACGCCGCCGAGGATAAAGTACACTCGGTGTATCTGATGCACTTGATCTCAAAGAGAAGGCGGGATAATCTCATTGATCTCCTGCATCAGATGTTCCAGCAGTCGTCCATACTTGCCGCCTATCGGAGGGTGGAGGACATTCGTGAGGACCCCGATGCTTGTGATCGTGAGAGGAAGCATACTTGGGAGGTTCGAAATGCTTGGAAGATTTTGAATAAAGTTAATTTTGAGTTTCTCAACCCATGCCCCGCATCTGAAGTTTTACCATTGTAAATGTGTCCTGTGTGTTTTGTATGAACCTCTTGAAGTATGAGTGACAATTGTTATTATGTCTTTCTATGTTTGCATGCCTTTTCTCTGGGATTTTATCATTTTGCTACTGTTGTTGTTGGTGCTTTCAATATGCAGGGTGCTACTCCATTTTTTAGTGTACATCAGGTTTAGTCCTCACGTAGTCTGCACGTGGGGTCCCTTGATGTGGCTGTTCACAAAATCTTCTCATGCCCTATTTTCGGCGCACAATATTGGACGCAGAAAAAAGGGCCTTGGAAATAGTTTCATCTCCTCGATTTTCGATGCCTTTCCTTTTTTGGGCCTTGGAAATAGTTTCACCATGCAAGATTTTCCGCGCACAGCACTTAATGCATTTCCTTATATATGAGGCTATAGCTTCCCTTTTCCTCTCACCAAGAGATTTATATTATTATTATTACATTTTTTAATCTTGGAGTAACTTGTCTTGAGAAACAAACAAGCGCCATGGCCTGCAATCGCCCTCATGCTCGTCGACAGCCATGGGAAGTTCCTATTGAGGAAATGGTCCCCCGCTTTGCTGCTCGGTTGGTGGATCCCCTCCTTACCGACAATGAATGCGACTCAGCCATGCATGAACTCTCGATCCGTAGGGGGTCCCCCCTCCCGATGGGTTCTCTCTGGCTCCGGATGATTCTCAAGGCCGTGCTTGCCGACATCCCTCCTCATCCGGCGGAGATGACTCTGGCGATGCTCGACGCGGCAGAAGAAAAGCTCGAGGGTTTTCATGAAGCGTGCCTGATTACTCAGGCTTTGAAGGATTGCTCAATTTATCTGCTGAGCCAGATCAAGGCCCGGCGAGCTATTATGTCTGCTTTCGCGGACGAACACGACGCCAATCGATGGGGAGCGACCCCTCGTGAGAACCGTCGCTTTGACGTGCTGGAGAAAGCAGAGAGAGAGATGGAGAATTTTGTCCTCTGTTTCATTAACCCTTGTGCCGTTGATCCCATGTTTGGTGACCTTTTCCGTTAGCGTAGAATACTTTTAAATTAGTCCCTCTTTTTTTTACGCTTTATGCCGAGATTCCATGTAGGCTTGGTGCTAGTATGTATGTTTCCGCTTGCATAAATAAACTTTGTATTCTTCTCATGAGAACTTTCTTTAACTGCAAATGCTACCATCACTTTCCTGCGCATCAGACCTTTTCGGGTATTATGAACGTTCATGCGATTGCAAATGCTATTATGATTATTATTCCCTTTTTGAATACTCATATGATTGCGAACGCATGCTTGAAATATGTCGGAAACTTTTCTTGTTGCCTTTCACATCAGGCGATGTGAGCGCGTTTTAGATCGATTATTCCCGTCGGCTGGAAGCCCATTTATATGGTCTTGTAAATGTCATGTTTCCAAGGCTGTGGTTACGAAAGCGAGCTTACGTGGCCTGATAGAGCGATACATAGCGAACATAAGGTTGTGGCTCTCGATAAAGCTGCCACGTTCACTCGTGAGAGGATCGAGGCTCATAAGGCCACTGAGAAAGAGCTTGAAGCCCGGCTCGCTTCATATCAGGCTCAGCAAGCTCAAGCGGAGGCTCGTCTTCTGGAGATCTTGTGTCATGAAGCCGTGGCTCAGCACAAGCAGGATGAGCTGACCAAGCTGCTGAATCGCCCGCCAGCCTGAAACATTTGTATCTTTTTTCTTCCCTTTTGTACATACTCATGGATGAGAGTATTTTCTTTTTGTTTCTTTCATGAATTGTACTTTGTACCCATTTTGGTTTATGAATAAAAGATACATTTTTTCTTCTCAATGATGTGTCCCCTTTTCATTGAATGTATTCTGCGGATATTCTATCTTGATCTCCTTGCAGGACAGTGATGGCTTAGGATACAGGGTTAGGATCTGCTTCCTAAGGCTTTTGCATTTTATGAGCCACGAGGGTCTCATAAAGAGTTTTTCTCCCTATAGGTCGAGAGGATCCCATAGGTGTAAGTTCTTCTTAAAAATCGTAAGGATTCTTAAGCGGGTTTTCCCTTGAGAGTCGTAGGGATCTCACCAGAGAGTTTTTTCTTCCTTACAGGTCGTGAGGGCCTGCAAGTGTTGGATGCGGTCATCCTTATCCGTGTTTCACGGGGTCAGGGATCTCTCAAGGTATCGTAGTTTAAAGACGTCACGGTCAAGGTTAAGGACCTCATAGTCCGTGGATTTAGGGACTCCACAGTCCGGTGTTTGGTTGCAGGGACCCGTCACCTCTTTGAAGACGTTGAGGAATTACAACGCCGGGCATCAAAGGAGTGGAGAGATGTACCCTTAAACCAAGGCAAAATCTGTAGGGAATCGGGGTGGTTGATCGTTAGTTTTAAGACATCACGGTCGAGGTTAAGGACGTCATAGTCCGTGGATTTTAAGGACTCCACAGTCCGGTATTTGCTCTGGATGCTTTACACGGGTTCACTGCCGTGCTCGGCGAGGACCAGGCTCCGCTCTGGACGTTTTCCACGGGGTCAAAGAGTGACATCATCCGCGTTCCACGTAACCAGGAATTTTGCACTAGATGCTTCACACGGGTTCACTGCCGCGTTAGGCGAGGACTAGGCTCCGCTCTGGATGCTTCGCACGGGTTCACTACCATGCTCTGCGAGGACCAGGATCCGCTCTGGACGTTTTCCACGGGGTCAAAGAGTGACATTATCCGTGTTCCACGTGACCAGGAATTTTGCACTAGATACTTCACACGGGTTCACTGCCGCGTTAGGCGAGGACTAGGCTCCGCTCTGGATGCTTCGCACGGGTTCACTGCCATGCTCTGTGAGGACCAGAATCCGCTCTGGACGTTTTCCACGGGGTCAAAGAGTGACATTATCCGCGTTCCACGTAACCAGGAATTTTGCACTAGATGCTTCACACGGGTTCACTGCCGCGTTAGGCGAGGACTAGGCTCCGCTCTGGATGCTTCGCACGGGTTCACTGCCATGCTCTGCGAGGACCAGGATCCGCTCTGGACGTTTTCCACGGGGTCAAAGAGTGACATTATCCGTGTTCCACGTGACCAGGATTTTTGCACTAGATGCTTCACACGGGTTCACTGCCGCGTTAGGCGAGGACTAGGCTCCGCTCTGGATGCTTCGCACGGGTTCACTGCCATGCTCTGCGAGGACCAGGATCCGCTCTGGACGTTTTCCACGGGGTCAAAGAGTGACATTATCTGTGTTCCACGTGACCAGGAATTTTGCACTAGATGCTTCACACGGGTTCACTATCGCGTTAGGCGAGGACTAGGCTCCGCTCTGGATGCTTTCCACGGGGTCAAAGAGTGACATTATCCGTGTTCCACGTGACCAGGAATTTTGCACTAGATGCTTCACACGGGTTCACTGCCGCGTTAGGCGAGGACTAGGCTCCGCTCTGGATGCTTCGCACGGGTTCACTACCATGCTCTGCGAGGACCAGGATCCGCTCTGGACGTTTTCCACGGGGTCAAAGAGTGACATTATCCGTGTTCCACGTGACCAGGAATTTTTGCACTAGATGCTTCACACGGGTTCACTGCCGCGTTAGGCGAGGACTAGGCTCCGCTCTGGATGCTTCGCACGGGTTCACTGCCATGCTCTGCGAGGACCAGGATCCGCTCTGGACATTTTCCACGGGGTCAAAGAGTGACATTATCCGTGTTCCACGTGACCAGGAATTTTGCACTAGATGCTTCACACGGGTTCACTGCCGCGTTAGGCGAGGACTAGGCTCCGCTCTGGATGCTTTCCACGGGGTCAAAGAGTGACATTATCCGTGTTCCACGTGACCAGGAATTTTGCACTAGATGCTTCACACGGGTTCACTGCCGCGTTAGGTGAGGACTAGGCTCCGCTCTGGATGCTTCGCACGGGTTCACTGCCATGCTCTGCGAGGACCAGGATCCGCTCTGGACGTTTTCCACGGGGTCAAAGAGTGACATTATCCGTGTTCCACGTGACCATGAATTTTTGCATTAGATGCTTCACACGGGTTCACTGCCGCGTTAGGCGAGGACTAGGATCCGCTCTGGATGCTTCGCACGGGTTCACTGCCATGCTCTGCGAGGACCAGGATCCGCTCTGGACGTTTTCCACGGGGTCAAAGAGTGACATTATCCGCGTTCCACGTAACCAGGAATTTTATCGATTGTATCCGCATTTCACGGAATGGAGGTTTGACTGTTGGCGACATGTGTACCACCGAGCCATGGAACTGGGAGTTGCCGCTGTTCGCTTAGCTTGAAGTTGTGTCTGCTGCGTCGAGATGATCTCCAGGTTATTTGTGAACCGTCGAGATTTGGCTTCCTCTCATGATGAAACCTGGGGGAGGAGTACGACTCCTTCTTTGTTTGCGCCCCTGGATTGTATACAGGGACTGATGTAGCATCACCTGTAGGGCAAAAAGGTTTCATTTTTCCATCATTTCTTTTATTCTTTCCGCGATGCTCTATCATTTCAGCTTTTTATATCGCGAAGGTCGCGATTGCCCAATCATTTCGGCTATTTCTCGCGGTGCCCAATCATTTCGGCTATTTGTTTTATTTTTACTCGCTGCTTTTTATTGCGAGTTGCCCCATCATTTCGGCTATTTTTCATGCATACATTTTTACTTGCTGCTTTTTATTGCAAGTTGCCCCATCATTTCGGCTATTTCGTAGGCATGTGTGGCCTGCTAGCTTTTTTTTTTTTTTTTTTTTTTTTGCCGCAAGCTCGGATTTTGGACACCGGTTTCGGCGTCAGCATCGCTGCAACTGGTATGTTGTCAGGAGCGAATCATCATTTGCCTCTGTCGATGTTGAACAAAGGTGGCTTAGCGAACAGGGTTAGGATCCTGTCGGCTAAGGCTTTTGACTTCATGAGCCGTAACGGTCTCACAAAGGTATTTCTCCCTACAAGTCGTGAGGATCTTGCAGGTGTATTTTCTCCTTAGGGATCGTGAGGATTCCTAAGTGTATGTTCCCCTGTAAGTCGTAAGGATCTTACAAAAGGGTTTTCTCCTTATAAGTCGAGAGGACTTACAAGGGTTGTTCACCATATGGACATATCCCCAGTCACAGGTGGGACTTTGTTAGGGAAATGTTTATTCACGCCCGTGGATTGTATACAAGGGCCGGTATTGAGCGGCTTGTAGGGCAATATCGGAGGTTGTGGAGGATTTGCTTAAGAACAGGTTCAAGTTTCTGTAACTTAAGACTTTCAAATCTCATGAGCCGTGAGGGTCCCATAAGAGAATTCTCCTTACGAGTCGTGAGGATCTCGTAAGTGTATTTTCTCCTTAGGAATCGTGAAGATCCCTAAGTGTGCTGCTCCTTTGTGAGTCGTAAGGATCTCACGCAGGTGGTTTCTCCTTACAAGGTCGAGAGGACTCTGTAAGTGTCCTTTAACGAGGTTGCGCCCTTTCGGGTTTTCACAAGCACTCGCCGGTAGTCCTGCTGTTTTTACTCACGGAGCCCTTTCGGGTTTTCATCCGTGCCCATTTTGCTTATAGACATACCGTTTTTTTTTTATTTTTACTTTTTTTTTATAATGTCGCGCCCTTTCGGGTTTTCACGAACACTTGCCGGCAGCCCTGCTGTTTTTACTCACGGAGCCATTTCGGGTTTTCATCCGTGCCTATTTTGCTTATGGACATACCGTTTTTTTTTTATCATTTTTTTTTATCTCCTTTTTTATTTATCCATCTCGTCAACCTAAGGACGTTGCGGTAGTAGTTTAGGGACGTTTCGGTCCGTCGTTAGTTTAAGGACGTTTCGGTCCACCGTTAGTTTAAGGACGTTTCGGTCCGTCGTTATAGGAAGGCCGGCTGCTGCTTGTAAAGTCTGAGCTTAGAAAGATAGTGAGCGGACATAGTCGTCGTCATCTATCATTGACTTAGGCTGTGGCTTATTAAGCGTAGTATTTCTTTAAGAAGCGGCCGTTTATTGGCCTGAAAGGCCTTTCACCGTGCATGTCCATGAGTAGGTAGGCTCCACCCTGGTAGACCTTGTCTATGATGTACGGGCCTTCATAGTTTGGCTCAAATTTTCCTCGCTTGGCACGATTGGGGATCATAGGTCTTTTGACCACTAGTACGAGTTCGCCTTGGCGGAATGTCCTCGGCCTGGTCAATCTTTCGTACGAGCGCGTCATCTTTGCTTTGTAGGCTTCTAGATGTTGTTGCGCTATGAGCCGGGTTTCATCGAGGGCATCAAGCTCCTCAAGCCGAAGGTGAGCATTTTCTTCGTTCGTCAGCTCGTGGTGGACTGCTACTCGTAGAGAGGGTAACTCTATCTCGAGGGGGAGCACTGCTTCCGTCCCAAATACCAACGCGTACGGCGTTGTGTTCGTGGCCGTCTTGAATGTAGTTCGGTAAGCCCAAAGGGCTTCTTGCAGCCTTTCATGCCAGTCTCTCTTATTCCTGGAAACGGTCTTTTTTATGATCTTCGTCAAGGTCTTATTGAAGGCCTCGGCCAGACCGTTAGCTCGTGGATTGTAAACCGAAGAATATCTCCAGTCTATATTGTGCTGCTGTCCGAAGCGGCTAATCTTATGGCTTCGGTAGGCCGGCCCATTATCGGAGATAATCCGCCGTGGAGTTTCGAACCGATAGATGACGTGCGTCTTGAAGAAATGGAGGATATTCTCCGTCTTCACTTCCTTCAGTGGTACTGCTTCTGCCCATTTGGAGAAGTAATCAGTTGTCGCCAGGATAAAACGGTGTCCCCGGGATGATGCTGGCTCAATGGGGCCGACTATGTCAGTCCCCCACATTTCGAATGGCCAACTAGCCAGCGTCGGGTGCAGTGGATTCGGATGTTGGTGGATGAAGTCTCCATGGATCTGGCATGAGTGGCATTGCTTCGCATACTCGAGGCAGTCCTGGATCATCGTGGGCCAGTAATAACCCATCCGTTTAATTTTTAACTTCATCTTTGGGCCTGCTTGGTGAGAACCGCAAAGTCCATCATGAACTTCCTGAATGACTCTTTCTGCTTCGTCAGGTCCTAAGCATCTGAGCCATAGAGAATCAAACGATCTCTTGTATAGAATGTCGTTGACGAAAGCGAAGGATAGAGCTCGTTTCATGAGCTGATGTCTTGAGGACGCCTCTTCGGGCATTCGGTGGGACTCAAAGTAGTCTATGAAGACTACCCTCCAGTCTTCGGCCTTCTCATGGTCTTTTATTTGTAGGGTCGTCTGCTCAGTCGTTCCCTTTTCTTCGCATGATTCCGGAGATATTTCTGCCGGGGCGAGCACTCGACGGCTTTGTACCACGATTCTGACGTCATCGAGGTTCTCGTCAGCCAGTTCTTTAGCAAGTTTAGCCAACGCGTCTGCTTTGTTGTTTTCCGCGCGCGGTATGTTCTCCAAAGTATAGGAGGGAATTTGGGTCAATAGTTGTTGCACCCTTTCGCCGTACTTCACCAATTCCGGCTTGCACGTTTGGTAGTCACCATTTACTTGACTGACGACCAGCTGAGAATCCCCGTATATGAGGAGGTCTTCAATTCCCATGTCGATGGCGATCTCGAGGCCTGCTATCAGGGCTTCGTATTCGGCTTCATTGTTTGTCCTCGGCTCTGTTAAGGAGAAGGCGAAGCGCATTATCCCTCCTTGTGGAGTTGCAAAGATGAGGCCTATCCCTGATTTGATCATTGGGATACCTTGTTTCTGTTTCTTTATGGAGGACGCTCCATCGAAATAGAGTTCCCATCAGGTGCTTCTGCCGCTAATCGCATCAAATGCATGCTCGTCCGGCAAATCACAGTTCAGAGGAGAATTGGCCGGTATCGGGTGCTCGGCGAGGAAGTCGGCAATGGCCTGGCCTTTCACTGCCTTGAGAGGTTGATACGTTATCGAGAACTCCATCAAGAGCAGGGCCCACTTAGCGAGTCGTCCCGTCAATATGGCTTTCGACATCAAATATTGGAGAGGGTCCACCTTCGAAATAAGACGGACTTCATGTGCTAATGCGTAATGTCTAAGCTTTGTTATTGCGAAGATCAATGCCAAGAAGTGCTTTTCAATGGGGGAATAGTTGCTTTCTGCCCCCAGTAGAACTCGACTTAAGTAGTAGAGTGCTCTCTCTTTCCCCTGATCGTTCTCTTGTGCCCATAATGCGCCCAAGGAACCTTCGAGGGCGGTCGTATAAAGAATGAGGGGTTTTCCCTTGACCGGCGCGGCCAACACCGGAGGGTTCTGCAGGTACTGCTTGATCTCGTCTAGTGCACCTTGACATTTGTGATCCCAAACGAATGGGGTTCCCTTTTTCATCAGGTGGCTGTAAGGACGGCATTTGCCCGAAAGATTAGCGATAAACCGCCGGATGTATGCGAGCTTCCCTTGGAGAAACCGCAACTGCTTGAGCGTTCTTGGCGGAGGCATTTCCATGATCGCTTTAATCTTTGACGGATCTATTTCAATACCTCGGTGTCGAATGATGAATCCCAGGAATTTGCCCGAGGAGACTCCAAACGTGCATTTGAGGGGATTCATTTTCAAATTATATTGCCGAAGGCGTTGAAATACAGTCTCCAGATGCTTTAAATGATCTTCGTATGACATGCTCTTCACTACAAGGTCATCGATATAGCACTCGACGATGTCATGTATGAGGTCGTCGAAGATCTTCGTCATGGCCCTTTGATAGGTGGCGCCAGCGTTCTTTAGACCAAAGGGCATAACCTTGTAGCAAAATATACCCAAAGGGGTGCGGAAAGCGGTATGCTTCTGGTCTTCGGGATGCATCTTTATCTGATTGTATCCTGACGATCCATCCATGAAGGAGAAAACCTCGTGAGTTGACGTGTTATCTATCATTAGCTCGGTTACCGGCACCGGGAAATCGTCCTTTGGACAGGCTTTATTGAGATCCCTGAAATCCACGCATATGCGTACCGTCCCATTCTTCTTCATTACCGGGACGATATTGGCGATCCAGTCGGGGTATTGGACTTCTTGGATAAATCCAGAATCGATCAACTTCTTGACTTCGGCGTTGATGCTCATTTCAAGCTCGAGTCGCATCCTCCTTGGCGCCTGCTTGACTGGCTTGATATCTAGGGATATTGCTAATCTATGCACAGCAATCTCCGGATCCAATCCTGGCATCTCGGAGTAGTTCCACGCGAAGCAATCTTTATGCCGTAGAAGCACGTTCTTTAACGCAGCCACCTTTTCTTCGGATAATAGCTCGCTGACAAATGTCGGTCGCGGGTCGTCTGCCGATCCCAACTCAATCTTCTTGAGGTTATCTGCAGTAGTATGTATACCATCTTCCAGTTCTTTTGGAGCGGGCGGAAATTCTGAGATCACCTCATCATTGCTGTTCTCAAAGCACCGGGGAAGGTCATCTACGTTCTCGGGCTCTTCTCCTAATATCGTAATCGTACAACAAGTGCGAACCCGCTCCTTGGACTGAGGTGGACCCGGTTCTGCTCTTGCGGCTTTGGGCTCATACTTTCGCGGCGGCGTTACCTTCCAGCCGTCGGATAAAGCGAATCTACCCCGTCGGTAATGGTCCTCGACCCAGTTCTTGAAGGTGAAGCAGTCTTCGGTAGGATGTCCTATGGCTTGGTGATAAGAGCAATAACTCGGATGAGAGACCTTGCTAGCTTGCTCAGGACGTCTAGACTCTGGAAGCGTGATCATTTGATGTTTTATAGCGAGGTTGAGTAACCTCTCCGTCTTGTCTCGGGGGAAGGAATACGCTCGACTCATCTTCTTCACGAGGGGCAAACCCGAGCCGCTTCTTGATTTATTTCCGTCTCTGCGTCGGGCCTTTCGTACAACGGATTGACGAGGATATGCGTCTTTGTCTTTTTCGGTACGTTGAGATAGACGTTGCGTCCTGGCCTTCTCGTAGATGGCCATCTTGCGGTTGTGGTCTTCCTGAGCTCTCTGACCCGTTTTCCTGATAGGCTTGTTCGTTCGTTCTTCAAACGACGGACTCGGTGCTTCGATCACGGGGTCTAGTTTTAATGAAGGGTTGGCATCTCCTGACAGGGCGTCCTCTTCTTCATCAAAGGTATATATAGTGTAGCTGCTGTGAGTCCGTTCCCGTTTTCCAGCTCTTGCGTATCCAAGCCCTAGTGTTTCCATCTTCCCGTTGGGCAATTTGCATTGAGTCCCGGGGACATCCCAAATCTTGTTGTAGAACCGAGCCTGCCGAACAGCCTGTTTTAAGGGTACTCCTTGGCGCTTCAATAGCTTCTTTAATCCATCCGTATAGTATCTGGGCAGACGGATGGGTTGGAGCCTGTCGAGTGTAGTATCTGCGCCATGCCAGATCTCTTTCTCTATTTTCGACTCTGGGGATCGGTAAAATAGGATCACTTTCTCACCCCTTCGCCTGGGAGGGATGTAAAATGTTTCCAGGTCCTGCACACTGTGAGCTTGAAGCGTGTCGAGATCCTTGTAGTGTTCTCGCGGTACCATGGTGATTTGCAAACTATGGTCATCGCCAAGGGATGCTTGTGTTGGCAGCCGATTGGAGAACACAGCATTAACTTCATCTTCTGAATCACTTCCGAAGACTAATACGGGGGCGGGTGTCCCCAGGTTGTTGCGTTGAGATGGCCCTGCATAAACTATCTCTTCCTCTTCTTCGGTATCGCTCCCGAAAACAGGGATGGTGGTGACGGTTTTGTTCTCCGGGTTGCGACTCCTTTCCGTATCCTCGAAATCCGGCAAAAAGTATTTCGCATCTTCGTATTTGCGGACTTCGTTCACGGAAAATGGGTTTAACTCACCTGTTACGGTATACTCGAAACCATCCTTGAAGTACTTCATACACTGATGTTGTGTAGAAGGGATGATATTGTACTCGTGTAGCCAAGGACGGCCGAGCAAGGCGTTGTAGAAGGTCTTGGCGTCGATGACATGGAATTTGATGTCTGTGACGAGAAGTCCAAAGCGTAATGTTAGTATCACAGATCCGAGAGTCCGTGACGATTGTGAATCAAAACCGGAGATAGTAATTTTGTCACGAGCGAGGTGTTGCACACTCATGCAGATTTCCTTCAACACCCGAACATTAAGGAGGTTGACGGAGGATCCATTATCCACCAGGATCTTGCCTATCTTGATATCATGGCAGTATCCGGAGACGTATAGGGGACGGTTATGGTCGCATGTCCCGAGAAGGAGGTCTTCATTACCGAAAGTGATGTCGGCCGTATGCACTTCCTCCAGTTCATCCTTCATCTTTTCAGTGGCGAGGAAGGCTTGGAATTGCTCAGGTTCTTGTAACGCCTTAATTAGTGAGTCTCGCGCTTCTTTCGATAATAGGAGGGCATCGAGAATGCTAAGCTGAGAAGGTAGCTTCCTTAGGTGCGCGAGGATGTTATAGTCCACTTTACTCTTCCTAGGAGGGTCTTTGGCAGCCAGCTCTCTCATGACTTGGTCATCTAAAGTGATATCTTCAGTGACCTTTTCCTTTCCCTTATCCTTTCTATTCCCGGGCCCGAGATTCTTTTCTGGGAGTGTGCGATTGCGCAGCTGAATGTTCTCGCAGATCTCCGATTCCTCCTCTTTCCCCGAGACAGATTCTTTAAAGAGAGGGCCCAGAGCCATTTCTTCATCAGAGTCGCTCCCAAAGGTGAGAACTTGTGACCCCCTGGCGTTAACCATGCAACAGTTGCCAGTCGTTCTGTTGTGCCCATCGACAGTACTTCTTCGCTCCCGACGGATCTTGCGTTTCATGCGCTTAAAATGTTGCCGATGAGCAACATATCCTTGCCACCATATCTTAAAGGCGTCGCACTCCTCCGTGGGATGTGAGACTTTCCAGTGATATGCGCAATAGTCAGGGTGCCTCTCCACCCCGTCGTGTGTGTTTCCTTCCGAGGGCGGTAGCTTCATCCCCATTGACATGGCTTTGGCAAACCTTTTTCTCGTCTTGAATATCTTCTTGTCTACTTCGGATACCTTTCGCTCTGGCGGAGGTAGTTCAACTCTTCCGTTCAGTCGCCCGCATTTGGCTATTTCCGACGTGGTCATTTCACGCTCCTGGTCCGCTTTACATTTTAGACGAATCTCATCTAGAAAAGCGTCGATCATTTCGTCTGTTGGCCATGCATGCTCTGGTACAAGGTCTGCCTCCGGCTTCTTAGTGCCGGGAGTTTTCCCATCATCGGTAAACGAGTGGGAGACTACGTTATAACTCGCCACATATCCTTCGGATTCATCCGACGAGCTCTCTCCATCATCTTCCTCTTGAAAGATGTGGTTGAGGAACTCTTGCAGTGTGACAGGAGTTCGTGCCTTTTGATTGTATTCTTCCAGCGCGTCGATTTGCTTCTGCAAGTTCGTGTGCTCGTTTCCAAGCTTCACGGGCTTCTTGGATTTCCTCTTCTTTTTCTTCGAGGATTTCGACGGTTGGGCGTGAGTATTTGGGCTCTTATCGCGAGTCTTCGTAATTGGGCGGGGCTTCAACATTCCTTTGATAATTTGAGGTTCAAGAGGGTCCTTCCATTCGATCGCAGGGCACGCATGAAGGTCTCTCAGCATTCTTTTGGTTTTAGTTGATAGCACGACCTCCCATGGAGCTTCTTCAATAAAAGAACATGTTGCCCCCGGTGTATCCGCTTTCCTAGGAGCATGCGGCTGTGGTGGGTTCACCTTCCACTTTTCGGACAGTACAAACTTCCCCTGGAGGTACTGGTCTTCAATCCATCCTTTGAAGACGAAGCAATCTTCAATCAGATGGCCTACCGTCTGATGGTAAGGGCAATAGTTAGGGTTATTCACCTCGGTGGGTTGCGGCGGTCGCCTTGGATTTGGCAGGTTTATAAGTCTGTTGCGTATTGCCAGCTCGAATAGCCGTTTCGTCTTGTCCCGTGGGAACGAGTAGGGACGCTTCATCTTCTCATTATAATACCGACGTCTTTCCTCCAGTTGATCTGCCGGTTTCGGGGCGTTAGGTTGCTCTTGGGCATTCGCAACAAAGGTTGCTCTTCCTTTACCCTTGTCATTCCGAGGTTCCGACTTCGGTGTAGGTGGTCTATGACCCATCTGGTCCATCTGAGCCAACTTGTCGATCAAGGCCTGGAATGTGGTTGGCTTAAAGAACATCATAAACTGGGAGATAGTTGCGTGAGGGTCTAGAGTTCCCACGAACATGCCCACCGCAGGTGCTTCCTCAATGTGTTGCTCACATCTCGACCACAAGTTCCGCCAGCGTATAGCGTACTGGACCCAGGTTTCGCCCGGTTTTACCCTGGCGTTAAGAAGTGCAGTTATTGGAGTGCGTTCGCTGGCACTTGCAAATCGCTGAGTGAACAACAACTCCATTTCAGCGAACGTTTTGATAGAATCGTTCGGGAGTTCCGAATACCATTCGAATGCTGTTTCTGATAAGCTGCCCACGAACTGGCGGAGCAACAATTTATCATCACCGCCGGTGTTACCGCAGAGGGCCCGAAACTGGGCGACATGTTGATGGGGATTGCCGGTCCCCTTATACACGTGGAATTTTGGTATCGTATAGCCTTGCGGGTATTTGATTTGGTCGTACCAGCTCGGATACGGCCGCCCCGTTTTCACGACTTGACCAGCTGCCTCAGTAGCGTGATGAACCCGGATTTGCTGGGCTATGTAGTCAGCCAAGTCAGCCTTAGAGATTGCCTCCTCCTTGGCCGTTGAGAGGGCTGGTGGTGGATTTGACGTTTCTCCTCGGTCGTCTTCAAGAACGATTGGGGGATCCTCGGTGGGTAAGTCCTGCTGGATCATCATTCCTATCACATCTTGGAAGAGAAGGCCCATCCGTTGTATGTTGGCCGCTTGTTCAGCAGCCTCTTTGTCCCTTTTCTCCAGTGTCCGGTGAAGGAATTCAGCGTCGGTTTCTTCTTCTCGGCGTGCGTCTGAGGACGTTTCCGGATTTTCTTTTGGCCCGGTGAGCGCGGCCATAGCATTCATCATTTCTTGAAGCTTTTGTTGCTGCTCCTGGGCCTTCGTCACGGATCGGGTTAGCGGTCGGTGGCCCGTAGAAATGCGGCTTTCCTCCTTTCCAGAGGCCATGTAAACAGTGTGCACCACCATGCCCCCAGACTTAGGGCGTCTGGGCTCGGTGCTTTTAGCCGTCGTTGTATGCTGGGGGGTCTTCTCTGGCCTCCTCCTTTTATGAGCCATGGAGGTTGAGGGGGCCGTTGAGGTGGGCGTCCAGACAGCCTTTTGGGGTTTAGCCTGGTGACACGCTTCCGGTTGGATTTTCGGCTTCTTGTGCTGGCGGGAGAAGTTTGGATCGATGATCGAGTTCCGGGCCTGCCGCCAAACCTTATAGATTTTGGAAGACAGCCGTTGAGGAGATCGGGGCTGTTCTGATTTTATTTCCACAACCTTTTTTAATGGGGGAGGAGACCTCTTCAGCACTGCAGTAGGAGAATTCCTTCGCACCTTGTTTAGCATTTCGAAGCTGTTCCCAGTTGGAACAGCAGCATTAACTTCTGCCACCGGGGTCGATGGAGTCAACCCGGAGGGGGAGTTGCCCCCAGCCTTCCTTACTCGGCGCCAATGGCGACGTCGAGCGTGTCGAGCGGACGGTGTAGGGTCAGCGGTAAGAATGGTTTCGTCTTGCCCCCTGTCTGGGTGGGGGGTCGCTGTTGGTGTTAGCCTGTCAAAGACCGACGTCCTTTGGGCAGCAGGAGCGGGAGCGGGAGCCGTCAATCTTGTAAAGACCGACCTTTTGGCCGGAGAAGCCGCCTTGACGATTTCGGGAGCAGGAGCGGCCACTTTCTTGGAAGCAGCCTTCTCTGAGATTGTAGGCCCCATGATGGGTTTGCAGGATTTCTGGCCCAATCTAGAGAAGACCGAGGCGTTGACGTTGGGCGACTCGTTGAGAGGAGCCGCGGCAGGGGTAAGACGATCAAAGACCGACTTCTTGAGAGCTTCCGTTGTCAGCACTTGAGCGGTGAAGTTCGTCGGCGGGACCATGGTCCCAAAGAACAATCCTGTGGTGGCGCGAGTGACCTGTTCCACGGGCATTGTGAATAGCGAAGCAGCTTGGGGTCCGTAGGCTATACCTGCTGGCGAGGCAGAGCGTTGGTTGCAATTGCAGTCTGAGCAGTTGGAGAATTTCATGGAAGTAGAAGCCATCGATCCTTTGCTTTCTGCAATAAGCAAGACGCCGATTCTTAGTATCTTGAAACCCAAGGGCAACCATTGGCGAACCGCGATTGGTTCGCGAGTCACGACACACGAAGTGTGGAGTGGAAAGAGGAAAAGGTCCCACCGGGCGTGCCAGAATCTGTTCCCCTCCGAAAGACGGCGCGACACTGCGTCTTGCCTGAGATTCGGGGCAGATGCTAATTGGTGCTATCCATCCACCTCTCCGAAGATGCCAAAGTGATTTATGGCACCATGTATCGAAGGTTTAGACGGATGCGTCCGATGTAGCAGACTTCGTCAGATTCCCCCTCGTTTGAGGGGTTTTTGATTGTGGGGACGCTCTTCCCTGCAGGCGCAAGCCCCTGCAGTTAATTACGCTACCGCATTGCGGTAACAACTTTCTCCTTCTCCAGATGGTCACTTCGTGTCGTAGGTGTTTGTTTTGTATTTTGTTGCCCGTGGATTGTTTACGGAGACTGAGTTATGTCGTCGCCCGTAGGGCGTGGACTAGTCCAAATCCGTATTATCTTAGATTTGGGTTTGGGGGGGTTTGGTTTGAGGATACGTCAGCCATACTTGAGGCTAAGATCAACTCAAACGTTTGTTAAGGGTACGCTAGTCCGATTTGAGACTAAGATCGACTTAACTGGATCGTTTAGATCCGACAAAAGAGCGTTTGGCTCTAACGTTCCAGTTTAGGGACATAGTGGTCCATGAATGTATGGCCGTCGGGACCCGTCACCTCTCTGACGACGTTGAGGGATTACAACGACGGATGTCAAAGGAGTTCGGAGATGTACCCTCGCGCCAGGGTTAATTGGGAGGATTCATAGTCCACTCTGTTTGAAGGTTTAAGGATACGTTAGCCATCTTTGAGGCTAAGATCGACTTAAACGGGACCGTTTAGATCCGACAAAAGAGCATACGGGGCTCTATTGTTCTAGTTTAAGGACGTTGCGGTCCACGGGTAGTTTAAGGACACTGCGGTCCATGGGTAGTTTAAGGACATTGCGGTCCATGGGTGGTTTAAGGACATTGCGGTCCAGGTTAAGGACGTCGTAGTCCATGGGTTTAAGGACCCCACAGTCCATTGTTAGTTTTAAGACATCTCGGTCAAGGTTAAGGACGTCGTAGTCCATGGGTTTAAGGACCCCACAGTCCATTGTTAGTTTTAAGACATCTCGGTCAAGGTTAAGGACGTCGTAGTCCATGGGTTTAAGGACCCCACAGTCCGGTATGTGCTCTGGATGCTTCACACGGGTTCACTGCCGCGCTTGGCGAGGACCAGGCTCCGCTCTGGACGTTTTCCACGGGGTCAAAGAGTGACATTATCCGCGTTCCACGTAACCAGGAATTTGCATTAAACACGGGTTTAAGGACCCCGCAGTCCGTATCAATGTGTGGTCGTCGGGACCCGTCACCTCTTTGAAGACATTGAGGGATTACAATGCCAAGTATCAAAGGAGTGAAGAGATGTACCCTAGAACCGGAGTGGATTAAATAATCCTTGGCCCAATTTGGGGTCAAGACGAATTAATTATGTTATGAGTCCATTGGACCAGTTAATCACTAATTGAGGACTTATGGCCATCTTGGGCTAAGTCCAATCAGGAGAGGCTTTGCCTCTATCCATTTAGGCCAATTGGGCCAAAGTCTAGTGTTAAACACTACAGAGCAGTCAGTGTTGAACACTGGGAATGAGGTTGACAAGTTAGTGTTTAACACTAAGAGATAATTGGTGTTAAACACCAGCAACAAGGCTTTTCGAATTAGTGTTAAACACTAAAAACAGATCAGTGTTGAACACTGCAAATGAAGATCTCAGATTAGTGTTTAAACGCTAAGGTAATCAGTGTTGAACACTGCAGATAAAGCTTTTTAATTAGTGTTGAACACTAAAGCCCAACAGTATTTTAACACTGGGTTCGAGAATTTCAATTTAGTGTTAAACACTAAGGCAAGAGGGGTCACGTGGCAGCACGTGAGAGCGCCCTCCCTTCATTTATTCTGAGATTATCGTGTCTTTCAGAGCGTCACGTGCCATCACGTGATGGGCATTCAAGTGCCTATGTATTAAAGCTTCTGCCGAGGGTCACGTGGGTCACGTGGGGTGCTGCCTTAAGGGGCCTTCTGTAGATCTCTTGGGGGGTCACGTGATGGCACGTGACCCTGCCTCTATGTATTTTGTTTAGAGGCTTTGTTAATCTTTTTTCAGGAATTAAATTCCTCGAGCTGTAAATTTCGGAGGAATTAAATTCCTACTTCCTTTCGAAGACTTATATTCTGGAATAGAGTTTAACTCTGGATTTTTTGTAGGAATTACATTCCTCATATATGTGAAGGGCTGAATAGGGTTAAACCCTAATAAATTTTTTTAAGGAGTTTAAACTTCCATCCACTGTTAAATTATGATTAAGGGAATTAAATTCCCGATGTTTCAACAGAACTGGGTTTCTTAATTAGGGTTAAACCCTGTTTCTTTTTTGTTCTGAAGGAATTAAATTCCCATGATACAGGGTCAAGCCCTAATTTTATTTTAAAGGAATTAAATTCCTATAGTTCTGTGAGAATTAAATTCTCATGCTTGCATTCCCTCTCTATGTTTTGGATCTGCATGGCAGGATCTCAACCCATTGAGAATTAAATTCTCAACCTTAAGGGGAGATGTGCACTTTGCAGATCCTCTATCAAAGAGAGAAGAAATATGTTCTTCTGTTTCTACATTATCAGAGTTAAACTCTGTTGAGAATTAAATTCTCTTTCTTTCAAAAGGCCTTCCCTTTCTTACCTAGGGTTTTTGCAGAAGATCCGAGTCTTTTTAAAGTATCAAAGCTCTCCTCCTTTTTTCTTTTTTCTTCTCTGCGCATGTATATTTTTCCTCTGTGTCTCTTGGCTCCTATTTATAGGAGAAGCAGCCGAATCAATCAGTTTTTGACGAATCTTTATTAAGAGATTTGATTTGCATCCATTATTCGTTTTGGACCTTCGGATTATTAGGTGAATTTTATTCACCATTGGATTTTAAATCCAGAGATTCTCCTTTGTTATTTTGGTTAGATTTTAAGGGGAAATCTTTCCAAACCCGAGATTTTCCCATAGATAGATGATATTTCATCACCTCTGAATCTTTAATTTGATTGGTTCCAGATAGTTGCTTTCCTTTGGAAAGATTTGAATTTCTCTCAGAATTTAATTCTGTTGACAAAATGGGCTTTGAGAGCCGGTCACGTGTGACCACATGACCCATGGTCACGTGTGAGCACGTGACCCCCTTTGGAATGAGCCTTTTCCTTTCTTTTGCGCTCTGTCTTCTGATCGTTGCTTAAACGTCACGTGCCACCACGTGATTCCCGGTCACGTGTGAGCACGTGACCCTTGTTTGAACTCTCTTTCCTTGGTTCATTTGGAGAACGAGTCTGCTGCCTTGAACGTCACGTGCCAACACGTGACCCTGGTCACGTGGAAGCACGTGACCTCTTCTGAAGCCTTTTCCTTGACTTGATCAGGGAACTTGTGTGCCTTTGACGCTTGCATTTAAATGTCACGTGTCGCCACGTGACCCTGGTCACGTGGGAGCACGTGACTCTTTCTGAAGCCCCCCCTTTTCTTCAACGTAGTCAAGAAACTGATCTTGCCTTGATGATGCTTTTTAGGTGTCACGTGCCGACACGTGACCGCTAGTCACGTGTAAGCACGTGACCCTCTTCTGAAGCTTTTCCCAGAAGCTTTCCTGATTTTAAATCAGGAAACAGTGCTGGCACTTCTTTTCTGGGTTTTCCCCGCTGCTTTCGTGCGACACAGAGTGCTTGATATTATCTTGAGGAGACAGTGTCATACTTTTTCTGTTAGGGCCGGGACACGTCTCTTTGTGGCACTGTTCGGACCGCTTTCTTCTTGATTCTGGCGGTCATGGTATTTTTCTGAACCCACTTCAGAGGCTCGAAGGAATTGCTGATTCTTACGTCCGACTCAGCCGTCGTCGCGGGGCAACCCTTCACTTGGAACTTCACACGATTCCATTTGGCCGAAGCCTTAGCCCTCTTGTTGTGTCACGCCCCGCTTCCCAAAATATGGAATACGAGGGGTAGACAAGGCCAGCCATGCTCCTACGGTCAAGGAAATGTCCTGCCGTAGTCACACTTCGGCTTCTAGTTTTTCATGGTAAACAGTAATTGATGCACAGGTAATGAGAAATGCAGTAAATGGAATAAAATAGTAATAGAAACTAACCTGATGGGAAACAAATGAATGTAACACTGAATAGCAAGTCAAGAAGTCTGTGATGCACGCATGTCTAGTTCTGGTCCAAGCTAAATCTTCTCCTCACACTGAGCATGCATACTCAGCTCGTCAGAGCGACGCAATAGCAATATAATATATATAAAATCATGTGACAATTCTAACAGTAGTAATAAATACGTGAAACAGTAAATCAATGACAGCATGAATATGAATGTGCAGAAATCAATGCAGCGGAACAGTAAAAGCAGTAGAACGATATGTCACGTATGTCAACATAGTAAGTAAGATATACCAATGCCAGTATTCCTACCAGTCTCTAAGTCTCACTGTACAGGTCACTAAGCCTATCGTCAGTCCAAGTGTGAGAGTCAACCATTCGTGAGTGTCCTCCACCCAAGGGTAGAACCCAAGGGCAAGGGACCACGGGCCCAACATGTAACATGTATATCACGGTGAATATCACATACCCTGTAAATCTCCATATATCTCCCTAAATATATAAGCCGGCATGGGACTCCCGAGATTCTATTGAACTCACACTTAAACTACCCCATACCCCGTGGTCTACATCATACGCCAACCATAACCCTAAATACCAATCGGTCTGTGACATGTCTGCGCAAGAACTGGAGGCAGGACCTCCATCAAGCACATCCCGACTAATACCTAAGATAAATGGCAGTGTCTGATGCCTTATCTGTGACACCCGTGCAAGCGCTTCCATAAGTGTCCCATATCACTTATAGTCACACGTACACGCATCCCACATACGTCGACAATGCAATAAAATAATAGGGTCACTGATTGTGTACAAGTACGTATCACTTTCACTTATTCACGGATACACGAACACTGACGTACTTGCCACAATCATCACTAGAATCTAACACTGGGTAAATGTACGATGTCACTAGGTTATCACTGCAACGTTATGGGTATGATATAATACGTAAACAGTATATGAAGCATGATTAAGGTGTCACAAAATAGCATTCTATCACTTGCACGATTTATCATGAAACGTACGTGTATGGTTTAGCGAAATGATTAACAGGTAATAATTAGTATGTTCAGTTATCTATCCATCGAATTTAGTTTCAAGCCAATCGGGTTCCAGGATCATTAATTATAACCATTTCATTTTAAGCGCTCGCGGCTGGAAATCCGGTTTCAGAATCAGAAGTCCGTTTCGCAACGCATTTTAATCCCAGTTGGGATCAGATTTTAGCGACGCTACAGTTGGATGAAATCTAGGGTTTTCAGTAAGGTTTTCAACGCAATAGACGTATCTTCAATCGCGTCTGTACGTCAGGAGATATACACTATTCAATACCAATATGTCAGTTCTGATTCTGCTGGGACTGTTATGCGTCCCGATCTTTTAAATTACAGATTAAATAGTAAATGGTAACGAAACAGAATGAAACCAATTGTGTTGTCTAGATAACAGATTTACCTATAATAAGCAGTGGAGTTCCGCAATCTACGAGTTAAGGAGATCTTGTGGTATCCATTACGGAACAGCAAGCAACAACTGGAGTCGCTCTGGACTGCAGTCCAGAGTCACACTCCGATCCAAATATCATCACAATTTAAGTACAGGATTACCAGGAAAACAGTATAGGATTAAAGTTCGTCGAGTCGGATTTGATTTGAGCCCTCGAACGCACCATTCCAGTATGTATATGATTTATGGTGAATTTAACGGTTTTCAGGTACAATAAAATTACAGTTTTACGATTAAACTTGGGGTAGTTGTTTTGGTCATTAACGATCAAATTTTCCAACGAATTTCACACATTAGATTCACGGCCATACGGGCCAACTTATACCAGTTAGTTCCGTCAATTTAAATAATGATTTCCTATGAGATCAAGCATCGAACAGCTGTGTCGAATAATCTAACGGAAAGTAAAGCATGAAATATACACGATTATAATTTGTAATTAAAAATAAGTAGCATGTAGCAAGTGGGGGACTTGCCTGGGGACGTCTCGGGGTTGTGCGGCAGCAGCGGAGACGACCGAGATAGCAGGGATCGACGACGTATGAAAAGTGCTCGATGAAATGCCAAAACTTGAATGTTTTGCGGTGATCACGACTTGGCCCGTGGGGACGAGGGTGGTTGCTGGCGGGGTTCCAGTGAGGTGTTCGGGATATGGGTTCAAGAGAGGGAAAGTGATATAGGGAGAGAGAGAGTTGTGAGAGAGAAATTTAGAGAGATGAGAGAGGTTTAGAGAGAGAGACAGTGAGATAGAGAGAGGTATCCGAGAGAGAGAGAGACAAGTGGAGAGGGAGAGAGCACAGAGAGACAGAGAGAGAGGAGCAGGGAGAGAGAGAGCTGAGAAAGAGAGAGCACATAGGGAGATGGAGAGAGAGCTGAGAAATAGAGGGCACAGAGGGAGATGGAGAGAGAGCTAAGAAATAGAGGGCACAGAGAGTGAGAGAGAACTAGAGAGATATTGAGAACAAAGGGAGAAGTTAGAGAGGGATGGTGAGAGAGGTGACGACGACGACGACGTCGACGACGATGATGATGGGTCGATGATGGTGCAGGTGAGGAGATGGGTTGCTGGGATCGAGATTTTATCATGGGGGTGATGGAGGTCGCGGTGTTGGGAGAGGGCGGATGATGAGATGAGGTGGTCGGTGAGCGACGGTGAGGGTGCAAGGAGGAGGTAGGAGGGGCGCGAGCGGCCGTGGGCGTGGGTTAAGAGAGAAGGAGGAAAGGAAATGTGTGAGAGGGAAGAGGGAGTAGCTTGGTAGGCTCGTCGGTGAGGTGGGTGATTTGGCTGGAGATGGGTGGAGCTCGGTGGTGGTGTTCCTGCGTGGAGACGAGGCGATGGTGATGGAGGAAGGTGGCCAGTGATGGGTAGCGGGAAGAGAGAGGAGGAGGGAAGAGAACGAGGGAGAGGAAGGATGCGATGAGAGTCCAGCGAGGGGGTGATCGTGAGTAGGAAACAAAGCGCGCGTCGTGGGTGTAACGTGCGCGAGCGCGGGCGTCGGTGGAGGCGAGGAACGCGGTGAAGGAAACGTGCGCGGGAAAGAAGGAGCCATTGGGGAAGAAGGTAAGTGAGGCGGGTCGGGTTGTAGGCGCGGGTGAGGGGAAAAATGAGTGGGCCGGGGAGTGGGCCAGAGGTTTAAAGAAAAGAAATTGGGGAAAAAGAGAAACGGGCCGCAGCAATTTAAATAGAAAAATAAAGGGAAAGTGTGGACCGGGCTGTGGGCTGGGCCGATGGAGAAGGCTGGGAGAAAAGGAAAAAGAAAATTAATTAGAAAAATAGGAACGGGCCTGAGGCGAGTTTGGGCTAGGGGAATTAAAGAAAAATTAGATGAAAATAAAATGAGTGGGCTTAAGGAATTTATTTGGTTTTAGGGTTTAGTTTTGAGTAAATAAAGGAAATGGTTGAAGGGGAAAAATTTGGGTTTTGGTCTAATAAAAGGGAATGGGCTTTAAGAGAAATAAAATTTATAATTAAAATTATAAAGTGACACAATACGGATTTTGGTATAAAAGGGGCTGGGTATTACATGTTGGCTCGATACCTGAGCCGCTTCTGCCTTAACTTTTGTGTTCTAAGCACCTGGCAAACTTCGGCTCTTTGCGAAGACGCCGCAGACCGGGCGATGGAAGGCTTTGGAGATACGCTGGATTATGCATTTGTTGGAGTCATCGCCTGAGCTCGTCCGCAACATTTGATGTTTCCTTTTGTACCGGAGTTCTTGCCCCCCGCTAGAGCACCAGGGAATCGTTCAGACACCATCTTAAGTTTCGGTTGTGGTGCCTTGGCGATCACGACATTCGGCCTCTTACCCCTTGAGACCGGCTTGGCCACCTGTTCCGCCGGGATCTCCGCCAGATGAACGCTTCCGGCAGGGTAGATGATGACGGAGCCAAACTGGCGGGGCGGTTCCTCCCATTGTCGACTGAGGCTTGCGGGGAGAACCACACGAGCGTTGATCTTGACCACGTACGGGATCAGGGTCACGTTGGAAGCTGAATTCGTCTTGGGAGACATTGTCGTCGAAAGTTGCTTGCTGCACAGAAAAAAACATCATTTCAGTATAGGCAATCGATATGTATATTGATTGAGTTCGCATGAACTTTTAACTCGAAATATGGGAGGAGAGAAAGGTCCCACCGGGCGTGCCAGAATATGTAGGGTGTTTTTCGTCACCCCATTGAGATGGGAATACGCGAACGCTTGTCAGGCGTACTACAGATTCCCCATGCCTAGGGTAGGCCGGGGTTTAATGATTGTGGGGATCTGAATCTCCGGCAGCCGCGGACAAAGCTGCCGATAATTACCCATCGCCTTTGGAGCGAGGGAACCTCCGATTGACGGGTTAAACTGGTCATGCGAACTCAATATGCAGTGTGCGTGTGATGTGTTTTGAAAGGGGGGTTTAAATATATCGGGAGCCACGCAGAGTTTTTACGGGGTTCCGCTACCCGGATAGCAGGCCGGGGGTCAAGGGGGCTAGCAGCCCCCTTATGAGGTGCGGGGCAGCGCTCCGTTAGAAATTTTTTTCTAACAGGGACAGTGTCGTGGAGTATGTGTGTATGTACATATGTATACATATGTATAGATATACATGTATATATATAAAAAAAAAGGGAAAAGACATTCAAAGGATGCATGGGGCAGCACTTTGGGCGCTGTGCGCCTAGGTGCTGTGCGCTCATGCGCTAGAGTGCCACGTGTCGGCACGAGGGCGCTCTGCGCTTGAGCGCTGGGCGCTTGAGCGCAAGCGTGCCACGTGTCGGCACGTGAGCATTTTGCGCTTCAACGCCTGACACTCGAGCGTAAGTGCGCCACGTGTCGGCACGGGGGCGACTTGCGCTTCAGCGCTGGGCGCTTGAGCGCAAGTGCGCTACGTGTCGGCACGGGGGCGACTTGCGCTTGAGAGCTTGCGCTTGAGCGCAAGCCCGCCACGTGTCGGCACGTGGGCGACCCTTTCGGGTTTTCATCCATGCCCGTTTTGCTTGTGGACATACTATTAATTTTTTTATTTCTTTTCTTTTTCTTTTTTTTTGTTTTTTCTCTTTTTCTCTTTTTTTTTGCCGCTGGTGGGACTTTAAAAGTAGTCTCACCGGCAGGATTTGGGAGAGATAGGGGTCATTTACGCCGGTGGATTGTATACAGTTTTGCAGGATGTATGATCCAGACCGTAGGGCTGTTGTGCTCAATTCTCCTGCGACTTGGAGCATTCACGTGTAGTATTTCTTGAGATATCGGCCATTGATGGGTGGCATGGGCCTTTCTCCCTCGGCACTTATTAGTTGGCAGGATCCTCCGTCAAACACTTTCTCGATGACGTATGGTCCTTCCCAGTTTGGCTCGAATTTTCCCGTGGCATGTCGATTGGGGATGATCGGTCTTTTGAGGACCAACACCAATTCACCCTTCTTGAAAGCACGGAGACGGGTTATCTTATCATAGGCCCGTGACATTTGGGCTCGGTATAGCTCCAGACTTTGCTGCACCGCGAGCCTATTTTCTTCGAGGGCATCGAGTTCTTCAAGTCGAAGGAGCACGTTTTCCTCCTCCGTCAACTCATGCTGAACGGCCATTCTTAAGCTTGGAACTTCGACTTCGAGGGGGAGGACCGCCTCCACTCCGAAGAGCAATGAGTATAGAGTGGACTGAGTTAGAGTACGATGCGTGGTACGATATGCCCACAACGCCTCGTGAAGCTTGAGATTCCAGTCTCTCTTATTGGCTGAAGCATTTTTCCTCAGGAGCTTGCATAGAGTCTTATTGAAGGCTTCGGCGAGCCTATTGGCTCTTGGATTATAGATGGAGGAATATCTCCAGTCTATCTTGTGCTGAGTAGCGAACCTTGAGACATTGAAGCTCTTGAAAGAAGGCCCGTTGTCAGAAATGATTCTTCTTGGTGTACCGAAGCGGTATAGAATATTATGCTGGAAGAATGTCGAATACCTTTTGTCTTGACTTCTTTTAGCGGGACAGCTTCAGCCCATCTGGAGAAGTAATCAGTTGCGGCCAGTATGAACCGGTGGCCTTTGGATGACGGAGGATCAATTGGGCTAACGATGTCGGTGCCCCAGACCTCGAAGGGCCACGATGCCACCGTAGGATGCAACGGATTGGGATGCTTATGAATGAAATCACCGTGGATTTGGCAGATTTGACATTTCTTTGCATGCTCTCCGCAATCCCGTATCATGGCGGGCCAGTAATACCCAAGCCGTTTGATTTGAAGTCGCATCTTGGGGCCAGATTGGTGAGCACCGCAAACGCCCGAGTGAACAACTTTCATGACCTTTTGGGCTTCGGCCAATGACAGACACCTGAGCCAGAGTTGGTCATATGACCTGCGGTATAGCGTGTCATTTACAAACACGTATCGGAGAGCTCTTTTCTTCAGCTGAATACTCGCAGATTTTTCTTCGGGCAGCTTGTTGTATCGAAAGTACTCTCTCCAATCGGGCTCGTCTTGAACGATCGAAGCCTCTTCGGCGGGACTGCTCTCCTGTTCCGCGCTTTCCTCTTCTCGTAGAGAGACAGGGGGTAGAATTTGCCGGCTCCTGACTGTGATCAGAATTTCGTCCATGTCAGGATCAGCCAGCTCCTTGGCTAAGCGAGCGAGTATGTCAGCCTTTCCGTTCAACGCTCTAGGGACTCTCGTTAGTTCAATGTGAGTGAACCGTTTCATGAGTTCCACCGCTCGGCTTCTGTACCGAGCCAACTCGGGTTTGTATATCTTATAGTCGCCGCTTACTTGGTTGACGACAAGCTGGGAGTCACCGTAAACCCGCAGCCGAAGGATTTCCATGTCTATGGCGAGCTCCAAGCCAGCTATCAGAGCTTCATACTCGGCCTCATTGTTTATGCGAGGCTCGGTGAGAGCAAAAGAACGCCGTAGGGTTCCCATTGATGGCGTGATGAACACCAATCCTATCCCCGCTTTTACCTCCGGGACGCTTGATCTGCCGGAGCTCCTTATTGATGAGGCTCCATCAAAATAGAGCTCCCAACATGGCCCATCTTCCTCGAGGTGCAGCACTTGTTCGTCGGGTAACTCACAATTTAGCGGCGACCCTTCTGGTATGGGATGAGCAGCGAGAAAGTCTGCAAGAGCTTACCCTTTTACTGCTTTCTGAGGAGTATAAACTATGTCAAACTCAAGTAGCATGACAGCCCATCTTGTCATCCTGCCGGCTAGGCTTGCTTTGGTCATCAAGTGTTTGAGCGGGTCGACCTTGGAGATCAGCATAACCCGATGAGCCAGCAGATAGTGCCTCAGCTTCTTTACAGTAAATATCAGAGCCAGGCATTGCTTTTCGATTGGGGAATAGTTGTGTTCCGCCCCGACTAGAGTTCGACTGAGGTAGTAGAGGGCATCTTCCTTTCCCTCCTAGTTATTCTGGGCGAGGAGCGCACCGAGTGACTCATCTAGCGCGGCAGTGTAGAGAATCAACAGTTTATTTAGAATGGGAGCGGCCAGCATTGGAGGGTGCAACAAGTATTGTTTGATGCTTTCGAACGCTGCTTGACATTCGGCAACCCAGATAAAAGGAGCTCCTTTCTTCATGAGCTTTGAGAAGGGCCTACATCTCCCTGATAAATTTGAGATAAACCTCCATATATAAGCAAGCTTGCCTTGAAAAGATCTTAGCTGCGTCAGACTCTTTGGAGGGGGCATCTCCATGATGGCCTTTATCTTTGATGGGTAAACTTAGATCCCTCGATGTCGGACTATGAAGCCCAGGTATTTTCCTAATGACACGCCAAAAGCGCATTTTAGAGGATTCATCTTCAGGTCAAATTCCCTCAGTCTGGTGAGAACGGTCCTAAGATCCTGGATATGATCGGCCTTGGTTTTAGTCTTAACGACTAGATCATCAACATAACATTCGACGACTTTATGAATTGGGTCATCGAAGATATTGGTCATTGCCCTTTGATATGTAGCACCTGCGTTATTCAATCCGAACGGCATCACCTTGTAGCAATATATTCCGATCGGGGTTCGAAATGCTGTGTGTTTCTCATCCTCATGCGACATCTTGATCTGATTATATCTAGACGAGCCATCCATAAAGGTGAACAACTCGTAATTTGAGGTGTCATCGACCATCATTTCCATGACCGGTAGCGGAAAGTCGTCTTTAGGACATGCCTTATTGAGGTCCCTGAAATCGACACAAACTCGGATCTGCCCATTTTTCTTCTTCACTGGGACTATGCATGCTATCCAGTCAGCATATTTCTCTTCCCTGATGAAGCCGGCATCGATGAGCTTCTTAGTTTCCTCGATGACCTTTTCTTCTAGTTCCCTTCTCATTCTTCGAGGAGCTTGTTTGACTGGCTTAGCATCAGGAGATATAGCCAACTTATGTACGGCCACTTCAGGGGAAAGGCCAGGCATTTCTTTGTATGTCTACGTGAAGCAGTCGACGAATTCATGCAGCAGGGCAATTATCTGTGCTTTCATTTCCTCTGATAAGAGCGAGCTGATGTAGGTCGGCCTTGGATTATCGGGCGTTCCTAAGTCAATCTCGGTTAGCTCGTCAAAGGTTGCTTGTCCGCCATCTTCGAGCTCCTGAGGAGCTTCTTCTAGCTCGGCTATCTCGTCATCATCATTTGATCTTTCGCTAGCCTCACCAACACGGATCATGTAGCACGCTTTGGAATCAGGTTGATTGTAGCCTATGCCCCGTCTATCTGGAATTCATCCATCGATGAGTGCTCTGACCTGGGGCGGATACTATAGCCCTTCGTAAAACTTTGCTTCGGACTCCGTTTGATATAACCGGCATCCGCACTTCTTAAAGTATTCCTGCATCTCGGGCGCATAGTATCTGGGATTGAGGACGGCTCTTATGCCTCTCTCATAGGGAAAGAACGCGACAGAAAGATCGTCCGGGTGCACAACGGGGTTTGACCTGTAAAACAGGATGCCCTTCTGTCCATTTTTCCTCCCGGGCACGTAGAAAGTTTTCAATTGGTTCACGGTAGAGACTGACAATGCGTCGAGCTCTTTGCACATCCGTTCCAACACCCTTGTGATGGCCAGGGACCCTTCTGCGACTTCGAAGGTCTCTCGTAGTTTCGCTTGCTGCATGGGGGCCCAATCTGCACAGGTGTTGCACGGCAGGTCCACTTCTTCTGACGCTTCAGTGTCACTGCCAAGATGAGGGCGGACTTTGCTACTAGATGGGCCTTCAGTAACAGATTCGTCCGTATCGCTGACGAAACGAAGGCAAGTTTTACGGAAGGACAGACTTCCAGCGTCGGACTCATCAGTGTCGCTACCGAAATGCGGGCGCACTTGGGCATTTTTTCTTTTGAAAGTGACAGCCGGCGCAGATTTGCTTTTGAGTCTTGGGGCCGATCTATCCTCAGTTAGTTGTGGCTTAGCATTTTGGTGGATCATAAAGTACCGAGAATCTTCATATCGGACTTCATGCACACCGAACGGTTGGATGTCTCCGTCAATGCGTCTTTCTTCGCCATTTTTAGTATACTTCATGCATTGATGGAGAGTTGACGGAATGATGCCGTAATCGTGGAGCCACGGCCGTCCCAAGAGAATCTTATAAGACGTGTCAGCGTCGATCACGTATATCTTAGCTTCAGTTTGCAGATCCCCGAATTTGATTGGCAGAGCTATGGACCCTAGAACTTGCTGGCAATTTTTGTTGAAGCCTTGAATGACAATCCTTTCCCTTGACAGGTGTCCGACGTCCATTGACAAACTCTTCAGCATCCACAAGTTCATGATGGTTATTGAAGACCCCGGATCAATCAATATGCGATTAATCTGATCTCCGTCGCTGTACCCGGTCACGTAAAGTGGTCGATTATGCTCAGTCGTTCCCAGTAGCAAGTCTTCATCCTTAAATGTGACTGCGGCGGCATGCAAAGCGTGCTGGGCTTCTTTCATATTAATTTCCGCAAAGTGAGCCTGATACCGCTCGTGGTTTTGTAGAGCGTGAATAAGAACATCTCTAAGCTCCTTAGATAGGTCCAAGGCGTCGTAGATGCTCAGGAGAGACGGAAGCTTCCGGAGATGTGCCAAGACATTATAGTTCACCGAGGAAGGACTTATGTTTTCGTCAGCCGGTTCTCTAGCATCTTCTTCATTAGCGATTTGTTTTTCCTTCCCTTTTGGGGCGTTGCCCTGATTTGGCGGTAGAGCCCTGCCGCTTCTGAGCTGGATTTGATTGGCCGTTGTGGCGAGCTCCTCATCCTCTTCGGGAAAACAGAGCTCCTCTTCCGAGTCGCTGCCAAGATAGATGGCGTAGCAGGTCACTACTGGGATCTCTTCATTGGAGTCTTCTTTTAACTCCTCCAGAATTTCAGCCGCTTGTACAGGGAAGAACTCTTTCAATTGAATCAATGTTCTTTCCTTTTGTTCATATTCTTTGAGGGAATCGATATATTTTTGAATGGTCGATCTCCCTGCAGACTCTTTTTTGCGCTGAGCTGCACTTTTCTTCTTCTTGAGCTTCTTGGATTTTGAGCCTGATGGAGCCGCATTGGCAGCTGGACTGGTAAGCTTCTTCTGTCCTTCCCATTCCATCCTGGGCTCTTTCTGAAGCAGCTTTAGCATCTTCTTTGTCTTATTAGATATGTGCGTACTCCACAGAGGCCGCGATGAGTCAGTTTCGTTTGTCAGGGTAGCGGGTTCAGCTGTCTGCTCCCAGAAGGCTTCAACTTCTGTCTGTATAAAGTTGGCGGTTGCAACTTGATTGTTCACCAACACACTTTTGGACAGCTCGATCTCTCCAGCCTTGTACTGCTTCTCGACCCAGTCTTTGAAGATATAGCAATCCTCGATCGCATGGCTCACTACTCGGTGGTACGGGCAATACAGGGGATTGTCGGTCATTTTGGCTTCTTGGGGTCTTTTCGACTCCGGCAATTGTAGACCGTTGTTCAAGGCATCTTTAAATATCTTTCGGACCTTGTCCCTTCTGAAAGAGTAAGCCTTGTTCTTTTTCTCCTCTAGGGAAGGCCCATCTCCTCCAAGCAATGGCTTTCGAGACCGGTTGGTTTTGGATTCGCCCGCCCTTCACTTTTCTTCATTGTCAGACGCATAGAAGACATTGGTACTGCTGGAACTCCCGCTTCTACGGCTGTCGTCCCGCTTGCTTTTCCAAGTTTTGTCTCTCTAAGAGTCTGGCGGGGACTCTTGCTTCGAGCGTTCCAGCATTTGGACTTTCTTGGTTAGCTCTTAAAACGTCTTGAGGCCCGCTATACACAAGAATGGGACCATCCAATTGCTGAGGTTCCCAATGAGAAGGCTGACGGACTGGTCCTGCACCAGCGGCGGTTCGCACTTGACTGTGAGATTACGCCATCGGGCGATAAGTCGGTGTTGCTTTCATTCTTCCCCGGCTTGGTCCTCACAAGGTCGGCAATGGAGATTTTATCACTGATACTCATGAACCTTTGCCGAAACAGGGACTCCATTTGGGCAAAGGTAATGACGGACCCGTCCGGTATACTCGCATACCAGTCGAAGGCGACGCCGGTCAGGCTGTTGACAAACTGACGAAGAAGGAGCGCGTCATTGCCCCCTGTATTTCCGCACGATACTTTGAAATGGGCGACGTGCTGATTTGCATTCCCCGTTCCATCAAATCTTCTAAACTTAGGAATGACGTAGCCGCTTGGGAACTCAATCATATCGTACTGCGCGGGATATGGCTGCCCACTGCAGCCGATTTCTTTCTGAGCTTCAGCTTCGGCCACCAATGTTTTAACCTTGCTGGTGACCAAATCCATTATCCGATCCTGTGTTAGCGGGAGAGTGCTATCTGGGGCCAAGGCATCCCCAGAAGCGGAATGTGGCCGGCTTTCATGCGGCTCGACCAGTCTTGGTCCCAAAGGAACATGCATTGGCTGCCTCGGGTTTTCATCACCCGGCGGATTAGTAGCGGCTTGTGCCTGATTGGGCGGCGCTCGAGCAATTTGAGCCGAAAGCTGCATCACCACGTTCGTTAAGTCGTCTATCTTCGAATAGAGCTTGGCCATCTCTTTATCTTTGCTCCTGAGCTGTTTTCGAAGCTCTTGAAGCAGCTCTTGCTCCGCGGTCCTGAGGCGGAAAGTCGGCTCTTCCTCGCTGTCCGAGCTTGACTCTACATGGACTGAGGGGTCTTTCTGCCTGTCATCCTCATCGAGAGGATTTTCTTCATCCAGCGGGGGCGGCTGTTCTTGGGCGGCGACAACCACATTCAGGCTAGATTGGGCTTGGGATGTGGTGGCCCCATCCTTGCTTTTGCTGCGAAGGTTGTCGCTGGGGTGCCCGCCCGCCATATAGACCGTATGGATGACATATCCGGCCGTCTTTCTATCATTGGCAGCTGATTTCACGGATCGCTGTCTTGACCCCCTTGTTTCGGTAGCTGGTAGTCGATTGAAGGCGGCTGGCCTAACCAGGTTCTTGAATGGTGCTGGCGCTTCTTTTCTGGGTTTGCCCCGCTGCTTTCGTGCGGCACAGAGTGCTTGATAGACTCTTGAAGAGACAGTGTCATACTTTTTTCTATTGGGGCCGGGACACGTATCTTTGTGGCACTGTTCGGACCGCTGTCTTCTTGATTCTGGTGGTCATGGCATTTTTCTGAACCCACTTCTGAGGCTCGAAGGAATTGCTGATTCTTACGTCCGACTCAGCCGTCGTCGCGGGGTAACCCTGCACTTAGAACTTCACACGATTCCATTTGGCCGAAGCCTTGGCCCTCTTGTTGGCTCGATACCTGAGCCGCTTCTGCCTTAACTTTTCTGTTCTAATCACCTGGCAGACTTCAGATCTTTGGGAAGACGCTGCAGACCGGGCGATGGAGGGCTTTGGAGATACGCTCGATTGTGCATTTGTTGGAGTCATCGCCTGAGCTCGTCCGTAACATTTGATGTTGCCCTTTGTACCGGAGTTCTTGCCCCCCGCTGGAGCACCATGGAATTGTTCAGACACCGTCTTAAGTTTCGGTTGTGGTGCCTTGGCGATCATGACATTCGGCCTCTTACCCCTTGAGACTGGCTTGGCCACTTGTTCCGCCGGGATCTCCGCCAGATGTAGATGATGACGGAGCCAAACTGGCGGGGCAGTTCCTCCCACTGTTGACTGAGGCTTGCGGGGAGAACCACACGAGTGTTGATCTTGACCACGTACGGGATCGGGGTCACGTTGGAAGCTGAATTCGTCTTGGGAGACATTGTCGTTGAAAGTTGATTGCTGCACGGAAAAAAAACATCATTTCTTTATAGGCAATCGATATGTATATTGATTGAGTTCGCATGAACGTTTAAACCGAAATATGGGAGGAGAGAAAGGTCCCACCGGGCGTTCCAGAATCTGTAGGGTGTTTTCCGTCACTCCATTGAGATGGGAATACGCGCACGCTTGTCAGGCGTACAACATATTCCCTCTGCCTAGGGTAGGCCGGGGTTTAATGATTATGGGGATCCGAATCTCCGGCAGCCGCGGACTAAGATGCCGTTAATTACCCCTCGCCTTTGGAGCGAGGGAACCTCCGATTGACAGGTTAAACTGGTCATGCGAACTCAATGTGCAGTGTGTGTGTGATGTGTTTTGAAAGGGGGGTTTAAATATATCGGGAGCCACACAGAGTTTTTACGGGGTCCTGCTACCCGGATAGCGGGCTGGGGGTCAAGGGGGCTAGCAGCCCCCTTGCGGGGTGCGGGGCAGCGCTCCGTTAGAATTTTTTTCCTAACAGGGACAGTGACGTGGAGCATGTGTGTATGTACATCTGTATACATATGTATAGATATACATGTATATATATTAAAAAAAAGGGAAAAGACATCCAAAGGATGCATGGGGCAGCACCTTGGGCGCTGTGCGCCTAGGTGTTGTGCGCTCTGGCGCTAGAGTGCCACGTGTCGGCACGTGGGCGCTCCGCGCTTGAGCGCTGGGCGGTTGAGCGCAAGCGCACCACGTGAGCATTTTGCGCTTCAGCGCCTGACGCTCGAGCGCCAGTGCGCCACGTGTCGGCACGTGAGCATTTTGCGCTTCAGCGCCTGACGCTCGAGCGCCAGTGCGCCACGTGTCGGCACGGGGGCGACTTGCACTTGGGCGCTGGACGCTGGAGCGCAAGTGCGCTACCTGTCGGCATGGGGGCGACTTGCGCATCAGCGCAAGCGCGCCACGTGACGGCACGGGGGCGACTTGCGCATGAGCGCAAGCGCGCCACGTGACGGCACGGGGGCGACTTGCGCCCGAGCGCTTGCGCTGGAGCGCAAGCGCGCCACGTGTCGGCACGGCGGTGACTTGCGCTCGAGCGCAAGCGCGCCACGTGTCGGCACGTGGGCGCTTTGCGCTCGAGAAATGAGCGCTTGAGCGCGCCACGTGTCGGCACGGGGGAGACTTGCGTTCGAGCGCAAGCGCGCCACGTGTCGGCACGTGGGCACTTTGCGCTCGAGAGATGAGTGCTTGAGCGTAAGCGCGCCACGTGTCGGCACGCGGGCGCTCTGCACTTGAGCGCCGGCGAGAAAAAGAGGCTTTTAGCTTAAAAAAATTTCTCGGAAGAGAAATCAGAGAGGAGTTGGACTCCTGAGTGTTTTTTTTGGGTTTAGTGAACGATGTTCTTCTTCTTCCTCCTCTGTTAGCTGGATTTTGAAGATCAAGAGATATGGGATTTCTAAAAATCTCTTCTTTTTGAGATCTAATGGAAGATCTGAGTCCCCCTTTATGGGTTTTGTGGTGAAAAACTAATTTGTTTTATAAAAAGAAGAGTAATACTCTTGATTTAATTCAAGAGAAAAACGAAGGTTTTGGTAGCTTGAACAAGTAGAAAAGATCTCAGATCTGAAAAATTTTGAGAGAGAGAAAAGTTGTTGGGATTTTTTCATTATCTTTGCCTTTATAGGCCATACACTTTACACATAAGCCCCTTGGGCTTCACAAAATGGCATTTTGCCTATCCCATGGCTCATGTGTCATTTCTTTTTGCACATAAGCCATGGGCTTTACAAAAATTTGGTTTTATGTCTATTTTTCTTACATTTATCCATAAAATAAAATAAAAGAAATACAACAAAATTGTTTGTTACAAAATTTTTATCTTGGCGTGGGGGAGGCCGTCCGCTTCATGTTCGGGCTCGACCCGGGCATGGGCCCACTGGATCTAGGCTTGGGCCCACTTGGCTTGGGGTTGACTTTGATTTTGACTTGGTCAACCGGGGTGTAAATTTTTACCCCAACAATATATATTCAGTTTTACGAACTATATTTTTTATGTTGTGTTGAAACAACCATTTTATAATACAAAATAATAAATATTAAACTGAACAAGATATTAGTACATATAGAAAATACAATTCATAAGACTAAAAACCTTGCGCCCTGTTAAATGTAATTGGAGTCCATTATAGAGAACAAAAATTGTTCAGGTAAAATTTTGTTATTGTAAATCATATATATGAGAAGAAGAATCATTTCGAGGCAAAAATTGATATTTCAAGTCTATACAAGTTTTTAATATCAATTTAATACTTGCTAACAATATAATTAGGACATTAACTTGACCTTCTTCCTAAACTCCACACTTGCACAAAATAAGGGTAAATAAGGGCAAAAATTGGTTCCGTCTTGATCCTATCCAGCAGCTCCTCACGACTATGGTACTGAACTTGACCTTCTTCCTAAACTCCACACTTGTACAAAATAAGGGTAAATGGATAGTTGTGTATAACAGAGAGCGTAAATGGATAGTTGCTGTATAGCAGAGAGCTATTTATAGGAACGGTGCATTCCATTAACAATATGAGGGCGGGTTATTGGAACCCGCCTTCATTTAATTATTGAATAGGGTGGGTTATTAGAACCCGCCCTCTTCGTTCTGATAATACTGACAAAATGACATGAGGGCAGGTTCCAGGAATACGCCCTCATATAATTATTGAAGAGGACGGGTTCTAATAACCAGCCATCTTCATTCTGCAAACACACGACAAAATAACAAAAAAAAACTGATGTGACACTATAAACAAAAAAATTGAAGAGGGCGGGTTCTAATAACCCGCCCTCTTCGTTCTGCAAACATACGTCAAAATAACAAAAAAACTGATATGACACCAAAAACAAACGGAATATATGATGGCCTCATATAATTATTGAAGAGGGCGGGTTCTAATAACCCGCCCTCTTCCTTCTGCAAATACACGACAAACACAAAAAATGATGTGACAAGACAATATAAAAAAACTGATGTGACAACACAATATATGATGTGACACCACAAACAAACGGAATATATGCGTGCGGGTTCCTAGAACATGCCCTCATATAATTATTGAAGAGGGCGGGTTATTAGAACCCGCCATCTTCGTTCTGCAAACATAGATGTGACAACACAATATAAAAAAAACTGATGTGACAACACTAATCGTTGAGGAGGGCGGGTTTCTGGAGCCCGCCCTCCTTTCCCTATAAAACCCACCCTCCAGTGCCTCCAGTGTGCCTTTCATCAAATTAACTCTTTCGTCAAATTAACTCCGTCCCTTCTCATATTTAAAATCGTCTCAATGGAGAATCAACCATTCGACAAATCTCTGCTCGTTGATCAAAACGAACACAGATCTTTTAATATATTACACGGAGTGGAAATATTCTAAACTTATTAATTTTTTTTAATTACCCCTTTCTTTTAATTCTAATAGTTGAAAATAACAATATTTATTTTTGAAGGATGGAGATAATCCCACCGTCATCACCCATAGTTCTGACAAGTGGATAGTTACCGACCAGCGAATAACCGAGCGGATTCGAAGGGCCGGATTTTATGAAGCTTCACTGCTTCGTCATATCCAAATCGACCACGCCCTCGTTACCTCTCTAGTTGAGCACTGGAGAAAAGAGACCCACACTTTTCATCTAAGATGGGGTGATGCCACTATCACACTCCAGGATATTGGTCTCTTACTCGGTTTACGGGTCAATGGGCTTGGATTGGTCGGAGGAACAATTGTTGGTCTGCTCTCGGACAGATAAAAAAATTCCTTTTATTTCCCCTCTTTAGTGTACCTATTGCATGTTGTACATTATTTCTAGTTTTAATATTTCACAAAAAATGCTAATATCAGGCACCATGAGGCTACAGTAAGGGGTATAAGATCAGTTTAAACTGGCTAAAAGATACATTTAGTAATATCCCTGATGAAGCCACCGATGAAGTCTTGGATAGACATGCACGTGCCTACATTCTGTACATGATCGGTTCTTGGTTGATGCCGGACCAATCGGCAACGCATGTCCATCCGTTATACCTTGGCTTCCTTACGGATTTTGATGTGTGTTTCCAATATGCTTGGGGAGCAGGGGTCCTGGCCTTTCTTTACAAGGAACTCGATAAGGCATATGCTCCAACGAAGAATAAAATTTATGGATGCATTACATTACTTCAGGTAAATTCCTTATTTTTCACAGCTAGAAATTTGCAAAATTGTAATATTGGTTTTCTCTCTCATCATCTGACACTTTATTTATAGATTTGGTCATGGGAGCATATGTGTATGGGAAGACCGGATCGAGTTAAAATAACTGCCTTGGATACCCTTGGAAAGCCGCTCGGCTTTTGGTGGAATGGCAAGAAAGCGTATAAGGC
This sequence comes from Agapanthus africanus, assembly GCA_030015575.1. NCBI lineage: Eukaryota > Viridiplantae > Streptophyta > Magnoliopsida > Asparagales > Amaryllidaceae > Agapanthus > Agapanthus africanus. Next base: position 152,790,004 of record JASDDO010000028.1, on the reverse strand, counting down.
TTCTCGTCGAGTACTTAGGTACTATAGAGATGAGTTGGATCGTATGAAGGCGACTCAGGTAACCATAACTTAGGTAATTAAGTTTGTTTTAAAATTTTGAAATAGTTTCATCACAATTTTTGTACTATGTTATTTGCGCAGTTCATGTGGACGCCTTATACAGCAGATCGTCTGCAAAGATTACCCGGCATCTGTATCGAAGGAGAGCCGGTTTGGCGGGCTCGATGCTCACTCCTCTGCATTAATATCGTTGTCATGCACCTGCCGGACCGGGTGTTGCGACAGTTTAATAGATCGCAACATATTCCTGTCCCGCCGCCTTCACCTATGACAATAGAGGGAGACATACGAGGAGAAAAGGCGGAGCGTGATTGGAGGGAGCATCATCAACAATATTTGCTGAGATGGGAGGATAGGCAGCGTAATATTACCTTACAGCAAATAGGTGACCAAACAGTCACCGACGCTACCGAAGCATATCTACAGTGGTATAAGCGTGTCACCATAAGATATTTTTCTGCTCCCCCTAACAACTTCCCAAACATGTCGCGGTACTAGCCTAGAGGCCACGTGGAACGAGATTTGGTAAGTTGAATTCTTTATACTATATTACTTTTTAACATCCGGCGGTATGAGTCAATACTTATTTCTTATTTCTAATGTAACGACATGCTCGTGGGTTGCATCTTATACAAACAATGGTGCAGGATCCATACCCGACTGATACTAGTCCGGAAACTCAGGCTCTATTTTCAAGTGCAGACCAATTAATTGGTGGTGTATTCGGTTCATATAATATTCTTCCACATTTATCGCCAGCACCAGAGCAGCAGTATGAGCCGGCACCGGAGCAGCAATATGAACCGACACCAGAGCCGCAGCATGAGCCGGCACCAGAGCCGCAGCATCACGGAGATCCAGCGCAGCAGGATCAGTGGTTTGGATTACCATACCATCAGCAGCAACCCTGGCATACCGGACAAGCGCAACAACACCAGTCTTGGGGGTCAGGTTTTGCAGAACAGCCGTCTTGGGGGTCATGTTTTGCGCAACAACAGCAATCTTGGGGGTCAGGATTTGCGCAACAACAGCAATCTTGGGGGTCGGGATTTGCGCAGGCATGGGGCCCAGATTTTGTGCAACAGCAGCCGCATGAAACAGGGTCAGGTTCTTCGCTACAACTGCCCAGTTGGGACACAGATTTATCGTTCTACATACAGTTGTTGGGAGGCAGCACATATCCGACACCTGTCCCACATTCAGGATTTGCGGAACAACAGCCTGTCCAAGACGCTGCTGAAGACGAAGCTGAAGCTGAAGCCGAAGCCGAAGCAGAAGAACAGACGCCGCCCTCTGCCGCCGCCATCTACCCAAGAAACGGATGGGTCCTCCACTCATCCCAGGAGGCATAGGCTTATGTCAAGCCTCCTCGGATTTCATAAGGGAAAGGGAAACGGAAAACGATAGTTATTTAAATTTTACAATCATATAGGATTTTTTGGTATTATAAATTTGACGGATTCATTTTGTTATTATAAATTTGACCGTCGAGTTAGAATTTACATTTTACAAACATATAGGATTTTTTTGTATTGTAAATTTGACGGATTCATTTTGTACACCATATACATATAATAAAATTTTATTATTTTATTCAAATTTTATTTCCGTTTATTTATTTTTAAATATTTTTAATTTAAAATTCTATATTTATATAGGAGACGGGTTCTGGGAACCCGCCCCCTATATAAATATAGAGAGGGCGGGTTCTGGGAACCCGCCCTCTCTATAATAATAGAGAGGGCGGGTTCTGGCCCTCTCTATTATTATATAGGGGGTGGGTTCTAGGAACCCGCCCCCTATACTGGGGTGGGGTGGGGTGGCGGATGGAAGGTGGGGCCGAGAAACCGTCCTATTTTTACAATTTAAATTCTAACCCTTCTATTTTAATAATTTTAAATAAAAATCAACCTATTTCAAAAAAAACCTATTTTCTTTGTTAAAACTCCTTTAATAAAATGCTGGGGGTCTTTATAGGCCTTTGTTTTAAGTCAGGAAAAAAAAAGAAAGAAGAAAAACCAATAGGCTATTTGAAATAGAGACAGGTTAAATCATTTATAAAGCAATTGGCCTCCAGTGACATAAAACTTTAAAATTTTAAAGTGATGCGTAACGAGGAGGATTTAAATGATTAATGCTGAGTAAATAATTCATAATGAGCAACATGCTATTTTTGAGATGCAATAACAGGCAAATATTTTTTTCCTTAAGGAAAAAGTAGAACAAAATATCCTGCTCAATAAAATAAATTAAATTAACAAAACATTTACATGACAAAACATTCATACATCGAGATAAACAATTAGTTCTAGAATTAATATCTCACGATTTTATATATGGAAGGGAAACAGACAATCGCCGTTATCCTTCACATAAATACAGCTATAAAATATATGCTCTATACCTTAAAAATAAAATCTTCGATGCATCATATAAAAAAAATACGATTAGAAAAAATGCTGCAACTATTTATTTAAACATCGGCTGCTGCTAGCTATTTTTTTCTTTGAAGTCAAAATATGTGCCGGCCTTGGAAAGCTCCAACAAATATCATCTGAAAAAATGTCCACCAAAATACCAAGAATTAAGATCCTCCTTTGCTTCTATTTTTATCCAAAACCGAATACTATTAATAATAGTATATCCATTTTTAATAATAACGGCGCGAGAATTAGCAATATCCATAATAACAATATCATCATCAAGAGATTTAGTTGAGAAATGTTTAATGGAGAGTTTGGTACCCGATTTCTGCCCAGAATTCTTGAAAGAAGTGACAATTCCATGCGAAAGAGAATGATGTTTAGTAAAAGCAGTAGCAGTAAACATATGTAATTAATTCTTAAAACAATTGGCCTCCAACGACATTAAACTTCAAAACTTTAATAGCAGATTTAAATGATTAATGCAGAATAAATAATTCGTAAACACCAAGATAGGCTAAATTTTTTTGAGACGAAACCATAGGGTAAATAATTCATGAATAAAGCAGCCGACTTTTATTTATAATATAATTCATGCTTTTGTACGTGCGAAAGTGACGCAATTTGATGCAAAGCACATGACGTTGGAGTGGTGACATCAGCACAGCGAGACATTCATGTATCATTATTTGACCTATTAAACTCAAATAATTTAATGTTGTCAGTTAGTGGATCGTTTGGTCTCTGTGACGTTTAGAGTAAATTTAAAACCAATATTATGGCACGCCAAATTTGACCCATGGGGCAATCTATATATCACCTGTCCTCAGTGTCTCAAAATTCAAAATTTTATATCCTTTAAAATTCTGAGATATTACATTATAAAAATAGAAATGTGTCGAATTCAGATCTAATTTTCTACGGCTATTTGGATGACGGTTTTAGAAATTTCTCCGAGCTACATAAAAATAGGTAAACAACGATTTTTGCATTCAAAGTTACCTTTATTTATACATACAAGTTATATTACCTACATGTTTTTGGTCTGGACTTAGCAAAAGCAAATTAGTATATGAAACATTCATTTTCATGCCTTTTGTCTTTTCTAGTGAAGTAAGGAAAATATATAAAGTTAAACAACTTCTACCGAATAGGCTGCAAGGTATTAAATTATGAAGTTAAGGCATTTATTTAAAAATTTACTAAATTTAGGGGCATATATGTGCTACCAAAAAGGTTTAGGATATTAATTAATTAGAAAGTTAGCCCTTGTCTATAAGAACTAATTATTTAAAATTTACTAAGCTTTCTGGGACCTTTGTGAAAGTTAGCCTTGTCTATATATAATAATTTAATTGTAATATTTTGTTTCATGCATGCACGTGCATGTTTACGGCTTTAATTCTAGAAAGCTAGAATACCTCTCATGAATACTAACACCAAATATTTCAATTTAATTATATTCTTGAACTTATTTAATTGAAAGATAGTTTTAGTCAATTATCTGCAAAAAATTAAACTATGTTTTCTTTGAATTAATTTCGTGCTTTTTCTTGTAAACTTGAGTCAGAAAACGCCTGCTAATGCCAGGTGGGTGCACACGAGAATCTGGGAATAGAACTCCATGTCAAAATTTAGAATCCATCTAATTTTATTTGTCTCCAATATATCCAAATAAAACACGAGTCTTTGATTATAATGCGGCTTTTTGTGAAGGTTAAGATCAGGATCCAAAGTGGTAATTAAGCTATTAAGGTTATAAGCATAAAATAATATTTTATCTTAAAGCATAGAAGAAAATATTCTTGAACTTTGGTTGGGAATATATATATATATATGTCAACACAGTCAGAAAACAAGCACTAGTTTTAGGAAATTCGACTTTCAATACATGTCAACACAGTCGGAAAACAAGCACTAGTTTTAGGAAATTCGACTTTCAATATATATATATATTCATGTCAAAATGTAAATTGAATTATTGATGAGGACATAAAGCCTTCTTCAAATTCAAGTTACAATATACTAGATCCATGGCATGTACGTGCACATGTAATTAAGAAGATGAGATCAGTATTTTAAGGGGGGAAATGTAAATAGAAAAACTGAAGCAAAAACCTTCGTGCAATCATCATTTTCTTCTTATTTTCTCTGTTGTTATTTTCTTGGAAAAATTATTTTTAGATCCCGTTTCTTAAGTTGTTTATTTTTAAATCCAAGAAGTTTCTAAATTATGAAACCCCCCAAAATTGTACATTGTTTTTTTTATTTTGTTTTAATCTAAAACCACGCGCTTCGGTTTGTATGCTTATGTGGCCAGTAGTAACCTTTTAAGATTTCATAATAGGTGTGTTATGATTTGATAAATAAAGTAATCTTATGATAAACACTGTTAATGATTTTATAAAAAAAAATGTTTTGGTTTAATAACAAGTACTGTTATGATTTGATGAAAAATGTTATAGTTAAATAAATATAGTAATTACTAAAGTTAGAACACATCGGTGTAGGAAGAGAAAAGGTAAAACTGGTATTTTTGAAATAGAATATCTCAATTAGAATAGTATGGGTTTGAAAAAATTGTATTCTCTAATTATTGAGTTTTTTTAACAATTCTGAAAATATGTGGGTTGAAACATATATAAGTCACTTCTTAAAACTAGGCACGAAAACAATATTCCCTTTTTTCCCCCTTCAAAAAGTGTTTTTCTAATGTGCTTTCGTTTCCAAGATAGGATGAAGGTATGTGGAATATAATTTATTTATTTATTTTTGGAGCAAAACACTTAAAATAATTTTTGGGAGCAAGCTTAGATGAAGGTAGGATTTTGTACTTTGTTTTTGGTGCCTCCATTGGCAGGATTTTGTTACTTATATAAGAAAGATTTTGAGATAAAAAGAGTTTTATCTCTTATATATGTATAAATCAGCCACGTGTTTTGACTCTTTTTTTTTTACTTGTTATATATTTGAATTTTGTCTATTTATCTCTCACTTTTTATATATATATTTTTTACTTGGGAAATCTCTTTCATGAAGACAATATTTGACCCCACAAAATCACAATAATTCGCGGTCTATATTGGCTAATCTATCTAAAAAGATTTGACCACATATAATAACAAGAATTAAGGATATATATACTAGGAAATCATATTGTGCATAATCATTAGAATCTAGGAGCTATACAATGAATATGTGTGTACCATTAAAGTCCCGTTACGGTTTCAAAATTTTGGTGCAACGGAGGAACATTTAAGTCGCAAATACTCCGTTTGGGAGCGATGCAATGAAGCAACGAGATCATATATAGATTACTATCTGAAAGAAGATTCGAAGGGACAAACCCCATCTCTCATATCATATAACATAACTCACTGTTGTAGTACATATATATCAGGCTAATAATTTGTGTATACAGGAATAGAAAGGACCTAACAAGCCTCTTAAACATAAGTATCACTTGGATCGATAATATAAAAGATAGAAAGTAGACTACTGATATGGAAGGAATGCATCAAAAGGATCCTCAAGACCATCACAACCCAATACATGATCAAGATCATAAAATTCGTTTGACGGAGATAGTGGTGGAGTCAGATGAATGCCTTCACTGAAGTTATCCGGGCCGATGCTCAACGGCGGCGGCAATGACTGATTAGCCGATGAAATGCTGCACAACGCAGTACCTCCAGCTTTAGACTCGAAGCTCATCATTCGGGGCTCTATTGAAGGGGAGAGCAAGATACCCTGGGGGATAGAAAGCCTTGGGGTATTACATGTATGCTCAATATTGTGTAAGGTCACTTCATAGTCGGGTATTGGATTGTTCGAATTCTTCTGCTGCACTTGCTTTCTGGCATTGCAACCATTGTAACTACATTTGGAGTAGCATCTGAAATTCATGCATGGAACCAATATATAGTTAGTTAACATGGTAGTATGGAAATTTGTATTGCATCTATGGTCACTGATCGATCTTTCTATTATATATGTACTGCAATAGACATACAGTATTTTTATTCATAATTTAAATAATTATATTACATAATTTATAATAATTAGATTTAATTTCGTTTCTTTTTCTTCTTCTTTAATTTCCCTTTTTTTTTTGTTTTCTTTAATTCTCTTTTGACAAATAATAGGCTCCAAATCAACATGATCCAAGAGAAGGATCGTGTTCTTATGTTTTCAACACGATAAACAAAGGGTTTGCAAGTTCTATATATGTAATCGAGTGATGATTAAAATAACTATGAACTTATTCAGGAAGCTATATATGCAAAAGTTATAATTATGAAATTATTACAACGAATCTTGATTTTTTTTCATGATAATACATAGTTTATATGAATATATATCCAGACTTTGATTAAACAGGAATTAACACTGACCTTTGATATTCAGAGTTTTTCACCATCTTCTGCCCATATTTTTTCCACTGGTAGCAATCCCCAAAAGGCGAATCGGTTACAATTTTTCTTGATCTCTGGCTTTTGCTGTTTTCATAAATACAAAATTTAAGGAAATTAATAAGTAAATTATTGTGAGCAAGACTCAATACCGTGGCGGGTCTAAATTTATAATTATTTTTAACCATTTGCAACACTAGCTAATTAATTAGTTACCTATCGGCTTGATCTCTAGGATTTAGATCCTCAGCACCTCTCTTCCCTTGTTTTCTCCGAGAGACAGAACTTTCCGATTCTTCAGACCGAGAAGAATCCATGGACTCAATTAACAAGAGACCGCCCTCGATGGATCTCATAACTTTGTCGCATAGCTCGTTCATCATCTCGGGCTGATCGTCCATAACAAACCAAAGCTCAGCCACAAGCTCCAGTGCTTTTGTGAGCTCATGTGCCGCCATTTCCTTTTGCAACTTTCCAAATTTAGCATCCATCTTATGAAATTAAGAGTGTGAGTGATAGGAAGCTCTTATGGTGTGTCATATATATATATGTGTGTGTGTGTGAGTGAGTTGGTGTTAGATCAATGAAGATATATTGAAGTCATGATCAAAACCGTGTTGATTTGTGAGTCAGATTTGGATCAACAGGACCATTCATGTATATTTGGGATCTGCTTCATATTCAATTCAGCCATAGGTTCTGGTGGACTGCTCTTTCTTAGTCATGCCATTTTCCTTTTTATTAAAATGAAGGTTTCATTCGATGATTTAATGAAACTACCAAAAGTTCAAATAGATATAAAAACAAACAAAACCAAGATCCACGGTGCCGTACACATTACTGCTGAGTAGGGATTTGTTCACGGTTTAAACCGTGAGTGAACTGTGATCCAAATCTACGGAAGCAAAGGTTGGATCACGGTTCTGACCGTGAACAAAATAAGAAATGTTCACGGTTAGAACCGTGAACATTTTTAGCATGAAAAAACCGTGAACATTTTTTAGCATGAAAAATTAAAAAGTCAGTTGATGGGCTCCAGGTTTTTGTTCACGGTTCTAACTGGGAAAAAAACCAGTTTTGGGTCACGGTTACAACTGTGAACAAAACTTGTAACCGTGATCCAAAACACCGACCTGCTCTAGTTATCAGTATCTGGAACATCCTTTTGTTCACGGTTGAACAAATATCTTTAGTCACGGTTACAACCGTGAACAATATTTTTTAAAATAATTAAATTTTCCGTACCCCTTGCGCGTTAATTTCAATCATAACCAACAATATATAATATCCATTCACAAGCAGCAATATATAATTTTCATTCACGCAATATATTCAAATCCACGCGGTATATCATAATCAAAGTAATAAGCTCCGAGTCACACGCAAATATAAACAAAATATATACATATAATCAATGTGATCAATACTCCTCTAATGAACAAATGTATATGTCAACAAATCAAAAAATGTATGTGTCAAAGAATTGAACAATATGATCAATACTCCACTAATGAACAAATGCATGTGTCAACAAATTAAAAATAGAACTAATGCCGTTGAGATGACGATCCACCTACATTGTCCCGTGGTTTAAGGAACGCGCTCAACTCATTTCGTATGGCATGCTGGACGGAATCGGCGTACGACGGCCTCATGCCTCGGATCTCCGCCCTAAACTCCTGCAGCTCATGCCCCGTCTCTTGCAGCTCCCGCCGTGTCTCCAGCTGCGTCTGATGCGGCTGCTCCACCTGGTCACGGAGCTGACGGATCTCCTTCTGCGACGCAGTTGCTGCATCCACCCGCATCTGGGTCATGGTGTACTCATGCGCGGTTGAACGCCTATCAAAAAATCGATAGGCCCCAGGACTAATCCCGCGCTCATACCCACCGTGATGCCCGCCGGATATCGAATCCAGGACATGGACAATAGCGATGATCTAGTCGCTGAAGCCAAGTCCCAAGGCATTTGCCTGTTTCTGGAACTGGGTCTGAATATTTATATATATATATGTGTGTGTGTGTGTGTGTGTGTGTGGGCGCGCGCGCGTATGCGTGCCAACTTAAAATACGTAATCAACTTGATTATATGAAACTTATTATGTACGTGCCCGTTCTCTTGTGTAACGTTGCTCAATCCTTGGCTTTATTGTAGTTGGCATGGTCTTTCTTTCTCTGTGATGAAATTAGAATTTAGTTTCATAATTAATTAACGATATAAAAAACATATGGAATTAAGCATCGAAATACTCATCAAGTGCCACCGAGCATTAGCCTGCGTGCGCTTCTCTTGGATCGGTATAGCACGTTCTCGCACGCCGTTGTTCTAGTTCTACTTATTTCGAACCGACATCGTCTTGCAAAAATAAAAATTATAATATATTTTACAATATGATTTCATGTTGTATTGTTAAAATCTTAAAAATTAAATTGACGCCTGCACATCATCGCGCTCAAAATAAACGACAAGAAGCGGCCAATTCTCTCTCGGGATCTCCAGCGCTATAACCTCGATTATGTGCATCCGCTGATCCTCGGTCACCACGGCCCAGGAAAGGTAAAGTTCACTCTTTGCTTTCCATCGGCGATGTCGCTTGATCACTTGATACTGTCCTAGAAAGTGAGCGAGGGCGTGACATATATCGAATGGCCTGTACACGCCATCCTCGCCAAGCTCGCCAACGAATATGTCTCCCAGGTCTGAAATTGAAATATATTAAAAAAATAATTATATGTATATGTATATAATGACGTTTGAAATTTAAATGTGTGAAAGGATATGTCATACCTCCTTCGACCCAAAAATCCGCATAGCACGCTCGGTCTGGGCCTTATTCCACCGAATATGGAGCGGGTACTTATAATAAGTATGAATCTCCTGCCCAACATAATCCCCCACTGGGTCACGTGCTCTCCAACATGCACACCTAACAAATTCCATGGCCCAGCATCCTTGCCTGGCATGCAGCAGTCGAGCCCAGTAGAACCCCTCATCCTAACACTGCTCGAGTCTGCGAAAAAATAGATATACATACACAATATTATAATATTTAGAATATGAATATAGAATTTGACAAATTTAAATTATAATCGTTATTTAAAAGCTTTAACAAATAACGATTATACTTACCGTCCCTAGCGTGGCGCTACATCCGGCGCCAGACGCTATCCCGTGAGTAGAATTCGGATTTGTAAATAATAAACTGTTAAATGATTCAATATCCATTTATATTGTAATGATATATCAAATTTTAAATGAGTAAACTACGCACCGTGCGTAGGAGTGAATGGGGTATGAGGACCAGCTGACGCATTAATAGGGGTAGGGGAGACGGCGACGATGCGTGTGATTTGGCAGTAGTATGGGGAGCGCTAGTAAGAATAGTGGGGACAGTCGAAGGTGATGCTGTGTGAGTAGAGGGGCCATGAAGGGTGATGTGGTGGTAATAGGGGGAGCGCTGCTAGGGATAGGCGCTGCTACTGCAGCTCCTGTGCCTGCTAAGCGTCCTGGGACAGTCTCGTCGGCGGGTATGGATCGACTCAGAATGTCCTATAGACGCTGTCTCTTGTGGCGTTTAGTGCTTTTGCTTGTGCCCATGATCAAATCTTATATATATATATATATAAACTTTATTTCATTATTTATAATTATTATACAAGTTAGAACATTCAATTTAATTTCATTGCCTAACATGTTTATGTGGTACATTATCTGAAGATTCGTTTGGTAGATTCTCAAAATCTTGATCCGTGACAATCAATTGGCCGATGTCACTTCTTACAAATGTATGGATGGACGGCGCGGAATAGTTTGGATCTCTGCTACGTTCAATAGATGGACTGAGACGTGTTATCGCGAGATCTTTTTCGTCATTCTCATCTTCAGAGCCATTCAACGTCGACACATTATAATAATCTCTCAGTTTCCAACGACAAACAACATCCCAGTCAACCTTCTGTAAGTCCCAAGAATAATATATTTGTGTTTCCATTGTGGGAAAGATAAAGCTGTCGTATTTCGGTAACATCCGTTTGGTGTTTACCAAAATCAGACCGTATTGATCGACCTTCATATCCTGGTTAGACTTGGTATCGTACCATCTGCATTTGAATTTATGAAAGGGACAGTTGTATGTTGATATGAGACTGCTATAATTTACTCAAAAACACCGTAGTAGGGATTCATCCTCGTTGACGGTTGCGACACCGCTATTTTGCGTAGTTCTAATATGTTCCATAATTTCTGTCTCAAATTTATATCCGGATACCCCATACCCATTATAAAACCTAGCTGCAATCGTTGGACCGTTTAAAAGTTCGTGGACCTCTCTATCAATCTGCTCTCCACGATTCAATTGTCCGTTCACTTTTTTTATAGACCGAGCGGAGAAATTGTGCCTATGTTCTTTTTAGATCCTATCATTCGACCATGTCTTAGTATTCGATCTCATTAGTATATCTTTGTGCACTCTTTTCGTTAATATACAGTTATATTAATTAAATTAAAATTAATTTTGAACATTTAAAACGATGAAACAATAAACATTTACTTTATATATTTAGCAAAACATTCGTTGTTTATCAAGATGTACACATGTACACTAGCTGCAAGATCGTAATACATGTTCTTTAGCCTTTCTGCTCTAATTGGACCGTCAGGAACATTCTGCGGTTTGTTCAGGTTCGTCCTGACATCGTCATTTAGGAAACGAGCACAGAAATACATGACTTCTTTCAGAAGATAATCTTGCGCAATTGAAACTTCAGGACGATACTTATTGTGGATATAGTTTTTTAAAGTTAACAGATATCTGTTAAAAATGATAGATATTAATAATTCTGTTGGTTTATACCTAGCGTCCTGACCATCTACCGTGGCCGTTTGCAAAACAACTTTTTTTCAGGGTTTAAAACTGGTGCTAGAAATGACCCGATCTAGAATCTACCATAAACCTAAATTAGCAAACATGAGAGGAGATAGCTACTGTGATAGAAATTTCTCACCAAAAGGTTCATGTCCTTCGGTCTTCTATCCTCTTCGTTTGCCCTTAGTGATCTCCTTGATCTTGCTTGTTCATCTTTGTTCGCTCATTCGGTTCTCCTGGATCGAGCTTGATGGCCGGTCTTCCTCCGTCGAAGATGATCCACCCGAGAGATATAGTCCATGGCTCTAATTCCACACTAAGAGTTTAGTGGAGCAACTAGAGATCTTAGATTGCTAGTTTAAAACATGTAAGATGTAGTGTGATGTTCTATATGTGTTTCTATCTCACTTCCTCTCTTAATTCTCAGCACATGAGAGCGTGTAGAGAGGATGATGAAGATGAAGGTGGAGGAGCTCAAGAACAAGAGAGGAGAGTGACGCAAATGCGGACCTTGGAAAAATGAAGCAAGCATGTGAGAGAAAATCATCACAAAGGTTTTGTAAACTAATTTTTACAAATAAAATAACCAACCATACTTCAATAGTTTGCACAAATGAATTAAAAATTCATTTGTCAATACTTTTTAAGGCATGGTTCTCACCATACTCCCCTCACCTTATTTACACCTCATTTTCCATTTAAATATAAATGGTAGAGACTAAAATGAGGTGTCCACCTTTTAGAATGTTTTCCATATAAACACGGATTACATTCTACTGTATATACATACCCACATTCGTATAAAAATACGAATACCCAAAGTGATAGAATACCATAAAAAACATAATACTAGAATATACATATCGAAATACATATACATAAATTATCAAATCAATACATGATTTAATAATCCGGCTCAGTCCCGAGCCGGCTAGTATTATCAACTGTCCGATCGAAACTCCTGGTACATAGTATAATCAATTGATTGGAACCCTGCACATATCCAATACAGTTACTACATCATTTCACCTGAATCAGGAAAACCCTCTGTGTGGGACTCTAAAGACTCGACAGTACGCCGGCAGTGAGTTACTGGATAAATCCATAACTACAAGCACGTCAGCGGCACTAGCTGTACGTAACAGCTATCCCGGTACCTGTCGAAAAGGAAGGCCGACGAGCAAACTCATCTGGATCCTCACTGAGCCTATCTGTGACAATCTCCGTACAGTCCGGTCTCTTCGTTTGAGTGTATCGCATACCGGGTCTAGGGGTGGTAAACGTCAGACTCTAATAACCCGATAATTCGTGCTAATGAGGCTCAGGACCAATTCGGGAAACTACTGATCAACCTATCAGTAAATTCCAACTGCTTTGGCCAATGTCTTATGGTCATGGCTAATCGAACACAGTGCGATATCGACTCTCTATACCGGGTGTAATGACTCTATTTTTATTGTACAATTTTTTTTTAAAAAGTTAATATACAGAATTGAGTTTGCAAGCTTGAGTATATTTTAAATGTTGTTTTTATTTAAGAATAGCAAGAAAGCACTTGTAGCTCATTAGTAAAGGCTTGCACTGCTGTGACATAGCCCCTGTATTCAAATCCACTCTGCCACATATATTTTTACCGGTTTTTCTTTTAAACTTTTTGGAAGCACAAAAGTTTACACGTGCAATACACGTAAAATGAAAAGTCACAGAAAATTAAACATGTGTAAAATGTTATATGAACAGACATGGACATGTGGCACAAATCCCAGCACCCAAAGCCTACAGCGGACCGGCGGGATGCTCTCTGGGGCCGGCACCGACGACTATGATTGGCCTAAACCCCTCCGTGCTTTCCACACTTTTCTTTTGGCCTACCCCCACTACTCCTACTCTTTTCTTTTGGCCTATCCCTACTACTCCTACTCTGTTTGATTTTCCTATATTTATCTAGAGAGCGTTAATTCATCTTTCAATCCAAATTTTAATGCATTTAAATTATTTCTTCAATCCCCAAAACCCTAATTTTGCCCTATAAATACAACCCGATACCCTAGCCCTCTTCATTCTGAAATCTCTTGTCAAAAATTCTCAATATTTTTCAAGTCAAAGAAGAGTACAAATGGAGTTAGCCTAGTTCCATTTCCGGCGAGGATTCGAAGCACTTCTGGCGACCCCGTGACACCACGAAGTCCATCATTCATTTTTTCTACCTCTCCTCTAAACCTTAAACTTGTAAGTCTCATCTCTCTTCCTCTCTTCCTATCTTAAAATGATCTCTTTTCAAATCATATCGGTAAGTGGAGTTATACCGACATTCATTTATAAAACTTTTAAAATTACAATTTTTCTTTAAGAATCACTCATTCAAATCACTATACCTTGTTATTCAATCATGAAATAAATGTTTAGAACAATTTTCACCTTGAAAAGATCATGTTAAATAACTTTATATTGCATGTTTCGTTTAAATACCACAAACTTTACACATGACATATTTTAATCATTTTTGCTTAGATTACCTTTAGAAAACCCACGAGGTAATGACCTATCTCTCACATACACACATCTTGACATAGCACGAATCTCTTTTAACAATATTTTCGGGACAAAAGAAAATACCTTAAACTATTAAAAACCAGATTTTTTTAAATTGTGTTATTTTAAATTCCTTGCGATTGTGCCTCTACAACCCACTTTTAGGGAATCCGAATTGGATGGTGCGGGTTATCACACATTCATCGGACTAGTAAGGTGAGATGCGGACCTCCTCATGAAGCATACGATCTCGATGGAATTTTAGTACAATTTTTAAGAAAAAACGAGAATTTCTATTTAATAATAAAAATTTATTTTTAATAATTGTATATGTATTATTAAATCACATATTTTTTATATGTAATGAATTCCATGTTTTCTAAACAAAATAAATGAATTACAGGTTTCATGAAAATACCATCAAGAATCCATACACGTCAAGCTTACACTAAAATACCTTGAACTATTCAAACTATATATATATATATATATATATATATATATATATATATATATTCACAAATATACCTCATTCTACAAAATTCACATCCATGACAACTCTAAAGAATATAAAAAAATATTTGAGATTTATTTTGAGAGTATACTAAAAATATTTTTCATAAAAACTCCTCAAGTTATATTAAATTACAATACGGACCCTAGTAAATATAGGTTTAAGCGAGACCAATTCTCTTGAGGCTCAACGAGCCGGAAAAAGTGGGTGCTTGCCTATTTAAGGTAGAAAACTAAAACGGGGTTATCAATGGTAATTGTTTTGGAAAAAAACACAAATCCTGCCGTCCATATGCAACAGTTACCGATAACTCCTAAACTTAATTCAGGAATCCAAATCTGTTTAAGTGTCTGACTCAATCCGAGTCTCAATCTAATCTGAATACAATCCAAATATGAATCCAATCATAACTCCAATTCAACATGAATCCATTATATACTTGAACCTGAACATGAATATCGAGTAATACAAACATGCAACATGACTTGAATTGACCGAACTATGGATATATCTTGACTTGACTACATGACTATCCGTTTACATCCTGAACCGTTACATGAATAACTTATACCATGGTTTCGGCAAGTCTTATATCTAAAAACAATACAATATACATTACGGGGTTTTAAAGGGGTAGACTGGTATGGAATGTGTTAAAAGTGGCACGATGATGGATACTAAAAGGCACCTACATGAACATCCATGCCGTTGTCCCGTGGGTTTTGACGGGGCCTTATACTTTCCGTTTCCTATAGTCCACGGGATAGTTGGACTCCTCCCGTATTGACTGATACATTCTGTACCAAGCTACAAACAACTACGTTAGCATAATAAACACATAAATTTATCTATTTTATACTTTTTACTATCTATTTCTATTCTATCTCTTGGGACTTACTGAGCGCTAGTTTGCTGACGATATTCATGTCTCTTATTTCTTTGGAATGTTATCAGGAAGACCCGAATCTCAGGAGATCGAGCCCAGGAAGGACGATTTGGAGCAGTTCAATGAGGAGACAGAGTTCTAGAATAGAGAAAAGAAAAATAATTAGGGACTTACAGGTTATTAGACTAGAAGAGAGAAGGAGGAAGAGGTAGGAGGTGTCGATGCGTCGTTTTGTCGTCGGAAGTTCGTCGGAGCTTCGCCCTTTGCTAACTCCACTTGCACACAAAAGTCTTGGGAATTTTCCTGAGAGTTTGGGCAGGGATTTGTGAGTGAGGGGGGTGATTTGATGGGTGGTATTTATAGGAAAAATCCAGTGTTTAGGGTAGTGAAAGGGTGTGATAAAAATTGTATTTAAATTTGCATTAAAAAGGATTAAAAGAGGGTATTTTAATTCTCTGGTTAATTGCAGAGTATTTAAACAGTGCATGGGGAGTGGGGTAGGCTAAAGGGTGCAAGGGGTTCAAGAAAAATTGGGATCAAACCGAGTTGACCAGGCGGCGTCGACCGAGTCAGCCGAGTCGCCAGCCCGAGTTGGACGAGTCAGGGCGCGTCTCTTCGCCACGTGTCCCTGACGCTTGGTCTACTGCAGTGGGCTTGTTTGTTTATTCTGTAACTTACCCTATTACGTGTAGTGCACGTGTATACTTTTGGGCTTCTAAAACATTAAAAGAATTTAATTAAAAAATAATGTGTGGCTGATGGGATTTGAACTCTGGTGCTTTAGTTCAGCAGTGCAAGGTCTTACTAATGAGCTACAAGCTCCTTCTTGCTCTTCAAAAGAAAATCAAATTTATAATTTGTGCTCAGGCTCAAATACACTTTTCTGTATTTTTGAAAAACAAATGTACAGAAAATTTAGGGTTGTTACATTCTACCCTCCTTATAAAAATTTCATCCTCGATATTTGTAAAAGGAAAGTGTAACGGATTCAAGGAAAGTTTGGTCATAGAACTATTGGTAGTGTATGAAAAATATGTGAGAGATCGAAAGAATGCGAGAGATTTGAAAAGTGTCATGCCCTGCTTCCCAGTATATGGGCAGAGGATGCGACGAGGCCGCTACGTATTTACTCTGAAGTAAATACGCTCAGCGTATCTAAGCAATATAAAAGAAATGTACACTAGAGACAAGATATAATAAAACAACAATTTTATTTATTCACATTCTTTTTGTACAATGGATGGAAAAGTAAATACATCTGAAAAAAAGCAATGCCTAAACAATGGCATAACAGAAAAGTACTGAAATAAAAGTGTACAATATAGCTAGAGCTCTGGATCGTATGCAAGATGGTCCAAGTCCTCGCTAGTAGGCTCGATCTCTGGAAGAACCGAATCACCCGAAGACATTCAAAGAAGTAATAAACAGAATATCATCAGCGAAAAAATCGCTCGGTAAGTGATTGATACGAAAAAGTGTGTTTGTAGTAATTAACCGCAATCAATAACGGTGTCGCGCGTAGCTAGACCGAGATGAGTACGGGTCGTCCTCTGAGAAACGTTGAATCTTTTATTCTTACTTTAGACGTGTTGAAAAAGAGAGAAGGGATAAAGAATATTGAAGAATGGTTGTAGGATCTAGATCTACGTTAAATACTGATGCAAAATATAGATCTAGATTAACTACGGAGGTAAGTTTATATAAGAAGGGGGCTTGTAGGGTTCATTAGGATTTAGTAGTTATAGATGATTAATTAAAAAATACTCTTTATATCCTTTAATAGATTTAAAACTAGAACGATAATGATGCATGTAGATTAGGGTTTCTGGAGGGAAAAGGGTTTCCACTCTTAACCCCTATCTCGACACGGAACTCCGTTCATATCTAGACTTTACCAAAAAAATCATTAATCTAATCTCTAATCGCGGTCGAGACTAACAATGTGGTAGCGCGCCCGATTAGGATGTTAAAGATTCTTTTGATAAAGTTTATAAACTTTATAGGACGTAAAAAGAGTTTAAGGATCTTCATCATCCATTAACCTACCCTAATCCTACGAACCTTAACAAGCGGAGAATTACTCGCGCATGTTGAGAGAAGAAGAGATGGAGAGAGAATTCATAATGAAACTATAAAGAAATAGAATAAGAAAAAGAACTACCTTTATTAATCAACAAAATTCATTTACACTTTATTCACTTAGAAAATGATTACAAATGCTAGTTTGCTTCTCGATCTCTTCTAAGGAGGTAGACGAACAGTTGATGATCAGCCTGGATGCGTGAGCCGTCTTGGACTTCGTGATCTCGTCGGCTTGATAATTTTTCCAAAAAGCTCTCGGTCTTTATTTATAGTCCCAAAGCCAGAACCCTAGCTGCCTAATTTGGAAGCCAGAGGTTAAGATCCTAACCATCAAAATCCTAACTCCCAACTCATCAAAAGCGCGGCGGATCCGCGGCCAAAAGGTAGGTTTGGCCGCGGATCCGTGGCCAAATAGTGACATCTTGGGCTCAATCTTCTTATGGGCTCTTCTGGTGATATGTGGTGATCTTTTGAATATCTGGAAACTGAAAATATTTTCTATGTCACTGCCAGAATTGATTTCTTTAGTTTACTTTCTTAATTAGGCAGGTTTGTTCCAACAACTTTGATTTCAGCCCTGAAAATTCTGCACAATAACTCAATAAATAATATTAGTAGAGTTTGTTTTATTGAGATATTTAACTTAACCATTAAGTATTGGTCAAAGGTATTAATAAGGTAAGCATATTAAATAGGCCAAATGTCATATGGATATTATATGCTTACTTTTTCTTACCAAATGTTAATTATAATATATTAACACATGAAAATAGTATTTTTACAGATAAACCCTCACATGTATCATATATTATAATAAACACCTTTTATTATAAAGAAATAGTAGGAAAAATGTCATATTAAATGTGCAGTTTTATCAACTGAAAAAATACCCCCAAACTTATTTTTGATCGTCCCGAGCAAACTAGTTTATTCAAGAGAAGGAGAAAAATAAAGGAGAAAGCTAAGCACACTTTTGTAGGCAACACGATTGCACTGAGCACGTGCAACAAGCCGTTAAACCTCTAAGTGTCCCTAGTAGCAGGAGTGTTGTCTCCTGAGGGTTTTCAGCGGATAACACCCACAAAATCCTATAATAAAAGGAAGACCGTGAAATTTACATATAAAGATAAGAATTATAAAAGAAAGACTTTGAAAATTAGAGTTTCCAACTACACTAGTTTTTCAGTTGCTATGAGCCCTATCTTAATAGTCATGAAAAGATATTAGAAATCACATTATCCCTCAATAAAACATCGTCTTTATTCTTCATTCCTACCTTTCATCCAAACATCGATCATATAACCCTACGTGTGTGTATAGAACATCCCTACACCCGGAGAATTCAATTCAAGCTATCATACTCTTATCCATCTACCTCAGTACTTTTTAATTTGATGAATATTTATATAGAATATGCGTACACATTTTTCATGCGACCGTTAATAATTCTTGAGGTACTAACCGACCGATTACTCATATGCTTGCTGATTAGGTGATAGTATTTTCCTCGTCTTGCACCACCTAAGGCTTAGAAGTGACTCCCAAACCAGTTGGTCTAAGCACTAGGTGATGAAGCACCCTCGCTATATTTTTTATTGCTGCCTTGGCGATAACAAACCAGTGTTCATTTTTCTTTTCACCATTTTTATATTTTCTTCATTTATTATTTCCTTCATACTTTGGCTTTTAGACAAGAGCATTTCAAGGTATCCTCTACTATCCCGAGTTTCAAGACGTGTGTAAGTGCGTATAGTAGGGTATCAACATTCAAATGTTTGGGTTCCAGAATAGGATCTATTTTTCAGACTTATTTTTATCCTCAGATTAGTGACTTCCTTCATCTTACTAACCCTTGGCACAACGGCTCATAACTACTTATTACTAGCTCGTTTAAGAAAACTTCTAATTTTCTTGGTTTTATTAAACTATTCCTATCTTTTGGATGTAAGTTTTCACTTTCTACTCTTTTGTTATAAAAGAAAATTTTTAAATTTTTTTAAAAATGTTGTGCTTATGCAAAATATGATGCAAAGTGATGCGTAAATAAGCACAAACCCCCCCTCCCCCAAACTTGTTTTCAACAGTGTCCTCACTGTTGCTATCTGCTGGATCATAAAAATCTGTATGCTTGGGAGGACATTATTAATGGGGGAAAGAATATATGAAAGTGAAAATCCTCCCCCAAACTTATTTTTGGCTTACAAATTTGAGGACAAAAGTTATGTTCAAGAGCCAAAAATATACCACCCATCAAACATGAGTTGGACAATATTAAGCATTTCAAGAGGGGGTAAGTCATTTGGTCAAAATAAGACTTTACAAAGACCAAAGGTTAACACCAACCATTCAAAGATTTTATCAGTATAGCGTATAGGTCGGTGGAAGAATGTCTTGTATCGAGTCAAGAAAAAATGAGGAAGGTATAAGAGGTGGTTTGGAAAGGGTTTGAATTTTAAATTAGAGAAAAGAAAGAATGAGGATGAATGTGAATGATTAGGAAGAAGGAATGGTGACGGTTCAACCTCTATGGGTGGAGATTGATCAATCACAAAATCCGTATTGTTTAAAAATTCATGTTCTTCAGCAAAAAGTTCTTCAAAACTTTTATCAATGGTGTGATTGAACATTTTGCTGTCAAAGAGTTTTGTGCCAGAATTTATCCTACTTGATTCATCAAAAATCATTGAGGTAGAGGACTCGAAAAACTCATTGATCATTCGAAAATACTGCATCTTTAAACCAGCAATTTCCCTATAATTTGCACTCATCTAGAAGTGTTCGGTATTCATATTGCACATATTAGCAAAACAGTCGTAAAATATCAGATTGCATGTGTTAGAATTTAAAACCGGCATTTCTAGGGAAATCGACTGTATTTCATAGCATCGCATCATTCTTAAATAGCGCAACTTGTGTTTCGAAGTCTGTGCAGGAAATTACAGAAGATCGGTCAAATTTACATAACAGGCTGCTAAAGAATACGCCAACTCAAGGATTTGGAATCCGGCAATGTTCTAAAAGGAATTCAGAGATTCAACATATCATACAAACACCAAGAAGACATCAGGAAGCAAAACATGAAGTATGAAGCCCTAAGGCAGCCAAGTGGCCGCGGAACCGCGGACGGAGCCGCCTTACGCCGCGGTTCCGCGGCAGACATGCCACGTCACCACCCCAATTTAGCTTCATAACTCTCATCTCAGCTCCTACACCTCAGAAAGACACTTCAATTTCCAGATGGATCTCGAAGCTTCTGCCAGATCAGCTGCCCTAGGGTTCTAAACTAAACACCCCAAGCTTCCACAACAAGCTTCACCCTAACTCTATTAAGAGCCTAGAACCTTCTCCCTAACCTCCTAGCTTAAGCTAGAAGCTAAACTCTAACTAACTACTTCTAGAAGCTTCTCCCTATAACAAACTTTTGGAAGGAAATTCAAAATTCAAAATCCTAGATCTAGGGTTTTGGAAACTTATAAAAAGGGACCCAAGTCTCACTAGAAAAGGTTGTTAAATCTTTGGCTAATCTTTAGTTGTTGAAAATTAATCTTAAACTTCTTCTTCAATCTCTAATCTTCCCCATTTTCTAACACAAGTCGAGTGACACGACTTGTGCCAAACCCTAACCCTAATCCAAAACCAAAATTCAAGATCCTTTGAGTTCTAGAAAGCAAGTCTTCAACCAACCTTTAGAAGCGAAGCCGGACTTCAACGGAGCACGAGATCCAAGCCGATCCACGACTCAAGGAGCCGAGCGACGCTAGATTCGACGATCAAAGTTCCTTCCTCTTGTAGTTCTTGAGAGTTGTAACTAATTGTTGATATAATAAAGGTGAAGATTCTTTAAACTTGCTTATATTTCAATTCGAGCATTATGATTCATCTTCAATTCTTGAATGTATTCTTCGTGATGATGCTTGAGTAAAACTCCGCTCGTGGAGGAATCGAAACGATTATAGAATATGATGTTGACGAATCTTTAAACGTTTTCTTAAGTCTTATAACAATTGTAAATTCTTGAAAATTGAGTGATCGATGATCTAGATCGATGCGAAATGAATTCTTGATTCTTTTCGCACGATCTAGAGATCAACGATCAATCATTCAATTTCTAGAAGCTATCTTGTGAATGTGATTCATCGAAAGGACAAAGGATAGGATGAGGAACCCTAATTCTTCGCAAGATCCTTGATCCTCGATGAATCTACATCGATTTAGCATCAATTTGTTAATAGATAAGAAATCGTAATTTCGAATCTTCTTCACATCTACGATCTAATTGATTCCTATGAGCTTTACTTCAAATCTTGAAACCTAAATTGATTGGAATTCTATCAATACTTGATTCTTGATGTTTATCGTTTTCTTGATTCTTGATTAGACTAGTTGATTCTTGAAATTCATCGATATAAATCTTGAATCGTTTTTTTTGCTTTTCTTTTCTATTAAATTTTCGATTCAAACAAAACAAAATACGAACGAATTGCACAATCCCTGTAGACGATCCACACTCACTAATGCGCTATAAACCGACACCATTTTTGATTGCGGTCAAATATTTTTGGTTGTGATTTCATACAATTTTCTAAATACCGACACAACGAGAAAAGATCAATCAAATGGCGCCGTTGCCGGGGATCGCGCGCTAATTCGTTCTTTATTTGAAATTTGAATTGAAAGATTTATTCCATTACAATTTTGAGATCAAAATTCGCGCAAAACACTAAACGATTTGTTGTGGTTTATTGCAAGGAAATCTGGAGCTTGCTGTGCAATTGGAAATTTTTTTGGAGAATTCCAGAGGACTCAGGAGCTGAACCTAAGCTCTCTGTAAAAATTTTGTGCAGGGAACAGTACCTACAGGCGCGTTTCCGCGGTCCGAGCCAGCATTTTCGGCGGTGCCGCGCCTCTGTGGAAGCTTCACTGTATAATTTTTCTCTCAGGTCCTCTAAAACTTTCTTATCTCCTCCTCTGTTTGCTCCAAATAACATTTTTCTCCAGGCTTCTTTGCAAAAATCGCAGTGCCGCAAAAAGCAAAATTAAATTGTGCATGTTTTTGAATTTTGTGGTTGTTTGCATAATAATACGGACATTAAGGGGTAAAGACCAAATCCAAATTAGGTGGGGAGTTCATTACCATTCCTAAGCCACGAAAATCACAAACTTACATCCGCATTTACCCTCATTAACTAAAAGAAATCTAGAGATGACTCTAAGGACCGTCGCGCTCACTTAGGACAGAAGAAGGCCGTGGGTAATTCATTGCTTATCCGCGTTTCTTTTGTGGTGTCTAAGGCAAGTGTGTCGAAGGCTAGTGGTTACTTAATTAGGCCCACTACTTACGTAGTGGAGAACCTCCCACTTACCTGGTACTTACCTGGCCACAGGAGAGACAACGAGACAGTGGAGGATTTATCCTGCGACTTGTCTTTTGGCAGTTAGGAGCGGTCTAGAGCTTTGACCTAGGTGACCATTAGAATTAGGGTTTTGCTTGTTGCATTTGTTGTGATTGCATCATTTTTTTCAAAAATCCGTATATTTTTCAAAACAAACACTACATTCATTCATTTCCCCTAATTATAAGTCACGCTGCCACTTGTACTAACCCTTTTTAGTGCAAGATAGGCTGGACACGGGATTCTAGTGCCCGTTTAGTCCGTGTTTCCCCGATCGACCCAAAAGTCGGTATTTCTACAATTACCTCTTCTTTACCCACCACCACACCCACATCGATGGATCCGTCTCCATCGAACTTCTTTTCCACTACTCTGCCGCCGTCCATTGGTGCGCAGAATCCACCCCGCATCTCTCTCCAAGAGAGGTGCTATCCTACACGAGGTCCCCTTTCCACCTGTCTCTCCATTCCACCAGCCAATGGGGAAAATTTTCAAATAAAACCCTAATACATCAACCTTCTACCCAAATTTCACGGTCTCGAGACTGAAGACGCATATGCCTATATCACCAAATTTGAAAATGTATGCGCAATGATGGGTACCCCACAGCTTTCTATGGATGGTATGCGTCTACGTCTTCTCCCATTCACTTTGTACGATATAGCCGAGAAGTGGTTGTATAACACTATCGCACATTCCATCTCAAACTGGGGAGAATTCGTCAAAGCATTCTTTAAGAAATTCTACCCACGTCATAAAACAGCTCGAGTCCGTAGCGAAATAAATCAATTCACCCAGCTTCCAAATGAACCATTTTCAAAATGTCTTGAACGCTTCAAGGATCTGTTAGTCCAATGTCCACATCACGGAATCCCTAGATGGGAACTGTGCAGAATCATTTATGAGGGCATTAATCCTAACACAAGACAGACCCTTGAATCCATGTGTCAAGGCAACTTCATGACCAAAGATGATGGGGAAGCCTGGAAATTTCTAGAAGATTTCGCTGAAAAATCTTTACAGTGTGAGGGTGTGAGTCAATCGTCTAGGGATGGCAATGATATTTCCATAGGAGTTAGAGCTGAAATTTCAGCTTTACACAAGAAATTCGACAATATGGAAAACAAATTTTTAGCCGCCGCCCTAAATCAAATGTCACTCTCCAAAACTGTATGTGAATGCTGTTCTGATCCTTCTCATTTGACGGAAGAATGTCCACGAAATTCTCCGTTTCAAGGTCACGAGCATACCAATGCCGCATTTCAAAGACCTAGGAATGATCCATTTTCTTCCACATATAATCAGGGTTAGAGGAATCACCCTAACTTTGCTTGGAACCAATCACAATCTCAAAATACGGTTCCAAACCAACACAATTTCCAAAGGGTCCCTCCACCACAACAGCAACCACCACAATTGAGTCAGCACCCCTTCCAAGCACAAAACTTCCAGTATCCGGTCAACACACCTGCACTGTCTAGTCCTTTACAGTTGACCGGGACTGATGAATCCTCTTCATTTACACAATACATGAATTTGGTCTTAACAAATATCATGCAAGTTTCGGCTGAAATGAAGTCTTCTGTCGATAAAATTGAAAAAAACTCTGCGTCCCAAAGCGAGAGTATTAAATCGATGGAAGAAGAAATTGCACGATTAAAAGCCGAAATGAGTGCAAGAGAGAAAGGGAAACTTTCAGCTCAACCCAATCCTGGCTATTCGCATCATGTGAATGCAATCACCACATTGAGATCTGGAAGAGTGCTTGACAATCACGTTGGTGAAGAGATTGATGACACAGAAAATTCTATCGATGATACCCCGGCTGAGACCTTTCCTTCCATTTCTACTTCTAATTCTGACCCCAGTTCTTCTACCCCACCACCTTCTTGCGAGCCTATTCTTCGTTTCCCACAAGGCTCTCCACCTCAGCCCATCTCTTCTAGTTCTCCACGGACGATCCCCACTTCTATTCTGGGATCAGGTCCATCCACACGATCTTCTCCAATGTTGGACCCCGACCTTATTGCCCAAGCCCTTTACCCAAATCGGTTAAGGGGAAACAGACCAAGTCCACAAATGGAGAAGATCATTGAAATGTTTAAACAGGTTAACATCAACATCCCTCTTCTAGATGCCATCCAACAAGTCCCCGCTTATGCAAAAGTTCTTAAAGACTTGTGCACTAGAAAGAGGAAGAAACAAGTGCCCAAGAAGATATTCATAGCAAAGACTGTAGACACGGCTTTCCCCTAGCAATTACCAAGTAAACGTAAGGATCCTGGCTATCCTACTATTTCCATTTCTATTGGGGAGAAACACATCAACCGTGCTCTACTCGACCTTGGCGCAAGTGTTAACCTGCTTTCTTTCTCAGTCTATGAGCAGTTAGGGATCGGAGAGTTGAAACCAGCCCATTGCACTCTCCAGATGGCTGGCCGATCAATCACCAAACCTAGGGGTGAACTGGAGGATGTGTTAATAAAAATCGGGGAATTTATATTCCCTGTAGATTTTATTGTACTTGATACACAGCCTGTAGCGAACCCACGAAATCAAATTCCGGTGATTTTAGGTCGCCCCTTTTTGGCCACTTCCAATGCTATCATCAACTGTCGTAATGGTTCTATGACCCTATCCTTCGGAAATAGGTCAATTGAGCTGAACATTTACAAGTTGGGAAGTGTACCCTCCGAACCTACTGCTCAGGTCTGTTCTGTCGACTTAATGGATGTCGACAGCAGCGAATTTGATGATACTCATGATACTGATCTAGACTTTTTTCATACGTTATTGTTTGACCCAACTATGTATCATACACATACGGACTCTTCCACCGAGATGTCCGGGTCAACAACTAATACCGATTATGAACTGCTTTTAGAGTCTGATGATCACCCCGCACTTTGTGATGACATTATTCATCGGGGTATTGATGGAACTTTTGAAGAGATCTTCGCTGATGAACTCGCATTTTTTAATGACACGGGTGTTGAGATGAATCATCTCCCAATCAATGAAATTGAACCTTCACCCCTTCTTCTGAACTGTAAAAATAATGCGAACAATCCATCACAATCACTGCATCGTCTCTCCAAAATGAGACGCACACACATTCTATTCCACCACTTACCATTTCCCCACTTATTTTTCCACCAACCAGAGCACTGCATTGATAAAATTTTCGAATGGTTGGTGTTGACTTTCGGTCTTTGCAAAGCTTGGCATCGACCACTGATTTTTGACCCTCTAATGTGATTTTCAAAGATTAACATTTCATAACTCAAGTTTGGGGGGAGGGCATTTTTTCTGGCTCTTGAAAAGAAAATTTTTACAAAATGATGAGCCAAGAATAAGTTTGGGGGAGGTTTTTCACTTAAATATTTTTCCCCCACTAATAAATTCCTCCCAAGCTTACAAGTTTTTCGAGATTTAGCTGATGGCAACAGTGAGGACACTGTTGAAAACAAGTTTGGGGGAGGTTTGTGCTTATTTTCGCATCATTTGCATATCACTTTGCATAAGCACAAAACATTTTGAAAACCCATAAAAATTTTATAAAAAAAAAATTTCAAACAAAAAAATAAAAATATTTTTGTACATAAATAAGATAATGAAATTTTAGATGGTGAACAATTACATCCATGAGATTAGAATTTTTTTTAAGAAAACCAAGAAAATTAGAAGTTTTCTTATACGAACTACTAATAAGTAGTTATGAGCCGTTGTCTTAAGGGTTAGTAAGATGAAAGAAGTCACTAATCTGAGGATAAAAATAAGTCTGAAAAATAATTTCTATTCTGGAAGCCAAACATTTTGAACGTTGATACCCTGCTATTCGCACTTACACATGTCTTGAAACTCGGGATATTAGAGGATACCTTGAAATGCTCTTGTCTTAAAGCCGATGTATGAAGAAAATATAAAAAAATGGTGAGAAAAATGAACACTGGTTTTGTTATCGCCAAGGCAGCAATAAAAAAATATAGCGAGGGTGCCTCTTCACCTAGTGCCCTAAGGCCAACTGGTCTGGGAGTCACTGCTAAGCCTTAGGTGGTGCAAGACGAGGAAAAACATTAAATAAGCAAGCACATGAGTAATCGGTCGGTTAGTATCTCAAGAAGTATTAACGGTTGCATGAAAGTGTGTGAGCAATCTCATCTAAATATTCATTAATTAAAAAGTACTGAGGCTGATGGGCAAGAGTATGATAGCTTGAATTGAATTCTCCGGGTGTAGGGATGTCCTTTACACACACGCAGGGTTATATGATCGATGTTTGGAAGAAAGATAGGAATGAAGAATAAGACGATGTTTTATTGAGGGAGGACGTGATTTCTGACATCTTTTCATGACTATTAAGATAGGGCTCATGACAACCGAAAAGCTAGCTTAGTTGGAAACCCTAACTTTCAAGGCTTTTCTTTTACAATTCTTGTCTTTAAATGTAATATTCACGATCTTCCTTTTATTATTGGATTTTATGGGTGCAATCCGCTAAAAACCCTCAGGAGACAACACTCCTCCTACTAGGGACACCTAGAGGTTTAAAGGCTTGTTGCACGCGCTCAGTGCAATCGTGTTGCCTACGAAAGTGTGCTAGTTAGTTTTTCTCTTTCTTTATTTTCTCCTTCTCTTTTTAATAAAACTGTTCGCTTGAGACGATCGAAAATAATTTTGGGGGAATTTGATCAGTCGATAATACTGCATCTTTAAACCGGCAATTTCCCTATCATTTGCACTCATCTAGAAGTGTTCGGTATTCATATTGCATATATTAGCAAAACAGTCGTAAAATATCAGATTGCATGTGTTAGACTTTAAAACCGGCATTTCTAAGGAAATCGACTGTATTTCATAGCATCGCATCATTCTTGCATAGCGCAACTTGTGTTTCGAAGTCTGTGCAGGAAATTACAGAAGATTGGTCAAATTTACATAACAGGCTGCTAAAGAATACGCCAACTCAAGGATTTGGAATCTGGCAATGTTCTAAAAGGCATTCAAAGATTCAACATATCATAAAAACACCAAGAAGACATCAGGAAGCAAAACATGAAGTATGAATCCCTAAGGCAGCCAAGTGGCCGCGGAACCGCGGCCGAAGCCGCCTTGCGCCGCGGTTCCGCGGCAGACATGCCACGTCACCACCCCAATTTAGCTTCATAACTCTCATCTCAGCTCCTACACCTCAGAAAGACACTTCAAGTTCCAGATGGATCTCGAAGCTTCTGCCAGATCAGCAGCCCTAGGGTTCTAAACTAAACACCCCAAGCTTCCACAACAAGATTCACCCTAACTCCATTAAGAGCCTAGAACCTTCTCCCTAACCTCCTAGCTTAAGCTAGAAGCTAAACTCTAACTAACTACTTCTAGAAGCCTCTCCCTATAACAAAATTTTGGAGGGAAATTCAAAATTCAAAATCCTAGACCTAGGGTTTTGGAAACCTATAAAAAGGGACCCAAGGCTCACTAGAAAAGGTTGTTAAATCTTTGGCTAATCTTTAGTTGTTGAAAATTAATCTTGAACTTCTTCTTCAATCTCTAATCTTCCCCATTTTCTAACACAAGTCGAGTGACACGACTTGTGCCAAACCCTAACCCTAATCCAAAACCAAAATTCAAGATCCTTTGAGTTCTAAAAAGCAAGTCTTCAACCAACCTTTAGAAGCGAAGCCGGACTTCAACGGAGCACGAGATCCAAGCCGATCCACGACTCAAAGAGTCGAGCGACGCTAGATTCGACGATCAAAGTTCCTTCCTCTTGTAGTTCTTGAGAGTTGTAACTAATTGTTGATATAATAAAGGTGAAGATTCTTTAAACTTGCTTATATTTCAATTCAAGCATTATGATTCATCTTCAATTCTTGAATGTATTCTTCATGATGATGCTTGAGTAAAACTCCGCTCGTGGAGGAATCGAAACGATTGTAGAATGATGATGTTGACGAATCTTTAAACGTTTTCTTAAGTCTTATAACAATTGTAAATTCTTGAAAATTGAGTGATCGATGATCTAGATCGATGCGAAATGCATTCTTGATTCTTTTCGCACAATCTAGAGATCAACGATCAATCATTCAATTTCTAGAAGCTATCTTGTGAATGCGATTCATCGAAAGGACAAAGGATAGGATGAAGAACCCTAATTCTTCACAAGATCCTTGATCCTCGATGAATCTACATCGATTTAGCATCAATTTGTTAATGGATAAGAAATCGTAATTTCGAATCTTCTTCACATCTACGATCTAATTGATTCCTACGAGCTTTACTTCAAATCTTGAAACCTAAATTGATTGGAATTCTATCAATACTTGATTCTTGATGTTTATCGTTTTCTTGATTAGACTAGTTGATTCTTGAAATTCATCGATATAAATCTTGAATCGTTTTTTTTGCTTTTCTTTTCTATTAAATTTTCGATTCAAAAAAAAAAAATACGAACGAATCGCACAATCCCTGTGGACGATCCGCACTCACTAATGCGCTACAAACTGACACCGTTATTGATTGCGGTCAAATATTTTTGGTTGTGATTTCATACAATTTTCTAAATACCGACACAACGAGAAAAGATCAATCACTCATCTACCTCATTTAAAAAAATATCCAAATCAAGTTGAATTGCTGGTATTATTGAATTTGAATTAACGGATTGTGATTCATCACAACTCACTGAAACTATAGAAACAAAAGAAGAACCGGAGAAAGTAGAAGGTGAAATGGATAAACAAATTGGTGTGTCGAGTGTTGCTGAACCAGATGTGGAAGATGGAGGCTGAATTTCGGTCTGATCTTCGGGTATACCATTATCATCAACTTCAAGACGTATTTGGGGTTCGGGAAGAATTAAAGGATCAAGATGATGACCACAAGGAAGTGAAAGGATCTGATGAATTGGTGGGACAAAATCATCCAAAATTTCGGGCTCATCAATCAATATATTCCCAACGTCAATCACCTCATTCAAGTGAAGGTTAAAATTCTCAAACACCTCATCAAAAGTATGGTTTTCAATCAGTTTTGGTTCAAGAGTGGAGATGTAGAGATTACAAGGGTTGGGTATGGTTTCACTTGAAATGGACCCTTCACAATCGGGTAAATCAAACACTACAAAGTCACACAACTTATCAGACATTCTATCTTCAATTGATGAATCATTTGGTGTACTTGATGAATCTATAAAACTGGAGTTGGGGATTTCAGTTTGGAATGGGGAGGTTTGATTAGGAAGTGTGTACAGTTCTGTCTCATTACCTAAATTCTCATTTTGTCCTATGCCCGAATCATATACTAAAAATTTTTGGGCTGGATTGAAATTATTTGCTTGCATCCACTATGTCATTTGGTTCGACATTTCCAAAATTTTTTCTAAGGTCTGCTCAAGACTAGACTTGGGTCGATAAGGGGTTTCAGGATAAGATTGAAATTCTTGTGGACGATTAAAACTCCCAAATGACTGATTAGAAGGACTGTCTAGAAAAGGTGGAAAAGTTGGATTGGATTGATAGGAATAGAATGGTTGCGAAAATTGGGTAGGAGTAGGATCAATATTATGATAAGAAGAATATTGATATGGGTTCGTCGGTTGGTTATATGCCATAAACCGATTATGAAATTCTTTTATGGAAAGTGGAGGTGATGGTTGATATTGGTCCGGGTTGAAACTTTGGCCTCTAGCTTTAGCTATATGCTCAGCAATGGACATTCGTCTAGGGGCTTCCTCACTCTGGGTATCAACTGAAACAGGTGTAGGATTAGGATACGGTTGATAAGACCTAGACTGGGGTGGCAAACTGTTTCTTCCCGCTTGTTCTATATGATCTCTTAAGGACATGGAAGAGCCGGACGGTATACATGTTTCCCCCAATCAGAGCAAGGCTCTGTTTGAATTTCAAAAATTCAAATTTTGAAGCAACACTTCAAATTCCGTGCGCTGTGCGCAACGCGCCACGTGTTAGAAGTTGATACGTCAGCGCAGCGCCCAAGGCAGCGCACCCAATCAGAGCAAGGCTCTATTTAAAACAAAAATTAAAGGAAGCAACGCTTCAGTTGCGCAAGCGTTGCGCTGCGCGACACGTGTCAGCGCAGTTGCGCAAGCGCAGTGGCGCAAGCGCTGCGCGACACGTGTCAGCGCAGTTGCGCTGCGCTGTGCGACACGTATCAAAGCAGTTGCGCAAGCGCAGTTGCGCAGCGCTGTGCGCTGCGTGACACGTGTCAAGCGCTGGGGCGTTTGCGCCAAACAGAATTAAAATTCTAATAAGATCTTTCTGTTCTTATTAAAACAAGAAGATTGTCTTCTGTAAAACAGAAGCCCTTTGATCAAAATCCAACGGTGGGGAAAATTCCCCAAATCACTCAGAGAATGATCTCTTTAACAAACTTAACAAACCTATGGGCACTATATAAAGACCCCTAGACCCCAATTCAAAGGGGGATGAACATTAAGAAACATCAAGAACTTCAACTCTGAAGAAACTTAACGAAAAATTCAAGAAAAAGGTAAAAAACCTTTAAAATAGAAGAATTTCTTCTAATAGATCATTGATCTAAGAACAAGATCAATGATCTTCAGTAAAATATAAATAACAGTGCCTTGCACTTTTTTATGAACCATTGGTTCTCTGAAAACAAGAAAAGCAAGAAAAACTTGTTTTCTTTGATCTAAATTGGATCAAGAAATCAAATAGTGCCTTGCACTTGCAAAAACTGCACTGTTGCACTCCTGGGTTGGCGCAAGCCACCAAAGAGCGTCACGTGTCAGCATCTGAATCACTTGCGCTATGCACTTTTAAGAAAGAGCCTTGCTCTCTGAAATTGGCGCAACTCACCAAAGCGCGCCACGTGTCAGCAGCGCAAGCGCAGCGCACTGGCGCAGCGCACTGCGCTTGCATGACACGTGTCACCTCCACAAGCGCTTGCGCTCAGTTATTGGCGCAAAGCGCCTGACAGGCCACAGGGCCACTGTCAGATGATTGATGCACTGCATCATTAAAAAGAAGGGCTGAGCCCAATTAAAAAGGCCTAACAGGCCTAGTAAATGCTATGCATTATTTTCAAATAGATGCAATGCATCAGAGCCCAAATAAAAACAGATGCTGTGCATTATTTAAAAAGGGGGCCAAGCCCTAGCATAGGCCTAATAGGCAAAAAACAAATAAAAGCGTTGAACATTTTTCAACTGGACTTAGCCCAATCATGGCCGTAAGTCCTCAAATTAAATTGACTGAGCACAGCTGCTCTCTTAAATCAATTTATATCCGGTTCGAGGGTACATCTCCGAACTCCTTTGACTCCTATCGTTGTAATCCTTCAACGACGTCAGAGAGGTGATGGGTCCCAACAACCACACATCAACACGGACTGTGGGGTCCTTAAACTCATGGACTTATGCGTCCTTAAACCAAAACATGGATGTGGGGTCCTTAAACCCGCGGACTTATACGTCCTTAAACTAAAACACGGACTATGGGGTCCTTAAACCCACGGATTTAAGCGTCCTTAAACTACTTATGGACCACCATGTCCCTAAACTGGAATATGGACCGCAATGTCCCTAAACTACGTATAGACCACTACGTCCCTAAACTGGAACAATAGAGCCCCCAAACGCTCTTTTGTTGGATTTAAACGATCCCGTTTAAGTTGATCTTAGCCTCAAATATGGCTAACGTATCCTTAAACATTCAAACAGACTTTAGTCCCAAATTGGACTATAAGACCCCCAATCAACTCTGGTTCAAGGGTACATCTCCGAACTCCTCTGACACCTATCGTTGTAATTCTTCAACGACGTCAGAGAGGTGACGGGTCCCGACGGCCATGTATTAAATGGACCACCATGTCCCTAAACTGGAAATGGATCTAGACGATCCCGTTAAGTAGATCTTATTCTGGAAATTAGACTAACGTATCCTTAACAAACGTTTATGTTGATCTTAGCCTCAAATATGGCTAACGTATCCTTAAACCAAAACCCAAAACCCAAATCTAAGAAAGTACGGATTTAGACTAATCCACGTCCTACGGGCGACGAAATAAATAGTCTCCGAATACAATCCACGGGCAACCACAAACAAAACAAACACCCACGATACGAAGTGAAATTCTGGAGAAGGAGAAAGTGGCTACCGCGATGCAGTAGCGTAATTAACTGCAGGGGCTTGCGCCTGCAGGGAAGAGCGTCCTCACAATCAAAAAACCCTCAAGCGAGGGGGAATCTGACGAAGTCTGCTACATCGGCCGCATCCCTCTGAACCTCCGATACACGGTGCCATAAATCAACTTGGCATTTTCGGAGAGGTGGGCGGATAAAACCAAATAGTATCTGCCCCGAATCTCAGGCAAGACGCCCTAATGTCTTGGCCGCCGTTCGGAGGGGACCAGATTCTGGCATGCCCGGTGGGACCTTTTCCTCTTTCCACTCCACACTTCGTGTGTCGTGTTCGCGAACGAATCACGGTTTGCTGTAGTTGCCTGTGGATTCGAGGTACTAAGATTTGGTGTCTTGCTCCGTGCAGAAAACAGAAGATCAATGGCTTCAAACTGCACTGCTTGCAACTTCAACTCTCGCTCGGTCTCTACTGGAGGAGTGACTTATGGGTCCCAAGCGGCCTCTCTTTTCAAGATGCCAGTGGAGCAGGTAACTCAAGCCACCACTGGACTATTCTTTAGGACCAAGCTCCCACCGATGAGCTTCAATACCCCAATGACGTTGCAAGAAGCCCCAAAGAAGTCAGTCTTTGATCGACTTACCACTGCTGCGGTCCCTCTCAACGGGTCGCCCAACTCCACTGCCTCAGTTTTTAACAGGCTAGGTCAGAGCTCCAACGGGCCCATGAAAAAGCCAGCAATACCAGAAGATGTTATCCCGAAGCGGATATCTATCCCTACTCCAGTTTCAGGTGAGATCACCAAGGTTGCTTCACCTGCTCGGAAGTCTGCTTTCGATAGGTTGGCTATCCCCATTCAACGGACGTCGGTCTTCAAGAGGCTGGTAGCAGCAGCGCCTCACCAGAACAGGGGGCATGACAAATCCATCCCCATCGCCGAACCAACTCCATCCGCACGACATGCTCGACGTCCCCACTGGCGCCGAATAAGGAAGGCTGGGGGCAACTCCCCCTCTGGATTTACGCCACCAGCTCTAATGGTGGGGATCGAGGCTGCTGTTCCAACTGGGAACATCTTTGAATTGCTGGACACGGTGCGCAGAAACTCTCCTACTGCGGTGTTGAAACAAACTCCTTCACCTGTGAAGAATACTCCAGAGAAGAAGCTAGAGCAACCCCCTCAACGGCTGTCTTCTAAAATTTACAAAGTCTGGTGACAGGTCCAGGAGTCGGTGATTGATGAAAACTATCTCCGACGAAAGAAAAAGATGAAGGTTCGGCAGGAGAAGGATTACTCCGTCAAGCCACAAAAAGCAACAGCTACTTGGGTGCACACTACAACGGCCCCCTCAACTCCAATCGCTCAAAAGAAAGGGAGGCTACAAAGAGCCCCTGTGAATATGGCGAACCGTAAAAACGTTGAGCGCAAACGCCCCAAGTCTGGGGGCATGGTACTGCACACTGTTTATTTGGCTTCCGGAAAGGAGGAAAGCCGCGCTTCGATGGGCCACCGACCGCTCACCCGATCCTTAACAAAAGCCCAGGAGCAGCAACAGAAGCTTCAGGAAATGATGATTGTGATGGCTGCACTTACCGAACCGAAAGAAAGTTCAGAAGTATCATCAGAGCAGCGTCATGAATAAGAAACTGACGCTGACTATCTACGCAGAGTCCTCGAAAAGAAGGACAAAGAGGCGGCAGAACAAGCTGCCAATATAAAACAAATGCCGCTCCTCTTCCAAGATATAGTAGGGATGATGTTACACCCAAACCCTCCAGCTGAAGACCCTCCGATCATTGTCGGAGACGACAGAGGTGAGACACCTAATCCTCCTCCGGCTCTCTCAGCGGCCAAGGAAGAAACCATTTCCAAGGTCGCACTGGATGACTATATAACTCAGCAAATATGAGCTCATCAGGCGAGTGAATCGGATGGGCGAACTGTTAGAACTGGACGACCTTATCCGGGCTGGTATGACCAAATCAGTTACCCGCCGGGATATACGATCCCTAAGTTTCACGTATATAAAGGGACAGGGAATCCACATCAGCACGTCGCTCAATTCAGGGCCTTATGCGGCAACACCGGAGGCGATGACAAACCGTTGCTTCGCCAATTCGTCGGCAGCTTAGCAGAAACAGCTTTTGAATGGTATTCGGAGCTACCTAACGACTCTGTCAAAACATTTGCGGAGATGGAGTTATTGTTTACACAAAGATTCGCGAGTGCTAGTGAACGCACCCCGATAACAGCACTGATAAATGCCAAGATAAGGCCAGGCGAAACGTGAGTCCAATACGCAACACGATGGCGGAACCTATGGTCGAAATGCGAACAACGCATAGAAGAGGCACCTGTGGTAGGTATGTTCGTGGGCACTCTTGATCCGCAAGCGACCATCTCGCAATTCATGATGTTCTTCAGGCCGACCACCTTCCAAGCATTGATCGACAAATTAGCCCAAATGGACCAGATGGGCCACAGACCGTCTCCTCCAAAACCAAACTCTCGAAATGAGAAAGGAAAAGGGAAAGCGACTGTCGTTGCCAATGCTCAACAACAGCCGAGCAACTCAAAGCCGGTCGTTCGCCAAAATAACGCGCATCCACGCCCGTCCCTCGAGGAGAGACTAGGACGTCCTCACTCGTTTCTTCAGAATAAAACAAGAAGACTGTTTGAACTGGCAGTAGGCAACAGACTCATCAATCTGCCGAATCCAAAACGTCCGTTGCAGCCAGGCGATCTCAATAATCCCGATTACTGCCCTTACCACCAAACGGTAAGTCACCCGATCGAGAATTGTTTCGTCTTCAAGGGAAGGATCGAGGATCAGTACCTATAAGGCAAGTTTGCGCTTTCTGAAAAGTGGAAGGTAAACCCACCACAGCCGCACACTCCAAAGAAGACGGACGCACCGGGGGCAACTTGTCATGTGATCTCTCATTCATTGGCGGATGATAAAGAGGCTCCTTGCGCCGAGAAACCGAGGGCGGACCCTGGACCAGAAATTCCGCGGCCGTCAGACGAGTTGATCGATGCCTTCCTGAATGAGATTTGTCTGAAAGTTAAAGCCAATCAAGAGCATGAGATGGCCATACTAGAAGGAGCCAAACACCGACGACTGGACCAAAGAGTCGAGGCACTCCCGTCAAATCAAAAGCCATTCGCTGCGGATAAAAACAAATTCAAGACGAGGAAAAGGTTCGCTAAAGCCCTGTCAGCGGGAATAGTGCTACCACCCTCTGAAGAAAATACTCTCGGTGAAGTAGAGATGCATCCTAACTTCTGCTTATATCATCAGAAGATCATACATCCTACGGAAGACTGCGATACCTTTAAGTGTTGGTGGTAAGGGTATGTCGCTCAAAAGAAACACTTCAACAGGACAAAGTGTGGAGCTCGTAGACATCAGAAAAATGCGATAGATGAGCACGAGAGAGCCGCCGCTGACTATCACAGAGCCGACTCCAAGGGATCGCAAATTATCACCTTCGGAAGCGACTCTGATGAAGAAGCTGCCCTCAACCCTCTCCTCAAGGAATCCATTTCAAAAATGAAGGAATTGAGGAGTTGCGAGAACGTTCAGCCGTGCAATCGCACGCTACTCGGAAAAAGTCTCGGCCTCGCGAACAAAGGATCGAGCAAAAAGGAGCCAATACTCAACAGCAATCGAGTGGCCCTAAACCGGTTGTTTGCCGAAACAACAAGCAGCAACCCCTCCAGGAAAAGTTGAAACGTCCTTACTCGTTTCCTCAAAATAAAACAAGGAGACTGTTCGAGCTGGCAATGCGCGACAGACGCATCAATCTGCCAAGACCAAAACGTCCATTGCGGCCAGGCGATGTAAACGATCTCGATTATTGCCCTTACCACCAAACGGTATGTCACCTGATCGAGGATTGCTACGTCTTTAAGAACTGGGTTGAAGATCAATACCAACAGGGCAAGTTCGTCATATCCGAAAACTGGAAGGTGAGCCCGCCACAACCGCACACTCTGAGAAAGACGGATACGCCGGGGGCATCATGCTCATTCATAGAGAAAGCCCCATTGACCGAAAAGTCAGTAAACTAGAGATTCGCCTCAAATATGGCGACAACGGACCGCAACGTCCTTAAACTAACGGCGGACCGAAACGTCTTTAAACTAACGACGGACCGAAACGTCCTTAAACTAATGGCGGACCGAAACGTCCTTAAACTATCACCGCAGCATCTTCAGGATGACGAAATGAATAAAAAAAAGGAAAAGAAAAAAATAATTAAAAATATATATATATAAAAACGGTATGTCCATAAGCAAAAAGGGCACGGATGAAAACCCGAAAGGGCTCCGTGAGTAAAAACAGCAGGGCTACCGGCGAGTGTTCGTGAAAACCCGAAAGGGCGCGACCTCGTAAAAAAAAAAGAAAAGAAAAACATATAAAAATAAAAAGAATAAAAAAAGGGGTATGTCCATAAGCCAAAAGGGCACGGATGAAAACCCGAAAGGGCTCCGTGAGTAAAAACCGCAGGACTACCGGCGAGTGTTTGTGAAAACCCGAAAAGGCGCAACCTCGTTAAAGGACACTTACAGGGTCCTCTCGATCTTGTAAGGAGAAACCACTTACGTGATATCCTTACGACTCACAAGGGAGCGACACACTTAGGGATCCCTACGATTCCTAAGGAGAAAATACACTTGCGAGATCCTCACAACTCGTAAGGAGAACTCTCTTATGGGACCCTCACGGCTCATAAAATTTGAAAGTCTTAAGTTACAGAGACCTAAACCTGTGCTTAAGCAACTTCCACAACCTTCGATTTTGCCCTACAAGTGGCTCAATACTGACCCTTGTATACAATCCATGGGTGCGAATAAACATTTCCCTACCCAAGTCCCATCCGTGACTGGGGATTTGTTCGCATGACTCTTGTAAGTCCTCTCGATTTACAAGGAGAAAACCCTCTTGTAGGATCCTTACGACTTACAGAGGAACATACACTTAGAAATCCTCACGGTTCCTGAGGAGAAAATACACCTATAAGATCCTCACGACTCGTAGGGAGAAATACCTTTGTGAGACCCTAACGGCTCATGAAGTCAAAAGCCTTAGTCGGCAGGACCTTAATCCTGTTCGCTAAGCCACCTTTGTTCAACATCGACAGAGGCAAATGATGATTCGCTCCTGGAAATATCCCAATTGTAGCGGTGCTGATGCCGAAATCGGTGTCTAATTCCAGGCTTACAGCGAAAAGCCAGTAGGCCGCATGTGCATACGAAATAGCCGAAATGATGGGGCAGCTTGCAATAAAAAGCAGCAAGTAAAGAAAACGTATGCATACAAAATAGCCGAAATGATTGGGAAACTCACAATAAAAAGCAGCGAGTGAAAATAAAATAAATAGCCGAAATGATTGGGCACCGCGAAAAATAGCCGAAATGATTAGGTAATCGCGACTTTCGCGATATTAAAAGCTGAAAAGATAGAGCATCGCGGAAAGAAAGAAATAAAGAATGAAATGAAATGAAACCTGTTGCCCTACAGGTGATATCACAGCAATCCCTGTATACAATCCAGGGGCACAAACACAGAAGGAAACACATCTTCCCTCCCCATGCTCCATCAGAAAACCGAGCTGAGTCTTGACGGTAACTCATATAAAACCTGAAAGACAATTGGAGATCATCTCGCACCAGTACGGAGTGGTCACCACCTCGATGCTCGTCTCAATACAAAAGACGAGATGTCACGACAGCATCCTTCCTACAACAGGATTCGAACACACCGAAGCAAACGAAGCGAAGGCCAAATTCCTAGCTTCAGGGTCTTAACGGCAAGTCATATAAAGCCTGAAAGACAATCGGAGATCATCTCGCACCAGTGCGGAGTGGTCACCACCTCGACGTTCGTATCGACACAGCAGACGCAACATCATCAAACAAATAGAGCCACGGCAAAATCCCTAGTTCCAAACCTCGACGGTTCACCAGCTACCAAGAGACAACCGCGACGTTCGTCTTGATACAGCAGATGAGATGTCACCCCAGCGTTCTTCCTCCAGTGGGGTTCAGACGCGACAATCAAATAAACAGAGCCACGGAAAAATCCTTAGCTCCCACCGCGACATTCGTCTCGATACAGTAGACGCGATGCCAGCAAACGAAGCAAAGACCAAATTCCTAGCTTCAGGGTCTTGACGGCAACTCACATAAAACCTGAAAGACTATCGGAGATCATCCCACACCAGCGCGGAGTGGATATGACTCATCGGAGCTCACCAAAATGAGCCTAACCTCAAGGAAAAAGCAGCATGGAAAATTCCTAACGCTTGCTCTTCCGACGGTCAAACTACCAAGGAGGATTACTTGAAGACGTCTTGTCCAGCCCCCGAAGGGATCAGAGACACGGCAGTCGCAGGGCTACTCGAACTGCACGATTGCCTATCGAGGAACATATCAGCTGATGCGACGGTATGACGGCCAAAATCCTAAGTACCACAGACCCTAACGGACTTCTGTCGTAAAGAGCAGAGGTTAAC
This sequence comes from Agapanthus africanus, assembly GCA_030015575.1. NCBI lineage: Eukaryota > Viridiplantae > Streptophyta > Magnoliopsida > Asparagales > Amaryllidaceae > Agapanthus > Agapanthus africanus. Next base: position 152,750,203 of record JASDDO010000028.1, on the reverse strand, counting down.
TGTGACGTTAGGATATTCTTGCGAGAAATTCTTGATTCGTCTCAACTTGTGAAGAAATCGATGTCTTTGCGAGAACGTCTCGATGCGGTTCGACTCGTAAGATAAAGCCTTAGGCAGTAAGGATTAAAAAAAAAATTATTCCCTAAGCTCTGGGACCCTGGAAGTTGGCCCAGAATGGTCTCTTGCATACTATCCACGGGTCTCACTCTCCGAACTCGAATCTCGACAAGGAGGGAAACAATCGCTTACGGGTCCTTTCGCCTCGTAAGCGGGAAAATTCTCTTATAGGATCCTTACGACTTATAAGAGAAAATGCCCTTAGGAATCATCACGATTCCTGAGGAGAAAATTCACCTATGAGATCCTCTCGATCCGTAGGGAGAAAAGTCTCTATGAGACCCTCACGGCTCATAGAGTTGAAAAGTCTTAGGCAGCAGATCTGAACCTGCAGCCTAAGCCATCATTATCTCTTAGAGAAAAACTAAGATGCTTACTCTAGTATCTGCCAATTGTGTTTATCAAGACAGCATGCTGATAATAAGAGCAGGGAGAAAGCAAAGAAATAATACAAGACATTGCAAAGAAAAATGTGTATCTTTATTTATTGACTTTAATCAAGTACAAGGTGAAGCGTACAAAAGAATAAAGAATGGATACATCTTATTCGAAAAAAGTTTTTTTTTTTTTACAAGTATATGGATAGAAGGGGAACTACTGGGAAGGAAGCGTCTTGCATAGCTCTAGCAATTGTTCGCGCACCTCCTTCCACGCTTTCTCCTGATCGGCCACCACCGCCAGTTCTGCCTCTACTTGATCCCGTTGCTGCAAGAAAGATGCAAGCTGCTCCCCAACGGCCTGATGAGCGGCTTCGCGGCCTGGGGTGTCACGCTCGGCGACATCAAGCTTTCGCTTCAAGTTTAGCCTATGAGAGATGCGTTCCAGGAGGCCCTCAAAGACAGCCTTCACCTCGGCAGCGTTCGCCTCAACTTCGGCACGTAGGCGAGCAGTTTCGCTTGAAGACGCCTGACACTCCTTCAGCCTTAAAGCTGCTTCTTGTTCCAAATGGCGGAAATGAGAAGTTCTTTGCTCGAGCCATGTTGCCCGCTGAGTGCTCACGACCAAAACCTCAGGGGCAGGATGCATCGACTCCAGTTGATGCAGGCGAGTCTCGATCTCTCTGCAGTGATTAACCCAAGACACAACGGTGCCCTCGTCATAGAAATTTACGAGTATCACCAGCATCGGGTTAACCGCTGTAGCGAAGTCTGCAGCAGATGTAGGAGTCTCGACGTCGAGTTCCTCGATGTAATCGCTCAACATACGCAGACTATTCGCGGCGCCTTTCAAGGATGGATGTCTCAAGAAAGGGCCCGCCGACATTATGACACGAGGCTCGAAGGGCGCCGAGAACGGAACGACAGCTAAAAAAAGATATGATCAGATAACAGTTCAAGAAATAAAAAAAAGGGGAGTTATCAATGCGATAGTTTGTTGTACCAGCTGTGGCAGGTGGCAAGGACGGAAGGGCCGGTGGTATGGCCGATCTTTCATCCCCTCCTTCAATTTGTAGCACTGCAGTGAGGACGAGAAAAAGTTAGAAATAATTCCATCACTGAAAAAGAAAGATATCAATTGGAAACCATACTCACCAGCGCCACCAGAGGGAGAAGCGAATTCAGAAGGGAAGGAGAAGTGTGGGAGCAACACTTGATAAAGATGATCAAAAAGCACTCCTGAAAAGACACAACAGTACGACTTTTGTACATAAATTATGCATCTGGAAGATAAAACTAATAAGTTGCAAACCCATACCTTCCAACATCTTTGATGGTATAAGGGAGGGCTGAGAAGTGACCACCGCCAAGGCAGTAGTTGACGGCGCTCCCTTGAGCAATGGAGCATCGGCACTGGCCGCACCTGCGTTAAAAACAAGGATAGAACTGTAAGGAAAGATTGCAAGATAAAGAAAAAAGGACAGTGATCCAAAATTTACCTGATGAGCCGCCGGCCAAAACGGAAGCGTCTCCCTCCTTCATCGATATGAGTCCACCTCTCGTGGCCTCATCACCAGACTCGACAGGGGCTGTCGTCGTACTCGCCTGGCCAGGAGACGACGGAAGACCGTAGACAGGGAGAGCAATGATTGGAGCATTGCCGGACTCTTGAGAAAGAGCGGCTGGCTTTTCCCCGAGAGTCATACCTGTCTCACCCGCTACTTCTTCAGGCTCGGCGGTCGCTATTGTCTCATCCGCCGTCACCATGGGGTCGCCGGTCTCAGGCGCCTCGTCCGTCATTAGTTTAAGGACGTTTCGGTCCGTTGTTAGTTTAAGGACATTTCGGTCCGATGTTGAAGAAGGCCTGTCACTACTTTACAGAGTTTAGGCTTAGGAAGATAGCGAGCGGACATAGTCGTCGTCATCTATCATTGATCCGGGCCATGACTCGTTAGGAGTAGTATTTCTTCAGGAAGCGACCGTTTGTTGGCCTGAAAGGTCTTTCACCGTGCATATCCATGAGTAGATAGGCTCCACCCTGGTAGACCTTGTCTATGATGTACGGGCCTTCATAGTTCAGCTTGAATTTTCTCCGCTTAGCGCAATTGGGGATCATAAGTCTTTTGACCACTAGCACGAGTTCGCCTTGGCGGAATGTCCTCGTCCTGGTCAATCTTTCATACGAGCGCGTCATCTTTACTTTATAAGCCTCCAGATTTTGTTGCTCTATGAGCCGGGTTTCATCAAGGGCATCAAGCTCCTCAAGCCGTAGATGAGCATTTTCTTCGTCCGTCGGCTCGTAGTGGACTACCACTCGTAGAGAGGGTAATTCTATTTCGAGGGGAAGTACTGCTTCTGTACTGAATACCAACGCGTACGGCGTTGTGTTTATGGCCATCTTGAACGTAGTTCGATACGCTCAGAGAGCTTCTTGTAGTCTCTCGTGCCAGTCCTTCTTATTTCGGGACACCGTCTTCTTCACGATCTTTGTCAAGGTTTTATTGAAAGCCTCGGCTAGACCGTTAGCTCGGGGATTATACACTGAGGAATATCTCCAGTCTATGTTATGTTGTTGCGCGAAATGGCTGATCTTATGGCTTTTGTAGGCTGGCCCGTTATCGGAGATGATCCGTCTTGGCGTTCCAAACCGATAAATGACGTGCGTCTTGAAGAAATGGAGGATATTCTCTGTCTTCACTTCCCTCAACGGTACTGCTTCTGCCCATTTGGAGAAGTAATCAGTGGTCGCTAGGATGAAACGATGTCCCCTGGACGATGCTGGTTCGATAGGGCCGACTATGTCAGTTCCCCACATTTCGAACGGCCAACTAGCCACCGTTGGATGTAGAGAATTTGGGTGCTGATGGATAAAGTCCCCATGAATCTGGCATGAGTGACATTGCTTCGTATATTCGAGGCAGTCCTGAATCATCGTGGGCCAATAGTAGCCCATTCGTTTAATCTTCAACTTCATCTTTGGGCCCGCTTGATGAGAACCGCAGAGTCCGTCGTGAACTTCTTGGATGACTCTTTTTGCTTCTTGAGGTCCCAGGCACCTCAACCACAGAGAATCAAACAACCTTTTGTACAGAGTATCGTTGATGAAGGCGAAAGACAGAGCTCGTTTCACAAGCTGATGTCTTAAGGATGCATCTTCAGGCATTCGACGGGATTTGAAGTAGTCTATGAAGACTTCTCTCCAATCTTCAACCTTCTCTTGGTCCTTTATTTGCATAGCCATTTGCTCAGTCACTCCCTTTTCTTCGGATGATTCCGAAGATATTTCTGCTGAGGCAAGTACCCGACGGCTTTGTACCACGATTCTGACGTCATCGAGGTTCTCATCAGCCAGTTCTTTAGCAAGCTTGGCTAATGCATCCGCTTTGCTATTTTCCATACGCGGTATACTTTCCAAGATGTAGGAAGATATTTGGGTTAGCAGTTGCTGTACCCTCTCTCCGTACTTTACCAACTCCGGTTTGCACGTCTGGTAGTCGTCGTTCACTTGACTAACGACCAGTTGAGAGTCTCCATATATGAGAAGGTTTTCAATTCCCCTGTCGATGGTGATCTCGAGGCCTGCTATCAAAGCTTCGTACTCGGCTTCATTGTTCGTCATCGGCTCTGTCAAGGAGAAAGCAAAGCGCATTATCCCTCCTTGTGGGGTTACGAAGATGTGGCCTACCCCCGATTTGATTATAGGCGTGTTTTGTTTGCGCTTCTTTATGGAAGACGCTCCGTCAAAATAGAGTACCCACCGGGTACCACTTCCGTCGATCGTGTCAAACGCATGTTCGTCTGGCAGCTCGCAATTCAAAGGAGAGTCGGCAGGTATTGGATGCTCAGCGAGGAAGTCGGCGATGGCTTGGCCTTTCACTACCTTAAAAGGCTGATAGGTTATTGAAAACTCCATCAAGAGCAGGGCCCACTTAGCGAGTCTCCCTGTTAATATGGCCTTTGACATCAAATATTTGATGGGGTCCACCTTTGATATAAGACGGACTTCATGCGCCAACGCATAGTGCCAGAGTTTCGTTATCGCAAAGATCAACGCCAGGCAGTGCTTTTCGATGGGAGAGTAGTTGCTTTCTGCCCCCAGAAGAACTCGACTTAAATAGTAGAGCGCTCTCTCCTTCCCTTGGTCGTTCTCTTGTGCCCATAATGCGCCTAAGGAACCTTCGAGGGCTGTGGTATAAAGAATAAGAGGCTTTCCCTTGACTGGAGCAGCTAACACCGGCGGGTTCTGCAGGTATTGCTTGATCTCGACCAGTGCACTTTGGCATTTGTGATCCCAGATGAACGGGGTTCCCTTCTTCATCAGATGATTATAAGGACGACACTTGCCAGAGAGATTGGCTATAAATCGCCGAATATACGCGAGCTTCCCTTGGAGAGACCGCAATTGTTTGAGAGTCCTTGGCGGGGGCATTTCCATGATCGCTTTGATTTTTGACGGATCTATCTCGATACCTCGGTGCCGGACAATGAATCCTAGGAATTTGCCTGAGGACACCCAGAACGCGCATTTGAGAGGGTTCATCTTCAAGTTGTATTGCCGAAGACGTTGAAATACGGTCTTCAGATGCTCAAAATGCTCTTCGTATGACTTGCTCTTAACCACGAGGTCGTCGATATAGCATTCGACGATTTCATGTATGAGGTCATCGAAGATCTTCGTCATGGCCCTCTGATAGGTGGCACCGGCGTTCTTTAAACCGAAGGGCATAACTTTGTAGCAGAATATACCCAAAGGGGTCCGGAAATCGGTGTGCTTCTGGTCTTCGGGATGCATCTTTATCTGATTATACCCTGATGAGACGTCCATGAAGGAGAAAACCTCGTGAGTGGACGTGTTATCTATCATCAGCTCGGTGGCTGGTATCGGGAAGTCGTCCTTCGGGCAAGCTTTATTGAGATCCCGGAAGTCCACACATATATGCACTGTCCCATTCTTCTTCATCACTGGGATGATGTTGGCGATCCAATCGGGATACTGAACTTCCTGGATAAACCCAGAGTCGATCAGCTTCTTGACTTCGGCGTTGATGCTCATCTCGAGCTCAAGCCGCATTCTTCTCGGTGCTTGTTTGAATGGCTTGACATCCCGGGATATCGCCAATTTATGGACGGCTATTTCTGGATCTAGTCCTGGCATTTCGGAATAGTTCCATGCGAAGCAATCTCTATGCCGCATAAGCACGTCTTTTAACGCAGCCACCCTCTCTTCAGATAGCAATTCGCTGGCAAATGTCGGTCGTGGGTCGTTTGCCGTCCCCAACTCAATCTTCTTGAGGTTATCTGCAGTAGTATGTTTGCCATCTTCCAGCTCTTTCGGTGCTGGTGGAAATTCTGAGATTACCTCGTCGTCATTATTTTCGAAGCACCAGGGAAGGTCATCCATATTCTCAGGCTCTCCTTTTGATATTGTTATGATATGACAAGTACGAACTCGCTTCCAAGACCGATGTGGATCTGGTTCTGCTCTTGTGGCTTTGGGTTCATGCTTTTGTGGCGGCGTTACCCTCCAGCTGCTGGATAGAGCAAACCTGCCTTGCTGGTACTGGTCTTCGACCCAGTTCTTGAAGGTGAAGCAGTCTTCGATAGGGTGTCCTATGGCTCGGTGATAAGAGCAATAGCCCGGGTAAGAGATCTCGTTAGCTTGCTCAGGGTGCTTAGAATCCAGAAGTGTAATCATTCGATGTTTTAAAGCGAGATCAATTATCTTCTTCGTCTTGTCTTAAGGGAAAGAATACGCTCGACTCATCTTCTTCATGAGAGACAAATCCGGACCGCGCAATTCCCGATCACGTGACTTTTTGGTCCCACGTTGTCGTTGTCGAATCCCTTTTCCGCTCTTTGACTTATTTCTGCCTCTACGTCGGGCTTTTTGCACAACAGGTTGACAGGGAGAAGCATTTTCGTCTTTTGCAGCCTGTTGAAGAAGACTTCGCGTCCTGACTTTCGCGTAGATGGCCATTTCGCGATTATAGTCGTGCCGAGCCTTTTGACCCGCTTTCCTGATAAGCTTGTCCATTCGTTCTTCAAATGATGGACTCAGCATTTTGATTGCGGGAACAAGTTTTGGTACGGGGTCGGCGTTTTCTGACAGGGCGTCCTCTTCTTCATCGAAGATATATACGGCGTAGCTACCGTGGACTCGTTCCCGTTTCCCAGATCTCACATATCCAAGCCCAAGCATTTCCATTCTCCCGTTGGGCAACTTGCACTGATTCCCAGGTGTAGGGTTGCTATGCACGCGCACAAGGGTCTACGAGGCATCAACCATGCCCGATTAAAAAATTAGCCGTGCCGAATAACCCGAATATGGATCTTTAAACTAGAGATTAGGCGAAAACTAACATGCTAAACACTTTAACACTAAGTGAGAGGGATTACAACCTTTGTAGATCCGGTCCTTCATTTCATAAGCTCCGTGTTGAAGTCCCTTCGCTGCGATCATCATGCTCCGGACTCTCGAGAGGCTCCACGAAGAGAAAGGTGCAACCTTTGCTTCTGATCTTCGATACAAAGATGATCTACCTTGAAGTTTCGTTAACACAAGCTAACACTCATGAAATGATGTGAACACTCTCATCTAAATGGTAAGGGAAGATGAGGATGATGAAGTAGGATTTTTGCTCTCTTTATTTATCTTTTTCTCACAATTATTCATCACTTGGAAAAAAGCTAGTGAGCTTTCTCCATGAAGAAAGATGAAGGAAGAAGATGATGAAGAATAATCAATATCATTTTGTGATGAATAATAAAAGTTATCATAATCATTTATGCAACCATGGTTGTAGTAACCATTGTAGAGAGTTTACTAGGGTTAGGGTTTGGGTTGGGTTAAAGGGTGAGTCACAAAGAAATATCTATCATAATATCTTAACAAAGACAGAGTAAAACCATCTAGAAACATCTAGAAATCATTAACCCAAATCAAACCCTAATCTTGTTTAAACTCCTCTAAACATGTTGCATTAATAATTATAACATGTTACAATGTTATATATCACATATACAATATTTATTGTAACAAAATAAAATAATACATTTAACATATATCGCATATATATCAATGCATTACCCGAGTGAGAAAAAGAATCTTTTAGTGAGCTAATATTAGTTAATGTAATTTAATATATCATATATATTATTATACATTAAATTATCGAATCAACACTTGATCCGACAATCCGGCTATATCGCATATAACCGACTAATATTTATCCATACCGATTCATCGAATCAACACTTGATCCGATGACCCGGCTGATATCAAATATCGCGAGAATAGAATACGGTATCTCATATCGTATTATCCTCGGTCCCGCACATATCGCATATGTGCTCGTACTCCGTTTTTCCTGAGCCAAGAAACCTCTGTGTAGGACTCTAAAGAATCGTCAATACGCCGGCAGTAGGTGATGATCATATCAAACACCCACAAGCTGCAAGCGGTCAGCTAAACGTAACAGCTACCCAGGTATTGAGCACTCAGAAGATCAACAAGTAAGCCTGTACATTCTCCTGTGAATCCAAACAGTAACACTCCCGTACAGTCCGTCTCGTCGTCTGATATGTCGCATATCTCGCCTAGGGGTGGTAAACGTCAGACCCCAGTAGCTCGATAAGTCGTGTCGATTTAAGGTCTATAACAGTTCGAGAAACTACTGATAACACTTACCAGTAAATCTCAGCAACCCTGGCCAGGGATTTCTGGTTATAGCCAATCGAACACAGCACAACATCAACACCCTATACCGGGAGAGACGAATCCCCTCCTATCGCTCATTGCCTCCATGTGATTCAGGACTGTACCCAAAAGCCACCTTTTTGCACGCCCTCTTGGACGTGGTATGATGGAAATCAAAGCACAGTGGGAATCACACAAGACTCTATGACGATCTCGGGTCGACAGACTACTCTGTACCAGTGTCACCGGAGAACTGCCATCTGACGTATGGTATAATACCATCTGGGAGTTCTCGGCGAGTCCGTCCAGTGTACCCAGTCTCCACTGAGCACCCGTACACCATCCTTGATGTCAAACATCGATGGATATGGGATCATCCATCGCCCATCATATGGGTCAAGATGCGTATACGCTAGTCTACTCTGGTGTATCGATGCCCTGTCTCGATACACCCTCGACTAGGAACAGTTATAGGATATACTCGTCGACTACCGTGGCCCCACTAGTATGATCTCATCATAGTCCCAGTAGTCGAGTACATATCCTAAGGGCTTTATCAAAATGTAATATAGAGACAATCAGAGTACATGTTAAGATAAAGTACAACCAGATAGCATACTATCATGTCGAGCAAGAAAGTCCTCCCTATATATGTCCTAGCATCCACTACAATATACATCGTATGTACAGTAATGGCCTCTAGGGCATACATATAACTAACAATCTCCCACTTGCAGTAGGGCCATCTGTTGTGGTATCACATACCCAACAATTAGTTGCGGTTGAAGTATCTCATACTCAACCATCTCATAAACGTCTCTACTGGGAAAAAGGCCTTTGTGAGTGGATCCGCGCTGTCGTCCTCTGTGTCTACTCTCCTAACCTCGATCTCCCTGGAGATCAACCTACTCCATGATCAGGTGATACTGCCTAGGAATTATATCTGGATTTGTGATGGGACGTTAGTTCCTTGGCTAAAGCCACAACTCCATTGTCACACAATGGTAGGAACGAAGTTCATCTTATGAACTTATGTATATCCACACTGCCTCTTTGGTAGCATCTTTGGTAACGATGTATCTTGCCTTTAATCGTCTAGTATGTCACAGTATCTAGCTTGGAACTCTTCCAACATACCGTCCCTCCACTGAGGGTAAAGACAATGCCTGCGACTGACATTCAGTCGTCCTTATCACCATGGAACCTTTCCAGTGATTCTCCTCAGGATTGATTGATACCATCTCACTACAACTAGTGAGTATCCTAACATCCAATTAAATCTATCTCATAGATCCAAAACCTAGGATTTAGGAGGTATCACCTTGATCCTATATGGAGAATCCTTGTGATAAGCGGAGATTGACCGAGCGTAGCATAGGAAACTCCTTCCCTATCAAGAGTATGTCATCCACGTACTCTACGAGGATCACCACCATACTCTCTACTACCTTTTTGTATATACAAGGTTCATCTACCATTTTGATGAAGTCAAACTTTTTGACTACCACATCAAAACAGATGTTCCAACTCCGCGATGCCTGTTTTATCACATAAAACATCTTGCGCACGTTTCCGCTGCTCCCACTGTCTACGAAGCCCTCTGGCTGTGTACTTATAGACGCTCTCTTCTAAAACATCATTTAGAAAAGCAGTCATGACACCCAACCACCAGATATCGTAGTCATGGTATGTAGCCGTGGCAAGTAGGATCTGGATGGACTTAAGCATAGCTTTGAAAGTTTCAACTTTTCCATGTACACCAAGTAATCTTCTCAAGATATACTTGCTCCTGATGGGGATTTAATCCTTCAGATAAAGCAACCAAAGTCCATACTTTGTTGGTGTATAAGGATTCCATCTCAGATCGATAAGCACCCAGCCATTCTTACAGAGTCCCACTCCTGATGGCCAGCTCGAAACTAGTTGGGTCATCATCTCATGATGCAATCCTCGCTCCCACTGTCATAGAGAAACCAAAGTATCTCTCAGGTGAGTGAGGAACCCTACTAGATCGGCGGAGAGGCTGAGGTTCGTTGGAAACTATTGAATCCTTTGGTTCTACCAAATCATCAGCTGCAGTTTGTATAGCTGGAACATTTCCAGTTCTACATAACAGACCTTGCCTCGAGCTTGTCCAGATTTTGCTTTTAGACATAAGCCAGACAACCCCAAATCTTAACAAACTTAAGATATGGGCTCTTCCCTTTCCATATCACATATGAAGTGGTAGGCAACTGATTTGATTTGAACCCGGTTCAATAGGTATGCAGCTTCTCAAGTGCATAACTCCCAAAAGGAAATAGGAAACTCAGTAGTACTTATCATAGAGCACACCATATCACATAGGGTGCTATTGCTCCGCCCCGATATACCATCGTGCTATGGTGTATACGGAGGAGTAATGCTGAGAGAGAATCTCATTCTCCTTTATAATAGTCCAGGATTTCCGTGCTCAAGTATTCTCCTCCTTGATCACATCAAAGGACATAATACTTTTACCCGTATTTTTTGGTTCTCTACTTCTAACTTATATTCTGTGAATATCTCAAAAGGTTCGGACTTGTGTTTCATCAGGAACACATGTCTGAATCTTGAGAAATCATCAGAGAATGTAATGAAGTACAAAGAACCGGTCTTGGCATGTGTAGACAGGGGACCTTCATACATCAACATGTATCAATCCCAAGAGTTCACTAACTCTTTCTCTATTTCCAATAAACAGATCTGTGGTCATCTTATCTTTGTGACATGATCGGCAAGTTTCACAAGATGTAAATTCAAACTAATTTAAATATGCATCTATATGTAACTTCAGCCAGTCGGGTCGCATTGATATGACCTAGTCTACAATGCCTCAAGAAGGATTCGTTCATTTCTGAACTCTTCCTCTTGTATGTGTTCCGTATACTAAGAACTATAGTTTGATTTAGAACGTCAATGCTTTTAGATAACGTGCCTGAACCGATCAACTCTTGATATAGGAAATGTTCAAAAGATTATCCAACAATACAAAATTATATCCTTTCTTTACTAATAAAGAGACTGATATGATTTTGTATATCAGGTTCGGTATCTAATAACATTTGTTCAGAATCAATGTATTCTGGTAATACAGGGTGACAGTGACCAACAGACTTGGCTGCAACACTTGCACCGTTTTCTATCTCGTGAAACTTATCACCCGTTCTCAGTTCTCTACCTATCTGTAGCCCATGTAACAGATTACATATGCGGGATCCTGATCCGGTATCACATACCCAGGACGTAAAGGATACTGAGAAACGGTTCTTTGTAATGAACACACCCGAAGAAGATACATCAGTATGCACTTTCTTCGTTTGGGCGGCACGGGAAATCTGGTATTCCCCAATTTTCTGCTCTGTCTTATAACACTTATAAGTTGGAGCGGGACCAACGTTCCCCAGCTCAGTATAACAAGCGGGTTCAGTCAATATATCCGTATTATTATCTTGATTAAGGCGTGATATGGTCACTACCTGGAGAGAGAGAGAAGAAAACACTCAGCGTATGCTCTTGCAAGATTAGATTGGTTATCTAATATATCTAATCAGGATGTCTCCCACTGTTTTAATCAAATCTTCCTTCAAACCTTAAAAGGAAAGACTAGCCGGGATTAATTACACGCTACAAGTTCGCCAATCTTTCAGCCAGGCCAGTGTTGGTACTTTGAGGGAGGTCCTCCGTGCTTTCGCACGAACCTAATTAAAGTAAACCTCGTTTTCCCAGAGGCGTAACCCCGTTAACACCTTTCTAGACACCTACTTGATCGGCTAATTGTAATGTGTAAAACTCTCCCAGGAGTAACTCTTACTCGCAGCGGGTATCGGGATCCAACCATCTCATAGAAGGTATGCAATCTCATTGCAAATTTCAACACTTGAAATTCCCAATAATATTTTGCCCCTAGCGATCTATGACCTTAACTAAGTCAACAAACCATAAATCGCAAGTCAAGCTCAACCCGTACATTTCCCGATTGAATTAAACCCACCCGTACGACCCTTAACTGAGTCAACAAGGCCGTACGAATACCCTAATCCAATTACATCTCATGTTTTAGCAGATAAACATTACTTAGCTACCGTACACTATGCCTTAACTAAGTCAACAAACATAGCACGAATACTAAATAATATCTATCTGAAATGACGGAGGGCTACGCAGGTTTTTCAGAAAACCCTGAGCGTAATGAACTTGATATCGTTGTAGAATCGAGTGATTTTTAAATGGAGTGTTTTTGAGGCTTTTCTAGTTTTTGCTAAACGGGTCACTCCCGGTGAAGGGATCGTCGGCCCTTTCCTCATCGAATAAGGTGCAGGATATTTCACAAATATCACTATGCAAAGCAAGAACTATAGAAGCAATCAAAAGACAAACCGAGTTTATAGAATCTGCCAGTTATTGCTAAAGGAGTCACTCCCGGTGAAGGGATCTCGGTCCTTTCCTTATCGAATAAGGTGCTGGATGTTCTACAAGGAACACCACTATGCAAAGCAAGAACTAGAGCTACCAGTTTTTATTAAACAAGTTTCTACAACATCTTAGGTTTCTTTTATTTTCATTAATCTCATTAATGAAGTCCCATTTTAATGTGCTTCGCAAGCATCACATTTGAAACGAAATCTGCAATATAACATATATCTCATATATATAATATAAACATTCATCTCAGACAGTAATATGATCTCATCACAGAACATTGCAGCAGAAGAAACATATATGAAATATTGGATATACTAGGACGTCCGTGTTTTCAATACGAGCCTGTATAAAACACGGATTACACGGTCGCGATGAATAGCCAAACCCACATCCCTAGACCCCTACGAGAGCGGCAAGCAACACTGCCAATTCTAGAGTTAGGAGATCCGGTCTCGACTCCTCGAGATGGTCTCCCACTGGACCCTAGAACCCGGTTACTTGTGCTCCCCGCCTTGGGTCTACCTAATGCGGAAAAGTATATAATATACAACGATGACATCTTCCGCAACCTGGAGTGCCCCAATAAAAGAATATTACATACAAATGAATTTTACATGAATGAAAAAAAAAACTCTCATCTCACATAAAACCCCCGGCTATTCAGAACGCGACGATCCAATATAACATATCACAGCAACACATAATATCTCATATCATCAACGTAAGCAAGTATGCGTATCCTGATTGTCGTTGATGTATAGCAACGAAGCCGGCGATACACCACATACTACGCTTACGGTCACAGAAAAGAAAGTTTAAAACTACAACAGTTGGAATCCGCAACCTGTTTAGACATTGCATGCCTAACCAAATGAATTCCTTAGACATCGCATGCCTAACAATTATAAACCCCGCATTTTAGTCTCATTATCGAAAACTCTTTTCAATATCAAGTCGGGCAATTCAACAAGATTCCCGACGTCCTGATCGCATGCTCGTCGCAAACTTTAGTAGACGGCCGCACCCCCGATGCCGTCGACGAAGTGCACTAAGGCGGAACACCGCTGCCGTGAGCACCCGAACGGATGCTTTCGGCGACGGGGTTCTCCTACAGTCACTTGGTCGGGGCTATGGGGCGTGTCTGTCTATTAAGTTTACCCGGCGAGTATCCGCGTATGCTACGTGATTGCGACGGACTTTTGATCACATCAAAATTCCGTGGCAACCGATCATTTGAGACTAAACTGCTATGTTTATAATATTCAAATTAGTTATCTCATAACTACCTGTGGATTCCAAATATTGTATCACATTCTAGATAAAACAGAAAATGTTAAATTTTCCGATCGAACAATCAAACACCCAAGATTTCCCCAATATATCTCAATACTTGAAATCAGTTTAAAAACATCCATCACATGCCACAGTACCAATGGTCCAGCCGTAGAAGGGTCAAGCCAACGCCTCACATGTGGCACGCCGTACTGCCCCAAACCCTAAGGTTCAAAAGGCAGTTCAAGACGGTCACATAATCGAGTTAAGGTTTGTTGTCTTCTAGAGGGTCCACCGCGTTACTTGCACGACTTAGAACGTTCTTAAACACGAGAAAAAAATCCAACTTTTGAAAAATTTTCCGACAGGGGGAAAAATGAGTTATTGATATCCGTTCGAACTTTTTAACAGTTTCTAAAAAACTACCCGGACAAAATATAGACAAAATTAGACAATCCGATCGAATAATCGAATCCCCAAAACAACCCCAGAAAAACTCAACTATTGAGTAAAATATAAAAATTTCCAGAAGACTCAGCACTTCAAGACACGAATTACTGTGCAAGCCAAGTGGTGTAACTCACCAAAATGGCCGCGGAACCGCCGCGGAACCCAGGGTGGGGGCGTGGTTCCGCGGCTCTTTTGTCGAGTTAGCATCACGTGCTTCACAGTAACTCATAGAATTCCCTGCTGAATTTTTTGGCAATTTTTAATTCACAAAAATCCAAATTTTCAGAAAATTTCCAGAGAAGGGGTTATATCGGGTTTTCCGGGTTCGATCAGACTTTAAACTTCGTATAGACTTCGCCTAAAGCTCTAGCTTGGCTCTGATACCACTGTAGGGTTGCTATACACGCGCACAAGGGTCTACGAGGCATCAACCATGCCCGATTAAAAAATTAGCCGTGCCGAACAACCCGAATACGGATCTTTAAACTAGAGATTAGGCGAAAACTAACATGCTAAACACTTTAACACTAAGTGAGAGGGATTACAACCTTTGTAGATCCGGTCCTTCACTTCATAAGCTCCGTGTTGAAGTCCCTTCGCTGCGATCATCATGCTCCGGACTCTCGAGAGGCTCCACGAAGAGAAAGGTACAACCTTTGCTTCTGATCTTCGATACAAAGATGATCTACCTTGAAGTTTCGTTAACACAAGCTAACACTCATGAAATGATGTGAACACTCTCATCTAAATGGTAAGGGAAGATGAGGATGATGAAGTAGGATTTTTGCTCTCTTTATTTATCTTTTTCTCACAATTATTCATCACTTGGAAAAAAGCTAGTGAGCTTTTTCCATGAAGAAAGATGAAGGAAGAAGATGATGAAGAATAATCAATATCATTTTGTGATGAATAATAAAAGTTATCATAATCATTTATGCAACCATGGTTGTAGTAACCATTGTAGAGAGTTTACTAGGGTTAGGGTTTGGGTTGGGTTAAAGGGTGAGTCACAAAGAAATATCTATCATAATATCTTAACAAAGACAGAGTAAAACCATCTAGAAACATCTAGAAATCATTAACCCAAATCAAACCCTAATCTTGTTTAAACTCCTCTAAACATGTTGCATTAATAATTATAACATGTTACAATATTATATATCACATATACAATACTTATTGTAACAAAATAAAATAATACATTTAACATATATCGCATATATATCAATGCATTACCCGAGTGAGAAAAAGAATCTTTTAGTGAGCTAATATTAGTTAATGTAATTTAATATATCATATATATTATTATACATTAAATTATCGAATCAACACTTGATCCGACAATCCGGCTATATCGCATATAACCGACTAATATTTATCCGTACCGATTCATCGAATCAACACTTGATCCGATGACCCGGCTGATATCAAATATCGTGAGAATAGAATACGGTATCTAATATCGTATTATCCTCGGTCCCGCACATATCACATACGTGCTCCTACTCCGTTTTGCCTGAGCCAAAAAACCTCTGTGTAGGACTCTAAAGAATCGTCAATACGCCGGCAGTAGGTGATGATCATATCAAACACCCACAAGCTGCAAGCGGTCAGCTAAACGTAACAGCTACCCAGGTATTGAGCGCTCAGAAGATCAACAAGGAAGCATGTACATTCTCTTGTGAATCCAAACAGTAACACTCCCGTACAGTCCGGTCTCGTCGTCTGATATGTCGCATATCTCGCCTAGGGGTGGTAAACGTCAGACCCCAGTAGCTCGATAAGTCGTGTCGATTTGAGGTCTATAACAGTTCGAGAAACTACTGATAACACTTACCAGTAAATCTCAGCAACCTTGGCCAGGGATTTCTGGTTATAGCCAATCGAACACAGCACAACATCAACTCCCTATACCGGGAAAGACGAATCCCCTCCTATCGCTCATTGCCTCCATGTGATTCAGGACTGTACCCAAAAGCCACCTTTTTGCACGCCCTCTTGGACGTGGTATGATGGAAATCAAAGCACAGTGGGAATCACACAAGACTCTATGACGATCTCGGGTCGACAGACTACTCTGTACCAGTGTCACCGGAGAACTGCTATCTGACGTATGGTATAATACCATCTGGGAGTTCTCGGCGAGTCCGTCCAGTGTACCCAGTCTCCACTGAGCACCCGTACACCATCCTTGATGTCAAACACCGATGGATATGGGATCATCCATCGCCCATCATATGGGTCAAGATGCGTATACGCTAGTCTACTCTGGTGTATCGATGCCCTGTCTCGATACACCCTCGACTAGGAACAGTTATAGGATATACTCGTCGACTACCGTGGCCCCACTAGTATAATCTCATCATAGTCCCAGTAGTCGAGTACATATCCTAAGGGCTTTATCAACATGTAATATAGAGACAATCAGAGTACATGTTAAGATAAAGTACAACCAGATAGCATACTATCATGTCGAGCAAGAAAGTCCTCTCTATATATGTCCTAGCATCCACTACAATATATATCGTATGTACAGTAATGGCCTCTAGGGCATACATATAACTAACACCAGGAACATCCCAAATCCTGTTGTAAAACCGAGCTTGTCGAATAGTCTGTTTTAAGGGTACCCCTTGGCGCTTCAATAGCCTTTTTAGTCCATTCGTGTAATATCTAGGCAAACGGATGGGTTGGAGCCTGTCAAGTGTAGAATCAGCGCCGTGCCAGATTTCTTTCTCCACTCTTATTTCCATGGACCGGTAGAATAGGATTGCCTTTTCACCTTTTCGCCTGGGAGGGACGTAAAATGTCTACAGGTCTTGCACATTGTGAGCTTTAAGTGCGTCAAGGTCTTTGTAGTGCTCCCGCGGAACCATGGTAATTTGCAAACTCTGATCACCACCAGGGAATTCTTGTATTAACGGCCGACTGGAGAACACAGCATTAACCTCATCTTCCGAGTCGCTTCCGAAGATCAATATGGGGGCGGACGGTCCCGGGTTGTTGCGTCGAGACGGCCCAGCGTAAACTATCTCTTCTTCTTCTTCTTCTTCGGTATCACTCCCGAAAACAGGAATGGTGGCGGCGGCTTTGTTCTCCGGTTTACGACACCTCTCTGTGTTCTCGAAATCTGGAAAAAAGTATTTTGTATTTTCGTACTTGCGGACTTCGTTTACGGAGAACGGGTTCAGCTCTCCTGTTACGGTGTACTCGAGACCATCCTTGTAATACTTCATACACTGATGTTGCATAGAAGGGATGATGTTGTACTCGTGTAACCAGGGGCGACCGAGCAAAGCATTGTAGCAGGTCTTGGCGTCAATGACGTGAAACTTAATATCCGTGACGAGTAGTCCGAAGCGTAATGTTAGTATTACAGATCCGAGAGTTCATGATGACCGGGAGTCAAAACCGTAGATGGTAATTTTATTCCGAGCGAGGTGCTGAACGCTCATGCAGATTTCCTTCAACACCCGAGCATTAAAGAGATTGACAGAGGATCCATTATCAACCAGGATTTTGCCTATCTTGATATCATGGCAATATCCAGAGACATATAGGGGACGGTTGTGGTTGCACGTACCAAGGAGAAGGTCTTCATCACCAAACGTGACATCGGCTGTGTGCACTTCTTCCTGTTCATCCTTCATCCTTTCTTCGGCGAGGAAGGGTTGGAATTGCTCGGGCTCTTGTAGTGCCTTGATTAATGAATATCTCGCTTCTTTCGATAATAAGAGGGCGTCGAGAATGCTGAGCTGCGAGGGTAGCTTCCTCAGGTACGCTAGGATGTTGTAGTCCACCTTACTCTTCTTAGGCGGTTCCTTGGCAGTCAGCTCTTTCATGACTTGGTCATCTAAGGCGATATCCTCAGCGACCTTTTCCTTTCCCTTATCTTTTCTAGTTGCGGGTCCGAGATTCTTTTCCGGAAGCGTGCGATTGTGCAACTGAGTGTTTTCGCAGGCCTCTGGTTCTTCCTCTTTCCCTAAGATGGATTCTTTAAAGAGAGGGCCTAGAGCCATTTCCTCATCAGAGTCGCTCCCAAAGGTGAGAACTTGTGATCCTCCGGCGTTGATCGTGTAACAGTTACCGGTAGTTCTTATGTGCCCTTCGGTCGTACTTCTCTGCTCCCGACGAGTTCTGCGTTTCATCCGCTTAAAATGTTGCCGGTGAGCAACATATCCCTGCCACCATCTCTTAAAAGCGTCGCACTCCTTAGTGGGGTGTGAAATCTTCCGATGATATGATCAGTAATTAGGATGCATCTCCGCTCCATTGCGAGTGTTCTCTTCCGAGGGCGGTAGCTTCATTCTCATTGATATGGCTTTAGCAAACCTTTTCCTTATCTTGAATCTGTTTTTATCCGCATCGGATGTCTTTTGATTTAGCGGGAGTGCTTTGACTCTTTCTTCTAGTCGCCTGCGTTTGGCTCCTTCTGATGCGGCCATTTCACGCTCCCGATCGGCTTTACTTTTCAGACGAATCTCATCCAAAAAAGCGTCGATCATTTCGTCTGACGGCCGCACAAGTTCCGGTTCAGGATCTGCCCCCAGTTTCTCAGTACCAGGAGTTTTTTCATCGTCCGTAAACGAGTGGGAAGTCACATGACAACTCGCCACGTATCCCTCGGATTCATCCGACGAGCTCTCTCCATTATCTTCCTCCTGAAAGACGTGGTTGAGGAACTCTTAGAGTGTGATGGGAGTCCACGCCTTTTGATTGTACTCCTCCAGCACGTCAATCTGTTTCTGCAAGTCCGTGCGCTTGTCGCCAGGCTTCACGGGATTTTTGGATCTCTTCTTCTTCTTCTTTAAAGATTTCGTCGGCTGGGTGTGAGTACTTGGCCATCACCACCGATCTTTAGAGTTGGGCGCGGCTTAAGCATCCCTTCAATGATCTGGGGTTCCAGCGGGTTCTTCCACCTGATCGCCGGGCATGTCTGGAGCTCATTCAGCATTCTTTTGGTTTTTGCTGAAAGCACGATTTCCCATGGAGCTTCTTCAATGAAAGAACAAGTTGCCCCCGGTGTGTCCGTCTTCTTAGGAGTGTGCGGTTGTGGCGGGTTCACCTTCCACTTCTAGGACAGCGCAAACTTGCCCTGTAGGTATTGATATTCAATCCATCCTTTGAAGACAAAGCAATCCTCAATCGGATGGCTTACCGTTTGATGGTAAGGGCAGTAATTGGGGTTAATCACCTCACTGGGTTGTGGCGGTCGTCTTGGATTTGGCAAGTTGATAAGCCTGTTGCGTACCGCCAGCTCGAATAGCCTCTTCGTCTTATCCCGCGGGAATGAGTAGGGGCGCTTCATTTTCTCATTATAATACCGCCGTCTTTCTTCCAGTTGATACGCTAGCCTTGGAGCACTGGGCTGCTGCTGGGTGTTCGCGACGAAAGTTGCCTTCCTTTTACCCTTGTCGTTCCGGGGCTCCGGCTTCGGGGGAGGCGGTCTATGACCCATCTGGTCCAGCTTGTCGATCAAAGCTTGGAACGTGGTCGGTTTAAAGAACATCATGAACTGTGAAATAGTTGCATGAGGATCTAGAGTGCCTACGAACATGCCCACCGCTGGTGCTTCTTCGACGCACTGCTCACACTTCGACCACAGATTCCGCCATCGGATTGCATATTGAACCCAAGTTTCGCCCGGCTTCACCTTTACATTGATCAAAGCTGTTATCGAGGTACGTTCGCTGGCGCTCGCGAATTGCTGAGTGAATAGCAACTCCATCTCTGCGAAAGTTTTGACGGAGTCGTTTGGAAGCTCGGAGTACCACTCAAACGTCGTCTCCGATAAACTGCCGACGAATTGGTTAAGCAAGAGCTTATCATCGCCGTCGGTGTTGCCACAAAGAGCCCTGAACTAGGAGACATGTTGATGGGGATTGCCTGTCCCTTGTAGACATGGAATTTCGAGATCGTGTAGCCCGGCGGGTATTTTATCTGATCATACCAGATCGGATATGGTCACCCCGTTTTGACAACTTGGCCGGCTGCCTCAGTTGCCTGGTGAACTCGTATTTGTTGAGCAATATAGTCATCCAGGGCAGCTTTGGAAATTGTCTCATCCTTGGCTGTTGAAAGAGCCGGCGGTGGATTTGACGTTTCTCCTCTGTCATCTTCAAGGATAATCGGAGGATCTTCGGCTGGGGGATCCGGCTGGATCATCATCCCGACCATATCTTGAAATAGGAGAGTCATCTGCTTTATATTGGCCGCTTGCTCTGCAGCCTCCTTGTCATTCTTTTCAAGCATTCTACGAAGGAACTCAGTATCGGTTTCATATTCGCGACGCTGCTCCGATGACGCCTCCGGGCTTTCTTTTGGTCCGGTGAGCGCGGCCATTGCAGTTAGTATCTCCTGGAGCTTCTGCTGCTGCTCCTCCTAGGCTCTTGTAATGGATCGGGTGAGTGGTCGGTGGCCCGTTGAAGCGCGGCTATCCTCCTTCCCAGATGCCATGTAAATAGTATGGACCGTTATGCCCCCAGACTTAGGGCACTTGGGCTCAGTGCCTTTGACATTTGTCGCAGGCATGGGGATCTTCTCCGGCCTTCTCTTCGTATGGGCGGTCGAAGTTGAGGGGGCCGTCGCAGTGGGCACCCAGATAGCTTTTCGTGGCTTGGCAGGATGGCTTACTTCCTGTTGGACCTTCAGCTTTTTGTGCTGGCGGGAGAAATTTGGATCGATCACCGAGTCTCGGGCCTGCCGCCAGACTTTATAGATCTTGGAGGACCGCCATTGAGGGGATTGAGGCTGTTCTGGCTTTGCTTCCACACCCTTTTCCAGTGGAGGAGGAGACCTCTTCAGTACAGCGGTAAGAGAATTCCTACGCACCTTATTTAGCAGTTCAAAGTTGTTCCCGGTTGGAACAGCAGCATTAATTTCCGCCGTCGGGGCTGGAGGAGTTAGCCCGGAAAGGGATTTGCCTCCTGACTTCCTCACTCGGCGCCAGTGGCGACGTCGAGCATGTCGTGCTATGGGAATTGGCTCGGTGACGGGGACGGCCTTGTCTTGCCCCCTGTTCAGGTGAGGGGCTATCGCCGGTGTCAGCTTATTAAAGACTGATGTCTTTTGAGCAGCAGGAGCGGGAGTGGGAGTTGGGACGGTCAATCTTGTGAAGACCGACCCCTTGGTAGGAGAAACCGCCTTGACGACTTCAGGAGCAGGTTTGGCTACTCTCTTTTGAATAACCTTCTTTGGGACCGCAAGCTTCATCGTGGGCCCGCAGGAGTTTTGGCCTAGTCTGGAGAAGACCGAGGCATTGGTGTTGGGCGACCCGTTGAGAGGGGCCGCAGCAGCTGTAAGTCGATCGAAGACCGACTTCTTAGGAGCTTCTGGTACGGGCACTGGGGCAGTGAAGCTCATTGGCGGGAGCATGGTCCCGAAAAATAGTTCAGTAGTAGCCTGGGTGATTTGTTCTACCGGCATCGTGAACAGTGATGCCGCTTGAGGTCCATAGGCTACACCTCCAGGTGAGGCGGAGCGTCGGTTGCAGTTGCAGTTGGAGCAGTTCGAGCAGGTGAATGCCATTGCTGTTTTGCTTTCTGCGCCAAGAAAGAGACCAAATCTTAGTAACTTGAAACCCGAGGGCAACCATTAACAAACCGTGATTCGTTCGTGAATACGACGCACGAAGTGTGGAGTGGAAAGAGGAAAAGGTCCCACCGAGCGTGCCAGAATCTGTTCCCCTCCAAAAGACGGCGCAACGCAAGGACGTATTTCCTGAAATTCGGGGCAGATGCTAATTGGTGCTATCCGTCCACCTCTCCGAAGATGCCAAGTTAATTTATGGCACCATGTATCGAAGGTTTAAACGGATGCGTCCGATGTAGCAGACTTTGTCAGATTCCCCCTTGCTTGAGGAGTTTTTTTATTATGGGGACGCTCTTCCCTGCAGGCGCAAGCCCCTGCAGTTAATTACGATACCGCATTGTGGTAACAACTTTCTCCTTCTCCAGACGGTCACTTCGTGTCATGTGTGTTTGTTTTGTGTTTGGTTTCCCGTGGATTGTATACGGAGACTGAGTTATGTCGTCGCCCGTAGGGCGTGGACTAGTCCAAATCCGTATTATCTTAGATTTGAGTTTGGGGGTTTGGGTTTAAGGATACGTTAGCCTCATTTGAGACTAAGATCAACTTAAACGTTTGTTAAGGATACGTTAGTCTGGTTTTAGACTAAGATCAACTTAACGGGATCGTTTAGATAGAACAAGAGAGCAATTAAGGGAGCCCTATTGTTTAGTTTTGTGACATTGCGGTCAATAGGTAGTTTAAGGACATTGCGGTCCAATGTTAGTTTTAAGACATTGCGGTCAAGGTTAAGGACATCATAGTCCATGGGTTTAAGGACTCCACCGTCCGGAGTTAGTTTTAAGACATCACGGTCAAGGTTAAGGACATCATAGTCTGTTGTTAGTTTTAAGACATCCCGGTCAAGGTTAAGGACATTATAGTCCATGAGTTTAAGGACCCCACAGTCCATTGTTAGTTTTAAGACATCCCGGTCAAGGTTAAGGACATCATAGTCCATGAGTTTAAGGACCCACAATCCATTGTTAGTTTTAAGACATCCCGGTCAAGGTTAAGGACATCATAGCCCATGAGTTTAAGGACCCCACAGTCTATTATTAGTTTTAAGACATCCCGATCAAGGTTAAGGACATCATAGTCCATGAGTTTAAGGACCCCGCAGTCCATTGTTAGTTTTAAGATATCCCGGTCAAGGTTAAGGACATCATAATCCATGAGTTTAAGGACCCCACAGTCCGTATCAATGTGTGGTTGTCGGGACCCGTCACCTCTTTGAAGACGTTGAGGAATTACAATGACAAATATCAAAGGAGTAAAGAGATGTACCCTTGAACCAAGGTAGGTTAGATGATCTGTAGCCCAATTTCGAACCAAGACCAATTCATTAGGTTATGAGCACATTGGCTCAGTTGAGTCTGGATTGAGGACTTATGGCCAACTTGGGCTAAGTCCAATCATGTTTGGAATATTGGCCCTCTGTTGGTCTATTGAAGGAAAGGCTTTGCCTTTGAAAAATCAGCCAACTTGGGTAAGAGTAGTGTTAAACACTAAAGATCCAAAGTGTTAAACACTAAAGATAGATTTCTTAAACTAGTGTTACACACTAAGAGTACAATCAGTGTTAAACACTGGAAATATAGTTCTTGATGTAGTGTCAAACATCAGAAAGTAACAGCGTTAAACACTGCAAATAGGGTTTTCAAATTAGTGTTAAACACTAAGAAAATAAGTGTTAAACACTGGAAACAGGGTTTTCGAATTAGTGTTAAACACTAAGAAAATCAGTGTTAAACACTGGAAACAGGGTTTTCAAATTAGTGTTAAACACTAAAGAAAGAGGGGTCACGTGGGG
Organism: Agapanthus africanus; assembly: GCA_030015575.1. Taxonomy (NCBI): domain Eukaryota; kingdom Viridiplantae; phylum Streptophyta; class Magnoliopsida; order Asparagales; family Amaryllidaceae; genus Agapanthus; species Agapanthus africanus. The sequence continues at coordinate 152,726,469 of JASDDO010000028.1, read as the reverse complement.
GCACGTGAGAGCGCCCTGATTCCCTTTATTTTGTTCTGCCAAAAGTATTGAATACTTTCTATGATTGATTTTGGAGCATCACGTGCTGTTACGTGATGGGAATTTGGGTATTTGACTGTTAAAGATTTTGCCAAGGGGTCACGTGGTGGCACGTGAGAGCTCTCATAACTTCTATTTCTTTTGCTTTTTCTTTGTATGCTTCAGGGGTCACGTGGGGCACGTGAGGCTTTGCCTCAAAGTTCTTTTTCTGTGGATCTTTACAGGGGTCACGTGGTAGCACGTGACCCTGGTTCTTTGCATGTTTTAAAGATCTGTTCATCATTTAAGAATTAAATTCTTCATAGGGTTAAACCCTAGCAATAACTTTAGAGGAATTAAATTCATACTTTCTTTTGAAGAATGATATTCTTGGATAGGATTAAACCCTAATTTACATTCTGTAGGAATTAAATTCTTATGTGTGTGAAGAATTAATTTTTGGCATAGGGTGAAACCCTAATTTCTTTTTTAAGGGAATTAAATTCCTGTGAGTTTGAGAGAAATAAGTTCTTAATTAGGGTTAAACCCTAATTCTGTCCAATTTGAAGGAATTAAATTACTATAATTTTGGAGAATTGAATTCTCATATAAGGTTAAACCCTAATTTTTTTCTCAAAGGAATTAAATTCCTATAACTCTGTGAGAATTAAATTCTCAAAACTCAATTCCTCCTCTATATTTTAAATCTGCATAGCAGGATCTCAACCCAATGAGAATTAAATTCTCAATTTATAGGGAGATGTGCACTTTGCAGATCTTCAACCAGAGAAAGAACTAAGTTCTTTTCTTTTTATATATAAGAGTTAAACTCTTGGATTGAGAATTAAATTCTTCTTTTGAAGCCTTTACCCCCTTTCTTTTCTTACCTAGGGTTTTTCTTCGTAGAGAATCGAATTTCTCTTTCTTTTCTCTCTGAATTTTTCAAGATTCCAAGGCTCTATCTCTCTCAGTATCTCTATATAAAAAACTCTCTCCTTTGGCTCTTATTTATAGGAGAAGGAAAAGAATCAATCTGTTTTAGTAAATCTTTCATTGAAAGATTTAATTTGTTTATTGAGAGATTTGATTTATTCTCATCATTGATCTGGGCCTTTAGATTATTAGGTGAATTTTATTCACCGTTGGATTTTAAATCCAAAGATATTTCTTTGTTATTTCGGTGAGATTTAGGGGGCATCTTTCCTTGTCTAAGATTTTCCCATAAATTGGTGATATTTAATCATCCTCGGATTCTTAATCCATCGGTTTCACATAATTCTTCTCTATTTTGGAAAGATTCAAACGATCTTATTCAGAATTTAATTCTGTTGAACAACAGGGCTTTTAAAGCTAGTCACGTGTGGCCACGCGACCTTTGGTCACGTGTGAGCACGTGACCTCCGGTCACGTGTAAGCACGTGATCCCCTGAACTTTTTTCTCCTCTTCTTTGCTCTGTTCTTTGCTGCTACTTAACCATCACGTGCCATCACGTGACTACTGGTCACGTGTGAGCACGTAATTCCTCTCCTGAAGCTTTTTCCTGAGTTTTAAAAAGGGAACAAGGACTATCTCCGCCGACAGAAGAAGCTGAAGGCTCAAAAGGAAGAGAACCGTCTTGCTAAGCCATAAAAGACGACAGCTACCTGGGTGCCCACTGCAACAACCCCCTCAACGTCGATCGCTCATAAGGGGAGAAGGCCGGAGAAAATCCCCATGCCTGCGACAAATGTCAAAGGCACTGAGCCCAAACGCCCTAAGTCTGGGGGCATGGTGGTACATACCGTCTATATGGCATCCGGAAAATAGAATAGCCGTATCTCTACAGGTCATCGACCGCTTACGCGATCAGTAACTAAAGCCCAAGAGCAGCAGCAGAAGCTTTAAGAGATGATGACTGCGATAGCCGCACTCACTGAGCCAAAAGAAAGCCCAGAAGAATCCTCAGAGCAACGCCATAAACAGGAAACAGATGCTGAATTCCTTCGGAGAATACTCGAAAAAAAGGACAAGGTGGCTGCGGAACAAGCGGCCAATAAAAAGCAAATGGCTCTTCTGTTCCAAGACATGGTGGGTATGATGATTCAGCCGGATCCCCCAGCCGAAGATCCTCCAGTAATAATTGAAGACGACAAAGGGGAGACGTCGAACCCTCCTCCAGCTCTTTCAGCAGCTAAAGAGGAAACTATCTCCAAGGCCACCCTGGACGACTATATTGCTCAGCAAATAAGAGTTCACCAGGCAAATGAAGCAACCGGCCAAGTTGTCAAAACCGGGCGACCGTATCCAGGCTGGTATGACCAGATAAAATACCCGCCGGGATACACAATCCCCAAATTCCATGTGTATAAGGGGATAGGAAATCCCCATTAACATGTTGCCCAGTTCAGGGTTCTTTGTGGTAACACCGGCGGCGATGATAAGCTCTTGCTTCGCCAATTCGTCGGCAGTTTATCGGAGACGACATTTGAGTGGTACTCTGAACTTCCAAATGACTCCGTCAAAAATTTCGCTGAAATGGAGTTGTTGTTTACCCAACGTTTCGCAAGCACCAGCGAACGTACCCCAATCACGGCGTTGATCAATGCCAGGGTGAAGCCGGGCGAGACGTGGGTTCAGTACGCGATCCGATGGCAAAACCTATGGTCGAAGTGCGAACAGCGCATCGAAGAATCACCAGCGGTGGGCATGTTTATGGGCACCCTAGACCTTCATGCAACTATTTCACAGTTCATGATGTTCTTCAAACCGATCACCTTCCAGGCTTTAATCGACAAGCTAGCCCAGATGGATCAGATGGGTCACAGACCGTCTCCTCCAAAACCGGAACCGCGGAACGAAAAGGGTAAAGGGAAGGCGACTTTCGTTACGAACACCCAACAGCAGCCCAGTGCTCCAAGACTAGAGGATCAATTAGAGGAGAGACGGCTCTATTAGTATGAGAAAATAAAGCGCCCTTACTCATTCCTACGGGATAAAACGAAGAGGCTGTTCAAGCTGGCGATGCGCAACAAGCTTATCAACTTGCCAAATCCAAGGCGACCACCGCAACCCAGCGAAGTGAATAATCCCAATTACTGCCCTTACCACCAAACGGTAAGCCATCCGATCGAGGATTGCTTCATCTTTAAGGGATGGATCGAGGATCAGTACCTACAAGGCAAGTTTGCGCTGTTTGAGAAGTGGAAAGTAAACCCACCACAACCGCACACTCCTAAGAAGACGGACACACCGGGGGCAATGTGCTCTTTTGTTGAGGAAGCTCCATGGGAGGTGGCTCTTTCAGCCAAAACCAAAAGGATGCTGAATCATCTCCAGACATGCCCAGCGATCAGGTGGAAGAACCCGCTGGAACCCCAGATCATCGAAGGGATGCTGAAGCCACGCCCAACTCCAAAGATTGGTGGTGATAGCCAAAGCGTTCATGCTCAGCCGTCGAAATCTTCGAAAAAGAAGAAGAAATCCAAAAAGCCCGTGAACCCTGGCGACAAGCGCACGGACCTACAGAAACAGATTGACACGCTTGAAGAATATGACCAGAAGGCACGGACTCCAATCACGCACCAAGAGTTCCTCAGCCACGTTCTTGAAGATGGAGATGATGGAGAAGAATCATCGGACAAATCTGAGGATTACGTAGCAAGTTACCATGTGATCTCTCATTCATCGCTAGATAATGAAGAAGCTCCCTGCACAAAGAGACGGGGGGCAGGTCTCGAACCGGAACTTCTATGGCCGTCAGACGAAATGATCGACGCCTTCCTGAATGTGATTCATCTGAAAAGTAAAGCTGATCGGGAGCATGAGACAGCCATATTTGAAAGATCCAAACGCCGGCGACTGGACGAAAGAGTCGAGACACTCGCACAAAATCAAGGAACATCCGTCGCGGATAAAAACAAGTTCAAGACAAGAAAAAGGTTTGCTAAATCCATATCAATGGAAATGAAGCTACCACCCTCTGAAGGAAACATTCCTGGTGAAACAGAAATACATCCTAGCTACTGCTTATATCATCGAAAGATTTCGCACCCTACCGAAGAGTGCGATGCTTTTAAAAGATGGTGGCAAGGATATGTCGCTCGCCGGCAACATTTTAAGCGGATGAAACACAAAACTCGTCGGGAGCAAAGAAATGTGGCTGAGGAGCATAAAAGAAATACTGGCAACTGTCGCATGGTCAACGCCGGGGGATCGTAAATTCTCACATTCGGGAGCGACTCTGACTAGGAAATCGCTCTTGGCCCTCTCTTTAGAGAGTCCACCTCGGGGAAAGAAGGAGAACCGAAGGCCTGCGAAAACATTCAGCTGCGCAATCGCACGCTTCCAGAAAAGAATCTTGGACCCGCGAACAAAAAAGATTAGTGAAAAGAAAAGGTCTCTGAGGATATCGCCCTAGATGACCAAGTCATTAAAGAGCTGACTGCCAAGGACCCGCCAAAGAATAACAAGGTGGACTACAACGTTCTGACACACTTGAGAAAGCTACCCTCGCAGCTCAGCATTCTCGACGCCCTTTTACTATCAACAGGAGCAAGAGATTCATTGATCAAGGCACTACAAGAGCCAGAGCAATTCCAAGCTTTCCTTACCGAAGAAAAGATGAAGGACGAGCTGGAAGAAGTGAACACAGCCAATATCACCTTCGGCGATGAAGATCTCCTCCTCAGGACGTGTGAACACAACCGTCCCCTCTATGTCTCAGGATACTGCCACGATATAAAGATAGGCAAAATCCTGGTCGACAATAGGTCTTCCGTCAATCTTCTCAACATGTGAGTATTGAAGGAAATCTACATGAGCGTCCAGCACCTCACTCATGATAAGATTACCATCTCCGGTTTCGACTCCCAGTCATCGCGGACTCTCGGGTCTGTGATATTGACATTACGATTTAGGCTACTCGTCACGGATATTAAATTTCATGTCATTGACGCCAAGACATGCTACAATGCTTTGCTCGGCCGGCCCTGGTTACACGAGTACAACATCATCCCTTCTACACTGCATCACTGTATGAAATATTTCAAGGATGGCCTTGAGTATACCGTGACAGGAGAGTTGAACCCATTCTCCGTGAACGAAGTCCGCAAGTATGAAGATGCAAAATACTTCTTGCTAGATTTCGAGGACACGGAAAGATGTCACAAACCGGAGAACAAAGCTATCACCACCATTCCTATCTTCGGGAGTGATATTGAGGAAGAGGAAGAGATAGTTTATTCAGGTCTACCCCAGTACACCAAACCGGGACCGTCCGCTCCCATGATGATCTTTTGCAGTGACTCGGAAGATGAGGTCCATACTATATTCTCTGCTCAGCCTTCGGTACAAACATTCGCTGATGAAGAGCAAAGTTTGCAAATTGCCATAGTTCCGCCCAAACATCATAAAGAACTAGACGTCCTTGATACCTACAACATGGAAGAGCTGCAGACGTTCTATGTCCCTCCTCGGCGAAAAGGCGATCCTACTCTACCGATCTGGGGAAACTAAAGTGGAGAAAAAAATCTGGCACGGCGCGAATTCTACACTCGACCGGCTGTAGCCCATCCGCTTTCCCAGATATTACACAAATGAACTAAAAAGGCTCTTGAAGCGCCAAGGGGTACCTTTCAAACAGACCATTCAACAAGCTCGGTTCTACAACAGGATTTGGGATGCCCCTGGAACTCAGCGCAAGCTGCCCAACGGGAGAACGGAAATGCTTGGGCTTGGATATGTGAAATCCGGGAAACGGGAACGAGTCCATGGTAGCTACGTCACATATAACTTCGATGTAGAAGAGGACGCCCTGGCAGAAAACGCTGACCCCGAACCAAAACGAGATCCTGCAATCAAAATGCCGAGTCCGTCATTTGAAAAACGAATGGACAAGCTTATCAGGGAAGCAGGTCAAAAGGTTCGAGACGACCATAATCGTGAAATGGCCATCTATGAGAAAGCCAGGACGCAACGCCTTCTTCAACAGGCTGCGAAAGATGAAAATGCTCCTCCCTTTCAACCTGTTGTGCAAAAGGCCCGACGCAGAGGCAGAAACAAGCCAAAGAGTGGAAAAGGCGTTCGACAGCAACAAAGCGGGACCAAGAAGCCACGCGATCGGGAATCGAGTAATCCGGATTCGTCCCTTATGAAGAAGATGAGTCGGGTATACTCTTTTCCTCAGAATAAAACACGGAAGATACTTGAGCTGGCTATAAAACATCAGATGATTACACTTCCGGAGTCCAAACACCCCGAGCAAGCAGGTGAAGTCTCTCACCCGGACTATTGCTCCTATCATAGGGCAATAGGACATCCTATTGAAGACTGATTCACCTTCAAGAACTGGGTCGAAAATCAATATCAGCAAGGCAGGTTTGCTCTATCCAGCAGCTGGAGGATAAATTCGCCACAGAAGCACGAACCAAAAGCCGTGCATACAGTGAGAGTAGAACCAGAACAACATCGGTTGTGGAAGCGAGCTCGTACTTGTCATATGATAATACTATCAAAAGAAGAACCTGAGGATAGGGGTGATCTCCTCTAGTGCTTCGAAAACATTGATGACAAGGTGATTTCAGAGTTTCCACTGGCGCCAAAAGAGCTGGAAGATGGAATACATACCACTGTGGATAACCTCAAGAAAATTGATTTGGGGACGGCAAATGACCCGCGGCCGACTGTTTCTCCCAATCAGAGCAAAGTTCTGTTGAAATTCAAAATTCAAAATCTTGAAGCAACGCTTCAAATCTCGGGCGCAATGCGCCACATGTCAAGCGCTGATATGTCACCACAACGCCCAAGAAGGCGCGCCCAATCAGAGCAAAACTCTATTTTAATGAAGCAACGCTTCAGCTGTGCAAGCACTGCGCTGTGCGACACGTGTCAGCGCAGATGCGCTAGCGCAGTTGCGCTGCGCATTGCGCTGCGCGACACGTGTCAGCGCAGATGCGCTAGCGCAGATGCACTGCGCTGCGCGACACGTGTCAGCGCAGATGCGCTAGCGCAGTTGCGCTGCGATGTGCGCTGCGCGGCACGTGTCACGCGCTAGGGCATCTGCGCCAAACAGAATTAAATTTCTAAGAAATCTTTTCTGTTCTTGTTAAAACAAGAAGATTTTCTTCTGCAAAGCAGAAGCCCTTGGATCAAAGATCCAACTGTGGGGAAAATTCTCCAAATCACTCAGAGAAGGATCTCTTTAACAAATTTAATTAATGTATGGACACTACAAAAAGGACCCTAGGCCTCAATTCAAAAGCATCAACATTTCTTGAAAAAAGTCAGGAGCTTCAAACAGAGAGAACTCTGAGAAAATTCCAAGAAAAAGGTAAAGAACTTTCATGAAATAGAAGAAATTTCTTCTAATGGATCATTGATCTAAAAATAAGATCAATGATCTTTACATAATAAACAGTGCTTTGCACTTCTTATGAACCTCTGGTTCTTTAAAACAAGAAAACAATAAAATAAAATAAAAATAGTGCTTTGCACTTCTTTTCTTGAATCTAAAAGATTCTTAGTGCTCTGCACTTACAAACTGTGCTGTTGCGCTCTTAAGAGAGCGCCACGTGTCAGCCATAAAACCACTTGCGCTACGCGCTCTTGAAATAGAGTTTTGCTCTCTGGAATTGGCGCAACTCACCAGAGCGCGCCACGTGTCGGTAGCGCAACAGCGCAGCGCACTGCGCTATTGCGCTTGCGCTCACCAGAGCGCGCCACGTGTCAGTAGCGCAACAGTGCAGCGCACTGCGCTATTGCGCCTGCGCTATTGCGCTTGCGCTCACCAGAGCGCGACACGTGTCAGCCATAGAACCACTTACGCTACGCGCTCTTGAAATAGAGCTTTGCTCTCTGGAATTGGCGCAACTCACCAGAGCGCGCCACGTGTCAGCAGCGCAACAGCGCAGCGCACTAGCGCAGCGCACTGCGCTAGTGCGCTCGCGCTCACCCGAGCGTGACACATGTCACCACCATACGAGTGTGCGCTCGATACTTAGCGCAAAGCGCCTGACAAGCCACGTGGAGCACTGTCAGAGTATCTAATGCTCTGCATTGTTAAAGAAAAGGGACAGAGCCCAATTAAAAGGCCTAACGGGCCTAATAAAAAATACTATGCATTTTAAAAGGGGGCAAAGCCCAAACAAAAAAATAGATGCTCTGCATCATTTATAAAAGGGCAAAGCCCAACCAAAACAAGAATAATGCAGTGCATTACTATAAAAGGGGTGAAGCCCTAGCACAGGCCAAAGACAAAAAAAAATGTTGAAACTGGACTTAGTCCAATTTTGGCCATAAGTCCTTAAATTAAATTGACTGAGCAAGATTGCTCTTTTAAATCAATTCACTTCGGTTCGAGGGTACATCTCCGAACTCCTCTGACATCTGTCATTGTAATCATTCAACGTCGTCAGAGAGGTGACGAGTCCCGACGACCATACATTAATATTGGACCGAAACGTCCTTAAACTAATGTCGGACCACCACGTCCCTAAACTGGAACATGGACCACCACGTCCCTAAACTGGAACAACAGAGCCAATTGCTCTTTTGTCAGATCTAAACGATCCCGTTAAGTTGATCTTAGTCTCAAACTGGACTAACGTATCCTTAACAAACGTTTGAGTCGATCTTAGCCTAAAAAATGGCTAACGTATCCTCCAAACAGACTTTAGTCCCAAATTGGACTATGAATCTCCCAAACTAGAACAATAGAGCCCAAACGCTCTTTTGTCGGATCTAAACGATCACGTTAAGTTGATCTTAGTCTCAAACAGGACTATCGTATCCTTAACGAACGTTTAAGTTGATCTTAGCCGCAACGCGACTAATGCATCCTTAAACTAAAAACACCAAACCCAAATCTAAGTAAATACGGATTTGGACTAATCCACGTCCTACGGGCGACGGTATTACTCAGTCTCCGTATACAATCTATGGGCAACCACAAACAAAACAAACATACACGACACGAAGTGAAATTCTGGAGAAGGAGAAAGTTGTTACCGCGATGCGGTAGCGTAATTAACTGCAAGGGCTTGCGCCTGCAGGGAAGAGCGTCCCTACAATCAAAAACCCCTCAAGCGAGGGGGAATCTGACGAAGTCTGCTACATCGGCCGCATCCGTCTAAACCTCCGATACACGGTGCCATAAATCAACTTGGCATCTTCGGAGAGGTAGACGGATAAAACCAAATAGTATCTGCCCCGAATCTCAGTGCCAGGACATCGCAGTCCTGTTCGCCGTCTTTCGGAGGGGAACAGATTCTGGCACGCCCGGTGGGACCTTTTCCTCTTTCCACTCCACACTTCATGTGTCGTCCTCGCGAACCAATCGCGGTTTGTTAAATGGTTGTCTTCGGATTTCAAGTTACTAAGATTTGGTCTTTTGCCTGGCGCAGAACTCAAGATTCAACGGCCTTTAACTGCACCAACTGCTCGAAATGCTACTGCAACAGACGCTCCACCTCACCGGGAGGTGTAGCATATGGGCCCCAAGCGGCTTCCTTCCTCGCTCTGCCGGTAGACCAGATGACCCAAGCCACCACTGGCCTGTTCTTCGGGACCATGATCCCACCTACAAGCTTTCCTACGCCAATACCTGCACCGGAAGTGAACAAAAAGTCGGTCTTCGACCGGCTCACTGCTACGACGGCCCCTGTCAATGGGACGCCCGCTACCAAACCGACAGCCTCTATTTTGACCAGGCTAAATCAGAACTCAAAACTGGCTGTCCCAAGGAAAGCAATAGCTGTTGCTCTAGAAGTCGTCAAGGCGGCTTCCCCTGTCAAAGAGTCAGTCTTTTCAAGGCTGACGATTCCTGCTCCTCCTCCTACTCGAGGATCTGTCTTCGACAGGTTGGATATCACCCCTCAAAAGACAACCTCGGTCTTTAAGAGGTTAACATCGGCAGCGCCTCATTCAGACAGGGGGCTAAAAGAAGCTATCTCAGTCTCCGAGCCAGTCCCAGCGGCTCGTCGTGCTCGACGTCGCCATTGGCAACGAGTGAGGAAGGCAGGGGGCAACTCCCCCTCAGGGATAACTCCACCGGCTCCAGTGGTGGAAATCAACGCTGCTGTTCCAACTGGGAACAGCTTTGAACTGCTGAGGAGGGTACGGAAGAACTCTCCAACCGCTACACTGAAGAGATCTCCTCCACCTGCGGAGAGAGTTCCAGAAACGAAGCAAGAACAGCCACATCAACGGCTGTCCTCAAGAATTTATAAAGTTTGGAGGAGAGTTCAAGACTCCGTGATCGACCTGGATCTCTCCCGTCAACGAAAGAAGACGAAGGTGCAAAAAGGAAAAGACCGTCCTATTGAACAGCAAGGGACAACGATCGCTAGGGTGCCCACTACAACGGCCCCTTCAACTTCAACGGCCCACAAGAGAAGAAGGCCAGAGAAAACTCCCGCGTCAACGGCAAAAGTTAAAAATGGCGAACCTAAACGCCTCAAGTCAGGGGGCATAACAGTTCATACGGTTTACATGGCATCAGGAAAAGAAGATAGCCGCATATCTACAGGTCATCGACCGCTTACCCGATCAGTGACCAAGGCGTAGGAGCAACAGCAAAAGCTCCAAGAAATGATGAACGCTATGGCCGCGCTTACAGGGCCAAAAGAAAACCCTGAAACATCCTCAGATGAGCGCCAGGAGGAAGAAACCGACGCCGAATTCTTTCGTCGGATATTGGAGAAGAAGGACAAAGAGGCTGCTGAACAAGCAGCCAACATACAGCGTATGGGCCTCCTCTTCCAGGACATGATAGGGATGATGATACAACAAGATCCCCCGGCCGAAGAGCCCCCGATCGTCCTTGGAGACGATAGGGGAGAGACATCAAATACTCCACCAGCTCTGTCGACGGCTAAAGAGGATACCATCTCAAAAGCTGATTTGGATGAATACATCGCCCAGCAAATACGGGTTCATCATGCGACCGAAGCGGCTGGTCAGGTCGTAAAAATGGGGCGGCCATATCCAAGTTGGTACGATCAAATCAAGTACCCGCCAGGTTATACGATTCCCAAGTTCCATGTCTAGAAGGGGACGGACAATCCTCACCAGCATGTTGCCCAGTTCAGGGCACTCTGCGGCAATACCGGTGGTGATGACAAGCTTTTACTTCGCCAGTTTGTTGGAAGTTTATCGGACACGGCGTTTGAGTGGTACTCTGAACTCCCGAACGACTCTATCAAAACCTTCGCGGAGATGGAGCTACTGTTTACTCAGCGTTTTGCAAGTGCCAGTGAGCGTACCCCGATGACGGCACTGATTAACGCCTGGGTAAAACCTGGCGAGACATGGGTTCAGTACGCTATACGATGGCGGAATTTATGGTCGAAGTGCGAGCAACACATTGAAGAAGCTCCCGCAGTGGGTATGTTTGTGGGAACCCTCGATCCACAAGCAACCATCTCGCAGTTTATGATGTTCTTCAAGCCGACTACCTTCCAAGCCTTGATTGACAAATTAGCACAGATGGATCAGATGGGCCATAAACCTCCTCTTCCAAAGCTGGACTCCCGAAGTGATAAAGGGAAGGGAAAAGCGATTGTCGTCGCTAATGCTCAACAACAACCGAGAGACTCGAAGCCGGTTGCTCGTCAAAATAATATGCGCCCGTACGTACCCCTTGAGGATAGGATGGGACGTCCTTATTCCTTTCCCCGCGATAAAACGAGGAGATTATTCGAGCTGGCGTTGCGCAACAGACTCATAAATCTGCCGGATCCAAAACGTCCGTTGCAACCAAGTGACGTCAACGAGCCCAACTACTGTCCTTATCATCGAGTACTGGGCCATCCGATCGAAGATTGCTACGTTTTCAAAAATTGGCTTGAAAACCAGTACCGACAGGGCAAGTTCGCGTTATCTGACAAATGGAAGGTGAATCCCCCGCAACCCCACACCTCTAAGGGGACGAATACAGCGGGAGCAACATGCTCCGTAATTGAAGAAGCTCCTTGGGAGGTCGTATTATCAGCCAAGACAAAGAGAATGCTGAACGATCTTCAAACATGTCCAGCGATCAAGTGGAAGAACCTCTTGGAACCGCAGGTCATTGAGGGGACGTTGAAGCCACGTCCAACTCCAAAGACCGATGGTGGTGGTTCAGGCATTCACTGCCAGCCGTCAAAATCCTTGAAGAAGAAGAAAAAGAAGTCAAAGAAGCCCGTGAAGCCTGGCGACAAGCGCACGGACTTACAAAAGCAAATCGACGCGCTGGATGAATACAACCAAAAGGCACGAACTCCCATTACGCTCCAAGAGTTCCTTAATCACGTCTTTCAAGAAGAAGATGAGGGAGAAAGTTCATCAGATGAATCCGAGGAATATGCGGCGAGCTGTCATATGATCTCCCATGCGATAGCGAACGATGAGGAGACTCCTGGCACTAAAACGCTGGGGGCAGATACCGAATTAAAAATTCCGGAGCTATCGGTTGAAATGATTGACACGTTCCTTGACGAAGCTCGACTGAAAAGGAAAGCTGATCGAGAATGCGAGATGGCTATATTTGAAAGGGCCAAGCGCCAGCGACTTGATGAAAGAGGTGAGACGATCCCGCTAGAGCAAAACACCTTCGCTACCGACAAAAACCAATTCAAGATAAAGAAGAGGTTTGCTAAGGCCATATCAATGGGCATGAAGCTACCATCCTCTAAAGGAAAAATTACTGGTGAAATAGAAATGCACCCCTCCTATTGCTTATATCATCAGAAGGTCTCGCACCCCACTCAAGAGTGCAAAGCTTTCGATAAATGGTGGCAAGAATACGTCGCTCATCGACAACGCTTTAAGCGGGAAAAGCGCAAAACTCGTCGGGAGCAAAGAAATACGACCGAAGGGCTTGAAAGAACTACCGGCGATTGTCGCGTGGTTAACACCGGCGGGTCACAAGTGCCTACATTCGGGAGTGATTCTGATGAAGAGCTAGAACTTGCCCCTCTCTTTAAAGAGTCCGCTTCGAGAAAAGAAGAAGAGCTGAAGGTCTGCGAAAATATCCGGCTGCGGAATCGGACGCTGCCTGAAAAGAACCTCGGACCCTTGAACAGAAAAGATAAAGGGAAAGAAAAGGCCTCTGAAGATATCGTCTTAGATAGCCAAGTGGTGGAAGAGCTAAGCGCCAACAACCCGCCGAAGAAGAATAAAGTGGATTACAACGTCTTAGCACATCTGAGAAAGCTGCCCTCGCAGCTCAGCATTCTCGATGCCCTTTTACTGTCAAAGGAGGCGAGAGATTCGTTAATTAAGGCACTCCAAGAGCCGGAACAATTCCAAGCATGCCTGGCCGAGGAAAAGATGAAGGATGAATTGGAGGAAGTGCACACGGCCGATGTTACTTTCGGCGATGAAGACCTTCTACTTGCGACGTGCGAACACAATCGCCCCCTTTATGTCTCAGGATACTGCCACGATATTAAGATAGGCAAAATCCTAATCGACAATGGATCCTTCGTTAATCTCCTCAATGTGCGGGTGTTAAAAGAAATCTGCATGAGCGTCCAGCACCTTGCTCGCGACAAGATCACCATCTCCGGGTTCGATTCCCAGTCATCAAGAACTCTTGGGTCTGTGATACTGACGCTACGCTTCGGACTACTCGTCACGGATGTTAAGTTCCACGTCATAGACGCTAAGACATGCTACAACGCTTTGCTCGGCCGACCATGGTTACACGAGTACAACATCATCCCTTCTACACAACATCAGTGTATGAAGTATTTTAAGGATGGTTTCGAGTATACCGTGATGGGAGAACTGAACCCGTTCTCTGTCAACGAAGTCCGCAAATACGAAGATGCCAAATACTTCTTACCAGATTTCGAAGACACAGAAAGGTGTCATAAGCCGGAGAATAAAGCTAATGCCACCATCCCTGTCTTCGGCAGTGATACCGAGGAGGAAGAGGAGATAGTGTATTCGGGTCTGCCCCAACACAACACGCCGGGACCTTCGGCTCCTACATTGATCTTTGGCAGCGACTCGGAAGATGAGATCCGTGTTGTATTCTCTGCTCGACCTTCCATACGAACGTCCGCTGACGAAGAACAAAGTCTACAAGTCGCCATGGTGCCGCTTAAACACCATAAAGAACTGGATGCACTTAATATCTACAGTGTAGAAGAGTTACAAACATTCTACATCCCTCCCAGGCGAGAGAGCGAGAAAGCAATTCTGTTCTACCGTTCTGATGAAACCAAGGTGGAAAAAGAAATTTGGCATGGTGCGGATTCTACGCTCGACAGGCTTCAGCCCATCCGTCTCCCCAGATATTATACAGCGGGTTTGAAAAAGCTGCTGAAACGCCAGGGGATATCCTTCAAGCAAACCGTTTGAAAAGCCAAGTTCTATGACAAAGTCTGGAACGTCCCCGGGACTCAACACAAACTGCCTAACGGGAGAATGGAAGCAAGAGGGCTTGGATACATCCGGTCAAAGAAACAAGAGCTACTAAACAGCTGTTACGTCATGTATGACTTCGATGAAGAAGCGGATGCTCAATGGGAGGACGCTAATCCTAAGCCAGTGAAAGTTCCAGATGCAAAAGAGTCCAGTCCGTCGTTCGAAGAACAAATGGACAAGCTTATAAGGAAAGCTGGTCAAAAAGTACGGGATGATCACAACCGTGAGACGGCCATCTACGAGAAAGCCAAGACGCAATGCCTTCTCCAACAGGCCGTGAAGGATGAAAATGCCGCTCCTTGTCAACATGTTATAAAAAAGGCTCGGCGCAAAAGCAGAAATAAGTCGAAAGGCCAAAAAGACGCTCAACAAAAACAAAGCAGGGCTAAGAAGCCATGCAAACGGGAGTCGAGCGTTATTGATCTATCCCTCATGAAGAAAATGGGTCGAGCGTACTCGTTTCCTCGGGACAAGACGAAGAAGATACTTGATCTTGCTCTAAAATATCAAATGCTTACATTGCCGGAGTCTAAACATCCCGGAAAAGCAGGCGAAGTCTCTGACCCAAATTATTGCTCTTACCATCGAGTAATAGGGCATCCTCTTGAAGATTGCTTCACTTTCAAGAACTGGGTTGAAGATCAGTATCAGCTTGGCAAATTCACTCTGTCTGACAGTTGGAGGGTAGCGCCGCCACAGAAGCACGAGCCCAAGGCCACGAAAGAAGAACCGGTTCCACATGGGGATTGGAAGCGAATTCGCACCTGTCACATGATTACAATATTAAAAGAAGAGCCCGAGGACATAGATGAGCTCCCTTCGTGCTTCGAAAACAGCAGCGACGAGATAATCTCAGAATTCCCACCAGCGCCAAAAGAGCTGGAAGATGGAATCCATACCACTGCAGATAACCTCAAGAAGATTGAGTTGGGGACGACAAACGATCCACGACCGACATTCATCAGCGAGTTACTATCTGTTGGGTTCCTAGGCACTCTTGTGAAGGTTCATAAGGCATCAAACATGCCCGGATAAAATTTTAGACGTGCCGAACAACCCAAAGACAGGATCTTTGCTAGATAATCAGGGTTAAGCATACAAGATTACATCTTTTAAGCTAAGTGTGAGGGATTACAACCTTTGTAGTCCGCTCCTTCGCTTCATAAGCTCCCAGTAGAAGTCCCTTCGCCACGATCCACGATCTCCCGGACTCAAGAGAGGCTCCACGACTCGAACGATCCATGCTTGCTTGAAGTGTTCCAAATCTCCGATGATCTACGTCGAAGTTTCAATAACTCAAGCTTTCTCACTCTAAAGAGATGAACACACTAATCTCATGGGCTAGATGAGATGAGGATGAGAGAGTAGTATTTATGCTTTCTTTTTATATCATTTTCTCATAATTTTTCATCACAAAATGAATATCTAGTGAGCTCAAAATCAAGAGAGAAGAAGATGATAATTGAAAATGATAATGATAATTATCCTTTTGTGATGAATAGAAAATAAAGCTATATGATTGATATATCAACCATGGTCAAGGATGAGTGGCTAATAATGTGTAGAGAAACAACTAGAGTTAGGGTTTGGTTTGGTTAGCAATGTGTCATCAAAAAATATCTTAACCATGACAAAAGATAAAGCTTCTAGAAGGTGCATGAAGCAACTAACCCTAATCAAACCCTAACCTCATTTAATCATCCTTAAACATGTTTAACAATAAATCATATCATGTCACAATAATATATATCACATATATATTATATATTTGCAACAAAAGAAAATAATACAATTAACATATATCGCATATATATCAATGTATCATCCAGTGAGAAAATGAAATAATAAAGTGAGCCAATACTAGATAATGTAATAATATATCATATATATTATTATACATTAAATCATCGAATCAACACTTGATCCGACGATCCGGCTATATCGAATATTACCGACTAATATATCATGTACCGATTCATCGAACCAACACTTGATCCGATGACCCGGTTCATATCTAAATATCGCGAGAATATAATACGGTATCTCATATCGCATTATCCTCGGTCCTGCGCATATCACATATATGCCTCTACTCCATTTCGCCTGAGCCAAGAAACCTCTGTGTAGGACTCTAAAGAATCGTCAGTACGCCGGTAGCAGGTGATGATCATATCAAACACCCACAAGCTGCAAGCGGTCAGCTAAACGTAACAGCCACCCAGGTATTGAGCGATCAGAAGATCAACAAGCTAGCCTGTGCGTTCTCCTGTGAATCCAATCAGTAACACTCCCGTACAGTCCGGTCTGTTTGTCTGATATGTCGCATATCAAGTCTAGGGGTGGTATACGTCAGACCCCAGTAACCGATAAGTTGTGTCGATGTATGGCTCATAACGGGTCGAGAAACTACTAGTAACACTTACCAGTAAATCTCTATATCAGCCCTGGCCAGGGACTTCCAGTTATAGCCAATCGAACACAGCACAACATCAACTCCCTATACCGGGAGAGACGAATCCCCTCGTATCGCTCATTGCCTCCATGTGATTCGGGACTGTACCCAAAAGCCACCGTTTTGCATGCCCTCTTGGACGTGGTAAGGTGGAAATCAAAGCACAGTGGGAATCACACAAGACTCTATGACGATCTCGGGTCTACAGACTACCCTGTACCAGTGTCACCGGAGAACTGCCATCTGACGTGTGGTATATCACCATCTGGGAGTTCTCGGCGAGTCCGTCCAGTGTATCCAGTCTCCACTGAGCACCCGTACACCATCTCTGATGTCAAACACCGATAGATGTGGGATCATCCATCGCCCATCATATGGGTCAAGATGCGTATACGCTAGTCTACTCTGGTGTATCGATTCCCTGTCTCGATATACCCTCGACTAGGAACAGTTATAGGATGTACTCATCGACTACCAAGGCCCCACTAGTATGATCTCATCATAGTCCCAGTAGTCGAGTACAGATCCTAAGGGCTTTATCAACATGTGAGAGAAAAACAGTAAACCAATACAAGTCAACATGTTAAGATAAAGTGAAACCAAATAGCATACTATCATGACGAGCAAGAAAGTCATCTCTATATATATCTAAGCATCCATTATAATATACATCATATGTACAACAATAGCCTCTAGGGCATATACATAACTAACAATCTCCCACTTGCACTAAGGCCAGCTGCTGTAGTATCTCATACCTAGCATCCCGAATAATCTCTCAAACTGTATCTGGGGAATAGCCTTCGTGAATGGATCCGCAGTGTTGTCCTTCGTATCTACTCTCCTGATCTCGATCTCCCGGCGATCAACTATCTCCCTGATCAGGTGATACCGCCTCAGAATATGTCTGGACTTCTGATGGGATCTGGGTTCCTTGGCCAATGCCACAGCTCCATTGTTATCGCAATACAGAGGTATTGGATGCTCAATGGATGGAACCACTCCAAGTTCAGTAATGAACTTCTTGATCCAGACAACCTCTTTGGCAGCATCGTTGGCAGCGATGTATTCAGCCTCCATCGTCGAGTCTGCAATGGTATCCTGTTTGGAACTCTTCCAACATACCGCCCCTCCATTGAGGGTAAAGACAAATCCCGAGTGCGACTTAGAGTCGTCCTTATCACTTTGGAAGCTGGAATCGGTAAAGGACTCCACCTGGAGTTCTCCGTTACCATACACCAAGAACATCTTCTTAGTCCTTCGCAAGTACTTGAGAATGTTCTTCACAGCTGTCCAGTGACTCTCTCCAGGATCTGCTTGATACTGACTCACTACACTTAGTGAGTATGCTACATCGGGTCTGGTACATAGCATCGCATACATGATAGAGCCCACTGCCGAAGCATAGGGTATCCCTTGCATGCGAGCTCTCTCCAAATCAGTCTTGGGAGACATCTCTTTGAAGAGAGTGAGTCCAGAGATCGTGGGTTGGTTCCCACGCTTGAATTCTTCCATACTAAACCTCTTTAGTATGGTGTCAATGTACCTGGATTGGGACAATCCCAGTATCCGTTTAGATCTATCTCTATAGATCATGATTCCCAATATGCAGGAGGCATCACCTAGATCTTTCATTGAGAATCTCTGTGATAAGAAGAGCTTGACTGATTGCAGCATAGGAATATCATTTCCTATCAAGAGTATATCATCCACGTACAATACGAGGAAGACAACCTTACCCTCTGCTACCTTCTTATAGATACAAGGTTCATCTATATTTTTGATGAAGTCAAACTCTTTGACTACAACATTAAAACAGATGTTCCAACTCCGCGATACTTGCTTTAACCCATAAATGGATTTAAACAGCTTGCACACCTTTCCGCTGCTCCCACTATCTACGAAGCCCTCTGGCTGAGTCATGTACACGCTCTCTTCTAAATCACCGTTTAGAAAGGCGGTCTTAACATCCATTTGCCAGATTTCGTAGTCATAGTATGCAGCAATGGCAAGTAAGATCCGGATGGACTTAAGCATAGCCACTGGAGAAAAGGTTTCGTCATAATCCACACCTGGTCGTTGACGAAAACCCTTTGCTACAAGTCTAGCTTTGAAAGTCTCAACTTTTCCATCTACACCAAATTTCTTTTTAAAAATCCACTTGCTCCCAATGGGTTTTACCCCTTCAGGAACATTTTCCAAAATCCATACTTTATTGGTGTACATGGATTCCATCTCAGATCGCATTGCATCCAGCCATTTCACAGAGTCACCACTTGTGATGGCCTGATCAAAACTAGTTGGGTCATCATCTTCCATGATGTAATCCTCGCTTCCACCATCAATGAGAAAACCGTAGTATCTCTCAGGTGGACGAGAAACCCTACTAGATCAACGGAGAGGCTGGGGTTCGTCGGGTACTACTGAATCCTCTGGTTCTACTAAATCTTCAGTTGTAATTTGTGTTTCTGGAACCTCTTCCAGCTCTACCTCTTTGCCACTAATTTCTTTTGCAAGAAATTACTTTTCCAAAAAGGTGGCATATTGAGAAACACTTTTTGTTCTTCAGCGTGGTAGAAAAAATATCCTTGGGAATTCTTCGGATATCCCACAAATTTGCAAAGAACTGATCGTGCCTCGAGCTTGTCTGGATTTTGTCTTTTGACATAGGCCGGGCAACCCCATATCTTAACTCTTTTAAAATATGGTTTCTTCCCACTCCATATCTCATATGGTGTGGTAGGCACAGATTTAGACGGAACTTGATTCAATAGGTATGCTGCTGTTTCAAGCGCATAACCCCAGAAGGAAATAGGCAACTCAGCCTCGCTCATCATAGAGCGCACCATATCTAATAGGGTGCGATTCCTCCGCTCAGATACACCGTTGTGCTGTGGTGTATAAGGAGGAGTAAGCTGAGAGAGAATCCCATTCTCTTTTAGATAATCTAGGAACTCACTGCTTAAGTATTCACCTCCTCGATCAGATCGAAGAATCTTAATACTTTTGCCCGTTTGATTCTCTACTTCGTGCTTATATTCTCTGAATTTCTCAAAAGCTTCAGACTTGTGTTTCATCAGGAACACATGTCCGAATCTAGAGAGATCGTCAGTGAATGTAATGAAGTAGGAAGAACCGTTCCTGGCATGCGTAGACATGGGACCGCATACATCACTATGTATTAGTCCTAAGAGTTCATTAACTCTTTCTCCGTGTCCACTAAACGGAGCTTTGGTCATTTTTCCTTTGAGACATGAATGGCAAGTATCATAAGATGATAATTCGAACGGATTCAAATAACCATCCTTATGTAATTTAGCCAGTCCTGTCGCATTGATATGACCAAGTCTACAATGCCACAAGAAGGATTCGTTCATTTCTGAACTTTTCCTCTTGTGTGTGTTTTGTATATTCAGGACTGTATTCTGATTTAGAATGAATATGCCATTATGTAACGAGCCTGATGCAATCAACTTTTGATCTAGGAATATGTTCATAATATTATCCTTTACTACAAAATTATATCCTTCTTTACTTAATAAAGAAACTGATATAATGTTGCACATCATGTTCGGTATATAATAGCACTCATTTAGAATCAGTGTATTACGACTTGGTAATACCAGGTGATATTCGCCAACTGCTTTGGCTGCAACATTTGCACCGTTCCCTACTTGAACGGAATGATCACCTTTTCCCAGTTCTCTACCTTTACGTAGCCCATGTAACTGTTTACATATGTGGGATCCTGATCCGGTATCTAACACCCAGGACGTAGGATGAACTGAGAAACAGTTCTCAATAACTAACACACCCGAAGAAGATGCATCAACATGCATGTTCTTTTGGGCGGCGTGAGAATCCAGATATTCTCCTGTTTCCTGTTCAGTCTTATAACTCTTATAAGAAAGAACGGGTCCAACGTTCCTTTGCTCAGTACAATAATCGGGTTCAGTCAATACATCCATATTATTATCTTGATTATGGCCTGACATGATCGCTACCTGGAGAGAGAGAGAAGAAAATACTTTAGCGTACGCTCTTACAAAATTAGATTGGTTATTATCTTATCTAATCAGGATGTCTCCCGCTGTTTTTATCAAATCTACCTTCAAACCCTAAAAGGTAAGATTAGCCGGGATTAATTACACCCTACAATTTCGTCAATCTTTCAGCCAGATCAGTGTCGGTACTTTGAGGGAGGTTCCCCGTGCTTTCGCACGGACCTAATTAAAATAAACCTCGTTTTCCCAGAGGCGTAACCCCGTTAACACTTTTCTAGACACCTACTTGATCGGCTAATTGTCCTGTGTAAAACTCTCCCAGAAGTAACTCTTACTCGCAGTGGGTACCGGGATCCAACTATCTCATAGGAGGTATGCAATCTCATTGCAAATTTCAACTTTTGAAATTCCCGATAATGCTTTTTACCCCTAGTGACTTATGACCTTAACTATGGTCAACAAATCATAAGCACTAGTCAAGTTCTACCCATCATTTCTTGATTAATTTAGACCCACCCACATGACCCTTAACTATGGTCAACAAAGTCATATGACTGTCCTAATTAATCACATCTTATGTTATATAGGAAAACATCACTTAGCTACCGTACACTGCGCCTTAACTATGGTCAACAAACGCAGCACGAATACTAACTACTCTATTTTCCTAAAATGACGGAGGGTTACGCAGGTTTTTCAGAAAACCATGAGCGTAATAAACTTGATATCGTCGTAGAATCGAGTAGTTTTTGAAAAGGAGTGTTTTTGAGGCTTTTCTTAGTTTCGCTAAAGGGGTCACTCCCGGTGAAGGAATCGTCGGCCCTTTCCTCATCGAATAAGGTGCAGGATATATCATATATACCGCTGTGCAAAGCAAAACTTTAAAAGCAATCAAAAGACAAACCGAGTTTTGTAGCATCTGCCAGTTTCGCTAAAGAGGTCACTCCCGGTGAAGGGATCGTCGGCTCTTTCCCCATCGAATAAGGTGCAGGATATATCATATATATCACTATGCAAAGCAAAACTGTAGCTACCCTTTTTATAAAGTTTTGATTCTACAACATCTTTAGGTTTCTTTTCTTTTTATTAATCTTATTAATAAAATCCCATCAGCTTATGCTTCCTAAGCATCACAGAAGAAACGAAAGCAGTAATATTTATATATCAGCATATATATATATAGTATAAGCATTCGTCTCAGGCAGTAATATGATCTCATCACAGAACATTGCAGTAGAAGAACATATATGAAATATTGGATATACTAAGACGTCCGTGTTTTCAATACGAGCCTGTATAAAACACGGATTCCACGGTCGCGACGAATAGCCAAACCCACATCCCAAGACCCCTACGAGAGCGGCAAGTAACACTGCCAATTCTAAGGTTAGGAGACCCGGTCTCGACTCCTCGAGATGGCCTCCCACTGGACCCTAGAACCCGGTTACTTGTGCTCCCCTCCTTGGGTCTACCTAATGCGGAAAAGTAAATAATATACACTGGTGACAGCAACCTCAACCTGGAAGTGCCCCAAATAAAAGAATATTACATTACAAATGAATTTTACATGAATGAAAATAAAAACCCTCATCTCACATAAAACCCCCGACTATTCAGAATGCGACGATCCAATATAACATATCACAGCAACACATAATATCACATATCATCAACGTAAGTAAATATGCGCATCCCAATTGTCGTTGACATATAGCAACGAAACCGGCGATATCACATATTACACTTACGGTCACAGAAAAGAAAGTGTAAAACTACAACATTTGGAATCCACAATCACTTTAGACATCGTAAATCCGAAATATCACATACTTCGCATTTCATGCCTAACTCTATGAATTCCACATATTGTATCACATTCCAGATAAATAGACAGTATTAAACTTTCCGAACAGATAATCAAATACCCAAAATTTCCTAAATTTTTCAACACTTGAGCGGAGTTCAAATAATCCCAGAATATGTCACAGTCTCGGTGATCCAGCCGTAGAAGGGTCAAGCCAACGCCTCACATGTGGCACGCCGTACTGCCCCAAACCCGAAGGTTCAAAAGGCAGTTCAAGACGGTCACATAATCGAGTTAAGGTTTGTTGTCTTCTAGAGGGTCCACCGCTTAACTTGTACAATTTTTCCGAAAGATTTAAACCCGATAAAAATTCAACACTTGAAAGTTTTACGTGCCGGGAAAAAGTGAGTTAATGATATCCGTTCGAACTTTTTAACAATTTCTAAATATCTGGAAAGAAATACGAATTTAAATATTCCGATCGAATCTACTAATACAAAACAAACCCCAGAAGTCTTAACACTTAAAACAGTTTAAAAATACCCAGAAGCATCAACAAGAAACTGCAGATAATACCATGAAGCCACGTGTCACAATTCCACAAAATGGCCGCGGAACCGCCGCGGAAAGCATGTTTCAGCCGCGGTTCCGCCGCGTTTTGGTGGCGTTGTGGGCCCGTATTTCATGGTAATTCTTAGAATTCCCTGCTGATTTTTTTACATATTTTTAATTCAGAAAAATCCTAAATTTTGAAAAATTTCCAAAGAGGGGTTAAATTTTGTCGGTTCGGGTTCGATCGGAATTTTAACTTCGTAAACACATCGCCTAATGCTCTAGCTAGGCTCTGATACCACTGTTGGGTTCCTAGGCACTCTTGTGAAGGTTCATAAGGCATCAAACATGCCCGGATAAAATTTTAGACGTGCCGAACAACCCAAAGACAGGATCTTTGCTAGATAATCAGGGTTAAGCATACAAGATTACATCTTTTAAGCTAAGTGTGAGGGATTACAACCTTTGTAGTCCGCTCCTTCGCTTCATAAGCTCCCAGTAGAAGTCCCTTCGCCACGATCCACGATCTCCCGGACTCAAGAGAGGCTCCACGACTCGAACGATCCATGCTTGCTTGAAGTGTTCCAAATCTCCGATGATCTACGTCGAAGTTTCAATAACTCAAGCTTTCTCACTCTAAAGAGATGAACACACTAATCTCATGGGCTAGATGAGATGAGGATGAGAGAGTAGTATTTATGCTTTCTTTTTATATCATTTTCTCATAATTTTTCATCACAAAATGAATATCTAGTGAGCTCAAAATCAAGAGAGAAGAAGATGAGATGAGGTGAGGTCGAGAAACTACTAGTAACAAGATGAGATGAGGTGAGCTCAAAATAATTTCTCATAATTTTTTCATCACAAAATGAATATCTAGTGAACACACTAATCTCATGGGCTAGATGAGATGAGGTCGAGAAACTACTAGTAACACTTACCAGTAAATCTCTATATCAGCCCTGGCCAGGGACTTCCAGTTATAGCCAATCGAACACAGCACAACATCAACTCCCTATACCGGGAGAGACGAATCCCCTCCTATCGCTCATTGCCTCCATGTGATTCGGGACTGTACCCAAAAGCCACCGTTTTGCACGCCCTCTTGGACGTGGTAAGGTGGAAATCAAAGCACAGTGGGAATCACACAAGACTCTATGACGATCTCGTGTCTACAGACTACCCTGTACCAGTGTCACCGGAGAACTGCCATCTGACGTGTGGTATATCACCATCTGGGAGTTCTCGGCGAGTCCGTCCAGTGTACCCAGTCTCCACTGAGCACCCGTACACCATCTCTGATGTCAAACACCGATGGATGTGGGATCATCCATCGCCCATCATATGGGTCAAGATGCGTATACGCTAGTCTACTCTGGTGTATCGATGCCCTGTCTCGATATACCCTCGACTAGGAACAGTTATAGGATGTACTCATCGACTACCAAGGCCCCACTAGTATGATCTCATCATAGTCCCAGTAGTCGAGTACAGATCCTAAGGGCTTTATCAACATGTGAGAGAAAAACAGTAAACCAATACAAGTCAACATGTTAAGATAAAGTGAAACCAAATAGCATACTATCATGACGAGCAAGAAAGTCATCTCTATATATATCTAAGCATCCATTATAATATACATCATATGTACAACAATGGCCTCTAGGGCATATACATAACTAACAATATCTGAAGAAAGGGTGGCTGCGTTAAAGGATGTGCTTCTGCAGCATAGAGATTGCTTCGCGTGGAACTATTCCGAAATGCCGGGACTAGATCCAGAAATTGCTGTACACAAATTGGCGATATCCCCGGACATCAAGCCAATCAAACAGGCACCAAGAAGAATGCAGCTCGAGCTTGAGATGAGTATCAATGCCGAGGTCAAGAAGCTGATCGACTCTGGCTTTATCCAGGAGGTTCAATATCCTGAATGGATCGCCAACATCGTCCCGGTGATGAAGAAAAATGGGACGGTACGCATATGCGTGGACTTTCGGGATCTCAATAAAGCCTGCCCGAAGGATGATTTCCCAGTGCCAGTCACCGAACTGATGATAAACAATACGTCCACTCATGAGGTTTTCTCCTTCATGGACGGTTCATCAGGGTATAATCAGATAAAGATGCATCCCGGATACCAGAAGCATACCGCTTTCCGGACCCCTTTGGGAATATTTTGTTACAAGGTAATGCCCTTCGGTCTAAAGAACGCCGGTGCCACCTATCAGAGGGCCATGACGAAGATCTTCGATGACCTCATACATGAAATCGTCGAATGCTACATCGACGATCTTGTGGTTAAAAGCAAATCATACGAGGAACATCTCGATCATCTGAAGACAGTATTTCAACGCCTTCGACAATACAACTTGAAGATGAACCCCCTCAAGTGTGCATTCGGAGTTTCCTCAGGCAAATTTCTGGGATTCATTGTCCGGCACCGGGGCATCAAGATAGATCCGTCAAAGATCAAGGCGATCATGGAAATGCCTCCGCCGAGAACCCTCAAACAGTTGCGATCTCTCCAAGGGAAGCTCGCATACATACGGCGATTTATAGCCAATCTTTCAGGTAAGTGCCGTCCTTACAGCCACCTGATGAAGAAGGGAACCCCGTTCGTCTGGGACCAAAGATGCCAAAGCGCGCTAAATGAGATCAAGCAATACCTGCATAACCCGCCAGTGTTGGCTGCTCCGGTTAAGGGAAAACCTCTCATTCTTTATACAACCGCCCTCGAAAGTTCCTTAGGCGCATTATGGGCACAAGAGAACGATCAAGGGAAAGAAAGATCACTCTACTACTTAAGTCGAGTTCTACTGGGGGCAGAAATCAACTACTCTCCCATTGAAAAACACTGCCTGGCGTTGATCTTCGCGATAACAAAGCTCAGGCACTATGCGTTGGCGCACGAAGTCCGTCTCATTTCAAAGGTGGACCCCCTTAAATACTTGATGTCGAAGGCTATATTGACGGGACGACTCGCTAAATGGGCTCTGCTCTTGATGGAGTTCTCGATAACATATCAACCTCTCAAGACAGTGAAAGGCCAGGCCATCGCCGACTTCCTGGCTGAGCATCCGATACCGGCCGACTCTCCTCTGAATTGCGATCTTCCAGACGAACATGCGTTTGATGCGATCGACGGTGATGATACCCGATGGGAGCTTTATTTTGACAGAGCATCTTCCGTGAAGAAGCGCAAACAGAGTACCCCTATAATCAAATCGGGGGTAGGACTCATCTTTGTAACTCCACAAGGAGGGATAATGCGCTATGCGTTCTCCCTGACGGAGCCGAGGACAAACAATGAAGCCGAATACGAAGCTCTGATAGCTGGCCTCGAGATCGCCATTGAAATGGGAATTGAAGACCTCCACATATACGGAGATTCTCAACTGGTCGTTAGTCAAGTAAACGGCGACTACCAAACGTGCAAACCGGAGTTGGTGAAGTACGGGGAAAAGGTGCAACAACTGTTGACCCAAATTCCCTCCTATACTTTAGAGAACATACCGCGTGCGGAAAATAGCAAAGCAGACGCTTTGGCCAAACTTGCTAAAGAACTGGCTGATGAGAACATCAACGACGTTAGGATGATGGTACAAAGCCATCGAGTGCTTGCCCCAGCAGAAATATCTCCGAAATCGTCCGAAGAAAAGGAAACGACTGAGCGAATGGCTCTACAAATAAAAGACCCGGAAAAGGCCGAGGATTGGAGGGAAGTCTTTATAGACTACTTTAAGTCCCACCGATTGCCCGAAGAAGCGTCCACAAGACATCAGCTCATGAAACGAGCTCTGTCTTTCGCCTTCGTCAATGATACTCTGTACAAAAGGTCATTTGATTCTCTGTGGCTGAGATGCTTAGGACCTGACGATGCAAAAAGGGTCGTCCAGGAAGTTCACGACGGACTCTGCGGTTCTCACCAAGCAGGCCCAAAGATGAAGTTGAAGATCAAACGGATGGGCTACTACTGGCCCACGATGATTCAGGACTGCCTCGAATATGCGAAGCAATGCCACTCATGCCAAATTCATGGGGACTTCATCCACCAGCATCCAAATCCACTACATCCAACGGTGGCTAGCTGGCCATTCGAGATGTGAGGGACTGATATAGTCGGCCCCATCGAACCAGCATCGTCTAGGGGACATCATTTTATCCTAGCAACGACTGACTACTTCTCTTAATGGGCAGAAGCAATACCGTTAAGAGAAATTAAGACGGAGAATATCCTCCATTTCTTCAAAACGCATGTCATATACCGGTTTGGAACTCCGCGACGGATCATCTCCGATAACGGGCCAGCTTACAGAAGCCACAAGATCAGTCGCTTTGCACAGCAGCACAATATAGACTGGAGATATTCCTCGGTTTATAATCCGCGAGCCAACGGACTAGCTGAGGCCTTCAATAAAACTTTAACAAAGATCATAAAGAAAACGGTGTCCCGAAATAAGAAAGACTGGCACGAAAGACTGCAAGAAGCTCTTTGGGCATATCGAACTACGTTCAAGACGGCCACGAACACAACGCCGTACGCGTTGGTGTTCGGTACCGAAGCAGTACTCCCCCTCGAGATAGAGTTACCCTCTCTACGAGTGGCAGTCCATTACGAGCTAACGGACGAAGAAAATGCTCACCTTCGGCTTGAGGAGCTTGACGCCCTTGATGAAACCCGGCTCATAGCGCAGCAAAATCTGGAAGCTTATAAAGCAAAGATGACGCGCTCATATGAAAGATTGACCCGACCGAGGACATTCCGCCAGGGCGAACTCGTGCTAGTGGTCAAAAGGCCTATGATCCCCAATCGTGCCAAGCGGGGAAAATTCGAGCCAAACTATGAAGGCCCGTACATCATAGATAGAGTTTACCAGGGTGGAGCCTATCTACTCATGGACATGCATGGTGAAAGGCCTTTCAGGCCGATAAACGGTCGCTTCCTAAAGAGATACTACGTTTAATGAGCCACAGCCTAGGTCAATGACAGATGACGACGACTATGTCCGCTCGCTATCTTCTTAAGCTTTTAAAGAAAAAGTAGCCAGCCTTCTCCATATCGGACCGAAACGCCCTTAAACTAACGACGGACCGAAACGCCCTTAAACTAACGACGGACCGAAACGTCCTTAAACTAATACCGCAGCATCCTTAGGCTGACGAGATGAATAAAAAAAATATAAATAAAAAAAATATATAAAATAAAAACGGTATGTCCATAAGCAAAATGGGCACGGATGAAAACCCGAAAGGGCTCCGTGAGTAAAAACAGCAGGACTACCGGCGAGTGTTTGTAAAAACCCGAAAGGGCGCAACCTCGTTAAAGGACACTTATAGGGTCCTCTCGACCTTATAAGGAGAAGCCACCCACGTGAGATCCTTACGACTCATAAGGGAGCAACACAATTAGGGATCCCCACGATTCCTAAGAAGAAAATACACTTGCGAGATCCTCACGACTCGTAAGGAGAACTCTCTTGTGGGACCCTCACGGCTCATAAGAGTTGAAAGTCTTAAGTTACAGAGACCTAAACCTGTGCTTAAGCAACCCCCACAACTTCCGATATTGCCCTACAAGTGGCTCAATATTGACCCTTGTATACAATCCACGGGCGCGAATAAACATTTCCCTAACCAAGTCTCATCCGTGACTGGGGATATGTTCGTATGACCCTTGTAGGTCCTCTCGACTTACAAGGAGAAAACCCTACTGTAGGATCCTTACGACTTACAGAGGAACATACACTTAGGAATCCTTATGATTCTTAAGGAGAAAATACACCTACAAGATCCTCACGACTTGTAGGGAGAAATAACTTCATGAGACCCTTACGGCTCATGAAGTCAAAAGTCTTAGTCGATAGGACCCTAACCCTAGTCGCTAAGCCACCTTTGTTCGACATTGACAGGGGCAGATGATGATTCGCTCCTGGTAATATCCCAGTTATAGCGGTGCTGATGCCGAAATTGGTCTACAGCAAAAAGCCAATAGGCTGCACATGCATACGAACTAGCCGAAATGATAGGGCAACTTGCAATAAAAAACAACAAGTAAAAAAAATGTATGCATGGAAAATAGCCGAAATGATTAGGCAACTCGCAATAAAAAGCAGCGAGTGAAAACAAAATAAATAGCCGAAATGATTGGGCACCGCGAAAAATAGCCGAAATGATTGGGCAATCGCGACCTTCGCGATATAAAAGCTGAAATGATAAAGCATCGCGGAAATAGAATTAAAAAAAGAAGAAGAAATGATAAAACTTTGGCCCTACAGTTAAGATCACATCGATCCCTGTATACAATCCAAGGGCGTAAACAAAGGGGAAACCATACTTGCCCAACAGGCTCCGCCAGAAGACGAAGCCAAATCTCGACAGTTCAGTCCAACTCCGAAGAAACCAGTATCTTCATAAAATTCCTCGACTCACGGATACAAACACTCCTTGACGAGAGCCTCCAGATTCGCGTCGACTCACAGAGCCACCAGCGTCTCCGTGGGAATCCTCGACTCGTTTCAAACCCCAAGGAAACAAATAATCCTTGGCGCTCGGGAAAAAAATAATCCCTAGCAAACTCCTCGACTCACGGATACAAACACTCCTTGACGAGAGCCTCCTGATTCGCGTCGACTCACAGAGCCACCAGCGTCTCCGTGGGAATCCTCGACTCGTTTCAAACCCCAAGGAAATAAATAATCCTTGGCGCTTGGGAAACAAATAATCCCTAGCAAACTCCTCGACTCACGGATACAAACACTCCTTGACGAGAGCCTCCTGATTCGCGTCGACTCACAGAGCCACCAGCGTCTCCGTGGGAATCCTCGACTCGTTTCAAACCCCAAGGAAACAAATAATCCTTGGCGCTCGGGAAACAAAGAATCCCTAGCAAACTCCTCGACTCACGGATACAAACACTCCTTGACGAGAGCCTCCTGATTCGCGTCGACTCGCAGAGCCACCAGCGTCTCCGTGGGAATCCTCGACTCGTTTCAAACCTCAAGGAAACAAATAATCCTTGGCGCTTGGGAAACAAATAATCCCTAGCAAACTCCTCGACTCACGGATATAAACACTCCTTGACGAGAGCCTCCCGATTCGCGTCGGCTCGTAGAGAAACTAGTATCTCCGCGGGAAATTCCCGATTCGTCTCGACATGCAAATGAAGCTTCAGGCAGCAGGGACTAAAAAACTTGCTTCTTGAACCTTGGGACCCTGCAAGTCAATCCAAAATGGTCTCTTGCATACTATTCACGGGTTTCACTCTCCAAAGTCGAATTTCGACGAGGAGGGAGACAACCGCTTGCGGGTCCTCTCGACTCGTAAGAAGAAAAAAAAATTCTCTTATAAGATCCTTACGACTTATAAGAGAAAACCACACTTAGGAATCCTCACGATTCCTAAGGAGAAAACCCACCTATGAGATCCTCTCGATCCGTAGGGAGAAAATTCTCTATGAGGCCCTCACGGCTTATAGAGTTGAAAAGTCTTAGGCAGCAGATCTGAACTTGCGGCCTAAGCCACCGCTATTTCTTGAGAAAGTCAGGATACTCGTTCTAATCATCCGTCAAACATGGTTACTAAGGTGGCATGCTGGTAATGAAAGAAAGAAAAGACGGAGAAAATGACACATTACAAAAAAAAAGTGTATCTTTTATTCATGAACTTGATTGAATACAGGATACATTATGTCAAAGAATAAAAAAATGTATATATACATTCTCTTATCTACAAGTACAAACGATACAAAGATGGATAGCTACTGAGGAAGAAGTGTCTTTAGTAAGTTCACAAGCTGTTGTCGCACTTCGTTCAGCGCTTCCTCTCGAGTGGCAGCCGCGGCCACCTCCGCCTCCACCTGGGCCCGCTGCTGCAAGAAGGATGAAAGTTGCTCCTCCGCCGCCTTCTGGGCTGCTTCCTGGCTGGGTGCAGTTCGCTCGACAACGTCAAGTTTTTGCCTCAATGATAACCCTTCGGAAAGACATTGCAGAAGGCCCTCAAAGATAACCTTCAGCCGTGTGGCGTTGGCCTCCACCCGAGCATGCAGTTGAGCAGACTTGCTCGAAGTCTCACCACGCTCCTTACGCCTTGAAATGACTTCTTGTTCGAGATGGCGGAAGTAAGGAACGCTCTGCTCAATCCACGCTGTTCTTTGATTACTGGCAGCCAAGGTCTCGGGAGCGGGACGCAGCGACTCCAACTGATATAAGCGACCCTCGATCTCCTTACAATGGTTAACCCAGGATGCAATGATGCCCTCATCATGAAAGTTCACGAGTATTGCTAGCATCGGGTTAACCACCATAGCGAAGTCTGCGGCAGATGTAGGAGTTTCAACGTCGAGTTCCTCGACCTAGTCACTCAACATGCGCAGACTATTCGCGGCGCCTTTTGAAGACAAACTCCTCAGATAAGGACCCGCCGGCATTGTAACGCGAGGCTCGAAGGGTGCCGAAGCCAGAACGACATCTGAAAAGAAACAGGATGCGATCAGATAACAGTACAGAAAATAAAGAGAGGAAAGTTACCAATATGATGGTCACTGTACCAGTTGAGACAGGTGGCAAGGTCGGAAGGGCTGGTGGCGCAGCTGATCTTTTATCCCCTCCTTCAATCTGTAGCACTGCAGTTGAGATAAAAAAAAGGAGGGTTAGAGGTAATTCCATCAATAAGAAAAAAAAGAGGAAGGATGTCAACGAAAATCATACTCACCAACGCCACCAAAAGAAGAAGTAAGCTCGGATGGGAAAGAAAAGTGTGGGAGCAACATCTGATATACGTGATCAAAAAGCACTCCTGGAAACACAACAGTGTAACTTTAGTACACAAATTATACGTCTGGAAGACAAGATTAATAAATCGTAAACACATACCTTCCAACATCTTCGAGGGTATGAGAGAGGGTTGAGAGGTGACCACCGCCAAGGCAGTCGTTGAAGGCGCTCCCTTGAGCAGTGGGGCATCGGCGCTGGCTGCACCTGCATTACGAAAAGGTGAACTTGTCAGAAAAGATTGTGAGATAAAGAAAGACAGAAACCTGGGATTTACCTGATGAGCTGCCGGCTGAAACGGAGGTGATTCCCTCCTCGATTGACATGAGACCACCGCCCGTAGCCTCATCACCCGACTCAATGGGAACCGTCGTGGTGCTCGCGAGACCTGGAGACGACGGAGGACCATAGACGGGGAGGGCTATGACTAGAGAATTGCAAGATTCCAGAGAAGGAGCGGTTGGCTCGTCCTCGGGAATCATGGCCGCCTCACCCACTACTCTCTCAGGATCAGTAGTCGCGGTTGTATCGTCTACCATCACCACGAGATCGCCGGCCTCAAGCGCCTCGTCTACCACCACCCTTGGTTCAATTGTAACGATCATTTCATCTGTCGCCACTTCAGACTGGGCATCAATGACCCTCTCAGCTGCAGACTCCTCAACCTCCTTCTCGAGCCCTGAAGCCTCGGCGGCGTTGCCCACCGTCGGCTCAGGCTCAGTAAGAGCTACCTCCTCTGTCTCCTTGGGATCAGCGGTTTCCGCCTCCCCCTCGGTCGGACTCGGCCCTACAAAATAGAATATATAAGAACTGACAGCTTTATGAGTCTAGTAACGAAATTCTGAAGGAAATATATTACCTGAAGTAGACTTGTCGTTAGCCTCTCTATTGGCGCGGATCGCCTGTCTATGAGTTGTAGACAGGGCGACCGGGGTCTCTTCGGATGGAGTTTCAGCACGAGGGGCGGTGCTGGGGCCCGCTCCCATAGCCAAGGCAGCCCTGCGTGCCTTCGCCTCACGCCTCAGCCGCTTCCTTTCCTCCCGGGCTGTCGCGATGGATCTTAGTGACGCCTCTTTCAAGGCGTCGTCGTCCTCGTTCAGGGATGCCTCCAGAGCCTTTAAGGCGTCTCTCATCGGCTCTTCAAGATGAACCTCCTGCGATGGCCCAAAGGCAGCAGGAACATCGGCAGCTGGTAGGACATCTGCGTCACTTGGAGGGAACGGCATTGAGGTTCCTGTAATTAAAAGGGAAAGGTTAGATCGACCATAACACAAGGAAAATGAAAACTTGATGAGTCGAAACTTACTAAGGCCCATAGATGCTCTAAGACGTTCCTCCTTCTGGAAAGTTTTCAGAGAAACGGCAATGGCTTCTTCATCAGTGATGCCTGTTGAAAGAAAAGAAAGAAAAGCGTTAGTCAAAAATAATGAAGAAGATATGTTGCAATAAAGAAAGGGCGACTAGTAGTTACCTGATCGCGCAAGCTTAGCTAGCCACGCGTCACGCTTCGCCAACCATGCTGAAGCTTTGAGAGCAGCCTCCAAGTCTGTATCGTCCGGTGGCGACATCACTAATCCTTCGTTAGTCCCGTATTCGAGCAGGCCCTCGGCATAGGGAGCATGGGGTTCCTGACCGAACACGACGTCCGCAGCGAAGAGCGACTTCTTTTTCTTTTGCCCTCCGACCCTAGGCTCACGGGGGATCAACTTCCGTTTAGCAGCCACTTTGGGACGACGAGTCCCGATGTCCGCTCTCACGCCAGACTCCGGCGAGGGTACAACCACTGTCTCCACTGGAGCACAGGGTACGGGAGGTGCATCTGTGATATCAGGGAGCGGCAGCTCACGTGGAGGACTTTGCGCACGTGATGGTCTGCCCCCGGCATCTTTTAGAGGAGGAGCCACCAGGATCCTTGGCGCTAAGGGAGCGTTACGGTTGGTGCCGGGGGTACTTCTTTACGGTCGATCAACACTCGCCTCTCTTCCTTTATAACAGTCCCCGTCGCATGATTGTACCACTCTTTATATACATTAAGGAGTCGTAGAGCGCAGGCCGGCGTGCTGATAAAAAAACGAGAACCCGTGTTCAGGCGCATGAAGTGATGTAACGCGTTCTCCATCCCTTCTTCATTGGCAGCAGGTTCCAGTAAGAAAGCTTCCAAGGGTACCCCTTGATCGTAGCCCAGTTGTCGGGCGAATCGATGCGGGTTATATCTCATGAAGATTGCCGCACCGCCCTGCCTGAAAACTAAGAAGCCCGGTCTAATAGAATACAAGTGGAGGGTCTCCCGGGCCGTCAACACTGAAGCTCCATCCTTAAAGGAATCCTGTAATGGTCGCACCGCAGTGGTGGACGCTTTTCCAATGGTTAGTACCTTGTCGATGAAGGACATCCCGACTCCAACGGTGTGAGGGCGAAGCAGTAAACCCCTGGCATTCCGTGGTGAGGGGGTTACGATTAATGAGCCAATCAACTGTATAATGCGAGGAAAACCGCACTTGTCAAAGAATGAAGGCCTTTTATGCATGCCAAAGACACCCGCCGTGTGTAGCTCGAGCCACGATGCAAAGTAGTGCATCGGGAAGACCACGTGCAGTACCCCGGGCTCATTGGCATCCGCTGCTCGGCTGAGGCCATGATATAGGTGCGCCAGGCCAGCGATCCCCACAGCCACCTTTACCCCGATGACCATTCGGTGGGCTGGATAGAAGACGGAAGGCCGCATGCGATGAGAGTGCATTGGGATCGCGAACTAACTCAGCCACAGTCCGAGAAATCCTAAAAAGAAGGCCTCCTCATCCATTCCAGGGGCCGCAATTTCTGCAAAGGACGTGGTTGGGGAGTTAGGAAGAAAAAAGTCCTTTTGGTCTATGTCTTTCGCTGGCAGGTTATCCAAACCTAAACCGAAAGGGTCATCCAGGGTGGCAGACTTGGCAGATCCCGACGAAATGACGCTTGGACGAAGGAAACGAGCAATGAAGTCCTCAAAGTTAACCCCCCGACTCCCATGTTCGATAAAAAGAGACTCGTAGATGTTCAACACCTTGATCAGGCTCGGGAATTGGTGTTGAACGGCATTTTCCGGCGTGATCCCCCTTACCATTGGATTAGCGCCGAAGACATATTCATCTGTCGGGAGCAGCTCTTCATAGTGTTCCCCCATGACCGGTAGGCCGGATACCTCCGCCAATTCCTCCAAAGAAATGGACACTTCCCGATCCATGGCAAGGAAAGTGTGGGTGGGAATGTTCCATTGCTCCAAGAAAGCCTTGAACCACCAGGTAGGGAGCGAGGGATACTGGAAGAGAGAGACGTAGACCGCGGTGTACAATCCTAATCTTATCAACTGCGATTTCTTCGTCGATAGGATGTACCGGGCCCATGGCAGGTAGCCAATCGGATGACGGGGGATCAGACTAATGTTATATGATTACCCCCAGGGTCTCGCCTCGCCTTGACAAATACGACGTCCTAGGATATCCAAGACCATAGGACGTTGGACCGGAACCGCATCCATAGCAGGATAAAGAAAGCTGTTTGCGGTCCAATCCACCATCTCCACGGCGTACTGCACCGAGGGTGGGCTGGCGTAATGAATCGCCGTTATGGGTTCTGACGGTACCGCGCATGTGAAGCTCCGTCGGCCCATGATGATCTGATTGTACCACGACCCCCAAAGATGAAGGCTCTTATATTCCGGGTCGTACTCTTTAATCATGGCCAGGACTTCACGGTCCAAGGGCGCCTCGGGAAATCCCTCCTCCGAGCGGACGAACGGGAATGAAGTGTCTAGAGTCATGATCGCTGCAAAAAGAACAATTTAGCCGTTAGTGTTGTAATTCCAACGTTTGGCATCTAAAAAAATAGAAAATGCATTAATTAAATTAAAATTAATTAGTTACACCACACAGCAGTGCAGTGAGTAAAAGACCAAAGGGGGACCCGCAAAATCTGGATGACAATACGTCAGTTAATAAGACGACCTCATCATTGGATGAGACTGTCAGTCGGTCCCCAGGAAAACTTTCCTATTTATAAAAAAGGGGGGGAGAACCCCTAGAGACAAGGAGAAAATCTCCTCTTTCAGAGCAAAGCTCTGTCACAGAATGACACTTGTCAAATTCTGGTCTCAAAGGAATAAAATTCCTTAAAAGAGCATAGCTCTGTGATAATAATGGAAAAGATCCATCAGAAAATTTTAACACTTAAAAATTTTAAAATTTTTGGGACCTTGAAAAACCCATGAAAACTTATGATAAGTTCTTCACTTTGCAGATCTAAAAGATCCACACTTGATCCAAGAGCAAAGCTCTGTTCATGGGTTAGAACCCATGAACAAGATCCCTGCAGATCTATGAGTGTTTGAGAGCAAAGCTCTGTTTATGAAACCCCAATGGGGGTCTCTATAGATCAAAAGATCTGTGAGAGCAAAGTTCTTTGGTTAAGGTTAATTAATTTGATTTGAATTAATTTTTACCTAAAGTTTTTCTAACTTGGAAAATGAGAGCAAAGCTCTAAAGTTCTAGAAACGAGAGCAAAGCTCTGAAGTTCTAAGCAAGAGCAAAGCTCTGGAATCAAAATCTAGAAAATGGTGAAGTTTTCTAAAGGACCATAGTTCCTATTTATAAGGCGCTTGCGCCCCTTGAGCTCACCCCTTGATCCAACGATCAGGAGTTTGCCACCGCTGCACTCACGTGTGCGCCACGTGAGCGCAACGGTGGGGGGGCATTTGTTTCGCCCAATCAGAGCAAAGCTCTGTTGAAATTCAAAATTCAAAATCTTGAAGCAACGCTTCAAATCTCGGGCGCAATGCGCCACATGTCAAGCGCTGATACGTCAGCACAGCGCCCAAGAAGGCGCGCCCAATCAGAGCAAAGCTCTATTTTAATGAAGCAACGCTTCAGCTGCGCAAGCACTGCGCTACGCGACACGTGTCAGCGCAGATGCACTAGCGCAGTTGCGCTGCGCATTGCGCTGCGCATTGCGCTGCGCGACACGTGTCAGCGCAGATGCGCTAGCGCAGTTGCTGCGCGACACGTGTCAGCGCAGATGCGCTAGCGCAGATGCGCTGCGCTGTGCGCTGCGCGACACGTGTCAGCGCAGTTGCGCTGCGCTGTGCGCTGCGTGACACGTGTCACGCGCTGGGGTATCTGCGCCAAACAGAATTAAATTTCTAAGAAATCTTTTCTGTTCTTGTTAAAACAAGAAGATTTTCTTCTGCAAAGCAGAAGCCCTTGGATCAAATATCCAACGGTGGGAAAAATTCCCCAAATCACTCAGAGAAGGATCTCTTTAACAAATTTAACTAATTTATGGGCACTATAAAAAGGACCCTAGGCCTCAATTCAAAGGCATCAACATTTCTTGAAAAAAGTCAGGAGCTTCAAACAGAGAGAACTCTGAGAAAATTCCAAGAAAAAGGTAAAGAACTTTCATGAAATAGAAGAAATTTCTTCTAATGGATCATTGATCTAAAAATAAGATCAATGATCTTTACATAATAAATAGTGCTTTGCACTTCTTATGAACCTCTGGTTCTTTAAAACAAGAAAGCAATAAAATAAAAAAAATAGTGCTTTGCACTTCTTTTCTTGAATCTAAAAGATTCTTAGTACTCCGCACTTACAAACTGCGCTGTTGCGCTCTTAAGAGAGGGCCACGTGTCAGCCATAGAACCACTTGCGCTACGCGCTCTAGAGCTTTGCTCTCTTGAAATAAAGTTTTGCTCTCTGGAATTGGCGCAACTCACCAGAGCGCGCCACGTGTCGGTAGCGCAACAGCGCAGCGCACTAGCGCAGTGCACTTGCGCTCACCAGAGCGCGCCACGTGTCGGTAGCGCAACAGCGCAGCACACTAGCGCAGCGCACTGCGCTATTGCGCTTGCGCTCACCAGAGCGCGACACGTGTCAGCCATAGAACCACTTGCGCTACACGCTCTTAAAATAGAGCTTTGCTCTCGGGAATTGGCGCCACTCACCAGAGCGCGCCACGTGTCAGCAGCGCAACAGCGCAGCGCACTGCGCTAGTGCGCTCGCGCTCACCAGTGCGTGACACGTGTCACCACCATACGAGTTTGCGCTCGATACTTAGCGCAAAGCGCCTGACAAGCCACGTGGGGCACTGTCAGAGTATCTAATGCTCTGCATTGTTAAAGAAAAGGGACAGAGCCTAATTAAAAGGCCTAACAGGCCTAATAAAAAATGCTATACATTTTAAAAGGGGGGCAAAGCCCAAACAAAAAAATAGATGCTCTGCATCATTTATAAAAGGGCAAAGTCCAACCAAAACAAGAATAATGCAGTGCATTACTAAAAAAGGGTGAAGCCCTAGCACAGGCCAAAGACAAAAAAAAATGTTGAAACTGGACTTAGTCCAATTTTGGCCATAAGTCCTTAAATTAAATTGACTGAGCAAGATTGCTCTTTTAAATCAATTCACTTCGGTTCGAGGGTACATCTCCGAACTCTTCTGACACCTGTCGTTGTAATCATTCAACGTCGTCAGAGAGGTGACGAGTCCCGACGACCATACATTAATATTGGACCGAAACGTCCTTAAACTAATATCGGACCACCACGTCCCTAAACTGGAACATGGACCACCACGTCCCTAAACTGGAACAACAGAGCCAATTGCTCTTTTGTCAGATCTAAACGATCCCGTTAAGTTGATCTTAGTCTCAAACTGGACTAACGTATCCTTAACAAACGTTTGAGTCGATCTTAGCCTCAAAAATGGCTAACGTATCCTCCAAACAGACTTTAGTCCCAAATTGGACTATGAATCTCCCAAACTGGAACAATAGAGCCCAAACGCTCTTTTGTCGGATCTAAACGATCACGTTAAGTTGATCTTAGTCTCAAACAGGACTATCGTGTCCTTAACGAACGTTTAAGTTGATCTTAGCCGCAACGCGACTAATGCATCCTTAAACTAAAAACACCAAACCCAAATCTAAGTAAATACGGATTTGGACTAATCCATGTCTTACGGGCGACGGTATTACTCAGTCTCCGTATACAATCCACGGGCAACCACAAACAAAACAAACACACACGACACGAAGTGAAATTCTGGAGAAGGAGAAAGTTGTTACCGCGATGCGGTAGCGTAATTAACTGCAGGGGCTTGCGCCTGCAGGGAAGAGCGTCCCCACAATCAAAAACCCCTCAAGCGAGGGGGAATCTGACAAAGTCTGCTACATTGGCCGCATCCGTCTAAACCTCCGATACACGGTGCCATAAATCAACTTGGCATCTTCGGAGAGGTAGACGGATAAAACCAAATAGCATCTGCCCCGAATTTCAGTGCCAGGACATCGCAGTCCTGTGCGACGTCTTTCGGAGGGGAACACCGACATTCGTCAGTGAACTGCTATCTGAAGAAAGGGTGGCCGCATTAAAGGATGTGCTCATACAGCAAAGAGATTGCTTCGCATCGAAATGCCAGGACTAGACCTAGAGATTGTTGTCCACAAACTGGCAATATCCCCGGACGTCAAGCCAATCAAACAAGCACCGAGAAGAATGCGGCTTGAGCTTGAGATGAGTATCAACGCCGAGGTCAAGAAGCTAATCGACTCCGGCTTCATCCAAGAAGTTCAGTATCCTGACTGGATCGCCAACATCGTCCCAGTGATGAAGAAGAATGGGACAGTGCGCATATGTGTGGACTTTCGGGATCTCAATAAAGCCTGCCCGAAGAATGACTTCCCGGTACCGGTCACCGAGCTAATGATAGACAATACGTCCACTCACGAGGTTTTCTCCTTTATGGACGGATCATCAGGATACAATCAGATAAAGATGCATCATGAAGACCAGAAGCATACTGCTTTCCGGACCCCTCTGGGTATATTCTGCTACAAGGTGATGCCCTTCGGTCTAAAAAACGCCGGTGCCACCTATCAGAGGGCCATGACGAAGATCTTCGATGACCTCATACATGAAATCGTCGAATGCTATATCGACGACCTTGTAGTGAAAAGCAAATCATACGAGGAGCATCTCGAGCATCTGAAGATCGTATTTCAACGCCTTCGGCAATACAACTTGAAGATGTACCCTCTCAAATGTGCGTTTGGAGTTTCCTCTGGCAAATTCCTAGGATTCATCGCCCGACACCGAGGCATCGAGATAGACCCATCGAAGATCAAGGAGATCATGGAGATGCCACCGCCAAGGAATCTCAAACAATTGCGGTCCCTCTAAGGGAAACTCGCGTATATCCGGCGATTTATAGCCAATCTATCCGGCAAGTGCCACCCCTACAGTCACCTGATGAAGAAGGGAACCCCGTTCGTCTGGGATCACAAATGCCAAGGCGCGCTGGACGAAATCAAGCAGTATCTGCAGAACCCTCCAGTACTGGCTGCTCCGGTCAAGGGAAAGCCTCTCATTCTGTATACAACCGCCCTTGAAGGTTCCTTAGGCGCATTATGGGCACAAGAGAATGACCAAGGGAAAGAAAGAGCTTTCTATTACTTGAGTCGAGTTCTCTTGGGGGCAGAAAGCAACTACTCCCCCATCGAAAAACACTGCCTGGCGTTGATCTTCGCGATAACGAAACTCTGGCACTATGCATTGGCGCATGAAGTCCGTCTCATATCGAAGGTGGACCCTCTTAAATACTTGTTGTCGAAGGCCATATTGACGGGGCGACTCGCTAAATGGGCCTTGCTCTTGATGGAGTTCTCAATAACTTATCAGCCTCTTAAGGCAGTGAAAGGCCAAGCCATCGCCGATTTCCTCGTTGAGCATCCAATACCGGCCTATTCTTCTTTGAATTGCGAACTGCCAGACGAACATGCGTTTGACACGATCGACGGAAGCGGAACCCGGTGGGAACTTTATTTCGATGGAGCATCCTCCATGAAGAAGCGCAAACAGAACACGCCCATAATCAAATCAGGGGTAGGCCTCATCTTCGTGACTCCATAAGGAGGGAAAATGCGCTTTTCTTTCTCCTTAACAGAGCCGAGGACAAACAATGAAGCCGAGTATGAAGCTTTGATAGCAGGCCTCGAGATCGCCATCGACATGGGGATTGAAAACCTCCTCATATACAAAGACTCCCAACTGGTCGTCAGTCAAGTAAACGGCGATTATCAAATGTGCAAACCAGAGCTGGTAAAGTACGGCGAGAGGGTACAGTAACTGCTGACCCAAATACCTTC
This sequence comes from Agapanthus africanus, assembly GCA_030015575.1. NCBI lineage: Eukaryota > Viridiplantae > Streptophyta > Magnoliopsida > Asparagales > Amaryllidaceae > Agapanthus > Agapanthus africanus. The sequence goes on along the minus strand of JASDDO010000028.1, from coordinate 152,685,304 downwards.
TGACACCTTAGAAAGCATACCGCGTGGGGAAAATAGCAAAGCGGATGTATTGGCCAAACTTGCTAAAGAATCAGCCGATGAGAACCTCGATGATGTAAGGATCGTTGTACAAAGCCGTCGGGTTCTTGCACCGGCAAAAATTTTCCCAGAGTCATCCGAGGAAAAAGGAGCGACTAAGCAAATGGCTATGCAAATAAAAGACCAGGAAAAGACTGAGGATTGGAGGGAAGTCTTTATAGACTACTTCAAATCCCGTCGAACGCCTGAAGATGCGCCCTCAAAACATCAGCTCATGATGCGAGCCCTAGCTTTTGCCTTCATCAATGATACTCTATAGAAGAGGTCATTTGACTCCCTATGGCTAAGATGCCTGGGACGTGAAGAAGCAAAAAGAGTCGTCTAAGAAATTCACGACGGGCTCTGCGGTTCTCACCAAGCTGGCCCTAAGATGAAGCTGAAGATCAAACGGATGGGTTACTATTGGCCTACTATGATTCAGGACTGCCTCGAATATGCGAAGCAATGCCACTCATGCCAGATCCATGGGGACTTCATCCACCAGCATCCAAATCCACTACATCCGACGGTGGCTAGCTGGCCGTTCGAAATGTGGGGAACTGACATAATCGGCCCCATCGAACCAGCATCGTCCAGAGGACATCGATTCATTTTGGCGACGACTGATTACTTCTCCAAATGGACAGAAGCAGTACCGCTGAGGGAAGTGAATACGGAGAATATCCTCCATTTCTTCAAGCCACACGTCATTAATCGGTTTGGAACCCCGCGACGGATTATCTCCGATAACGGGCTAGCCTACAGAAGCCACAAAATCAGCCGCTTCGCACAACAGCATAACATAGACTGGAGATATTCATCGGTCTATAATCCCCGAGCTAACAGTCTAGCTGAAGCTTTCAACAAGACCTTGACGAAAATCGTAAAAAAGATGGTGTCGCGAAATAAGAAAGACTGGCACGAGAGACTGCAGGAAGCTCTCTGGGCGTATCGAACTACGTTCAAAACGGCCACGAACACAACTCCATACGCATTGGTATTCGGTACAGAAGCGGTACTCCCCCTCGAGATAGAGCTACCCTCTCTACGAGTGGCAGTCCATTATGAGCTGACGGTCGAAGATAACGCTCACCTTCGCCTCGAGGAGCTCGATGCCCTTGATAAAACCCGGCTCATAGCGCAATAAAATTTAGAGGCTTGTAAAGCAAAGATGACGCGCTCATATGAAAGATTGACCAGGCCGAGGACATTCCATTGAGGCGAACTCGTGCTAGTGGTCAAAAGACCTATGATCCCCAATCGTGCTAAACGAGGAAAATTGAGCCGAACTATGAAGGCCCGTACATCATAGACAAGGTCTACCAGGGTGGGGCTTATCTACTCATGGACATGCATGGCGAAAGGCCCTTCAGGCCAATAAACGGTCGCTTCCTGAAGAAGTACTATGCTTGACGAGTTACGACCTAGGTCAATGATAGACGACGACGACTATGTCCGCTCGCTATCTTCCTAAACCCAAACTCTATAAGTAGTAACCGGCTTACTTAACAGCGGACCGAAACGTCCTTAAACTAACAGCGAACCGAAACGTCATTAAACTAACAGCGGACCGAAACGTCCTTAAACTAACGACGGACCACTATGTCCTAAAACTAGCTGTTGACCGAGATGTCGAGAAACTACAGTGGATTGCAGCATCCCAAAGCTGATACAAAAAAAAGGAATAAAAAAAGGGGAAAACGGTACGTCCATAAGCAAAGTGGGCACGGATGAAAACCCGAAAGGACTCTGTGAGTAAAAACGGCAGGGCTACCGGCGAGTCTTGTGAAAACCCGAAAGGGCGCAACCTCGTTTTAAAAAAAAGAAAAAAAAAAGGGAAAAACGGTATGTCCATAAGCAAAATGGGCACGGATGAAAACCCGAAAGGGCTCCGTGAGTAAAAAAAGCAGGGCTACCGGCGAGTCTTGTGAAAACCCGAAATGGAGCAACCTCGTTAAAAGACACTTGCGAAGTCCTATCGACCTTGTGAGGAGAAACCACCTGCGTGAGATCCTTACAACTCACAAGGGAGCAACACACTTAGGAATCCCCACGATTCCTAAGGAGAAATTACACTTGCGAGATCCTCACAAATCGTAAGGAGAATCCTCTTATGAGACCCTCACGGCTCATAAGATTTGAAAGTCTTAAGCTACAGAGACCTGAACCTATTCTTAAGCAACCCCCACAACCTCCGATAACGCCCTACAAGCGGCTCAATACTGACCCTTGTATACAATCCACGGGCGCGAATAAACATTTCCCTAACCAAGTCCCATCCGTGACTAGGGATATGTTCGCATGGTAAACAACCCTTGTAAGTCCTCTCGACTTATAAGGAGAAAACATTCTGGTACGATCCTTATGACTTACAAGAGATCATACACTTGGGAATCCTCACGACTCCTAAGGAGAAAACACACCTACGAGATCCTCACAACTCTTAGGGAGAAATACCTTTATGAGACCCTTACGGCTCATAAAGTCAAAAGCCTTAAGTCGACAGGACCCCAACCCTGTTTACTAAGCCACCTTTGTTCGACATCAACAGAGGCAAATGATGATTCGCTACTAGCAATATCCCAGTTGTGGCGATGCTGATACCGAAATCGGTGTCTAATCCCAAATTTGCAGCGAAAAGCTAGCAAGCCACACATGCATACGAAATAGCCGAAATGATGGGGCAACTTGCAACAGAAGCAGCAAGCAAAAAAAATGTATGCATGCAAAATAGCCAAAATGATTGGGCAACTCGCAATAAAAAGCAGCGAGTAAGAAAAAATAGCCGAACTGATTGGGCACCGTGAAAAATAGCCGAAATGATGGGGCAATCGCGACCTTCGCGATATAAAAAATGAAATGATAGAGCATCGCGGAAAGAAATAAAATAAAAATCAAAATGAAACCTATGCCCTACAGGTGATATCATGTCAATCCCTGTATACAATCCAGGGGCGCAAACAAAGAAGGAATCACAAATTTCCTCCCCAGGTTTCATCGGAAGAAGAAGCCAAATCTCGACGGCTCATAGATAGCCGGGAGAGTATCTCAACATTCTTCTCATTACAACAGACGCAACATCAAGCAAAGCAGAACAGCGGCAACCCCCACTTCCATGACTCGGCGGTGCACAGATAACCAAGAGTCAAATCTCGACTCCGCAAAATGCAGATAAAGTCAAAATTCCTGGCTATGTGGAACGCGGATTATGTCACTTCTGACCCCGTGGAAAACGTCCAGAGCGAATCCTGGTCCTCGCAGAGCACGGCAGTGAACCCATGTGAAGCATCCACAGCGGGGCCTAGTCCTCGCCGAACACGGCAGTGAACCCGTGGGAAGCATCTAGAGTAAAATTCCTGGTTACGTGGAACGCGGATAACGTCACTTCTGACCCCGTGGAAAGCATCCAGAGCGGAGCCTAGTCCTCGCCGAACATGGCAGTGAACCCGTGGGAAGCATCTAGAGCAAAATTCTTGGTTACGTGGAACGCGGATTATGTCACTTCTGACCCCGTGGAAAACATCCAGAGCGGATCGTGGTCCTCGCAGAGCACGGCAGTGAACCCGTGTGAAGCATCCAGAGCGGAGCCTAGTCCTCGCCGAACACGGCAGTGAACCCGTGGGAAGCATCCATAGCAAACATCGGACCGTGAGGTCCTTAAACTCATGGACTATGATGTCCTTAACCTCGACCGTGATGTCTTAAAACTAACAATGAACCGTAATGTTCATAAACTAATTTTACCTTGGTTCAAGGGTACATCTCTTCACTCCTTTGATATTTGTCGTTGTAATTCCTCAACGTCTTCAAAGAGGTGACTGGTCCCAACAACCACACATTTCATAGACTGTGAGGTCCTTAAACTCATGTACTATGATGTCCTTAAGCTCGACCGTGATGTCTTAAAACTAACATCGAACTGTGGAGTCCTTAAATCCATGGACTATGATGTCCTTAACCTCGACCGCGATGTCTTAAAACTAGCATCGGACTGTGGAGTCCTTAAATCCATGGACTATGATGTTCTTAACCTCGACCATAATGTCTTAAAACTAATATTGGATTGTGGAGTCCTTAAATCCACGGACTATGATGTCCTTAACCTTGACCGTAATGTCTTAAAACTAGCAACGGACTGTGGAGTCCTTAAATCCACGGACTATGATGTCCTTAACCTCGACCGCGATGTCTTTAAACTACGGTACCCCGAAAAATATCCAGAGCAACCCCTGACCCCATGAAATACGGATAAGGGTAACTTCACCCATCACTTGCGGGTCCTCACGACTCGTAAGGGAGCAAATTCTCTTGTGAGATCCTTACGACTTTCAAGAGAAAACACGCTTAGGAATCCTCACGATTCTTAAGGAGAAATTACATCTACGGGATCTCCTCGACCTGTAGGGAGAAAAATCTTTATGTGACCCTCACGGTACGTAAAGTTGAAAAGTCTTAGGAGGCAGATCTTAACCCTGAATCCTAAGCCATCGTTGTCCTGCAAAGAGATCAAGATAGACTATCCGCAGAATACATTCAATAAAAAGGGACACACCATTGGGAAGAAAAATATGTTTTTTATTTATGAACCAAAATGGATACAAAGTACAATTCGTGAAAGAACAAAAAAATATACTCTCATTCGGGAGTATGTACAAAAAGAAGAAAAAAAGATATACAAGGCTTCAGGCCGGTGGACGATTTAGCAGCTTGGTCAGCTCGTCCCTCTTTCACTGGGCCACGCCTTCGTGATTCAGTATCGCCAGAAGACGGGCCTCCGCCTGAGCCTGTTGGGCCTGATATGAGGCAAGCCGACCTTCGAGCTCTTTCTCAGTAGCTTTGTGAGCCTCGACCCTTTCACGGGTAAAAACGGCGGCTTTGTCGATGGCCACCGCCTCCTTGATGGCCTCTTGAAGCACTCGCCAGAGTTGATACGCTTTGTTGGATTTGGCTATAAGGTTGGCTTGGAGCTCGTTCAGCACCTTAGAGGCCAGCTCCCTCTCCGAGAATTTGCGGCCGAGCCTCTTCTCGCACGACACCATGTTCGCCGCGCACCACTCTATCAGACCCCGCAAACCCGCCTTTGCAGCCACAACCTCCGAATAAAGGCGGGAACACTCAAGTACGTGCAAGCAAGCCTCCACCTGCCAACAGAACTCAACCCAGACTCGCACCACCGCTTCACTATGGTAGGTAGCAAGAAAAGGAAGAGAACCGTTACCTTCGGCAGCAAATGCTTCAGCTGTGATTGCGCTGCCAGCGCGAAGCTCCTCGACCAAAGATGATAAGGAGACAAGGCTTAGCTTGGCCAAACGTTCTGAGGCTCGCAAAGCATAGGGGCCATGTGGCATATTGATGCGCGAATTCAGTGCGGTAAGAACTGGAAAGGCTGTTCAGATGTGTAAACAGTCAGTGAAACTTTTAAGCAAAGGAACAAGTGGGACCATATTGAGACTTCACTTACCCACAGTCATGCAAGAAGGAGCTGAAGGTTCCCCTCACCCTTCGAGGACCTCAACCTCGTCATCGGCCTCCAGAACTGTAAAAGACATCAATGTCATTTTGCGAAATAACAACAATGCTATGAAATGGTGAACGACACTAACCTTGCCCAGACGAGAGGATAATGCGTTGAGGGGATATCGTTTGTGGAGCAGCCATCTCCAACAGGCGCTGAAAAGACTGCTTGGGAGACAAGTCGGCAATCGAAGCTGCCAATCCGCGCAACTCTGAAAAGGCAAAAAAGTTCAGATAATGGAAAGAATACTAATTCAAAATGTAGAAGGTTACCTTCGACGCCTCTCCCATTCTGAATAGAAGGGATAGCAACTTCAACGGCCTCCGCCACGACCTCGGGCTCCAACAAAAGGAGGGTGGTCCCGACTACCTCCATCCCAGCCTCTGGGCCGCCCTCAGGAAGATCCATTGGGACGGAGACTACCAAGGGTGCCTCTCCCAAAGGAGCGAGTGCTTCGGGAGCAAGAACCACCGTAGGAGGCTCTATCGCGAGAGAGACGGTGTCGTCAACCCCCTCCACATCGATCAGTGTTTCATTGAGGGTGTCAACAGGCTCTACCATCAGTAAGCCCGTAGGAAGCTACCCCAACGCCGAAGTCTCTGCACAATTCACACGAGAATAAGAATACATATATACAAGTGCAGGTAATACGAAGTATTACAAAGAAACACAGGAACATACCAATGCATAGGGAATCTTTCAATATGGCTTCTTCAAGCCGATGCTCCTTCTCAAGGAGGTGGGAAAACCGAGGTTCAAGGGTGGACTCGTGGCCGCCAGTCCACAATGAAAGCGCATCCCCGGCATCCTCCGAAGCAGCCTGCTTAAGGGCCCTTTCACCCATTTCTCCAAAGGGTCGATGGACCGTCGCCGGATCCACGAAGGGTCTTCGTAAAAAATAACGGCAGGATAGGGCTTCTTCGGAACCCTTACGTTCTGAGACTCATCTTTAGAATGTCTTATAGCCTCAGCCAGTTGTGCGGCTTCCTCGGCAGCTGAACCCGGAAAAAGTAAGCCAGCATCCGACTCTGGCATGGCCAACGGTTCATCCTGAAGAATGGGCTCAGACTCTACTAAAGAGTCGAGCAGGTTGTTAGCCACCTTCCTCCGCCGCTTGGATCCAGAACCGACCGCTGAAGACGACCGTTTCCTCCCCCTTGGAGCCTTAGCACGACGCTGACCCACCTCACCTTCAACACCCTCATTCCCAGCACCCTCGTTTGGCGGTGTTGCCGAGGACGACACGGCCATTGTCAACGCCACCGGCGGTGGTACTATCACTGGCACCCTTTTACCCTTTGACTGAGCCCAGGTCTCCAGCGGTATACCAATTGTGGGGGTAAGGTCCACCTCCGACTCCCCTGGAATGAGCGCAACACTGGTGTCCCTCAGGGGAAAGCGGACCGGTGCGCACGGCCACAACGGAATTCCCGCGTCCTAAGCCGGAGCAAGAGCGCCATAGCCAAGAAGCAACCTCTTCTCCTTAGCAATAACTGGGTTGACCTGATGAAGATACCAGCCTGTGAAGGACCCCACGCATCGGGGAATATGATCTGCTTCGGGGATCGTAACGTAAGAACCGGTGTTCAGCCTCATGAAGTATGAGCAGCATCACGAACAGCTGCAGGTGAAGGGACCGGCGCAACTGTAAAAGCCTCAAAGGGAACGCCCTGATCATATCCAAGCTGCCGGGCGAAGCGATGCGGATTGTACCGCATGAAAAGAGCCGCACTGTTCTGACAGAATACCAGATAGCCTGGTCTGATCGCGTACAAGTGCGTGGCCTCCCGGGGCTTCAGAGAAGGCACCTCACCTTTCGACTGGTCATGGAGTTGTTGAATCGGACCTGAAGGAGCAGATAGAACTCGATCAAAAAATGCCAGTCCGCCCGCGCTAGCATAGGGAGCAATCAACGTGCGCATAGCCCCGAACTGAGTCGGATCGGGAGCAGCAGCGTCCACCAGCCGCATGAGTCGCAGAAAAGTGTAGGCGTCATAAAATGTGGGTCTCTGATGCGCAGCAAAAGCCCCTAACACGTGCATCTCAATCCAAGATGTAAAGTAATGAAGGGAGAAGTTTACTGCATCCACACCGGAAGTTGAGGTGTTAGCGGCAGCACCCAATCCATGATAGAGATGCGCTAGCGCCGAGATGCCTATGGTCAGCCGTGTCCCCTCAGTGATACGATGAGCCGGATAGATAACCGAGACTCTCATGAAGAAGCGATGCATGGGGATGACGAACTAGCTAAGCCACACACTGATAAAGCCCACAAAGAATGTCTCCTCGTCCATGCCGGGAGCTGCAATCGATTCGAAAGATACCAGCGACATGATAGGAATATAATACTGTGGTAGATCTGATTCCTTAGTCGGCCGTTTGTTCAAACTAAACCTAAAGGGGTCGTTGATGCTTGCAAACTTGGGAGCCGTCTTCGACAGGACATCCTCGCGAAGGAAGCAGGTGATGAAGCTCTTGAAAGTGACGCCCTGCTCCTCAGATTCTGTGAACAGTTTATTAAAGATGCCCAGCGCCTTGATCAAACTCAGACGCTTGTGGCGGACGGCGTTCTCGGTAGACAGGTCGTCAAGCATTGCAGGCTCGGTTTCAAATACATATTCATCGGGAGGCAGAAATTCTTCATAAACTGTCCCCCTGATCGGCAGCCCTGAGATCTCACGAAATTCTTCCAAGAAAATCGAAACTTCACGGTCCCGTAGAAGGAAGGTGTTGGTGGGAAGATTCCATTAATTCAAGAAAGCCTTAACCCACCAGACATGAGGAGATTGGTAGTGGAAGAGAGACGCATAGATCGCCTGATAAAGCCCAACCTTCTGCAGTCGCGCTCGGTGGGCGGATAGGATGTAGCGAGCCCAAAGAAGGTAGCCCGTAGGTTGTCGAGGGGTAAGCCCTATCTTATAAATCTTCCCCCACGGTTGGGCCTCGCCCTGGCAGATACGGCGTCTCAGAATATTTATGGCCGGTATCAGATGGTTTGGGATGCCAGTCGTCGAAGGCTCAAGCCGTCCCATCGGGGTCCAGTTCGACATCTCCACAGCAAAGACAGTCCCTGGTCGATCCATCGGCAGGAACGGAAAGGTAGGCTCCGTCGGCACTTCGTAAAGAAAACTCCGGCGACCCCGGATATTATGATCATACCAGGTCCCCCACAAAAGCAAGTTGGTGCAGTTAGGGTCATGAGCCCAGATCATCGCCATCACTTCCTCATCAGATTGTGACTGAGGAAAAGCGGCATCCGAGCGAGTGAAAGGAAAGTACGGAACGGACGTCATTGTACCTGAAATAAAATAAGGGGAAACTGTTAAAAGCGAAGCCCACAGTGTGTATATATATGATTATAAATATATATATATATATATATATATAAAAAGACAGTGGAAGAAAGCGACAACGGACTCATTTTATGGGACCATTGGTTACAAAACACATGGGTCCCACAAAATCAAGATGACGGCTTGTTAATAATGAGGCCGAGCAATTATAATGAAACAAAAGGAAGATTCTCATTAAATAAGCGGTGGATTTCAAATGACTCTATACAATCCCCTAAAAAGAAATCCATCTTGAACTCTGTGACAAATCAAACAGAATCAAGGGAATTAAATTCCCAGAAAGAGACATTGCAAACTTCTTCTTCTTGGATGTGAAACAGACAACTCAGGGCATGAAAACCCCAAGAAGCCTTCTGAGAAGAATTAATTCTTTCATAGGAATTAAATTCCTTTTTGAAAAAGGGGAATTAAATTCCCAGAAACATTTTTGAGATGGAATTAAATTCCATGGAAAAAGGCAAACATCACCATTGACCCCTGAAAGCCAGAGAAACCTTAGCAAGATCTGTTGTTTAAGGATTGAAGGATTTTCTTTTTAAAGAACTTAAAATGAAAAATGTGTGTTCTTGTTAAAGGGAAAACCCTTGGTCTGGATTTAAAATCCAATGGAGATTTCTGCAAGAGTTCTTCGATCGTTCAAAGATCATTACCTGAAGAAAGGGTCTTTCTTGAACAGAGTTAAACTCTGAAGATTTTAGAACAGAGAACTAAGCTCTGAGAACGAGATTTAAATTCTCAAGAAAGGGAAAAAGTTAGCAAAGGAAGAAGATGGAAGAGTGGAGGCGCTTCTGAAGAGACCCCTGTATTTATAGGATGTGATGGAAACGCTTCATCTCCCCGATTCCCTAGACAAATCCAACGGTCACAAAGGTGACAGCGTTGCACTCACGTGCAAACACGTCAGAGCAACGCTGTGGGGGCATTTGTTTCCTGATTAAAATCAGGAAGCACCTCAATGAGGTATCACGTGTTCACACGTGACCAATGGTCACGTGATGACACGTGATGGATAAAACCTTATCAAACAAAAAAGAAAAAAACAAACGGCTGAAAGATGACTCAATTGGGGGTCACGTGCTCACACGTGACCATGGGTCACGTGCCAGCACGTGACAAGCTTTGAAAGCCTTACAGCTTAATAGAATTTAATTCTAAAAATCGGGAATTACCTCAATGAGGTGTCACGTGATGACACGTGATGGTTAAAACTGAAGCGCTGAGAAAAGGATTCATTTGGGGGTCACGTGCTCACACGTGACCAAGGGCCACGTGTCAGCACGTGACTGGCTTTGAAAGCCTTACCGTTAATGGAATTAAATTCTAAAGCCTTCTCAATCTTTCCAAATGGAAAAATCTTAAACAAGGAAAGATTTCCCTAAAAATCTCACCAGAAATAACAAACAGAATATCTTTGGATTTCAAATCCAACGGTGAATAAAATTCACCATATGATCTAAAGGCTCATATTAATTATGAAAACAAACAAAATCTTTCAATGAAAGATTTTCTAAACAAATTGATTCTTTTCCTCCTCCTATAAATAGGAGCCAAGAGAAGAGAAGAAGGTGGAGAGAGGGACAGATACAGAGAGAGAGCTTTTGAATCTTGAAATTTCAGAGAGAAAAAGAAAGGAGAATTTAATTCTCTACAAAGAAAAATCCTAGGTGAGAAAAGAAAGGGGATCAAAACTTCAAACAGAGAATTTAATTCTCAAATCTAAGAGTTTAACTCTTCTGCACAAAAGAACTTAGTTATTCTTCTGGTTGAAGATCTGCACAGAGCACATCTTCCCATAGGATGAGAATTTAATTCTCATCGGGTTGAGATCCTGCCATGCAGATCCAAAACTTAGAGGGGGAATCGAGTTTAGAGAATTTAATTCTCCCAAAACAAAATTAGGGTTTAACCCTATATGATAATTTAATTCTCCCAAACTCACAGGAATTTAATTCCTTCATGATAAAACCAGGGTTCAACCCTATATGAGAATTCAATTCTCCTACAATTATAGTAATTTAATTCCTTCAAGATGGACAGAACTAGGGTTTGCCCTAATTGAGAATTTAATTCTCTCAGATTTACAGGAATTTAATTCCTCCTAAAATGATATTAGGGTTCCACCCAATATAAGAATTTAATTCTTTCACAATAGGAATTTAATTCCTCCAAAATCATAATTAGGGTTTAACCCTATAAAAGAATTCAATTCTTAAAAATAAGAGACTTGAAGGATCTCCATGTATGCAAAGGACTAAGGTCACGTGGCCCCACGTGACCCCTGAAAAGATCCCCAAAATAAGAAGGAAAAAAGCTCGGAGGCAATGCCTCACGTGTTCCCACGTGATCCTCAAAACAAAAGAGAACAAATCCAAAGGCAGAACCATTCTTGGGCACCCTCACGTGTCCCCACGTGACCCTTAGTAAAACGCTTTAATAATCAATGACTGGAAGCCCATCACGTGCCTACACGTGATGGCCTGAAGACCAAAAGTGTTTAACACTTATCTGAACATCTCATTACCAGTGTTTAACACTGTTGTTCTTTAGTGTTGAACACTAGATTCAGCCCAATTGGATAATTTTCTAGAGGCAAAGCCTCTCCTTCAATGGACCAACAGAGGACCAATGTTCCAAACTTGATTGGACTTAGCCCAAGAAGGCCATAAGTCCTCAATTCAGACTCAACTGAGCCAATGTGCTCATAATATAATTAATTGATCTTAGGTCCAAATTGGGCTACAAATCATTTAATCCACCGTGGTTCAAGGGTACATCTCTTCACTCCTTTGATATTTGTCGTTGTAATTCCTCAACGTCTTCAAAGAGGTGACGGGTCCCGACAACCACACATTTTACGTACTGTGAGGTCCTTAAACTCATGGACTATGATGTCCTTAACCTCGACCGCGATGTCTTAAAACTAACATCGGACTGTGGGGCCCTTAAACTCATGGACTATGATGTCCTTAACCTCGACCGTGATGTCTTAAAACTAACATCGTACTGTGGGGTCCTTAAACTCATGGACTATGATGTCCTTAACCTCGACCGTGATGTCTTAAAACTAACATCGGACTGTGGGGTCCTTAAACTCATGGACTATGACGTCCTTAACCTCGACCGTGATGTCTTAAAACTAACATCAGACTGTGGGGTCCTTAAACACATGGACTATGACGTCCTTAACCTCGACCGTGATGTCTTAAAACTAACATCGGACTGTGGGGTCCTTAAACTCATGGACTATGACGTCCTTAACCTCGATCGTGATGTCTTAAAACTAATATCGGACTGTGGGGTCCTTAAACTCATGGACTATGACGTCCTTAACCTCGACCGTAATGTCTTAAAACTAACACCGGACGAGAGGTCCTTAAACTCACGGACTATGATGTTCTTAATCTCGACCGTGATGTCTTAAAACTAACAACAGACTGTAGAGTCCTTAAATCCACGGACTATGATGTCCTTAACCTCGACCGCGATGTCTTTAAACTAACATTAGACCGCAATGTCATTAAACTGAACAACAGAGCCCTAATTGCTCTCTTGTTGGATCTAAACGATCCCGTTGAGTTGATCTTAGTCTAAAATTAGACTAATGTATCCTTAACATACGTTTAATTTGATGTTAGTCTCAAATGAGACTAACATATCCTTAAACCCAACCCCCAAACCCAAATCTAAGAAAATACGGATTTGGACTAATCCACACCCTACGGGCGACAACATAAATTAGTCTCCGTATACAATCCACGGGCAACCAAAAACAAAACAAACACCCATGACACGAAGTGACCAACTGGAGAAGGAGAAAATGGTTACCGTGATGCGGTAGCGTAATTAACAGCAGGGGCTTGCGCCTGCAGGGAAGAGCGTCCCCACAATCAAAAACCCCTCAAGCGAGGGGGAATCTGACGAAGTCTGCTATATCGGCCGCATCCGTTTAAACCTTCGATACACGGTGCCATAAATCAACTTGGTATCTTCGGAGAGGTGGACGGATAGCACCAATTAGCATCTGCCCCGAATTTCAGGCAAAGACGTCCGTCTTGCGCTTCTTTCGGAAGGGAACAGACACTTGTACAGGTTAGTCTGTAGACCTGAGATCGTCATGGAGTCTTGTGTGATTCCCACTGTGATTTGATTTCCACCTTACCACGTCCAAGAGGGCGTGCAAAATGGTGGTTTTTGGGTACAGTCCCGAGTCACATGGAGGCAATGTGCGATAGGAGGGGTTTCGTCTCTCCCGATATTGGGAGTTGATGTTGCGCTGTGCTCGATTGGCCATAACAGGGAAGTCCCTGGCCAGGGCTGATTTAGAGATTTACTGGTAAGTGTTACCAGTAGTTTCTCGACCCGTTATGAGCCTCATATCGTCATGACTTATTGGTTATTGGGCTCTGACGTTTACCACCTCTAGACTTGATATGCGACATATCAGACGAGGAGACCGGACTGTACGGCAAGTGTTACCGTCAGGCTTTTGCAGGAGTTGGAGCGGGCTTGCTTACTGATTTTCTAATCGCTCAATACCCGGGTAGTCGTTACGTCCAGCTAGTACCGCTGACGGCTTGTGGGTGCTTGATGTGATCATCACCTACTGCCGGCGTATTGACGAATCTTTAGAGTCCTACATAGAGGTTTTACTGACTCAGGCAAAATGAAATAGGGACACATATGTGATATGTGCGGAACCGAGAATAATGCGAGTATGTGATACCGTATTATATTCTCGCGACTCTTATATCGGTCGGTTATATGTGATATAACCGGGTTATCGATTTAAGTGTTGATTCGATAAGTCGATACATTGGATGTTAGTCGGTTATATGAGATATAGCCGGATTATTAAATCAAGTGTTGATTTGATAATTTAGTGTATAATTGTATATTTGATATACTAATTTACATTAACTAACATTTTCTCACTTCAGCATTTATTTTCTCACAAGTGTACACTTAATATATATGTGATATATATTAAATTGTATTTTGTTTTGTATCATGGTTGTTGATACAACATACACGGGTGTATGAGACTTACACCGTGCTAATTGTGATAATGGGTTTTAATATTTAAAGTAATTCTAAAATTAGTGGAATATTAGTTTGATGCAAGAAGCTAGTGGAAGCTTGCGGATGCATTGACTAAGTCCACTAGTTTTGTTTTACTTAAGATATTTAGTAAGCTAACCATTACAATTAGCCATGGTTATGTTTCTACATGAGTTAGTATATGATACACACTCACCCATGGTTTATTCTCTCACCTCACAAGTTCATTCTCATTTGCTTGAGCTCATCTTCTTCTTCCTTGAGATAAGCTTGCTAGGTTTTCAAAAGAAAGAAAAATATTGTGAGAAAAATAATTCTAAAGTGAGCCCACTTCCTATTTCCTCATCCTCTACTAGATTAGCACTTTAGTATAGGGTGTTAGCTTCACTAATCCTTTAGTTAGTGAAGTAGTAGCTTGAGTTAGTATCCCTCGACGTAGATCATCTTCGGCCTCGAAGACTTCAAGCAAGATCGCCTTTTTCACCTCGAGAAGCCATGCTAGAGTCCGGGAGTGCCTTGATCGCAGCGAAGGGACTACAACAAGGAGCTATTGAAGTGAAGGACCGATCTACAAAGGTTGTATTTCTATTTCACTTAGTGGTAAAAAGCTTGCTATCTTTTTGTTACCCTAGCATTTCTAGTTTGATTCCTAGGCTTTATTCTTTAGCACCCTCTAAAATTTTAAATATGGCATGCGTGATGCTACCAAACCCTAGTAGTGGTGCTAAGAAAGCCCTTCAAATATAATTTAGAGAAAACACAAAATCCACTTAGCTGATCGAATAAATCGTCGATGCGCGGGAGTGGATACTTGTTCTTTATCGTTACTTCGTTCAAGGCTCTATAATCCATGCACATTCTGTATAAACCTTCCTTCTTCTTCACAAGTAGTACTGGTGATCCCAAACTTGAAGTGCTGGGACGAATCCATCCTTTCGCCAATAATTCGTCCAACTGTGTTCGTACTTCCTTCAAACTTTCCGGACTTAAACGATAAGGTACTTTGATCACCGGTTGTGCTCCTGGTACTAAATCAATGCTGAATTCAATAGATCGATCGGGAGGCAAACCTGATATATCGTCAGAAAACACATCGCGAACTCTCGAACCACTTCTAGCATTGATTCTTCCTCCGCTTGAGTTGCTGCAATCACTACCTTCCATGGCTTCACTTTGTATGTACTTGGCTCCAGTGTACGGTCTCCACTTTTGAAATAGAAGACCGGATGGTCTGGAATCTCGAATATTACCCTCCTTTGACGACAGTCGATGGTAGAATAAAAAGTTCCGAGCCAATCCATACTTAGAACCACATCGAAGTTCGGTATGTCCAGCACGTTGAAATTAGCGTAGAATTCTCTGCTGCAGACGACTACTGGACACAAGCTGTATCTCATTGTTGCCTTTAGAACGCCATTTCCTGAACTGACATTCCAGCTGGATACAAGCGGTGTGACTGGAATCGCATGAGTTCGGACGAACCGTTGCGATATAAAGCAGTGAGATACTCTAGTATCAAAGAGTGCTAGTGCAGGGAGTGAGGCTACTAAGATTGTGCCTAAGGTATATAGGATATGTTTTAGGTGTAGGTAAAGGTATGTAGATAGGTAGTAAGACTGAAAGAAAATTTGAGAAAGCAAGGTTACCGGTGATAACTTGGCCAGTAGTCTCAGCTTCTTCCACGGTCATCGTGAAAGCCTGGCACCGTGGTACATTCCTCCTAGCCTGAGGAACATTCCTCGGAACGTTCCTTTGATCTTGATAGAACTGATGAGGAGGAGGTGCAGCTTGTGGTCCTCTAGGTGGTGGAGCAGGTAGTGCAAGTCTTGGAGTAGATGCCTGAATAGCCGGTCGCTACGGATAGGTGATTGCTGGCCTGGGTGCAGCAACTGGATTTTGTCTTTGGGGACAAGATCCAATATCATGAGCAGCTGAGCCGCAGATTAAGCAAAGACGGTTGGCTCGCCGGCAGTCTTTCATCACATGCTCATTTCTCTTGCAGTAGGTACAAAAGGCTGGGCTAGGACTGTTGTTCTGTACTCCCGGTCGCCTTGGCACAAAAGGTGGCCTTAACGAGCTCCTCCTGCCATCTGGTTGGCAGGGCGCTTAAATCCAAAAGATTGAGGTCTTCCCCTCGCCTTTACTACTGCCTCATAACGGCGGGCAACTTTCAGAGCCGAGTCATGAGTCGGAAAATCTCCTGTGGCTAGTGCAGCCTGGATTTTCGAATCCAAACCCTATTGAAATCGATAGGCTCTGATCTCATCCGTCGGTATCAGATGTGCCGCAAATCTGTTTAAAGTATGGTGTTAGCTGTGTAATATGTGATATATTGAAAAATCGAATTATTGAGACATATCTTACCGACTGAGCATGGTGAACTCAGCGTCATACTCATCTACCGACTTGGTCCACATCGAAGCTTGTTGCAGATGTATGAACTGCTGTTTCATGTCGAACCTGGCAATCTCAGGGAAGTACTTAGCGTCGATCATGTCGCGGAAAGTCTTCCATTTGATCGGTGGTTCAAGACGGCTTTCTTACGCCTTCCACCAGTTCCGTGCATTGTCCGTGAGCTGTAATTTTGCAACACGAACCCAAGATATTTCTGGCACTTGTGCCGCTGCCAGATCATCTTCTATACTCTGAGCCCATTCCTCAGCTTCAAGTGGGCTCCCCTTTCCTGAGAACTGTTTGGGATGTAAAGCTCTGAATTGCTTCACCCCAGGTGCTTCAGCCTCGGGACGATTCAAGAGCTGCTGCTGTCCCTCTAGGAGGCTGCGGATAGCCTCAAGCAGGATCATTTGCTCGTTGGGTGGAGCAGGAATGACAGGTGTGATTGGTAGTGGAGGTGGAGTGTTGTTGAAATTGGTGCTGGTGTTGTTTGGGGAATCCATAACCTTGAAGAAAAATTTGGGTTAGGACAGGTTCAATGTATATGATTCAAAGAATATAAAATTGTAAGATTTAAGGAACATGAATTGTAAAGAATGTTTTAGTTGCTGGTTCTTGTGTTATATTGCTTAAGTTGTTCATACAGAACAGAATTGCATGGCAGTATTCCATACAACTCTGACCTGCATGGGCCACCAACAAAACCTGTCATGCCCCGCTTTCCAGTATACGGGTAGAGGACGTGACGAGGCCGCTACGTATTTACTCTGAAATAAATACGCTAAGCGTATCTAAGCAATATAAAAGAAATGTACACAAGAGACAAGATATAATAAAACAACAACTTTATTTATTCGCATTCTTTTTGTACAATGCATGGAAAAGTAAATACATCTGAAAGAAAGCAATGCATAAACAGTGGCATAACAGAAAAGGAAAAGTACTGAAATAAAAGTATACAATGTAGCTAGAGCTCTTGATCGTATGCAAGCTGGTCCAAGTGCTCGCTAGTAGGCTCGATCTCTGGAAGATCCGAATCACCTGACGATATTCAAAGAAGAAAGAAAGAGAATGTCGTCAGCGAACAAATCGCTCGGTAAGTCCCAAGGATGGGGGAGAAATAGAATAGACAGAAAGAGAAGATAGCTTTTAAAGTTGTATTATATGAGTATTAGGTGTTAACGCTGTTGTTTGTAGCTTGGTACAGAAGAATGCCAGTGTATGCGAGAGGAGACTCTATATGCTAGAGACTAGGGCAAACGGAAAGTACAAGGAACCGTAATGCCACGGTACAACAGCAACTGAATATAGGTTAGGTGTCTTAATCTTGCAGTCTCTTGCCACTTCTAACACCTTCTTATATTATATTGTCTTGTAATTTGAATTGTATAGATAGGTGACTTACCGAAACCATGATATCAGTAAATAGATGTAACTGGAGAATCATATAATAGAAGTATATCCATGGTTCGGTTCGGTCAATACAGATTGAATATATTGATATATATGAATTCATGGATTCATGTTGAATTGTAGATTGTAGATTGTATTTGAATCATATTCAAGTCAGATTATTAATAAAACTCAGTCTGAGTCAGACAATTAGAAAAGAAATTGAAGTCCTAATTGTTTTGATGTTTTCGGTAACCGCTGCACATTGGCGGTAGGATTTGTGTCTTTTTCAAAGACGATTACCGTATTGATAACAAGGTTATTAAGTTGTCTACCTTAAATAGGCAAGTACCCACTTCTCCGGCTCCCTGGGGCTCAAGAGATTGGTCCCGCTTAAACCTATGTTTACCAGGGTCCTTAAGGTAATTTATAGAACTTGATAGGGTTTTATGTAAAAATACTTTTGTATAATTTTTAAAATACACGCCAAGTATTTAATTATCGTCTTTAGAGTTGTCATAAATATAGATTTTATATTTCTGATATTTCTAGTGAAAATATCCTAATTTCATAATATAGAGTATTTAATTGTAACATTGAACTTGTATGGAATTTATGGTATTTTAATGTAAAGTGATTCTTGTGATTTTTAGAAAAAATGGAATATTTATATTATTAAAAAATAGATATTTTAATGATACATATATATATTTATATAAAAATAATTTTACTATATATTATATTTCTAGAAATCTCATTTTCTTAAGATTTTCGTATTTTAAATCTCTCGAGACCGTATGCTCCTTGCGGAGGTCTGCATCTCGTACTTCTAAGCCCAGAGATGTGCGATAATCGGCACCATCCCAGTCGGGTTCCCCAAAATGGGTTGTAGTGGCACTTTGCAAAGATTTATAAAAAATACTTAATCCTTTAGAAAACGGTTTTATTAATTCGTGGTATTTATTTGAAATGTTTCGTTTTCCCGTATTCTATGTTCCCGAAAGGTATTGTGCTATGTTGCATATGAGTATTGTGAAGAGATAAGTCATTATCTCGTGATCTATTTAAAGGTATAGCAAGTTTGTGATGTTTAAATGTCGAAATGAAACTATATGGTATTTTAGTGAAAAAGTATGGTAAAATTTACAAAATGAATTAAATTTTCATGAAACTTGATCAAAATGTTTGTTAATGTTTAATAGTCAACATGTAAGAATTTTGTGTGAATGTATTTAAGAAAATGTTGGATTTTTAGAAAGAACCGAATCGGAAATCGATTTAACTCCGATTCCGTCGAGTTTTGAAATTTCGTATTATTAGAACAAGATTAGAGAAGAGGGAAGGGGACTTACGGGTTTAGAAGTTAGGGATGAGGAAGAGGAAGTGAACATAGCTTCCGGGTCGTTTCGTCGTCGGGAGCTCCTAGGGCCGTCGTCGGAAAATCGCCGAAGCTTTCGCCTTTTGCTAGCTTTAATTGCACACTAAACTTCTAGGGATTTTCTTGAGATTTTTGTTCAGAATTTTTGAGTGAGGGTGTGTGTGTAGGGGTTATATTCATAGGGTAAGGTTAGGGTTAGGGTAGGTGAAAAGTTGAAATGAAAAAATGTGATAAAATGTATTAAAAGTGGAGTAATTGGTGTTTTAAAGTGTCTCTGTTTCTGGTCTGAAGAAATAAAGTATGCAGGTGTACATGGGATGTGAAAAGACACCACTTTTATGTTGATGACTCGGCGGTCCGGCCTAGTCCGGCCGGCGGCGGCGGCCCGAGTCGGCGGGTCCGTCGGCCGATTCGGCTGAGTCCGGCCGAGTCAGGTGGCCGGAGTGCTCCTTGTCGGTTCATGTAGCCCATGGTACAGTTAGTTTTTCATGTGTAGTGGGGTTTTTGTGAGTTATGCACGTGTAAACCCTTGGTATTCTAAAAATTCACAATAAAACAATATTAAAAATAATATGGGGTATAGGATTTGAACTCTGGTGGCTTGGTTCAGCAGTGCAAGGTATTACCAATGAGTTACAAGCTCTTTCTTGTTATTAATTAGCAAAACAAATATTTATGGTACTCACAGAAAATGCAAATACCCCATGTATACATTAATTTTTTTTAAACAATTTTTTGTACACTAAAATTGGAGCTGTTACAAAAAGAGTTGAGAAAATTACCAGGGTTACCTTGGTCTACGGGCTCTGCTTCTTCAGCCGCTAAAAGGAAAGCCCGACGCCGTGGTTCATTCCTCCTAGCCGGGGGCACATTCCTCTGTCCTAGGGGTATGTTTCTCTGCCCTCGAGAAATGTTCCTCAAAGCCTGATGGAATTGGCGAGTAGGCTGTGCAGGTGGTGGAGCTGGGAGTGCAAGATGAGGTGCAGAAGCCTGGATAGCTGGCCGCTGCGAGTAGTTAGTGGGTGTGTGAGCTGGATTGCGTCTATAAGGACAGTTTCCAATTCCGTGATTGGATGCGCCACAAACTAAGCATAGGCATTTTGCGCACCTACAGTCCTTCCAAAAGTTCCTTCTCTCTTGCAATAGAAGAAAAATTCGGGACTCGGCTGGTAATCTGTTACTTCCGGTCTTCTCAGTTCAATAGTTGGTCTTGAAGAGGCTCCTCTTGCCATCTGAGTGGCAGAACGCTTCATTCCGGCAGATTGAGTTATGCTCTTCCTCTTCACCACTGCCTCATATTGTCGGGCAGCCTTCAAAGACAAATCATGGGTTAGGAAATCCCCTGTATCTAATGCAGCTTGGATTTCCGGGTCCAACCCTTGCTGAAATCTTCCAGTTCTGATCTCAGCAGTCGATATAAGATGGGCCGCAAACCTGTTACGGTCTTGTGTTAGCTGTGTAGTATGTGATATAAAATCGAACATTGAGACATATATTATCTGCTGAGTATGGTAAACTCAGCATCATACTCATCTACTGATTTGGTCCACATTGAACCTTGTTGCAGATGGATGAACTGTTGTTCCATATCAAAGCGAGCAGTCTCAGGGAAGTACTTTGCATCGAACATGTCACGGAAAGTTTTCCATTCGATAGGCTGATGAAGACGGCTTTCTTCCTCCTTCCACCAAACCCGTGCATTATCGGTGAGCTGCAGCTTTGCAACTTGAACTAAACCTATCTCTGGCACTTGTGCCGCTGCCAGATCATCTTCAACGCTTTGAGCTCATTCCTCCACTTCCAGATGGCTCTCTTTTCCCGAAAAATTCTTGGGGTGCAGTGCCCCGAAATTGCTTCACTCGGGTTGCTTCCGCTTCTGAACGGTTCAAGAGAATAGCAGTCTGCTACTGTTGTCCTTCCAGGAGGTTTCGGATTGCCTCAAGAAATACCGTCTGCTAATTGATCGGAGAAGCTATGGCAGGTGTAATTGGTAGGGGTAATGGAGTGTTGTTGAAGTTGGTACTGGTGTTGTTTGGGGAATACATAACCTTGGAAGAAGGATTTGGGTTAGGATAGATTCAAAATATATGAATGATAAGATTCAAGAAGTATGAATTGTAAAGAATATTTTCAGTTGCTGGTTCTTATGTTATATTGCTTAGGTTGTCCACGCAGAACTGAACTGCATGGTAGGGTTCCATACAGCTCTGATCTGCATGGGCCACCAACAAAATCTGTCACGCCCCGCTTCCCAGTATATGGGAAAAGGACATGACGAGGACGCTGCGTATTTATTCTGAAGTAAACACGCTAAGCGTATCTAAGCAATATAAGTAAAATGCATAAGAGACGGTGACAATAAATATAATTGAACAAAAACTTTATTTATTAACATTCTTTTTACAATACATCTGAAAAGTAAATACATGGAATGGAAAGCAATGCCTAAACAGTGTCATAACAGAAATGGAAAATACAGAATGTAAATGTGTACAAGGAATATAAAGCTCTGGGGTGAAAGCTAGCTGGTCCAAATCCTCGCTGGTGGGCTCGATCTCCAGTGAGTCTGAATCATCTGACGACATTCTAAAGAAGAAGAAAAAGAATGTCGTCGGCGAACAAATCGCTCGGTAAGTCCCAAAGAGAAGGGAGAAGTAGAATAGACAGAGAGAGAGTATAACTATTATAATGTTGTTTGTTATGTTAACGTAGTTGTTTGTAACTTGGTATAGAAAATGCCAGTGTATACGAGAGGAGTCTCACTTTCTCCGAAGACTAAGGTATCAGGAGTACAAGGCTCCGTCGATAATACCACGGAACAACGGCATGGATGTAATTACGTCTTAAGTGACCACCTCGTTCCACCTTTAACATGTTCCGTACCTGTGTACCCCTTATAAACCCCGTGATGTGTTGTTTGTATTGTTTGTATGTATTGTCTTATAAATTGAATTGTATATATGGATGACTTGCCGAAACCATGATATTAGTAAATGGGTGTAACTGGAGAATCATGTAGATGGATGTATATCCATGGTTCGGTTCCGTCAATATAGATTGAATAGATTGAGTAGATTGAGTATATGAATTCATGGATTCATGTTGAATTGTAGTTTATACTTGAATCATATTCAAGTCAGATTGATTCTATCGAGACTCGGTCTGAGTCAGACAATTAGAAAAGACATTGAATCGTGAATTATGTTTTGGTGTTATCGGTAACTGCTGCACATGGACAGCAGGATTTGTGTCTTTTTCAAAGACAATTACCGTATTGATAACTCTGTTTGTTAAGTAGTCTACCTTAAATAGGCAAGAACCCATATTTCCGGCTCCCTGGGGCTCAAGAGACTGGTCCCGCTTAAACCTATGTTTTAATTTAGTATAACTTGAGGGGGTTTTATGTAAAAATAATTTTGTATAATTTTCAAAATACATCTAAAGTATTTTATTATCGTCTTTAGAGTTTTAATGGATATATATTTTATCAATATGACATCTCTAGTGAATAAAACCAAATTTTATAATATATGGTATTTATTTGTAATATTGGAATTGTATGATATTTTCTTATAAATGGAATGTTTTTCTTGAATTTTGGAAATGTGGAATATTAAAAATATATATTTTGATATTAATTACATATATATTTATTTATTAAAAATATAAGTTTTATTTATAATAGAAATCACATTTTCTAAAGAAAATTGTATTTTAAATCTTTCGAGATCGTATGCTCCTTGTGGAGGTCTCCATCTCACTCTACTAGGCCTGAGGATGTGCGATAATCCTCACCATCCCGAACGGGTTCCCCGAAATGGGTTGTAGAGGCACATTTCCAAAGATTTGTTAAAATACAGCTCTTGTAGAAAAATGTTTTTATAAGTCGGAGGTAGTTATGTGTAAAATCGTATTTTTCCCAAATTTCATGTTCCCAAATTTCATCGTGCTATGTTACATATGAGTGTTGTGAGGAGGTAGGTCATTACCTCGTGAGTTTTTCTAAGCTAATACGGTTTAAAAAGTTCAAGTATGTTTAAATGAAACATGAAGGTATTTTAATGTAAAAGCGGAATAAAACTTGCTACGATTATTATTTTGATGTCAAACTTGTTCTATTATCTTTGTTAATGTTTAATGGTCATCACATAAGAGTTTGGTATTATTGTGTTTAAGAAAAATAGAACTTTTGAAGGAAAACCGAATCGGAAGTCGGATTAACTCAGCTTCCGTTGGGTTTTAGTTTTGAATATTTTTAGAATAGAGAAAAGAAAAAGAATTAGGGACTTACAGGTTATTAGACTAGAAGAGAGAAGGAGGAAGAGGTAGGAGGTTCCGGTACGTCATTTCGTCATCGGAATCTCCTCGGATCGTCGTCGGAAGTTCGTCGGAGTTTCGCCCTTTACTAACTCCACTTGCGCACAAAAGTCTTGGGAATTTTCTTGAGAGTTTGGGCAGAGATTTGTGAGTGAGGGGGTGATTTTAGGGGTGGTATTTATAGGAAAAATCTAGGGTTTAGGGTAGTGAAAGTGTGTGATAAAAATTGTATTTAAATTTGCATTAAAAAGGATTAAAAGGGGGTATTTTAATTCTCTGGTTAATTGCAGAGAATTTAAACAGTGCAGGGGGAGTGGGGTAGGCCAAAGGGTGCAGGGGGTTCAAGAAAAATTGGGATCGGGCCGAGTTGACCCGGCGGCGCCGGCCGAGTTGACCCGGCGGCACCGGCCGAGTCAGCCGAGTCGCCGGCCCGAGTTGGGCGAGTCGGGGCCCGTCTCTTCGCCATGTGTCTCTGACGCTTGGTCTACTGCAGTGGACTCATTTGTTTATTCTGTAACTTACCCTATTACATGTAGTGCACGTGTAGACTCTTGGGTTTCTAAAAGATTAAAAGAATTTAATTAAAAAATAATGTGTGGCTGATGGGATTTGAACTCTGGTGCTTTGGTTCAGTAGTGCAAGGTCTTACCAATGAGCTACAACCTCATTCTTGTTATTTAAAAGCAAATCAAATTTATAATTTGTGCTCAGGCTCAAGTACCACTTTCTGTATTTTTGAAAAAAATGTACAGAAAGTTTAGGGTTGTTACAATATTCACTTCATGTTCACTATACCTATACTACACAACCATTTCTATATTTATTTTCTATGCTCATATTCCATTGTCATGCTCACATAGTTTCCATTATTTACCATGTTATACAGAATTACTATATTATATAGATTTGCAATGTTTATATTAAATGACATATTTAATCACCATATCACACTTAGTCCATTGATTCATAATATCTTTTTCCAACTTGTCACTATACCTTTTATATTTCACATTCATGTTTTTTTAGGATTTATCGAACGTTAGTTCGCTGACGGGCATTCCACCCATCTATTTGTTTCTTGGAATGTTCTCAGGTGAATTTGGGACAGAGCATTTAGAAACAGTCAACGAGGAGCATTTTCATTCATATCTCAAGTGGACAAATAGTTTTGTTCATCTTCGCAATTATTATAGTTTTCTTTTTAGTATTCTACATGTTTAGGCTCTTTACCTTCATCTTATATTTATTATTTAGACATATTGTATCAGTTGAAAAATTATGAAATCTTGAATGCAATATATCGATATTGGATTTTATTACTCTTATTATTCTTGCACTTTGTTATATTACTTACTTACTTACGCTTAATGTATTTATTAAGGGAAACAACATTTTCATAAAAAAAATACGTTGCAGGCTTGCCACGTCACCATTTCTGTCTGCTGGGAAGCAGGGCATGACGACCCTGCTGATTGGGTGGACTTCACAAGCATGTCATCGACGTAGACTTCCATATTTCGTCCGATATGTACCTTGAACAGCTTGTTGACCAGCTGTTGATAGGTTGCCCTAGCATTTTGAGTCCAAAGGGTATATTACCTTGTAACAGTAGACCCCTCGATCAGTGGTGAAAGCGGTGAGCTCTTCGTCGGTCGGGTCTA
Source organism: Agapanthus africanus (assembly GCA_030015575.1). Classification (NCBI taxonomy): domain Eukaryota; kingdom Viridiplantae; phylum Streptophyta; class Magnoliopsida; order Asparagales; family Amaryllidaceae; genus Agapanthus; species Agapanthus africanus. The sequence continues at coordinate 152,660,179 of JASDDO010000028.1, read as the reverse complement.
TCCGGATTTGATTATAACCGGAAAAGGCATCCATGAAGCTCAGTAGCTTGTGACCGGCCAAGCTATCCACCAACTGATCTATCCAAGAGAGCGAATAGTTGTCTTTCGGGCATGCCTTGTTCAGATCTATAAAATCGACATACATACGCCACTTCCCATTTGCTTTTTTGACCATGACTATGTTGGCTAGCCAAGTTGAGTAGTCCAGGTTTCTGATGAAGTCCGCCGCGAGTAGTCGGTCCACTTTCTTCTCAATCGTCTTCTGTTTGACAGGCGCGAAACTTCTTTTCTTTTGTCGGACCGGCCGGGCTTTTGAGTCAACTCCAAGCTTGTGGGAGATCACCTTAGGGTCGATCCCCGGCATGTCGGCTGGAGTCCAAGCGAACACGTCGGAGTTGTCTCGGAGGAACTGGATAAGGTTGTCCCGAGTTTCCCTGGTCAAAAGGGAGCCGATCCAGATAGTTCGGCTTCTATCCCCTCTTTGAGGGGAACTTTGTACAAGACTTCTATCGGAGAACCTCGGATTTCCTTCTTATCATCACGTGTATCCAGCAATTCCCAAGGATCACACGGTCCGTCGGTTAGACCAACTTCTTTATCCTCGGGAACTGTTATAGTGAGACACACCCTAGCGATTTACTGATCTCCGTAGGCCCGACCTATCTCACCATTGCTCATAGAAAATTTGACCGCAGGGTGGCAGGTCGAGATCTGAGCTTGAAGGGTGTTTAATGTGGGGCGACCCAAGTGGATATTATAAGACGAAGGAACCTGAGCGACGAGGAAACTCACCGACATTGTCCGGGTTCTTCCGGCCTCCCCAATGTTGAAAGGGAGAGTGATCGTTCTGTCACGTCCCGCTTCCCAAAATACGGAATATAAGGGTGACAAGGCCAGCCATGCTCCCACGATCAAGGAAAAATCTTGTCGTAGTCACATTACGGCTTCTAGTATTATACGGTACTCAGTAAAATACAATACGGATAAAGAGAATGCAGTCACTAAAACTATAAGATATAAAGAGATCTGAGCTCGAAAGAAGTAAACAAGAGGGCAACTAACCAGGAATATCAGTGGAGAAATGTAATTGGTCCACTGGTCTGGATCTTCACGGTCTCCTCGAGATCAGACAAATCCACCTCTATCACTGAGCATGCATACTCAGGTCGTCAGAGCGACACAATCGCAACAATATAATAGTAACAAAAGGCAAGAAAATAAAATAATAATGATGGGGATAAAATGCAGGTAATCAATATGTCACTAACTGATGCAATGTATGATCTGTGTCCCTATCGGTCTCTAAGTCACTTTTGAAATCGAGTTGTGGAAAGGAGGATCATGTTTAACGAGGGTCTCATACATACCCGAGACTACGGCCCGCTATCGCCCGGGACATAACCCTTTCAGCCGAACCGTTAGGCCCAACCTAATATATATAAGAGTCGTTGTTCGAATGATCATCCTCTAAATCATTGTCCTCGCTAAATACAATACTCTTTCCACTTCGATTTCCCCTTTTTTCCCAGGTTTACACTATTTATGAGTATGGTCTAGACGTGTACAAGTATGCACCAATAACACGGTTTTGTCACTGTTCACTGTATTGTTCACTGTCACGAATCATTCACTTTTTTTCCATTGGCGTACTTGACACTCCTAAACCAATACCATTCACGCACGACAATGCATTGTACACTGAACAATAATGCGCACTATCACTATAAGTATGGCAGTCGGGTAAAATATGTGAATTTATGCCGTTAACAAGTCATGTGTAATACGAACTATTATGCACCTTATGATCTTATAAAAGTTACAGTAAACCATACGTTCACAATTCTGTAAAATGATACAAAGGTAGTTGCAAGTAACCTCAGTCAGAAGTTCAAAAAAATTTATTTCAGTGCAATCGGATTTCGGGTTTGCAAGTTACAGCCGTTTCATGTTAAGTGTTCGCTATTGGAAATTCAGTTCCTGAACTGAATGTTCATTTCGCAACACAATTTTCACTCTGTTGGGATCAAAATTAGGCGATACTATAGTTGAACAAAATTTAGGTTTATTAATAGGGTTTCTAACACATCAGACGTATTCTCAATCGCGCTTCTATGTCAGAAGTTATGTACTATACAACAATAGGGTATCAGTTCTGTTTCTGTTTGGGACTGATATACGTCCTGTTAATCTAAATTACAGTTTAAATAGTAAACGACTGTGAAAAGGGGTGAAATCACTTTCATTAGTTATCTAACTGTTTCATCTTCACTATGGTGTAGGGTTTCTCAATATAACATGTTCAAGCAGTAGAACGTAAGCATTACAAGATGGGAATCAACAGTCAGAGCTGCTCTGGACTGCAGTCCAGGGCCGCTCTCCGAACCAGTTTCCGTCATCGTTTCAGTATAGAAATAATTTAAAACATTCATGGAGTTCCAGTTCGTCGAGTCATCTTCGATTTGATCCCTCGAACGCATCATTCCAATTTATAAACAATTAGTTGTGATGTTTACAAGTTTCAGACGCGGGAAATTTTCAGTTTTAACGGGTGTAATTAGGGATGATCGTTCACGTCAGTAACGACGGTATTTTTCAGCCAAGTTTTAACACGATGTTCATTACCACACGGGCCAGCTTATGTGATCAATTTCCGTCAGTTTAATGGGAGTTTTTCCTTCGGTTTTTGTGTCGAACACATACACTATATTAAGTCGCACGAAGCGTTTATGCGGAATTTAACGGTATTTCTAATTTTAATAGAACAATTAGCATGAAGCAAGTAGGTAACTTTCCTGAAGGCGCGTTAACGACGCACGGCAGCGGCAACGGCACGAACACGCAACAAATGGCACGGCTAGGGTTCACGGCCTCGGCTCGAGTTTGGGTTCGTCGTCGGAGTTGCTCGGGGGATGGCCCTGTTGGCGTCGAGTGGCTGCAACGTCGAAACTCAGATGAACGGCGGTGGCTGGTGGTCGCCGGTGAGGGCGCAGTAAGGAGGTTCGGGGATCGAAGCTTGGTGTGGGGTTCGGTGAAAGGTGTAGTGAGGTAGTGGAGGGGCTCGGGGTAGTAGGAGATGATGATGATGATGCAGAAGGGTCGTCGGCGAGATGGTGTGCAGGGGGCTCGGCGGTGGGTTGAAGCAGTGGCGAGGAGAGAGGTCGGCTCGGCGTTTTGGAGAGAGGAGCGAGGGTTTAGTGGGAGGAGGTGACTGAGGTGGTCGTGGTCATCGTCGTGGTTCAGCAGGGTGTAGGTTCGACGAGGGGTTGCGGGAGGTTATGGGGAAGGAGAGAGGGGGAACGAGAGTGAGGAGGGAAAGAGTTAGAGAGACGAGGTGGCTTGAGGAGCTCGTGAGCGTGCGCGGTCATGGTCGACGAGCGTGGGATCGTGGTCGCGAGGGCGCGGGGGCGTGGGGCGACGTGGAGCATGTAGAGAGAAAGAGCGGGAAAAGAAAGTGAGTGGGGAAGAAGGGATGGAGGCGGGTCGGGTCGGGTTTGGAGAAGCATGGGCCGGTAAGGAGTTTGGGGATTAATTATATTTGTTTGGTTTTTATTTTCTTTGGGCTGGGCTGGGTTTGGTGTTTGGGGGGATCAGGCTGGGGTTTATTTATATATATTTAGTTTTCTTTTGGGCTTTGATTTTAATTTAAAAGGATATGTAGGTATAAAATCTGTATATAAAATTGATAAAATATAAGAAAATTTCAAGGGGACTCGGAATTTTTTTTAATATTTTATCAACCTGCAGAGTGGTTAGCAAACCCGGAAAGAACGTGCGAGATAGGTTGGAGATCGGACGAGTTTAATCCCATACGCTTGAAGCAGTCGTAAAATAGGATGTCCGCTGAGTTTCTTGAGTCAATGAGAATTCTCCGAACTTTTTATCGATTTATCCGGGATATGATCATTAGGGGATCATTATGCGGGATGGATATGCCATGCAAGTCCTCGTCGGTGAAGGTGATGGGAGCAACCTTCTTATACTTCTTGGAGGGAGGAGCAACTAAGGTCATGATCGGCCGGATATGGCGGGTGTTTTCGTTGCTCGGAGTAGAGCCAATGGTGACCACCATGATCTGTCCGACCGTCAAATCTCCGGTGGGAGGTCAGTCTGCTTGCTCTCTATAGCTTGATGTTTGTCTCGCAGGTACTTTGCCAAGTGACTGGAGCGGATCAGCTCCTCGAGGTAATCGCGCAGCTATTTGCAGTTCTCGGTCGGGTGTCCTTATGACAGATGAAAGGAACAATATGGGCCGCGGAGTCGCTTACCCGGCCTTTGTATCATCGGCGTCAGCTTGAAAAATCTCTTGCTCTTTTCCTCCTCTAGCAGCTCAGCTTGAAAGACGTTCAGAGGAGTGTACTCATGAAATCTCGGAGAATAGGGTTTCAACCGATCAATCTTCTTCTTCTCTTCCTGGTCCCGTTTCTTTCGGTCTGTAGGGTCTCCACGGGGAAGATTAGCGTTCACCCCAAATTCGAGTTAGATTTCCCGTTTGGTCCAGAATTTTATCTCGACCATGATCTTAGGTTGCGCTATTGTAAAAGAGCGGGGCCACTCTTTATGCTTAAGACCGTATCTCAGGACGGTGATGACTGTCTCATCCCGATGCTCGGCTACTTCTAGGAGAGCATTATAGAACCGGATGATATAGCTCTTTTAAAATTCTCCGTTCTCACTTTTGATGGTGAATAGGTGGTCAACTAATCTATTTTGTCGTCGGTTGCCGATGAAGTGGATGAGGAACTGAGTAGACAACTTGTCCAAAGTTGAGATTGAGCGCGGAGTTAGGCCACGGAATCGGTCTCGCTTGGCTTGAATGAGAGTGATGTGGAAGGCTTGATACTGAGCCACATCCGAGTTATGTGAAAGCTCATGCCCGTGGTGAACGTGTCCAAATGGTCTTTCATGTCATACTTTCCGTTGAAAAGAGTCACTTTGGACGGCTTGTTCCAGGATGAGACTCGCTCCCACAGAAACTGCTCAGTGAAGGGCTTCGTGAGAGAGTCCGCGGAGTATTTTGCTAATCCGCCGGGCGAACGGGTGGCGAGCCGCATGTCATCGATTTTCTTCTCAAAAACCTCGATTTACTGTTGGTACTCCGAGGATTCTCTGTAATCAGAGTGCTTGCGTCTCTGCTTCGGGCTTGGGCAATGGAGCTGCTTTGGGCTTGGGCGATGGAGCGGCTTCGGTTTTGCTCTATCACGTTTCTCAGATCCTCGGGATGAACCCTTCGTGGCTCTCCCCGACGTGCGCCATATGCACGACCTCGATGATTATGGTGATGCTGGTCTTTCCTAGAATCAGGTGACCTGACCGACGTCGCCTAGGAGAGTGAGGGAGCGCGGCGAGCGTTGAAGCAACGGTTTGGTTAGTTCTGAGACTTTTGCGTTGGACTATCGGGCGCCCAACGAGGTATGAAATCATTCCTCGTATGGGGGTCGCGACTGCCGGAATCGGCACGCCGATGTTCCGTGGTGTCAGGATTGGCACGAGCAAGGCTAAGGACGTGAACGCGTCCATCTGTCGTCTCGTGCATGCCGCCGTTCTGGGAGCAGGGGTGGCAGTTTGCCGGGTATGGCTGGCAGTTTGAACATGAGCGAGCGCGTTCACCATTGTTGTCAGTCGGTCGATCCATGCCGTTAAGACTTCGATGATGCTGGGAGGAGGAGTGGAACCACCTCCGTCTCCATTACGGAGGACAGGATGACTCGTGCTTGGATTTTCGTTGCGATGATCGCTAGCCATCGAATCGAAGGCGGAAGATCAACTCTTTAGATGGAAAAGCTTCTCGTTCTCATAGACGGCATCAACTGATAGTGGTTGGAATTTCCCTAAGATGTTGTTCTCTGTCGATCTTGTGGTCAGCAGGGTTGAACAGTTGAGATTTGTAGTGGGGGATTAGGTGTGGATCTCAATGGGTTGATGGTTGAAAGGGACATCGAGTTACCTGCAAAGAAGTCCTGTAGTGGGAGACCACCGTAGGACCCTCTCACGATTAAGTAAGTATCGAGGAATATTCTGGCAGAGTAGCGGCGTATTGGAATCAGTTCAAGTTATCTGAATCATCTGGAGGAGGAGTTTATATAAGGGTTGCATCGGAGCGAACCGTTGCGAGATTCTCGACGTCAGTTCTGTCCAGGCGTAACGTCCGTGTTAATGGTGAGATGCGCTCATTAAAAACGAGATATGCTGGCGTGGGACGCGGGACATGTAGCGGTGGAAATCTCATCGTGGTTAGATACACGGATCCGTTATGAGGTGTCAATTCGGTGCAGACTGGATAACAACCTGCAGAGTATTCGGGTCTATCTCGGGCGACGGGGCTAAGTACGCCGCTGACTCACTCACCAAGCCATTCACCGAGGGACTGCTCGTTGTCCACATCGGCGGCGTATTTAGCCCCGTCGCTCGTCTGACGACCTTTCCGATGCATGCCTTCGATCGTCTTTTCGATGGCGTCGAGTCGGCTGTAGTATCCCGATGATTCAGCACATTTTGACTTTTGGCCCCTGCTGTTGGAGACCTGCGTCTGGCCGCGACCCCGGTTCCTTTCGACAAGGTTCCTTATTTCCTCTGGCGAGGTCGTTTTTTGAGCTGTCGTGGCGAGTCTCATCCGCGCGGCCCCGTCGAAGGAGGGGGTGTCGGTCATGCCTGGATGCAGGCGAGATGACCGACACTTCCTCGGGAGGGACAGAGGCGCGTTGGGGCTTGGGGCGAGGCGCTCTGGCGACGAATCTCGGTGTTGAGATGTGGGGCGCCCAGCGGGTCATAGAGTATGTTGGCCCGGTGGACCTGCGGCCGCCGGAGGCAGCGAGGCGGTGATCGGTAGTGCTGTAAATCTCCGTTTCCATCTATGAAATTTTTCCTACAGTTCCCGAGTCCCCAAATGGTATCCCCATTTTTCCCGTATTATTACTTTGTGTGAAGATTAGTGCTTAAGTTTCAATATTTAATTTATCCAAAACCATAACAAAATTAATCAAAGACCAAACCTAAATTAAAACCAAAACAAAAAATATTTATATAATTTTCCTCACTGGCCCAAGCACTTTTTCCTCCGGCCCGACTTCCCAGCCCAACTCCAAGCCCGCACCCAACCTTCACCCGACCCGACCCACTCCCCTCCTTCTTCCCCACTCGTAAAAAAAGCTTTCCCGCTCATTTTTTCCCTTCAGACCCGCGACTCCCATGTTTCCCCACGTCTCCACGCTCGACCCCACGTCGCCGACGCCTCGCTTTCGTCGCCCACATTTCCAAGACCGCGCACCCTTCTCAAACTCACCCTCGTCTCAATTCCTCTATCCCTCTCAATCTCAATTCCTCACTCTCGGTCTCAAACCCACTACTCTCTTCTCCCGACTCCCAACTTCATCACTCCCCTCGACGACGACTACGACGACTACAACCCCTCGTCCTTCCTCCCTCGCCTTCTTCTCTCCAGAACTCACCCCCTCAACCGAGCACCCATTTCCTCGCTCGAACTCCCCTGCACACCCGAGCTCAGCCACCCCTGCACCCTCACGCCGGCAAGCTCCCCACCACATCGTCGACGCCTCTGCACCCTCTGTGTCGTCAGCATCATCACCATCACTACTTTCCCGAGCCCCACTACCTCTCTCTCTCTCTCTCCAAATAAACCACACCAAACCCTCGCTGCAACCTCATCCCCTGCTGCCCGCCGCCAGAGCGACACCGCCGACCATCGTCGATCCCAGCACATCCCCGGAGATCCACAGAGCATCCCCCTCCGCTTCCAGCGAACACGAGCCACCCCCGGACAACTCCGACGACGAACCCGAACGCGAGCCGAGGCCGCGAACCCTAGCCGTGCCGTTCGTCGCGCGTTTGTGCCTTTGCCGCTACCGTGCGTCGCCAAAACGTCTCTAGGCAAGTACCCTACTTGCTACATGCTAGTTTATTTCCGTTACAAAACAAAACCGTATTAATTCCATGCTTACGATTCATGAAAACTTATAAGGCATAAGTGTTTGATGCAAAATCCATACGAAAACCTTCATTTAAATTGACGGAAATCGATTGCATATTCTGGCCCGTCTGGCAATGAACCTTGTGTAGAAATTTTACTGAAAAATACGATTGTTACCGGCTTAAACGATCACCCCCAATTACACCTGTAAAAACTGAGAATTTCCCGCACCTGAAACTTGTTAAAATCATAATTAATTGTGTACACATTGAAATAATGCGTTCGAGGGCTCAAATCAAAGACGACTCGACGACCTGTAACCCTATGCAAGTTATTAATTGTTTCTGTACTGAAATTATAACGAGAATTGGTTCAGAGAGCGGCTCTGGACTGCAGTCCAGAGCGGCTCTGGTTGTTGTTTTCTGTCTCGTAATGATTACGAGCTTGCTGCCTGAACTCGTATGGTGCGGAACCCTACACCTTATTGAAGATGAAACTGTTAGCTAAATAACTCAAGTGATTTCACCCCATTTTATTGTCGTTTACTATTTAAACTGCAATTTAAAAGATCAGGATGTCTAGCAATCCCAAACAGAAACTGAACTGATACCTTAGTGTTGAACAGTGCATAATTTCTGACGTAGAGACGCGATTGAGAATCCGTCTGTTGAGTTGGAAACCCTATTGAAAATCCTAAATTTCCTTCAACTGTAGTGTTGCTAAATTCTGAGCCCAACTGGGTGAAAATCGTGTTGCGAAACGGACGTTCAGTTCAGAAACTGAATTTCCTGCAGCGAGCACTTAAATTGAAACGGCTGTAACTTGACTACCAGAAATCTGATTGTACTGAAACCAATTTTGCTGAACTTCCGACAGAGTGTACTTATTACCGTATTTGTATCATTTCACTGAATTTTGAACATATGGATTACTGCAATTTTTGTAAGCTTATGACGTGCATAATAGTTCATATCACACATGACTTGTTAACCGCATAAATGTACATACCTTACCCAACTGCCATATACATAGTGATAGTGTGCGTTATTATTCAGTGAACATTGCATTATCGTGCGTGAATGATATTGGTTTAGGAGTTTCATGTACGCCAATGGAAAAATGAATGATTCGTGACAGTGATTAATACAGTGAACAGTGACAAAACCGTGTTATTGGTGCATACTTGTATACGACTAAATCATAATCATCAATAGTGTAAACCTGGGGAAAAAGGGGAAATCGAAGTGGAAAGAGTATCGTATTTAGCGGGACCGTATTTTAGAGGATGATCATTCAAACAGTGATTCTTATATATATTAAGTAGGATCTAGCGATTCGGCTGACATGGTTATGTCCCGGGCGTGTGGGCCGTTGTCTCGGGTATGTATGAGACTCCTATTAAATATGATCCTCCTTTCCACTATACGATTTCAAACATGACTTAGAGACCGATAAGGACACAGATCATACTTTGCATCATTTAGTGACATAGTGATTACTCGCATTTTACTTTCACTGTTATTACCTTATTTACCTGTTCTATGTCATTATTATAATCTTGCTATTACGTCGCTCTGACGACCTGAGTATGCATGCTCAGACCTCGAGGAAGAAACAACGCAGGAGTCGGATTTACCTTTTGAGCTAGCGGAGATCTAGTCTGGAGTACCTCTTTCTTCCTTTCTGCTTTCCCTAAAGAGATCGTGTATTCGAACTCGGTTAGTAGTTCCTTCTTGTTTATTTATAAATTGTGAATAATGAACTTTAATGTAATAATTTAGTGATGTATTTCCTTTACTACTGTGCTTTGTTTACTGATTACCATGTAATGCTAGAAGCCGAAGTGTGACTACGACGGGATTATTCCTTGATCGTAGGAGCATGGATGGCCTAGTCATCCCTCGTTTTCCATATTTTGGGAAGCGGGGCGTGACAAGTGCCAACGCAGAAAGAGCCTTCTCTCCCTCTGTAGGGGTCTTGCTCCTGAGGTGGTGGAACGACGTCGTGAGGAGCTTGTCCGGCCGTTTGGACAGGGACGAGGGCATCCACGACGGACGTGAGCCGATCTATTCGAGCGGCTTGGGCATTAATGGAGTTCGGGGGAGGAGATTCGTCCGTGCCTCCGTTGTGTGGGAGGCGGCGGCTAGTGCTTGAATCGTCGCGATGATCGCTCGCCATGTAGTCGAGATCGGAAGATGAAATTTTGGTTGAGTGGAACAACGTTTCCCACAGACGGCGCCAACTGATGGATCTCAGGATCTCCTTTAGATATTATCTTCCGTTGATCTGGTGCGAGCGCTGATGGACGACTGAGATTGAGTTGGAGGATTGACTCCTGGAGCGTGTGGATCTCAATGGGTTTTGAATGGTTGTGGCCGAGCTACCTGCAAAGAAGTCCCCGGGTGGTTGTGCCACCAAGAACCCTCCGACGATCAAGTTAGACCGAATATTTTAGCAGAGTAATGGCCTAGTGGAGTAAAGATTGCTTACCTCGATCGTCTGAGAGAGGGGTTTATATAGCGGCAGCAATGGGCAGGCGGGCGCGAGAATCACGCCGGCCGTTACGCCCCTCGCGTCACGCCCGCGTGATAGGCGGGATCCCGCATTGATGATGAAACAGGCTCGTTAATGGGGGATCGTGCTGGCGTGGAACGTGGGATCGTGGGCAGTGGATATCTCGCGCGTGGCGAGATTCGCGGAGCCATGGCGGAGACGCCTGTGGTCGGTGCTGGCGAGACCGAGGAAGATGAGCTCGGCGGGATGCTTGGGAACGAGCAGGAGACCGAGGCATCTTAGTTCTGTGATAACTCGGAGACGAGCTGGGTTGTCTAGAAGGCCACCGAAGGTCGGGAGATTCCTCGGACAGAAGGCCCGAGGTGTGATCCCAACTGAAGTTCTTGATCCTATCTTGTAGGTTCTGAGGCACGTCACCTGCGACGTGTCAGCATCTGGGGAGTCACGATATCGAGCCTCATCACATCATCACGATCCTCCTCTTGTTGGGCTAGTTTAGAAGCAAGGCAGCCTTGATCGTCTCCATGAGTGCATCTGCAGTAGGTCCTGCATATCATAATTAATTATCATCTCTAAGTTACATTTTGCAAATTACAATCCAAAACTTAATTAAGATATTATTAATTTAAAATGCATTTGCACCGCTGTAAGGCCTCAACGCAAACAAGAGATATATGATGCATAATTTTGTTCATTCTGACCAAGCTTGGACTCAATATTAATGTATTGCAATGGCCCGATTGATACTTTAAAAATGTATTGCAATGGCCCGCAGATCAAATTATTTATTTAAAAATTAAGAAGCAAATATTTCTTGAGTTTGATTGTTATACGAGTCTTCTATCAAATTATATATATATATATATATATATATATATATATATATATATATATATATATATATATTCTATCAGCTAAGCAATTATTGTTTGAAATAACCATCTTTGAATTATTGCTAGTTAAATGAATGATTCAAGCCTTGGATTGTAGGGCATAATATCAAAGACTTATTATGAAATGAATCAGGTCAAAACTCAAGAGAAACATAGTTTTCATCAAAAAAGGAAAAAGAAGACATAAAAGTCTGTAAGAATTATATATTAACAATAGGGGAAATGGGTTGTGAACCTTCACCGTCTCATTAGCTGTGAAGGCACTCACTACTTCTCTGTGGGTCCCCCTCCGACTTAAACAAGGAGACCATGAGCTCCGAGTGCGTCCACAGCTAATGGGCTAGTGACTGTTCACAACCCCATTAACATCATTAACTATACTGGTGTTTTGCACGTGCGTTGTACGTATTTAATTAATTAGATTTTTTAGAGACAAGTTAGTTAATTTGAACAGTGGTAACGGTTTTAAATAAAAGAGAGATTTTAGTGGAAAGAGTTTATTAGGGGAAAGGAAAAGGTAAATAAATTGCATCAATTAAATTTAGTTGTTGGAGTTATGAAATTTGATTTTGATTTTTTAAGAGAGATTTAATTGAATTCTCTTACAAATGAAAATGCCCGCATCACCAAATTGATTTTGAAATTGTAGGCCACTTACTTTTGCCTTATAATTGTAGAGACATGAGCCCCTTTCTAAGCCGCAGTACCGTGAGCCCTATTCCTCGTATGGAGTCGCGACTGTCGGAATCGGCACGCCAGTGTTCCGTGGTGTTAGGATTGGCACGAGCGAGGCTGATGACCTGAACGCGTCCATCTGTCGTCTTGTGCATGCCGCCGTTCTGGGGAGCAGGGGTGGCAACCGGGCGTGGTTGGCAGTTTGAACATGAGCGAGCGCGTCCACCATTGTTGTCAGTCGGTCGATCCGTGCCGTTAAGGCTTCGACGATGCTGGGAGGAGGAGTGGAACCACCCCCGTCTCCGTTACGGAGGACGGGATGACTCGTGCTAGGATTTTCGTTGTGATGATCGCTGGCCATCGAATCGAAGGCGGAAGATCAACTCTTTAGATGGAAAAACTTCTCGTTCTCATAGACAGCGTCAACTGATAGTGGTCGGAATTTCCCTCAGATGTTTTTCTCCGTCAATCTTGTGGTCAGCGGGACTGAACAATTGAGATTTGTAGTGGGGGATTCGGTATGGATCTCAATGGGTTGATGGTTGAAGGGAACGCCGAGTTACCTGCAAAGAAGTCCTGAGGTGGGAGACCACCGTAGGACCCTCTGACGATTAAGTAAGTATCGGGGAATATTCAGACAGAGTAGCGGTGTATTGGAATCGGTTCGAGTTGTCAGAATCATCTGGAGGAGGAGTTTATATAGGGGTCGCATCGGAGCGAACTGTTGCGAGATTCTCGACGTCAGTTCTGTCCAGGCGTAACGTCCGCGTTAATGGCGAGATGCGCTCATTAAAGACGAGATACGCTAGTGTGGGACGCGGGACATGTAGCGGCGGAAATCTTATCGTGGTTAGATACACGGAGCCGTTACGAGGTGTCATTCGGTGGAGACTGGATAACAACCTGCGGAGTATTGCGTAAAATGCCAGTGTTGCATGTGTGTCGATTGCTGTAGATGACTCAAAACATGGGTGATGGATCATCACGATCCTCCTCTTGTTGTTGCGCTAGTTTAGAAGCAACGCAGCCTTGATCGTCTCTCTGAGTCCATCTGTAGTTGGTCCTGCATATCATAATTGATTATCATCTCTAAGTTACATTTTGCAAATTTCAATCCAAATCTTAATTAAGATATAATTAATTTAAAATCCATTTGCGCTGCAGCAAGGGCTCAACGAGCTGACGCTAACGCAAACACGAGATACATGATGCTTAATTTTGTTCATTATGACCAAGCTTGGACTCAATATTAATGTCCAAACACAAGTTACGTCGGATTGAGACTTTAAAAATGTATTGCAATGGCCCCCCAGATCAAATTATTTATTTAAAAATTAAGAAGCAAATATTTCTTGAGTTTGATTGTTATTGAGTCTGCTGTCAAATTTAATATATATATATGAAGAAAATTATTAACACAAGAAAGATAGATGCACCAGCTCATCTTTGAATTATTACTATGGAGAGATATTATTCTATCAGCTAAGCAATTATTGTTTGAAATAACCATCTTTGAATTATTGCTAGTTAAATGAATGATTCAAACCTTGGATTGTAGGGCATAATATCAAAGACTTATTATGAAATGAATCAGGTCAAAACTCAACAGACACATGTATGTTTTCATCAAAAAAGGAAAAATAAAACTTGGAAGAAAGTCAGAGTTATATATTAACAATAGGGGAAAAATAAAACTTGGAAGAAAGTCAGAATTATATATTAACAATAGGGGAAATGGGGTTCTGAACGTTCACGGCCTCATTATCTGTGAAGGCACTCATAACTTCCCTGTGGGACCCCCTCCAACTTAAACAGGGGGGCCATGAGCTCCGAGTGCGTTCACAGCTAATGGGGCAGTGACTGTTCAGAATCCCATTAACCTCTTTAACTATACTAGTTTTTTGCATGTGCGCTGTACGTATTTAATTAATTAGATTTTTTTAGAGATTAAGTTGTTTAATTTGAATAGTGGGAACGGATTTTTTTTAAGAGAGAGGGGTTAGTGGAAAGAGTTTATTAGGGGAAAGAAAAAGGTAAATAAATTGCATCAATTAAATTTAGTTGTTGGAGTTGTGAAATTTGATTTGATTTTTTAGGAGAGATTTAATTGAATTCTCTTGCAAATGAGAATGCCACATCACCAAATTGATTTTGAAATTGTAGGTCACTTTCTTTTGTCCTATAAATGCAGAGACATGAGCCCCTCTCTAAGCCGCTCTACCATGAGCCCTATTCCACTCACAAAGGTAAATATAGAGAAAGGCCAAGTCCGACCTATATATTGATCAAAGTGTTGTCTAAGAAATATCCATATTCAAAACTATCCATATCGGTCTACTTCTCTCTCACACAAATCTCTCAACGACTACCATCTTAACCTTCAACTGTGCAATTGTAGAATAGGGCATATAACTAATGTATTAATAAAGGTTTTAATGCGACTGATGCCGAGCACAGCTGATTAGCTAGCTAGTTGTGCTCAATACACCCAGCCATGGGGGTATGGTCCCAGCTAACTTATAAATTAAAACTCCCAGGGGCTCATTCCCTTTGTTTTATTCCATTTTGTTGTACCGACAGCAACTAATTTGCTTTGGTATATTGTATTTGCAAATACTATTCTTTGAGGTGTGATATGGAATTTTCGATGAATGCTATGGATAATAAGGGGATAGATATTAATTACTAATTTGTTACTATATATGTTTACACTTATTGCTAAGTATGGTTTGCACATATGGTTGGCTGCAAGAGACTAAATGTATTTTTTCTACTGATTCTTTTTAAATCATAATTAATTATGTCTTTCTTATCTATTGTACGATTATTAAACATATTACAACCTATTGATGCCTAATTGATGAGAATCAAGTGGCCTTTTTAAGCCACGTCATATAATTAATTAGTATGAATTCTTGTTTGTATATACAGACCCTGTATTTTAATTTAGTCCTGAAATATATTAATTTTTGTTAGGTTAGAGTAAAAAATTACAGGCCCGAACATATTAGTCTAATCCTTCCAATAATAAATTGTCTTTTCCTACGATTCTTGTTCTCTCAAAAGAAAAACATAAGAAAATGGAAAGGACATTAAATGACCAACAAGCCCTTAACCCTCTCGGAGTTGTGTTTACGTCGGAAAAACATAAGAAAATGGAAAGGAAATTATTTGCTTTTTTATCTTTTGAGATAATAGATGGGATAAATTAACCGTCCACTCATAAATGGGAGACCCCGGATCTCCCATTCGGGCTACTCCAAGCCCCTTATAAGATTATTTGTTACTTTCATGACATTAAATTAACTTGAAATTTATATTTAAAATTTAGTGTGCTTATGATGATGCTCGATATCGGCGATCTCCCAAATCGTGGCACGTGGCTGATGACGTGTCCCGAAGCCGTAAGGAAGGACCAAGAACAGCATGTCGGAAGAACACCCGGGTCTGCGACCCATGGATGTGACCGACCCTCTGTGACCGACCACGCAACTCCTGTGCCCGCCTTACAAACAACTGTTGGCTCACCTCCGAGCCTCCGCACAATTGGCCCCCTCGGCCCCCTCAGCTCGTCTCCGGACTTTAGCAGAACCAGGACATCTCGGCCTCCCGCTCGTTCCCGAGCTACCCGTCGAGCTAATCCTCCTCGGTCTCATCCTGACCGACCCGCAGCGCTGATCACAGGCTCCCACGCCACGGCTCCGCGAATCTCGCCATGCGCGAGATATCCGCCGCCCACGATCCCGCGTTCCACGCCATCACGATCCCCCATTAACGAGCTTTTCTCGCCATTAATGCGGGATCCTGCTTATCACGCGGGCGTGACGTCGGGAGCGTAACGACCGGCGTGATTCTCGCACCTGCCTGCCCATCGCTGCCGCTATATAAACCCTTCCATCAGACGATTAAGGTACGCAATTCTCTCCTCACTAGGCCGCTACTCTGCCCAAATTGCACCACTAACTTGATCGTCGAAGGGTCCTCGGTGGTATAACCACCCCGGGATTTCCTTACAGGTAGCTCGGCTACCAAAACCTAAAACCCATTGAGAATCCACACGCTTCAGGAGTCAACCTCCAAATCAATCTCAGCCGTCCATCGTCGCTCGACAGCAGATCTACGGGAGGTAACATCTTGACGTGATACGAAGCACGTCAGCTGGCGCCGTCTGTGGGAACTTCTTGATTTCACTGAACAAAGTCCATCTTCCGATCTCCATTCAATGGCGAGCGATCACCACGATGATCCGAGCACCAGCCGCCGCCTCCCCCACAATGGAGGCGCAGACGAATCCCCTCCCCCGAACGCCATCAACGCCCTAGCCGCCCGGATAGATCGACTCGCGTCCGTCGTGGATGCGCTCGTTCGTGTACAAACGGCGGGCCAGACTCCCCAGGTCGCCGCTCTCCTATCTCGGGATCGAGACCCCTATAGAGGGAGAGAAGTCTCTGCACGCGTCGGCATAGCCGACCACCGCCTCGATGCCTCCTACGGCCGCCAATCTCCTAGGCCAACATATTCTATGATCCGCTGGGCGCCCCACAGTTCAACCCCGAGGTCTGCCGCCCGAGCGCCTCGCCATGACCCCCTACGCGCTCCTGTTCCTCCCGAGGAGATGTCGGTCAGCTCGCCTGCTTCCAGGAATGACCGACGTCACCTCCCTCGACGGGGTCGCACGGACGGGACTCGTCACGGCAGCTCGAAGAATACCTCTCCAGACGACCTAAGGAACCTCATCGAGAGGAACCGGGGCCGCGGCCAGACACAGGTCTCCAATGGCCGAGGCCAAAGATCAGAATGTGCCGAATCATCAGGATACCATGGCCGACTCGACGCCCTCAAAAAGAAGATCGAAGGTATGCATCGGGAAGGTCGTTGTTTCCCCCAATCAGAGCAAACCTCTGCTTTTTTTTTTGAAATTCAAAATTCAAAAGTTGAAGTAACGCTTCAGATCCAGCGCTAGGTGCGCTGCGCGCCACGTGTCAAAAACGGATACGCTAGCGCCAGGTGCGCTGCGCCCTAGGCAGCACACTCCCAATAAGAGCAAAACTCTGTTTTAAAATTCGAAATTCGAAAAAGTTAAAACAACGCTTCAGATCCAGTGCTCTGTGCTGCGCGCCACGTGTCAAACACAGGTGCTCTAGCGCAGGCTGTGCTGCACTCTGCGCTACGCGCCACGTGTCAAACACAGGTGCTCTAGCGCAGGCTGTGCTGCGCTCTGCGCTCCGCGCCACGTGTCAAACGTAGGTGCGCCAGCGCAAGCTGCGCTGGCGCTGGAATTAAGAATTCCCCACCGTTAAATCAAAAGATCTAATAATAATAAATCATTAATTAATTAGAATTAAAATTCTAATATGGAAAGATCTTTCCAATCTTGTTAAAAACAAGAAGATTGCCTTCTGTAAAACAGAAACCCTAGGATCAAAGATCCAACGGTGGGGAAATATTCCCAAATCAATCAGAGAAAAATCTCTTTAACTGATTTAACAAATCAATTTGCCCTATATAAAGGCCCCAAGACTTCAAGTCTGAGATAGAGAAACCCCCCTACAAACTTTGAGAAAACTCAAAGAAAGAAAAGCAAGCTTTCAGCAAAGGAAAATCATTTCTTCAAGGTAAAGAACATGATTCTTGAACACAAAGGTGGAATCATCTTATGAAAAGAAGAACTATCTACTAAAAAAGATCATAGATCTATAAAAGACTAAGGTCTTTGATAAAAAAGAGATCAAAAGATCTCATCATGAAAACAAAAGAAGTATTTACTTCATTTACAGATCATTGATCTAAAAGGGCAAAGCCCTTTCATAAATAAGAACTTTTTGTTCTTGAATCTTGAGGAAAAGCCTCCTTTAAAAGAACATAAACTTGTTCTCTGATCATAAATTTGATCAAATGCGTTTTGCGCTATTGGAAAGTGCTTCGCACTCATGAACTGCGCCTTTGCGCTCCTTGGACTAGCGCTCAGCGCCAAAACGTGACACGTGTCAACCACAGACACAATTTGCGCTTTGCGCTTCTGAAACAGCGCACTGCGCTCATGGGCTAGCGCTCAGCGCCAAGCGCGCCACGTATCACTCACTGGTGCGCCAACAAGCTAGCGCAACGTGCTCATAAATTGAAAACGCAATGCGCTAATAAACTGGCGCTAAGCGCGACTCGTGTCCTTTTCGTGTGCGCTATTTGGCAGAAGCGCAATGCGCTCTTTAATTGGCGCAAAGCGCTTGGCACGCCACGTGGCGCGCTGTCAGAACACATATTGTTCTGATGAATACTATGTATTTAATACAAGACAAAAATTGTCAGGATCTAATGCTCAGCATTATTAAAAGGGCCAAGCCCAAGTAAAGGCTTAACTGTCCAGAATAATAAAATGTTAAACATTTCAATTTTATTGGATTTAGCCCAATCTTGGCCATAAGTCCTCAAATTATATTTAATTGAGCCCATCTGCTCACAAATATTCAACAGATCTTAGTCCCAAACTGGGCTACAGATCTTCCAATTAATTCACACCGGTTCAAGGGTACATCTCTTTACTCCTCTGATACTTGTCGTTGTAATCCTTCAACGTCTTCAGAGAGGTGACGGGTCCCGACAACCGAACATTTCTACGGACTGTAGGGTTCTTAAACTCATGGACTACGATGTCCTTAAACCTGATAGACTACGATGTCTCTAAACTGGACTACGATGTCCTTAAACTTCATAGACTACGATATCTCTAAACCGGACTGTGGGGTCCTTAAACTCATGGACTACGATATCCTTAAACTTTATAGACTACGATGTCTCTAAACTGGACTGTGGGGTCCTTAAGCCCATGGACTATGATGTCCTTAACCTGGACTGTGGGGTCCTTAAGCCCATGGACTATGATGTTCTTAACCTTGACTGCGATGTCTTTAAACTCACGGACTATGATGTCCTTAACCTCGGACCGAGACGTCCTTAAACTAACATTGGACCGTAATGTTCTTAAACTAATCGACCGCAATGTCCCTAAACTAAACATTAGAGTACAATTGCTCTTTTGTTGGATCTAAACGTTCCCGTTAAGTTGATCTTAGTCTAAAATTAGACTAACGTATCCTTAACAAACGTTTAAGTTGATCTTAGACTCAAATGAGACTAACGTATCCTTAAACCTAACCCCCAAACCCAAATCTAAGAAAATACGGATTTGGACTAATCCATGCCCTACGGGCGACAACATAAATTAGTCTCCGTATACAATCCACAGGCAACCACAAACAAAACAAACACCCACGACACGAAGTGACTATCTGGAGAAGGAGAAAGTGGTTACCGCGATGCGGTGGCTTAATTAACTGCAGGGGCTTGCGCCTGCAGTGAAAAGCGTCCCCACAATCAAAAACCCCTCACCATAAGGGGGAATCTGACGAAATCTGCTACATCGGCTGCATTCGTTTAAACCTTCGATACATGGTGTCATAAATCAACTTGGCATCTTCGGAGAGGTGGACGGATAGCACCAATTAGCATCTGCCCCGAAATTCAGGCAAGACGTTTGTCTTCCCGTGTTTTTGGCGGGGAACAGATTCTGGCACGCCCGGTAGGACCATTTCCTCTTTCCACTCCACACTTCGTGTGTCGTGTTCGCGAACGAATCGCGGTTTGATATGGTTGCCCTTGGGTTCGAGGTACTAAGATTTGGTTTCTTGCCTGGCGCAGAAAACAAAACATCAATGGCGTTTACTTGCGCGAAGTGTTCCAGCTGCAATTGCAACTCACGTTCCGCCTCATCTGGAGGCATAGCTTACGGGCCCCAAGCGGCCTCCCTGTTCACAATGCCGGTGGACCAGGTCACTCAGGCCACCCACTGGATTGTTTTTCGGGACCATGATCCTGCCAACGAGCTTCAGCGCTCCTATACCAACACAAGAAGCTCCCAAGAAGTCCATCTTTGATCGGCTTACAGTTACAGCGGCCCCCTTCAACGGGTCATCCAGCTCCAGCGCCCCAATCTTCGCCAGATTAGGCCAGAGTTCATGTGGGCCCATGATGAAGCCTGCAATTTCAGAACAGGTTATTCCGAAGAGGATAGCCATCCCTGCTCCCGAAGTCGTCAAGGCGGCTTCTCCTGCCAAAGGGTCGGTCTTCACAAGACTGACTGCTCCGGCTCCCACTCCGTCTCCCGTTCCTGCGTAAAAGTCTATTTTTGAAAGGTTAGACACTACTGCTCAACGGACCTCGGTCTTCAACGGGATGGTACCGACAGCGCCTCACCTGAACAGGGGGCAAGACGAAGTCACCCCTCAAGCTGAAATCATCCCAACAGCTTGACGCGCTCGACGTCGCCATTGACGCCGAGTAAGGAAGGCTGGGGGCAACTCTCCCTCTGGGCTAACTCCACCAGCCCCAACGGTGGAAGTCAATACTGCTGTTCCAACTGGGAACAGCTTTGAATTGCTGAACAAGGTGCGCAGGAACTCTTCTACCGCCGTACTGAAAAGATCTCCTCCACCAGTGGAGAATGTTACAGAAATAAAGCCGGATCATCCCCCTTAACGTTTGTCCTCCAAAGTTTACAAAGTCTGGTGACGGGTCCAGGAGTCGGTGATTGATCAAGACTATCCCCGTCGACAGAAGAAGCTGAAGGTTCAGCAGGAAGAGAACCGTCCTGGCAAGCCACAAAGGAAGACAACCACCTGGGTGCCCGCTGCAACGGCCCCCTCAACGTCAACCACTCAAAAGAGAAGGAGGCTGGAGAAAGCCCCTGTAACTACGGCGGATCAAAGACGCTAAACGCCGCAAGTCTGGGGGCATAAAGGTGCATACTGTTTACATGGCTTCCGGAAAAGAGGAAAGTCGCGCTTCTACAGGTCATCGACCGCTCACCCGATCCGTGAAAAAAGCCCAAGAGCAGCAACAGAAGCTTCAGGAAATGCTGATGCAAATGGCCGCACTCACCGGGCCAAAAGAAATCCCGGAGGCATCATCAGAACAGCGTCATGAACAAGAAACCGATGCTGACTTCCTCCGCAGAGTCCTCAAAAAGAAGGACAGAGAAGCAGCAGAACAAGCGACTAATATAAAACGAATGACGCTTCTCTTCTAAGACATGGTCGGGATGATGTTACAGCCGGATCCTCCAGCTGAAGACCCTCCGATCATCATTGAAGACGACAGAGGGGAGACGTCGAACCCTCCTCCGGCTCTTTCAGCAGCCAAAGAGGAAACCATTTCCAAGATCGCTCTGGATGACTATATTGCTCAGCAAATACGAGCTCACCAGGAGAATGAAGCGGCCGACCAAGTCGTTAAAATTGGGCGACCATATCCGGGCTGGTATGATCAAATAAAATATCCGCCGGGATATATGATCCCTAAATTTCATGTATACAAAGGGACGGGCAATCCCCACCAACACGTCGCCCAGTTCAGGGCTCTTTGCGGCAACACCGGGGGTGATGATAAGCTTTTGCTCCGCCAAGACTTTCGCCGAAACGGAGTTGTTATTCACCCAGCGATTCGCGAGTGCTAGTGAATACACCCCAATCACAGCATTGATCAATGCCAGGGTGAAGCCAGGCGAGACATGGGTTCAATACGCAATCCGATGGCGGAATTTGTGGTCGAAATGCAAACAGCGGATCGAAGAAGCGTCGGCGGTGGGCATGTTCGTGGGCACCCTAGACCCTCATGCAACTATTTCACAATTCATGATGTTCTTTAAGCCGACCACATTCCAAGCCTTGATCGACAAACTGGCCCAAATGGACTAGATGGGTCATAGACCGTCTCCTCCAAAGCCAGACTCTCGAAATGAGAAGGGAAAGGGCAAAGCGATCGTCGTCACCAATGCTCAACAGCAGCCTGGTGGCCCGAGACCAGTTGATCGCCAAAATAACAGAACTCGATCTCTTGAAGATAAAATGAGACGCCCTTATTCATTCCCTCGAGATAAGACGAAGAGGTTATTCGAGCTTGCACTGCGCAACAGGCTCATTACTCTACCCGAGCCAAGACGCCCAGCGCAACCAGGCGACACTAGCAATCCTAACTATTGCCCTTATCACCGAATGTTGGGCCATCCGATCGAGAACTGTTACATCTTCAAAAGCTGAATAGAAGATCAATACCAGCAGGGCAAATTCGTATTATCTGAGAATTGGAAGGTGAATCCACCTCGGCCACACACTCCCAAGAATACGGATACATCGGGGGCATCATGCTCTTTCGTAGAAGAAGCTTCATGGGAGGTCGCTCTTTCAGCCAAGACAAAAAGAATGCTGAAGGATCTACACACATGTCCGGCGATTAGGTGGAAGAATCCACTAGAGCCTGAAATCATCGAGGGGATGCTGAAGCCGCGACCAACTTCAAAAATCGGTGGTGATAGCCAAAGCACTCATACCCAGCCGTCAAAATCTTCGAAGAAGAAGAAGACCAAAAATCCCGTGAAGCCTGGCGACAAGCGCACGGACCTACAAAAATAGATTGACGCGCTGAAAAAGTATAATCAGAAGGTGCGGACTCCAATCACACTCCAAGAGTTTCTCAGCCACGTCCTTAAGGACGGAGATGATGGAGAAGACTCATCGGAAGAATCTGAAGATTACGTGGAAAGTTGCCATGTAATCTCTCACTCATCGATAGACGATGAAGAAGCTCCTTACGCTAAGAATCTGGGGGCAAACCTTGAACCGGAACTTCTGGGACCATCGGATGAAATAATCGATGCATTCATAAACGAGGCTCTTTTAAAAAGCAAAGCTGATCGAGAGCGCGAGATGGCCATATTTGAAAAGGTCAAACGCCGAAGACTGGACGAAAGGGTTGAAACACTCCCGCCAAATCAAAATACTTCCATCGCAAATAAAAACAGGTTCAAAACGAGGAAGAGGTTCGCCAAAGCCATTTCAATGGGAATGAAGCTGCCACCTTTGGAAGAAAACACTCATGGTGAAGCGGAAACACATCCTAACTACTGCTTATATCACTGAAAGATTGCGCACCCCACCGAAGAGTGCAACGCTTTTAAAAGATGGTGGAAGGGATATGTTGCTCACCGGCAAAATTTCAAGCGAATGAAACGCAAAGTTCGTTGGGAGCAAAGAAATGCGACCCGGGAGATAAAAGAACTACCGGAAACTGTCGCATGGTCAACGCCGGGGGATCGCAAGTTCTCACCTTCGGGAGCGACTCTGACGAAGAAATGACTTTTGGCCCTCTTTATAAAGATTCTACCTTGGGAAAAGAGGAGGAATCAAAGACCAGTGAAAATATTCAACTGCGCAACCGTACGCTGCCCAAAAAGAATCTTGGGTCCTCGAACAACGGGTCAAATAGAAAAGATAAGGGGAAAGAAAAAGTCTCTGAAGATATCATCCTTGATGACCAAGCCGTCGAAAAGCTGACAGCCAAGGACCCGCCAAAGAAAAACAAGGTGGACTAAAACGTTCTGGCATACATGAGAAAGCTACCTTCGCAACTAAGCATTCTTGATGCCCTTCTGCTATCCAAAGAGGCAAGAGATTCATTGATCAAGGCACTACAAGAGCCAGAACAATTCCAAGCTTTCCTCGCCGAAGAAAAGATGAAGGATGAGCTGGAAGAAGTGCACACCGCGGATATCACCTTCGGCGATGAAGATCTCCTCCTCGGGACGTGCGAGCATAACCGTCCCCTTTATGTCTCCGGATACTGTCATGAAATCAAGATAGGCAAAATCCTGGTTGACAATGGGTCTTCCGTCAATCTCCTCAATGTAAGAGTGTTGAAAGAAATCTGCATGAGCGTTCGGCGCCTTGCTCGTGACAAAATCACCATTTCTGGGTTTGACTCCCAGTCATCACGGACGCTCGGGTCTGTGATACCGACGCTGTGCTTCGGGCTACTCGTCACGGATATTAAATTTCACGTCATTGACGCCAAGACCTGCTATAACGCTTTGCTCGGCCGGCCTTGGTTACACGAGAACAACATCATCCCTTCTACACAACATCAGTGTATAAAGTATTTCAAGGATGGTCTCGAGTATACCGTAACAGGAGAGCTGAACCCATTGTCCGTAAACGAAGTCCGCAAGTACGAAGATGCAAAATACTTCTTACCCGACTTTGAGGATACAGAAAGATGTCACAAACCGGAGAACAAAGCTATCACCACCATTCCGGTCTTCGGAAGTGATACCGAGGAGGAAGAAGAGATAGTCTATTCAGGGCCGCCCCACTACAACAAACCGGGAACGTCCACCCCTATGTTGATCTTTGGCAGTGACTCGGAAGATGAGGTCAATGCCGTATTCTCTGCTCGGCCATCAATACAAGCCCTCGCTGATGAAGATCAAAGTTTGCAAGTTGCCATGGTTCCGCCCAAGCATCATAAAGAGCTGGACGTGCTTGATACCAACAATGTGGAAGAACTGCAGACATTCTACGTCCCGCCCACGCGAAAGGGTGAAAAGGCGATCATATTCTACCGATCCGGGGAAACCAAAGTGGGGAAAGAAATCTGGCATGGCGCGGATTCTACACTTGATAGGCTCCAGCCCATTCGCTTGCTGATCGCACGCTTTTTAGCGTGTCGGATGTTCAAAGTTCTAAAGTTTACCACGATCAGGACGGTGTCACTATGCAGCTAGCCGGTTGAGCACGGGTCGATCCACAGGGAGATGGTTGCATTTCCGTTCTTGTCTTAGACGAGTCAATAAAGAATTTGTGTATGTTTGTTCGATCTAACCTATGTGTATTATTTGCAAGTATAAAGTTGTTAAGAAAAAGATACGAGATTGTAAGCTAAAGAAATCCGTACTCAAAACCTTTGAGCCGAGTCTTGACCAATTGAAGCTAGAGCAATCGGCAACAACGTGGATTAGGGGATTTAAGCACGGTATTCGTGGAATCCGGTTTATTTACCCTTTTCCTTCCGTTCTTGTCTCTTGCTTTCGCCTCCGGCCAAACCGAACGCAACCGGTCGCGGTTAGGAATCACCGTTACCTTGTTGGGGTAGGGTGCCTAACGGAGCGCTTGCGTATGGTTTGGGCGGAGTTCAATGGAAAATAACGGGAAAAGGAAATGAGAAAAGAAAATCTTAACTTACAATACCGTATTTATTCTTAACAACGATAATTACATTCATTCACAAAAAAGAATAAAGAAGAGCAAAAGAAAAGAACAAAGAAAAGAAAAGATTACAAGTAATTAAGTGCATGGATATAAATTGCAAGAAAGTAAAGGAAGGTAATAAAAAGCAAGTAATAAATAAGCAATAAAAAGAACAAGAAACTAGAACTCAAGACAAGCATGGGATCAATAGCCAACCCTTAAACTTGCAAGCTCAATCAAGAGGTTGTAAGATCAAGAGAAGGGTAGAGAACGCATGTGAAATGAAGTGCTAATTCCATAAGAAAAATACGACCCTTGAGATCAATAACTAACCCTTAACCTTTCAAGCTCAATGAAGAGGTTGAAAGATCAAGAGGAAGCAAAAATCTCAAGGGGAAGTTAAACTAACAAGAAAGATACAAAAACCCTCATCTTCATTGATCTTCCACTCAAAAAGCTCTCACTACAATTTTCATGGAGAAAAGAATGAAGAAGAAGAAAAAGACTAAATACTAACAAAAAGAGAAACAAAGAATTGACACCAAAAGCTCTGCAAGTTCTGGGGTATTTATAGGCAGTTTACAGAAACCCTAGGGCAAGAATCTGGCATAAAATGAAGTACCCAAAGTGCCCCCAGAAAATGACACTGAGAGGAGCCAGTACGGCCGCGGATCCGCGGCCTAGACCCCATGTTGGGCGCGGATCCGCGGCCATGTAGAGGAGTTAGGGGGTCCGGTTTCTATGGTGGTCCTGTGTTGCTGTTTTCTTCTGTTAAACATGTACATATTTTCAATATTCTTCCATGATTGCTTCAGGTTTCAATAGTCAACAATGATGGCTTCATTTTTCAACACATTTGAATTTATCTCCCTCGAGCTCCGCGCACCCATTGATTCTTGTGCAGCCCCCCTCGTGCTTTGTGCTTGTCCGAGACACGAATGACCACTGTCATATGTCTTGTCTCTGGAACAGGTACTCGGCACTGGACGGATATGAATGACCGGAACCCGGCTTTTATCTGCTGTCAACAGATGTTCTGTATTTTGGTGTAACTGTGGAGATTTTATCTTGATTTGCAATATTTGTACTGGAAACCTATAATCTGAAAATATGTAACAAACACAGATTAAAAGCACCTACCTATAAACACACGAGCGTAAGAATGGGCGGTATAAAATGTAATATTCTGGTATGAACACTTGCCCAGATATTACACGGACGGACTAAAGAGACTCTTGAGACGCCAAGGTATATCTCTTAAGCAAACGGCGCGACAAGCACGGTTCTATAACAGAATCTGGAACATTCCCGGAACTCAACGAAAGTTGCCCAACGGAAGAATGGAAACGACCGGGCTTGGCTATATTCAATCCAAGAAACGGGAGCTACTTCGCGACTGTTGCGTCATACATGACTTTGATGAAGAAGGAGATGCTCTGTGGGAAGATGCTAACCCTGAACCAGAAAGAGCTCCCGCCGTGAAAATGCCCAGTCCGTCATTCGAAGAACAAATGGACAAGCTTATAAGGGAAGCAGGTCAAAAGGTTCGAGACGACCATAATCGCGAAATAGCCATCTACGAGAAAGCCAAGACGCAACGCCTCCTTCAGCAGGCTGGGAAAAATGAAAATGCTCCGCCTTGTCAACCCATTGTACAAAAGGCTCGACGCAGAGGCAGGAACAGACCAAAGAACGGGAAAGGCGTTCGACAGCAACAAAGCGGGTCCAAGAAGCCACACAGTCAGGAATCGAGCAGTCCGGATTTGTCTCTTATGAAAAAGATGGATCGAGCATATTCTTTTCCCCAAGACAAGAAAAAGAAGATACTTGATCTTGCCATGAAACATCAAATGATTATCCTCCCAGAGTCCAAGCACCCCGAGCAAGCAAGCGAAGTCTCTCGCCCGGACTACTGCTCCTATCACAGGGCAATAGGACATCCTCTCGAAGACTGCTTCACCTTCAAGAAAAGGGTAGAAGACCAGTATCAGCAAGGCAAGTTCGTTTTATCTAGCAGTTGGAGGGTAACCCCGCCGCAGAAGCATGAACCCAAAGCCGCGAGAGTAGAACCAGATCAACATCGGTCTTGGAAGCGATCTCGTACTTGTCAAATGATAATGTTATAGGAAGAAGAGCCTGAGAGTATGAATGAACTCCCCTGGTGCTTCGAAAACGATGATGACGAGGTAATCTCAGAATTTCCACCGGCATCAAAAGAGCTGAAAGATGGAATACATACTACTACAGATAACCTCAAGAAAATCGATTTAGGGACGGCAAGTGACCCGCGGCCGACGTTCATCAGTGACCTGTTGTCTGAAGAAAGGGTGGCTACGCTAAAGGATGTGCTCATGCAACCTAAAGATTGCTTCGCATGGAACTATTACGAGATGCCAGGATTAGATCCAGAGATTGCTGTGCACAAATTGGCGATATCTCCGGACGTCAAGCCGATCAAACAAGCACCGAGAAGAATGCGGCTCGAGCTTGAGATGAGTATCAACGCAGAAGTCAAGAAGCTAATCGACTCTGGCTTCATCCAAGAGGTTCAGTATCCTGACTGGATCGCCAACATTGTCCCAGTAATGAAGAAAAACGGGACGGTGCGCATATGTGTAGACTTTCGGGATCTCAATAAAGCCTGCCTGAAGGATGACTTCCCGGTACCAGTCACCGAGCTGATGATAGACAATACGTCCAATCATGAAGTTTTCTCCTTCATGGACGGCTCGTCAAGATACAATCAGATAAAGATGCATCCCGAAGACCAGAAGCATACTGCTTTCCGGACCCCTTTGGGCATATTCTGTTAAGGTGATGCCTTTCAGACTGAAGAACGCCGGTGCCATCTATCAGAGGGCCATGACGAAGATCTTCGATGACCTTATACATGAAATCGTCGAATGCTATATCGATGACCTCGTAGTTAAAAGAAAATCATACGAGGAACATTTAAAGCATCTGAAGACCGTGTTTCAGCGCCTCCGGCGATACAACTTGAAGATGAACCCTCTCAAATGCGCGTTTGGAGTTTCCTCAGGCAAATTCCTAGGATTCATCGTCCGACACCGTGGCATCGAGATAGATCCGTCAAAGATCAAGGCAATTATGGAAATGCCTCCGCCAAGTACTCTCAAGCAATTGCGGTCTCTCCAAGGGAAGCTTGCGTATATCCGGCGATTCATAGCCAATCTTTCCAGCAAGTGCCGCTCCTACAGTCACCTAATGAAGAAGGGAACCCCGTTCGTCTGGGATCATAAATGCCAAAGCGCGCTGGAAGAAATCAAGCAATATTTGCAGAATCCGCCAGTGCTAGCCGCTCCCGTTAAAGGAAAACCTCTTATCTTGTATACGACTGCCCTCGAGGGTTCTTTAGGCGCGCTGTGGGCACAAGAAGACGACCAAGGGAAAGAGAGAGCCTTCTACTACTTGAGTCGAGTTCTACTGGGGGCAGAAAGCAATTACTCTCCCATTGAAAAACACTGCCTAGCATTGATCTTCGCAATAACGAAGCTCAGACACTATGCATTGGCACATGAGGTCCATCTCATATCAAAAGTGGATCCTCTCAAATATTTGATGTCGAAGTCCATATTAACGGGACGACTCGCTAAATGGGCCTTTCTCTTGATGGAGTTCTCGATAACTTATCGGCTTCTTAAGGCAGTGAAAGGCCAGGCCATCGCCGACTTCCTCGCTGAACATCCGATACCCGCCGATTCTCCTCTGAACTGCGAATTGCCCGACGAACACGCGTTTGACACGATCGACGGGGAGAGAAGAGTGAATGATACCCAATGGGAACTCTACTTCGATGGAGCATCTTTTATGAAGAAGCGAAAGCACAACTCCCCCATAATCAAAACAGGGGTAGGCCTCATCTTCGTGAGTCCACAGGGAGGGATAATGCGTTTTGCTTTCTCTTTAACAGAGCCGAGGACGAACAATGAAGCCGAATACGAAGCTTTGATAGCAGGTCTTGAAATCACTATCGACATGGGAATTGAAAACCTTCTTATATACGAAGACTCCCAACTGGTCGTTAGTCAAATAAACGGCAACTATCAAACGTGCAAACCAGAGTTAGTAAAGTACGGCGAGAGGGTGCAGCAACTTCTGACCCAAATTCCTTCCTACACCTTGGAAAGCATACCACGCGCGGAAAATAGCAAAGCGGATTCATTAGCCAAGCTCGCTAAAGAACTGGCTGATGAGAACCTCGATGACGTGAGGATCGTTGTGCAAAGCCGTCGTGTTCTTGCACTGGCAGAAATATCTCCGGAATTGCCCGAAGAAAAGGAAGATACCGAGCAAACGACCCTACAAATAGAAGACCAAGGAAAGGCTAAGGATTGGAGAGAAGTCTTTATAGATTACTTCAAATCCCGTCGAACGCCTGAAGATGCGTCCTCAAGATATCAGCTCATGAAACGAGCTTTATCCTTCGCCTTTATTAATGACACTCTATATAAGAGATCATTTGACTCTTTATGGCTAAGATGCCTAGGACCGGAAGAAGCAAAAAGAGTCGTCCAAGAAACTCATGACGGACTCTGTGGTTCTCACCAAGCCGGCCCTAAGATGATGCTGAAGATTAAAAGGATGGGCTATTATTGGCCTACGATGATTCAGGACTGTCTCGAATATGTGAAGCAGTGCTACTCGTGCCAGATTCACGGAGACTTCATCCATCAGCATCCGCATCCACTACATCCAACAGTGGCTAACTGGCCGTTCGAAATGTGGGGGACTGACATAATCGGCCCCATCAAACCAGCATCATCCAGAGGACATCGATTTATTTTAGCGACAACTGATTACTTCTCCAAATGGGTAGAAGCAGTACCGCTAAGAGAAGTGAAGACGGAGAATATCCTCCATTTCTTCAAGACACACGTCATTTATCGGTTTGGAACTCCAAGACGGATCATCTCCGATAACGGGCCAGCCTACAGAAGCCACAAGATCAGCCGCTTCGCACAACAGCATAACATAGACTGGAGATACTCCTCAGTCTATAATCCTCGAGCTAACGGTCTAGCTGAGGCTTTCAATAAAACCTTGACGAAGATCGTGAAAAAGACGGTGTCTCGAAATAAGAGGGACTGGCACGAGAGACTGCATGAATCTCTCTGGGCGTATCGAACTACGTTCAAAACGGCCACGAACACAACGCCGTACACATTGGTATTCGGTACAGAGATGGTACTCCCCCTCGAGATAGAGTTACCCTCTCTGCGAGTGGCAGTTCATTACGAGCTAACGGACGAAGAGAATGCTCACCTTCGGCTTGAGGAGCTCGTGCCCTTGATGAAACCCGGCTCATAGCGCAACAAAATCTGGAGTCTTTATAAAGCAAAGATGACGCGTTCATATGAGAAATTGACTAGGCCGAGAACATTCCGCCAAGGCGAACTCGTGCTAGTGGTCAAGAGACCCATGATCCCTAATCGTGCTAAACGGGGGAAATTCGAGCCGAACTATGAAGGCTCGTATATCATAGACAAAGTCTACCACGGTGGATCCTATCTACTCATGGAAATGCATAGCGAAAGGCTCTTCAGGCCAATAAGTGGTCGCTTCCTAAAAACATACTACGCTTGACGAGTCACGGCCTAGGTCAATGATAGATGACAATGACTATGTCCGCTCGCTATCTTCCTAAACCCGAACTCTATAAGTAGTAACCGGCTAACGGACCGAAACATTCTTAAACTAAAGACGGACCGAAACGTCCTTAAACTAACAACGGACCGAAACGTCCTTAAACTAATAACGGACCGAAATGTCCTTAAACTAACGATGGACCACTATGTCCTAAAACTAGCTGTTGACCGAGATGTCGATAAATTACGGTGGATTGCAGCATCCCAAAGCTGATACAAAAAAAATTAAAAAAAAGAAGAAAAAACGGTATGTTCATAAGCAAAATGGGCACGGATGAAAACCCGAAAGGGCTCCGTGAGTAAAAACAGCAGGGCTGCCGGCGAGTTTTGTGAAAACCCGAAAGGGCGCAACCTCGTTAAAAAAAAGAGAAAGAAAAAAAAACGGTATGTCCTTAAGCGAAAAGGGCACGGATGAAAACCCGAAAGGGATCCGTGAGTAAAAACAGCAGGGTTACCGACGAGTTTTGTCAAAACCCGAAAGGGCGCAATCTCGTTAAAAGACACTTGCAAGGTCCTCTCGACCTTGTGAGGAGAAACCACCGGCGTGAGATCCTTACGACTCACAAGAGAGCAACACACTTAGGGATCCCCACGATTCCTAAGGATAAATTGCACTTGCGAGATCCTCACGACTCATAAGGAGAACCCTCTTATGAGACCCTCACGGCTCATAAGATTCAAAAGTCTTAAGCTACAGGGATCTGAACATGTTCTTAAGCAGTTACCACAACCTCCAAATATGCCCTACAAGCGGTTCAGTATCGACCCTTGTATACAATCCACGGGCGCGAATAAACATTTCCCTAACAAAGTCCCATCCGTGACTAGGGATATGTTTGCACGGTGAACAACCCTTTTTAAGTCCTCTCGACATATAAGGAGAAAACACTCTTGTAAGATCCTTACGATTTATAAGAGACCATACATTTAGGAATCCTCATAATTCCTAAGGAGAAAACACACCTACGAGATCCTCACGACTCCTAGGGAGAAATACCTTTATGAGACCCTTACGGCTCATGAAGTCAAAAGCCTTAGTCGACAGGATCCTAACCCTGTTTGCTAAGCCACCTTCGTTCGTCATCGACAAAGGAAAATGATGATTCGCTCCTGGAAATATTCGAGTTGTAGCGGTGCTAATGCCGAAATCGGTGTCTAATTCCAAGTTTGCAGCAAGAAGCTAGCAAGCCACATATGCATACGAAATAGCCGAAATGATTGGGCAACTCGCAATAAAAAGCAGCGAGTAAAAATAAAATAAACAGCCGAAATGATTGGGCACTGCGAAAAATAGCCGAAATGATTGGGCAATCACGATCTTCGCGATATAAAAGCTGAAATGATAGAGTATCGCGGAAAGAAATAAAATAGAATGAAACTTTCGCTCTACAGGTGATATCACATCAATCCCTGTATACAATCCAGGGGCACAAACAAAGAAGGAATCACACCTTCCCTCCCCAGGCTCCATCAGAAAACGAAGCCAAATCTCGATGGTTCCCAAACAACCTGAAGACCGCTTCAATATGCGTCTCATTACAACATACGCAACGTCATCCACATGACCCCGTTCGGAAATACGTCATCCATATGACCCCGCTCGGAAATACGTCATCCATATGACCCCGTTCGGAAATACGTCATCCATATGACCCCGTTCGGAAATACGTCATCCACATGACCCCGTTCGGAAATACGTCATCCATATGACCCCGTCACGGAAATACGTCATCCATATGACCCCGTTTTGGAAATACGTCATTTACATACCAATCTCACTAAACACTTACGGATCCTCTCGATTCATAAGGAAGAAAACTCTCTTATAAGATCCTTACGACTTATAAGGGAAAACGCACTTAGGAATCCTCACGATTCCTACGGCGAAAATACACCTACGAGATCCTCACGACTCGCAGGGAGAAAAATATTTATGAGACCCTCACGACTCATAAAATTGAAAAGTATTAAGTGACAGATCCTGAACCTGCTTCCTAAGCCGTCACTACCTCTCGGAGAGTTCAAGATGAAACACTCTTTATTATCTGTAGGCCACACTTGCCAGAGAAACACACCAACAATACAGAAAAGAGAAGAAAACGACAAGGATAACATTTGATTCGCATTTGATTAAGCGTGCGAAGCATACCCATTCATGCATGTGCAAAAGATTTAGTACATAAAATAAAACACGCTGAAATGAGGAATTTGCCATTCATACTTCGAAAAAGTTCTTACAATTATGAAAGCAGTAAACGAAAATATCATCAAAATGATTACAATGGTAAGACCTCAGATCCAGGGAATGGATTGAGGAATTCAAAAGTGAGGCCTTCTAGAATCTTTCTGGCCTTTCTGACCATTCTCATGTGCATTCTCTCGCGCTCACGGGTGTCGAGATCCTCGGCAATGTCCCCCTCCCTTTGATAAGAAGCGATTATCGTCGTCTGTTGAAAAGTTTGATGCAGAATATCAATGAGGTTATCTCGCCGCTTCTTCGAGATCAACCCCGACAAGTACACTGAATGCACCTTGTCTTCGGCATCATCCAGCGCATTAAGCAGCATGGCCTCGTGAAACCCCAGAAGTTCTCTCCAAATTGCTCCCACTACGATTTTCAAGAGAGCGGAGCGGCGAGGAAGCAGCCAACCGACGCGTGCATACAGACGACCCATAATCTCCGCACATTGGGCATCTGTAAACTCTTGGTTTTGGCAACGACCCTGTACGCGAATATCCTCAAAAGTAATGAACTCGTTCAGACTGTATAAATAAATAGCCATAGTGCCTGAAAAGAAACATCATTAAAAGATTAGTGATGAGGAAAAAACAGGCACAGTGATTTAAACGACTCTTGATATCCCCATGGAGAAAACAAATTCTAATTATGACACCTAACAAATTTGAATTTGCAAGAAATCCTTAAAAAAAAAGGAATCTCATTTAATGAGCGACCCCTCGGGTCTGAGAGTTAAACTCCTCGAGAGCAATGCTCTGCAGACAGGAGTATCACCTGTCAAGGTTAATCATGGAAAGAATTTAAAGAAATTCCCCAAGGATGTCAAGAGCCTGGCTCAGTAATGATGATGGAAAGATTCATCAAAAGAGAATTAATTAAAATTCTGGGATCTTCAAGATCCATGAAAAAACACTTAAGAGTTCATCATCAAAGATTAAGAAATCAACATGATTCAAAAGAGCAAAGCTCTGTTATCAAAACCCTAAATGGGTCTTCTTTAGATCAAAGGTCTATAAAGAGCAAGGCTCTGTTAATGGGTAAAACCCTAATTTATTGAATGTTTTAAATTTTACCTAAGTTCTGACAGAGTTTTGACTCTTAAAAAAAAGTACTTAAACAAGAGAGCTATGCTCAGTGGGAGAATGAAATTCTCAGAAAACAAGAAAAAGATGAATAATGGTCATCTCAGAGGGCCAAAGGCCCTATTTATAGACATTGAGAGCCGCTTCAACTTCCAAAGTTGATCCAACGACTGAGATGCTGCCACCGCTGCACTCACGTGTGCGCCACGTGAGCGCAACAGTGGGGGGACATTTGTTTCTCCCAATCAGAGCAAAACTCTGTTTTTTTTTTAAATTCAAAATTCAAAAGTTGAAGCAACGCTTCAGATCCAGCGCTAGGTGCGC
This sequence comes from Agapanthus africanus, assembly GCA_030015575.1. Classification (NCBI taxonomy): domain Eukaryota; kingdom Viridiplantae; phylum Streptophyta; class Magnoliopsida; order Asparagales; family Amaryllidaceae; genus Agapanthus; species Agapanthus africanus. Next base: position 152,625,789 of record JASDDO010000028.1, on the reverse strand, counting down.
TGCGCGCCACGTGTCAAAAACGGATACGCTAGCGCCAGGTGCGCTGTGCCCTAGGCAGCGAACCCCCAATCAGAGCAAAACTCTATTTTAAAATTCAAAATTCGAAAAAGTTGAAGCAACGTGTCACGCCCCGCTTCCCAGAGTTCGCTAAGATGGGCACGTGACATAGCCAACCATGCTACCTGTGGGTAGGAAGTATCCATCCACAGTCACATTACGGCTGTAGAGATATCAAGAACAAAAATAAAACTATCTAATACATGTCCATAAGCCAAAATAAAATGAGTCAAGAATAATAATAATGCGGAAGCAAAAGATCCAATACAAGAATAGCTGGAATGTATGTCCTATAATGCGGGCTCACATCAGGAATAAAATGCTGAAAAGTAAAAGAACTAACTACTACTGAATTTTCACTGCTTAGCCTGCTGGCTGAAGTACTCCTGCTCGGACTGCAGCAAAGGTACGGAATCTGGGCCATGCAAAACCCAGACGTCAGCGCGTCATGTCATCAAGCAATGAAATACAAACAGGGTAACATGACATACAAGTATAATCATAAATGGTAAAGCAGGTGTAACAGCAATATAAATCAGGGCAATGAAGGGTAGTGTGCAGTGAGTAAACTAAACTGGTCTATTGGGTTATCTACTCTCAAGTTTTTGAAATCAGTCTGATGAATCATCGATGTAACTCAATAGTATCCCGTGCGTGCCCGGGATCACGGTGAAGATTCTCGGGCTGAAACCGAGACATGCCGCTAGGCACTAAAGGAAAAGGGTAAAGATGAATGATGTCTATGGCATCATCCCAAGGCTTGCCTAGCCTCTAAAAGGTAATGGATAATGATGGATGATGTCAGCAGTATCATCCCAAGGCTGGCCCAGCCTCTAAAACTGGTCAGTAAAGGTAGCACACTGTCGAGTTACAAGTCAGGTTTCATCATTGATTTCCCCATACCCCCAGGTTATATGTTTAAGTCAAGTATTTAAGCAATCAAGAACTAATGCCAACACAGGAACAGGTAGGTGCAGATTTGTCTGGATAGACAACAGAAACGGTCCGTAAGGACTACATGTCAGGTTCGTTGACATTAGACACAAGATCAGGTAACAGGTCAAGCCATGGTACATCAGGTCAGGTCAAGTAGTGTATGGTACCATGTCGGGTCAAGTAATATGTGTGTAGCAAGTCATGTCAAGGGGTAAAAGATATCATGTGGGTGATCATAATCGACTAACATAATCATGGTTATAAATAAACAAGCATGGATATCAACAACACAATACATTGGCACATGTAATAGGTTAAGCAATATGTGCAGATTAAACTACTTAGCTGTACGGCTATCAATTTGTGTTTAAGAGATGGTTTCAACATTATATGAATACAGTATGACAATTATGGATGTTAAAATCAGGTTAATAAGCATCAAGTAATCTACGGATGCAATGACATGTATAATATGTTCAATGGATGCAATTATAACTAAAACCGGTTAAAGATACGCACGGATGTCCGATAGAGTATAACTAGAGAAAAGGGTACCATAAACTAGGTAATTATTCATGATGTGATTAAAATATAAACGTGGTTAATAGGTTTAATAAAATAAATGCAACGGGTAGGTTTCAAGTTTGAAACTAAAATGATATAACGTGACATCGAACATGAAAAGGGGAAATCATGGTATTAAAGTTAAACTACAGGTTTAATGTGCCATCCAATGTATATATAATATATTAAGTAGCATGTAGCAAGTTTTACTTGCCTCGACGGATCGCGATACGGGAAACGTAACGTCTCGCGTCGGCGGGAAAAGTCGCGACGCGCACACGGTACACGGAATGAGTCCAAACGACGAACAGTGGAATCACACGGGTCAGAGGTCCTCGCTAGATCGTCAGAGATCGTCGCCGGCACGGTCAGATTCCGGCCACCAAGAAAAACAGTAAACATTATAGAAAAGGTGCATGGAAACAGAGAAGAAAAGAATGGAAGGAGGAATGGGATATAAGATCACTTACTGGGTTGCAGAGGGATGCTAACGGTGACGGCGAGACCAACAGTGATGAGATTGACGGAGCTCCGACGATCAACGGAGGCACTCTTTAAAAAAAACAGAAAGAAATCTTTAACAGAAAGAGGCATAGGAAGAAGAAGAAGAGAAGGATGAGAGAGAGAAGAGTTGCTCACAGGGGTGTGCACGAAGGCCAGGGACGCGGAACAAGTCACCGGCGGCGACTGGAATTGGAGATGGCGGAGACAAGTGGGTGTGCAGGTCCTCAATTGCTTGGGTGCGCGCACAGGGAAAGGAGAAGGAGAGGTGAGAAAAGAGATGAGGGTGACGAGCGGCGACGAACGGCGATGGTGGCGTCGGCGGTGACACGGTGGGCGAGGGGAGACGGCGGCTAGGGCTCGCGAGTTATGGGTTCTGGTTTTGTGTTAAAGAAGAAGAGAAGAAATATAAGAGAGAGAGAGAAAGAGAGAGATACGGGGAGAGAGAAAGAGATTCGAAAGGGGAGAGAGAAACGCGCGAGAGGAATGAGAGAGAGAGAGAGGTCAGTGGGCCCCGGCACCAAATGAGGGAGAGAGGGGATTGGCTCGGGGGAAAAAATATGAAAAGATATTCAATATTTAAGGAAGATTTCACTTGCTGAGAAAAGATTTCCACCCCCACAAATTATCTTCGCATGCTGATAAAATAGATTAAGTAAAAAAATTAAAATATTAAATAATTATAATTTAGCGGGATACAAAATATTTCAGAATCGCGCCCGGGTCGGGTCCAAAAATTTGGATTTGAAATATGAAAAATATTAGCAAATTCCAAAAATTGAAATGAAGGATTTTGTACTGAAAAAGCATACCCCCAAGAACGGACGCACGTACGTGCGCGTAGCCGTCCAAACACGTCCGTTTCACTGAACGGGACGAGAACACGGTGCAAGGACGCTACCATAGGGTTAGGGTATCAATCAGGCCAAGTCATGTATTTTTAAATTATTTTAAATGACTTAAATTGTTATATGCAGAAATATGAAAAGTTAGTGTAGTCTATAATTAGGAAACAACGAGCTCAAGTAAACGGGTTGAATATAAAGTAAATTACCATTAGCAACCAAACATGATAAATGAACTAAATATCACAAACAACACATACGGTAACTGAAATTGGTATAACTGGACTCGGTTATTACACAACGCTTCAGATCCAGTGCTCTGCGCTGCGCGCCACGTGTCAAACACAGGTGCTTTAGCACAGGCTGTGCTGCGCGCCACGTGTCAAACGTAGGTGCGTCAGCGCATTTGCACTGCGCTCTGCGCTGCGCGCCACGTGTCAAACGTAGGTGCGCTAGCGCAAGGTGCGCTAGCGCTGGAATTAATAATTCCCCACCGTTAGATCAAAAGATCTGATAATAATAAATCATTAATTAATTAGAATTAAAATTCTAATATGGAAAGATATTTCCAATCTTGTTAAAAACAAGAAGATTGTCTTATGTAAAATAGAAGCCCTGGGATCAAAGATCTAACGGTGGGGAAATATTCCCAAATCAATCAGAGAAAGATCTCTTTAACTGATTTAACAAATCAATTTGCCCTATATAAAGGTCCCAAAACTTCAAGTCTGAGATAGAGAAACCCCCCTACAAATTTTGAGAAAACTCAAAGAAAGAAAAGCAAGCTTTCAGCAAAGGAAAATCATTTCTTCAAGGTACAAAACATGATTCTTGAACACAGAGGTGGAATCATCTTATGAAAAGAAGAACTATCTTCTAAAAATGATCATAGATCTATAAAAGACTAAGGTCTTTGATATAAAAGAGATCAAAAGATCTCATCATGAAAACAAAAGAAGTATTTACTTCATTCACAGACCATTGATCTAAAAAGGCAAAGCCCTTTCATAAATAAGAACTTTTTTTCTTGAATCTTGAGGAAAAGCCTCCTTTAAAAGAACATAAACTTGTTCTCTGATCATAAATTTGATCAAATGCGCTTTGCGCTATTGGAAAGTGCTTCGCACTCATGAACTACGCCTTTGCGCTCTTTGGACTAGCGCTCAGCGCCAAAACGTGCCACGTGTCAACCACAGACACAATTTATGCTTTGCGCTTCTGAAACAGCGCACTGCGCTCATGGGCTGGCGCTCAGCGCCAAGCACACCACGTGTCACTCACTGGTGCGCCACCAAGCTAGCGCAACACACTCATAAATTGAAATCGCAATGCGCTAATAAACTGGCGCTCAGCGCTAAGAGCGACACGCGTCCTTTTCGTGTGCGCTATTTGGCAGAAGCGTAATGCGCCCTTTAATTGGCGCAAAGCGCCTGGCACGCCACGTGGCGCACTGCCAGAACACATATTGTTCTGATGAATGCTATGCATTCAATACAAGACAAAAATTGTTAGGATCTAATGCTCAGCATTATTAAAAGGGCCAAACCCAAATAAAGGCTTAACAGCCCAGAACAATAAAATGTTAAACATTTTAATTTTATTGGATTTATCCCAATCTTGGCCATAAGTCCTCAAATTATATTTAATTGAGCCCATGTGCTCACAAATATTCAACAGATCTTAGTCCCAAACTGGGCTACAGATCTTCCAATTAATTTACACCGGTTCAAGGGTACATCTCTTTACTCCTCTGATACTTGTCGTTATAATCCTTCAACGTCTTCAGAGAGGTGACGGGTCCTGACAACCACACATTTCTACGGACTGTGGGATCCTTAAACTCATGGACTACGATGTCCTTAAACCTGATAGACTACGATGTCTCTAAACTGGACTACGATGTCCTTAAACCTGATAGACTACGATGTCTCTAAACTGGACAACGATGACTTTAAACATCATAGACTACGATGTCTCTAAACCGGACTGTGGGGTCCTTAAACTCATGGACTACGATGTCCTTAAACTTTATAGACTACGATATCTCTAAACTGGACTGTGGGGTCCTTAAATCCATGGACTATGATGTCCTTAACCTGAACTGTGGGGTCCTTAAGCCCATGGACTACGATGTCCTTAACCTTGACTGTGATTCTTTAAACTCACGGACGATGATGTCCTTAACCTCGGACCGATACGTCCTTAAACTAACATTGGACCGTAATGTCCTTAAACTAATCGACCGCAATGTCCCTAAACTAAACATTAGAGTACAATTGCTCTTTTGTTGGATCTAAACGATCCCGTTAAGTTGATCTTAGTCTAAAATTAGACTAACGTATTCTTAACAAACGTTTAAGTTGATCTTAGTCTCAAATGAGACTAACGTATCCTTAAACCTAACCCCCAAACCCAAATCTAAGAAAATACGGATTTGGACTAATCCATGCCCTATGGGCGACAACATAAATTAGTCTCCGTATACAATCCACGGGCAACCACAAACAAAACAAACACCCACGACACGAAGTGACTATTTGGAGAAGGAGAAAGTGGTTACCGCGATGCGGTAGCGTAATTAACTGCAGGGGCTTGCGCCTGCAGGGAAGAGCGTCCCCACAATCAAAAACCCCTCACCATGAGGGGGAATCTGACGAAGTCTGCTACGTCGGCCGCATCCGTTTAAACCTTCGATACATGGTGTCATAAATCAACTTGGCATCTTCAGAGAGATGGACGGATAGCACCAATTAGTATCTGCCCCGAAATTCAGGCCAGACGTTTGTCTTCCCGTGTTTTCGGCGGGGAACAGTCGTCATTCGAACAACGGGGCTAAGTACGGCTCCGACTCGCTCACAAAACCCTTCACCGAGGAGCTACTCGTCGTCCATGTCTCCTCCCCAAACAAGCCTCCAAAGGTCTCTTTCTTCGATGGTAAGTCCGACCCGAAGGACCATCTGGACGCATTCACCGCAGGAATGTGCTTCCAAGACAACTCTGATGCCGCCCAATGCCGAGCTTTCCCGGCCACTCTCATCCGCTCCGGACGGGACTGGTTCCGAGGACTCACACCATGCTCGATCTCAACCTTCGACGAGCTGGAAACCCAATTCCTCGGCCACTTCGTCGGGAACAGACGGCAGAAACGGACCGTCAACCACCTCTTCACAATCAAGAGTGGAGACAAGGAGACATCAAAGGGTATGTCACTCACTTCTACAATGCCCTTCTTGAAGTCCCAGAACATCGGGATGAGACGGTCATTACGGCACTCAGGTCTGGTCTTAGGCACAAGGAGTGGTTACGTTCCTTTACATTAGCACAACCTAAGACCATGGCCTAGGTAAAGGCCTGGACCGAGCGCGAGATCCAGCTCGAGTCTGAGGTAAATGAGAATCTCCCCGGGGCTGTGCATACTGACTCAAAGAAAAGGGCGAGGGAAGAGAGAAGGAGACTTAAGCAATCAAAGCCCTACTCCTCAAAGTTTCAGGAGTACACCCTGCTCAACGTCTCCCAGACGGTACTGCTAGAAGAAGCTAAGGGTGGGGGTTTCTTCAAGCTCCCACCGATCTCGTGCATGGCGGCAAAGCGCACCTGGAGTCCTTACTGCGGTTTCCACACATCGCAAGCCTACTCCACAGAAAGCTGTAAGCAGCTCCAAGACTATATCGAGGAGCTCATCCGTTCGGGACACCTGGCAGCGTACTTACGAGACAAGCGGCAAGATGACCGCGAGCAAGAGCAGCGTCCCCCTCCCGACGAGTTAACAATCGGCCAGATCATGGTCATGTCGGCGGGGGTACGTCGGATGCCTACGAGGCTCACCACCCCACGCAGCACGTGGAGGCCAACAGACATCCGAGGAGTTCAAACCGTGCCAATGTAAAGAATATCTACTAGCTTGTACTTCTTTAACTAAGGCGATGTAAACTTTTCTCAAGATCTTTCTGTTTATATAATAAGAAGGGGTCAATAAAGCATTGCAAAAAGAAGAGTTTGTTTATTCAAAGGTTACTATAGGCTCCTCAGCCATACACCAAAAAAGAAAAATTACAATACAGGGGGGAAAGGGTGCAGGAAACACTGCTCGTGGTACTCCGAGCATATTTCCGCCAGCCGAGCCCTCGCCGTTTCAGCCTTTTGCCTCTGATGCCGCCCACGAATGTCGGCGTGGTGCCTCAATTGATAGCACTCAAGGATGAGCGCCACCGAGTGATCTCGCCGGTCTGCGGAGATCAGGCCGAAGCGCCGCAAAGACCTTAGCTTACCAACCGCCTCGTCCCTCAGTTGTTCGGACAAGGGGTTGTAGAGCCCCGGCGACGCCCTCCAGATGGAGTACATCAACAGCTGGAGCAGGGGGGAGCACCGGGAAAGCTGTCGGCCGAAATGATCCTCAATGCGGCCAACCACTAGCTGCACCATGTCCTCGGTGCAGTACTGGTCATAGAGGTACACGTCCTCAAAATTTATGATGTCGGGGATCGCAAAAGGGAAGTCCTCCATTCTTACGTTTTTGGTTTGAAGAAAGGAGTGATCAATGCTCCCTCCGCTCTATAGCCCGCTACGCCCTCGAAAATCCAACAGTCGCCCGTTTCGCCCACAACTGTGCCGCCATGCGGCAGACCTCGAGCCTTTCTTGGCGAAATCGAAACGACGCGGCTTCGGCGCTTCACCTCCCCCACGCGTTCGATACACGTGTTGCCCGTGACTATCCCTATTCCCCATACTTACACCGGGAAGGTCGGACAGAACCTCCCGAATCGATTGGACGGCTTCACTGCTCGATCTGTCCTTAGCAGACCTCTTCCAGCCCTTCCAGTGCTAAGGATCGAAGCCCTCGCTAAGAGGCGGCCGAGCGGCTACCCTGCTCGGCTATCCCTGGATGGTAGTTCCCTACCCCACCACGCCAGAGATCAAAGCCCTCACCAAGAGGCGACCGAGCAGCTACCCTGCTTGGTTATCCCTGGCTGGTAACTCCTTACCCACAGTGCCAGAGATCAAAGCCCTCGCCAAGAGGCGGCCGAGCGACTACCCTGCTCGTCTATCCCTGGCTGGTAGTTCCCTACCCCCATGATGCCAGGGATCAAAGCCCTCACCAAGAGGCGACCGAGCAGCTACCCAGCTCGGTTATCCCTGACTGGTAACTCCTTACCCACAGCACCAGAGATCGAAGCCCTCGCCAAGAGGCGGCCGAGCGGCTACCCTGCTCGGCTATCCCTGGCTGGTAGTTTCCTACACCACGATGCCAGGGATTAAAGCCCTCACAAAGAGGCGACGGAGCAGCTACCCTGCTCGGTTCTCCCTAGCTGGTAACTCCTTATCCACAGCGCTAGAGATTGAAGCCCTCGCCAAGAGGCGGCCGAGCGGCTACCCTGCTCGGTTATCCCTGGCTGGTAATTCCCTACCCCACAATGCCAGGAATCAAAGCCCTCGCCAAGAGGCACCGGGCAGCAACCCTGCTCGGCTCATCCTTAAAGATCAAAGCCCTCGCCAAGAGACACCGGGCAGTAACCCTGCTCGGCCCGTCCTTAGTAGGCCCCTTACGGCCCCTCCCGCGCTAAGGATCAAAAGCCCTCATCAAGGGGCAACTAAGCCCGCCCTTTCTCGATTATCCCTTGCTGGTAGCTTTCTACCCCACAACGCTAGAGATCAAATCCCTCGCCAAGAAGCACCGGGCAGTAACCCTGCTCGGCCCGTCCTTAGTAGGCCCCTTACAGCCTCTCCCGCGCTAAGGATCAAAAGCCCTCATCAAGAGGCAACCGGGCCCGCCCTTGCTCGGTTATCCCTGGCTTGTAGCTCCCTACCCCCACAACGCCAGAGATCAAAACCCTCGCTAAGAGGCACCGGGAAGTAACCCTGCTCGGCCCGTCCTTAGCAGGCCACTTACGGCCCCTCCCGCGCTAAGGATCAAAAGCCCTCATCAAGAGGCAACTGAGAAGCTACCATGCTTGGTTATGATAGATGTCGTTCACTACCCCACGAAGCCAGATACCTAAGCACTCGCTAAGAGGCAACCGAGCATCTACCATGCTCGGTCATCCGTAGCTGGTGTTGCTAACCGCCGACGCCACGGTCCAAGCCCTCGCCATGAGGCCATCCGCGTCTAAGCGGTCCCAACCTCGACTTCGGGGCCATGGAAATACCGACCCTTCACCGGTCTTTGCACACTTGGCAAATAGTTTAATTCAACATGACGTGCGATCGCCAGACGAAGAACCGACCTGACGTGAAAGCTGGACCGTGCAAATACAAATGTTTTCGTCAAACAAAAGTAAAATATGCACGCAAAGAAGCAGCAAAAAGATTTTTTATTCACATAATTCAAAGTCTCTACAAAGGTATTATGGGCTCCCCAGCCTAAAAAATGTGCCCGGAGGCTTACAAAATTTCAGAGCAAAAGAGAGAAATAAGGAGACGTGGGGCTTCAAGCCTCAGGCGCAGGCACAACCTCGGCGGGCGGCATCTCCCCTGCGACCAGCGGGGTGGCATCTTTAGGGTCGACCCTCCGGTCGGAACTTCGGCACCGGCAGCTAAGGCGACCTACTTGCCCCTCGCACTCCCACCGGGGGCCGCTTTCCCTGCATCATGTCCGCGGGCGACCCCCTGCTCGTCGTCGGCGAAAGGACACAAGGCCCAGAGCTCGGCGTCAGGGAACTCCGACAGCTGAGCCTTGACAGAGTCAAGGGCGCTGTGCTAAATGACACCCCCGGCGCTGGCAAGGTCGGCATAGAACTGATTCGACTTTTTGTAGCTCCCCACCGCCTTTCGTGCCCGGTCCTTCGCCGCCTCGTTCTCCTTCCGGAGAGTGCTTACCGTCTTCTTCATGGTGTCAACGAGCACTCGGGAGTCCTCTAACTGGGACTCGGCGGCTCGGGCGACCTCTCGGTACCGAGAGACCTACCTGTTCCCGGCCTCAAGGGCGGCAGCCCTCTCTTTCGCCGCCCCCAGCTCCTGCCTTAAGCTCTCCTCCCGTAAGGAGGACTTGCCTGCGGCCCACATCGCCGGAACAATCTCCTTGTCCTCCATGTGGACGACGAGGGCAACGTGCTGGAGGACCTGAAGAAAGAAAGAGGGTCAAAAAAGGGAGGAAAGCACCCGACTACAAAGTGCTGAATGAAAAACCACGTGAGGTGCGAACGCTAACCTGCACGGCCTTTTGAGCTATCGCCTCCATTTGGGCCCGGAGAGTTCCTCGAGGGACCTTGCCTCCTGCCGACCTCTACATATCCGAGAGCAGGCTATCGGTGACAGAAATCCCCGAGGGCACCTCGAAGCGAAGCTCCCCATCGTCCACAAGGATCGGGGAAGCCGGGGAGTGAGGCTCCCTCCTGTGAGACCTCTTGAAGGACGGCGCGGGAGAATCCTCCTCGTCTCCCACCTCGGGGGCCCGAAGCTCTTGCGCCCTGGCACGCTTTCAAACCGTCACACGACTAGATTCAGGGGCGTGGCGCTCGCTTGGGCGCCTGGGTGAAAGGTCCACCGGCGGAGCTGGAACGGACGGCAGGCGAGAAGGACCGGCGCCTTTGGACTTCTTCCCCCTCTTCACGTCGATCACTTCCGTGCGGAACTTGCTCATATCCATAGGTCCTGCATAAGACAGAAATACGAGGAGTCAGCGATGCCAAGAAAAATGAAAGAATGGCAGAAGTCTAAACAGGTCTCCTGAGAGCTCCCAACTTACCCGTATACTCGGCGGGGCTGAGCCTGGCCCAACTGAGGGCCCACTCAGACAGCATCACATCAACCCGAGGGAGGGGCTCCCACATCGACACCGCCACCGCGTCGGGATAAATCGACCGCCTCACTCGCGGACAGCTGGCCTTTTTCCATAGGGTGGGCACATGCCAATCCTCGCCCTCGGGCGGTGCGATAAAGAAAAACTTCTTCTTCCATTCGTGAATAGAATAAGGCACTGCGACAACCCCCGTCCCGGAGGCGTCTCCCCGCTGTCTTCTAAAGGAGAGGTATACCCAGCTCGGCTCGCCCCTACGAGCGCCGGGGTGGTTCTTGTAGCAAAGAGAAGAGAGAAGAAGGTTCAGGCTAAAAGGGATCTGACACAATTTCAACCGGACCAGGAACCCGAGGAGGATTCTCCAAGAGTTCGGCACCAGCTGGTCCGGAGCTAACCCGAAACAATTCAACACCTCACTCACTTCAGGGGAGAAGGGCAAACGCACCCCGGCCCATAAGGCCTCCAGGTACAAGGCAATCTCCTTGCCCTGTATCTGGTTTGCCCTCTCCCCTTCCTCAGCCAAACGAAGCGAATAGCCTGGAGGGATCAAGAAATGGGTCTTGATGTTAGCGAGCTCCTTCGCGCGCCTCAACGATGATCGCACGCCAAGAACACCCGCGGCCTGAACACTGGGGGACACCCTATCTTCTCGAGTGAACTCCAGCTCAGAGGGAGAAGAGGAAGAAGTAGAGAAGGAAGAAGTAGAAGAGGAAGTTTCAGATGACCCCCTAAACTCTACCCGTACTACATCTATAGACTCCTCAGAAGAAGACATTTAACCTGATTGAAGAAAGGTGTCCTCGGGTGATCAAAAGCGAGGAGTCCGAACTGAAGAGAAGAGCGCCGAGCGAACAAGACTCTGGACGAGGAAAATATGAAGAGGTATGGGCCCTGATGAGTACCCTAACTCTATTTATAGCTACCGGCATGCACATCCAACGGCGACGGTCGTCTCCCACCAAAAAAACTCATCGCATTCGACGGCCACCATCGCTCCACCTGTCGCACGCGCATTGGTCGTACCCCATCGGACGCCGAAGATCTGCGGCCCATCGCGTCAGCCTGGCAGCGCCAGACACGTGGGCTGTCGCTTCGGTGGACGTACATACGATCCGGCGCATCCTCTTTAATGCAAGATCTGGCCCCCGATCCGCTGACGCCATCAGGAAAATGCAGCTGGTTTCCTGAGAACGCACGCTACGATATCTACGACAAGGAGCTCACCTTGGATGATCAGGCAGACCACTCTCGACCCGACTTGTAATCAGGTCGGGACGAGAGTGGGGGGCTAATGATGATGCTCGATATCGGCGATCTCCCAGATCGTGGCACGTGGCTGATGACATGTCCCGAAATCCGCAAGGAAGGACCAAGAACAGCACGTCGGAAGAACACCCGGGTCTGCGACCCTTGGATGTGACCGACCCTCTGTGATCGACCACGCAACTCCTGTGCCCGCCTTACAAACAATTATTGGCTCACCTTCGAGCCTCCGCACAATTGGCCTCCTCGGCCCCCTCAGTTCGTCTTCGGGCTTTAGCAGAACCAGGACACCTCGGCCTCCCGCTCGTCCCCGAGCTACCCGCCGAGCTAATCCTCTTCGGTCTCATCCTGACCGACCCGCAGCGCTGATCACAGGCTCCCACGCCACGGCTCCTGCGAATCTCGCCATGCGCAAGATATCCGCCGTCCACGATCCCGCGTTCCACGTCATCACGATCCCCCATTAACGAGCCTATCTCGCCATTAATGCGGGATCCCGCTTATCACACGGGCGTGACGTCGGGAGCGTAACGGCCGGCGTGATTCTCCCGCCTGCCTGCCCAGCGCTGCCGCTATATAAATTCCTCCCTCAGACGATCAAGGTACGCAATTCTATCCTCACTAGGCCGCTACTCTGCCCAAATTGCACCACTAACTTGATCGTCGGAGGGTTCTCGGTGGTACAATCACCCCGGAACTTCCTTGCAGATAGCTCGGCCACTACAACCTAAAACCCATTGAGAATCCAAACGCTTCAGGAGTCAACCTCAAAATCAATCTCAGCCGTCCATCGTCGCTCGACAGCAGATTTACGGGAGGTAACATCTTGACGTGATACGAAGCACATCAGCTTATATATACCATAATTTCAATTCCGTTTTATCATCAAAATGGAATTTCAACTCATTCTGCAATGTGCATCTAGTTTATTCACTACATATACATGGCTCGGATACCTGCAGAGAAACATATAAAACCTTTTTATTTTGCGTTTCCCTTAAGTATATATATGGTTCCAAGTTCCAACTTGTACTGTTGAAAGTATTCTTCTTTAGAAAAAATTGGTTATGCAAATTACATATTGTTTATACTCATATATGTTGTCTTTTTTCTTTATAGCTAACCATTATATATGGATTTATATCAATATATTGAGAACAACTTCCTACTAATATGATAGCAGCAACTAAAATGAAATTCATTTAATGTTCTGCCCGATGATCGACTTAGGAGAATTTTCTCAAATGAATAATTTATGGAAAAACAAACACCTAGTAATATATAATTCGATCTGCATATATAATGTACATATGTATATATGTGTAGACTTACAAGAATATCTCTACTAGATCAAGCATGCATGAACCTATATTTCTCTCCTTTCCTCAATTTTCATATCAATTATATATGTTTAATAAAATCAATTAATGGAGGAAAGATGTCATAGGAGGGAATTTCCTCGGAACGTTTAAAAATACAATTTCCATTGTGTTTTCCGACGATCGACACCCATCATCTTCATCGTTATCATCTAAGATATGGGTACACCAAATTTCATGTGATTCTACATCTTTTTCACCGTTGAATTAGTGGGTTCAAAATTAACGGTTTACCGACAATATAACTTTTTACATTGCTAAATCAACGGTGAAAAAGTTTTTGAATCACATGAAATTTGGCGTACCCACATCTTAGCTGATTAACGATAAAGATGATGGATTCCGGTTGTCGGAAAACACGATGGAGGGCTTTTTTTCCGATGCCATAGGAGGGAATTCCCTCCTATAGCGTCAAAAAAATACAATCTCCATCGTGTTTTTCGACGATCGGCACCCATCATCTTCATCGTTATCATATAAGATATGGGTACACCAAATTTCATGTGATTCTACAACTTTTTCACCGTTTAATTAGCGGGTTCAAAATTAACGGTTTACTGACAATAGAACTTTTTACATTGCTAAATCAACGGTAAAAAAATTGTAGAATCACATGAATTTGGCGTACCCACATCTTAAATGATAACGATGAAGATAATGGATCCCGATCGTCGGAAAACACGATGGAGAGCGTATTTTTTCGACGCCATAAGAGGAAATTCCCTCCTATGACCTCTTTCCTCCATTATATATATATGAGAATAATGGAGGAAAGATGTCATAGGTGGGAATTTTCTCCTATGACGTCGAAAAAATACATCAAAAGTTAGTAGACGCCGACTCTTTAATTAACTAATATGATATATATATAAAAGAGCAGAAAGTTCTAACAAATCTTGGATGCTTCATATTGTTAATTATCTTATGCCAATACTTTCTCCAGTGGTGACCATCATGATCTGGAGTGGAGTAACTATTAATTGTCCATACATTTGTAAGTTTCCTGTTTGAAAAGAAGAAATAAATTAACTAAGCTCCGATGATTTTAATGTCTCTAAGTACTACTGCATCAATGATTTTAATGCCTCTAAGAGGGCAGTTTCTAGTGCTTGTAAAACTTTATTTGAGAGATCATGAGTCTCTCGAGTTTGTTGATTGAGATGGGACTGGAGTCTGTTCATGAGTTTTTCACTCTCTTCAAGCACTCTTGAATTGCTATCTTCATCGCTGATTCATGGGAAGGCGCCATTCTAATTATTTTTAACCTTTTTTTTGTAAATTATTATGGGGTTATTAATGAGAAGCTGTCTAAATTAACGACACCCTGGCAATTGTAACATCATCCAATCACTTCTGTCCTTGATGTAGACCTGTCTGTAATTATCAAGGAGGAGAAAATGAAAAGATTACAGCCTCGATCACTTCTGTCTTTGATGTAGACCTGTCTGTAATTATCAAGGAGGAGAAAATGAAAAGATTACAGCCTCGATCACTACTTCTGTCCTTGATGTAGACCTGTCTGTAATTATCAAGGAGGAGAAAAATGAAAAGATTACAGCCTCGATCATTGACCGAAATCCTCGATTACAGCCTCAATCATTGACCGAAATATATATATATATATATATATATATATATATACCTCCTAGGACGTCGAAAAAATATAACCTCCTTCATTTTTTCCGCCGATCGGCATCCATCATCTTCATCGTTATCATCTAAGATGTGGGTACACCAAATTTCATGTGATTCTACAACCTTTCACCATTGATTTAGCAATGTAAAAAGTTCTATTGTCGGTAAACCGTTAATTTTTACATTGCTAAATCAACGGTGAAAAGGATGTAAAATCACATGAAATTTGGTGTACCCACATCTTAGATGATAACGATGAAAATGATGGATACTGATCGGCGAAAAAAATGAATGATGGTGTATTTTATCGACGCCATAGGAAGAAATTCCCTCCTATGGCCTCTTTCCTCCATTATCCTATATATATATATATATATATATATATATATATATATATATCCTCCATTATCCTCTCTCTCTCTCTCTCTATATATATATATATATATATATATATATATATATATATATATATATCTTTCCTCCATTATCCCCCCCCTCTCTCTCTCTCTCTCTATATATATATATATATATATATATATATATATGATAATGAAGGAAAGAGGCCATAGGAGGAAATTTACTCCTATGGCGTCGAAAAAGTACGTCCTCCGTCGTATTTTCCGACGATCCGCATCCATCATCTTCATCGTTATCATCTAAGATGTGGGTACGCCAAATTTTATGTGATTCTACAACTTTTTCACCGTTGAATTAGTGGGTTCAAAATTAACGGTTTACCGACAATAGAACTTTTTACAGTGCTAAATCAACGGTGAAAAAGTTGTAGAATCACATGAAATTTGGCGCACCCACATCTTAGATGATAACGGTGAAGATGATTGATTCTGATGAGGCTCAATATCGGTGATCTCCCAGATCGTGACACGTGGCAGATGACGTGTCCCGAAGCTTACAAGAAAGGACCTACAGTGGCCGACCAGACCACTCCTATGTCCGTCCTACAAACAACCGTTGGCTCACCTCCGAGCCCCTGCATAATCGGCCTCCTCGGCCCTCTCAGCTCGTCTCCGGGCTACAGCAAAACCAAGATACCTCAGCCTCCCACTCGTCCCCGAGCCTCCCGCCGAGCTCACCTTCTTCGGTCCCATCGACCGACCAACGGCGCCGACCGCAGGCGCATCCGCCTCACCTCCGCGAATCTCACCATGCGCGAAATATCCGCCGGCCACGTCCCGCGTTCCACGTCATCACGATCCCCCATTAACGAGTCTCTCTCGCCATTAATACGGGATCCCGCCTATCACGCGGGCGTGACGTCGGGAGCGTAAAGGCCGGCGTGATTCTCGCACCTGCCTGCCTGCCTGCTGCCACCACTATATAAACCCCTCCTTTAGACGGATCAAGTAAGTCATTTTCTCCTCACTAGGACGCTACTCTGCTCAAATATCCGGTCTAACTTGATCGTCGGAGGGTCCTCGGTAGTACAACCACCCCGGGACTTCCCTGCATATAGCTCGGCCTCAACCACCTCAAACCCATTGAGATCCACACGCTTCAGAAGTCAACCTCCAACCTAATATCAGACGTCCATCGTCGCCAACAACAGATGTCATGCCCCGCTTCCCAGTATACGAGCAGAGGACGCGACGAGGCCGCTACGTATTTACTGTGAAGTAAATATGCTAAGCGTATCTAAGCAATATAAAAGTAAATGCACAAGAGACAAGATATAATTGAACAGCAACTTTATTTATTAACATTCTTTTTGTACAATGCATGGAAAAGTAAATACATCTGATAGAAAGCAATGCCTAAACAATGGCATAACAGAAAAGGAAAGGTACTGAAATAAAAGTGTACAATGAACTAAAGCTCTGGGTCTTCAACGAAATGGTCCAAGTCTTCAGCGCTGGGCTCGATCTCTGACGTGTCCAGATCACCTGACGACATTCACAAAAGAAAGAAGAGAATGTCGTCAGCGAACAGATCGCTCGGTAAGTCCCAAATATAAGGGAGATATAGAATAAACAGAATAAGAAGGTAGGTTTTAAAGTTGTATTATGTTGTTATAATTGTATTTAGTATTAACGCTGTTGTTTGTAGCTTGGTACAGAAGGATGCCAGTGAATACGAGAGGAGTCTCACTTGCTCCGGAGACTAAGGTATCAGAAACTTAAGGAACCGTTGGGCCATGGTACAACAGCAACGGAATATAGGTTAGGTGTCTTATAGTTGCAGTCTTGTGCCACTTCTAATACCTTCCGTACCAATCTACTCCTTAAACCGCGAGATGTCTTGTTTGTATAATTGTATTGTGTTGTATTGTAAACTGTATAGATTGTATAATTAGACGACTTACCGAAACCATTATATCAGTAAACGGATGTAACCGGAGAATCATGTAAATAGATGTAATTAGAGAATCATGTAAATGGAAGTATATCCATGGTTCGGTTCAGTCAAGTTGTATAGATTGAATATATTGAATGTATGGATAAATGGATTCATGGATTCATTTTGAATTGTAATATTGTAGATTGTACTTGAATCATATTCAAGTCAGATTATTAATGAGACTCAGTCTGAGTAAGACAATTAGAAAAGTAAATTGAAGTCCTGATGGTTTTGATGTTATCGGTAACCGCTGCACATAGGCGGCATGATTTGTGTCTTTTTCAAAGACGATTACCCTATTGATAACACCGTTGTTAAGTTGTCTACCTTAGATAGGAAAGCACCTACCTCTCCGGCTCCCTGAGGCTCAAGATTGGTCCCGCTTAAACCTATGTTTACTAGGGTCCTTAGGGTAATTTATAGAACTTGAGGGGGTTTTATGTAAAAATACTTTTATATACTTTTCAAAATACTCCCTAAGTATTTAGTTATCGGCTTTAGAGTTATCATGAATGTAGATTTTGTAATTGTGATATTTCTAGTGAAAATATCCTAAATTCATAATAAAGGTTATTTATTTGTAATATTGACTTGTATGGAATTCATGGTATATTAATGTAAAGTGATTCTTGTGATTTTTGAAAAGAGTTGGAATAGTTATATTATTTCAAAATAGATATTTTAATGTTACATATATACATAAATATATAAAATAAATTTAATATATATTTTATATTTCTAAAAATCTCATTTTTTTAAGATGTCGTATTTTAAATCTCTCGAGACCGAATGCTCCTTGCGGAGGTCTGAATCTCGCACTACTAAGCCCAGGGACGTGCGATAATCCACACCATCCCAGTCGGGTTCCCAAAGTGGGTTGTAGCGGCGGTATGCAAAGATTTGTGTAAAATACTAATCTTTTAGAAAACGGTTTTTATAGTAATGGTATTTATTTGAAAATGTGTCGTTTTCTCGTATTCTATGTTCCTGAAAGTATTGTGCTATTTTGCATATAAGTGTGTGAGGAGATAGGTCATTATCTCGTGATTTACTTAAATGTACAGCAAGTTTGTGATGTTTAAATGTCGAAAATGAAACTATATGGTAATTTAATGAAAAAGTACAGTAAAATGGAAATAGCAATTTCTTTTGATATGGAATTTGTTCAATATGCTTAGTTAGTGTTTAATAGTCAACATGTAATGGTTTAACAAGATTCTATTAAAGGAAAACTGAGATTTTAGGAAGAAACCGAATCAGAAATCGGATTTGTTCCGATTCCGTCGGGTTTTGTAATTCCGTATTTTCAGAAAGAGTAGAGAAGGGGGAAGGTGGGACTTATGGCTTTAGAAGTTAGGGATGAGGAAGAGAAGTCGGGAGGAGGCGCCGGTGCGTCGTTTCGTCGCAGGGAGCTCCTAGGGTGATCATCGGAATTTCGCCGAAGCTTTCGCCCTTTTTGTTCACTTCGAATGCACACTAGGGTTTCTAGGAAATTTCTTGAGAGTTTGCTCAGAATTTTGGAGTGAGGGGGTAGTGTGTAGGAGTTGTTTTTATAGGGTTAGGGTAGGTGAAAGGTTAAAATGAAAAAATGTGATAAATTGTATTAAAATGTAATAAAGGTGGAGTAATTAGGGTTTTAAAAGAGCTCTGGAAATGGTATGAGGAAGAAATTTTGCAGGTGTGCAGGGGAGACCAAAAGACACATTTTTTGTGTTGGGGTCGTCGCCGGAATCGGCCGACTCGGCCGTGACTCGGTCGGAGGCCTGAGTCGGCCGAGACGATGCCGAGTTGGCCGAGTCAAGCGTCCGGAATCCGCCCCGACGGTTCATCTATCCTCTGGCAATGTTACACTTTTGGGTGTAGTGGGTTTTTTGTGAAATATGCACGTGTAAACCCTTGGTTTTCTAAAGGTTTAAAAAAATCATTATTAAAAATAATGTGGGGTATGTGATTTGAACTCTGGTGGCTTGGTTCAGCAGTGCAAAATATTACCAATGAGCTGCAAGCTCCTTCTTGTAATTAATTAGCAAAACAAGTATTTAACTTGTGCTCAGGCAAAAGTACCCATTTCTTTAAATTTTGAAAAAATTGCACAGAAAGTTGTACAGGGAATTTAGGGTTGTTACATTCTACCTTCCTTAAAAAAATTTCTTGCTCGAAATTTGTAAAAGGAAAGTGTAACTGATTCAAGGAAAGTTTGGTGACTGAAGTACAGATAGTTTATGAAAAATAACAAAGTGATACAAGGGTTTGAGAATGTGAAAGAGACTTACCGGTGTTACCTTGGTCAACTATCTCGGCTTCTACGGCTGCTAAGGTATAAGCCTGTCGCCGTGGCACGTTCCTCCTAACTGGAGGCACATTCCTCTGTCCTCGAGGCATGTTCCTCAGTGTCTGATGAAATTGGCGATTTGGCTGTGCAGGAAATCTACGTTGAGGTGGTACTGGGTATGCAGGATGAGTTGCAGGAGCCTGGATAGCTGGCCGCTGCGGGTAGTTGATAGGTGTGTGAACTGAGTTGTATCTATATGGGCATGTCTCAATTCTGTGATTGGACACGCCACAAACTAGGCACAGACCTTTTGCGCACCTACAGTCCTATATCAAATGTCTATCTCTCTTGCAATGAAAACAGAAATGTGGTATTGGCTGGTTATTGGGTTCTTCAGTTCTCCTGTGTTCGAACGTTGGCCTGGAAGAGGCTCCTCCTGCCATTTGTGTGGCAGGGCGTTTCAAACCGGCAGATTGAGGTCTGCCCTTCCTCTTTACTACTGCCTCATATCTTCGGGCAGCCTTCAAAGCCAAATCTTGGGTTGGGAAAATCCCCTTGTAGCTAGATCAGCTTGGATTTCCGGGTCCAACCCTTACTGAAATCTTCTATCCCTGATCTCAGCAGTCGGTATGAGATGGGCCGCAAACCTGTTACGGTCTTGTGTTACCTGTGTAGTATGTGATATAAAATTGAACATTGAGACATATCTTACCGACTGAGCATGGTGAACTCAGCGTCATACTCATCTACTGACTTGGTCCACATCGAACCTTGTTGCAGATGAATAAACTGTTGTTCCATGTCGAACCTGGCAGTCTCAGGGAAGTACTTTGCGTCGAACATGTCTCGGAAAGTCTTCCATTCGATAGGTTGGTCAAGACGGCTTTCTTCTGCCTTCCACCAGACCCGTGCATTGTCCGTGAGTTGTAATTTTGCCACACGAACCCAAGCTATCTCTAGCACTTGTGCCGCTTCCAGATCATCTTCTATACTCTGAGCCCATTCCTCAGCTTCTAGTGGCTCCCCTTTTTTGAGAACTGTTTGGGTTGTAAAGCTCTGAATTGCTTCATCCCGGATGCTTCAGCCTCGGGACGGTTTAAGAGTTGCTGCTGTCCCTGTAGGAGACTACGGATTGCCTCAAGCAGAATCGTCTGCTCGTTGATCGGAGCCGCTACGGCACGAGTAATTTGCAGTGGTGGTGGAGTGTTGTTGAAGTTGGTGCTTGTGTTGTTTGGTGAATCCATAACCTTGAATGAAAAATTTAGGTTAGGACAGATTCAAAGTATATAATTCAAAGAATATGAAATTGATAAGATTCAAGGAACATGAATTCTAAAGAATGTTTTAGTTGCTGGTTCTTGTGTTATATTGCTTAGGTTGTTCACGCAGAACAGAACTGCATGATAGAGTTCATACAGCTCTGATCTGCATGGGCCACCAACAAAACCTGTCACACCCCGCTTCCCAGTATACGGGCAGAGGACACGACGAGGCCGCTACGTATTTACTGTAATGTAAATACGCTAAGCGTATCTAAGCAATATAAAAGTAAATGCACAAGAGACAAGATATAATTGAACAGAAACTTTACTTATTAACATTCTTTTTGTACAATGCATGGAAAAATAAATACATCTGATAGAAAGCAATGCCTAAACAATGGCATAACAGAAAAGCAAAGGTACTGAAATAAAAGTGTACAATGAACTAAAGCTCTGGGTCTTCAACGAAATGGTCCAAGTCTCAGCGCTGGGCTCGATCTCTGATGTGTCCAGATCACCTGACGACATTCACAGAAGAAAGAAGAGAATGTCGTCAGAGAACAGATCGCTCGGTAAGTCCCAAAGATAAGGGAGAAATATAATAGACAGAATAAGAAGGTAGTTTTTAAAGTTGTATTATGTTGTTATAATTGTATTTAGTGTTAACGCTGTTGTTTGTAGCTTGGTACAGAAAGATGCCAGTGTATACAAGAGGAGTCTCACTTGCCCCGGAGACTAAGGTATCAGAAACTCTAGGAACCGTTGGGCCATGGTACAACAGCAACGGAATATAGGTTAGGTGTCTTATGGTTGCAGTCTCGTGCCATTTTTAACACCTTCCGTACCAATTTAACCCTTAAACCCCGAGATGTCTTGTTTGTATAGTTGTATTGTATTGTAAACTGTATAGATTGTATAATTGGACGACTTACCGAAACCATGATATCAGTAAACGGATGTAACCGGAGAATCATGTAAATGGATGTAACTGAAGAATCATGTAAATGGAAGTATATCCATAGTTCGGTTCAGTCAAGTTGTATAGATTGAATTTATTGAATGTATGCATAAATGGATTCATGGATTAATGTTGAATTGTAATATTATAGATTGTAGATTGTAGATTGTAGATTGTACTTGAATCATAATCAAGTCAAATTATTAATGAGACTCAGTCTGAGTCAGACAATTAGAAAAGTAAATTGAAGTCCTGATGGTTTTGATGTTATCGGTAACCGCTGCACATTAGCGGCAGGATTTGTGTCTTTTTCAAAGACGATTACCGTATTGATAACACCGTTGTTAAGTTGTCTACCTTAGATAGGCAAGCACCACTTCCCCTTCTCCCTGAGGCTCAAGAGATTGGTCCCGCTTAAATCTATGTTTACTAGGGTCCTTAGGGTAATTTATAGAACTTGAGGGGGTTTTATGTAAAAATACCATTATATACTTTTCAAAATACTCCCCAAGTATTTAGTTATCGTCTTTAGAGTTATCATGAATGTAGATTTTGTAATTGTGATATTTCTAGTGAAAATATCCTAAATTCATAATAAAGGTTATTTATTTGTAATATTGACTTGTATGGAATTCATGGTATATTAATGTAAAGTGATTCTTGTGATTTTTTAAAAGAGTTGGAATAGTTATATTATTTCAAAATAGATATTTTAATGTTACATATATACATAAATATATAAAATAATTTTAATATATATTTTATATTTCTAAAAATCTTTTTTTCTTAAGATGTCGTATTTTAAATCTCTCGAGACCGAATGCTCCTTGCGGAGGTCTGAATCTCGCACTACTAAGCCCAGGGACGTGCGATAATCCGCACCATCCCAGTCGGGTTCTCCAAAGTGGGTTGTAGCGGCGCTTTGCAAAGATTTATGTAAAATACTAATCTTTTAGAAAACGGTTTTTATATTAATGGTATTTATTTGAAATGGTGTCGTTTTCCCATATTCTATGTTCCCGGAAGTATTTTGCTATGTTGCATATGAGTGTGTGAGGAGGTAGGTCATTACCTCGTGATCTACTTAAAGGTATAGCAAGTTTGTGATGTTTAAATGTCAAAAATGAAAATATATGGTATTTTAATAATAAAAAAAGCACGGTAAAATGGAAATAGCAATTTCTTTTGATATGGAACTTGTTCAATATGCTTAGTTAGTGTTTAATAGTCAACATGTAATAGTTTAACAAGATTCTATTAAAGGAAAAGTGAGATTTTATGAAGAAACCGAATCGGAAATCGGATTTGCTCCGATTCCGTCGGGTTTTGTAATTCCGTATTTTCAGATAGAGTGAAGAAGGGGGAAGGTAGGAATTACGGCTTTAGAAGTTAGGGATGAGGAAGAGGAGTTGGGAGGAGGCACCGGTGAGTCGTTTCGTCACCGGAAGCTCCTAGGGTGATCGTCGGAATTTCGCCGAAGCTTTCGCCCTTTTTGTTCACTTCAAATGCACACTAGGGTTTCTAAGAATTTCTTGAGAGTTTGCTCAGAATTTTGGAGTGAGGGGGTAGTGTGTAGGGGTTGTATTTATAGGGTTAGGCTAGGGTTAGGGTAGGTGAATGGTTAAAATAAAAAAAATGTGATAAATTGTATCAAAATGTAATAAAAGTGGAGTAATTGGGGTTTTAAAAGAGCTCTGGAAATGGTCTGAGGAAGAAATTTTGCAGGTGTGCAGGGGAGACCAAAAGACACATTTTTTGTGTTGGGGTTGTCACCGGAATCGGCTGACTCGTCTGTGACTCGGCCGTGACGCGGCCGTGACTCGGTCGGAGGCCTGAGTCGGCCGAGTCGAGGCCGAGTTGGCCGATTTCCGGCCGAGTCAGGCGGCCAGAATCCCCCCCGACGGTTCATCTATCCTCTGGCAATGTTATATTTTTTAGTGTAGTGGGGTTTTTGTGAGATATGCACGTGTAAACCATTGGTATTCTAAAGGTATAAAAAAATTCAATATTAAAAATAATGTGGGGTATGAGATTTGAACTCTGGTGGCTTGGTTCAGCAGTGCAAGATATTACCAATGAGCTACAAGCTCTTTCTTGTAATTAATTAGCAAAATAAGTATTTAACTTGTGTTCAGGCAAAAATACCCCTTTCTTTAAATTTTGAAAAAATTGCACAGAAAGTTGTACAGGGAATTTAGGGTTGTTACATTCAACCCTCCTTAAAAAAATTTCGTCCTCGAAATTTGTAAAAGAAAAGTGTAACAGATTCAAGTAAAGTTTGGTGACTGAAGTACTGATAGTGTATGAAAAACAACAAAGTGATACAAGGGTTTGAGAATGTGAAAGAGACCTACCAGTGTTACCTTGGTCAACTGTCTCGGCTTCTACGGCTGCTAAGTTGTAAGCCTGTCGCCGTGCCACGTTCCTCCTAGCTGGAGGCACATTCCTCTGTCCTCGAGGCATGTTCCTCAGTGCCTGATGGAATTGGCGATTTGGCTGTGCAGGAAATCTACGTGGAGGTGGTGCTGGGAGTGCAGGATGAGTTGCAGGAGACTGGACAGCTGGCCGCTGCGGGTAGTTGGTGGGTGTGTGAACTGAGTTGTATCTTTATGGACAGGTCTCAATTCTGTGATTGGACGCGTCACAAATCAGGCACAGGCCTTTTGTGCGCCTACAGTCCTTTATCAAATGTCCATCTCTCTTGCAATGGAAACAGAAATGTGGTCTTGGTTGGTTATTGGGTTCTTCAGTTCTCCTGGGTTCGAACGTTGGCCTGGAAGAGGCTCCTTCTGTCATTTGAGTGGCATGGCGTTTCAAACCGGCAGATTGAGGTATGCCCTTCCTCTTTACTACTGCCTCATATCTTCGGGTAGCCTTCAAAGCCAAATCATGGGTAGGGAAATCCCATGTAGCTAGATCAGGTTGGATTTCCGGGTCCAACCCTTGATGAAATCTTCTAGCCCTGATCTCAGCAGTCGGTATGAGATGGGCCGCAAACCTGTTACGGTCTTGTGTTACCTGTGTAGTATGTGATATAAAATCGAAAATTGAGACATATCTTACCGACTGAGCATAGTGAACTTAGCGTCATACTCATCTACT
This sequence comes from Agapanthus africanus, assembly GCA_030015575.1. NCBI lineage: Eukaryota > Viridiplantae > Streptophyta > Magnoliopsida > Asparagales > Amaryllidaceae > Agapanthus > Agapanthus africanus. Next base: position 152,600,928 of record JASDDO010000028.1, on the reverse strand, counting down.
GACTTGGTCCACATCGAACCTTGTTGCAGATGAATGAACTGTTGTTCCATGTCGAACCTGGCAGTCTCAGGGAAGTACTTTGCATCGAACATGTCTCGGAAAGTCTTACATTCGATAGGTTGGTAAAGACGGCTTTCTTCCGCCTTCCACTAGACCTGTGCATTGTCTGTGAGCTGTAATTTTGCCACACGAACCCAAGCTATCTCTGGCACTTGTGCCGCTGCCAGATCCTCTTCTATACTCTGAGCCCATTCCTCAGCTTCCACTGGGCTCCCCTTTCCTGAGAACTGTTTGGGATGTAAAGCTCTGAATTGCTTCACCCCAGGTGCTTCAGCCTCGGGACGGTTTAAGAGTTGCTGTTGTCCCTCTAGGAGGCTGCGGATTGCCTCAAGCAGAATCGTATGCTCATTTATCGGAGCAGCTACGGAAGGAGTAATTTGCAGTGGTGGTGGAGTGTTGTTGAAGTTGGTGCTTGTGTTGTTTGGTGAATCCATAACCTTGAATGAAAAATTTAGGTTAGGACATATTCAAAGTATATGATTCAAAGAATATGAAATTGATAAGATTCAAGGAACATGAATTCTAAAGAATGTTTTAGTTGCTGGTTTTTTTGTTATATTGCTTAGGTTGTTCACGCAGAACAGAACTGCATGATAGAGTTTCATACAGTTCTGACCTGCATGGGCCGCCAACAAAACCTGTCACGCCCCGCTTCCCAGTATACGGGCAGAGGACGCGACGAGGCCGCTACGTATTTACTGTGAAGTAAATACGCTAAGCGTATCTAAGCAATATAAAAGTAAATGCACAAGAGACAAGATATAATTGAACAACAACTTTATTTATTAACATTCTTTTTGTACAATGCATGGAAAAGTAAATACATCTGATAGAAAGCAATGCCTATACAATGGCATAACAGAAAAGGAAAGGTACTGAAATAAAAGTGTACAATGAACTAAACCTCTGGGTCTTCAACGAAATGGTCTAAGTCTCAGCGCTGGGCTCGATCTCTGACGTGTCCAGATCACCTGACGACATTCACAGAAGAAAGGAGAGAATGTCGTCAGAGAACAGATCGCTCGGTAAGTCCCAAAGATAAGGGAGAAATATAATAGACAGAATAAGAAGGTACTTTTTAAAGTTGTATTATGTTGTTATAATTGTATTTAGTATTAACGCTGTTGTTTGTAACTTGGTACAGAAGGATGCCAGTGTATACGAGAGGAGTCTCACTTGCCCCGGAGACTAAGGTATCAGAAACTCAAGGAACCGTTGAGCCACAGTATAATAGCAACGGAGTATAGGTTAGGTGTCTTATGATTGCAGTCTCGTGCCACTTCTAACACCTTATGTACCAATCTACCCCTTAAATCCCGAGATGTCTTGTTTGTATAGTTGTATTGTATTGTAAACTGTATAGATTGTATAATTGGACGACTTACCGAAACCATGATATCAGTAAACGGATGTAACCGGAGAATCATGTAAATGGATGTAACTGGAGAATCATGTAAATAGAAGTATATCTATGGTTCGGTTCAGTCAAGTTGTATAGATTGAATATATTGAATGTATGGATAAATGGATTCATGGATTCATATTGAATTGTAATATTGTAGATTATAGATTGTAGATTTTACTTGAATCATATTCAAGTCAGATTATTAATGAGACTCAGTCTGAGTCAGACAATTAGAAAAGTAAATTGAAGTCCTGATGGTTTTGATGTTATCGGTAACCGCTGCACATTGGCGGCAGGATTTATGTCTTTTTCAAAGACGATTACCGTATTGATAACACCGTTGTTAAGTTGTCTACCTTAGATAGGCAAGCACCCACTACTCCGGCTCCCTGAGGCTCAAGATTGGTCCCACTTAAACCTATGTTTATTAGGGTCCTTAGGGTAATTTATAGAACTTGAGGAGGTTTTATATAAAAACACTTTTATATACTTTTCAAAATACTCCCCAAGTATTTAGTTTTCGTCTTTAGAGTTATCATGAATGTAGATTTCTTAATTGTGATATTTCTAGTGAAAATATCCTAAATTCATAATTAAGGTTATTTATTTGTAATATTGACTTGTATGGAATTCATGGTATATTAATATAAAGTGATTCTTGTGATTTTTGAAAAAAGTTGGAATAGTTATATTATTTCAAAATAGATATTTTAATGTTACATATATAAATAAATATATAAAATTATTTTAATATATATTTTATATTTCTAAAAATCTTATTTTCTTAAAATGTCGTATTTTAAATCTCTCGAGACCGAATGCTCCTTGCGGAGGTCTGAATCTCGCACTACTAAGCCTAGGGACATGTGATAATCCGCACCATCCCAGTCGGGTTCCCCAAAGTGGGTTGTAGCGGCGCTGTGCAAAGATTTGTGTAAAATAATAATCTTTTAGAAAACGGTTTTTATAGTAATGGTATTTATTTGAAAAGGTGTCGTTTCCCTGTATTCTATGTTCCCGAAAGTATTGTGCTGTGTTGCATATGAGTGTGTGGGGAGTTAGGTCATTACCTCATGATCTATTTAAAGGTATAGAAAGTTTGTGATGTTTAAATGTCGAAAATGAAACTATATGGTATTTTAATGAAAAAGTACGGTAAAATGGAAATATCAATTTCTTTTGATATGGAACTTGTTCAATATGCTTAGTTAGTATTTAATAGTCAACATGTAATGGTTTAACAAGATTCTATTAAAGGAAAAGTGAGATTTTAGGAAGAAACAGAATCGGAAATCGGATTTGCTCCGATTCCGTCGGGTTTTGTAATTCCGTATTTTCAGATAGAGTGGAGAAGGGGGAAGGTAGGAATTACGGCTTTAGAAGTTAGGGATGAGGAAGAGGAGTTGGGAGGAGGCACCGGTGAGTCGTTTCGTCGCCGGAAGCTCCTAGGGTGATCGTCGGAATTTCACCGATGCTTTCGCCCTTTTTGTTCACTTCAAATGCACACTAGGGTTTCTACGAAATTTCTTGAGAGTTTGCTCTGAATTTTGGAGTGAGGGGGTGGTGTGTAGGGGTTATATTTATAGGGTTAGGCTAGGGTTAGGGTAGGTGAAAGGTTAAAATGAAAAAATGTGATAAATTGTATTAAAATGTAATAAAAGTGGAGTGATTGGGGTTTTAAAAGAGCTCTGGAAATGGTCTGAGGAAGAAATTTTGCAGGTGTGCAGGGGAGACCAAAAGACACATTTTTTGTGTTGGGGTCGTCGCCGGAATCGGCCGACTCGGCCGTGACTCGGTCGGAAGCCTGAGTCGGCCGAGTCGAGGCCGAGTTGGCCGATTTCCGGCCGAGTGAGGCGGCCGGAATCCCCCCGACGGTTCAACTATCCTATAGCAATGTTACATTTTTGGGTGTAGTGGGGGTTTTTGTGAGATATGCACGTGTAAACCCTTGGTATTCTAAAGGTTTAAAAAATCAATATTAAAAATAATGTGGGGTATGGGATTTGAACTCTGGTGGCTTGGTTCTGCAGTGCAAGATATTACCAATGAGCTACAAGCTCCTTCTTGTAATTAATTAGCAAAACAAGTATTTAACTTGTGCTCAGGTAAAATTACCCCTTTCTTTAAATTTTGAAAAAATTGCACAGAAAGTTGTACAGGGAATTTAAGGTTGTTACAATCTACCTTCCTTTAAAAAAATTTCGTGCTCGAAATTTTTAAAAGAAAAGTGTAACAGATTCAAGGAAAGTCTGGTGACTGAAATACTGATAGTGTATGAAAAATAACAAAAGGATACAAGGGTTTGAGAATGTGAAATAGACTTGCCAGTGTTACCTTGGTCATCTGTCTCGGCTTCTACGGCTGCTAAGGTGTAAGCCTGTTGCCGTGGCACGTTCCTCCTAGCTGGAGGCACATTCCTCTGTCCTCGAGGCATGTTCCTCAGTACCTGATGGAATTGGCAATTTGGCTGTGCAGGAAATCTACGTGGAGGTGGTGCTGGGAGTGCAGGATGAGTTGCAGGAGCCTGGATAGCTGGCCGCTGCGGGTAGTTGGTGGGTGTGTGAACTGAGTTGTATCTATATGGACATGTCTCAATTCTGTGATTGGACGCGCCACAAACAAGGCACAGTCCTTTTTTGCGCCTACAGTCCTTTATCAAATGTCCATCTATCTTGCAATGGAAACAGAAATGGTATTGGCTGGTTATTGGGTTCTTCAGTTCTCCTGGGTTCGAACGTTGGCCTGGAAGAGGCTCCTCCTGCCATTTGAGTGGCAGGGCGTTTCAAACCGGCATATTGAGGTCTGCCCTTTCTCTTTACTACTGCCTCATATCTTCGGGCAGCCTTCAAAGCCAAATCATGGGTTGGGAAATCCCCTGTAGTTAGATCAGCTTGGATTTCCGGGTCCAACTCTTGCTGAAATCTTCTAGCCCTGATCTCAGCAGTCGGTATGAGATGGGCCGCAAACCTGTTACGGTCTTGTGTTACCTGTGTAGTATGTGATATAAAATCGAAAATTGAAACATATCTTACCGACTGAGCATAGTGAACTCAGCGTCATACTCATCTACTGACTTGGTCCACATCGAACCTTGTTGCAGATGAATGAACTGTTGTTCCATGTTGAACCTGGCAGTCTCAGGGAAGTCCTTTGCGTCGAACATGTCTCGAAAAGTCTTCCATTCGATAGGTTAGTCAAGACGGCTTTCTTCCGCCTTCCACCAGACCCGTGCATTTTCCGTGAGCTGTAATTTTGCCACATGAACTCAAGCTATCTCTGGCACTTGTGCCGCTTCCAGATCATCTTCTATACTCTGAGCCCATTCCTCAGCTTCCACTGGGCTCCCCTTTCCTGAGAACTGTTTGGGATGTAAAGCTCTGAATTGCTTCACCTCAGATGCTTCAGCCTCGGGACGGTTCAAGAGTTGTTGCTGTCCCTCTAGGAAGCTGCGGGTTGTCTCAAGCAGAATCATCTGCTCGTCGATCGGAGCAGCTACGGCAGGAGTAATTTGCAGTGGTGGTGGAGTGTTGTTGAAGTTGGTGCTTGTGTTGTTTGGTGAATCCATAACCTTGAATGAAAAATTTAGGTTAGGACAGATTCAAAGATTATGAAATTGATAAGATTCAAGGAACATGAACTGTAAAGAATGTTTTAGTTGCTGGTTCTTGTGTTATATTGCTTAGGTTGTTCACGCAGAACAGAATTGCATGATAGAGTTTCATACAGCTCTAACCTGCATGGGCCGCCAACAAAACCTGTCACGCCCCGCTTCTCAGTATACGGGCAGAGGACGCGACGAGGCCGCTACGTATTTACTGTGAAGTAAATACGCTTGTTGGGGTAAAAATTTACACCCCGGTTGACCAAGTCAAAATCAAAGTCAACCCCAAACCAGGTGGGCCCAAGCCCAGATCAAGCGGGCCCATGCCCAAGTCGAGCCCGCGGCCAACCTCCCCGTGCCAACAACAAAATTATGCAATAAATAATTTTTATGTAATTGTTTATGCATGAATGTAAACAAAATGGACATAAAGCCAATATTTTGTAAGCCCATGGCTTATATGCAAAAATGAAATGGCACATGAGCCATGGGATGGCTAAAATGCCATTTTTGTAAAGCCCAAGGGGCTATATGTAAATATGTAGGTCTATAAAAGGCAACATGATGATGAATAAAGGAATACTTTTTCATCCTCCCCAAAACTAGGTTTCTTTGTGCCTCCTGCTCCTTCTCCAAGGTTCTAAACCTTCTCATTTCTTTTAAATTAAATCAAGAGTTTTACTCTTTCTTTTCCAAAACTAAGTAGCTTTCCACCACAAAACCCACAAAGGGGAACTCAGATCTCCCATCAGATCTCAAAAAGGAGTGATTTTTAAAATCACCTACTTCTTGATCTTCAAGATTCGGCCAAACAACAGGATGAAGACGAAGAACGCCCCTTCATCAGCTTCAAAACATCCTAGGAGTTTAACTCCACACACACACACACACACACACACACACACACACATATATATATATATAAATATTTCCTTTTTTTTGAAGCATGGCTTCTGGTTCTAGGCCAAAAGCCTCCTTTTCTCGCCGGCGCTCAAGCGCAGAGCGCCCGCGTACCGACACGTGGCGCGCTTGCGCCCAAGCTCTCAGCGCTCGAGCGCAAAGCGTCCACATGCCGACACGTGGCGCATTTTCACTACAGCGCCCCGCGCTCAAGCGCAAAGCGCCCACGTGCCGAAACGTGGCGCGTTTGCGCTCAAGCGCAAACGCTCGAGCGCAAGTCGCCCCGGTGCCGACACGTGGCGCGCTTGCGCTCCAGCGCAAGCGCTCGAGCGCAAGTCGCCCCGGTGACGACACGTGGCGCGCTGGCGCTCCAGCGCAAGCGCTCGAGCGCAAGTCGCCCCCATGCCGACACGTGGCGCGCTTGCGCTCTAGCGCAAGCGCTCAGGCGCAAGTCGCTCCCGTGCCGATACGTGGCACGCTTGCGCTCAAGCGCAAGTCGCTCCCATGCCGACACGTGGCGCGCTTGCGCTCGAACGTAAGGCGCTGAAGCGCAAAGCGCCCACGTACCGATGCGTGGCGCGCTTGCGCTCAAGCGCCCACCACTCAAGCGCATATCGCCCACGTGCCGACACGTGGCACTCTAGCGTCTGAGCGCACAGCACCTAAGCGCACAACGCTCGAGGCGCTGGCCTCCATGCATCCTTTGGATGTCTTTCCCCCCTTTATATATATATACATATATATATATATATATATATATATACATATGCATACTTATGTACACATACACATACTCCACGACACTGTCCCTGTTAGAAAAAAAATTTCTAACGGGACGCTGCCCCGCAAGGGGGCTGCTAGCCTTCGTGACCCCCAACCCGCTATCCGGGTAGCGGGACCCCCGTAAAAATTCTGCGTGGCTCCCGATATATCCAAACCCCCCTTTCAAAACACAACACACGTACACTGCACATTGAGTTCGCATGACCAGTTTAACCCGTCAATCGGAGGTTCTCTCGCTCCAAAGGCGAGGGGTAATTAACGGCAGCTTAGTTCGCGGCTGCCGGAGATTCGGATCCCCACAATCATTAAATCCCGGCCTACCCCAGGCAGGGGGAATCTGTAGTACGCCTGACAAGCGCGCGCATATTCCCATCTCAATGGGGTGACGAAAAACACCCTACAGATTCTGGCACGCCCGGTGGGACCAATCTCTCCTCCCATATTTCGGGTTAAGCGTTCATGCGAACTCAATCAATATACATACTTATATTTAAACTAAAATAATGCTTTTTCATGCAGGTTTTCAAGCAATCACTCTCCAACAATGTCTCCAAGGACGATCTCAGCTCTCAGCACGACTCCCGTCTCCTACACGATGAAGATGGACTCCAGGACGGTCCTTCCGGCCAGTCTCGGACGACAATGGGAGGAGGAGCCGCTACCATTCGGCTCTATCCTGTTCGTGTCAGCTAATGCCATCCCGGCTCCTCAAGCTCCAGCAACAGGCAGACCGGTCTCGAAAGGCAGGAGACCGAATGTGGTAATCTCGAGGGCGCCCCAACCCAAACGCAAATCGGTGTCTGGATGACTTTCCATTGCCCCAACTGGGGGCAAAGCCATCGGAACAAAAGAAGTTTCCAGACGTAGTGGGCAAGCCCAGGCGATACCTTCGACGGACACGCGGGCAGATGTCTTCTCAAGCATCCCCATCGCTCGGCCTATGGCGGCTTCCCGAAGAGCAGAAGCCTGCTAAGCGCTTAAGACAGAGAAGCCGAGGCAGAAGCGGCTCAGATATAGAGCCAACAAAGGGCTAAGGCTCTGGTCATGTTAAAATTTATGAATTTCCATAGCTCGGACCGCTCCACGAAACCAGCTGCCAGTGATGAAAGAATGGCTGAATGTGTTATCCACACTGTCTATATGGCCGGACATGAAGAAATGAACCCTCCTCTTCTTCACAGCCATGGTGATGATATGGTTGACGCTACCCAGCATCGGCTCGATCTAAATGATGAAGAGCCCGCTCAGGCCGATAAGCCAGAAGAGCCCGTGGTTCCTGCGGAATTGAGCTCAGGCAATAAAGATTACTCGATTGTCATAGCCGGAACTACAGAACAAGTATTATTCCAATGGCTTCAAAGGCAATTTCAGGACAGGGATGAGAAGATGGCCGAGGTCTATTCCAAAGTCGATGAGCTGGCAAACGTCGTGGCGGATCTCGTGACCTAAGTGACCCGATTGCAATTACAGCAGAATCAAATTTTGGCTCATGAGCCAGGAATTGAAACCCGGGGGCAGCCAACTGATATCCCTTCCAACCTAAAAGCGGAGCGCCTTCGCGAAAAACTGCCGCCATCAGCCTCCAGTCCCTCCGATACATACGCCGGGGGGGGGGATCGCCTCTGAAAGAGAAGCTGGAAAAAGTCTATTCCTTCAAAAGGGAAAAAGTCCACAAGATATTCAAGGACGCCCTAAGAAACGGTCTACAACTGTCGGAATCAAAGAGACCGCAAGAAGCGAATATGACCGACGACCCAGAATATTGCCCCTATCACAGGGTGATAGGTCATGCCATTGAGGACTGCTTCGTCTTCAAAGATTGGGTCGAAAGGCAATACAAGACGGGAGAGATAGAATTGTCTAAAGGCGCGTTAGCAAACAGTCAAGCTACGACCGCCGATTTCATGCAAATGGAGACCGGAGCCTTTCGGGAACTTAATCCTCCCAGACATGTGCCATTATCTGAAAAGGGCGAACCAAATACCGATCGGCCTCGAGGACCAGCACCAGTAAAGGCACCTACTCCAATAGAGAGAAAGAAGAAGGTATACTCCTTCAGGAGGGATGAAGTCCGCAAAATATTCATGGACGCCTTGAATAACGGTCTGCAACTGCCTGTTCTAAAGAGGCCACAGGAAATGAACATGACCGGCAATCCCGTATACTGCCCATATCATAGAGTGGTAGGTCATACCATCGAAAATTGCTATATTTTCAAAGATTGGGCAGAGGAACAATATAAACTTGGAAAAACCTCACAATCCTCGGATGTATCGACAAGCCGCGGAGCTAGGTCATTAACACAGCTCCGCCAAGATCAAAGTTCAAGGAGCTGGGATAAGCAAAGATGACCCCCACGTCGTTAAAATGGGAACCGTCGACCTCTAAGTCGTTAAACTGGGAATGTAAAAAAATATATATGTATGTAAATAAACAAAAAATGTGTAAATAAAAGAAAAATAAAGAAAAGCCGAAATGATGGGGCAACTCGCAAAAAAATAATCAGCGAGTAAAGATAAACATGAAAATAAAGCCGAAATAATGGGGCAGCCGCGAATAAATAGCCGAAATGATAGGGCAATCGCGACCTTCACGATAAGAAAAGCTGAAATGATAGAGCAATCGCGGTAAAACAAAAACAAACAAAAAAAACAACTGGCGAATGATGAGTTGCTCCGGTACCATATTCCAGTGCAGCGATGCAGATGCTAACAAAAATCCATTTTTTCAAAATTCTTCCGGCCCTACGGCCAGTCCCCAAATTGACTGCTGTATACAATCCACGGGCTCAAATAATTCTCATCATACCCATACCCCACCATAATCACCAGTTACGCGGCTGGTCTCCGCCTTTGGAGTTATGCTCCATTGAGAAGACCCACTCATGTGTTCTCACGATATATGAGGAGAACAAACCTTTGTGGGATCCTTGCGACTCACAAAGGAAAAACATGCTTAGGAGTCCTCACGACTCCTAAGGAGAAAATACACCTGCTGGATCCTCACGACTCGCAGGGAGAAAATGCTTTTATGGGATCCTCACGGCCCATAAAATTGAAAAACCTTAGGCGATAGGTACCTAAACCCGTCTCCTAAGCCATCGCTCCACCAACAAGAGTAGGCAAATGATGAATTACTCCCGGCACCTCTGCTTCAGTGTTAGCAATGCTGATGCCGGCCCCTACCCCAAAATTCCAAGCTCGCCATCAATAGACCCCTAAGTCTTTAAACTGGAAACAGATGACCTTCAAGTCGTTAAACTGGAAACAGATGACCACCAAGTCGTTAAACTGGAAACAGATGATCTCTATGTCGTTAAACTGGAAACAGATGACCTCTATGTTGTTAAACTGGAAACAGATGACCTCTAAGTCGTTAAACTGGAAACAGTAGACCTCTAAGTCTCTAAACTGGAAACAGATGACCACCAAGTCGTTAAACTGGAAACAGATAGACCCCTAAGTCTTTAAACTGGAAACAGATGACCTCTAAGTCGTTAAACTGGAAACAGATGGCCGCTAAGTCGTTAAACTGGAAACAGATGACCACCACGTCGTTAAACTGGAAACAGATGACCGCTAAGTTGTTAAACTGGGCACCACAGACCCCTAAGTCTTTAAACATGAAACAGATGTCCGCTAATTCGTTAAACTGGAAACAGTTGACCTCTAAGTCATTAAACCGGGAACGAGGGAAATCCACTCATGTGTCCTCACGATACATGAGGACAACAAACCTTTGTGTGATCCTTATAACTCACAAAGGAAAAACACACTTAGGAGTCCCCACGACTCCTAAGGAGAAAATACACCTATGGGATCCTTACGACCCGTAGGGAGAATTTGCCTTTATGGGACCCTCACGGCCCATAAAATTGAAAAGACTTAGGTGATAGGGATCTAAACCTGTCTCCTAAGCCATCGCTCCCCAATCCCTAAGTGGTGAATGATGAGTCGCTCCTGATACCATGTTCCAGTGAAACGATGCAGACACCAACCAAATTCCAAATCCCATACCCCAATGGCGAATGATGAGTCGCTCCTGGTACCATATTCCAGTGAAGCTATACAGACGCCAACCAAATTCCAAATCCCATACCCCAATGGCGAATGATGAGTCGCTCCTGGTACCATATTCCAGTGCAGCGATGCAGACGCCAACAAAGTCCCGAAAGTTTTCCGGCCCTACGGTCCAGATCATACATCCTGTAAAACCGTATACAAACCATGGGCGTAAGATGATCCAAATCTCTCCCAGTCCTACCGGTGAGACCACATTCAAAGTCCCACTAAAAATAAAAAATATATAAAAAAATGGTATGTCCACAAGCAAAATGGGCACGGATGAAAACCCGAAAGGGCGCCGTGAGTAAAAACAGCAGGACTGCCGGCGAGTTCGTGAAAACCCGAAAGGGCGCAAACTCGTAAAAAAAAAGAAGAGATGAAATGCACTCGCAAAGACCTCTCGACTTTATGAGGAGAAAATTCCCGCGTGAGATCCTTACGACTCACAAAGGAGCAACACACTTAGGAGTCCCCACGACTCCTAAGGAGAAAATACACCTACGAGATCCTTTCGACTCGTAGGGAGAAAATACTTTTATGGGACCCTTACGGCCCATAAAATTGAAAAGCCTTAGGTGATATGGATCTAAACCTGTCTCCTAAGACATCAATTCCCAAATCCTCTCGGGGTAAATGATGAGTTGCTCCTGGCATTATTCCAGTGCGGCAATGCAGATGCCAAACAAAATCCAATTCCAAATTCCTCCCGGGGCAAATGATGAGTTGCTCCTGGCATTATTCCAGTGCAGCAATGTAGATGCCAAACAAAAACCAATTCCCAAATCCTTCCGGGGCAAATGATGAGTTGCTCCTGGCATTATTCCAGTGCAGCAATGCAAATGCCAAACAAAAACCAATTCCCAAATCCTTCCGGGGAAATGATGAGTTTCTCCTGGCATGATTCCAGTGCAGCAATGCAGATGCCAAACAAAAAAAACAATTCCCAAATCCTCTCGGGGCAAATGATGAGTTGCTCCTGGCATTATTCCAGTGCAGCAATGCAGATGCCAAACAAAAACCCCAATTCCTAAATCCTTTCAAAGACGGATGATGATTCGCTCCTGGTACCATATTCCAGTGTAGCGATGCTGATGTCGACTCAAATCAAACCAACTAATTCCAACATCGACCTCTGCGTCGGACAACAGACACTCCGTCTCGGGAATACGTCAACCAGCCGATACTCCGCCTCGGGGAAATGTCAAGCAGACACTCCTTGCCAGGGGCACATTGACAACAGACACCCCGTCTCGGGGATACGTCAACTAGACGATACCCCGTCTTGGGGAAACGTCAAGCAGACACTCCGTGCCGGGGACACGTCAATAAGCGACACTCTGCATCGGGGAAACGTCCAACACAGACACTCCGCATTAGGGAAACGTCCGACAACGACACTCCGCGCCGGGGAAAAGTTGATCAGCGACACTCCGTGCCGGGGACACGTCAACCAGCGACACTCTGCATCGGGGAAACGTCCAACACAGACACTCCACATCAGGAAAACGTCAAACAGCGACCCTCCGTGCCGGGGAAACGTCAAGCAGACTCTGTACCAGGGACACGTCAACCAGCGACACTCCGCGCTGGGGAAAAGTCGATCAGCGACACTCCGTGCGGGGGAAAAGTCAATCAGCGACACTCCGCACCGGGGAAAAATCAACCCGACACACCGCGCCGGGGAAAAGTCGATCAACGACACTCCGTGCCGGGGAAAAGTCAACCAGCGAAACTCCGCGCCGGGGAAAAGTCGATCAGTGATACTCCGTGCCGGGGAAAAGTCAACCCGACACTCCGCGCCGGGGAAAGGTCGATCAGCGACACTCCGTGCCGGGGAAAAGTCAACCCGACACTCCGTGCCGGGGAAAGGTCGATCAGCGACACTCCGTGCCGCGGAAAAGTCATCCCGACACTCCGCGCCGGGGAAAATTCGATCAGCGACACTTCGTGCCGGGGAAAAGTCAACCCGCGACACTCCGCGCCGGGGAAAAGTCGATCAGCGACACTCTGTGCCGGGGAAAAGTCCACTAGCGACACTCCGTGCTGGGGAAAAGTCGATCAGCGACACTCCGTGCTGGGGGAAAAGTCAACCCGACACTCCGCGCCGGGGAAAGGTCGATCAGCGACACTCTGTGCAGGGGAAAAGTCAACCCGATACTCCGCGCCGGGAAAAAGTCGATCAGCGACACTCCGTGCCGGAGAAAAGTCAACCCGACACTCCGCGCCGGGGAAAATTCGATCAGCGACACTCCGTGCCAGGGAAAAGTCGATCAGCGACACTCCGTGCCGGGGAAAAGACAACCAGCGACACTCCGTCTCGGGGAAACGTCCAACAGCAGACACTCCGTGCCGGGGGCACGTCAGCCAGCAGACACTCCGTCTCGGGGAAACGTCCAACACAGACACTCCGTAACGGGGAAACGTCCAACAGCAGTCACTCCGTCTTGGGGAAACGTTCAACATAGACACTCCGGGTCAGAGAAACGTCTGCCACGGACACTCCGTCTTGGAGACGCGTCAAGCACCGACTGTCCAAGTCGCAAAAAGAGCAGAACCGACCATCCATTTCGTAAAAAGGGCAGTGCATCCCAAAAAGTGGGAACCAAAGCAAGTCGCCTCCATGCAAAAGAAGATCCATCAATTTCATGCACATGACCCACATATGCTGTGTGCATTTATTTATGGGGGGCAATTTGTTGGGGTAAAAATTTACACCCCGGTTGACCAATTCAAAATCAAAGTCAACCCCAAGCCAGGTAGGCCCAAGCCCAGGTCAAGCGGGCCCATGCCCAAGTCGAGCCCGCGGCCAGCCTCCCCGTGCCAACAACAAAATCATGTAATAAATAATTTTTATGTAATTGTTTATGCATGAATGTAAACAAAATGGGCATAAAGCCAATATTTTGTAAGCCCATGGCTTATGTGCAAAAATGAAATGGCACATGAGCCATGGGATGGCTAAAATGCCATTTTTGTAAAGCCCAAGAGGCTATATGTAAATATGTAGGCCTATAAAAGGCAACATGATGATGAATAAAGGAACACTTTTTCATTCCCCCAAAAACTAGGGTTCTTTGTGCCTCCTGCTCCTTCTCCAAGGTTCTAAACCTTCTCATTTCTTTTAAATTAAATCAAGAGTTTTACTCTTTCTTTTCCAAAACTAAGTAGCTTTCCGCCACAAAACCTACAAAGGGAAACTCAGATCTCCCATCAGATCTCAAAAAGGAGTGATTTTTAAAATCTCCTACTTCTTGATCTTCAAGATCCGGCCAAACAACAGGAGGAAGAAGAAGAACCCCCCTTCATCAGCTTCAAAACATCCTAGGAGTTTAACTCCATATATATATATATATATAATAAATATTTTCTTTTTTTTTGAAGCATGGCTTCTGGTTCTAGGCTAAAAGCCTCATTTTCTCGCCGGCGCTCAAGCGCAGAGCGCCCGCGTGCCGACACGTGGCGCGCTTGCGCCCTAACGCTCAGCGCTCGAGAGCAAAGCGCCCACGTGCCGACACGTGGCGCATTTCCACTACAGCGCCCCGCGCTCAAGCGCAAAGCTCCCACGTGCCGACACGTGGCGTGTTTGCGCTCAAGCGCAAACGCTCGAGCGCAAGTCGCCCCAGTGCCGACACGTGGCGCGCTTGTGCTCCAGCGCAAGCGCTCGAGCGCAAGTCGCCCCGGTGCCGACACGTGGCGTGCTGGCGCTCCAGCGCAAGTCGCACCCGTGCCGACACGTGGCACGCTTGCGCTCAAGCACAAGTGCTCAGGCGCAAGTCGCCCCCGTGCCGACACGTGGTGCGCTTGCGCACAAGCGCTCAGGCGCAAGTCGCCCCCGTGCTGACATGTGGCACGCTTGCGCTCAAGCGCCCAGCGCTCAAGCGCAAGTCGATCCCGTGCCGACACGTGGCGCGCTTGCGCTCGAGCGTCAGGCGCTGAAGCGCAAAGCGCCCACGTACCGACGCGTGGCGCGCTTGCGCTCAAGCGCAGAGCGCCCACGTGCCGACACAACACGATATATCCAAACCCCCGTAAAAGCTCTGCGTGGCTCACGATATATCTAAACCCCCTTTTCAAAACACAACACACATACACTGCACATTGAGTTTGCATGACCAGTTTAACCCGTCAATCGGAGGTTCTCTCGCTCCAAATGCGAGGGGTAATTAACGGCAGCTTAGTTCGCGGCTGCCGGAGATTCGGATCCCCACAATCATTAAACCCCGGCCTACCCCAGGCAGGGGAATCTGTAGTACGCCTGACAAGCGCGCGCGTATTCCCATATCAATGGGGTGATGAAAAACACCCTACAACGCTAAGCGTATCTAAGCAATATAAAAGTAAATGCATAAGATTCAAGATATAATTGAACAACAACTTTATTTATTAACATTCTTTTTGTACAATGCATGGAAAAGTAAATACATCTGATAGAAAGCAATGCCTACACAATGGCATAACAGAAAAGGAAAGGTACTGAAATAAAAGTGTACAATGAACTAAAACTCTGGGTCTTCAACGAAATGGTCCAAGTCTCGGCACTGGGCTCGATCTTTGACGTGTCCAGATCACCTGACGACATTCACAGAAGAAAGGAGAGAATGTCGTCAGAGAACAGATCGCTCGGTAAGTCCCAAAGATAAGGGAGAATATAATAGACAGAATAAGAAGGTAATTTTTAAAGTTGTATTATGTTGTTATAATTGTATTTAGTGTTAACGTTGTTGTTTGTAGTTTGGTACAGAAGGATGCCAGTGTATACGAGAGGAGTCTAACTTTTCCCGGAGACTAAGGTATCAGAAACTCAAGGAACCATTGGGCCACGGTACAACAACAACGGAATATAGGTTAGGTGTCTTATGGTTGCAGTCTCGTGCCACTTCTAACACCTTCCGTACCAATCTACCCCTTAAACCCCGAGATGTCTTGTTTGTATTGTTGTATTGTATTGTAAACTGTATAGATTGTATAATTGGACGACTTACCGAAACCATGATATTAGTAAACGGATGTAACTGGAGAATCATGTAAATGGATGTAACTGGAGAATCATGTAAATGGATGTAACTGGAGAATCTTGTAAATGGAAGTATATCTATGGTTCGGTTCGGTCAAGTTGTATAGATTGAATTTATTGAATGTATGGATAAATGTATTCATGGATTAATGTTGAATTGTAATATTATAGATTGTAGATTGTACTTGAATCATATTCAAGTCAGATTATTAATGAGACTCAGTCTGATTCAGACAATTAGAAAAGTAAATTGAAGTCCTGATGGTTTTGATGTTATCGGTAACCGCTGCACATTGGCGGCAGGATTTGTGTCTTTTTAAAAAACGATTACCGTATTGATAACACCGTTGTTAAGTTGTCTACCTTAGATAGGCAAGCACCCACTTCTCCGGCTCTCTGAGGCTCAACAGATTGGTCCCGTTTAAACTTATGTTTACTAGGGTCCTTAGGGTAATTTATAGAACTTGAGGGGGTTTTATGTAAAAATACTTTTATATACTTTTCAAAATACTCCCTAAGTATTTAGTTATCGTCTTTAGAGTTATCATGAATGTAGATTTTGTAATTGTGATATTTCTAGTGAAAATATCCTAAATTCATAATAAAGGTTATTTATTTGTAATATTGACTTGTATGGAATTCATGGTATATTCATGTAAAGTGATTCTTGTGATTTTTGAAAAGAGTTGAAATGGTTATATTATTTCAAAATATATATTTTAATGTTACATATATACATAAATATATAAAATAATTTTAATATATATTTTATATTTCTAAAAATCTCATTTTCTTAAGATGTCGTATTTTAAATCTCTCGAGGCCGAATGCTCCTTGTGGAGGTCTGAATCTCGCACTACTAAGCCCAGGGACGTGCGATAATCTGCACCATCCTATTCGGGTTCCCCAAAGTGGGTTGTAGCGGCGCTTTGCAAAGATTTGTGTAAAATACTAATCTTTTAGAAAACGGTTTTTATAGTAATGGTATTTATTTGAAAAGGTGTCGTTTTTCCGTATTCTATGTTCCCGAAAGTATTGTGCTATTTTGCATATGAGTGTGTGAGGAGGTAGGTCATTACCTTGTGGTCTACTTAAAGGTATAGCAAGTTTGTGATGTTTAAATATCGAAAATGAAACTATATGGCATTTTAATGAAAAAGTACGGTAAAATGGAAATAGCAATTTCTTTTGATATGGAACTTGTTCAATATGCTTAGTTAGTGTTTAATAGTCAACATGTAATGGTTTAACAAGATTTTATTAAAGGAAAAGTGATATTTTAGGAAGAAACCGCATCGGAAATTGGATTTGCTCCGATTCCGTCGGGTTTTGTAATTCCGTATTTTCAGAAAGAGTAGAGAAGGGGGAAGGTGGGATTTATGGCTTTAGAAGTTAGGGATGAGGAAGAGGAGTCGGGAGGAGATGCCGGTGCGTCGTTTCGTTGCCGGGAGTTCCTAGGGTGATCGTCGGAATTTCGCCGAAGCTTTCGCCCTTTTTGTTCACTTCAAATGCATTCTAAGGTTTCTAGGAATTTCTTGAGAGTTTGCTCTGAATTTTGGAGTGAGGGGGTAGTGTGCAGGGGTTGTATTTATAGTGTTAGGCTAGAGTTAGGGTAGGTGAAAGGTTAAAGTGAAAAAATGTGATAAATTTTATTAAAATGTAATAAAAGTGGAGTAATTGGGGTTTTAAAAAAAATCTGGAAATGGTCTGAGGAAGAAATTTTGCAGGTGTGCAGGGGAGACCAAAAGACACATTTTTTGTGTTGGGGTCGTCGCCGGAATTGGCCGACTCGGTCGGAGGCCTGAGTTGGCCGAGTCGAGGCCGAGTTGGCCGATTTCCGCCTGAGTCAGGCTGCCAGATTCCCCCCCGACGGTTCATCTATCCTCTGGCAATGTTATATTTTTCGGTGTAGTAGGGTTTTTGTGAGATATGCATGTGTAAACCCTCGGTATTCTAAAGGTTTTAAAAAAATCAATATTAAAAATAATATGGGGTATGAGATTTGAACTCTGGTGGCTTGGTTCAGCAGTGCAAAATATTACCAATGAGCTACAAGCTCCTTCTTGTAATTAATTAGCAAAACAAGTATTTAACTTGTGCTCAAGCAAAACTACCCCTTTCTTTAAATTTTGAAAAAATTGCACAGAAAGTTGTACATGGAATTTAGGGTTGTTACAGCAGATCTATGGAAGGTAACATTTTAACGTGATCCGACATCCGTCAATTGGCGCCGTCTGTGGGAATTTCATGATTCCACTCAACAAATTTCATCTTCCGATCTCAACTTAATGGCGAGTGATCGCACGCCAAAAGCGTGTCGGATATTTAAGAGTTCTAAAGTTTAACCGCGATCAGGACGGTGTCGCTTTGCAGCTAGCCGCGATGAACACGGGTCGATCCACAGGGAGATGGTAAGTTTTACGTTCTTGTTTTAACGAGTTAACAACTTGGCGGATTTGTTCTTTATCTAACCTATGTGTTATATTCAAGTATAAGGCTTGTTAGGAAACGATAGGATAGTGTAAGTTAAAGGATTCCGTATTCAAGTACTTTGAGCCGAACTCAACCAATAAAGCTAGAGCAATTGGCAACAACGTGGATTAGGGTATTTAAGCACGGTATTCGTGGAATCCGGCTTATTGACCCTTGTCCGTCCGTTCTTGTCTCTTGCTTTCGCCTCCGGCCAAACCGAATGCAACCGGTCACGGTTAGGAATCACCTTTACCTTGGTAGGGTAGGGTGCCTAACGGAGCGCTTGCGTAGGGTTTGGGCGGAATTTCAAATGGAAAAGACGGGAAAAGGAAATGAGGAACGAAATGTTAACTTACAAAATCTTTCTCTTTTCCTAACAACAATATTCACACCATTCACAAAACAAACCAAAAAGAGAAGAACAAAGAGAAGAAAAGATTACAAGCAAGTAATTAAAGTGCATGGAATTTAAGTGCGAGAATTAAAAGAGCAAGAATAAAATGCAAGTAAGTAAAAGATTATGAACCAAAAAACATATTGCAAGACATGGGTTCAATAACCCAAACTTAAACTTGCAAGCTTAATAAAGAGCTTGCAAGATCAAGAGAGGGCAAAAAACTCATGGTGAAGGAAGCACAAAAGAACACTTTATTAAACTTCAAGAATGATACAACCCCTTGAGATCAATAACCAACCCTTAAACTTTCAAGCTCAATGAAGAGGTTGAAGGATCAAGAGAAGGTTAAGAACTCAAGGGGACTAAGCTATTTACATGAAAGGAGAATAGAAAACTTGGACAAAGAATGACAATCCAAGACTAAAGAATGACCTTTGAACCTTTGCCCCATGGTCTGTATTTATAGGCTCCAAAGAATGGAGGGAAATTCGAATTTTTAAATCAACACATAATCTTTAGCATTAAATGCACATTACTTCATGTCCATTTGTGCCTTGATTCTTGTCTTCCCCATCATGGTCCATGCTGATTTGTTTATTTGAATTTGATTTGCACTCAGTTTTGGAAGGAAATTTGAATCTTTAAATCACACACATAATATTCACCATTAAATGCTCATTACTCCATTCCCACATGTGGCTTGATTCATGGCTGCCCCATTATGGCTCATGTTGATTTGTTTGATTGACTTTGATTTGATTTCAGTTTTGGAAGGAAAAAATCAACACATGATGTTTAGCCTTGAATGCATATAATATTTTGCCTTGAATGCATATCCACATGTGCCTAAAAGTCTTGTGTACACATTTGTTGTGTTGAACCATTTAGATAGAAAAATGTGTATACAAACTTGTTGCAAAAAGGGACTCCTGAAGTATTGGTCGGATTGCGGTTCTGGTTTCAGTGTCGGCTCTCAATTGATATATCCATGCTTTTAAATGTATTTCCAGTATTTTATCACGGATACCTGTAATCTGTATTACTGAGCAGACATTGGTTAATAGTACCGATAAATACAACAAATAGATAATGAATGGACGGTATTAGAATGCAGTTTTCTGATATGAACAAATACCCCCAAACTTATCTTTTGCTCGTCCCGAGCAAAACCATTTATTCACAAAAGAAAATCCTAACCGCACTTTCGCAGGGAACGCGATTGCACTGAGCGTGTGCAACAAGCCGTTAAACCTCTAGGTGTCCCTAGTAGGAGGAGTGTTGTCTCCTGAGGGTTTTCAGCGGATACTACCCACAAAATCCCGTCAATCTAGTTTTGCGAAATAATTGTGATTCAAACCCTAAGGTTTTGTTTTAAAGATAACAATTCTATTATCCTAAATTTAGAACTATCGAACTTTTATTTTTCATACCTCGCTTCTCATTTAACTTGAGATTTTATATGTCTTTACGTGCAGTGCAAATAGTGTCGTTAAGTTTCAAAAGGATCGATTAAAGTCGTCATGTCACAAAATAAAGCCCAGATAAAAACTTAAAAAGGATCTCATAAGTTTTATAAAGAGTTAAGTATTTCTCAAGTTTCGTTTTCCAGTTAGATTTCAAATTCAGAAATTTCTATCTTCTTTAACAGGAGACTAGGTCTTAATTTTCACTCCACCTTTTTCTTGTTTTTATTTCATACACACATTTGTGAATGTGCAATAGTCTTTAGCATAGAATAAAACCTCCATATCTCCGTTAGAAATACTTTTTTTTTTATAAAAACCTGCCTTTTGTCAAGATTATTCTCACACAAAGAACCGTTAGGAATTTTAACTCGGAGAGAACACTTGCTTGACTTTGTTTTAATCTGGACTTTCTAGGCTTCTTAGCGAGCTTTGGGCCAATGCTCCCAAACCAGTTGGTTTTAGGGCATTAGGTGTAGAGACACCCCAACGGACTTAATTACTCAAGTTACCTAGGCCTAAAAACAAAAGACAATGATGATTTAATGCGAACGGAGATATAACCGGTAGTTCAATTATTTTTTTGGATAAAAGACGTGTTTAGTGGGTTAGGTGTGTAATCATTCCAATCAAGATTCAGATGGGTTATTCTTCAGAATTAGTTCCAATTAAGGTATCAATAATATCCCTTCATATCCACCTCTCTTCATAAACTATTCTTGATATTACTTATTTCAGAACAAACCTATTTGATCTTCAGAAAATAATTTATCCATTTAAAAGTTTTCAGACATAATATACTTGTCATCTAATTTTCAAAACTCACGACACGTGTAGTGTGATGTAAAGACGTATATTACCTATAGTTAACTTCAAAGGAGGGTTATCTTTCAGGTTTTCAAAAGCTAAAAATAAGATTTAGTTATTCCTATCTTATCAAACAAAACCGTCGAAATATTAAATCTAAGTTCTCCCACTAGCTAACTTGACGACAAAGTTTTTATGTATTTAGAAAATTTTCTGATTTTTATGGGTTTTTTAAATAAGTATGCAGATGCAGAATATACATATGAATGCGAAGGTAGAAAGCTTACCGAGCACACCCCCAAACTTAAACTTGACAATGCCCTCACTGTCAGGCTACACTAAGAGGGTCAAAATTGTCGGTGCCTCCCCAAAAACAATTTATATACAAAAATAAAAATCAAAAATATGTACACCAAAAGGTTCCCCCCCAAACTTAAGTAAAACAGTGTTTCCACTGTTAAGCGTTGAAGTTCAAGATTAGGAGGGAAAGAGAACAGTATCAAGCTATACAAGGCCTTACAAAGGCCAAAAGTGAGCACCAACCATTCAAAAATTCTATCATGATAATATGCGGGTTGGTGAAAGAAGATGAAGAGAAAAGAAATGGAGAATACGCGAGACCGAATGAAGATAGAAGCGGGATACGGTCTCGGTATATGAAAGGAAGAATGGTGAAAGGGAAAAAGAAAAGGTGTACGAACTTGAGGGTGAAAATGGAGTGAATAAATTTGCACAATATGTAATGACCGATGTGTAAAAAACGATTGTGCTAATCTATCAACCCGTTGAGAGATTGGGTCAAATCCCTCAAGATTCGTCAGAAAACATGGGTAAGCCGAACTCGGTAAACCAGACATAGTAAATGAAAGTGATACAGTTTCTTGCAAGGTCGGAATGATGGAAGGGACGAAGGGGAGTGATTTAGGGATAGTCTTATTTTCACCTAAGTAAACTGTCTCGAACTCGAAAGATTCCATCAATGGTTCGAAATGACTGTGAGCAACCGAGTTTGATGGTTCAACTAACTCATCTGAAAATTCAAAGGACTCAAACTCGGGCGGTGAGCTTTCAACATCGTCCTAAAAATTGAAACACTCGTAATCGTTATCAGCTGTGAGAAGAGTGTCAGATTCAAGGAGGAACGCACTAGTGGTGTCAAATGTGCTGTGATTGAACAGAAATTTTTCAAACTCACAGCCCTCCTGCATGATCTTTGTAGGGTGTTTTTCGTCACCCCATTGAGATGTGAATACACGCGCGCTTGTCAGGCGTATACTACAGATTCCCCCTGCCTAGGGTAGGCCGGGGTTTATTGATTGTGGGGATCCGAATCTCCGGCAGCCGCGGACTAAGCTGCCGTTAATTACCCCTCGCCTTTGGGGCGAGGAAACCTCCGATTGACGGGTTAAACTGGTCATGCGAACTCAATGTGCAGTGTGCGTGTGTTGTGTTTTGAAAGAGGGGTTTTGGATATATCGGGAGCCACGCAGAGTTTTAACGGGGGTCCCGCTACCCGGATAGCGGGCTGGGGGTCAAGGGGGCTAGCAGCCCCCTTGCGGGGTGCGGGGCAGCACCCCGTTAGAAATTTTTTCTAACAGGGACAGTATCGCGGAGTCTGTGTGTGTGTAAATATGTACACATATGTATAGATTTACATATATGTATAAAAAAGGGGAAAAGACATCCAAAGGATGCGTGGGGCAGCATCTTGGACGCTGTGCACCTAGGTGCTGCGCGCTCAGGAGCTAGAGTGCCACATGTCGGCACGGGGGCGACTTGCGCTCGAGCGCAAGTGCGCCACGTGTCGGCACGGGGGCGATGTGCGCTCGAGCGCAAGCGCGCCACGTGTCGGCACGGGGGAGACTTGCGCTTGCGCGGGAGCGTGAGCGCGCTACGTGTCGGCACGGGGGCAACTTGCGCTGGAGCGCAAGCGCGCCACGTGTCGGCACGGGGGCGACTTGCGCTCGAGCGCTTGCGCTTGAGCGCAAGCGCGCCACGTGTCGGCACGGGGGTGACTTGCGCTGGAGCGCTTGCGCTGGAGTGCAAGCGCGCCACGTGTCGGCACGGGGGCGACTTGCGCTCGAGCGCTTGCGTTGGAGCGCAAGTGCGCCACGTGTCGGCACGTGGGCGACTTGCGCTCGAGCGCTGGAGCGCAAGCGCGCCACGTGTTGGCACGCGGGCGCTCTGCGCTTGAGCGCCGGCGAGAAAAAGAGGCTTTTAGCCTAAAAAAAGATTTCTCGAAAGAGAAATCAGAGAGGAGTTGGACTCCTGAGTGTGTTTTTTTTTGGGTTAGTGGAAGGGGTTCTTCTTCTTCATCCTCTGTTGGCTGGATCTTGAAGATCAAGAGATGTGAGATCTTAAAATCTCTGCTTTTTGAGATCTGATGACAGATCCAAGTTCCCCTTTGTGGGTTTGGTGGTGAAAATCTATTTTGTTTTTAAAAAGGAAGAGTAAAACTCTTGATTTAATTCAAAAGAAAGAAGAAGGTTTGAGACCTTCAGAAAAGGGAAAGAGTTACAAACCCTAGGTTTTTTTGTGAGAATGAAAAGTGTTACTTTATTCATCATCATGTTGCTTTTTATAGGCTTACATATTTACATATAGCCCTTGGGCTTTACAAAAATGGCATTTTAGCTATCCCATGGCTCATGTGCCATTTCATTTTTGCACATAAGCCATGGGCTTACAAAATATTGGCTTTATGCCCATTTTGCATACATTCATGTATAAAAAATTACATAAAATTTATTTATTACATGATCTATATTTTAGCATGGAGGAGGCTGGCCGCGGGCTCGACTTGGGCTTGGGCCCGCTGGACCTGGGCTTGGGCCCACCTGGCTTGGGGTTGACCGTGACTTTGACTCGGTCAACTGGGGTGTAAATTTTTACCCCAACAAAGTGCCCCCATCAATAAATGCACACCGCACATTTGAGTTGTGTGCATGAAATTGATGGATCTTGAAGCTGAACTTCAAGGTGGAACATCATTCCGGAGGCGAAGCATCATCCCGGGGAGCATGATTCCCGAGGATCGGAGTATCATTCCGATTCGCGGAGCATAATTCCAACGTCAGAGCATCATTCCGAAGCGCGGAGCATAATTCCAGGGTCGGAGCATCATTCCGATTTGCGGAGCATAATTCCAGGGGATCGGAGCATCGTTCTGATGGGCGGAGCATAATTCCAGAGATCGGAGCATCGTTTCGAAGGGCGGAGCATAATTCCAGGATTCAGAGCATCATTCTGAAGGGCGGAGCATGACTCCAGAGTTTGGAGCATCTTTCCGAAGAGCGGAGAATGATTCCAGGGGATCGGAGCATTATTCCGATGGGTGGAGCATGGTTCCAGGGATCGGAGCATCATTCCGATGAGAGGAGCATGATTCCAGGGATCGGAGCATCATTCCGAAGGGCGGAGCATGATTCCAGAGATTCAGAGCATCATTCCGATTTGCGGAGCATAATTCCAGGATTCGGAACATCATTCCGAATGGCGGAGCATGATTCCAGAGTTCGGAGCATCTTTCCGAAGAGCGGAGCATAGTTCCAGAGTTCGGAGCATCTTTCCGAAGAGCGGAGCATAGTTCCAGAGTTCAGAGCATCTTTCCGAAGAGCGGAGCATGATTCCAGAGATCGGAGCATCTTTCCGAAGAGCGGAGCATAATTCCAGGGTTCGGAGCATCTTTCCGAAGAGCGGAGATTCCAGAGTTCGGAGCATCTTTCCGATGGGCGGCAGACATTTTGACTGAAGCATAATTTCGATGTAGAGGTTGATTCCCGAGCGAAGCATAATTCCGACGAGGAAGGCATATACTCCGAGTTGAAGCATGATTTTGACACGGGGTACATTCTGAGACGGAGCATGATTCCGGCGCAGAGCTTGTTGTCTGACTTGATCCCGAGGCGAAACATAATTTCGACTAGGAAGGCAGGTACACCGAGGCGAAGCATCATTTCGACACGGGGTGCATTCTGAGACGAAGCATAATTCCGACGCAGAGCTTGCTGGTTGACTTGATTCCGAGGTGAAACATAATTTTGACTGGGAAGGCAGGTACACCGAGGCGAAGCATCATTTCGACACGGGGTGTATTCTGAGACGAAGAATAATTCCAAAGCAGAGCTTGCTGGTTGACTTGATTCCGAGGCGGAGCATAATTTCGGCAGGGAAGGCAGGTACACCGAGGCGAAGCATGATTTAGACACGGGGTGCATTCTGAGACGAAGAATAATTCCGACGCAGAGCTTGCTGGTTGACTTGATTCCAAGGCGGAGCATAATTCCGGCAGGGAAGGTAGATATCCCGAGGCGAAGCATGATTTCGACACGGGGTAAATTCTGGGACAGAGCATGATTCCGCCGTAGAGGTTGTTGGTTTGATTTGATTTGGGTTGACATCAGCATCGCTACACTGGAATATGGTACCAGGAGCGAATCATCATTTGTCATGAGAGGATTTGGGAATTGGGGTTTTTGTTTGGCATCTGCATTACTGCACTGGAATGATGCCAGGAGCAACTCATCATGTGCCCCGAGAGGATTTGGATTTGGTTTGTTTGGCATCTGCATTGCTGCACTGGAATAATGCCAGGAGCAACTCATCATGTGCCCCGAGAGGATTTGGATTTGGTTTTTTTTTCGTTTGGCATCTGCATTGCTGCACTGGAATAATGCCAGGAGCAACTCATCATTTTCCCCGGGAGGACTTGGGAGAGATTGGGATCGTTTTACGCCCGTGGATTGTATACGGTTTTGCAGGATGTATGATCCAGACCGTAGGGCCGTAAAAATTTTGGGACTTTGTTGGCGTCTGCATCGCTGCACTGGAATATGGTACCAGGAGCGACTCATCATTCGCCACTTGGGGTATGGGATTTGGAATTTGGTTGGCGTCTGCATTGCTACACTGGAATATGGCACCAGGAGCGACTCATCATTCGCCGTTGGGGCATGGGATTTAGAATTTGGTTGGCGTCTGCATCGCTGCACTGGAATATGGTACCAGGAGCAACTCATCATTCGCCACTTGGGTATGGGATTCGGAATTTGGTTGGCGTCTGCATCGCTGCACTGGAATATGGTACCAGGAGCGACTCATCATTCGCCACTTGGGGATTGGGATTTGGAATTTGGCTGGCGTCTGCATCGCTGCACTGGAATATGGTACCAGGAGCGACTCATCATTCGCCACTTGGGGATTGGGGAGCGATGGCTTAGGAGACAGGTTTGGATCCCTATCACCTAAGACTTTTCAATTTTATGGGTCGTGAGGGTCCCATAAAAGCAAATTCTCCCTACGGATCGTAAGGATCTCATAGGTGTATTTTCTTCTTAGGAGTCGTGGGGACTCCTAAGTGTGTTCTTCCTTCGTGAGTCGTAAGCATCCCACAAAGGTTTGTTCTCCTCATATATCGTGAGGACACATGAGTGGGTCTTCTCAATGGAGCATAATTCCAAAGGCGGAGACCAGCCGCGTAACTGGTAATTGTGGTGGGGCATGGGCATGACGAGAATTATTTAAGCCCGTGGATTGTATACGGTAGTCAATTTGGGGACTAACCGTAGGGCTGGAAGAATTTTGGGAAATTAGATTTTGGTTGGCGTCTGCATCGCTGCACTGGAATATGGTACCAAGAGCGACTCATCATTCGCCGTTTTGTTTTTGTTTTTGCATTTTTTTGTTTTACCGCGATTGCTCTATCATTTCAGCTTTTCTTATCGCGAAGGTCGCGATTGCCCCACCATTTCGGCTTTTATTCGCGGTTGCCCCATCATTTCGGATTTATTTTCATCTTCATTTTACTCGCTGATTTTTATTGCGAGTTGTCCCATCATTTCGGCTTTTCTTTATTTTCATTTTATTTACACATTTTTTTTATTTACATTTTTTTTACATTCCCAGTTTAACGACTTAGAGGTCGACTGTTCCCAGTTTAATGACGTGGTGGTCGATTGTTTTCATAGAAAGGCAGATGTCTGAGAGAATCGGTTTCACGAAGAACTTCGGTCTCCATTTGTATGAAATTGGCGGTTGCAGCTTGACTGTTTGTTAACACGCCTTTAGACAGTTCTATCTCTCCTGCCTTGTATTGCTTTTCGACCCAATCTTTGAAGACGAAGCAGTCCTCAATGGCATGACCTATCACTCTGTGATAGGGGCAGTATTTGGGGTCGTCGGTCCTATTCGCTTCCTGCGGTCTTTTTGACTCTGGCAGTTGTAGACCGTTCTTCAGGGCGTCTTTGAATATTTTACGGATTTTGTCCCTTCTGAAGGAATAGACCTTATCCAGCTTCTCTTTCAGTGGAGATTCTCCTCCCTCTCCGAACATTGGCTTTCGAGGCTGGTTGGCGCTAGGTCCGTTCATCCCTTGCTTATTTCGGTTAGTCGAAGTGTTGAAAGATTCAGAATCATCGGAGTTTCCGCCTTTGCGATTATCGTCCTTTCGGTTTCTCCAGGACTTATTGTTATTTTGAGAATCCGAGGAGGACTCCTGTTTTGAGCGCTCCAGCATCTGGACTTTCCTGGTTAGCTCTTGGAATGTTTTGAGACCCGCGGTGCATAAAAACGGGGCCATCCAATTGTTGAGATTTCCGACGAGGAGACTGACAGATTGGTCCTGCTCTATTGGCGGTTCGCATTTGACGGAGAGATTGCGCCATCGGGTTATAAAATCAGTGCTGCTTTCTTCGCTCTTGGGCTTGGTCCTTATGAGCTCGGCAATGGTAATCTTATCGCTGACGCTCATGAACCTCTGTCGAAACAGAGACTCCATTTGGACAAAAGTTATGACGGAGCCATCCGGTATGCTCGCGTACCAGTCGAAAGCAACATCGGTCAAGCTATTAACGAATTGGCGGAGGAGAAGCGCATCATTGCCCCCAGTATTCCCGCATGAGGCTTTGAAGTGGGCGATATGATGGTTCGCATTTCCCGTCCCATCGAATCTTCCGAATTTGGGGATGACATAGCCGCTAGGAAATTCTACCAGATCATACTGAGTAGGATATGGTCTCCCACTACTGCTGATATCTTTTTGCGCTTCGGCTTCAGCCACCAATGTTTTGACTTTGCTGGCAACCAAATCCATGATTTGATCTTGAGTTAGCGGGCTACTGTCATCGGTAGCCAAGACATTTCCCGACATAGGATGCGACTGGTTTTCATGTAGTTCGCCCATTTTTGGATTTGAGGGAATAGGCGTCGGCTGCTTTGGGACACCATTTCCCGGTTCACGAGCAGAGCCCTCTGCTTGATTGGGCGGCTGAGAGGCAAGTCGGGCCGTGAGCTGCATCACGACATTCGTCAAGTCATCGATTTTGGAGTAGAGTTTGTCCATCTCCTTGTCTTTGTTTCTGAGCTTCTTTCGGAGCTCTTGAAGCAGCTCTTGTTCCGCGGTCCTGGGGCGGAAAGTCGGCTCTTCTTCGCTTTCCGAGCCTGACTCCTTATGGACCGAAGGGTCTTTCCGCCTATCATCCTCATCAAGAGGGTTTTCATCACCCAGCAGAGGCGGATGTTCTTGGGAAGCGGCCACCACATTCAAGCCAGATTGGGTTTGAGATGTGGTAGTCCCGTCCTTGCTCTTGCTGCGCGTGCCCACCATGTAGACAGTGTGGACCACATACCCAGCCATTTCCTCATCTTCGGCGGGGTAACCCTGTTCTTCGAACCTCATGAGGTTCAGCCTGGCAGGAGCCCTAGCCCTTTTGTTGGCTCTATATCTGAGCTTTTTCTCCCTCAGCTTCTCGATTTTGAAGGCTTGGCGGGCATCTGCTACCTGGGAAGCCATTGTAAGTTGATCAGCGGGGAGCTTAGAGAAGACACCCGATCGAGCATTTGTCAGGGGTGCCGCTGGAGCTTGCTCAGGATGCGTTGTAGCTTTTTTGGTGTTGATGGCCTTGCCCCAAGCTGGGGCCAAGGAAAGTCATTCAGACAACGACTTGCGTTTGGGTTGGGGCGCCCTTGAGATCACCACATTTGGTCTCCTGCCTTTCGAGACCGGTTTGTCTGCCACCGGGGCTTGAGGAGCTGGGATGGCGCCAACTGGCATGAACATAATAGAGCCGAATGGTAGCAGCGGCTCCTCCCATTGTCGCCCGAGACTGGCCGGAAGGACCGTCCTGGAGTCTATCCTCATCGAGTAGGAGACGGGAGCCGTGCTGAGAGCTGAGTTCATCTTTGGAGACATTGTTGAAAAGTGATTGCTTGAAGACCTGCATGAAAAAGCATTATTTTAGTATAAATATAGACATGTATATAGATTGAGTTCGCATGAACGCTTAACCCGAAATATGGGAGGAGAGATTGGTCCCACCGGGCGTCCCAGATTCTGTAGGGTGTTTTTCGTCACCCCATTGAGATGGGAATACACGCGCGCTTGTCAGGCGTATACTACAGATTCCCCCTGCCTAGGGTAGGCCGGGGTTTATTGATTGTGGGGATCCGAATCTCCGGCAGCCGCGGACTAAGCTGCCGTTAATTACCCCTCGCCTTTGGGGCGAGGGAACCTCCAATTGACGGGTTAAACTGGTCATGCGAACTCAATGTGCAGTGTGCGTGTGTTGTGTTTTGAAAGAGGGGTTTTGGATATATCGGGAGCCACGCAGAGTTTTAACGGGGGTCCCGCTACCCGGATAGCGGGCTGGGGGTCAAGGGGGCTAGCAGCCCCCTTGCGGGGTGCGGGGCAGCGTCCCGTTAGAAATTTTTTCTAACAGGGACAGTGTCGCGGAGTATGTGTGTTTGTAAATATGTATACATATGTATAGATATACATATATGTATAAAAAAGGGGAAAAGACATCCAAAGGATGCGTGGGGCAGCACCTTGGGCGCTGTGCACCTAGGTGCTGCGCGCTCAGGAGCTAGAGTGCCACGTGTCGGCACGGGGGCGACTTGCGCTCGAGCGCAAGTGCGCCACGTGTCGGCACGGGGGCGATTTGCGCTTGAGCGCAAGCGCGCCACGTGTCGTCACAGGGGAGACTTGCGCTTGCGCGGGAGCGCGAGCGCGCCACGTGTCGGCACGGGGGCGACTTGCGCTCGAGCGCAAGCACGCCACGTGTCGGCACGGGGGCGACTTGCGCTCGAGTGCTTGCGCTTGAGCGCAAGCGCGCCACGTGTCGGCACGGGGGTGACTTGCGCTGGAGCGCTTGCGCTGGAGCGCAAGTGCGCCACGTGTCGGCACGGGGGTGACTTGCGCTCGAGCGCTTGCGCTGGAGCGCAAGTGCGCCACGTGTCGGCACGTGGGCGACTTGCGCTCGAGCGCTGAGCGCTGGAGCGCAAGCGCGCCACGTGTCGGCACGCGGGCGCTCTGCGCTTGAGCGCCGGCGAGAAAAAGAGGCTTTTAGCCTAAAAAAAGATTTCTCGAAAGAGAAATCAGAGAGGAGTTGGACTCCTGAGTGTGTTTTTTTGGGGTTAGTGGAAGGGGTTCTTCTTCTTCCTCCTCTGTTGGCTGGATCTTGAAGATCAAGAGATGTGAGATCTTAAAATCTCCGCTTTTTGAGATCTGATGACAGATCCAAGTTCCCCTTTGTGGGTTTGGTGGTGAAAAACTATTTTGTTTTTAAAAAGGAAGAGTAAAACTCTTGATTTAATTCAAAAGAAAGAAGAAGGTTTGAGACCTTCAGAAAAGGAAAAGAGTTACAAACCCTAGTTTTTTTGTGAGAATGAAAAGTGTTACTTTATTCATCATCATGTTGCTTTTTATAGGCTTACATATTTACATATAGCCCTTGGGCTTTACAAAAATGGCATTTTAGCCATCCCATGGCTCATGTGCCATTTTATTTTTGCACATAAGCCATGGGCTTACAAAATATTGGCTTTATGCCCATTTTGCATACATTCATGTATAAAAAATTACATAAAATTTATTTATTACATGATCTATATTTTAGCATGGAGGAGGCTGGCCGCGGGCTCGACTTGGGCTTGGGCCCGCTTGACTTGGGCTTGGGCCCACCTGGCTTGGGGTTGACCTTGACTTTGACTCGATCAACGGGGGTGTAAATTTTTACCCCAACAATCTTTTGCATGGTCGGAACGATGGAAAGGATGGAGGGTGGTTTAGGAAGTATAACAGTTAAAGGTTCAGGAGGATGAATTAGAAAATCCGACACATCAAACAAAAATGGTTCATCCTCAATACTATCCTCATAATTCTCCTCAAAAATTATCTCATCCATGCAAATCTCATCAAAATCAAGACGCATATGAAGTTCAGGAGAAACATTTAATGACTCGGGATGATGAATTTCAGTCAAATCTATGGGTTCATCATCCAAAATACTCCCTGCGTCAATATCCTCAATCAAGTGAAAATTAATATTCTCAGACTCCTCATCAAAAGTATGGATTTCAATTGATTCCGGTTCTAAGATGGAGGTGTAGAGGTCAAAAGGTTTAGGACTGGTTTCACTTGGAAGGGACCCCTCACAATCGGGTAAATCAAATACTACAAAGTCACACAACTCATTAACCCGTCTATCTTCAATTGGTGAATCGTTTGGGACACTAGATAGACATTCAAAACTGGAGTTGTGTGATTCAATTTGCAATGGGTAGGTTTGATTAGGAAGGGTGTACAGCTCACTTTCACTACTCAAATTCTCAGCCTGTCCTACCACCGCATCATACATTGGAAAATTTGGAGCTAGTTGAAAACTAGCTACCGGGTCACTAGGTTGTATGAGGGCGGCCATGGACGCATTCAAATCCATCATCTGTTGGCATGACGCTACCCTAAAGTCTTCCAACATTTGTTCTATACTAGACATGGGTTGTGAAGGGGTTTCCGTAAAAGATTCAAAGTTGTTTGGATATTGGAAACTTCCAAAAGGTTGTTCAGAATCAATGTCTAGGGCAGGTGAAAAAGTTGGGTAGGACTTGTAGGAATTTAATGGTTGGACAGGGGTAGGATCAACATACGAATAAGAAGGTGAATTGAATTGTTGATCCAAAGAATTTATAGTGGTGAAAGGAGTGAAAGATCGGCTACGGGATTGTTCAATATGTTCAGCGATGGACAAAGGACGACTTGCAAAAGAGGTATCAACATAAGAGGGAGGTGAGAGTTGAAACGGTTGATACAAAGTGGATTGCGGAGTGCAAGTGTTTGTCCTAGACACGTCTATACGATCTTTCAATGAAATTTTTGGCATGGATGGATCGTTGGAAATTCGACCAAAATAAGAACCATAAGAAGTTATGTCTGGTTGTGGGTACCAAAGTTCGGCAAGGGTTTTTCGAGATGGGGTACCCATGATATGAACAGAGAAGAAGAATAAGGAAGAGAAAAGGAGGGAAAAAGAATGTGGTTTTTTTTAGTTAGTTATTAATAAAAGAATGAAATATACACACAAAAAGAATCTGGACCAAAAATAATCACGACAAAAAAATACCACACACCTAATTGTTCTAGGGTTCACCTAGGTCAACTAGACCTACTCAAGAACTTGATTGTCGAGGTAAAACTGTGTCGAGAAACAGGCTCAAGATACACTGATCACGAGGCTAGGTAAGTGCAGAGATAAGGGGAGGTTTTCCGACGCTTTCGCGAAGGTCCTTAATTAAATAACCCTTTCTCTTTTGACGGTTTCGCCGTGAACACTTTCCTAGACACCCCGTAAACAATATACCGTTAAGCGGTGTTCTAAACACAATTAACCTCTCCTAGTGAGCGTGAAGTTCTTAAAGCTTAAGTCTAATTTCTTTTAAAATTTGTGCGGGTAAACGTTTATGCACAGTTTCGTGATTTGTAGGCCACGGAAAAAAGGTGATGAAATCCTTTACCGTATGTTGTGGGGTTCGCTTGCCCTTATGTCCGTATTAATATATGCAATGCGCAATTCAATAAAAATTCTATAAAGAATCAAACAATCGTTTTTTTTTACTTTAAGCACAGCACTGCAACAAATACGGGTTAGTCAATTTTTGGCGTTTGCTAGCGAACTTGCAAAGAATCCTGCAAAGATATTATATTGGAAGCGTCAGATTTGAGAAGAAGGTGTTTGTGAAATATGTACCGTTAAGTTTTTGGGTTAGGAAACCCCCGTTGAATCAAATTCGGTAAACTTGAAAAGTTCGCTTGCGCGGGTCAAACTACCTGGATCTTTGGCACTGTTCTTCGTAACCACCTTGATTTTGAATGTGCACTTTGCTCCCCACGCCCGCTGTTCGCAAATCCGCAAAATCTGAAATGTCGGAAAAAATGGATATTAGTGCGGAAAAACAATACGAATGCCCAAATACCTGCACACTAAAAATTATAAAAAAACAAACATTACAAATAGGACAAAATAGAACACTGGAGCACAGAAGAAAGTTTTGGAGCAAATGGAGGCAACTCGGCCGGCGACGCCGGATTGTGAGGGTGTGTCGCCGGTTGGTTTTTGGAGTTTGGGCTCCAAACTTGTTCTGTGATCACACTGTTCAAGTAATATCTCACCTGTATTGTTTATCTTTTCTGTTTAGTTACAGAGTGCAAGCGGGTACAAAATCCAGAGAGCAAAATGGTTGGCTTGTGTTAATTTTTGTTTTGGTTTTGAATTTTTAGTTTGTTTTGAAAAAATAGGGTTAGATGGATATTAACAAGATTAACCCGAAATAACAAAAATAAAAATGTTACCGTCTCCCCGGCAACGGCGCCATTTGATCGCACGCCAAAAGCGTGTCGGATATTTAAGAGTTCTAAAGTTTAACCGCGATCAGGACGGTGTCGCTTTGCAGCTAGCCGCGATGAGCACGGGTTGATCCACAGGGAGATGGTAAGTTTTACTTTCTTGTTTTAACGAGTTAACAACGTGGCGGATTTGTTTATTATCTAACCTATGTGTTATATTCAAGTATAAGGCTTGTTAGGAAACGATAGGATAGTGTAAGTTAATGGATTCCGTATTCAAGTACTTTGAGCCGAACTCAACCAATGAAGCTAGAGCAATCGGCAACAACGTGGATTAGGGTATTTAAGCACGGTATTCATGGAATCCGGCTTATTGACCATTGTCCGTCCGTTCTTGTCTCTTGCTTTCGCCTCCGGCCAAACCGAATGCAACCGGTCATGGTTAGGAATCACCTTTACCTTGGTAGGGTAGGGTGCCTAACGGAGCGCTTGCGTAGGGTTTGGGCGGAGTTTCAAATGGAAAAGACGGGAAAAGGAAATGAGGAACGAAATGTTAACTTACAAAATCTTTCTCTTTTCCTAACAACAATATTCACACCATTCACAAAACAAACCAAAAAGAGATGAACAAAGAGAAGAAAAGATTACAAGCAAGTAATTAAAGTGCATGGAATTTAAGTGCGAGAATTAAAAGAGCAAGAATAAAATGCAAGTAAGTAAAAGATTAGGAACCAAAGAACATATTGCAAGACATGGGTTCAATAACCCAAACTTAAACTTGCAAGCTCAATAAAGAGGTTGCAAGATCAAGAGAGGGCAAAGAACTCATGATGAAGGAAGCACAAAAGAACACTTTATTAAACTTCAAGAATGATACAACCCCTTGAGATCAATAACCAACTCTTAAACTTTCAAGCTCAATGAAGAGGTTGAAGGATCAAGAGAAGGTTAAGAACTCAAGGGGACTAAGCTATTTACATGAAAGGAGAATAGAAAACTTGGACAAAGAATGACAATCCAAGACTAAAGAATGACCTTTGAACCTTTGCCTCATGGTCTGTATTTATAGGCTCCAAAGAATGGAGGGAAATTCGAATTTTTAAATCAACACATAATCTTTAGCATTAAATGCATATTACTTCATGTCCATTTGTGCCTTGATTCTTGTCTTCCCCATCATGGTCCATGCTGATTTGTTTATTTGAATTTGATTTGCTCTTAGTTTTGGAAGGAAATTTGAATCTTTAAATCACACACATAATCTTCACCATTAAATGCTCATTACTCCATTCCCACATGTGGCTTGATTCATGGCTGCCCCATTATGGCTCATACTGATTTGTTTGATTGACTTTGATTTGATTTCAGTTTTGGAAGGAAAAAATCAACACATGATGTTTAGCCTTGAATGCATATAATATTTTGCCTTGAATGCATATCCACATGTGCCTAAAAGTCTTGTGTACATATTTGTTGTGTTGGACCATTTAGATAGAAAAATGTGTACACAAACTTGTTGCAAAAAGGGACTCCTGAAGTATCGATCGGATTGCGGTTCTGGTTTCAGTGTCGGCTCTCAATTGATATATCCATGCTTTTAAATGTATTTCCAGTATTTTATCATGGATATCTGTAATCTGTATTACCGAGCTGACATTGGTTAATAGTACCGATAAATACAACAAATAGATAATGAATGGACGGTATTAGAATGCAGTTTTCTGATATGAACAGCGAGCGATCACCGTGACGATCCAAGTACTACCAGCCGCCTCCCCCACAATGGAGACGCGGATGAATTTCCTCCCCCGAATGCCATCAACGCCCTAGCCGTCCGGATAGATCGACCCGCGTTCGTCGTGGATGCGCTCGTCCATGTCCAAACGACAGGGCAAGCTCCCCAGGTCGCCGCTCCCCAACCTTGGGACCGGGACCCCTACAAAGTGAGAGAAGACTCTACTCGCGTCGGCACTGCCGACCACCGCTTCGCTGCCTCCCACGGCCGCAGATCTCCGTGGCCAACATACTCTATGACCCGCTGGGTGCCCCACAGTTCAACACCGAGGTCCGTCGCCAGAACGCCTCGCCCCGAGCCCCATCGTGCCCCTGTCCCTCCCTAAGAGATTTCGGTCAGCTCGCCTGCGCCCAGGTATGACCGACACCCCCTCCCTTGACGGGCTCGCGCGGACGGGACTCGTCACGACAGCTCGAAAACTACCTCGCCGGGGGACCTAAGGAACCTCATCGAAAGGAACCGGGGTCGCGGCCAGACACAGGTCTCCAACAGCAGATTCCAAAGATCAGAATGTGCCGAATCGTCGGGATACCACGGCCGACTCGACGTTCTCAAAAAGAAGATCGAAGGTATGCATCGGGAAGGTCATCATTCGAGCGACGGGGCTAAGTACGCCGCCGACTCTCTCACAAAACCCTTCACCAAGGAGCTGCTCGTCGTCCATGTCTCCTCTTGGAACAAGCCCCCGAAGGCCTCTCTCTTCGACGGTAAGTCTGACCCGAAGGACCATTTGGACGCATTCACCGCAGGAATGAGCTTCCAAGACAACTCTGACGCCGCCCAATGCCGAGCTTTCCCGGCCACTCTCATCCGCTCCGGACGAAAATGGTTCCGAGGACTCGTGCCACGCTCGATCTCAACTTTCGATGACCACCCAATTCCTCGGCCACTTCGTCGGGAACATACGGCAGAAATGGACCGTCGACCCTCTCTTCACGATCAAGAGCGGAGACAAAAAGACATTCAATGGGTACATCACCCGCTTCTACAGCGCCCTTCTCGAGGTCCCAGAACATCGGGACGAGACGGTCCCTCCTTAGCAGGCTTTTTACGGCCCCTCCCGCGCTAAGGATCGAAGTCCTCACGAAGAGGCAACCGAGCAGCTACCCTGCTCGGTTATCCCTGGCTGGTAGTTCCCTACCCCACAACGCCAGGGATCGAAGCCCTCACCAAGAGGCATCCGAGCGGCTACCTTTCTCGGCTATCCCTGGCTGGTAGTTCACTACCCCACGACGCTAGGGATCTAAGCCCTCGCCAAGAGGCAACTGAGCAGCTTCACTGCTCGGTCCATCCTTAGCAGGCCTCTTACGGTCCCTTCCACGCTAAGGATCGAAGCTCTCACTAAGAGGCAACCGGGCTCGCCCTTGCTCGGTTATCCCTAGTTGGTAGTTCCCTACCCCATAACGCCAGGGATCGAAGCCATCGTCAAGAGGCGACCGGGCAGAAACCCTGCTCGGTCCATCCTTAGCAGGCCTCTTGCAGCACCTCCCGCGCTAAGGATCGAAGCCCTCACCAAAAGGCAACCGGGCTCGCCCTTGCCTGGTTATCCCTGGCTAGTAGTTCCCTACCCCCACAAGGCCAGGGATCAAAGCCCTCACCAAGAGGCATCCGGACTCGCCCTTGCTCGGTTATCCCTGGATGGTAGTCCCCTACCCCGCAACGCCAGGGATCGAAGCCTTCGCCAAGAGGTACCGGGCAGCAACCCTGCGCGGCCCGTCCTTAAGGATCCAAACCCTCGCCAAGAGGCACCGGGAAGCAACCCAGCTCGGCCGGACTTTAGCAGGCCTATTACGGCCCCTCCCGCGCTAAGGATCAAAGCCCTCGCCAAGAGGCACCGGGAAGCAACCCTGCTCGGCCCGTCCTTAGGATCTAAGCCCTCGCCAAGAGGCAACCGGGCCCGCCCTTGCTCGGTTATCCCTGGCTGGTAGTTTCCTACCCCACAACGCCAGGGATCGAAGCCCTCACTAAGAGGCAGCCGAGCGGCTACCCTGCTCGGCTATCCCTGGCTGGTAGTTCACTACCCCCACGACGCTAAGGATTTAAGCCCTCGCCAAGAGGCAGCCGGGCTCGCCCTTGCTCGGTTATCCCTGGCTGGTAGTTCCCTACCCCACAACGCCAGGGATCGAATCCCTCACCAAGAGGCAACCGGGCTCGCCAATGCTCGGTTATCCCTGGTGGGTAGTTCCTTACCACATAACGCCGGGGATCGAAGCCCTCACCAAGAGGAAGCCGAGCAGCTACCCTGCTCGGTTATCTCTGGCCGGTAGTTCCCTACCCCTTAACGCCAGGGATCTAAGCCCTCGCCAAGAGGAAACTAAGAAGCTACCCTGCTCGGTTATTCCGGGCTGGTAAGTTCACTTTCCCACGACGCCAGGGATCTAAGCCCTCACCAACAGGCAACCGAGCAGCTACCCTGCTCGGTCCATCCTTAGCAGGCCACTTACGGCCCCTCCCGTGCTAAAGATCGAAGCCCTCGCCAAGAGGCAACCGGGCTCGCCCTTGATCGGTTATCCCTGGCTGGTAGTTCCCTACCCCACAACACCAGGGATCGAAGCCCTCACCAAGAGGCAACCGGGCTCACCCTTGCTCGGTTATCCCTGGCTGGTAGTTCCCTACCCCACAACGCCAGGGATCGAAGCCCTCACCAAGAGGCAGCCGAGCGGCTACCCTGCTCGGCTATTCCTGGCTGGTAGTCCACTACCCCGTGACGCCAGGGATCTAAGCCCCTGCCAAGAGGCAACCGAGAAGTAACCCTGCTCGGTTCATCCTTAGCAGGCCTCTTATGGCCCCTCCCATCCTAAGGATCGAAGCCCT
The DNA here is from genome assembly GCA_030015575.1 of Agapanthus africanus. Lineage (NCBI taxonomy): Eukaryota > Viridiplantae > Streptophyta > Magnoliopsida > Asparagales > Amaryllidaceae > Agapanthus > Agapanthus africanus. The sequence goes on along the minus strand of JASDDO010000028.1, from coordinate 152,562,737 downwards.
CACCAAGAGGCAACCAGGCCCGCCCTTGCTCGGTTATCCCTGGCTGTTAGTCTCCTACCCCACAACGCTAGGGATCGAAGCCCTCGACAAGAGGCACCGGGAAGCAACCCTGCTCGGCCGGTCCTTAAGGATCCAAGTCCTCGCCAAGAGGCACCGGACAGTAACCCTGCTCGGCCTGTCCTTAACAGGCCTCTTACAGCGCCTCCCGTGCTAAGGATCAAAGCCCTCGCCAAGAGGCACCGGGCAGCAACCCTGCTCGGCCCGTCCTTAAGGATCTAAGCCCTCTCCAAGAGGCAACCGGGCCCGCCCTTGCTCGGTTATCCCTGGCTGGTAGTTTCCTACCCCACAACGCCAGGGATCGAAGCCCTCACCAAGAGGCAACCGGGCTCGCCCTTGTTCGGTTATCCCTGGCTGGTAGTTCCCTACCCCACAACGCCAGGGATCGAAGCCCTCACCAAGAGGCAGCCGAACGGCTAACCTGCTCGGTTATCCCTGGCTGGTAGTTTACTACCCCACGACGTCAGGGATCTAAGCCTTCGCCAAGAGGCAACCGGGAAGCAACACTACTCGGTCCATCCTTAGCAGGCCTCTTGCGGCCCCTCCCGCGCTAAGGATCGCAGCCATCACCAAGAGGCAACCGGGCTCGCCCTTGCGCGGTTATCCCTGGCTGGTAGTCCCCTACCCCGCAACGCCAGGGATCGAAGCCCTCGCCAAGAGGCGTCGGGAAGCAACCCTGCTCGGCCCGTCCTTAAGAATCCAAGCCCTCGCCAAGAGGCACCAGGCAGCATCACTGCTCGGCCCGTCCTTAGCAAGACTCTAACGGCCCCCTCCCGCGCTAAGGATCAAAGCCCTCGCTATGAGGCACCGGGCAGCAACCCTGCTCGACCCTTCCTTAAGGATCTAAGCCCTCGCTAAGAAGTAACCGGCCCCGCCCTTGCTCGGTTATCCCTGGCTGGTAGTTCACTACTCCACAATGCCAGGGATTTAAGCCCTCGCCAAGAGGCACCGGGCAGTAACTCTGTTCGGCCCGTCCTTAGTAGGCCTCTTACGGCCCCTCCCGCGCTAAGGATCAAAGCCCTCACCAAGAGGCAACCGGGACCGCCCTTACTCGGTTATCCCTGGCTGGTAGTTCCCTACCACACAACACCAGGGATCAAAGCCCTCGCCAAGAGGCACCGGGCAGCAACCCTGCTCGGCCCATCCTTAAGGATCAAAACCCTCGCCAAGAGGCACCGGGCGGTAACCCTGCTCAGCCCGTCCTTAGTAGGCCTCTTACGGCCCCTCCTACGCTAAGGATCAAAGCCCTCACCAAGAGGCAACCGGGCCCACCCTTGCTCGGTTATCCCTGGCTGGTAGTTTCCTAGCCCCACAACGCCAAGGATCAAAGCCCTCGCCAAGAGGCAATGGGAAGCAACCCTGCTCGGCTCGTCCTTAAAGATCAAAGCCCTAGCCAAAAGGCACCGGACAGTAACCCTGTTCAGCCCATCCTTAGTAGGCCTCTTACGGCCCCTCCCGCGCTAACGATCAAAGCCCTCACCAAGGGGCAACCGGGCCCGCCCTTGCTCGGTTATCCCTGGCTGGTAGTTCCCTACCCCACAACGCCAGGGATCAAATCCCTCGCCAAGATGCACCGGACGGTAACCCTGCTCGGCCCGTCCTTAGTAGGCCTCTTGCGGCCCCTCCCGCGCTAAAGATCAAAGCCCTCACCAAGAGGCAACCGGTGTTCTCTGCCGAAAGATGCGACCGGGACGTTGGGACGTCCGGGCCTGAATTCCGAGGGCATATGCTAATTGGTGCTATCCGTCCACCTCTCCGAAGATGCCAAGTTGATTTATGGCACCGTGTATCGAAGGTTTAGACGGATGCGGCCGATATAGCAGACTTCGTCGGATTACCCCTCATTTGAGGGGGTTTCGATTGTGGGGACGCTCTTCCCTGTAGGCGCAAGGCTCTGCAGTTAATTACGCTACCACATCGCCGTAACCGCTTTCTCCTTCTCCAGATGGTTACTTCGTGTCGTGGGTGTTTGTTTTGTTTTTGGTTGCCCGTGGATTGTATACGGAGACTAATTTATGTTGTCGCCCGTAGGGCGTGGATTAGTCCAAATCCGTATCTTCTTAGATTTGGGTTTGGGGTTGGGTTTAAGGTTACGTTAGTCTCATTTGAGACTAAGATCAACTTAAACATTTGTTAAGGATACGTCAGTCTAGTTTCAGACTAAGATCAACTTAATTGGATCGTTTAGATCCGACAAAAGAGCATTTGTGCTCTATTGTTTAGCTTAGGGACATTGCGGTCCATAATTAGTTTAAGAACATTACGGTCCATAATTAGTTTAAGGACATTACGGTCCATGGGTTTTAAAGGACCCCACAGTCCGAGGTTAAGGACATCATAGTCCATAGGTTTTAAAGGACCCCACAGTCCGAGGTTAAGGACATCATAGTCCATGGGTTTTAAAGGACCCCACAATCCAGTTTAAACAAGTCATAGTCTATGAAATGTATGGTTGTTAGGACCCGTCACCTCTCTAAAGACGTTGAGGGATTACAACGACATATATCAGAGGGGTTCAGAGATGTACCCTTGAACCAATTTTGGTTGGTGATCGCACGCTTTTGGCATGTCGGATGTTCAAAGTTCTAAAGTTATAACCGCGATCAGGACGGTGTCGCTTTGCAGCTAGCCGGTTGAGCACGGGTCGATCCACAGGGAGATGGTTGTATGTCCGTTCGAGTTTTAGACGAGTCAATAAAGAATGTGTATATGTTTGTTCAAATCTAACCTATATGTTTTATATGCAAGTATAAAGTTGTTAAGAAAAAGATACGAAAGTGTAAGCTAAAGAAATCCACACTCAAAAGCTTTGAGCCGAGTCTTGACCAATTGAAGCTAGAGCAATCGGCAACAACGTGGATTAGGGTACTTAAGCACGGTATTCGTGGAATCCGGCTTATTGACCCTTGTCCGTCCGTTCTTATCTCTTGCTTTCGCCTCCGGCCAAACCGAACGCAACCGATCGCAGTTAGGAATCACCGTTACCTTGGTAGGGTAGGGTGCCTAACGGAGCGCTTGCGTAACGTTTGGGCGGAGTTCAAAGGAAAATAACGGGAAAAGGAAATGAGCAAAGAAACATTAACTTACAATATTGTATTTATTCTTAACAACAACATATTACAACCATTCACAAAACGAACCAAAAATAGCAAAAGAAAAGATAAACAAAGAAAAGAAAAGATTACAAGCAAGTAATTAAAAGTGCGTGGAATTTAAGTGCATGCAAGTAAATGGGCAAGAAATGAAACTAGGAACCATAGAACCCAAAACAAGACATGGGTTCAATAACCAAATCTTAAACTTGCAAGCTCAATTAAGAGGTTGCAAGATCAAGAAAAGGTAAAGAACTCATGGAGAATGAAGCACAAAAGAGAGAACATTACTGATTCCAAGATGATACAACCCCTTGAGATCAATGACCAAAGCTTAAACTTGCAAGCTCACTTAAGAGGTTGTAAGATCAAGTTAAGGTAGAGAGCTCAAGAGGGAAGTTAAGCAAAAGAATGATACAAAATAACTCTCATCTTCATTTAACATCCACTCAAAAACTCTCACAACAATTTCATGGAGGAAAGAATGAAGAAGAAGAAGAAGTATACTAAAAACTAACAAAAAGTTGGCATGAAAAGAACATCTATGGCTTGGCAAGTTCTGGGCAATTTATAGGCAGGAAACTGAGAACCTAGGGCAACATTCTGACACTATATGAATTGAACAAACAGCCCCTGAAAAGTTTTCAGCTGACGAGCCTATACGGCCGTGGTTCCGCGGCCTAAGCGCGCTTATGCCGCGGAACCGCGGCCATAAAGAGGGGTTAGGCCTTCTATTTTTGTCGGTATCCCTGGTATTCTGTACTCTTCAGTATGGTATATGTTGTTTCTCAGAATCTCTTCACAATATTTCCAGAATTTCGGCAGATCAATAGGTGATGTGATGTAGATCTTTTGCCATGATTTTTCTTGAGATCCGCGTAGATATGTTGGATCTTGTGTTGACATTGAGCTTTGTGCATGAAAATGACATTGATTTGCCATTTTGTCCTTTAAACTAGTGTGCGGCAACATACGGATAGAGAGCGGAGACCCGTGTTTTATCTGTGGTTGGCAGTAATCCGGAATTTGTCGTGCTTTTCTATGAATTTCACTGTCTAGAGCTGAGAACCTGTATTCTGCAATTAACTAGCAAACACAGCTCAAGAGTACCTACCTATAAACAAATGAGCGTAAGAATGGGCGGTATAAAATGCAATATTCTGGTATGAACAAATACTCCCAAACTTATCATTTGCTCGTCCCGAGCAAAAGCAATTATTCACAAAAAAGTCCCAACCTCACTTTCGCAGGGAATGCGATTGCACTGAGCGTGTGCAACAAGCCGTTAAACTTCTAGGTGTCCCTAGTTGGAGGAGTGTTGTCTCCTGAGGGTTTTCAGCGGATACTACCCACAAAATCCCGTCAAGCTAGTTCATAAGTTAACGTTGATTCTACTCCTACAATTTAGTATCTACGTTAGAAATTCTATAATCCTAAGTTAGAAATATTCAACCCTAATGCTTCACACCTCCTATCTATTTAACCTTAGATCCTATACGTTCCAAAAAAGTTTAGAAAGATGTTGGTTCTCCTGAGTTTTCTATTTAAAGTGCGGCCTCAAATCAGGGATTTTTATCAACTTTACAGAAAACACAAGTCTTATTCTTTATTTATGTCTTTTATCCAAACATCGATTGTATACCCCTACATGTGTGTATATTTGCACCCCTACACTCAAGAATTCAATTCAAGCTATAATACACTTGCCCTAATACCTAATACTACTTCTTTTCATTTAATGATAGACGGTGTTGCTCACACACTTTTCATGCGACTATTAATGCTTCTTGAGGCACTAACGGCCGATTACTGAATGTGTGAACTTTAAAGCGTAAATAGCAGTTTTCAGGTCTTGACTTTATTCTATTTTTCTTTTTCTTTTATTTTTTTTCTTTTTCAAGACCGGATATATTTTTCAATAATGCTCTTTTGGTGTTTAGCTTTAAATACCGTTTTTTCTTTCATACTAGGTTTTCAGGCAAGAGTATTTCTAGGTATCCTCTACTATCCCAAGTTTCAAGGTACGTGTAAGTGCAGTTGTAGGGTATATACTTTCTAAATTTGAACTCAAGAAAAGAAACTATTTTTTCAGACTTATCTTTCAATAAAATATCAATACTTTCCCTTCATCTTGACTTAACTCAAGAACTGAACTCAAGATTACTTATTTCTCAAAAAAAACTATAAGGATGTATACTTACCAAAGTTAGACAGAATGAGGGTTATTTTTAGGATTTTCAATTCCTAAGCCTAGAATTTAGTTATTTCTAATATATCAACTAAACTTTCAGAATAAAAATCTAAGTTACCCTATTAGCTAACTTGACGAAAAAGTTTTTATATTGTTTTGGAAAATTTTCGATTTTTGTGGGTTTTTAATAAGATATGCAAATGCAAAATATACAAATGAATGTGAAGGAGGAAAGCCTACCGAGCACACCCCCAAACTTAAACTTGATTGTGCCCTCACTGTTAGGCTACACCAAGAGGGTCAAAATTGTCGGCGCTCCCTAAAAACAAATTATATACCTAACAAAAAAGAAAAACAAGAAATATATACAAAAAGGTTCCCCCCAAAACTTAAGTAAAACAGTGTTTCCACTGTTAAGCGTTGAAGTTCAGGATCGGGGGGAAAGAGAATAGTATCAATCTATACAAGGCCTTACACAGACCAAAAGTTAACACCAACCATTCAAAGATTTTATCGTTATAAAGCGACAGTTGGTGAAAGAATGGAGTGTAAAGAAAAGAAATAAGAAACACGCGAGACCGTGTGGGGATAGAAGTGGCGTCCGGTCTCGGTGGAAGAGAAGAATGGCGGATGGGAGAAAGAAGTGGAATACGAACTTGAGAGTGGAAATGGAGTGAATAAATTAGCATAATTTGTGATGACCGATGTGTAAAAAGCGATTGTGCTAATCTATTAACCCGTCGAGAAATGGAGTCAAATCCCTCAAGATTCGTGAGAACCCATGGGTACGCCGAACTTGGTAAACCAGACATATGAAATGAAAGTGAGACGGTTTCTTGCAAGGTCGGAACGATGGAAAGGATGGAGGTAGGTGATTGAGGAAGGTTATCGGTTAAAGGTTCAGGAGGGTGTACACAGTCAATGAAAGGAACATGATGAATTGGAAAATCCGACTCATCAATTAAAACTGGTTCATCCGAAAAAATATCCTCAAAATTCCCTTCAAAGTTAAGCACATCCATGTATTTATCCTCAAAATCCAGATGCATATGGGGTTCGGGAAAAACATTTAATGACTCGGGATGATGAATTGGAGAGAAAAACTCAGCCAAATCTATGGGTTCATCATCCAAAATATTCTCAGCGTCAATATCCTCAATCAAGTGAAAATCTATATTCTCAGACATCTCAACAAAAACATGGATTTCAATCAATTTTGGATCTAAGATGGAGGTGTAGAGGTCAAAAGGTTTGGGATAGGTTTCACTCGAAAGGGACCCTTCACAATCGGGTAAATCAAACACTACAAAGTCACACAACTCACTAATCCTTCTATCTTTAATTGGTGAATCGTTTGGAACACTTGATAGACTTTCAGAACAGGAGTTGTAGGATTCAATTTGGGATGGGTAGGTTTGATTTGGAAGGGTGTACGACTCACTCTCTCCTCTCAAATTCATAGCCCGTCCTACCGCCTCATCATACATTAGAAAATGTGGAGCTAGGTGGAAACTAGCTACCGGGTAAGTAGGTTACACGAGGGCGGCCATGGACGCATTCAAATTCATCATCTGTTAGTACGACGCTACCCTAAAATCTTCCAATGACTGTTCCAGACCAGGCATGGGTTGTGAAGGGGTTTCAGTAAAAGATTCAAAGTTGTTTTGGTACTGGAAACTCCCAAATGACGGTTCAGAAGCAATGTCTAGGGAAGGTGTAAAAGTCGGGTATGATTGGTAGGAATTGAATGGCTGGACAGGGGTAGGATCAACATTTGGATACGAAGGTGAATGGAATTGTTGATCCCAAGAATTTGAAATGGTGAAAGGAGTGAAAGATCGGCTACGAGATTGTTCAATGTGTTCAGCGATGGACAAAGAACGACTTGCAAAAGGGGTATCGACATAAGCGGGTGTGGGAGGTTGAAAAGGTTGATACAAAGTGGAATGCGGAGTGCAAGTGTTTGACCTAGACGCTTCTATGCGATCTTTCAGTGAAATTTTGGGCATGGAGGGGTCGTTCGAAATTCGACCAAAGCAAGAACCGTAGGAAGTTATGTCCGGTTGTGGGTACCAAAGTTCGGCAAGAGTTTTTCTAGGTGGAGTACCCATGATATGAAGAGAAGAAGAAGGAAAGGAAGGGAAAAAGAATGTGGATTTTTTTAATTTTATTTTTTTATTAAAAGAAAAAAAAGTTTGTTTTTGGAGTTTTGAAATTGTTTGTTTGAAAGAATACGAAATTATGGGACTAAAATTTATACAAGCACAATCACAATCACAATATTCACAAACACACCTAGAGCTAGGGTCTTCAAAGTCCAACTAGACCGCTCCTAGACTTCCAAGCGACAAGTTGCAGGATAACTCTCGAATCGCCTCTTCACTGTCAATTGTGGCCAGGTAAGCACAAGTGAGGTAAGGAGGGTTCCGCTCACGAATCACCGTGAGACGGGCCTTGTAAAATTACCTCCTCACTTATCTAGCTTAGGAACCACAAAGTCAAGTTTAGATAAACGACCGATTCCCCGCAACCTTCACATGTCCTAAATGAGCGCGACATGTCCTTATAGGTTTGGTCTAGATATTTTTTATTAGCTCAAGGTAATGCGTATGCACTTAGTGATTTGTGGGGTCTTAGGAAGGGTAATAAAATCCACACCCAATCTGAATTGGTGTTATAGCCCCTTAATGTCCGTATTAATATATGCAAAGTGGTAAACAAACAAAATCTAAAACAACAAAAATTTATTTGGCGGCTGTGCAATTCTGTGCAAAGATACCTGCAGAAAATACAGTATAGTGGAATTCAGAGAGGGAACTAGAGGAAAGAGAAAGGGCAGAAAAAAAATTTGGCTCTGAAGCCACAAGAGGACCGCGGAACAGCTACGCAAGCCACACTTTGACCGCGGTTCCGCATTCAAATTGATGAGTTGGGGCTTGAAACCTTGGTCAATACACGTGCCCTTCTCTGTACACCCTAATAAAAACCTCTGTTTCTTGATTGGATTACTGTACTTGCTCCAGATTAGCCTGCACACTTGCACACAAAAATTATCAAAAATAACAAAAAGATTTTATTTTATATTTATAATTTTATATATATACAAAAAGAATATTAACCCGAATAACAAGAAAGAAAATACGTTACCGTCTCCCCGGCAACGGCGCTATTTGATCGCACGCTTTTAGCGTGTCAGATGTTCAAAGATCTAAAGTTATAACCGCGATCAGGACGGTGTCGCTTTGCAGCTAGCCGGTTGAGCACGGGTCGATCCATAGGGAGATGGTTGTATGTCCGTTCGAGTTTTAGACGAGTCAATAAAGAATGTGTATATGTTTGTTCAAATCTAACCTATGTGTTTTATATGCAAGTATAAAGTTGTTAAGAAAAAGATACGAAAGTATAAGCTAAAGAAATCCGCACTCAAAACCTTTGAGCCGAGTCTTGACCAATTGAAGCTAGAGCAATCGGCAACAACGTGGATTAGGGTACTTAAGCACGGTATTCGTGGAATCTGGCTTATTGACCCTTGTCCGTCCGTTCTTGTCTCTTGCTTTCACCTCCGGCCAAACCGAACGCAACCGGTCGCGGTTAGGAATCACCGTTACCTTGGTAGGGTAGGGTGCCTAACGGAGCGCTTGTGTAACGTTTGGACGGAGTTCAAAGGATAATAACGGGAAAAGAAAATGAGCAAAGAAACATTAACTTACAATATTGTATTTATTCTTAACAATAACATATTACAACCATTCACAAAACGAACCAAAAAGAGCAAAAGAAAAGATAAACAAAGAAAAGAAAAGATTACAAGCAAGTAATTAAAAGTGCATGGAATTTAAGTGCATGAAAGTAAATAAGCAAGAAATGAAACTAAGAACCATAGAACCCAAAACAAGACATGGGTTCAATAACCAAATCTTAAACTTGCAAGCTCAATTAAGAGGTTGCAAGATCAGAAAAGGCAAAGAACTCATGGAGAATGAAGCACAAAAGAGAGAACATTATTGATTCCAAAATGATACAACCCCTTGAGATCAATGACCAAAGCTTAAACTTGCAAGCTCACTTAAGAGGTTGTAAGATCAAGTTAAGGTAGAGAACTCAAGGGGGAAGCTAAGCAAAAGAATGATACAAAATAACCCGCATTTTCATTTAACATCCACTCAAAAGCTCTCACAACTATTTCATGGAGGAAAGAATGAAGAAGAAGAAGGAGTAAACTAAAAACTAACAAAAGGTGGGCTTGAAAAGAACATCCATGGCATGGCAAGTTCTGGGCAATTTATAGGCAGGAAACAGAGAACCTAGGGCAACATTCTGACACTATATGAATTGACCAAACAGCCCCTGAAAAGTTTTCAACTGACGAACCTATACGGCCGCGGTTCCACGGCCTAAGCGCGCTTATGCCGTGGAACCGCGGCCATAAAGACGAGTTAGGTCTTCTATTTTTGTCGGCATCCCTGGTTTTCTGTACTCTTCAGTGTGGTATATGTTGTTTCTCAGAATCTCTTCACAATATTTCCAAAATTTCAGCAAATCAAAAGGTGATGTGATGTGGATCTTTTACCATGATTTTTCTTGAGCTCCGCGTAGATATGTTGGATCTTGTGTTGACATTGAGCTTTGTGCATGAAAATGACATTGATTTGCCATTTTGTCCCTTAAACTAGTGTGCGGCAACATACGGATAGAGAGCGGAGACCCGTGTTTTATCTGTGGTTGGCAGTAATCCGGAATTTGTCGTGCTTTTCCATGAATTTCACTGTTTAGAGCTGAGAACCTGTATCCTGCAATTTACTAGCAAACACAGCTCAAGAGTACCTACGTATAAACAAATGAGCGTAAGAATGGGCGGTATAAAATGCAATATTCTGGTATGAACAAATACTCCCAAACTTATCATTTGCTCGTCCCGAGCAAAGCCAATTATTCACAAAAAAGTCCTAACCTCACTTTCGCAGGGAACGCGATTGCACTGAGCGTGTGCAACAAGCTGTTAAACCTCTAGGTGTCCCTAATAGGAGGAGTGTTGTCTCCTGATGGTTTTCAGCGGATACTACCCACAAAATTCCGTCAAGTTAGTTCATAAGTTAACGTTGATTCTACTCCTACAATTTAGTATCTACGTTAGAAATTCTATAATCCTAAGTTAGAAATATTCAACCCTAATGCTTCACACCTCCTATCTGTTTAACATTAAATCCTATACGTTCCAAAAAAGTTTAGAAAGATGTTGGTTCTCCTGAGTTTTCCATCTAAAGTGTGGCCTCAAATCAGGGATTTTTATCAACTTTACAGAAAACACAAGTCTTATTCTTTATTTCTGTCTTTTATCCAAACATCGATTGTATACCCCTACGTGTGTGCATATTTGCACCCCTACACTCAAGAATTCAATTCAAGCTATAATACCCTTGCCCTAATACCTAATACTACTTCTTTTCATTTAATGATGGACGGTGTTGCTCACACACTTTTCATGCGACTATTAATGCTTCTTGAGGCACTAACGGCCGATTACTGAATGTGTGAACTTTAAAGCGTAAATAGCAGTTTCCAGGTCTTTACTTTATTCTATTTTTCTTTTCCTTTTATTTTCTTTTATTTTTTCTTTTTCAAGACCGGATATATTTTTCAATAATGCTCTTTTGGTGTTTAGCTTTAAATACCGTTTTTTCTTTCATACTAGGTTTTCAGGCAAGAGTATTTCTAGGTATTCTCTACTATCCCAAAATTCAAGGTGCGTGTAAGTGCAGTTGTAGGGTATATATTTTCTAAATTTGAACTCAAGAAAAGAAACTATTTTTTCAGACTTATCTTTCAGTAAAATATCAATACTTTCCCTTCATCTTGACTTAACTCAAGAACTGAACTCAAGATTACTTATTTCTCAAAAAAAAACTATAAGGATGTATACTTACCGAAGTTAGACGGAATGAGAGTTATTTTTAGGATTTTCAATTCCTAAGCCTAGAATTTAGTTATTTCTAACATATCAACTAAACTTTCAGAATAAAAATCTAAGTTACCCTATTAGCTAACTTGACGACAAAGTTTTTATATTTTTTTAGAAAATTTTCGATTTTTGTGGGTTTTTTATAAGGTATGCAAATGCAAAATATACAAATGAATGTGGAGGAAAGCTTACCGAGCACATCCCCAAACTTAAACTTGATAGTAACCTCACTGTTAGGCTACACCAAGAGGGTCAAAATTGTCGGCGCTCCCTAAAAACAAATTATATACATAACAAAAAAGGAAAACAAGAAATATATACAAAAAGGTTCCCCCCCAAACTTAAGTAAAACAGTGTTTCCACTGTTAAGCGTTGAAGTTCAGGATCAGGGGGAAAGAGAATAGTATCAATCTATACAAGGCCTTACACAGACCAAAAGTTAACACCAACCATTCAAAGATTTTATCGTTATTAAGCGACGGTTGGTGAAAGAATGGAGTGTAGAGAAAAGAAATAAGAAACACGCGAGACCGTGTGGGGATAGAAGTGGCGTCCGGTCTCGGTGGAAGAGAAGAATGACGGATGGAAGAAAGAAGTGGAATACGAACTTGAGTGTGGAAATGGAGCAAATAAATTAGCACAATTTGTGATGACCAATGTGTAAAAAGCGATTGTGCTAATCTATTAACCCGTCGAGAAATGGAGTCAAATCCCTCAAGATTCGTGAGAAACCATGGGTACGTCGAACTTGGTAAACCAGACATATGAAATGAAAGTGAGACGGTTTCTTGCAAGGTCGGAACGATGGAAAGGATGGAGGTAGGTGATTGAGGAAGGTTATCGGTTAAAGGTTCAGGAGGGTGTACACAGTCAATGAAAGGAACAGAATGAATTGGAAAATCCGACTCATCAATTAAAACCGGTTCATCCTCAAAAATATCCTCAAAATTCTCCTCAAAGTTAAGCACATCCATGCATTTATCCTTAAAATCCAGATGCATATGGGGTTCGGGAAAAACATTTAATGACTCGGGATGATGAATTGGAGAGAAAAACTCAGCCAAATCTATAGGTTCATCATCCAAAATATTCCCAGCGTCAATATCCTCAATCAAGTGAAAATCTATATTCTCATACACCTCAACAAAAGCATGGATTTCAATCAATTTTGGTTCTAAGATGGAGGTGTAGAGTTCAAAAGGTTTGGGATAGGTTTCGCCTCCGGCCAAACCGAACGCAACCGGTCGCGGTTAGGAATCACCGTTACCTTGGTAGGGTAGGGTGCCTAACGGAGCGCTTGCGTAACGTTTGGGCGGAGTTCAAAGGAAAATAACGGGAAAAGGAAATGAGCAAAGAAACATTAACTTACAATATTGTATTTATTCTTAACAACAACATATTACAACCATTCACAAAACGAACCAAAAAGAGCAAAAGAAAAGATAAACAAAGAAAAGAAAAGATTACAAGCAAGTAATTAAAAGTGCATGGAATTTAAGTGTATGAAAGTAAATGAGCAAGAAATGAAACTAGGAACCATAGAACCCAAAACAAGACATGGGTTCAATAACCAAATCTTAAACTTGCAAGCTCAATTAAGAGGTTGCAAGATCAAGAAAAGGCAAAGAACTCATGGAGAATGAAGCACAAAAGAGAGAACATTACTGATTCCAAAATGATACAACCCCTTGAGATCAATGACCAAAGCTTAAACTTGCAAGCTCACTTAAGAAGTTGTAAGATCAAGTTAAGGTAGAGAGCTCAAGGGGGAAGCTAAGCAAAAGAATGATACAAAATAACCCTCATCTTTATTTAACATCCACTCAAAAGCTCTCACAACAATTTCATGGAGGAAAGAATGAAGAAGAAGAAGAAGTAAACTAAAAACTAACAAAAAGTGGGCATGAAAAGAACATCCATGGCTTGGCAAGTTCTGGGAAATTTATAGGCAGGAAACAGAGAACCTAGGGCAACATTCTGACACTATATGAATTGACCAAACAGCTCCTGAAAAGTTTTCAACTGACGAGCCCATACGGCCGTGGTTCCGCAGCCTAAGCGCGCTTATGCCGCGGAACCGCGTCCATAAAGAGGAGTTAGGCCTTCTATTTTTGTCCGTATCCCTGGTTTTCTGTACTCTTCAGTTTGGTATATGTTGTTTCTCAGAATCTCTTCACAATATTTCCAGAATTTCAGCAAATCAAAAGGTGATGTGATGTGGATCTTTTGCCATGATTTTTCTTGAGCTCCGCGTAGATATGTTGGATCTTGTGTTGACATTGAGATTTGTGCATGAAAATGACATTGATTTGCCATTTTGTCCCTTAAACTGGTGTGCGGCAACATACGGACAGAGAGCGGAGACCCGTGTTTTATCTGTGGTTGGCAGTAATCCGGAATTTGTCGTGCTTTTCCATGAATTTCGCTGTTTAGAGCTGAGAACCTGTATCCTGCAATTAACTAGCAAATACGGCTCAAGAGTACCCACCTATAAACAAATGAGCGTAAGAATGGGCGGTATAAAATGCAATATTCTGGTATGAACAGTTGGGATCTGTAGTCCAATTTGGGACTAAGATCAAGGATTTATGAGCATATGGGCTCAATTAATCTGAGTTGAGGATTTATGACCAGTCTTGGGCTAAGTCCAATCAAGTTAAAATGTTTAACATTTATTTTAGACTGTTGAGTCTTTATCTGGGCTTGGCTCTGACAGTGTTTTTGTCTTTTACTAAATGCTGAGCATTCCTTATAGCCTTAGGCTTATTAAAGAACAATTTATGTTCTATCAACGCAACACGTGGCGCGCTTGGCGCTTTGCGCCAGTCAAAGAGCGCAGTGCGCTTCTGCCAAGTAGCGCACACGTGAGGGGCACGTGTCGCGCTTGGCGCTAAGCGCCAGACGTTAGGCGCAGTGCGCTATGTTGGGAGCGCAGAGCGCTAGTTTATGAGCGCATTGCGCTATTAGTTTAGTGGCGCACACGTGAGTGACACGTGGTGCGCTTGGCGCTGAGCGCCAGCCCATGAGCGCGGTGTGCTATTTCAAGAGCGCAAAGCGCTAACTGTTAAGTGGCGCACACGTGAGGGACACGTGGCGCGCTTGGCGCTGAGCGCCAGTCCAAGAGCGCAGAAGCGTATTTGATCAATTTTATGATCTGGGAAATAACTTCTCCCTTAGAAGAGACTTTGTCTCAAGCTCCTAAGAACAAAAGTTCTTACTTTATAGGAGATGCTTCAATCTCTTGTATTGATGAAAGGCTTTGCCTTTATGGATCTATGATCCTTAAAAGAATTGAATTATTCTCTCTCCCTTTATTTTATAATGAGATGTTCATGATCTCTTTTTGTAAAAGACAATTTGTCTTATAGATCTATGATCTGTGAGAAGAATTATGTTCTTCTTTTTAATTTTATGATGAGATCTTTTGATCTTTTTGTAAAAGACCTTGGTCTTTGTAGATCTATGATCTGTAAAGAAGTAAGTTCTTCTTCCTTTTTAATTATGAGATGATTTCATCTCTCTGTTCTTTTACCTTGAAGAAAAGAAGTTCTTCTATTGAGAGCTTGGCTCTTCTTTCTGAGCTTCTCTCAAAGCTTTATGGGGGAGTTTCTCTTTATGCTTCTGTATATCCCCTTCTGTATGAGACTTGAAGTCTAGGGGCCTTTTTATAGGGCAAGCTGATCAGTTCAATCAGTTAAGGGGATCTTTTCTCCAATTGATCCAAGAGCTTCTGATTTACAGAAGGCAATCTTCTTGTTTTTAGCAAAGATTGGGAAATCTTTCCATACAGAATTTACTCTGTACCTTTGGTGATTTTTAATCACCATTGGATCATTGATCCAACGGTGCTCTGATTTACAGAGCACAATTTTGTTGTTTGGAAAGATTTTATGAAATCTTTCCTTAACAGAATTTAATTCTAGTTAATTAATGATTCATCATTATTATTGGATCTTTGATATGACGGTGGGGAGCTTTTAGTTCCAGCGCTAGCGCACCCGTGCTTTGCACGTGGTGCGCTGCTTAGGGTGTAGCGCACTCAGTGCTAGCGCACACGTGCTTTACACGTGGTGCGCTGCCTAAGTGCATCGCTCTTGGCACTAGCGCACACGCGCTTTGCATGTGGTGCGCTGCCTAAGTGCAGCGCTCTTGGCGCTAGCGCACACGTGCTTTACACGTGGTGCGCTGCCTAGGGCGTAGCGCACTTGGTGCTGCTTCTGAAGCGTTGCTTCATTTCAAAATTTGAATTTTGAACAGAGCTTTGGTCTGATAGGGGGAAACAACCAGGCCTACCCTTGCTCAGTTATCTCTGGATGGTAGTTCCCTACCCCCACAACGCCAGGGATCAAAGCCTTCGCCAAGAGGCACCGGGCAACAACCCTGCTCGGCCCGTCCTTAAGGATCAAAGCTCTCGCTAAAAGGCACCGGGCAGATTCACTGCTTGGTCCATCCTTAGCAGGCCTCGTACGGCCCCTTCCGTGCTAAGGATCAAATCCCTCACCAAGAGACAACTGGGCCCGCCCCTACTCGGTTATCCATGTATGGTAGCTCCCTACCCCCACAACGCCAGAGATCGAAGCCCTCGCCAAGAGGCAACCGGGCCCGCCCTCGCTTGGTTATCTCTGGCCGGTAGTTCCTTACCCCACAACGCCAGGGATCGAAGCCCTCGCCAAGAGGCACCGGGCAGCACCCCTACTCGGCCCTTCCTTAGCACGCCTCTCTGTGCCTCCCACGCTAAGGAACAAAGCCCTCAATAAGAGGCATCCGTTCTATCTACGTCTGAGCGATCTCTACCTTGACTTTGGGGCCATGGGGATACCGTATTCCCTCCGGTATTTACACACTTGGCAAATGATCAGATTCAACTCGACGTATGATCGCTAGACGAAAGACGGGCACAACACGAAGGCAGTACTGTGCAAATACAAGTGTTTACCGACAAAGCAAAATACGCGCGCAAATACTACTGCAAAAAGAATTTATTCACAAAGTCAAAAGTCTTTACAAGGGTATTATGGGCTCCCCAGCCTTACCAAATCGCCCGGAGGCTTACAAAAAGAGAGAGAAGGAGGAAAAACCAAAAAGTTCAGGCCGCAAGCCTCGCTTAGACCTCACCTCCCTCATCACCATCTGCCGGAGGCATGACCACCGAAAGTGGGACCCGAGTACGGTGCTCACCGTCGACAAACTCCGGAAACTGCTCTTTGACGGCATCAAGAGCTTTGTGCCATGCAATGGCAGAGGCCTCGCCGAGGTCGACGTAAAACTGGTCTGACCCCTTGTATTCGGCCACCGCCTTCCAAGCTTGAACCTCGGCAACCTCCGCCGCCTGAAGAGCAGCCTCGTCATCCCTCCTGGTGGTAACCCTCGCCCTTTTCACTACTGCATAAAGATCGGCCAGATCCGCCAACTTAGCCTCAATGGCTTGGTGGGACTCACTTAGACGGTGATAGGACCCCTGACACTTTGAGAAGGTGAGCTCCGCGTCAGCCGATTGGGCTTCGAGGACGGCCATCCTCTCCCTCTCCAGACGCAGCTCGAGCCGCAGATCCTTGGTCTCCGAGGAGGATTCCCCTGCCCTCTCATAGAAGGGGCAATCTACTCGGTCTCCATGCGAGCAACGAGGGCGCAGTGCTGAAGAATCTGATGAAAACAGCAGAAAGACTTAGAGAAGCTTGAACTAAGCAAAGGGCGCTCAAAGTAGCACATAGGGGAGTACGTACCTGCACCGCCTTCTGGGCTATAGCCCCCACTTGCGCCTTCAAGGTCCCCGGCGGAATCTTGCCTCCGGACGATTCTTCCATATCAGCGAGCAGGCTGGCGGCAACGGAAAGCCCGGACGGGACCACGAAACAGGCGTCCCCCTACTGCATAGGAATCCCCTCAGGAATCTCAGTCGATGGTGCGCGAGAGACCGTCTTCTTCCTCTTAAGAGGAACCATGTCTTCTTCCTCTTCCGCTTCCCTCGTCCAGGGTTCGGGAATCCACGAGCGCCTCTAGCCGCCGCCGCGGCAATCATTGGGGGCTCAGGTCGAAGTAAATGGCCTCGCCGTCGACGATTCCTCTGGCACGGAGCTCGGGTCAGCCCGAGGCATGGCCACGACCCCGGTTCTCTTCTGGGATAGCGCACCGAGGGCAGCAAGAATTCTGGATCGGTCCATTTGATATGCCAAGGAGGGAAACATGCTCGACTCAGAAGAAAAAGAAACAGAAGAAGAGGAAGAGGAAGCTCCAGAAGACTCCCTAGAATCTACCCGGACGACATCTATAGACTCCTCAGTAGAAGACATCTAACCTGATGGAGAGGAGTACTCGGACGAGAAAACGCAGAGTTCCAACCTGAAAAGGAGAGGGCCGAGCTAACAAGACTCTGGACGAGGAAATTATGAAGAGGTATGGGCCCTAATGCGGACCCCACCCCTATTTATAACTGCTGGCATACGCATCCAACGGCGACAGTCATCTCCCGCCAAAATGACTCATAGCATTCAACGGCTACCATCGCTCCACCTGTCGCACGGGCATTGGTCGTACCCTAACAGACGTCGGAAATCTGGGACCTGTCGCGTCATCTAACCAATGCCAGACACGTGGGTTGTCGCTTCGGTGGACGCACGCACGATCCGGCGCTTCCTCTTTAATGCAAAATCTGGCCCCTGATCCGCTGACGTCATCAAGAAAATACAGCTGATTTCCCGGGAGAACACGCCCCGGCGATATCTTCGAAAAAGAGCTCACCTCGGATGACCCGGCAGACCACTCTTGACCCGACCCGTGAGTGGGTCGGGACGAGAGTGGGGGGCTAATGATGAGGCTCAATATCGGTGATCTCCCAGATCGTGACACGTGGCAGATGACGTGTCTCGAAGCTTACAAGAGAGGACATACAGTGGCCGACCAGACCACTCCTATGCCCGTCCTACAAACAACCGTTGGCTCACCTCCGAGCCCCCTGCACAATCGGCCTCCTTGGCCTTCTCAGCTTGTCTCCGGGCTACCGTAGAACCAAGATACTCGGCCTCCTGCTCATCCCCGAGCCTCCCGCCGAGCTCACCTTCCTCGGTCCCATCGACCGACCAACGGCGCCGACCGCAGGCGCATCCGCGAATCTCGCCATGCGCGAGATATCCGGGGGCCACGTCCCGCGTTCCACGCCATCACGATCCCCCATTAACGAGCATGTCTCCTCATTAATACGGGATCCCGCCTATCACGCGGGCGTGACGTCGGGAGCGTAACGGCCGGCGTGATTCTCTCACCTGCCTGTCTGCTGCCACCACTATATAAACCCCTCCTTCAGATGGTTCAAGTAAGTCATTTTCTCCTCACCGAGCCGTTACTCTGCTCAAATATCCGGTCTAACTTGATCGTCGGAGGGTCCTCGGTGGTACAACCACTCCGGGACTTCCCTGCAGGTAGCTCGGCCTCAACCACCTCAAACCCATTGAGATCCACACGCTTCAGGAGTCAACCTCCAACCTAATATCAGCTGTCCATCGTCGCCAACAGCAGATCTACGGAAATGTAACATCTTGACGTGATTCGACATCCGTCAGATTTCGATCGTCGGAAAACACGACGGAGGGCGTGTTTTTTCGACGCCATAGGAGGAAATTCTCTCCTATGGCCTCTTTCCTCCATTATTCATCGGAATCTATTATCTACATCGTTATCATCTAAGATGTGGGTACGCCAAATTTCATATGATTCTACAACTTTTCACCGTTGATTTAGCAATGTAAAAAGTTCTATATGTCAAATGTTAGAAGGCGCCGACTCTTTAATTAACTAATATGATATAACTCAATTGGCTACTTTGGAGAGGAAGAGATTATATAGGAAGATAGTAATTTCGGATTTGTATGGAAGAGGCAAAAACTTAAGAAATTTAAGAAAGAAAGACTTGATCCATTTTGTAACCTTTTCCCTCCAAAAATTCGCAATTCATGATCTATAATTTAAGTGAATAATTAATATTTTTCGAAATGCAACAAAACATGCAATATTATTTACCCATGCATATTATATAAAAGTTGATCACCTTATTAATTATGGGCGGTAGACAGGACATCTCATTCCAATGTTTTAGCTGATATATTAATTAACCATTTCTTGAGCCAAGACGTTTAATTTAGGACATAAAAGAAAAATCCACTTGCCCACTTGTTATCAATAATTGAATTAATCGAGTCTGAATCATACATATATAACATATACTAGGATTTAAAGAACGTGTGGGTTTTCCAACTGTATCCATCTCGTAGCTGGTAAAATGCAAATGATATGGTTTTCAACAAAGCACTCAACAGCCCAAATTGAAGGTGGTTTGGTTGGAGCTCCAGCAAGCGCATAGAAATACAAAAAAAAACATGTGTTTCCGTTGTAGTAGTTATCGCTCTAATATGTAGTTGGAACAACAATTCGAGTTAGAAATCGTTTAGTTGCAACCACGTTTAAACTGAATACTTTTGCAACTACATGCATTCGAAACATGAAAATAAAGGGGAAAATAGTTAATTATTGTGTTGCAAACATATTCGACCAAACACGCGCGCGCGCGCGCACACACGCACACACACACACACACACACACACACACATATATATATATATATATATATATATATATATATATATATATATATATATATATTACAAAATATATAGTTAGAACCATATTTCTGCCGAACAAAGAAATGGTTTTGCAACAACTATAGTCAATTCTAGATGTGGTTGTAAATGCAATGATTTACTGATTACAAACAACCATAGGCACGGCCAGATAATCAATGGGGGACAAAGGCTATGGAACTCCTTTGCTATTTCAAGGAACCACTTTCAAAGTTGTTGCCGGATTGTAATGGTATAATTGATGTGGTAAATATTATACAAATGTTTGTAAGGTTATTGGTTTATATTATTGTTTAAACTCAGTAAATATTGTATAAAACAAAATGAAAATGATTTTTAAATTTATTTAGAGAAAACAAAGGGGGGGACGGTTTCAAACAATAGTAACGGCCAACCCTAACTTCTATTGGGGGGATGGTAAAAATCGCCACCCAAATAAAATTAAGCCGGGTACGGTGAAGACCGTCCCCCGCTTTATTGTAGGACGGCCGTAACTGCATGTCCCCTGCTTCCGGGCGACATGACCTATTTGGTCGGTCGCCTACAACTGTTGTTTGAATCAATTTGAATTATATTTTTATTTTGCCAATATCATTTGTAACTCTCTTTTTTCTTAATTTATTTATATAGCTTCTGCATTATACAATGTATTTCATCCACATTAACTAAAATTTCTAGGTCGAGCTCTAATGACATAATTAAAACTTTAAAATTGTAATGATAGGTGACGAGAAGGATTTGAATGATTAATGAAGAGTAAATAATTCATAATTAAAGAATAATAGCCTACTTTTGAGACGCAACAATAGGCTGTTTGGCTTCTTATTTTCTTGGTTTTTTTTGAAATAGGATGAATTTTACTTAAAATTATTAAAATAGGGGGGTTATAATTTAAATTGTAAAAATAGGACGGTTTCTCGCCCCCGCCCCCTCCCCCCTATATAATAATAGAGTGGGCGTGTTCCCGAAACCCGCCCTCTCTATGTTTATCTCTATATTTATATAGGGGGTGGGTTCCCAGAACCCGCCCCCTATATAAATATAGAATTTTAAATTAAAATTATTTTAAAATTTTGTAAAAATAAATAAACGTAATTTTTTTTAATAAAATAATAAAATTTTATTATATAAATGTGGTGTATAAAATGAATCCGTCAAATTTACAATACAAAAAATCCTATCTGTTTGTAAAATTTAAATTCTATCTCGACGGTCAAATTTATAATAATAAAATGAATCCGTCAAATTTATAATACAAAAAAATCTTCCGGTGCACTTGTCACGATCTCGAAGGTCCCGCCCCAGATGACTGTCCTGGACAACTGGTCCTATAATGGCCTGGTTGTTTGCATAGACTACATCTGGCGTGCCTTTGCTGAGGATCAGCATCCATTGTCATTCGATCTCGATGCACCTTAGGTCTTCCGGGCCCTATATTTTTTTCCGGCGGTAATACAGTCGGTGTTTGTCTGTTCCCGGTATAATAGTATCAATAGCGACTGTCCGATATAGGATGAAATTTTGGATCGTATGCGCCTTGGTAATTGGAAACTGTATAGTAATGGGAAGCAAAATTGTAATGTGAGTTATGAATGCTGCTCGCAGCAGCAATTGCGTGGGCACAAGGTAAATGTTGTTGCTGGGAAACACCGCATGTACACGAAGAGAGCCCTTCATCTCTAAAGTTCACGGTATATTGATTCCCATTACTCCCCGTTACTTGAAACTCCACCGTGTCAAATCTTTCGGATCTGTAGTATTATGCTCTGCACTCTCTTTTCCGGAATATATCTTCGTAATACGCGGTGAGCGGAGTCTCCATCGCCAAGGACTTTTCTCTTCTTTACACAAAGTAAGTATTCATCCGGAAAAAGGTTCGAACAATCAACTCCTGTATCGGTAAGCCTCTAACACCTTTAAAGACCCCGTTGAAGCTTTCAGATATATTAGTGGTCATTAGTAGATATCTGCACCCATTATCATGTGCTTGTGACCACATGCGTACTGGATACTCATCTAACCACGCTTTCGCGGCTTGACTCATCTCCCCAATTTTCGTCATGTACATGTCATGAACATTAGGGTCGGGCGTTTCACCGGCTTTGTACATAAGCTTATGTAGATCCGAATTTTTAAATTTTCTATCAAAATTTTGCCTGAAGTGCCGTCGGCAAAACCTATGTGGGGTCGTCGGAAATACAGATCTCATTACAGCTAGTATTCCTAGATGTCTATCAGATATGATGCATAAATCTGTTTTATCAATAACAGATGGGATATTTTTGATTTGACGGAAAAACCATGACCAGGATGATGTGTTTTCACCCTCGACAATAGAAAATCCCAACGGAAATATACCGTTATTAGCATCAACACCTGGAGCAATTAACATGCAGCCTCTGTACTTACCGTATAGATACGTCCCATCAACGCACAATACCGGCCGACAGTGTGTGAAACCAGCCGCACATGGACCAAAGCACCAGAAAATTCTTTGAAACCTGACAGAGCCATCAACATCTGTTTCTGTGGTTTTTAACCGGTATACGGTCCCCGGATTTGATGCTTTCATGGCTCCATAAAAGGGACTAGTGAGTTGTACGAGCTTTCCCAGTCCCCAAATATCTTGCATAAAGTCTTTCTACGAGCATCCCATGCCTTCACATACGAAATCTGAATTTTGTGCTTTCCGCTAACGTAGAGCCGTATCTCTCGGGGAGTCATCGCCACATCTGTACGGATTAGTGTCATGATTAGTGAGCAAATGTAAGATGAAGTGCAATTCCGGTGATCTTATAACATAATAGAATTGATGCAAGTATGTTCTTGGTTGTATTTCGTGACCTTCCAAGCTTTGGCTCTTTTGGAACAGCATGCATGCAATCTCCACTTACATTCAGGAGCATCGTACATACCACGGTATAGTACGTCTTATTTGACTCTTCGGTTTTAAATGTAACGTTTTGCTGAATAGCCCATGAATTCAGCTTACAAATAAGATCTCCTTTTTCCTGAAAAAAATCCTCGACACTGACGCAATCTTCGCTTGCTGCTGTCGCTTCCAAATTGGGTGCCGTATTTACTTCTGCTACGGCTAAGTCTACCCAACTATCATCTTCCAGCGGATCGAGACCGGGATCTTCTAGTTCGACAAAATCATTATTCGCAACCATACCATCAAACAATGCTACCTCATTCAATCCAGCGGCATATTCCACGTTATCCTCCCCTTGATGATTTTCACCGATTTCATCATCATCACTGCCACACATATCAATGTCACCCGTAGCAACATAAGGCTCGGGTGCAATATATGATGGTTGTGGTCGGTGTAATGTGGATGGTTCAGGGTGAGAAGACCGGAAAGATGTGGATAGACATACTTGGAATGCGCTACTTGGATCGTGTTGGAATGATGCGGAGGTATGGGAAAATCTGTGTTTAGTATATAAATTGTTATTATACTATTATTCCTTAATATTTTCGTAAATAAATCACCACATCTTTCGGATTTATTTACCTGTGGAAAGTTGTGTATGGTAATCCTTGTTGTTCTTCTGGGGTGCATGTAACTGCAGCAGTCGACTGGGAGAACCTGTATTCAATATATAAAACATATTAGTATCTTGGTATTACTAAAATGTTTGAATATGGATTTATAAAATTTTTACCCATGAGTTTGAAGGTTTGAATAATGTTGTGTATAGTCATATCCACCGAGGCTGACGGTATCATCGTTAACCATGTGACCGTACCCCCAGGAACTACCTCCAACATTACCATCAAAATTACCCGTTGGAGGGACATCTGATACTTCCAATTGTTCCTTCTGAACCAAAAGTTCAAAAGAATGCTGGGTGTTTGACAGACCGAAGTCTATCATCGAAGATATTGATGCATCGTCTATAATTTCAACCAATGCATTTCCACTAAACATAGGCCATATACAACTTAACTTAAGCCTAATTTCACGGGGATCGTATTTCGTGATTTTGAACACTTCATTCTCGAGTTCATTATAAGTCGTTGATGGTTCTAATCGCATGATTCTTGTGGACCCGTCCATATACTCGGGACCTTGTGCACTTGTGATAATCCGGCCATCATATTTACATACAACAAATAAACTTGAACTTGCCATAATCTGCATCAAATAATATCAAGCCAACAATAAAAAAAAGCGTTAACAACTTCATACAATCACAGTCAAAACATGCACAATCATACCTAGAGCTATGGTCTTCAAAGTCCACTAAACTGCTCCTAACTGTTCCAAAGTGACAAGTTGTGAGATAACTCTCAAATCGCATCTTCACTGCCAATTGTGGCCAGGTAAGTACAAATGAGGAAAGGAGGGATCCGCTCACGAATCACCGTGAGACGAGCATTTTAAAATTACTTTTCTCACTTGTCTAACCTAGGCACCACAAAGTCAAGTTTAGATAAACGATCGAATGCCCACAACCTCCCTCTGTCATATTGAGCACGACAGTCCATAGTTGGCCGAGTCTAGATATTTTTTTAATTAAACTCGAGAGTAATGCGTATGCTTTTAGTGATTTTTGGGGTCTTAGGAAGGGTGATGAAATCCCCACCCAATCTGAATTGGTGTTATAGCCCCTTAAAGTCCGTATTATTTATGCAAAACAGTAACAAACATTATTCGAAAACACTTGCAAATAACTTATTTGGCGGCGGCGCAAAGAATCCTGCACAAAAACAGTTTTATGGGAGAGAGGAAGAGAGTTTGTGCAAAGAAGAAACTTGCAATAAGCTTGCATTGACTTATATATGTAGGGTGTTTTTCGTCACCCCATTGAGATGGGAATACGCGCACGCTTGTCAGGCGTACTACAGATTCGCCCTGCCTAGGGTAGGCCGGGGTTTAATGATTGTGTGGATCCGAATCTCCGGCAGCCGCGGACTAAGCTGCTGTTAATTACCCCTCGCATTTGGAGCGAGGGAACCTTCGATTGACGGGTTAAACTGGTCATGCGAACTCAATGTGCAGTGTGCGTGTGATGTGTTTTGAAAGGGGGGTTTAAATATATCAGGAGCCACGCAGAGTTTTTACGGGGGTCCTGCTACCCGGATAGCGGGCCGGGGGTAAGGGAGCTAGCAGCCCCCTTGCGGGGTGCGGGGCAGCGCCCCGTTAGAAATTTTTTTCTAACAGGGACAGTGTCGTGGAGTATGTGTGTATGTACATATGTATAGATATACATGTGTATATATATATAAAAAAAGGAAAAGACAACCAAAGGATGCATGGGACAGCACCTTGGGCGCTGTGCGCCTAGGTGCTGTGCGCTCAGGCGCTAGAGTGCCACGTGTCGGCACGTGGGCGCTCTGCGCTTGAGCGCAAGCGCGCCACGTGAGCATTTTGCGCTTCAGCGCCTGACGCTAGAGCGCAAGTGCGCCACGTGTCGGCACGGGGGCGACTTGCGCTTGAGCGCTGGGCGCTTGAGCGCAAGCGCGCCACGTGTCGGCACGGGGGCGACTTGTGCTGGAGCGCTTGCGCTGGAGCGCAAGCGCACCACGTGTCGACACCGGGGCGACTTGCGCTTGAGCGCAAGCGCGCCACGTGTCGGCACGTGGGCGCTTTACGCTCGAGTGCTAAGTGCAAGCGCGCCACGTGTCGGCACGTGGATGCTCTACGCTTGAGCGCCGGTGAGAAAAAGAGGCTTTTAGCCTAAAAAAATTTCTCGGAAGAGAAATCAGAGAGGAGTTGGACTCCTGAGTGTTTTTTTTTGGGTTTAGTGAACGATGTTCTTTTTCTTCCTCCTCTGTTAGCTGGATCTTGAAGATCAAGAGATATGGGATTTCTAAAAATCTCTTCTTTTTGAGATCTAATGGAAGATCTGAGTTCCCTTTTATGGGTTTTGTGGTGAAAATCTAATTTGTTTTATAAAAAGAAGAGTAAAACTCTTGATTTAATTCAAGAGAAAAAAGAAGGTTTTAGAACCTTGAAGAAGGAGAAAAGATCTCAGATCTGAAAAATTTTGAGAGAGAGAGAAAAGTTGTTGGGACTTTTTCATTATCTTTGCCTTTATGGGCCATACACTTTACACATAGCCCCTTGGGCTTCACAAAATATCATTTTTCCTATGCTATGGCTCATGTGCCATTTCTTTTTGCACATAAGCCATGGGCTTTACAAAAATTTGGTTTTATGCCTATTTTTCTTACATTTATCCATAAAATAAAATAAAAGAAATACAACAAAATTGTTTATTACAAAATTTTTATCTTGGCGTGGGGGGAGGCCGGCCGCTTCATTTTCGGGCTCGACCCGGGCATGGGTCCACTGGATCTGGGCTTGGGCCCACTTGGCTTGGGGTTGACTTTGATTTTGACTTGGTCAACCGGGGTGTAAATTTTTACCCCAACAAATTGCCCCCCATCAATAAATGCATACCACATATGTAGGTCGTGTGCATGAAATTGATGGATCTTCTTTCACGTGGAGGCGACTTGATTCGGTTCCCACCTTTTGGGAAGCTGGCACTGCCCTTTTTACGACATGGACGGTCGATGCGGCCCTTTTTGCGACTTGGACGGTCAGTGCTGCCCTTTTAGCGACGTGGACGGTCGGTTCTGCCCTTTTAGCGACTCGGACGGTCGGTGGTGCTGCCCTTTTAGCGACTTGGACGGTCGGTGCTGCCCTTTTAGCGACTTGGACGGTCGGTTCTGCCCTTTTAGCAACTTGGACGGTCGGTGCAGCCCTTTTTGCGACGTGGACGGTCGGTGCTGCCCTTTTTGCGACGTGGACGGTCGGTGCTGTCCTTTTTGCGACTTGGACGGTCGGTGCTGCCCTTTTTGCGACGTGGACGGTCGATACTGCCCTTTTTGCGACGTGGACGGTCGGTGTTGCCCTTTATGCGACTTGGACGGTCGGTGCTGCCCTTTTAATGACGTGGACGGTCGATGCTGCCCTTTTAGCTACGTGGACGGTCGGTTCTGCCCTTTTTGCTACTTGGACGGTCGGTGCTGCCCTTTTAGCGACGTGGACGGTCGGTTCTGCCCTTTTTGCGACTTGGACGGTCGATGGTGCCCTTTTAGCGACGTGGATGGTCGATGCTTCCCTTTTTGCACTTGGACAGTCGATTCTGTCCTTTTTGCGACTTGGACGGTCGGTGCTTGATTTGACTTGCTCTGCTTCTTGCAGTGTCAGGGGTAGACTTGACTTTCTCGGCTTCTTGCGGTGTCGAGATTGGATTCTGACTTGCTCCGCTTTCTGCGGTGTCGGAGTGGAAGTTGACTTGTTGATTTTGATTTGGGTTGACATCAGCATCGCTATACTGGAATATGGTACCAGGAGCGAATCATCATCTGTCATTGAGAGGATTTTGGGATTTTGGTTTTTGTTTGGCATCTGCATTGCTGCACTGGAATAATGCCAGGAGCAACTCATCATTTGCCCCGGGAGGATTTGGGAATTGGTTTTTTTTTTTGACATCTGCATTACTGCACTAGAATAATGCCAGGAGCAACTCATCATTTTCCCCGGGAGGATTTGGGAATTGGTTTTTATTATTATTATTTTTTATTTTTTTGGTGGGACTTTGAATGTGGTATCACCGGTAGGACTTGGGAGAGGTTGGGATTGTTTTACGCCCGTGGATTGTATACGGTTTTGCACGATGTATGATCCAGACCGTAGGGCCGGAAAAATTTCGGGACTTTGTCGATGTCTGCATCGCTGCACTGGAATATGGTACCAGGAGCGACTCATTATTCGCCGTTGGGGTATGGGATTTGGAATTTGGTTGGCGTCTGCATCGCTGCACTGGAATATGGTACCAGGAGTGACTCATCATTCGCCATTTGGGGATTGGGGAGCGATGGCTTAGGAGACAGGTTTAGATCCCTATCGCCTAAGGCTTTTCAATTTTATGGGCCGTGAGGGTCCCATAAAAGCATTTTCTCCCTACGAGTCGTAAGGATCCCGCAGGTGTATTTTCTCCTTAGGAGTCGTGAGGACTCCTAAGTGTGTTTTTCCTTTATGAGTCGTAAGGATCCCACAAAGGTTTGTTCTTCTCATTTATCGTGAGGACACATGAGTGGGTCTTATCAATGGAGCATCATTCCCAAAGCGGAGACCAGCCGTGTAACTGGTGATTACGGTGGGGCATGGGTATGATGAGAATTATTTAAGCCCGTGGATTATATACGATGGTCAACTTGGGGACCCACCGTAGGGCCGGGAGAATTTTAAGAAATTGGATTTTGGTTGGCGTCTGCGTCGCTGCACTAGAATGTGGTACCAGAAGCGACTCATCATTCGCCATTTGGGGACTTAGAATTTGGATCTTGTCTGGCATCAGCATTGCTGCACTGGAATAATGCCAGGAGCAACTTATCATTTGCCTTGGGAGGACTTGGGATTTGGGTTTTTGGTCGGCATCAGCACCGCTAACACTGAAGCAAAATGCCAGGAGCGACTCATCATTTGCCGTTGCCCGTTGGGGAACGATGGCTTAGGAGACAGGTTTGGGTCCCTATCACCTAAGGCTTTTCAATTTTATGGGCCGTGAGGGTCCCATAAAAGCATTTTCTCCCTACGAGTCGTAAGGATCGCGCAGGTGTATTTTCTCCTTAGGAATCGTGAGGATTCCTAAGTGTGTCGCTCCTTTGTGAGTCGTAAGGATCTCACGCAGGGGTTTTCTCCTCACAAGGTCGAGAGGACTTTGCGAGTGTATTTCATCTCTTTTCACGAGTTTGCGCCCTTTCGGGTTTTCACAGACTCGCCGGTAGTCCTGCTGTTTTTACTCACGGAGCCCTTTCGGGTTTTCATCCGTGCCCGTTTTGCTTGTGGACATACAGTTTATTTTTTTATTTCTTCTATTTTTCTTTTTTTCTCTTTTTTTTTGCCGCTGGTAGGACTTTAAAAGTAGTCTCACCGGCAGGATTTGGGAGAGATAGGGGTCATTTATGCCCGTGGATTGTATACGGTTTTGCAGGATGTATGATCCAGACCGTAGGGCTGATGTGCTCAATTTGCCTGCGACTTGGAGCATTCACGTGTAGTATTTCTTGAGATATCGGCCATTGATAGGTGGCATGGGCCTTTCTCCCTCGACACTTATTAGTTGGTAGGATCCTCCGTCAAACACTTTCTCGATGACGTATGGTCCTTCCCAGTTTGGCTCGAATTTTCCCTTGGCATGTCGATTGGGGATGATCGGTCTTTTGAGGACCAACACCAATTCACCCTTCTTGAAAGCGTGGAGACGGGTTATCTTGTCATAGGCCCGTAACATTTGGGCTCGGTATAGCTCCAGACTTTGCTGCACCGCGAGCCTCTTTTCTTCGAGGGCATCGAGTTCTTCAAGTCGAAGGAGCACGCTTTCCTCCTCCGTCAACTCATGCTGAACGACCATTCTTAAGCTTGGAACTTCGACTTCGAGGGGGAGGACCGCCTCCACTCCGAAGAGCAATGAGTATGAAGTGGACTGAGTTGGAGTACGGTGCGTGGTACGATATGCCCACAACGCCTCGTGAAGCTTGAGATTCCAGTCTCGTTGGCTGAAGCATTTTTCCTCAGGAGCTTGCATAGAGTCTTATTGAAGGCTTCGGCGAGCCCATTGGCTCTTGGATTATAGATGGAGAACTATCTCCAGTCTATCTTGTGCTGAGTAGCGAACCTTGAGACATTGAAGCTCTTGAAAGAAGGCCCGTTGTCAGAAATGATTCTTCTTGGTGTACCGAAGCGGTATAGAATATTATGCTGGAAGAATGTCAGAATATCTTTTGTCTTGACTTCTTTTAGCGGGACAGTTTCAGTCCATCTGGAGAAGTAATCAGTTGCGGCCAGTATGAACCGGTGGCCTTTGGATGTCGGAGGATCAATTGGGCCAACGATGTCGGTGCCCCAGACCTCGAAGGGCCCTGATGCCACCGTAGGATGCAACGGATTGGGATGCTTATGAATGAAATCACCGTGGATTTGGCAGATTTGACATTTCTTTGCATGCTCTCCGCAATCCTGTATCATGGTAGGCCAGTAATACCCAAGCCGTTTGATTTGAAGTCGCATCTTGGGGCCAGATTGGTGAGCACCGCAAACGTCCAAGTGAACATCTTTCATGACCTTTTGGGCTTCAGCCAATGACAGACACCTGAGCCAGAGTTGGTCATATGACCTGCGGTATAGTGTGTCATTTACAAACACGTATCGGAGAGCTCTTTTCTTCAGCTAAATCCTCGCAGATTTTTCTTCGGGCAGCTTGTTGTATCGAAAGTACTCTATGAAGGGTTCTCTCCAATCGGGCTCATCTTGAACGATCGAAGCTTCTTCGGCGGGACTGCTCTCCTGTTCCGCGCTTTCCTCTTCTCATAGAGAGACATGGGGTAGAATTTGCCGGCTCTTGACTGTGATCAGAATTTCGTCCATGTCAGGATCAGCCAGCTCCTTGGCTAAGCGAGCGAGTATGTCAGCCTTTCCATTCAACGCTCTAGGGACTCTCGTTAGTTCAATGTGAGTGAACCGTTTCATGAGTTCCACCGATCAGCTTCTGTACCGAGCCAACTCGGGTTTGTATATCTTATAGTCGCCGCTTACTTGGTTGACGACAAGCTGGGAGTCACCGTAAACCCGCAGCCGAAGGGTTTCCATGTCTATGGCGAGCTCCAAGCCAGCTATCAGAGCATCATACTCGGCCTCATTGTTTGTGCGAAACTTGGTGAGAGCAAAAGAACGCCGTATGGTTCCTATTGATGGCATGATGAACACCAATCCTATCCCCGCTTTTACCTCCGGGACCCTTGATCTGCCGGAGCTCCTTATTGATGAGGCTCCATCGAAGTAGAGCTCCCAACATGGCCCATCTTCCTCGAGGTGCAGCACTTGTTCGTCGGGTAACTCACAATTTAGCGGCGACCCTTCTGGTATGGGATGAGCAGCGAGAAAGTCTGCAAGAGCTTGCCCTTTTACTGCTTTCTGAGAATTATAAACTATGTCAAACTCAAGTAGCATGACAGCCCATCTTGCCATCCTGCCGGCTAGGCTTGCTTTGGTCATCAAGTGTTTGAGCGGGTCGACCTTGGAGATCAGCATAACCCGATGAGCCAGCAGATAGTGCCTCAGCTTCTTTACAGTAAATATCAGAGCCAGGCATTGCTTTTCGATTGGGGAATAGTTGTGTTCCGCCCCGACTAGAGTTCGACCGAGGTAGTAGAGGGCATTTTCCTTTCCCTCCTCGTTATTCTGGGCGAGGAGCGCACCGAGTGACTCATCTAGCGCGGCAGTGTAGAGAATCAACGGTTTATTTAGAACGGGAGCGGCCAGCACTGGAAGGTGCAACAAGTATTGTTTGATTCTTTCGAACGCTGCTTGACATTCGGCATCCCAGATAAAAGGAGCTCCTTTCTACATGAGCTTTGAGAAGGGCCTACATCTCCCCGATAAATTTGAGATAAACCTCCGTATATAAGCAAGCTTGCCTTGAAAAGATCTTAGCTGCGTCAAACTCTTCGGAGGGGGCATCTCCATAATGACCTTTATCTTTGATGGGTAAACTTCGATCCCTCGATGTTGGACTATGAAGCCCAGGAATTTTCCCGATGACACGCCAAAAGCGCATTTCAGAGGATTCATCTTCAGGTCAAATTCCCTCAGTCTGGTGAGAACGGTCCTAAGATCCTGGATATGATCGGCCTTGGTTTTAGTCTTAACAACTAGATTATCAACATAACATTCGACGACTTTATGAATTAGGTCATTGAAGATATTGGTCATTGCCCTTTGATATGTAGCACCTGCGTTCTTCAATCCGAACGGCATCACCTTGTAGCAATATATTACGATCGGGGTTCGAAATGCTGTGTGTTTCTCATCCTCAGGCGATATCTTGATCTGATTATATCCAGACGAGCCATCCATAAAGGTGAACAACTCATAATTTGAGGTGTCATCGACCATCATTTTCATGACCGGTAGCGGAAAGTCGTCTTTAGGACATGCCTTATTGAGGTCCCTGAAATCGACACAAACTCGTATCTGTCCATTTTTCTTCTTCACTAGGACTATGCATGCGATCCAGTCAGCATATTTCTCTTCCCTGATGAAGCCGGCATCGATGGGCTTCTTAGTTTCCTCGATGACCTTTTCTTCTAGTTCCCTTCTCATTATTCGAGGAGCTTGTTTGACTGGCTTAGTATCAGGAGATATAGCCAACTTATGTACGGCCACTTCATGGGGAAGGCCAGGCATTTCTTTGTATGTCCACGCGATGCAGTCGACGAACTCATGCAGCAGGGCAATTATCTACGCTTTCATTTCCTCTGACAAGAGCGAGCTGATGTAGGTCGGCCTTGGATTATCGGGCGTTCCTAAGTCAATCTCGGTTAGCTCGTCAAAGGTTGCTTGTCCGCCATCTTCGAGCTCTTGAGGAGCTTCTTCTGGCTCGGCTATCTCGTCATCATCATTTGATCTTTCGCTGGCCTCACCAACACGGATCATGTAGCACGCTTTGGAATCAAGTTGAATGTAGCCTATGCCCCGTCTATCTGGAATTCGTCCATCGATGAGTGCTCTGGCCTGGGGCGGATACCATAGCCCTTCATAAAACTTTGCTTCGGACTCCGTTTGATATAACCGGCATCTGCACTTCTTAAAGTATTCCCGCATCCCGGGCACATAGTATCTGGGATTGAGGACGGCTCTTATGCCTCTCTCATGGGGAAGGCACGCGACAAAAAGATCGTCCAGGTGCATAACGGGGTTTGACCTGTAAAACAGGACGCCCTTCTGTCCATTTTTCCTCCCGGGCACGTAGAAAGTTTTCAGCTGGTTCACGGAAGAGACTGACAATGCGTCGAGCTCTTTGCACATCCGTTCCGGCACCCTTGTGATGGCCATGGACCCTTCTGCGACTTCGAAGGTCTCTCGTAGTTTCACTTGCTGCATGGTGGGCCAATCTGCACAGCTGTTACACGACAGGTCCTCTTCTTCTGACTCTTCAGTGTCACTGCCAAGATGAGGGCGGACTTTGCAACTAGATGGACCTTCAGTAACAGATTCGTCCGTATCGCTGCCGAAACGAGGACGAGTTTTACGGAAGGACGGTGTAACACCCGAGCCCAATACTACTAATTACTGTTTGAGCATTAATGTGATACTCATTTCTTTTAGCCTGCTTGATTGTCACTTACTGTAAAGTTTTGCCTGGCAAAGTCATTTATGCACATAACAAATTTTAGCATCTAAAATAAAATTAAAAATATCCATCTTGGCCTACTCGACACCCCTAGCCTTGTGGTAGCGTCCGTGTTTTGTGTTCTCGTCCCGTTCAGTGAAACGGGCTAGTTTGGATGGCTACGCTCGCGTACAGGTGTCCGTCTTTGGGGTATGCTTTTTAATCATAAAACACCTCATTTTAAAATTTGGAACTCGCTTAAAATCCTATTATTTAAATTTTGAATTTTTGGACCCAACCCGGGCGCAATTTGGAAATGTTTTATATGGCGCAAAAATCCCAAATTTTAATAATTTAAAACCTTCGAAATATTTCTTTAACTATACATATCTTCACTGTTAGTGTTAATCTTTAAAATCTTTAATTTTTCTTTCTCCACAACAACCCCAGCCAATCAGCGAAGGTATAATTCTCGTGGGCCCTATCCTTTATCTCTCTCTCTCTCCCTCACCGTCTCTCTTTCTCTCTCTCTCCCCCGATCTCTCTCTCTCCCCCCCGATCTCTTTCTCTCTCCCACCTTTTATATATTTTCCCCCCTCATTTGTTTTCATCACGAGAACAGTACCCCGCGTGAAACCCATCGGCAGCATACCCTAGCCACCTTTACCCCGTCGCCGCCGCAGCCCGACGCCGACGCCGATACCACAAGCACCCTCGCCTCCTCCTCCTCGTCTCACCCACATCCTCTTTGCCTGCACCCTCGCAGCCACCTGAGCACCCCCCGCTGCAGCCACCGCAGCCGCTGCTCACCACCCGCGGCCACCTGCGCCGCCCTGGTTGTCGCCGACGATCACCAGACCCTCAGTGATCGCCTCTGTAAGTCCTTCCCTTCTCTCCTCCTCTCCTTCTTCCCTACTTCTCCCTTTTCTGTTCAAATCCGATTCTTGATGGTTGTAGATCATCGCAGGCAAAGCGCCGGAGCTCCGTCGACGTGGTCGGCAGTCACTATCCCTCCACAGATCCTCGTGAGCCCCCTCGTCTCTATCCTTCTTCTCTTCCCTTTTCTTGAATCTACATTCGGTTGTTCATTGCAATTCTTGAATTTTGTTGTTCGCTTTCGCCGGAATCCGGCCGTGCCGGTGACGTGTCCCGATGATCCAGCAGAGTACACTGACCCGTGTGGTTCCTTGGTTCGTTGTTTGGGTTCAATCCGTGAACCGTGCTTCCGTCACGAGTTTCCCCGCCGACGTTACGTTTCGTTTTTCCCGGTTCGCGACCCGTCGAGGCAAGTACCCCTTGCTACATGCTATACAATATATTTATATATGTATT
Source organism: Agapanthus africanus (assembly GCA_030015575.1). Classification (NCBI taxonomy): domain Eukaryota; kingdom Viridiplantae; phylum Streptophyta; class Magnoliopsida; order Asparagales; family Amaryllidaceae; genus Agapanthus; species Agapanthus africanus. Next base: position 152,528,339 of record JASDDO010000028.1, on the reverse strand, counting down.
GACACCCTAAACCTGTAAAATTTAACTTGGTTACAATGTTGCATTATATCATTTTTAAACATGGAATTTACAATTTAAACCCACTAATCAAATCTACCCGTTTACTCACATTTTACTGTTAAATTGATGGCGGCAATTATCCATATAGTTCTGTTACATTCACTCGTATGCACTCAACTTGATATAACTATATTGAACCGTCACATAAATTATTGCACCGCTAAGGGTGCTTAAACCAGTTAACATGACTAAACGGCTACATTGAATTACTGCACTCTTGTGATTGAATGAAACATGCTTATTATTTAATCCATTGCTTATTTCATGTTGTTAATACCCTGTTCGATTATATATCCGATTGTGAGCACACCCACGATATTGTTTACATCTTGACCTGACATGGCCACATATATATTGATACACACCTGACATGGTACCGTATACTGTTGACTTGACCTGATGTACCATGACCTGACCCGTTACCTGATCCTGTGTCTAATGCCAACAAACCTGACATGTAGTCCTCATGGACCGTTCCTGTTGTGTATCCAGACAAACCTGCTTTTACCTGATCCTGTGTTGGCATTAGTTCTTGATTACTGAATACCTGACCTGACATACATAACTTGGGGGTATGGGGAAATCAAAGGTGAAACCGACTTGTAACTCAACAGTTCGATACCTGTTCTGATCAGTCTTACGGGCTCGGCCAGCCCCAGAGTGATGATGCTGACATCACTCACCCATCCTGCTACCTGTTACTGCCTAGCGGCACGTCTCGGATTCAGCCCCGAGGATCTTGACCGTGGTCCCGGGCATGCACGGGATACTATTGAGTTACATCGACGATTCATCAATTGATTTCAAAGACTTTAGAATAGAAAACCTGATAGATCAGTTTAGTTACCCACTGCACACTACCCTGCACTGCTTGTTTCACATTATTGCTTTATTCATATTTATTTTTGCATAGCATGTTACATTATTCATATTATTACTTATTGACATGACGCGCTGACGTCTGGGTTTTGCATGGCCCAGATTCTGTACCGCTTCCGCAGTCCGAGCAGGAGTATTTCAGCCAGCAGGCTGAGCTGTGAGTTTAGTGGTGGTTAGTTTTATTTCCTGCATTTATTTCCTGATGTGAGCCCGCATTATGGGACATACTTTCAGTTATTTGTATTGGATCATTTGCTTTCGCATTCATTTATTATTGACTCCTGTTATTCTGGTTTATGTACATGTTTTTAGATAGTTTTATCTTGTTCTTGATATCTCTACAGCCGTAATGTGACTGTGGATGAATACTTCCTACCCACAGGTAGCATGGTTGGCTATGTCACGTGCCCAATCTAGCGTACTCTGGGAAGCGGGGCGTGACAGACGGACTTTCAGCGTCGGACTCATCAATGTCGCTACCGAAATGCGGGCACACTTGGGCATTTTTGCTTTTGAAAGTGACAGCTGGCGCAGATTTGCTTTTGAGTCTTACGGCCGGTCTATCCTTAGTTAGTTGTGGCTTAGCATTTTGGTGGTTCATAAAATACCGAGAATCTTCATATCGGACTTCATGCACACCGAACGGTTAGATGTTTCCGTCAATGCGTCTTTCTTCGCCATTTTTAGTATACTTCATGCATTGATGGAGAGTTGACGGAATGATGCCGTAATCGTGGAGCCACGACCGCCCTAAGAGAATCTTATAAGACGTATCGGCGTCGATCATGTATATCTTAGCTTCAGTTTGCAGATCCCCGAATTTGATTGGCAGAGCTATGAATCCCAGAACTTGCGGGCAATTTTGGTTGAAGCCTTGAATGACAATCCTTTCCCTTGACAGGTGTCGGACGTCCATTGACAAACTCTTCAGCGTCCGCAAGTTCATGATGGTTACTGAAGACCCCGGATCAATCAATATGCGATTAATCCGATCTCCGTCGCTGTACCCGGTCACGTAAAGCGGCCGATTATGCTCAGCCGTTCCCAGTAGCAAGTATTCATCCTTAAATGTGACTGCGGCGGCATGCAAAGCGTGCTGGGCTTCTTTCATATTAATTTCCGCAAAGTGAGCCTGATACCGCTCGGGGTTTTGTAGAACGTGAATGAGAACATCTCTAAGCTCCTTAGATAGGACCAAGGCGTCGTAGATGCTCAGGAGAGACGGAAGCTTCCGGAGATGTGCTAAGACATTATAGTCCACCGAGGAAGGACTTATGTTTTCGTCAGCCGGTTCTCTGCCATCTTCTTCATTAGAGACTTGTTTTTCTTTCCCTTTTGGGGCGTTGCCCTGATTTGGCGGTAGAGCCCTGCTGCTTCTGAGCTGGATTTGATTGGCCGTTGTGGCGAGCTCCTCGTCCTCTTCGGGAAAACAGAGCTCCTCTTCCGAGTCGCTGCCAAGATGGATGGCGTAGCAGGTCACTACTGGGATCTCTTCATTGGAGTCTTCTTCTAACTCCTCCAGAATTTCAGCCGCTTGTACAGGAAAGCTCCTTCAATTGAATCAATGTTCTTTCCTTTTGTTTATATTCTTCGAGGGAATCGATATATTTTTGAATGGTCGATCTCCCTGCAGACTCTTTTTTGCGCCGAGCTGCACTTTTCTTCTTCTTGAGCTTCTTGGATTTTGAGCCTGATGGAGCCGCATTGGCAGCTGGACTGGTAGGCTTCTTCTGTCCTTCCCATTCCATCCTGGGCTCTTTCTGAAGCAGCTTTAACATCTTCTTCGCCTTATTAGATATGTGCGTACTCCATAGAGGCCGCGATGAGTCAGTTTCGTTTGTCAGGGCAGCGGGTTCAGCTGTCTGCTCCCAGAAGGCTTCAACTTCTGTCTGTATAAAGTTGGGGGTTGCAACTTGATTGTTCACCAACACACTTTTGGACAGCTCGATCTCTCCATCCTTGTACTGCTTCTCGACCCAGTCTTTGAAGATATAGTAATCCTCGATCGCATGGCTCACTACTCGGTGGTACGGGCAATACAGGGGATTGTCGGTCATTTTGGTTTCTTGGGGTCTTTTCGACTCCGGCAATTGTAGACCGTTGTTCAAGGCATCTTTAAATATCTTTCGGACCTTGTCCCTTCTGAAAGAGTAACCTTGTTCTTTTTCTCCTCTAGGGAAGGCCCATCTCCTCCAAGCAATGGTTTTCGAGACCGGTTGGTTTTGGATTCGCCCGCCCTTTGCTTTTCTTCATTGTCGGACGCATTGAAGACATTGGTACTGCTGGAACTCCCGCTTCTACGGCTGTCGTCCCACTTGCTTTTCCAAGTTTTGTCTCTCTGAGAGTCCGGCGGGGACTCTTGCTTCGAGCGTTCCAGCATTTGGACTTTCTTGGTTAGCTCTTAAAACGTCTTGAGGCCTGCTGTACACAAGAATGGGACCATCCAATTGCTGAGGTTCCCAATGAGAAGGCTGACGGACTGGTCCTGCTCCAGCGGCGGTTCGCACTTGACTGTGAGATTACGCCATCTGGTGATAAAGTCGGTGTTGCTTTCATTCTTACTCGGCTTGGTCCTCACAAGGTCGGCAATGGAGATTTTATCACTGACACTCATGAACTTTTGCCGAAACAGGGACTCCATTTGGGCAAAGGTAATGACGGACCCGTCCGGTATACTCGCATACCAGTCGAAGGCGACGCCGGTCAGGCTGTTGACAAACTGACGAAGAAGGAGCGTGTCATTGCCCCTTGTATTTCCGCACGATGCTTTGAAATAGGCGAGGTGCTGATTTGCATTCCCCGTTCCATCAAGTCTTCCGAACTTAGGAATGACGTAGCCGCTTGGGAACTCAATCAGATCGTACTGCGCGGGATATGGCCGCCCACTACTGCCGATTTCTTTCTGAGCTTTAGCTTCGGCCACCAATGTTTTAACCTTACTGGTGACCAAATCCATTATCCGATCCTGTGTTAGCGGGAGAGTGCTATCTGGGGCCAAGGAATCCCCAGAAGCGGAATGTGGCCGGCTTTCATGCGGCTCGACCAGTCTTGGTACTAAAAGAACAGGCATTGGCTGCCTCGGGTTGTGATCACCCAGCCGATTAGTAGCGGCTTGTGCCTGATTAGGAGGCGCTTGAGCAATTTGATCCGTAAGCTGCATCACCACGTTCGTTAAGTCGTCAATCTTCGAATAGAGCTTGTCCATCTCTTTATCTTTTCTCCTGAGCTGTTTTCGAAGCTCTTGAAGCAGCTCTTGCTTCGCAGTCCTGGGGCGGAAAGTCGGATCTTCCTCGCTGTCCGAGCTTGACTCTACATGGACCGAGGGGTCTTTCTGCCTATCATCTTCATCGAGAGGATTTTCTTCATCTAGCGGATGCGGCTGTTCTTGGGCGGCGGCAACCACATTCAGGCTAGATTGGGCTTGGGATGTGGTGGCCCCATCCTTGCTTTTGCTGCGAAGGTTGTCGCTGGGGCGCCCGCCCGCCATATAGACCGTATGGATGATATATTCGGCCGTCTTTCTATCATTGGCAGCTGATTTCACAGATCGCTGTCTTGACCCCCTTGTTTCGGTAGCTGGTAGTCAATTGAAGGCGGCTGGCCTAACTAGGTTCTTGAATGGCGCTGGCACTTCTTTTCTAGGTTTTCCCCGCTGCTTTCGTGCGACACAGAGTGCTTGATATTCTCTTGAGGAGACAGTGTCATACTTTTTCTGTTAGGGCCGGGACACGTCTCTTTGTGGCACTGTTCGGACCACTGTCTTCTTGATTCTGGCGGTCATGGTATTTTTCTGAACCCACTTCAGAGGCTCGAAGGAATTGCTGATTCTTACGTCCGACTCAGCCGTCGTCGCAGGGCAACCCTGCACTTGGAACTTCACACGATTCCATTTAGTCGAAGCCTTAGCCCTCTTGTTGTGTCACGCCCCGCTTCCCAAAATACGGAATACGAGGGGTAGACAAGGCCAGCCATGCTCCTACGGTCAAGGAAATGTCCTGCCGTAGTCACACTTCGGCTTCTAGTTTTTCATGGTAAACAGTAATTGATGCACAGGTAATGAGAAATGCAGTAACTGGAATAAAATAGTAATAGAAACTAACCTGATGGGAAACAAATGAATGTAACACTGAATAGCAAATCAAGAAGTCTGTGATGCACGTCTAGTTCTGGTCCAGGCTAAATCTTCTCCTCACACTGAGCATGCATACTCAGGTCGTCAGAGCGACACAATAGCAATATAATATATATAAAATCATGTGACAATTCTAACAGTAGTAATAGATATGTGAAACAGTAAATCAATGATAGCATGAATATGAATGTGCAGAAATCAATGCAGCGGAACAGTAAAAGCGGTAGAACGATATGTCACGTATGTCAACATAGTAAGTAAGATATACCAATGCCAGTATTTCTACCAGTCTCTAAGTCTCACTGTATAGGTCACTAAGCCTATCGTCAGTCCAAGTGTGAGAGTCACTCGTGAGTGTCCTCCACCCAAGGGTAGAACCCAAGGGCAAGGGACCACGGGCCCAACATGTAACATGTATATCACGGTGAATATCACATACCCTGTAAATCTCCATATATCTCCCTAAATATATAAGCCGGCATGGGACTCCCGAGATTCTGTTGAACTCATACTTAAATTACCCCACACCCCGTGGTCTACATCATACGCCAACCATAACCCTAAATACCAATCGGTCTGTGACATGTCTGCGCAAGAACTGGAGGCAGGACCTCCATCAAGCACATCCCGACTAATACCTAAGATAAATGGTAGTGTCTGATGCCTTATCTGTGACACCCGTGCAAGCGCTTTCATAAGTGTCCCATACCACTTATAGTCACACGTACACGCATCGCACAGACGTCGACAATGCAATAAAATAATAGGGTCACTGATTGTGTACAAGTACGTATCACTTTCACTTATTCACGGATACACGAACACTGACGTACTTGCCACAATCATCACTAGAATCTAACACTGGGTAAATGCACGATGTCACTAGGTTATCACTGCAACGTTATGTGTATGATATAATACGTAAACAGTATATGAAGCATGATTAAGGTGTCACAAAAATAGCATTCTATCACTTGCACGATTTATCATGAAACGTACGTGTATGGTTTAGCGAAATGATAAACAGGTAATAATTAGTATGTTCAGTTATCTATCCATCGAATTTAGTTTCAAGCCAATCGGGTTCCAGGATCATTAATTATAACCATTTCATTTTCAGCGCTCGCGGCTGGAAATCTGGTTTTAGAATCAGAAGTCCGTTTCGCAACGCATTTTAATCCCAGTTGGGATCATATTTTATCAACGCTACAGTTGGATGAAATATAGTTTTTTCGGTAAGGTTTTCAACACAATAGACGGATCTTCAATCGCGTCTGTACGTCAGGATATATACACTATTCAATACCAATATGTCAGTTCTGATTCTGCTGGGACTGTTATGCGTCCCGATCTTTTAAATTACAGATTAAATAGTAAATGGTAACGAAACAGAATGAAACCAATTGTGTTGTCTAGATAACATATTTACCTATAATAAGCAGTGGAGTTCCGCAATCTACGAGTTAAGGAGATCATGTGGTATCCATTACGGAACAGCAAGCAACAACTGGAGTCGCTCTGGACTGCAGTCCAGAGTCGCACTCCGATCCAAATATCATCACAATTTAAGTACAGGATTACCAGTAAAATAGTATAGGTTTAAACTTCGTCGAGTCGTCTTCGATTTGAGCCCTCGAACGCACCATTCCAGTATGTATATGATTTATGGTGAATTTAACGGTTTTCAGGTACAATAAAATTACAGTTTTACGATTAAACTTGGGGTAGTTGTTTTGGTCATTAACGATCAAATTTTCCAACGAATTTCACACATTAGATTCACGGCCATACGGTCCAACTTATACCAGTTAGTTCCGTCAATTTAAATAATGATTTCCTATGAGATCAAGCATCGAACAGTTGTGTCGAATAATCTAACGGAAAGTAAAGCATGAAATATACACGATTATAATTTGTAATTAAAAATAAGTAGCATGTAGCAAGTGGGGACTTGCCTGGGGACGTCTCGGGGTTGTGCGGCAGCAGCGGAGACGACCGAGATAGCAGGAATCGACGACGTATGAAAAGTGCTCGATGAAATGCCAAAGCTTGAATGTTTTGCGGTGATCACGACTTGGCTCGTAGGGACGAGGGTGGTTGCTGGCGGGGTTCCAGTGAGGTGTTCGGGATGTGGGTTCAAGAGAGGAAAAGTGATATAGGGAGAGAGAGAGTTGTGAGAGAGAAATTTAGAGAGTTGAGAGAGGTTTAGAGAGAGAGACAGTAAGATAGAGAGAGGTATCCGAGAGAGGGAGAGACAAGTGGAGAGGGAGAAAGCACAGAGAGCACAGAGAGAGAGGAGCAGGGAGAGAGAGAGCTGAGAAAGAGAGAGCAAAGAGGGAGATGGAGAGAGAGCTGAGAAATAGAGGGCACAGAGGGAGATGGAGAGAGAGCTGAGAAATAGAGGGTGAGGGAAACAGAGGGATAGAGAGTGAGAGAGAACTAGAGAGATATTGAGAACAGAGGGGGAAGTTAGAGAGGGGTGGTGAGAGAGGTGACGACGACGACGACATCGACGATGATGATGATGGGTCGATGATGGTGCAGGTGAGGAGATGGGTTGCTGGGATCGAGATTCTATCGTGGGGGTGATGGAGGTCGCGGTGTTGGGAGAGGGCGGATGAAGAGATGAGGTGGTCGGTGAGCGGCGGTGAGGGTGCAAGGAGGAGGTAGGAGGGGCACGAGTGGCCGTGGGCGTGGGTTAAGAGAGAAGGAGGAAAGGAAATGTGTGAGAGGGAAGAGGGAGTAGCTTGGTAGGCTCGTCGGTGAGGTGGGTGATTTGGCTGGAGATGGGTGGAGCTCGGTGGTGGTGTTCCTGCGTGGAGACGAGGCGATGGTGATGGAGGAAGGTGGCCAGTGATGGGTAGCGGGAAGAGAGATGAGGAGGGAAGAGAACGAGGGAGAGGAAGGATGCGATGAGAGTCCAGCGAGGGGGTGATCGCGAGTAGGAAACAAGGCGCGCGTCGTGGGTGTAACGTGCGCGAGCGCGGGCGTCGGTGGAGGTGAGGAATGCGGTGAAGGAAATGTGCGTAGGAAAGAAGGAGCCGTTGGGGAAGATGGTAAGTGAGGCGGGTCGGGTTGTAGGCGCGGGTGAGGGGAAAAATGAGTGGGCCGGGGAGTGGGCCAGAGGTTTAAAGAAAAGAAATTGGGGAAAAAGGGAAATGGGCCGCAGCAATTTAAATAGAAAAATAAAGGGAAAGTGTGGACCGGGCTGAGGGCTGGGCCGATGGAGAAGGCTGGGAGAAAAGGAAAAAGAAAAATAAGAACGGGCCTGAGGCGAGTTTGGGCTAGGGGAATTAAAGAAAAATTAGATGAAAATAAAATGAGTGGGCTTAAGGAATTTATTTGGTTTTAGGGTTTAGTTTTGAGTAAATAAAGAAAATGGTTGAAGGAGAAAAATTTGGGTTTTGGTCTAATAAAAGGGAATGGGCTTTAAGAGAAATAAAATTTGTAATTAAAATTATAAAGTGACACAATACGGATTTTGGTATAAAAGGGGCTGGGTTTTACATGTTGGCTCGATACCTGAGCCGCTTCTGCCTTAACTTTTCTGTTCTAAGCACCTGGAAAACTTCGGCTCTTTGCGAAGACGCCACAGACCGGGCGATGGAAGGCACGCTGGATTGTGCATTTGTTGGAGTCATCGCCTGAGCTCTTCCGCAACATTTGATGTTTCCCTTTGTACCGGAGTTCTTGCCCCCGCTGGAGCACCAGGGAATCGTTCAGACACCGTCTTAAGTTTCGGTTGTGGTGCCTTGGCGATCACGACATTTGGCCTCTTACCCCTTGAGACCGGCTTGGCCACCTGTTCCGCCGGGATCTCCGCCAGATGAACGCTTCCGGCAGGGTAGATGATGACGGAGCCAAACTGGCGGGGCGGTTCCTCCCATTGTCGACTGAGGCTTGCGGGGAGAACCACACGAGCGTTGATCTTGACCACGTACGGGATCGGGGTCACGTTGGAAGCTGAATTCGTCTTAGGAGATATTGTCGTCGAAAGTTGATTGCTGCACGGAAAAAAAACATCATTTCAGTATAGGCAATCGATATGTATATTGATTGAGTTCGCATGAACTTTTAACTCGAAATATGGGAGGAGAGAAAGGTCCCACCGGGCGTGCCAGAATATGTAGGGTGTTTTTCGTCACCCCATTGAGATGGGAATACGCGAACGCTTGTCAGGCGTACTACAGATTCCCCATGCCTAGGGTAGGCCGGGGTTTAATGATTGTGGGGATCCGAATCTCCGGCAGCCGCGGACTAAGCTGCCGTTAATTACCCCTCGCCTTTGGAGCAAGGGAACCTCCGATTGACGGGTTAAACTGGTCATGCGAACTCAATATGCAGTGTGCATGTGATGTGTTTTGAAAGGGGGGTTTAAATATATCGGGAGCCACGCAGAGTTTTTACGGGGTTCCGCTACCCGGATAGCGGGCCGGGGGTCAAGGGGGCTAGCAGCCCCTTTACGGGGTGCGGGGCAGCGCCCCGTTAGAAATTTTTTTCTAACAAGGACAGTGTCGTGGAGTATGTGTGTATGTACATATGTATACATATGTATAGATATACATGTATATATATATATATATATAAAAAGGGAAAAGACATCCAAAGGATGCATGGGGCAACACCTTGGGCGCTGTGCGCTCATGTGCTAGAGTGCCACGTGTCGGCACGTGGGCGCTCTGCGCTGGGCGCTTGAGCGCAAGCGCGCCACGTGTCGGCACGTGAGCATTTTGCGCTTCAGCGCCTGACACTCGAGCGTAAGTGTGCCACGTGTCGGCACGGGGGCGACTTGCGCTTGAGCGCAAGCCCGCCACGTGTCGGCACGGGGGCGACTTGCGCTTGAGCGCAAGCCCGCCACGTGTCGGCACGTGGGCGACCCTTTCGGGTTTTCATCCATGCCCGTTTTGCTTGTGGACATACAATTAATTTTTTTATTTCTTTTCTTTTTCTTTTTTTTTGTTTTTTCTCTTTTTCTCTTTTTTTTTGGCCGCTGGTGGGACTTTAAAAGTAGTCTCACCGGCAGGATTTGGGAGAGATAGGGGTCATTTACGCCCGTGGATTGTATACGGTTTTGCAGGATGTATGATCCAGACCGTAGGGCTGTTGTGCTCAATTCGCCTGCGACTTGGAGCATTCACGTGTAGTATTTCTTGAGATATCGGCCATTGATGGGTGGCATGGGCCTTTCTCCCTCGGCACTTATTAGTTGGTAGAATCCTCCGTCAAACACTTTCTCGATGACGTATGGTCCTTCCCAGTTTGGCTTGAATTTTCCCGTGGCATGTCGATTGGGGATGATCGGTCTTTTGAGGACCAACACCAATTCACCCTTCTTGAAAGCACGGAGACGGGTTATCTTGTCATAGGCCCGTGACATTTGGGCTCGGTATAGCTCCAGACTTTGCTGCACCGCGAGCCTATTTTCTTCGAGGGCATCGAGTTCTTCAAGTCGAAGGAGCACGTTTTCCTCCTCCGTCAACTCATGCTGAACGGCCACTCTTAAGCTTGGAACTTCGACTTCGAGGGGGAGGACCGCCTCCACTCCGAAGAGCAATGAGTATGGAGTGGACTGAGTTGGAGTACGGTGCGTGGTACGATATGCCCACAACGCCTCGTGAAGCTTGAGATTCCAGTCTCTCTTGTTGGCTGAAGCATTTTTCCTCAGGAGCTTGCATAGAGTCTTATTGAAGGCTTCGGCGAGCCCATTGGCTCTTGGATTATAGATGGAGGAATATCTCCAGTCTATCTTATGCTGAGTAGCGAACCTTGAGACATTGAAGCTCTTGAAAGAAGGCCCGTTGTCAGAAATGATTCTTCTTGGTGTACCGAAGCGGTATAGAATATTATGCTCGAAGAATGTCAGAATACCTTTTGTCTTGACTTCTTTTAGCGGGACAGTTTCAGCCCATCTGGAGAAGTAATCAGTGAACCGGTGGCCTTTGGATGACGGAGGATCAATTGGGCCAACGATGTCGGTGCCCCAGACCTCGAAGGGCCACGATGCCACCGTAGGATGCAACGGATTGGGATGCTTATGAATGAAATCACCGTGGATTTAGCAGATTTGACATTTCTTTGCATGCTCTCCGCAATCCCGTATCATGGTGGGCCAGTAATACCCAAGCCGTTTGATTTGAAGTCGCATCTTGGGGCCAGATTGGTGAGCACCGCAAACGCCCGAGTAATACCCAAACGCCCGAGTGAACATCTTTCATGACCTTTTGGGCTTCGGCCAATGAAAGACACCTGAGCCAGAGTTGGTCATATGACCTTCGGTATAGCGTGTCATTTACAAACACGTATCGGAGAGCTCTTTTCTTCAGCTGAATCCTCGCAGATTTTTCTTCGGGCAGCTTGTTGTATCGAAAGTACTCTATAAAGGGTTCTCTCCAATCGGGCTCGTCTTGAACGATCGAAGCTTCTTCGGCGGGACTGCTCTCCTGTTCCACGCTTTCCTCTTCTCGTAGAGAGACAGGGGGTAGAATTTGCCGGCTCCTGACTGTGATCAGAATTTCGTACATGTCAGGATCAGCCAGCTCCTTGGCTAAGCGAGCGAGTATGTCAGCCTTTCCGTTCAACGCTCTAGGGACTCTCGTTAGTTCAATATGAGTGAACCGTTTCATGAGTTCCACCGCTCGGCTTCTGTACCGAGCCAACTCGGGTTTGTATATCTTATAGTTGCCGCTTACTTGGTTGACGACAAGCTGGGAGTCACCGTAAACCCGAAGCCGAAGGATTTCCATGTCTATAGCGAGCTCCAAGCCAGCTATCAGAGCTTCATACTCGGCCTCATTGTTTGTGCGAGGCTCGGTGAGAGCAAAAGAACGCCGTATGGTTCCCATTGATGGCGTGATGAACACCAATCCTATCCCCGCTTTTACCTCCGGGACGCTTGATCTGCCGGAGCTCCTTATTGATGAGGCTCCATCGAAGTAGAGCTCCCAACATGGCCCATCTTCCTCGAGGTGCAGCACTTGTTCGTCGGGTAACTCACAATTTAGCGGCGACCCTTCTGGTATGGGATGAGCAGCGAGAAAGTCTGCAAGAGCTTGCCCTTTTACTGCTTTCTGAGGAGTATAAACTATGTCAAACTCAAGTAGCATGACAGCCCATCTTGTCATCCTGTCGGTTAGGCTTGCTTTGGTCATCAAGTGTTTGAGCGGGTCGACCTTGGAGATCAGCATAACCCGATGAGCCAGCAGATAGTGTCTCAGCTTCTTTACAGTAAATATCAGAGCCAGGCATTGCTTTTCGATTGGGGAATAGTTGTGTTCCGCCCCGTCTAGAGTTCGACTGAGGTAGTAGAGGGCATTTTCCTTTCCCTCCTAGTTATTCTGGGCGAGGAGCGCACCGAGTGACTCATCTAGCGCGGCAGTGTAGAGAATCAACAGTTTATTTGGAATGGGAGCGGCCAGCACTGGAGGGTGCAACAAGTATTGTTTGATACTTTCGAACGCTGCTTGACATTCGGCAACCCAGATAAAAGGAGCTCCTTTCTTCATGAGCTTTGAGAAGGGCCTACATCTCCCCGATAAATTTGAGATAAACCTCCGTATATAAGCAAGCTTGCCTTGAAAAGATCTTAGCTGCGTCAGACTCTTCGGAGGGGGCATCTCCATGATGGCCTTTATCTTTGATGGGTAAACTTCGATCCCTCGATGTCGGACTATGAAGCCCTTGAATTTTCCTAATGACACGCCAAAAGCGCATTTTAGAGGATTCATCTTCAGGTCAAATTCCCTCAATCTGGTGAGAACGGTCCTAAGATCCTGGATATGATCGGCCTTGGTTTTAGTCTTAACGACTAGATCATCAACATAACATTCGACGACTTTATGAATTAGGTCATCGAAGATATTGGTCATTGCCCTTTGATATGTAGCACCTGCGTTATTCAATCCGAACGGCATCACCTTGTAGCAATATATTCCGATCGGGGTTCGAAATGCTGTGTGTTTCTCATCCTAATGCGACATCTTGATCTGATTATATCCAGACGAGCCATCCATAAAGGTGAACAACTCGTAATTTGAGGTGTCATCGACCATCATTTCCATGACCGGTAGCGGAAAGTCGTCTTTAGGACATGCCTTATTGAGGTCCCTGAAATCGACACAAACTCGGATCTGCCCATTTTTCTTTTTCACTGGGACTATGCATGCTATCCAGTCAGCATATTTCTCTTCCCTGATGAAGCCGGCATCGATGAGCTTCTTAGTTTCCTCGATGACCTTTTCTTCTAGTTCCCTTCTCATTCTTCGAGGAGCTTGTTTGACTGGCTTAGCATCAGGAGATATAGCCAACTTATGTACGACCACTTCTGGGGAAAGGCCAGGCATTTCTTTGTATGTCCACGCGAAGCAGTCGACGAACTCATGCAGCAGGGCAATTATCTGCGCTTTCATTTCCTCTGATAAGAGCGAGCTGATGTAGGTCAGCCTTGGATTATCGGGCGTTCCTAAGTCAATCTCGGTTAGCTCGTCAAAGGTTGCTTGTCCGCCATCTTCGAGCTCTTGAGGAGCTTCTTCTGGCTCGGCTATCTCGTCATCATCATTTGATTTTTCGCTGGCCTCACCAACACGGATCATGTAGCACGCTTTGGAATCAGGTTGAATGTAGCCTATGCCCCGTATATCTGGAATTCGTCCATCGATGAGTGCTCGGACCTGGGGCGGATACCATAGTCCTTCGTAAAACTTTGCTTCGGACTCTGTTTGATATAACCGGCATCCGCACTTCTTAAAGTATTCCCGCATCTCGGGCGCATAGTATCTGGGATTGAGGACGGCTCTTATGCCTCTCTCATAGGGAAGGCACGCGACAGAAAGATCGTCCGGGTGCACAACGGGGTTTGACCTGTAAAACAGGATGCCCTTCTGTCCATTTTTCCTCCAGGGCACGTATAAAGTTTTCAACGGGTTCACGGTAGAGACTGACAATGTGTCGAGCTCTTTGCACATCCGTTCCGGCACCCTTGTGATGGCCAGGGACCCTTCTGCGACTTCGAAGGTCTCTCGTAGTTTCGCTTGCTGCATGGGGGCCCAATCTGCATAGGTGTTGCATGGCAGGTCCACTTCTTCTGACTCTTCAGTGTCACTGCCAAGATGAGGGCGGACTTTGCTACTAGATGGGCCTTCAGTAACAGATTCGTCCGTATCACTGACGAAACGAGGGAAAGTTTTACGGAAGGACGGACTTCCAGCGTCGGACTCATCAGTGTCGCTACCGAAATGCGGGCGCACTTGGGCATTTTTGCTTTTGAAAGTGACAGCCGGCGCAGATTTGATTTTGAGTCTTGGGGCCGGTCTATCCTCAGTTAGTTGTGGCTTAGCATTTTGTTGGTTCATAAAGTACCGAGAATCTTCATATCGGACTTCATGCATACCGAACGGTTGGATGTCTCCGTCAATGCGTCTTTCTTCACCATTTTTAGTATACTTCATGCATTGATGGAGAGTTGACGGAATGATGCCGTAATCGTGGAGCCACGGCCGTCCCAAGAGAATCTTATAAGACGTGTCGGCATCGATCACGTATATCTTAGCTTCAGTTTGCAGATCCCCGAATTTGATTGGCAGAGCTATGGACCCCAGAACTTGCTGGCAATTTTTGTTGAAGCCTTGAATGACAATCCTTTCCATTGACAGGTGTCCGACGTCCATTGACAAACTCTTCAGCGTCCATAAGTTCATGATGGTTATTGAAGACCCCGGATCAATCAATATGCGATTAATCCGATCTCCGTCGCTATACCCGGTCGCGTAAAGCGGCCGATTATGCTCAGTCGTTCCCAGTAGCAAGTCTTCATCCTTAAATGTGACTGCGGCAGCATGCAAAGCGTGCTAGGCTTCTTTCATATTAATTTCCGCAAAGTGAGCCTGATACCGCTCGGGGTTTTGTAGAGCGTGAATAAGAACATCTCTAAGCTCCTTAGATAGGTCCAAGGCGTCGTAGATGCTCAGGAGAGACGGAAGCTTCCGGAGATGTGCCAAGACATTATAGTCCACCGAGGAAGGACTTATGTTTTCGTCAGCCGGTTCTCTGCCATCTTCTTCATTAGCGATTTGTTTTTCCTTCCCTTTTGGGGCGTTGCCCTGATTTGGCGGTAGAGCCCTGCCGCTTCTGAGCTGGATTTGATTGGCCGTTGTGACGAGCTCCTCGTCCTCTTCGGAAAAACAGAGCTCCTCTTCCGAGTCGCTGCCAAGATGGATGGCGTAGCAGGTCACTACTGGGATCTCTTCATTGGAGTCTTCTTCTAACTCCTCCAGAATTTCAGCCGCTTGTACAGGGAAGAACTCCTTCAATTGAATCAATGTTCTTTCCTTTTGTTCATATTCTTCGAGGGAATTGATATATTTTTGAATGGTCGATCTCCCTGCAGACTCCTTTTTGCGCTGAGCTACACTTTTCTTCTTCTTGAGCTTCTTGGATTTTGAGCCTGATGGAGCCGCATTGGCAGCTGGACTGGTAGGCTTCTTCTGTCCTTCCCATTCCATCCTGGGCTCTTTCTGAAGCAGTTTTAGCATCTTCTTTGTCTTATTAGATATGTGCGTACTCCATAGAGGCCGCGATGAGTCAGTTTCGTTTGTCAGGGCAGCGGGTTCAGCTGTCTGCTCCCAGAAGGCTTCAACTTCTGTCTGTATAAAGTTGGCGGTTGCAACTTGATTGTTCACCAACACACTTTTGGACAGCTCGATCTCTCCAGCCTTGTACTGCTTCTCGACCCAGTCTTTGAAGATATAGCAATCCTCGATCGCATGGCTCACTACTCGGTGGTACGGGCAATACAGGGGATTGTCGGTCATTTTGGCTTCTTGGGGTCTTTTTGACTCCGGCAATTGTAGACCGTTGTTCAAGGCATCTTTAAATATCTTTCGGACCTTGTCCCTTCTGAAAGAGTAAGCCTTGTTCTTTTTCTCCTCTAGGGAAGGCCCATCTCCTCCAAGCAATGGGGTTCGAGACCGGTTGGTTTTGGATTCGCCCGCCCTTCGCTTTTCTTCATTGTCGGACGCATTGAAGACATTGGTACTGCTGGAACTCCCGCTTCTACGGCTGTCGTCCCGCTTGCTTTTCCAAGTTTTGTCTCTCTAAGAGTCCGGCGGGAGCTCTTGCTTCGAGCGTTCCAGCATTTGGACTTTCTTGGTTAGCTCTTGAAACGTCTTGAGGCCTGCTATACACAAGAATGGGACCATCCAATTGCTGAGGTTCCCAATAAGAAGGCTGACGGACTGGTCCTGCTCCAGCGGCGGTTCGCACTTGACTGTGAGATTACGCCATCGGGCGATAAGTCGGTGTTGCTTTCATTCTTCCCCGGCTTGGTCCTCACAAGGTCGGCAATGGAGATTTTATCACTGATACTCATGAACCTTTGCCGAAACAGGGACTCCATTTGGGCAAAGGTAATGACGGACCCGTTCGGTATACTCGCATACCAGTCGAAGGCGACGCCGGTCAGGCTGTTGACAAACTGACGAAGAAGGAGCGCGTCATTGCCCCCTGTATTTCCGCACGATGCTTTGAAATGGGCGACGTGCTGATTTGCATTCCCCGTTCCATCAAATCTTCCAAATTTAGGAATGACGTAGCCGCTTGGGAACTCAATCATATCGTACTGCGCGGGATATGGCCGCCCACTACTGCCTATTTCTTTCTGAGCTTCAGCTTCGGCCACCAATGTTTTAACCTTGCTGGTGACCAAATCCATTATCCGATCTTGTGTTAGTGGGAGAGTGCTATCTAGGGCCAAGGCATCCCCAGAAGCGGAATGTGGCCGGCTTTCATGCGGCTCGACCAGTCTTGGTCCCAAAGGAACATGCATTGGCTGCCTCGGGTTTTCATCACCCGGCGGATTAGTAGCGGCTTGTGCCTGATTGGGAGGCGCTCGAGCAATTTGAGCCGAAAGCTGCATCACCACGTTCGTTAAGTCGTCAATCTTCGAATAGATCTTGGCCATCTCTTTATCTTTGCTCCTGAGCTGTTTTCGAAGCTCTTGAAGCAGCTCTTGCTCCGCAGTTATGGGGCGGAAAATCGGCTCTTCCTCGCTGTCCGAGCTTGACTCTACATGGACCGAGGGGTCTTTCTGCCTGTCATCCTCATCGAGAGGATTTTCTTCATCCAGCGGGGGCGGCTGTTCTTGGGCGGCGACAACCACATTCAGGCTAGATTGGGCTTGGGATGTGGTGGCCCCATCCTTGCTTTTGCTGCGAAAGTTGTCGCTGGGGCGCCCGCCCGCCATATAGACCGTATGGATGATATATCTGGCCGTCTTTCTATCATTGGCAGCTGATTTCACGGATCGCTGTCTTGACCCCCTTGTTTCGGTAGCTGGTAGTCGATTGAAGGCGGCTGGCCTAACCAGGTTCTTGAATGGTGCTGGCGCTTCTTTTCTGGGTTTGCCCCGCTGCTTTCGTGCGGCACAGAGTGCTTGATAGACTCTTGAAGAGACAGTGTCATACTTTTTTCTGTTGGGGTCGGGACACGTATCTTTGTGGCACTTTCGGACCGCTGTCTTCTTGATTCTGGCGTTCATGGCATTTTTCTGAACCCACTTCAGAGGCTCGAAGGAATTGCTGATTCTTACGTCCGACTCAGCCGTCGTCGCGGGGTAACCCTGCACTTAGAACTTCACACGATTCCATTTGGCCGAAGCCTTGGCCCTCTTGTTGGCTCGATACCTGAGCCGCTTCTGCCTTATCTTTTCTGTTCTAATCACCTGGCAGACTTCAGATCTTTGGGAAGACGCCGCAGACTGGGCGATGGAGGGCTTTGGTGATACGCTCGATTGTGCATTTGTTGGAGTCATCGCCGGAGCTCGTCCGCAACATTTGATGTTGCCCTTTGTACCGGAGTTCTTGCCCCCCGCTGGAGCACCATGGAATTGTTCAGACACCGTCTTAAGTTTCGGTTGTGGTGCCTTGGCGATCATGACATTCGGCCTCTTACCCCTTGAGACTGGCTTGGCCACCTGTTCCGCCGGGATCTCCGCCTGATGTAGATGATGACGGAGCCAAACTGGCGGGGCAGTTCCTCCCACTGTCGACTGAGGCTTGCGGGGAGAACCACACGAGCGTTGATCTTGACCACGTACGGGATCGGGGTCACGTTGGAAGCTGAATTCGTCTTGGGAGACATTGTCGTCGAAAGTTGATTGCTGCACGGAAAAAAAAACATCATTTCTGTATAGGCAATCGATATGTATATTGATTGAGTTCGCATGAACGTTTAAACCGAAATATGGGACGAGAGAAAGGTCCCACCGGGCGTGCCAGAATCTGTAGGGTGTTTTTCGTCACCCCATTGAGATGGGAATACGCGCACGCTTGTCAGGCGTACAACAGATTCCCCCTGCCTAGGGTAGGCCGGGGTTTAATGATTATGGGGATCCGAATCTCCGGCAGCCGCGGACTAAGCTGTCGTTAATTACCCCTCGCCTTTGGAGCGAGGGAACCTCCGATTGACAGGTTAAACTGGTTATGCGAACTCAATGTGCAGTGTGTGTGTGATGTGTTTTGAAAGGGGGGTTTAAATATATTAGGAGCCACACAGAGTTTTTACGGGGTCCCGCTACCCGGATAGCGAACTGGGGGTCAAGGGGGCTAGCAGCCCCCTTGCGGGATGCGGGGTAGCGCCCCGTTAGAATTTTTTTCCTAACAGGGACAGTGTCGTGGAGTATGTGTGTAT
This sequence comes from Agapanthus africanus, assembly GCA_030015575.1. Lineage (NCBI taxonomy): Eukaryota > Viridiplantae > Streptophyta > Magnoliopsida > Asparagales > Amaryllidaceae > Agapanthus > Agapanthus africanus. Next base: position 152,509,588 of record JASDDO010000028.1, on the reverse strand, counting down.
GTACATATGTATACATATGTATAGATATACATGCATATATATATAAAAGAAAAAGGGAAAAGACATCCAAAGGATGCATGAGGCAGCACCTTGGGCGCTGTGCGCCTAGGTGCTGTGCGCTCTGGCGCTAGAGTACCACGTGTCGGCACATGGGCGCTCCACGCTAGAGCGCTGGGCGCTTGAGCGCAAGCGTGCCACGTGAGCATTTTGCGCTCGAGCGCCAGTGCGCCACGTGTCGGCACGTGAGCATTTTGCGCTTCAGCGCCTGACGCTCGAGCGCCAGTGCGCTACGTGTCGACACGGGGGCGACTTGCGCTTGAGCGCTGGGCGCTGGAGCACAAGTGCGCCATGTGTCGGCACGGGGGCGACTTGCGCATGAGCACAAGCGCGCCACGTGACGGCACGGGGGCGACTTGCGCTTGAGCGCAAGCGCACCACGTGTCGGCACGGGGGCGACTTGCGCCCGAGCGCTTGCACTGGAGCGTAAGCGCGCCACGTGTCGGCACCGGGGCGACTTGCGCTGGAGCGCAAGCGCGCCACGTGTCGGCACGGGGGCGACTTGCGCTCGAGCGCAAGCGCACCACGTGTCGGCACGTGGGCGCTTTGCGCTCGAGAAATGAGCGCTTGAGCGCGCCACGTGTCGGCACGCGGGCGCTCTGTGCTTGAGCGCAAGCGCGCCACGTGTCGGCACGGGGGCGACTTGCGCTCGAGCGCAAGCGCGCCACGTGTCGGCACATGGGCGCTTTGCGCTCAAGAGATGAGTGCTTGAGCGTAAGCGCGCCACGTGTCGGCACGCGGGCATTCTGCGCTTGAGCGTCGGCGAGAAAAAGAGGCTTTTAGCCTAAAAAAATTTCTCGGAAGAGAAATCAGAGAGGAGTTGGACTCCTGAGTGTTTTTTTTGGGTTTAGTGAACGATGTTCTTCTTCTTCCTCCTCTGTTTGCTGGATCTTGAAGATCAAGAGATATGGGATTTCTAAAAATCTCTTCTTTTTGAGATCTAATGGAAGATCTGAGTTCCCCTTTATGGGTTTTGTGGTGAAAAACTAATTTGTTTTATAAAAAGAAGAGTAATACTCTTGATTAATTCAAGAGAAAAAAGAAGGTTTTGGAAGCTTGAAGAAGTAGAAAAGATCTCAGATCTGAAAAATTTTGAGAGAGAGAAAAGTTGTTGGGATTTTTTCATTATCTTTGCCTTTATAGGCCATACACTTTACACATAGCCCCTTGGGCTTCACAAAATGGCATTTTGCCTATCCCATGGCTCATGTGTCATTTCTTTTTGCACATAAGCCATGGGCTTTACAAAAATTTGGCTTTATGCCTATTTTTCTTACATTTATCCATAAAATAAAATAAAAGAAATACAACAAAATTGTTTGTTACAAAATTTTTATCTTGGCGTGGGGGGAGGCCGGCCGCTTCATGTTCGGGCTCGATCCGGGCATGGGCCCACTGGATTTGGGCTTGGGCCCACTTGGCTTGGGGTTGACTTTGATTTTGACTTGGTCAACCGGGGTGTAAATTTTTACCCCAACAATATATATTCAGTTTTACAAACTATATTTTTTATGTTGTGTTGAAACAACAATTTTATAATACAAAATAATAAATATTTAACTGAACAAGATATTAGTACATATAGAAAATATAATTCATAAGACTAACAACCTTGCGCCCTGTTGAATATAATTGGAGTCCATTATAGAGAACAAAAATTGTTCAGGTAAAATTTTGTTATTGTCAATCATATATACGACAAGAAGAATCATTTCGAGGCAAAAATTGATATTTCAAGTCTATACATGTTTTTAATATCAATTTAATACTTGCTAACAATATAATTAGGACATTAACTTGACCTTCTTCCTAAACTTCACACTTGCACAACATAAGGGTAAATAAGGGCAAAAATTGGTTCCGTCGTGATCCTATCTAGCAGCTCCTCACGACTATGGTACTGAACTTGACCTTCTTCCTAAACTCCACACTTGTACAAAATAAGGGTAAATGGATAGTTGTGTATAACAGAGAGCGTAAATGGATAGTTGCTGTATAGCAGAGAGCTATTTATAGGAACGGTGCATTCCATTAATAATATGAGGGCGGGTTACTGGAACACGCCCTCATTTAATTATTGAATAGGGCGGGTTATTAGAACCCGCCCTCTTCGTTCTGATAATACTGACAAAATGACATGAGGGCGGGTTCCAGGAACACGCCCTCATATAATTATTGAAGAGAACGGGTTCTAATAACCAGCCATCTTCATTCTGCAAACACACGACAAAATAACAAAAAAAACTGATGTGACACTATAAACAAAAAAAATGAAGAGGGCGGGTTCTAATAACCCGCCCTCTTCGTTCTGCAAACATACGTCAAAATAACAAAAAAACTGATGTGACACCACAAATAAACGGAATATATGATGGCCTCATGTAATTATTGAAGAGGGCGGGTTCTAATAACCCGCCCTCTTCCTTCTGCAAACACACGACAAACACAAAAAATGATGTGACAAGACAATATAAAAAAACTGATGTGACAACACAATATATGATATGACACCACAAACAAACGGAATATATGCGTGCGGGTTCCTAGAACACGCCCTCATATAATTATTGAAGAGGGCGGGTTCATAACCCGCCCTCTTCGTTCTGCAAACATAGATGTGACAACACAATATAAAAAAAACTGATGTGACAACACTAATCGTTGAGGAGGGCGGGTTTCTGGAGCCCGCCCTCCTTTCTCTATAAAACCCACCCTCCAGTGCCTCCAGTGTGCCTTACATCAAATTAACTCTTTCGTCAAATTAACTCTCCGTCCCTTCTCATATTTAAAATCGTCTCAATGGAGAATCAACCATTCGACAAATCTCTGCTCGTTGATCAAAACGAAAACAGATCTTTTAATATATTACACGGAGAGGAAATATTCTAAACTTATTAATTTTTTTTAATTACCCCTTTCTTTTAATTCTAATGGTTGAAAATAACAATATTTATTTTTGAAGGATGGAGATAATCCCACCGTCATCATCCATAGTTCTGACAAGTGGATAGTTACCGACCAGCGAATAACCGAGCGGATTCGAAGGGCCGGATTTTATGAAGCTTCACTGCTTCGTCATATCCAAATCGACCACGCCCTCGTTACCTCTCTAGTTGAGCACTGGAGAAAAGAGACCCACACTTTTCATCTAAGGTGGGGTGATGCCACTATCACACTCCAGGATATTGGTCTCTTACTCGGTTTACGGGTCAATGGGCTTGGATTGGTCGGAGGAAAAATTGTTGGTCCAGATACCGACCACCCATACTGGGATACATATGCCGAGTCTGCTCTCGGACAGGTAAAAAATTTCATTTTGTTTCCCCTCTTTAGTGTACCTATTGCATGTTGTACATTATTTCTAGTTTTAATATTTCACAAAAAATGCTAATATCAGGCACCATGAGGCTACAGTAAGGGGTATAAGATCAGTTTAAACTGGCTAAAAGATACATTTAGTAATATCCATGATGAAGCCACCGATGAAGTCTTGGATAGACATGCACGTACCTACATTCTGTACATGATTGGTTCTTGGTTGATGTCGGACCAATCGGCAACGCATGTCCATCCGTTATACCCTGGTTTCCTTACGGATTTTGATGTGTGTTGCCAATATGCTTGGGGAGCAGGGGTCCTGGCCTTTCTTTACAAGGAACTCGATAAGGCATGTGCTCCAACGAAGAATAAAATTTATGGATGCATTACATTACTTCAGGTAAATTCCTTGTTTTTCACAGCTAGAAATTTGCAAAATTGTAATATTGGTTTTCTCTCTCATCATCTGACACTTTATTTATAGATTTGGTCATGGGAGCATATGTGTATGGGAAGACCGGATCGAGTTAAAATAACTGTCTTGGATACCCTTGGAAAGCCGCTCGGCTTTTGGTGGAATGGCAAGAAAGCGTATAAGGCTTCTCGTCGAGTACTTAGGTACTATAGAGATGAGTTGGATCGCATGAAGGCGACTCAAGTAACCATAACTTAGGTAATTAAGTTTGTTTTAAAATTTTGAAATAGCTTCATCATAATTTTTGTACTATGTTATTTGCGCAGTTCACGTGGACGCCTTATACAGCAGATCGTCTGCAAAGATTACCCGGCATCTGTATCGAAGGAGAGCCGGTTTGGCGGGCTCGATGCCCACTCCTCTGCATTAATATCGTTGTCATGCACCTGCCGGATCGGGTGTTGCGACAGTTTAATAGATCGCAACATATTCCTGTCCCGCCGCCTTCGCCTATGACAATAGAGGGAGGCATGCGAGGAGGAAAGGCGCAGCGTGATTGGAGGGAGCATCATCATCAATATTTGCTGAGATGGGAGGATAGACAGCGTAATATTGCCTTACAGCAAATAGGTGACCAAACAGTCACCGACGCTACCGAAGCATATCTACAGTGGTATAAGCGTGTCACCATAAGATATCTTTCTGCTCCCCCTAACAACTTCCCAAACATGTCGCGGTACTAGCCTAGAGGCCACGTGGAACGAGATTTGGTAAGCTGAATTCTTTATACTATATTACTTTTTAACATCCAGCGGTATGAGTCAATACTTATTTCTTATTTCTAATGTAACGACAGGCTCATGGGTTGCATCTTATACAAACAATGGTGCAGGATCCATACCCGACTGATACTAGTCCGGAAACTCAGGCTCTATTTTCAAGTGCAGACCAATTAATTGGTGGTGTATTCGGTTCATATAATATTCTTCCACATTTATCGCCAGCACCAGAGCAGCAGTATGAGCCGGCACCGGAGCAGCAGTATGAATCGACACCAGAGCCGCAGCATGAGCCGGCACCAGAGCCGCAGCATCACGGAGATCCAGCGTAGCAGGATCAGTGGTTTGGATCACCATACCATCAGCAGCAACCCTGGCATACCGGACAAGCGCAACAACACCAGTCTTGGGGGTCAGGTTTTGCAGAACAGCCGTCTTGGGGGTCAGGTTTTGCAGAACAGCCGTCTTGGGGGTCAGGATTTGCGCAACAACAGCAACCTTGGGGGTCAGGATTTGCGCAGGCATGGGGCCCAGGTTTTGTGCAACAGCAGCCGCATGAAACCGGGACAGGTTCTTCGCTACAACTGCCCAGTTAGGACACAGATTTATCGTTCTACATACAGTTGTTGGGAGGCAGCACATATCCGACACCTGTCCCACATTCAGGATTTGCAGAACAACAGCCTGTCCAAGACGCTGCTGAAGACGAAGCTGAAGCCGAAGAAGAAGAACAGGCGCCGCCGCCACCATCTACCCAAGAAACGGATAGGTCCTCCACTCATCCCAGGAGGCATAGGCTTATGTCAAGCCTCCTCGGATTTCATAAGGGAAAGGGAAACGGAAAACGATAGTTATTTACATTTTACAATCATATAGGATTTTTTGGTATTATAAATTTGACGGATTCATTTTGTTATTATAAATTTGACCGTCGAGATAGAATTTACATTTTACAAACAGATAGGATTTTTTTGTATTGTAAATTTGACGGATTCATTTTGTACACCACATTCATATAATAAAATTTTATTATTTTATTCAAATTTTATTTCCGTTTATTTATTTTTAAATATTTTTAAAATAATTTTAATTTAAAATTCTATATTTATATAGGAGGTGGGTTCTGGGAACCCGCCCCCTATATAAATATAGAGAGGGCGGGTTCTGGCCCTCTCTATTATTATATAGGAGGCGGGTTCTAGGAACCCGCCCCCTATACTGGGGTGGGGTGGGGTGGGGTGGCGGATGGGAGGTGGGGGCGAGAAACCGTTCTATTTTTACAATTTAAATTCTAACCCTTCTATTTTAATAATTTTAAATAAAAATCAACCTATTTCAGATAAAAACCTATTTTCTTTGTTAAAACTCCTTTAATAAAATGCTGGGGGTCTTTATAGGCCTTTGTTTTAAGTCAGGAAAAAAAAAAGAATGAAGAAAAACCAATAGGCTATTTGAAATAGAGACAGGTTAAATCATTTATAAAGCAATTGGCCTCCAGTGACATAAAACTTTAAAATTTTAAAGTGATGCGTAACGAGGAGGATTTAAATGATTAATGCTGAGTAAAATAATTCATAATGAGCAACATGCTATTTTTGAGATGCAATAACAGGCAAATATTTTTTTCCTTAAGGAAAAAGTATAACAAAATATCCTGCTCAATAAAATAAATTAAATAAACAAAATATTTACATGACAAAACATTCATGCATCGAGATAAACAATTAGTTCTAGAATTAATATCTCACGATTTTATATATGGAAGGGAAACAGACAATCGCCGTTATCCTTCACATAAATGCAGCTATAAAATATATGCTCTATACCTTAAAAATAAAATCTTCGATGCATCATATAAAAAAAATACGATTAGAAAAAATGCTGCAACTATTTATTTAAACATCGGCTGCTGCTAGCTATTTTTTTCTTTGAAGTCAAAATATGTGTCGGTCTTGGAAAGCTCCAACAAATATCATCTGAAAAAATGTCCACCAAAATACCAAGAATTAAGATCCTCCTTTGCTTCTATTTTTATCCAAAACCGAATACTATTAATAATAGTATTTCCATTTTTAATAATAACGGCGCGAGAATTAGCAATATCCATAATAACAATATCATCATCAAGAGATTTAGTTGAGAAATGTTTAATGGAGAGTTTCGTACCCGATTTCTGCCGAGAATTCTTGAAAGAAGTGACAATTCCATGCGGAAGAGAATGATGTTTAGTAAAAGCAGTAGTAGTAAACATATGTAATTAATTCTTAAAACAATTGGCCTCCGACATTAAACTTCAAAACTTTAATAGCAGATTTAAATGATTAATGCAGAATAAATAATTCGTAAACACCAAGATAGGCTAAATTTTTTTGAGACGAAACCATAGGGTAAATAATTCATGAATAAAGCAGCCGACTTTTATTTATAATATAATTCATGCTTTTGTACGTGCGAAAGTGACGCAATTTGATGCAAAGCACATGACGTTGGAGTGGTGACATCAGCACAGCGAGACATTCATGTATCATTATTTGACCTATTAAACTCAAATAATTTAATGTTGTCAGTTAGTGGATCGTTTGGTCTCTGTGACGTTTAGAGTAAATTTAAAACCAATATTATGGCACGCCAAATTTGACCCATAGGGCAATCTATATATCACCTATCTTCAGTGTCTCAAAATTCAAAATCTTATATCCTTTAAAATTCTGAGATATTACATTATAAAAATAGAAATGTGTCAAATTCAGATCTAATTTTCTACGGCTATTTAGATGACGGTTTTAGAAATTTCTCCAAGCTACATAAAAATGGGTAAACAACGATTTTTGCATTCAAAGTTACCTTTATTTATACATACAAGTTATATTACCTACATGTTTTTGGTCTGGACTTAGCAAAAGCAAATTAATATATGAAACATTCATTTTCATGCCTTTTGTCTTTTCTAGTGAAGTAAGGAAAATATATAAAGTTAAACAACTTCTACCAAATAGGCTGCAAGGTATTAAATTATGAAGTTAAGGCATTTATTTAAAAATTTACTAAATTTAGGGGCATATATGTGCTACCAAAAAGGTTTAGGATATTAATTAATTAGAAAGTTAGCCCTTGTCTATAAGAACTAATTATTTAAAATTTACTAAGCTTTCTGGGACCTTTGTGAAAGTTAGCCTTGTCTATATATAATAATTTAATTGTAATATTTTGTTTCATGCATGCACGTGCATGTTTACGGCTTTAATTCTAGAAAGCTAGAATACCTCTCATGAATACTAACACCAAATATTTCAATTTAATTATATTCTTGAACTTATATAATTGAAAGATAGTTTTAGTCAATTATCTGCAAAAAATTAAACTATGTTTTCTTTGAATTAATTTCGTGCTTTTTCTTGTAAACTTGAGTCAGAAAACGCCTGCTAATGCCAGGTGGGTGCACACGAGAATCTGGGAATAGAACTCCATGTCAAAATTTAGAATCCATCTAATTTTATTTGTCTCCAATATATCCAAATAAAACACGAGTCTTTGATTATAATGCGGCTTTTTGTGAAGGTTAAGATCAGGATCCAAAGTGGTAATTAAGCTATTAAGGTTATAAGCATAAAATAATATTTTATCTTAAAGCATAGAAGAAAATATTCTTGAACTTTGGTTGGGAATATATATATATATATATATATATATATATATATATATATATATGTCAACACAGTCAGAAAACAAGCACCAGTTTTAGGAAATTCGACTTTCAATATATGTCAACACAGTCGGAAAACAAGCACTAGTTTTAGGAAATTCGACTTTCAATATATATATATATATATATATATATATATATATATATATATAAATGTCAAAATGTAAATTGAATTATTGATCAGGACATAAAGCCTTCTTCAAATTCAAGTTACAATATACTAGATCCATGGCATGTACGTGCACATGTAATTAAGAAGATGAGATCAGTATTTTAAGGGGGGAAATGTAAATAGAAAAACTGAAGCAAAAACCTTCCTGCAATCATCATTTTCTTCTTATTTTCTCTGTTGTTATTTTCTTGGAAAAATTATTTTTAGATCCCGTTTCTTAAGTTGTTTATTTTTAAATCCAAGAAGTTTCTAAATTATGAAACCCCCCAAAATTGTACATTGTTTTTTTATTTTGTTTTAATCTAAAACCACGCGCTTCGGTTTGTATGCTTATGTGGCCAGTAGTAACCTTTTAAGATTTCATAATAGGTGTGTTATGATTTGATAAATAAAGTAATCTTATGATAAACACTGTTAATGATTTTATAAAAAAAAATGTTTTGGTTTAATAACAAGTACTGTTATGATTTGATGAAAAATGTTATAGTTAAATAAATATAGTAATTATTAAAGTTAGAACGCATCGGTGTAGGAAGAGAGAAGGTAAAACTGGTATTTTTGAAATAGAATATCTCAATTAGAATAGTATGGGTTTGAAAAATTTGTATTCTCTAATTATTGAATTTTTTTAACAATTCTGAAAATACGTGGGTTGAAAAATATACAAGTCACTTCTTAAAACTAGGCACGAAAACAATATTCCCTTTTTTCCCCCTTCAAAAAGTGTTTTTCTAATAGGCTTTCGTTTCCAAGATAGGATGAAGGTATGTGGAATATAATTTATTTATTTATTTTTGGAGCAAAACTCTTAAAATAATTTTTGGGAGCAAGCTCATGAAGGTAGGATTTTGTACTTTGTTTTTGGTGCCTCCATTGGCAGGATTTTGTTACTTTGTATATATATAAGAAAGATTTTGAGAAAAAAAAAAGAGTTTTATCTCTTATATATGTATAGACTATAGATACACAAAAAGTTTCTTAGATGTTAAAAAGAAAAATGTATAAATCAGCCATGTGTTTTGACCCTTTTTTTTAGTTGGAATATATTTGAATTTTGTCTATTTATCTCTCACTTTTTTTTTAATATTTTTTTTTATGATGGAGTGGCATTCTTTTCCTTTTTTCTCGTTTATTTGAGAAATTGTAAACCCTACATCAAAATTAGACATTAAACTCCAGATTTGAAGAGTATGCATTATATTGCTGGAGATTTTGAAAGCAAACAAGATAAATCAATGTGAGACATGTTGGGAAATCTCTTTCATGAAGACGATATTTGACCCCACAAAATCACAATCATTAGCGGTCTATATTGGCTAATCTATCTAAAAGGATTTGACCACATATAATAACAAGAATTAAGGATATACATACAAGGAAATCAAATTGTGCATAATCATTAGAATCTAGGAGCTATACAACGAATATGTGTGTGTAACATAAAAGTCTCGTTATAGTTTCAAAGTTTTGGTGCAACGGAGGAACATTTAAGTCTCAAATACTCCATTAGGGAGCGATGCAATGAAGCAAGGAGATCATATATAGATTAAAGAAGATTCGAAGGGACAAACCCCATCTCTCATATCATATAACATAACTCACTGTTGTAGTACATATATATCAGGCTAATAATTTGTGTATACAGGAATAGAAAGGACCTAACAAGCCTCTTAAACATAAGTATCACTTGGATCGATAATATAAAAGATAGAAAGTAGACTACTGATATGGAAGGAATGCATCAAAAGGATCCTCAAGACCATCACAACCCAATACATGATCAAGATCATAAAATTCGTTTGACGGAGATAGTGGTGGAGTCAGATGAATGCCTTCACTGAAGTTATCCGGGCCGATGCTCAACGGCGGCGGCAATGACTGATTAGCCGATGAAATGCTGCACAACGCAGTACCTCCAGCTTTAGACTCGAAGCTCATCATTCGGGGCTCTATTGAAGGGGAGAGCAAGATACCCTGGGGGATAGAAAGCCTTGGGGTATTACATGTATGCTCAATATTGTTTAAGGTCACTTCATAGTCGGGTATTGGATTGTTCGAATTCTTCTGCTGCACTTGCTTTCTGGCATTGCAACCATTGTAACTACATTTGTAGTAGCATCTGAAATTCATGCATGGAACCAATATATAGTTAGTTAACATGGTAGTATGGAAATTTGTATTGCATCTATGGTCACTGATCGATCTTTCTATTATATATGTACTGCAATCGACATACAGTATTTTTATTCATAATTTAAATAATTATATTACATAATTTATAATAATTAGATTTAAAATCGTTTCTTCTTCTTCTTCTTCAATTTCTCTTTTTTTTTGTTTTCTTTAATTCTCTTTTGGCAAATAATAGGCTCCAAATCAACATGATCCAAGAGAAGGATCGTGTTCTTATGTTTTCAACACGATAAACAAAGGGTTTGCAAGTTCTATATATGTAATCGAGTTATGATTAAAATAACTATGGACTTATTCAGGAAGCTATATATGCAAAAGTTATAATTATGAAATTAATACAACGAATCTTGATTTTTTTCATGATAATACATAGTTTATATGAATATATATCCAGACTTTGATTAAACAGGAATTAACACAAACCTTTGATATTCAGAGTTTTTCACCATCTTCTGCCCATATTTTTTCCACTGGTAGCAATCCCCAAAAGGCGAATCGGTTACAATTTTTCTTGATCTCTGGCTTTTGCTGTTTTCATAAATACAAAATTTAAGGAAATTAATAAGTAAATTATTGTGAGCAAGACTCAATACCGTGGCGGGTCTAAATTTATAATTATTTTTAACCATTTGCAACACTAGCTAATTAATTAGTTACCTATCGGCTTGATCTCTAGGATTTAGATCCTCAGCACCTCTCTTCCCTTGTTTTCTCCGAGAGACAGAACTTTCCGATTCTTCAGACCGAGAAGAATCCATGGACTCAATTAACAAGAGACCGCCCTCGATGGATCTCATAACTTTGTCGCATAGCTCGTTCATCATCTCGGGCTGATCGTCCGTAACAAACCAAAGCTCAGCCATAAGCTCCAGTGCTTTTGTGAGCTCATGTGCCGCCATTTCCTTTTGCAACTTTCCAAATTTAGCATCCATCTTATGAAATTAAGAGTGTGAGTGATAGGAAGCTCTTATGGTGTGTCATATATATATATATGTGTGTGTGTGTGTGAGTGAGTTGGTGTTAGATCAATGAAGATATATTGAAGTCATGATCAAAACCGTGTTGATTTGTGAGTCAGATTTGGATCAACAGGACCATTCATGTATATTTGGGACCTGCTTCATATTCAATTCAGCCATAGGTTCTGGTGGACTGCTCTTTCTTAGTCATGCCATTTTCTTTTTTATTAAAATGAAGGTTTCATTCGATGATTTAACGAAACTACCAAAAGTTCAAATAGATATAAAAACAAACAAAACCAAGATCCACGGTGCCGTACACATTACTGCTGAGTAGGGATTTGTTCACGGTTTAAACCGTGAGTGAACTGTGACCCAAATCTACGGAAGCAAAGGTTGGATCACGGTTCTGACCGTGAACAAAATAAGAAATGTTCACGGTTAGAACCGTGAACATTTTTAGCATGAAAAGACCGTGAACATTTTTTAGCATGAAAAATTAAAAAGTCAGTTGATGGGCTCCAGGTTTTTGTTCACGGTTCTAACTGTGAAAAAAACCAGTTTTGGGTCACGGTTACAACTGTGAACAAAACTTGTAACCGTGACCCAAAACACCGACCTGCTCTAGTTATCAGTATCTGGAACATCCTTTTGTTCACGGTTGTAACTGTGAACAAATATCTTTAGTCACGGTTACAACCGTGAACAATATTTTTTAAAATAATTAAATTTTCCGTGCCCCTTGCGCGTTAATTTCAATCATAACCAGCAATATATAATATCCATTCACAAGCAGCAATATATAATTTTCATTCACGCAATATATTCAAATCTCACGCGGTATATCATAATCAAAGTAATAAGTTCCGAGTCACACGCAAATATAAACAAAATATATACATATAATCAATGTGATCAATACTCCTCTAATGAACAAATGTATATGTCAACAAATCAAAAAATGTATGTGTCAAAGAATTGAACAATATGATCAATACTCCACTAATGAACAAATGCATGTGTCAACAAATTAAAAATAGAACTAATGCCGTTGAGATGACGATCCACCTACATTGTCCCGTGGTTTAAGGAACGCGCTCAACTCATTTCGTATGGCATGCTGGACGGAATCGGCGTACGACGGCCTCATGCCTCGGATCTCCGCCCTAAACTCCTGCAGCTCATGCCCCGTCTCTTGCAGCTCCCGCCGTGTCTCCAGCTGCGTCTGATGCGGCTGCTCCACCTGGTCACGGAGCTGACGAATCTCCTTCTGCGACGCAGTTGCTGCATCCACCCGCATCTGGGTCATGGAGTACTCATGCGCGGTTGAACGCCTATCAAAAAATCGATAGGCCCCAGGACTAATCCCGCGCTCATACCCACCATGATGCCCGCCGGATATCGAATCCAGGACATGGACAATAGCGATGATCGAGTCGCTGAAGCCAAGTCCTAAGGCATTTGCCTGTTTCTGGAACTGGGTCTGAATATATATATGTGTGTGTGTGTGTGCGCGCGCGCGCGCACGCGTATGCGTGCCAACTTAAAATACGTAATCAACTTGATTATATGAAACTTATTATGTACGTGCCCGTTCTCTTGTGTAACGTTGCTCAATCCTTGGCTTCATTGTAGTTGGCATGGTCTTTCTTTCTCTGTGATGAAATTAGAATTTAGTTTCATAATTAATTAACGATATAAAAAACATATGGAATTAAGCATCGAAATACTCATCAAGTGCCACCGAGCATTAGCCTGCGTGCGCTTCTCTTGGATCGGGATAGCACGTTCTCGCACGCCGTTGTTCTAGTTCTACTTATTTCGAACCGACATCGTCTTGCAAAAATAAAAATTATAATATATTTTACAATATGATTTCATGTTGTATTGTTAAAATCTTAAAAATTAAATTGATGCCTGCACATCATCGCGCTCAAAATAAACGACAAGAAGCGGCCAATTCTCTCTCGGGATCTCCAGCGCTATAACCTCCATTATGTGCATCCGCTGATCCTCGGTCACCACGGCCCAGGAAAGGTAAAGTTCACTCTTTGCTTTCCATCGGCGATGTCGCTTGATCACTTGATATTGTCCTAGAAAGTGAGCGAGGGCGTGACATATATCGAATGGCCTGTACACGCCATCCTCGCCAAGCTCGCCAACGAATATGTCTCCCTGGTCTGAAATTGAAATATATTAAAAAAATAATTATATGTATATGTATATAATGACGTTTGAAATTTAAATGTGTGAAAGGATATGTCATACCTCCTTCGACCCAAAAATCCGCATAGCACGCTCGGTCTGGGCCTTATTCCACCGAATATGGAGCGGGTACTTATAATAAGTATGAATCTCCTGCCCAACATAATCCCCCACTGGGTCACGTGCTCTCCAACATGCACACCTAACAAATTCCATGGCCCAGCATCCTTGCCCGGCATGCAGCAGTCGAGCCCAGTAGAACCCCTCATCCTAACACTGCTCGAGTCTGCGAAAAAATAGATATACATACACAATATTATAATATTTAGAATATGAATATAGAATTTGACAAATTTAAATTATAATCGTTATTTAAAAGCTTTAACAAATAACGATTATACTTACCGTCCCTAGCGTGGCGCTACATCCGGCGCCAGACGCTATCCCGTGAGTAGAATTCGGATTTGTAAATAATAAACTGTTAAATGATTCAATATCCATTTATATTGTAATGATATATCAAATTTTAAATGAGTAAACTACGTACCGTGCGTAGGAGTGAATGGGGTATGAGGACCAGCTGACGCATTAATAGGGGTAGGGGAGACGGCGACGATGCGTGTGATTTGGCAGTAGTATGGGGAGCGCTAGTAAGAATAGTGGGGACAGTCGGAGGTGATGCTGTGTGAGTAGAGGGGCCATGAAGGGTGATGTGGTGGTAATAGGGGGAGCGCTGCTAGGGATAGGCGCTGCTACTGCAGCTCCTGTGCCTGCTAAGCGTCCTGGGACAGTCTCGTCGGCGGGTATGGATCGACTCAGAATGTCCTATAGACCCTGTCTCTTGTGGCGTTTAGTGCTTTTGCCTGTGCCCATGATCAAATCTTATATATATATATATATAAACGTTATTTCATTATTTATAATTATTATACAAGTTAGAACATTCAATTTAATTTCATTGCCTAACATGTTTATGTGGTACATTATCTGAAGATTCGTTTGGTGGATTCTCAAAATCTTGATCCGTGACAATCAATTGGCCGATGTCACTTCTTACAAATGTATGGATGGACGGCGCGGAATAGTTTGGATCTCTGCTACGTTCAATAGATGGACTGAGACGTGTTATCGCGAGATCTTTTTCGTCATTCTCATCTTCAGAGCCATTCAACGTCGACACATTATAATAATCTCTCAGTTTCCAACGACAAACAACATCCCAGTCAACCTTCTGTAAGTCCCAAGAATAATATATTTGTGTTTCCATTGTGGGAAAGATAAAGCTGTCGTATTTCGGTAACATCCGTTTGGTGTTTACCAAAATCAGACTGTATTGATCGACCTTCATATCCTGGTTAGACTTGGTATCGTACCATCTGCATTTGAATTTATGAAAGGGACAGTCGTATGTTGATATGAGACTGCTATAATTTACTCAAAAACACCGTAGTAGGGATTCATCCTCGTTGACGGTTGCGATACCACTATTTTGCGTAGTTCTAATATGTTCCATACTTTCTGTCTCAAATTTATATCCGGATACCCCATACCCATTATAAAACCTAGCTGCAATCGTTGGACCGTTTAAAAGTTCGTGGACCTCTCTATCAATCTGCTCTCCACGATTCAATTGTCCGTTCACTTTTTTTATAGATCGAGCGGAGAAATTGTGCCTATGTTCTTTTTAGATCCTATCATTCGACCATGTCTTAGTATTCGATCTCATTAGTATATCTTTGTGCACTCTTTTCGTTAATATACAGTTATATTAATTAAATTAAAATTAATTTTGAACATTTAAAACGATGAAACAATAAACATTTACTTTATATATTTAGCAAAACATTCGTTGTTTATCAAGATGTACACATGTACACTAGCTGCAAGATCGTAATACATGTTCTTTAGCCTTTCTGCTCTAATTGGACCGTCAGGAACATTCTGCGGTTTGTTCAGGTTCGTCCTGACATCGTCATTTAGGAAACGAGCACAGAAATACATGACTTCTTTCAGAAGATAATCTTGCGCAATTGAAACTTCAGGACGATACTTATTGTGGATATAGTTTTTTAAAGTTAACAGATATCTGTTAAAAATGATAGATATTAATAATTCTGTTGGTTTATACCTAGCGTCCTGATCATTTACCGTGGCCGTTTGCAAAACAACTTTTTTTCAGGGTTTAAAACTGGTGCTAGAAATGACCCGATCTAGAATCTACCATAAACCTAAATTAGCAAACATGAGAGGAGATAGCTACTGTGATAGAAATTTCTCACCAAAAGGTTCATGTCCTTCGGTCTTCTATCCTCTTCGTTTGCCCTTAGTGATCTCCTTGATCTTGCTTGTTCATCTTTGTTCGCTCATTCGGTTCTCCTGGATCGAGCTTGATGGCCGGTCTTCCTCCGTCGAAGATGATCCACCCGAGAGATGTAGTCCATGGCTCTAATTCCACACTAAGAGTTTAGTGGAGCAACTAGAGATCTTAGATTGCTAGTTTAAAACATGTAAGATGTAGTGTGATGTTCTATATGTGTTTCTATCTCACTTCCTCTCTTAATTCTCAGCACATGAGAGCGTGTAGAGAGGATGATGAAGATGAAGGTGGAGGAGCTCAAGAACAAGAGAGGAGAGTGACGCAAATGCGGACCTTGGAAAAATGAAGCAAGCATGTGAGAGAAAATCATCACAAAGGTTTTGTAAACTAATTTTTACAAATAAAATAACCAACCATACTTCAATGTTTGCACAAATGAATTAAAAATTCATTTGTCAATACTTTTTAAGGCATGGTTCTCACCATACTCCCCTCACCTTATTTACACCTCATTTTCCATTTAAATATAAATGGTAGAGACTAAAATGAGGTGTCCACCTTTTAGAATGTTCTCCATATAAACACGGATTACATTCTACTGTATATACATACCCACATTCGTATAAAAATACGAATACCCAAAGTGATAGAATACCACAAAAAACATAATACTAGAATATACATATCGAAATACATATACATAAATTATCAAATCAATACATGATTTAATAATCCGGCTCAGTCCCGAGCCGGCTAGTATTATCAACTGTCCGATCGAAACTCCTGGTACATAGTATAATCAATTGATTGGAACCCTGCACATATCCAATACAGTTACTACATCATTTCACCTGAATCAGGAAAACCCTCTGTGTGGGACTCTAAAGACTCGACAGTACGCCGGCAGTGAGTTACTGGATAAATCCATAACCACAAGCACGTCAGCGGCACTAGCTGTACGTAACAGCTATCCCGGTACCTGTCGAAAAGGAAGGCCGACGAGCAAACTCATCTGGATCCTCACTGAGCCTATCTGTGACAATCTTCGTACAGTCCGGTCTCTTCGTTTGAGTGAATCGCATACCGGGTCTAGGGGTGGTAAACGTCAGACTCTAATAACCCGATAATTCGTGCTAATGAGGCTCAGGACCAATTCGGGAAACTACTGATCAACCTATCAGTAAATTCCAATTGCTTTGGCCAATGTCTTATGGTCATGGCTAATCGAACACAGTGCGATATCGACTCTCTATACCGGGTGTAATGACTCTATTTTTATTGTACAATTTTTTTTTTTAAAGTTAATGTACAGAATTGAGTTTGCAAGCTTGAGTATATTTTAAATGTTGTTTTTATTTAAGAATAGCAAGAAAGCACTTGTAGCTCATTGGTAAAGGCTTGCACTGCTGTGACATAGCCCCTGTATTCAAATCCACTCTGCCACATATATTTTTACCGGTTTTTCTTTTAAACTTTTTGGAAGCACAAAAGTTTACACGTGCAATACACGTAAAATGAAAAGTCACAGAAAATTAAACATGTGTAAAATGTTATATGAACAGACATGGACATGTGGCACAAATCCCAGCACCCAAAGCCTACAGCGGAGCGGTGGGATGCTCTCTGGGGCCGGCACCGACGGCTATGATTAGCCTAAACCCCTCCGTGCTTTCCACACTTTTCTTTTGGCCTACCCCCACTACTCCTACTCTTTTCTTTTGGCCTACCTCCACTACTCCTACTCTGTTTGATTTTCCTATATTTATTTAGAGAGCGTTAATTCACCTTTCAATCCAAATTTTAATGCATTTAAATTATTTCTTCAATCCCCAAAACCCTAATTTTGCCCTATAAATACAACCCGATACCCTAGCCCTCTTCATTCTGAAATCTCTTGTCAAAAATTCTCAATATTTTTCAAGTCAAAGAAGAGTACAAATGGAGTTAGCCTAGTTCCATTTCCGGCGAGGATTCGAAGCACTTCTGGCTACCCCGTGACACCACGAAGTCCATCATTCCTTTTTTCTACCTCTCCTTTAAACCTTAAACTTGTAAGTCTCATCTCTCTTCCTCTCTTCCTATCTTAAAATGATCTCTTTTCAAATCATATCGGTAAGTGGAGTTATACCGACATTCATTTATAAAACTTTTAAAATTACAATTTTTCTTTAAGAATCACTCATTCAAATCACTATACCTTGTTATTCAATCATGAAATAAATGTTTAGAACAATTTTCACCTTGAAAAGATCATGTTAAATAACTTTATATTGCATGTTTCGTTTAAATACCACAAACTTTACACATGACATATTTTAATCATTTTTGCTTAGATTACCTTTAGAAAACCCACGAGGTAATGACCTATCTCTCACATACACACATCTTGACATAGCACGAATCTCTTTTAACAATATTTTTGGGACAAAAGAAAATACCTTAAACTATTAAAAACCAGATTTTTTTATTTTAAATTCCTTGCGATTGTGCCTCTACAACCCACTTTTAGGGAATCCGAATTGGATGGTGCGGGTTATCACACATTCATCGGACTAGTAAGGTGAGATGCGGACCTCCTCATGAAGCATACGATCTCGATGGAATTTTAGTATAATTTTTAAGAAAAAACGAGAATTTCTATTTAATAATAAAAATTTATTTTTAATAATTGTATATGTATTATTAAATCACATATTTTTTATATGTAATGAATTCCATGTTTTCTAAACAAAATAAATGAATTACAGGTTTCATGAAAATACCATCAAGAATCCATACAAGTCAAGCTTACACTAAAATACCTTGAACTATTCAAACTATATATATATATATATATATATATTCACAAATATACCTCATTCTACAAAATTCACATCCATGACAACTCTAAAGAATATAAAAAAATATTTGAGATTTATTTTGAGAGTATACTAAAAATATTTTTCATAAAAACTCCTCAAGTTATATTAAATTACAATACGGACCCTAGTAAATATAGGTTTAAGCGAGACCAATTCTCTTGAGGCTCAGCGAGCCGGAAAAAGTGGGTGCTTGCCTATTTAAGGTAGAAAACTAAAACGGGGTTATCAATGGTAATTGTTTTGGAAAAAAACACAAATCCTGCCGTCCATATGCAACAGTTACCGATAACTCCTAAACTTAATTCAGGAATCCAAATCTGTTTAAGTGTCTGACTCAATCCGAGTCTCAATCTAATCTGAATACAATCCAAATATGAATCCAATCATAACTCCAATTCAACATGAATCCATTATATACTTGAACCTGAACATGAATATCGAGTAATACAAACATGCAACATGACTTGAATTGACCGAACTATGGATATATCTTGACTTGACTACATGACTATCCGTTTACATCCTGAACCGTTACATGAACAACTTATACCATGGTTTCGGCAAGTCTTATATCTAAAAACAATACAATATACATTACGGGGTTTTAAAGGGGTAGACTGGTATGGAATGTGTTAAAAGTGGCACGATGATGGATACTAAAAGACACCTACATGAACATCCATGCCGTTGTCCCGTGGGTTTTGACGGGGCCTTATACTTTCTGTTTCCTATAGTCCACGGGATAGTTGGACTCCTCCCGTATTGACTGATACATTCTGTACCAAGCTACAAACAACTACGTTAGCATAATAAACACATAAATTTATCTATTTTATACTTTTTACTGTCTATTTCTATTCTATCTCTTGGGACTTACTGAGCGCTAGTTTGCTGACGACATTCATGTCTTTTATTTCTTTGGAATGTTATCAGGAAGACCCGAATCTCAGGAGATCGAGCCCAGGAAGGACGATTTGGAGCAGTTCAATGAGGAGACAGAGTTCTAGAATAGAGAAAAGAAAAATAATTAGGGACTTACAGGTTATTAGACTAGAAGAGAGAAGGAGGAAGAGGTAGGAGGTGTCGATGCGTCGTTTTGTCGTCGGAAGTTCGTCGGAGCTTCGCCCTTTGCTAACTCCACTTGCACACAAAAGTCTTGGGAATTTTCCTGAGAGTTTGGGCAGGGATTTGTGAGTGAGGGGGGTGATTTGATTGGTGGGATTTATAGGAAAAATCCAGTGTTTAGGGTAGTGAAAGGGTGTGATAAAAATTGTATTTAAATTTGCATTAAAAATGATTAAAAGAGGGTATTTTAATTCTCTGGTTAATTGCAGAGTATTTAAACAGTGCATGGGGAGTGGGGTAGGCTAAAGGGTGCAAGGGGTTTAAGAAAAATTGGGATCAAACCGAGTTGACCAGGCGGCGTCGACTGAGTCAGCCGAGTCGCCAGCCCGAGTTGGACGAGTCAGGGCGCGTCTCTTCTCCACGTGTCCCTGACGCTTGGTCTACTGCAGTGGACTTGTTTGTTTATTCTGTAACTTACCCTATTACGTGTAGTGCACGTGTATACTCTTGGGCTTCTAAAACATTAAAAGAATTTAATTAAAAAATAATGTGTGGCTGATGGGATTTGAACTCTGGTGCTTTAGTTCAGCAGTGCAAGGTCTTATTAATGAGCTACAAGCTCCTTCTTTCTCTTCAAAAGAAAATCAAATTTATAATTTGTTCTCAGGTTCAAATACACTTTTCTGTATTTTTGAAAAACAAATGTACAGAAAATTTAGGGTTGTTATATTCTATCCTCCTTATAAAAATTTCGTCCTCGATATTTGTAAAAGGAAAGTGTAACGGATTCAAGGAAAGTTTGGTCATAGAACTATTGGTAGTGTATGAAAAATATGTGAGAGATCGAAAGAATGCGAGAGATTTGAAAAGTGTCATGCCCTGCTTCCCAGTATATGGGCAGAGGATGCGACGAGGCCGCTACGTATTTACTCTGAAGTAAATACGCTCAGCGTATCTAAGCAATATAAAAGAAATGTACACTAGAGACAAGATATAATAAAACAACAATTTTATTTATTCACATTCTTTTTGTACAATGGATGGAAAAGTAAATACATCTGAAAAAAAGCAATGCCTAAACAATGGCATAACAGAAAAGTACTGAAATAAAAGTGTACAATATAGCTAGAGCTCTGGATCGTATGCAAGATGGTCCAAGTCCTCGCTAGTAGGCTCGATCTCTGGAAGAACCGAATCACCCGAAGACATTCAAAGAAGTAATAAAGAGAATATCATCAACGAAAAAATCGCTCGGTAAGTGATTGATACGAAAAAGTGTGTTTGTAGTAATTAACCGCAATCAATAACGGTGTCGCGCGTAGCTAGACCGAGATGAGTACGGGTCGTCCTCTGAGAAACGTTGAATCTTTTATTCTTACTTTAGACGTGTTGAAAAAGAGAGAAGGGATAAAGAATATTGAAGAATGGTTGTAGGATCTAGATCTACGTTAAATACTGATGCAAAATATAGATCTAGATTAACTACGGAGGTAAGTTTATATAAGAAGGGGGCTTGTAGGGTTCATTAGGATTTAGTAGTTATGGATGATTAATTAAAAAATACTCTTTATATCCTTTAATAGATTTAAAACTAGAACGATAATGATGCATGTAGATTAGGGTTTCTGGAGGGAAAAGGGTTTCCACTCTTAACCCCTATCTCGACACGGAACTCCGTTCATATCTAGACTTTACCAAAAAAATCATTAATCTAATCTCTAATCGCGGTCGAGACTAACAATGTGGTAGCGCGCCCGATTAGGATGTTAAAGATTCTTTTGATAAAGTTTATAAACTTTATAGGACGTAAAAAGAGTTTAAGGATCTTCATCATCCATTAACCTACCCTAATCCTACGAACCTTAACAAGCGGAGAATTACTCGCGCATGTTGAGAGAAGAAGAGATGGAGAGAGAATTCAAAATGAAACTATAAAGAAATAGAATAAGAAAAAGAACTACCTTTATTAATCAACAAAATTCATTTACACTTTATTCCCTTAGAAAATGATTACAAATGCTAGTTTGCTTCACGATCTCTTCTAAGGAGGTAGACGAACAGTTGATGATCAGCCTGGATGCGTGAGCCGTCTTGGACTTCGTGATCTCGTCGGCTTGATAATTTTTCCAAAAAGCTCTCGGTCTTTATTTATAGTCCCAAAGCCAGAACCCTAGCTGCCTAATTTGGAAGCCAGAGGTTAAGATCCTAACCATCAAAATCCTAACTCCCAACTCATCAAAAGCGCGGCGGATCCGCGGCCAAAAGGTAGGTTTGGCCGCGGATCCGCGGCCAAATAGTGACATCTTGGGCTCAATCTTCTTATGGGCTCTTCTGGTGATATGTGATGATCTTTTGAATATCTGGAAACTGAAAATATTTTCTACGTCACTTCCAGAATTGATTTCTTTAGTTTACTTTCTTAATTAGGCAGGTTTGTTCCAACAACTTTGATTTCAGCCCTGAAAATTCTACACAATAACTCAATAAATAATATTAGTAGAGTTTGTTTTATTGAGATATTTAACTTAACCATTAAGTATTGGTCAAAGGTATTAATAAGGTAAGCATATTAAATAGGCCAAATGTCATATGGATATTATATGCTTACTTTTTCCTACCAAATGTTAATTATAATATATTAACACATGAAAATAGTATTTTTACAGATAAACCCTTACATGTATCATATATTATAATAAACACATTTTATTATAAAGAAATAGTAGGAAAAATGTCATATTAAATGTGCAGTTTTATCAACTGAAAAAATACCCCCAAACTTATTTTTGATCGTCCCGAGCAAACTAGTTTATTCAAGAGAAGGAGAAAAATAAAGGAGAAAGCTAAGCACACTTTTGTAGGCAACACGATTGCACTGAGCACGTGCAACAAGCCGTTAAACCTCCAAGTGTCCCTAGTAGCAGGAGTGTTGTCTCCTGAGGGTTTTCAGCGGATAACACCCATAAAATCCTATAATAAAAGGAAGACCGTGAAATTTACATATAAAGATAAGAATTATAAAAGAAAGACTTTGAAAATTAGAGTTTCCAACTACACTAGTTTTTCAGTTGCTATGAGCCCTATCTTAATAGTCATGAAAAGATATTAGAAATCACATTATCCCTCAATAAAACATCGTCTTTATTCTTCATTCCTACCTTTCATCCAAACATCGATCATATAACCCTACGTGTGTGTATAGAACATCCCTACACCCGGAGAATTCAATTCAAGCTATCATACTCTTATCCATCTACCTCAGTACTTTTTAATTTGATGAATATTTATATAGAATATGCGTACACATTTTTCATGCGACCGTTAATAATTCTTGAGGTACTAACCGACCGATTACTCATATGCTTGCTGATTAGGTGATAGTATTTTCCTCGTCTTGCACCACATAAGGCTTAGAAGTGACTACCAAACCAGTTGGTCTAAGGCACTAGGTGATGAAGCACCCTCGCTATATTTTTTATTGCTGCCTTGGCGATAACAAAACCAGTGTTCATTTTTCTTTTCACCATTTTTATATTTTCTTCATTTATTATTTCCTTCATACTTTGGCTTTTAGACAAGAGCATTTCAATGTATCCTCTACTATCCCGAGTTTCAAGACGTGTGTAAGTGCGTATAGTAGGGTATCAACATTCAAATGTTTGGGTTCCAGAATAGGATCTATTTTTCAGACTTATTTTTATCCTCAGATTAGTGACTTCCTTCATCTTACTAACCCTTGGCACAACGGCTCATAACTTCTTATTACTAGCTCGTTTAAGAAAACTTCTAATTTTCTTGGTTTTATTAAACTATTCCTATCTTTTGGATGTAAGTTTTCACTTTCTACTCTTTTGTTATAAAAGAAAATTTTTAAATTTTTTTAAAAATGTTGTGCTTATGCAAAATATGATGCAAAGTGATGCGTAAATAAGCACAAACCTCCCCCAAACTTGTTTTCAACAGTGTCCTCACTGTTGCTATCTGCTGGATCACAAAAATCTGTATGCTTGGGAGGACATTATTAATGGGGGCAAGAATATATGAAAGTGAAAATCCTCCCCCAAACTTATTTTTGGCTTACAAATTTGAGGACAAAAGTTATGTTCAAGAGCCAAAAATATACCACCCCTCAAACATGAGTTGGACAATATTAAGCATTTCAAGAGGGGGTAAGTCATTTGGTCAAAATAAGACTTTACAAAGACCAAAGGTTAACACCAACCATTCAAAGATTTTATCAGTATAGCGTATAGGTCGGTGGAAGAATGTGTTGTATCGAGTCAAGAAAAAATGAGGAAGGTATAAGAGGTGGTTTGGAAAGGGTTTGAATTTTAAATTAGAGAAAAGAAAGAATGATGATGAATATGAATGATTAGGAAGAAGGAATGGTGACGGTTCAACCTCTATAGGTGGAGATTGATCAATCACAAAATCCGTATTGTTTAAAAATTCATGTTCTTCAGCAAAAAGTTCTTCAAAACTTTTATCAATGGTGTGATTGAACATTTTGCTGTCAAAGAGTTTTGTGCCAGAATTTATCCTACTTGATTCATCAAAAATCATTGAGGTAGAGGACTCGAAAAACTCATTGATCATTCGAAAATACTGTATCTTTAAACCAGCAATTTCCCTATCATTTGCACCCATCTAGAAGTGTTCGGTATTCATATTGCACATATTAGCAAAACGGTCGTAAAATATCAGATTGCATGTGTTAGACTTTAAAACCGGCATTTCTAGGGAAATCGACTGTATTTCATAGCATCGCATCATTCTTAAATAGCGCAACTTGTGTTTCGAAGTCTGTGCAGGAAATTACAGAAGATCGGTCAAATTTACATAACAGGCTGCTAAAGAATACGCCAACTCAAGGATTTGGAATCTGGCAATGTTCTAAAAGGAATTCAGAGATTCAACATATCATAAAAACACCAAGAAGACATCAGGAAGCAAAACATGAAGTATGAAGCCCTAAGGCAGCCAAGTGGCCGCGGAACCGCGGACGGAGCCGCCTTACGCCGCGGTTCCGCGGCAGACATGCCACGTCACCACCCCAATTTAGCTTCATAACTCTCATCTCAGCTCCTACACCTCAGAAAGACACTTCAATTTCCAGATGGATCTCGAAGCTTCTGCCAGATCAGCAGCCCTAGGGTTCTAAACTAAACACCCCAAGCTTCCACAACAAGCTTCACCCTAACTCTATTAAGAGCCTAGAACCTTCTCCCTAACCTCCTAGCTTAAGCTAGAAGCTAAACTCTAACTAACTACTTCTAGAAGTTTCTCCCTATAACAAACTTTTGGAAGGAAATTCAAAATTCAAAATCCTAGATTTAGGGTTTTGGAAACCTATAAAAAGGGACCCAAGTCTCACTAGAAAAGGTTGTTAAATCTTTGGCTAATCTTTAGTTGTTGAAAATTAATCTTAAACTTCTTCTTCAATCTCTATTCTTCCCCATTTTCTAACACAAGTCGAGTGACACGACTTGTGCCAAACCCTAACCCTAATCCAAAACCAAAATTCAAGATCCTTTGAGTTCTAGAAAGCAAGTCTTCAACCAACCTTTAGAAGCGAAGCCGGACTTCAACGGAGCACGAGATCCAAGCCGATCCACGACTCAAGGAGCCGAGCGACGCTAGATTCGACGATCAAAGTTCCTTCCTCTTGTAGTTCTTGAGAGTTGTAACTAATTGTTGATATAATAAAGGTGAAGATTCTTTAAACTTGCTTATATTTCAATTCGAGCATTATGATTCATCTTCAATTCTTGAATGTATTCTTCGTGATGATGCTTGAGTAAAACTCCGCTCGTGGAGGAATCGAAACGATTGTAGAATGATGATGTTGACGAATCTTTAAACGTTTTCTTAAGTCTTATAACAATTGTAAATTCTTGAAAATTGAGTGATCGATGATCTAGATCGATGCGAAATGCATTCTTGATTCTTTTCGCACGATCTAGAGATCAACGATCAATCATTCAATTTCTAGAAGCTATCTTGTGAATGTGATTCATCGAAAGGACAAAGGATAGGATGAGGAACCCTAATTCTTCGCAAGATCCTTGATCCTCGATGAATCTACATCGATTTAGCATCAATTTGTTAATAGATAAGAAATCGTAATTTCGAATCTTCTTCACATCTACGATCTAATTGATTCCTACGAGCTTTACTTCAAATCTTGAAACCTAAATTGATTGGAATTCTATCAATACTTGATTCTTGATGTTTATCGTTTTCTTGATTCTTGATTAGACTAGTTGATTCTTGAAATTCATCGATATAAATCTTGAATCGTTTTTTTTTGCTTTTCTTTTCTATTAAATTTTCGATTCAAACAAAACAAAATACGAACGAATCGCACAATCCCTGTGGACGATCCGCACTCACTAATGCGCTACAAACCGACACCATTTTTGATTGCGGTCAAATATTTTTGGTTGTGATTTCATACAATTTTCTAAATACCGACACAACGAGAAAAGATCAATCAAATGGCGCCGTTGCCGGGGATCGCGCGCTAATACGTTCTTTATTTGAAATTTGAATTGAAAGATTTATTCCATTACAATTTTGAGATCAAAATTCGCGCAAAACACTAAACGATTTGTTGTGGTTTATTGCAAGGAAATCTGGAGCTTGCTGTGCAATTGGAATTTTTTTTGGAGAATTCCAGAGGACTCAGGAGCTGAACCTAAGCTCTCTGTAAAAATTTTGTGCAGGGAACAGTACCTACAAGCGCGTTTCCACGGTCCGAGCCAGCATTTTCGGCGGTGCCGTGCCTCTGTGGAAGCTTCACTGTATAATTTTTCTCTCAGGTCCACTAAAACTTTCTTATCTCCTCCTCTGTCTGCTCCAAATAACATTTTTCTCCAGGCTTCTTTGCAAAAATCGCAGCGCCGCAAAAAGCAAAATTAAATTGTGCATGTTTTTGAATTTTGTGGTTGTTTGCATAATAATACGGACATTAAGGGGTAAAGACCAAATCCAAATTAGGTGGGGAGTTCATTACCATTCCTAAGCCACGAAAATCACAAACTTACATCCGCATTTACCCTCATTAACTAAAAGAAATCTAGAGATGACTCTAAGGACCGTCGCGCTCACTTAGGACAGAAGAAGGCCGTGGGTAATTCATTGCTTATCCGCGTTTCTTTTGTGGTGTCTAAGGTGTCGAAGGCTAGTTGTTACTTAATTAGGCCCACTACTTACGTAGTGGAGAACCTCCCACTTACCTGGTACTTACCTGGCCACAGGAGAGACAACGAGACAGTGGAGGATTTATCCTGCGACTTGTCTTTTGGCAGTTAGGAGCGGTCTAGAGCTTTGACCTAGGTGACCATTAGAATTAGGGTTTTGCTTGTTGCATTTGTTGTGATTGCATCATTTTTTCAAAAATCCGTATATTTTTCAAAACAAACACCACATTCATTCATTTCCCCTAATTATAAGTCACGCTGCCACTTGTACTAACCCTTTTTAGTGCAAGATAGGCTGGACACGGGATTCTAGTGCCCGTTTAGTCCGTGTTTCCCCGATCGACCCAAAAGTCGGTATTTCTACAATTACCTCTTCTTTACCCACCACCACACCCACATCGATGGATCCGTCTCCATCGAACTTCTTTTCCACTACTCTGCCGCCGTCCATTGGTGCGCAGAATCCACCCCGCATCACTCTACAAGAGAGGTGCTATCCTACATGAGGTCCCCTTTCCACCTGTCTCTCCATTCCACCAGCCAATGGGGAAAATTTTCAAATAAAACCCTAATACATCAACCTTCTACCCAAATTTCACGGTCTCGAGACTGAAGACGCATATGCCTATATCACCAAATTTGAAAATGTATGCGCAATGATGGGTACCCCACAGCTTTCTATGGATGGTATGCGTCTACGTCTTCTCCCATTCACTTTGTGCGATATAGCCGAGAAGTGGTTGTATAACACTATCGCACATTCCATCTCAAATTGGGGAGAATTCGTCAAAGCATTCTTTAAGAAATTCTACCCACGTCATAAAACAGCTCGAGTCCGTAGCGAAATAAATCAATTCACCCAGCTTCCAAATGAACCATTTTCAAAATGTCTTGAACGCTTCAAGGATCTGTTAGTCCAATGTCCACATCACGGAATCCCTAGATGGGAACTGTGCAGAATCATTTATGAGGGCATTAATCCTAACACAAGACAGACCCTTGAATCCATGTGTCAAGGCAACTTCATGACCAAAGATGATGGAGAAGCCTGGAAATTTCTAGAAGATTTCGCTGAAAAATCTTTACAGTGGGAGGGTGTGAGTCAATCGTCTAGGGATGGCAATGATATTTCCATAGGAGTTAGAGCTGAAATTTCAGCTTTACACAAGAAATTCGACAATATGGAAAACAAATTTTTAGCCGCCGCCCTAAATCAAATGTCACTCTCCAAAACTGTATGTGGATGCTGTTCTGATCCTTCTCATTTGACGGAAGAATGTCCACGAAATTCTCCGTTTCAAGGTCACGAGCATACCAATGCCGCATTTCAAAGACCTAGGAATGATCCATTTTCTTCCACATATAATCAGGGTTAGAGGAATCACCCTAACTTTGCTTGGAACCAATCACAATCTCAAAATACGGTTCCAAACCAACACAATTTCCAAAGGGTCCCTCCACCACAACAGCAACCACCACAATTGAGTCAGCACCCCTTCCAAGCACAA
This sequence comes from Agapanthus africanus, assembly GCA_030015575.1. Classification (NCBI taxonomy): domain Eukaryota; kingdom Viridiplantae; phylum Streptophyta; class Magnoliopsida; order Asparagales; family Amaryllidaceae; genus Agapanthus; species Agapanthus africanus. The sequence goes on along the minus strand of JASDDO010000028.1, from coordinate 152,480,834 downwards.
AACTTCCAATATCCGGTCAACACACCTGCACTGTCTAGTCCTTTACAGTTGACCGGGACTGATGAATCCTCTTCATTTACACAATACATGAATTTGGTCTTAACAAATATCATGCAAGTTTCGGCTGAAATGAAGTCTTCTGTCGATAAAATTGAAAAAAACTCTGCGTCCCAAAGCGAGAGTATTAAATCGATGGAAGAAGAAATTGCACGATTAAAAGCCGAAATGAGTGCAAGAGAGAAAGGGAAACTTCCAGCTCAACCCAATCCTGGCTATTCGCATCATGTGAATGCAATCACCACATTGAGATCTGGAAGAGTGCTTGACAATCACGTTGGGGAAGAGATTGATGACACAGAAAATTCTATCGATGATACCCCGGCTGAGACCTTTCCTTCCACTTCTACTTCTAATTCTGACCCCAGTTCTTCTACCCCACCACCTTCTTGCGAGCCTATTCTTCGTTTCCCACAAGGCTCGCCACCTCAGCCCATCTCTTCTAGTTCTCCACGGACGATCCCCACTTCTATTCTGGGATCAGGTCCATCCACACGATCTTCTCCAATGTTGGACCCCGACCTTATTGCCCAAGCTCCTTACCCAAATCGGTTAAGGGGAAACAGACCAAGTCCACAAATGGAGAAGATCATTGAAATGTTTAAACAGGTTAACATCAACATCCCTCTTCTAGATGCCATCCAACAAGTCCCCGCTTATGCAAAAGTTCTTAAAGACTTGTGCACTAGAAAGAGGAAGAAACAAGTGCCCAAGAAGATATTCATAGCAAAGACTGTAGACACGGCTTTCCCCTAGCAATTACCAAGTAAACGTAAGGATCCTGGCTATCCTACTATTTCCATTTCTATTGGGGAGAAACACATCAACCGTGCTCTACTCGACCTTGGCGCAAGTGTTAACCTGCTTTCTTTCTCAGTCTATGAGCAGTTAGGGATCGGAGAGTTGAAACCAGCCCATTGCACTCTCCAGATGGCTGGCCGATCAATCACCAAACCTAGGGGTGAACTGGAGGATGTGTTAATAAAAATCGGGGAATTTATATTCCCTGTAGATTTTATTGTACTTGATACACAGCCTGTAGCGAACCCACGAAATCAAATTCCGGTGATTTTAGGTCGTCCCTTTTTGGCCACTTCCAATGCTATCATCAACTGTCGTAATGGTTCTATGATCCTATCCTTCGGAAATAGGTCAATTGAGCTGAACATTTACAAGTTGGGAAGTGTACCCTCCGAACCTACTGCTCAGATCTGTTCTGTCGACTTAATGGATGTCGACAGCAGCAAATTTGATGATACTCATGATACCGATCTAGACTTTTTTCATACGTTATTGTTTGACCCAACTATGTATCATACACATACGGACTCTTCCACCGAGATGTCCGGGTCAACAACTAATACCTATTATGAACTGCTTTTAGAGTCTGATGATCACCCCGCACTTTGTGATGACATTATTCATCGGGGTATTGATGGAACTTTTGAAGAGATCTTCGCTGATGAACTCGCATTTTTTAATGACACGGGTGTTGAGATGAATCATCTCCCAATCAATGAAATTGAACCTTCACCCCTTCTTCTGAACTGTAAAAATAATGCGAACAATCCATCACAATCACTGCATCGTCTCTCCAAAATGAGACGCACACACATTCTATTCCACCACTTACCATTTCCCCACTTATTCTTCCACCAACCAGAGCACTGCATTGATAAAATTTTTGAATGGTTGGTGTTGACTTTCGGTCTTTGCAAAGCTTGGCATCGACCACTGATTTTTGACCCCCTAATGTGATTTTCAAAGATTAACATTTCATAACTCAAGTTTGGGGGGAGGGCATTTTTTCTGGCTCTTGAAAAGAAAATTTTTACAAAATGATGAGCCAAGAATAAGTTTGGGGGAGGTTTTTCACTTAAATATTTTTCCCCCACTAATAAATTCCTCCCAAACTTACAGGTTTTTCGAGATTTAGCTGATGGCAACAGTGAAGACACTGTTGAAAACAAGTTTGGGGGAGGTTTGTGCTTATTTTCGCATCATTTGCATATCACTTTGCATAAGCACAAAACATTTTGAAAACCCATAAAAATTTTATAAAAAAAAAATTTCAAACAAAAAAATAAAAATATTTTTGTACATAAATAAGATAATGAAATTTTAGATGGTGAACAATTACATCCATGAGATTAGATTTTTTTTTAAGAAAACCAAGAAAATTAGAAGTTTTCTTATACGAACTAGTAATAAGTAGTTATGAGCTGTTGTCCCAAGGGTTAGTAAGATGAAAGAAGTCACTAATCTGAGGATAAAAATAAGTCTGAAAAATAGTTTCTATTCTGGAAGCCAAACATTTTGAACGTTGATACCCTGCTATTCGCACTTACACATGTCTTGAAACTCGGGATATTAGAGGATACCTTGAAATGCTCTTGTCTTAAAGCCGATGTATGAAGAAAATATAAAAAAATGGTGAGAAAAATGAACACTGGTTTTGTTATCGCCAAGGCAGCAATAAAAAAATATAGCGAGGGTGCCTCTTCACCTAGTGCCCTAAGGCCAACTGGTCTGGGAGTCACTGCTAAGCCTTAGGTGGTGCAAGACGAGGAAAAACATTAAATAAGCAAGCACATGAGTAATCGGTCGGTTAGTATCTCAAGAAGTATTAACGGTTGCATGAAAGTGTGTGAGCAATCTCATCTAAATATTCATTAATTAAAAAGTACTGAGGCTGATGGGCAAGAGTATGATAGCTTGAATTGAATTCTCCGGGTGTAGGGATGTCCTTTACACACACGCAGGGTTATATGATCGATGTTTGGAAGAAAGATAGGAATGAAGAATAAGACGATCTTTTATTGAGGGAGGACGTGATTTCTGACATCTTTTCATGACTATTAAGATAGGGCTCATGACAACCGAAAAGCTAGCTTAGTTGGAAACCCTAACTTTCAAGGCTTTTCTTTTACAATTCTTGTCTTTAAATGTAATATTTACGATCTTCCTTTTATTATTGGATTTTGTGGGTGCAATCCGCTAAAAACCCTCAGGAGACAACACTCATCCTACTAGGGACACCTAGAGGTTTAAAGGCTTGTTGCACGCGCCCAGTGCAATCGTGTTTCCTACGAAAGTGTGCTAGTTAGTATTTCTCTTTCTTTATTTTCTCCTTCTCTTTTTAATAAAACTGTTCGCTTGAGACGATCGAAAATAAGTTTGGGGGAATTTGATCAGTCGATAATACTGCATTTTTAAACCGGCAATTTCCCTATTATTTGCACTCATCTAGAAGTGTTCGGTATTCATATTGCACATATTAGCAAAACAGTCGTAAAATATCAGATTGCATGTGTTAGACTTTAAAACCGGCATTTCTAGGGAAATGGACTGTATTTCATAGCATCGCATCATTCTCGCATAGCGCAACTTGTGTTTCGAAGTCTGTGCAGGAAATTACAGAAGATCGGTCAAATTTACATAACAGGCTGCTAAAGAATATGCCAACTCAAGGATTTGGAATCTGGCAATGTTCTAAAAGGCATTCAAAGATTCAACATATCATAAAAACACCAAGAAGACATCAGGAAGCAAAACATGAAGTATGAATCCCTAAGGCAGCCAAGTGGCCGCGGAATCGCGGCCGGAGCCGCCTTGCGCCGCGGTTCCGCGGCAGACATGCCACGTCACCACCCCAATTTAGCTTTATAACTCTCATCTCAGCTCCTACACCTCAGAAAGACACTTCAAGTTCCAGATGGATCTCGAAGCTTCTGCCAGATCAGCAGCCCTAGGGTTCTAAACTAAACACCCCAAGCTTCCACAACAAGCTTCACCCTAACTCCATTAAGAGCCTAGAACCTTCTCCCTAACCTCCTAACTTAAGCTAGAAGCTAAACTCTAACTAACTACTTCTAGAAGCCTCTCCCTATAACAAACTTTTGGAGGGAAATTCAAAATTCAAAATCCTAGACCTAGGGTTTTGGAAACCTATAAAAAGGGACCCAAGGCTCACTAGAAAAGGTTGTTAAATCTTTGGCTAATCTTTAGTTGTTGAAAATTAATCTTGAACTTCTTCTTCAATCTCAAATCTTCCCCATTTTCTAACACAAGTCGAGTGACACGACTTGTGCCAAACCCTAACCCTAATCCAAAACCAAAATTCAAGATCCTTTGAGTTCTAGAAAGCAAGTCTTCAACCAACCTTTAGAAGCGAAGCCGGACTTCAACGGAGCACGAGATCCAAGCCGATCCACGACTCAAAGAGTCGAGCGACGCTAGATTCGACGATCAAAGTTCCTTCCTCTTGTAGTTCTTGAGAGTTGTAACTAATTGTTGATATAATATAGGTGAAGATTCTTTAAACTTGCTTATATTTCAATTCGAGCATTATGATTCATATTCAATTCTTGAATGTATTCCTCATGATGATGCTTGAGTAAAACTCCGCTCGTGGAGGAATCGAAACGATTGTAGAATGATGATGTTGACGAATCTTTAAACGTTTTCTTAAGTCTTATAACAATTGTAAATTCTTGAAAATTGAGTGATCGATGATCTAGATCGATGCGAAATGCATTCTTGATTCTTTTCGCACGATCTAGAGATCAACGATCAATCATTCAATTTCTAGAAGCTATCTTGTGAATGCGATTCATCGAAAGGACAAAGGATAGGATGAAGAACCCTAATTCTTCACAAGATCCTTGATTCTCGATGAATCTACATCGATTTAGCATCAATTTGTTAATGGATAAGAAATCGTAATTTCGAATCTTCTTCACATCTACGATCTAATTGATTCCTACGAGCTTTACTTCAAATCTTGAAACCGAAATTGATTGGAATTCTATCAATACTTGATTCTTGATGTTTATCGTTTTCTTGATTCTTGATTAGACTAGTTGATTCTTGAAATTCATCGATATAAATCTTGAATCGGTTTTTTTGCTTTTCTTTTCTATTAAATTTTCGATTCAAAAAAAAAAAATACGAACGAATCGCACAATCCCTGTGGACGATCCGCACTCACTAATGCGCTACAAACTGACACCGTTATTGATTGCGGTCAAATATTTTTGGTTGTGATTTCATACAATTTTCTAAATACCGACACGACGAGAAAAGATCAATCACTCATCTACCTCATTTAAAAAAATATCCAAATCAAGTTGAATTGCTGGTATTATTGAATTTGAATTAACGGATTGTGATTCATCACAACTCACTGAAACTATAGAAACAAAAGAAGAACCGGAGAAAGTAGAAGGTGAAATGGATAAACAAATTGGTGTGTCGAGTGTTGCTGAACCAGATGTGGAAGATGGAGGCTGAATTTCGGTCTGATCTTCGGGTATACCATTATCATCAACTTCAAGACGTATTTGGGGTTCGGGAAGAATTAAAGGATCAAGATGATGACCACAAGGAAGTGAAAGGATCTGATGAATTGATGGGACAAAATCATCCAAAATTTCGGGTTCATCAATCAATATATTCCCAACGTCAATCACCTCATTCAAGTGAAGGTTAAAATTCTCAAACACCTAATCAAAAGTATGGTTTTCAATCAGTTTTGGTTCAAGAGTGGAGATGTAGAGATTACAAGGGTTGGGTATGGTTTCACTTGAAATGGACCCTTCACAATCGGGTAAATCAAACACTATAAAGTCACACAACTTATCAGACATTCTATCTTCAATTGATGAATCATTTGGTGTACTTGATGAATCTATAAAACTGGAGTTGTGGATTTCAGGTTGGAATGGGGAGGTTTGATTAGGAAGTGTGTACAGTTCTGTCTCATTACCCAAATTCTCATTTTGTCCTATGCCCGAATCATATACTAAAATTTTTTGGGCTGGATTGAAATTATTTGCTTGCATCCACTATGTCATTTGGTTCGACATTTCCAAAATTTTTTCTAAGGTCTGCTCAAGACTAGACTTGGGTCGATAAGGGGTTTCAGGATAAGATTGAAATTCTTGTGGACGATTAAAACTCCCAAATGACTGATTAGAAGGACTGTCTAGAAAAGGTGGAAAAGTTGGATTGGATTGATAGGAATAGAATGGTTGCGAAAATTGGGTAGGAGTAGGATCAATATTATGATAAGAAGAATATTGATATGGGTTCGTCGGTTGGTTATATACCATAAACCGATTATGAAATTCTTTTATGGAAAGTGGAGGTGATGGTTGATATTGGTCCGGGTTGAAACTTTGGCCTCTAGCTTTAGCTATATGCTCAGCAATGGACATTCGTCTAGGGGCTTCCTCACTCTGGATATCAACTGAAACAGGTGTAGGATTAGGATACGGTTGATAAGACCTAGACTGGGGTGGCAAACTGTTTCTTCCCGCTTGTTCTATATGATCTCTTAAGGACATGGAAGAGCCGGACGGTATACATGTTTCCCCCAATCAGAGCAAGGCTCTGTTTGAATTTCAAAAATTCAAATTTTGAAGCAACACTTCAGATTCCGTGCGCTGCGCGCAACGCGCCACGTGTCAGAAGTTGATACGTCAGCGCAGCGTCCAAGGCAGCGCACCCAATCAGAGCAAGGCTCTATTTAAAACAAAAATTAAAGGAAGCGACGCTTCAGTTGCGCAAGCGCTGCGCTGCGCGATATGTGTCAGCGCAGTTGCGCAAGCGCAGTGGCGCAAGCGCTGCGCGACATGTGTCAGCGCAGTTGTGCTGCGCTGTGCGACACGTATCAAAGCAGTTGCGCAAGCGCAGTTGCGCAGCGCTGTGCGCTGCGTGACACGTGTCAAGCGCTGGGGCGTTTGCGCCAAACAGAATTAAAATTCTAATAAGATCTTTCTGTTCTTATTAAAACAAGAAGATTGTCTTCTGTAAAACAGAAGCCCTTTGATCAAAATCCAACGGTGGGGAAAATTCCCCAAATCACTCAGAGAATGATCTCTTTAACAAACTTAACAAACCTATGGGCACTATATAAAGGCCCCTAGACCCCAATTCAAAGGGGGATGACATTAAGAAACATCAAGAACTTCAACTCTGAAGAAACTTAAAGAAAAATTCAAGAAAAAGGTAAAAAACCTTTAAAATAGAAGAATTTCTTCTAATAGATCATTGATCTAAGAACAAGATCAATGATCTTCAGTAAAATATAAATAACAGTGCCTTGCACTTTTTTATGAACCATTGGTTCTCTGAAAACAAGAAAAGCAAGAAAAACTTGTTTTCTTTGATCTAAATTGGATCAAGAAATCAAATAGTGTCTTGCACTTGCAAAAACTGCACTGTTGCACTCCTGGGTTGGCGCAAGCCACCAAAGAGCGCCACGTGTCAGCATCTGAATCACTTGCGCTATGCACTTTTAAGAAAGAGCCTTGCTCTCTGAAATTAGCGCAACTCACCAGAGCGCGCCACGTGTCAGCAGCGCAAGCGCAGCGCACTGGCGCAGCGCACTGCGCTTGCATGACACGTGTCACCTCCACAAGCGCTTGCGCTCAGTTATTGGCGCAAAGCGCCTGACAGGCCACAGGGCCACTGTCAGATGATTGATGCACTGCATCATTAAAAAGAAGGGCTGAGCCCAATTAAAAAGGCCTAACAGGCCTAGTAAATGCTATGCATTATTTTCAAATAGATGCAATGCATCAGAACCCAAATAAAAACAGATGCTGTGCATCATTTAAAAAGGGGGCCAAGCCCTAGCATAGGCCTAATAGGCAAAAAACAAATAAAAGCGTTGAACATTTTCCAACTGAACTTAGCCCAATCATGGCCGTAAGTCCTCAAATTAAATTGACTGAGCACAGCTGCTCTCTTAAATCAATTTATATCCGGTTTGAGGGTACATCTCCGAACTCCTTTGACTCCTATCGTTGTAATCCTTCAACGACGTCAGAGAGGTGATGGGTCCCAACAACCACACATCAACACGGACTGTGGGGTCCTTAAACTCATGGACTTATGCGTCCTTAAACCAAAACACGGACTGTGGGGTCCTTAAACCCGCGGACTTATACGTCCTTAAACTAAAACACGGACTATGGGGTCCTTAAACCCACGGACTTAAGCGTCCTTAAACTACTTATGGACCACCATGTCCCTAAACTGGAATATGGACCGCAATGTCCCTAAACTACGTATGGACCACTACGTCCCTAAACTGGAACAATAGAGCCCCCAAACGCTCTTTTGTTGGATTTAAACGATCCCGTTTAAGTTGATCTTAGCCTCAAATATGGCTAACGTATCCTTAAACATTCAAACAGACTTTAGTCCCAAATTGGACTATAAGACCCCCAATCAACTCTGGTTCAAGGGTACATCTCCGAACTCCTCTGACACCTATCGTTGTAATTCTTCAACGACGTCAGAGAGGTGACGGGTCCCGACGGCCATGTATTAAATGGACCACCATGTCCCTAAACTGGAAATGGATCTAGACGATCTCGTTAAGTAGATCTTATTCTGGAAATTAGACTAACGTATCCTTAACAAACGTTTATGTTGATCTTAGCCTCAAATATGGCTAACGTATCCTTAAACCAAAACCCAAAACCCAAATCTAAGAAAGTACAGATTTGGACTAATCCACGTCCTACGGGCGACGAAATAAATAGTCTCCGAATACAATCCACGGGCAACCATAAACAAAACAAACACCCACGATACGAAGTGAAATTCTGGAGAAGGAGAAAGTGGCTACCGCGATGCAGTAGCGTAATTAACTGCAGGGGCTTGCGCCTGCAGGGAAGAGCGTCCCCACAATCAAAAAACCCTCAAGCGAGGGGGAATCTGACGAAGTCTGCTACATCGGCCGCATCCCTCTGAACCTCCGATATACGGTGCCATAAATAAACTTGGCATTTTTGGAGAGGTGGGCGGATAAAACCAAATAGCATCTGCCCCGAATCTCAGGCAAGACGCCCTAATGTCTTGGCCGCCGTTCGGAGGGGACCAGATTCTGGCATGCCCGGTGGGACCTTTTTCTCTTTCCACTCCACACTTCGTGTGTCGTGTTCGCGAACGAATCACGGTTTGCTGTGGTTGCCTGTGGATTCGAGGTACTAAGATTTGGTGTCTTGCTCCGTGCAGAAAACAGAAGATCAATGGCTTCAAACTGCACTGCTTGCAACTTCAACTCTCGCTCGGTCTCTACTGGAGGAGTGACTTATGGGTCCCAAGCGGCCTCTCTTTTCAAGATGCCAGTGGAGCAGGTAACTCAAGCCACCACTGGACTATTCTTTGGGACCAAGCTCCCACCGATGAGCTTCAATACCCCAATGACGTTGCAAGAAGCCCCAAAGAAGTCAGTCTTTGATCGACTTACCACTGCTGCGGTCCCTCTCAACGGGTCGCCCAACTCCACTGCCTCAGTTTTTAACAGGCTAGGTCAGAGCTCCAACGGGCCCATGAAAAAGCCAGCAATACCAGAAGATGTTATCCCGAAGCGGATATCTATCCCTACTCCAGTTTCAGGTGAGATCACCAAGGTTGCTTCACCTGCTCGGAAGTCTGCTTTCGATAGGTTGGCTATCCCCATTCAACGGACGTCGGTCTTGAAGAGGCTGGTAGCAGCAGCGCCTCACCAGAACAGGAGGCATGATAAATCCATCCCCATCGCCGAACCAACTCCATCCGCACGACATGCTCGACGTCGCCACTGGCGCCGAATAAGGAAGGCTGGGGGCAACTCCCCCTCTGGATTTACGCCACCAGCTCCAATGGTGGGGATCGAGGCTGCTGTTCCAACTGGGAACATCTTTGAATTGCTGGACACGGTGCGCAGAAACTCTCCTACTGCGGTGTTGAAACAAACTCCTTCACCTGTGAAGAATACTCCAGAGAAGAAGCTAGAGCAGCCCCCTCAACGGCTGTCCTATAAAATTTACAAAGTCTGGTGACAGGTCCAGGAGTCGGTGATTGATGAAAACTATCTCCGACGACAGAAAAAGATGAAGGTTCGGCAGGAGAAGGATTACTCCGTCAAGCCACAAAAAGCAACAGCTACTTGGGTGCACACTACAACGGCCCCCTCAACTCCAATCGCTCAAAAGAAAGGGAGGCTACAAAGAGCCCCTGTGAATATGGCGAACCGTAAAAGCGTTGAGCGCAAACGCCCCAAGTCTGGGGGCATGGTACTGCACACTGTTTATATGGATTCCGGAAAGGAGGAAACCCGCGCTTCGATGGGCCACCGACCGCTCACCCGATCCTTAACAAAAGCCCAGGAGCAGCAACAGAAGCTTCAGGAAATGATGATTGTGATGGCTGCACTTACCGAACCGAAAGAAAGTTCAGAAGTATCATCAGAGCAGCGTCATGAATAAGAAACTGACGCTGACTATCTACGCAGAGTCCTCGAAAAGAAGGACAAAGAGGCGGCAGAACAAGCTGCCAATATAAAACAAATGCCGCTCCTCTTCCAAGATATAGTAGGGATGATGTTACACCCAAACCCTCCAGCTGAAGACCCTCCGATCATTGTCGGAGACGACAGAGGTGAGACACCTAATCCTCCTCCGGCTCTCTCAGCGGCCAAGGAAGAAACCATTTCCAAGGTCGCACTTGATGACTATATAACTCAGCAAATATGAGCTCATCAGGAGAGTGAATCGGATGGGCGAACTGTTAGAACTGGATGACCTTATCCGGGCTGGTATGACCAAATCAGTTACCCGCCGGGATATACGATCCCTAAGTTTCATGTATATAAAGGGACAGGGAATCCACATCAGCACGTCGCTCAATTCAGGGCCTTATGCGGCAACACCGGAGGCGATGACAAACCGTTGCTTCGCCAATTCGTCGGCAGCTTAGCAGAAACAGCCTTTGAATGGTATTCGGAGCTACCTAACGACTCTGTCAAAACATTTGCGGAGATGGAGTTATTGTTTACACAAAGATTCGCGAGTGCTAGTGAACGCACCCCGATAACAGCACTGATAAATGCCAAGATAAGGCCAGGCGAAACGTGAGTCCAATACGCAACACGATGGCGGAACCTATGGTCGAAATGCGAACAACGCATAGAAGAGGCACCTGCGGTAGGTATGTTCGTGGGCACTCTTGATCCGCAAGCGACCATCTCGCAATTCATGATGTTCTTCAGGCCGACCACCTTCCAAGCATTGATCGACAAATTAGCCCAAATGGACCAGATGGGCCACAGACCGTCTCCTCCAAAACCAAACTCTCGAAATGAGAAAGGAAAAGGGAAAGCGACTGTCGTTGCCAATGCTCAACAACAGCCGAGCAACTCAAAGCCGGTCGTTCGCCAAAATAACGCGCATCCACGCCCGTCCCTCGAGGAGAGACTAGGACGTCCTCACTCGTTTCTTCAGAATAAAACAAGAAGACTGTTTGAACTGGCAGTAGGCAACAGACTCATCAATCTGCCGAATCCAAAACGTCCGTTGCAGCCAGGCGATCTCAATAATCCCGATTACTGCCCTTACCACCAAACGGTAAGTCACCCGATCGAGAATTGTTTCGTCTTCAAGGGATGGATCGAGGATCAGTACCTACAAGGCAAGTTTGCGCTTTCTGAAAAGTGGAAGGTAAACCCACCACAGCCGCACACTCCAAAGAAGACGGACGCACCGGGGGCAACTTGTCATGTGATCTCTCATTCATTGGCGGATGATAAAGAGGCTCCTTGCGCCGAGAAACCGAGGGCGGACCCTGAACCAGAAATTCCCCGGCCGTCACACGAGTTGATCGATGCCTTCCTGAATGAGATTTGTCTGAAAGTTAAAGCCAATCAAGAGCATGAGATGGCCATACTAGAAGGAGCCAAACACCGACGACTGGACCAAAGAGTCGAGGCACTCCCATCAAATCAAAAGCCATTCGCTGCGGATAAAAACAAATTCAAGACGAGGAAAAGGTTCGCTAAAGCCCTGTCAGCGGGAATAGTGCTACCACCCTCTGAAGAAAATACTCTCGGTGAAGTAGAGATGCATCCTAACTTCTGCTTATATTATCAGAAGATCATACATCCTACCGAAGACTGCGACACCTTTAAGTGTTGGTGGTAAGGGTATGTCGCTCAAAAGAAACACTTCAACAGGACAAAGTGTGGAGCTCGTAGACATCAGAAAAATACGATAGATGAGCGCGAGAGAGCCGCCGCCGACTATCACAGAGCCGACTCCAAGGGATCGCAAATTATCACCTTCGGAAGCGACTCTGACGAAGAAGCTGCCCTCAACCCTCTCCTCAAGGAATCCATTTCAAAAATGAAGGAATTGAAGAGTTGCGAGAACGTTCAGCCGTGCAATCGCACGCTACTCGGAAAAAGTCTCGGCCTCGCGAACAAAGGATCGAGCAAAAAGGAGCCAATACTCAACAGCAATCGAGTGGCCCTAAACCGGTTGTTTGCCGAAACAACAAGCAGCAACCCCTCCAGGAAAAGTTGAAACGTCCTTACTCGTTTCCTCAAAATAAAACAAGGAGACTGTTCGAGCTGGCAATGCGCGACAGACGCATCAATCTGCCGAGACCAAAACGTCCATTGCGGCCAGGCGATGTAAACGATCTCGATTATTGCCCTTACCACCAAACGGTATGTCACCTGATCGAGGATTGCTACGTCTTTAAGAACTGGGTTGAAGATCAATACCAACAGGGCAAGTTCGTCATATCCGAAAACTGGAAGGTGAGCCCGCCACAACCGCACACTCTGAGAAAGACGGATACGCCGGGGGGCATCATGCTCATTCATAGAGAAAGCCCCATTGACCGAAAAGTCAGTAAACTAGAGATTCGCCTCAAATATGGCGACAACGGACCGCAACGTCCTTAAACTAACGGCGGACCGAAACGTCTTTAAACTAACGACGGACCGAAACGTCCTTAAACTAATGGCGGACCGAAACGTCCTTAAACTATCACCGCAGCATCTTCAGGATGACGAGATGAATAAAAAAAAGGAAAAGAAAAAAATAATAAAAAATATATATATATAAAAACGGTATGTCCATAAGCAAAAAGGGCACGGATGAAAACCCGAAAGGGCTCCGTGAGTAAAAACAGCAAGGCTACCGGCGAGTGTTCGTGAAAACCCGAAAGGGCGCGACCTCGTAAAAAAGAAAAGAAAAGAAAAACATATAAAAATAAAAAGAATAAAAAAAGGGGTATGTCCATAAGCAAAAAGGGCACGGATGAAAACCCGAAAGGGCTCCGTGAGTAAAAACAGCAGGACTACCGGCGAGTGTTTGTGAAAACCCGAAAGGGCGCAACCTCGTTAAAGGACACTTACAGGGTCCTCTCGATCTTGTAAGGAGAAACCACCTGCGTGATATCCTTACGACTCACAAGGGAGCGACACACTTAGGGATCCCCACGATTCCTAAGGAGAAAATACACTTGCGAGATCCTCACAACTCGTAAGGAGAACTCTCTTATGGGACCCTCACGGCTCATAAAATTTGAAAGTCTTAAGTTACAGAGACCTAAACCTGTACTTAAGCAACTTCCACAACCTTCGATTTTGCCCTACAAGTGGCTCAATACTGACCCTTGTATACAATCCATGGGTGCGAATAAACATTTCCCTACCCAAGTCCCATCCGTGACTGGGGATTTGTTCGCATGACTCTTGTAAGTCCTCTCGATTTACAAGGAGAAAACCCTCTTGTAGGATCCTTACGACTTACAGAGGAACATACACTTAGAAATCCTCACGGTTCCTGAGGAGAAAATACACCTACAAGATCCTCACGACTCGTAGGGAGAAATACCTTTGTGAGACCCTAACGGCTCATGAAGTCAAAAGCCTTAGTCGGCAGGACCTTAATCCTGTTCGCTAAGCCACCTTTGTTCAACATCGACAGAGGCAAATGATGATTCGCTCCTGGAAATATCCTAATTGTAGCGGTGCTGATGCCGAAATCGGTGTCTAATTCCAGGCTTACAGCGAAAAGCCAGTAGGCCGTACGTGCATACGAAATAGCCGAAATGATGGGGCAGCTTGCAATAAAAAGCAGCAAGTAAAGAAAACGTATGCATACAAAATAGCCGAAATGATTGGGAAACTCGCAATAAAAAGCAGCGAGTGAAAATAAAATAAATAGCCGAAATGATCGGGCACCGCGAAAAATAGCCGAAATGATTAGGCAATCGCGACTTTCGCGATATTAAAAGCTGAAATGATAGAGTATCGCGGAAAGAAAGAAATAAAGAATGAAATGAAATGAAACCTGTTGCCCTACAGGTGATATCACAGCAATCCCTGTATACAATCCAGGGGCACAAACACAGAAGGAAACACATCTTCCCTCCCCATGCTCCATCAGAAAACGGAGCTGAGTCTTGACGGTAACTCATATAAAACCTGAAAGACAATTGGAGATCATCTCGCACCAGTACGGAGTGGTCACCACCTCGATGCTCGTCTCAATACAAAAGACGAGATGTCACGACAGCATCCTTCCTACAACAGGATTCGGACACACCGAAGCAAACGAAGCGAAGGCCAAATTCCTAGCTTCAGGGTCTTAACGGCAAGTCATATAAAGCCTGAAAGACAATCGGAGATCATCTCGCACCAGTGCGGAGTGGTCACCACCTCGATGTTCGTATCGACACAGCAGACGCAACATCATCAAACAAATGGAGCCACGGCAAAATCCCTAGTTCCAAATCTCGACGGTTCACCAGCTACCAAGAGACAACCGCGACGTTCGTCTTGATACAGCAGATGAGATGTCACCCCAGCGTTCTTCCTCCAGCGGGGTTCAGACGCGACAATCAAATAAACAGAGCCACGGAAAAATCCCTAGCTCCCACCGCGACATTCGTCTCGATACAGTAGACGCGATGCCAGCAAACGAAGCAAAGACCAAATTCCTAGCTTCAGGGTCTTGACGGCAACTCACATAAAACCTGAAAGACTATCGGAGATCATCCCACACCAGCGCGGAGTGGATATGACTCATCGGAGCTCACCAAAATGAGCCTAACCTCAAGGAAAAAGCGGCATGGAAAATTCCTAACGCTTGCTCTTCCGACGGTCAAACTACCAAGGAGGATTGCTTAAAGACGTCTTGTCCAGCCCCCGAAGGGATCAGAGACACGGCAGTCGCAGGGCTACTCGAACTGCACGATTGCCTATCGAGGAACATATCAGCTGATGCGACGGTATGACGGCCAAAATCCTAAGTACCACAGACCCTAACGGACTTCTGTCGTAAAGAGCAGAGGTTAACTGTGACGTTAGGATATTCTTGCGAGAAATTCTCGATTCGTCTCAACTTGTGAAGAAATCGATGTCTTTGCGAGAACGTCTCGATGCGGCTCGACTCGTAAGATAACGCCTTAGGCAGTAAGGATTAAAAAAAAAATTATTCCCTAAGCACTGGGACCCTGGAAGTTGGCCCAGAATGGTCTCTTGCATACTATCCACGGGTCTCACTCTCCGAACTCGAATCTCGACAAGGAGGGAAACAATCGCTTACGGGTCCTTTCGCCTCGTAAGCGGGAAAATTCTCTTATAGGATCCTTACGACTTATAAGAGAAAATGCCCTTAGGAATCCTCACGATTCCTGAGGAGAAAATTCACCTATGAGATCCTCTCGATCCGTAGGGAGAAAAGTCTCTATGAGACCCTCACGGCTCATAGAGTTGAAAAGTCTTAGGCAGCAGATCTGAACCTGCAGCCTAAGCCATCATTATCTCTTGGAGAAAAACTAAGATGCTTACTCTAGTATCTGCCAATTGTGTTTATCAAGACAGCATGCTGATAATAAGAGAAGGGAGAAAGTAAAGAAATAATACAAGACATTGCAAAGAAAAATGTGTATCTTTATTTATTGACTTTAATCAAGTACAAGGTGAAGCGTACAAAAGAATAAAGAATGGATACATCTTATTCGAAAAAAGTTTTTTTTTTACAAGTATATGGATACAAGGGGAACTACCGGGAAGGAAGCGTCTTGCATAGCTCTAGCAATTGTTCGCGCACCTCCTTCCACGATTTCTCCTGATCGGCCACCACCGCCAGTTCTGCCTCTACTTGAGCCCGTTGCTGCAAGAAAGATGCAAGCTGCTCCCCAACGGCCTGATGAGCGGCTTCGCGGCCTGGGGTGTCACGCTCGGCGACATCAAGCTTTCGCTTCAAGTTTAGCCTATGAGAGATGCGTTCCAGGAGGCCCTCGAAGACAGCCTTCATCTCGGCAGCGTTCGCCTCAACTTCGGCACGTAGGCGAGCAGTTTCGCTTGAAGATGCCTGACACTCCTTCAGCCTTAAAGCTGCTTCTTGTTCCAAATGGCGGAAATGAGAAGTTCTTTGCTCGAGCCATGTTGCCCGCTGAGTGCTCACGGCCAAAACCTCAGGGGCAGGATGCATCGACTCCAGTTGATGCAGGCGAGTCTCAATCTCTCTGCAGTGATTAACCCAAGACACAACGATGCCCTCGTCATGGAAATTTACGAGTATCACCAGCATCGGGTTAACCGCTGTAGCAAAGTCTGCAGCAGATGTAGGAGTCTCGACGTCGAGTTCCTCGATGTAATCGCTCAACATGCGAAGACTATTCGCGGCGCCTTTCAAGGATGGACGTCTCAAGAAAGGGCCCGCCGACATTATGACACGAGGCTCGAAGGGCGCCGAGACCGGAACGACAGCTAAAAAAAAGATATGATCAGATAACAGTTCAAGAAATAAAAAAAAGGGGAGTTATCAATGCGATAGTTTGTTGTACCAGCTGTGGCAGGTGGCAAGGACGGAAGGGCCGGTGGCACGGCCGATCTTTCATCCCCTCCTTCAATTTGTAGCACTGCAGTTAGGACGAGAAAAAGTTAGAAATAATTCCATCACTGAAAAAGAAAGATATCAATTGGAAACCATACTCACCAGCGCCACCAGAGGGAGAAGCGAATTCAGAAGAGAAGGAGAAGTGTGGGAGCAACACTTGATAAAGATGATCAAAAAGCACTCCTGAAAAGACACAACAGTACGACTTTTGTACATAAATTATGCATCTGGAAGATAAAACTAATAAGTTGCAAACCCATACCTTCCAACATCTTTGATGGTATAAGGGAGGGCTGAGAAGTGACCACCGCCAAGGCAGTAGTTGACGGCGCTCCCATGAGCAATGGATCATCGGCACTGGCCGCACCTGCGTTAAAAACAAGGATAGAACTGTAAGGAAAGATTGCAAGATAAAGAAAAAAGGACAGTGATCCAAAATTTACCTGATGAGCCGCCGGCCGAAACGGAAGCGTCTCCCTCCTCCATCGATATGAGTCCACCTCTCATGGCCTCATCACCAGACTCGACAGGGGCTGTCGTCGTACTCGCCTGGCCAGGAGACGACGGAAGACCGTAGACAGGGAGAGCAATGATTGGAGCATTGCCGGACTCTTGAGAAAGAGCGGCTGGCTTTTCCCCGAGAGTCATACCCGTCTCACCCGCTACTTCTTCAGGCTCGGCGGTCGCTATTGTCTCATCCGCCGTCACCATGGGGTCGCCGGTCTCAGGCGCCTCGTCCGTCATTAGTTTAAGGACGTTTCGGTCCGTTGTTAGTTTAAGGACATTTCGGACCGATGTTGAAGAAGGCCTGTCACTACTTTACAGAGTTTAGGCTTAGGAAGATAGCGAGCGGACATAGTCGTCGTCATCTATCATTGACCCGGGCCATGACTCGTTAGGAGTAGTATTTCTTCAGGAAGCGACCGTTTGTTGGCCTGAAAGGTCTTTCACCGTGCATATCCATGAGTAGATAGGCTCTACCCTGGTAGACCTTGTCTATGATGTACGGGCCTTCATAGTTCGGCTCGAATTTTCTCCGCTTAGCGCAATTGGGGATCATAGGTCTTTTGACCACTAGCACGAGTTCGCCTTGGCGGAATGTCCTCGTCCTGGTCAATCTTTCATACGAGCGCGTCATCTTTGCTTTATAAGCCTCCAGATTTTGTTGCTCTATGAGCCGGGTTTCATCAAGGGCATCAAGCTCCTCAAGCCGTAGATGAGCATTTTCTTCGTCCGTCGGCTCGTAGTGGACTGCCACTCGTAGAGAGGGTAATTCTATTTCGAGGGGGAGTACTGCTTCTGTACTGAATACCAACGCGTACGGCGTTGTGTTTATGGCCATCTTGAACGTAGTTCGATACGCTCAGAGAGCTTCTTGTAGTCTCTCGTGCCAGTCCTTTTTATTTCGGGACACCGTCTTCTTCACGATCTTTGTCAAGGTTTTGTTGAAAGCCTCGGCTAGACCGTTAGCTCGGGGATTATACACTGAGGAATATCTCCAGTCTATGTTATGTTGTTGCGCGAAATGGCTGATCTTGTGGCTTTTGTAGGCTGGCCCGTTATCGGAGATGATCCGTCTTGGCGTTCCAAACCGATAAATGACGTGCGTCTTGAAGAAATGGAGGATATTCTCTGTCTTCACTTCCCTCAACGGTACTTCTTCTGCCCATTTGGAGAAGTAATCAGTGGTCGCTAGGATGAAACGATGTCCCCTGGACGATGCTGGTTCGATAGGGCCGACTATGTCAGTTCCCCACATTTCGAACGGCCAACTAGCCACCGTTGGATGTAGAGAATTTGGGTGCTGATGGATAAAGTCCCCATGAATCTGGCATGAGTGACATTGCTTCACATATTCGAGGCAGTCCTGAATCATCGTGGGCCAATAGTAGCCCATTCGTTTAATCTTCAACTTCATCTTTGGGCCCGCTTGATGAGAACCGCAGAGTCCGTCGTGAACTTATTGGATGACTCTTTTTGCTTCTTGAGGTCCCAGGCACCTCAACCACAGAGAATAAAACAACCTTTTGTACAGAGTATCATTGATGAAGGCGAAAGACAGAGCTCATTTCACAAGCTGATGTCTTAAGGATGCATCTTCAGGCATTCGACGGGATTTGAAGTAGTCTATGAAGACTTCTCTCCAATCTTCAACCTTCTCTTGGTCCTTTATTTGCATAGCCATTTGCTCAGTCACTCCCTTTTCTTCGGATGATTCCGAAGATATTTCTGCTGAGGCAAGTACCCGACGGCTTTGTACCACGATTCTGACGTCATCGAGGTTCTCATCAGCCAGTTCTTTAGCAAGCTTGGCTAATGCATCCGCTTTGCTATTTTCCATACGCGGTATACTTTCCAAGGTGTAGGAAGGTATTTGGGTTAGCAGTTGCTGTACCCTCTCTCCGTACTTTACCAACTCCGGTTTGCACGTCTGGTAGTCGTCGTTCACTTGACTAACGACCAGTTGAGAGTCTCCATATATGAGAAGGTTTTCAATTCCCCTGTCGATGGTGATCTCGAGGCCTGCTATCAAAGCTTCGTACTCGGCTTCATTGTTCGTCCTCGGCTCTGTCAAGGAGAAAGCAAAGCGCATTATCCCTCCTTGTGGGGTTATGAAGATGAGGCCTACCCCCGATTTGATTATAGGCGTGTTTTGTTTGCGCTTCTTTATGGAAGACGCTCCGTCAAAATAGAGTACCCACCGGGTACCACTTCCGTCGATCGTGTCAAACGCATGTTCGTCTGGCAGCTCGCAATTCAAAGGAGAGTCGGCAGGTATTGGATGCTCAGCGAGGAAGTCGGCGATGGCTTGGCCTTTCACTACCTTAAGAGGCTGATAGGTTATTGAAAACTCCATCAAGAGCAAGGCCCACTTAGCGAGTCTCCCTGTTAATATGGCCTTTGACATCAAATATTTGATGGGGTCCACCTTTGATATAAGACGGACTTCATGAGCCAACGCATAGTGCCAGAGTTTCGTTATCGCAAAGATCAACGCCAGGCAATGCTTTTCGATGGGAGAGTAGTTGCTTTCTGCCCCCAGAAGAACTCGACTTAAATAGTAGAGCGCTCTCTCCTTCCCTTGGTCGTTCTCTTGTGCCCATAATGCGCCTGAGGAACCTTCGAGAGCTGTGGTATAAAGAATAAGAGGCTTTCCCTTGACTGGAGCAGCTAACACCGGCGGGGTCTGCAGGTATTGCTTGATCTCGACCAGTGCACTTTGGCATTTATGATCCCAGATGAACGGGGTTCCCTTCTTCATCAGATGATTATAAGGACGAAACTTTCCAGAGAGATTGGCTATAAATCGCCGAATATACGCGAGCTTCCCTTGGAGAGACCGCAATTGTTTGAGAGTCCTTGGCAGGGGCATTTCCATGATCGCTTTGATTTTTGACGGATCTATCTCGATACCTCGGTGCCGGACAATGAATCCTAGGAATTTGCCTGAGGACACCCAGAACGCGCATTTGAGAGGGTTCATCTTCAAGTTGTATTGCCGAAGACGTTGAAATACGGTCTTCAGATGCTCAAAATGCTCTTCGTATGACTTGCTCTTAACCACGAGGTCGTCGATATAGCATTCGACGATTTCATGTATGAGGTCATCGAAGATCTTCGTCATGGCCCTCTGATAGGTGGCACCGGCGTTCTTTAAACCGAAGGGCATAACTTTGTAGCAGAATATACCCAAAGGGGTCCGGAAATCGGTGTGCTTCTGGTCTTCGGGATGCATCTTTATCTGATTATACCCTGATGAGACGTCCATGAAGGAGAAAACCTCGTGAGTGGACGTGTTATCTATCATCAGCTCGGTGGCTGGTACCGGGAAGTCGTCCTTCGGGCAAGCTTTATTGAGATCCCGGAAGTCCACACATATATGCACTGTCCCATTCTTCTTCATCACTGGGATGATGTTGGCGATCCAATCGGGATACTGAACTTCCTGGATAAACCTAGAGTCGATCAGCTTCTTGACTTCGGCGTTGATGCTCATCTCGAGCTCAAGCCGCATTCTTCTCGGCGCTTGTTTGAATGGCTTGACATCCCGGGATATCGCCAATTTATGGACGGCTATTTCTGGATCTAGTCCTGGCATTTCGGAATAGTTCCATGCGAAGCAATCTCTATGCCGCATAAGCACGTCTTTTAACGCAGCCACCCTCTCTTCAGATAGCAATTCGCTGGCAAATGTCGGTCGTGGGTCGTTTGCCGTCCCCAACTCAATCTTCTTGAGGTTATCTGCAGTAGTATGTTTGCCATCTTCCAGCTCTTTCGGTGCTGGTGGAAATTCTGAGATTACCTCGTCGTCATTATTTTCGAAGCACCAGGGAAGGTCATCCATATTCTCAGGCTCTCCTTTTGATATTGTTATGATATGACAAGTACGAACTCGCTTCCAAGACCGATGTGGATCTGGTTCTGCTCTTGTGGCTTTGGGTTCATGCTTTTGTGGCGGCGTTACCCTCCAGCTGCTGGATAGAGCAAACCTGCCTTGCTGGTACTGGTCTTCGACCCAGTTCTTGAAGGTGAAGCAGTCTTCGATAGGGTGTCCTATGGCTCGGTGATAAGAGCAATAGCCCGGGTGAGAGATCTTGTTAGCTTGCTCAGGGTGCTTAGAATCCAGAAGTGTAATCATTCGATGTTTTAAAGCGAGATCAAGTATCTTCTTCGTCTTGTCTTGAGGGAAAGAATACGCTCGACTCATCTTCTTCATGAGAGACAAATCCGGACCGCGCAATTCCCGATCACGTGACTTTTTGGTCCCACGTTGTCGTTGTCGAATCCCTT
This sequence comes from Agapanthus africanus, assembly GCA_030015575.1. Classification (NCBI taxonomy): domain Eukaryota; kingdom Viridiplantae; phylum Streptophyta; class Magnoliopsida; order Asparagales; family Amaryllidaceae; genus Agapanthus; species Agapanthus africanus. The sequence goes on along the minus strand of JASDDO010000028.1, from coordinate 152,459,292 downwards.
TTCCGCTCTTTGACTTATTTCTGCCTCTACGTCGGGCTTTTTGCACAACAGGTTGACAGGGAGAAGCATTTTCGTCTTTTGCAGCCTGTTGAAGAAGACGTCGCGTCATGACTTTCTCGTAGATGGCCATTTCGCGATTATAGTCGTCCCGAGCCTTTTGACCCGCTTTCCTGATAAGCTTGTCCATTCGTTCTTCAAATGATAGACTCAGCATTTTGATTGCGGGAACGAGTTTTGGTACGGGGTCGGCGTTTTCTGACAGGGCGTCCTCTTCTTCATCGAAGATATATACGGCGTAGCTACCGTGGACTCGTTCCCGTTTTCCAGATATCACATATCCAAGCCCAAGCATTTCCATTCTCCCGTTGGGCAACTTGCACTGATTCCCAGGTGTAAGGTTGCTATGCACGCGCACAAAGGTCTACGAGGCATCAACCATGCCCGATTAAAAAATTAGCCGTGCCGAATAACCCGAATATGGATCTTTAAACTAGAGATTAGGCGAAAACTAACATGCTAAACACTTTAACACTAAGTGAGAGGGATTACAACCTTTGTAGATCCGGTCCTTCACTTCATAAGCTCCGTGTTGAACTCCCTTCGCTGCGATCATCATGCTCCGGACTCTCGAGAGGCTCCACGAAGAGAAAGGTACAACATTTGCTTCTGATTTTCGATACAAAGATGATCTACCTTGAAGTTTCGTTAACACAAGCTAACACTCATGAAATGATGTGAACACTCTCATCTAAATGGCAAGGGAAGATGAGGATGATGAAGTAGGATTTTTTCTCTCTTTATTTATCTTTTTCTCACAATTATTCATCACTTGGAAAAAAGCTAGTGAGCTTTTTCCATGAAGAAAGATGAAGGAAGAAGATGATGAAGAATAATCAATATCATTTTGTGATGAATAATAAAAGTTATCATAATCATTTATGCAACCATGGTTGTAGTAACCATTGTAGAGAGTTTACTAGGGTTAGGGTTTGGGTTGGGTTAAAGGGTGAGTCACAAAGAAATATCTATCATAATATCTTAACAAAGACAGAGTAAAACTATCTAGAAACATCTAGAAATCATTAACCCAAATCAAACCCTAATCTTGTTTAAACTCCTCTAAACATGTTGCATTAATAAATATAACATGTTACAATATTATATATCACATATACAATATTTATTGTAACAAAATAAAATAATACATTTAACATATATCGCATATATATCAATGCATTACCCGAGTGAGAAAAAGAATCTTTTAGTGAGCTAATATTAGTTAATGTAATTTAATATATCATATATATTATTATACATTAAATTATCGAATCAACACTTGATCCGACAATCCGGCTATATCGCATATAACCGACTAATATTTATCCGTACCGATTCATCGAATCAACACTTGATCCGATGACCCGGCTGATATCAAATATCGCGAGAATAGAATACGGTATCTCATATCGTATTATCCTCAGTCCTGCACATATCACATATGTGCTCCTACTCCGTTTTTCCTGAGCCAAGAAACCTCTGTGTAGGACTCTAAAGAATCGTCAATACGCCGGCAGTAGGTGATGATCATATCAAACACCCACAAGCTGCAAGCGGTCAGCTAAACGTAACAGCTACCCAGGTATTGAGCGCTCAGAAGATCAACAAGGAAGCCTATACATTCTCCTGTGAATCCAAACAGTAACACTCCCGTACAGTCCGGTCTCGTCGTCTGATATGTCGCATATCTCGCCTAGGGGTGGTAAACGTCAGACCCCAGTAGCTCGATAAGTCGTGTCGATTTGAGGTCTATAACAGTTCGAGAAACTACTGATAACACTTACCAGTAAATCTCAGCAACCCTGGCCAGGGATTTCTGGTTATAGCCAGTTGAACACAGCACAACATCAACTCCCTATACCGGGAGAGACGAATCCCCTCCTATCGCTCATTGCCTCAATGTGATTCAGGACTGTACCCAAAACCCACCTTTTTGCACGCCCTCTTGGACGTGGTATGATGGAAATCAAAGCACAGTGGGAATCACGCAAGACTCTATGACGATCTCGGGTCGACAGACTACTCTGTACCAGTGTCACCGGAGAACTGTCATCTGACGTATGGTATAATACCATCTGGGAGTTCTCGGCGAGTCCGTCCAGTGTACCCAGTCTCCACTGACCACCCGTACACCATCCTTGATGTCAAACACCGATGGATATGGGATCATCCATCGCCCATCATATGGGTCAAGATGCGTATACGCTAGTCTACTCTGGTGTATCGATGTCCTGTCTCGATACACCCTCGTCTAGGAACAGTTATAGGATATACTCGTCGACTACCGTAGCCCCACTAGTATGATCTCATCATAGTCCCAGTAGTCGAGTACATATCCTAAGGGCTTTATCAACATGTAATATAGAGACAATCAGAGTACATGTTAAGATAAAGTACAACCAGATAGCATACTATCATGTCGAGCAAGAAAGTCCTCCCTATATATGTCCTAGCATCCACTACAATATACATCGTATGTACAGTAATGGCCTCTAGGGCATACATATAACTAACAATCTCCCACTTGCAGTAGGGCCATCTGTTGTGGTATCACATACCCAACAATTAGTTGCGGTTGAAGTATCTCATACTCAACCATCCCATAAACGTCTCTACTGGGAAAAAGGCCTTTGTGAGTGGATCCGCGCTGTCGTCCTCTGTGTCTACTCTCGTAACCTCGATCTCCCTGGAGATCAACCTACTCCATGATCAGGTGATACTGCCTAGGAATTATATCTGGATTTGTGATGGAACGTTAATTCCTTGGCTAAAGCCACAACTCCATTGTCACACAATGGTAGGAACGAAGTTCATCTTATGAACTTATATATATCCACACTGCCTCTTTGGTAGCATCTTTGGTAACGATGTATCTTGCCTTTAATCGTCTAGTATGTCACGGTATCTAGCTTGGAACTCTTCCAACATACCGTCCCTCCACTGAGGGTAAAGACAATGCCTGCGACTGACATTCAGTCGTCCTTATCACCCTGGAACCTTTCCAGTGATTCTCCTCAGGATTGATTGATACCATCTCACTACAACTAGTGAGTATCCTAACATCCAATTAGATCTATCTCATAGATCCAAAACCTAGGATTTAGGAGGTATCACCTTGATCCTATATGGAGAATCCTTGTGATAAGCGGAGATTGACCGAGCGTAGCATAGGAAACTCCTTCCCTATCAAGAGTATGTCATCCACGTACTCTACGAGGATCACCACCATACTCTCTACTACCTTTTTGTATATACAAGGTTCATCTACCATTTTGATGAAGTCAAACTCTTTGACTACCACATCGAAACAGATGTTCCAACTCCGCGATGCCTGTTTTATCACATAAAACATCTTGCGCACGTTTCCGCTGCTCCCACTGTCTACGAAGCCCTCTGGCTGTGTACTTATAGACGCTCTCTTCTAAAACATCATTTAGAAAAGCAGTCATGACACCCAACCACCAGATATCGTAGTCATGGTATGTAGCCGTGGCAAGTAGGATCTGGATGGACTTAAGCATAGCTTTGAAAGTTTCAACTTTTCCATGTACACCAAGTAATCTTCTCAAGATATACTTGCTCCTGATGGGGATTTAATCCTTCAGATAAAGCAACCAAAGTCCATACTTTGTTGGTGTATAAGGATTCCATCTCAGATCGATAAGCACCCAGCCATTCTTACAGAGTCCCACTCCTGATGGCCAGCTCGAAACTAGTTGGGTCATCATCTCATGATGCAATCCTCGCTCCCACTGTCATAGAGAAACCAAAGTATCTCTCAGGTGAGTGAGGAACCCTACTAGATCGGCGGAGAGGCTGAGGTTCGTTGGAAACTATTGAATCCTTTGGTTCTACCAAATCATCAGCTACAGTTTGTATAGCTGGAACATTTCCAGTTCTACATAACAGACCTTGCCTCGAGCTTGTCCAGATTTTGCTTTTAGACATAAGCCAGACAACCCCAAATCTTAACAAACTTAAGATATGGGCTCTTCCCTTTCCATATCACATATGAAGTGGTAGGCAACTGATTTGATTTGAACTCCGTTCAATAGGTATGCAGCTTCTCAAGTGCATAACTCCCAAAAGGAAATAGGAAACTCAGTAGTACTCATCATAGAGCACACCATATCACATAGGGTGCTATTGCTCCGCCCCGATATACCATCGTGCTATGGTGTATACGGAGGAGTAATGCTGAGAGAGAATCTCATTCTCCTTTATAATAGTCCAGGATTTCCGTGCTCAAGTATTCTCCTCCTTGATCACATCAAAGGACATAATACTTTTACCCGTATTTTTTGGTTCTCTACTTCTAACTTATATTCTGTGAATATCTCAAAAGGTTCGGACTTGTGTTTCATCAGGAACACATGTCTGAATCTTGAGAAATCATCAGAGAATGTAATGAAGTACAAAGAACCGGTCTTGGCATGTGTAGACAGGGGACCTTCATACATCAACATGTATCAATCCCAAGAGTTCACTAACTCTTTCTCTGTTTCCAATAAACAGATCTGTGGTCATCTTATCTTTGTGACATGATCGGCAAGTTTCACAAGATGTAAATTCAAACTAATTTAAATATGCATCTATATGTAACTTCAGCCAGTCGGGTCGCATTGATATGACCTAGTCTACACTGCCTCAAGAAGGATTCGTTCATTTCTGAACTCTTCCTCTTGTATGTGTTCCGTATACTAAGAACTGTAGTTTGATTTAGAACGTCAATGCTTTTAGATAACGTGCCTGAACCGATCAACTCTTGATATAGGAAATGTTCAAAACATTATCCAACAATACAAAATTATATCCTTTCTTTACTAATAAAGAGACCAATATGATTTTGTATATCAGGTTCGGTATCTAATAACATTTGTTCAGAATCAATGTATTCTGGTAATACAGGGTGACAGTGACCAACAGACTTGGCTGCAACACTTGCACCGTTTTTTCTATCTCGTGAAACTTATCACCCGTTCTCAGTTCTCTACCTATCTGTAGCCCATGTAACAGATTACATATGCGAGATCCTGATCCGGTATCACATACCCAGGACGTAAAGGATACTGAGAAACGGTTCTTTGTAATGAACACACCCGAAGAAGATGCATCAGTATGCACTTTCTTCGTTTGGGCGGCACGGGAAATCTGGTATTCCCCAATTTCCTGCTCTGTCTTATAACACTTATAAGTTGGAGCGGGACCAACGTTCCCCAGCTCAGTATAACAAGCGGGTTCAGTCAATATATCCGTATTATTATCTTGATTAAGGCGTGATATGGTCGCTACCTGGAGAGAGAGAGAAGAAAACACTCAGCGTATGCTCTTGCAAGATTAGATTGGTTATCTAATATATCTAATCAGGATGTCTCCCACTGTTTTAATCAAATCTTCCTTCAAACCTTAAAAGGAAAGACTAGCCGGGATTAATTACACGCTACAAGTTCGCCAATCTTTCAGCCAGGCCAGTGTCGGTACTTTGAGGGAGGTCCCCCGTGCTTTCGCACGAACCTAATTAAAGTAAACCTCGTTTTCCCAGAGGCGTAACCCCGTTAACACCTTTCTAGACACCTACTTGATCGGCTAATTGTAATGTGTAAAACTCTCCCAGGAGTAACTCTTACTCGCAGCGGGTATCGGGATCCAACCATCTCATAGAAGGTATGCAATCTCATTGCAAATTTCAACACTTGAAATTCCCAATAATATTTTGCCCCTAGCGATCTATGACCTTAACTAAGTCAACAAACCATAAATCGCAAGTCAAGCTCAACCCGTACATTTCTCGATTGAATTAAACCCACCCGTACGACCCTTAACTGAGTCAACAAGGCCGTACGAATACCCTAATCCAATCACATATCATGTTTTAGCAGATAAACATTACTTAGCTACCGTACACTATGCCTTAACTAAGTCAACAAACATAGCATGAATACTAAATAATATCTATCTGAAATGACGGAGGGCTACGCAGGTTTTTCAGAAAACCCTGAGCGTAATGAACTTGATATCGTTGTAGAATCGAGTGATTTTTAAATAGAGTGTTTTTGAGGCTTTTCTAGTTTTTGCTAAAGGGGTCACTCCCGGTGAAGGGATCGTCGGCCCTTTCCTCATCGAATAAAGTGCAGGATATTTCACAAATATCACTATGCAAAGCAAGAACTATAGAAGCAATCAAAAGACAAACCGAGTTTATAGGATCTGCCAGTTATTGCTAAAGGAGTCACTCCCGGTGAAGGGATCTCGGTCCTTTCCTTATCGAATAAGGTGCTGGATGTTCTACAAGGAACACCACTATGCAAAGCAAGAACTAGAGCTACCATTTTTTATTAAACAAGTTTCTACAACATCTTAGGTTTCTTTTATTTTCATTAATCTCATTAATGAAGTCCCATTTTAATGTGCTTCGCAAGCATCACATTTGAAACGAAATCTGCAATATAACATATATCTCATATATATAATATAAACATTCATCTCAGGAAGTAATATGATCTCATCACAGAACATTGCAGCAGAAGAAACATATATGAAATATTGGATATACTAGGACGTCCGTGTTTTCAATACGAGCCTGTATAAAACACGGATTACACGGTCGCGATGAATAGCCAAACCCACATCCCTAGACCCCTACGAGAGCGGCAAGCAACACTGCCAATTCTAGAGTTAGGAGATCCGGTCTCGACTCCTCGAGATGGTTTCCCACTGGACCCTAGAACCCGGTTACTTGTGCTCCCCGCCTTGGGTCTACCTAATGCGGAAAAGTAAATAATATACAACGATGACATCTTCCGCAACCTGGAAGTGCCCCAATAAAAGAATATTACATACAAATGAATTTTACATGAATGAAAAAAAAACTCTCATCTCACATAAAACCCCCGGCTATTCAGAACGCGACGATCCAATATAACATATCACAGCAACACATAATATCTCATATCATCAACGTAAGCAAGTATGCGTATCCCGATTGTCGTTGATGTATAGCAACGAAGACGGCGATACACCACATACTACGCTTACGGTCACAGAAAAGAAAGTGTAAAACTACAACAGTTGGAATCCGCAACCTATTTAGACATTGCATGCCTAACCAAATGAATTCCTTAGACATCGCATGCCTAACAATTATAAACCCCGCATTTTAGTCTCATTATCGAAAACTCTTTTCAATATCAAGTCGGGCAATTCAACAAGATTCCCGACGTCCTGATCGCATGCTCGTCGCAAACTTTAGTAGACGGCCGCACCCCCGATGCCGTCGACGAAGTGCACTAAGGCGGAACACCGCTGCCGTGAGCACCCGAACGGATGCTTTCGGCGACGGGGTTCTCCTACAGTCACTTGGTCGGGGCTATGGGGCGTGTCTGTCTATTAAGTTTACCCGGCGAGTATCCGCGTACGCTACGTGATTGCGACGGACTTTTGATCACATCAAAATTCCGTGGCAACCGATCATTTGAGAATAAACTGCTATGTTTATAATATTCAAATTAGTTATCTCATAACTACCTGTGGATTCCAAATATTGTATCACATTCCAGATAAAACAGAAAATGTTAAATTTTCCGATCGAACAATCAAACACCCAAGATTTCCCCAATATATCTCAACACTTGAAATCAGTTTAAAAACATCCATCACATGCCACAGTACCAATGGTCCAGCCGTAGAAGGGTCAAGCCAACGCCTCACATGTGGCACGCCGTACTGCCCCAAACCCTAAGGTTCAAAAGGCAGTTTAAGACGGTCACATAATCGAGTTAAGGTTTGTTGTCTTCTAGAGGGTCCACCGCGTTACTTGCACGACTTAGAACGTTCTTAAACACGAGAAAAAAATCCAACTTTTGAAAAATTTTCCGACAGGGGGAAAAATGAGTTATTGATATCCGTTCGAACTTTTTAACAGTTTCTAAAAAACTATCCGGACAAAATATAGACAAAATTAGACAATCCGATCGAATAATCGAATCCCCAAAACAACCCCAGAAAAACTCAACTATTGAGTAAAATATAAAAATTTCCAGAAGACTCAGCACTTCAAGACACGAATTACCGTGCAAGCCAAGTGGTGTAACTCACTAAAATGGCCGCGGAACCGCCGCGAAACCCAGGGTGGGGGCGTGGTTCCGCGGCTCTTTTGTCGAGTTAGCATCACGTGCTTCACAGTAACTCATAGAATTCCCTGCTGAATTTTTTGGCAATTTTTAATTCACAAAAATCCAAATTTTCAGAAAATTTCCAGAGAAGGGGTTATATCGGGTTTTCCGGGTTCGATCGGACTTTAAATTTCGTCTAGACTTCGCCTAAAGCTCTAGCTTGGCTCTGATACCACTGTAGGGTTGCTATGCACGCGCACAAGGGTCTACGAGGCATCAACCATGCCCGATTAAAAAATTAGCCGTGCCGAACAACCCGAATACGGATCTTTAAACTAGAGATTAGGCGAAAACTAACATGCTAAACACTTTAACACTAAGTGAGAGGGATTACAACCTTTGTAGATCCGGTCCTTCACTTCATAAGCTCCGTGTTGAACTCCCTTCGCTGCGATCATCATGCTCCGGACTCTCGAGAGGCTCCACGAAGAGAAAGGTACAACATTTGCTTCTGATCTTCGATACAAAGATGATCTACCTTGAAGTTTCGTTAACACAAGCTAACACTCATGAAATGATGTGAACACTCTCATCTAAATGGTAAGGGAAGATGAGGATGATGAAGTAGGATTTTTGCTCTCTTTATTTATCTTTTTCTCACAATTATTCATCACTTGGAAAAAAGCTAGTGAGCTTTTTCCATGAAGAAAGATGAAGGAAGAAGATGATGAAGAATAATCAATATCATTTTGTGATGAATAATAAAAGTTATCATAATCATTTATGCAACCATGGTTGTAGTAACCATTGTAGAGAGTTTACTAGGGTTAGGGTTTGGGTTGGGTTAAAGGGTGAGTCACAAAGAAATATCTATCATAATATCTTAACAAAGACAGAGTAAAACCATCTAGAAACATCTAGAAATCATTAACCCAAATCAAACCCTAATCTTGTTTAAACTCCTCTAAACATGTTGCATTAATAATTATAACATGTTACAATATTATATATCACATATACAATATTTATTGTAACAAAATAAAATAATACATTTAACATATATCGCATATATATCAATGCATTACCCGAGTGAGAAAAAGAATCTTTTAGTGAGCTAATATTAGTTAATGTAATTTAATATATCATATATATTATTATACATTAAATTATCGAATCAACACTTGATCCGACAATCCGGCTATATCGCATATAACCGACTAATATTTATCCGTACCGATTCATCGAATCAACACTTGATCCGATGACCCGGCTGATATCAAATATCGTGAGAATAGAATACGGTATCTCATATCGTATTATCCTCGGTCCCGCACATATCACATATGTGCTCCTACTCCGTTTTGCCTGAGCCAAAAAACCTCTGTGTAGGACTCTAAAGAATCGTCAATACGCCGGCAGTAGGTGATGATCATATCAAACACCCACAAACTGCAAGCGGTCAGCTAAACGTAACAGCTACCCAGGTATTGAGCGCTCAGAAGATCAACAAGGAAGCCTGTACATTCTCCTGTGAATCCAAACAGTAACACTCCCGTACAGTCCGGTCTCGTCGTCTGATATGTCGCATATCTCGTCTAGGGGTGGTAAACGTCAGACCCCAGTAGCTCGATAAGTCGTGTCGATTTGAGGTCTATAACAGTTCGAGAAACTACTGATAACACTTACCAGTAAATCTCAGCAACCCTGGCCAGGGATTTCTGGTTATAGCCAATCGAACACAGCACAACATCAACTCCCTATACCGGGAGAGACGAATCCCCTCCTATCGCTCATTGCCTCCATGTGATTCGGGACTGTACCCAAAAGCCACCTTTTTGCACGCCCTCTTGGACGTGGTATGATGGAAATCAAAGCACAGTGGGAATCACACAAGACTCTATGACGATCTCGGGTCGACAGACTACTCTGTACCAGTGTCACCGGAGAACTGCCATCTGACGTATGGTATAATACCATCTGGGAGTTCTCGGCGAGTCCGTCCAATGTACCCAGTCTCCACTGAGCACCCGTACACCATCCTTGATGTCAAACACCGATGGATATGGGATCATCCATCGCCCATCATATGGGTCAAGATGCGTATACGCTAGTCTACTCTGGTGTATCGATGTCCTGTCTCGATACACCCTCGACTAGGAACAGTTATAGGATATACTCGTCGACTACCGTGGCCCCACTAGTATAATCTCATCATAGTCCCAGTAGTCGAGTACATATCCTAAGGCTTTATCAACATGTAATATAGAGACAATCAGAGTACATGTTAAGATAAAGTACAACCAGATAACATACTATCATGTCGAGCAAGAAAGTCCTCCCTATATATGTCCTAGCATCCACTACAATATATATCGTATGTACAGTAATGGCCTCTAGGGCATACATATAACTAACACCAGGAACATCCCAAATCCTGTTGTAAAACCGAGCTTGTCGAATAGTCTGTTTTAAGGGTACCCCTTGGCGCTTCAATAGCCTTTTTAGTCCATTCGTGTAATATCTAGGCAAACGGATGGGTTGGAGCCTGTCAAGTGTAGAATCAGCGCCGTGCCAGATTTCTTTCTCCACTCTTGTTTCCATGGACCGGTAGAATAGGATTTCCTTTTCACCTTTTCTCCTGGGAGGGACGTAAAATGTCTGCAGGTCTTGCACATTGTGAGCTTTAAGTGCGTCAAGGTCTTTGTAGTGCTCCCGCGGAACCATGGTAATTTGCAAACTCTGATCACCACCAGGGAATTCTTGTATTAACGGCCGACTGGAGAACACAGCATTAACCTCATCTTCCGAGTCGCTTCCGAAGATCAATATGGGGGCGGACGGTCCCGGGTTGTTGCGTCGAGACGGCCCAGCGTAAACTATCTCTTCTTCTTCTTCGGTATCACTCCCGAAAACAGGAATGGTGGCGGCGGCTTTGTTCTCCGGTTTACGACACCTCTCTGTGTCCTCGAAATCTGGAAAAAAGTATTTTGTATTTTCGTACTTGCGGACTTCGTTTACGGAGAACGGGTTCAGCTCTCCTGTTACGGTGTACTCGAGACCATCCTTGTAATACTTCATACACTGATGTTGCATAGAAGGGATGATGTTGTACTCGTGTAACCAGGGGCGACCGAGCAAAGCATTGTAGCAGGTCTTGGCGTCAATGACGTGAAACTTAATATCCGTGACGAGTAGTCCGAAGCGTAATGTTAGTATTACAGATCCGAGAGTTCATGATGACCGGGAGTCAAAACCGTAGATGGTAATTTTATTCCGAGCGAGGTGCTGAACGCTCATGCAGATTTCCTTCAACACCCGAGTATTAAAGAGATTGACAGAGGATCCATTATCAACCAGGATTTTGCCTATCTTGATATCGTGGCAATATCCAGAGACATATAGGGGACGGTTGTAGTTGCACGTACCAAGGAGAAGGTCTTCATCACCAAACGTGACATCGGCTGTGTGCACTTCTTCCTGTTCATCCTTCATCCTTTCTTCGGCGAGGAAGGGTTGGAATTGCTCGGGCTCTTGTAGTGCCTTGATTAATGAATATCTCGCTTCTTTCGATAATAAGAGGGCGTCGAGAATGCTAAGCTGCGAGGGTAGCTTCCTCAGGTGCGCTAGGATGTTGTAGTCCACCTTACTCTTCTTAGGCGGTTCCTTGGCAGTCAGCTCTTTCATGACTTGGTCATCTAAGGCGATATCCTCAGCGACCTTTTCCTTTCCCTTATCTTTTCTAGTTGCGGGTCCGAGATTCTTTTCCGGAAGCGTGCGATTGTGCAACTGAGTGTTTTCGCAGGCCTCTGGTTCTTCCTCTTTCCCTAAGATGGATTCTTTAAAGGGAGGGCCTAGAGCCATTTCCTCATCAGAGTCTCTCCCAAAGGTGAGAACTTGTGATCCTCCGGCGTTGATCGTGTAACAGTTACCGGTAGTTCTTATGTGCCCTTTGGTCGTACTTCTCTGCTCCCGACGAGTTCTGCGTTTCATCCGCTTAAAATGTCGCCGGTGAGCAACATATCCCTGCCACCATCTCTTAAAAGCGTCACACTCCTTAGTGGGGTGTGAAATCTTCAGATGATATGATCAGTAATTAGGATGCATCTCCGCTCCATTGCGAGTGTTCTCTTCCGAGGGCGGTAGCTTCATTCTCATTGATATGGCTTTAGCAAACCTTTTCCTTATCTTGAATCTGTTTTTATCCGCATCGGATGTCTTTTGATTTAGCGGGAGTGCTTTGACTCTTTCGTCTAGTCGCCTGCGTTTGGCTCCTTCTGATGCGGCCATTTCACGCTCCCGATCGGCTTTACTTTTCAGACGAATCTCATCCAAAAAAGCGTTGATCATTTCGTCTGACGGCCGCACAAGTTCCGGTTCAGGATCTGCCCCCAGTTTCTCAGTACCAGGAGTTTTTTCATCGTCCGTAAACGAGTGGGAAGTCACATGACAACTCGCCACGTATCCCTCGGATTCATCCGACGAGCTCTCTCCATTATTTTCCTCCTGAAAGACGTGGTTGAGGAACTCTTGGAGTGTGATGGGAGTCCACGCCTTTTGATTGTACTCCTCCAGCACGTCAATCTGTTTCTGCAAGTCCGTGCGCTTGTCGCCAGGCTTCACGGGATTTTTGGATCTCTTCTTCTTCTTCTTTAAAGATTTCGTCGGCTGGGTGTGAGTACTTGGGCCATCACCACCGATCTTTAGAGTTGGGCGCGGCTTAAGCATCCCTTCAATGATCTGGGGTTCCAGCGGGTTCTTCCACCTGATCGCCGATCATGTCTGGAGCTCATTCAGCATTCTTTTGGTTTTTGCTGAAAGCACGATTTCCCATTGAGCTTCTTCAATGAAAGAACAAGTTGCCCCCGGTGTGTCCGTCTTCTTAGGAGTGTGCGGTTGTGGCGGGTTCACCTTCCACTTCTAGGACAGCGCAAACTTGCCCTGTAGGTATTGATATTCAATCCATCCTTTGAAGATGAAGCAATCCTCAATCGGATGGCTTACCGTTTGATGGTAAGGGCAGTAATTAGGGTTAATCACCTCACTGGGTTGTGGCGGTCGTCTTGGATTTGGCAAGTTGATAAGCCTGTTGCGTACCGCCAGCTCGAATAGGCTCTTCGTCTTATCCCGCGGGAATGAGTAGGGGCGCTTCATTTTCTCATTATAATACCGCCGTCTTTCTTCCAGTTGATACGCTAGCCTTGGAGCACTGGGCTGCTGCTGGGTGTTCGCGACGAAAGTTGCCTTCCTTTTACCCTTGTCGTTCCGGGGCTCCGGCTTCGGGGGAGGCGGTCTATGACCCATCTGGTCCATCTGGGCCAGCTTGTCGATCAAAGCTTGGAACGTGGTCGGTTTAAAGAACATCATGAACTGTGAAATAGTTGCATGAGGATCTAGAGTGCCTACGAACATGCCCACCGCTGGTGCTTCTTCGACGCACTGCTCACACTTCGACCACAGATTCCGCCATCGGATTGCATATTGAACCCAAGTTTCGCCCGGCTTCACCTTTACATTGATCAAAGCTGTTATCGAGGTACGTTCGCTGGCGCTCGCGAATTGCTGAGTGAATAGCAACTCCATCTCTGCGAAAGTTTTGACGGAGTCGTTTGGAAGCTCGGAGTACCACTCAAACGTCGTCTCCGATAAACTGCCGACGAATTGGTTAAGCAAGAGCTTATCATCGCCGTCGGTGTTGCCACAAAGAGCCCTGAACTAGAAGACATATTGATGGGGATTGCCTGTCCCTTGCAGACATGGAATTTCGAGATCGTGTAGCCCGGCGGGTATTTTATCTGATCATACCAGATCGGATATGGTCACCCCGTTTTGACAACTTGGCCGGCTGCCTCAGTTTCCTGGTGAACTCGTATTTTTTGAGCAATATAGTCATCCAGGGCAGCTTTGGAAATTGTCTCATCCTTGGCTGTTGAAAGAGCCGGCGGTGGATTTGACGTTTCTCCTCTGTCATCTTCAAGGATAATCGGAGGATCTTCGGCTGGGGGATCCGGCTGGATCATCATCCCGACCTTGTCTTGAAATAGGAGAGTCATCTGCTTTATATTGGCCGCTTGCTCTGCAGCCTCCTTGTCCTTCTTTTCAAGCATTCTACGAAGGAACTCAGTATCGGTTTTGTATTCGCGACGCTGCTCCGATGACGCCTCCGGGCTTTCTTTTGGTCCGGTGAGCGCGGCCATTGCAGTTAGTATCTCCTGGAGCTTCTGCTGCTGCTCCTCCTAGGCTCCTGTAATGGATCGGGTGAGTGGTCGGTGGCCCGTTGAAGCGCGGCTATCCTCCTTCCCAGATGCCATGTAAATAGTATGGACCGTTATGCCCCCAGACTTAGGGCGCTTGGGCTCAGTGCCTTTGACATTTGTCGCAGGCATGGGGATCTTCTCCGGCCTTCTCTTCGTATGGGCGGTCGAAGTTGAGGGGGCCGTCGCAGTGGGCACCCAGATAGCTTTTCGTGGCTTGGCAGGATGGCTTACTTCCTGTTGGACCTTCAGCTTTTTGTGCTGGCGGGAGAAATTTGGATCGATCACCGAGTCTCAGGCCTGCCGCCAGACTTTATAGATCTTGGAGGACCGCCATTGAGGGGATTGGGGCTGTTCTGGCTTTGCTTCCACACCCTTTTCCAGTGGAGGAGGAGACCTCTTCAGTACAGCGGTAGGAGAATTCCTACACACCTTATTTAGCAGTTCAAAGTTGTTCCCGGTTGGAACAGCAGCATTAATTTCCGCCGTCGGGGCTGGAGGAGTTAGCCCGGAAGGGGATTTGCCTCCTGACTTCCTCACTCGGCGCCAGTGGCGACGTCGAGCATGTCGTGCTATAGGAATTGGCTCGGTGACGGGGACGGCCTTGTCTTTCCCCCTGCTCAGGTGAGGGGCTATCGCCAGTGTCAGCTTATTAAAGACTGATGTCTTTTGAGCAGCAGGAGCGGGAGTGGGAGTTGGGACGGTCAATCTTATGAAGACCGACCCCTTGGTAGGAGAAACCTCCTTGACGACTTCAGGAGCAGGTTTGGCTACTCTCTTTTGAATAACCTTCTTTGGGACCGCAAGCTTCATCGTGGGCCCGCAGGAGTTTTGGCCTAGTCTGGAAAAGACCGAGGCATTGGTGTTGGGCGACCCGTTGAGAGGGGCCGCAGCAGCTGTAAGTCGATCGAAGACCGACTTCTTAGGAGCTTCTGGTACGGGCACTGGGGCAGTGAAGCTCATTGGCGGGAGCATGGTCCCGAAAAATAGTTCAGTAGTAGCCTGGGTGATTTGTTCTACCGGCATCGTGAACAGTGATGCCGCTTGAGGTCCATAGGCTACACCTCCAGGTGAGGCGGAGCGTCGGTTGCAGTTGCAGTTGGAGCAGTTCGAGCAGGTGAATGCCATTGCTGTTTTGCTTTCTGCGCCAAGAAAGAGACCAAATCTTAGTAACTTGAAACCCGAGGGCAACCATTAACAAACCGTGATTCGTTCGCGAATACGACGCACGAAGTGTGGAGTGGAAAGAGGAAAAGGTCCCACCGAGCGTGCCAGAATCTGTTCCCCTCCGAAAGACGGCGCAACGCAGGGACGTCTTTCCTGAAATTCGGGGCAGATGCTAATTGGTGCTATCCGTCCACCTCTCCGAAGATGCCAAGTTAATTTATGGCACCATGTATCGAAGGTTTAAACGGATGCGTCCGATGTAGCAGACTTCGTCAGATTCCCCCTTGCTTGAGGAGTTTTTTTATTATGGGGACGCTCTTCCCTGCAGGCGCAAGCCCCTGCAGTTAATTACGATACCGCATTGTGGTAACAACTTTCTCCTTCTCCAGACGGTCACTTCGTGTCATGTGTGTTTGTTTTGTGTTTGGTTTCCCGTGGATTGTATACGGAGACCGAGTTATGTCGTCGCCCGTAGGGCGTGGACTAGTCCAAATCCGTATTATCTTAGATTTGAGTTTGGGGGTTTGGGTTTAAGGATACGTTAGCCTCATTTGAGACTAAGATCAACTTAAACGTTTGTTAAGGATACGTTAGTCTGGTTTTAGACTAAGATCAACTTAACGGGATCGTTTAGATAGAACAAGAGAGCAATTAAGGGAGCGCTATTGTTTAGTTTTGTGACATTGCGGTCAATAGGTAGTTTAAGGACATTGCGGTCCAATGTTAGTTTTAAGACATTGCGGTCAAGGTTAAGGACATCATAGTCCATGGGTTTAAGGACTCCACCGTCCGGAGTTAGTTTTAAGACATCACGGTCAAGGTTAAGGACATCATAGTCTGTTGTTAGTTTTAAGACATCCCGGTCAAGGTTAAGGACATTATAGTCCATGAGTTTAAGGACCCCACAATCCATTGTTAGTTTTAAGACATCCCGGTCAAGGTTAAGGACATCATAGTCCATGAGTTTAAGGACCCATAATCCATTGTTAGTTTTAAGACATCCCGGTCAAGGTTAAGGACATCATAGTCCATGAGTTTAAGGACCCCACAGTCTATTATTAGTTTTAAGACATCCCGATCAAGGTTAAGGACATCATAGTCCATGAGTTTAAGGACCCCGCAGTCCATTGTTAGTTTTAAGATATCCCGGTCAAGGTTAAGGACATCATAATCCATGAGTTTAAGGACCCCACAGTCCGTATCAATGTGTGGTTGTCGGGACCCGTCACCTCTTTAAAGACGTTGAGGAATTACAATGACAAATATCAAAGGAGTAAAGAGATGTACCCTTGAACCAAGGTAGGTTAGATGATCTGTAGCCCAATTTCGAACCAAGACCAATTCATTAGGTTATGAGCACATTGGCTCAGTTGAGTCTGGATTGAGGACTTATGGCCAACTTGGGCTAAGTCCAATCATGTTTGGAATATTGGCCCTCTGTTGGTCTATTGAAGGAGAGGCTTTGCCTTTGAAAAATCAGCCAACTTGGGTAAGAGTAGTGTTAAACACTAAAGATCCAAAGTGTTAAACACTAAAGATAGATTTCTTAAACTAGTGTTACACACTAAGAGTACAATCAGTGTTAAACACTGGAAATATAGTTCTTGATGTAGTGTCAAACATCAGAAAGTAACAGCGTTAAACACTGCAAATAGGGTTTTCAAATTAGTGTTAAACACTAAGAAAATAAGTGTTAAACACTGGAAACAGGGTTTTCGAATTAGTGTTAAACACTAAGAAAATCAGTGTTAAACACTGGAAACAGGGTTTTCAAATTAGTGTTAAACACTAAAGAAAGAGGGGTCACGTGGGGGCACGTGAGAGCGCCCTGATTCCCTTTATTTTATTCTGCCAAAAGTATTGAATACTTTCTATGATTGATTTTGGAGCATCACGTGCTGTTACGTGATGGGAATTTGGGTATTTGACTGTTAAAGATTTTGCCAAGGGGTCACGTGGTGGCACGTGAGAGCGCTCATAACTTCTATTTCTTTTGCTTTTTCTTTGTATGCTTCAGGGGTCACGTGGGGCACGTGAGGCTTTGCCTCAAAGTTCTTTTTCTGTGGATCTTTACAGGGGTCACGTGGTAGCACGTGACCCTGGTTCTTTACATGTTTTAAAGATCTGTTCATCATTTAAGAATTAAATTCTTCATAGGGTTAAACCCTAGCAATAACTTTAGAGGAATTAAATTCATACTTTCTTTTGAAGAATGATATTCTTGGATAGGATTAAACCCTAATTTACATTCTGTAGGAATTAAATTCTTATGTGTGTGAAGAATTAATTTCTGGCATAGGGTGAAACCCTAATTTCTTTTTTAAGGGAATTAAATTCCTGTGAGTTTGAGAGAAATAAGTTCTTAATTAGGGTTAAACCCTAATTCTGTCCATTCTGAAGGAATTAAATTACCATAATTTTGGAGAATTGAATTCTCATATAGGGTTAAACCCTAATTTTTTTTCTCAAAGGAATTAAATTCCTATAACTCTGTGAGAATTAAATTCTCAAAACTCAATTCCTCCTCTATGTTTTAAATCTGCATAGCAGGATCTCAACCCAATGAGAATTAAATTCTCAATTTATGGGGAGATGTGCACTTTGCAGATCTTCAACCAGAGAAAGAACCAAGTTCTTTTCTTTTTATATATAAGAGTTAAACTCTTGGATTGAGAATTAAATTCTCCTTTTGAAGCCTTTACCCCCTTTCTTTTCTTACCTAGGGTTTTTCTTCGTAAAGAATCGAATTTCTCTTTCTTTTCTCTCTGAATTTTTCAAGATTCCAAGGCTCTATCTCTCTCAGTATCTCTATATAAAAAACTCTCTCCTTTGGCTCTTATTTATAGGAGAAGGAAAAGAATCAATCTGTTTTAGTAAATCTTTCATTGAAAGATTTAATTTGTTTTTTGAGAGATTTGATTTATTCTCATCATTGATCTGGGCCTTTAGATTATTAGGTGAATTTTATTCACCGTTGGATTTTAAATCCAAAGATATTTCTTTGTTATTTCGGTGAGATTTAGGGGGCATCTTTCCTTGTCTAAGATTTTCCCATAAATTGGTGATATTTAATCATCCTCGGATTCTTAATCCATCGGTTTCACATAATTCTTCTCTATTTTGGAAAGATTCAAACGATCTTATACAGAATTTAATTCTGTTGAACAGCAGGGCTTTTAAAGCTAGTCACGTGTGGCCACGCGACCTTTGGTCACGTGTGAGCACGTGACCTCCGGTCACGTGTAAGCACGTGATCCCCTGAACTTTTTTCTCCTCTTCTTTGCTCTGTTCTTTGCTGCTACTTAACCATCACGTGCCATCACGTGACTACTGGTCACGTGTGAGCACGTAATTCCTCTCCTGAAGCTTTTTCCTGAGTTTTAATCAGGGAACAAGGACTATCTCCGCCGACAGAAGAAGTTGAAGGCTCAAAAGGAAGAGAACCGTCTTGCTAAGCCACAAAAGACGACAGCTACCTGGGTGCCCACTGCAACAACCCCCTCAACGTCGACCGCTCATAAGGGGAGAAGGCCGGAGAAAATCCCCATGCCTGCGACAAATGTCAAAGGCACTGAGCCCAAACGCCCTGAGTCTGGGGGCATGGTGGTACATACCGTCTATATGGCATCCGGAAAATAGAATAGCCGTATCTCTACAGGTCATCGACCGCTTACGCGATCAGTAACTAAAGCCCAAGAGCAGCAGCAGAATCTTTAAGAGATGATGACTGCGATAGCCGCACTCACTGAGCCAAAAGAATGCCCAGAAGAATCCTCAGAGCAGCGCCATAAACAGGAAACAGATGCTGAATTCCTTCGGAGAATACTCGAAAAAAAGGACAAGGTGGCTGCGGAACAAGCGGCCAATAAAAAGCAAATGGCTCTTCTGTTCCAAGACATGGTGGGTATGATGATTCAGCCGGATCCCCCAGCTGAAGATCCTCCAGTAATAATTGAAGACGACAAAGGGGAGACGTCGAACCCTCCTCCAGCTCTTTCAGCAGATAAAGAGGAAACTATCTCCAAGGCCACCCTGGACGACTATATTGCTCAGCAAATAAGAGTTCACCAGGCAAATGAAGCAACCGGCCAAGTTGTCAAAACCGGGCGACCGTATCCAGGCTGGTATGACCAGATAAAATACCCGCCGGGATACACAATCCCCAAATTCCATGTGTATAAGGGGATAGGAAATCCCCATCAACATGTTGCCCAGTTCAGAGTTCTTTGTGGTAACACCGGCGGCGATGATAAGCTCTTGCTTCGCCAATTCGTCGGAAGTTTATCGGAGACGACATTTGAGTGGTACTCTGAACTTCCAAATGTCTCCGTCAAAACTTTCGCTGAAATGGAGTTGTTGTTTACCCAGCGTTTCGCAAGCGCCAGCGAACGTACCCCAATCACGGCGTTGATCAATGCCAGGGTGAAGCCGGGCGAGATGTGGGTTCAGTACGCGATCCGATGGCAAAACCTATGGTCGAAGTGCGAACAGCGCATCGAAGAATCACCAGCGGTGGGCATGTTTGTGGGCACCCTAGACCTTCATGCAACTATTTCACAGTTCATGATGTTCTTCAAACCGATCACCTTCCAGGCTTTAATCGACAAGCTAGCCCAGATGGATCAGATGGGTCACAGACCGTCTCCTCCGAAACCGGAACCGCGGAACGAAAAGGGTAAAGGGAAGGCGACCTTCGTTACGAACACCCAACAGCAGCCCAGTGCTCCAAGACTAGAGGATCAATTAGAGGAGAGACGGCTCTATTACAATGAGAAAATAAAGCGCCCTTACTCATTCCTACGGGATAAAACGAAGAGGCTGTTCAAGCTAGCGATGCGCAACAAGCTTATCAACTTGCCAAATCCAAGACGACCACCGCAACCCAGCGAAGTGAATAATCCCAATTACTGCCCTTACCACCAAACGGTAAGCCATCCGATTGAGGATTGCTTCATCTTTAAGGGATGGATCGACGATCAGTACCTACAAGGCAAGTTTGCGCTGTTTGAGAAGTGGAAAGTAAACCCACCACAACCGCACACTCCTAAGAAGACGGACACACCGGGGGCAATGTGCTCTTTTGTTGAGGAAGCTCCATGGGAGGTGGCTCTTTCAGTCAAAACCAAAAGGATGCTGAATCATCTCCAGACATGCCCAGCGATCAGGTGGAAGAACCCGCTGGAACCCCAGATCATCGAAGGGATGCTGAAGCCACGCCCAACTCCAAAGATTGGTGGTGATAGCCAAAGCGTTCATGCTCAGCCGTCGAAATCTTCGAAAAAGAAGAAGAAATCCAAAAAGCCCGTGAACCCTGACGACAAGCGCACGGACCTACAGAAACAGATTGACGCGCTTGAAGAATATGACCAGAAGGCACGGACTCCAATCACGCACCAAGAGTTCCTCAGCCACGTTCTTGAAGATGGAGATGATGGAGAAGAATCATCGGACGAATCTGAGGATTACGTAGCAAGTTACCATGTGATCTCTCATTCATCGCTAGATAATGAAGAAGCTCCCTGCACAAAGAGACGGGGGGCAGGTCTCGAACCGGAACTTCTATGGCCGTCAGACGAAATGATCGACGCCTTCCTGAATGTGATTCATCTGAAAAGTAAAGCTGATCGGGAGCATGAGACAGCCATATTTGAAAGATCCAAACGCCGGCGACTGGACGAAAAAGTCGAGACACTCGCACAAAATCAAGGAACATCCGTCGCGGATAAAAACAAGTTCAAGACAAGGAAAAGGTTTTCTAAATCCATATCAATGGAAATGAAGCTACCACCCTCTGAAGGAAACATTCCTGGTGAAACAGAAATGCATCCTAGCTACTGCTTATATCATCGAAAGATTTCGCACCCTACCGAAGAGTGCGATGCTTTTAAAAGATGGTGGCAAGGACATGTCGCTCGCCGGCAACATTTTAAGCGGATGAAACGCAAAACTCGTCGGGAGCAAAGAAATGTGGCTGAGGAGCATAAAAGAAATACTGGCAACTGTCGCATGGTCAACGCCGGGGGATCGTAAATTCTCACATTCGGGAGCGACTCTGACTAGGAAATGGCTCTTGGCCCTCTCTTTAGAGAGTCCACCTCGGGGAAAGAAGGAAAACCGAAGGCCTGCGAAAACATTCAGCTGCGCAATCGCACGCTTCCAGAAAAGAATCTTGGACCCGCGAACAAAAAAGATTAGTGAAAAGAAAAGGTCTCTGAGGATATCACCCTAGATGACCAAGTCATTAAAGAGCTGACTGCCAAGGACCCGCCAAAGAATAACAAGGTGGACTACAACGTTCTGACACACTTGAGAAAGCTACCCTCGCAGCTCAGCATTCTCGACGCCCTTTTACTATCAACAGGAGCAAGAGATTCATTGATCAAGGCACTACAAGAGCCAGAGCAATTCCAAGCTTTCCTTACCGAAGAAAAGATGAAGGACGAGCTGGAAGAAGTGAACACAGCCAATATCACCTTCGGCGATGAAGATCTCCTCCTCAGGACGTGCGAACACAACCGTCCCCTCTATGTCTCAGGATACTGCCACGATATAAAGATAGGCAAAATCCTGGTCGACAATAGGTCTTCCGTCAATCTTCTCAACATGTGAGTATTGAAGGAAATCTGCATGAGCGTCCAGCACCTCGCTCGTGATAAGATTACCATCTCCAGTTTCGACTCCCAGTCATCGCGGACTCTCGGGTCTGTGATATTGACATTACGATTTAGGCTACTCGTCACGGATATTAAATTTCATGTCATTGACGCCAAGACATGCTACAATGCTTTGCTCGGCCGGCCCTGGTTACACGAGTACAACATCAACCCTTCTACACTGCATCACTGTATGAAATATTTCAAGGATGGCCTTGAGTATACCGTGACAGGAGAGTTGAACCCATTCTCCGTGAACGAAGTCCGCAAGTATGAAGATGCAAAATACTTCTTGCTAGATTTCGAGGACACGGAAAGATATCACAAACCGGAGAACAAAGCTATCACCACCATTCCTATCTTCGGGAGTGATACTGAGAAAGAGGAAGAGATAGTTTATTCAGGTCTACCCCAGTACACCAAGCCGGGACCGTCCGTTCCCATGATGATCTTTTGCAGTGACTCGGAAGATGAGGTCCATGCTATATTCTCTGCTCAGCCTTCGGTACAAACATTCGCTGATGAAGAGCAAAGTTTGCAAATTGCCATGGTTCCGCCCAAACATCATAAAGAACTAGACGTCCTTGATACCTACAACATGGAAGAGCTGCAGACGTTCTATGTCCCTCCTCGGCGAAAAGGCGATCCTATTCTACCGATCTGGGGAAACTAAAGTGGAGAAAAAAATCTGGCACGGCGCGAATTCTACACTCGACCGGCTCTAGCCCATCCGCTTGCCCAGATATTACACAAATGAACTAAAAAGGCTCTTGAAGCGCCAAGGGGTACCTTTCAAACAGACCATTCGACAAGCTCGGTTCTACAACAGGATTTGGGATGCCCCTGGAACTCAGCGCAAGCTGCCCAACGGGAGAACGGAAATGCTCGAGCTTGGATATGTGAAATCCGGGAAACGGGAACGAGTCCATGGTAGCTACGTCACATATAATTTCGATGTAGAAGAGGACGCCCTGGCAGAAAACGCTGACCCCGAACCAAAACGAGATCCTGCAATCAAAATGCCGAGTCCGTCATTTGAAAAACGAATGGACAAGCTTATCAGGGAAGCAGGTCAAAAGGTTCGAGACGACCATAATCGTGAAATGGCCATCTATGAGAAAGCCAGGACGCAACGCCTTCTTCAACAGGCTGCGAAAGATGAAAATGCTCCTCCCTTTCAACCTGTTGTGCAAAAGGCCCGACGCAGAGGCAGAAACAAGCCAAAGAGTGGAAAAGGCGTTCGACAGCAACAAAGCAGGACCAAGAAGCCACGCGATCGGGAATCGAGCAATCCGGATTCGTCCCTTATGAAGAAGATGAGTCGGGTATACTCTTTTCCTCAGAATAAAACACGGAAGATACTTGAGCTCGCTATAAAACATCAGATGATTACACTTCCGGAGTCCAAACACCCCGAGCAAGCAGGTGAAGTCTCTCACCCGGACTATTGCTCCTATCATAGGGCAATAGGACATCCTATTGAAGACTGATTCACCTTCAAGAACTGGGTCGAAAATCAATATCAGCAAGGCAGGTTTGCTCTATCCAGCAGCTGGAGGATAAATTCGCCACAGAAGCACGAACCAAAAGCCGTGCATACAGTGAGAGTAGAACCAGAACAACATCGGTTGTGGAAGCGAGCTCGTACTTGTCATATGATAATACTATCAAAAGAAGAACCTGAGGATAGGGGTGATCTCCCCTAGTGCTTCGAAAACATTGATGACAAGGTGATTTCAGAGTTTCCACCGGCGCCAAAAGAGCTGGAAGATGGAATACATACCACTGTGGATAACCTCAAGAAAATTGATTTGGGGACGGCAAATGACCCGCGGCCGACTGTTTCTCCCAATCAGAGCAAAGTTCTGTTGAAATTCAAAATTCAAAATCTTGAAGCAACGCTTCAAATCTCGGGCGCAATGCGCCACATGTCAAGCGCTGATACGTCACCACAACGCCCAAGAAGGCGCGCCCAATCAGAGCAAAGCTCTATTTTAATGAAGCAACGCTTCAGCTGCGCAAGCACTGCGCTGCGCGACACGTGTCAGCGCAGATGCGCTAGCTCAGTTGCGCTGCGCATTGCGCTGCGCGACACGTGTCAGCGCAGATGCGCTAGCGCAGATGCGCTGCGCTGCGTAACACGTGTCAGCGCAGATGCGCTAGCGCAGTTGCGCTGCGCTGTGCGCTGCGCGACACGTGTCACGCGCTAGGGCATCTGCGCCAAACAGAATTAAATTTCTAAGAAATCTTTTCTGTTCTTGTTAAAACAAGAAGATTTTCTTCTGCAAAGCAGAAGCCCTTGGATCAAAGATCCAACTGTGGGGAAAATTCCCCAAATCACTCAGAGAAGGATCTCTTTAACAAATTTAATTAATGTATGGACACTACAAAAAGGACCCTAGGCCTCAATTCAAAGGCATCAACATTTCTTGAAAAAAGTCAGGAGCTTCAAACAGAGAGAACTCTGAGAAAATTCCAAGAAAAAGGTAAAGAACTTTCATGAAATATAAGAAATTTCTTCTAATGGATCATTGATCTAAAAATAAGATCAATGATCTTTACATAATAAACAGTGCTTTGCACTTCTTATGAACCTCTGGTTCTTTAAAACAAGAAAACAATAAAATAAAATAAAAATAGTGCTTTGCACTTCTTTTCTTGAATCTAAAAGATTCTTAGTGCTCTGCACTTACAAACTGTGCTGTTGCGCTTTTAAGAGAGCGCCACGTATCAGCCATAGAACCACTTGCGCTACGCGCTCTTGAAATAGAGCTTTGCTCTCTGGAATTGGCGCAACTCACCAGAGCGCGCCACGTGTCGGTAGCGCAACAGCGCAGCGCACTGCGCTATTGCGCTTGCGCTCACCAGAGCGCGCCACGTGTCAGTAGCGCAACAGCGTAGCGCACTGCGCTATTGCGCTTGCGCTCACCAGAGCGCGACATGTGTCAGCCATAGAACCACTTGCGCTACGCGCTCTTGAAATAGAGCTTTGCTCTCTGGAATTGGCGCAACTCACCAGAGCGCGCTACGTGTCAGCAGCGCAACAGCGCAGCGCACTAGCGCAGCGCACTGCGCTAGTGCGCTCGCGCTCACCAGAGCGTGACACATGTCACCACCATACGAGTTTGCGCTCGATACTTAGCGCAAAGCGCCTGACAAGCCACGTGGGGCACTGTCAGAGTATCTAATGCTCTGCATTGTTAAAGAAAAGGGACAGAGCCCAATTAAAAGGCCTAACAGGCCTAATAAAAAATACTATGCATTTTAAAAGGGGGGCAAAGCCCAAACAAAAAAATAGATGCTCTGCATCATTTATAAAAGGGCAAAGCCCAACCAAAACAAGAATAATGCACTGCATTACTAAAAAAGGGGTGAAGCCCTAGCACAGGCCAAAGACAAAAAAAAATGTTGAAACTGGACTTAGTCCAATTTTGGCCATAAGTCCTTAAATTAAATTGACTGAGCAAGATTGCTCTTTTAAATCAATTCACTTCGGTTCGAGGGTACATCTCCGAACTCCTCTGACATCTGTCGTTGTAATCATTCAACGTCGTCAGAGAGGTGACGAGTTCCGACGACCATACATTAATATTGGACCGAAACGTCCTTAAACTAATGTCGGACCACCACGTCCCTAAACTGAAACATGGACCACCACGTCCCTAAACTGGAACAACAGAGCCAATTGCTCTTTTGTCAGATCTAAACGATCCCGTTAAGTTGATCTTAGTCTCAAACTGGACTAACGTATCCTTAACAAACGTTTGAGTCGATCTTAGCCTAAAAAATGGCTAACATATCCTCCAAACAGACTTTAGTCCCAAATTGGACTATGAATCTCCCAAACTGGAACAATAGAGCCCAAACGCTCTTTTGTCGGATCTAAACGATCACGTTAAGTTGATCTTAGTCTCAAACAGGACTATCGTATCCTTAACGAACGTTTAAGTTGATCTTAGCCGCAACGCGACTAATGCATCCTTAAACTAAAAACACCAAACCCAAATCTAAGTAAATACGGATTTGGACTAATCCACGTCCTACGGGCGACGGTATTACTCAGTCTCCGTATACAATCCATGGGCAACCACAAACAAAACAAACATACACGACACGAAGTGAAATTCTGGAGAAGGAGAAAGTTGTTACCGCAATGCGGTAGCGTAATTAACTGCAGGGGCTTGCGCCTGCAGGGAAGAGCGTCCCTACAATCAAAAACCCCTCAAGCGAGGGGGAATCTGACGAAGTCTGCTACATCGGCCGCATCCGTCTAAACCTCCGATACACGGTGCCATAAATCAACTTGGCATCTTCGGAGAGGTAGACGGATAAAACCAAATAGTATCTGCCCCGAATCTCAGTGCCAGGACATCGCAGTCCTGTGCGCCGTCTTTCGGAGGGGAACAGATTCTGGCACGCCCGGTGGGACCTTTTCCTTTTTCCATTCCACACTTCATGTGTCGTCCTCGCGAACCAATCGCGGTTTGTTAAATGGTTGTCTTCGGATTTCAAGTTACTAAGATTTGGTCTTTTGCCTGGCGCAGAACTCAAGATTCAACGGCCTTTAACTGCACCAACTACTCGAAATGCTACTGCAACAGACGCTCCACCTCACCGGGAAGTGTAGCATATGGGCCCCAAGCGGCTTCCTTCCTCGCTCTGCCGGTAGACCAGATGACCCAAGCCACCACTGGCCTGTTCTTCGGGACCATGATCCCACCTACAAGCTTTCCTACGCCAATACCTGCACCGGAAGTGAACAAAAAGTCGGTCTTCGACCGGCTCACTGCTACGACGGCCCCTGTCAACGGGACGCCCGCTACCAAACCGACAGCCTCTATTTTGACCAGGCTAAATCAGAACTCTAAACTGGCTGTCCCAAGGAAAGCAATAACTTTTGCTCTAGAAGTCGTCAAGGAGGCTTCCCCTGTCAAAGAGTCAGTCTTTTCAAGGCTGACGATTCCTGCTCCTCCTCCTACTCGAGGATCTGTCTTCGACAGGTTGGATATCACCCCTCAAAAGACAACCTCGGTCTTTAAGAGGTTAACATCGGCAGCGCCTCATTCAGACAGGGGGCTAAAAGAAGCTATCTCAGTCTCCGAGCCAGTCCCAGCGGCTCGTCGTGCTCGACGTCGCCATTGGCAACGAGTGAGGAAGGCAGGGGGCAACTCCCCCTCAGGGATAACTCCACCGGCTCCAGTGGTGGAAATCAACGCTGCTGTTCCAACTGGGAACAGCTTTGAACTGCTGAGGAGGGTACGGAAGAACTCTCCAACCGCTATACTGAAGAGATCTCCTCCACCTGCGGAGAGAGTTCCAGAAACGAAGCAAGAACAGCCCCATCAACGGCTGTCCTCAAGAATTTATAAAGTTTGGAGGAGAGTTCAAGACTCCGTGATCGACCTGGATCTCTCCCGTCAACGAAAGAAGACGAAGGTGCAAAAAGGAAAAGACCGTCCTATTGAACAGCAAGGGACAACGATCGCTAGGGTGCCCACTACAACGGCCCCTTCAACTTCAACGGCCCACAAGAGAAGGAGGCCAGAGAAAACTCCCGCGTCAATGGCAAAAGTTAAAAATGGCGAACCTAAACTCCCCAAGTCAGGGGGCATAACAGTTCATACGGTTTACATGGCATCAGGAAAAGAAGATAGCCGCATATCTACAGGTCATCGACCGCTTACCCGATCAGTGACCAAGGCGCAGGAGCAACAACAAAAGCTCCAAGAAATGATGAACGCTATGGCCGCGCTTACAGGGCCAAAAGAAAACCCTGAAACATCCTCAGATGAGCGCCAGGAGGAAGAAACCGACGCCGAATTCCTTCGTCGGATATTGGAGAAGAAGGACAAAGAGGCTGCTGAACAAGCAGCCAACTTACAGCGTATGGGCCTCCTCTTCCAGGACATGATAGGGATGATGATACAACAAGATCCCCCGGCCGAAGAGCCCCCGATCGTCCTTGGAGACGATAGGGGAGAGACATCAAATACTCCACCAGCTCTGTCGACGGCTAAAGAGGATACCATCTCAAAAGCTGATTTGGATGAATACATCGCCCAGCAAATACGGGTTCATCATGCGACCGAAGCGGCCGGTCAGGTCGTAAAAATGGGGCGGCCATATCCAAGTTGGTACGATCAAATCAAGTACCCGCCAGGTTATACGATTCCCAAGTTCCATGTCTACAAGGGGACGGGCAATCCTCACCAGCATGTTGCCCAGTTCAGGGCACTCTGCGGCAATACCGGTGGTGATGACAAGCTTTTACTTCGCCAGTTTGTTGGAAGTTTATCGGACACGGCGTTTGAGTGGTACTCTGAACTCCCGAACGACTCTATCAAAACCTTCGCGGAGATGGAGCTACTGTTTACTCAGCGTTTTGCAAGTGCCAGTGAGCGTACCCCGATGACGGCACTGATTAACGCCAGGGTAAAACCCGGCGAGACATGGGTTCAGTACGCTATACGATGGCGGAATTTATGGTCGAAGTGCGAGCAACGCATTGAAGAAGCTCCCGCAGTGGGTATGTTTGTGGGAACCCTCGATCCACAAGCAACCATCTCGCAGTTTATGATGTTCTTCAAGCCGACTACCTTCCAAGCCTTGATTGACAAATTAGCACAGATGGATCAGATGGGCCATAAACCTCCTCTTCCAAAGCTGGACTCCCGAAGTGATAAAGGGAAGGGAAAAGCGATTGTCGTCGCTAATGCTCAACAACAACCGAGCGACTCGAAGCCGGTTGCTCGTCAAAATAATATGCGTCCGTACGTACCCCTTGAGGATAGGATAGGACGTCCTTATTCATTTCCCCGCGATAAAACGAGGAGATTATTCGAGCTGGCGTTGCGCAACAGACTCATAAATCTGCCAGATCCAAAACGTCCGTTGCAACCAAGTGACGTCAACGAGCCCAACTACTGTCCTTATCATCGAGTACTGGGCCATCCGATCGAAGATTGCTACGTTTTCAAAAATTGGCTTGAAAACCAGTACCGACAGGGCAAGTTCGCGTTATCTGACAAATGGAAGGTGAATCCCCCGCAACCCCACACCTCTAAGGGGACGAATACGCCGGGGGCAACATGCTCCGTAAGTGAAGAAGCTCCTTGGGAGGTCGTATTATCAGCCAAGACAAAGAGAATGCTGAACGATCTTCAAACATGTCCAGCGATCAAGTGGAAGAACCTCTTGGAACCGCAGGTCATTGAGGGGACGTTGAAGCCATGTCCAACTCCAAAGACCGATGGTGGTGGTTCAGGCGTTCACAGCCAGCCGTCAAAATCCTTGAAGAAGAAGAAAAAGAAGTCAAAGAAGCCCGTGAAGCCTGGCGACAAGCGCACGGACTTACAAAAGCAAATCGACGCGCTGGATGAATACAACCAAAAGGCACGAACTCCCATTACGCTCCAAGAGTTCCTCAATCACGTCTTTCAAGAAGAAGATGAGGGAGAAAGTTCATCAGATGAATCCGAGGAATATACGGCGAGCTGTCATATGATCTCCCATGCGATAGCGAACGATGAGGAGACTCCTGGCACTAAAACGCTGGGGGCAGATACCGAATTAAAAATTCCGGAGCTATCGGTTGAAATGATTGACGCGTTCCTTGACGAAGCTCGACTGAAAAGTAAAGCTGATCGAGAACGCGAGATGGCTATATTTGAAAGGGCCAAGCGCCAGCGACTTGATGAAAGAGCTGAGACGATCCCGCTGGAGCAAAACACCTTCGCTACCGACAAAAGCCAATTCAAGATAAAGAAGAGGTTTGCTAAGGCCATATCAATGGGCATGAAGCTACCATCCTCTGAAGGAAAAATTACTGGTGAAATAGAAATGCACCCCTCCTATTGCTTATATCATCAGAAGGTCTCGCACCCCACTCAAGAGTGCAAAGCTTTCGATAAATGGTGGCAAGAATACGTCGCTCATCGACAACGCTTTAAGCGGGAAAAGCGCAAAACTCGTCGGGAGCAAAGAAATACGACCGAAGGGCTTGAAAGAACTACCGGCGATTGTCGCGTGGTTAACACCGGCGGGTCACAAGTGCCTACATTCGGGAGTGATTCTGATGAAGAGCTAGAACTTGCCCCTCTCTTTAAAGAGTCCGCTTCAAGAAAAGAAGAAGAGCTGAAGGTCTGCGAAAATATCCGGCTGCGGAATCGGACGCTGCCTGAAAAGAACCTCGGACCCTTGAACAGAAAAGATAAAGGGAAAGAAAAGGCCTCTGAAGATATCGTCTTAGATGGCCAAGTGGTGGAAGAGCTAAGCGCCAACAACCCGCCGAAGAAGAATAAAGTGGATTACAACGTCTTAGCACATCTGAGAAAGCTGCCCTCGCAGCTCAGCATTCTCGATGCCCTTTTACTGTCAAAGGAGGCGAGAGATTCGTTAATTAAGGCACTCCAAGAGCCGGAACAATTCCAAGCATGCCTGGCCGAGGAAAAGATGAAGGATGAATTGGAGGAAGTGCACACGGCCGATGTTACTTTCGGCGATGAAGACCTTCTACTTGCGACATGCGAACACAATCGCCCCCTTTATATCTCAGGATACTGCCACGATATTAAGATAGGCAAAATCCTGATCGACAATGGATCCTTCGTTAATCTCCTCAATGTGCGGGTGTTAAAAGAAATCTGCATGAGCGTCCAGCACCTTGCTCGCGACAAGATCACCATCTCCGGGTTCGATTCCCAGTCATCAAGAACTTTTGGGTCTGTGATACTGACGCTACGCATCGGACTACTCGTCACGGATGTTAAGTTCCACGTCATAGACGCCAAGACATGCTACAACGTTTTGCTCGGCCGACCATGGTTACACGAGTACAACATCATCCCTTCTACACAACATCAGTGTATGAAGTATTTTAAGGATGGTTTCGAGTATACCGTGATGGGAGAACTGAACCCGTTCTCTGTCAACGAAGTCCGCAAATACGAAGATGCCAAATACTTCTTACCAGATTTCGAAGACACAGAAAGGTGTCACAAGCCGGAGAATAAAGCTAATGCCACCATCCCTGTCTTCGGCAGTGATACCGAGGAGGAAGAGGAGATAGTGTATTCGGGTCTGCCCCAACACAACACGCCGGGACCTTCGGCTCCTACATTGATCTTTGGCAGCGACTCGGAAGATGAGATCCGTGTTTTATTCTCTGCTCGACCTTCCATACGAACGTCCGCTGACGAAGAACAAAGTCTACAAGTCGCCATGGTGCCGCTTAAACACCATAAAGAACTGGATGCACTTAATATCTACAGTATAGAAGAGTTACAAACATTCTACATCCCTCCCAGGCGAGAGAGCGAGAAAGCAATTCTGTTCTACCGTTCTGATGAAACCAAGGTGGAAAAAGAAATTTGGCATGGTGCGGATTCTACACTCGACAGGCTTCAGCTCATCCGTCTCCCCAGATATTATACAGCGGGTTTGAAAAAGCTGCTGAACGCCAGGGGATATCCTTCAAGCAAACCGTTCGAAAAGCCAAGTTCTATGACAAAGTCTGGAACGTCCCCGGGACTCAACACAAACTGCCTAACGGGAGAATGGAAGCAAGAGGGCTTGGATACATCCGGTCAAAGAAAACGAGAGCTACTAAACAGCTGTTACGTCATGTATGACTTCGATGAAGAAGCGGATGCTCAATGGGAGGACGCTAATTCTAAGCCAGTGAAAGTTCCAGATGCAAAAGAGTCCAGTCCGTCGTTCGAAGAACAAATGGACAAGCTTATAAGGAAAGCTGGTCAAAAAGTACGGGATGATCACAACCGTGAGACGACCATCTATGAGAAAGCCAAGACGCAACGCCTTCTCCAACAGGCTGTGAAGGATGAAAATGCCGCTCCTTCTCAACCTGTTATAAAAAAGGCTCGGCGCAAAAGCAGAAATAAGTCGAAAGGCCAAAAAGACGCTCAACAAAAACAAAGCAGGGCTAAGAAGCCATGCAAACGGGAGTCGAGCGTTATTGATCTATCCCTCATGAAGAAAATGGGTCGAGCGTACTCGTTTCCTCGGGACAAGACGAAGAAGATACTTGATCTTGCTCTAAAATATCAAATGCTTACATTGCCGGAGTCTAAACATCCCGGACAAGCAGGCGAAGTCTCTGACCCAAATTATTGCTCTTACCATCGAGTAATAGGGCATCCTCTTGAAGATTGCTTCACTTTCAAGAACTGGGTTGAAGATCAGTATCAGCTTGGCAAATTCACTCTGTCTGACAGTTGGAGGGTAGCGCCGCCACAGAAGCACGAGCCCAAGGCCACGAAAGAAGAACCGGTTCCACATGGGGATTGGAAGCGAATTCGCACCTGTCACATGATTACAATATTAAAAGAAGAGCCCGAGGACATAGATGAGCTCCCTTCGTGCTTCGAAAACAGCAGCGACGAGATAATCTCAGAATTCCCACCAGCGCCAAAAGAGCTGGAAGATGGAATCCATACCACTGCAGATAACCTCAAGAAGATTGAGTTGGGGACGACAAACGATCCACGACCGACATTCATCAGCGAGTTACTATCTGTTGGGTTCCTAGGCACTCTTGTGAAGGTTCATAAGGCATCAAACATGCCCGGATAAAATTTTAGACGTGCCGAACAACCCAAAGACAGGATCTTTGCTAGATAATCAGGGTTAAGCATACAAGATTACATCTTTTAAGCTAAGTGTGAGGGATTACAACCTTTGTAGTCCGCTCCTTCGCTTCATAAGCTCCGAGTAGAAGTCCCTTCGCCACGATCCACGATCTCCCGGACTCAAGAGAGGCTCCACGACTCGAACGATCCATGCTTGCTTGAAGTGTTCCAAATCTCCGATGATCTACGTCGAAGTTTCAATAACTCAAGCTTTCTCACTCTAAAGAGATGAACACACTAATCTCATGGGCTAGATGAGATGAGGATGAGAGAGTAGTATTTATGCTTTCTTTTTATATCATTTTCTCATAATTTTTCATCACAAAATGAATATCTAGTGAGCTCAAAATCAAGAGAGAAGAAGATGATGATTGAAAATGATAATGATAATTATCCTTTTGTGATGAATAGAAAATAAAGCTATATGATTGATATATCAACCATGGTCAAGGATGAGTGGCTAATAATGTGTAGAGAAACAACTAGAGTTAGGGTTTGGTTTGGTTAGCAATGTGTCATCAAAAAATATCTTAACCATGACAAAAGACTAGAAGGTGCATGAAGCAACTAACCCTAATCAAACCCTAACCTCATTTAATCATCCTTAAACATGTTTAACAATAAATCATATCATGTCACAATAATATATATCACATATATATTATATATTTGCAACAAAAGAAAATAATACAATTAACATATATCGCATATATATCAATGTATCATCCAGTGAGAAAATGAAATAATAAAGTGAGCCAATACTAGATAATGTAATAATATATCATATATATTATTATACATTAAATCATCGAATCAACACTTGATCCGACGATCCGGCTATATCGAATATTACCGACTAATATATCATGTACCGATTCATCGAACCAACACTTGATCCGATGACCCGGTTCATATCTAAATATCGCGAGAATATAATACGGTATCTCATATCGCATTATCCTCGGTCCTGCGCATATCACATATATGCCTCTACTCCGTTTCGCCTGAGCCAAGAAACCTCTGTGTAGGACTCTAAAGAATCGTCAATACGCCGGTAGCAGGTGATGATCATATCAAACACCCACAAGCTGCAAGCGGTCAGCTAAACGTAACAGCCACCCAGGTATTGAGCGATCAGAAGATCAACAAGCTAGCCTGTGCGTTCTCCTGTGAATCCAATCAGTAACACTCCCGTACAGTCCGGTCTGTTCGTCTGATATGTTGCATATCAAGTCTAGGGGTGGTATACGTCAGACCCCAGTAACCGATAAGTTATGTCGATGTATGGCTCATAACGGGTCGAGAAACTACTAGTAACACTTACCAGTAAATCTCTATATCAGCCCTGGCCAGGGACTTCCAGTTATAGCCAATCGAATACAGCACAACATCAACTCCCTATACCGGGAGAGACGAATCCCCTCGTATCGCTCATTGCCTCCATGTGATTCGGGACTGTACCCAAAAGCCACCGTTTTGCACGCCCTCTTGGACGTGGTAAGGTGGAAATCAAAGCACAGTGGGAATCACACAAGACTCTATGACGATCTCGGGTCTACAGACTACCCTGTACCAGTGTCACCGGAGAACTGCCATCTGACGTTTGGTATATCACCATCTGGGAGTTCTCGGCGAGTCCGTCCAGTATACCCAGTCTCCACTGAGCACCCGTACACCATCTCTGATGTCAAACACCGATGGATGTGGGATCATCCATCGCCCATCATATGGGTCAAGATGCGTATACGCTAATCTACTCTGGTGTATCGATGCCCTGACTCGATATACCCTCGAATAGGAACAGTTATAGGATGTACTCATCGACTACCAAGGCCCCACTAGTATGATCTCATCATAGTCCCAGTAGTCGAGTACAGATCCTAAGGGCTTTATCAACATGTGAGAGAAAAACAGTAAACCAATACAAGTCAACATGTTAAGATAAAGTGAAACCAAATAGCATACCATCATGACGAGCAAGAAAGTCATCTCTATATATATCTAAGCATCCATTATAATATACATCATATGTACAACAATGGCCTCTAGAGCATATACATAACTAACAATCTCCCACTTGCACTAAGGCCAGCTGCTGTAGTATCTCATACCTAGCATCCCGAATAATCTCTCAAACTGTATCTGGGGAATAGCCTTCGTGAATGGATCCGCAGTGTTGTCCTTCGTATCTACTCTCCTGATCTCGATCTCCCGGCGATCAACTATCTCCCTGATCAGGTGATACCGCCTCAGAATATGTCTGGACTTCTGATGGGATCTGGGTTCCTTGGCCAATGCCACAGCTCCATTGTTATCGCAATACAGAGGTATTGGATGCTCAATGGATGGAACCACTCCAAGTTCAGTAATGAACTTCTTGATCCAGACAACCTCTTTGGCAGCATCGTTGGCAGCGATGTATTCAGCCTCCATCGTCGAGTCTGCAACGGTATCATGTTTGGAACTCTTCCAACATACCGCCCCTCCATTGAGGGTAAAGACAAATCCCGAGTGCGACTTAGAGTCGTCCTTATCACTTTGGAAGCTGGAATCGGTAAAGTACTCCACCTGAAGTTTCCGTTACCATACACCAAGAACATCTCCTTAGTCCTTCGCAAGTACTTGAGAATGTTCTTCACAGCTGTCCAGTGACTCTCTCCAGGATCTGCTTGATACTGACTCACTACACTTAGTGAGTATGCTACATCGGGTCTGGTACATAGCATCGCATACATGATAGAGCCCACTGCCGAAGCATAGGGTATCCCTTGCATGCGAGCTCTCTCCAAATCAGTCTTGGGAGACATCTCTTTGAAGAGAGTGAGTCCAGAGATCGTGGGTTGGTTCCCACGCTTGGATTCTTCCATACTAAACCTCTTTAATATGGTGTCAATGTACCTGGATTGGGACAATCCCAGTATCCGTTTAGATCTATCTCTATAGATCATGATTCCCAATATGCAGGAGGCATCACCTAGATCTTTCATTGAGAATCTCTGTGATAAGAAGAGCTTGACTGATTGCAGCATAGGAATATCATTTCCTATCAAGAGTATATCATCCACGTACAATACGAGGAAGACAACCTTACCCTCTGCTACCTTCTTATAGATACAAGGTTCATCTATATTTTTGATGAAGTCAAACTCTTTGACTACAACATTAAAAAAGATGTTCCAACTCCGCGATACTTGCTTTAACCCATAAATGGATTTAAACTGCTTGCACACCTTTCCGCTGCTCCCACTATCTACGAAGCCCTCTGGCTGAGTCATGTACACGCTCTCTTCTAAATCACCGTTTAGAAAGGCGGTCTTAACATCCATTTGCCAGATTTCGTAGTCATGGTATACAGCAATGGCAAGTAAGATCCGGATGGACTTAAGCATAGCCACTGGAGAAAAGGTTTCGTCATAATCCACACCTGGTCGTTGACGAAAACCCTTTACTACAAGTCTAGCTTTGAAAGTCTCAACTTTTCCATCTACACCAAATTTCTTTTTAAAAATCCACTTGCTCCCAATGGGTTTTACCCCTTCAGGAACATTTTCCAAAATCCATACTTTATTGGTGTACATGGATTCCATCTCAGATCGCATTGCATCCAGCCATTTCACAGAGTCACCACTTGTGATGGCCTGATCAAAACTAGTTGGGTCATCATCTTCCATGATGTAATCCTCGCTTCCACCATCAATGAGAAAACCGTAGTATCTCTCAGGTGGACGAGAAACCCTACTAGATCAACGGAGAGGCTGGGGTTCGTCGGGTACTACTGAATTCTCTGGTTCTACTAAATCTTCAGTTGTAATTTGTGTTTCTGGAACCTCTTCCAGCTCTAC
The DNA here is from genome assembly GCA_030015575.1 of Agapanthus africanus. Lineage (NCBI taxonomy): Eukaryota > Viridiplantae > Streptophyta > Magnoliopsida > Asparagales > Amaryllidaceae > Agapanthus > Agapanthus africanus. The sequence goes on along the minus strand of JASDDO010000028.1, from coordinate 152,422,565 downwards.
CTCTTTGCCACTAATTTCTTTTGCAAGAAATTACTTTTCCAAAAAGGTGGCATATTGAGAAATAAACACTTTTTGTTCTTCAGCGTGGTAGAAAAAATATCCTTGGGAATTCTTCGGATATCCCATAAATTTGCAAAGAACTGATCGTGCCTCGAGCTTGTCTGGATTTTGTCTTTTGACATAGGCCGGGCAACCCCATATCTTAACTCTTTTAAAATATGGTTTCTTCCCACTCCATATCTCATATGGTGTGGTAGGCACAGATTTAGACGGAACTTGATTCAATAGGTATGCTGCTGTTTCAAGCGCATAACCCCAGAAGGAAATAGGCAACTCAGCCTCGCTCATCATAGAGCGCACCATATCTAATAGGGTGCGATTCCTCCGCTCAGATACACCGTTGTGCTGTGGTGTATAAGGAGGAGTAAGCTGAGAGAGAATCCCATTCTCTTTTAGATAATCTAGGAACTCACTGCTTAAGTATTCACCTCCTCGATCAGATCGAAGAATCTTAATACTTTTGCCCGTTTGATTCTCTACTTCGTGCTTATATTCTCTTAATTTCTCAAAAGCTTCAGACTTGTGTTTCATCAGGAACACATGTCCGAATCTAGAGAGATCGTCAGTGAATGTAATGAAGTAGGAAGAACCGTTCCTGGCATGCGTAGACATGAGACCGCATACATCACTATGTATTAGTCCTAAGAGTTCATTAACTCTTTCTCCGTGTCCACTAAACGGAGCTTTGGTCATTTTTCCTTTGAGACATGAATGGCAAGTATCATAAGATGATAATTCGAACGGATTCAAATAACCATCCTTATGTAACTTAGCCAGTCCTGTCGCATTGATATGACAAAGTCTACAATGCCACAAGAAGGATTCGTTCATTTCTGAACTTTTTCTCTTGTGTGTGTTTTGTATATTCAGGACTGTATTCTGATTTAGAATGAATATGCCATTATGTAACGAGCCTGATGCAATCAACTTTTGATCTAGGAATATGTTCATAACATTATCCTTTACTACAAAATTATATCCTTCTTTACTTAATAAAGAAACTGATATAATGTTGCACATCATGTTCGGTATATAATAGCACTCATTTAGAATCAGTGTATTACGACTTGGTAATACCAGGTGATATTCGCCAACTGCTTTGGCTGCAACATTTGCACCGTTCCCTACTTGAACGGAATGATCACCTTTTCCCAGTTCTCTACCTTTACGTAGCCCATGTAACTGTTTACATATGTGGGATCCTGATCCGGTATCTAACACCCAGGACGTAGGATGAACTGAGAAACAGTTCTCAATAACTAACACACCCGAAGAAGATGCATCAACATGTATGTTCTTTTGGGCGGCGTGAGAATCCAGATATTCTCCTGTTTCCTGTTCAGTCTTATAACTCTTATAAGAAAGAACGGGTCCAACGTTCCTTTGCTCAGTACAATAATCGGGTTCAGTCAATACATCCATATTATTATCTTGATTATGGCCTGACATGGTCGCTACCTGGAGAGAGAGAGAAGAAAATACTTTAGCGTACGCTCTTGCAAAATTAGATTGGTTATTATCTTATCTAATCAGGATGTCTCCCACTGTTTTTATCAAATCTACCTTCAAACCCTAAAAGGTAAGATTAGCCGGGATTAATTACACCCTACAATTTCGTCAATCTTTCAGCCAGATCAGTGTAGGTACTTTGAGGGAGGTTCCCCGTGCTTTCGTACGGACCTAATTAAAATAAACCTCGTTTTCCCAGAGGCGTAACCCCGTTAACACTTTTCTAGACACCTACTTGATCGGCTAATTGTCCTGTGTAAAACTCTCCCAGAAGTAACTCTTACTCGCAGTGGGTACCGGGATCCAACTATCTCATAGGAGGTATGCAATCTCATTGCAAATTTCAACTTTTGAAATTCCCGATAATGCTTTTTACCCCTAGTGTCTTATGACCTTAACTATGGTCAACAAATCATAAGCACTAGTCAAGTTCTACCCCTCATTTCTTGATTAATTTAGACCCACCCACATGACCCTTAACTATGGTCAACAAAGTCATATGACTGTCCTAATTAATCACATCTTATGTTATATAGGAAAACATCACTTAGCTACCGTACACTACGCCTTAACTATGGTCAACAAACGCAGCACGAATACTAACTACTCTATTTTCCTAAAATGACGGAGGGTTACGCAGGTTTTTCAGAAAACCATGAGCGTAATAAACTTGCTATCGTCGTAGAATCGAGTAGTTTTTGAAAAGGAGTGTTTTTGAGGCTTTTCTTAGTTTCGCTAAAGGGGTCACTCCCGGTGAAGGAATCGTCGGCCCTTTCCTCATCGAATAAGGTGCAGGATATATCATATATACCGCTGTGCAAAGCAAAACTTTAAAAGCAATCAAAAGACAAACCGAGTTTTGTAGCATCTGCCAGTTTCGCTAAAGAGGTCACTCCCGGTGAAGGGATCGTCGGCTCTTTCCCCATCGAATAAGGTGCAGGATATATCATATATATCACTGTGCAAAGCAAAACTGTAGCTACCCTTTTTATAAAGTTTTGATTCTACAACATCTTTAGGTTTCTTTTCTTTTTATTAATCTTATTAATAAAATCCCATCAGCTTATGCTTCCTAAGCATCACAGAAGAAACGAAAACAGTAATATTTATATATCAGCATATATATATAGTATAAGCATTCGTCTCAGGCAGTAATATGATCTCATCACAGAACATTGCAGTTGAAGAACATATATGAAATATTGGATATACTAGGACGTCCGTGTTTTCAATACGAGCCTGTATAAAACACGGATTCCACGGTCGCGACGAATAGCCAAACCCACATCCCAAGACCCCTATGAGAGCGGCAAGTAACACTGCCAATTCTAAGGTTAGGAGACCCGGTCTCGACTCCTCGAGATGGCCTCCCACTGGACCCTAGAACCCGGTTACTTGTGCTCCCCTCCTTGGGTCTACCTAATGCGGAAAAGTAAATAATATACACTGGTGACAGCAACCTCAACCTGGAAGTGCACCAAATAAAAGAATATTACATTACAAATGAATTTTACATGAATGAAAATAAAAACCCTCATCTCACATAAAACCCCCGACTATTCAGAACGCGACGATCCAATATAACATATCACAGCAACACATAATATCACATATCATCAACGTAAGTAAATATGCGCATCCCAATTGTCGTTGACATATAGCAACGAAACCGGCGATATCACATATTACACTTACGGTCACAGAAAAGAAAGTGTAAAACTACAACATTTGGAATCCACAATCACTTTAGACATCGTAAATCCGAAATATCACATACTTCGCATTTCATGCCTAACTCTATGAATTCCACATATTGTATCACATTCCAGATAAATAGACAGTATTAAACTTTCCGAACAGATAATCAAATACCCAAAATTTCCTAAATTGCTCAACACTTGAGCGGAGTTCAAATAATCCCAGAATATGTCACAGTATCAGTGATCCAGCCGTAGAAGGGTCAAGCCAACGCCTCACATGTGGCACGCCGAACTGCCCCAAACCCGAAGGTTCAAAAGGCAGTTCAAGACGGTCACATAATCGAGTTAAGGTTTGTTGTCTTCTAGAGGGTCCACCGCTTAACTTGTACAATTTTTCCGAAAGATTTAAACCCGATAAAAATTCAACACTTGAAATTTTTACGTGCCGGGAAAAAGTGAGTTAATGATATCTGTTCGAACTTTTTAACAATTTCTAAATATCTGGAAAGAAATACGAATTTAAATATTCCGATCGAATCTACTAATAAAAAACAAACCCCAGAAGTCTTAACACTTAAAACAGTTTAAAAATACCCAGAAGCATCAACAAGAAACTGCAGATAATACCATGAAGCCACGTGTCACAATTCCACAAAATGGCCGCGGGACCGCCGCGGAAAGCATGTTTCCGCCGCGGTTCCGCCGCGTTTTGGTAGCGTTGTGGGCCCGTATTTCATGGTAATTCTTAGAATTCCCTGCTGATTTTTTTACATATTTTTAATTCAGAAAAATCCTAAATTTTGAAAAATTTCCAGAGAGGGGTTAAATTTTGTCGGTTCGGGTTTGATCGGAATTTTAACTTCGTAAACACATCGCCTAATGCTCTAGCTAGGCTCTGATACCACTGTTGGGTTCCTAGGCACTCTTGTGAAGGTTCATAAGGCATCAAACATGCCCGGATAAAATTTTAGACGTGCCGAACAACCCAAAGACAGGATCTTTGCTAGATAATCAGGGTTAAGCATACAAGATTACATCTTTTAAGCTAAGTGTGAGGGATTACAACCTTTGTAGTCCGCTCCTTCGCTTCATAAGCTCCGAGTAGAAGTCCCTTCGCCGCGATCCACGATCTCCCGGACTCAAGAGAGGCTCCACGACTCGAACGATCCATGCTTGCTTGAAGAGTTCCAAATCTCCGATGATCTACGTCGAAGTTTCAATAACTCAAGCTTTCTCACTCTAAAGAGATGAACACACTAATCTCATGGGCTAGATGAGATGAGGATGAGAGAGTAGTATTTATGCTTTCTTTTTATATCATTTTCTCATAATTTTTCATCACAAAATGAATATCTAGTGAGCTCAAAATCAAGAGAGAAGAAGATGATAATTGAAAATGATAACGATAATTATCCTTTTGTGATGAATAGAAAATAAAGCTATATGATTGATATATCAACCATGGTCAAGGATGAGTGGCTAATAATGTGTAGATAAACAACTAGAGTTAGGGTTTGGTTTGGTTAGCAATGTGTCATCAAAAAATATTTTAACCATGACAAAAAATAAAGCTTCTAGAAGGTGCATGAAGCAACTAACCCTAATCAAACCCTAACCTCATTTAATCATCCTTAAACATGTTTAACAATAAATCATATCATGTCACAATAATATATATCACATATATATTATATATTTGCAACAAAAGAAAATAATACAATTAACATATATCGCATATATATCAATGTATCATCCAGTGAGAAAATGAAATAATAAAGTGAGCTAATACTAGATAATGTAATAATATATCATATATATTATTATACATTAAATCATCGAATCAACACTTGATCCGACGATCCGGCTATATCGAATATTACTGACTAATATATCATGTACCGATTCATCGAACCAACACTTGATCCGATGACCCGGTTCATATCTAAATATCGCGAGAATATAATACGGTATCTTATATCGCATTATCCTCGGTCCTGCGCATATCACATATGTGCCTCTACTCCGTTTCGCCTGAGCCAAGAAACCTCTGTGTAGGACTCTAAAGAATCGTCAATACGCCGGTAGCAGGTGATGATCATATCAAACACCCATAAGCTGCAAGCGGTCAGCTAAACGTAACAGCCACCCAGGTATTGAGCGATCAGAAGATCAACAAGCTAGCCTGTGCGTTCTCCTGTGAATCCAATCAGTAACACTCCCGTACAGTTCGGTCTGTTCGTCTGATATGTCGCATATCAAGTCTAGGGGTGGTATACGTCAGACCCCAGTAACCGATAAGTTGTGTCGATGTATGGCTCATAACGGGTCGAGAAACTACTAGTAACACTTACCAGTAAATCTCTATATCAGCCCTGGCCAGGGACTTCCAGTTATAGCCAATCGAACACAGCACAACATCAACTCCCTATACCGGGAGAGACGAATCCCCTCCTATCGCTCATTGCCTCCATGTGATTCGGGACTGTACCCAAAAGCCACCGTTTTGCACGCCCTCTTGGACGTGGTAAGGTGGAAATCAAAGCACAGTGGGAATCACACAAGGCTCTATGATGATCTCGTGTCTACAGACTACCCTGTACCAGTGTCACCGGAGAACTGCCATCTGACGTTTGGTATATCACCATCTGGGAGTTCTCGGCGAGTCCGTCCAGTGTACCCAGTCTCCACTGAGCACCCGTATACCATCTCTGATGTCAAACACCGATGGATGTGGGATCATCCATCGCCCATCATATGGGTCAAGATGCGTATACGCTAGTCTACTCTGGTGTATCGATGCCCTGTCTCGAAATACCCTCGACTAGGAACAGTTATAGGATGTACTCATCGACTACCAAGGCCCCACTAGTATGATCTCATCATAGTCCTAGTAGTCGAGTACAGATCCTAAGGGCTTTATCAACATGTGAGAGAAAAACAGTAAACCAATACAAGTCAACATGTTAAGATAAAGTGAAACCAAATAGCATACTATCATCACGAGCAAGAAAGTCATCTCTATATATATCTAAGCATCCATTATAATATACATCATATGTACAACAATGGCCTCTAGGGCATATACATAACTAACAATATCTGAAGAAAGGGTGGCTGCGTTAAAGGATGTGCTTCTGCAGCATAGAGATTGCTTCGCGTGGAACTATTCCGAAATGCCGGGACTAGATCCAGAAATTGCTGTACAAAAATTGGTGATATCCCCGGACATCAAGCCAATCAAACAGGCACCAAGAAGAATGCGGCTCGAGCTTGAGATGAGTATCAATGCCGAGGTCAAGAAGCTGATCGACTCTGGCTTTATCCAGGAGGTTCAATATCCTGAATGGATCGCCAACATCGTCCCGGTGATGAAGAAAAATGGGACGGTACGCATATGCGTGGACTTTCGGGATCTCAATAAAGCCTGCCCGAAGGATGATTTCCCAGTGCCAGTCACCAAACTGATGATAGACAATACGTCCACTCATGAGGTTTTCTCCTTCATGGACGGTTCATCAGGGTATAATCAGATAAAGATGCATCCCGGATACCAGAAGCATACCGCTTTCCGGACCCCTTTGGGAATATTTTGTTACAAGGTAATGCCCTTCGGTCTAAAGAACGCCGGTGCCACCTATCAAAGGGCCATGACGAAGATCTTCGATGACCTCATACATGAAATCGTCGAATGCTACATCGACGATCTCGTGGTTAAAAGCAAATCATACGAGGAACATCTCGATCATCTGAAGACCATATTTCAACGCCTTCGACAATACAACTTGAAGATGAACCCCCTCAAGTGTGCATTCGGAGTTTCCTCAGGCAAATTTCTGGGATTCATTGTCCGGCACCGGGGCATCAAGATAGATCCGTCAAAGATCAAGGCGATCATGGAAATGCCTCCGCCGAGAACCCTCAAACAGTTGCGATCTCTCCAAGGGAAGCTCGCATACATACGGCGATTTATAGCCAATCTTTCAGGTAAGTGCCGTCCTTACAGCCACCTGATGAAGAAGGGAACCCCGTTCGTCTGGGACCAAAGATGCCAAAGCGCGCTAAATGAGATCAAGAAATACCTGCATAACCCGCCAGTGTTGGCTGCTCCGGTTAAGGGAAAACCTCTCATTCTTTATACAACCGCCCTCGAAGGTTCCTTAGGCGCATTATGGGCACAAGAGAACGATCAAGGGAAAGAAAGATCACTCTACTACTTAAGTCGAGTTCTACTGGGGGCAGAAAGCAACTACTCTCCCATTGAAAAACACTGCCTGGCGTTGATCTTCGCGATAACAAAGCTCAGGCACTATGCGTTGGCGCACGAAGTCCGTCTTATTTCAAAGGTGGACCCCCTTAAATACTTGATGTCGAAGGCCATATTGACGGGACGACTCGCTAAATGGGCTCTGCTCTTGATGGAGTTCTCGATAACATATCAACCTCTCAAGACAGTGAAAGGCCAGGCCATCGCCGACTTCCTCGCTGAGCATCCGATACCGGCCGATTCTCCTCTGAATTGCGATCTTCCAGACGAACATGCGTTTGATGCGATCGACGGTGATGATACCTGATGGGAGCTTTATTTTGACAGAGCATCTTCCGTGAAGAAGCGCAAACAGAGTACCCCTATAATCAAATCGGGGGTAGGACTCGTCTTTGTAACTCCACAAGGAGGGATAATGCGCTATGCGTTCTCCCTGACGGAGCCGAGGACAAACAATGAAGCCGAATACGAAGCTCTGATAGCTGGCCTCGAGATCGCCATTGACATGGGAATTAAAGACCTCCACATATACGGAGATTCTCAACTGGTCGTTAGTCAAGTAAACGGCGACTACCAAACGTGCAAACCGGAGTTGGTGAAGTACGGGGAAAAGGTGCAACAACTGTTGACCCAAATTCCCTCCTATACTTTAGAGAACATACCGCGTGCGGAAAATAGCAAAGCAGACGCTTTGGCCAAACTTGCTAAAGAACTGGCTGACGAGAACATCGACGACGTTAGGATCATGGTACAAAACCATCGAGTGCTTGCCCCAGCAGAAATATCTCCGAAATCGTCCGAAGAAAAGGAAACGACTGAGCGAATGGCTCTACAAATAAAAGACCCGGAAAAGGCCGAGGATTGGAGGGAAGTCTTTATAGACTACTTTAAGTCCCACCGATTGCCCGAAGAAGCGTCCACAAGACATCAGCTCATGAAACGAGCTCTGTCTTTCGCCTTCGTCAATGATACTCTGTACAAAAGGTCATTTGATTCTCTGTGGCTGAGATGCTTAGGACCTGACGATGCAAAAAGGGTCGTCCAGGAAGTTCACGACCGACTCTGCGGTTCTCACCAAGCAGACCCAAAGATGAAGTTGAAGATCAAACGGATGGGCTACTACTGGCCCACGATGATTCAGGACTGCCTCGAATATGCGAAGCAATGCCACTCATGCCAAATTCATGGGGACTTCATCCACCAGCATCCAAATCCACTACATCCAACGGTGGCTAGCTGGCCATTCGAGATGTGGGGGACTGATATAGTCGGCCCCATCGAACCAGCATCGTCTAGGGGACATCATTTCATCCTAGCAACGACTGACTACTTCTCTAAATGGGCAGAAGCAATACCGTTAAGAGAAATTAAGACGGAGAATATCCTCCATTTCTTCAAAACGCATGTCATATACCGGTTTGGAACTCCGCGAAGGATCATCTCCGATAACGGGCCAGCTTACAGAAGCCACAAGATCAGTCGCTTTGCACAGCAGCACAATATAGACTGGAGATATTCCTCGGTTTATAATCAGCGAGCCAATGGACTAGCTGAGGCCTTCAATAAAACTTTAACAAAGATCATAAAGAAAACGGTGTCCCGAAATAAGAAAGACTGGCACGAAAGACTGCAAGAAGCTCTTTGGGCATATCGAACTACGTTCATGACGGCCACGAACACAACGCCGTACGCGTTGGTGTTCGGTACCGAAGCAGTACTCCCCCTCGAGATAGAGTTACCCTCTCTACGAGTGGCAGTCCATTACGAGCTAACGGACGAAGAAAATGCTCACCTTCGGCTTGAGGAGCTTGACGCCCTTGATGAAACCCGGCTCATAGCGCAGCAAAATCTGGAAGCTTATAAAGCAAAGATGACGCGCTCATATGAAAGATTGACCCGACCGAGGACATTCCGCCAGGGCGAACTCGTGCTAGTGGTCAAAAGGCCTATGATCCCCAATCGCGCCAAGCGGGGAAAATTCGAGCCAAACTATGAAGGCCCGTACATCATAGATAGAGTTTACCAGGGTGGAGCCTATCTACTCATGGACATGCATGGTGAAAGGACTTTCAGGCCGATAAACGGTCGCTTCCTAAAGAGATACTACGTTTAATGAGCCACAGCCTAGGTCAATGACAGATGACGACGACTATGTCCGCTCGCTATCTTCTTAAGCTTTTAAAGAAAAAGTAGCCGGCCTTCTCCATATCGGACCGAAACGTCCTTAAACTAACGACGGACCGAAACGCGCTTAAACTAACGACGGACCGAAACGTCCTTAAACTAATACCGCAGCATCCTTAGGCTGACGAGATGAATAAAAAAAATATAAATAAAAAAAATATATAAAATAAAAACGGTATGTCCATAAGCAAAAATGGGCACGGATGAAAACCCGAAAGGGCTCCGTGAGTAAAAACAGCAGGACTACCGGCGAGTGTTTGTGAAAACCCGAAAGGGCGCAACCTCGTTAAAGGACACTTATAGGGTCCTCTCGACCTTATAAGGAGAAACCACCCACGTGAGATCCTTACGACTCATAAGGGAGCAACACAATTAGGGATCCCCACGATTCCTAAGAAGAAAATACACTTGCGAGATCCTCACGACTCGTAAGGAGAACTCTCTTGTGGGACCCTCACGGCTCATAAGAGTTGAAAGTCTTAAGTTACAGAGACCTAAACCTGTGCTTAAGCAACCCCCACAACTTCCGATATTGCCCTACAAGTGGCTCAATATTGACCCTTGTATACAATCCACGGGCGCGAATAAACATTTCCCTAACCAAGTCTCATCCGTGACTGGGGATATGTTCGTATGACCCTTGTAGGTCCTCTCGACTTACAAGGAGAAAACCCTACTGTAGGATCCTTACGACTTACAAAGGAACATACACTTAGGAATCCTTATGATTCTTAAGGAGAAAATACACCTACAAGATCCTCACGACTTGTAGGAAGAAATAACTTCGTGAGACCCTTACGGCTCATGAAGTCAAAAGTCTTAGTCGATAGGACCCTAACCCTAGTCGCTAAGCCAACTTTGTTCGACATTGACAGGGGCAGATGATGATTCGCTCCTGGTAATATCCCAGTTATAGCGGTGCTGATGCCGAAATTGGTCTACAGCAAAAAGCCAATAGGCCGCACATGCATACGAACTAGCCGAAATGATAGGGCAACTTGCAATAAAAAACAACAAGTAAAAAAAAATGTATGCATGGAAAATAGCCGAAATGATTGGGCAACTCGCAATAAAAAGCAGCGAGTGAAAACAAAATAAATAGCCGAAATGATTGGGCACCGCGAAAAATAGCCGAAATGATTGGGCAATCGTGACCTTTGTGATATAAAAGCTGAAATGATAACGCATCGCGGAAATAAAATTAAAAAAAAAGAAGAAATGATAAAACTTTGGCCCTACAGTTAAGATCACATCGATCCCTGTATACAATCCAAGGGCGTAAACAAAGGGGAAACCATACTTGCCCAACAGGCTCCGCCAGAAGACGAAGCCAAATCTCGACAGTTCAGTCCAACTCCGAAGAAACCAGTATCTTCATAAAATTCCTCGACTCACGGATACAAACACTCCTTGACGAGAGCCTCCTGATTCGCGTCGACTCACAGAGCCACCAGCGTCTCCGTGGGAATCCTCGACTCGTTTCAAACCCCAAGGAAACAAATAATCCTTGGCGCTCGGGAAACAAATAATCCCTAGCAAACTCCTCGACTCACGGATACAAACACTCCTTGACGAGAGCCTCCTGATTCGCGTCGACTCGCAGAGCCACCAGCGTCTCCGTGGGAATCCTCGACTCGTTTCAAACCCCAAGGAAACAAATAATCCTTGGCGCTTGGGAAACAAATAATCCCTAGCAAACTCCTCGACTCACGGATACAAACACTCCTTGACGAGAGCCTCCTGATTCGCGTCGACTCACAGAGCCACCAGCGTCTCCGTGGGAATCCTCGACTCGTTTCAAACCCCAAGGAAACAAATAATCCTTGGCGCTCGGGAAACAAATAATCCCTAGCAAACTCCTCGACTCACAGATACAAACACTCCTTGACGAGAGCCTCGTGATTCGCGTCGACTCGCAGAGCCACCAGCGTCTCCGTAGGAATCCTCGACTCGTTTCAAACCTCAAGGAAACAAATAATCCTTGGCGCTTGGGAAACAAATAATCCCTAGCAAACTCCTCGACTCACGGATATAAACACTCCTTGACGAGAGCCTCCCGATTCGCGTCGGCTCGCAGAGAAACTAGTATCTCCGCGGGAAATTCCCGATTCGTCTCGACATGCAAATGAAGCCTCAGGCAGCAGGGACTAAAAAACTTGCTTCCTGAACCTTGGGACCCTGCAAGTCAATCCAAAATGGTCTCTTGCATACTATTCACGGGTTTCACTCTCCAAAGTCGAATTTCGACGAGGAGGGAGACAACCGCTTGCGGGTCCTCTCGACTCGTAAGAAGAAAAAAAATTCTCTTATAAGATCCTTACGACTTATAAGAGAAAACCACACTTAGGAATCCTCACGATTCCTAAGGAGAAAACCCACCTATGAGATCCTCTCGATCCGTAGGGAGAAAATTCTCTATGAGGCCCTCACGGCTTATAGAGTTGAAAAGTCTTAGGCAGCAGATCTGAACTTGCGGCCTAAGCCACCGCTATTTCTTGAGAAAGTCAGGATACTCGTTCTAATCATCCGTCAAACATGGTTACTAAGGTGGCATGCTGGTAATGAAAGAAAGAAAAGACGGAGAAAATGACACATTACAAAAAAAAGTGTATCTTTTATTCATAAACTTGATTGGATACAGGATACATTATGTCAAAGAATAAAAAATGTATATATACATTCTTTTATCTACAAGTACAAACGATACAAAGATGGATAGCTACTGAGGAAGAAGTGTCTTTAGTAAGTTCACAAGCTGCTGTCGCGCTTCCTTCAGCGCTTCCTCTCGAGTGGCAGCCGCGGCCACCTCCGCCTCCACCTGGGCCCGCTGCTGCAAGAAGGATGAAAGTTGCTCCTCCGCCGCCTTCTGGGCTGCTTCCTGGCTGGGTGCAGTTCGCTCGACAACGTCAAGTTTTTGCCTCAATGATAACCCTTCGGAAAGACATTGCAGAAGGCCCTCAAAGATAACCTTCAGTCGTGTGGCGTTGGCCTCCACCCGAGCATGCAGTTGAGCAGACTTGCTCGAAGTCTCACCACGCTCCTTACGCCTTGAAATGACTTCTTGTTCAAGATGGCGGAAGTAAGGAACGCTCTGCTCAATCCACGCTGTTCTTTGATTACTGGCAGCCAAGGTCTCGGGAGCGGGACGCAGCGACTCCAACTGATATAAGCGACCCTCGATCTCCTTACAATGGTTAACCCAGGATGCAATGATGCCCTCATCATGAAAGTTCACGAGTATTGCTAGCATCGGGTTAACCACCATAGCGAAGTCTGCGGCAGATGTAGGAGTTTCAACGTCGAGTTCCTCGACGTAGTCACTCAACATGCGCAGACTATTCGCGGCGCCTTTTGAAGACAAACTCCTCAGATAAGGACCCGCCGGCATTGTAACGCGAGGCTCGAAGGGTGCCGAAGCCAGAACGACAGCTGAAAAGAAACAGGATGCGATCAGATAACAGTACAGAAAATAAAGAGAGGAAAGTTACCAATATGATGGTCACTGTACCAGTTGAGACAGGTGGCAAGGTCGGAAGGGCTGGTGGCGCAGCTGATCTTTTATCCCCTCCTTCAATCTGTAGCACTGCAGTTGAGATAAAAGAAAGGAGGGTTAGAGGTAATTCCATCAATAAGAAAAAAAAGAGGAAGGATGTCAACGGAAATCATACTCACCAACGCCACCAAAAGAAGAAGCAAGCTCGGATGGGAAAGAAAAGTGTGGGAGCAACATCTGATATACGTGATCAAAAATCACTCCTGGAAACACAACAGTGTAACTTTAGTACACAAATTATACGTCTGGAAGACAAGATTAATAAATCGTAAACACATACCTTCCAACATCTTCGAGGGTATGAGAGAGGGTTGAGAGGTGACCACCGCCAAGGCAGTCGTTGAAGGCGCTCCCTCGAGCAGTGGGGCATCGGCGCAGGCTGCACCTGCATTACGAAAAGGTGAACTTGTCAGAAAAGATTGTGAGATAAAGAAAGACAGAAACCTGGGATTTACCTGATGAGCTGCCGGCTGAAACGGAGGCGATTCCCTCCTCGATTGACATGAGACCACCGCCCGTAGCCTCATCACCCGACTCAATGGGAACCGTCGTGGTGCTCGCGAGACCTGGAGACGACGGAGGACCATAGACGGGGAGGGCTATGACTGGAGTATTGCCAGATTCCAGAGAAGGAGCGGTTGGCTCGTCCTCGGGAATCATGGCCGCCTCACCCACTACTCTCTCAGGATCAGTAGTCGCGGTTGTATCGTCTACCATCACCACGAGATCGCCGGCCTCAAGCGCCTCGTCTACCACCACCCTCGGTTCAGTTGTAACGATCATTTCATCTGCCGCCACTTCAGACTGGGCATCAATGACCCTCTCAGCTGCAGACTCCTCAACCTCCTTCTCGAGCCCTGAAGCCTCGGCGGCGTTGCCCACCGTCGGCTCAGGCTCAGTAAGAGCTACCTCCTCTGTCTCCTTGGGATCAGCGGTTTCCGCCTCCCCCTCGGTCGGACTCGGCCCTACAAAATAGAATATATAAGAACCGACAGCTTTATGAGTCTAGTAACGAAATTCTGAAGGAAATATATTACCTGAAGTAGACTTGTCGTTAGCCTCTCTATTGGCGCGGATCGCCTGTCTATGAGTTGTAGACAGGGCGATCGGGGCCTCTTCAGATGGAGTTTCAGCACGAGGGGCGGTGCTGGGGCCCGCTCCCATAGCCAAGGAAGCCCTGCGTGCCTTCGCCTCACGCCTCAGCCGCTTCCTTTCCTCCCGGGCTGTCGCGATGGATCTTAGTGACGCCTCTTTCAAGGCGTCGTCGTCCTCGTTCAGGGATGCCTCCAGAGCCTTTAAGGCGTCTCTCATCGGCTCTTCAAGACGAACCCCCTGCGATGGCCCAAAGGCAGCAGGAACATCGGCAGCTGATAGGACATCTGCGTCGCTTGGAGGGAACGGCATTGAGGTTCCTGTAATTAAAAGGGAAAGGTTAGATCGACCATAACACAAGGAAAATGAAAACTTGATGAGTCGAAACTTACTAAGGCCCATAGATGCTCTAAGACGTTCCTCCTCCTGGAAAGTCTTCAGAGAAGCGGCAATGGCTTCTTCATCAGTGATGCCTGTTGAAAGAAAAGAAAGAAAAGCGTTAGTCAAAAATAATGAAGAGGATATGTTGCAATAAAGAAAGGGCGACTAGTAGTTACCTGATCGCGCAAGCTTAGCTAGCCACGCGTCACGCTTCACCAACCATGCTGAAGCTTTGAGAGCAGCCTCCAAGTCTGTATCGTCCGGCGGCGACATCACTAATCCTTCGTTAGTCCCGTATTCGAGCAGGCCCTCGGCATAGGGAGCATGGGGTTCCTGACCGAACACGATGTCCGCAGCGAAGAGCGACTTCTTTTTCTTTTGCCCTCTGACCCTAGGCTCACGGGGGATCGACTTCCGTTTAGCAGCCACTTTGGGACGACGAGTCCCGATGTCCGCTCCCACGCCAGACTCCGGCGAGGGTACAACCACTGTCTCCACTGGAGCACAGGATGCGAGAGGTGCATCTGTGATATCAGGGAGCGGCAGCTCACGTGGAGGACTTTGCGCACGTGATGGTTTGCCCCCGGCATCTTTTAGAGGAGGAGCCACCAGGATCCTTGGCGCTAAGGGAGCGTTACGGTTGGTGCCGGGGGGGTACTTCTTTACGGTGGATCAACACTCGCCTCTCTTCCTTTATAACAGTCCCCGTCGCATGATTGTACCACTCTTTATATACATTAAGGAGTCGTAGAGCGCAGGCCGGCGTGCTGATAAAAAAACGAGAACCCGTGTTCAAGCGCATGAAGTGATGTAACGCGTTCTCCATCCCTTCTTCATTGGCAGCAGGTTCCAGTAAGAAAGCTTCCAAGGGTACCCCTTGATCGTAGCCCAGTTGTCGGGCGAAACGATGCGGGTTATATCTCATGAAGATTGCCGCACCGCCCTGCCTGAAAACTAAGAAGCCCGGTCTAATAGAATACAAGTGGAGGGTCTCCCGGGCCGTCAACACTGAAGCTCCATCCTTAAAGGAATCCTGTAATGGTCGCACCGCAGTGGTGAACGCTTTTCCAATGGTTAGTACCTTATCGATGAAGGACATCCCGACTCCAACGGTGTGAGGGCAAAGCAGTAAACCCCTGGCGTTCCGTGGTGAGGGGGTTACGATTAATGAGCCAATCAACTGTATAATGCGAGGAAAACCGTACTTGTCAAAGAATGAAGGCATTTTATGCATGCCAAAGACACCCGCCGTGTGTAGCTCGAGCCACGATGCAAAGTAGTGCATCGGGAAGACCACGTGCAGTACCCCGGGCTCATTGGCATCCGCTGCTCGGCTGAGGCCATGATATAGGTGCGCCAGGCCAGCGATCCCCACAGCCACCTTTACCCCGATGACCATTCGGTGGGCTGGGTAAAAGACGGAAGGCCGCATGCGATGAGAGTGCATTGGGATCGCGAACCAACTCAGCCACAGTCCGAGAAATCCTAAAAAGAAGGCCTCCTCATCCATTCCAGGGGCCGCAATTTCTGCAAAGGACGTGGTTGGGGAGTTAGGAAGAAAAAAGTCCTTTTGGTCTATGTCTTTCGCTGGCAGGTTATCCAAACCTAAACCGAAAGGGTCATCCAGGGTGGCAGACTTGGCAGATCCCGACGAAATGACGCTTGGACGAAGGAAACGAGCAATGAAGTCCTCAAAGTTAACCCCCCGACTCCCATGTTCGATAAAAAGAGACTCGTAGATGTTCAACACCTTGATCAGGCTCAGGAATTGGTGTTGAACGGCATTTTCCGGCGTGATCCCCCTTACCATTGGCTTAGCGCCGAAGACATATTCATCTGTCGGGAGCAGCTCTTCATAGTGTTCCCCCATGACCGGTAGGTCGGATACCTCCGCGAATTCCTCCAAAGAAATGGACACTTCCCGATCCATGGCAAGGAAAGTGTGGGTGGGAATGTTCCATTGCTCCAAGAAAGCCTTGAACCACCAGGTAGGGAGCGAGGGATACTGGAAGAGAGAGACGTAGACCGCGGTGTACAATCCTAATCTTATCAACTGCGACTTCTTCGTCGATAGGATGTACCGGGCCCATGGCAGGTAGCCAATCGGATGACGGGGGATCAGACCAATGTTATATGATTACCCCCAGGGTCTCGCCTCGCCTTGACAAATACGACGTCCTAGGATATCCAAGACCATAAGACGTTGGACCGGAACCGCATCCATAGCAGGATAAAGAAAGCTGTTTGCGGTCCAATCCACCATCTCCACGGCGTACTGCACCGAGGGTGGGCTGGCGTAATGAATCGCCGTTATGGGTTCTGACGGTACCGCGCATATGAAGCTCCGTCGGCCCATGATGATCTGATTGTACCACGACCCCCAAAGATGAAGACTCTTGTATTCCGGGTCGTACTCCTTAATCATGGCCAGGACTTCACGGTCCAAGGGCGCCTCGGGAAATCCCTCCTCCGAGCGGACGAACGGGAATGAAGTGTCTAGAGTCATGATCGCTGCAAAAAGAACAATTTAGCCGTTAGTGTTGTAATTCCAACGTTTGGCATCTAAAAAAAAAAGAAAATGCATTAATTAAATTAAAATTAATTAGTTACACCACACAGCAGTGCAGTGAGTAAAAGACCAAAGGGGGACCCGCAAAATCTGGATGACAATACGTCAGCTAATAAGACGACCTCATCATTGGATGAGACTGTCAGTCGGTCCCCAGGAAAACTTTCCTATTTATAAAAAAAGGGGGGAGAACCCCTAGAGACAAGGAGAAAATCTCCTCTTTCAGAGCAAAGCTCTGTCACAGAATGACACTTGTCAAATTCTGGTCTCAAAGGAATAAAATTCCTTAAAAGAGCATAGCTCTGTGATAATAATGGAAAAGATCCATCAGAAAATTTTAACACTTAAAAATTTTAAAATTTTTGGGACCTTGAAAAACCCATGAAAACTTATGATAAGTTCTTCACTTTGCAGATTTAAAAGATCCACACTTGATCCAAGAGCAAAGCTCTGTTCATGGGTTAGAACCCATGAACAAGATCCCTGCAGATCTATGAGTGTTTGAGAGCAAAGCTCTGTTTATGAAACCCCAATGGGGGTCTCTATAGATCAAAAGATCTGTGAGAGCAAAGCTCTTTGGTTAAGGTTAATTAATTTGATTTGAATTAATTTTTACCTAAAGTTTTTCTAACTTGGAAAATGAGAGCAAAGCTCTAAAGTTCTAGAAACGAGAGCAAAGCTCTGAAGTTCTAAGCAAGAGCAAAGCTCTGGAATCAAAATCTAGAAAATGGTGAAGTTTTCTAAAGGACCATAATTCCTATTTATAAGGCGCTTGCGCCCCTTGAGCTCACCCCTTGATCCAACGATCAGGAGTTTGCCACCGCTGCACTCACGTGTGCGCCACGTGAGCGCAACGGTGGGGGGGCATTTGTTTCGCCCAATCAGAGCAAAGTTTTGTTGAAATTCAAAATTCAAAATCTTGAAGCAACGCTTCAAATCTCGGGCGCAATGCGCCACATGTCAAGCGCTGATACGTCAGCACAGCGCCCAAGAAGGCGCGCCCAATCAGAGCAAAGCTCTATTTTAATGAAGCAACGCTTCAGCTGCGCAGTTGCGCTGCGCATTGCGCTGCGCGACACGTGTCAGCGCAGTTGCTGCGCGACACGTGTCAGCGCAGCGCAACTGCGCTGACACGTGTCGCGCTCGTGTCGCGCAGCGCAGTGCTTGCGCAGCTGAAGCGTTGCTTCATTAAACAGCGCAGATGCGCTAGCGCAGTTGCGCTGCGCTTTGCGCTGCGCGACACGTGTCAGCGCAGTTGCTGCGCGACACGTGTCAGCGCAGATGCGCTGCGCTGTGCGCTGCGCGACACGTGTCCGCGCTGGGGCATCTGCGCTGTGCGCTGCGCGACACGTGTCACGCGCTGGGGCATCTGCGCCAAACAGAATTAAATTTCTAAGAAATCTTTTCTGTTCTTGTTAAAATAAGAAGATTTTCTTCTGCAAAGCAGATGCCCTTGGATCAAAGATCCAACGGTGGGAAAAATTCCCCAAATCACTCAGAGAAGGATCTCTTTAACAAATTTAACTAATTTATGGGCACTATAAAAAGGACCCTAGGCCTCAATTCAAAGGCATCAACATTTCTTGAAAAAAGTCAGGAGCTTCAAACAGAGAGAACTCTAAGAAAATTCCAAGAAAAAGGTAAAGAACTTTCATGAAATAGAAGAAATTTCTTCTAATGGATCATTGATCTAAAAATAAGATCAATGATCTTTACATAATAAATAGTGCTTTGCACTTCTTATGAACCTCTGGTTCTTTAAAACAAGAAAGCAATAAAATAAAAAAAATAGTGCTTTGCACTTCTTTTCTTGAATCTAAAAGATTCTTAGTGCTCTGCACTTACAAACTGCGCTGTTGCGCTCTTAAGAGAGCGCCACGTGTCAGCCATAGAACCACTTGCGCTACGCGCTCTAGAGCTTTGCTCTCCAGAAATAAAGCTTTGCTCTCTGGAATTGGCGCAACTCACCAGAGCGCGCCACGTGTCGGTAGCGCAACAGCGCAGCGCACTAGCGCAGCGCACTTGCGCTCACCAGAGCGCGCCACGTGTCCGTAGCGCAACAGCGCAGCACACTAGCGCAGCGCACTGCGCTATTGCGCTTGCGCTCACCAGAGCGCGACACGTGTCAGCCATAGAACCACTTGCGCTACACGCTCTTAAAATAGAGCTTTGCTTTCGGGAATTGGCGCCACTCACCAGAGCGCGCCACGTGTCAGCAGCGCAACAGCGCAGCGCACTAGCGCAGCGCACTGCGCTAGTGCGCTCGCGCTCACCAGAGCGTGACACGTGTCACCACCATACGAGTTTGCGCTCGATACTTAGCGCAAAGCGCCTGACAAGCCACGTGGGGCACTGTCAGAGTATCTAATGCTCTGCATTGTTAAAGAAAAGGGACAGAGCCCAATTAAAAGGCCTAACAGGCCTAATAAAAAATGCTATGCATTTTAAAAGGGGGGCAAAGCCCAAAAAAAAATAGATGCTCTGCATCATTTATAAAAGGGCAAAGTCCAACCAAAACAAGAATAATGCAGTGCATTACTAAAAAAGGGGTGAAGCCCTAGCACAGGCCAAAGACAAAAAAAAATGTTGAAACTGGACTTAGTCCAATTTTGTCCATAAGTCCTTAAATTAAATTGACTGAGCAAGATTGCTCTTTTAAATCAATTCACTTCGGTTCAAGGGTACATCTCCGAACTCCTCTGACATCTGTCGTTGTAATCATTCAACGTCGTCAGAGAGGTGACGAGTCCCGACGACCATACATTAATATTGGACCGAAACGTCCTTAAACTAATATCGGACCACCACGTCCCTAAACTGGAACATGGACCACCACGTCCCTAAACTGGAACATGGACCACTATGTCCCTAAACTGGAACAACAGAGCCAATTGCTCTTTTGTCAGATCTAAACGATCCCGTTAAGTTGATCTTAGTCTCAAACTGGACTAACGTATCCTTAACAAACGTTTGAGTCGATCTTAGCCTCAAAAATGGCTAACGTATCCTCCAAACAGACTTTAGTCCCAAATTGGACTATGAATCTCCCAAACTGGAACAATAGAGCCCAAACACTCTTTTGTCGGATCTAAACGATCACGTTAAGTTGATCTTAGTCTCAAACAGGACTATCGTATCCTTAACGAACGTTTAAGTTGATCTTAGCCGCAACGCGACTAATGCATCCTTAAACTAAAAACACCAAACCCAAATCTAAGTAAATACGGATTTGGACTAATCCAAGTCCTACGGGCGACGGTATTACTCAGTCTCCGTATACAATCCACGGGCAACTACAAACAAAACAAACACACACGACACGAAGTGAAATTCTGGAGGAGAAAGTTGTTACCGCGATGCGGTATTGTAATTAACTGCAGGGGCTTGCGCCTGCAGGGAAGAGCGTCCCCACAATCAAAAACCCCTCAAGCGAGGGGGAATCTGACAAAGTCTGCTACATTGGCCGCATCCGTCTAAACCTCCGATACACGGTGCCATAAATCAACTTGGCATCTTCGGAGAGGTAGACGGATAAAACCAAATAGTATCTGCCCCGAATCTCAGTGCCAGGACATCGCAGTCCTGTGCGACGTCTTTCGGAGGGGAACACCGACATTCGTCAGTGAACTGCTATCTGAAGAAAGGGTGGCCGCATTAAAGGATGTGCTCATACAGCAAAGAGATTGCTTCACATCGAAATGCCAGGACTAGACCTAGAGATTGTTGTCTACAAACTGGCAATATCCCCGGACGTCAAGCCAATCAAACAAGCACCGAGAAGAATGCGGCTTGAGCTTGAGATGAGTATCAACGCCGAGGTCAAGAAGCTAATCGACTCCGGCTTCATCTAAGAAGTTCAGTATCCTGACTGGATCGCCAACATCGTCCCAGTGATGAAGAAGAATGGGACAGTGCACATATGTGTGGACTTTCGGGATCTCAATAAAGCCTGCCCGAAGAATGACTTCCCGGTACCGGTCACCGAGCTAATGATAGACAATACGTCCACTCACGAGGTTTTCTCCTTTATGGACGGATCATCAAGATACAATCAGATAAAGATGCATCATGAAGACCAGAAGCATACTGCTTTCCGGACCCCTCTGGGTATATTCTGCTACAAGGTGATGCCCTTCGGTCTAAAAAACGCCGGTGCCACCTATCAGAGGGCCATGACGAAGATCTTCGATGACCTCATACATGAAATCGTCGAATGCTATATCGACGACCTTGTGGTGAAAAGCAAATCATACGAGGAACATCTCGAGCATCTGAAGATCGTATTTCAACGCCTTCGGCAATACAACTTGCAGATGTACCCTCTCAAATGTGCGTTTGGAGTTTCCTCTGGCAAATTCCTAGGATTCATCGCCCGACACCGAGGCATCGAGATAGACCCATCGAAGATCAAGGAGATCATGGAGATGCCACCGCCAAGGAATCTCAAACAATTGCGGTCCCTCTAAGGGAAACTCGCGTATATCCGGCGATTTATAGCCAATCTATCCGGCAAGTGCCACCCCTACAGTCACCTGATGAAGAAGGGAACCCCGTTCGTCTGGGATCACAAATGCCAAGGCGCGCTGGACGAAATCAAGCAGTATCTGCAGAACCCTCCAGTACTGGCTGCTCCGGTCAAGGGAAAGCCTCTCATTCTGTATACAACCGCCCTTGAAGGTTTCTTAGGCGCATTATGGGCATAAGAGAATGACCAAGGGAAAGAAAGAGCTTTCTATTACTTGAGTCGAGTTCTCTTGGGGGCAGAAAGCAACTACTCCCCCATCGAAAAACACTACATGGCGTTGATCTTCGCGATAACGAAACTCTGGCACTATGCATTGGCGCATGAAGTCCGTCTCATATCGAAGGTGGACCCTCTTAAATACTTGTTGTCGAAGGCCATATTGACGGGGCGACTCGCTAAATGGGCCTTGCTCTTGATGGAGTTCTCAATAACTTATCAGCCTCTTAAGGCAGTGAAAGGCCAAGCCATCGCCGATTTCCTCGTTGAGCATCCAATACCGGCCTATTCTTCTTTGAATTGCGAACTGCCAGACGAACATGCGTTTGACACGATCGACGGAAGCGGCACCCGGTGGGAACTTTATTTCGATGGAGCATCCTCCATGAAGAAGCGCAAACAGAACACGCCCATAATCAAATCAGGGGTAGGCCTCATCTTCGTGACTCCACAAGGAGGGATAATGCGCTTTTCTTTCTCCTTAACAGAGCCGAGGACAAACAATGAAGCCGAGTATGAAGCTTTGATAGCAGGCCTCGAGATCGCCATCGACATGGGGATTGAAAACCTCCTCATATACAGAGACTCCCAACTGGTCGTCAGTCAAGTAAACGGCGATTATCAAAAGTGCAAACCAGAGCTGGTAAAGTACGGCGAGAGGGTACAGTAACTGCTGACCCAAATACCTTCTGACACCTTAGAAAGCATACCGCGTGGGGAAAATAGCAAAGCGGATGTATTGGCCAAACTTGCTAAAGAATCAGCCGATGAGAACCTCGATGATGTAAGGATCGTTGTACAAAGCCGTCGGGTTCTTGCACCGGAAAAAATTTTCCCAGAGTCATCCGAGGAAAAAGGAGCGACTAAGCAAATGGCTATGCAAATAAAAGACCAGGAAAAGACTGAGGATTGGAGGGAAGTCTTTATAGACTACTTCAAATCCCGTCGAACGCCTGAAGATGCGCCCTCAAAACATCAGCTCATGAAGCGAGCCCTAGCTTTTGCCTTCATCAACGATACTCTATAGAAGAGGTCATTTGACTCCCTATGGCTAAGATGCCTGGGACGTGAAGAAGCAAAAAGTGTCGTCTAAGAAATTCACGACGGGCTCTGCGGTTCTCACCAAGCTGGCCCTAAGATGAAGCTGAAGATCAAACGGATGGGTTACTATTGGCCTACTATGATTCAGGACTGCCTCGAATATGCGAAGCAATGCCACTCATGCCAGATCCATGGGGACTTCATCCACCAACATCCAAATCCACTACATCCGACGGTGGCTAGCTGGCCGTTCGAAATGTGGGGAACTGACATAATCGGCCCCATCGAACCAGCATCGTCCAGAGGACATCGATTCATTTTGGCGACGACTGATTACTTCTCCAAATGGGCAGAAGCAGTACCGCTGAGGGAAGTGAATACGGAGAATATCCTCCATTTCTTCAAGCCACACGTCATTAATCGGTTTGGAACCCCGCGACGGATTATCTCCGATAACGGGCTAGCCTACAGAAGCCACAAAATCAGCCGCTTCGCACAACAGCATAACATAGACTGAAGATATTCATCGGTCTATAATCCCCGAGCTAACAGTCTAGCTGAAGTTTTCAACAAGACCTTGACGAAAATCGTAAAAAAGATGGTGTCGCGAAATAAGAAAGACTGGCACGAGAGACTGCAGGAAGCTCTCTGGGCATATCGAACTACGTTCAAAACGGCCACGAACACAACTCCATGCGCATTGGTATTCGGTACAGAAGCGGTACTCCCCCTCGAGATAGAGCTACCCTCTCTACGAGTGGCAGTCCATTATGAGCTGACGGTCGAAGAGAACGCTCACCTTCGCCTCGAGGAGCTCGATGCCCTTGATAAAACCCGGCTCATAGCGCAATAAAATTTAGAGGCTTGTAAAGCAAAGATGACGCGCTCATATGAAAGATTGACCAGGCCGAGGACATTCCATTGAGGCGAACTCGTGCTAGTGGTCAAAAGACCTATGATCCCCAATCGTGCTAAACGAGGAAAATTGAGCCGAACTATGAAGGCCCGTACATCATAGACAAGGTCTACCAGGGTGGGGCTTATCTACTCATGGACATGCATGGCGAAAGGCCCTTCAGGACAATAAACGGTCGCTTCCTGAAGAAGTACTATGCTTGACGAGTTACGACCTAGGTCAATGATAGACGACGACGACTATGTCCGCTCGCTATCTTCCTAAGCCCAAACTCTATAAGTAGTAACCGTCTTACTTAACAGCGGACCGAAACGTCCTTAAACTAACAGCGAACCGAAACGTCATTAAACTAACAGCGGACCGAAACGTCCTTAAACTAACGACGGACCACTATGTCCTAAAACTAGCTGTTGACCGAGATGTCGAGAAACTACAGTGGATTGCAGCATCCCAAAGCTGATACAAAAAAAAAAGAATAAAAAAAGGGGAAAACGGTACGTCCATAAGCAAAGTGGGCACGGATGAAAACCCGAAAGGACTCCGTGAGTAAAAACGGCAGGGCTACCGGTGAGTCTTGTGAAAACCCGAAAGGGCGCAACCTCGTTTTAAAAAAAAGAAAAAAAAGGGAAATAACAGTATGTCCATAAGCAAAATGGGCACGGATGAAAACCCGAAAGGGCTCCGTGAGTAAAAAAAGCAGGGCTACCGGCGAGTCTTGTGAAAACCCGAAATGGAGCAACCTCGTTAAAAGACACTTGCGAGGTCCTATCGACCTTGTGAGGAGAAACCACCTGCGTGAGATCCTTACAATTCACAAGGGAGCAACACACTTAGGAATCCCCACGATTCCTAAGGAGAAATTACACTTGCGAGATCCTCACGAATCGTAAGGAGAATCCTCTTATGAGACCCTCACGGCTCATAAGATTTGAAAGTCTTAAGCTACAGAGACCTGAACCTATTCTTAAGCAACCCCCACAACCTCCGATAACGCCCTACAAGCGGCTCAATACTGACCCTTGTATACAATCCACGGGCGCGAATAAACATTTCCCTAACCAAGTCCCATCCGTGACTAGGGATATGTTCGCATGGTAAACAACCCTTGTAAGTCCTCTCGACTTATAAGGAGAAAACACTCTGGTACGATCCTTATGACTTACAAGAGATCATACACTTGGGAATCCTCACGACTCCTAAGGAGAAAACACACCTACGAGATCCTCACGACTCTTAGGGAGAAATACCTTTATGAGACCCTTACGGCTCATAAAGTCAAAAGCCTTAAGTCGACAGGACCCCAACCCTGTTTACTAAGCCACCTTTGTTCGACATCAACAGAGGCAAATGATGATTCGCTACTAGCAATATCCCAGTTGTAGCGATGCTGATACCGAAATCGGTGTCTAATCCTAAATTTGCAGCGAAAAGCTAGCAAGCCACACATGCATACGAAATAGCCGAAATGATGGGGCAACTTGCAACAGAAGCAGCAAGCAAAAAAAATGTATGCATGCAAAATAGCCAAAATGATTGGGCAACTCGCAATAAAAAGCAGTGAGTAAGAAAAAATAGCCGAACTGATTGGGCACCGCGAAAAATAGCCGAAATGATGGGGCAATCGCGACCTTCGCGATATAAAAAATGAAATGATAGAGCATCGCGGAAAGAAATAAAATAAAAATCAAAATGAAACCTATGCCCTATAGGTGATATCATGTCAATCCCTGTATACAATCTAGGGGCGCAAACAAAGAAGGAATCACAAATTTCCTCCCCAGGTTTCATCGGAAGAAGAAGCCAAATCTCGACGGCTCATAGATAGCCGAGAGAGCATCTCAACATTCGTCTCATTACAACAGACGCAACATCAAGCAAAGCAGAACAGCGGCAACCCCCACTTCCATGACTCGGCGGTGCACAGATAACCAAGAGTCAAATCTCGACTCCGCAAAATGCAGATAAATTCAAAATTCCTGGCTATGTGGAACGCGGATTATGTCACATCTGACCCCGTGGAAAACATCCAGAGCGGATCCTGGTCCTCGCAGAGCACGGCAGTGAACCCATGTGAAGCATCCACAGCGGGGCCTAGTCCTCGCCGAACACGGCAGTGAACCCGTGGGAAGCATCTAGAGTAAAATTCCTGGTTACGTGGAACGCGGATAACATCACTTCTGACCCCGTGGAAAGCATCCAGAGCGGAGCCTAGTCCTCGCCGAACACGGCAGTGAACCCGTGGGAAGCATCTAGAGCAAAATTCTTGGTTACGTGGAACGCGGATTATGTCACTTCTGACCCCGTGGAAAACATCCAGAGCGGATCGTGGTCCTCGCAGAGCACGGCAGTGAACCCGTGTGAAGCATCCAGAGCGGAGCCTAGTCCTCGCCGAACACGGCAGTGAACCCGTGGGAAGCATCCATAGCAAACATCGGACCGTGAGGTCCTTAAACTCACGGACTATGATGTCCTTAACCTCGACCGTGATGTCTTAAAACTAACAATGAACCGTAATGTTCTTAAACTAATTTTACCTTGGTTCAAGGGTACATCTCTTCACTCCTTTGATATTTGTCGTTGTAATTCCTCAACGTCTTCAAAGAGGTGACGGGTCCCAACAACCACACATTTCATGGACTGTGAGGTCCTTAAACTCATGTACTATGATGTCCTTAAGCTCGACCGTGATGTCTTAAAACTAACATCGGACTGTGGAGTCCTTAAATCCATGGACTATGATGTCCTTAACCTCGACCGCGATGTCTTAAAACTAGCATCGGAGTGTGGAGTCCTTAAATCCATGGACTATGATGTCCTTAACCTCGACCATAATGTCTTAAAACTAATATTGGATTGTGGAGTCCTTAAATCCACGGACTATGATGTCCTTAACCTTGACCGTAATGTCTTAAAACTAGCAACGGACTGTGGAGTCCTTAAATCCACGGACTATGATGTCCTTAACCTCGACCGCGATGTCTTTAAACTACGGTACCCCGAAAAATATCCAGAGCAACCCCTGACCCCGTGAAATACGGATAAGGGTAACTTCACCCATCACTTGCGGGTCCTCACGACTCGTAAGGGAGCAAATTCTCTTGTGAGATCCTTACGACTTTCAAGAGAAAACACGCTTAGGAATCCTCACGATTCTTAAGGAGAAATTACATCTACGGGATCTCCTCGACCTGTAGGGAGAAAAATCTTTATGTGACCCTCACGGTTCGTAAAGTTGAAAAGTCTTAGGAGGCAGATCTTAACCCTGAATCCTAAGCCATCGTTGTCCTGCAAAGAGATCAAGATAGACTATCCGCAGAATACATTCAATAAAAAGGGACACACCATTGGGAAGAAAAATATGTTTTTTATTCATGAACCAAAATGGATACAAAGTACAATTCGTGAAAGAACAAAAAAATATACTCTCATTCGGGAGTATGTACAAAAAGAAGAAAAAAAGATATACAAGGCTTCAGGCCGGTGGACGATTTAGCAGCTTGGTCAGCTCGTCCCTCTTTCACTGGGCCACGCCTTCGTGATTCAGTATCGCCAGAAGACGGGCCTCCGCCTGAGCCTGTTGGGCCTGATATGAGGCAAGCCGACCTTCGAGCTCTTTTTCAGTAGCTTTGTGAGCCTCAACCCTTTCACGGGTAAAAACGGCGGCTTTGTCGATGGCCACCGCCTCCTTGATGGCCTCTTGAAGCACTCGCCAGAGTTGATACGCTTTGTTGGCTTTGGCTATAAGGTTGGCTTGGAGCTCGTTCAGCACCTTAGAGGCCAGCTCCCTCTCCGAGAATTTGCGGCCGAGCCTCTTCTTGCACGACACCATGTTCGCCGCGCACCACTCTATCAGACCCCGCAAACCCGCCTTTGCAGCCACAACCTCCAAATAAAGGCGGGAACACTCAAGTACGTGCAAGCAAGCCTCCACCTGCCAACAGAACTCAACCCAGACTCGCACCACCGCTTCACTATGGTAGGTAGCAAGAAAAGGAAGAGAACCGTTACCTTCGGCAGCAAATGCTTCAGCTGTGATTGCGCTGCCAGCGCGAAGCTCCTCGACCAAAGATGATAAGGAGACAAGGCTTAGCTTGGCCAAACATTCTGAGGCTCGCAAAGCATAGGGGCCATGTGGCATATTGATGCGCGACTTCAGTGCGGTAAGAACTGGAAGGGCTGTTCAGATGTGTAAACAGTCAGTGAAACTTTTAAGCAAAGGAACAAGTGGGACCATATTGAGACTTCACTTACCCACAGTCATGCAAGAAGGAGCTGAAGGTTCCCCTCACCCTTCGAGGACCTCAACCTCGTCATCGGCCTCCAGAACTGTAAAAGACATCAATGTCATTTTGCGAAATAACAACAATGCTATGAAATGGTGAACGACACTAACCTTGCCCAGACGAGAGGACGATGCGTTGAGGGGATATCGTTTGTGGAGCAGCCATCTCCAACAGGCGCTGAAAAGACTGCTTGGGAGACAAGTCGGCAATCGAAGCTGCCAATCCGCGCAACTCTGAAAAGGCAGAAAAGTTCAGATAATGGAAAGAATACTAATTCAAAATGTAGAAGGTTACCTTCGACGCCTCTCCCATTCTGAATAGAAGGGATAGCAACTTCAACGGCCTCTGCCACGACCTTGGGCTCCAACAAAAGGAGGGTGGTCCCGACTACCTCCATCCCAGCCTCTGGGCCGCCCTCAGGAAGATCCGTTGGGACGGAGACTACCAAGGGTGCCTCTCCAAAAGGAGTGAGTGCTTCGGGAGCAAGAACCACCGTAGGAGGCTCTATCGCGAGAGAGACAGTGTCGTCAACCCCCTCCACATCGATCAGTGTTTCATTGAGGGTGTCAACAGGCTCTACCATCAGTAAGCCCGTAGGAAGCTACCCCAACGCCGAAGTCTCTGCACAATTCACACGAGAATAAGAATACATATATACAAGTGCAGGCAATACGAAGTATTACAAAGAAACACAGGAACATACCAATGCATAGGGAATCTTTCAATATGGCTTCTTCAAGCCGATGCTCCTTCTCAAGGAGGTGGGAAAACCGAGGTTCAAGGGTGGACTCGTGGCCGCCAGTCCACAATGAAAGCGCATCCCCGGCATCCTCCGAAGCAGCCTGCTTAAGGGCCCTTTTGCCCATTTCTCCAAAGGTTCGATGAACCGCCGCCGGATCCACGAAGGGTCTTCGTAAAAAATAACGGCAGGATAGGGCTTCTTCGGAACCCTTACGTTCTGAGACTCATCTTTAGAATGTCTTATAGCCTCAGCCAGTTGTGCGGCTTCCTCGGCAGCTGAACCCGGAAAAAGTAAGCCAGCATCCGACTCTTGCATGGCCAACGGTTCATCCTGAAGAATGGGCTCAGACTCTACTAAAGAGTCGAGCAGGTTGTTAGCCACCTTCCTCCGCCGCTTGGATCCAGAACCGACAGCTGAAGACGACCGTTTCCTCCCCCGTGGAGCCTTAGCACGACGCTGACCCACCTCACCTTCAACACCCTCATTCCCAGCACCCTCGCTTGGCGGAGTTGCCGAGGACGACACGGCCATTGTCAATGCCACCGGCGGTGGTACTATCACTGGCACCCTTTTACCCTTTGACTGAGCCCAGGTCTCCAGCGGTATACCAATTGTGGGGGTAAGGTCCACCTCCGACTCCCCTGGAATGAGCGCAACACTGGTGTCCCTCAGAGGAAAGCGGACCGGTGCGCGCGGCCACAACGGAATTCCCGCATCCTGAGCCGGAGCAAGAGCGCCATAGCTAAGAAGCAACCTCTTCTCCTCAGCAATAACTGGGTTGACCCGATAAAGATACCAGCCTGTGAAGGACCCCACGCATCGGGGAATATGATCTGCTTCGGGGATCGTAACGTAAGAACCGGTGTTCAGCCTCATGAAGTATGAGCAGCATCACGAACAGCTGCAGGTGAAGGGACCGGCGCAACTGTAAAAGCCTCAAAGGGAACGCCCTGATCATATCCAAGCTGCCGGGCGAAGCGATGCGGATTGTACCGCATGAAAAGAGCCGCACTGTTCTGACAGAATACCAGATAGCCTGGTCTGATCGCGTACAAGTGCGTGGCCTCCCGGGGCTTCAGAGAAGGCACCTCACCTTTCGACTGGTCATGGAGTTGTTGAATCGGACCTGAAGGAGCAGATAGAACTCGATCAAAAAATGCCAGTCCGCCCGCGCTAGCATAGGGAGCAATCAACGTGCGCATAGCCCCGAAGTGAGTCGGATCGGGAGCAGCAGCGTCCACCAGCCGCATGAGTCGCGGAAAAGTGTAGGCGTCATAAAATGTGGGTCTCTGATGCGCAGCAAAAGCCCCTAACACGTGCATCTCAATCCAAGATGTAAAGTAATGAAGGGAGAAGTTTACTGCATCCACACCGGAAGTTGAGGTGTTAGCGGCAGCACCCAATCCATGATAGAGATGCGCTAGCGCCGAGATGCCTATGGTCAGCCGTGTCCCCTCAGCGATACGATGAGCCGGATAGGTAACCGAGACTCTCATGAAGAAGCGATGCATGGGGATGACGAACTAGCTAAGCCACACACTGATAAAGCCCACAAAGAATGTCTCCTCGTCCATGCCGGGAGCTGCAATCGATTCGAAAGATACCAGCGACATGATAGGAATATAATACTGTGGTAGATCCGATTCCTTGGTCGGCCGTTTGTTCAAACCAAACCTAAAGGGGTCGTTGATGCTTGCAAACTTAGGAGCCGTCTTCGACAGGACATCCTCGCGAAGGAAGCAGGTGATGAAGCTCTTGAAAGTGACGCCCTGCTCCTCAGATTCTGTGAACAGTTTGTTGAAGATGCCCAGCGCCTTGATCAAACTTAGACGCTTGTGGCGGACGGCGTTCTCGGTAGACAGGTCGTCAAGCATTGCAGGCTCGGTTTCAAATACATATTCATCGGGAGGCAGAAATTCTTCATAAACTGTCCCCCTGATCGGCAGCTCTGAGATCTCACGAAATTCTTCCAAGAAAATCGAAACTTCACGGTCCCCTAGAAGGAAGGTGTTGGTGGGAAGATTCCATTAATTCAAGAAAGCCTTAACCCACCAGACATGAGGAGATTGGTAGTGGAAGAGAGACGCATAGATCGCCTGATAAAGCCCAACCTTCTGCAGTCGCGCTCGGTGGGCGGATAGGATGTAGCGAGCCCAAAGAAGGTAGCCCGTAGGTTGTCGAGGGGTAAGCCCTATCTTATAAATCTTCCCCCACGGTTGGGCCTCGCCCTGGCAGATACGGCGTCTCAGAATATTTATGGCCGGTATCGGATGGTTTGGGATGCCAGTCGTCGAAGGCTCAAGCCGTCCCATCGGGGTCCAGTTCGACATCTCCACAGCAAAGACAGTCCCTGGTCTATCCATCGGCAGGAACGGAAAGGTAGGCTCCGTCGGCACTTCGTAAAGAAAACTCCGGCGACCCCGGATAATATGATCATACCAGGTCCCCCACAAAAGCAAGTTGGTGCAGTTAGGGTCATGAGCCCAGATCATCGCCATCACTTCCTCATCAGATTGTGACTGAGGAAAAGCGGCATCCGAGCGAGTGAAAGGAAAGTACGGAACGGACGTCATTGTACCTGAAATAAAATAAGGGGAAACTGTTAAAAGCGAAGCCCACAGTGTGTATATATATGATTATAAATATATATATATATATATATAAAAAGACAGTGGAAGAAAGCGACAACGGACTCATTTTATGGGACCATTGGTTACAAAACACATGGGTCCCACAAAATCAAGATGACGGCTTGTTAATAATGAGGCCGAGCAATTATAATGAGACAAAAGGAAGATTCTCATTAAATAAGCAGTGGATTTCAAATGACTCTACACAATCCCCTAAAAAGAAATCCATCTTGAACTCTGTGACAAATCAAACAGAATCAAGGGAATTAAATTCCCAGAAAGAGACATTGCAAACTTCTTCTTCTTGGATGTGAAACAGACAACTCAGGGCATGAAAACCCCAAGAAGCCTTCTGAGAAGAATTAATTCTTTCATAGGAATTAAATTCCTTTTTGAAAAAGGGGAATTAAATTCCCAGAAACATTTTTGAGATGGAATTAAATTCCATGGAAAAAGGCAAACATCACCATTGACCCCTGAAAGCCAGAGAAACCTTAGCAAGATCTGTTGTTTAAGGATTGAAGGATTTTCTTTTTAAAGAACTTAAAATGAAAAATGTGTGTTCTTGTTAAAGGGAAAACCCTTGGTCTGGATTTAAAATCCAATGGAGATTTCTGCAAGAGTTCTTCGATCGTTCAAAGATCATTACCTGAAGAAAGGGTCTTTCTTGAACAGAGTTAAACTCTGAAGATTTTAGAACAGAGAACTAAGCTCTGAGAACGAGATTTAAATTCTCAAGAAAGGGAAAAAGTTAGCAAAGGAAGAAGATGGAAGAGTAGAGGCGCTTCTGAAGAGACCCCTGTATTTATAGGATGTGATGGAAACGCTTCATCTCCCCGATTCCCTAGACAAATCCAACGGTCATAAAGGTGACAGCGTTGCACTCACGTGCAAACACGTCAGAGCAACGCTGTGGGGGCATTTGTTTCCTGATTAAAAATCAGGAAGCACCTCAATGAGGTATCACGTGTTCACACGTGACCAATGGTCACGTGATGACACGTGATGGATAAAACCTTATCAAACAAAAAAGAAAAAACAAACGGCTGAAAGATGACTCAATTGGGGGTCACGTGCTCACACGTGACCATAGGTCACGTGCCAGCACGTGACAGGCTTTGAAAGCCTTACAGCTTAATAGAATTTAATTCTAAAAATCGGGAATTACCTCAATGAGGTGTCACGTGATGACACGTGATGGTTAAAACTGAAGCGCTGAGAAAAGGATTCATTTGGGGGTCGCGTGCTCACACGTGACCAAGGGCCACGTGTCAGCACGTGACTGGCTTTGAAAGCCTTACCGTTAATGGAATTAAATTCTAAAGCCTTCTCAATCTTTCCAAATGGAAAAATCTTAAACAAGAAAAGATTTCCCTAAAAATCTCACCAGAAATAACAAACAGAATATCTTTGGATTTCAAATCCAACGGTGAATAAAATTCACCATATGATCTAAAGGCTCATATTAATTATGAAAACAAACAAAATCTTTCAATGAAAGATTTTCTAAACAAATTGATTCTTTTCCTCCTCCTATAAATAGGAGCCAAGAGAAGAGAAGAAGGTGGAGAGAGGGACAGATACAGAGAGAGAGCTTTTGAATCTTGAAATTTCAGAGAGAAAAAGAAAGGAGAATTTAATTCTCTACAAAGAAAAATCCTAGGTGAGAAAAGAAAGGGGATCAAAACTTCAAACAGAGAATTTAATTCTCAAATCTAAGAGTTTAACTCTTCTGCACAAAAGAACTTAGTTATTCTTCTGGTTGAAGATCTGCACAGAGCACATCTTCCCATAGGATGAGAATTTAATTCTCATCGGGTTGAGATTCTGCCATGCAGATCCAAAACTTAGAGGGGGAATCGAGTTTAGAGAATTTAATTCTCCCAAAACAAAATTAGGGTTTAACCCTATATGATAATTTAATTCTCCCAAACTCACAGGAATTTAATTCCTTCATGATAAAACCAGGGTTCAATCCTATATGAGAATTCAATTCTCCTACAATTATAGTAATTTAATTCCTTCAAGATGGACAGAACTAGGGTTTGCCCTAATTGAGAATTTAATTCTCTCAGATTTACAGGAATTTAATTCCTCCTAAAATGATATTAGGGTTCCACCCTATATAAGAATTTAATTCTTTCACAATAGGAATTTAATTCCTCCAAAATCATAATTAGGGTTTAACCCTATAAAGAATTCAATTCTTAAAAATAAGAGACTTGAAGGATCTCCATGTATGCAAAGGACTAAGGTCGCGTGGCCCTACGTGACCCCTGAAAAGATCCCCAAAATAAGAAGGAAAAAAGCTCGGAGGCAATGCCTCACGTGTTCCCACGTGATCCTCAAAACAAAAGAGAACAAATCCAAAGGCAGAACCATTCTTGGGCGCCCTCACGTGTCCCCACGTGACCCTTAGTAAAACGCTTTAATAATCAATGACTGGAAGCCCATCACGTGCCTACACGTGATGGCCTGAAGACCAAAAGTGTTTAACACTTATCTGAACATCTCATTACCAGTGTTTAACACTGTTGTTCTTTAGTGTTGAACACTAGATTCAGCCTAATTGGATAATTTTCTAGAGGCAAAGCCTCTCCTTCAATGGACCAACAGAGGACCAATGTTCCAAACTTGATTGGACTTAGCCCAAGAAGGCCATAAGTCCTCAATTCAGACTCAACTGAGCCAATGTGCTCATAATATAATTAATTGATCTTAGGTCCAAATTGGGCTACAAATCATTTAATCCACCGTGGTTCAAGGGTACATCTCTTCACTCCTTTGATATTTGTCGTTGTAATTCCTCAACGTCTTCAAAGAGGTGACGGGTCCCGACAACCACACATTTTACGTACTGTGAGGTCCTTAAACTCATGGACTATGATGTCCTTAACCTCGACCGCGATGTCTTAAAACTAACATCGGACTGTGGGGCCCTTAAACTCATGGACTATAATGTCCTTAACCTCGACCGTGATGTCTTAAAACTAACATCGTACTGTGGGGTCCTTAAACTCATGGACTATGATGTCCTTAACCTCGACCGTGATGTCTTAAAACTAACATCGGACTGTGGGGTCCTTAAACTCATGGACTATGACGTCCTTAACCTCGATCGTGATGTCTTAAAACTAACATCAGACTGTGGGGTCCTTAAACACATGGACTATGACGTCCTTAACCTCGACCGTGATGTCTTAAAACTAACATCGGACTGTGGGGTCCTTAAACTCATGGACTATGACGTCCTTAACCTCGACCGTGATGTCTTAAAACTAACATCGGACTGTGGGGTCCTTAAACTCATGGACTATGACGTCCTTAACCTCGACCGTAATGTCTTAAAACTAACACCGGACGAGAGGTCCTTAAACTCACGGACTATGATGTTCTTAATCTCGACCGTGATGTCTTAAAACTAACAACAGACTGTAGAGTCCTTAAATCCACGGACTATGATGTCCTTAACCTCGACCGCGATGTCTTTAAACTAACATTAGACTGCAATGTCATTAAACTGAACAACAGAGCCCTAATTGCTCTCTTGTTGGATCTAAACGATCCCGTTGAGTTGATCTTAGTCTAAAATTAGACTAATGTATCCTTAACATACGTTTAATTTGATCTTAGTCTCAAATGAGACTAACATATCCTTAAACCCAACCCCTAAACCCAAATCTAAGAAAATACGGATTTGGACTAATCCACACCCTACGGGCGACAACATAAATTAGTCTCCGTATACAATCCACGGGCAACCAAAAACAAAACAAACACCCACGACACGAAGTGACCAACTGGAGAAGGAGAAAGTGGTTATCGTGATGCGGTAGCATAATTAACAGCAGGGGCTTGCGCCTGCAAGGAAGAGCGTCCCCACAATCAAAAACCCCTCAAGCGAGGGGGAATCTGACGAAGTCTGCTATATCGGCCGCATCCGTTTAAACCTTCGATACACGGTGCCATAAATCAACTTGGTATCTTCGGAGAGGTGGACGGATAGCACCAATTAGCATCTGCCCCGAATTTCAGGCAAAGACGTCCGTCTTGCGCTTCTTTCGGAAGGGAACAGACACTTGTACAGGTTAGTCTGTAGACCTGAGATCGTCATGGAGTCTTGTGTGATTCCCACTGTGATTTGATTTCCACCTTACCACGTCCAAGAGGGCGTGCAAAATGGTGGTTTTTGGGTACAGTCCCGAGTCACATGGAGGCAATGTGCGATAGGAGGGGTTTCGTCTTTCCCGATATTGGGAGTTGATGTTGCGCTGTGCTCGATTGGCCATAACAGGGAAGTCCCTGGTCAGGGCTGATTTAGAGATTTACTGGTAAGTGTTACCAGTAGTTTCTCGACCCGTTATGAGCCTCATATCTTCATGACTTATTGGTTATTGGGCTCTGACGTTTACCACCCCTAGACTTGATATGCGACATATCAGACGAGGAGACCGGACTGTACGGCAAGTGTTACCGTCAGGCTTTTGCAGGAGTTGGAGCGGGCTTGCTTGCTGATCTTCTAATCGCTCAATACCCGGGTAGTCGTTACGTCCAGCTAGTACTGCTGACGGCTTGTGGGTGCTTGATATGATCATCACCTACTGCCGGCGTATTGACGAATCTTTAAAGTCCTACATAGAGGTTTTACTGACTCAGGCAAAATGAAATAGGGGCACATATGTGATATGTGCGGAACCGAGAATAATGCGAGTATGTGATACCGTATTATATTCTCGCGACTCTTATATCGGTCGGTTATATGTGATATAACCGGGTTATCGAATTAAGTGTTGATTCGATAAGTCGATACATTGGATGTTAGTCGGTTATATGAGATATAGCCGGATTATTAAATCAAGTGTTGATTTGATAATTTAGTGTATAATTATATATTTGATATACTAATTTACATTAACTAACATTTTCTCACTTCAGCATTTATTTTCTCACAAGTGTACACTTAATATATATGTGATATATATTAAATTGTATTTTGTTTTGTATCATGGTTGTTGATACAACATACACGGGTGTATGAGACTTACACCGTGCTAATTGTGATAATGGGTTTTAATATTTAAAGTAATTCTAAAATTAGTGGAATATTAGTTTGATGCATGAAGCTAGTGGAAGCTTGCGGATGCATTGACTAAGTCCACTAGTTTTGTTTTACTTAAGATATTTAGTAAGCTAACCATTACAATTAGCCATGGTTATGTTTCTACATGAGTTAGTATATGATACACACTCACCCATGGTTTATTCTCTCACCTCACAAGTTCATTCTCATTTGCTTGAGCTCATCTTCTTCTTCCTTGAGATAAGCTTGCTAGGTTTTCAAAAGAAAGAAAAATATTGTGAGAAAAATAATTCTAAACTGAGCCCACTTCCTATTTCCTCATCCTCTACTAGATTAGCACTTTAGTATAGGGTGTTAACTTCACCAATCCTTTAGTTAGTGAAGTAGTAGCTTGAGTTAGTATCCCTCGACGTAGATCATCTTCGGCCTCGAAGACTTCAAGCAAGATCGCCTTTTTCACCTCGAGAAGCCATGCTAGAGTCCGGGAGTGCCTTGATCGCAGCGAAGGGACTACAACAAGGAGCTATTGAAGTGAAGGACCGATCTACAAAGGTTGTATTTCTATTTCACTTAGTGGTAAAAAGCTTGCTATCTTTTTGTTACCCTAGCATTTCTAGTTTGATTCCTAGGCTTTATTCTTTAGCACCCTCTAAAATTTTAAATATGGCATGCATGATGCTACCAAACCCTAGTAGTGGTGCTAAGAAAGCCCTTCAAATATAATTTAGAGAAAACACAAAATCCACTTAGCTGATCGAATAAATCGTCGATGCGCGGGAGTGGATACTTGTTCTTTATCGTTACTTCGTTCAAGGCTCTATAATCCATGCACATTCTGTATAAACCTTCCTTCTTCTTCACAAGTAGTACTGGTGATCCCAAACTTGAAGTGCTGGGACGAATCCATCCTTTCGCCAATAATTCGTCCAACTGTGTTCGTACTTCCTTCAAACTTTCCGGACTTAAACGATAAGGTACTTTGATCACCGGTTGTGCTCCTGGTACTAAATCAATGCTGAATTCAATAGATCGATCGGGAGGCAAACCTGATATATCGTCAGAAAACACATCGCGAACTCTCGAACCACTTCTGGCATTGATTCTTCCTCCGCTTGAGTTGCTGCAATCACTACCTTCCATGGCTTCGCTTTGTATGTACTTGGCTCCAGTGTACGGTCTCCACTTTTGAAATAGAAGACCGGATGGTCTGGAATCTCGAATATTACCCTCCTTTGACGACAGTCGATGGTAGAATAAAAAGTTCCGAGCCAATCCATACTTAGAACCACATCGAAGTTCGGTATGTCCAGCACTTTGAAATCAGCGTAGAATTCTCTGCTGCAGACGACTACTGGACACAAGCTGTATCTCATTGTTGCCTTTAGAACGCCATTTCCTGAACTGACATTCCAGCTGGATACAAGCGGTGTGACTGGAATCGCATGAGTTCGGACGAACCGTTGCGATATAAAGCAGTGAGATACTCTAGTATCAAAGAGTGCTAGTGCAGGGAGTGAGGCTACTAAGATTATGCCTAAGGTATATAGGATATGTTTTAGGTGTAGGTAAAGGTATGTAGATAGGTAGTAAGACTGAAAGAAAATTTGAGAAAGCAAGGTTACCGGTGATAACTTGGCCAGTAGTCTCAGCTTCATCTACGGTCATCGTGAAAGCCTGGCACCGTGGTACATTCCTCCTGGCCTGAGGAACATTCCTCGGAACGTTCCTTTGATCTTGATAGAACTGATGAGGAGGAGGTGCAGCTTGTGGTCCTCTAGGTGGTGGAGCAGGTACTGCAAGTCTTGGAGTAGATGCCTGAATAGCCGGTCGCTACGGATAGGTGATTGCTGGCCTGGGTGCAGCAACTGGATTTTGTCTTTGGGGACAAGATCCAATATCATGAGCAGCTGAGCCGCAGATTAAGCAAAGACGGTTGGCTAGCCGGCAGTCTTTCATCACATGCTCATTTCTCTTGCAGTAGGTACAAAAGACTGGGCTAGGACTGTTGTTCTGTACTCCCGGTCGCCTTGGCACAAAAGGTGGCCTTAACGAGCTCCTCCTGCCATCTGGTTGGCAGGACGCTTAAATCCAAAAGATTGAGGTCTTCCCCTCGCCTTTACTACTGCCTCATAACGGCGGGCAACTTTCAGAGCCGAGTCATGAGTCGGAAAATCTCCTGTGGCTAGTGTAGCCTGGATTTTCGAATCCAACCCCTATTGAAATCGATAGGCTCTGATCTCATCCGTCGGTATCAGATGTGCCACAAATCTGTTTAAAGTATGGTGTTAGCTGTGTAATATGTGATATATTGAAAAATCGAATTATTGAGACATATCTTACCGACTGAGCATGGTGAACTCAGCGTCATACTCATCTACCGACTTGGTCCACATTGAACCTTGTTGCAGATGTATGAACTGCTGTTTCATGTCGAACCTGGCAATCTCAGGGAAGTACTTAGCGTCGATCATGTCGCGGAAAGTCTTCCATTTGATCGGTGGTTCAAGACGGCTTTCTTACGCCTTCCACCAGTTTCGTGCATTGTCCGTGAGCTGTAATTTTGCAACACGAACCCAAGATATTTCTGGCACTTGTGCCGCTGCCAGATCATCTTCTATACTCTGAGCCCATTCCTCAGCTTCCAGTGGGCTCCCCTTTCCTGAGAACTGTTTGGGATGTAAAGCTCTGAATTGCTTCACCCCAGGTGCTTCAGCCTCGGGACGATTCAAGAGCTGCTGCTGTCCCTCTAGGAGGCTGCGGATAGCCTCAAGCAGGATCATTTGCTCGTTGGGTGGAGCAGGAATGACAGGTGTGATTGGTAGTGGAGGTGGAGTGTTGTTGAAGTTGGTGCTGGTGTTGTTTGGGGAATCCATAACCTTGAAGAAAAATTTGGGTTAGGACAGGTTCAATGTATATGATTCAAAGAATATAAAATTGTAAGATTCAAGGAACATGAATTGTAAAGAATGTTTTAGTTGCTGGTTCTTGTGTTATATTGCTTAAGTTGTTCATACAGAACAGAATTGCATGGCAGTGTTCCATACAACTCTGACCTGCATGGGCCACCAACAAAACCTGTCATGCCCCGCTTTCCAGTATACGGGTAGAGGACGTGACGAGGCCGTTACGTATTTACTCTGAAATAAATACGCTAAGCGTATCTAAGCAATATAAAAGAAATGTACACAAGAGACAAGATATAATAAAACAACAACTTTATTTATTCGCATTCTTTTTGTACAATGCATGGAAAAATAAATACATCTGAAAGAAAGCAATGCATAAACAGTGGCATAACAGAAAAGGAAAAGTACTGAAATAAAAGTGTACAATGTAGCTAGAGCTCTTGATCGTATGCAAACTGATCCAAGTGCTCGCTAGTAGGCTCGATCTCTGGAAGATCCGAATCACCTGACGACATTCAAAGAAGAAAGAAAGAGAATGTCGTCAGCGAACAAATCGCTCGGTAAGTCCCAAGGATGGGGGAGAAATAGAATAGACAGAAAGAGAAGATAGCTTTTAAAGTTGTATTATATGAGTATTAGGTGTTAACGCTGTTGTTTGTAGCTTGGTACAGAAGGATGCCAGTGTATGCGAGAGGAGACTCTATATGCTAGAGACTAGGGCAAACGGAAAGTACAAGGAACCGTAATGCCACGGTACAACAGCAACTGAATATAGGTTAGATGTCTTAATCTTGCAGTCTCTTGCCACTTCTAACACCTTCTTATATTATATTGTCTTGTAATTTGAATTGTATAGATAGGTGACTTACCGAAACCATGATATCAGTAAATAGATGTAACTGGAGAATCATATAATAGAAGTATATCCATGGTTCGGTTCGGTCAATACAGATTGAATATATTGATATATATGAATTCATGGATTCATGTTGAATTGTAGATTGTAGATTGTATTTGAATCATATTCAAGTCAGATTATTAATAAAACTCAGTCTGAGTCAGACAATTAGAAAAGAAATTGAAGTCCTAATTGTTTTGATGTTTTCGGTAACCGCTGCACATTGGCGGTAGGATTTGTGTCTTTTTCAAAGACGATTACCGTATTGATAACAAGGTTATTAAGTTGTCTACCTTAAATAGGCAAGTACCCACTTCTCCGGCTCCCTGAGGCTCAAGAGATTGGTCCCGCTTAAACCTATGTTTACCAGGGTCCTTAGGGTAATTTATAGAACTTGATAGGGTTTTATGTAAAAATACTTTTGTATAATTTTTAAAATACACGCCAAGTATTTAATTATCGTCTTTAGAGTTGTCATAAATATAGATTTTATATTTATGATATTTCTAGTGAAAATATCCTAATTTCATAATATAGAGTATTTAATTGTAACATTGAACTTGTATGGAATTTATGGTATTTTAATGTAAAGTGATTCTTGTGATTTTTAGAAAAAATGGAATATTTATATTATTAAAAAATAGATATTTTAATGATACATATATATATTTATATAAAAATAATTTTACTATATATTATATTTCTAGAAATCTCATTTTCTTAAGATTTTCGTATTTTAAATCTCTCGAGACCGTATGCTCCTTGCGGAGGTCTGCATCTCGTACTTCTAAGCCCAGAGATGTGCGATAATTGGCACCATCCCAGTCGGGTTCCCCAAAATGGGTTGTAGTGGCACTTTACAAAGATTTATAAAAAATACTTAATCCTTTAGAAAACGGTTTTATTAATTCATGGTATTTATTTGAAATGTTTCGTTTTCCCGTATTCTATGTTCCCGAAAGGTATTGTGCTATGTTGCATATGAGTATTGTGAAGAGATAAGTCATTATCTCATGATCTATTTAAAGGTATAGCAAGTTTGTGATGTTTAAATGTCGAAATGAAACTATATGGTATTTTAGTGAAAAAGTATGGTAAAATTTACAAAATGAATTAAATTTTCATGAAACTTGATCAAAATGTTTATTAATGTTTAATAGTCAACATGTAAGAATTTTGTGTCAATGTATTTAAGAAAATGTTGGATTTTTAGAAAGAACCGAATCGGAAATCGGTTTAACTCCGATTCCGTCGGGTTTTGAAATTTCGTATTTTTAGAACAAGATTAGAGAAGAGGGAGGGGGACTTACGGGTTTAGAAGTTAGGGATGAGGAAGAGGAAGTGAACATAGCTTCCGGGTCGTTTCGTCGTCGGGGGCTCCTAGGGCCTGTTGGGGTAAAAATTTACACCCCTGTTGACCGAGTCAAAGTCAAGGTCAACCCCAAGCCAGGTGGGCCCAAGCCCAAGCAAGTGGGCCAATGCCCAGGTCGAGCCCGAACACGAAGCGTCTGGACTTCCGCCATGCCAACAAAAAAAATCATGTAATAAATAATTTTTATGTAATTTTTTATACATGAATGTATGTAAAATGGGCATAAAGCCAATATTTTGTAAGCCCATGGCTTATGTGCAAAAATGTAATGGCACATGAGCCATGGAATAGGCAAAATGCCATTTTGTAAAGCCCAAGGGGCTATATGCAAATATGTAAGCCTATAAAAGGCAAAATGATGATGAATAAAAATATACTTTTTTCATTCTCTCCACAAAAAATTAGAGCTGAGCTCTTTCTTCCTTCTTCAAGGTTCCAAAACCTTCTTCTTTCTCTTGAATTAAATCAAGAGTTTTACTCTTCCTTTTTCAAAACTAAATAGTTTTCCACCACAAAACCCACAAAGGGGAACTTGGATCTGCCATCAGATCTTAAAAAGGAGAGATTTTGAGATTTTGCATCTCTTGATCTTCAAGATCCAGCAAGCAACAGGAGGAAGAAGAAGAACCCTTCCATTAACCCAACAAAAAAAAAACACTCAGGAGTCTAACTCCTCTTTGATTTCTCTTCAGAGAAATCTTTTTAGGCTAAAAGCCTGTTGTGTGCGCAAGTCGCCCGCGTGCCGACACGTGGCGCGCGCGCTTGCGCAAGTGCGCAAGTCGCCCGCGTGCCGACACGTGGCGCGCGCGCGCTTGCGCAACTGCGCAAGTGCGCAAGTCGCCCGCGTGCCGACACGCGGCGCGCGCGCTTGCGCAACTGCGCTTGTGCGCAAGTCGCCCGCGTGCCGACACGCGGCGCGCGCGCTTGCGCAACTGCGCAGTTGCGCAAGGCGCCCGCGTGCCGACACGCGGCGCGCGCGCTTGCGCAACTGCGCAAGTGCGCAAGGCGCCCGCGTGCCGACACGCGGCGCGCGCGCTTGCGCAACTACGCAAGTGCGCAAGTCGCCCGCGTGCCGACACGTGGCGCGCGCGCTTGCGCACCTGTGCATCCCTTGGATGTCTTTTCCCCCTCTTTTGTGTACATATATACACATATACATATGTATACAAATTTATACATACACGTACTCCACGACACTGTCCCTGTTAGAAAAAAATTTCTAACGGGGTGCTGCCCCGCACCCCGCAAGGGGGCTGCTAGCCCCCTTGACCCCCAGCCCGCTATCCGGGTAGCGGGACCCCCGTAAAAACTCTGCGTGGCTCCCGATATATCCAAACCGCCCTTTCAGAATTGAACACACGTATACTGCACATTGAGTTCGCATGACCAGTTTAACCCGTTAATCGGAGGTTCCCTCGCCCCAAAGGCGATGGGTAATTAACGGCAGCTTAGTCCGCGGCTGCCGGAGATTCGGATCCCCACCATCATTAAACCCCGGCCTACCCTAGGCCGGGGGAATCTGTAGTACGCCTGACAAGCGCGCGCGTATTCCCATCTC
Organism: Agapanthus africanus; assembly: GCA_030015575.1. NCBI lineage: Eukaryota > Viridiplantae > Streptophyta > Magnoliopsida > Asparagales > Amaryllidaceae > Agapanthus > Agapanthus africanus. The sequence goes on along the minus strand of JASDDO010000028.1, from coordinate 152,379,086 downwards.
AATGGGGTGACGAAAAACACCCTACAGACTCTGGCACGCCCGGTGGGACCAATCTCTCCTCCCATATTTCGGGTTAAACGTTCATACGAACTTAATCAATATACATATCGATTGCCTATACTGAAATGATGTTCTTTTTTTTCCATGCAGCAATCAACCTTCGATTACAATGTCTCCCCAGACGAATTCAGCTTCCAACATGACCCCGATTCCGTACGTGGTCAAGATCAACGCTCGTGTGGTTCTCCCGGCAAGCCTCGGTCGACAGTGGGAGGAACCGCCCCGCCAGTTCGGCTCCGTCATCATCTACCCTACCGGAAGCGCTCATCTGGCGGAGATCCCGGCGGAACAGGTGGCCAAGCCCGTCTCAAGGGGAAAGAGGCCGAATGTCGTGATCGCCAAGGCACCACAACCGAAACTTAAGACTGTATCTGAACGATTCTCTGGTGCTCCAGCGGGGTGCAAGAACTTCGGTATAAAGGGCAACATCCAATGTTGCGGACGAGCTCACGCGCTTACTCCAACAAATGCACAATCGAGCGTATCTCCAAGGCCTTCCATCGCCCGGTCTGCGACGTCTTCCCAAAGAGTTGAAGTCTGCCAGGTGCTTAGAACAGAAAAGTTAAGGCACAAGCGGCTCAGGTATCGAGCCAACAAGAGGGCCAAGGCTTCGGCTAAATGGAATCAGGTGAAGTTCCAAGTGCAGGGTTTCCCCGCGACGACGGCTGAGTCGGACGTAAGAATCAGCAATTCCTTCGAGCCTCTGATGTGGGTTCAGAAAAACGCCATGACCGCCAGAATCAAGAAGACAGCGGTCCGAACAGTGCCACGAAGAGACGTGTCCCGGCCCCAACAGAAGAAGTATGACACTGTCTCTTCAAAGGTCTATCAGGCGCTCTGTGCCACACGAAAGCAGCGGGGCAAATCCAGAAAAGAAGCGCCAGCACCATTCAAGAACCTGGTTAGGCCAGCCGCCTTCAATCGATTACCAGCTACCGAAGCAAGGGGGTCAAGACAGCGATCCGTGAAATCGGCTTCCAGTGATGAAAAGACGGCCGGATATATCATCCATACGGTCTATATGGAGGGCGGACGCCCCAGCGACAACCTTCGCAGCAAAAGCAAGGACGGGGCCACCACATCCCAAGCCCAATCTAGCCTGAATGTGGTTGCCGCCACCCAAGAACAGCCGCCCCCGCTAGATGAAGAAAACCCTCTCGATGAGGATGATAGGCAGACAGACCCCTCGGTCCATGAAGAGTCAAGCTCGGACAGCGAGGAGGAGCCGACTTTCCGCCCCAGGACTGCGGAGCAAGAGCTGCTTCAAGAGCTTCGAAAACAGCTCAGGAGCAAAGATAAAGAGATGGCCAAGCTCTACTCGAAGATTGACGACTTAACGAACGTGGTGATGCAGCTTACGGCTCAAATTGCTCGAGCGCCTCCCAATCAAGCACAAGCCGCTACTAATCAGCCGGTTGATGACAATCCGAGGCAACCAATGCCTGTTCCTTCGGGTCCAAGACTGGTCGAGCCACATGAGAGCCGTCCACACTCCGCTTCTGGGGACGCCTTGGCCCCAGATAGCACTATCCCACTAACACAGGATCGGATAATGGATTTGGTCACCAGCAAGGTTAAAACATTGGTGGCCGAAGCTGAAGCTCAGAAAGAAATCGGCAGTAGTGGCCGGCCATATCCCGCGCAATACGATCTGATCGAGTTCCCAAGCGGCTACGTCATTCCTAAATTCGGAAGATTTGATGGAACGGGGAATGCAAATCAGCACGTTGCCCACTTCAAAGCATCGTGCGGAAATACAGGGGGCAATGACGCGCTCCTTCTCCGTCAATTTGTCAACAGCCTGACCGGTGTCGCTTTCGACTGGTACGCGAGCATACCAGACGGGTCCGTCATTACCTTTGCCCAAATGGAGTCTCTGTTCCGGCAAAGATTCATGAGCGTCAGTGATAAAATCTCCATTGCCGACCTTGTGAGGACCAAGCCGGGGAAGAATGAAAGCAACACTGACTTTATCGCCCGATGGCGTAATCTCACGGTCAAGTGCGAACCGCCGCTGGAGCAGGACCAGTCCGTCAGCCTTCTTATTGGGAACCTCAGCAATTGGATGGTCCCATTCTTGTGTACAGCGGGCCTCAAGACATTTTTGTGAGTTATGCACGTGTAAACCCTTGGTATTCTAAAAATTCACAATAAAACAATATTAAAAATAATATGGGGTATAGGATTTGAACTCTGGTGGCTTGGTTCAGCAGTGCAAGGTATTACCAATGAGTTACAAGCTCTTTCTTGTTATTAATTAGCAAAACAAATATTTATGGTACTCACAGAAAATGCAAATACCCCATGTATACATTAATTTTTTTTAAACAATTTTTTGTACACTAAAATTGGAGCTGTTACAAAAAGAGTTGAGAAAATTACCAGGGTTACCTTGGTCTACGGCCTCTGCTTCTTCAGCCGCTAAAAGGAAAGCCCGACGCCGTGGTTCATTCCTCCTAGCCGGGAGCACATTCCTCTGTCCTAGGGGTATGTTTCTCTGCCCTCGAGAAATGTTCCTCAAAGCCTGATGGAATTGGCGAGTAGGCTGTGCAGGTGGTGGAGCTGGGAGTGCAAGATGAGGTGCAAAAGCCTGGATAGCTGGCCGCTGCGAGTAGTTAGTGGGTGTGTGAGCTGGATTGCGTCTATAAGGACAGTTTCCAATTCCGTGATTGGATGCGCCACAAACTAAGCATAGGCCTTTTGCGCACCTACAGTCCTTCCAAAAGTTCCTTCTCTCTTGCAATAGAAGAAAAATTCGGGACTCGGCTGGTTATCTGTTACTTCTGGTCTTCTCAGTTCAATAGTTGGTCTTGAAGAGGCTCCTCTTGCTATCTGAGTGGCAAAACGCTTCATTCCGGCAGATTGAGTTCTGCTCTTCCTCTTCACCACTGCCTCATATTGTCGGGCAGCCTTCAAAGACAAATCATGGGTTAGGAAATCCCCTGTATCTAATGCAGCTTGGATTTCCGGGTCCAACCCTTGCTGAAATCTTCCAGTTCTGATCTCAGCAGTCGATATGAGATGGGCCGCAAACCTGTTACGGTCTTGTGTTAGCTGTGTAGTATGTGATATAAAATCGAACATTGAGACATATATTATCTGCTGAGTATGGTAAACTCAGCATCATACTCATCTACTGATTTGGTCCACATTGAACCTTGTTGCAGATGGATGAACTGTTGTTCCATATCAAAGCGAGCAGTCTCAGGGAAGTACTTTGCATCGAACATGTCACGGAAAGTTTTCCATTCGATAGGCTGATGAAGACGGCTTTCTTCCTCCTTCCACCAAACCCGTGCATTATCGGTGAGCTGCAGCTTTGCAACTTGAACTAAACCTATCTCTGGCACTTGTGCCGCTGCCAGATCATCTTCAACGCTTTGAGCTCATTCCTCCACTTCCAGATGGCTCTCTTTTCCCGAAAAATTCTTGGGGTGCAGTGCCCGAAATTGCTTCACTCGGGTTGCTTCCACTTCTGAACGGTTCAAGAGAATAGCAGTCTGCTGCTGTTGTCCTTCCAGGAGGCTTCGGATTGCCTCAAGAAATACCATCTGCTAATTGATCAGAGAAGCTATGGCAAGTGTAATTGGTAGAGGTAATGGAGTGTTGTTGAAGTTGGTACTGGTGTTGTTTGGGGAATACATAACCTTGGAAGAAGGATTTGGGTTAGGATAGATTCAAAATATATGAATGATAAGATTCAAGAAGTATGAATTGTAAAGAATATTTTCAGTTGCTGGTTCTTATGTTATATTGCTTAGGTTGTCCACGCAGAACTGAACTGCATGGTAGGGTTCCATACAGCTCTGATCTGCATGGGCCACCAACAAAATCTGTCACGCCCCGCTTCCCAGTATATGGGAAAAGGACATGACGAGGACGCTGCGTATTTATTCTGAAGTAAACACGCTAAGCGTATCTAAGCAATATAAGTAAAATGCACAAGAGACGGTGACAATAAATATAATTGAACAAAAACTTTATTTATTAACATTCTTTTTACAATACATCTGAAAAGTAAATACATGGAATGGAAAGCAATGCATAAACAGTGTCATAACAGAAATGGAAAATACAGAATGTAAATGTGTACAAGGAATATAAAGCTCTGGGGTGAAAGCTAGCTGGTCCAAATCCTCGCTGGTGGGCTCGATCTCCAGTGAGTCTGAATCATCTGACGACATTCTAAAGAAGAAGAAAAAGAATGTCGTCGGCGAACAAATCGCTCGGTAAGTCCCAAAAAGGAGAGAGAAGTAGAATAGACAGAGAAAGAGTATAACTATTATAATGTTGTTTGTTATGTTAACGTAGTTGTTTGTAACTTGGTATAGAAAATGCCAGTGTATACGAGAGGAGTCTCACTTTCTCCGAAGACTAAGGTATCAGGAGTACAAGGCTCCGTCGATAATACCACGGAACAACGGCATGGATGTAATTACGTCTTAAGTGACCACCTCGTTCCACTTTTAACATGTTCCGTACCAGTATACCCCTTATAAACCCCGTGATGTGTTGTTTGTATTGTTTGTATGTATTGTCTTATAAATTGAATTGTATATATGGATGACTTGCCGAAACCATGATATTAGTAAATGGGTGTAACTGGAGAATCATGTAGATGGATGTATATCCATGGTTCGGTTCCGTCAATATAGATTGAATAGATTGAGTATATGAATTCATGGATTCATGTTGAATTGTAGTTTATACTTGAATCATATTCAAGTCAGATTGATTCTATCGAGACTCGGTCTGAGTCAGACAATTAGAAAAGACATTGAATCGTGAATTATGTTTTGGTGTTATCGGTAACTGCTGCACATGGACAGCAGGATTTGTGTCTTTTTCAAAGACAATTACCGTATTGATAACTCTGTTTGTTAAGTTGTCTACCTTAAATAGGCAAGCACCCATATTTCCGGCTCCCTGGGGCTCAAGAGACTGGTCCCGGTTAAACCTATGTTTTAATTTAGTATAACTTGAGGGGGTTTTATGTAAAAATAATTTTGTATAATTTTCAAAATACATCTAAAGTATTTTATTATCGTCTTTAGAGTTTTAATGGATATATATTTTATCAATATGACATCTCTAGTGAATAAAGCCTAATTTTATAATATATGGTATTTATTTGTAATATTGGAATTGTATGATATTTTCTTATAAATGGAATGTTTTTCTTGAATTTTGGAAATGTGGAATATTAAAATATATATTTTGATATTAATTACATATATATTTATTTATTAAAAATATAAGTTTTATTTATAATAGAAATCATATTTTCTAAAGAAAATTGTATTTCAAATCTTTCGAGATCGTATGCTCCTTGCGGAGGTCTCCATCTCACTCTACTAGGCCTGAGAATGTGCGATAATCCTCACCATCCCGAACGGGTTCCCCGAAATGGGTTGTAGAGGCGCATTTCCAAAGATTTGTTAAAATACAGCTCTTGTAGAAAAATGTTTTTATAAGTCGGAGGTAGTTATGTGTAAAATCGTATTTTTCCCAAATTTCATGTTCCCAAATTTCATCGTGCTATGTTACATATGAGTGTTGTGAGGAGGTAGGTCATTACCTCGTGAGTTTTTCTAAGCTAATACGGTTTAAAAAGTTCAAGTATGTTTAAATGAAACATGAAGGTATTTTAATGTAAAAGCGGAATAAAACTTGCTACGATTATTATTTCGATGTCAAACTTGTTCTATTATCTTTGTTAATGTTTAATGGTCATCACATAAGAGTTTGGTATTATTGTGTTTAAGAAAAATAGAACTTTTGAAGGAAAACCGAATCGGAAGTCGGATTAACTCAGCTTCCGTTGGGTTTTAGTTTTGAATATTTTTAGAATAGAGAAAAGAAAAAGAATTAGGGACTTACAGGTTATTAGACTAGAAGAGAGAAGGAGGAAGAGGTAGGAGGTTCCGGTACGTCATTTCGTCATCGGAATCTTCTCGGATCGTCGTCGGAAGTTCGTCGGAGTTTCGCCCTTTACTAACTCCACTTGCGCACAAAAGTCTTGGGAATTTTCTTGAGAGTTTGGGCAGAGATTTGTGAGTGAGGGGGTGATTTTAGGGGTGGTATTTATAGGAAAAATCTAGGGTTTAGGGTAGTGAAAGGGTGTGATAAAAATTGTATTTAAATTTGCATTAAAAAGGATTAGAAGGGGGTATTTTAATTCTCTGGTTAATTGCAGAGAATTTAAACAGTGCAGGGGGAGTGGGGTAGGCCAAAGGGTGCAGGGGGTTCAAGAAAAATTAGGATCGGGCCGAGTTGACCCGGCGGCGCCGGCCGAGTCAGCCGAGTCGCCGGCCCGAGTTGGGCGAGTCGGGGCCTGTCTCTTCGCCATGTGTCTCTGACGCTTGGTCTACTGCAGTGGACTCATTTGTTTATTCTGTAACTTACCCTATTACATGTAGTGCACGTGTAAACTCTTGGGCTTCTAAAAGATTAAAAGAATTTAATTAAAAAATAATGTGTGGCTGATGGGATTTGAACTCTGGTGCTTTGGTTCAGTAGTGCAAGGTCTTACCAATGAGCTACAACCTCATTCTTGCTATTTAAAAGCAAATCAAATTTATAATTTGTGCTCAGGCTCAAGTACCACTTTCTGTATTTTTGAAAAAAATGTACAGAAAGTTTAGGGTTGTTACAATATTCACTTCATGTTCACTATACCTATACTACACAACCATTTCTATATTTATTTTCTATGCTCATATTCCATTGTCATGCTCACATAGTTTCCATTATTTACCATGTTATATAGAATTACTATATTATATAGATTTGCAATGTTTATATTAAATGACATATTTAATCACCATATCACACTTAGTCCATTGATTCATAATATCTTTTTCCAACTTGTCACTATACCTTTTATATTTCACATTCATGTTTTTTTAGGATTTATCGAACGTTAGTTCGCTGACGGGCATTCCACCCATCTATTTGTTTCTTGGAATGTTCTCAGGTGAATTTGGGACAGAGCATTTAGAAACAGTCAACGAGGAGCATTTTCATTCATATCTCAAGTGGACAAATAGTTTTGTTCATCTTCGCAATTATTATAGTTTTCTTTTTAGTATTCTACATGTTTAGGCTCTTTACCTTCATCTTATATTTATTATTCTGACATATTGTATCAGTTGAAAAATTATGAAATCTTGAATGCAATATATCGATATTGGATTTTATTACTCTTATTATTCTTGCACTTTGTTATATTACTTATTTACTTACGCTTAATGTATTTATTAAGGGAAACAACATTTTCATAAAAAAATACGTTGCAGGCTTGCCACGTCACCATTTCTGTCTGCTGGGAAGCGGGGCATGACGACCCTGCTGATTGGGTGGACTTCACAAGCATGTCATCGACGTAGACTTCCATATTTCGTCCGATATGTACCTTGAACAGCTTGTTGACCAGCTGTTGATAGGTTGCCCTAGCATTTTTGAGTCCAAAGGGTATATTACCTTGTAACAGTAGACCCCTCGATCAGTGGTGAAAGCGGTGAGCTCTTCGTCGGTCGGGTCTATCCGGATTTGATTATAACCGGAAAAGGCATCCATGAAGCTCAGTAGCTTGTGACCGGCCAAGCTATCCACCAACTGATCTATCCAAGAGAGCGAATAGTTGTCTTTCGGGCATGCCTTGTTCAGATCTATAAAATCGACATACATACGCCACTTCCCATTTGCTTTTTTGACCATGACTATGTTGGCTAGCCAAGTTGAGTAGTCCAGGTTTCTGATGAAGTCCGCCGCGAGTAGTCGGTCCACTTTCTTCTCAATCGTCTTCTGTTTGACAGGCGCGAAACTTCTTTTCTTTTGTCGGACCGGCCGGGCTTTTGAGTCAACTCCAAGCTTGTGGGAGATCACCTTAGGGTCGATCCCCGGCATGTCGGCGGGAGTCCAAGCGAACACGTCGGAGTTGTCTCGGAGGAACTGGATAAGGTTGTCCTGAGTTTCCCTGGTCAAAAGGGAGCCGATCCAGATAGTTCGGCTTCTATCCCCTCTTTGAGGGGAACTTTGTACAAGACTTCTATCGGAGAACCTCGGATTTCCTTCTTATCATCACGTGTATCCAGCGATTCCCAAGGATCACACGGTCCGTCGGTTAGACCAACTTCTTTATCCTCGGGAACTGTTATAGTGAGACACACCCTAGCGATTTACTGATCTCCGTAGGCCCGACCTATCTCACCATTGCTCATAGAAAATTTGACCGCAGGGTGGCAGGTCGAGATCTGAGCTTGAAGGGTGTTTAATGTGGGGCGACCCAAGTGGATGTTATAAGACGAAGGAACCTGAGCGACGAGGAAACTCACCGACATTGTCCGGGTTCTTCCGGCCTCCCCAATGTTGAAAGGGAGAGTGATCGTTCTGTCACGTCCCGCTTCCCAAAATACGGAATATAAGGGTGACAAGGCCAGCCATGCTCCCACGATCAAGGAAAAATCTTGTCGTAGTCACATTACGGCTTCTAGTATTATACGGTACTCAGTAAAATACAATACGGGTAAAGAGAATGCAGTCACTAAAACTATAAGATATAAAGAGATCTGAGCTCGAAGGAAGTAAACAAGAGGGCAACTAACCAGGAATATCAGTGGAGAAATGTAATTGGTCCACTGGTCTGGATCTTCACGGTCTCCTCGAGATCAGACAAATCCACCTCTATCACTGAGCATGCATACTCAGGTCGTCAGAGCGACACAATCGCAACAATATAATAGTAACAAAAGGCAAGAAAATAAAATAATAATGATGGGGATAAAATGCAGGTAATCAATATGTCACTAACTGATGCAATGTATAATCTGTGTCCCTATCGGTCTCTAAGTCACTTTTGAAATCGAGTTGTGGAAAGGAGGATCATGTTTAACGAGGGTCTCATACATACCCGAGACTACGGCCCGCTATCGCCCGGGACATAACCCTTTCAGCCGAACCGTTAGGCCCAACCTAATATATATAAGAGTCATTGTTCGAATGATCATCCTCTAAATCACTGTCCTCGCTAAATACAATACTCTTTCCACTTCGATTTCCCCTTTTTCCCCAGGTTTACACTATTTATGAGTATGGTCTAGACGTGTACAAGTATGCACCAATAACACGGTTTTGTCACTGTTCACTGTATTGTTCACTGTCACGAATCATTCACTTTTTTTCCATTGGCGTACTTGACACTCCTAAACCAATACCATTCACACACGACAATGCATTGTACACTGAACAATAATGCGCACTATCACTATAAGTATGGCAGTCGGGTAAAATATGTGAATTTATGCCGTTAACAAGTCATGTGTAATACGAACTATTATGCACCTTATGATCTTATAAAAGTTACAGTAAACCATACGTTCACAATTCTGTAAAATGATACAAAGGTAGTTGCAAGTAACCTCAGTCAGAAGTTCAAAAAAATTTATTTCAGTGCAATCGGATTTCGGGTTTGCAAGTTACAGCCGTTTCATGTTAAGTGTTCGCTACTGGAAATTCAGTTCCTGAACTGAATGTTCATTTCGCAACACAATTTCCACTCTGTTGGGATCAAAATTAGGCGATGCTATAGTTGAACAAAATTTAGGTTTATTAATGGGGTTTCTAACGCATCAGACGTATTCTCAATCGCGCTTCTACGTCAGAAGTTATGTACTATACAACAATAGATTATCAGTTCTGTTTCTGTTTGGGACTGATATACGTCCTGTTAATCTAAATTACAGTTTAAATAGTAAACGACCGTGAAAAGGGGTGAAATCACTTTCATTAGTTATCTAACTGTTTCATCTTCACTATGGTGTAGGGTTCCTCAATATAACATGTTCAAGCAGTAGAACGTAAGCATTACAAGATGGGAATCAACAGTCAGAGCTGCTCTGGACTGCAGTCCAGGGCCGCTCTCCGAACCAGTTTCCGTCGTCGTTTCAGTATAGAAATAATTTAAAACATTCATGGAGTTCCAGGTCGTCGAGTCATCTTCGATTTGATCCCTCGAACGCATCATTCCAATTTATAAACAATTAGTTGTGATGTTTACAAGTTTCAGACGCGGGAAATTTTCAGTTTTAACGGGTGTAATTAGGGATGATCGTTCACGTCAGTAACGACGGTATTTTTCAGCCAAGTTTTAACACGATGTTCATTACCACACGGGCCAGCTTATGTGATCAATTTCCGTCAGTTTAATGGGAGTTTTTCCTTCGGTTTTTGTGTCGAACACATACACTATATTAAGTCGCACGAAGCGTTTATGCGGAATTTAACGGTATTTCTAATTTTAATAGAACAATTAGCATGAAGCAAGTAGGTAACTTGCCTGAAGGCGCGTTGACGACGCACGACAGCGGCAATGGCACGAACACGCAACGAATGGCACGGCTAGGGTTCACGGCCTCGGCTCGAGTTTGGGTTCGTCGTCGGAGTTGCACGGGGGATGGCCCTGTTGGCGTCGAGTGGCTGCAACGTCGAAACTCAGATGAACGGCGGTGGCTGGTGGTCGCCGGTGAGGGCGCAGTAAGGAGGTTCGGGGCTCGAAGCTTGGTGTGGGGTTCGGTGAAAGGTGTAGTGAGGTAGTGGAGGGGCTCGGGGTAGTAGGAGATGATGATGATGATGCAGAAGGGTCGTCGGCGAGATGGTGTGCAGGGGGCTCGGCGGTGGGTTGAAGCAGTGGCGAGGAGAGAGGTCGGCTCGGCGTTTTGGAGAGAGGAGCGAGGGTTTAGTGGGAGTAGGTGACTGAGGTGGTCGTGGTCATCGTCGTGGTTCAGCAGGGTGTAGGTTCGACGAGGGGTTGCGGGAGGTTATGGGGAAGGAGAGAGGGGGAACGAGAGTGAGGAGGGAAAGAGTTAGAGAGACGAGGTGGCTTGAGGAGCTCGTGAGCGTGCGCGGTCATGGTCGACGAGCGTGGGATCGTGGTCGCGAGGACGCGGGGGCGTGGGGCGACGTGGAGCATGTAGAGAGAAAGAGCGGGAAAAGAAAGTGAGTGTGGTAGAAGGGATGGAGGCGGGTCGGGTCGGGTTTGGAGAAGCATGGGCCGGTAAGGAGTTTGGGGATTAATTATATTTGTTTGGTTTTTATTTTCTTTGGGCTGGGCTGGGTTTGGTGTTTGGGGGGATCAGGCTGGGGTTTATTTATATATATTTAGTTTTCTTTTGGGCTTTGATTTTAATTTAAAAGGATATGTAGGTATAAAATCTGTATATAAAATTGATAAAATATAAGAAAATTTCAAGGGGACTCGGAATTTTTTTTAATATTTTATCAACCTGCGGAGTGGTTAGCAAACCCGGAAAGAACGTGCGAGATAGGTTGGAGATCGGACGAGTTTAATCCCATACGCTTGAAGCAGTCGTAAAATAGGATGTCCGCTGAGTTTCTTGAGTCAATGAGAATTCTCCGAACTTTTTATCGATTTATCCGGGATATGATCATTAGGGGATCATTATGCGGGATGGATATGCCATGCAAGTCCTCGTCGGTGAAGGCGATGGGAGCAACCTTCTTATACTTCTTGGAGGGAGGAGCAACTAAGGTCATGATCGGCCGGATATGGCGGGTGTTTTCGTTGCTCGGAGTAGAGCCAATGGTGACCACCATGATCTGTCCGACCGTCAAATCTCCGGTGGGAGGTCAGTCTGCTTGCTCTCTATAGCTTGATGTTTGTCTCGCAGGTACTTTGCCAAGTGACTGGAGCGGATCAGCTCCTCGAGGTAATCGCGCAGCTATTTGCAGTTCTCGGTCGGGTGTCCTTATGACAGATGAAAGGAACAATATGGGCCGCGGAGTCGCTTACCCGGCCTTTGTATCATCGGCGTCAGCTTGAAAAATCTCTTGCTCTTTTCCTCCTCTAGCAGCTCAGCTTGAAAGACGTTCAGAGGAGTGTACTCATGAAATCTCGGAGAATAGGGTTTCAACCGATCAATCTTCTTCTTCTCTTCCTGGTCCCGTTTCTTTCGGTCTGTAGGGTCTCCACGGGGAAGATTAGCGTTCACCCCAAATTCGAGTTAGATTTCCCGTTTGGTCCAGAATTTTATCTCGACCATGATCTTAGGTTGCGCTATTGTAAAAGAGCGGGGCCACTCTTTATGCTTAAGACCGTATCTCAGGACGGTGATGACCGTCTCATCCCGATGCTCGGCTACTTCTAGGAGAGCATTATAGAACCGGATGATATAGCTCTTTTAAAATTCTCCGTTCTCACTTTTGATGGTGAATAGGTGGTCAACTAATCTATTTTGTCGTCGGTTGCCGATGAAGTGGATGAGGAACTGAGTAGACAACTTGTCCAAAGTTGAGATTGAGCGCGGAGTTAGGCCACGGAATCGGTCTCGCTTGGCTCGAATGAGAGTGATGTGGAAGGCTTGATACTGAGCCACATCCGAGTTATGTGAAAGCTCATGCCCGTGGTGAACGTGTCCAAATGGTCTTTCATGTCATACTTTCCGTTGAAAAGAGTCACTTTGGACGGCTTGTTCCAGGATGAGACTCGCTCCCACAGAAACTGCTCAGTGATATGCTTCGTGAGAGAGTCCGCGGAGTATTTTGCTAATCCGCCGGGCGAACGGGTGGCGAGCCGCATGTCATCGATTTTCTTCTCGAAAACCTCGATTTACTGTTGGTACTCCGAGGATTCTCTGTAATCAGAGTGCTTGCGTCTCTGCTTCGGGCTTAGGCAATGGAGCTGCTTTGGGCTTGGGCGATGGAGCGGCTTCGGTTTTGCTCTATCACGTTTCTCAGATCCTCGGGATGAACCCTTCGTGGCTCTCCCCGATGTGCGCCATATGCACGACCTCGATGATTATGGTGATGCTGGTCTTTCCTAGAATCAGGTGACCTGACCGACGTCGCCTAGGAGAGTGAGGGAGCGCGGCGAGCGTTGAAGCAACGGTTTGGTTAGTTCTGAGACTTTTGCTTTGGACTATCGGGCGTCCAACGAGGTATGAAATCATTCCTCGTATGGGGGTCGCGACTGCCGGAATCGGCACGCCGATGTTCCGTGGTGTCAGGATTGGCACGAGCAAGGCTAAGGACGTGAACGCGTCCATCTGTCGTCTCGTGCATGCCGCCGTTCTGGGAGCAGGGGTGGCAGTTTGCCGGGTATGGCTGGCAGTTTGAACATGAGTGAGCGCGTTCACCATTGTTGTCAGTCGGTCGATCCATGCCGTTAAGACTTCGATGATGCTGGGAGGAGGAGTGGAACCACCTCCGTCTCCATTACGGAGGACAGGATGACTCGTGCTTGGATTTTCGTTGCGATGATCGCTAGCCATCGAATCGAAGGCGGAAGATCAACTCTTTAGATGGAAAAGCTTCTCGTTCTCATATACGGCGTCAACTGATAGTGGTTGGAATTTCCCTAAGATGTTGTTCTCTGTCGATCTTGTGGTCAGCGGGGTTGAACAGTTGAGATTTGTAGTGGGGGATTAGGTGTGGATCTCAATGGGTTGATGGTTGAAAGGGACGTCGAGTTACATGCAAAGAAGTCCTGTAGTGGGAGACCACCGTAGGACCCTCTCACGATTAAGTAAGTATCGAGGAATATTCTGGCAGAGTAGCGGCGTATTGGAATCAATTCAAGTTATCTGAATCATCTGGAGGAGGAGTTTATATAAGGGTTGCATCGGAGCGAACCGTTGCGAGATTCTCGACGTCAGTTCTGTCCAGGCGTAACATCCGTGTTAATGGTGAGATGCGCTCATTAAAAACGAGATATGCTGGCATGGGACGCGGGACATGTAGCGGCGGAAATCTCATCGTGGTTAGATACACGGATCCGTTATGAGGTGTCAATTCGGTGCAGACTGGATAACAACCTGCAGAGTATTCGGGTCTATCTCGGGCGACGGGGCTAAGTACGCCGCTGACTCACTCACCAAGCCATTCACCGAGGGACTGCTCGTTGTCCACATCGGCGGCGTATTTAGCCCCGTCGCTCGTCTGACGACCTTCCCGATGCATGCCTTCGATCGTCTTTTCGATGGCGTCGAGTCGGCTGTAGTATCCCGATGATTCAGTACATTTTGACTTTTGGCCCCTGCTGTTGGAGACCTGCGTCTGGCCGCGACCCCGGTTCCTTTCGACAAGGTTCCTTATTTCCCCTGGCGAGGTCATTTTTTGAGCTGTCGTGGCGAGTCTCATCCGCGCGGCCCCGTCAAAGGAGGGGGTGTCGGTCATGCCTGGGTGCAGGCGAGATGACCGACACTTCCTCGGGAGGGACAGAGGCGCGTTGGGGCTTGGGGCGAGGCGCTCTGGCGACGAATCTCGGTGTTGAGATATGGGGCGCCCAGCGGGTCATAGAGTATGTTGGCCCGGTGGACCTGCGGCCGCCGGAGGCAGTGAGGCGGTGATCGGTAGTGCTGTAAATCTCCGTTTCCATCTATGAAATTTTTCCTACAGTTCCCGAGTCCCCAAATGGTATCCCCATTTTTCCCGTATTATTACTTTGTGTGAAGATTAGTGCTTAAGTTTCAATATTTAATTTATCCAAAACCATAACAAAATTAATCAAAGACCAAACCTAAATTAAAACCAAAACAAAAAATATTTATATAATTTTCCTCACTGGCCCAAGCACTTTTTCCTCCGGCCCGACTTCCCAGCCCAACTCCAAGCCCGCACCCAACCTTCACCCGACCCGACCCACTCCCCTCCTTCTTCCCCACTCGTAAAAAAAGCTTTCCCGCTCATTTTTTCCCTTCAGACCCGCGACTCCCATGTTTCCCCACGTCTCCACGCTCGACCCCACGTCGCCGACGCCTCACTTTCGTCGCCCACATTTCCACGACCGCGCACCCTTCTCAAACTCACCCTCGTCTCAATTCCTCTATCACTCTCAATCTCAATTCCTCACTCTCGGTCTCAAACCCACTACTCTCTTCTCCCGACTCCCAACTTCATCACTCCCCTCGACGACGACTACGACGACTACAACCCCTCGTCCTTCCTCCCTCGCCTTCTTCTCTCCAGAACTCACCCCCTCAACCGAGCACCCATTTCCTCGCTCGAACTCCCCTGCACACCCGAGCTCAGCCACCCCTGCACCCTCACGCCGGCGAGCTCCCCACCACATCGTCGACGCCTCTGCACCCTCTGTGTCGTCAGCATCATCACCATCACTACTTTCCCGAGCCCCACTACCTCTCTCTCTCTCTCTCCAAATAAACCACACCAAACCCTCGCTACAACCTCATCCCCTGCTGCCCGCCGCCAGAGCGACACTGCCGACCATCGTCGATCCCAGCACATCCCCGGAGATCCACAGAGCATCCCCCTCCGCTTCCAGCGAACACGAGCCACCCCCGGACAACTCCGACGACGAACCCGAACGCGATCCGAGGCCGCGAACCCTAGCCGTGTCGTTCGTCGCGCGTTCGTGCCTTTGCCGCTACCGTGCGTCGCCAAAACGTCTCTAGGCAAGTACCCTACTTGCTACATGCTAGTTTATTTCCGTTACAAAACAAAACCGTATTAATTCCATGCTTACGATTCATGAAAACTTATAAGGCATAAGTGTTTGATGCAAAATCCATACGAAAACCTTCATTTAAATTGACGGAAATCGATTGCATATTCTGGCCCGTCTGGCAATGAACCTTGTGTAGAAATTTTACTGAAAAATACGATTGTTACCGGCTTAAACGATCACCCCCAATTACACCTGTAAAAACTGAGAATTTCCCGCACCTGAAACTTGTTAAAATCATAATTAATTGTGTACACATTGAAATGATGCGTTCGAGGGCTCAAATCAAAGAAGACTCGACGACCTGTAACCCTATGCAAGTTATTAATTGTTTCTGTACTGAAATTATGACGAGAATTGGTTCAGAGAGCGGCTCTGGACTGCAGTCCAGAGCGGCTCTGGTTATTGTTTTCTGTCTCGTAATGATTACTAGCTTGCTGCCTGAACTCGTATGGTGCGGAACCCTACACCTTATTGAAGATGAAACTGTTAGCTAAATAACTCAAGTGATTTCACCCCATTTTATCGTCGTTTACTATTTAAACTGCAATTTAAAAGATCAGGATGTCTAGCAATCCCAAACAGAAACTGAACTGATACCTTAGTGTTGAACAGTGCATAATTTCTGACGTAGAGATGCGATTGAGAATCTGTCTGTTGAGTTGGAAACCCTATTGAAAATACTAAATTTCCTTCAACTGTAGTGTCGCTAAATTCTGAGCCCAACTGGGTGAAAATCGTGTTGCGAAACGGACGTTCAGTTCAGAAACTGAATTTCCTGCAGCGAGCACTTAAATTGAAACGGCTGTAACTTGACTACCAGAAATCTGATTGTACTGAAACCAATTTTGCTGAACTTCCGACAGAGTGTACTTATTACCGTATTTGTATCATTTCACTGAATTTTGAACATATGGATTACTGCAATTTTTGTAAGCTTATGACGTGCATAATAGTTCATATCACACATGACTTGTTAACCGCATAAATGTACATACCTTACCCAACTGCCATATACATAGTGATAGTATGCGTTATTATTCAGTGAACATTGCATTATCGTGCGTGAATGATATTGGTTTAGGAGTTTCAAGTACGCCAATGGAAAAGTGAATGATTCGTGACAGTGATTAATACAGTGAACAGTGACAAAACCGTGTTATTGGTGCATACTTGTACACGACTAAATCATAATCATCAATAGTGTAAACCTGGGGAAAAAGGGGAAATCGAAGTGGAAAGAGTATCGTATTTAGCGGGACCGTATTTTAGAGGATGATCATTCAAACAGTGATTCTTATATATATTAAGTAGGATCTAGCGATTCGGCTGACATGGTTATGTCCCGGGCGTGTGGGCCGTTGTCTCGGGTATGTACGAGACTCCTATTAAATATGATCCTCCTTTCCACTATACGATTTCAAACATGACTTAGAGACCGATAAGAACACAGATCATACTTTGCATCATTTAGTGACATAGTGATTACTCGCATTTTACTTTCACTGTTATTACCTTATTTACCTGTTCTATGTCATTATTATAATCTTGCTATTACGTCGCTCTGACGACCTGGGTATGCATGCTCAGACCTCGAGGAAGAAACAACGCAGGAGTCGGATTTACCTTTTGAGCTAGCGGAGATCTAGTCTGGAGTACCTCTTTCTTCCTTTCTGCTTTCCCTAAAGAGATCGTGTATTCGAACTCGGTTAGTAGTTCCTTCTTGTTTATTTATAAATTGTGAATAATGAACTTTAATGTAATAATTTAGTGATGTATTTCCTTTACTACTGTGCTTTGTTTACTGATTACCATGTAATGCTAGAAGCCGAAGTGTGATTACGACGGGATTATTCCTTGACCGTAGGAGCATGGATGGCCTAGTCATCCCTCGTTTTCCATATTTTGGGAAGCGGGGCGTGACAAGTGCCAACGCAGAAAGAGCCTTCTCTCCCTCTGTAGGGGTCTTGCTCCTGAGGTGGTGGAAAGACGTCCTGAGGAGCTTGTCCGGCCGTTTGGACAGGGACGAGGGCATCCACGACGGACGTGAGCCGATCTATTCGAGCGGCTTGGGCATTAATGGAGTTCGGGGGAGGAGATTCGTCCGTGCCTCCGTTGTGTGGGAGGCGGCGGCTAGTGCTTGGATCGTCGCGATGATCGCTCGCCATGTAGTCGAGATCGGAAGATGAAATTTTGGTTGAGTGGAACAACGTTTCCCACAGACGGCGCCAACTGATGGATCTCAGGATCTTCTTTAGATATTATCTTCCGTTGATCTGGTGCGAGCGCTGATTGACGACTGAGATTGAGTTGGAGGATTGACTCCTGGAACGTGTGGATCTCAATGGGTTTTGAATGGTTGTGGCCGAGCTACCTGCAAAGAAGTCCCCGGGTGGTTGTGCCACCGAGAACCCTCCGACGATCAAGTTAGACCGAATATTTTAGCAGAGTAATGGCCTAGTGGAGTAAAGATTGCTTACCTCGATCGTCTGAGAGAGGGGTTTATATAGCGGCAGCAATTGGCAGGCGGGCGCGAGAATCACGCCGGCCGTTACGCCCCTCGCGTCACGCCCGCGTGATAGGCGGGATCCCGCATTGATGATGAAACAGGCTCGTTAATGGGGGATCGTGCTGGCGTGGAACGTGGGATCGTGGGCAGTGGATATCTCGCGCGTGGCGAGATTCGCGGAGCCGTGGCAGAGACGCCTGTGGTCGGTGCTGGCGAGACCGAGGAAGATGAGCTCGGCGGGATGCTTGGGAACGAGCGGGAGACCGAGGCATCTTAGTTCTGTGATAACTCGGAGACGAGCTGGGTGGTCTAGAAGGCCACCGAAGGTCGGGAGATTCCTCGGACAGAAGGCCCGAGGTGTGATCCCAACTGAAGTTCTTGATCCTATCTTGTAGGTTCTGAGGCACGTCACCTGCGACGTGTCAGCATCTGGGGAGTCACGATATCGAGCCTCATCACATCATCACGATCCTCCTCTTGTTGCGCTAGTTTAGAAGCAAGGCAGCATTGATCGTCTCCATGAGTGCATCTGCAGTAGGTCCTGCATATCATAATTAATTATCATCTCTAAGTTACATTTTGCAAATTACAATCCAAAACTTAATTAAGATATTATTAATTTAAAATGCATTTGCACCGCTGTAAGGCCTCAACGCAAACAAGAGATATATGATGCATAATTTTAGTTAATTCTGACCAAGCTTGGACTCAATATTAATGTATTGCAATGGCCCGATTGATACTTTAAAAATGTATTGCAATGGCCCGCAGATCAAATTATTTATTTAAAAATTAAGAAGCAAATATTTCTTGAGTTTGATTGTTATACCAGTCTTCTATCAAATTATATATATATATATATATATATATATATATATATATATATATATATATATATATATATATATATATATTCTATCAGCTAAGCAATTATTGTTTGAAATAACCATCTTTGAATTATTGCTAGTTAAATGAATGATTCAAGCCTTGGATTGTAGGGCATAATATCAAAGACTTATTATGAAATGAATCAGGTCAAAACTCAAGAGAAACATATGAGTTTTCATCGAAAAAGGAAAAAGGAAACATAAAATTAAGTCTGTCAGAATTATATATTAACAATAGGGGAAATGTGGCTGTGAATGTTCACCGTCTCATTAGCTGTGAAGGCACTCACTACTTCCCTGTGGGGGAAGACCATGAGTTCCGAGTGTGTCCACAGCTAATGGGCTAGTGACTGTTCACAATCCCATTAACATCATTAACTATACCGGTGTTTTGCACGTGCGTTGTATGTATTTAATTAATTAGATATTTTAGAGACTAAGTTGTTTAATTTGAATAGCGGGAACGGATTTTTTTTTAAAGAGGGAGGGGTTAGTGGAAAGAGTTTATTAGGGAAAGAAAAAGGTAAATAAATTGCATCAATTAAATTTAGTAATTAGAGTTATGAAATTTGATTTGATTTTGTAAGAGAGATTTAATTGAATTCTCTTGCAAATGAGAATGCCACGTCACCAAATTGATTTTGAAATTATAGACCACTTCCTTTAGTCCTATAATTGCAGAGACATGAGCCCCTCTTTAAGCCCCTCTACCATGAGCCCTACTCGACTCACAAAGGTAAATATAGAGAAAGGCCAAGTCCGACCTATTGATCAAATTGTTGTCTAAGAAATATCCATATACAAAACTATCCATATCGGTCTACTTCTATCTCACACAAATATCTCAACGACTACCATCTTAACCTTCAACTGCGCAATTGTAGAATAGGGCATATAACTAATGTATTAATAAAGGTTTTAATGCGACTGATGCCGAGCACAGCTGATTAGCTAGCTAGTTGTGCTCAATACACCCAGCCATGGGGGTATGGTCCCAGCTAACTTATAAATTAAAACTCCCAGGGGCTCATTCCCTTGTTTTATTCCATTTTGTTGTACCGACAGCAACTAATTTGCTTTGGTATATTGTATTTGCAAATACTATTCTTTGAGGTGTGATATGGAATTTTCGATGAATGCTATGGATAATAAGGGGAGAGATATTAATTACTAATTTGTTACTATATATGTTTACACTTATTGCTCAGTATGGTTTGCACATATGGTTGGCTGCAAGAGACTAAATGTATTTTTTCTACTGATTCTTTTTAAATCATAATTAATTATGTCTTTCTTATCTATTGTACGATTATTAAACATATTACAACCTATTGATGCCTAATTGATGAGAATCAAGTGGCCTTTTTAAGCCACATCATATAATTAATCAGTATGAATTCTTGTTTGTATATACAGACCCTGTATTTTAAATTAGTTCTGAAATATATTAATTTTTGTTAGGTTAGATTAAAAAATCACAGGCCCGAACATATTAGTCTAATCCTTCCAATAATAAATTGTCTTTTCTTACGATTCTTGTTCTCTCAAAAGAAAAACATAAGAAAATGGAAAGGACATTAAATGACCAACAAGCCCTTAACCCTCTCAGAGTTGTGTTTAAGTAGGAAAAACATAAGAAAATGGAAAGGAAATTATTTATTTTTTTATCTTTTGAGATAATAGATGGGATAAATTAACCGTCCACTCATAAATGGAAGACCCCGGGTCTCCCACTTAGGCTACTCCAAGCCCCTTATAAGATTATTTGTTACTTTCATGACATTAAATTAACTTGAAATTTATATATAAAATTTAGTGTGCTTATGATGATGCTCGATATCGGCGATCAACCAGATCGTGGCACGTGGCTGATGACGTGTCCCGAAGCATATAAGGAAGGACCAAGAACAGCATGTCGGAAGAACACCCGGGTCTGCAACCCTTGGATGTGACCGATCCTCAGTGGTACAACCACCCCGGGACTTCCTTGCAGGTAGCTCGGCTACCACAACCTAAAACCCATTGAGAATCCACACGCTTCAGGAGTCAACCTCCAAATCAATCTCAGCCGTCCATCGTTGCTCGACAGCAGATCTACGGGAGGTAACATCTTGACGTGATACGAAGCACGTCAGCTGACGCCCTATGTGGGAACTTCTTGATTCCACTTAACAAAGTTCATCTTCCGATCTCCATTCAATGGCGAGCGATCACCGCGATGATCTGAGCACCAGCCGCCGCCTCCCCCACAACGGAGGCGCAGACGAATCTCCTCCCCCGAACGCCATCAACGCCCGGATAGATCGACTCGCGTCCGTCGTGGATGCGCTCGTTCGTGTCCAAACGGCGGGCCAGACTCCCCAGGTCGCCGCTCTCCCATCTCGGGATCGAGACCCCTATAGAGGGAGAGAAGTCTCTGCACGCGTCGGCACAGCCGACCACCGCCTCGATGCCTCCCACGGCCGCCAATCTCCCGGGCCAACATATTCTATGACCCGCTGGGCGCCCCATAGTTCAACCCCGAGGTCTGCCGCCCGAGCGCCGCGCTCCTGTCACCCCCGAGGTGATGTCGGTCAGCTCGTCTGCTCCCAGGAATGACCGACGTCACCTCCCTCGACGGGGTCGCACGGACGGGACTCGTCACGGCAGCTCGAAGACTACCTCTCCAGGCGACCTAAGGAACCTCATCGAGAGGAACCGGGGCCGCGTCCAGACACAGGTCTCCAACGGCCGAGGCCAAAGATCAGAATGTGTCGAATCATCAGGATACCACGGCCGACTCGACGCCCTCGAAAAGAAGATCGAAGGTATGCATCGGGAAGGTCGTTGCTTTACCCAATCAGAGCAAAGCTCTGTTTTTTTTTTTGAAATTCAAAATTCAAAAGTTGAAGCAACGCTTCAGATCCAGCGCTAGGTGCGCTGCGCGCCACGTGTCAAAAACAGACACGCTAGCGCCAGGTGTGCCGTGCCCTAGGCAGCGCACTCCCAATCAGAGCAAAGCTCTGTTTTAAAATTCGAAATTCGAAAAAGTTAAACCAACGCTTCAGATCCAGTGCTCTGCGCTGCGCGCCACGTGTCAAACATAGGTGCTCTAGCGCAGGCTGTGCTGCGCTCTGCGCTGCGCGCCACGTGTCAAACGTAGGTGCGCCAGCGCAAGGTGCGCTGGCGCAAGAATTAAGAATTCCCCACCGTTAGATCAAAAGATCTAATAATAATAAATCATTAATTAATTAGAATTAAAATTCTAATATGGAAAGATCTTTCCAATCTTGTTAAAAACAAGAAGATTGCCTTCTGTAAAACAGAAGTCCTAGGATCAAAGATCCAACGGTGGGGAAATATCCCCAAATCAATCAGAGAAAAATCTCTTTAACCGATTTAACAAATCAATTTGCCCTGTATAAAGGCTTCAAGACTTCAAGTCTGAGATAGAGAAATCCCCCTACAAACTTTGAGAAAACTCAAAGAAAGAAAAGCAAGATTTCAGCAAAGGAAAATCATTTCTTCAAGGTAAAGAACATGATTCTTGAACACAGAGGTGGAATAATCTTAAGAAAAGAAGAACTATCTTCTAAAAATGATCATAGATCTATAAAAGACTAAGGTCTTTGATAAAAAAAAGATCAAAAGATCTCATCATGAAAACAAAAGAAGTATTTACTTCATTCATAGATCATTGATCTAAAAAGGCAAAGCCCTTTCATAAATAAGAACTTTTTATCTTGAATCTTGAGGAAAATCCTCCTTTAAAAGAACATAAACTTGTTCTCTGATTATAAATTTGATCAAATGCGCTTTACGCTATTGAAATGTGCTTCGCACTCATAAACTGCGCCTTTGCGCTCCTTGGACTAGCGCTCAGCGCCAAAACGTGCCACGTGTCAACCACAGACACAATTTGCGCTTTGCGCTTCTGAAACAGCGCACTGCGCTCATGGGCTGGCGCTCAGCGCCAAGCGCGCCACGTGTCACTCACTGGTGCGCCACCAAGCAAGCGCAACGTGCTCATAAATTGAAAGCGCAATGCGCTAATAAACTGGCGCTCAGCGCTAAGCGCGACTCGTGTCCTTTTCGTGTGCGCTATTTGGCAGAAGCGCAATGCGCTCTTTAATTGGCGTAAAGCGCCTGGCACGCCACGTGGCGCGCTGTCAGAACACATATTGTTCTGATAAATACTATGCATTCAATACAAGACAAAAATTGTCAGGATCTAATGCTCAGCATTATTAAAAGGGCCAAGCCCAAGTAAAGGCTTAACTGCCTAGAACAATAAAATGTTAAACATTTTAATTTTATAGGATTTAGCCCAATCTTGGCCATAAGTCCTCAAATTATATTTAATTGAGCCCATCTGCTCACAAATATTCAACAGATTTTAGTCCCAAACTGGGCTACAGATCTTCCAATTAATTCACACCGGTTCAAGGGTACATCTCTTTACTCCTCTGATACTTGTCGTTGTAATCCTTCAACGTCTTCAGAGTGGTGATGGGTCCC
This sequence comes from Agapanthus africanus, assembly GCA_030015575.1. Taxonomy (NCBI): domain Eukaryota; kingdom Viridiplantae; phylum Streptophyta; class Magnoliopsida; order Asparagales; family Amaryllidaceae; genus Agapanthus; species Agapanthus africanus. Next base: position 152,355,655 of record JASDDO010000028.1, on the reverse strand, counting down.
AACAACCACACATTTCTACGGACTGTGGGGTCCTTAAACTCATGGACTACGATGTCCTTAAACCTGATAGACTACGATGTCTCTAAACTGGACTACGATGTCCTTAAACCTGATATACTACGATGTCTCTAAACTGGACTATGATGTCCTTAAACTTCATAGACTACGATGTCTCTAACCCGGACTGTGGGGTCCTTAAACTCATGGACTACGATATCCTTAAACTTTATAGACTACGATGTCTCTAAACTGGACTGTAGGGTCCTTAAGCCCATGGACTATGATGTCCTTAACCTGGACTGTGGGGTCCTTAAGCCTATGGACTACGATGTCCTTAACCTTGACTGTGATGTCTTTAAACTCACGGACTATGATGTCCTTAATCTCGGACCGAGACTTCCTTAAACTAACATTGGACCGTAATGTCCTTAAACTAATCGACCGCAATGTCCCTAAACTAAACATTAGAGTACAATTGCTCTTTTGTTGGATCTAAACGATCCCGTTAAGTTGATCTTAGTCTAAAATTAAACTAACGTATCCTTAACAAACGTTTAAGTTGATCTTAGTCTCAAATGAGACTAACGTATCCTTAAACCTAACCCCCAAACCCAAATCTAAGAAAATACGGATTTGGACTAATCCACGCCCTACGGGCGACAACATAAATTAGTCTCCGTATACAATCCACGGGCAACCACAAACAAAACAAACACCCACGACACGAAGTGACTATCTGGAGAAGGAGAAAGTGGTTACCGCGATGCGGTAACGTAATTAACTGCAGGGGCTTCCGCCTACAAGGAAAAGCGTCCCCGCAATCAAAAACCCCTCACTATGAGGGGGAATCTGACGAAGTCTTCTACATCAGCCGCATCCGTTTAAACCTTCGATACATGGTGTCATAAATCAACTTGGCATCTTCGGAGAGGTGGACGGATAGCACCAATTAGCATCTGCCCCGAAATTCAGGCAAGACGTTTGTCTTCCCGTGTTTTCGGCGGGGAACAGATTCTGGCACGCCCGGTGGGACCTTTTCCTCTTTCCACTCCACACTTCGTGTGTCGTGTTCGCGAACGAATCGCGGTTTGATATGGTTGCCCTTGGGTTCGAGGTACTAAGATTTGGTTTCTTGCCTGGCGCAGAAAACGAAACATCAATGGCGTTTACTTGCGCGAAGTGTTCCAGCTGCAATTGCAACTCACGTTCCGCCTCATCTGGAAGCATAGCTTATGGGCCCCAAGCGGCCTCCCTGTTCACAATGCCGGTGGACCAGGTCACTCAGGCCACCACTGGATTTTTTTTCGGGACCATGATCCCTCCAACGAGCTTCAGCGCTCCTATACCAACACAAGAAGCTCCCAAGAAGTCGGTCTTTGATCGGCTTACAGTTACAGCGGCCCCCTTCAACGGGTCATCCTGCTCCAGCGCCCCAATCTTCGCCAGATTAGGCCAGAGTTCATATGGGCCCATGATGAAGCCTGCAATTCCAGAACAGGTTATTCCGAAGAGGATAGCCATCACTGCTCCCGAAGTCGTCAAGGCGGCTTCTCCTGCCAAAGGGTCGGTCTTCACAAGACTGACCGCTCCGGCTCCCGTTCCTGTGCAAAAGTCTGTTTTTGACAGGTTAGACACTGTTGCTCAACGGACCTCGGTCTTCAAGGGGCTGGTACCGGCAGCGCCTCACCTGAACAGGGGGTAAGACGAAGTCACCACTCAAGCTGAAATCATCCCAACAGCTTGACGCGCTCGACGTCGCCACTGGCACCGAGTAAGGAAGGCTGGGGGCAACTCTCCCTCTGGGCTAACTCCACCAGCCCCAACGGTAGAAGTCAATACTGTTGTTCCAACTGGGAGCAGCTTTGAATTGCTGAACAAGGTGCGCAGGAACTCTCCTACCGCCGTACTGAAAAGATCTCCTCCACCGGTGGAGAATGTTACAGAAATAAAGCCGGATCAGCCCCCTCAACGGCTGTCCTCCAAAGTTTACAAAGTCTGGCGACGGGTCCAGGAGTAGGTGATTGATCAAGACTATCCCCGTCGACAGAAGAAGCTGAAGGTTCAGCAGGAAGAGAACCGTCCTGGCAAGCCACAAAGGACGACAACCATCTGGGTGCCCGCTGCAACGGCCCCCTCAACGTCAACCACTCAAAAGAGAAGGAGGCTGGAGAAAGCCCCTGTAACTACGGCGGATCAAAGACGCTGATCGCCCCAAGTCTGGGGGCATAAAGGTGCATACCGTTTACATGGCTTCCGGAAAAGAGGAAAGCCGTGCTTCTACAGGTCATCGACCGCTTACCCGATCCGTGACAAAAGACCAGGAGCAGCAACAGAAGCTTCAGGAAATGCTGACACAAATAGCCGCACTCACCGGGCCAAAAGAAAGCCCGGAGGCATCATCAGAACAGCGTCATGAACAAGAAACCGATGCTGGCTTCCTCCGCAGAGTCCTCGAAAAGAAGGACAGAGAAGCAGCAGAACAAGTGACTAATATAAAACGAATGGCGCTTCTCTTCCAAGACATGGTCAGGATGATGTTACAGCCGGATCCTCCAGCTGAAGACCCTCCGATCATCATTGAAGACGACAGAGGGGAGACGTTAAACCCTCCTCCGGCTCTTTCAGCAGCCAAAGAGGAAACCATTTCCAAGATCGCTCTGGATGACTATATTGCTCAGCAAATACGAGCTCACCAGGCGAATGAAGCGGCCGGCCAAGTCGTTAAAACTGGGCGAACATATCCGGGCTGGTATGATCAAATAAAATATCTGCCGGGATATACGATCCCTAAATTTCATGTATACAAAGGGACGGGCAATCCCCACCAGCACGTCGTCCAGTTCAGGGCTCTTTGCTGCAACACCGGGGGTGATGATAAGCTTTTGCTCCGCCAATTCGTCGGCAGCTTGTCGGAGACGGCATTTGAGTGGTACTCCGAACTTCCAAACGACTCCGTCAAGACTTTCGCCGAAATGGAGTTGTTATTCACCCAGCGATTCGCGAGTGCTAGTGAATGCACCCCAATCACAGCATTGATCAATGCCAGGGTGAATCTAGGTGAGACGTGGGTTCAATACGCAATCCGATGGCGGAATCTGTGGTCGAAATACGAACAGCAGATCGAAGAAGCGCCGGCGGTGGGCATGTTCGTGGGCACCCTAGACCCTCATGCAACTATTTCACAATTCATGATGTTCTTTAAGCCGACCACATTCCAAGCCTTGATCGACAAACTGGCCCAAATGGACCAGATGGGTCATAGACCGTCTCCTCCAAAGCCAGACTCTCGAAATGAGAAGGGAAAGGGCAAAGCGATCGTCGTCGCCAATGCTCAACAGCAGCCTGGTGGCCCGAGACCAGTTGATCGCCAAAATAACAGAACTCGATCTCTTGAAGATAAAATGAGACACCCTTACTCGTTCCCTCGAGATAAGATGAAGAGGTTATTCGAGCTTGCACTGCGCAACAGGCTCATTACTCTACCAGAGCCAAGACGCCCAGCGCAACCAGGCGACACTAGCAATCCTAACTATTGCCCTTATCACCGAATGTTGGGCCATCCAATCGAGAATTGTTACATCTTCAAAAGCTAGATAGAAGATCAATACCAGCAGGGCAAATTCGTATTATCTGAGAATTGGAAGGCGAATCCACATCGGCCACACACTCCCAAGAATACGGATACACCGGGGACATCATGCTCTTTCGTAGAAGAAGCTCCATGGGAGGTCGCTCTTTCAGCCAATACAAAGAGAATGCTGAAGGATCTACACACATGTCCGGCGATTAGGTGGAAGAATCCACTGGAGCTTGAAATCATCGAGGGGATGCTGAAGCCGCGACCAACTCCAAAAATCGGTGGTGATAGCCAAAGCACTCATACCCAGCCGTCAAAATCTTCGAAGAAGAAGAAGAAGACCAAAAATCCTGTGAAGCCTGGCGACAAGTGCACGGACCTACAAAAATAGATTGACGCGCTGAAAGAGTATAATCAGAAAGTGCGGACTCCAATCACACTCTAAGAGTTTCTCAGCCATGTCCTTGAGGACGGAGATGATGGAGAAGACTCGTCGGAAGAATCTGAAGATTACGTGGAAAGTTGCCATGTAATCTCTCACTCATCGATAGATGATGAAGAAGCTCCTTACACCGAGAATCTGGGGGCAAACCTTGAACCAGAACTTCTAGGACCATCGGACGAAATAATCGATGCATTCCTAAACGAGGCTCTTTTAAAAAGCAAAGCTGATCGAGAGCGCGGGATGGCCATATTTGAAAAGGCCAAACGCCGGCGACTGGACGAAAGGGTTGAAACACTCCCGCCAAATCAAAATACTTCCGTCGCAAATAAAAATAGGTTCAAGACGAGGAAGAGGTTCGCCAAAGCCATTTCAATGGGAATGAAGCTGCTACCTTCCAAAGAAAACACTCTTGGTGAAGCGGAAACACATCCTAGCTACTGCTTATATCACCGAAAGATTGCATACCCCACCGAAGAGTGCAACGCTTTTAAAAGATGGTGGCAGGGATATGTTGCTCAACAGCAAAATTTCAAGCGAATGAAACGCAAAGTTCGTCGGGAGCAAAGAAATGCGATCGGGGAGCATAAAAGAACCGCATGGTCAACGCCGGGGGATCGCAAGTTCTTACCTTCGGGGGCGACTCTGATGAAGAAATGACTCTTGGCCCTCTTTATAAAGAGTCCACCTTGGGAAAAGAGGAGGAATCAAAGACCTGTGAAAATATTCAACTGCGCAACCGTACGCTGCCCGAAAAGAATCTTGGGTCCTCGAACAGCGGGTCAAATAGAAAAGATAAGGGGAAAGAAAAAGTCTCTGAAGATATCATCCTTGATGACCAAGCCGTCGAAAAGCTGACAACCAAGGACCCGCCAAAGAAAAACAAGGTGGACTACAACGTTCTGGCACACCTGAGAAAGCTACATTCGCAACTAAGCATTCTTGATGCCCTTCTGCTATCCAAAGAGGCGAGAGATTCATTGATCAAGGCACTACAAGAGCCAGAACAATTCCAAGCTTTCCTCGCCGAAGAAAAGATGAAGGATGAGCTGGAAGAAGTGCACACCGCGGATATCACCTTCGGCGATGAAGATCTCCTCCTCGGGACATGCGAGCATAACCGTCCTCTTTATGTCTCCGGATACTGTCAAGAAATCAAGATAGGCAAAATCCTGGTTGACAATGGGTCCTCCGTCAATCTCCTCAATGTAAGAGTGTTGAAAGAAATTTGCATGAGCGTTCAGCGCCTTGCTCGTGACAAAATCACCATTTCTGGGTTTGACTCCCAGTCATCACGGACGCTCGGGTCTGTGATACTGACGCTGCGCTTCGGGATACTCGTCACGGATATTAAATTTCACGTCATTGACGCCAAGACCTGCTATAACGCTTTGCTCGGCCGGCCTTGGTTACACGAGTACAACATCATCTCTTCTACACAACATCAATGTATGAAGTATTTCAAGGATGGTCTCGAGTATACCGTAATAGGAGAGCTGAACCCATTGTCCGTAAACGAAGTCCGCAAGTATGAAGATGCAAAATACTTCTTACCCGACTTTGAGGATACAGAAAGATGTCACAAATCGGAGAACAAAGCTATCACCACCATTCCGGTCTTCGGAAGTGATACCGAGGAGGAAAAAGAGATAGTCTATTCAGGGCCGCCCTACTACAACAAACCGGGAATGTCCACCCCTATGTTGATCTTTGGCAGCGACTCGGAAGATGAGGTCAATGCCGTATTCTCTGCTCGGCCATCAATACAAGCCCTCGCTGATGAAGATCAAAGTTTGCAAGTTGTCATGGTTCCGCCCAAGCATCATAAAGAGCTGGACGCGCTTGATACTTACAATGTGGAAGAACTGCAGACATTCTACGTCCCGCCCACGCGAAAGGGTGAAAAGGCGATCCTATTCTACCGATCCGGGGAAACCAAAGTGGAGAAAGAAATCTTGCATGGTACGGATTCTACACTTGACAGGCTCCAGCCCATCCGCTTGCCCAGATATTACACGGACGGACTAAAGAGACTCTTGAGACGCCAAGGTATATCTCTTTAGCAAACGGCGCGACAAGCACGGTTCTATAACAGAATCTGGAACGTTCCCGGAACTCAACGAAAGTTGCCCAACAGAAGAATGGAAACGACCGGGCTTGGGTATGTTCAATCCAAGAAACGGGAGCTACTTCGCGACTATTATGTCATACATGACTTTGATGAAGAAGGAGATGCTCTGTAGGAAGATGCTAACCCTGAACCAGAAAGAGCTCCCGCCGTGAAAATGCCCAGTCCGTCATTCGAAGAACAAATGGACGAGCTTATAAGGGAAGTAGGTCAAAAGGTTCGAGACGACCATAATCGCGAAATGGCCATCTACGAGAAAGCCAAGACGCAACGCCTCCTTCAGCAGGCTGGGAAAAATGAAAATGCTCCGCCTTGTCAACCCATTGTACAAAAGGCTCGACGCAGAAGCAGGAACAGACCAAAGAACGGGAAAGGCGTTCGACAGCGACAAAGCGGGTCCAAGAAGCCACACAGTCAGGAATCGAGAAGTCCGGATTTGTCTCTTATGAAAAAGATGGGTCGAGCATATTCTTTTCCCCAAGACAAGAAAAAGAAGATACTTGATCTTGCCATGAAACATCAAATGATTATCCTCCCGGAGTCCAAGCACCCCGAGCAAGCAAGCGAAGTCTCTCGCCCGGACTACTGCTCCTATCACAGGGCAATAGGACATCCTCTCGAAGACTGCTTCACCTTCAAGAAATGGGTAGAAGACCAGTATCAGCAAGGCAAGTTCGCTTTATCTAGCAGTTGGAGGGTAACCCCGCCGCAGAAGCATGAACCCAAAGCCGCGGGAGTAGAACCAGATCAATATCGGTCTTGGAAGCGATCTCGTACTTGTCATATGATAATGTTATCGAAAGAAAAGCCTGAGAGTATGGATGAACTCCCCTGGTGCTTCGAAAACGATGATGACGAGGTAATCTCAGAATTTCCACCGGCACCAAAAGAGCTGGAAGATGGAATACATACTACTGCAGATAAGCTCAAGAAAATCGATTTAGGGACGGCAAGTGACCCGCGGCCGACGTTCGTCAGTGAGCTGTTGTCTGAGGAAAGGGTGGCTACGCTAAAGGATGTGCTCATGCAACATAAAGATTGCTTCGCATGGAACTATTCCGAGATGCCAGGATTAGATCCAGAGATTGCTGTGCACAAATTGGCGATATCTCCGGACGTCAAGCCGATCAAACAAGCACCGAGAAGAATGCGGCTCGAGCTTGAGATGAGCATCAACGCAGAAGTCAAGAAGCTAATCGACTCTGGCTTCATCCAAGAGGTTCAGTATCCTGACTGGATCGCCAAGATTGTCCCAGTAATGAAGAAAAACGGGACGGTGGGCATATGTGTAGACTTTCGGGATCTCAATAAAGCCTGCCCGAAGGATGACTTCCCGGTACCAGTCACCGAGCTGATGATAGACAATACGTCCACTCATGAAGTTTTCTCCTTCATGGACGGCTCGTCAAGATACAGATGCATCCCGAAGACCAGAAGCATACTGCTTTCCGGACCCTTTTGGGCATATTCCGTTACAAAGTGATGCCTTTCGGTCTGAAGAACGCCGGTGCCATCTATCAGAGGGCCATGACGAAGATCTTCGATGACCTCATACATGAAATCGTCGAATGCTATATTGATGACCTCGTAGTTAAAAGCAAATCATACGAGGAACATTTAAAGCATTTGAAGACCGTGTTTCAGCGCCTCCGGCGATACAACTTGAAGATGAACCCTCTCAAATGCGTGTTTGGAGTTTCCTCAGGCAAATTCCTAGGATTCATCGTCCGACACCATGGCATCGAGATAGATCCGTCAAAGATCAAGGCGATTATGGAAATGCCTCCGCCAAGGACTCTCAAGCAATTGCGGTCTCTCCAAGGGAAGCTTGCATATATCCGGCGATTCATAGCCAATCTTTCCGGCAAGTGCCACCCCTACAGTCACCTAATGAAGAAGGGAACCCCGTTCGTCTTGGATCATAAATGCCAAAGCGCGCTGGACGAAATCAAGCAATATCTGCAGAATCCGCCAGTGCTAGTCGCTCCAGTTAAAGGAAAACCTCTTATCTTGTATACGACTGCCCTCGAGGGTTCTTTAGGTGCGATGTGGGCATAAGAAGACAACCAAGGGAAAGAGAGAGCCCTCTACTACTTGAGTCGAGTTCTACTGGGGGCAGAAAGCAATTACTCTCCCATTGAAAAACACTGCCTGGCGTTGATCTTCGCAATAACGAAGCTCAGACACTATGCATTGGCACATGAGGTCCATCTCATATCAAAAGTGGATATTCTCAAATATTTGATGTCGAAGGCCATATTAACGGGACGACTCGCTAAATAGGCCTTTCTCTTGATGGAGTTCTCGATAACTTATCGGCCTCTTAAGGCAGTGAAAGGCCAGGCCATCGCCGACTTCCTCGCTGAATATCCGATACCCGCCGATTCTCCTCTGAACTGCGAATTGCCCGACGAACACGCGTTTGACACGATCGACGGGGAGAGAAGAGAGAATGATACCCAATGGGAACTCTATTTCGACGGAGCATCTTTTATGAATAAGCGAAAGCACAACTCCCCCATAATCAAAACAGGGGTAGGCCTCATCTTCGTGACTCCACAGGGAGGGATAACGCGTTTTGCTTTCTCTTTAACAGAGCCGCGGACGAACAATGAAGCCGAATATGAAGCTTTGATAGCAGGTCTTGAAATCGCTATCGACATGAGAATTGAAAACCTTCTTATATACGAAGACTCCCAACTGGTCCTTAGTCAAATGAACGGAGACTATCAAACGTGCAAACCAGAGTTAGTAAAGTACGGCAAGAGGGTGCAGCAACTTCTGACCCAAATTCCTTCCTACACCTTGGAAAGCATACCACGCGCGGAAAATAGCAAAGCGGATGCATTAGCCAAGCTCGCTAAAGAACTGGCTGATGAGAACCTCGATGACGTGAGGATCGTTGTGCAAAGCCGTCGTGTTCTTGCACCGGTAGAAATATCTACGGAATTGCCCGAAGAAAAGGAAGATACCGAGCAAACGGCCCTACAAATAGAAGACCAAGGAAAGGCTAAGGATTGGAAAGAAGTCTTTAGAGATTACTTCAAATCACGTCGAACGCCTGAAGAAGCGTCCTCAAGACATCATCTCAAGAAACGAGCTCTATCCTTCGCCTTTGTCAATGACACTCTATAAAAGGGATCATTTGACTCTTTATGGCTAAGATGCCTGGGACCGGAAGAAGCAAAAAGAGTCGTCCCAGAAACTCATGACGGACTATGTGGTTCTCACCAAGCCGGCCCTAAGATGAAACTGAAGATTAAAAGGATGGGCTATTATTGGCCCACGATGATTCAGGACTGCCTCGAATATGCGAAGCAGTGCCACTCGTGCCAGATTCACGGAGACTTCATCCATCAACATCCACATCCACTACATCCAACAGTGGCTAGCTGGCCGTTCGAAATGTGGGGGACTGACATAATCGGCCCCATCGAACCAGCATCATCCAGAGGACATCGATTCATTTTAGCGACAACTGATTACTTCTCCAAATGGGCAGAAGCAGTACCGCTGAGAGAAGTGAAGACGGAGAATATCCTCCATTTCTTCAAGACACACGTCATTTATCGGTTTGGAACTCCAAGACGGATCATCTCCGATAACGGGCCAGCCTACAGAAGCCACAAGATCAGCCGCTTCGCACAACAGCATAACATAGACTGGGGATACTCCTCAGTCTATAATCCCCGAGATAATGGTCTAGCTGAGGGTTTCAATAAAACCTTGACGAAGATCGTAAAAAAGACGGTGTCTCGAAATAAGAGGGACTGGCACGAGAGACTGCATGAATCTCTCTGGGCGTATCGAACTACGTTCAAAACGGCCACGAACACAACGCCGTACACATTGGTATTCGGTACAGAGACGGTACTCCCCCTCGAGATAGAGTTACCCTCTCTACAAGTGGCAGTTCATTACGAGCTAACGGACGAAGAGAATGCTCACCTTCGGCTTGAGGAGATCGATGCCCTTGATGAAACCCGGCTCATAGCGCAACAAAATATGGAGGCTTATAAAGCAAAGATGACGCGTTCATATAAGAAATTGACTAGGCCGAGAACATTCTGCCAAGGCGAACTCGTGCTAGTGGTCAAGAGACCCATGATCCTCAATCGTGCTAAACGGGGGAAATTCGAGTCGAACTATGAAGGCCCGTATATCATAGACAAGATCTACCATGGTGGAGCCTATCTACTCATGGACATGCATGGCGAAAGGCCCTTCAGGCCAATAAGTGGTCGCTTCCTAAAAAAATACTACGCTTGACGAGTCACGGCCTAGGTCAATGATACATGACGATGACTATATCCGCTCGCTATCTTCCTAAGCCCGAACTCTATAAGTAGTAACCGGCTAACGGACCAAAACGTTCTTAAACTAAAGACGGACCGAAACGTCCTTAAACTAACAACGGACCGAAACGTCCTTAAACTAACGATGGACCACTATGTCCTAAAACTAGCTGTTGACCGAGATGTCGATAAATTACGGTGGATTGCAGCATCCCAAAGCTGATACAAAAAAAAAGAAAAAAAAGAAGAAAAAACGGTATGTTCATAAGCAAAATGGGCACGGATGAAAACCCGAAAGGGCTCCGTGAGTAAAAACAGCAGGACTGCCGGCGAGTTTTGTGAAAACCCGAAAGGGCGCAACCTCGTTAAAAAAAAAGAGAAAGAAAAAAAAACGGTATGTCCATAAGCGAAAAGGGCACGGATGAAAACCCGAAAGGGCTCCGTGAGTAAAAACAGCAGGGCTACCGGCGAGTTTTGTGAAAACCCAAAAGGGCGCAATCTCGTTAAAAGACATTTGTAAGGTCCTCTCAACCTTGTGAGGAGAAACCACCTGCGTGAGATCCTTATGACTCACAAGGGAGCAACACACTTAAGGATCCCTACGATTCCTAAGGAGAAATTGCACTTGCGAGATCCTCACGACTCGTAAGGAGAACCTTCTTATGGGACCCTCACGGCTCATAAGATTCAAAAGTCTTAAGCTACAGGGATCTGAACCTGTTCTTAAGCAGTTACCACAACCTCCAAATATGCCCTACAAGCGGTTCAGTATTGACCCTTGTATACAATCCACGAGCGCGAATAAACATTTCCCTAACAAAGTCTCATCCGTGACTAGGGATATGTTTGCACGGTGAACAACCCTTTTAAGTCCTCTCGACTTATAAGGAGAAAACACTCTTGTAAGATCCTTACGACTTATAAGAGACCATAGACTTAGGAATCCTCACGATTCCTAAGAAGAAAACACACCTACGAGATACTCACAACTCATAGAGAGAAATACCTTTATGAGACCCTTACGGCTCATGAAGTCAAAAGCCTTAGTCGACAGGATCCTAACCCTGTTCACTAAGCCACCTTTGTTCATCATCGACAGAGGTAAATGATGATTCGCTCATGGAAATATCCCAGTTGTAGCCGTGTTGATGCCGAAATCGGTGTCTAATTCCAAGTTTGCAGGAAGAAGCTAGCAAGCCACATATGCATACGAAATAGCCGAAATGATTGGGCAACTCGCAATAAAAAGCAGCGAGTAAAAATAAAATAAACAGCCGAAATGATTGGGCACTGCGAAAAATAGCCGAAATGATTGGGCAATCGCGACCTTCGCGATATAAAAGCTGAAATGATAGAGCATCGCGGAAAGAAATAAAATAGAATGAAACTTTCGCCCTACAGGTGATATCACATCAATCCCTGTATACAATCCAGGGACGCAAACAAAGAAGGAATCACACCTTCCCTCCCCAGGCTCCATCAGAAAATGAAGCCAAATCTCGATAGTTCCCAAACAACCTGAAGACCGCTCCGATATGCGTCTCATTACAACAGACGCAACGGCATCCACATGACCCCGCTCGGAAATACGCCATCCACATGACCCCGTTCGGAAATACGTCATCCACATGACCCCGCCCGGAAATACGTCATCTACATGACCCCATTCGGAAATACGTCATCCATATGACCCCGTCACGGAAATACGTCATCCATATGACCCCATTTCGGGAATACGTCATTTACATACCAATCCTACTAAACACTTACGGATCCTCTCGATTCATAAGGAAGAAAACTTTTTTATAAGATCCTTACGACTTATAAGGGAAAACGCACTTAGGAGTCCTCACGATTCCTAAGGAGAAAATACACCTGCGAGATCCTCACGACTCGTAGGGAGAAAAATCTTTATGAGACCCTCACGGCTCATAAATTTGAAAAGTCTTAAGTGACAGATCCTGAACCTGCTTCCTAAGCCGTCACTACCTCTCGGAAAGTTCAAGATGAAACACTCTTTATTATCTATAGGCCACACTTGCCAGAGAAACACACCAACAACACAGAAAAGAGAAGAAAACGACAAGGATAACATTTGATTCGCATTTGATTAAGCATGCGAAGCATACCTATTCATGCATGTGCAAAAGATTTAGTACATAAAATAAAACACGCTGAAATGAGGAATTTGCCATTCATACTTCGAAAAAGTTCTTACAATTATGAAAGCAGTAAAAGAAAATATCATCAAAATGATTACAATGGTAAGACCTCAGATCCAGGGAATGGATTGAGGAATTCAAAAGTGAGGCCTTCTAGAATCTTTCTGGCCTTTCCGACCATTCTCGTGTGCATCCTCTCGCGCTCACGGGTGTCGAGATCCTCGGCAATGTCCCCCTCCCTTTGATAAGAAGCGATTATCATCGTCTGTTGAAAAGTTTGATGCAGAATATCAATGAGCTTATGTCGCCGCTTCTTCGAGATCAACCCCGACAAGTACACTGAATGCACCTTGTCTTCGGCATCATCCAACGCATTAAGCGGCATGGCCTCGTGAAACCCCGGAAGTGCTCTCCAAATTGCTCCCACTACGATTTTCAAGAGAGCGGAGCGGCGAGGAAGCAGCCAACCGATGCGTGCATACAGACGACCCATAATCTCCGCACATTGGGCATATGTAAACTCTTGGTTTTGGCAACGATCCTGTACGCGAATATCCTCAAAAGTAATGAACTCGTTCAGACTGTATAAATAAACAGCCAAAGTGCCTGAAAAGAAACATCATTAAAAGATTAGTGATAAGGAAAAGACAGGCACAGTGATTTAAACGACTCTTGATATCCCCATGGAGAAAACAAATTCTAATTATGACACCTAACAAATTTGAATTTGCGAGAAATCCTTAAAAAAAAGGAATTTCATTTAATGAGCGACCCCTCGGGTCTGAGAGTTAAACTCCTCGAGAGCAATGCTCTGCAGACAGGAGTGACACCTGTCAAGGTCAATCATGGAAGGAATTTAAAGAAATTCCCCGAGGATGTCAAGAGCCTGGCTCAGTAATGATGATGGAAAGATCCATTAAAAGAGAATTAATTAAAATTCTGGGATCTTCAAGATCCATGAACAAACTCTTACGAGTTCTTCATCAAAGATTAAGAAATCAACATGATTCAAAAGAGCAAAGCTCTGTTATCAAAACCCTAAATGGGTCTTCTTTAGATCAAAGATCTATAAAGAGTAAGGCTCTGTTAATGGGTAAAACCCTAATTTATTGAAAGTTTTAAACTTTACCTAAGTTCTGACAGAGTTTTGACTCTTAATAAAAAGTACTTAAACAAGAGAGTTATGCTCAGTGGGAGAATGAAATTCTCAGAAAACAAGAGGAAGATGAATAATGGTCATCTCAGAGGGCCAAAGGCCCTATTTATAGACATTGAGAGCCGCTTCAACTTCCAAAATTGATCCAACGACTGAGATGCTGCCACCGCCGCACTCACGTGTGCGCCACGCGAGCGCAACAGTGGGGGGGCATTTGTTTCCCCCAATCAGAGCAAAACTCTGTTTTTTTTAAAATTAAAAATTCAAAAGTTGAAGCAACGCTTCAGATCCAGCGCTAGGTGCGCTGCGCGCCACGTGTCAAAAACGGATACGCTAGCGCTAGGTGCGCTGCGCCCTAGGCAGCGCACCCCCAATCAGAGCAAAACTCTGTTTTAAAATTCGAAATTCGAAAAAGTTGAAGCAACGTGTCACGCCCCGCTTCTCAGAGTACGCTAAGATGGGCACGTGACATAGCCAACCATGCGACCTGTGGGTAGGAAGTATCCATCCGCAGTCACATTACGGCTGTAGAGATATCAAGAACAAAAATAAAACTATCTAATACATGTCCATAAGCCAAAATAAAATGAGTCAAGAATAATAATAACGTGGAAGCAAAAGATCCAATACAAGAATAACTGGAATGTATGTCCCATAATGCGGGCTCACATCAGGAATAAAATGCTGAAAAGTAAAAGAACTAACTACTACTGAATCCTCACTGCTCAGCCTGCTGGCTGAAGTACTCCTGCTCGGACTGCGGCAAAGGTACGGAATCTGGGCCATGCAAAACCCAGACGTCAGCGCGTCATGTCATCAAGCAATGAAATAAAAACAGGGTAACATGACATACAAGTATAATCATAAATGGTAAAGCAGGTGTAACAGCAATATAAATCAGGGCAATGAAGGGTAGTGTGCAGTGAGTAAACTAAACTGGTCTATTGGGTTATCTACTCTCAAGTCTTTGAAATCAGTCTGATGAATCATCGATATAACTCAATAGTATCCCGTGTGTGCCCGGGATCACGGTGAAGATTCTCGGGCTGAAACCGAGACATGCCGCTAGGCACTAAAGGAAAAGGGTAAAGATGAATGATGTCCATGGCATCATCCCAAGGCTGGCCTAGCCTCTAAAAGGTAATGGATAACGATGGATGATGTCAGCAGTATCATCCCAAGGCTGGCCCAGCCTCTAAAACTGATCAGTAAAGGTAGCACACTGTCGAGTTACAAGTCAGGTTTCATCATTGATTTCCCCATACCCCCAGATTATATGTTTAAGTCAAGTATTTAAGCAATCAAGAACTAATGCCAACACAGGAACAGGTAGGTGCAGGTTTGTCTGGATAGACAACAGAAACGGTTCGTAAGGACTACATGTCAGGTTCGTTAGCATTAGACACAAGATCAGGTAACAGGTCAAGCCATGGTACATCAGGTCAAGTCAAGTAGTGTACGGTACCATGTCGGGTCAAGTAATATGTGTGTAGCAAGTCATGTCAGGGTGTAAAAGATATCATGTGGGTGATCATAATCGACTAACATAATCATGGTTATAAATAAACAAGCGTGGGTATCAACAACACAATACATTGGCACATGTAATAGGTTAAGCAATATGTGCAGATTAAACTACTTAGTTGTACGGCTATCGATTTGTGTTTAAGAGATGGTTTCAACATTATATGAATACAGTATGACAATTAAGAATGTTAAAATCAGGTTAATAAGCATCAAGTAATCTAGAGATGCAATGACATGTATAATATGTTCAATGGATGCAATTATAACTAAAACCGTTTAAAGATGCGCACGGATGTCCGATAGAGTATAACCAGAGAAAAGGGTACCATAAACTAGGTAATTATTCATGATGTGATTAAAATATAAACATGGTTAATAGGTTTAATAAAGTAAATGCAACGGGTAGGTTTCAAGTTTGAAACTAAAATGATATAACGTGACATCGAACATGAAAAGGGAAATCATGGTATTAAAGTTAAACTACATGTTTAATGTTCCATCCAATGTATATATAATATATTAAGTAGCATGTAGCAAGTTCTACTTGCCTCGACGGATCGCGATACGGGAAACGGAACGTCTCGCGTCGGCTGGAAAAGTCGCGACGCGCGCACGGTACACGGAATGAGTCCAAACGACGAACAGTGGAATCACATGGGTCAGAGGTCCTCGCTGGATCGTCAGAGATCGTCGCCGGCACGGTCGGATTTCGCCCACCAAGAAAAACAGTAAACATTATAGAAAAGGTGCATGGAAAAAGAGAAGAAAAGAATGGAAGGAGGAATGGGATATAAGATCACTTACTGGGTTGCAGAGGGATGCTAACGGTGACGGCGAGACCAACAGTGATGAGATCGACGGAGCTCCGATGATCAACGGAGGCACTCTTTAAAAAAAACAGAAAGAAATCTTTAACAGAAAGAGGCATAGGAAGAAGAAGAAGAGAAGGATGAGAGAGAGAAAAGTTGCTCACAGGGGTGTGCACGAAGGCCAGGGACGCGGAACAATTCACCGGCGGCGACTGGAATTGGAGATGGCGGAGACGAGTGGGTGTGCAGGTCCTCGGTTGCTCGGGTGCACGCACAGGGAAAAGAGAAGGAGAGGTGAGAAAAGAGATGAGGGTGACGAGCGGCGACGAACGGCGATGGTGGCGTCGGCGGTGACACGGTGGGCGAGGGAAGACGGCGGCTAGGGCTCGCGAGTTATGGGTTCTGGTTTTGTGTTAAAGAAGAAGAGAAGAAATATAAAAGAGAGAGAGAGAGAGAGAGATACAGGGAGAGAGAAAGAGATTCGAGAGGGGAGAGAGAAACGCGCGAGAGGGGTGAGAGAGAGAGGTCAGTGGGCCCTGGCACCAAATGAGCGAGAGAGGAGATTGGCTCGGGGGAAAAAATATGAAAAGATATTCAATATTTAAGGAAGATTTCACTTGCTGAAAAAAGATTTCCACCCCCACAAATGATCTTCGCATACTGATAAAATAGATTAAGTAAAAAAATTAAAATATTAAATAATTATAATTTGGCGGGATACAAAATATTTCAGAATTGCGTCCGGGTCGGGTCCAAAAATTTAGATTTGAAATATGAAAAATATTAGCAAGTTCCAAAAACTGAAATGAAGTATTTTGTACTGAAAAAGCATACCCCCAAGAACGGACGCACGTACGTGCGCGTAGCCGTCCAAACACGCCCGTTTCACTAAACGGGACGAGAACACGGTGCAAGGACGCTACCACAGGGTTAGGGTATCAAGCAGGCCAAGTCATGTATTTTTAAGTTATTTTAAATGACTTAAATTGTTATATGAAGAAATATGAAAAGTTAATGTAGTCTATAATTAGGAAACAACGAGCTCAAGTAAACGGGTCGAATATAAAGTAAATTTCCATTAGCAACCAAACATGATAAATGAACTAAATACCACAAACAACACATATGGTAACTGAAATTGGTATAACTGGACTCGGTTGTTACATTATACCCAACTACAAAAGAATTTCATTCTCGAAATTCCAAGAACACAAAAGGATAGACAACCAACAACTACAAGAAAAGATGGTGAAAATTCTGCCGGATTTCATCTTCTCGTTCCTAAGTTGACTCTCCATGTGAGCGACTACCCCAAGAAACAAGTACAAGAGGGATAACATTGTTCTTAAGAACCTTTTCCCTACGATCCACAATCGCAACCGGTCGCTCCTCAAAAGTCAAGTCTTCTCGCACGGTCAGCTCAGAATGATCCAACACATGTGTTTCATCTCGAACATACTTACGGAGTTGAGATACGTGAAACACGTCATGCACATTTTCCAAGGACTGCGGTAACGCCAATCGATACGCTACTTCACCAACACGCTCCAAGATCTCAAAGGGTCCGACGAATCGAGGACTGAGCTTTCCTCGACTTCCGAAACGAATCACCCCTCTAGTCGGTGATATCTTCAAGAATACCAAATCACCCACGGCGAACTCTAAAGGTCTTCTCGACGTATCTGCCCAACTCTTCTGTCTATCTTGTGCTGCTTTCATATGATTCCGGATAGCGTTAACTTTCTCAACTGTCTGCACAACCAAATCGGGTCCCAACAATCTTCGTTCACCGACATCGTCCCAACAAACATGTGAACGACACTTGCGACCATATAAAGCTTCGAATGGAGCCATCTGAATAGTCGCCTGGAAACTGTTGTTGTAAGAAAACTCCACTAAATGTAGATGATCCTCCCATGAACCCTTGAAGTCCAACATGCACGCTCTCAACATATCTTCAAGAGTTTGGATCGTTCTCTCCGACTGGCCATCTGTTTGAGAATGATAAGCTGTACTAAACTTCAATCGAGTCCCCAAACTTTCCTGTAAGCTCCTCCAAAAGTGTGATAAGAACCGAGTGTCACGGTCGGACACGATGCTCACCGGTACTCCATGCAATCTTACAATCTCCTGCATGTACCGTTCTGCCAAAGTTTCTGTTGATTGACCAACCCGAAATGGAATGAAATGAGCTTCCTTGGTCAAACGATCAACAATCACCCATACTGCATTGTTTCCTTTTGGACTCCGCGGTAGAGCTGTCACGAAATCCATGGTTATATGTTCCCACTTCCACTGAGGAACCGGAAGTGGTTGCAATAAACCAGCAACCCTTTGATGTTCAGCCTTAACTTGCTGACACACCAAGTACTTTGCTACAAAGCGAGAAATCTCCCGTTTCATGCCTTCCCACCAGAAATGCTGTCGTATGTCTCGGTACATCTTCGTGCATCCTGAATGTACGGAATATGCTGAACTGTGTGCCTCCTTCATAAGTTCTTCGCGAACATCTCCCTTTGGCACACACAAACGGCTACCATACCTCAACGAACCATCTTCGTGGATCAATAAGTCTGTTCGAAGTCCAGCTTCAACCTGTTCTCGAAACTTTTGTAATCTAGAGTCGCGCGATTGCACTGCTTTAATATTCTCGATCAACGACGAATGTACTTGCAGCTGCATCAACTGTCCCGAAGAATACGGTAGCACAACCTCCAAATCAAATCTCCGAAAGTCTTCAATGAGTTCCTTCTGAGCAGTCAACGTCTGAATTGCTGGCAACCGACTGAGCGCATCCGGCACAACATTAACCTTCCACGGATGGTACTTAAGATCAAGATCGTAATCAGCCATCAGCTCCAACCATCTACGTTTCCTCATATTAATCTCTTTCTGTGTGAACACATACTTCAAACTTTTATGATCCGTGAAAACCTCGACCCTTTCGCCCAAGAGGTAGTGTCTCCAAATCTTTAAAGCAAAGATCACAGCCACAAGCTCCAAGTCATGAGTTGGATAGTTCTTCTCATGGGTCTTCAACTGTCTCGATGCGTACGCTATAACCTTCCCATGCTGCATCAAAACACATCCCAAGCCTTTCCCAGATGCGTCGCTGTGAATCACCAATCCTCCGGAATTATCTGGCACGGTCAGAATAGGAGCGGTTATCAACCTCTGCTTCAACGCCTCAAAAGATGCCGCACACCTATCAGTCCACACAAAAGGTACCTCCTTGCGCGTAATCTTGGACAACGGCTCCGCCAGACGAGCAAAGTTCTCCACAAATCTTCTGTAATACCCGGCTAGTCCAAGAAAGCTTCTTATCTCCGCAACATTCTTCTGAATCGGCCAATCTCGAACTGCTGCAATCTTTTCGGGATCAACAGCGATTCCGTCGCCAGACACGACATTCCCCAAAACTTTACTTCTTCCAGCCAAAACTCGCACTTGTTCATCTTTGCAAATAATTTCTCTTGTCTCAGCGTCTGCAGTGCGATCTTCAAATGTTCAGCATGCTCTTCAATACTCTTCGAATAGGCCAGAATATCATCAATGAACACCACTATAAACTGGTTCAAGAATGGCGAAAAGATTCAGTACATCAAGTCCATGAATATCGCCGGCGCATTCGTTACTCCGAAGGGCATCACTAAGTACTCGTAATGTCCATACCGAGTTTGGAACGCTGTCTTGCAAATATCTTCTGTTTTCACTCGGACCTGATGATATCCGGATCGCAAGTCCAGCTTCGAGAATACCCTCGCGCCATTAAGCTGCTCAAATAGTTCGCCAATGCAAGGGATCGGGTACTTATTCTTAATAGTCACCCGGTTTAAATCTCGATAATCGATGCACATCCTCCTCATGCCATCTTTCTTCTTGACTAGAAGAACTGGAGCTCCCCAAGGCGAGTTACTGCTTCGAATCCAACCCTTCTCGAGTAACTCAGTAAGCTGCTTCTTAACTTCTTCCAACTCCACTAGTGCCATTGGATAATACTCTTTAGAAACTGGCGCTGCACCAGGAACAAGATCAATTGCGAACTCTACGTCTCGCTTCGGCGGTAATCCTGATATATCTTCAAACACGTCCATGAAATCTCGAACAATAGCTGGCGTTTCATCTTGAGCAACCTCCAGTGATGCAAGAATATTAGTTGTCGGCCTAGCCCTAAACTCGACTAGCCCGACAGAACTGCTTTCTCCAGTGAAGATAAACTCGGGATGTCCGGGAATCTGGAAAATTACTTTCTTTGCCCTACAATCGATGTGAGCATGGAAAGTGCCGAGAAAATCCATTCCCAAGACGACTTCATAGCTGCCCGTATCAATCACCAAGAAATCTGCAAAAAGCTCCCGTCCGCAAACAACAACTGTACAATCTTTGCACTCTCTACTAGATATGATTTTCCCATTCCCAGTGTGTATGTCCCAGAAACTAGACAGGGTCGTGCAAGTAATCGAGTGTGTAGCTACAAACTTGGACGACATAAAACAATGGGATGCACCAGAATCAAATAACGCTAATGTGGAAAAACCATGAACGAGTAGAATACCCGAAACAACTTCTCCTGAAGCCTTAGCTTCCTCAGCCGTCAAGGTAAAAGCTCGAGCCTGATTAGGTCCTTGAGTCAGCTGCTTCTGTCCCGCAAAAGGTTTCTGCAGTGGCTTCTGAATATCATCCCTCGTGCGAAGCTTCGACGGACAAGCGTTGACAGTGTGATCTGCCGCTCCACAAACCAAACAAAGTCCCTGCCTCCTTCGACAATCTCTTTGCATATGTCCGGGTAAATGGCAGTAGTTACAAGTCACGCTCTTTCTTTGGTCAACGACAACGGGCCTCTTCATAGGTGTTACCCCATGACGGTGCACTGGAATACCTCTGCGTTCATGTGCTCGGTCCGGTGCAAAAGTCGGTTTCTGTACTGTGATTGCTGTCTGCTGTGAACTCCCCGTCTTCCCAGATAAGCTCTGCTGTTCTCGGGCTGCCGTAAGTACCTGTGAGAAAGTGGTCAAACCCAGGGAGACAATCTTCCTCTGGATGTCCACATCCAAACTGCGCATGAACCTCCTTGCCTTGTCCGCATCGTTGGCAACTAAAGGTCCAGCGAACCTACTGAGCCGTGTCCACTCGGCTGCATGTACATCTACGGGTGCACCATTCTGCTTTAGACTGATGAACTTCTCTTCCATTTCATCCCGTGTCGTCTGCGGGAAGAACTTCTCCAAGAAACTCTTTGAAAAATCCGCCCACTTGATCGGCTTAGGCAAGCGGGTCTCCTTCACCAACCACCATTCACGGGCGTAATCCACCAACTGGATGCGTACCACATCCACCCTCTTATCATATGGGATCTGTGCTGCAATGAGTAAGTTCTCCGTGTCAACTAGCCACTGCTCCGCTGGCAACGGCTCCTCCAGGACAGTAAAGACAGACGGACCCAGTCTTCTGAAATCTGCTACGGTCCCCACACGATCTACTGGTCTGGCCCCAACATTGTTTACGGACGCACGTACGTGCGCGTAGCCGTCCAAACACGTCTGTTTCACTGAACGGGACGAGAACACGGTGCAAAGACGCTACCACAGGGTTAGGGTATCAAGCAGGCCAAGTCATGTATTTTTAAGTTATTTTAAATGACTTAAATTGTTATATGAAAAAATATGAAAAGTTAGTGTAGTCTATAATTAGGAAACAACGAGCTCAAGTAAACGGGTTGAATATAAAGTAAATTACCATTAGCAACCAAACATGATAAATGAACTAAATACCACAAACAACACATATGGTAATGAAATTGGTATAACTGGGCTCGGTTGTTACATTATACCCAACTACAAAAGAATTTCGTCCTCGAAATTACAAGAACATAAAAGGATAGACAACCAACAACTACAAGAAAAGCTGGAGAAACTTCTGCCGGATTTCATCTTCTCGTTCCCAAGTTGACTCTCCAAGTGAGCGACTACCCCAAGAAATAAGTACAAGAGGGATAACCTTGTTCTTAAGAACATTTTCCCTACGATCCACAATCGCAACCGGTCGCTCCTCAAAAGTCAAGTCTTCTCGCACGGTCAGCTCAGAATGATCCAACACATGTGTTTCATCTCGAACATACTTACGGAGTTGAGATACGTGAAACACGTCATGCACATTTTCCAAGGACTGCGGTAACGCCAATGGATACGCTACTTCACCAACACGCTCCAAGATCTCAAAGGGTCCGACGAATCGAGGACTGAGCTTTCCTCGACTTCCGAAATGAATCACCCCTCTATTCGGTGATATCTTCAAGAATACCAAATCACCCACGGCGAACTCTAAAGGTCTTCTCGACGTATCTGCCCAACTCTTCTGTCTGTCTTGTGTTGCTTTCATATGATTCCGGATAGCGTTAATTTTCTCAACTGTCTGCACAACCAAATCGGGTCCCAACAATCTTCGTTCACCGACATCGTCCCAAAAAACATGTGAATGACACTTGCGACCATATAAAGCTTCGAATGGAGCCATCTGAATAATCGCCTGGAAACTGTTGTTGTAAGAAAACTCCACTAAATGTAGATGATCCTCCCATGAACCCTTGAAGTCCAACATGCACGCTCTCAACATATCTTCAAGAGTTTGGATCGTTCTCTCCGACTGGCCATCTGTTTGAGGATGATAAGCTGTACTAAATTTCAGTCGAGTCCCCAAACTTTCCTGTAAGCTCCTCCAAAAGTGTGATAAGAACCGAGTGTCACGGTCGGACACGATGCTCACCGGTACTCCATGCAATCTTACAATCTCCTGCATGTACCGTTCTGCCAAAGTTTCTGTTGATTGACCAACCCGAAAAGGAATGAAATGAGCTGCCTTGGTCAAACGATCAACAATCACCCATACTGCATTGTTGCCTTTTGGACTCCGCGGTAGAGCTGTCACGAAATCCATGGTTATATGTTCCCACTTCCACTAAGGAACCGGAAGTGGTTGCAATAAACCAGCAACCCTTTGATGTTCAGCCTTAACTTGCTGACACACCAAGTACTTTGCTACAAAGCGAGCAATCTCCCATTTCATGCCTTCGCACCAGAAATGCTGTCGTATGTCTCGGTACATCTTCGTGCCTCCTGGATGTACGGAATATGCTGAACTGTGTGCCTCCTTCATAAGTTCTTCGCGAACATCTCCCTTTGGCACACACAAACGGCTACCATACCTCAACGAACCATCTTCGTGGATCAATAAGTCTGTTCGAAGTCCAGCTTCAATCTGTTCTCGAAACTTTTGCAATTTAGGGTCCCGCGATTGCACTGCTTTAATATTCTCGATCAACGACGAATGTATTTGCAGCTGCATCAACTGTCCCGAAGAATGCGGTAGCACAACCTCCAAATCAAATCTCCGAAAGTCTTCAATGAGTTCCTTCTGAGCAGTCAACGTCTGAATTGCTGGCAACCGACTGAGCGCATCCGGCACAACATTAACCTTTCCCGGATGGTACTTAAGATCAAGATCGTAATCAGCCATCAGCTCCAACCATCTACATTGCCTCATATTAAGCTCTTTCTGCGTGAACACATACTTCAAGCTTTTATGATCCGTGAAAACCTCGACCCTTTCGCCCAAGAGGTAGTGTCTCCAAATCTTTAAAGCGAAGATCACAGCCGCAAGCTCCAAGTCATGAGTTGGATAGTTCTTCTCATGGGTCTTCAACTGTCTTGATGCGTACGCTATAACCTTCCCATGCTGCATCAAAACTCATCCCAATCCTTTCCCAGATGTGTCGCTGTGAATCACCAATCTTCCGGAATTGTCTGGCACGGTCAGAATAGGAGCGGTTATCAACCTCTGCTTCAACGGTTCAAAAGATGCCGCACACCTATCAGTCCACACAAAAGGTACCTCCTTGCGCGTAATCTTGGACAATGGCTCCGCCAGACGAGCAAAGTTCTCCACAAATCTTCTGTAATACCCGGCTAGTCCAAGAAAGCTTCTTATCTCCGCAACATTTTTCGGAATCGGCCAATCTCGAACTGCTGCAATCTTTTTGG
This sequence comes from Agapanthus africanus, assembly GCA_030015575.1. NCBI lineage: Eukaryota > Viridiplantae > Streptophyta > Magnoliopsida > Asparagales > Amaryllidaceae > Agapanthus > Agapanthus africanus. The sequence goes on along the minus strand of JASDDO010000028.1, from coordinate 152,331,523 downwards.
GATCAACAGTGATTCCATCTCCAGACACGACATGCCCCAAAACTTTACTTCTTCCAGCCAAAACTCGCACTTACTCATCTTTGCAAATAATTTCTCTTGTCTCAACGTCTGCAGTGCGATCTTCAAATGTTCAGCATGCTCTTCAATACTCTTCGAATAGACCAGAATATCATCAATGAACACCACTATAAACTGGTCCAAGAATGGCGAAAAGATTCGGTTCATCAAGTCCATGAATATCGCCGGCACATTCGTTACTCCGAAGGGCATCACTAAGTACTCGTAATGTCCATACCGAGTTCAGAATGCTGTCTTGCAAATATCTTCTGTTTTCACTCGGACCTGATGATATCCGGATCGCAAGTCCATCTTCGAGAATACCCTCGCGCCACTAAGCAGCTCAAATAGTTCGCCAATGCGAGGGATCGGGTACTTATTCTTAATAGTCACCCGGTTTAAATCTCGATAATCGATGCACATCCTCCTCGTGCCATCTTTCTTCTTGACTAGAAGAACTGGAGCTCCCCAAGGCGAGTTACTGTTTCGAATCCAACCCTTCTCGAGTAACTCAGTAAGCTGCTTCTTAACTTCTTCCAACTCCCCTGGTGCCATTGGATAATACTCTTTAGAAACTGGCGTTGCACCAGGAACAAGATCAATTGCGAACTCTACGTCTCGCTTTGGCGGTAATCCTGATATATCTTCAAACACATCCATGAAATCTCGAACAATATCTGGCGTTTCATCTTGAGCAACCTCCAGTGATGCAAGAATATTAGTTGTCGGCTTAGCTCTAAACTCGACTGGCCCGACAGAACTGCTTCCTCCAGTGAAGATAAACTCGGGATGTCTGGGAATCTGGAAAATTACTTTCTTTGCCCTACAATCGATGTGAGCATGGAAAGTGCCGAGAAAATCCATTCCCAAGACGACTTCATAGCTGCCCGTATTAATCACCAAGAAATCTGCAAAAAGCTCCCGTCCGCAAACAACAACTGTACAATCTTTACACTCTCTACTAGATATGATTTTCCCATTCCTAGTGTGTATGTCCCAGAAACTAGACAGGGTCATGCAAGTAATCGAGTGTGTAGCTACAAATTTGGACGACATAAAACAATGGGATGCACCAGAATCAAATAACGCTAATGCGGGAAAACCATGAACGAGTAGAATACCCGAAACAACTTCTCCTGAAGCCTTAGCTTCCTCAGCCGTCAAGGTAAAAGCTCGAGCCTGATTAGGTCCTTGAGTCAGCTGCTTCTATCCCAGAAACGGTTTCTGCGGTGGCTTCTGAATATCATCCCTCGTGCGAAGCTACGACGGACAAGCGTTGACAGTGTGATCTGCCGCTCCACAAACCCAAAAAAGTCCCTTCCTCCTTCGACAATCTCTTTGCACATGTCCGGGTAAATGGCAGTAGTTACAAGTCACGCTCTTTCTTTGGTCAACGAAAACGGGCCTCTTCATAGGTGTTACCCCACGACGGTTCACTGGAATACCTCTGCGTCCATGTGCTCGTCCGGTGCAAAAGTCGGCTTCCGTACTGTGATTGCTGTCTGCTGTGAACTCCCCGTCTTCCCAGATAAGCTCTGCTGTTCTCGGGCTGCCGTAAGTACCTGTGAGAAAGTGGTCAAACCTAGGGAGACAATCTTCCTCTGGATGTCTACATCCAAACTGCGCATGAACCTCCTTGCCTTGTCCGCATCATTGGCAACTAAAGGTCCAGCGAACCTACTGAGCCGTGTCCACTCGGCTGCATATACATCTACGGGTGCACCATTCTGCTTTAGACTGATGAACTTCTCTTCCATTTCCTCCCGTGCCGTCTGCGGGAAGAACTTCTCCAAGAAACTCTTTCAAAAATCCGCCCACTTGATCGGCTTGGGCAAGCGGGTCTCCTCCACCAACCACCATTCACGGGCGTAATCCACCAACTGGATGCGTACCACATCTACCCTCTTATCATCTGGGATCTGTGCTGCAATGAGTAAGTTCTCTGTGTCAACTAGCCACTGCTCCGTTGGCAACGGCTCCTCCAAGCCAGTAAAGACAGACGGACCCAGTCTTCTGAAATCTGCTACAGTCCCCACACGATCTACTGGTCTGGCCCCAACATTGTTTACGGACTGATGAACGGCCCGCAAACCTTCCTGAAAAGATTCAGCTTGCAGCTGAATCAACTCGGTCTGTCCCTTCTGATTCTCCAACATCCTACGTATCACTCCAAGTATAGCGGCTTCGTCAACACGCCTTTGGTACGTCTTCAGATTCCTGTCTGCCATATTCCTGAAATCAAAACACCCAAGGATTAGCATGATACTAGATTCAAAATGTAGATCAAGGCTAGAACTCCGAGTTACTTAAATAGAGTACCGCATTGTAACCATGCCGCGGTATCATAGCTATAATTACATAACTCCACCCAAATCGCCTAAGTTCTAGAGATAAACAAGGAATCAGGTTTCGAGTCGATATGCAAAGGAAGTTTGCACACCGTAAAAGATACAATTAGGAGGAGGTTAGATTCAAGAACGGTAAAACGGTAAGGTGGCAGGACATGTTTCCTAAACACGAGTATTCCGATTCGTGTATTGGGTACAATACCCAACTACAGAAGAATCGAACCCGATTAACCTATGGCTCTGATACCAAAAGAACCATGTCACGCCCCGCTTCCCAGAGTACGCTAAGATGTGCACGTGACATAGCCAACCATGCTACTGTGGGTAGGAAGTATCCATCCACAGTCACATTACGGCTGTAGAGATATCAAGAACAAAAATAAAACTATCTAATACATGTCCATAAGCCAAAATAAAATGAGTCAAGAATAATAATAATGCGGAAGCAAAAGATCCAATACAAGAATAACTGGAATGTATGTCCCATAATGCGGGCTCACATCAGGAATAAAATGCTGAAAAGTAAAAGAACTAACTACTACTGAATCCTCACTGCTCAGCCTGCTGGCTGAAGTACTCCTGCTCGGACTGCGGCAAAGGTACGGAATCTGGGCCATGCAAAACCCAGACGTCAGCGCGTCATGTCATCAAGCAATGAAATACAAACAGAGTAACATGACATACAAGTAGAATCATAAATGGTAAAGCAGGTGTAACAGCAATATAAATCAGGGCAATGAAGGGTAGTGTGCAGTGAGTAAACTAAACTGGTCTATTGGGTTATCTACTCTCAAGTCTTTGAAATCAGTCTGATGAATCATCGATGTAACTCAATAGTATCCCGTGCGTACCCGGGATCACGGTGAAGATTCTCGGGCTGAAACCGAGACATGCCGCTAGGCACTAAAGGAAAAGGGTAAAGATGAATGATGTCCATGGCATCATCCCAAGGTTGGCCTAGCCTCTAAAAGGTAATGGATAACGATGGATGATGTCAGCAGTATCATCCCAAGGCTGGCCCAGTCTCTAAAACTGATCAGTAAAGGTAGTACCCTGTCGAGTTACAAGTCAGGTTTCATCATTGATTTCCCCATACCTCCAGGTTATAAGTTTAAGTCAAGTATTTAAGCAATCAAGAACTAATGCCAACACAGGAACAGGTAGGTGCAGGTTTGTCTGGATAGACAACAGAAACGGTCCGTAAGGACTACATGTCAGGTTCGTTGGCATTAGACACAAGATCAGGTAACAGGTCAAGCCATGGCACATCAGGTCAAGTCAAGTAATGTACGGTACCATGCCGGGTCAAGTAATATGTGTGTAGCAAGTCATGTCAGGGTGTAAAAGATATCATGTGAGTGATCATAATCGACTAACATAATCATGGTTATAAATAAACAAGCATGGGTATCAACAACACAATACATTGGCACATGTAATAGGTTAAGCAATATGTGCAGATTAAACTACTTAGCTGTACGGCTATCAATTTGTGTTTAAGAGATGGTTTCAACATTATATGAATACAGTATGACAATTATGGATGTTAAAATCAGGTTAATAGGTATCAAGTAATCTAGAGATGCAATGACATGTATAATATGTTCAATGGATGCAATTATAACTAAAACCGGTTAAAGATGTGCACGGATGTCCGATAGAGTATATAGAGAAAAGGGTACCATAAACTAGGTAATTATTCATGACGTGATTAAAATATAAACGTGGTTAATAGGTTTAATAAAGTAAATGCAATGGGTAGGTTTCAAGTTTGAAACTAAAATGATATAAAGTGACATCGAACATGAAAAAGGGAAATCATGGTATTAAAGTTAAACTACAGGTTTAATGTGCCATCCAATGTATATATAATATATTAAGTAGCATGTAGATAGTTTTACTTGCCTCGACGGATCGCGATACGGGAAACAGAATGTCTCGCGTCGGTGGGAAAAGTCGCGACGCGCGCACGGTATACGGAATGAGTCCAAACGACGAACAGTGGAATCACACGGGTCAGAGGTCCTCGCTGGATCGTCAGAGATCGTTGCCGGCACGGTCGGATTCCGGCCACCAAGAAAAACAGTAAAAATTATAGAAAATGTGCATGGAAAAAGAGAAGAAAAGAATGGAAGGAGGAATGGGATATAAGATCACTTACTAGGTTACAGAGGGATGCTAACGGTGACAGCGAGACCAACAGTGATGAGATCGACGGAGCTTCGACGATCAACGGAGGCACTCTTTAAAAAAAACAGAAAGAAATCTTTAACAGAAAGAGGCATAGGAAGAAGAAGAAGAGAAGGATGAGAGAGAGAAGAGTTGCTCACAGGGGTGTGCACGAAGGCCAGGGACACGGAACAAGTCACCGGCGGCGACTGGAATTGGAGATGGCGGAGACGAGTGGGTGTGCAGGTCCTCGGTTGCTCGGGTGCACGCACAGGGAAAGGAGAAGGAGAGGTGAGAAAAGAGATGAGGGTGACGAGCGGCGACGAATGGCGATGGTGGCATCGGCGGTGACACGGTGGTCGAGGGGAGACGGCGGCTAGGGCTCGCGAGTTATAGGTTCTGGTTTTGTGTTAAAGAAGAAGAGAAGAAATATAAAAGAGAGAGAGAGAGAGAGATATATGGGGAGAGAGAAAGAGATTCGAAAGGAGAGAGAGAAACGCGCGAGAGGAGTGAGAGAGAGAGAGGTCAATGGGCCCCGGCACCAAATGTGGGAGAGAGGGGATTGGCTCGGGGGAAAAAATATGAAAAGATATTCAATATTTAAGGAAGATTTCACTTGCTGAAAAAAGATTTCCACCCCCACAAATTATCTTCGCATGCTGATAAAATAGATTAAGTAAAAAAATTAAAATATTAAATAATTATAATTTGGCGGGATACAAAATATTTCAGAATTGCGCCCGGGTCGGGTCCAAAAATTTGGATTTGAAATATGAAAAATATTAGCAAGTTCCAAAAATTGAAATGAAGGATTTTGTACTGAAAAAGCATACCCCCAAGAACGGACGCACGTACGTGTGCGTAGCCATCCAAACACGTCCGTTTCACTGAACGGGACGAGAACACGGTGCAAGGACGCTATCACAGGGTTATGGTATCAAGCAGGCCAAGTCATGTATTTTTAAATTATATTAAATGACTTAAATTGTTATATGCAGAAATATGAAAAGTTAGTGTAGTCTATAATTAGGAAACAACGAGCTCAAGTAAACGGGTCGAATATAAAGTAAATTACCATTAGCAACCAAACATGATAAATGAACTAAATACCACAAACAACACATACGGTAACTGAAATTGGTATAACTGGACTCGGTTGTTACACAACGCTTCAGATCCAGTACTCTGCGCTGCGCGCCACGTGTTAAACACAGGTGCTCTATCGCAGGCTGTGCTGCGCTCTGCGCTGCGCGCCACGTGTCAAACGTAGGTGCGTCAGCGCATTTGCACTGCGCTCTGCGCTGCGCGCCACGTGTCAAACGTAGGTGCGCCAGCGCAAGGTGCGCTAGCGCTGGAATTAATAATTCCCCACTGTTAGATCAAAAGATCTGATAATAATAAATCATTAATTAATTAGAATTAAAATTCTAATATGGAAAGATATTTCCAATCTTATTAAAAACAAGAAGATTGCCTTATGTAAAACAGAAGCCCTAGGATCAAAGATCCAACGGTGGGAAAATATCCCCAAATCAATCAGAGAAAGATCTCTTTAACTGATTTAACAAATCAATTTGCCCTATATAAAGGCCCCAAGACTTCAAGTCTGAGATAGAGAAACCCCCCTACAAATTTTGAGAAAACTCAAAGAAAGAAAAGCAAGCTTTCAACAAAGGAAAATCATTTCTTCAAGGTAAAAAACATGATTCTTGAACACAGAGGTGGAATCATCTTATGAAAAGAAGAACTATTTTCTAAAAAAGATCATAGATCTATAAAAGACTAAGGTCTTTGATAAAAAGGAGATCAAAAGATCTCATCATGAAAACAAAAGAAGTATTTACTTCATTCACAGATCATTGATCTAAAAAGGCAAAGCCCTTTCATAAATAAGAACTTTTTGTTCTTGAATCTTGATGAAAAGCCTCCTTTAAAAGAACGTAAACTTGTTCTCTGATCATAAATTTGATCAAATGTGCTTTGCGCTATTGGAAAGTGCTTCGCACTCATGAACTGCGCCTTCGCGCTCCTTGGACTAGCGCTCAGCGCCAAAACGTGCCACGTGTCAACCACAGACACAATTTGTGCTTTGCGCTTCTGAAACAGCGCACTGCGCTCATGGGCCGGCGTTCAGCGCCAAGCGCGCCACGTATGACTCACCGGTACGCCACCAAGCTAGCGCAACGTGCTCATAAATTAAAATCGCAATGCGCTAATAAACTGGCACTCAGCGTTAAGAGCGACACGTGTCCTTTTTGTGTGCGCTATTTGGCAGAAGTGCAATGCGCTCTTTAATTGGCGCAAAGCGCCTGGCACGCCACGTGGCGCGCTGTCAGAACACATATTGTTCTGATGAATGCTATGCATTCAATATAAGACAAAAATTATCAGGATCTAATGCTCAGCATTATTAAAAGGGCCAAGCCCAAGTAAAGGCTTTACAGCCCAGAACAATAAAATGTTAAACATTTTAATTTTATTGGATTTATCCCAATCTTGGCCATAAGTCCTTAAATTATATTTAATTGAGCCCATCTGCTCATAAATATTCAACAGATCTTAGTCCCAAACTGGGCTACAGATCTTCCAATTAATTCACAACGGTTCAAGGGTACATCTCTTTACTCCTCTGATACTTATCGTTGTAATCCCTCAACGTCTTCAGAGAGGTGATGGGTCCTGACAACCACACATTTCTACGGACTGTGGGGTCCTTAAACTCATGGACTATGATGTCCTTAAACCTGATAGACTACGATGTCTCTAAACTGGACTATGATGTCCTTAAACCTGATAGACTACGATGTCTCTAAACTGGACTACGATGTCCTTAAACTTCATAGACTACGATGTCTCTAAACCGGACTGTGGGGTCCTTAAACTCATGGACTACGATGTCCTTAAACTTTATAGACTACGATGTCTCTAAACTGGACTGTGGGGTCCTTAAGCCCATGGACTATGATGTCCTTAACCTGGACTGTGGGGTCCTTAAGCCCATGGACTACGATGTCCTTAACCTTGACTGTGATGTCTTTAAACTCACGGACGATGATGTCCTTAACCTCGGACCGAGACGTCCTTAAACTAATATTGGACCGTAATGTCCTTAAACTAATCGACCGCAATGTCCCTAAACTAAACATTAGAGTACAATTGCTCTTTTGTTGGATCTAAACGATCCCGTTAAATTGATCTTAGTCTAAAATTAGACTAACGTATCCTTAACAAACGTTTAAGTTGATCTTAGTCTCAAATAAGACTAACGTATCCTTAAACCTAACCCCCAAACCCAAATCTAAGAAAATACGGATTTGGACTAATCCACGCCCTATGGGCGACAACATAAATTAGTCTCCGTATACAATCCACGGGCAACCACAAACAAAACAAACACCCACGACATGAAGTGACTATCTAAAGAAGGAGAAAGTGGTTACCGCTATGCGGTAGCGTAATTAACTGCAGGGGCTTGCGCCTGCAGGGAAGAGCGTCCCCACAATCAAAAACCCCTCACCATGAGGGGGAATCTGACGAAGTCTGCTACATCGGTCGCATCCGTTTAAACCTTCGATACAAGGTGTCATAAATCAACTTGGCATCTTCGGAGAGGTGGACGGATAGCACCAATTAGTATCTGCCCCGAAATTCAGGCAAGACGTTTGTCTTCCCGTGTTTTCGGCGGGGAACAGTCATCATTCGAACAATGGGGCTAAGTACGGCTCCGACTCGCTCACAAAACCCTTCACCGAGGAGCTACTCGCCGTCCATGTCTCCTCCCGAAACAAGCCTCCAAAGGTCTCTCTCTTCGATGGTAAGTCCGACCCGAAGGACCATCTGGACGCATTCACCGTAGGAATGTGCTTCCAAGACAACTCTGATGCCGCCCAATGCCGAGCTTTCCCGGCCATTTTCATCCGCTCCGGACGGGACTGGTTCCGAGGACTCGCGCCACGCTCGATCTCAACCTTCGACGAGCTGGAAACCCAATTCCTCGGCCACTTCGTCGGGAACAGACGGCAGAAACGGACCGTCGACCACCTCTTCACAATCAAGAGTGGAGACAAGGAGACATCAAAGGGTATGTCACACGCTTCTACAACGCTCTTCTTGAAGTCCCAAAACATCGGGATGAGACGGTCATTACGGCACTCAGGTCTGGTCTTAGGCACAAGGAGTGGTTACGCTCCTTTACATTAGCACAACCTAAGACCATGGCCGAGGTAAAGGCCTGGACCGAGCGCGAGATCCAGCTCGAGTCCGAGGTAAACGAGAATCTCCCCGGGGCTATGCATACTGACTCAAAGAAAAGGGCGAGGGAAGAGAGAAGGAGACTTGAGCAATCAAAGCCCTACTCCTTAAAGTTTCAGGAGTACACCCTGCTCAACGTCTCCCAGACGGTACTGCTAGAAGAGGCTAAGGGCGGGGTTTCTTCAAGCTCCCACCGATCTCGCGCATGGCGGCAAAGCGCACCTGGAGTCTTTACTGCGGTTTCCACAAATCGCAAGCCCACTCCACAAAAAGCTGTAAGCAGCTCCGAGACTACATCGAGGAGCTCATCCGTTCGGGACACCTGGCAGCGTACTTACGTGACAAGCGGCAAGCTGACCGCGAGCAAGAGCAGCGTCCCCCTCCCGGCGGGTTAACAATCGGCCAGATCATGGTCATGTCGGCGGGGGGTACGTCGGATACCTACGAGGCTCACCACCCCACGCAGTACGTGGAGGCTAACAGACATCCGAGGAGTTCAAACCGTGCCAATGAAAAGAATATCTACTAGCTTGTACTTCTTTAACTAAGGCGATGTAAACTTTTCTCAAGATCTTTCTGTTTATATAATAAGAAGGGGTCAATAAAGCATTGCAAAAAGAAGAGTTTGTTTATTCAAAGGGTACTATAGGCTCCTCAGCCAAACACCAAAAAAGAAAAATTACAATAGCGGGGGAAAGGGATGCAGGAAACACTGCTCGTGGTACTCCGAGCATATTTCCGCCAGCCGAGCCCTTGCCGTTTCAGCCTTTTGCCTCTGATGCCGCCCACGAATGTCGGCATGGTGTCTCAATTGATAGCACTCAAGGATGAGCGCCACCGAGCGATCCCGCCGGTCCGTGGAGATCAGGCCGAAGCGCCGCAAAGACCTTAGCTTACCAACCGCCCCATCCCTCAGTTGTTCGGACAAGGGGTTATAGAGCCCCGGCGACGCCCTCCAGATGGAATACATCAACAGCTGGATCAGGGGGGAGCACCGGGGAAGCAGTCGGCCGAAATGATCCTCAATGCGGCCAACCACTAGCTGCGCCATGTCCTCGGTGCAGTACTGGTCATAGAGGTACACGTCTTCAAAATTTACGATGTCGGGGATCGCAAAAGGGAAGTCCTCCATTCTTACGTTTTAGGTTTGAAGAAAGGAGTGATCAATGCTCCCTCCGCTCTATAGCCCTCTACGCCCTCAAAAATCCAACAGTCGCCCGTTTCACCCACAACTGTGCCGCCACGCGGCAGACCTCGAGCCTTTCTTGGCGAAATCGAAACGATGTGGCTCCGGCGCTTCACCTCCCCCACGCGTTCGATACACGTGTTGCCCGTAACTATCCCTATTCCCCATACTTACAACGGGAAGGTCGGACATAACCTCTCGAATCGATTGGGCGGCTTCACTGCTCGGTCCATCCTTAGCAGACCTCTTCCAGCCCTTCCAGTGCTAAGGATCGAAGCCCTCGCCAAGAGGCGGCCGAGCAGCTACCCTGCTCGGCTATCACTGGCTGGTAGTTCCCTACCCCACGACGCTAGAGATCAAAGCCCTCACCAAGAGGCAACCGAGCAGCTACCCTGCTTGGTTATCCCTGGCCGGTAACTCCTTACCCACATGCCAGAGATCAAAGCCCTCGCCAAGAGGCGGCCGAGAAACTACCCTGCTCGTCTATCCCTGGCTGGTAGTTCCCTACCCCCCACGACGCCAGGGATCAAAGCCCTCACCAAGAGGCAACCGAGCAGCTACCCTGCTCGGTTATCCCTGACTGGTAACTCCTTACCCACAACACCAGAGATCGAAGCCCTCGTCAAGAGGCGGCCGAGCGGCTACCCTGCTCAGCTATCCCTGGCCGGTAGTTCCCTACACCATGACGCCAGGGATCAAAGCCTTCACAAAGAGGCGACCGAGCAGCTACCCCTAGCTGGTAACTCCTTACCCACAGCGCCAGAGATCGAAGCCCTCGCCAAGAGGCGGCCGAGCGGCTACCCTGCTCGGCTATCCCTGGCTGGTAGTTCCTTACCCCACAATGCCAGGAATCAAAGCCCTCGCCAAGAGGCACCGGGCAGCAACCCTGCTCGGCCCATCCTTAAGGATCAAATCCCTCGCCTAGAGGCACCGGGCAGTAACCCTACTCGGCCCGTCCTTAGTAGGCCCCTTACGTCCTCTCCCGCGCTAAGGATCAAAAGCCCTCATCAAGGGGCAACTGGGCCCGCCCTTTCTCGATTATTCCTTGTTGGTAGCTTCCTACCCCACAACGCTAGAGATCAAAGCCCTCGCCAAGAGGCACCGGGCAGTAACCCTGCTCGGCCCGTCCTTAGTAGGCCCCTTACGGCCCCTCCCGCGCTAAGGATCAAAAGCCCTCATCAAGAGGCAACCGGGCCCGTCCTTGCTCGGTTATCCCTGGCTTGTAGCTCCCTACCCCACAACGCCAGAGATCAAAACCCTCGCCAAGAGGCACCGGGCAGTAACCCTGCTCGGCCCGTCCTTAGCAGGCCACTTACGGCCCCTCCCGCGCTAAGGATTAAAAGCCCTCATCAAGAGGCAACCGAGCAGCTACCATGCTCGGTTATGATAGATGTCGTTCACTACCCCACGAAGCCAGATACCTAAGCACTCGCTAAGAGGCAAGTCATCCATAGCTGGTGTTACTAACTGCCGACGCCACGATCCAAGCCCTCGCCATGAGGCCATCCGCGTCTAAGCAATCCCAACCTCGACTTCGGGGCCATGGAGATACCGACCCTTCACCGGTCTATGCACACTTGGCAAATAGTTGAATTCAACATGACGTGCGATCGCCAGACGAAGAACCGACCTGACGTGAAAGCTGGACCGTTCAAATACAAATGTTTTCGTCAAACAAAAGTAAAATATGCACGCAAAGAAGCAGCAAAAAGATTTTTTATTCACATAAATCAAAGTCTCTACAAAGGTATTATGGGCTCCCCAGCCTAACAAAAGTGCCCGGAGGCTTACAAAATTTCAGAGCAAAAGAGAGAAATAAGGAGACGTGGGGCTTCAAGCCTCAGGCGCGGGCACAACCTCGGCGGGCGGCATCTCCCCTGTGACCAGCGGGGTGGCATCTTTAGGGTCGACACCTCCGGTGGGAACTTCGGCACCGGCAGCTAAAGCGACCGACTTGCCCCTCGCACTCTTACCGAGGGCCGCTTTCCTTCCATCATGTCCGCGGGCTACCCCCTTCTCGTCATCGGCGAAAGGATACAAGGCCCGGAGCTCGGCGTCAGGGAACTCCGGCAGCTGAGCCTTGACAGAGTCAAGGGCGCTGTGCCAAATGACACCCCCGGCGCTGGCAAGGTCGGCATAGAACTGATCTGACTTTTTGTAGCTCTCCACCGCCTTCCGTGCCCGGTCCTTCGTCGCCTCGTTCTCCTTCCGTAGAGTGCTTACCATCTTCTTCATGGTGTCAACGAGCACTCGGGAGTCCTCCAACTGGGACTCGGCGGCTCGGGTGACCTCTCGGTACCGAGAGACCTACCTGTTCCCGTCCTCAAGGGCGGAAGCCCTCTCTTTCGCCGACCCCAGCTCCTGCCTTAAGCTCTCCTCCCGCAAGGAGGACTTGCCTGCGGCCCACATCATCGGAACAATCTCTTTGTCCTCCATGTGGACGACGAGGGCGACGTGCTGGAGGACCTGAAGAAAGAAAGAGGGTCAAAAAGGGGAGGAAAGCACCCGACTACAAAGTGCTGAATGAAAAACCAGGTGAGGTGCGAACGCTAACCTGCACAACCTTTTGAGCTATCGCCGCCATTTGGGCCCGAAGAGTTCCTCGAGGGACCTTGCCTCCTGCCGACCTCTCCATATCCAAGAGCAGGCTATCGGCGACAAAAAGCCCCGAGGGCACCTCGAAGCGAAGTTCCCCATCGTCCATAAGGATCGGGGAAGCTGGAGAGCGAAGCTCCCTCCTGTGAGACCTATTGAAGGACGGCGCGGGAGAATCCTTTTCGTCTCCCACCTCAGGGGCCCGAAGCTCTTGCACCCTGGCACGCTTTCGAACCGACACACGACTAGACTCGGGGGCGTGGGGCTCACTTGGGCGCCTGGGTGAAAGGTCCACCGGCGGAGCTGGAACGGACGGCGGGCGAGAAGGACCGGCGCTTTTGGACTTCTTCCCCCTCTTCGCGTCGACCACTGCTGCGCGGAACTTGCTCATATCCATAGGTCCTGCATAAGACAGAAATACGAGGAGTCAGCGATGCCAGGAAAAATGAAAGAATGGCAGAAGTCTAAACAGGTCTCTTGAGAGCTCCCAACTTACCCGTGTACTCGGCGGGGCTGAGCCTGGCCCAATTGAGGGCCCGCTCAGACAGCATCACATCAACCCGAGGGAGGGGCTCCCACATCGACACCGCCACCGCGTCGGGATCAATTGACCGCCTCACCCGCGGACAACTGGACTTTTTCCATAGGGTGGGCACTGGCCAATCCTCGCCCTCGGCGGCGCGATAAAGAAAAACTTCTTCTTCCATTCGTGAATAGAATAAGGCACTACGACAACCCCTGACCCGGAGGCGTCTCCCCGCTGTATTCTAAAGGAGAGGTATACCCAGCTCAGCTCGCCCCTACGAGCGCCGGGGTGGTTCTTGTAGCAAAGAGAAGAGAGAAGAAGGTTCAGGCTGAAAGGGATCTGACACAATTTCAACCGGACCAAGAACCCAAGGAGGATTCTCTAAGAGTTCGGCACTAGCTGGTCCAAAGCTAACCCGAAACAATTCAACGCCTCACTCACTTCAGGAGAGAAGGGAAAACGCACCTCGGCCCAAAAGGCCTCCAGGTATAAGGCAATCTCCTTGCCCTGTACCTGGTTTGCCCTCTCCCCTTCCTCGGCCAAACGAAGCAAATAGCCTGGAGGGATCAAGAAATGGGTCTTGATGTTGGCGAGCTCCTTCGCGCGCCTCAACGATGATCGCACGCCAAGAACACCCGCGGCCTGAACTCTAGGGGCCACCCTATCTTCTCGAGTGAACTCCAGCTCAGAGGGAGAAGAGGAAGAAGTAGAGAAGGAAGAAGTAGAAGAGGAAGTTTCAGAGGACCCCCTAAACTCTACCCGCACTACATCTACAGACTCCTCAGAAGAAGACATTTAACCTGATTGAAGAAAGGTGTCCTCGGGTGATCAAAAGCGAGGAGTCCGAACTGAAGAGAAGAGCGCCAAGCTAACAAGACTCTGGACAAAGAAAATATGAAGAGGTATGGGCCCTGATGAGGACCCTACCTCTATTTATAGCTACCGGCATGCACATCCAACGGCGACGGTGGTCTCCCACCAAAAAACTCATCGCATTCGACGGCCACCATCGCTCCACCTGTCGCACGCGTATTGGTCGTACCCCATCGGACGCCGAAGATCTGCAGCCCGTCGCGTCATCCTGCCAGCGCCAGACACGTGGGCTGTCGCTTCGGTGGACGTACATACGATCCGGCGCATCCTCTTTAATGCAAGATCTGGCCCCCGATCCGCTGACGCCATCAGGAAAATGCAGCTGGTTGCCCGAGAACGCACGCTTACGATATCTACGACAAGGAGCTCATCTTGGATGATCCGGCAGACCACTCTCGACCCGACTTGTAATCAGGTCGGGACGAGAGTGGGGGGCTAATGATGATGCTCGATATCGGCGATCTCCCAGATCATGGCACGTGGCTGATGACGTGTCCCGAAACCCGCAAGGAAGGACCAAGAACAGCACGTCGGAAGAACACCCGGGTCTGCGACCCTTGGATGTGACCGACCCTCTGTGACCGACCACGCAACTCCTGTGCCCGCCTTACAAACAATTATTGGCTCACCTCCGAGCCTCCGCACAATTGGCCTCCTCGGCCCCCTCAGCTCGTCTTCGAGCTTTAGCATAACCAAGACACCTCGGCCTCCCGCTCGTCCCTGAGCTACCCGCCGAGCTAATCCTCCTCGGTCTCATCCTGACTGACCCACAGCGCTGATGACAGGCTCCCACGCCACGGCTCCGCGAATCTCGCCATGCGCAAGATATCCGCCGCCCACGATCCCGCGTTCCACGTCTTCACGATCCCCCATTAACGAGCCTATCTCGCCATTAATGCGGGATCCCGCTTATCACGCAGGCGTGACGTCGGGAGCGTAACGGCCGGCGTGATTCTCGCGCCTGCTTGCCCATCGCTGCCGCTATATAAATCCCTTCCTCAGACGATCAAGGTACGCAATTCTATCCTCACTAGGCCGCTACTCTGCCCAAATTGCACCACTAACTTGATCGTCGGAGGGTTCTCGGTGGTACAACCATCCCGGAACTTCCTTGCAGGTAGCTCGGCCACCACAACCTAAAACCCATTGAGAATCCACACGCTTCAGGAGTCGACCTCCAAATCAATCTCAGCCGTCCATCGTCGCTCGACAGCAGATTTACGGGAGGTAACATCTTGACGTGATACGAAGCACATCAGCTTATATATACCATAATTTCAATTCGGTTTTATCATCAAAATGGAA
Organism: Agapanthus africanus; assembly: GCA_030015575.1. Classification (NCBI taxonomy): domain Eukaryota; kingdom Viridiplantae; phylum Streptophyta; class Magnoliopsida; order Asparagales; family Amaryllidaceae; genus Agapanthus; species Agapanthus africanus. The sequence goes on along the minus strand of JASDDO010000028.1, from coordinate 152,316,213 downwards.
TTTCAATTCATTCTGCAATGTGCATCTAGTTTATTCACTACATACACATAGCTCGGATACCTGCAGAGAAACATATATATAAAACCTTTTTATTTTGCGTTTCCCTTAAGTATATATATGTTCCAAGTTCCAACTTGTACTGTTGAAAGTATTCTTCTTTAGAAAAAATTGGTTATGCAAATTACATATTGTTTATACTTATATATGTTGTCTTTTTTCTTTATAGCTAACCATTATATATTGATTTATATCAATATATTCAGAACAACCTCCTACTAATATGATAGCAGCAACTAAAATGCAATTCATTTAATGTTCTGCCCGATGATCGACTTAGGAGAATTTTCTCAAATGAATAATTTATGGGAAAACAAACACCTAGTAATATATAACTCGATCTGCATATATAAAGTACATATGTATATATGTGTAGACTTACAAGAATATCTCTACTAGATCTAGCATGCATGAACCTATATTTCTCTCCTTTCCTCAATTTGCATATCAATTATATATGTTTGATAAAGTCAAATATATATATATATATATATATATATATATATATATAAGAGCAGAAAGTTCTAACAAATCTTGGATGCTTCATATTGTTAATTATCTTATGCCCATACTTTCTCCACTGGTGACCATCATGATCTGGAGTGGAGTAACTATTAATTGTCTATACATTTGTAAGTTTCCTGTTTGAAAAGAAGAAATAAATTAACTAAGCTCCGATGATTTTAATGCCTCTAAGTACTACTGCATCAATGATTTTAATGCCTCTAAGAGGGCAGTTTCTAGTGCTTGTAAAACTTTATTTGAGAGATCATGAGTCTCTCGAGTTTGTTGATTGAGATGGGACTGGAGTCTGTTCATGAGTTTTTCACTCTCTTCAAGTACTCTTGAATTGCTATCTTCATCGCTGATTCATGGGAAGGCGGCATTCTAATTATTCTTAAGCTTTTTTTTTTGTAAATTACTATGGGGTTATTAATGAGAAGCTTTCTAAATTAACGACGCCCTGGCAATTGTACCATCATCCAATCTCTTAATTTCCGTCTCTTCATCAGGTGACATCACTTCTGTCCTTGATGTAGACCTGTCTGTAATTATCAAGGAGGAGAAAAATGAAAAGATACAGGCTCGATCATTGACCGAAATCCTCGATTACAGCCTCAATCATTACCCAAATATATATATATATTCCTCCTAGGGCGTCGAAAAAATATATCCTTCTTCATTTTTTCCGCCGATCGGCATCCATCATCTTCATCGTTATCATCTAAGATGTGGATACACCAAATTTCATGATTCTACAGCCTTTTCACCGTTGATTTAGCAATGTAAAAAGTTCTATTGTCGGTAAACCGTCATTTTGAACCCACTAAATCAACGGTGAAAGGGTTGTAAAATCACATGAAATTTGGTGTACCCATATCTTAGATGATAACGATGAAGATAATGGATGCCGATCGGCGGAAAAAATAAGTGACGGTGTATTTTATCGACGTCATAGGAGGAAATTCCCTCCTATAGCATCTTTCCTCCCTCTCTCTCTTTCTCTCTCTCTCTCTCTCTCTCTCTCTCTCTATATATATATATATATATAAGAATAATGGAGGAAAGATGCCATAGGAGGAAATTTACTCCTATGGCGTCGAAAAAGTACGTCCTCCATCATATTTTCTGACGATCGGCATCAATCATCTTCATCGTTATCATCTAAGATGTGGGTACGCCAAATTTTATGTGATTCTACAACTTTTTCACCGTTGATTTAGTGGGTTCAAAATTAACGGTTTACCGACAATAGAACTTTTTACAGTGTTAAATCAACGGTGAAAAAGTTGTAGAATCACATGAAATTTGGCGTACCCACATCTTAGATGATAACGGTGAAGATGATGGATTCTGATGAGGCTCAATATCGGTGATCTCCCAGATCGTGATACGTGGCAGATGACGTATCCCGAAGCTTACAAGAAAGGACCTACAGTGGCCGACCAGACCACTCCTATGCCCGTCCTACAAACAACTGTTGGCTCACCTCCGAGCCCATGCACAATCGGCCTCCTCGGCCCTCTCAGCTCGTCTCCGGGCTACCGCAGAACCAAGATACCTCAGCCTCCCGCTCGTCCCCGAGCCTCCTGCCGAGCTCACCTTCCTCGGTCCCATCGACCGACCAACGGCGCTGACCGCAGGCGCATCCGCCTCACCTCTGTGAATCTCGCCATGCGCAAGATATGCGTCGGCCACGTCCCACGTTCCACGTCATCACGATCCCCCATTAACGAGTCTCTCTCGCCGTTAATACGGGATCCCACCTATCACGCGGGCGTGACGTCGGGAGAGTAACGGCCGACGTGATTCTCGCACCTGCCTGCCTGCCTGCTGCCACCACTATATAAACCCCTCCTTCAGACGGATCAAGTAAGTCATTTTGTCCTCACTAGGACGTTACTCTGCTCAAATATCCGGTCTAACCTGATCGTCGGAGGGTCCTCGGTAGTACAACCACCCCGGGACTTCCCTGCAGGTAGCTCGGCCTCAACCACCTCAAACCCATTAAGATCCACACGCTTCAGGAGTCAACCTCCAAGCTAATCTCAGACGTCCATCATCGCCAACAGCAGATGTCACGCCCCACTTCCCAGTATACGGGCAGAGGACGCGACGAGACCGCTAAGTATTTACGATGAAGTAAATACGCTAAGTGTATCTAAGCAATATAAAAGTAAAAGCACAAGAGACAAGATATAATTGAACAACAACTTTATTTATTAACATTCTTTTTGTACAATGCATGGAAAAGTAAATACATCTGATAGGAAGCAATGCCAAAACAATGGCATAACAGAAATGGAAAGGTACTGAAATAAAAGTGTACAATGAACTAAAGCTCTGGATCTTCAACGAAATGGTCCAAGTCTTCAGCGCTGGGCTCGATCTCTGACGTGTCCAGATCACCTGACGACATTCACAGAAGAAAGAAGAGAATGTCGTCAGCGAACAGATCGCTCGGTAAGTCCCAAAGATAAGGGAGAAATAGAATAGACAGAATAAGAAGGTAGGTTTTAAAGTTGTATTATGTTGTTATAATTGTATTTAGTGTTAACGCTGTTGTTTCTAGCTTGGTACAGAAAGATGCTAGTGTATACGAGAGGTGTCTCACTTGCCCCGGAGACTAAGGTATCAGAAACTCAAGGACCGTTGGGCCACGGTACAACAGCAACGGAATATATGTTAGGTGTCTTATGGTTGCAGTCTCGTGCCACTTCTAACACCTTCCGTACCAATCTACCCCTTAAACCCCGAGATGTGTTGTTTTGTATAGTTGTACTGTATTATAAACTGTATAGAATGTATAATTGGACGACTTACCGAAACCATGATATCAGTAAATGGATGTAACCGGAAAATCATGTAAATGGATGTAACTGGAGAATCATGTAAATGGAAGTATATCCATGGTTCGGTTTAGTCAAGTTATATAGATTGAATATATTGAATGTATAGATAAATGGATTCATGGATTCATGTTGAATTGTAATATTGTAGATTGTAGATTGTAGATTGTAGATTGTACTTAAATCATATTCAAGTCAGATTATTAATGAGACTCAGTCTGAGTCAGACAATTAGAAAAGTAAATTGAAGTCCTGATGGTTTTGATATTATCGGTAACCGCTGCACATGGGCGGCAGGATTTGTGTCTTTTTCAAAGACGATTACCGTATTGATAACACCGTTGTTAAGTTGTCTACCTTAGATAGGCAAGCACCCACTTCTCCGGCTCCCTGAGGCTCAAGATTGGTCCCGCTTAAACCTATGTTACTAGGGTCCTTAGGGTAATTTATAGAACTTGAGGAGGTTTTATGTAAAAATACTTTTATATACTTTTCAAAATACTCCCCAAGTATTTAGTTATCGTCTTTAGAGTTATCATGAATGTAGATTTTGTAATTGTTATATTTCAAGTAAAAATATCCTAAATTCATAATAAAGGTTATTTATTTATAATATTGACTTGTATGGAATTCATGGTATATTAATGTAAAGTTATTCTTGTGATTTTTGAAAAGAGTTGGAATAGTTATATTATTTCAAAATAGATATTTTAATGTTACATATATACATAAATACATAAAATAATTTTAATATATATTTTATATTTCTAAAAATCTCATTTTCTTAAGATGTCGTATTTTAAATCTCTCGAGACCGAATACTCCTTGCGGAGGTCTGAATCTCGCACTATTAAGCCCAGGGACGTGCGATAATCCGCACCATCCCAGTCGGGTTCCCAAAGTGGGTTGTATCGGCGCTTTGCAAAGATTTGTGTAAAATACTAATCTTTTAGAAAACGGTTTTTATAGTAATGGAATTTATTTGAAAAGGTGTCGTTTTCCCGTATTCTATTTTCCTGAAAGTATTGTACTATATTTCATAAGAGTGTGTGAGGAGGTAGGTTATTATCTTGTGATCTACTTAAAGGTATAGCAAGTTTGTGATGTTTAAATGTCGAAAATGAAACTACATGGTATTTTAAAGAAAAAGTAAAGTAAAATGGAAATATCAATTTCTTTTCATATGGAACTTATTCAATATGCTTAGTTAGTGTTTAATAGTCAACATGTAATGGTTTAACAAGATTGTATTAAAGGAAAAGTGAGATTTTAGGAAGAAACCGAATCGGAAATCGGATTTGCTCCGATTCCGTCGGGTTTTTTAATTCCGTATTTTCAGAAAGAGTAGAGAAGGGGGAAGGTGGGACTTACGGATTTAGAAGTTAGGGATGAGGAAGAGGAGTCGGGAGGATGCGCCAGTGCGTCGTTTCGTCTCCGGGAGCTCCTAGGGTGATCGTCGGAATTTCGCCGAAGCTTTCGTCCTTTTTGTTCACTTCAAATGCACACTAGGGTTTCTAGGAAATTTCTTGAGAGTTTCCTCAGAATTTTGGGGTGAGGGGATAGTGTGTAGGGGTTGTTTTTATAGGGTTAGGCTAGGGTTAGGGTAGGTGAAAGGTAAAAATGAAAAAATATGGTAAATTGTATTAAAATGTAATAAAAGTGGAGTAATTGGGGTTTTAAAAGAGCTCTAGAAATGATCTGAGGAAGAAATTTTTCAGGTGTGAAGGGGAGACCAAAAGACACATTTTTTGTGTTGTGGTCGTCGCCGGAATCGGCCGACTCGGCCGTGACTCGGTCGGAGGCCCGAGTCAGCCGAGTCGAGGCCGAGTTGGCCGATTTCCGGCCGAGTCAGGCGGCCAGAATCCTCCCCCCCCCGACGGTTCATCTATCCTCTGGCAATGTTACATTTTTGGGTGTAGTGGGGTTTTTATGAGATATGCATGTGTAAACCCTTGGTATTCTAAAGGTTTAAAAAAATCAATATTAAAAATAATGTGGGGTATGGGATTTGAACTCTGGTGGCCTGGTTCAGCAGTGCAAGATATTACCAATGAGCTACAAGCTCCTTCTTGTAATTAATTAGCAAAACAAGTATTTAACTTGTGCTCAGACAAAAGTACCCCTTTGTTTAAATTTTGAAAAAAATGCACAGAAGGTTGTACAGGGAATTTAGGGTTGTTACATTCTACCCTCCTTAAAAAAAATTTCGTCCTCGAAATTTGTAAAATGAAAGTGTAACAGATTCAAGGAAAGTTTGGTAGTTGAAGTACTGATAGTGTATGAAAAATAACAAAGTGATACAAGGGTTTGAGAATGTGAAAGAGACTTACCAGTTTTACCTTGGTCAACTGTCTCGGCTTCTACGACTGCTAAGGTGTAAGCCTGTCGCCGTGGCACATTCTTCTTAGCTGGAGGCACATTCCTCTGTCCTCAAGTCATGTTCCTCAGTGCTTGATGGAATTGGCGATTTGGCTATGCAGGAAATCTACGTGGAGGTGGTGATGGGAGTGCAGGATGAGTTGCAGGAGCCTGGATAGCTGGCCACTACGGGTAGTTGGTGTGTGTGTGAACTGAGTTGTATGTATATGGACAGATCTCGATTCTGTGATTGGACGCGCCACAAACTAGGCACAGGACTTTTGCGCGCCTACAGTCCTTTATCAAATGTCCATCTCTCTTGCAATGGAAACAGAAATGTGGTCTTGGCTGGCTATTGAGTTCTTCAATTCTCCTGGGTTCGAACATTGGTCTGGAAGAGACTCCTCCTCCCATTTAAGTGGCAGGGCGTTTCAAACCGGCAGATTGAGGTCTGCCCTTCCTCTTTACTACTGCCTCATATCTTCGGGCAGCCTTCAAAGCCAAATCATGGGTTGGGAAATCCCCTATAGCTAGAGCAGCTTGGATTTCCGGTTCCAACCATTACTGAAGTCTTCTAGCCCTGATCTCAGCAGTCGGTATGAGATGGGCTGCAAACCAGTTACGGTCTTGTGTTAGCTGTATAGTATGTGATATAAAATCGAACATTGAGACATATTTTACCGACAGAGCATGGTGAACTCAGCGTCATACTCATCTACTGACTTAGTCCACATCGAACCTTGTTGCATATGAATGAACTGCTGTTCCATATCGAACCTGGCAGTCTCAGGGAAGTACTTTGCATCGAACATGTCTCGGAAAGTCTTCCATTCGATAGGTTGGTCAAGACGGCTTTCTTCCGCCTTCCACCAGACCCGTGCATTGTCCGTGAGTTGTAATTTTGCCACACGAACCCAAGCTATCTCAGGCACTTGTGCCGCTGCCAGATCATCTTCTATACTCTGAGCCCATTCCTCAGCTTCCAGTGGGCTTCCTGTTCTTGAGAACTGTTTGGGATGTAAAGCTCTGAATTGCTTCACCCCAGGTGCTTTAGCCTCGGGACGGTTCAAGAGTTGCTGCTGTCCCTCTAGGAGACTGCGGATTGCCTCAAGCAGAATTGTCTGCTCGTTGATCGAAGCAGCTACGGCAGGAGTAATTTTTAGTGGTGGTGGAGTGTTGTTGAAGTTGGTGCTTGTGTTGTTTGGTGCATCCATAACCTTGAATGGAAAATTTAGGTTAGAACAGATTCAAAGTATCTGATTCAAAGAATATGAAATTGATAAAATTCAAGGAACATGAATTGTAAAGAATGTTTTAGTTGCTGGTTCTTATGTTATATTGCTTAGGTTGTTCACGCAGAACAGAACTGCATGATAGAGTTTCATATAGCTCTGACCTGCATGGGCCGCCAACAAAACCTGTCACACCCCGCTTCCCAATATACGGGCAGAGGACGCGACGAGGCCACTACGTATTTACTGTGAAGTAAATACGCTAAGTGTATCTAAGCAATATAAAAGTAAATGCACAAGAGACAAGATATAATTGAACAGCAACTTTATTTATTAAAATTCTTTTTGTACAATGCATGGAAAAGAAAATACATCTGATAGAAAGCAATGCCTAAACAATGGCATAACAGAAAAGGAAAGGTACTAAATAAAAGTGTACAATGAACTAAAGCTCTGGGTCTTCAACGAAATGGTCCAAGTCTTTAGCGCTGGGCTCGATCTCTGACATGTCCAGATCACCTGACGACATTCACAGAAGAAAGAAGAGAATGTCGTCAGCGAACAGATCGCTCGGTAAGTCTCAAAGATAAGAGAGAAATAGAATAGACAGAATAAGAAGGTAGTTTTTAAAGTTGTATTATGTTGTTATAATTGTATTTATTGTTAACGCTGTTGTTTCTAGTTTGGTACAGAAGGATGCCAATGTATACGAGAGGAGTCTCGCTTGCCCCGGAGACTAAGGTATCAGAAACTCAAGGAACCGTTGGGCCACGGTACAACAGCAACGGAATATAGGTTAGGTGTCTTATGGTTGCAGTCTCGTGCCATTTCTAACACCTTCCATACCAATCTACCCCTTAAACCCCGAGATGTCTTGTTTGTATAGTTGTATAATATTGTAAACTGTATAGATTGTATAATTGGACGACTTACCGAAACCATGATATCAGTAAACGGATATAACCGGATTATGATGTAAATGGATGTAACTGGAGAATCATGTAAATGGAAGTATATCCATGGTTCGGTTCGGTTCGGTTGTATAGATTGAATATATGGATAAATGGATTCATGGATTCATGTTGAATTGTAATATTGTAGATTGTACTTGAATCACATTCAAGTCAGATTATTAATGAGACTCAGTCTGAGTCAGACAATTAGAAAAGTAAATTGAAGTCCTGATGGTTTTGATGTTATCGGTAACCGCTGCACATGGGCGGCAGGATTTGTGTCTTTTTCAAGGACGATTACCTTATTGATAACACCGTTGTTAAGTTGTCTACCTTGGATAGGCAAGCACCCACTTCTCCGTCTCCCTGAGGCTCAATAGATTGGTCCCGTTTAAACCTATGTTTACTAGGGTCCTTAGGGTAATTTATATAACTTGATGGGGTTTTATGTAAAAATACTTTTATATACTTTTCAAAATACTCCCCAAATTTTTAGTTATCGTCTTTAGAGTTATCATGAATGTAGATTTTGTAATTGTGATATTTCTAGTAAAAAATATCCTAAATTCATAATAAAGGTTGTTTATTTGTAATATTGACTTGTATGGAATTCATGGTATATTAATGTAAAGTGATTCTTATGATTTTTGAAAAGAGTTGGAATAGTTATATTATTTCAAAATATTTATTTTAATGTTACATATATACATAAATACATAAAATAATTTTAATATATATTTTATATTTCTAAAAATCTCATTTTCTTAAGATGTCGTATTTTAAATCTCTCGAGACCGAATGCTCCTTGCGGAGGTCTGAATCTCGCACTGCTAAGCCCAGGGACGTGCGATAATCTGCACCATCCCAGTCGGGTTCCCCAGAGTGGGTTGTAGCCGCGCTTTGCAACGATTTGTGTAAAATACTAATCTTTTAGAAAACGGTTTTTATAGTAATGGTATTTATTTGAAAATGTGTCGTTTTCCCGTATTCTATATTCCCGAAAGTATTGTGCTATGTTTCATATGAGTGTGTGAGGAGATAGGTCTTTACCTCGTGATCTACTTAAAGGTATATCAAGTTTGTGATGTTTAAATGTCAAAAATGAAACTAGATGGTATTTTAATGAAAAAGTACGGTAAAATGATAATAGCAATATCTTTTGATATGGAACTTGTTCGCTATGCTTTGTCAGTGTTTAATAGTCAACATGTAATGGTTTAGCAAGATTTTATTAAAGGAAAAGTGAGATTTTATGAATAAACCGAATCGGAAATCGGATTTGCTCCGATTCCGTCGGGTTTTGTAATTCCATATTTTCAGAAGGAGTAGAGAAGGGGGAAGGTGGGACATATGACTTTAGAAGTTAGGGATGAGGAAGAAGAGTTGGGAGGAGGAGCCGGTGCGTCGTTTCGTCGCCGGGAGCTCCTAGGGTGATCGTCAGAATTTCCTCGAAGCTTTCGCCCTTCTTGTTCACTTCAAATGCACACTAGGGTTTCGAGGAATTTATTGAGAGTTTTCTCAAAATTTTGTGGTGAGGGGGTAGTGTGTAGGGGTTGTATTTATAGGGTTAGGCTAGGGTTAGGGTCGGTGAAAGGTTAAAATGAAAAAATGTGATAAATTGTTTTAAAATGTAATAAAAGTGGAGTAATTGGGGTTTTAAAAGAGCTCTGGAAATGGTCTGAGGAAGAAATTTTGCAGGTGTGCAGGGGAGACCAAAAGACACATTTTTTGTGTTGGGGTTGTCGCCGGAATCGGCCGACTCATCCGTGACTCGGCCGTGACTTGGTCGGAGGCCTGAGTCGGCCGAGTTCCGGCCGAGTCGGCCGATTTTCGGCCGAGTCAGGTGGACGGAATCCCCCCCCCCCCGCGACGGTTCATCTGTCCTCTGGCAATGTTACATTTTTCGGTGTAGTAGGGTTTTTGTGAGATATGCACGTGTAAACCCTTGGTATTCTAAAGGTTTTTAAAAAAATCAATATTAAAAATAATGTGGGTATGAGATTTGAACTCTGGTGGCTTGGTTCAGCAGTGCAAGATATTACCAATGAGCTACAAGCTCCTTCTTGTAATTAATTAGCAAAACAAGTATTTAACTTGTGCTCAGGCAAAAATACCCCTTTCTTTAAATTTTGAAAAAATTGCACAGAAAGGTGTACAGGGAATTTAAGGTTGTTACATTCTACCCTCCTTAAAAAAAATTCGTCCTCAAAATTTGTAAAAGAAAAGTGTAACAGATTCAAGGAAAGTTTGGTGACTGAAGTACTGATAGTGTATGAAAAATAACAAAGTGATATAAGGGTTTGAGAATGTGAAAGAGACTTACCAGTGTTACCTTGGTCAACTGTCTCGGGTTCTATGGCTGCTAAGGTGTAAGCCTGTCGCCGTGGCACGTTCCTCCTAGCTGGAGGCACATTCCTCTGTCCTCGAGGCATGTTCCTCAGTGCCTGATGGAATTTGCGATTTGGATGTGCAAGAAATCTACGTGGAGGTAGTGCAGGGAGTGCAGGATGAGTTGCAGGAGCCTGGATAGATGGCCGCTGCGGGTAGTTGGTGGGTGTGTGAACTGAGTTCTATCTATATGGACAGGTCTCAATTCTGTGATTGGACGCGCCACAAACTAGGCACAAGCCTTTTGTGCGCCCACAGTCCTTTATCAAATGTCCATCTCTCTTGCAATGGAAACAGAAATGTGGTATTGGCTGGTTATTGGGTTCTTCAGTTCTCCTGGGTTCGAACATTGGCCTGGAAGAGGCTCCTCCTGCCATTTGAGTGGCATGGAATTTCAAACCGGCAGATTGAGGTCTGCCCTTCCTCTTTACTACTGCCTCATATCTTCGGACAGGCTTCAAAGCCAAATCATGGTTTGGGAAATCCCTTGTAGCTAGGGCAGCTTGGATTTTCGGTTCCAACCCTTGCTGAAAACTTCTAGCCCTGATCTCAGCAGTCGGTATGAGATGGGCTGCAAACCTGTTACGGTCTTGTGTTAGCTGTGTAGTATGTGATATAAAATCGAACATTGAGACATATCTTACCGACTGAGCATGGTGAACTCAGCGTCATACTCATCTACTGACTTAGTCCACATCGAACCTTGTTGCAGATGAATGAACTGCTGTTCCATGTCGAACCTGGTAGTCTCAGAGAAGTACTTTGCGTCGAACATGTCTCGAAAAGTCTTCCATTCGATAGGTTGGTCAAGACGGCTTTCTTTCGCCTTCCACCAGACCCATGCATTGTCCGTGAGCTGTAATTTTGCCACACGAACCCAAGCTATCTCAGGCACTTGTGCCACTTCCAGATCATCTTCTATACTCTGAGCCCGTTCCTCAGCTTCTAGTGGGCTCCCTTTTCCTGAGAACTATTTGGGATGTAAAGCTCTGAATTGCTTCACCCCAGGTGCTTCAGCCTCGGGACGGCTCAAGAGTTGCTGCTGTCCCTCTAGGAGGCTGCGGATTGCCTCAAGCAGAATCGTCTGCTCGTTGATCGGAGCAGCTACGGCAGGAGTAATTTGCAGTGGTGGTGGAGTGTTGTTGAAGTTGGTGCTTGTGTTATTTGGTGAATCAATAAGCTTGAATGAAAAATTTAGGTTATGACAGATTCAAAGTATATGATTCAAAGAATATGAAATTGATAAGATTCAAGGAAAATGAATTGTAAAGAATATTTTAGTTGCTGGTTCTTGTGTTATATTGCTTAGGTTGTTCACGCAGAACAGAACTGCATGATAGAGTTTCATACAGCACTGACCTGCATGGGCCGCCAACAAAACCCGTCACTCCCCGCTTCCCAGTATACGGGCAGAGGACGCGACGAGACCGCTACCTATTTACTGTGAAGTAAATACGCTAAGCGTATCTAAGCAATATAAAAGTAAAAGCACAAGAGACAAGATATAATTGAATAACAACTTTATTTTTTAACATTCTTTTTGTACAATGCATGGAAAAGTAAATACATCTGATAGAAAGCAATGCCTAAACAATGGTATAAAAGATAAGGAAAGGTACTGAAATAAAAGTATACGATGAACTAAATCTCTGGGTTTTCAACGAAATGGTCCAAGTCTTCAGCGCTGGGCTCGATCTCTGACGTGTCCAGATCACCTGACGACATTCATAGAAGAAAGAAGAGAATGTTGTCAGTGAACAGATCGCTCGGTAAGTCCCAAAGATAAGGGAGAAATAGAATAGACAGAATAAGAAGGTAGTTTTTAAAGTTGTATTATGTTGTTATAATTGTATTTAGTGTTAACGCTGTGGTTTGTAGCTAGGTACAGAAGGATGCCAGTGTATACGAGAGGAGTCTCACTTGCCCCGGAGACTAAGGTATCAGAAACTCAAGGAACCGTTGGGCCAAGGTATAACAGCAACGGAATATAGGTTAGGTGTCTTATGGTTACAGTCTCGTGCCACTTCTAACACCTTCCGTACCAATCTACCCCTTAAATCCCGAGATGTCTTGTTTGTATAGTTGTATTGTATTGTAAACTGTATAGATTGTATAATTAGACGACTTACCGAAACCATGATATCAGTAAACGGATGTAACCGGATAGTCATGTAAATGGATGTAACTGGAGAATCATGTAAATGGAAGTATATCCATGGTTCAGTTTAGTCAAGTTGTATAGATTGAATATATTGAATGTATGGATAAATGGATTCATGGATTCATATTGAATTGTAATATTGTAGATTGTAGATTGTAAATTGTACTTGAATCAAATTCTAGTCAGATTATTAATGAGACTCAGTCTGAGTCAGACAATTAGAAAAGTAAATTGAAGTCCTGATGGTTTTAATATTATCGGTAACCACTACACATGGGCGGCAGGATTTGTATCTTTTTCAAAGACGATCACCGTATTGATAACACCGTTGTTAAGTTGTCTGCCTTAGATAGGCAAGCACCCACTTCTCCGGCTCCCTGAGGCTCTAGATTGGTCCCGCTTAAAGCTATGTTTACTAGGGTTCTTAGGGTAATTTATAGAACTTGAGGGGGTTTATGTAAAAATACTTTTATATACTTTTCAAAATACTCCCTAAGTATTTAGTTATCGTCTTTAGAGTTATCATGAATGTAGAATTTTTAATTGTGATATTTCTAGTGAAAATATTCTAAATTCATAATAAAGGTTATTTATTTGTAATATTGACTTGTATGGAATTCATGGTATATTAATGTAACGTTATTCTTGTGATTTTTTAAAAGAGTTGGAATAGTTATATTATTTCAAAATAGATATTTTAATGTTACATAGATAAATAAATATATAAAATAATTTTAATACATATTTTATATTTCTAAAAATCTCATTTTCTTTAGATGTCTTATTTTAAATCTCTCGAAACCGAATGCTCCTTGTGGAGGTCTGAATCTCGCACTACTAAGCCCAGGGACATGCGATAATCTGCACCATCCCAGTCGGGTTCCCCAAAGTGGGTTGTAGCGGCGCTTTGCAAAGATTTGTGTAAAATACTAATCTTTTAGAAAACGGTTTTTATAGTAATGGTATTTATTTGAAAAAGTGTCGTTTTCCCGTATTCTATGTTCCCGAAAGTATTGTGCTATGTTGCATATGATTGTGTGAGGAGTTAGGTCATTACCTCGTGATCTACTTAAAGGTATAGCAAGTTTGTGATGTTTAAATGTCGAAAATGAAACTATATGGTATTTTAATGAAAAAGTACGGTAAAATGGAAATAGCAATTTCTTTTGATATGGAACTTATTCAATATGCTTAGTTAGTGTTTAATAGTCAACATGTAATGGTTTAACAAGATTGTATTAAAGGAAAAGTGAGATTTTAGGAAGAAAACGAATCGGAAATCGGATTTGCTCCAATTCCGTCGGGTTTTGTAATTCCGTATTTTCAGAAAGAGTAGAGAAGGGGGGAGGTGGGACTTACATCTTTAGAAGTTAGGGATGAGGAAGAGGAGTCGGGAGGAGGCGCCGGTGTGTCGTTTCGTCGCCGGGAGGTCCTAGGGTGATCGTCGGAATTTCGCCGAAGCTTTCGCCCTTTTTGTTCACTTCAAATTCACACTAGGGTTCTAGGAAATTTCTTGAGAGTTTGCTCAGAATTTTGGAGTAAGGGGGAAGTATGTAGGGGTTGTATTTATAGGGTTAAGCTAGAATTAGGGTAGGTGAAAGGTTAAAATGAAAAAATATGATCAATTGTATTAAAAAAGTAATAAAGTGGAGTAATTGGGGTTTTTAAAGAGCTCTGGAAATGGTCTTAGGAAGAAATTTTGCAGGTGTGCATGGGAGACCAAAAGACACATTTTTTGTGTTGGGGTCGTCGCCGGAATCGGCTGACTCGGCCGTGACTCAATCGGAGGCCTAAGTCGGCCGATTTCCGGCCGAGTCAGGCGGCCGGAATCCCCCCCGACGGTTCATCTATCCTCTTGCAATGTTACATTTTTGGGTGTAGTGGATTTTTTTGTGAGATATGCACGTGTAAACCCTTGGTATTCTAAATATTTAAAAAATCAATATTAAAAATAATGTGGGGTATGGGATTTAAACTCTGGTGGCATGGTTCAGCAGTGCAAGATATTACCAATGAGCTACAAGCTCCTTCTTGTAATTAATTAGCAAAACAAGTATTTAACTTGTGCTCAGGCAAAAGTACCCCTTTCTTTAAATTTTGAAAAAATTGCACAGAAAGCTGTACAGGGAATTTAGAGTTGTTACATTCTACCCTCCTTAAAAAAAATTTCGTCCTCGAAATTTTTAAAAGGAAAGTGTAACAGATTCAAGAAAAGTTTGGTGACTGAAGTACTGATAGTATATAAAAAATAACAAAGTGATAAAAGGGTTTGAGAATGTGAAAGAGACTTACCAGTGTTACCTTGGTCAACTGTCTAAGCTTCTACGGCTGGTAAGGTGTAAGCCTGTCGCTGTGGCACGTTGCTCCTAGATGGAGGCACATTCCTCTGTCATCGAGGCATGTTCCTCGGTGCCTGATGGAATTGGCGATTTGGCTGTGCAGGAAATCTACGTGGAGGCGGTGCTGGGAGTGCAGGATGAGTTGCAGGAGCCTGGATAGCTGGCTGCTGCGGGTAGTTGGTGGATGTGTGAACTGAGTTGTATCTATATGGACATGTCTCAATTCTGTGATTGGACGCGCCACAAACTAGGCACAGGCCTTTTGCACGCCTATATTCCTTTATCAAATGTCCATCTCTCTTGCAATGGAAACAGAAATGTGGTATTGGCTAGTTATTGGGTTCTTCAGTTCTCCTGGGTTCGAAGGTTGGCCTGGAAGAGGCTCTTCCTGCCATTTGAGTGGCGGGGCGTTTCAAACCGGCAGATTGAGATATGCTCTTCTTCTTTACTACTGCCTCATATTTTCGGGCAGCCTTCAAAGCCAAATCATGGGTTGGGAAATCTCCTATAGCTAGAGCAGCTTGGATTTCCAAGTCCAACCCTTGCTGAAATCTTCTAGTCTTGATCTCAGCAGTCGGTATATGATAGGCCAAAAACCTGTTACGGACTTGTGTTAGCTGTGTACTATGTGATATAAAATCGAACATTGAGACATATCTTACCGACTGAGCATGGTGAACTCAGCGTTATACTCATCTACTGACTTGGTCCACATCGAACCTTGTTGCAGATGAATCAACTGCTATTCCATGTCCAACCTGGCGGTCTCAGGGAAGTAATTTACGTCAAAAATGTCTCGGAAAGTCTTACATTCAATAGGTTGGTCAAGATGGTTTTCTTCCGCCTTCCACCAGACCCGTGCATTGTCCGTGAGCTGTAATTTTTCCACACGTACCCAAGCTATCTCTGGCAGTTGTGCCGCTTCCAGATCATCTTCTATACTCTGAGCCCATTCCTCAGCTTCCAGTGGGCTTCTCTTTACTGAGAACTGTTTGGGATGTAAAGCTCTGAATTGCTTCACCCCAGATGCTTCAGCCTCGGGACGGTTCAAGAGTTACTGCTGTCCCTCTAGGAGGCTGCGGATTGCCTCAAGCAGAATCGTCAGCTCATTGATCGGAGCAGCTACGGCAGGAGTAATTTGCAGTGGTGGTGTAACAACCCTAATTTTTATACACTTTTTCCTATACAATTTTTTTTCAAAATATTTTTTAAAAATCCACAAAGGGGTATTTAAGCCTGAGCACAAGATTTAGGTAATTATTTTTGTTTTTAATTACAAGCTACAAGAATGAAATAACTCCATTTTTAGTGTATAAGAAATTACTTTAAATTTAATGAATACTAGGAGTATTTATTCTTGCTGCTATCAGTTTAAGTAATTAAAAACCACAATAATTACAAGAAAGAGCTTGTAGCTTATTGGTAATACCTTACACTGCTGAACCAAGCCACCGGAGTTCAAATCCAATGCCCCACATTATTTTTGTATTTATTTTATTTTAATTTTTTTGGGAAGTCAAACGGTCAAACAGCCATAACTCACAATTTATTGAAATTTATAAAAAAATAAACTATACCAAAATTCCCCCCATTCCGAACCCGACCCAGCGGCACCCGACTCGGCCCTGACTCGGCCGAGTCGGTCGAGTCGGCCGGCGACTCGGCTGAATCGCCGGCGCCGCCGGCCGGACTCGGCCGGTCGGCCGAGTCGTCAACACGAAAAAGTTTCGTGTTGACTTAGTCTTCATCCCTGCATACTCCATTTTCTCTGTACTGTTATGAAATTCTCATTAATCCTCTTTTAAGACCAAATTTAATGAATTTTTAATGATTTTTATATTTTTTAAAAATATTTTTTAATCCAAACCCTAACCCTAGCCTAGCCCTATATAAAGACCCCTACCCTCTACCATTTCACCTCACAACTCTAAGTCCACTCTCCCAAATTCTCGAGAACTCGGTACGAAGAGCGAGAAGCGAAGCGCTGCCGAAACCGACGACGGATTCCGGCGACCGGATCAGAACCTTCGCGACGTTTTTGACGCATCGACCACCACCACCTTCCCTAGCCCCCTTAGCTTGTCCAAACCTGTAAGTCCTATCTCTTCTATCTCTATTTTCCTTAATGTAAAAATACGACTTTTTGGAACCCGACGGAAATCGGACAAACCGATTTCCGATTCGGTTTTTTCTATAAATTTCCACTTGTCACCTAATACATAACACTTACCCATATTCATGTTGACTATTAATCACCTATAAACCAATTTAATCAAACTTTTTCACATGAAATGATAGCTTCTTTGCAAAACCGTATTCTTTTCATAAAAATACCATGAAGTTCATTTTTTCTTAGTTTAATCAATTACCTCACTCCTAAATATGTTTATCTGGATCACAAAACTTGTAGAACCCAATTTGAATGAAATTTCACACATGAAATGATAACGTTTTCGAATACCGTATTCTTGCGCTATAATACCTTTAAGTTTAACATAACATGTTTAAACTCTAAACTTCTCCAAAACTTAAAATAAGTCACGAGGTAATGACCTACCTCTACACACACACAAATATAACCCTAATTGATATATGTCAAAACATAGAATACGAAATTACAGGACTTTTCACTAAAATACCACATTCTTTATAACCTTTTCTTGAAAACTTTAAATTGATTAAAATTCTAAATAAAATGAAAGTACGATTGGTCATGGACATCGATCGTTTATCTAAACTGTCTTGTGGTGTCTTGGCAAGTGTGTCGAAGGCTAGTGGTTTTTAATTAGGCCCAAGACTGTGGTTCCTTCCCACTTACCTGACACTTACCTGGCCGCAATTGACGGTGAAGAAGCGATTTGAGGCTTCTAATAACTCATTGTTTAGACCTTAGAAATAGGCTAGTTGGCTTAGAAAACCCTAACAACTAAAATACGGAAAACTATACTCTTTTGCAAATAAATACCTTATATTTATAACACCGTTTTCCTAAATGAATAGTATTTATAAAACCTAAGCAAAGTGCCGCTACAACCCACTTTTGGGGAACCTGTTAGGGATAGTACGGTTCATCGTGCACTCACAGGCTAGTAGTGCGAGATTCAGACCTCCGCAAGGAGCATTCGGTCTCGAAAGGTTAAAAATACGATATTTAAGGAAAATAAGATTTTTTTTCTAAATAAAATATTTATATAAAATTATTCATGTGTTAATATATATATAATTATCATTTAAACTCCTATTTTATCATAAGATAAAGTTTCCACCTTTTTCTAAAATTAAAAGATTAAAAGTTGTATTAAAATACCATGAATTTCAGATAAAACAATTAATACTTTTATTAGGATATATTCACTAGAATAACACAAATAAAATTCACATTCATTATAATTATAAAGACGATAATAAATACTTGATGTGTATTTTGAAAACTATACAAAAATACTTTTTATATAAAACCCCTTCAAGTTTTACAAATTACAATAAGGCCCCTAGCTAATATTGAACTCCAAATTATCTTTCTTTTAGTCTGACTCGGGTTAGAGTCTTACTATTTCTGACTTGAATATGATTCAAGTCAACCTACATTCCTTAATATTCCAACACAATTTGAATACATGAATCCCTGAATCCAGTTAACAATATATTCCTTTTGACTAAATCAAACCATGGATATTCATCCATTATCCTGATATTCCATTTACCTGATTATACAGTTACATCACGTTTACTGATATCATGGTTTTGGTCAGTCACCCAACTTACATATTCCAATACTACAATACTGTTAAAACACTACGGGGTTTAAGGGGTAGATTGGTACGGAAGGTGTTAAAGGTGGCACGAGGTGGTCAGATTAAGACACCTAACCTGAATCCTATTGCTGTTGTACCGTGGCATAACAGTTCCTTGTACTTTCCTTTTGCCCTGATCTCTAGCATATAGAGATCCCCCTCGTATACACTGGCATCCTTCTGTACCAAACTACAAACAACAGCGTTAAACAATGTTCCATAATGTTCAGCAATATAATACTTTAGAAAATACGGTTACTCTGTCATTCTCATTCTTCTTATTCTTTGGGACTTACCGAGCGACCTGTTCGCTGACGACATTCTATTTCTTTCTTTTTTGAATGTCGTCAGGTGCGTTGGACCAAGCTGAGATCGAGTCCACCGGTGAAGTTTTGGAGCAGTTTCAAGAAGACCCAAAGCTCTAGATAATTGTACTTTCATTTTCTCTTATGCCACTATTTAGGCATTGCTTTTTTTTATTTCAGTTGTATTTTCCTTTCATGCATTGTACAAAGAATGTTATTAACAAAAGTTGCTGTTATTTCTATATTATTCGTCTCTTGTGATTTATTTTATATTGCTTAGCTACGCTTAGCGTATGTACTTTTGAGTACATACGTAGCGGACCTTGTCGCGTCCACTTCGCCGTACACTAGGAAGCGGGGCGTGGCAGGTTTTGTTGGTGGCCCATGCAGGTCCGAGCTGTATGAATCCCTATCATGCAGTTCTGGTCTGCGTGAACAACCTAAGCAATATAACATAAGAACCAGCAACTAAAACATTCTTTACAATTCATGTCCTTTGAATCTTGCAAATCTCTATTCCTTGAATTCTATCATTTCCTGTATTTGAATCTGTCCTAACCCAAATTTTTCTTCTGGGTTATGGATTCCCCGAACAACACCAGCACCAACGTCAACAAGCACTATCTCTTACACCCGCTGTTCCTGCACCACCCACTGAGCAAACGATGCTATTTGAGGCAATCCGCAGTCTTCTCGAGGGACAGCAACAACTTTTGAGCCGTCCTGAGACAGATGCACCGGGAGTAAAGCAATTCAGGGTTTTGCACCCAAAGCAGTTCTCTGGTAAAGGAAGCCCTCTTGAAGCGGAAGAATGGGCACAAAGTATCGAGGACGATCTGGCAGCAGCTCAAGTGCCAGACCACACTTGGGTCCGTGTAGCGAAACTACAGCTCACGGATAATGCTCGCAATTGGTGGAAGGCGGAAGAAGGCCGTCTGGTACAGCCGATTGAATGGAAGACATTTCGCGAGAAGTTCGACGCGAAATATTTCTCTGTGACTGCCAGGTTCGCCATGGAGCAGCAGTTTATTCATCTACAGCAAGGATAAATGTGGGACAAATCGGTAGATGAATACGACGCTGAATTCACCATGTTGGGCCGATTCGCGGCACACTTGATACCGACGGACGACATCAGAGCCCGTCGTTTTCAACAAGGTTTGGACACCGAGATTAAGGCTGCTCTAGCCACAGGAAAGTTCTTGACTCACGAGGAAGCTCTAGAAGCTGCCCGCAGTTATGAGGCAGTAATAAAAGAGAGGGGCAGACCTCAGTCTGCAGGAGTCAAGCGCCCTGCCAACCAGATGGCAGGTGGAGCCTCTTCCAGGCCATTGTTTGAACCCAGGAGGACTGAAGAAATTTGCCATTACTGCCATAGAAAGGGACATTTGTGGAAGGACTGTAGGCGCACAAAAGGCCTGTGTCTAATTTGTGGCGCATCCAACCACGGAATTGGGAACTGTCCTTACAACAGCAACTTATCTCACACACACACCAACCAACCGCAGCGGCCAACCATCCAGGCTCCTGCAACTCGTCCTGCACTACCTGCTCCACCACCTGTACAGCCTACTCGCCAATTCCAACGGGCAATGAGGGACATGTCTAGAGGGCAGAGAAACAGGCCCCAAAGGCAGAATGTGCCTCCAGCCAGAAAGAATGTACCACAGCGACAGACCTTCACATTGGAAGCCGTAGAAACCGAGACTGTAGGTCAAGGTAACACCGGTAAGCCTTTTTCACCCTTGTATCTCTTTGTTTTTTATACACTATCTATACCACAACCACAAAACTTTTTTGCACTGTTACACTTTCCTTTTACAAATTTCGAGGACGAAATTTTTATAAGGAGGGTAGAATGTAACAACCCTAAGTTTTATACACTTTTTACTATACAATTTTTTTTCAAAATATTTTTTAAAATCCACAAAGGGGTATTTAAGCCTGAGCACAAAATTTAGGTAATTATTTTTGTTTTTAATTACAAGCTACAAGAATGAAATAACTCCATTTTTAGTGTGCAAGAAATTACTTTAAATTTAATGAATACTAGGAGTATTTATTCTTGCTGCTATCAGTTTAAGTAATTAAAAACCACAATAATTATAAGAAAGAGCTTGTAGCTTATTGGTAATACCTTACACTGCTGAACCAAGCCACCGGAATTCAAATCCCATGCCCCACATTATTTTTGTATTTATTTTGTTTTAATTTTTTTGGGAAGTCAAACGGTCAAACAGCCATAACTCACAATTTATTGAAATTTATAAAAATTAAACTATACCAAAATTCCCCCCAGACCGAACCCGACCCAGCGGCACCCGACTCGGCCCTGACTCGGCCGAGTCGGCCGAGTCGGCCGGCGACTCGGCCGAATCGGCCGCGCCGCCGGCCGGACTCGGCCGGTCGGCCGAGTCGTCAACACGAAAAAGTTTCGTGTTGACTTAGTCTTCATCCCTGCATACTCCATTTTCTCTGTACTGTTATGAAATTCTCATTAATCCTCTTTTAAGACCAAATTTAATGAATTTTTAATGATTTTTACATTTTTTAAAAATATTTTTTAATCCAAACCCTAACCCTAGCCTAGCCCTATATAAAGACCCCTACTCTCTACCATTTCACCTCACAACTCTAAGTCCACTCTCCCAAATTCTCGAGAACTCGGTACGAAGAGCGAGAAGCGAAGCGCTGCCGAAACCGACGGCGGATTCCGGCGACCGGATCAGAACCTTCGTGACGTTTTCGACGCATCGACCACCACCACCTTCCCTAGCCCCCTTAGCTTGTCCAAACCTGTAAGTCCCATCTCTTCTATCTCTATTTTCCTTAATGTAAAAATACGACTTTTTGGAACCCGACGGAAATCGGACAAACCGATTTCCGATTCGGTTTTTTCTATAAATTTCCACTTGTCACCTAATACATAACACCTACCCATATTCATGTTGACTATTAATCACCTATAAACCAATTTAATCAAACTTTTTCACATGAAATGATAGCTTCTTTGCAAAACCGTATTCTTTTCATAAAAATACCATGAAGTTCATTTTTTCTTAGTTTAATCAATTACCTCACTCCTAAATATGTTTATCTGGATCACAAAACTTGTAGAACCCAATTTGAATGAAATTTCACACATGAAATGATAATGTTTTCGAATACCGTATTCTTGCGCTATAATACCTTTAAGTTTAACATAACATGTTTAAACTCTAAATTTCACCAAAACTTAAAATAAGTCACGAGGTAATGACCTACCTCTATACACACACAAATTGATATATGTCAAAACATAGAATACGAAATTACAGGACTTTTCACTAAAATACCACATTCTTTATAACCTTTTCTTGAAAACTTTAAATTGATTAAAATTCTAAATAAAATGAAAGTACGATTGGTCATGGACATCGATCGTTTATCTAAACTGTCTTGTGGTGTCTAGGCAAGTGTGTCCAAGGCTAGTGGTTTTTAATTAGGCCCACAACTGTGGTTCCTTTCCACTTACCTGGCACTTACCTAGCCGCAATTGACGGTGAAGAGGCGATTTGAGGCTTCTAATGACTCATCGTTTAGACCTTAGAAATAGGCTAGTTGGCTTAGAAAACCCTAACAACTAAAATACGGAAAACTATACTCTTTTGCAAATAAATACCTTATATTTATAACACCGTTTTCCTAAATGAATAGTATTTATAAAACCTAAGCAAAGTGCCGCTACAACCCACTTTTGGGGAACCTGTTAGGGATAGTACGGTTCATCGTGCACCCGCAGGCTAGTAGTGCGAGATTCAGACCTCCGCAAAGAGCATCCGGTCTCGAAAGGTTAAAAATACGATATTTAAGGAAAATGAGATTTTTTTTCTAAATAAAATATTTATATAAAATTATTCATGTGTTAATATATAAAATATTTATATAAAATTATTCATGTGTTAATATATATATAATTATCATTTAAACTCCTTTTTTATCATAAGATAAAGTTTCCACCTTTTTCTAAAATTAAAAGATTAAAAGTTACATTAAAATACCATGAATTTCAGATAAAACAATTAATACTTTTATTAGGATATATTCACTAGAATAACACAAATAAAATTCACATTCATTATAATTATAAAGACGATAATAAATACTTGAGGTGTATTTTGAAAACTATACAAAAATACTTTTTATATAAAACCCCCTCAAGTTTTACAAATTACAATAAGGCCCCTAGCTAATATTGAACTCCAAATTATCTTTCTTTTAGTCTGACTCGGGTTAGAGTCTGACTATTTCTGACTTGAATATGATTCAAGTCAACCTACATTCCTTAATATTCCAACACAATTTGAATACATGAATCCCTGAATCCAGTTAACAATATATTCCTTTTGACTGAATCAAACCATGGATATTCATCCATTATCCTGATATTCCATTTACCTGATTATACAGTTACATCATGTTTGCTGATATCATGGTTTAGTCAGTCACCCAACTTACATATTCCAATATTACAATACTGTTAAAACACTACGGGGTTTAAGGGGTAGATTGGTACGGAAGGTGTTAAAGGTGGCACGAGGTGGTCAGATTAAGACAGCTAACCTGAATCCTATTGCTGTTGTACCGTGACACAACGGTTCCTTGTACTTTCCTTTTGCCCTGATCTCTAGCATATAGAGATCCCCCTCGTATATACTGGCATCCTTCTGTACTAAGCTACAAACAACAGCGTTAAACAATGTTCCATAATGTTCAACAATATAATACTTTAGAAAATAATGTTACTCTGTCATTCTCATTCTTCTTATTCTTTGGGACTTACCGAGCGATCTGTTCGCTGACGACATTCTATTTCTTTCTTCTTTGAATGTCGTCAGGTGCGTTGGACCAAGCTGAGATCGAGCCCACCGGTGAAGTTTTGGAGCAGTTCCAAGAAGACCCAGAGCTCTAGATAATTGTACTTTCATTTTCTGTTATGCCACTGTTTAGGCATTGCTTTTTTTTTATTTCAGTTGTATTTTCCTTTTATGCATTGTACAAAGAATGTTATTAATAAAAGTTGCTGTTATTTCTATATTATTCGTCTCTTGTGATTTATTTTATATTGCTTAGCTACGCTTAGCGTATGTACTTCTGAGTACATACGTAGCGGACCTTGTCGCGTCCACTTCGCCGTACACTGGGAAGCGGGGCGTGACAGGTGGTGGAGTGTTGTTGAAGTTGGTGCTTGTGTTGTTTGGTGAATCCATAACCTTGAATGGAAAATTTAGGTTAGAACAGATTCAAAGTATATGATTCAAAGAATATGAAATTGATAAAATTCAAGGAACATGAATTGTAAAGAATGTTTTAGTTGCTGGTTCTTGTGTTATATTGCTTAGGTTGTTCACGAAGAACAGAACTGCATGATAGAGTTTCATACAGCTCTGACCTGAATGGGCCACCAACAAAACCTGTCACGCCCCGCTTCCCAGTATACGGGAAGAGAACACGACGAGACCGCTACGTATTTACTGTGAAGTAAATACGCTAAGCGTATCTAAGCAATATAAAAGTAAATGCACAAGAGACAAGATATAATTGAACAACAACTTTATTTATTAACATTCTTTTTGTACAATGCATGGAAAAGTAAATACATCTGATAGAAAGCAATGCCTAAACAATGGCATAACAGAAAAGGAAAGGTACTGAAATAAAAGTGTACAATGAACTAAAGCTCTGGATCTTCAACGAAATGGTCCAAGTCTTCAGCGCTGGGCTCGATCTCTGACGTGTCCAGATCACCTGACGAGATTCACAGAAGAAAGAAGAGAATATCGTCAGTGAACAGATCGTTCGGTAAGTCCCAAAGATAAGGGAGAAATATAATAGATGGAATAAGAAGGTAGTTTTTAAAGTTTTATTATGTTGTTATAATTGTATTTATTGTTAACGATGTTTTTTGTAGCTTGGTACAGAAGGATGCCAGTGTATACGAGAGGAGTCTCACTTGCCCCAGAGACTAAGGTATCAGAAACTCAAGGAACCGTTGGGCCACGGTACAACAACAACGGAATATTGGTTAGGTGTCTTATGGTTGCAGTCTCGTGCCACTTCTAACACCTTCCGTACCAATCTACCCCCTAAACCCCGATATGTCTTGTTTGTATAGTTGTATTGTATTGTAAACTGTATAGATTGTATAATTGGACGACTTACCGAAACCATGATATCAGTAAACGGATATAACCGGAGAATCATGTAAATGGATGTAACTGGAGAATCATGTAAATGAAAGTATATCCATGGTTCGGTTCGGTCAAGTTGTATAGATTGAATATATTGAATGTATGGATAAATGGATTCATGGATTCATATTGAATTGTAATATTGTAGATTGTAAATTGTAGATTGTACTTGAATTATATTCAAGTCAGATTATTAATGAGACTCAGTCTGAGTCAGACAATTAGAAAAGTAAATTGAAGTCCTGATGGTTTTGATGTTATCGGTAACTGCTGCATATGGGCGGCAGGATTTGTGTCTTTTTCAAAGACGATTACCGTATTGATAACACCGTTGTTAAGTTGTCTACCTTAGATAGGTAAGCACCCACTTCTCCGTCTCCCTGAGGCTCAAGAGATTGGTCCCGCTTAAACCTATGTTTACAAGGGTCCTTAGGATAATTTATAGAACTTGAGGGGGTTTTATGTAAAAATACTTTTATATACTTTTCAAAATACTCCCCAAGTATTTAGTTATCGTCTTTAGAGTTATCATGAATGTAGATTTTGTAATTGTGATATTTCTAGTGAAAATATCCTAAATTCATAATAAAGGTTATTTATTTGTAATATTGACTTGTATGGAATTCATGGTATATTAATGTAAGGTTATTCTTGTAATTTTTGAAAAGAGTTGGAATAGTTATATTATTTCAAAATAGATATTTTAATGTTACATAGATAAATAAATATATAAAATAATTTTAATATATATTTTATATTTCTAAAAATCTCATTTTCTTAAGATGTCTTATTTTAAATATCTCGAGACCGAATGCTCTTTGCGGAGATCTGAATCTCGCACTACTAAGCCCAGAGACGTGCGATAATCCGCACCATCCCAGTCGGGTTCCCCAAAGTGGATTGTAGCGGCGCTTTGCAAAGATTTTTGTAAAATACTAATCTTTTAGAAAAAGGTTTTTATAGTAATGGTATTTGTTTGAAAAGGTGTCGTTTTCCCGTATTCTATGTTCCCGAAAGTATTGTGCTATATTACATATGGGTGTGTGAGGAGGTAGGTCATTACCTCATGATCTACTTAAAGGTATAGCAAGTTTGTGATGTTTAAATGTCGAAAATGAAACTATATGGTATTTTAATGAAAAAGTACGGTAAAATGGAAATAGCAATTTCTTTTGATATGAAACTTGTTCAATATGCTTAGTTAGTGTTTAATAGTCAACATGTAATGGTTTAACAAGATTGTATTAAAGGAAAAGTGAGATTTTAGGAAGAAACCGAATCGGAAATTGGATTTGCTCCAATTCCGTCGGGTTTTGTAATTCCGTATTTTCAGAAAGAGTAGAGATGGGGGAAGGTGGGACTTACGGCTTTAGATGTTAGGGATGAGGAAGAGGAGTCGGTAGGAGGTGTCGGTGCGTCGTTTCGTCGCCGGGAGCTCCTAGGGTGATCGTCGGAATTTCGCTGAAGCTTTCGCCCTTTTTGTTCACTTCAAATGCATACTAGGGTTTCTAGGAATTTCTTGAGAGTTTGCTCAGAATTTTTGAGTGAGGGGGTAGTGTGTAGGGGTTGTATTTATAGGGTTAGGCTAGGGTTAGGGTAGGTGAAAGGTTAAAATGAAAAAATGTGATAAATTGTATTAAAATTTAATAAAAGTGGAGTAATTGGGGTTTTAAAAGAGCTCTGAAAATGGTCTGAGG
This sequence comes from Agapanthus africanus, assembly GCA_030015575.1. NCBI lineage: Eukaryota > Viridiplantae > Streptophyta > Magnoliopsida > Asparagales > Amaryllidaceae > Agapanthus > Agapanthus africanus. Next base: position 152,289,349 of record JASDDO010000028.1, on the reverse strand, counting down.
AAGAAATTTTGCAGGTGTGCAGGGGAGACCAAAAGACGCATTTTTTGTGTTGCGGTCGTCGCTGGAATCGGCCGACTCGGCCGTGACTTGGTCGGAGGCCTGAGTCGGCCGAGTCGAGGCCGTGTCGGCCGATTTCGGCCGAGTCAGGCAGCCGGATTCCCCCCCCGGACGGTTCATCTATCCTCTGGCAATGTTACATTTTTAGGTCTAGTGTGGTTTTTGTGAGATATGCACGTGTAAACCCTTGGTATTCTAAAGGTTTTAAAAGAATCAATATTAAAAATAATGTGGGGTATGAGATTTGAACTCTGGTGGCTTGGTTCAGCAGTGCAAGATATTACCAATGAGCTACAAGCTCCTTCTTGTAATTAATTAGCAAAACAAGTATTTTATTTGTGCTCTGGAAAAACTACCCCTTTCTTTAAATTTTGAAAAAATTGCACAGAAAGTTGTACAGGGAATTTACGGTTGTTACAGCAGATCTACGGAAGGTATCATTTTGACGTGATCCGACATCCGTCAGTTGGCGCCGTCTGTGTGAATTTCATGATTCCACTCAGCAAAGTTCATCTTCTGATCTCAACTCAATGGTGAGAGATCACCGCGACGATCCAAGCATTACCAGCCGCCTCCCCCACAACGGAGGCGCGGACGAGTCTCCTCCCCCGAACACCATCAATGCCCTAGCCGCCCAGATAGATCGACTCGCGTCCGTCGTAGATGCGTTCGTCCGTGTCCAAACGGCAGGTCAAGCTCCCCAGGTCGCCGCTCCCTAACCTTGGGACCGGGACCATTATAGAGGGAGAGAAGACTCTGCTCGCGTCGACACTGCTGACCACTGCCTCCCATGGCCGCAAATCTCCCGGTCTAACATACTCTATGACCCGCTGGGCGCCCCAGAGTTCAACACCGAGGTCCGTCGCCAGAACGCCTCGCCCCGAGCCCCATCGAGCCCATGTCCCTCCCGAGGAGATTTTAGTCAGCTCGCCTGCGCCCAGGCATGACCAACACCCCCTCCCTCGACGGGGTCGCGCGGACGAGACCCGTCACGACAGCTCGAAGACTACCTCGCCGGGGGACCTAAGGAACCTCATTGAAAAAAACTGGTGTCGCGTCCAGACGCAGGTCTCTAACAGCAGAGGCCAAAGATCAGAATGTGCCGAATCGTCGGGATACCACGACCGACTCGACGCCCTCAAATAGAAGATTGAAGGTATGCATCGGGAAGGTCATCATTCGAGCGATGGGGCTAAGTACGCCGTCGACTTGCTCACAAAACTCTTCACCGAGGAGTTGCTCGTCGTCCATGACTCCTCCTGGAACAAGCCCCCGAAGGCATCTCTCTTCGACGGTAAGTCTGACCCGAAGGACCATTTGGAGGCATTCATCGCAGGAATGAGCTTCCAAGACAACTCTGACGCCGCCCAATGCCGAGCTTTCCCGTCCACTCTCATCCGCTCCGGACGAGAATGGTTCCAAGGACCCGTGCCACGCTCGATCTCAACTTTCGATGAGCTGGCCACCCAATTCCTCCGCCACTTCGTCGGGAACAGAAGGCAGAAACGGACCATCGACCCTCTTTTCACGATCAATAGAGGAGACAAAAAGACATTCAAAAGGTACATCACCCGCTTCTACAACGCCCTTCTCGAGGTCCCAAAACATCGGGACGAGACGGTCCCTCTTTAGCAGGCGTCTTACGGCCCCTCCCGTGCTAAGGATTGAAGCCCTCACTAAGAGGCAACCAGCAGCTACCCTGCTCGGTTATCCCTGGCTGGTAGTTCCCTACCTCACAACGCCAGGGATCGAAGCACTCACTAAGAGGCATCCGAGCGGCTACCCTGCTCGGCTATCCCTGGTAGTAGTTCACTACCCCACGACGCCAGGGATCTAAGCCCTCGCCAAGAGGCAACTGAGCAGCTTCACTGCTCGGTCCATCCTTAGTAGGCCTCTTACGGCACCTCCCACGCTAAGGATAGAAGCCCTCACCAAGAGGCAGCCGAGCGGCTACCCTGCTCGGTTATCCCTGGCTGGTAGTTCACTATCCCGCGATGCCAGGAATCTAAGCCATTGCCAAGAGGCAACCAGGCAGCAACCCTGCTCGGTCCATCCTTAGAAGGCCTCTTGCGGCCCCTACCGCGCTAAGGATCGAAGCCCTCACTAAGAGGCAACCGGGCTCGCCCTTGCCCGGTTATCCCTCGCTCGTAGTTCCCTACCCCCACAACGCCAGGGATCAAAGCCCTCACCAAGAGGCAACCGAACTCGCCCTTACTCAGTTTTCCCCCTGGATGGTAGTCCCCTACCCCGCAACGCCAGGGATCGAAGCCCTCGCCAAGAGGCACCGGGCAGTAACCCTACTCGGCCGGTCCTTAGCAGGCCTCTTACGGCCCTTCCCGCGCTAAGGATCAAAGCCCTCGCCAAGAGGTACCGGGCAGCAACCCTGCTCGGCCCGTCCTTAAGGATCTAAGCCCTCGCCAAGAGGCAACCGGGCTCGCCCTTGCTCGGTTATCCCAGGCTGGTAGTTTCCTACCCCACAACGCCAGGGATCGACGCCCTCACCAAGAGGTAGACAAGCACCTACCCTGCTTGGCTATTCCTGACTGGTAGTTCCCTGTCCTACAACGCCAGGGATCGAAGCCCTCACTAAGAGGCAACCGGGCTTGCCAATGCTCGGTTATCCCTGGCGGGTAGTTCCCTACCGCACAACGCCGGGGATCGAAGCCCTCACCAAGAGGCAGCCGAGCGGCTACCCTGCTCGGTTATCCCTGGCTGGTAAGTTCACTACCCCACAACGCCAGGGATCTAAGCCCTCACTAAGAGGCAACCGAGCAGCTACCCTGCTCGGTCCATCCTTTGCAGGCCACTTACGGCCCCTCCCATTCTAAGGATCGAAGCCCTCTCTAGGAGGTAACCGGGCTCGCCCTTGCTCGGTTATCCCTGGCTGGTAGTTCCCTACCCCACAACACCAGGGATCTAAGCCCTCACCAAGAGGCAACCGGGCTCGCCCTTGCTCGGTTATCCCTGGCTGGTAGTTCCTTACCCCACAACGCCAGGGATCGAAGCCCTCACCAAGAGGCAGCCGAGCGGCTACCCTACTCGGCTATCCCTTGCTGGTAGTTCACTACCCCACGACGCCAGGGATCTAAGCCCTCGCCAAGAGGCAACCGGGCAGCAACCCAGTTCGGTTTATCCTTAGCAGGCTTCTTGCGGCCCCTCCCGCCCTAAGGATCAAAGCCCACACCAAGAGGCAACCGAGCACGCCCTTGCTCGGTTATCCCTGGTTGGTAGTCCCCTACCCCACAACGCTAGGGATCGAAGCCCTCGCCAAGAGGCACCGGGCAGCAACCCTGCTCAGCCCATCCTTAAGGATCCAAGCCCTCGCCAAGAGGCACCAGACAGTAACCCTGCTCCGCCCGTCCTTAGCAGGCCTCTTATGGCCCCTCCCACGCTAAGGATCAAAGCTCTCGCCAAGAGGCACCGAGCAGCAACCCTGCTCGGCCCGTCCTTAAGGATTTAATCCCTCACCAAGAGGCAACCGGGCCCGCCCTTGCTCGGTTATCCCTGGCTGGTAGTTTCCTACCCCACAACGCCAGGGATAGAAGCCCTCACCAAGAGGCAACCGGGATTTCCCTTGCTCGGTTATCCCTGGCTGGTAGTTCACTACCCCACGACGTCAGGGATCTAAGCCCTCGCCAAGAGGCAACTGAGAATCAACACTGCTCGGTCCATCCTTAGCAGGCCTCTTGCGGCCCTTCCCGCTCTAAGGATCGCAGCCCTCACCAAGAGGCAACCGGGCTCGCCCTTGCGCGGTTATCCCTGGCCGGTAATCCCCTACCCCGCAATGCCAGGGATCGAAGCCCTCGCCAAGAGGCGTCAGGCAGCAACCCTTCTCGGCCCGTCCTTAAGGATCCAAGCCCTCGCCAAGAGGCACCAGGCAACATCACTGCTTAGCCCATCCTTAGCAAGCCTCTTACGGCCCCCTCCCACGCTAAGGATCAAAGCCCTCGCTATGAGGCACCGGGCAGCAACCCTGCTCGGCCCTTCCTTAATGATCTAAGCCCCCGCCAAGAAGCAACCGACCCCGCCCTTGCTCGGTTATCCCTGGCTGGTAGTTCACTACTCCACAACGCCAGGGATCTAAGCCCTCGCCAAGAAGCACCGGACAGTAACCCTGCTCGGCCCGTCCTTAGTAGGCCTCTTACGGCCCCTCCCGTGCTAAGGATCAAAGCCCTCACCAAGAGGCAACCGGGCCTGCCCTTTCTCAGTTATCCCTGGCTGGTAATTCCCTACCACACAACACCAGGGATCAAAGTCCTCGCCAAGAGGCACCGGACAGCAACCCTGCTCGGCCCATCCTTAAGGATCAAAGCCCTCGCCAAGAGGCATCGGGCAGTAACCCTGCTCAGCTCGTCCTTAGTAGGCCTCTTACGGCCCCTCCCGCGCTAAGGATCAAAGCCCTCACCAAGAGGGAACCGGGCCCACCCTTGCTCGGTTATCCATGGCTGGTAGTTCCCTACCCCACAACGCCAGGGATCAAAGCCCTCACCAAGAGACACCGGGCAGCAACCTTGCTCGGCCTGTTCCTAAGGATCAAAGCCCTAGCCAAGAGGCACCGGGCAGTAACCCTGCTCGGCCCGTCCTTAGTAGGTCTTTTACGGGCCCTCCCGCGCTAAGGATCAAAGCCCCCACCAAGAGGCAACCGGGCCCGCACTTTCTCGGTTATCCCTGGCTGGTAGTTCCCTACCCCACAACACCAAGGATCAAAGCCCTCGCCAAGATGCACCGGGCGGTAACATTGCTCGTCCCGTCCTTAGTAGGCCTCTTACGGCCCCTCCCGCACTAAGGATCAAATTCCTTACCAAGAGGCAACCGGTGTTCTCCGCCGAAAGACGCGACCGGGACGTTGGGACGTCCGGGCCTGAATTCCGAGGGCAGATGCTAATTGGTGCTATCCGTCCACCTCTTCGAAGATGCAAAGTTGATTTATGGCACCGTGTATCGAAGGTTTAGACGGATGCGGCCGATATAGCAGACTTCGTCAGATTCCCCCTCATTTGAGGGGTTTTTGATTGTGGGGACGCTCTTCCCTGCAGGCGCAAGCCCCTGCAGTTAATTATGCTACCGCATCGCGGTAACCACTTTCTCCTTCTCCAGATGGTCACTTCGTGTCGTGGGTGTTTGTTTTGTTTTTGGTTGCCCGTGGATTGTATACAGAGACTAACTTATGTTGTCACCCGTAGGGCGTGGATTAGTCCAAATCCATATCTTCTTAAATTTGGGTTTGGGGTTGGGTTTAAGGTTACGCTAGTTTCATTTGAGACTAAGATCAACTTAAACGTTTGTTAAGGATACGTCAGTCCAGTTTCAGACTAAGATCAACTTTACGGGATCGTTTAGATACGAAAAAAGAGCATTTGGGCTTTATTGTTTAGTTTAGGGACATTGCGGTCCATAATTAGTTTAAGGACATTACGGTCCATAATTAGTTTAAGGACATTACGGTCCATGGGTTTTAAAGGACCCCACAATCCGAGGTTAAGGACATCATAGTCCATGGATTTTAAAGGACCCCACAGTCCGAGGTTAAGGACATCATAGTCCATGGGTTTTAAAGGACCCCACAGTCTGAGGTTAAAGACGTCATAGTCTATGAAATGTATGGTTGTCGGGACCCGTCACCTCTCTGAAGACGTTGAGGGATTACAACGACATATATCAGAGGGGTTCAGAGATGTACCCTTAAACCAATTTTGGTTGGGATCTATAGTCCAATTTGGGACTAAGATCAAGGATTTATGAGCATATGGGCTCAATTAATCTGAGATGGGGACTTATGGTCAGTCTTGGACTAAGTCTAATCAAGTTAAAATATTTAACATTTATTTTAGACTGTTGAGTCTTTATCTGGGCTTGGCCCCGACAGTGTTTTTGTCTTTTACTAAATGCTGAGCATTCCTCATAGCCTTAGGCTTATTAAAGAACAATTTATGTTCTATCAGCGCAACACATGGCGCGCTTGGCCCTTTGCGCCAGTCAAAGAGCGCAGTGCTCTTCTGCCAAGTAGCGCACACGTGTGGGACACGTGTCGCGCTTGGCGCTAAGCGCCAGACGATGGGCGCAGTGCGCTATGTTGGGAGAGCAGAGCGCTAGTTTATGAGCGCATTACGCTATTAGTTCAGTAGCACACACGTGAGTGACACGTGGTGCGCTTGGCGCTGAGCGCCAACCCATGAGCGCAGTGCGCTATTTCAAGAGCGCAAAGCGCTAACAGTTAAGTGGCGCACACGTGAGGGACACGTGGCGTGCTTGGCGCTGAGCACCAGTCTAAGAGCGCAGAAGCGCATTTGATCGATTTTATGATCTGGGAAATAACTTCTCCCTTAGAAGAGACTTTGTCTCAAGCTCCTAAGAACAAATTATAGGAGATGCTTCAATCTCTTGTATTGATGAAAGGCTTTGCCTTTATGGATCTATGATCCTTAAGAGAATTGAATTATTCTCTCCCCCTTTATTTTATAATGAGATGTTCATGATCTCTTTTTGTAAAAGACAATTTGTCTTATAGATCTATGATCTGTGAGAAGAATTATGTTCTTCTTTTTTAATTTTATGATGAGATCTTTTGATCTTTTTGTAAAAGACCTTGGTCTTTGTAGATCTATGATCTGTAAAGAAGTAAGTTCTTCTTTTTTTAATTATGAGATGATTTCATCTCTCTGTTCTTTTACCTTGAAGAAAAGAAGTTCTTCTATTGAGAGCTTGGCTCTTCTTTCTGAGATTCTCTCAAAACTTTATGGGGGAGTTTCTGTTTATGCTTATGTATATCCTCCTTCTGTATGAGACTTGAAGTCTAGGGGCCTTCTTATAGGGCAAGATGATCAGTTCAATCAGTCATGGAGATCTTCTCTCCAATTGATTTGGGGAATTTCCCATCGTTGGATCTTTGATCCAAGGGCTTCTGATTTACAGAAGGCAGTCTTCTTGTTTTTAGCAAAGATTGGGAAATCTTTCCATACAGAATTTAACCTGTACCTTTGGTGATTTTTAATCACCATTGGATCATTGATCCAACGGTGCTCTGATTTACAGAGCACAATTTTGTTGTTTGGAAAGATTTTGAGAAATCTTTCCTTACAGAATTTAATTCTGGTTAATTAATGATTCATCATTATTATTGGATTTTTGATCTGACGGTGGGGAGCTTTTAGTTCCAGCGCTAGCGCACCCATGCTTTGCACGTGGTGCGCTGCTTAGGGTGCAGCATACTCAACGCTAGCACACACGTGCTTTACACGTGGTGCGCTGCCTATGTGCAGTGCTCTTAGGGCTAGCGCACACGTGCTTTGCACGTGGTGCGCTGCTTAAGTGCAGTGCTCTTAGCGCTAGCGCACACGTTCTTTGCACGTGGTGTGCTGCTTAAGTGCAACGCTCTTAGCGCTAGCGCACACGTGCTTTGCACGTGGTGCGCTGCCTAGGACGCAGCACACTTGGCGCTGCTTCTGAAGCGTTGCTTCATTTCAAAATTTGAATTTTGAACAGAGCTTTGCTCTGATTGGAGGAAACAAATGCCCCCCCACCGTTGCGCTTCACGTGGCCCATATGTGAGTATAGTGGTGGCAGCATCTTTGCCGTTAGATCAACTCAGAAGTTGAAACGGCTACTTATGCCTATAAATAGGACCCTTGGCCCTTTAAATGATTTTGTTCATCTTCTTTCTTCTGAGAATTTTTATTCTCTTGCAGAGCATAGCTCTTTATTTTAAGAACTTTTCAAGAGTCAAAACTCTGCTAAAATTTAGGTAAAGATTAAATCTTTTAAAGAATTTTTTAAGAATCTAGGGTTTCACCCATTAATAGAGCTTTGCTCTTCATAGATTTTTGATCTAAAGAAAACCCTTTTAGGGTTTCATTAACAGAGATTTGCTCTCCATAGATCTTTGATTTAAAGAAAACCCTTTTAGTGTTTCATTAACAGAGCTTTGCTCTCTTTGAACCCATAGATCTAAAGAGATCTTTCTTGGGGTTTCTTATCCCATGAATGAACAAAGCTTTGCTCTTGAAGAACTCTTAGAGTTTGTTCATAGATTTCAGAATTTTTAATTCATTAAAACTCTTATTTTTAATCTTCTGATGGTTATTCCATTATTTTTACAGAGCAAGGCTCTTGAGCAATTTTTATTCCTTCATCATTAGAATTTGACAGGTGTCGTTCTTTCACAGAGCACTGCTTTCAAGGGGAGATTCACTCCTTAGCCCGAGAGATTTCTCATCAAATGAGAATCAATTGAGGATTTTCTCACTTAGTCTCATCAAATGATGAGACTGTTTTATTAATAATGCAATGTCATCTGGATTATGTGGGTCCCTTTGGTCCCCTTTTACTGCATTGCATTGCGGTACGAATTTTAAAGTACCAAGTGTCAGAATTTTAAATTATAGCACTGACAGTTGACTTTTGTTCTTTTTCGCGCAGGTGACATGTCTTTCGATGCTTCCTTCCCGTTCGTCCGCTCAGAAGGCGGATTCCGTGAAGCGCCCGTAGACCTATAGGTTATTGCGCTGATTAAAGACCATGACCAAAGTACAAGAATCTTCATCTGTGGGGTAGATGATACGATCAAATTATCAGAGGCCGCCGGAGCTTTTCTTATGCGACACCTTCGGAGCCTATCTCTGCGATCTCTTATGCGAATGCACCCCCGATAAGCTACACTGTAGAGGAAGTGAATTGGACTTCAGAAGGTCTCCTTCGGCTTCTATTGTCGCAGTACCCGTGTAGTCGCTGGTGGATTTGGACACTTTAGGACGGCGCATATGTCAGGGCGAGTCGCGCCTTGGGGACAGCCTTACAACATAGGACTAACTCCCCGTCACCCGGTCGGATACCTGCAGTAGTATTGATATATTTTATCGGCAAAGAAATCAGAGCTGCTGAAGCTTGGACTGAACCCTGCGATCTACGCTTCCTTGTTCTAGTATTCTGCCCCTCCGACATGGTGGATCAAGGCGTTTCTCGAACAATGGAACATCCCAACCCACATCTTCTTTTTATTGGATAAGGAAGTCTCCATTTCTCTAGAGGAATTTTCCGAGGTTTCTGGTTTACCCGTTAGGGAAGAGCATTATGAGGAGCTGCTTCCCCCGAATGAGTATATCTTTGCCACCAAATCAGTGGTAATGGATATTACCCCGGAGAACGCCATTCAACACCAGTTCCGAAGTCTGATAAAGGTGTTGAATACATATGAGAGCCTCTTTCTCGAATCCGAAGGCCGCGGGGTTACTTTTATGGACTTTGTTGCTCGTTTTCTCCATGCGGAAGTCTTATCGCGACAAGGTGAAAAGTTTGCTAAACTTGATGATCCTGTCGGCTTTGGCTTGGATCGCCGTCCAATATTGGAAGCCGATCAAAAAGATTTCTTTCTTCCAAATGTCGCGATCGTCCCTTTTTCAGCAATTGCTGCTCCGGGCATCGATGAGGAAACATTCTTTCTTGGGTTCCTCGGTTTATAGTTAAACTGGTTCGCGCTTCACATGCACCCTTGCTACATGAGGCCTTCTGTCTTCTACCCTGCGCATCGAATGGTTGCCGGGATACAAGTGGCCATCGGGATTGCTGGGTTAGACCACCTGTATCACGGTCTCAGCTTGGCGGCGGATACTACTGAGCCAGGGGTGCAGCCTGCCAACTTCTTAATGCGTTATTTCACTTCATGGCTCGAATTGCACGTGCTTGGGGTCTTCGGTATCCATAAAATACCTTCCTTTTATGATTGATGCAAGTTCCCTCGGATAATGCAGCTGGTTGATGCCTCCATCGTAACTCCGTCACCGTGGGAAGCTAGGGGTTTGCTCTTTCGTCCACGCACGGTTGGAGATGGTATGTCCTTCACCGATAAAATTTTTTCCGTCGGCCAAGAGTCTGCAAAAGCGGTGCTAACGTTGCAAGACATCTTTAAAGACGGGGCATTTGTGTTGAAATCTCGGGAGATTCTTCATCTGTACTGCATTAGGCCAGGCTTTCTTGTACTTAGGCAAAATGATGCGGCGTTATTCATGAGTTACAACCCGCATCGTTTCGCCCAGCAGCTGAGCTATAATCAGGGAGTCCTGCTTGAGGCTTTCTTGGACGAACCTGCTGCTATCGAAGAGGGAATGCGAAGCGCGCCGCATCATTTTATGCGCCTGAATACAGGGTCCAACCTCTTTATCAGCGAACCGAGCTGTGTTCCGAAGGCCTTGAATGTGTATGTGGCCTGGTACCAACATTCGATGGGCACCGTCATTAGAGAGGAAAAAAGATTGCTTCTTGATTGAAAGGGTGCAGCACCGGTCGGTAATCCAAACGTCCCTCTGAAGCGACGAACCATCGTTCGTCCTCTTTTAAGAGAAGTTGCTGCGGTCGAGGTCCCGCATGATAGGCCTGAGCTGCCGATACCCCGTCCTCAAGTGGAAACGCTGACTGTGGCATCTCCCGAGTCTGGCGTGGGTTTAGATATCGGGACTCGTCTTCCCAAGGAAGAAGTCGATTCTTTCAACAGACGTTGTACTCGGACAGGAGCCTCGTGCTCCTTATAGAGAGGGCCTGAGCGAATATGGGACCAATGAGGGTCTATTCATAGCACCAGATGATACTGATCTGGAGGCTTCCATCGCAGCTTCCGAGTGTCTGGCTAGCCATAAAGCAGGAATGATCATCCTTGCACAATCAAGTAAGCTTCACCCGTATCTTTTTGTTGTCATGTTTTTGCTATCATATTTTGACTGACATTCCTTCTTCAACAGGCATTTCCACCGAAGAGGCTCTCGCGGCTTCCCTCAAGACTTTTGAGGAGGAGGAGAGGATTCGCACTTCACTGGGCGTTGGTATATTTCGGCTCATTGTGCCTTCATTCGCCTTTCTCATAGATAATCTGACCCCTTTTCATCTTATCGCAGAGACTACCTCGACTCAGGTCATACCCAGTACAGTGCCAATCCCCAGGGTGATGTGGAGATGCTTCCAGGGCCAGCTATCGAAGTCCCGGCCTCCTCAGCATTGCCAAAGGAGGATTTACTTAAACAACCGATGACGGACGCCATAACGGCTCCAGAGATAGCTCCTGGCGTGGACGACGACGTCCCGTTGACGGAGGTCTTGAGAAGATCGCCTCTCACGGCCCGGGCGGAAAGGAAACGTAGAATGCGTGCAGCAAGGGAACGTAACCCTGCCTTGTCCATGGGTGCAGGCTCGAGCGCTGCTACCCCTGTCCTTGCTCTTTCAGAGGGTGCTTCGGCCGCCCTGTCTACTGCTCACAGACAGGCAACACGTGCGGCCCGGGAAGCAGTTGAAAGACCGACCCAAGGTAACGTAACATTGAGTTCTTTTTTGTCAAATTTTTAATTTTCAGATTCTCATATATCTTATCCTGCAGGGCCGAGTCTTGATGAGGAAATGGTAGGTGAGATGGCGGCAACCGCCGAGCCTGAGGTAGCCACTCTTTCTCAAGAGGCTGGCACTGCTCCAAACGCCACTCTTTCTGCCTGTGGTTCTCTGCCATCTCCTGGTGTCGCGAGTGTTACGACGACTCTCGTGGAGTCGGGGGATGAAGCTATGGGCGGCGAAACCATTCCGATGGAGGAGGGTGAAGCAGTCGCTGCACCCAGTGACGCCCTTGTCGCGGTTTCGACCGGCGATTCACCAGGTAGATTTTGGGTCATTGCTTTCCTTTTCATTCTGCAATCCCTTTCAATCTCTTCTGACAGTATTTTTCTCATTTTTAATGCTAGTGTGGCGAGCGTTGAGGTTGTGCCGCCCGAGGAAGCATTGCCAGTTGCCGCTTTAACGGTGACCGCCCCTTTGCCTTCTCTCGTGTCCTTCAAAATGCTGGAAGGTACGGTTTCGTGACTTATCGGTTTCGTTGTAGGCAATATACTTTATGTACTGACATTGCATTACTACATCCGTGCAGGAGTCCTTTTTGATCACCTGTATCAGGTGCAGCACCCCCATTTCCCTTTCCAGTCAGAGACTGCTTCATCTAGTGGCGTTGGTGAGTACAACCTCTAATTAATATCTTCCCCTCTTTTTTTATGGGCAGCCAATTCGTTGCTAATTCTTCTTTGTTTTTACTGCAGCGCTACAAATTAAAGGAGGAGATGAAAGAATAGTTGCACCACCCGTACTCCCAGCCTTGCCATCTACCGCAGCCGGTATAGTAAACTCCATTGTTCATGCGATTTATTTATTTGGCTAATTGGATTTTAATCGTAATTCATTTTGTAGCAGTCGCACTGGTCCCTGCTCCCTTCGAATCTCGTATATTAATGCCAACAGGACCATTTTCTAGACGTCCATCTTCTAAGGGCGCTGCGACCAGCCTTCGTATGTTGAGTGAATCCATTGAAGAGCTTGACGCGGAGACCCCTGCCCTTGCTGAGGATTTTGCTGCTGAGGTTAATCCTATGCTGGCGACACTCGTGCACTTCCATAGCGAGGGTGTCGTCATGTCTTGGGTTAATCACTGCAGAAAAATTGAGGCCTGCCTGCATGAGCTTGAACTCGTGTGTCCTGCTCCCGAAGTCTTGGCTGTGAACTCTTAACGGGTTGCGTGGGTCGAGAAGAGCACTCCCTACATCCGCCATTTTGAACAAGAGGCGACCTTAAAGCGTAAAAAGTGTGAAGAGACTTCAAGCGAATCTGCCCAACTGCATGCTCAGGTTGATGCAAATGCTGCACAGTTGAAAGCTATCTTTGAGGGCCTTCTACGATGCATCTCCGACGAGCTAACGCTGAGGCAGAAGCTCGACCTTATCGAGCGGGATGCGCAGAGTCGTGGGGCAGCTCAGCGGGTCGTTGATGGGCAACTTTCATCTTATTTGCAGCAACGGGCTCAGGTTGAAGCACCTCACGTCAGATGGCAGTTCTCTGGTGACACTGGTACAGAGTAGTCTGTTGACCCGAGATCGTCATAGAGTCTTGTGTGGTTCCCACTGTACTTTGATTTCCATCTTACCACGTCCAAGAGGGCGTGCAAAACGGTGGTTTTTGGGTACAGTCCCGAGTCACATGGAGGCAATGAGCGATAGGAGGGGATTCGTCTCTCCCGGTATAGGGAGTTGATGTTGCGCAGTGTTCGATTGGCTATAACAGGAAATCCCTGGCCAGGGTTGCTGAGATTTACTGGTAAGTGTTACCAGTAGTTTCTCGAACAGTTATAGACCTCATATCGACACGACTTATTGAGCTATTGGGGTCTGACGTTTACCACCCCTAGGCGAGATATGCGACATATCAGACGATCAGACCGGACTGTACGGTAGTGTTACTGGTCGGATTCACTGGAGTGTGAGCGGGCTTGCTCGTCGATCTTCAGATCGCTCAATACCCGGGTGGCCGTTATGTTTAGCAGACCGCTTGCGGCTTGTGGGTGTTTGATATGATCATCGCTTGCTGCCGGCGTATTGACGAGTCTTTAGAGTCCTACACAGAGGTTTCCTGGCTCAAGCGAAACGAAATAGGAGCGCATATGAGATATGTGCGGGACCGAGAATAATACGAGTATGTGATACTGTATTCGATTCTCGCGATGTGACATTGATCGGTTATATGCGATATAGCCGGGTTATCGGATCAAGTGTTGATTCGATAAGATGTTACTAATGATACCAGTCGGTTATGTGCGCATGACCGGATCATTGAATCAAGTGTTGATTTAATGATTTAATGTATAATTATATATTTGATATATTACTTTGCATTAACTAGTATCGGTTCACTTTAGACGGATTTTCTCACTTGGTTCGTGCGCATTGCATATGCGATATGTTTTTGTGCACTTGTATGTATCATGTTTGATGATGCATGCTAACTTGAGTAAGTGCAAAGATTTAAACCATGGTTAAAAGAATGGTTAGGGTTTCATTTCCTTTTTCATATCTATTTATTTATTTATTTATTTATTTTCTTTTTGGAAAATGAAATGAGAAAAATGGTGGCTTGTTTTGGATTGTAGTTGAAGATTCATGAACCTTTGACTTTGTCCACCATTCTTATCTCATGCTTAACCTAACCATTTGTTTTAACCCTAGTTCAATCTCTACACTTTACCATGGTTAAGTCATGATAAGTTTTGATTATTCTTTTCTTTTTCTTTTAACTTATCATAGCATTTCTTCTTCTTCTTCCTTGCTTCAAGTGAAGAAAAGCTAACCTCATCAATGGTGATTGATGAATTAGAGTGAGAAATCCAAAACTAAAGTCTACCCACTTCCTATTTCTTCATCCTCTACCTCTTGCCAAGTAGTAGAGTGTGTTTACTTCACAAGTTTCTTGACTTGGTGAAGTCGGAGCTTGATTTAGCGATGCCTCGACGTAGATCATCTTCGGCATGGACATCGACGACCTAGCTTGCCCATTCTCCGACGAAGCCGATCCTAGAGCCCGGATTTGACTTGGACAGCGGAGAGGACCTCGTTGCGGAGCTATGGAGGTGGAGCACCGGATCTACAAAGGTTGTATTTCCGTTTTCTCATTAGTTAAGTGTTAACTAGTTCATCGTTCGCCTAGACATCTAGTTATCGATCCGTAGTTTAGGGTTTGTAGGCACCGTAATTTTTGAAATTGCCATGGTTGATGGCTTGGGAGACCTCACTTGTGTGCCTAGGAACCCTACAGTGGTATCAGAGCCTAGCTAGAGCCTTAGGCGATGCGTAGACGGAGTTAGAAGTCCGATCGACCCGAAACCCCGACTTTGAAATGCTCTCTGGACTTTTTTGTAAAATGTGGATTTTTGCAAATTAAAAATATACAGAAAAACAAGCAGGTAAATCTAAGAATTACGATGCAAAAATTACCTAATGATCTTTCTAAAGTGCGACGGAACCGCGGCATTAGCGTGATAATGCGGCCCTTCCGCCGCACTTTTGTCTTATCTGCCATTGAATTTTGCACAGTAACTCCTATTTTTCAGTGCTGGTTTTCCTGGGAATTTTTAATCTGAAATCAAGAGTTGAGTATTTTGGGTTGTATTGGGAGTTCATACATTCGATCGGATTGTCAAACTTTGTCTATGTGTCGTTCCGGATAATTTTTTGAATATGTTAAAAAGTTCGACCGGATATAAATACCCAATTTTTCCCCTGTCGGGAAATTTCCAAGTGTTGGATATTTCTGTAGTTTAATCACGTTCTAAGTAGTGCAAGTAACACGATGGTCCCTCTAGAAGACAACAAACCTTAACTCGATTATGTGACCGTCTTGAACTACCCTTTGAACCTTCGGGTTTGGGGCAGTACGGCGTGCCACATGTGAGGCGTTGGCTTGACCCTTCTACGGTTGGACCGTCGGTACTGAGGCACGAACTGAATGTTGTTAGATTTATTTCATGTGTTGATCTGTATCGGGAAAACTTGGGTGTTCGAATGTTCAATCGGAAAGTTTATCATTTTCTAATTATCTGGAATGGGATACAATAATTGGAATTCACAAGAAGTTATGAGATAACTGAATGAATGTTATAAACATAGCAATTTAGTCTCACTTGATCGGTTGCTACGGAATTTTGATGTGATCAAAAGTCCGTCGCAATCACGTAGCGTACACGGATACTCGCCGGGTAAACTTAATAGACAGCCTCACTCCATAGCCCCGACCAAGTGACTGTAGGAGAACCCCGTCGCCGAAAGCATCTGTACGGGTGCTCGCGGTAGCGGTGTTCCGCCTTGGTGCACTTCGTCGACGGTATCGGGGGTGCGGCCGTCTACTGAAGTTTGCGACGAGCATTCGATCAGGATGTCGGGAATCCTGTTGAATTGCCCGACTTGGTATTGAAAAGTGTTTTCGATTTTGAGACTAAAATGCGGGGTTTATAATTGTTAGGCATGTGATGTCTAAGGTATTCATTTGATTAGGCATGCGATGTCTATGCAGATTGAGGATTCCAACTGTTGTAGTTTTACACTTTCTTTTCTGTGACCGTAAGTGTAATATGTGATATCGCCGGTTTCGTTGCTATATGTCAACGACAATTGGGATGGACATATTTACTTACGTTGATGACATGTGATGTTATGTGTTGCGAGATATGTTATATTGGATCGTCGTGTTTGAATAGCCGGGGGGTTTTTATGTGAGATGAGTGTTTCATTTTCATTCATGTAAAAACTTGTATGTAATATTCTTTTATTGGGGCGCTTCCAGGTTGCGGAAGTCGTCACCCGTTGTATATTATTTTCTTTTCCGCACTAGGATAGACCCAAGGAGGGGAGCACTAGTAACCGGGTTCTGGAGTCCAGTGGGAGACCAACTCGAGGAGTCGAGTCCGGGTCTCCTAACTCTAGAATTGGTAGGGTTGCTTGCCGCTCTCGTAGGGGTCTTGGGGTGTGGGTTTGGCTATTCATCACGACCGTGGAATCCGTGTTTTATACTGGCTCGTATTGAAAACACGGACGTCCTAGTATATCCAATATTTCATATGATATTCTTCTGCTGCGATATCTGTGATGTGATCATGTGATGTTCTGTGATAGATACAGTATATAGTATATATGATATATTATATAGATGTTACTTATGTTTTACACCCGCGCTAGCCCTGCCCTGCTCTGTCGTTAGTTACCTAACCTAACGGTGCATGAGGGGACATCGAGGCGAATGCGGATGGCATAAGTGTACGTCGTATTTATCTGTGATGTTTAGGTACTTTAAATAATGGGACTTCATTAATGTGATTAATGAAATAAAAGAAACCTAAGATGTTGTAGAATCGAATTTCAAAATAAAACAGGTAGCTACAGTTCTTGCTTTGCATAGCGGTATATGTGATATATCCTGCACCTTATTCGATAAGGAAAGGACCGAGATCCCTTCACCGGGAGTGACTCCTTTAGCAATAACTGGCAGATGCTACACACACGGTTTGTCTTTTGATTGCTTTTAAATGTTTTTGCTTTGCACAGTGATATATATGATATATCCCGCACCTCATTCGACGAGGAAAGGACCGACGATCCCTTCACCGGGAGTGACTCCTTTAGCAAAACTAGAAAAGCCTCAAAAACACTCCATTTCAAAATTCATTCGATCCTACAACGATATCAAGTTCATTACGCAATAGGTTTTCAGAAAAACCTGTCGTAGCCCTCCGTCATTACAGATAAGTACTAGTTAGTATTCGTGCTGCGGTAGTTTGGCATTCGTCAAGGCGTAGTGTGCGGTAGCTAACTAGTATTTATCTGCTTATGCATATGATGCAGATTGGATTAGGGTATTCGTACGGCGTTGTTTGGCATTCGTCAAGGGTCGTGCGGGTGAGTTTAATTCGATCAAGTAATGTACGGGTTGAACTTGACTAGTGGACTATGGGTTGTTTGGCATTCGTCAAGGTCATAGCGAGCTAGGGGCAAAATATTATCGGGAATTTCAAGTGTTGAAATTTGCAATGAGATTGCATACCTTCTATGAGATAGTTGGATCCCGATACCCGCTGCGAGTAAGAGTTACTCCTGGGAGAGTTTTATTCATTACAATTAGCCGATCAAGTAGGTGTCTAGAAAGGTGTTAACGGGGTTATGCCTCTGGGAAAACGAGGTTTACATTAATTAGATTCGTGCGAAAGCACGGGGGACCTCCCTCAAAGTACCGACACTGGCCTGGCTGAAAGATTGGCGAACTTGTAGTGTGTAATTAATCCCGGCTAGTCTTTCCTTTTAGGGTTTGAAGGAAGATTTGATGAAAAGCAGTGGGAGCCATCCTGATTAGATAAAATAATAACCAATCTATTCTTGACAGAGCGCACGCTGAGTGTTTTCTTCTCTCTCTCTCCAGGTAGCGACCATATCACGCCTTAATCAAGATAATAAAACGGATATTGACCGAACCCGCTTGTTATACTGAGCTGGGGAACGTTGGTCCCGCTCCAACTTATAAATGTTATAAGACAGAGCAGGAAATTGGGGATTACCAGAATTCTCGTGCCGCCCAAACGAAGAGAGTGCATGCTGATGCATCATCTTCGGGTGTGTTCATTATACAGAACTGTTTCTCAGTATCCTTTACGTCCTGGGTATGTGATACCAGATCAGGATTCCAGATATGTAATTTGTTACATAGGGCTACCGATAGGTAGAGAACTGAGAACGGGTGATAAGTTTCATGAGGCAGAAAACGGGGCAAGAGTTGCAGCCAAGTCTGTCGGTCACTGTCACCCTGTATTACAATACATTGATTCTGAACGAATGTTATTAGATACCGAACCTGATATACAAAATCATATCTGTCTCTTTATTAGTAAAGAAACGATAAAATTTTGTATTGTTGGATAATATTTTGAACATTTCCTATATCAAAAGTTGATCGGTTCAGGCACGTTATCTAAAAGCATTAATGTTCTAAATCAAACTACAGTTCTTAGTATACGGAACACACACAAGAGGAAGAGTTCAGAAATGAACGAATCCTTCTTGAGGTATTGTAGACTAGGTCAGATCAATGCGACCCGATTGGCTAGAGTTACATAAAGATGTATATTTAAATCAGTTTGAATTTACATCTTGTGAAACTCGCCAGTCATGTCACAAAGATAAGATGACCATAGCTCTGTTTAATGGAAACAGAGAAAGAGTTAGTGAACTCTTAGGATGATACATGTTGATGTATGTAGGTCCCCTGTCTACACATACCAAGACTGGTTCTTTGTACTTCGTTACATTCTCTGATAATCTCTCAAGATTCAGACATATGTTCCTGTTGAAACACAAGTCCGAACCTTTTGAGATATTCACAGAATATAAGTTAGAAGTAGAGAACCAATACGGGTATAAGTATTATGTCCTATGATGAGATCAAGGAGGAGAATACTTGTGCACGGAAATCCTGGATTATACTAAAGGAGAATGAGATTCTCTCTCAGCATTACTCCTCTGTATACACCATAGCACGATGGTATATCGGGGCGGAGCAATCACACCCTATATGATATGGTGTGCTCTATGATGAGTATTACTGAGTCAACTATTTCCTTTTGGGTGTTATGCGCTTGAGAAGCTGCATACCTATTGAATACGGTTCCAATCAAATCAAGTTGCCTACCACTTCATATGTGATATGGAAAGGGAAGAACCCATATCTTAAGTTAGTAAAGATTTGGGGTTGTCCGGCCTATGTCTGAAAGCAAAATCCGGACAAGCTCGAGGCAAGGTCTGTAATGTAGAACTGGAAAAGTTTTAGCTATACGAACTACAGCAGATGATTTGATAGAACCAAGGGATTCAGTAGATACCAACGAACCTCAGCCTCTCCGCCGATCTAGTAGGATTCCTCACCCACCTGAGAGATACTTCGGTTTCTCTATGACAGTGGGAGCGAGGATTGCATCATGAGATGATGACCCAACTAGCTTCGAGCAGGCCATCAGGAGTAAGACTCTGTAAGAATGGCTGGATGCTTAGCGATCTGAGATGGAATCCTTATACACCAACAAAGTATGGACTTTGGTTGCAATATCTGAAGGGTTAAATCCCCATCAGGAGCAAGTATATCTTGAGAAGATTGCTTGGTGTAGATGGAAAAGTTGAGACTTTCAAAGCTAGACTTGTTAAAGGTTTGCATCATTGACCAGATATGGATCATAATGTTAAAACCTTTTCAAGTAACTATGCTTAAGTCCATCCAGATCCTACTTGCCACGGCTACATACCATGACTGCGATATCTGGTGGTTGGGTGTCTTGACTGCTTTTCTAAATGATGATTTAGAAGAGAGCGTCTATAAGTACACAGCCAGAGGGCTTCGTAGACAGTGGGAGCAGCGGAAACGTGTGCAAGATGCTTTATAGGATAAAGCAGGCATCGCGGAGTTGGAACATCTATTTTGATGAAGCGGTCAAAGAGTTTGACATCATCAAAATGGTAGATGAACCTTGTATATACAAAAAGGTAGTAGGGAGTATGGTGACGATCTTCGTAGAGTACGTGGATGACATACTCTTGATAAGAAAGGAGTTTCCTATGCTACGCTCGATCAATCTCTGATTATCACAAAGATTCTCCATAGAGGATCAAAGTGATACCTACTAAATCCTGGGTTTTGGACCTATGAGATAGATCTAAATGGATGTTAGGATTCTCACTAGTCATAGTGAGATGGTATCAACCGATCCTAGGGAGAATCACTGGAAGGGTTCCAGGGTGATAAAGACGACTGAATGTCAGTCGCAGGCATTGTCTTTACCCTCAGTGAAGGGACGGTATGTTGGAAGAGTTCCAAGCTAGATACCGTGGCATACTAGACGATAAAGGTTGGATACATCGCTACTTAAGATGCTACCAAAGAGGCTGTTTGGGTGTATATTGGTTCATGAGATGAACTACGTTCCTACCATTGTGTGACAATGGAGTTGTGGCTTATGCCAAGGAACGCCGGTCCCATCAGTGATCCAGACATATTCTAAGGCAGTATCACTTGATCATGGAGATGGTTGATCTCCAGGGAGATCGAGGTTAGGAGAGTAGACTCAGAGGACAACACAGCGGATCCACTCACAAAGGCCTGTTCCCAGAAAGAGACTTTTATGGGATGGTTGAGTATGAGATACTGCAACCACTGCTATCAGATGGCCCTAGTGCAAGTGGGAGATTGTTAGTAATATGTATACCCTAGAGGCCATTACTGTACATTGGATGTATATTGTAGTGGATGCTGGGACATATATAGGGAGGACTTTCTTGCTCGACATGATAGTATGCTATCTGGTTGAACTTTACCTTAACGTGTATACTGATTGTCTCTCTGTTACATGTTGGTAAAGCCCTTAGGATGTGTGCTTGACTACCTGGACTATGATGCGGATCATACTAGTGGGGACATGGTAGTCCATAAGTACATCCTTCAAAGTCCCTAGTCATGGGTGTATCGAGACGGGGCATCGATATACCAGAGTAGACTAGCGTATACCTTCTCGACCCATAAAGATGGGCGATGGATGATCCCATATCCATTGGTGTTTGACATCAGAGATGATATACGGGTGCTCAGTAGAGACTGGGTACACTGGACGGACTCGACGAGAACTCCCAGATGGTATTATATCTCACGTCAGATGGCAGTTCTCTGGTGACACTGGTACAGAGTAGTCTGTTGACCCGAGATCGTCATAGAGTCTTGTGTGGTTCCCACTGTGCTTTGATTTCCATCTTACCACGTCCAAGAGGGCGTGCAAAACGGTGGTTTTTGGGTACAGTCCCGAGTCACATGGAGGCAATGAGCGATAGGAGGGGATTCGTCTCTCCCGGTATAGGGAGTTGATGTTGCGCAGTGTTCGATTGGCTATAACAGGAAATCCCTGGCCAGGGTTGCTGAGATTTACTGGTAAGTGTTACCAGTAGTTTCTCGAACAGTTATAGACCTCATATCGACACGACTTATTGAGCTATTGGGGTCTGACGTTTACCACCCCTAGGCGAGATATGCGACATATCAGACGATCAGACCGGACTGTACGGTAGTGTTACTGGTCGGATTCACTGGAGTGTGAGCGGGCTTGCTCGTCGATCTTCAGATCGCTCAATACCCGGGTGGCCGTTACGTTTAGCAGACCGCTTGCGGCTTGTGGGTGTTTGATATGATCATCGCCTGCTGCCGGCGTATTGACGAGTCTTTAGAGTCCTACACAGAGGTTTCCTGGCTCAAGCGAAACGAAATAGGAGCGCATATGAGATATGTGCGGGACCGAGAATAATACGAGTATGTGATACTGTATTCGATTCTCGCGATGTGACATTGATCGGTTATATGCGATATAGCCGGGTTATCGGATCAAGTGTTGATTCGATAAGATGTTACTAATGATACCAGTCGGTTATGTGCGCATGACCGGATCATTGAATCAAGTGTTGATTTAATGTATAATTATATATTTGATATATTACTTTGCATTAACTAGTATCGGTTCACTTTAGACGGATTTTCTCACTTGGTTCGTGCGCATTGCATATGCGATATGTTTTTGTGCACTTGTATGTATCATGTTTGATGATGCATGCTAACTTGAGTAAGTGCAAAGATTTAAACCATGGTTAAAAGAATGGTTAGGGTTTCATTTCCTTTTTCATATCTATTTATTTATTTATTTATTTATTTTCTTTTTGGAAAATGAAATGAGAAAAATGGTGGCTTGTTTTGGATTGTAGTTGAAGATTCATGAACCTTTGACTTTGTCCACCATTCTTATCTCATGCTTAACCTAACCATTTGTTTTAACCCTAGTTCAATCTCTACACTTTACCATGGTTAAGTCATGATAAGTTTTGATTATTCTTTTCTTTTTCTTTTAACTTATCATAACATTTCTTCTTCTTCTTCCTTGCTTCAAGTGAAGAAAAGCTAACCTCATCAATGGTGATTGATGAATTAGAGTGAGAAATCCAAAACTAAAGTCTACCCACTTCCTATTTCTTCATTCTCTACCTCTTGCCAAGTAGTAGAGTGTGTTTACTTCACAAGTTTCTTGACTTGGTGAAGTCGGAGCTTGATTTAGCGATGCCTCGACGTA
The DNA here is from genome assembly GCA_030015575.1 of Agapanthus africanus. NCBI lineage: Eukaryota > Viridiplantae > Streptophyta > Magnoliopsida > Asparagales > Amaryllidaceae > Agapanthus > Agapanthus africanus. The sequence continues at coordinate 152,266,821 of JASDDO010000028.1, read as the reverse complement.
GATCATCTTCGGCATGGACATCGACGACCTAGCTTGCCCATTCTCCGACGAAGCCGATCCTAGAGCCCGGATTTGACTTGGACAGCGGAGAGGACCTCGTTGCGGAGCTATGGAGGTGGAGCACCGGATCTACAAAGGTTGTATTTCCGTTTTCTCATTAGTTAAGTGTTAACTAGTTCATCGTTCGCCTAGACATCTAGTTATCGATCCGTAGTTTAGGGTTTGTAGGCACCGTAATTTTTGAAATTGCCATGGTTGATGGCTTGGGAGACCTCACTTGTGTGCCTAGGAACCCTACAGCGGAGTTGGCCGCGGCAACTGACCGTGAAAAGGGGCTGAGGGGAGTGCACGAGCAACTGATTGGCCTACTGAAAACACTTCCCTCCCAATAGTTGATTTTATATCATTTGTAATTTTGAATAAAATGTATCCATTTTTTATCCTTTCACATGATGTAATTTGTACCCGATTGAACTTATAAATAAAAGATACATTTTTTCGTACTACCTTGTGTTATCTCTTGCTTTCTTCTCTTTTCTGTGTTGCCGACATATTACCTTAATAAGCGTAGCCTGTAGGTGATAGAGAGCGTTCCGTCTTGAACTCTTCGAAATGTAGTGATGGCTTAGGAAGCAGGTTCAGATCTGCTGCCTAAGGCTTTTTAACTTTATGAGCCGTGAGGGTCTCAGAAATACTTTTCTCCCTACGAGTCGAAAGGATCTCGTAAGTGTATTTTCTCCTTAGGAATCGTGAGGATTCCTAAGTGTGTTTTCTCTTGGGAGTCGTAAGGATTTCACAAGAGATTTTTCTTCCTTACGAGTTGAGAGGACCCGTAAGTGATTGATGAGGTTGACATTATACGCATTTCATGGAGTCAGAAGTTGCTCTGGGCGTTTCCCACGGGGTCGAGATTGACTCTAGCCGTGTACCACGAGACCAGGATTTGCTCTGGATGCTTCCCACGGGGTCAGGATTGACATAGGCCGTGTTCCGCAAGGACCAGGTTCCGCTCTAGATTCTTCCCACGGGGTCAGGGTTGACATAGCCGTGTTCCACTAGACCAGGATTTGCTCTGGATGCTTCCCACGGGGTCAGGATTGACATAGCCTTGATCTGCAAGGACCAGGATCCGCTCTGGATGCTTCCCACGGGGTCAGGATTGACATAGGCCGTGTTCCACTAGACCAGGATTTTCTCTGGGTGCTTCCCACGGGGTCAGGATTGACATAGCCGTGTTCCGCAAGGACCAGGATCCGCTCTGGACGCTTTCCACAGGGTCAGGATTGATATAGGCCGTGTTCCACTAGACTAGGATTTGCTCTGGATGCTTCCCACGGGGTCAGGATTGACATAGCCGTGTTCCGTAAGGACCAGGATCCGCTCTGGACTCTTACCACGGGGTTAGGATTGACATAGGTCGTGTTCCACTAGACCAGGATTTGCTCTGGATGCTTCCCACGGGGTCAGGATTGACATAGCCGTGTTCCGCAAGGACCAGGATCCGCTCTGGACGCTTCCCACAGGGTCAGGATTGACATAGCCGTGTTCCACTAGACCAGGATTTTCTCTGGATGCTTTCCACGGGGTCAGGATTGACATAGGCCGTGTTCCACTGGATCAGGATTTGCTCTGGATGCTTTCCACGGGGTCAGGATTAACATAGCCGTGTTCCACTAGACCAGGATTTGCTCTGGATGCTTCCCACGGGGTCAGGATTGACATAGCCGTGTTCCGAAAGGACCAGGATCCGCTCTGGACGCTTCCCACGGGGTCAGGATTGACATAGCCGTGTTCCACTAGACCAGGATTTGCTCTGGATGCTTCCTACGGGGTCAGGATTGACATAGCCGTGTTCCGCAAGGACCAGGATCCGCTCTGAACGCTTCCCAAGGGGTCAGGAGTGACATAGGCCGTGTTCCACTAAACCAGGATTTGCTCTGGATGCTTCCCACTGGGTCAGGATTGGCATAGCCGTGTTCCGCAAGGACCAGGATCCGCTCTGGGGTCAGGATTGACATAGGCCGTGTTCCGCAAGGACCAGGTTCCGCTCTGGACGCTTCCCACGGGCTCAGGATTGACATAGCCGTGTTCCACTAGACCAGGATTTACTCTGGATGCTTCCCACGGGGTCAGGATTGTCGTAGGCTGTGTTCCACTAGACCAGGTTCCGCTCTAGACGTTTCCCACGGGGTCAGGATTGACATAGGCCGTGTTCCACTAGACCAGGAAGGGTTGACTTTATCCGCATTTCACGGAGCCGGGGGTTGACTCTCGGTTGTCTGTGCACCTCCGAGTCAGGGAACTGGGAGTTTCCGCGGTTCCGCTTTACTGATTTTGAGTCTGTTGTAATGAGACGAATGTTGAGATGATCTCCAGGCTGTCTGTGAACCGTCGAGACTTGGCCCTCTTTCGGATGGAGCCTGGGGGGGAAGGTATGTTTCCTTCTTTGTTTGTGCCCCTGGATTGTATACAGCGATCGATGTGATCTCACCTGTAGGGCAAAAAGTTTTATTTAATATATTTTTCTTTCCGCGATGCTCTATCATTTCAGCTTTTATATCGCGAAGGTCGCGATTGCCCAATCATTTCGGCTATTTTTCGCGGTGCCCAATCATTTTGGCTATTTGTTTTATTTACTTGCTTCTTTTTATTGCGAGTTGCCCAATCATTTCGGCTATTCTGCATGCACACATTTTTACTTGCTGATTTGCAAGTTGCCCAATCATTTCGGCTATTTCATATGCATTTGTGGCTCGCTGGCTTTTCACTGCGAGTTTTGGGATTGATACCGATTTAGGCATCAGCATCGCTAATACTGGGATATTGCCAGGAGCGAATCATTATTTGCCTTTGTCGATGTCGAACAAAGGTGGCTTAGTAAACAGGATTAGGATCCTGTCGACTAAGGTTTTTAATTACGAGCCGTAAGGGTCTCATAAAGGTATTTCTCCCTAGTCGTGAGGATCTCATAGGTGCGTTTTCTCCTTAAGAATCGTGAGGAGTCTTAAGTGTATGGTCTCTTATAAGTCGTAAGGATCTTACAAGAGTGCTTTCTCCTTATAAGTCGAGAGGACTTACAAGTATCTTTTGCCATATGAGCATATCCCCAGTCTCTGGTGGGACTCTTGTTAGGGAGATGTTTATTCGCGCCCGTGGATTGTATACAAGGGTCGATATCGAGACGCTTGTAGGGCAACATTGAAGATTGTGATGGCTTAAGAACAGGTTCAGATCCATGTTGCTTAAGGCTTCTGAACCCTATGAGCCGTGAGAGTCTCAAAGGGGAATTCTCCTTACGAGTCGTGAGGATCTCATAAGTGTAATTTCTCCCTACGAATCGTGGGGATCCCTAAGCGTGTTGCTCCCTTGTGAGTCGTAAGGATCCCACGTAGGTATTTTCTCCTCGTAAGGTAAAGAGGACCTTGCAAGTTTCTTTTAACGAGATTGCGCCCTTTCAGGTTTTCACAAAACTCGCCGGTAGTCCTGCTGTTTTTACTCACGGAGCCCTTTCGGGTTTTCATCCGTGCCCATTTTTCTTATGGACATACCGTTTTCTCTTTTTTTCCTTCTTTTTATCTTGTGTCAGCCTAGGGTATGCTGTGATCCGTAGTAGTTTATCGACGTCTCGGTCAATAGCTAGTTTTAAGACATAGTGGTCCATCGTTAGTTTAAGGACGTTTCGGTACGTCGTTAGTTTTAGGACATTTCGGTCCGTCGTTAGTTTAAGAACGTTTCGGTCCATAGCCGGCTATTACTTATAGAGTTTGGGCTTAGGAAGATAGCGAGCGGACATAGGCGTCGTCATCTATCGTTGACCTAGGTCGTGACTTATCAGGCGTAGTATTTTTTCAGGAAGCGATCGTTTATTGTCCTGAAAGGTCTTTCACCATGCATGTCCATGAGTAGATAGGCTCCACCCTGGTAAAATTTGTCTATGATATACGGGAGTTCACAGTCCGGCTCGAATTTCTCCCGCTTGGCACGATTGGGGATCATAGGTCTTTTGACCACTAGCACGAGTTTGCCTTGGCGGAATGTTCTCGGCCTACTCAATCTCTCATATGAGCGCGTCATCTTTGCTTTATAAGCCTCCAGATTTCGTTGCGCCATGAGCCGAGTTTCATCAAGGGCGTCGAGCTCCTCAAGCCGAAGGTGTGCATTTTCTTCGTCCGTTATCTCGTAATGAACTGGCACTCGTAGAGAGGGTAACTCTATCTCGATGGGGAGTACCACTTCTGTGCCGAATACCAATGCATACGGCATTGTATTCATGGCTGTTTTGAACATAGTTCGATACGCCCAGAGAGCTTCATGCCAGTCCCTCTTATTTCGAGACACCGTCTTTTTCACGATCTTCGTCAAGATCTTGTTGAAAGCCTCAGCTATACCGTTAGCTTGGGGATTATAGACCGAAGAGTATCTCCAGTCTATAATATGTTGCTGCGCAAAGTAGCTGATCTTGTGGCTTCTGTAAGCTGGCCCGTTATCGGAGATAATCCGTCGTGGAACGCTGAACCGATAAATGACATGTGGCTTGAAGAAATGGAGGATATTCTCCGTCTTCACTTCCCTCAGCGGTACCGCTTCTGCCCATTTGGAGAAGTAATCCATTGTTGACAAAATGAATCGATGTCCTCTAGACGATGCTGGTTCGATGGGCCCGATTATGTCAGTTCCCCACATTTCGAATGGCCAGCTAGCCACCGTCGGATGTAGCGGATTTGGATGCTGATGAATAAAGTCCCCGTGAATCTGACACGAGTGGCATTGCTTCGTGTATTCGAGGCTGTCCTGGATCATCGTGGGCCAATAATAGCCCATCCTTTTGATCTTCAGTTTCATTTTTGGCCCGGCTTGGTGAGAACCGCAGAGTCCGTCATGAGTTTCTTGGACGACTCTCCTTGCTTCTTCAGGTCCCAGGCATCTCAGCCATAAAGAGTCAAACAATCTCTTATAAAGAGTATCATTGACGAATGCAAAAGAAAGAGCTCGTTTCATGAGCTGATGTCTCGAGGATGCATCTTCAGGTGTTCGACGGGATTTGAAGTAGTCTATAAAGACTTCTCTCCAATCCATAGCCTTTTCCTAGTCTTTTATTTGTAGGGCCGTCTGCTCGGTAGTTCCCTTTTCTCCGGATGACTCCGGAAATATTTCTGCCGGTGCAAGAACCCGACGACTTTTCACAATGATACTCACGTCATCGAGGTTCTCGTCGGCCAGTAGCAAGCTTGGCTAATGCATCTGCCTTGCTATTTTCGGCACGCGGTATGCTTTCCAGGGTGTAGGAAGGAATTTGAGTCAGCAGTTGTTGTACTCTCTCGCCGTACTTCACCAACTCAGGCTTGAACGTTTGATAGTCGCCGTTTACTTGACTAACGATCAGTTGGGAATCTCCATATATGAGGAGGCTTTCAACTCCCATGTCGACAGTGATCTCAAGACCTGCTATCAAAGCTTCATATTCGGCTTCATTATTCGTCCTCGGCTCTGTTAAGGAGAAGGCAAATCGCATTATCCCTCCTTGTGGAGTCACGAAGATGAGGCCCACCCCAGATTTGATTATGGGGGTGCCTTGTTTGCGCTTCTTCATAGAAGATACTCCATCAAAATAGAGTTCCCATTGGGTATCATTCTCTCTTCTCTCCCCGTCGATCGTGTCAAATGCGTGCTCGTCTGGCAATTCGCAGTTCAAAGGAGAATCAGCAGGTATCGGATGCTCAGTGAGGAAGTCGGTGATGGCCTGGCCTTTTACTGCCTTGAGGGGTCGATAAGTTATCGAGAACTCCATCAAGAGCAGGGCCCATTTGGCGAGTCGTCCCGTTAATATAGCCTTTGACATCAAATATTTGAAAGGATCCACCTTCGATATGAGATGGACCTCATGTGCAACCGCGTAGTGTCTGGGCTTCGTTATCGCGAAGATCAACGCCAGGCAGTGTTTTTCAATGAGGGAGTAGTTGCTTTCTGCCCCCAGTAGAACTCGACTCAGGTAGTAGAGAGCTTTTTCCTTCCCTTGGTCATTCTCTTGTGCCCATAGTGCGCCTAAAGAACCTTCGAGGGCAGTCGTGTAAAGGATGAGGGGCTTTCCTCTAACCGGGGTAGTTAGCACCGGAGGATTTTGTAGGTATTGCTTGATTTCGTCCAGTGCGCCTTGACATTTGCGATCCCAGATGAACGGGGTTCCCTTCTTCATTAGGTGACTGTAAGGACGACACTTGCCAGACAGATTGGCAATAAATCACCTGATATACTTGAGCTTTCCTTGGAGATACCGCAGTTGCTTGAGATTCCTTGGTAGAGGCATTTCCATGATCGCCTTGATCTTTGACGGGTCTATCTCAATGCCTCGGTGTCGGACGACGAATCCTAGGAACTTTCCTGAGGAAACTCCGAACGCGCATTTGAGAGGGTTCATCTTCAAGTTGTATTTCCGAAGGCACTGAAACACGATCTTCAGATGCTGTAAAAGTTCCTCGTATGATTTGCTTTTAACTACGAGGTCGTCGATATAGCATTCGACGATTTCATGTTTGAGGTCATCGAAAATTTTCGTCATGGCCTTCTGATAAGTGGCACCGGCGTTCTTTAGACCGAAATGCATCACCTTGTAGCAGAATATGCCCAAAGGGGTCCGGAAAGCGGTATGCTTCTGGTCCTCGGGATGCATCTTTATTTGATTGTACCCTGATGATCCGTCCATGAAGGAGAATACTTCGTGAGTGGACGTGTTATCTATCATCAGCTCGGTGACCGGTACTGGAAAGTCATCCTTCGGGCAAGCTTTGTTGAGATCCCGAAATTCCACACATATGCGCACCGTCCCATTTTTCTTCATCACTGGGACGATGTTGGCAATCCAGTCAGGATACCACACCTCTTGGATGAAGCCAGAATCGATTAGCTTCTTGACCTCAGCGTTGATGCTCATCTCAAGCTCGAGCCGCATCCTTCTCGGTGCTTGTTTGATCGGTTTGACGTACGGAGATATTGCCAATTTATGCACAGCAATCTCTGGATCTAGTCCCGGCATCTCGGAATAGTTCCTTGCGAAGCAATCTTTATACTGCATGAGCACGTCTTTCAGCGTAGCCACTTTTTCTTCAGACAACAGCTCACTGACGAACGTCGGCCGCAGGTCACTTGTCGTTCCCAAGTCGATTTTTCTGAGGTTATCTGCAGTAGTATGTATTCCATCTTCCAGCTCTTTTGGCGCCGGTGGAAATTCTGAGATCACCTCGTTATCATCGTTTTCGAAGCACCAGGGGAGATCAGCTATATCTTCGTACATTCCTTCTCCTGACATCGTTATCGCGTGATAGGTGCGAGATCGCTTCCAAGACCGATGTTGATCCAGCTCTACTCTCGTGGCTTTCGGTTCATGCTTCCGCGGCGGGGTTACCTTCCAACTGCTGGATAAAGCGAACTTGCCTTTCTGATACTGGTCTTCTACCCAGTCTTTGAATGTGAAGCAGTCTTCGAGAGGATGTCCTATCGCTCGGTGATAGGAGCAATAGTCTGGGTGAGAGACCTCGTCTGCTTGCTCAGGGTGTTTGGACCCCGGGAGGGTGATCATCTGATGTTTTATGACAAGATCAAGTATCTTCCTTGTCTTGTCTTAGGAGAAAAAATACGCTTGACCCGTCTTCTTTACAAGAGACGAATCCAGACTGTCCAATTCTCGATCGCGAGGCTTCTTGGGCCTGCTTTGCCGCTGTTGAACGCTTTTTCCGTTCTTGGGTTTATTTTTGTCTCTGCGTCGGGTCTTTTGTATGACGGGCTGGCGATGAAGGGCATCGTCATTTTCCGTAGCCTGCTGAAGGAGGCGTTATGTTCTAGCTTTCTTGTAGATGGCCATTTCGCGATTATGGTCGTCTCGAACCTTTTGACCCGTTTCCCTTATAAGCTTGTCCATTTGTTCTTCGAACGACGGGCTTAGTATTTTCATGACGGGAGCTCGTTTTAGTTCAGGGTTAGCATCTTCCCATAGAGCATCACCTTCTTCATCGAAGTCATGGATGACGTAGCAGCCGCGAAATCGCTCCCGTTTCTTGGATTGAACATATCCAAGCCCGATCATTTCTATTCTCCCGTTGGGAAATTTTCGCTGAGTTCCGATGACGTCCCAGATCCTGTTGTAGAACTGAGCTTGTCGAGCAGTCTGTTTGAAGGGAGTGCCTTGGCACCTCAACAGCCTTTTTAATCCTTCTGTGTAATATCTGGGCAGACGGATGGACTGAAACCTGTCAAGTGTCGAATCGGCGCCATGCCAAATTTCTTTCTCCACTTTGGTTTGCATGGATTGATAAAAGAGTATCGCCTTTTCATCTTTTCGCTTGGGAGGGACATAGAACGTCAGTAGTTCTTGCACACTATAAATTTTAAGTGCATCGAGCTCTTTGTAATGCTCTTGCGGAACCATAGCAACTTGCAAACTTCGATCTTCATCAGCGAAGGCTTGTATTGATGGCCAAGTAGAAAATACAGCATTGACCTCATCTTCCGAGTCGCTGCCGAAGAACAAAATAGGGGTGGACGGTCCCGGCTTGTTGCATTGGGGCGGCCCTGAATAAACTATTTCTTTTTCCTCCTCGGTATCACTCCCGAAGACCGGAATAGTGGTGATAGCTTTATTCTTGTCCTCAGGTTTGTGACATCTTTCTGTGTCTTCGAAATCTGGCAGGAAGTACTTGGCATCCTCATATTTGCAGACTTCGTTCACGGAGAATGGGTTTAGTTCCCTTGTCACAGTATACTCGAGACCATCCTTGAAATACTTCATACACTGATGTTGTGTAGAAAGGATGATTTTGTACTTGTGTAACCAAGGCCGGCCGAGCAAAGCGTTATAGCAGGTCTTAGCGTCAATGAAGTGAAATTTAATGTCCGTGATAAGCAGCCCAAAGCGCAACGTCAATATCACAGACCCGAGCGTCCGTGATGACTGGGAGTCAAACCCAGAGATAGTGATTTTATCACGAGCGAGATGCTGAACGCTCATGCAGATTTCCTTCAGCACTCTTACATTAAGGAAATTGACGGAGGACCCATTGTCGACCAGGATTTTGCCTATCTTGATATCATGACAGTATCCGGAGACATAAAGGGGACGGTTATGTAGCTTCCTCAAGTGTGCCAGAACGTTGTAATGCACCTTGTTTTTCTTTGGCGGGTCCTTGGCTGTCAGTTCTTTGACGACTTGATCATCTAGGGCGATGTCCTCAGGGATTTTTTCTTTCCCCTTATCTTTTCTATTCGACCCACTGTTCGCGGGCCCGAGATTCTTTTCGGGCAGCGTACGATTGCGCAGCTGAATGTTCTAACAGGTCTTTATTTCTTCCATTTCGGGTGTCGGTTCTTTGAAGAGAGGGCCAAGGGCTATTTCTTCATCAGAATCGCTCCCAAAGGTGAGAACTTGCGATCCCCCAGTATCGACCATGTGACAGTTGCCGGTAATTCTTTTACGCTCCTCGGTCGGATTTCTTTGCTCCCGACGAGTTTTTCGTTTCATCTGCTTGAAATGTTGCCGGTGAGCAACATATCTCTGCCACCAGTTTTTAAAAGCGTTGCTCTCTTCGGTGGGTTGCGCAATCTTTCGATGATATAGGCAGTAGCTAGGATGCATATCCGCTTCATCAGGAGTATTTCCTTCGAAGGGTGGCAGCTTCATTCCCATCGATATGGTTTTGGCGAACCTTTTCCTCGTCTTGAAGCTGCTTTTATTTGTGGCGGATGTACTTTGATCTGGTGGGGGTGTTTCGACCCTTTCGTCCAGTCGCCGGCGTTTGGCCTTTTCAAATATGGCCATCTCGCGCTCCCGATCAGCTTTGCTTTTCAAAAAAGTTTCGTTTAGGAATGCATCAATCATTTCGTCTTATAGTCCTAGAAGTTCCGGCTCAGGATTTGCCCCCAGTTTCTCTGTATAAGGAGTTTCTTCATCGTCTATCGACGAATAAGAGATCACATGGCAGCTTGCCACATAATCTTCAGGCTCATCCGACGAGTCTTCTCCACTGTCATCATCTCCGTCCTCAAAGACGTGGCTGAGAAATTCTTGGAGTGTGACTGGAGTCCACGCCTTCTGATTATATTCTTCCAAAGCGTCAATCATTTTTTGCAGGTCCCTGCGCTTGTCACCAGGCTTCACGGGCTTTTTGGTCTTCTTCTTCTTCTTCGAAGACTTTGACGGCTGGGTATGAACGCTTTGACTATCACCACCAGTTTTTGGAGTTAGGTGCGGTTTCAGCATTCCGTCGATGATCTCGGGTTCTATTGGATTTTTCCACCTGATTGCCGGGCATATTTGGAGATCCTTCAGCATTCTTTTCGTCTTGGCTGAAAGAACGACCTCCCATGGATCTTCTTCTACAAAAGAGCATGATGTCCTCGGTGTGTCCATCTTTTTGAGAGCGTGCGGCTGCGGCGGGCCTACTTTCTAATTCTCGGACAGTGTGAACTTTCCTTGTTGGTATTGGTCTTCGATCCAGCCTTTAAAGACGAAGCAATCTTCAATTGGATGGCTTACCGCTTGGTGGTAGGGGCAATAATTAGGACTATTAGCCTCACTGGGTTGCAATGGGCGTTTTGGATTTGGCAAATTAATGAGCCTATTGAGCACCGCTAGCTCGAACAATCTCCTTGTTTTGTCCTGGGGAAACGAATAAGGGCGCTTTATTTTCTCATTATAGTATCGCCGTCACTCGTCTAGGCGATCCGTTAATTTTGGGCCATTGGGCTGCTGTTGAGTATTGGCGACGAAGGTCGCTTTCCCTTTCCCTTTTTCATTCCGCGGCTCCGTCTTTGAAGAGGAAGGCATGTGCCCCATCTGGTCCATTTGGGCCAGCTTATCAATCAAGGACTGGAAAGTGGTCGGCTTGAAAAACATCATAAATTGGGAGATGGTCACTTGAGGGTCGAGAGTACCCACGAACATGCCCACCGCAGGTGCTTCTTCGATGCGCTGTGATTGAAAGAGTTTTAGTTTTAACCGCAATCAAGACGGTGTCGCTTTGCAGCTAGCCGGTTGAGCACGGGTCGATCCACAGGGAGACGGAGCGTTTAATGTTCTTGTCGTTACGAGTTAATGCGCGTAGGCGGATTTGTTCTTTATCTAACCTATGTGTTATATGCAAGTATAAAGTTGTGAGGAAAAGATACGATGGTGTAAGCTAAGAAAATCCGCACTCAAAGTCTTTGAGCCGAACTTAACGATTGAAGCTAGAACAATCGGCAACAACGTGGATTAGGGTACTTAAGCACGGTATTCGTGGAATCCGGCTTATTGACCCTTGTCCGTCCGTTCTTGTCTCTTGCTTTCGCCTCCGGCCAAACTGAACGCAATCGGTCACGGTTAGGAATCACCGTTACCTTGGTAGGGTAGGGTGCCTAACGGAGCGCTTGCGTAACGTTTGGACGGAGTTCAATGGAAAATATGGGAAAAGGAAATGGGCAAAGAAACCTTAACTTACAATATCGTATTTATTCCTAACAACACCATATTAACAGCCATTCACAAAATAAACCAAAAAGAGAGAACAAAAGAACAAAGAAAAGAAAAGATTACAAGTAAGTAACTGCATGGAATTTAAAGTGCAAGAAAGTAAAGCAAGATAATAAATTGCATGAATGTAAAAGAGCAAGAAAGAAAATACTAAGAACCATGGAACCCAAAACAAGACATGGGTTCAATAACCAAATCTTAAACTTGCAAGCTCAATGAAGAGGTTGCAAGATCAAGAAGAGGCAAAGAACTCATGGTGAATGAAGGCACAAAAAAGAGAAGAGCTTTATTGATTCCATATGAAGATACAACCCTTGAGATCAATAACCAACCCTTAAACCTTCAAGCTCAATGAAGAGGTTGAAAGATCAAGAGAAGGCAAGGATCTCAAGGGGAAGCTAAGCAAAAGAATGATACAATGTATGGAAAAATTGGACTCCTTCTCACTTACCCAATAGTTTCCTTTTATAGGCAAAACAAGACCTTTCCTTTAATTTGAATTTGAATGCACCCAAAGTTTGGAGGGAAGTTTGAATCTTTGAATTTTTGAATCACATCAACACTTTATGCATTGAATGCACCATACCCACTCGTGCTTTGTGCTTGTCCCTCTCGTGCTTTGTGCGTGTCCCTCTCGTGCTTTGTGCTTATCCGAGACACGAATGACCACTGTCATATGTCTTGTCTCTGGATCTGGTACGCGGCACCGGACGGATACGGATGATCGGAATCCGGCTTTTATCTGTTGTCAACAGATGTTCTGTATTTGGCGTAACTGTGGAGATTTTGTATCAATTGCGTTATTTTGGGCTAGGAACCTGTAGCTTGTAAATATGTAGCAAACACGGATTAAAAACACATACCTATAAAAAAAACAAGCATAAGAATGGGCGGTAGTAAATGCAATATTCTGGTCTGAACAAATACCCCCAAACTTAACTTTTGCTCGTCCCGAGCAAAACCATTTATTCACAAAAAAGTCCTAACCCCACTTTCGCAGGGAACGTAATTGCACTGAGCGTGTGCAACAAGTCGTTAAACCTCTAGGTGTCCCTAGTAGGAGGAGTGTTGTCTCCTGAGGGTTTTCAACGGATACTACGCACAAAATCCCGTCAAGCTAGTGTCATAAGTTAACATCAATTCTACTCCTACGGTTTAGTATCTAGGCTAGAAATTCTATCATCCTAAGTTAGAAATATCCAACCCTTATTTTTCACACCTCCTATATATTTAACCTTAGATCCTATACGTTCCAAAAAAGTTTAGAAAGATGTCGGCGTCTCATGAGTTTTCCTTCTAAAGCACGGTCTTAAGTCAGGGATTTTTATCAGTTTTACGGAAAACATAAGTCTTATTCCTCATTTCTATCTTTCCTCCAAACATCGATTGTATACTCTCACGTGTGTGTAATTTTCACCCCTACACTCAAGAATTCAATTCAAGCTATAATACCCATGCCCTAATACCTAATACTACTTCTTTTCATTAAATGATGGTCGGTGTTGCTCGCACACCTTTCATGCGACTATTAATGCTTCTTGAGGCACTAACGGCCGATTACTGAATGCGTGAGCTTAAAGCGTAAATAGCAGTTTCCAGGTCTTGACTTTATTTTTTTTTTCTTTTTTTTTTCTTCTTTTTCAAGACCGGATATATTTTTCAATATGCTCTTTTTGGTGTTTAGCTTTAAATACCGTTTTTTCTTTCATACTAGGTTTTCAAGCAAGAGTATTTCTAGGTATCCTCTACTATCCCAAGTTTCAAGGTGTATGTATGTGCAGTTTGTAGGGTATATACTTTCTAAATTTGAACTCAAGAATAGAAACTATTTTTCAGACTTATCTTTAAGTAAAGCATCAATACTTTCCCTTTATCTTAACTTAACTCAAGAACTGAACTCAAGATTACCTATTTCTTAAAAAAAAACTGTAAGGACGTATAGTTACTAAGTTTAAACAGAAAGAGGGTTATTTTTAGGGTTTTCAATTTCTAAGCCTAGGATTTAGTTATTTCTAACATATCAACTAAACTTTCGGAATAAAATCTAAGTTACCCTATTAGCTAACTTGACGACAAAGTTTTTATAATTTTTTGGAAATTTTTTGATTTTTGTGGGTTTTTAATAGGTATGCAATTGCAAAATATACAAATGAATGCGAAGCAAGAAAGCTTACCGAGCACACCCCCAAACTTAAACTTGACAGTGCCCTCACTGTCAGGCTATACCAAGAGGGTCAAAATTGCCGGCGCTCCCCAAAAGAAGATTTTATACAAAACAGAAAGCAAAAATATATACACAAAAAGGTTCCCCCCAAACTTATGTGAAACAGTGTTTCCACTGTTTAAGCGTTGAAGTTCAGGATTAGGGGGAAAAAGAACAGTATCAATCTATATAAGGCCTTACACAGGCCAAAAGTGAGCACCAACCATTCAAAGATCTTATCGTTATAATGGTGTGGTTGGTGAAAGAATACAGAGAGGAAAGAAATGGAGAATACGAGAGACTGTATGGAGATAAAAGCGGGATATGGTCTCGGTATATGAGAAGAAGAATAGCGGAAGGTAAAAAGAACTGGAGTATGAACTTGAGGGTGAAAATGGAGTGAATAGATTAGCACAATATGTGATGACCGATGTGTGAAAAGCGATTGTGCTAATCTATCAACTCGTCGAGAAATAGGGTCAAATCCCTCAAGATTCGTGAGAAAACATGGGTACGCCGAACTTGGTAAACCAGACATAGGAAATGAAATTGATACGGTTTCTTGCAAGGTCGGAATGATGGAAAGGATGGAGGGAAGTGATTGAGGAAGGGTATTGGTTAAGGGTTCGGGAGGGTGTAAACAGTCAGTGAAAGAAACAGGATGAATTGGAAAATCCGACTCATCATCTAGAACTGTTTCATCCTCAAAAATATCCTCAAGATTCTCCTCAAATTTAAGCTCATCCATGCATATTTCATCAATATCAAGACGCATATGAAGTTCGGGAAAAACGTTTAATGACTCGGGATGATGAATTGGACAGACAAACTCATCCAAAATTGCGGGTTCATCATCCGAAATATCCCCAGCGTCGATATCCTCAATCAAATGAAAATCAATTTTCTCAGACACCTCATCAAAAGCATGGATTTCAATCGATTCTAGTTCTAAGATGGAGGTGTAGAGGTCAAAAGGATTGGGTGTGGTTTCACTCAAAAGGGACCCTTCACAATCGGGTAAATCAAACACTACAAAGTCGCACAACTCATTACTCATTCTATCTTCAATTGATAAATCATTTGGGACACTTGATAGACTTTCAAAACAGGAGATGTGGGATTCAATTTGGTACGGGTAGGTTTGATTTGGAAGGGGGTACAACTCACTCTCACTACTTAAATTCTCAGCCTGTCCTACCGCCTCATCATACATTGGAAAATTTGGAGTTACTTGAAAACTAGCTACCGGGTCAGTAGGTTGTATGGGGGCGGCCATGGACACATTCAAATCCATCCTCTGTTGGCATGACACTACCCTAAAGTCTTCCAATGAATATTCAAGACTAGACATGGGTTGTGAAGGGGTTTCAGTAAAAGATTTAAACTTGTTTGGATACTGGAAACTCCCAAAAGGCTGTGTAGAAGTAATGTCTAGGGAAGGTGCAAAAGTTGGGTAGGATGAATAGGAATTGAATGGTTGGACAGGAGTAGGATCAACATTTGGATACGAAGGTGAATGAAATTGTTGATCAAAAGAATTCGCAGTGGTGAAAGGAGTGAAAGATCGGCTACGGGATTGTTCTATATGTTTAGCAATAGACATGGGTCTTGGAGTTGCAACGAGACTCGAAAAAGGGGTATCAACGTAAGAAGGTGGTGAAGGTTGAAACGGTTGATACAAAGTGGATTGCGGAGTCCAATTGGTAGTCCTAGATGCGTCTATCCGATCTTTCAAAGAAATTTTAGGCATGGAGGGATCGTTCGAAGTTCGACCAAAGCAAGAACCGTAGGAAGTTATGTCTGGTTGTGGGTACCAAAGTTCGGCAAGAGTTTTGCGAGGTGGGGTACCCATGATATGAAGAAAAGAAGAAGAAGAACTGAAAAGGAGGGGGAAAGAATGTGGTTTTTTTTAATTATTTTTTTATTTTTAGTTAGTTATTAACAAAAAGAATGAAATATACACACAAAAAGAATCTGGACAAAAACAACCACGACACAAAAATACCACGCACCTAATCGGTCTAGGGTTCACCTAGGTCAACTAGACCTGCTCAAGAACTTGATTGTCGAAGTAAAACTGTATCGAGAAACGGGCTCAAGATACACTGATCACGAGGCCAGATAAGTGCAGAGATAAGGGGAGGTTTTCCGACGCTTTCGCAAAGGTCCTTAATTAAATAACCCTTTCTCTTTTGGCGGTTTCGCTGTTAACACTTTCCTAGACACCCCGTAAACAATATACCGTTAAGCGGTGTTCTAAACACAGTTAACCTCTCCTTGTGAGCACGAAGTCCTTAAGGCTTAAAGTCTAATTTCTTTTAAACTTTGTGCGGGTAAACGTTTATGCTCAGTTTCGTGATTTGTGGGCCACGGAAAAGGTGATGAAATCCTTTACCGTATGTTGTGGGGTTCGCTTGCCCTTAAGTCCGTATTAATGTATGCAATGCGCAAATTAAAAAAATTTGTTCAAAGAATCAAACAATTGTTTTTTACTTTAAGCACGGCACTGCAACAAATACGGGTTAGTCAAGTATAGCGTTTGCTAGCGAACTTGCAAAGAATCCTGCAAAGAATAGTCTATTGGATGCGTCGGATTTGAGAAGAAGATGTTAGTAAAGTACGTACCGTTAAGTTTTAGGGTTAGGAAACCCCCGTTGAATCAAATCCGGTAAGCTTGAAAACTTCGCTTGCGCGGGTCAAACTACCCGGATCTTTGGCACCGTATTTTGCAATCACCTTACCCTTGAATGTACACTTTGCTCCCCATGCTCGCAGTTCGCAAATCCGTAAAATCTGAAAATGTCGGAAAAACGGATATTAGAGCGAAAAAGCGATACGGATGCCCAAATACCTGCACACTAAAAATTATAAAAAAGCAAACGATAACAATAAGACAAAAACAGAACACTGGAGCACAGGGGAAAACTTGGAGACAAGATGATGAGGTACGGCCGGCGACGCCGGAATTGGAGGGTGTATCGCCGGATTTCCTTGGGATTTGGGGCTCCAAATTTCAACAGCAATCACAGTGTTCTACTAATGCCACACTGGTATTGTTTATCTTTTCAGATGAGTTACAGAGTGTAAGCAGGTCAAATTCCAGAGAACAAAAAGATGTTAGTTTATGTTAGTTTTTGTTTTGGTTTTGGTTTTTTTGAATCTTTTGTTGATTTTGAAAATAGTGTTAGAAGTATAAATAAGATGTACAATGATTAACCCAAAATAACAAAAACTAAAAACGTTACCGTCTCCCCGGCAACGGCGCCATTTGATTGAAAGAGTTTTAGTTTTAACCGCAATCAAGACGGTGTCGCTTTGCAGCTAGCCGGTTGAGCACGGGGCGATCCACAGGGAGACGGAGCATTTAATGTTCTTGTCGTTACGAGTTAATGCGCGTGGGCGGATTTGTTCTTTATCTAACCTATGTGTTATATGCAAGTATAAAGTTGTGAGGAAAAGATACGATGGTGTAAGCTAAGGAAATCCGCACTCAAAACCTTTGAGCCGAACTTAACGATTGAAGCTAGAACAATCGGCAACAACGTGGATTAGGGTACTTAAGCACGGTATTCGTGGAATCCGGCTTATTGAACCTTGTCCGTCCGTTCTTGTCTCTTGCTTTCGCCACCGGCCAAACCGAACGCAACCGGTCACGGTTAGGAATAACCGTTACCTTGGTATGGTAGGGTGCCTAACGGAGCGCTTGCGTAACGTTTGGACGGAGTTCAATGGAAAATATGGGAAAAGGAAATGGGCAAAGAAACCTTAACTTACAATATCGTATTTATTCCTAACAACACCATATTAACAACCATTCACAAAACAAACCAAAAAGAGAGAACAAAAGAACAAAGAAAAGAAAAGATTACAAGTAAGTAAGTGCATGGAATTTAAAGTGCACGAAAGTAAAGCAAGGTAATAAATTGCATGAATGTAAAAGAGCAAGAAAGAAAATACTAAGAACCATGGAACCCAAAACAAGACATGGGTTCAATAACCAAATCTTAAACTTGTAAGCTCAATGAAGAGGTTGCAAGATCAAGAAGAGGTAAAGAACTCATGGTGAATGAAGGAACAAAAAAGAGAAGAGCTTTATTGATTCCATATGAAGATATAACCCTTGAGATCAATAACCAACCCTTAAAGCTTCAAGCTCAATGAAGAGGTTGAAAGATCAAGAGAAGGCAAGGATCTCAAGGGGAAGCTAAGCAAAAGAATGATACAATGTATGGCAAAATTGGACTCCTTCTCACTTACCCAATGGTTTCCTTTTATAGGCAAAACAAGATCTTTCCTTTAATCTGAATTTGAATGCACCCAAAGTTTGGAGGGAAGTTTGAATCTTTGAATTTTTGAACCACATCAACACTTTATGCATTGAATGCACCATACCCACTTGTGCTTTGTGCTTGTCCCTCTCGTGCTTTGTGCTTGTCCCTCTCGTGCTTTGTGCTTGTCCGAGACACGAATGACCACTGTCATATGTCTTGTCTCTGGAACTGGTACGCGGCACTAGACGGATACGGATGATCGGAACCCGGTTTTTATCTGTTGTCAACAGATGTTCTGTATTTGGCGTAACTGTGGAGATTTTGTATCAATTGCGTTTTTTTGGGCTAGGAACCTGTAACCTGTAAATATGTAGCAAACACGGATTAAAAGCACCTACCTATAAAAAAACGAGCATAAGAATAGGCGGTAGTAAATGCAATATTCTGGTCTGAACATGCCGCTCGCACTTCGACCATAAGTTCCGCCACCGTATTGCGTATTGCACCCACGTTTCGCCTGGCTTTACCCTGGCGTTAATCACTGCGGTAATTGGGGTACGCTCGCTAGCGCTTGCGAATCTATGCGTAAACAGCAGCTCCATCTCCGCAAATGTCTTGACAAAGTCGTTCGGGAGTTCAGAGTACCATTCGAACACTGTCTCCGACAAGCTGCCGACGAATTGGCGGAGCAGAAGTTTATCATCACCTCCAGTGTTGCCGCACAAGGCTCTGAATTGAGAGACGTGCTGATGCGTGTTTCCCGTCCCTTTATATACATGGAATTTATGGATCGTATATCCCGGCGGGTACCTTATCTGGTCATACCAGTCCGGATAGGGTCATCCAGTCTTAACGATCTGCCCAGTCGCTTCATTCGCCTGGTGAGCTCGTATTTGCTGAGCAATGTAATCATCCAGAGCGGCCTTGGAGATGGTCTCTTCCTTGGCTGCAGAAAGAGACGGAGGAGGGTTCGATGTCTCTCTTCTGTCGTCTTCAATGATAATCGGGGGGTCTTCAGCTGGAGGTTCCGGCTATAACATCATCCTAGCCATGCCTTGGAACAAAAGAGCCATTCGTTTTATGTTGGCCACCTATTCCGCGGCTTCTTTTTCTTTCCTCTCGAGCATTCTTCGAAGTAATTCAACATCAGTTTCTTGTTCCTGACACTGCTCTGAGGTTTCTGGATTTTCTTTCGGCCCAGTGAGTGCGGCCATTGGAGTCGGCATCTCCTGAAGTTTTTGTTGCTGTTGTTCATGAGCCTTTGTTATCGATCGGGTAAGCGGTCGATGACCCGTAGAAGCACGGCTTTCCTCTTTTCTGAAAGCCATATAAACGGTATGCACCACCATGCCCCCAGCCTTGGGGCGTTTAGATTCAGTGTCCTTGCGGTTCGCCGCGGTCACAGGGGCTTTTTCCGGCCTCCTTCTTTTGTGAACGGTTGAAGTTGAGGGAGTCATTGCAGCGGGCACCCAGATAGATGACATCCTCTGTGGTACCACGGGATGGCTCTTTTCTTGCCGAGCTTTAATCTTCTTTGGTCGGCGAGAGTAGTCCTGGTCAATTACCGATTCCTGGACCTATCGCCAGACTTTGTAAATTTTGGAGGACAGCCGTTGAGGGGGCTGCTCCGGCTTCTTTTCTATAGCATTCTCCACGGGTTGAGGAGATCTCTTCGGCACGGCAGTCGGTGAATTCCTGCGCACCTTATTAAGCAGTTCAAAGCTGTTCCCAGTTGGAACAGCAGTATCGATTTCCACCGTTGGAGCGGCGGAGTCAGTTCGGAAGGGGAATCGCCCCCAACCTTCCTCACTCGGCGCCAGTGGCGACGTCGAGCATGTCGTGCGATTGGAGTTGGTTCAGCTGTGGGGATGGCTTCATCATGCCCCCTGTCTTGGTGGAGGGTTGTCGCCGGTGTCAGCCTTTTGAAGACTGACGTTCGCTGAGAAGTAATGTCCAACCTATCGAATACAAACTTCTGGGCAGAGGTGACTTCGCCTGGAGCGGGAGCCGGAGTGGCCAGCCTTGTGAAAACTGACTTCTTGGAAGGAGAAGCCTTTCCGACGATTTCGTCCGCTTGAGACAGGATGGCTATCCGCTTTGGGATGGCTGCTTTAGATATTGTGGGCTTATTGGCGTTCTGGCCCAGTCTGTTGAAAACTGAGGCATTGGATTTGGGCGACCCGTTGAGAGGGGCCACAGCAGTGGTAAGTCGATCAAAGACCGACTTCTTGGGAGCTTCTCGTGATGGAACAGGAGCGCTGAAGCTCGTTGGCGGGAGCATGGTCCCGAAGAACAATCCAGTGGTGGCCTGAGTGACCCGTTCCACCGGCATAGCGAAGATGGAGGCCGCTTGGGGCCCGTAAGTCACTCCTTTGGACGGGACGGAGTGAGAGTTGCAGTTGCAGTTAGTGCAGGTTGAAGCCATTGATCTTCTGATTTCTGCACGGAGCAAGATACTAAATCTTAGTACCTCGAACCCAAGGGCAACCATATTAAACCGCGATTCGTTCGTGAAAACGACACACGAAGTGTGGAGTGGACAGAGGAAGAGGTCCCAACGGGCATGCCAGAATCTGTTCTCCGCCAAAAGACGCGACCGGGACGTTGGGACGTCCGGGCCTGAATTCCGAGGTCAGATGCTAATCTGTGCTATCCGTCCACCTCTCCGAAGATACCGAGTTGATTTATGGCACCGTGTATCGAAGGTTTAGACGGATACGGCCGATGTAGCAGACTTCGTCAGATTCCCCCTCATTTGAGAGGTTTTTTATTGTGGGGACGCTCTTCCCTGCAAGCGCAAGCCCCTGCAGTTAATTACGCTACCGCATCACGGTAACCACTTTCCTCTTCTCCAGATGGTCACTTCGTGTCGTGGGTGTTTGTTTTGTTTTAGGTTGCCCGTGGATTGTATACGGAGACTAATTTATGTTGTCGCCCGTAGAGCGTGGATTAGTCCAAATTCGAATCTTCTTAGATTTGGGGTTGGGTTTAAGGACACGTTAGTCTCATTTGAGACTAAGATCAACTTAAACGTTTGTTAAGGATACGTCAGTCTAGTTTCAGACTATGATCAACTTAACGGGATCGTTTAGATCCGACAAAAGAGCATTTGGGCTCTATTATTTAGTTTAGGGACATTGCGGTCCATAATTAGTTTAAGGACATTACGGTCCATAATTAGTTTAAGGACATTACGGTCCATGGGTTTTAAAGGACCCCACAATCCGAGGTTAAGGACATCATAGTCCATGGGTTTTAAAGGACCCCACAGTCCAGATTAAAGACGTCATAGTCTATGAAATGTATGGTTGTCGGGACCCGTCACCTCTCTGAAGACGTTGAGGGATTACAACGACATATATCAGAGGGGTTCAGATATGTACCCTTGAACCAATTTTGGTTGGGATCTGTAGTCCAATTTGGGACTAAGATCAAGGATTTATGAGCATATGGGCTCAATTAATCTGAGTTGAGGACTTATGGCCAGTCTTGGGCTAAGTCCAATCAAGTTAAAATGTTTAACATTTATTTTAGACTGTTGAGTCTTTATCTGGGCTTGGCCCTGACAGTGTTTTTGTCTTTTACTAAATGCTGAGCATTCCTCATAGCCTTAGGCTTATTAAAGAATAATTTATATTCTATCAGCGCAACACGTGGCGCGCTTGGCGCTTTGTGCCAGTCAAAGAGTGCAGTGCGCTTCTGCCAAGTAGCGCACACATGAGGGACACGTATCGCGCTTGGCGCTAAGCGCCAGACGATGGGTGCAGTGCACTATGTTGGGAGCGCGAAGCGCTAGTTTATGAGCGCATTGCGCTATTAGTTCAGTGGTGCACACGTGAGTGACACGTGGTGCGCTTGGCGCTGAGCGCCAGCCCATGAGCGCAGTGCGCTATTTCAAGAGCGAAAAGCGCTAACTGTTAAGTGGCGCACACGTAAGGGACACATGGCGCGCTTGGCGCTGAGCGCCAGTCCAAGAGCGCAGAAGCGCATTTGATCAATTTTATGATCTGGAAAATAACTTCTCTCTTAGAAGAGACTTTGTCTCAAGCTTCTAAGAATAAAAGTTCTTACTTTATAGGAGATGCTTCAATCTCTTGTATTGATGAAAGGATTTGCCTTTATGGATCTATGATCCTTAAGAGAATTGAATTATTCTCTCCCCCTTTATTTTATAATGAGATGTTGATGATCACTTTTTGTAAAAGACAATTTGTCTTATAGATCTATGATCTGTGAGAAGAATTATATTCTTCTTTTTTAATTTTATGATGAGATCTTTTGATCTTTTTGTAAAAGACCTTGGTCTTTGTAGATCTATGATCTGTAAAGAAGTAAGTTCTTTTTTTTTAATTATGAGATGATTTCATCTCTCTGTTCTTTTACCTTGAAGAAAAGAAGTTCTTTTATTGAGAGCTTGGCTCTTATTTCTGAGATTCTCTCAAAGTTTATGGGGGAGTTTCTCTTTATGCTTCTGTATATCCTCCT
This sequence comes from Agapanthus africanus, assembly GCA_030015575.1. Classification (NCBI taxonomy): domain Eukaryota; kingdom Viridiplantae; phylum Streptophyta; class Magnoliopsida; order Asparagales; family Amaryllidaceae; genus Agapanthus; species Agapanthus africanus. Next base: position 152,244,365 of record JASDDO010000028.1, on the reverse strand, counting down.
TCTGTATGAGACTTGAAGTCTAGGGGCCTTTTTATAGGGAAAGCTGATCAGTTCAATCAGTTAAGGAGATCTTTTCTCCAATTGATTTGGGGAATTTCCCATCGTTGGATCTTTTGATCTAAGAGCTTCTGATTTACAGAAGGTAATCTTCTTATTTTTAGCAAAGATTGGGAAATCTTTCCATACAGAATTTACTCTGTACCTTTGGTGATTTTTTAATCACCATTGGATCATTGATCCAACGGTGCTCTGATTTACAGAGCACAATTTTGTTATTTGGAAAGATTTTGAGAAATCTTTCCATAACAGAATTTAATTCTGGTTAATTAATGATTCATCATTATTATTGGATCTTTGATCTAACGGTGGGGAGCTTTTAGTTCCAGCGCTAGCGCACCCGTGCTTTGCACGTGGTACGCTGCTTAGGGTGCAGCGCACACATGCTTTACACATGGTGCGCTGCCTAAGTGCAACGTTCTTAGCGCTAGCGCACACGTGTTTTGCACGTGGTGCGCTGCCTGAGTGCAGCGCTCTTAGTGCTAGCGCACACGTGCTTTGCACGTGGTGCGCTGCCTAGGGCGCAACGCACTTGGCGCTGCTTCTGAAGCATTGCTTCATTTCAAAATTTTGAACAGAGCTTTTCTCTGATTGGGGGAAAAAACCGGGCCCGCCCTTGCTCGGTTATCCCTGGATGATAGTTCCCTACCCCACAACACCAGGGATCAAAGCCCTCGCCAAGAGGCACCGGGCAGCAACCCTGCTCGGCCCGTCCTTAAGGATCAAAGCCCTCGCCAAAAGGCACCGGGCAGCTTCGCTGCTCGGTCCATCCTTAGCAGGCCTCGTACGGCCCTTCCCGTGCTAAAGATCAAATCCCTCACCAAGAGGCAACCGGGCCCGCCCCTTCTCGGTTATCCATGTCTGGTAGCTCCCTACCCTACAACGCCAGAGATCGAAGCCCTCGCCAAGAGGCAGCCGGGCCCGCCCTCGCTCGGTTATCACTGGCCGGTAGTTACCTACCTCACAACGCCAGGGATCGAAGCCCTTGCCACGAGGCACCGGGCAGCACCCCTGCTCGGCCCATCCTTAGCACGCCTCTCTGTGCCTCCCACGCTAAGGAACAAAGCCCCCAACAAGAGGCATCCGGTCTATCTACGTCTGAGCGATCTCCACCTCGACTTCGGGGCCATGGGGATACCGTCTTCCCACCGGTCTTTGCACACTTGGCAAATAATCAGATTCAACTCGATGTATGATCTCTAGACGAAAGACGGGCCCAACACGAAGGCAGTACTATGCAAATACAAGTGTTTACCGATAAAGCAAAATACGTGCGCAAATACTACTGCAAAAAGAATTTATTCACAAAGTCAAAAGTCTTTACAAGGGTATTGTGGGCTCCCCAGCCTTACCAAATCGCCCGGAGGCTTACAAAAAGAGAGAGGAGGAAAAACCAAAAATTTCAGGCCGCAAGCCCCGCCTAGACCTCACCTCCCTCATCACCATCTGCCGGAGGCATGACCATCGAAAGTGGGACCCGAGCACGGAGCTCACCGTCGACAAACTCCGGCAACTGCTCTTTGACGGCATCAAGAGCTTTGTGCCATGCAATGGCAGAGGCCTTGTTCATATCAGAATTTTGCATTATTATATTCCCCATTTTTAATCATATTAAAAATAAATAGGTGCTTTTGATCCATGTCTGCTAAATAGTTGCAGGTTACAGGTTCTCAGAACAATACAGTGAAATTCATGAAAAGACGCTACAAATGTGAGACGACGACCAAAAAATAGATGAATCTGTACGATGCCGCCTACCAGTTTAAGGAACAAACAACGATCAATGAACAGTTCAATGCACAAAGCACAAGGGCAGCATAAGATTCAAGACTTCAACGCAAAGCTTACAGTAAAAGTCCACAAATTCTGCACAGTTGGAAATCTGGAAGAAAGTAAAAAAGATTCTGAAGAATCAAGTGAAGAAAACAGAATGAAAAGGCAACTTGAAGCATCCCTAAACAATTGGGCCCATGAGCCCACCAAATGGCCGCGGATCCGCAGCCAAACAGGCTATTCTGCCGTGGTTCCGTGGCCGTGCAATGCACGTGTCGGTGGGGTGTCGGTGCTTTGACTCGGTCTTTGGGGTGGTTTTGTAATTTCATGTATGGATCAGAATGTAACCTAGGGTTTTTCCAATCTATAAATAGGAAGGATGCCTCTCTCTAGTTTTTGTGCCTCTTTTGAGATGCCTCTTTTTAATTTCTAGATTAAATTTTCATTCCATTGTAATCGTCAAGAGGTCATCAATAAAGGTATTTTTATTTTTATCGTGCATTCTTTTATCTGAATTTAATTCCTGAATTTTTATCTGTCATTTATTATTTGCAACTTAGATAGTCTTTTAAAATTATAAAAAAGAATCTTGTCATAACTTCCCTAATGAGTGAGTAATTTCTCACTTGTTAGGGTTAGGATTGGGAAAGTTTGAGATAAGTAAATCTCTCTCTCTCTCCTTTCTTTGCCCATATAATTTTTATAATAGGACTCTATTTAAATTAACCACACACCGCTCACTACGGCACCCTATCCCACGAGATAGCGGCGATTCCCTAGTTAAGACCGATTGTGGTTGATTTACATAGAGCTTAGGGATAAGAGTTAAGAAAGGATGGATAAGGGCCAAAAGGAAGAAACTAAGTTTCTTCCTAGTCGTGCTAATCCCCTTTGTTGACTATTACCCTAACGCCTATATTCTTAACTAGGGCATTAAAAGCAGCGAGAAGATCCATATTTCGAACTGACCTAATCCTAACCCTAGCAAGCCTTTTTATCAACTTATTCTCATTCTTAGATCTAAACCAAAACCACCAATTTGTTTTACTTAACTCGTTAGAACATAAAGAAAAGGAATCCATCTCTCTGTGGACCGACCCGTACTCAACCGGCTAGCTACCAAGCGACACCGTTATTGATCGCGGTATATTCTTAATTTTGGTTTTAAAACGCACGCACTTAAAAGAACGATCAACCAAATGGCGCCGTTGCCAGGGAGACGGTAGTCTATTTCTTTGTGTAATTTCGGGTTAAATTTTTTTTAAAAAAAATTATAAAAATTGAAAAATTTTAAAACAAAAAAAAAATAAAATAAAAATAAAAATCATCTTGTTCTTTTTGAAAGGTTTTTGTGCAAGTGTGCAGGAAAAGAATACGGACAGATTGAGATCTGGAAAAAACCCAGTGAACAAATCAATAAACAGAAGATCTGAACAGACAGAGGAGAATCATAACAACAAACAGAAAATTTTTGGAGATCCAAACTAACAGTGTTAGTAATATGTAGGCCCTAGAGGCCATTACTGTACATACGATGTATATTGTAGTGGATGCTTGGATATATATAGGGAGGACTTTCCTGCTCGACATGATAGTATGCTATCTGGTTGCTCTTTATCTTAACATATACACTGATTGTCACTATATTACATGTTGATAAAGCCCTTAGGATGAGTACTTGACTACCAGGACTATGATGCAGATTATACTAGTGGGGACAGAGTAGTCGTTAAGTACATCCTTTAAATGTTCCTAGTCGAGGGTGTACCGAGACAAGGCATCGATATACCAGAGTAGACTAGCGTATACGCTTCTCGACCCATATGATGGGCGATGGATGATCCCATATCCATTGGTGTTTGACATCAGAGAAGGTATGCGGGTGCTCAGTGGAGACTGGGTACACAGAACGGACTCGCCGAGAACTCCTAGATGGTATTGTACCTATCGTCGGATAGCAGTTCTCTGGTAACACTGGTACAGGTTAGTCTGTAGACCCGATGTCGTCATAGAGTCTTGTGTGATTCCTACTGTGCTTTGATTTCCACCTTACCACGTTCAAGAGAACGTGCAAAACGGTATCTTTTGGGTACAGTCCCGAGTCACATGGAGGCAATGAGCGATAGGAGGGGTTTCGTCTCTCCCGGTATAGGGAGTTGATGTTGCGCTATGCTCGATTGGCCATATCAGGAAATCCCTGGCCACGGTTGTTGAGATCTACTGGTAAGTGTTATCAGTAGTTTCTCTAACCGTTATGGACCTTGCATCGGCATGACTTATCAGGTTATTGGGGTATGACGTTATACCACTCCCAGGCTGTGATATGCGACATATCAAACGAAGAGACCAGACTGTACGGTAGTGTTACTGATTGGATTCACAGGAGTACGAACAGGCATGCTTGTTGATCTTCTCATCGTTCAATACCCGGGTGGCCGTTACGTTTGGTAGACCGCTTGCGGCTTGTTGGTGTTTGATATGATCACCACCTACTGCCGGCGTATTGACGAGTCTTTAGAGTCTTACACAGAGGTTTCCTGGCCCTAGCGAAACGGAGTAGGAGCGCATATGTGATATGTGCAGGACCGAGATTAATGTGAGTATGTGATACTGCATTCTATTCTCGCGATGTGTGACATGATTGGTTATATGTGATATAGCCGAGTTATCGGATCAAGAGTTGATACGGTAAGATGTTGCATTCGATATTAGTCGGTTATATGTGATATAGCCGGATTATTAAATCAAGTGTTCATTTAATAATTTAATGTATAATTATATATTTGATATATTGCATTACATTAACTATTATTAGCTCACTTAAGATTTCTTTTCTCACATTTGATATACTTTACATATATGTGATATATGTATTGTTTTCTTTTTGGCACAAATATATATGTGATATATATAAGTGTGTCATGCTAGATTACACATGCAACATTGATGTATAAGACTCATACCATGATAGGGTTAAGCTAGGGTTTTATTTATGTTAAGTTAATTCAAAAGAGTTTAAGTTTGTTATGGTTAAGCTTGGACAAAAGCTTTTGGATAGCCATTGACAAAGTCAACTCTTTTGTCAAGTTTAAGATATTTATTTAACCCAACCCTTAACCATAGTGTATGGTTTATTCTCTACTTGAGTTAGGCATGATATTTTGTGACCATGGTTGCATTTGTAACCTCATGAGTTCATTCTTTTCATTTATCACAACTTCATCTTCTTCTTCCTCGTTCTTGAGCTCTCTTGATTTTGACAAAGTGATGAAACCTTATGAGAAAATGATTTCTAATGTGAGCAAAATTCCTACTTCATCATCCTATACTACTTACCATTTAGTAGAGCGTGTTTACTTCACTAATTACATAATTAGTGAAGAGATAGCTTGGGTTAGTGTCTCCTCGACGTAGATCATCTTCGGCCTCGAAGTCTTTGAAGAAAGCACGTTCGTTTCTTCAACGGAGCCTCTCTAGAGTCCGGAGTTTACGATCGCAGCGAAGGGGACTACTACATGGAGCTATTTGAAGTGAAGGACCGGTCTACAAAGGTTGTATTCCTTTCTCACTAAAACTTGCAAAGTGTTTGCATATATTTTCGTATTATTTCTAGTTAACGATTCATGGTTAGGGTTAGCTAGAACGGAAAAAAAATTGAATTTGGCATGGACGATACCTCCTGAAACCTTGCTGCCGTGCTAGGAAACCCTACTGTGGTATCAGAGCCATGCTAGAAATTTATACGGATTTTGTTAAGATTACGAAACCGAAACAGCTCCGAAACTTGAAACGGAAAAACTGCTTGCTGTCGATTTTTAAAGGTTGTCAAAAAATTTTGCAAATAAGTACAGAGTGATGTATGTGATATATCATGAACATACACAAAATTTCAGAGCATTCCCTGAAAAAGTGGCCGGCCACTATAGGGTCCATATCGGCCAAAACCGAGCACCCCCCTGAAATTTTGCCTGTGTTCTAGTGACTTGGTTTTGATGTTTCATGTGTTGTTTATTTTGGCTAATTTTGCATGTGATGTAATCTTACACTATAATCAGGTCGGAGTGTTTCGTATTCGTAGTTTTAACATTGTTTTGGGTGTTTCCCATGTTGTCTAGACGAAGTTAAAAAGTTCGATCGAATGTCAAAAATCCATTTTTCCAAGTTTAACGTATTCGGGAAAATATGCAAGTGATTCTTTGGACCCTCTAGAAGAACGTAAACCTTAACTCGATTATGTGGTCGTCAAAACCACTACTTGAACCTTAGGGTTTGTGGTAGTTTAGCGTTTCACATGTGAGGCATTGGTTTGACCCTTCTACGGCTGGTTCATAGGTACTGTGGTATCTTCTGGGTATTACTAAAACTGTGCTCAAGTATTGAGCTGTCAGTAAATTATGGGATTTTGATGAATCGATCGAAGAGTTTAACGTCGTCCGGATATTATGTGATGGGATACAATATTTGGAATCCACAAGTAGTTATGAGATAACTAATTTGAATGTTATAAATCTAGCAGTTTAGTCTGATATGATCGGTTGCCACGGGATTTTGATGAGATCAAAAGTCCGTCGCAATCACGTAGCGTACGCGGATACTCACCGGGTAAACTTAATAGATAGCCACGCCCCATAGCCCCGACCAAGTGACTGTAGGAGAACCTCGTCGACAAAAGCATCCGTTCGGGTGCTCGCGGCAGCGGTGTTCCGCCTTAGTGCACTTTGTCGACGGCATCGGGAGTGCGGCCGTCTACTAAAGTTTCCGACGAGCATTCGATCAGGATGTCGGGAATCTTATTGAATTGCCCGACTTGATATTGAAAAGTGTTTTCGATATTGAGACTAAAATGCGGGGTTTATAATTGTTAGGCATGCGATGTCTAAGGAATTCATTTAGTTAGGCATGTGATGTCTAAGGTGGTTGCGGATTCCAACTGTTGTAGTTTTTCACTTTCTTTTCTGCGACCGTAAGTGTAATATGTGGTGTATCGCCGGTTTCGGAGCTATATGTCAATTGCAATTGGGATACGCATATTTACTTACGTTGATGACATGTGATGTTATGTGTTGTTGTGATATGTTATATTGGATCGTCGTGTTTTGAATAGCCGAGAGTTTTATGTGAGAAGAGAGTTTTTCATTTTCATTCATGTAAAATTCATTGTATGTAATATTCTTTTATTGGGGCACTTCCGGGTTGAGTATGATGTCACCATTGTATATTATTTTCTTTTCCGCATTAAGATAAACCCTAGGCGGGAAGCACAAGTAACCGGGTTCTAGGGTCCAGTAGGAGACCATCTCGAGGAGTCGAGACCGGGTCTCCTAACTCTAGAACTGGCAGGGTTACTTGCCGCTCTCGTAGGGGTCTAAGGATGTGGGTTTGGCTATTCATCGCGACCGTGGAATCCGTGTTTTATACAGGCTTGATATAAAACACGGAAATCCTAGTATATCCAATATTTCATATATGTTCTTCTGCTGCAATGTTCTGTGATGAGATCATATTACTGCCTGAGACGAATGTTTATATTATATATATGAGATATATATTATATATTGTTGATTTCGTTTCAAATGTGATTCTTGTGAAGCATAATAAATGGGACTTCATTAATGAGATTAATGAAATAATAGAAACCTAAAGATGTTGTAGAAACTTGTTTTAAAAAAATGGTAGCTCTAGTTCTTGCTTTGCATAGCGGTGTTCCTTGTAGAACATCCAGCACCTTTTTCGATAAGGAAAGAGCCGAGAACTCTTCACCGGAAGTGACCTCTTTAGCGAAACTAGCAGATGCTACAAACTCGGTTTGTCTTTTGATTGCTTTTATGGTTTTTGCTTTGCATAGTGATATTTGTGAAATATCCTGCACCTTATTCGATAAGGAAAGAGCCGAGATCCCTTCACCGGGAGTGACCTCTTTAGCAAAATTAGTAAAGGCCTTAAAAACACTCCATTTAAATCATTTGACTCTACGACAATATCAAGTTCATTACGCTCATGGTAATCTTGAAAACCTGCGTATCCCTCCGTCATTTCAGATAAGTATTTCATAGTATTCGTGCTACGTTTGTTGGCCTGCGTCAAGGCGTAGTGTGCGGTAGCTATTTATGCTTATCTGCTTAAGCATATGATGCGACTGAGTTAGGGTAGTCGTGCGACTTTGTTGGCCTGCGTCAAGGGTCGTGCGGGTGGGTTTAATTCAATCGGGAAATATACGGGTTGAATTTGACTAGCGTACTATGGTTTGTTAGCCCGCGTCAAGGTCATAGGACGCTAGGGGTAAAATCTTATCGGGAATTTCATGTGTTGAAATTTTTAATGAGATTGTATACCTTCTATGAAATAGTTGGATCCCGATACCCACTGAGAGTAAGAGTTACTCCTGGGAGAGTTTTACACATTACAATTAGCCGATCAAGTAGGTGTCTAGAAAGGTGTTAACGGGGTTACACCCAAGGAAAAATAAGATTTATTTTAATTAGGTCCGTGCGAAAGCACGGGGAACCTCCCTCAAAATACGGACATTGGCATGGTTGAAAGATTGGCGAACTTATAGAGAGTAATTAATCCCGGCTAGTCTTAACTTTTAGGGTTTGAAGGAAGATTTGACTAAAACAGTGGGAGACATCCTTATTAGATATATTAATAACCAATCTAATCTTGCAAGAGAATACGCTGAGTATTTTCTTCTCTCTCTCTAGGTAGAGACCATGTCACGCCTTAATCAAAATAAAAATACGGATGTATTGACCGAATTCGCTTGTTATACTGAGCTGGGGAACGTTGGACCCGCTCCAACTTATAATTGTTATAAGACCGAGTAGGAAATTGGAGATTACCAGAATTTCCGGACAGCCCAAACGAAGAAAGTGCATGATAATGCATCTTCTTCGGGTGTGTTCATTACCAAGAACTGTTTCTCAGTATGCTTTACGTCCTGAGTATGAGATACCAGATCAGGATCCCACATATGTAATATGTTACATGGGCTACAGATAGGTAGAGAACTGAGAACGGGTTTTAAGTTTCAATAGTTGGAAAAGGTGCAATTGTTGCAAGCCAAGCAGATGGCATTAATCACCCTGTATTACCAAATACATTGATTCTGAACGAATGATATTAGATACCAAACCTGATATACAATATCATATCAGTCTCTTTATTAAGTAAAGAGGGATATAATTTTGTATAGTTGAATAATGTTTTGAACATTTCCTATATCAAAGAGTTTATCGGTTCAGACACGTTATCTAAAAGCATATACGTTCTAAATCAAACTACAGTTCTTAATGTACAGAACACACACAAGAGGAAGAGTTCAGAAATGAACGAATCCTTCTTAAGGCATTGTAGACTAGGTCATATCAATGCGACCAGACTAGCTGAAGTTACATTTAGATGCATATTTAAATCTGTTTGAATTTACATCTTATGAAACTTGCCAGTCATGTCACAAAGATAGAATGACCATAGCTCCGTTTATTGGAAATAGAGAAAGAGTTAGTGAACTCTTGAGATTGATACATGATGATGTATGCAGGTCCCCTGTCTACACATGCCAGGACTGGTTCTTTGTACTTTATTATATTCACTGATGTTCTCTCAAGATTCGCACATATGTTCCTGTTGAAACATAAATCTGAACCTTTTGAGAAATTCAAAGAATATAAGTTAGAAGTAGAGAACCATAACGAGTATAAGTATTATGTCCTTTGATGAGATCAGGGAGGAGAATACTTGAGCACGGAATTCCTGGACCATTCTAAAGGAGAATGAGATTCTCTCTCAGCATTACTCCTCCGTATACATCACAGCACGTCGGTGTATCGGGTTGGAGCAATCGCACCTTATGTGATAAGGTGTGCTCTATGATGAGTACTACTGAGTTGCCTATTTCCTCTTAGGAGTTATGCACTTGAGAAGCTGCATACCTATTGAATTGGATTCCAACCAAATCAGGTGCCTACCACTCCATATGAGATATGGTATGGGAAGAGTCCATCTCTTAAGTAAGTTAAGATATGGGGTTGTCCGGCCTATGTCTAAAACCAAAATTCAGACAAACTCGAGGCAAGGTCAGTTCTGTAGAACTGGAAGGAGTTCCAGCTATAAAAACTACAGCTTATGATTTGGTAGAACCAGAGGATTCAATAGTTCCCAATGAACCTCAGCCTCTCCGCCGATCTGGTAGGGTTCCTCTCCCACCTGCGAGATACTTCGGTTTTCTCTACGACAGTGGGAGCAAGGATTGCATCACGAGATGATGACCCAACTAGTTTCGATCAGGCCATCAGGAGTGGGGACTCTGTAAGAATGGCTGGATACTAAGTGATCTGAGATAGAATCTATGTACACCAACAAAGGATGGACTTTGGTTGCTTTATCTGAAAGGTTAAATCCCCATCAGAAGTAAGTATATCTTGAGAAGATTACATTGTGTATATGGAAAAGTTGAGACTTTCAAAGCTATGCTTAAGTCTATCCAGATCCTACTTGCCATTGCTACATACCATGCCTACGATATCTGGCGGTTGGGTATCATGACTGCTTTCTAAATACTGATTTGGAAGAGAGCGTCTATAAGTATACAGCCAGAGGGCTTCGTAGACAGTGGGAGCAGCGGAAACGTGTGCAAGTTGCTTTATGGGATAAAGCAGGCATCGTGGAGTTAGAACGTCTGTTTTGATGTAGTAGTCAAAGTGTTTGACTTCATCAAAATGGTAGATGAACCTTGTGTATACAAAAAGCTGTAGGGAGTATGGTGGTGATCCTCGTATTGTATGTGGATAACACACTCTTGATAGGAAAGGAGTTTCCTATGCTACGATCGATCGATCTCCTCTTATCATAAGGATTCTCCATATAGGATCAAGGTGATACCTCCTAAATCCGGGGTTATGGTTCTATGTGATAGATCTAAATGGATATTAGGATTCTCACTAGGCGTTGTGAGATGGTATCAATCGATCCTAGGAAGAATCACTGAAAAGGTTCCACGGTGATAAGGATGACTGAATGTCAATCACAGGCATTGTCTTTACCCTCAGTAGAGGGACGGTATGTTGGAAGAGTTCCATGCTAGATACCGTGGCAAACTAGACGATAAAGGCTGGATACATCACTACCAATAATGCTACCAAAGAAATAGTCTGGATGTACACTAGTTCATGAGATGAACTTCGTTCCTACCATTGTGTGACAATGGGGTTGTGGCTTAGGCCTAGGAACCTCTATACCATCTGTGATCCAGACATATTCTAAGGCAGTATCACCTGATCATGGAGATGGTTGATCTCCAGGGAGATTCAGGTTTAGGAGAGTAGAAACAGAGGACAACACGGCGGATCCACTCACAAAGGCCTATTCCCAGGAGAGACTATTATGAGATGGTTGAGTATGAGATACTTTAACCACTGCTGATTGTTGGGTATAAGATACTACAACAGATGGCCCTAATGCAAGTGGGAGATTGTTAGTAATATGTATGCCCTAGAGGCCATTACTGTACATACGATGTACATTGTAGTGGATACTTGGACATATATAGATAGGACTTTCTTGCTCGACATGATAGTATACTATCTGGTTGCTCTTTATCTTAACATGTACACTGATTGCCACTATATTACATGTTGATAAAGCCCTTAGGATGAGTATTTGACTACCAGGACTATGATGCAGATCATACTAGTGGGGAAAGAGTAGTCGTTAAGTACATCCTTCAAATGTTCCTAGTCGAGGGTGTATCAAGACAGGGCATCAATATACCAGAGTAGACTAGTGTATACGCTTTTTGACCCATATGATGAGCGATGGATGATCCCATATCCATTGGTGTTTGACATCATAGAAGGTATGCGGGTGCTCAGTGGAGACTGGGTACACTGAACGGACTCGCCGAGAACTCCTAGATGGTATTGTACCAATCGTCGGATAGTAGTTCTCTGGTGACACTGGTACAGGTTAGTCTGTAGACCCAAGATCGTCATAGAGTCTTGTGTGATTCCCACTGTGCTTTGATTTCCACCTTTCCACGTTCAAGAGAACGTGCAAAACGGTGGCTTTTGGGTACAGTCCCGAGTCACATGGAGGCAATGAGCGATAGGAGGGGTTTCGTCTCTCCCGGTATAGGAAGTTGATGTTGCGCTATGCTCTATTGGCCATAACAGGAAATCCCTGGCCAGGGTTGCTGAGATATACCGGTAGGTGTTATCAGTAGTTCCTCGAACCGTTATGGACCTTGCATCGGCATGACTTATCAGGTTACTGGGGTCTGACGTTATACCACCCCCAGGCTGTGATATGCGACATATCAGACGAAGAGACCGGACTGTACCGTAGTGTTACTGATTGGATTCACAGGAGTACGAACAGGCTTGCTTGTTGATCTTCTGATCGCTCAATACCCGGGTGGCCGTTACGTTTGGCAGACCGCTTGTGGCTTGTTGGTGTTTGATATGATCATCACCTACTGCCGGCGTATTGACGAGTCTTTAAAGTCCTACACAGAAGTTTCCTGGCTCAAGCGAAACGGAGTAGGAGCGCATATGTGATATGTGCAGGACCGAGATTAATGCGAGTATGTGATACCGAATTCTATTCTCGCTATGTGTGACATGATTGGTTTTATGTGATATTGCCGAGTTATCGGATCAAGCGTTGATTCGATAAGATGTTGCATATTAGTCGGTTATATGTGATATAGCCGGATTATTAAATCAAGTGTTGATTTAATAATTTAATATATAATCATTACATTAACTTGTATTAGCTCACTTAAGATTTCTTTTCTCACATTTGTATACTTTACATATATGTGATATATGTATTGTTTTCTTTTTGGCACAAAATATATATGTGATATATGTATTGTTTTCTTTTTGGCACAAAATATATATGTGATATATATAAGTGTGTCATGCTTGGTTACACATGCAACATGGATGTATGAGACTTATACCATGATAGGGTTAAGCTAGGGTTTTATTTATGTTAAGCTAATTCAAAAGATTTTAAGTTTGTTGTGGTTAAGCTTGGATAAAAGCTTTTGGATAACCATTGACAAAGTCAACTCTTTTGTCAAGTTTAAGATATTTATTTAACCCAATCCTTAACCGTAGTGTATGGTTTATTCTCTACTTGAGTTAGGCATGATATTTTGTGACCATGGTTGCATTTGTAACCTCAAGAGTTCATTCTTTTCATTCATCACAACTTCATCGTCTTCTTCCTCATTCTTGAGCTCTCTTGATTTTGACAAAGAGATGAAACCTTGTGAGAAAATGATTTCTAATGTGAGCAAAATTCCTAATTCATCATTCTCTACTACTTGCCGTTTAGTTGAGCGTGTTTACTTCACTAATTACATAATTAGCGAAGAGATGGCTTGGATTAGTGTCTCCTCAACGTAGATCATCTTCGGCCTCGAAGTCTTTGAAGCAAGCACGTTCGTTTCTTCAACGGAGCCTCTCTAGAGTCCGGAGTTTACGATCGCAGCGAAGGGGACTACTACATGGAGCTATTTGAAGTGAAGGACCGGTCTACAAAGGTTTTATTTCTTGCTCACTAAAACTTGCGAAGTGTTTGCATATGTTTTCGTATTATTTCTAGTTAACGATTCATGGTTAGGGTTAGCTAGAACGGTAAAATTTTTGAATTTGGTATGGATGATGCCTCCCAAAACCTTGTTGCCGTGCTAGGCAACCCTACAGTGGTATCAGAGCCATGCTAGAAATTTATACGGATTTTGTTAAAATTACGAAACCGAAACAGCTCCAAAACTTGAAATGGAAAAACTGCTTGCTGTCGATTTTTAAAGGTTGTCAAAAAATTTTGCAAACAAATACAGAGTGATGTATGTGATATATCTTGAACACACACAAAATTTCAGAGCATTCCCTGGAAAAGTGGCCGGCCACCATAGGGTCCATATCGGCCAAAACCGAGCACCCCCCCTGAAATTTTGCCTGTGTTCTAGTGACTTGGTTTTGATATTTCAGGCGTTGTTTATTTTGGCTAATTTTGCATGTGATGTAATCTTACACTATAAGCAAGTCGGAGTGTTTCGTATTCGTAGTTTTAACATTGTTTCAGGTGTTTTGCATGTTGTCTAGACGAAGTTAAAAAGTTTGATCGAATGTCAAAATCCTATTTTTCCAAGTTTAACGTATTCGGGAAAAACTTGCAAGTGATTCTTTGGACCCTCTAGAAGAACGTAAACCTTAACTCGATTATGTGGCCGTCAAAACCACCACTTGAACCTTAGAGTTTGTGGTAGTTTAGCGTTTCACATGTGAGGCGTTGTTTTAACCCTTCTACGGCTGGTTCATAGGTACTGTGGCATCTTCTGGGTATTACTAAAACTGTGCTCAAGTGTTGAGCTGTCGGGAAATTGTGGGACTTTGATGAATCGATCGAAGAGTTTAACGTCGTCCGGATATTATATGATGGGATACAATATTTGGAATCCACAAGTAGTTATGAGATAACTAATTTGAATGTTATAAATCTAGCAGATTAGTCTGATATGATCGGTTGCCATGGGATTTTGATGAGATCAAAAGTCCGTCGCAATCACGTAGCGTACGCGGATACTCACCGGGTAAACTTAATAGATAGCCATGCCCATAGCCCCGACCAAGTGACTGTAGGAGAACCCCGTCGCCAAAAGCATCCGTTCGGGTGCTCGCGGCAGCGGTGTTCCGCCTTAGTGCACTTTGTCGACGGCATCGGGGGTGCGGCCGTCTACTAAAGTTTCCGACGAGCATTCGATCAGGATGTCGGGAATCTTATTGAATTGCCCGACTTGATATTGAAAAGTGTTTTTGATATTGAGACTAAAATGCGGGGTTTATAATTGTTAGGCATGCGATGTCTAAGGAATTCATTTGGTTAGGCATGTGATGTCTAAGGTGGTTGCGGATTCCAACTGTTGTAGTTTTTCACTTTCTTTTCTGCGACCGTAAGTGTAATATGTGGTGTATCGCCGGTTTCGGTGCTATATGTCAACGGCAATTGGGATACGCATATTTACTTACGTTGATGACATGTGATGTTATGTGTTGTTGTGATATGTTATATTGAATCGTCGTGTTTTGAATAGCCGAGGGTTTTATGTGAGATAAGAGTTTTTCATTTTCATTCATATAAAATTCATTGTATGTAATATTCTTTTATTGGGGCACTTCCGGGTTAAGGATGATGTCACCATTGTATATTATTTTCTTTTCCGCATTAGGATAAACCCAAGGCGGGTAGCACAAGTAACCGGGTTCTAGGGTCCAATAGGAGACCATCTCGAGGAGTCGAGACCGGGTCTCCTAACTCTAGAACTGGCAAGGTTACTTGCCGCTCTCGTAGGGGTCTAGGGATGTGAGTTTGGCTATTCATCATGACCGTGGAATCCGTGTTTTATACAGGCTTGATATAAAACACGGAAATCCTAGTATATCCAATATTTCATATATGTTTTTCTGCTGCAATGTTCTGTGATGAGATCATATTACTGCCTGAGACGAATGTTTATATTATATATATGAGATATATATTATATATTGTTGATTTCGTTTCAAATGTGATACTTGTGAAGCATAATAAATGGGACTTCATTAATGAGATTAATGAAATAATAGAAACCTAAAGATGTTGTAGAAACTTGTTTTAAAAAAATGGTAGCTCTAGTTCTTGCTTTGCATAGCGGTGTTCCTTGTAGAAAATCCAGCACCTTATTCGATAAGGAAAGAGCCGAGATCCCTTCACCGGAAGTGACCTCTTTAGCGAAACTAGCAGATGCTACAAACTCGGTTTGTCTTTTGATTGCTTTTATGGTTTTTGCTTTGCATAGTGATATTTGTGAAATATCCTGCACCTTATTCGATAAGGAAAGAGCCGAGATCCCTTCACCGGGAGTGACCTCTTTAGCAAAACTAGTAAAGGCCTTAAAAACACTCCATTTAAATCATTTGATTCTACGACAATATCAAGTTCATTACGCTCATGGTATTCTTGAAAACTTGCGTAGCCCTCCGTCATTTCAGATAAGTATTTCATAATATTCCTGCTACGTTTGTTGGCCTGCGTCAAGGCATAGTGTGCGGTAGCTATTTATGCTTATCTGCTTAAGCATATGATGCGATTGAGTTAGGGTAGTCGTGTGACTTTGTTGGCCTGTGTCAAGGGTCGTGCGGGTGGGTTTAATTCAATCGGGAAATATACGGGTTGAACTTGACTAGCGGACTATGGTTTGTTGGCCTGCGTCAATGTCATAGGACGCTAGGGGTAAAATATTATCGGGAATTTCAAGTGTTGAAATTTTCAATGAGATTGCGTACATTCTATGAGATAGTTGGATCCCGATACCCACTGAGAGTAAGAGTTACTCCTGGGAGAGTTTTACACATTACAATTAGCCGATCAATTAGGTGTCTAGAAAGGTGTTAACGGGGTTACACCCCAGGGAAAATGAGGTTTATTTTAATTAGGTCTGTACGAAAGCACGGGGAACCTCCCTCAAAGTACCGACATTGGCCTGACTGAAATATTGGCGAAATTATAGAGTGTAATTAATCCCGGCTAGTCATACCTTTTAGGGTTTGAAGGAAGATTTGACTAAAACAGTGGGAGAAATCCTTATTAGATATATTAATAACCAATCTAATCTTACAAGGGCATACGCTGAGTGTTTTCTTCTCTCTCTCTCCAGGTAGCGACCATGTCACGCCTTAATCAAGATAAAAATTTGGATGTATTGACCGAACCCGCTTGTTATACTGAGTTGGGGAACGTTGGACCCGCTCCAACTTATAATTGTTATAAGACCGAACAGGAAATTGGAGATTACCAGAATTCTTGGACCGCCCAAACGAAGAAAGTGCATGATGATGCATCATCTTCGGGTGTGTTCATTACCAAGAACTGTTTCTCAGTATGCTTTACATCCTGAGTATAAGATACCGGATCAGGATCCCACATATGTAATATGTTACATGGGCTACAGATAGGTAGAGAACTGAGAACGGGTGATAAGTTTCAATAGTTGGAAAATGTGAAATTGTTGCAAGCCAAGCAGTTGGCAGTTATCACCCTGTATTACCAAATACATTGATTCTGAACGAATGTTATTAGATACCAAACCTGATATAAAACATCATATCAGTCTCTTTATTAAGTAAAGAAGGATATAATTTTGTATAGTTGGATGATGTTTTGAACATTTCCTATATCAAAGAGTTGATCGGTTCAGACACGTTATCTAAAAGCATATACGTTCTAAATCAAACTACAGTTCTTAATATACAGAACACACACAAGAGGAAGAGTTCAGAAATGAACGAATCCTTCTTGAGGCATTGTAGACTAGGTCATATCAATGCGACCAGACTAGTTGAAGTTATATTTAGATGCATATTTAAATCTGTTTGAATTTACATCTTATGAAACTTGCCAGTCAAGTCACAAAGATAGAATGACCATAGCTCCGTTTATTGGAAACAGAGAAAGAGTTAGTGAACTCTTGGGATTGATACATGACGATGTATGCAGGTCCCCTGTCTACACATGCCAGGACTGGTTCTTTGTACTTTATTATATTCACTGATGTTCTCTCAAGATTCGCATATATGTTCCTGTTGAAACACAAATCTGAACCTTTTGAGAAATTCAAAGAATATAAATTAGAAGTGGAGAACCATAACGGGTATAAGTATTATGTCCTTTAATGAGATCAGGGAGGAGAATACTTGAGCACGGAATTCCTGGACCATTCTAAAGGAGAATGGGATTCTCTCTCAGCATTACTCCTCCGTATACACCACAGCACGTCGGTGTATCGGGTTGGAGCAATCGCACCTTATGTGATAAGGTGTGCTCTATGATGAGTACTACTGAGTTGCCTATTTCCTCTTAGGAGTTATGCACTTGAGAAGCTGCATACCTATTGAATTGGATTCCAACCAAATCAGGTGCCTACCACTCCATATGAGATATGGTATGGGAAGAGTCCATCTCTTAAGTAAGTTAAGATTTGGGGTTGTCCGGCCTATGTCTAAAACCAAAATCCAGACAAACTCGAGACAAGGTCAGTTCTGTAGAACTGGAAGGAGTTCCAGCTATAAAAACTACAGCTTATGATTTGGTAGAACCGGAGGATTCAATAGTTCCCAATGAACCTCAGCCTCTCCGCCGATCTGGTAGGGTTCCTCTCCCACCTGCGAGATACTTCGGTTTTCTCTACGACAGTGGGAGCAAGGATTGCATCACGAGATGATGACCCAACTAGTTTCGAGCACGCCGTCAGGAGTGGGGACTCTGTAAGAATGGCTGGATACTAAGTGATCTGAGATGGAATCTATGTACACCAACAAAGTATAGACTTTGGTTGCTTTATCTGAAGGGTTAAATCCCCATCAGAAGCAAGTATATCTTGAGAAGATTACTTGGTGTACATGGAAAAGTTGAGACTTTCAAAGCTATGCTTAAGTCCATCCAGATCCTACTTGCCATTGCTACATACCATGCCTATGATATCTGGCGGTTGGGTATCATGACTGCTTTTCTAAATAATGATTTGGAAGAGAGCGTCTATAAGTACATAGCCAGAGGGCTTCGTAGACAGTAGGAGCTGTAGGGTGTTTTTCGTCATCCCATTGAGATGGGAATACGTGCGCGCTTTGTCAGGCGCATTACAGATTCCCCCTGCCTACGGAGGCTGGGGTTTATTGATTGTGGGGATCCGAATCTCCGGCAGCCGCGGACTAAGCTGCCGTTAATTACCCCTCGCATTTGGAGCGAAGGAACCTCCGATTGACGGGTTAAACTGGTCATGCGAACTCAATATGCAATGCGTTGGTGCGTGTGTATTTTTTTTTGTTCCACTTGTAAAAAAAAGGATATATATATATATATTTTCTATATATAAAAACAAAAATAAATAAGTAAATAAATATTTAGAGAAATTTTATTTTAAAATTGTTTAATTTGAAAATATTATTTATAATTTATTTAATATTTATTTTATATTTTTTTAAAATAAAAAAGGATTAAATAAAGAAAAGAAGAAAAGAAAAGAATTATTATATATTTTTTTTATTTTTAAATATTATTTATAATTTATTTTTATTTATTTAATATTTATTTATTTTATTTTATTTTTAATAAAAAAGCTTAAAATAACGAAAAGAAGAAAGAGAGAGAAAAAAAATGGGGGCCATCACATGCTCAGCATGTGACCCGTCACATGCTCAGCATGTGAGGCAGCATGTGAGGGGGCCGTCACATGCTTAGCATGTGACTAGTCACATGCTTGTGACCTGTCACACGCATGTGACGCCCGGCACATGCTTTGCATGTGACCCACGGCACATGTTAAACATGTGATGGGGCCGTCACATGCTTAGTATGTGACCCCGTCACATGCTTTGCATGACGCCCGTCACATGCTTAGCATGTGACGCCCGTCACATGCTTTTTTTTACGTGGAGTTCAACTCCAAAAGAATTTTATATGGCTAAAAAAAATATAATGTGGAGTTAAGACTCCCCCAAAAAAAGTATTTTTTTATGGAGTTAAACTCCAAAAGAATTTTATTTGTGGAGTTGAACTCCAAAGGAATTTTATTTGTGGAGTTAGACTCCAAAAGATTTTTAAATGCGGAGTTGAACTCCGAAAGAATTTTATATGGAGTTAAACTCCTAAAAAGATTTAATATGGAGTTAAACTCCAAAAAAAAGATTTTTACTGTGGAGTTAAACTCCAAAAGAATTTTTGTAGTGGAGTTAAACTCCAAAATAATTTTTCTGGTGGTGGAGTTAAACTCCAAAATAATTTTATTTGTGAAGTTAATCTCCAAAAGATTTTCTCCTTTCTCTTTTGAGAAGAAACCCAAAATGGGTTCTCTTGAAACTCCAAGATCTAGATCTTGGATGATAAAAAAGAGACCCTTTTTCTTCTCTTGATGGAGTCTTAGGAGGTGGATTTATGGTAAAACTTTGTTTAGTTTTAAAAAAAAAAAGAGAGCTAAGCTCTTGATTTATTTGGAAAATGAAAAGTAAGAGGAAGAACTTAAAGAAGAGAGAGCGGAGGCACAAACCCTAGTTTTTTTTGGGGAGAATGAAAAGTCTATTGCTTTATTCATCATCATTTTGCCTTATATAGGCTTACACATTTACATATAGCCCCTTGGGCTTTATAAAATGGCATTTTGCCCATCCCATGGTTCATGTACCATTTCTTTTTGCACATAAGCCACGGGCTTACAAAAATCTGGCTTTATACCCATTTTGTTTACATTCATGCATAAAAAATTACATAAAAATTATTTATTACATGATTTCATTTTGGCATGGGGAGGGTCGGCCGCTTCATGTTTCGGACTCGACCTGGGCATGGGCCTACTTGACCTGGGCTTGGGCCCACCTGGCTTGGGGTTGACCTTGACTTTGACTCGGTCAACCGGGGTGTAAATTTTTACCCCAACAAAGTGCCCCCCATCAATAAATGCACACCGCACATTTGAGTTGTGTGCATGAAATTGATGGATCTTGAAGCTGAACCTCGAGGTGGAACATCATTCCGGGGGCGGAGTATCATCCCGGGGAGCATGATTCCCGGGGATCGAAGCATCATTCTGATTCGCGGAGCATAATTTCAGGGTCGGAGTATCCCTCGGGGAGCATGATTCCCGGGGATCGGAGCATTATTCTGAAATGTAGAGCATGATTCCAGGGATCGGAGCATCATTCCGATGAGCGGAGCATGATTCCAGGGGATCGGAGCATCATTCCGATGGGCGGAGCATGGTTCCAGGGATCGGAGCATTATTCCGATGGGCGGAGCATGATTCCAGGGGATCGGAGCATCATTCTGATTCGTGGAGCATAATTCCAAGGATCAGAGCATCATTCCGAAGGGCGGAACATGATTCCAGGGATCGGAGCATCATTCCGATGGGCGGAGCATGGTTCCAGGGATCGGAGCATCATTCCGATGGGCGGAGCATGATTCCAGAGGATCGGAGCATCATTCCGAAGAGCGGAGCATGATTCCAGGGGATCGGAGCATCATTCCGAAGAGCGGAGCATCATTCCAGGGGATCAGAGCATCATTCCGAAGAGCGGAGCATCATTCCAGGATTCGGAGCATCATTCCGAAGGGCGGAGCATGATTCCAAGGATCGGAGCATCATTCCGAAGGGCGGAGCATGATTCCAGGATTCGGAGCATCATTTCGAAGAGCGGAGCATGATTCCAGGGTATCGAATACACCGAGGCGAAGCATCATTTAGACACGGGGTGCGTTCTGAGACGGAGCATGATTACGGCACAGAGCTGGTTGGTTGACTTGATTCCGAGGCCGATCATAATTCCGACGAGGAGATAGATATCCCGAGGCGAAGCATGATTTCAATACGGGGTAAATTCTGGGACGGAGCATGATTCCGCCGTAGAGGTGGTTGGTTTGATTTGATTTGGGTTGACATCAGCATCGCTACACTGGAATATGGTACCAGGAGCGAATCATCATTTGTCATGAGAGGATTTGGGAATTGTTTTTTTTTTGTTTGGCATCAGCATCGCTACACTGGAATATGGTGCCAGGAGCGAATCATCATTTGCGTTTGCTTATTAGGAAACGATGGCTCAGGAGACAGGTTTTAAGTCCCTATCGCCTAAAACTTTTCAACTTTGTGAGCCGTAAGGGTCTCACAAAGCATTTTCTCCCTACAGGTCGTAAGGATCCCGTAAGTGTATTTTCTCCTTGGGAGTCGTGGGGACTCCCAAGTGTGTCACTCATTTGTAAGTCGTAAGGATCTCATGCGGGAATTTTCTCCTCACAAAGTCGAGAGGACCATGTGAGTGCATTTCATCTCTTTCTCATGAGTTTGCGCCCTTTCGGGTTTTCACAAACTCGCCGGCAGTCCTACTGTTTTTACTCACGGAGCCCTTTCGGGTTTTCATCCGTGCCCATTTTGCTTGTGGACATACCTTTTTTTTATTTTTATTTTATTATTTTTGGAGAGATTGGGATTGTTTTACGCCCGTGGATTGTATACGGTTTTGCAGGATGTATGATTCAGACCGTAGGGCCGTAAAATTTTTAGGACTTTGTTGGCGTCTGCATCGCTGCACAGGAATATGGTACCAGGAGCGACTCATCATTCGCCACTTGGGGTATGGGATTTGGAATTTGGTTGGCGTCTGCATCGCTGCACTGGAATATGGTACCAGGAGCGACTCATCATTCGCCGTTGGGGTATGCGATTTGGAATTTGGTTGGCGTCTGCATCGCTGCTCTGGAATACGGTACCAGGAGCGACTCATCATTCGCCGCTTGGGATTTAAGTTTGGAATTTGGTTGGCGTCTGCATCGCTGCACAGGAATATGGTACCAGGAGCGACTCATCATTCGCCGTTGGGGTATGGGATTTGGAATTTGGTTGGTGTCTGCATCGCTGCACTGGAATACGGTACCAGGAGCGACTCATCATTCGCCGCTTGGGATTTAAGTTTGGAATTTGGTTGGCGTCTGCATCGCTGCACTGGAATACGGTACCAGGAGCGACTCATCATTCGCCGCTTGGGATTTAAGTTTGGAATTTGGTTGGCGTCTGCATCGCTGCACTGGAATACGGTACCAGGAGCGACTCATCATTCACCGTTGGGGTATGGGATTTGGAATTTGGTTGGCGTCTGCATCGCTGCACTGGAATACGGTACCAGGAGCGACTCATCATTCGCCGCTTGGGGATTGCGATTTGGAATTTGGTTGGCGTCTGCATCGCTGCACTAGAATATGGTACCATGAGCGACTCATCATTTGCCGCTTGGGGATTGGGGAGCGATGGCTTAGGAGACAGGTTTAGATCCCTATCACCTAAGACTTTTCAATTTTATGGGCCGTGAGGGTCCCATAAATGCATTTTCTCCCTACGAGTCGTAAGGATCCCGCAGGTGTATTTTCTCCTTAAGAGTCGTGAAGACTCCTAAGTGTGTTTTTCTTTGGTGAGTCGTAAGGATCTCACGAAGGTTTGTTCTCCTCATGCATCGTGAGGACACATGAGTGGGTCTTTCCAATGAAGCATAATTCCAAAGGCAGAGACCAGCCACGTAACTGCGGTGGGGCATGGGTATGCTGAGAATTATTTGAGCCCGCGGATTGTATACGGCAGTCAATTTGAGGACTAACCGTAGGGCCAGAAGAATTTTGGGAAACTGGATTTTGGTTGGCGTCTGCATCGCTGCACTGGAATATGGTACCAGGAGCGACTCATCATTCGCCGTTGTTTTTCTTTTGTTTTTTTTACCGTGATTGCTCTATCATTTCAACTTTTCTTATCGCGAAGATCGCGATTACCCTATCATTTCGACTTTTATTCGCGATTGCCCCATCATTTCGGCTTTATATTCATTTTTATTTTTACTCGCTGATTTTTATTGCGAGTTGCCCCATCATTTCGGCATTTCTTTATTTTTCTTTGATTTACACATTTTTTTGTTTATTTACATTTTTTTTTACATTTCCAGTTTAACGACTTAGAGGTCGATTGTTCCCAGTTTAATGACGTGGTGGTCGACTGTGTTCAGAGAAAGGCAGATGTCTGAGAGAATTAGTTTCACGAAGAACTTCGGTCTCCGTTTGTATGAAATTGGCGGTCGCATCTTGACTGTTTACTAACACGCCTTTGGACAGTTCTATCTCTCCTGCCTTGTATTGCTTTTCGACCCAATCTTTGAAGACGAAGCAGTCCTCAATGGTATGACCTATCACTCTGTGATAGGGGCAGTATTTGGGGTCGTCGGTCCTATTCGCTTCCTGCGGTCTTTTTGACTCTGGCAGTTGTAGACCATTCTTCAGGGCGTCTTTGAATATTTTACGGATTTTATCCCTTCTGAAAGAATAGACCTTATCCAGCTTCTCTTTCAGTGGAGATTCTCCCCCCTCTCCGAACATTGGCTTCCGAGGCTGGTTAGCGCTAGGCCCGCTCATCCCTTGCTTATTTCGGTTAGCCGAAATGTTGAAAGATCCAGAATCATCGGAGTTTCCGCCTTTGCAATTATCGTCCTTTCGGTTTCTCCAGGACCTATTGTTATTTTGGAAATCCGAGGAGGACTCCTGCTTTGAGCGCTCCAGCATCTGGACTTTCCTGGTCAGCTCTTGGAATATTTTGAGACTCGCGGTGCATAAAAACGGGGCCATCCAATTGTTGAGATTTCCGACGAGGAGACTAACAGATTGGTCCTGCTCTATCGGCGGTTCGCATTTGACGGAGAGGTTGCGCCATCGGGTTATAAAATCCGTGCTGCTTTCGTCGCTCTTGGGCTTGGTCCTTACGATCTCAGCAATGGCGATCTTATCACTGACGCTCATGAACCTTTGTCGAAACAAAGATTCCATCTGGACGAAAGTAGTAACGGAGCCATCCGGTATGCTTGCATACCAGTCGAAAGCAACATTGGTCAAGCTATTAACGAACTGGCGGAGGAGAAGCGCATCATTGCCCCCAGTATTCCCGCATGAGGCTTTGAAGTGGGCGATGTGTTGATTCGCATTTCCCGTCCCATCGAATCTTCCGAATTTGGGGATGACATAGCCGCTAGGAAATTCTACCAGATCATACTGAGCGGGATATGGTCTCCCACTACTGCTGATATCTTTTTGCGCTTCGGCTTCGGCCACCAATGTTTTGACTTTGCTGGCAACTAAATCCATGATTTGATCTTGAGTTAGCGGGCTACTGTCATCGGTAGCCAAGACATTTCCCGAGATAGGATGCGACTGATTTTCATGTAGTTCGCCCACTTTTGGATTTGAGGGAATAGGCGTCGGTTGCTTTGGGACACCATTTCCCGGTTCACGAGCAGAGCCCTCCGCTTGATTGGGCGGCTGAGAGGAAAGTTGGGCCATGAGCTGTAGGACGACATTTGTCAAGTCGTCAATTTTGGAGTAGAGCTTGGCCATCTCCTTGTCTTTGTTTCTAAGCTGCTTTCGGAACTCTTGAAGCAGCTCTTGCTCCGCGGTCCTGGGGCGAAAAATCGGCTCTTCTTCGCTTTCCGAGCCCGACTCCTCATGGACCGAAGGGTCTTTCCGCCTATCATCCTCATCAAGAGGGTTTTCATCACCCAGCAGAGGCGGCTGTTCTTGGGAAGCGGCCACCACATTCAAGCCAGATTAGATTTGAGATGTGGTAGCCCCGTCCTTACTCTTGCTGAGCGTGCACACCGTGTAGACAGTGTGGACCACATACCCAGCCATTTCCTCATCTTCGGCGGGGTAACCCTGTTCTTCGAACCTCATGAGGTTCAGCCTGGCAGGAGCCTTAGCCCTTTTGTGGGCCCTATATCTGAGCCTTTTCTCTCTCATCTTCTCGATTTTGAAGGCTTGGCGGGCATCCGTCATCCGGGAAGCCATTGTGAGTTGATCAGCAGGGAGCTTAGAGAAGACACCCAAAGAGCAGCTGTCAGGGGCACCGCTGGAGCTTGCGCGAGACGCCCTGTCGCTTCGTTGGTGCTGACGGCCTTGCCCCCAGCTGGGGCCATAGGGAGTCGTTCGGAAACGGACTTGCGCTTGGGCTGAGGTGCCCTCGCGACCACCACATTTGGCCTCTTGCCTTTCGAGACCGGTCGGTCTGTCACTGGGGCTTGAGGAGCCGGGATGGCGCCAACTGGCATGAACATGATAGAGCCGAATGATAGCAGCGGCTCCTCCCATTATCGCCCAAGACTGGCCGGAAGGACCGTCCTGGAGTCTATCTTCATCGTGTAAGAGACGGGAGCCGTGCTGAGAGATGAGTTTATCACTGGAGACATTGTTGAAAAGTGATTGCTTGAAAACCTGCATGAAAGAGCATTATTTTAGTACGAATATAGATATGTATATTGATTGAGTTCGCATGAACATTTAACCCGAAATATGGGAGGAGAGATAAGTCCCACCGGGCGTGCCAGAATCTGTAGGGTGCTTTTCATCATCTTATTGAGATGGGAATACGCGTGCGCTTGTCAGGCGCATTACAGATTCCCCCTGCCTACGGTAGGCTGATGTTTATTGATTATGGGGATCCGAATCTCCGGCAGCCGCGGACTAAGCTGCCGTTAATTACCCCTCGCATTTGAAGCAAAGGAACCTCCGATTGACGGGTTAAACTGGTCATGCGAACTTAATATGCAATGCGTTGGTGTGTGTGTATTTTTTTTTGTTCCACTTGTAAAAAAAGGATATATATATATATATTTTCTATATATAAAAACAAAAATAAATAAGTAAATAAATATTTAGAGAATTTTTATTTTAAATTTTTTTAATTTTAAAATATTATTTATAATTTATTTAATATTTATTTAATATATTTTTTAAATTAAAAAAGGATTAAATAAAGAAAAGAAGAAAAGAAAAGAATTATTAATTTTTTTTATTTTTAAATATTATTTATAATTTATTTTTATTTGTTTAATATTTATTTATTTTATTTTATTTTTAATAAAAAAGCTTAAAATAACGAAAAGAAGAAAGAGAGAGAGAAAAAAATGGGGGCCATCACATGCTGAGCATGTGACCCGTCACATGCTCAGCATGTGAGGGGGCCGTTACATGCTCAGCATGTGACGCCCGCCACATGCTCAGCATGTGACGCCCGCCACATACTTAGCATGCGATGGGGCCTTCACATGCTTAGCATGCGACCCCGTCACATGCTTTGCATGCGACCCCGTCACATGCTTTTTTTTACGTGGAGTTCAACTCCAAAAGAATTTTATATGGCTAAAAAAATATAATGTGGAGTTAGACTCCCCAAAAAAAAGTATTTTTTTATAGAGTTAAACTCCAAAAGAATTTCTGCAGTAGAGTTAAACTCCAAAAGAATTTTATTTGTGGAGTTGAACTCCAAAGGAATTTTATTTGTGGAGTTAAACTCCAAAAGATTTTTAAATGCGGAGTTGAACTCCGAAAGAATTCTATATGGAGTTAAACTCCTAAAAAGATTTAATATGGAGTTAAACTCCAAAAAAAAAGATTTTTACTATGGAGTTAAACTCCAAAAGAATTTTTGTAGTGGAGTTAAACTCCAAAATAATTTTTCTGGTGGTGGAGTTAAACTCCAAAATAATTTTATTTGTGGAGTTAAACTCCAAAAGATTTTCTCTTTTCTCTTTTGAGAAGAAACCCAAAATGGGTTCTCTTGAAACTCCAAGATCTAGATCTTGGATGATAAAAAAAAGACCCTTTTTCTTCTCTTGATGGAGTCTTAGGAGATGGATTTTTGGTAAAACTTTGTTTAGTTTTAAAAAAAAAAAGAGCTAAGCTCTTGATTTATTTGGAAAATGAAAAGTAAGAGGAAGAACTTGAAGAAGAGAGAGTGGAGGCACAAACCCAAGGTTTTTTTGGGAGAATGAAAAGTCTATTGCTTTATTCATCATCATGTTGCCTTATATAGGCTTACACATTTACATATAGCCCCTTGGGCTTTATAAAATGGCATTTTGCCCATCCCATAGTTCATGTGCCATTTCTTTTTGCACATAAACCACGGGCTTACAAAAATCTGACTTTATACCCATTTTGTTTACATTCATGCATAAAAAATTACATAAAAATTATTTATTACATGATTTCATTTTGGCATGGGGAGGGTCGGCCGCTTCATGTTTCGGACTCGACCTGGGCATGGGCCCACTTGACCTGGGCTTGGGCCTTCCTGGCTTGGGGTTGACCTTGACCTTGACTTTGACTCGGTCAACCGGGGTGTAAATTTTTACCCCAATAAGAGCAGCGGAAACGTGTGCAAGTTGCTATATGGGATAAAGCAGGCATCGCGGAGTTAGAACGTCTGTTTTGATGTAGTAGTCAAAGTGTTTGACTTCATCAAATGGTAGATGAACCTTGTATATACAAAAGGCTGTAGGGAGTATAGTGGTGATCCTCGTATTGTACGTGGATGACATACTCTTGATAGGAAAGGAGTTTCCTATGCTTCGATCGATCGATCTCCTTTTATCATAAGGATTCTCCATATAGGATCAAGGTGATACCTCCTAAATCCTGGGTTATGGTTCTATGTGATAGATCAAAATGGATGTTAGGATTCTCACTAGGCGTAGTGAGATGGTATCAATCGATCCTGAGGAGAATCATTGGAAAGGTTCCAGGATGATAAGGATGACTGAATGTCAGTCACAGGCATTGTCTTTACCCTCAGTAGAGGGACGGTATGTTGGAAGAGTTCCATGCTAGATACCGTGGCAAACTAGACGATAAAAGCTGGATACATCACTACCAACAATGCTACCAAAGAAATAGTCTAGATGTACACTAATTCATGAGATGAACTTCGTTCCTACCATTGTGTGACAATGGAGTTGTAGCTTAGGCCTAGGAACCCTATACCATCTGTGATCCAGACATATTCTAAGGCAGTATCACCTGATCATGGAGATGGTTGATCTCCAGGGAGATTCAGGTTTATGAGAGTAGAAACAGAGGACAACACGGCGGATCCACTCACAAAGGCCTATTCCCAGGAGAGACTATTATGGGATGGTTGAGTATGAGATGCTTTAACCACTGCTGATTGTTGGGTATGAGATACTACAACAGATGGCCCTAGTGCAAGTGGGAGATTGTTAGTAATATGTATGCCCTAGAGGCCATTACTGTACATACAATGTATATTGTAGTGGATGCTTGGACATATATAGGGAGGACTTTCTATCTCGACATGATAGTATGTTATCTGGTTGCTCTTTATCTTAACATGTACACTGGTTGTCTCTATATTACATGCTGATAAAGCCCTTAGGATGAGTACTTGACTACCAGGACTATGATGCGGATCATACTAGTGGGGAAAGAGTAGTCGTTAAGTACGTCCTTCAAATATTCCTAGTCGAGGGTGTATCGTGACAGGACATCGATATACCAGAGTAGACTAGCGTATACGCTTCTCGACCCATATGATGGGCAATGGATGATCCCATATCCATTGGTGTTTGACATCAGAGAAGGTATGTGGGTGCTCAGTGGAGACTGGGTACACTGAACGGACTCGCCGAGAACTCCTAGATGGTATTGTACCAATCGTCGGATAGCAGTTCTCTGGTGACACTGGTACAGGTTAGTCTGTAGACCCAAGATTGTCATAGAGATTTGTGTGATTCCCACTGTGCTTTGATTTCCACCTTTCCACGATCAAGAGAACGTGCAAAATGGTGGCTTTTAGGTACAGTCCCGAGTCACATGGAGGCAATGAGCGATAGGAGGGGTTTCGTCTCTCCCGGTATAGGGAGTTGATGTTGCGCTATGCTCGATTGGCCATAACAGGAAATCCCTGGCCAGGGTTGCTGAGATCTACCGGTAAGTGTTATCAGTAGTTTCTCGAACCGTTATGGGCCTTGCATCGGCATGACTTATCAGGTTATTGGGTCTGACGTTATACCACCCCCAGGCTGTGATATGAGATATATCAGACGAAGAGACCGGCCTGTACGGTAGTGTTACTGATTGGATTCACAGGAGTACGAACAGGCTTGCTTGTTGATCTTCTGATCGCTCAATACCCGGGTGGCCGTTACGTTTGGCAGACCACTTGTGTCTTGTTGGTGTTTGATATGATCATCACCTACTGCCGGCGTATTGACGCGTCTTTAGAGTCCTACACAGAGGTTTCCTGGCTTAAGCGAAACGGAGTAGGAGCGCATATGTGATATATGCAAGACCGAGATTAATGCGAGTATGTGATACCGCATTCTATTCTCGCGATGTGTGACATGATTGGTTATATGTGATATTGCTGAGTTATCGGATCAAGCGTTGATTCGATAAGATGTTGCATATTAGTCGGTTATATGTGATATAGCCGAATTATTAAATCAAGTGTTGATTTAATAATTTAATATATAATTATATAATTGATATATTACATTACATTAACTAGTATTAGCTCGCTTAAGATTTCTTTTCTCACATTTGATATACTTTACATATCTGTGATATATGTATTGTTTTCTTTTTGGCACAAAATATATATGTGATATATATATAAGTGTGGCATGCTAGGTTACACATGCAATATGGATGTATGAGACCTATACCATGATAGGGTTATGCTAGGGTTTTATTTATGTTAAGCTAATTCAAAAGATTTTAAGTTTGTTATGGTTAAGCTTGGACAAAATCTTTTGGATAGCCATTGACAAAGTCAACTCTTTTGTCAAGTTTAAGATATTTATTTAACCCAACCCTTAACCTTAGTGTATGGTTTATTCTCTACTTGAGTTAGGCATGATATTTTGTGACCATGGTTGCATTTGTAACCTCATGAGTTCATTCTTTTCATTCATCACAACTTCATCTTCTTCTTCCTAATTCTTGAGCTCTCTTGATTTTGACAAAGTGATGAAACCTTGTGAGAAAATGATTTCTAATGTGAGCAAAATTCCTACTTCATCATTCTCTACTACTTGCCATTTAGTAGAGCGTGTTTACTTCACTAATTACATAATTAGTGAAGAGATAGCTTGGGTTAGTGTCTCCTCAACGTAGATCATCTTCGGCCTCAAAGTCTTTGAAGCAAGCACGTTCGTTTCTTCAACGGAGCCTCTCTAGAGTCCGGAGTTTACGATCGCAGCGAAGGGGACAACTGTATGGAGCTATTTGAAGTGAAGGACCGGTCTACAAAGGTTGTATTTCTTGCTCACTAAAACTTGCAAAGTGTTTGCATATGTTTTCGTATTATTTCTAGTTAACGATTCATGGTTAGGGTTAGCTAGAACGGCAAAATTTTTGAATTTGGCATGGACGATACCTCCCGAAACCTTACTGCCGTGCTAAGCAACCCTACAAACAGAATCCCCGCGGAACCGCGGCGGATATATGCAGTTGACCACGGAACCGCGGTCAACCAGTGACGTCAGCATCCCAAAATTCTTTGTCAGTATTTTTGTCCTCTCTTCACCCTCTGAACTCCACTGAAAAATTTTCCTGCAGGGTTTTTTGCGCAAAACTTCTTCTCCCTCTCCAATAAATTGTTTTTATGCAGGATTGTTTGCGCTGTCAAATAAAAAAAATTTTGCAAGTGTTTTAGATTTTTGGTGTGTTAACTGCTTTGCATTTTTAAAACGGACTTTTAAGGGGCTATAACACCAATCCAGATTGGGTGAGGATTTCACCACCCTTTCTAAGACCCCAAAAATCACAAAAAGCATATGCATCACCCTTGAGTTAATTAAAAAATATCTAGACTCAGCCAACTAAGAACTGTCGTTCTCATTAGGACAGAGGAAGGTTGTGGGCATTCAGTCATTTATCTAAAGCTGATTTTGTGGTGCCTAGGCTGGACAAGTGAGAAAGGTAACTTTAAAAGGCCCGTCTCACGGTGATTCGTGAGCGGAACCCTCCTTTCTTCATTTGTGCTTAAGTGGCCACAATTAGCAGTGAAGAGGCGATTTGAGGGATATCTCACAACTTGTCATTTTGGAACAGCTAGGAGCAGTCTATTTGACTTAGGAGACCCTAGTTCTAGATTTGATTGTGCATGTTTAAACTGTGGTTGTTTGAAATTGTGTCGTAGATCCGTACAAATTTTTGCAAAAACTCTTTCTAAAAAAAACACTTTCAAAAATTTCAAAACTCCAAAAACAAACATTTTTTTTTAAAAAAAATAAAAAATAATAAATTTAAAAAAATAAAAATAAAAAAATAAAAAAATCCGCATTCGTTTTCTTCTCCTTTCTCTCCTCACATCATGGGTACCCCACCTCGCAAAACTCTTGCCGAACTTTGGTACCCTCAACTAGACATTACTTTCTACGCTCATTGTTTTGGTCGAATTTCGGACAACCCCTCCATGCCCAAAATTTCTTTGAAAGATCGAATGGACGCGTCTAGGAAAAACAGTTGGACTCCGCAACCCACCTTGTATCAACCATTTCAACCTTCACCACCTTCTTACGTTGATACTACTTTTTCGAGTCCTGTTGCAACCCTGAAACCATGTCTATTGCTGAACATATTGAACAATCTCGTAACCGATCTTTCACCCCTTTCACCACTGCAAATTCTTTGGATCAACAATTCCATTCAGCTTTTTATCCAAATATTGATCCTACTCCTGTCCAACCATTCAATTCCTATCAGTCCTACCCGACTTTCGCATCTTCCATAGACATTGCTTCTACACAGCCATTTGGGAGTTTCCAGTATCCAAACAACTTTGAATTTTTTACTGAAACCCCTTCACAACCCATGTCTAGTATGGAACAGTCGTTGGAAGATTTTTTGGTAGCATCAAGACAACAGATAATGGAGTTGAATGCGTCCATGACGGCCCTTATACAACCTAGTAACCTGGTAGCTAGTTTCCAACTAGCTCCAAATTTTCCAATGTATGATGAGGCGGTTGGACGGATTGAGAATTTGAGTGGTGAGAGTGAGCTGTACACACTTCCAAATCAAACCTACCCATCCCCAATTAAATCCCACAACTCCGGTTTTGAATGTCTATCGAGTGTTCCAAATGATTCACCAGTTGAAAATAGAATGAGTAATGAGTTGTGCAACTTTGTAGTGTTTGATTTACCTGATTGTGAACGGTCCCTTTTGAGTGAAACCGTCACCAATCCTTTTGACCTCTACACCTCCACTCTAGAACCTGAATAGATTGGTATCCATGCTTTTGATGAGGTGTCTGAGAAATTTAATTTTCACTTGATCGAGGATATTGACGCTGGGAATATTTTGGATGATGAACCCACAAATTTGGATGAGTTTTTCTTTCCAATTCATCATCCCGAGACATTAAATGTTTCTCCCGAACTTCATATGCGTCTTGAATTTGATGAGAATTGCATGGATAAGCTAAATTTTGAGGATAGTATTGAGGATGAACCAGTTTTGCTTGATGAGTCGGATTTTCCAATTCATCCTCCTGAATCTTTAACTGTTATACTTCCTAAATCACCCCTTCATCCTCTCCATCGTTCCAACCACGCAAGAGACCGTATCCCTTTCATTTTCAATGTCTGGTTTACCAAGTTCGACGTACCCATGTTTTCTCACGAATCTTGAGGGATTTGACCTCATTTCTCAGTGGGTTGATAGATTAGCACAATCGTTTTTTACACATCGGTCATTACAAATTGTGCTAATTTATACACTCCATTTCCACCATCAAGTTCATATTCCACTTCTTTCTCCCACTTTTTCTGGTTCTTCTTCTAATCTTCCTTTAATGATAACGAGTGTTAATGAATCAAAATCCGATATTTTGAGTTCGATAATTTTAGAAAAACAACTTGATTTAGAATCTTTTGAGAATAAGGTAGATGAGCTTTACGAGTCTCCTACCTCCGTAATTTTTGAAAAATCAAGTGTGTAGAATTCTGACGCGACACTTATTGACATTGAAATGTTTAATCGGACCTTCGATGAAAGTTTCGAAGATATTTTCGCCGACGAAATTGCATTCCTAAATGACACGGATTTTGTGATTAATCAACCTCCACCTGAAGAAGTCGAACCACCACCATTTCTTTTTCCCTTCCGCCATTCTTCTCCTCCACCGAGACCGTATAATGCTTCTATCTCCACACGGTCTCATGTGTTTCTCATGTCTTTTCTCTACACTCCATTCTTTCACCTACCACACCATTATAACGATAAAATTTTTGAATGGTTGGTGCTAACCTTTGGCCTGTGTAAGGCCTTGTATAGCTTGATACTGTGTTTTTCTTCTCCCTAACTCTGAATTTTAATGCTTCAACAGTGGAAACACGGTTTCACTTAAGTTTGGGGGGGGACCTTTTTGTGTATATATATTTTGTTTTCTTTTTCTGTTAATAATAAAATAAAAAAAATAAACAAACAGGGGAGGGCCGATAATTTTGACCCTCTTGGTATGGCATGACAGTGAGGGCACTGTCAAATTTAAGTTTGAGGGTGTGCTCGGTAAGGTTTCTTTCTTCGCATTCATGTGTATATTTTTGCATTTGCATACTTATTTTAAAATCCATAAAAATTGAAAATTTTTAAAAATTATAAAAATTGACAAGTTCAATTTTGGTCATATTTGACTTAAGTTCAACATGATGGTTGAATAGTAGGGAAAAACTAGATCCTAAACTTAGTAAATTAAAAACCCTAAAAATAAGCTTTCTTAAAGTTTAACTGTAGAAAATATATGTCCTTATAGATTATTTAGAAATAGGCAAATTTTGAGTTCAGTTCTTGGGCTAAGTCAAAATAAAGGAAGAATATTGAATTTTCAATTGAAGTGTAAGTTTGAAAAATAATTCTGAACTTTAAGTCTAAATTCTGAAAATATATACCCTACAACTTGCACAAACACGCACCTTGAAACTTGGAATAGTAGAAAATACCTTGAAAAGCTCTTGTGTTAAATCCTTAGTATGAAGGAAAATAAAATGAAGTATAAATGGTGAATAAAGAGACATAAAAAAATAAACACTGATTTTGTAACTACTTAAGGTAGCATAAATAAAAAAATATAGCGAGGGTGCTTTATCACCTAGCGTCTTAGACCAACTGGTTTGAGAGTCACTGCTAAAGCCTTAGGTATTACAAGACGAGAAATTACGTCTTAATGCGCGAACATATTTTGTAATCGGTCGTTAGTACCTCAAGAAGTATTAACGGTCGAATGAAGGATATGTGAGCAATTTCATTTAAAATTCACCAACTAAAAGTATTTTGGAAGATGGACAAGAGTATGATAGCTTGAATTGAATTTCCAAGTGTAAGGGTGATATATACACACGTAGGGGTATATGATTGGGGTTTGGATGAGAGATAGGAATGGAAGATAGGCCTTATACCTTCAGTAGAGATGATAAAAATTTCTAAGTTGAGATGGAACCTTAGAAGGAAAATTCAAAAGATGCTGAAAGCTTAATAAATTTGCAGAACATATACGATCTTAAGTTAAATGATAAGTGAGTGTGAAAAATATAGGTTGATGACTTCTAAGTTGAAGATAATAGAATTTCTTGCTCGAATACCGAATTAAAGAATGAAAGTCAACAGGCCAAATTAATCGGATTTTGTGGGTAGTATCCGCTGAAAACCCTCAGGAGACAACACCCCTCCTACTAGGGACACCTAGAGGTTTAACGACTTGTTGCACGAGCTCAGCGCAATCGCGATTCCCTGCGAAAGTGAGGTTATGATTTTTTCGAGAATAAAATAGTTTTGCTCGGGACGAGAAAAGGATAAGTTTGGGTGTATTTGTTCATATCAGAATTTTGCATTATTATTTTTCTATTCTTAATCATATTACAATAAAAAGGTGCTTTTGATCCATGTCTGCGAAATAGTTGCAGGTTACAAGTTCTCAGAACAATACAGTGAAATTCATGAAAAGACGCTACAAATGTGAGACTACGACCAACAAATAGATGAATTTGTACGATGCCGCCTACCAGTTTAAGGAACAAACAACAATCAATGAATAGTTCAATGCACAAAGCACAAGGACATCACAAGATTCAAGACTTCAACGCGAAGTTTACGGTAAAAGTCCACAAATTCTGCACTGTTGGAAATCTAGAAAAAAGTAGAAAAGATTCTGAAGAACCAAGTGAAGAAAACAGAATGAAAAGGCAACTTGAAGCATCCCTAAAAAATTGGGCCCATGAGCCCACCAAATGGCCGCAGATCCGCGGCCAAACAGGCTATTCTGCCGCGGTTCTGCAGCCGTGCAATGCACGTGTCGATGGGGTGTCGGTGCTTTGACTCGGTCTTTGGGGTTGTTTTGTAATTTCATATATGGATCAGAATATAACCTAGGGTTTTTCCTATTTATAAATAGGAAGGATGCCTCTCTCTAGTTTTTGTGCCTCTTTTGGGTGCCTCTTTTGAGATGCCTCTTTTTAATTTCTAGATTAAATTTTCATTCCATTGTAATCGTCAAGAGGTCATCAACAAAGGTATTTTTATTTTTTATCGTGCATTCTTTTATCTGAATTTAATTCTTGAATTTTTATCTGTCTTTTATTATCTGCAACTTAGATAGTCTTTTAAAATTATAAAAATGAATCTTGTCATAACTTCCCTAATGAGTGAGTAATTCCTCACTTGTTAGGGTTAGGATTGGGAAGGTTTGAGAGAAGTAAATCTCTCTCTCTCCTTTCTTTGCCCATATAATTTTATAATAGGACTCTATTTAAATTAACCACACACCGCTCACTATGGTATCCTATCCCACGAGATAACGGTGATTCCCTAGTTAAGACCGGTTGTGGTTGATTTACATAGAGGTTGGGGCTTAAGAGTTAAGAAAGGACGGACAAGGACGAAAAGGAAGAAACTAAGTTTCTTCCTAGTCGTGCTAATCCCCTTTGTTGACTATTATCCTAACGCCTATATTCTTAACTAGGGCATTAAAAGCAGTGAGAAGATCCCTATTTCGAACTGACCTAATCATAACCCTAGCAAGCCTTTTTATCAACTTATTCTCATTCTTAGATCTAAAACAAAACCACCAATTTTTTTGACTTAACTCGTTAGAATATAAAGAAAAGGAATCCATCTCCCTGTGGACCGACCCATACTCAACCGGCTAGCTACCAAGCGACGCCGTTATTGATTGTGGTATATTCTTAATTTTGATTTTAAAATGCACGGACGCAAAAGAACGATCAATCAGGCCTCGCCGAGGTCGACGTAAAACTGGTCTGACCCCTTGTATTCGGCAACCGCTTTTCGAGCTCGAACCTCGACAACCTCCGCCGCCTGAAGCGCAGCCTTGGCATCCCTCCTGCTGGTATCCCTCGCCCTCTTCACTACTGCATAAAGATCGGCCAGCTTTGCCAACTTAGCCTCAATGGCTCGGTGGGACTCACTTAGACGGTGATAGGACCCCCGGCACTTTGAGATGGTGAGCTCCGCGGCGGCCGATCGAGCTTCGTGGACAGCCATCCTCTCCCTCTCCAGACGCAGCTTGAGCCACAGATCCTCGGCCTTCGAGGAGGATTCCCCCGCCCCTCATAGCAGGGGCAATCTCCTCGGCCTCCATGCGAGCAACGAGGGCGCGGTGCTGAAGAATCTGATGAAAAACAACAGAAAAACTAAGAGACGCTCGAACTAAGCAAAGGGCACTCAAAGTAGCACATAGGGGAGTACAAACCTGCACCGCC
Source organism: Agapanthus africanus (assembly GCA_030015575.1). NCBI lineage: Eukaryota > Viridiplantae > Streptophyta > Magnoliopsida > Asparagales > Amaryllidaceae > Agapanthus > Agapanthus africanus. The sequence continues at coordinate 152,207,397 of JASDDO010000028.1, read as the reverse complement.
TCCTGGGCTATAGCCACCACTTGCGCCTTCAAGGTCCCCGGCGGAATCTTGCCTCCGGCCGAATCTTCCATATCAGCGAGCAGGCTGGCGGCAACGGAAAGCCCGGACGGGACCACGAAACAGGCGTCCCCCTCCTGCATAGGAATCCCCTTAGGAATCTCAGTCGGTGGAGCGCGAGAGACTGTCTTCTTCCTCTTAAGAGGAACCATATCTTCGTCCTCTTCCGCTTCCCTCGTCCAGGGTTCGGGAACCCGCGAGCGCCTCTGGCCGCTGCCGCGGCAATCATCGGGGGCTCGGGTCGAAGTAGATGGCCTTGCCGCCGACGATTCCTCTGGCACGGAGCTCGGGTCAGCCCGAGGCACGACCACGACCCCGGTTCTCTTCTGGGACAGCGCACCGAGGGCAGCAAGAATCCTGGATCGGTCCATTTGATCTGCCAAGGAGGGAAACATGCTCGACTCAGAAGAAGAAGAAACAGAAGAAGAAGAGGAAGAGGAAGCTCCAGAAGACTCCCTAGAATCTACCCGGACGATATCTATAGACTCCTCAGAAGAACACATCTAACCTGATGGAGAGGAGTCTTTGGATGAGAAAACGCAGAGTTCCGACCTAAAAAGGAGAGCGCCGAGCTAACAAGACTCTGGACGGGGAAATTATGAAGAGGTATGGGCCCTAATGCGGACCCCACCCGTTTTATAACTGCTGGCGTACGCATCCAACGGCGGCAGTCATCTCCCGCCAAAACGACTCATAGCATTCAACGGCCACCATCGCTCCACCTGTCGTACGGGCATTGGTCGTACCCTAACGAACGCCGGAGATCTGCGACCTATCACGTCATCCAACCAGCGCCAGACACGTGGGATGTCGCTTCGGTGGACGCACGCAAGATCCGGTGCTTCCTCTTTATTGCAAAATCTAGCCCCTGATATGCAGACGTCATCAAGAAAATACAGCTGATTGCCCGGGAGAACACGCCCCGGCGATATCTTCGAAAAGGAGCTCACCTCGGATGACCCGGCAGACCACTCTCAACCCGACCCGTGAGTGGGTCGGGACGAGAGTGGGGGGCTAATGATGAGGCTCAATACCGGTGATCTCCCAGATCGTGACACGTGACAGATGACGTGTCCCGAAGGTTATAAGAAAGGACCTACAGTGGCCGACCAGACCACTCCTATGCCCGTCCTACAAACAACCGTTGGCTCACCTCCGAGCCCCCTACACAATCGGCCTCCTCGGCCTTCTCAGCTTGTCTCCGGCCTACCGTAGAACCAAGATACCTCGGCCTCCCGCTCGTCCCCGAGCCTCCCGCCGAACTCACCTTCCTCGGTCCCATCGACCGACCAACGGCGCCGACCGCAGGCGCATCCTCCTCACCTCCGTGAATCTCGCCATGCGTGAGATATCCGGGGGCCACGTCCTGCGTTCCACGCCATCACGATCCCCCATTAACGAGCCTGTCTCGCAATTAAATACGGGATCCCGCCTATCACGCGGGCGTGAGGTCGGGAGCGTAACGACCGGCGTGATTCTCGTACCTGCCTGCCTGCTGCCACCACTATATAAACCCCTCCTTCAGATGGTTCAAGGAAGTCATTTTCTCCTCACTAGGCCGTTACTCTGCTCAAATAGCCGGTCTAACTTGATCGTCGGAGGGTCATCGGTGGTACAATCACCCCGGGACTTCCCTGCAGGTAGCTCGGCCTCAACCACCTCAAACCCATTGAGATCCACACGCTTCAGGAGTCAACCTCTAACCTAATGTCAGCCGTCCATCGTCGCCAACGGCAGATCTACGGAAAGGTAACATCTTGACGTGATTCGACATCCGTCAGATTCCGATTGTCGGAAAACACGACGGAGGACGTGTTTTTTCGACGCCATAGGAGGAAATTCCCTCCAATGGCCTCTTTCCTCCATTATTCTCTCTCTCTCTCTCTCTCTCTCTCTCTGTGTGTGTGTGTGATGGAGGAAAGTGGCCGTAGGAGGGAATTTCCTCCTATGGCGTCAAAAAAGTACGCCATCCGTCGTGTTTTCCGACGATCGGAATCTATTATCTACATCGTTATCATCTAAGATGTGGGTACGCCAAATTTCATATGATTCTACAACTTTTCACCGTTGATTTAGCAATGTAAAAAGTTCTATATGTCAAATGGTAGTAGGCGCCGACTCTTTAATTAACTAATATGATATAACTCAATTGGCTACTTTGGAGAGGAAGAGATTATATAGGAAGATAGTAATTTCGGATTTGTATGGAAGAGGCTAAAACTTAAGAAATTTAAGAAAGAAAGACTTAATCCATTTTGTAACCTTTTCCCTCCAAAAATTCGCAATTCATGATCTATAATTTGAGAGAATAATTAATATTTTCCGAAATGCAACAAAACAAGCAATATTATTTACCCATGCATATTATATAAAAGTTGATAACCTTATTAATTATGGGTGGTAGACAGGACATCTCATTCCAATGTTTTAGCTGATATATATATTAATTAACCATTTCTTGAGCCAAGACGTTTAATTTAGGATATAAAAGAAAAATCCACTTGCTATAGTCAATTCTAGATGTGGTTGTAAATGCAACGATTTACTCATTACAAACAACCATACGCACGGCCAGATAAAACTAAGCCGGGTACGGTGAAGACCGTCCCCCGTTTTATTGTAGGACGGCCGTAACTGTCCCCTGCTTCTGGGGGACATGACCTATTTGGTCGGTCGCCTACAACTGTTGTTTGAATCAATTTGAATTATATTTTTATTTTGCCAAAATCATTTGTAACTCTCTTTTTTCTTAATTTATTTATATAGCTTCTGCATTATACAATGTATTTCATCCACATTAACTAAAATTTCTAGGTCGAGCTCTAATGACATAATTAAAACTTTAAAATTGTAATGATAGGTGACGAGAAGGATTTGAATGATTAATGAAGAGTAAATAATTCATAATTAAAGAATAATAGCCTACTTTTGAGACGCAACAATAGGCTGTTTGGCTTCTTATTTTCTTTGTTAAAACTCCTTTAATAAAATGCTGGGGGTCTTTATAGGCCTTTGTTTCAAGTCAGGAAAAAAGAAAAGAAAAAAAAAACACCAATAGGCTATTTGAAATAGAGACAGGTTAAATCATTTATAAAGCAATTGGCCTCCAGTGACATAAAACTTTAAAATTTTAAAGTGATGCGTAACGAGCAGGATTAAAATGATTAATGCTGAGTAAATAATTCATAATGAGCAACATGCTATTTTTTAAGATGCAATAACAGGCTATTATTTTTTTCCTTATGGAGAAAGTAAGGCAAGACGCGTCTTGCTCAATAAAATAAATTAAATAAACAAAATATTTACATGACAAAACATACATGCATCGAGGTAAACAATTAGTTTTAGAACTAATATCTCACGATTTTATATGTGGAAGGGAAACAGACAATCGTCGTTATCCTTCACATAAATGCAACTATAAAATATATGCTCTATACCTTAAAAATAAAATCTTCGATGCATCATATAAAAAAATACGATTAGAAAAAATGCTGCAACTATTTATTTAAACATCGGCTGCTGCTAGAAAATTTTGCTTTGAAGTCAAAATATGTATCGGTCTTGGAAAGCTCCAACAAATATCCTCAGAAAAAATGCTCACCAAAATACCAAGAATTAAGATCCTCCTTTGCTTCTATTTTTATCCAAAACCGAATACTATTAATTGTATTTCCATTTTTAATAATAACGGCGCGAGAATTAGCAATATCCATAATAACAATATCATCATCAAGAGATTTGGTAGAGAAATGTTTAATGGAGAGTTTGGTATCCGATTTCTGCCAAGAATTCTTGAAAGAAATGATAATTCCATGTGACAGAGAATGTTGTTTAGTAAAAGCAGTAGTAGTAAACATATGTAATTAATTCTTAAAACAATTGGCCTCCAGCGACATTAAACTTCAAAGCTTTAATAGCATATTTAAATGACTAATGCAGAATAAATAATTCGTAAACACCAAGATATGCTAAATTTTTTTGAGACGAAACCATAGGGTAAATAATTCATGAATAAAGCAGCCGACTTTTATTTGTAATATAATTCATGCTTTTGTACGTGCAAAAGTGACGCAATTTGATGCAAAGCACATGACGTTGGAGTGGTGACATCAGCACAGCGAGACATTCATGTATCATTATTTGACCTATTAAACTCAAATAATTTAATGTTGTCAGTTAGTGGATCGTTTGGTCTCTGTGACGTTTGGAGTAAATTTAAAACCAATATTATGGCACGCCCGAATTTGACCATAGGGCAATTTATCTATCGCCATAGTCTCAATATTCAAAATCTTATATCCTTTAAAAGTCTGCGATATTACATTATAAATATAGAAATGTGTCAGATTCAGATCTAATTTTCCACGGCTATTTTGATGACGGTTTTCGAAATTTCTCTAAGCTACATAAAAATAGGTAAACAACGGTTTTTGCATTCAAAGTTACCTTTATTTATACATACAAGTTATATTACCTACATGTTTTTGGTCTGGACTTAGCAACAGCAAATTAGTATATGAAACATTCTACCGAAAATGCTGCAAGGTATTAAATTGTGAAGTTAAGGCATTTATTTAAAAATTTACTAAATTTAGGGGCATATATGTGCTACCAAAAAGGTTTAGGATATTAATTAATTCGAAAGTTAGCCCTTGTCTATAAGAACTAATTATTTAAAATTTACTAAATTTTCTGGGATCTTTGTGAAAGTTAGCCTTGTCTATATATAATAATTTAATTGTAATATTTTGTTTCATGCATGCACGTGCATGTATACGACTTTAATTCTAGAAAGCTAGAATACCTCTCATGAATACTAACACCAAATATTTCAATTTAATTATATTCTTGAACTTATTTAATTGAAAGATAGTTTTAGTCAATTATATGCAAAAAATTAAACTATGTTTTCTTTGAATTAATTTCGTGCCTTTTCTTGTAAACTTGAGCCAGAAAACGCTTGCTGACGGATGTCGGATCTCGTCAAGATATTACCTTCCGTAGATCTGCTGCGAGCGACGATGGACGGCTGAGATTGAGCCGGGGGTTGCCTCCTGAAACGTGTGGATCTCAATGGGTTTGAGGCGGTTGAGGTCGAGCTACCTGCAAGGAAGTCCCAAGGTCGTTGTATCACCGAGGACCCTCCGACGATCAAGTTAGACCGGAAGTTTGAGCAGAGTAACGGCCTAGTGAGGAGAAAATGACTTACTTGAACAGTCTGAAAGAGAGGTTTATATAGTGGTGGCAACAGGCAGGCAGGCGCGAGAATCATGCCGGCTGTTACGCTCCCGGCGTCATGCCCGCGTGATGGGCGGGATCCCGCATTAATGACGAGACAGGCTCGTTAATGGGGGATCGTGATAGCGTGAAACGCGGGACGTGGCCGGCGGATATCTAGCGCATGGAGAGATTCATGGAGGTGAGGCAGTTGCGCTTGCGATTGGTGCCGTTGGTCGGTCGATGAGACCGAGGAAGATGAGCTCGGCGGGAGGCTCGGGGACGGGCGGGATGCCGAGATATCTTCGTTCTGCGGTAGCCCGGAGACGAGCTGAGAGGGCCGAGGAGGCCAATTGTGCAGGGGGCTCGGAGGTGAGCTAACAGTTATTTGCAAAGTGGGCACAGGAAAGGTGTGGATGGTCGTAGAAGGTCGGCTACGTCCATGAGTTGCAGACCCAGGGTATTTTACCGATGTATGGTTCCTGGTCCTTTCTTGCTAGCTTCGGGACACGTCATCTGCCACGTGTCACGATCTGGGAGATCGCCGATATCGACCATCATCATTAGCCCCCCACTCGCGTCCCGACCTATTCACGGGTCGGGCCGAGAGTGGTCTGCCGGGTCACCCAAGGTGAGCTCCTTTTCGTAGATATCGTAAGCGTGCATTCCCGGGCAATCGGCAGTATTTTCTTGATGACGTTAGCAGATCGGGACCAGATCTTGCATTAAAGAGGATGCGCCGGATCGTGTATACGCTCACCGAAGCGACAGCCCACGTGTCTGGCGCTGGTTGGTTGACGTAACGGGCCGCAGGTTTCCGGCGTCCGATGGGATGTGATCAATGCGCGTGCGACAGGTGGGGCGATGGTGGCCGTCGAATGCAATGAATCGTTTCGACAGGAGATGACTGTCTCCGTTGGATGTATACGCCGGCAGCTATAAATAGAGGTGGAGTCCCCATCCGGGCCCATACCTCTTCATAATTTCCTCGTCCAGAGTCTCGTTAGCTCGGCGCTCTCCTTTTTAGGTCAGATCCCTGCGTTTTCTCTTCCGAGGACTCGTCCTCTCCACCAGGTTAGATTTCTTCTTGTGAACAGTCTGTAGAAATAGATCGGGTAGAGTCTAGGGAGCCCCCAGTAGATTCCCTTTCTTCTTCTTCTGCTTCGTCTTCTTTTGCTGCTGCTTCTTCCACTGAGTCGGAGTCCTCCCGTGAAGTTAGGGTCAGATCCTCTTCCCGGGGTCACACGACGGGAGTGGTTCTCCGAGCGAAGGTTAGGGTGCCCCTGGCGTGTCATCCACGGTGAGGTACGAGGATGAGCTCGCCACCGCTCGGGCTCGTTTCCACATTCCTCCCGGCTATACGCTAGGTTTGGCCGAGGAAGGGGAGAGGGCAGATCAGGTACGGGGTAACCTGAACCTGGAAATTTTTTGGGCCGGAATGCGCCTGCCCTTCTCTCCCGAGCCTGTCAGAGCGCTGAATCATTTTGGGTTAGCCCCGGGTCAGCTAGTGCTGAACTCCTGGAGGATCCTCCTTGGGTTCCTGGTCCGTTTGAAGCTGCACATGATCTCTTTCAGGCTGAGCACTCTGGCCTCTTCTCTCTGTTACAAAAGTCATCCCAGTACTCGTGCGGGCAAGCCGAGGTGGGTATACATCTCCTTTAGAAAACAACGGGGGAGTGATGCCGGGTCGGGGGTCGTCGTGCTACCTTCTTCCATCTGTGATTGGAAGAAGAAGTTTTTCTTTGTTGGACCGTCCAAGGGTGAGGACTGGCCCGTGCCCACCCAGTAGTCTAGGGATAGTTGCCGGCGGGAGAGTCAGTCGAACGATCCCGACGCGGCGAAAGTGGCGGAGTAGGAGCCCATTCCCTGGGCTGACGTGCTGCTTTCCGAGCAGGCCCTCGGTTGGGCTGGGCTCAGCCCCGTCCAATTCACAGGTAAGTTAGGAGTTTACAGACGATCTGTTTAGACTTGCGTTTATTTTCATTTTTACTTGCGCTGCTGACTCCATTGTACCTTGTCCTGTGCAAAACTCATGGACGTGAGCAAATTCTGAGCGGCCATGCAAGAGCAGAAGAAGGGATCAAGGGTTGGAGGTGCCAGCTCCTCCCGTACGACATTGGCCCCGGTTCCCTCCGGCAGCTGCTCCACCTAGGCGTTCGGGTGCGGCCCGTGCCCCGGAGTCCAGCCAGGCGCCGAGCCGAAAGCGGGTTCGGGAACAAGAGGCCCGGGCTTCGGAGGTAGAGACTGACTCCCCAGCACCGTCCCTCAAGAGGTTCCGCCGGACGGTCCCGCACACCCCGGCCTCCCCGATCTTGGTGGACGAGGGGGACCTTCGCTTTGAGGTGCCCTCGGGGCTCTCCGTCGCTGACAGCCTGCTGACAGAGATGGAGAGGTCGGCCGGGGGCAAAATCCCTCGGGGGACTCTCTGGGTGCAAATGGCGGTCATCGCCCAGGAGGCCGTGCAAATTGGTGCTCTCACTTTACTTGGTTTTTCATTCAGCGTCTTACTACTCATGAGATTTGGTACCTCCCTTTTCTTTCTGACCCTTCTCTGATTCCTTCAGGTCCTCCAGCACGTCGCCCTCGTCGTCCAGATGGAGGACGAAGAAATTGCCCCGGTGATGCGAGCCGCGGGGGAGTTCTTTTCATTGGAGGAGAGCTCAAAGTTGGAGCTGGAGGCGGCGATGGCGAGGGTCGCTGTCCTCGAGGATGAGGTGGCAGCTGGGAAGCAGGAGGTGGCGGCCGGGAAGTAGGAGGTCGTCAGGCACCGTAAGACCGCTTGGGCCGCCGAGGTCAAGCTTCAGGACTCCAAGGTGCTCGTCGGCACTCTGAAGAAGTCGGCGAGCTCCCTCCGGAAGGAGCTGGAGGCAACGATGGAGGGGATGAAGCGAGTTGAGCTCAGAGCGTCGAAGGCGGTGGAGAACTACAAGAAGTCGGACCATTTTTACGCTGACCTAGCCGCAGCCTCAACCCTCATCTGGCGCGATGCCCTCGACGCCGTCAAGGCTCGGATGCCGGAGTTCCCTGATGAAGAGCTCCAGGACGAGTATCCTTGCGGGGGCGACGCACAGGAGGATGCCCCTGGAAGCGCTGTTGTAACACCCGAGCCCAATAATACTATTTCTTTTGCTAGTTGAGGGTTATATATTGCTCATTTCAATTATCCTGATTATCTGGTGCTTTTTGCAAAATTTTAACCGGTTAAGTCATTTTGGCACATAACAAATTTTAACTCCTAAAATGAAATTTAAAATATCCATGTCGGCCTACTCGTCGCCACTAGTCGCGTGGTAGCGTCCGCATGTCGAGATTCTGTCCCGTTTGGCTAAACGGGCAAGTTTGGACGACTACGCGCGCGTGCAAGTGTCCGACTTGGGGGCATGCATTTTAATCATTAAACACCTCTTTTCAAAATTTGGAAACCGCTTAAAATCCTATAATTTGAATTTGGAACATTTGGGCGCAACCCGGGCGCGATTTGGAAATGTTTCATTTCGCGCCAAAAGGGGCCCATTTAACTTAATATCCTTAAAACTATATATATATACGAAATATATTCGTAACTGTTATAAATCCCTGCAAAATCATTCTAAACCTTTTTCAATTACTCCCTGGCCAATCACGAGCCACCTTTCTCTCGTGGGCCCCCCTATTCTATCTCTCTCTCTCACTCTAAATCCTTTCCCCTATCTCTCTCTCTCTCATCCAAAATCTCTATCTCTCTCTCTCCAATCTCTCTCTCTCTTCCTATATTTAAAACCCCCCCATGCAGCCGCCCTGTTCATTTCCTCCTTCATCGCGAGAACCCCCAGAAACCCTAACCCTAGCTCCTCGCGCCCTCACCGCCGACCTCCTCACGACCTCGCCGTCGCCGTCACCACCTCGTCGACCTCACCGCACCTTCCTCCTTCCTCCGCCTCTTCCCGCGCCTGCACCCAACCCCGACGCCACCCTCTGCATCGCAGACCTCGTCGTCGACGTCGCCTCCAGCCACCGACGACGCCCGCGACTCCCTCTCCTCCTCCTTGTCGCGACCTCGTCGTCGCCTTCCTCCTCCCCTCGCCGGACCACCAACAGACCCGAGCCCAGCCCTACCACCCTCTGCAGTTCGCCGGGAACCGCGCCGTCGACCCTCGCCGACGTCACCACGCCACCTCCGACCACCTCTCTTCCCCCTCGACCACCAGAGCCGACCACCACCCTCCTCTACTCGTCGCAACACCCTCTCCCGCGAACCCCCGAGGCTGTTCAAGCCTTCGCAGCCGCCGTCGCTGCCTCGCCGGCGTTCCAGCGCCGTCGAGCCCGCCGGGGTTACCCCGGTATCTCTCTGTAAGCATCCTTATCTTTCCGTTTGTGCAAAATTTCCCCCCGCTGATCTTAGTGCGTATATCTTGTTGCTAACTCGTTGCCGATGACTTTTGCCGGAATCCGACCGTGCCGTCTTTTGAACCCGATGCTCCAGCGAGGTACCCTGGTCCGTGTGATCCTGCTGTTCGCTGTTGGGACTCGATCCGTAGTCCGTGCACCCATCTCGTGTTTTCTGCCGACTTTGCATCCGTGCTTTCCGGTTTGCGAAACCGTCGAGGCAAGTATCCGAATACTTGCTTTAACATGCTAGTACACAATATCAAGTCTTGCTTTACTCTTGATTATCATATTAGTTTATAACTTAAAACCGACGGTCACAATAAGCCTTAACATTAAATCAGTATGGTAGTTTCGTGTAATTAATCGGTATACTATCAATCCACACTTTAACTAATTAAACCAATTAGCACGCCCTTGCTTAAATTGCTAGATCATCCTTGTAACTATTATTATGCTGTAGTTTTAATGGCTTCATTGCTTCGTGTTATTAATATTGTTTTACCCTGTGATTGTTGCACCCAAGGGTGCTTGAACCTATTAATAAGAGAATACAAAACATCACTGTGTTTACAAGGAATAATATTGTTATTTGCCGTTCCTGCTGTTGTCCCTTATTCGTTACTATACCTGTTATCAGCATACATTTGATTGCATTACATATTGACCGATCTTGATACACCTGACACATGTACTGATACACCGGACATGACACCCTGTATATATCGACTCAACCTGTTGAAACGTGACCTGACCTGTTACCTGATTTCATGCCTAATGCCGACAAACCTGACCATTCCTGCTGTCTATCCAGACAGACCTACTTTTACCGGATTTTGTGTTGGCATTAGTCCTTGACTACTGAATACCTGACCTGACATACATAGCTTGGGGGTATGGGGAAATCAAAGGTGAAACCGACTTGTAACTCAACAGTTCGATACTTGTTCTGATCAGTCTTACGGGCTTGGCCAGTCCGGGAGTGATGATGCTGACATCAATCATCCATCCTACTACCTTTTACTGCTTAGCGGCAGGTCTCGGATTCAGCCCCGAGGACTTTGACCGTGGTCCCGGGCACGCACGGGATACTATTGAGTTACATCGACGATTCATCAATTGATTTCAAAGACTATAGAGTAGAAACCTGATAGGACAGTTCAGTCACCATTGCACTTTACCCTGCTCTGTTATTTCTTAGTACTGCTTTATTCATGTTCATACCTGCATTGCTTATTACCATGTTCATATTATATTACTTGATGACATGACGCGCTGACGTCTGGGTTTTGCATGGCCCAGATTCCGTACCACTGTCGACGACCGAGCAGGAGTACTTCAGCCAGCAGGCTGAACTGTGAGTTCTTTAGGGTTTAGTTTATTTATTTCCATTTCATTTCCAGATGTGAGCCCGCATTATGGGACGTACTGTCTATTTATTGTATTGGATCATTTGCTTCCGCACTTATTGTTTATTGATTCTTGTTATTATGGATTTGGACATGTATTAGATTAGTTTATTTATCTTGTTCTTGATATCTCTACAGCCGTAATGTGACTGTGGATGGATACTTCCTACCCACAGGTAGCATGGTTGGCTATGTCACGTGCCCAATCTCGCGTACTCTGGGAAGCGGGGCGTGACATGGTTCTTTTGGTATCAGAGCCATAAGTTAATTGGGTTGATTCTTTGTAGTTGGGTATTGCACCCGATACACGAATCAGAATACCCGTGATTAGGAAACATGTCCTGCCACCTTGACCGTTTTACCATTCTTGAATCACATTCTTCCTGATTATATCTTTTACGACGTGCAAACTTACTTTGCATGTCGACTCGGAAACCTGATTTCTTGTTATCCCTAGGACTTGGGCGACTTGGGTGGAGTTAAGTAATTGCGGCTATGATACCGCGGCATAGCTACAATGCAGTACTCTATTTAAGTATCTTGGAGTTCTAGCCTTGATCTATACTCAGAATCTATCATCATGCTAATATTGGGTACTTTGATTTCCAGGAATATGGCCGGTCAGAATTTGAAGATGGACCAAAGACGTGCGGTCTTAACCGCCAGGCGTAGGGTGATAAGGGGATTGCTGGAGAGTCTAAAGGAACAGATCGAGCTGGAACCAGCATTTGCACTGAACCAAACGTCTGTACGTAGAAGTATTCCGGTGAACAGGCGCAGCGGAGCACCAATGAAGAAAACTAGTGTGGGTGATCGGAAAGGGAGCGTGATTTGTAACTACTGCCATATACCCGGGCATGTGCGAAAGGAGTGTCGTAGGAGGCTGGGACTCTGTTTTAGATGTGGAGCGGCAGATCACACAGTTAGTGCTTGTCCGTCGAAGCTTCGTACAAGGGATGATATTCAGAAGCCTCCGCAGGGACCGTTCCAAGGGCAGGAACGGCTGACTCAAGGACCAACCCAGGCTCGAGCGTTCACGTTGACAGCCGAGGAAGCTAAGGCATCAGGAGAAGTGGTTTCAGGTAATTTACTCGTTCATGGTTTTCCCGAATCGGCATTATTTAATTTCGGAGCATCCCACTGTTTTATGTCATCCAAATTTATAACTACACACTCGATTACCTGCACGACCCTGTCTAGTTTTTGGGACATACACACTGGGAATGGGAAAATCATAGCTAGTAAGGAATGTAGAGATTGTTCAGTTGTTGTTTGCGGACGGGAGCTTTTTGCAGATTTCTTGGTGATAGATACGGGCAGTTATGAAGTAGTCTTGGGAATGGATTTTCTTGGCACCTTCCACGCACATTTTGACTGTAGGGCAAGGAAGGTAATTTTCCAGATTCCCGGACACCCTGAGTTTACTTTCATTGGAGGAAGCAGCTCTGTCGGGCCAGTCGAGTTTAGGGCTAGGCCGACAAACAGTGTTCTTGCGGCTATGGAAGCGGATAGTAATGAAGAGCCGGCAGTTGTTCGTGACTTTATGGATGTGTTTGAAGATATATCAGGCTTACCACCGAAGCGAGATGTGGAGTTTGCGATTGACCTTATTCCTGGTGCAGCGCCAGTATCAAAATCTTATTATCCGATGGCACCGGTGGAATTGGAAGAAGTTAAGAAACAAGTTGGTGAATTACTCGAGAAGGGATGGATTCGAAGCAGCAACTCGCCGTGGGGAGCTCCAGTTCTTTTAGTGAAGAAGAAGGATGGCACGAGAAGGATGTGCATTGATTATCGAGAATTGAACCGGGTGACTATTAAGAACAAGTACCCGATCCCTCGCATTGGAGAACTTTTTGAGCGGCTTAGTGGTGCGAGGGTATTCTCGAAACTGGATTTGATGAACAGGATCTTTTCACCATTCTTAGACCAGTTTATTGTAGTATTCATTGACGATATTCTGGTGTACTCGAAGAGTCCGGAGGAACATGCCGAGCATTTAAGGATCGCATTGCAGACGCTAAGACAAGAGAAATTATTCGCGAAGATGAGTAAGTGCGAATTCTGGCTGGAAGAAGTGAAGTTTCTGGGGCATGTTGTGTCGGGAAATGGAATCGCCGTTGATCCCGAGAAGATTGCAGCAGTTCGAGATTGGCCTATTCTAAAGAATGTTGCGGAGATAAGAAGTTTCTTGGACTCGCCGGTTACTACAGAAGATTTTGTGGAGAACTTCGCTCGTTTAGCTGAGCCGTTAACCAAGCTTACGCGTAAGGAGGTACCGTTTGTTTGGACGAATGGATGTGCATTGGCCTTCGAGACGTTGAAGCAGAAGTTGATAACCGCCCCTATCCTAACCGTACCGGATGATTCAGGAGGACTGGTGATTCACATCGACGCATCTGGAAAAGGGTTGGGATGTGTTTTGATGCAGAATGGGAAAGTCGTCGCTTACGCATCGAGACAGCTGAAGACTCATGAGAAGAACTATCCGACTCATGACTTAGAGCTTGCAGCCGTGATCTTCGCCCTGAAGATTTGGAGACACTACCTTTTGGGCAAGAGAGTTGAAGTCTTTACAGATCACAAGAGTTTAAAGTATGTGTTCACTCAGAAGGAGTTGAACATGAGGCAACGCAGATGGTTGGAGCTGATGGCCGACTACGACCTCGATCTTAAGTACCATCCGGGAAAAGTCAACGTCGTGCCGGATGCGCTGAGTCGGTTACCAGCAATTCAGATATTGACTGCACAGAGAGAGATCATTGCGGATTTTCGGAGATTTAACTTGGAGGTTGTGCTACCACATGCTACAGGACAGTTGATGCAGTTGCAAGTACAGTCGTCCTTAGTTGAGAAGATTAAAGCGGCACAATCGCAGGATCCTAGACTGCAAAGGTTTCGAGAGCAGGTTGGAGCCGGACTACGAACCGATTTACTGATCCATGAAGATGGTTCGTTGAGATATGGTAGCCGTGTGTGTGTGCCAAAAGGAGATGTGCGTGAAGAGCTTATGAAGGAGGCACACAGTTCAGCTTACTCTGTACATCCAGGAGGGACAAAGATGTACCGAGATATTCGACAGCACTTCTGGTGGGAAGGTATGAAACGGGAAATTGCTCGTTTCGTGGCTAAGTGCTTGGTGTGTCAGCAGGTCAAGGCTGAACACCAAAGGGTTGCTGGTTTGTTGCAACCACTTCCGATTCCTCAGTGGAAGTAGGAACATATAACCATGGATTTCGTGACGGCTTTACCGTGGAGTCCAAGGGGCAACAATGCAGTATGGGTGATTGTCGATCGGTTGACCAAAGCAGCTCACTTTATTCCTTTTCGGGTTGGTCAATCGACGGAGACTTTGGCAGAGCGATACATGCAGGAGATTGTCAGATTGCATGGAGTGCCGGTAAGCATCATGTCCGATCGGGACACTCGATTCTTGTCGTACTTTTGGAGGAGTTTACAAGAAAGTTTGGGGACTCGATTGAAGTTTAGCACAGCTTATCATCCTCAGACTGATGGACAATCGGAGAGAACGATCCAGACCCTTGAAGATATGTTGAGGGCTTGCATGTTAGACTTCAAAGGTTCTTGGGAGGATCATCTACACCTGGTGGAGTTTTCGTACAACAATAGCTTCCAAGCAACTATTCAGATGGCTCCGTTTGAAGCACTGTATGGTCGTAAGTGCCGTTCACCTGTTTGTTGGGATGATGTTGGTGAACGAAGGTTACTAGGACCAGATTTGGTGGTACAGACAGTCGAGAAGGTGAATACAATCAGGAAGCATATGAAGGCAGCTCAGGACAGACAGAAAAGTTGGGCCGACACGTCAAGAAGACCTCTAGAGTTCGCCGTGGGTGATTTGGTATTCCTGAAGATATCACCGACTAGAGGGGTGATTCGCTTTGGAAGTCGGGGAAAGCTTAGTCCTCGATTCGTTGGACCCTTATATTGGAGCGTGTTGGAGAGGTATCGTACCGGTTGGCGTTACCACAGTCATTAGCAGGAGTTCACGATGTGTTTCATGTGTCTCAACTACGGAGGTATGTTCGTGATGAGACTCATGTCTTGGATCATTCGGAGTTGACTGTACGGGAGGACCTGACTTTTGAGGAGCGACCAGTTGAAATCAAGGATCGAAGAGAAAAGGTTCTTAAGAACAAGGTTATCCCTCTTGTGCTAGTTTCTTGGGGTAATCGATCGCATGGAGAATCCACTTGGGAGCGAGAAGACGAGATCCGGCAGAAATTCCCTCACCTTTTCCAGTAGTTATCTATCTTGTATTCTTGGAATTTCGAGGACGAAATTCTTTTGTAGTTGGGTATGATGTAACACCCGAGCCCAATAATACTATTTCTTTTGCTAGTTGAGGGTTATATATTGCTCATTTCAATTATCCTGATTATCTGGTGCTTTTTGCAAAATTTTAACCGGTTAAGTCATTTTGGCACATAACAAATTTTAACTCCTAAAATGAAATTTAAAATATCCATGTTGGCCTACTCGTCGCCACTAGTCGCGTGGTAGCGTCCGCGTGTCGAGATTCTGTCCCGTTTGGCTAAACGGGCAAGTTTGGACGACTATGCGCGCGTGCAAGTGTCCGACTTGGGGGCATGCATTTTAATCATTAAACACCTCTTTTCAAAATTTGAAAACAGCTTAAAATCCTATAATTTGAATTTGGAACATTTGGGCGCAACCCGGGCGCGATTTGGAAATGTTTCATTTCGCGCCAAAAGGGGCCCATTTAACTTAATATCCTTAAAACTATATATATATATACGAAATATATTCGTAACTGTTATAAATCCCTGCAAAATCATTCTAAACCTTTTTCAATTACTCCCTGGCCAATCAGGAGCCACCTTTCTCTCGTGGGCCCCCCTATTCTATCTCTCTCTCTCTCACTCTAAATCCTTTCCCCTATCTCTCTCTCTCTCATCCAAAATCTCTATCTCTCTCTCTCTCCAATCTCTCTCTCTCTTCCTATATTTAAACCCCCCCATGCAGCCGCCCTGTTCATTTCCTCCTTCATCGCGAGAACCCCCAGAAACCCTAACCCTAGCTCCTCGCGACCTCACCGCCGACCTCCTCACGACCTCGCCGTCGCCGTCACCACCTCGTCGACCTCACCGCACCTTCCTCCTTCCTCCGCCTCTTCCCGCGCCTGCACCCAACCCCGACGCCACCCTCTGCATCGCAGACCTCGTCGTCGACGTCGCCTCCAGCCACCGACGACGCCCGCGACTCCCTCTCCTCCTCCTCGTCGCGACCTCGTCGTCGCCTTCCTCCTCCCCTCGCCGGACCACCAACAGACCCGAGCCCAGCCCTACCACCCTCTGCAGTTCGCCGGGAACCGCGCCGTCGACCCTCACCGACGTCACCGCGCCACCTCCGACCACCTCTCTTCCCCCTCGACCACCAGAGCCGACCACCACCCTCCTCTACTCGTCGCAACACCCTCTCCCGCGAACTCCCAAGGCTGTTCAAGCCTTCGCAGCCGCTGTCGCTGCCTCGCCGGCGTTCCAGCGCCGTCGAGCCCGCCGGGGTTACCCCGGTATCTCTCTGTAAGCATCCTTATCTTTCCGTTTGTGCAAAATTTCCCCCCGATGATCTTAGTGCGTATATCTTGTTGCTAACTCGTTGCCGATGACTTTTGCCGGAATCCGACCGTGCCGTCTTTTGAACCCGATGCTCCAGCGAGGTACCCTGGTCCGTGTGATCCTGCTGTTCGCTGTTGGGACTCGATCCGTAGTCCGTGCACCCATCTCGTGTTTTCTGCCGACTTTGCATCCGTGCTTTCCGGTTTGCGAAACCGTCGAGGCAAGTATCCGAATACTTGCTTTAACATGCTAGTACACAATATCAAGTCTTGCTTTACTCTTGATTATCATATTAGTTTATAACTTAAAACCGACGGTCACAATAAGCCTTAACATTAAATCAGTATGGTAGTTTCGTGTAATTAATCGGTATACTATCAATCCACACTTTAACTAATTAAACCAATTAGCACGCCCTTGCTTAAATTGCTAGATCATCCTTGTAACTATTATTATGCTGTAGTTTTAATGGCTTCATTGCTTCGTGTTATTAATATTGTTTTACCCTGTGATTGTTGCACCCAAGGGTGCTTGAACCTATTAATAAGAGAATACAAAACATCACTGTGTTTACAAGGAATAATATTGTTATTTGCCGTTCCTGCTGTTGTCCCTTATTCGTTACTATACCTGTTATCAGCATACATTTGATTGCATTACATATTGACCGATCTTGATACACCTGACACATGTACTGATACACCGGACATGACACCCTGTATATATCGACTCAACCTGTTGAAACGTGACCTGACCTGTTACCTGATTTCATGCCTAATGCCGACAAACCTGACCATTCCTGCTGTCTATCCAGACAGACCTACTTTTACCGGATTTTGTGTTGGCATTAGTCCTTGACTACTGAATACCTGACCTGACATACATAGCTTGGGGGTATGGGGAAATCAAAGGTGAAACCGACTTGTAACTCAACAGTTCGATACTTGTTCTGATCAGTCTTACGGGCTTGGCCAGTCCGGGAGTGATGATGCTGACATCAATCATCCATCCTACTACCTTTTACTGCTTAGCGGCAGGTCTCGGATTCAGCCCCGAGGACTTTGACCGTGGTCCCGGGCACGCACGGGATACTATTGAGTTACATCGACGATTCATCAATTGATTTCAAAGACTATAGAGTAGAAACCTGATAGGACAGTTCAGTCACCATTGCACTTTACCCTGCTCTGTTATTTCTTAGTACTGCTTTATTCATGTTCATACCTGCATTGCTTATTACCATGTTCATATTATATTACTTGATGACATGACGCGCTGACGTCTGGGTTTTGCATGGCCCAGATTCCGTACCACTGTCGACGACCGAGCAGGAGTACTTCAGCCAGCAGGCTGAACTGTGAGTTCTTTAGGGTTTAGTTTATTTATTTCCATTTCATTTCCAGATGTGAGCCCGCATTATGGGACGTACTGTCTATTTATTGTATTGGATCATTTGCTTCCGCACTTATTGTTTATTGATTCTTGTTATTATGGATTTGGACATGTATTAGATTAGTTTATTTATCTTGTTCTTGATATCTCTACAGCCGTAATGTGACTGTGGATGGATACTTCCTACCCACAGGTAGCATGGTTGGCTATGTCACGTGCCCAATCTCGCGTACTCTGGGAAGCGGGGCGTGACAGCTGTCGGGGAGGAGGCCATCGGTGAGGGCGGCGCCTAGGCTCCTGTGATGGGCGCCGATCCCCCAAACGCAACCCCGGTCGTGGTGGACGCGGTGCTCCTTGAGGTTGCCCCCGGCCCTGAGGCCTGAAACCCCTCGTCTTCTTATATTTTTCTTTGCTCTGAAATTTTGTAAGCCTCCGGGCATTTTTATTAGGATCGGGAGCCCATAATACCTTTGTAGAGACCTTTGATTTTTGTGAATAGAAAAAAATATTTTTGCAGTTTCTTTGCGTGCACACTATCCTTTTGTTTGCGGAGAACGTTCATATTTGCACGGTTCGGCTTTCCTGTCAGGTCGGTTCTTCGTCTGGCGATTGCACGTCGAGTTGAATTCGACCATTTGCCAAGTGTGCAAAGACCGGTGAAGAGTCGGTATCTTCGTGGCCCTGAAGTCAACGTGGAGTCACGTAGTGAACATTCATCGGGGTTCTCCTCTAATTATGGGCCGAGCAATGAAGCTGTTCGGTTGTCTTTTGGCGAGGGCTTAGATCTCTGGCGTTGTGGGGTAGGGAACTACCAGCCAGGGATAACCGAGCAAGGACGAGCCCGGTTGCCTCTTGATGAGGGGTTTGATCCTTAGGGATGAGAAGGGTTGCTGCCCGGTGCCTCTTGGCGAGGGCTTTGATCCTTAAGGACGGGCCGAGCAGGGTTACTGCCCGGTGCCTCTTGGTGAGGGCTTTGATCTTTGGCGTTGTGGGGTAGGGAACTACCAGTCAGGGATAACCGAGCAAGGGCAAGCCCGGTTGCCTCTTGATGAGGGCTTTGATCCTTAGCGCGGGAGGAGCCGTAAAGGACCTGCTAAGGACAGGCCGAGTAGGGTTGCTATCCGGTGCCTCTTGGTGAGGGCTTTGATCCCTAAGGATGGACCGAGCAGGTTACTGCATGGTGCCTCATGGCGAGGGCTTTGATTTCTGGCGTTGTGGCATAGGGAACAACCAGCCAGGGATAACCAAGCAAGGGCGAGCCCGGTTGCCTCTTGATGAGGGCTCTGGTCCTTAGCGTGGGAGGGGCCGTAAAGGGCTTGCTAAGGACGGGCCGAGTAGGGTTGATGCCCGGTGCTTATTGGCGAGGGCTTTGATCCTTAAGGACGGGCCGAGCAGGGTTACTGCCCGGTGCCTCTTGGCGAGGGCTTTGATCTCTGGCGTTATGGGATAGGGAATTACCAGGCAGAGATAACCGAGCAAAGACGAGCACGGTTGCTTCTTGATGAGGGCTTTGATCCTTAGCACAGGAGGGGCCGTAAAGGGCCTGCTAAGGACGGGCTGAGCAGGGTTGCTGCCCGGTGCCTCTTGGCGAGGGCTTTGATCCTTAAGGACGGGCTGAGCAGGGTTACTGCCCGGTGCCTCTTGGCCAGGGCTTTGATCTCCGGCGTTGTGGGGTAGGGAACTACCGGCCAGGGATAACCGAGCAAGGGCCAGCCTGGTTGCCTCTTGATGAGGGCTTTGATCCTTAGTGCAGGAGGGGCCGTAAAGGGCCTTCTAAGGATGGGCTGAGCAAGGTTGCTGCCCGGTTTCTCTTGGCGAAGGCTTTGATCTCTGGCGTTGTGGGGTAGGGAACTACCAGTCAGGGATAACCGAGCAAGGGCAAGCCCGGTTTCCTCTTAATGAGGGCTTTGATCTTTAGCGCGGGAGGGGCCGTAAAGGACCTGCTAAGGACGGGCCGAGCAGGGTTGCTGCCCGGTGCCTCTTGGCGAGGGTTTTGATCCTTAAGGACGGGCCAAGCAGGGTTTCTGTCCGGTGCATCTTAGCATGGGCTTTGATCTCTGGCATTGTGGGGTAAGGAACTACCAGCCAGGGCTAACCGAGTAAGGACGAGCCTGGTTGCCTCTTGATGAGGGCTTTGATCCTTATTGCGGGAGGGGTTGTAAAGGGCCCGCTAAGGACGGGCCGAGCAGGGTTACTGCCCGGTGCCTCTTGTTGATTTTCTATCCGAGCTTCCCGGCATGAGTATGGGGAATAGGGACAGTCGCGGGCGACACGTGTTATGAACACATAGGGGAGGCGAAGTGCCGGAGCCGCGTTGTTTCGATTTCGCCGAGAAAGGCTCGATGTCTGCCGCGCGTCGGCACAGTTGTGGGTGATGTTCCCCTCCGAATGGCGGTGCACAAGACTGCGAGCTCTTGACGCTGGGGTTCGGGGCAGATGCTATTTGGTTTTATCCGTCTACCTCTCCGAAGATGCCAAGTTGATTTGTGGCACCGTGTATCGGAGGTTTAGACAGATGCGGCCGATGTAGCAGACTTCGTCAGATTCCCCCTCGCTTGAGGGGTTTTTGATTGTGGGGACTCTCTTCCCTGCAGGTGCAAGCCCCTGCAGTTAATTACGCTACCGCATCGCGGTAACAACTTTCTCCTTCTCCAGAATTTCACTTCGTGTCGTGTATGTTTGTTTTGTTTGTGGTTTCCCGTGGATTGTATACGGAGACTAAGCGATATCGTCGCCCGTAGGACGTGGATTAGTCCAAATCCGTATTTACTTAGATTTGGGTTTGGTGTTTTGCTTTAAGGATACGTTAGCCGTATTTAGGCTAAGATCGACTTAAACGTTTGTTAAGGATACGTTAGTCTGATTTGAGACTAAGATCAACTTAACGGGATCGTTTGGATCCGACAAAAAAGCATTTGGGGGCACTATTGTTCCAGTTTAGGGACATAGTGGTCTATAGGTAGTTTAAGAACATTGCGGTCTATATTCCAGTTTAGGGACGTGGTGGTCCATATTCCAGTTTAGGGACGTGGTGGTCCACCGCCAGTTTAGGGACGTAGTGGTCCATACTCCAGTTTAGGGACGTGGTGATCTATCTCCAGTTTAGGGACGTGGTGGTCCATCATTAGTTTAAGGACGTTTCGGTCCAACATTAGTTTAAGGACATTTCGGTCCAATATTAGTTTAAGGACGTTTCGGTCCACGAGTTTAAGGACCCCGTAGTCCGTATCGATGTGTGGTCGTCGGGACCCGTCACCTCTCTGACGTCGTTGAAGGGTTACAACGATGGGTGTCAGAGGAGTTCAGAGATGTACCCTCAAACCGGTCGTAAATTGATTTAGGGAGCAGCCTTGCTCAGTCGATTTAATTTGAGGACTTACGGCCAAAATTGGGCTAAGTCCAGTTGAAAATGTTCAACATTTTATTTGCTTTTTCATTGCATTTCTTTTTATTTTTATTTATGCTCTACCCATAAAAGATGCAGAGCATCAATTTATTTTGGGCACTGCCCATGTATAAATGATGCAGAGCATCAATTTTATTTGGGCTCTGCCCTTTTTATTGCTTTGCAATTTATTTTGGCCTGCTAGGTCTTTTTGACTTGGGCCTGCCCCTTTAGGAAATGCATTGCATTTGTCAGGCGCTTTGCGCCAATCAGAGAGCGCAAGCGCTTGTGGTGTTGACACGTGTCATGCAAGCGTAGTGCGCTGCGCCTGCGCTGCTGACACGTGGCGCGCTCTGGTGGCTTGCGCCAATCTCAGAGAGGAAGGCTCTATTTCAAAGCGCATAGCGCAAATGGTTCAGATGTTGACACGTGGCGCTCTCAGGTGGCTTGCGCCAACCCAGAAGCGCAACAGTGCAGATCTCCAAGTGCAAGGCACTATCTATTTGAGAATCTTTTAGATTCTAGAACCAATAGTTCATAACAGAAGTGCAAAGCACTGTTTGTTTTCTTGATCTAATTTAGATCAAAGAAAACAAGTTCCTCTTGTTTTTCTTATCTCAGGGAACCAATGGTTCATAAGTGCGAAGCACTATTTTTACTTTTGTTTTTTATTAAAGATCATTGATCTTGTTCTCAGATCAATGATCTATTCATAAGAGAATTTTCTCTTTTTCTAAAGGTTTTTACCTTTTTTGTTCTTGAGGAATTCTCTCCAATTCTTCAGAGTTCTCTCTGTTTTATTTCTCAATAAATGTTCCTCCCTTTGAATTGAGCTCTAGGGTCCTTTTTATAGTGCCCATAAATTAGTTAAAGTTTGTTAAAGAGATCATTATCTGAGTGATTTGGGGAATTTTCCCCACCGTTGGATCTTTGATCCAAGGGCTTCTGTTTTACAGAAGATAATCTTCTTGTTTTTAACAAGATTGAGAAAAAGCTTTCAGAATTTTAATTCTGTTTGGCGCAAGCGCACCAGCTCGTGACACGTGTCGCGCAGCGCACAGCGCAGCGCAACTGCGCTTGCGCAACTGCGCTGACACGTGTCGCGCAGCGCACAGCGCAGCGCAACTGCGCTAGCGCAACCGTGTTTCCACGTGGCGTGCAGCGCAGAGCGCAGGCCAGCTGAAGCGTTGCTTCTTTAATTAAAGTTTGAATTTTAAACAGAGCCTTGCTCTGATTGGGTGCGCTGCCTTGGATGCTGCGCTCCCTGCGCTAACGTGTCTGATTTTGACACGTGACGCTCTGCGCTGCGCGCAGAGGATCTGAAGCGTTGCTTCATTTATTTTAACTTTAATTTTCACTTTAATTTTCAAGACAGAGCTTTGCTCTGATTGGAGGAAAACAGAAGCATTGCTTCTTTTCCCACCTTGGAATTTGAACAGAGTTTTGCTCTGATTGGGGTAAACAAATGCCCCCCCACCGTTGCGCTTACGTGGCCCTAAACGTGAGCGCAGCGGTGGCCGAATTCCAACCGTCGCGGCAACTATTGGAAGTTGAAAGGGCATTTGATGCCTATAAATAGGACCTTTGGTCTCTTAGATAATTTTCATCTCTAAAATTTTACTTTCAGAACTCAGAGCCCTGCTCTTTATTTTCAAGAACTTCAAGAGTTAAACTCTTAAAACTTTTAGGTGAAAATTTTAATTTGGATTAAATTAAATTAAATTAATTTTCATTTATGGAGCCTCGCTCTCAATAGATCCCTGATCTAAAGGAAACCCATTTAGGGTTTCACTTAGCAGTGCTTTGCTCTACAGGTCTTAAAGGGATCTAAAGAGAACTAAAGGGGACCCTATTAGGGTTCCATTAATAGAGCTCTGCTCTCTGAAAGATTTTCCTTGGATTTTCTTAATTCATTAATGGAGTTTTGCTCCTTCCAAATCATACAACAGAACTCTTAGGAGTTTTTCATTGATCTTGGAGTTTAAAGATGGCATTTTATTCCTTAGTGCATTATATCGTTTTGCTTAATCAGTCTTTCTGATAATTTTGTTGATTTTCTTTCACAGAAACAATGGACGTCCATATGTATGCTCTTAACGAGATCATCTCTTATGGGGACATCCGCCGACTTGGCCGTTCTCAAAATCGAGAGTTCACAAACGCTGAGTGTGCTGAAATCATGAGCCGCTTCGACGCATACAACGGTCCACTGCTTCCTCGACGTTCCTCTCTCCTTAAGCTTATCGTGGAAGCCATCTGGGAAGCGCTTCCCCTATTCTGTTCCGGTGTGCCGCTTAGGGCGTTGGATGCCGCCGAGGATAAAGTGCACTCGGTGTACCTGATGAACTTTATCTCGAAGAGACGGCGAGACAGTCTCGTCGATCTCTTGCACGAGGTCTTTCAACAGTCTGCCATACTCGCTGCTTATCGGAGGGTGGAAGACATCAGGGGGGATCCTGACGCTTGTGCTCGCGAAAGAAAGCACACCAGGATGGTCCGCGAGGCTTGGAAAGTCATAGATAGGGTCGCTTTCGAGTTCCTCAATCCATGTCCTGGGTTCGAGGTTATACCTTTGTAAACATTTTAATAATGTTATTATCCATTTCTCCGTGATTGTAAGAACCCCTTTTTATGGTATGAATAGAAAATTTCCATTTTAGCTTGTCTTGTCCCTTGTTCTGAATCTTTTGCACATGCATGGATGAGTGTGTCTCGAACGCTTGATCAAATGCAAATCGGATGTTCTTTCTATCGCTTCTCTCTTTCTTTTATTATCAGCATGCTGTCTTGATAAACATAATTGGAAGATAACTTAGTTTTTCCAAAAAGCGATGTCTTAGGCCGCAGGTTCGGATCTGCCGCCTAAGACTTTTCAACTCTATGAGCCGTGAGGGTCTCATAGAGACTTTTCTCCCTACGGATCGAGAAGATCTCGTAGGTGGGTTTTCTCCTTAGGAATCGTGAGGATTCCTAAGTGTGTTTTCTCTTGTAAGTCGTAAGGATATCATAAGAGAATTTTTCCCTCCCACGAGTCGAGAGGACCCGTAAGCGGTTGTTTCCCTCCTTGTCGAGTTTCGAGTTTGGAGAGTGAGACCCGTGGATAGTGTGCAAGAGACCATTTTGGGCCAACTTGCAGGGTTCCAGTGCTTAGGAAACAGGCTCCTTTTATACCTACTGCCCAAGGCTTCATCTCACGAGTCGAGCCGCATCGAGAATTTCTCACAAAGACATCAGTTTCTTCACAAGTCGAGACGAATCGAGCATTTCTCGCAAGAATATCCTAACGTCACAGTTAACCTCTACTATTTATGACAGAAGTCCGTTAGGGTCTGTGGTACTTAGGGTTTTGGCCGTCGTACCGTCGCATAAGCTGATATATTCCTCGATAGGCAATCGTGCTGCTCGAGTAGCCCTGCGACTGCCGTGTCTCTGATCCTTTCGGGGGCTGGACAAGACGTCTTCACGCAATCTTCCTAGGCAGTTTGACGGTCGGAAGAGCAAGCGTTAGGAATTTGCCATGCCCCTTTTTACTTGAGGTTAGGCTCATTTTGGCGAGCCCCGATGAGTCATAATCACTCCGCGCTGGTGTGGGATGATCTCCGATAGTCTTTCAGGTTTTATGTGAGTTGCCGTCAAGACCCTGAAGCTAGGAATTTGGCCTTCGCTTCGTTTGCTGGCATCGCGTCTGCTGTATCGAGACGAATGTCGTGGTGGGAACTAGGGATTTTGCGGTGGCTCCATTTGTTTGATTATCGCGTCTGAACCCTGCTGGAGGAAGAACGCTGGAGTGACATCTCATCTGCTGTGTCGAGACGAACGTCGTAGTTGTCTCTAGGTTGCTGGTGAACCGTCGAGGTTTGGAACTAGGGATTTTTCCGTGGCTCCATTTGTTTGATGATGTTGCGTCTGTTGTATCGAGACGAACGTTGGGGTGACATCTCGTCTGCTGTATCGAGACGGACGTCGAGGTTGTCTCTAGGTTGCTGGTGAACCGCCGAGGTTTGGAACTAGGGATTTCGCCGTGGCTCCATTTGTTTGATGATGTTGCTTCTGCTGTGTCGAGACGAACGTTGGGGTGACACCTCGTCTGCTGTATCGAGACGGACGTCGAGGTTGTCTCTACGTTGCTGGTGAACCGTCGGGGTTTGGAACTAGGGATTTTGCCGTGGCTCCATTTGTTTGATGATGTTGCGTCTGCTGTGTCAAGATGAACGTTGGGGCAACACCTCATCTGCTGTATCGAGACGGACGTCGAGGTTGTCTCTAGGTTTTCTATGAACCGTCGAGATTTGGCTTCGCTTTCTGATGGAGCCTGTTGGGAAGGTATGGTTCCCTCTTTGTTTGTGCCCCTGGATTGTATACATGGATCGATGTGATCTCACCTGTAGGGCATAAGTTTCATTCATTCTTTTTTTTATTATTATTTTATTTCCGCGATGCTCTATCATTTCAACTTTTATATCGCGAAGGTCGCGACTGCCCAATCATTGCGGCTATTTTTCGCGGTGCCCAATCATTTCGGCTATTTATTTTATTTTCACTCGCTGCTTTTTATTGCGAGTTGCCCAATCATTTCGGCTATTTCGTGTGCATATGTTTTTACTTGCTGCTTTTTATTGCAAGTTGCCCCATCATTTCAGCTATTTCGTATGCATGTGCGGCCTATCGGCTTTTCACCGTAAACCTGAAATTAGATACCGATTTCGGCATCAGCACCGCTACAACTGGAATATTGCCAGGAGCGAATCATCATCTGCCTCTGTCGATGCCGAACAAAGGTGGCTTAGCGAACAGGGTTAAGGTCCTGTCGACTAAGGTTTTTAACTTCATGAGTCGTAAGGGTCTCACAAAGGTATTTCTCACTATAAGTCGTGAGGATCTTGTAGGTGTGTTTTCTCCTTAAGAATCGTGAGGATTCCTGAGTGTATGTTTCTCTGTAAGTCGTAAGGATCCTACAGTAGGGTTTCCTCCTTGTAAATCGAGAGGACCTACAAGGGTTGTTCATCATACGTATATATCCCTAGTCACGGATGAAACTTGGTTAGGGAAATATTTATTCGTGCCCGTGGATTGTATACAAGGGTCAGTATTGAGCCACTTGTAGGGCAATATCGAAGGTTGTGGAGTTTGCTTAAGCACAGGTTTAGGTCTCTGTAATTTAAGACTTTCAAATCTTATGAGCCGTGAGGGTCCCATAAAAGAGTTTTCCTTACGAGTCGTGAGAATCTCGCAAGTGTATTTTCTCCTTAGGAAATCGTGGGGATCCCTAAGTGTGTTGCTCCCTTGTGAGTCGTAAGGATCTCACGCGGGTGGTTTCTCCTTACAAGGTCGAGAGGACCCTATAAGTGTCTTTTAACGAGGTTGCGCCCTTTCAGGTTTTCACAAACACTCGCCGACAGTCCTGCTGTTTTTATTCACGGAGCCCTTTCGGGTTTTCATCCGTGCCCTTTTTGCTTATGGACGTATCGTTTTTTTTATATTATTATTTTTTTTATTCTCTCTCTCTCTTTTTTTTTACGAGGTCGCGTCCTTTCGGGTTTTCACAAACACTCACCGGTAGCCCTGCTGTTTTTACTCACGGAGCCCTTTCGGGTTTTCATCCGTTCCCATTTTTCTTATGGACATACCGTTTATTTTATTTTCTTCTCTCTTTTTTTCTTATTCTCGTCAGCCTGAGGATGCTGCGGTAGTAGTTTAAAGACGTTTCGGTCGTTTGCAAGTTTTAGGACATTGTGGTCCATCGTTAGTTTAAGGACGTTTTGGTCCGTCGTTAGTTTAAGGACGTTGCAGTCCATTGTCGCCATATTTGAGGCGAATCTCTAGTTTACTGACTTTTCGTTCTATGAGGCTTTCTCTATAACCGAGCATGATGCCCCCGGCGTATCCGTCTTTCTCAGAGCGTGCGGTTGTGGCGGGTTCACCTTCCAGTTTTCGGAGAGCGCGAACTTGCCCTGTAGGTATTGGTCTTCAACCCAGTTTTTGAAGACGTAGCAATTCTCGATCAAGTGACCTACTGTTTGGTGGTAAGGGCAATAATTAGAACTGTTGACATCATTCAGTTGTAGTTGGTGTTTCGGCTCCGGTAAAGTGATAATCTTGTTATGCACTACCACTTCGAACAGCCTCCTTGTTTCATCCTGAGGAAATGAGTAAGGACGTCTTAGCCTTTCCTCGAGTGATATGCATGGACGCACATTGTTTTGACGAACAATTGGTTTAGGGCCACTCGACTGTTGTCGAGTGTTGGCGACGAAGGTCATTTTCCCCTTTCCTTTATCCTTTCTGCTCGATCCTTTGCTTGTGGGGTCGAATTTTTTTTCGAGTAGCGGGCGATTGCACGGTTGAATGTTCTCGCAACTCCTTAATTCTTTCATTTTTGAAATGGATTCCTTAAGGAGAGGGTTGAGGGCAACTTCTTCGTCAGAGTCGCTTCCAAAGGTGATAATCTGCGATCCCTTGGAGTCGGCTATGTGACAGTCGTCGGCGGCTCTTTTGCGCTCATCTATTGCATTTTTCCGATGTTTACGAGCTTCATACTTTGTCCTGTTGAAGTGTTGCTTTTGAGCAACATATCCTTACCACCAACACTTAAAGGATTTGCAGTCTTCGGTAGGATGTATGATCTTCTGATGATATAAGCAGAAGTTAGGATGCATCTCTACTCCACCGAGAGTATTCTCTTCAGAGGGCGGAAGCTTCATTCCTGCTGACAGAGCTTTAGCGAACCTTTTCCTCGTCTTGAATTTGTTTCTATCCGCAGCGGATGGCTTTTGATTTGACGGGAGTGCTTCGACTCTTTGGTCTAGTAGTCGGTGTTTGGCTCCTTCCAGTATGGCCATTTCATGCTCTTGATCGGCTTTAACTTTCAAACGAATCTCATTCAGGAAGGCATCAATCAATTCATCTGACGGCCGCGGAATTTCTGGTTCAGGGTCCGCCCTCGGTTCCTCGGCGCAAGGAGCCTTTTCATCATCCGCCAATGAGTGAGAGATCACATGACAACTCGCCACGTAGTCTTCGGATTCGTGTGATGAGTTTTCTCTATCATTTTCGTCCTCAACAAAAGAACAAGCTGCCCCCGGCGTGTTCGTCTTCTTTGAAGTGTGCGGCTGTGGTGGGTTTACCTTCCAGTTTTCAGACAGCGCAAACTTGCCTTGTAGGTACTGATCCTCGATCCATCCCTTAAAGACGAAACAATCCTCGATCGGGTGACTTACCGTTTGGTGGTAAGGGCAGTAATCGGGATTATTGAGATCGCCTGGCTGCAACGGACGTTTTGGATTCGGCAGATTGATGAGTCTGTTGCGTACTGCCAGTTCGAACAATCTTCTCATTTTATTCTGAAGAAACGAATAAGGACTTCCTAGTCTTTCCTCAAGGGACGGGCGTGGATGCACGTTATTTTGGCGGACGAACGGCTTCGAGTTGTGCGGCTGTTGTTGAGTATTGGCAACGACAGCCGCTTTCCCTTTTCTTTTCTCATTTCGAGAGTCTGGTTTTGGAGGAGACGGTCCATGGCCCATCTGGTCCATTTGGGCTAATTTGTCGATCAATGCCTGGAAGGTGGTCGGCCTGAAGAACATCATGAATTGCGAGATGGTCGTTTGCGGATCAAGAGTGCCCACGAACATGCCTACTGCAGGTGCCTCTTCTATGCGTTGTTCGCATTTCGACCATAGGTTCCGCCATCGTGTTGCGTATTGGACCCATATTTCGCCCGGCTTTATCCTGGCATTTATCAGTGCTGTTATCGGGGTGCATTCACTAGCACTCGTGAATCTTTGTGTAAACAATAACTCCATCTCCGCAAATGTTTTGACAGAGTCGTTAGTTAGCTACGAATACCATCCAAAGGCTGTTTCTGCTAAGTTGCCAACGAATTGGCGAAGCAACAATTTGTCATCGCCTCCAGTATTGCCGCACAAGGCCCTGAATTGAGCGACATGTTGATGTGGATTCCCTGTCCCTTTATATACGTGGAATTTAGGGATCGTGTATCCCGGCGGGTAACTGATTTGGTCATACCAGCTTGGATAGGGTCGTCCGGTTCTAACAGTTTGCCCAGCCGCTTCACTCGCCTGATGAGCTCGTATTTGCTGAGCTATATAGTCATCAAGCGCAGCCTTGGAAATGGTTTCTTCCTTGGCTGCTGAAAGAGCTAGAGGAGGATCAGATGTTTCCCCTCCGTCATTTCCGACAATGACTGGAAGGTCTTCAGCTGGAGGGTCCGGCTGTAACATTATCCCTACCATGTCTTGGAAGAGGAGCGCCATTTTTTTTATGTTAGCCGCTTGTTCTGCGGCTTCTCTGTCCTTCTTCTCGAGGAATCTACGTAAGAAGTCAGCATCAGTTTCTTGTTCGTAACGCTGCTCTGGTGATACTTTCGAACTTTCTTTTAGTTCGGTAAGTGCAGCCATCACAGTCATCATTTCTTGAAGCTTCTGCTGCTGCTCCTGGGCTTTCGTCACAGATCGGGTGAGCGGTCGGTGACCCGTCGAAGCACGGCTTTCCTCCTTTCTGGAAGCCATATAAACGGTGTGCACCACCATGCCCCCAGACTTGGGGCGTTTGTGTTCGGTGTCTTTGCGATTTGCCAAAGACACAGAGGCTTTTTGCGGCCTCTTTTTTTGAGTGATTGGAGTTGAGGGGGCCGTTGTAGTGGGCACCCAAGTAGCTTTTGCTTTTTGTGGCTTGACAGAGTAATCCTTCTCCTGCCGCACCTTCATCTTTTTCTGTCGGCGGAGATAGTTTTCATCAATCACCGACTCTTGGACCTGTCGCCAGACTTTGTAAATTTTAGAGGACAGCCGTTGAGGGGGCTGCTCTAGCTTCTTCTCTGGAGTATTCTCCACAAGTGAAGGAGTTCGTTTCAACATCGCAGTTGGAGAGTTTCTGCGCACCGTATCCAGTAATTCAAAGCTGTTCCCGGTTGGAACAGCAGCATCGATCCCCACCATCGGGGCTGGTGGCGTAAATCCAGAGGGGGAGTTGCCCCAGCCTTTCTTACTCGACGCCAGTGGCGACGTCGAGCGTGTCTTGTGGATGGAGTCACCTCCGTTGTTGGATAAGCTTCTTCATGCCCCCTGCTCTGGGTAGGGAAAGTAGCTTTGAGGACCTCGCCTGGGGCAGCAACCGGAATGGCCAGCCTTATAAAAACTTACTTCTCGGAAGGAGGAGCCTTTCCAATGATTTCGTCCGTTTGAGTCGGGATGGCTATCCGCTTTGGGATGGCAGCTTCGGGTATCGCAGGTTTGCGGACGTTCTGGCCCAGTCTGTTAAAAACTGAGGTATTGAAACTGGGCGACCCGTTGAGAGGGGTCGCGGCAGTGGTGAGTCGATCAAAGACCGGCTTCTTTGGAGTTTCTTGCGATGTTATTGGGGCATTGAAGCTCATCAGCGGGAGCATAGTCCCAAAGAATAATCCAGCGGTGGCCTGAGTTACCTGCTCCACTGGCATCTTGAAAAGGGAGGCCGCTTGGGGCCCATAAGTCACTCCTCCAGCAGGGACGGGGCGAGAGTTGCAGTTGCGGGTAGTGCAGTTTGAATCCATTGATCTTCTGTTTTCTTTCTGCACAAAGAAAGACACCAAATCTAAGTACCTTGAATCCACAGGCAACCACAGCAAACCGCGATTTGCTCGTGAACACGACACACGAAGTGTGGAGTGGAAAGAGGAAAAGGTCCCACCGGGCGTGCCAGAATCTGTTCCCCTCCGAATAGCGGCGCACAAGACTACAAGGTCCTGATGCTGAGGTTCGGGGCAGATGCTATTTGGTTTTATCCGTCTACCTCTCCGAAGATGCCAAGTTGATTTATAGCACCGTTTATCGGAGGTTTAGACAGATGCGGCCGATGTATCAGACTTCGTCAGATTCCCCCTCGCTTGAGGGGTTTTTGATTGTGGGGACGCTCTTCCCTGCAGGTGCAAGCCCCTGTAGTTAATTACGCTACCGCATCGCGGTAACAACTTTCTCCTTCTCTAGAATTTCACTTCGTGTCGTGTATATTTGTTTTGTTTATGGTTGCCCGTGGATTGTATACGGAGACTAAGCGATATCGTCGCCCGTAGGACGTGGATTAGTCCAAATCCGTATTTACTTAGATTTGGGTTTGGTGTTTTGGTTTAAGGATACGTTAGCCGTATTTAGGCTAATATCGACTTAAACGTTTGTTAAGGATACGTTAGTCTGATTTGAGACTAAGATCAACTTAACGGGATCGTTTGGATCCAACAAAAGAGCATTTGGGGGCACTATTGTTCCAGTTTAGGGACATAGTGGTCTATAGGTAGTTTAAGGACATTGCGGTCCATATTCCAATTTAGGGACGTGGTGGTCCATATTCCAGTTTAGGGACGTGGTGGTCCATCGCTAGTTTAGGGACGTGGTGGTCCATACTCCAGCTTAGGAACGTGGTTGTCCATCGCCAGTTTAGGGACGTGGTGGTCCATCATTAGTTTAAGGACGTTTCGGTCCACCATTAGTTTAAGGACGTTTCGGTCCACGAGTTTAAGGACCCCGCAGTCCGTATCGATGTGTGGTCGTCGGGACCCGTCACCTCTCTGACGTCGTTGAAGGATTACAACGATGGGTGTCAGAGGAGTTCAGAAATGTACCCTCAAACCGGTCGTAAATTGATTTTGTTAGTGTATATGCCCTAGAGGCCATTACTGTATCATACTAGCTTGTATATTACTTAATGGAAGCTTGGGATATTCACAGTTGTATATACAATCTTGCTCGAAATGGTAGTATGCTACTTGGTTTGTCTCTGCTTTAATATGTGCATGTGTTTCTTTTAGCATATTGCTGGTATACATATTAGTAGAGCCCTTAGGATCTTTGCTTGATTACCAGCGTTGTGATGGCGCTCGCACTCGTGGGAGCTGGGTAATCTATAAGCACATCCTTATACAGGTCCCTGGTCGTTGGACTATCGAGACAGGGCATCGATACTCCGGAGTAGACTAGCGTATGCGCTTCTCATCCCAGTGTGGGAGACGGTCTGTCCCACAGCCGTTAGTACGTCGTACTTGGGATAGTATGCGGGTGCTCGTTAGGTTACGAGTACACTGGACAGGACTCGTCGGGAACTGTTGGTTGGTAATATACCTATCGTCAGTTATCAGTTCCCAGGTGACATGAGTACAGCTTAGTCCGCTGACTTGACACTGTCACTTCGCCTCGAGTGTGTTCCCACTGCACTTTGATTACTACCCTACCACGGCTCAAAGGAGCTGTGCAAACAGGTAGTTTTTGGGTGCAGTCCCGAAGCACTTGGAGGCAGTGACGGTTAGACAGGATTCGTCTCTCCCGGTATTGGGGGTTGACATCGCGCTGTGTCTAGGAGAGCCATTACACGAGTAGTCCCTGGCCAGGGCAAGCGAGATATACTGGTAGGTTTCCAGTGTTATCTCAGGGTGTTCTGGGCTACACTCCGACACGACTTGTACCGCTATTAGGGGACTGACGTTCACCGCCCCCCTAGGCCCGCCATGCGATGTATCAGACGAACAGACCGGACTGTATAGAGACTGTCACATACAGGCTCAGTAGGAGTGCAGATGGGGTTCACCTCGTCAGTCTTCTTATCGACATCTACCTGGGGACCGTTACGTACAGCTAGTGCCGCTTGCGGTCTGTGGTTAAACCCACTGCCAGCGTAGTGTCGAGTCTTTAGAGTCCCACACAGAGAGCTATTCGCCTTTAGGCAAAACGAGTAGAGGTCGCATGGTTTTGCGACAGGGTTCGTTCGCATCCGCGCACTTGTGCACGTTTGCTGTCCGGACAGTCTATACTAGCGGGCTTTGGTTTAAGCCGGATCCTAGTATATGATTTGAGATTGGTTTTTCTCATTGTGTTCGTGTTCCTCGGATCACGAATGCGGGTGCGTATGCACAGTTGCTTGAGATTGGGGGAGAGGACCTTGTTTAGGGTTAATGGCCTTTGTCATTTTATTAACCCTATTGATTTTGTGTGGATTATTGTTAATTGATAATTAGCTTAATTATTGTGCATGGTTGTTGTTGACAATTTGACTTCATTGACTTGTTGACCATGTTGACAACTTGACCATAATCATTTCATTTGGAAGATGCTCTTTGATCTTTGCAAAAATGAAATGATAATGGTCAATTCATGATTTATCATGACAATTTTCAAGCTAATTATCTAATTAAACTTATCCTCACATATTAGTGAGAATGGCTCACTATTATTCTCATTCTCTCATTTCTTTTCTCTCTCTTGCTCATCCTCTCCCTCAAGCTCTCTCCCTCTCATGTGTTGAGAAACAAAAAGCTTGAGAAAAACCCTCTCTTGATCTTCTCTACTCACTTCTAGGGTTCAAGTCTTAGCATTTCTTGCACTCTAGTTACTCCTAGCTTGGAGTTGAAGCTAAAGGTGGTGGCTTTCGGGTGGATCCTTCTTTGACGGGAGAAGACAAGCAAGGTGATCCTTTTCTACCATACCTAGGAGCAAGGAGAGAAGGACTAAAGACCAAAGGTATAACCTTTCTACAACTTTGTTAGTTGTTAGTTTACTTTAGCTAGTTTTAGTTTAGCAAAGATCCTCACAATCATAGTCCATGTTGCCTAAGTCATTAAAAATCCGATTTTTATTATGTTTTCCGCCTCCCGTAAGCACCGGGATGGGCAACACGGACTTACAGTGGTATCAGAGCCTAACTAAACTCAAACTAGCTAGGTAGTAAAGTGTAGCGAAGTTTCGAAACCGAAAAATCCAAAAACCGAACTTTGAAAAACCCTAGTTTCTGTTGAAATTTTTTCTGCTCAAAATAGAAAACTTTATATTTGTAAATTCATCTCAGGGTTTTTTAAAAACACCCACGAAAAACGAGACAGAGAATCATCCAAACCGCCGCGCTTCCGCCGCACGAGGTAGGCTCGTGCCGCGGAAGAGCCGCGCTTTGATGTCTTCACTGCATCGTTTTTCGTGCAGTGTTTTTCTGTATTGTTTTTGGGATTTTTAGGATATATATTATATGCCCAGATTTTCCAGAACTAAAATTTGCTTTTGCGGGCCTATAAATCCGTATTTTTCCGGAACTTCACTACGCTTTAACTACATCGGTTATATCTGTAATGCTTGCATGTATTGAACGTCGGCTAATCGCTATAAGACGATTAGTCGGGGTTATACATGATCTGTGTTTGTTGTTGGTTTGTGGATATGAATGGATTGGATTGTCGCGGGTGAATAGCCGGGTTGGATGTGAGATGAGTGTTATTTTCTTTCATTCATTTGTAACATGTAAATTGATGTAATAATATTCTTTGTATGGCCGCACAACCGGGTCGGGGTTGTAGCCGTCATTGTATAATTCTTTTTACTGTTTTTGCTCCTAGGATAGACCCATGGAGGGGGTGCACAAACTACCGGGTATCTCGAAGCGCCGAGTGGCCTACTCACGGTGGTGAGGGAGGTTGCTTCGCTTCGGGTGCTTGGCGGGTAGTTTGCCGCACCCGTAGGGGTCTTGGGTGGGGTATTGGCTATTCACCGCGACCGTGTAATCCGCTTTGCGTTGCAGGCTCGAACGCATTGCGGATTCCTAGTATATCCAATGTATTCATCTGTGATCTGTAATGTCTATCATTGCTATATATTTATATATAATAACTATTTAGGCGTTGCTTATGTTTTACAGCCGCGCTAGCCCAGCCCCCGCTCTGTCGTTAGTTAAGTAACCTAACGGGTGATGACGGGGCCCCGTGGCGAATGCGAATGGCATAAGCGTACGTCATATTTTGGTTGTTTTCTGCAATGGTAGGATTAAATGATGGGACGCATTAAAAGAACTAATGCAAGAAATAAACCAAGTAAAAGTCGATTGGAACACTTTGAAAACCACTCGGTTCTTTTCAAAACTAAAACTTTTAAACGCGGAGCTTGAACCACTCCTTTTAAAAGCTATCTCGTTCCATCGATTATATCAAGTTCACTACGTTCACGGTTTCGCCAAAACCATCCGTAGCCCTCCATCATTTCGGTTAAATATTCGGTAGTATTCAAGCTATGTATTTTGACCTCACGCCAAGGCATAGTGATTGGTAGCTGCCGGATATTTATCCGTTGCATAGATAGAATGCGTTGATTTGAGACAGTCGTACTGCCGTTTTGGCCTACGTCAAGGGTAGGTACGGGTGGGTTCAAATTAACCAGGATAATGATGGGAAGAACTTGACATGTGACTTATGACATTTTGACCTCACGCCAAGGTCATAAGAGCATGGGGTAAAAATCCACATCGGGAGTTTCATAAGTACTGAAACTTGCTAGCGTTGCATACCATTTGGAGTGTGATAATTCTGGTAGGATTCCTTCGGTTTTATCACGCGATGATATTTGGATCCCGATCCTACTGTGAGTATATGCTACTCCTCGGGAAAACTCTCACTTAACGATCAATGCTATAAACCTAGTAGGTGCCTAGAAAGGTGTTAGCGGGGCTACGCCCACAGGGAAAAGAGGTTACTTAATTAAGGAACTTCGCGAAAGCGTTGGAAAACCTCCCTCGAAGTACCGACACTGGCCTGGCTGAACGGTTAAGCAAGTATTGTACGGTGAGAATGATCCCGGCTAATCCTTTTCTTTATGGTTTGAGAAGGGATTCGAGAGACAGTAGGAGCCATCCAGTTTAGACAAACTAAAAACCACTCTAAACTTGCAAGAGCATCATGCTAAAGTGTTTCTTTTCTCTCTCCTAATTGCAGCGACCATTCAAGATGACCGGACTTAAGTTACTATTAGATAAAAACATATTGACAGGGCCAAACTACAAAGATTGGCTCAGGAATGTCAAGATGGCTATCACTTATGACAAGCTGGGGTATATACTTACCACCAAAGCTCCCCCCGTCCCAGGTCCCACCTCCAGCGTCGCGGATGTAGAAATCCGTAAGACATGGGAGATAGATTGCGCGAGGGCCAAATGCCTCGTATTAGCCTCGATGGACAACGACCATCAGAGGAGGCACGAGAATATGGACCTAGAGTCCATATTTCTCCATACAAAAGAACTGTATGGAGAGCAGTCTCGTATCGCAAGATACGAAGTGTCGAAGAAGCTCTTTTCGGCAAGGTTGGCCGTCGGATCATCGGTAGCGGACCACGTGCTTAAGATGATCGGCTACATAGAGGAGCTCGCGGACCTTGGGACCACGTTGGAGAATGAACTCTATACTGATCTGATTCTCCAGTCCCTTCCTTCCACTTACGCCCAGTTCATTCTTAACTTCAACATGCAAGGAAAGGAGGTTGAACTTGCCGAGCTTCTGAACATGTTGAGGACTGCTGAGGGCACCCTACAGAAGGGTAGGGAGACATCCACTTTGTTTGTAGGAGGATCTTCCTCTTCTAGGTCCAGGGCGAAAGCCAAGGGCAAGAAGAAGAAAGCCCCCGCCAAACCAAGAGGCGGTGTCGGTAAAGTGGATACGAAGGGAAAGGGTAAAGCAACAAAGGTAGCGGGGAAGCTGGTGGGGAAGGAAGAATGCTTCTATTGTCACAA
Organism: Agapanthus africanus; assembly: GCA_030015575.1. Lineage (NCBI taxonomy): Eukaryota > Viridiplantae > Streptophyta > Magnoliopsida > Asparagales > Amaryllidaceae > Agapanthus > Agapanthus africanus. Next base: position 152,170,444 of record JASDDO010000028.1, on the reverse strand, counting down.
AAGTGGCCACTGGAAACAAGATTGCAAGGCTTGGAAAGCCAGAACACAGGATTTGAAGCGAGTTGCAGCTTCAGCTTCAGGTGTGTATGTTATTGAAAACTGTCTATCAATAAACTCTACATCCTGGGTATTGGATACCGGATCAGGATCTCATATCTGTAATTCTTTGCAGGCGTTGAGAAAGCGTAGAGTTTTGAAGGCAGGTGACATGACCCTCAGAGTTGCGAACGGTGCTAGCATGGATGCAGAGGCCGTGGGGGACTATCACCTGGGATTATCGGATGGACACTTTTTGGTTTTGCGTAGTTGTTATTATGTACCAAATGCAACCTGTAATATCATTTCTGTATCTTTATTATCTAAAGAAGGTTATGAATTTGCATTTGTAAGTAATGTAGTGAACATTCACCTTAATCAAGTTTTGATTGGGTCAGGTACATTAAACAACGGTATTTACGTTTTAAACCAACCACAGGTTTTCAATATCCAGAATACACATAAAAGAAAGTCTCCAGATATTAATAAAACTTTCTTATGGCATTGTAGACTGGGTCACATCAACGAGAGAAGATTGACTAAGTTACATACTGAAGGATATTTAGATTCGTTCGATTATCAATCGTATGCAACTTGTCAATCCTGTCTCAAAGGAAAGATGACAAAGGCTCCGTTTTCTGGACACGGAGAAAGAGCGAGCGAGCTCTTGGGACTCGTACACAGCGACGTGTGCGGTCCAATGTCTACACATGCGCGAAGCGGTTTTTCTTACTTCATAACTTTTACGGATGATTTCTCAAGATTCGGACATGTCTTTTTAATAAAGCATAAATCCGAAGCTTTTGATAAGTTCCAGGAATATAAGAATGAAGTAGAAAAACAGACCGGCAAAAGTATCAAGATCCTAAGATCGGATCGAGGAGGAGAATACTTAAGTGCCGAATTCCTGAATTACTTAAAAGAGAATGGAATTCTCTCTCAGCTTACTCCTCCATACACCCCGCAACATAACGGTGTGTCGGAGAGACGGAACCGAACCCTATTGGATATGGTACGGTCCATGATGAGTAATGCTGAGTTACCGCGATCTTTCTGGGGATATGCGCTAGAAACAGCTGCATATCTTTTGAACCGTGTTCCCACTAAGACTGTGCCTACCACACCATATGAGTTATGGAGTGGGAAGAAACCCTATCTTCAATACTTGAAGATTTGGGGATGTCCAGCTTATGTCAAAAAGCAGCATACGGACAAGCTCGAGGCACGCTCAGTACTGTGCAAGTTTGTGGGATACCCAAAGAACTCCAGGGGGTATCTTTTCTATTACGCAGAGGAACAAAAAGTCCTTGTTTCTCGCAATGCCCACTTTCTGGAACATCAGTTTTTAGAAAAAGAAATAAGTGGGAGCGCAATAGAACTGGAAGAAATTCCAGAACCACAAACTATTACTGAAAGTTTAGTGGAACCAGAAGGTTCAAAAGAACAGGACATTCCTACGCCGCTCCGCAGGAGTAGTAGGCAGTCTCATCCGCCCGAGAGATACTACGGTTTTCTCATTGACGGGGATAGAGAGGACTGCATCCTAGATTGTGATGAGCCTACTAGCTTCCAGCAAGCCATTCAGAGCGTCGACTCGGTAAAATGGCTGGATGCAATGCGGACCGAGATGGAGTCCATGTACACCAACAAAGTATGGACGTTGGACATTGCTCCAGACGGGGTAAAACCCGTAGGATGCAAGTGGATCTTCAAAAGGAAGATTGGTGTAGATGGACAGGTTGAGACCTATAAAGCTAGACTGGTAGCAAAGGGTTTTCGTCAGCGACCTGGTTTGGACTATGACGAAACCTTTTCTCCAGTAGCTATGCTGAAATCCATTCGGATCCTTCTTGCCATCGCTGCTTTCCACGATTATGAGATTTGGCAGATGGACGTAAAGACAGCTTTTCTAAATGGTCATTTAGAGGAGTGTGTCTATATGGACCAGCCAGAGGGTTTCATTCAGGGTGGGAGCAGCGGAAAGGTGTGCAAGTTGCTCAAGTCCATTTATGGACTCAAGCAGGCATCGCGGAGTTGGAACATCTGTTTTGATGAGACGGTCAAAGAATTTGGCTTTATCAAAAATCCAGATGAACCATGCATCTATTGTAGATTTGTAGCGAGAACTGTAGTATTCCTCGTGTTATACGTGGATGACATTCTCTTAATAGGAAATGACATTCCTATGCTACAATCTGTCAAGGGGTTCTTGTCACACAGGTTCTCCATGAAAGACCTGGGTGATGCCTCCTACATTCTGGGTATCCGGATCTACCGTGACAGATCCAAGAGGATATTAGGACTCTCGCAGTCCAGGTACATCGACACCATACTGAAGAGATTCAGTATGGAAGATTCCAAGCGCGGTAATCTACCGGCTTGTCACGGGATCACCCTCTCCAAAGAGATGTCTCCCAAGACTGATTTGGAGAGGGATCGCATGTCTATTATACCCTACGCTTCTGCGGTAGGCTCTATAATGTATGCGATGTTATGTACCAGACCAGATGTGGCTTATGCACTGAGTGTGGTAAGCAGGTATCAGTCAAACCCAGGGGAGAAACATTGGATAGCAGTAAAGAACATTCTCAAGTACCTGAGAAGGACTAAGGAGATGTTCTTGGTGTATGGCGGAAAAGACCTGCAGGTTGAGGCCTTTGCTGACTCCAGCTTCCAGAGTGACAAGGATGATTCCAAGTCCATGTCGGGTTTTGTCTTTACCCTCAATGGAGGGGCGGTGTGTTGGAAGAGCTCCAAACAGGAAACCGTTGCTGACTCGACTATGGAAGCGGAATACATCGCTGCATCTGATGCCGCAAAAGAAGCTGTCTGGATGAGGAAGTTCTTGAAAGAACTTCAGGTGGTTCCGTCCATTGTTGACCCAATACCTCTGTATTGCGACAACAACGGGGCTATAGCTTTAGCGAAGGAACCCAGGTCCCATCAGAAATCCAGACACATCTTAAGGCGGTATCACCTGATCAGGGAGATCGTGGATCGCCAGGAGATCGAGGTCCGGAGAGTTGCATCAGAGGATAACACAGCAGATCCATTCACCAAGGCCTTGCCCCAGACTCAGTTCGAGCGGCTGATCGAGATGATAGGTCTTCGATACGCCAGTACATGGCCTTAGTGCAAGTGGGAGATTGTTAGTGTATATGCCCTAGAGGCCATTACTGTATCATACTAGCTTGTATATTACTTAATGGAAGCTTGGGATATTCACAGTTGTATATACAATCTTGCTCGAAATGGTAGTATGCTACTTGGTTTGTCTCTGCTTTAATATGTGCATGTGTTTCTTTTAGCATATTGCTGGTATACATATTAGTAGAGCCCTTAGGATCTTTGCTTGATTACCAGCGTTGTGATGGCGCTCGCACTCGTGGGAGCTGGGTAATCTATAAGCACATCCTTATACAGGTCCCTGGTCGTTGGACTATCGAGACAGGGCATCGATACTCCGGAGTAGACTAGCGTATGCGCTTCTCATCCCAGTGTGGGAGACGGTCTGTCCCACAGCCGTTAGTACGTCGTACTTGGGATAGTATGCGGGTGCTCGTTAGGTTACGAGTACACTGGACAGGACTCGTCGGGAACTGTTGGTTGGTAATATACCTATCGTCAGTTATCAGTTCCCAGGTGACATGAGTACAGCTTAGTCCGCTGACTTGACACTGTCACTTCGCCTCGAGTGTGTTCCCACTGCACTTTGATTACTACCCTACCACGGCTCAAAGGAGCTGTGCAAACAGGTAGTTTTTGGGTGCAGTCCCGAAGCACTTGGAGGCAGTGACGGTTAGACAGGATTCGTCTCTCCCGGTATTGGGGGTTGACATCGCGCTGTGTCTAGGAGAGCCATTACACGAGTAGTCCCTGGCCAGGGCAAGCGAGATATACTGGTAGGTTTCCAGTGTTATCTCAGGGTGTTCTGGGCTACACTCCGACACGACTTGTACCGCTATTAGGGGACTGACGTTCACCGCCCCCCTAGGCCCGCCATGCGATGTATCAGACGAACAGACCGGACTGTATAGAGACTGTCACATACAGGCTCAGTAGGAGTGCAGATGGGGTTCACCTCGTCAGTCTTCTTATCGACATCTACCTGGGGACCGTTACGTACAGCTAGTGCCGCTTGCGGTCTGTGGTTAAACCCACTGCCAGCGTAGTGTCGAGTCTTTAGAGTCCCACACAGAGAGCTATTCGCCTTTAGGCAAAACGAGTAGAGGTCGCATGGTTTTGCGACAGGGTTCGTTCGCATCCGCGCACTTGTGCACGTTTGCTGTCCGGACAGTCTATACTAGCGGGCTTTGGTTTAAGCCGGATCCTAGTATATGATTTGAGATTGGTTTTTCTCATTGTGTTCGTGTTCCTCGGATCACGAATGCGGGTGCGTATGCACAGTTGCTTGAGATTGGGGGAGAGGACCTTGTTTAGGGTTAATGGCCTTTGTCATTTTATTAACCCTATTGATTTTGTGTGGATTATTGTTAATTGATAATTAGCTTAATTATTGTGCATGGTTGTTGTTGACAATTTGACTTCATTGACTTGTTGACCATGTTGACAACTTGACCATAATCATTTCATTTGGAAGATGCTCTTTGATCTTTGCAAAAATGAAATGATAATGGTCAATTCATGATTTATCATGACAATTTTCAAGCTAATTATCTAATTAAACTTATCCTCACATATTAGTGAGAATGGCTCACTATTATTCTCATTCTCTCATTTCTTTTCTCTCTCTTGCTCATCCTCTCCCTCAAGCTCTCTCCCTCTCATGTGTTGAGAAACAAAAAGCTTGAGAAAAACCCTCTCTTGATCTTCTCTACTCACTTCTAGGGTTCAAGTCTTAGCATTTCTTGCACTCTAGTTACTCCTAGCTTGGAGTTGAAGCTAAAGGTGGTGGCTTTCGGGTGGATCCTTCTTTGACGGGAGAAGACAAGCAAGGTGATCCTTTTCTACCATACCTAGGAGCAAGGAGAGAAGGACTAAAGACCAAAGGTATAACCTTTCTACAACTTTGTTAGTTGTTAGTTTACTTTAGCTAGTTTTAGTTTAGCAAAGATCCTCACAATCATAGTCCATGTTGCCTAAGTCATTAAAAATCCGATTTTTATTATGTTTTCCGCCTCCCGTAAGCACCGGGATGGGCAACACGGACTTACAGATTTAGGGAGCAGCCTTGCTCAGTCGATTTAATTTGAGGACTTACGGCCAAAATTGGGCTAAGTCCAGTTGAAAATGTTCAATATTTTATTTGCTTTTTCATTGCATTTCTTTTTATTTTTATTTAGGTTCTACCCATAAAAGATGCAGAGCATCAATTTATTTTGGGCTCTGCCCATGTATAAATGATGCAGAGCATCAATTTTATTTGGGCTCGGCCCTTTTTATTGCTTTGCAATTTATTTTGGCCTGCTAGGTCTTTTTGACTTGGGCCTGGCCCTTTAGGAAATGCATTGCATTTGTCAGGCGCTTTGCGCCAATCAGAGAGCGCAAGCGCTTATGGTGTTGACATGTGTCACGCAAGCGCAGTGCGCTGCGCCTGCGCTGCTGACACGTGGCGCACTCTGGTGGCTTGCGCCAATCTCAGAGAGTAAGGCTCTATTTCAAAGCGCATAGCGCAAATGGTTCAGATGTTGACACGTGGCGCTCTCAGGTTGCTTGCGCCAACCCAGAAACGCAACAGTGCAGATCTCCAACTGTAAGGCACTATTAATTTGAGAATCTTTTAGATTCTAGAACCAATGGTTCATAACAGAAGTGCAAAGCACTGTTTGTTTTCTTGATCTAATTTAGATCAAAGAAAACAAGTTCCTCTTGTTTTTCTTATCTCAGGGAACCAATGGTTCATAAGTGCGAAGCACTATTTTTACTTTTGTTTTTTATTAAAGATCATTGATCTTGTTCTCAGATCAATGATCTATTCATAAGAGAATTTTCTCTTTTTCTAAAGGTTTTTACCTTTTTTGTTCTTGAGGAATTCTCTCCAATTCTTCAGAGTCTCTCTGTTTTATTTCTCAATAAATGTTCCTCCCTTTGAATTGAGGTCTAGGGTCCTTTTTATAGTGCTCATAAATTAGTTAAAGTTTGTTAAAGAGATCATTCTCTGAGTGATTTGGGGAATTTTCCCCACCGTTGGATCTTTGATCCAAGGACTTCTGTTTTACAGAAGACAATCTTCTTGTTTTTAACAAGATTGAGAAAGATCTTTCAGAATTTTAATTCTGTTTGGCGCAAGCGCACCAGCTCGTGACACGTGTCGCGCAGCGCATAGCGCAGCGCAACCGCACTTGCGCAACCGCGCTGACACGTGGCGCGCAGCGCACAGCGCAGCGCAACCGTGCTGCCACATGGCGTGCAGCGCAGAGCGCAGGCCAGCTGAAGCGTTGCTTTTTTAATTAAAGTTTGAATTTTAAACAGAGTCTTGCTCTGATTGGGTGCGCTGCCTTGGGCGCTGCGCTCCCTGCGCTAACATGTCTGATTTTGACACGTGGCGCTCTGCGCGCAGTGCAGAGGATCTGAAGCGTTGCTTCATTTATTTTAACATTAATTTTCACTTTAATTTTCAAGACATAGCTTTGCTCTGATTGGAGGAAAACAGAAGTATTGCTTCTTTTCCCACCTTGGAATTTGAACAGAGCTTTGCTCTGATTGGGGTAAACAGGTGAAACAGGGGATTGTTGGACTCTTGAAGGCGTAGTGGGGTTATAAAGCGGAGGGAGCATTGATCACTCCTTTCTTCACACCCAAAACGTTAGAATGGAGGACTTCCCTTTTACCATCCTTGACATCGTAAATTTCGAGGACGTGTACCTCTACGACCAGTACTACATCGAGGACACGGTGCAGTTAGTCATAGACCGCATTTAGGATCATTTCGGCCGACTGCTTCCCCGGCGCTCCCCTTTACTCTAGCTGTTGATGTACTCCATCTGGAGGGCGTCGCCGAGGCTCTACAACCTCTTGTCCGAACAGCTGAGGGATGAGGCGGTTGGTATGCTTAGGTCTTTGCGGCGCTTTGGCCTAATCTCCGCGGGTCGGCGGGATCGCTCGGTGGCGCTCATCCTTGAGGGCTACCAATTTCGGCACGATGCCGACGTTTGTTGGGGGCATCAGGGGTAGGGGTCTGAGGCCGCGAGGGCTCGGTTGGCGGAAATATCCTCGAAGTACCACGAGCAATGTTCTCTGCACCCCCTTCCCCCGCTATTGTAATTTTTCTTTTCCGATGTACGACTGAGGAGCCTATAGAACTCTTTGAATAAACAAACTCTTCTTTTTGTAATGTTTTATTAATCTCTTCTTATTATATAAACAGAAAGTTCTTGAGGAAAGTTTACATTGCCTTAGTGAAAGAAGTACACTCTAGTAGATGTTCTTTTTATTGGTACGGTTTGAGCTTCTTGGCGATATAAGGTCATAAAAAACGATCGGTTCGGTTTCCCTGACCTTCATCCTCAGATGGCTGTTGGCCTCCATGACCGGCGCGGGGTGTCGAGTCTCGTAGGTACTCGACGTACCCCCCGCCGACGTGACCATAATTTGGCCGATTGTCAACTCGATGGGAGGCGGACGCTGCTCCTGCCCGCGGTCAACTTGACGCTTGTCCCGCAAGTACGCTGCCAGGTGTCCCGAACGGATGAGCTCCTCGATATAGTCTCGGAGCTGTTTACAGCTCTCTGTGGAGTGGCCTTACGACCTGTGGAACCGCAGTAGGGGCCCAGGGTGCACTTTACCACCTTGCGCGAGATCGGGGGGAGCTTGAAGAACCCCTCGCCCTTAGCCTCCTCAAGTAGTACCGTATGGGAGACATTGAGCGGGGTGTATTCCTGAAACTTCGGGGGGTAGGGTTTTGGCCGCTTAAGTCTCTTTCTCTCTTCCCTCGCCCTTTTCTTTTTGTCAGTTTGCTCTGCCCCAGGGAGATTCGCGTTCACCTCGGACTCGAGCTGGATCTTACACTCGGTCCAGGCCTTTACCTCGGCCATGGTCTTAGGTTGTGCTAATACAAAAGAGTGTAACCACTCCTTATGCCTAAGACTATACCTAAGCGCTGTAATGACCGTCTCGTCCCGATGTTCTGGGATCTCGAGTAGGGCATTGTAGAAGCGGGTAACGTACCCTTTGAATGTTTCTTTGTCCCGGCTCTTGATTGTGAAGAGATGGTTGACGGTTCGTTTCTGCCGTCGGTTCCCGACGAAGTGGCCGAGGAATTAGGTGGCCAGCTCGTCGAATGTTGAGATCGAGCATGACGCGAGTCCTCGAAACCAGTCTCGTCCGGAGCGGATGAGAGTGGCCGGGAAGGCTCGGCATTGGGCGGCGTCAGAGTTGTCTTGGAAGCTCATTCCTGTGGTGAATGCGTCCAAATGGTCCTTCGGGTCAGACTTATCGTCAAAGAGAGAGAGAGAGAGCTTCGGGGCTTGTTCCGGGAGGAGGCATGGACGTCGAGCAGCTCCTCAGTGAAGGGTTTTGTGAGCGAGTCGGCGATGTACTTAGCCCCGTCGCTCGCATGATGACCCTCCCGATGCATACCTTCGATCTTCTTCTCGAGGGCGTCAAGTCAGCCGTTGTATCCTGACGATTCGGCACATTCTGATCTTTAGCCTATGCTGTTAGAGACCTGTGTCTGGCCGCGGCCCTGGTTCCTTTCGATGAGCTTCTTTAGGTCCCCCGGTGGGGCAGTCTTCGAGCTGCCGTGACGAGTCCCGTCCGCGCGACCCCGTCGAGGGAGGGGGTGTTGGTCATGCCTGGGAGCAGGCGAGCTGACTGACATCTCCTCGGGAGGGACGGGGGCGCGAAGGGGCTCGGGTAGAGGCGCTCTGGCGACGGACCTCAGTGTTGAACTGTGGTGCGCCCAGCGGGTCATTGAATATGTTGGCCCGGGTGATCTGCGGCCGTGGGAGGCAGTGAGGCGGTGGTCGGCCGTAGCGATGCGAGCAGAGTCTTCTCTCTCTGTATAGGTCCTGGTCCCGAGGTGAGGGAGCGGCGACTTGGGGAGCTTGCCCTGCTTTTTGGACACGGACGAGCGCATCCATGACGGATGCGAGTTGATCTATCCGAGCGGCTAGGGCATTGATGGCGTTCGGGGGAAGAGATTCGTCCGTGCCTCCGTTGTGGGGGAGGCGGCGGCTGGCGCTAGGATCGTCGCGGTGATCGCTTGCCATTGAGTTTAGATCGGAAGGTGAACTTTGTTAAGTGGAATCAATCGTATTCCCACAGACGGCGCCAGCTGATGGATGTCGGATCTTGTCAAGATGTTACCTTCCGTAGATCTGCTGCGAGCGACGATGGACGGCTGAGATTGAGCTGGGGGTTGCCTCCTGAAGCATGTGGATCTCAATGGGTTTGAGGCGGTTGAGGCCGAGCTACCTGCAATGAAGTCCTGGGTGGTTGTACTATCGAGGACCCTCCAACGATCAAGTTAGACCGAATGTTCGAGCAGAGTAACGACCCAGTAAGGAGAAAATAACTTACTTGAACCGTCTGAAAGAGAGATTTATATAGTGGTGGCAACAGGCAGGCAGGCGTGAGAATCATGCCGGCCGTTACGCTCCCGGTGTCACGCCCGTGTGATGGGCGGGATCCCGCATTAATGACGAGACATGCTCGTTAATAGGGGATTGTGATGGCGTGGAACGCAGGACATGGCCGGCGGATATCTCGCGCATGGCGAGATTCGTGGAGGTGAGGCAGTTGCGCTTGCGATTGGTGTCGTCGGTCGGTCGATGAGACCGAGGAAGATGAGCTCGGCGAGAGGCTCGGGGACGAGCGGGAGGCCGAGGTATCTTGGTTCTACGGTAGCCCGGAGACGAGCTGAGAGGGCCGAGGAGGTCAATTGTGCAGGGGCTCGGAGGTGAGCCAACAGTTGTTTGTAAGGTGGGCACAGGAAAGGTGCGGACGGTCGCAGAAGGTCGGCTACGTCCATGGGTCATAGATCCGGGGTATTTTACCGACGTACGGTTCCTGGTCCTTTCTTGCTAGCTTCGGGACATGTTATCTGCCATGTGTCACGATCTGGAAGATTGCCGATATCGAGCATCATCACCTGCGAAAGCCAGGTGGGTGTACACGAGAATCTGGGAATAGACCTCCATGTCAAAATTTAGAATCCATCTAATTTTATTTGTCTCCAATATATCCAAATAAAACAGGAGTCTTTGATTATAATGCGGCTTTTTGTGAAGGTTAAGGTCAGGATCCAAAGTAGTAATTAAGCTATTAAGGTTATAAGCATAAAATAATATTTTATCTTAAAGCATAGAAGAAAATATTCTTGAACTTTGGTTGGGACTCTCTCTCTCTCTCCATATATATATATATATATATATATATATATATATGGAGAGAGAGAGAGAGTATATATATATATATGGAGAGAGAGAGAGAGAGAGAGAGAGGGGGAGGGGGGGGCGTGTTAATGGAGAAAAAAGGCCATAGGATGAAATTTTTCTGTATGGTGTCGAAAAAATACATCCTTTCTCATTTTTTCCGATGATCGACACATACAATCTTCATCGTTATCATCTAAGATGTGGGTACACTAAATTTCATGTGATTTTACAACCTTTTCACCGTTGATTTAGTGGGTTCAAAATTAACGGTTTACCGACAATATGACTTTTTACATTGCTAAATCAACGGTGAAAAGGTTGTAGAATCACATGAAATTTGGTGTATTTACATCTTAGATAATAACGATGAAGATGATGGGTGCCAATCGGCGGAAAAAATATGGGAAGGTGCATTTTTATACACCATAAAAGTAAATTCCCTTCTATGGCATCTTTCCTCCATTATTCTCTTATATATCTATATATATATATATATCAACACAGTCAGAAAACAAGCACTAGTTTTAGGAAATTCGACTTTCAATATATATATATTCATGTCAAAATGTAAATTGAATTATTGATCAGGACATAAAGCCTTCTCCAAATTCAAGTTACAATATACTAGATCCATGGCATGTACGTGCACATGTAATTAAGAAGATAATGTCAGTATTTTAAGGAGGGAAATGTAAACACTACTGCAATAAGGGTTGCCCTACGGATAAAGGTATCCGTAGGGGAAATCTTTTATTGCTCCTACGGATTAAATCCGTAGGTCCCCATAGTTGTTCCTACAGTGTCTTATATTTTAATTTAAAAATATTAAATTGTAATTTGTTGTTTGGCCGTACGGTGCCACAAACAAATGCCCTACGGTTTAGTCCGTAGGGGCATATATATGGGTTATTAATAAAAAAAACACAGAAAAGCCCTCGTCGTTCCTAAAAATTCTCTCTCTCTCTCCCGCGCGCGCCTTTCGTCGCTACCTCTTCCGCGCCTCGTTGCCACCGCCCTCCGTCCGCGGCCTGCCACCGATCGTTCCCAAAACTTTCTCGTCGACTTCCTCGTCGCCACCGTCCGCGACTCGTCGCCGATTGCGTTGTCGACCACCGGTCTCCTCCATCATCTCCTCCACCGCCCGCTACAGTTTAGTAAATCTCAAATTTTTACTTCTAAGAACGCTTTTATTTATAATTTGATGATGTTAGGGCTAGGGTTCGGATAGGGGTGAGGGTTAGGGTTAGACATCAGGGTTCAGTTTAGAGTAGGGTTAGGGTTAGGGTTCTGTTGGGGTTGGGGTTAGGGTTAGGGTTCGGTTGGGGTTGGGGTTAGGATTAATTAGTTGGGGTTAGGGTTAGGGTTAGGGTAATTAGGGTTAGGGCTAGGGTTCAGTGTATAGTTGGGTTAGGGTTTAGGATTAGGGTTTGGTTCAGGTTTAAGGTTAGAGGCTTGGGTTAATTAAAGGGTATGGTTAATTTGCGTTAATTAGTGATAATTTGAAAGAGTTAGGGTGTTGATTAGGTTTAATTAGGTTAATTTGGGTAAATTGGGTTAAGTTTGGGTTGATTAGGGTTTATTAGGTTAATTTGGGTAAATTGGATTAAGTTTGGGTTAACTAGTGATAATTTGAAAGAGTTAGGGTGTTGATTAGGGTTAATTAGGTTAATTTGGGTAAATTGGGTTAAGTTTGGGTTGATTAAGGTTAATTAGGTTAATTTGGGTAAATTAGATTAAGTTTGGGTTAATTAGGGTGTAATACCCCAGGTGGAGTTGGGGCTAAATACCACCTACCCCGTGAGAAGTGAGATGTTATCCGGTATCGAGGTGGGGATGTAACCGATACAGATGCACACGGGGACCCACCAAAACAATGAAGAGTATCGAATTCCATTCCGAAAGCGGGCACGATCTGAACTATAAATGGAATGATACCACTCTTATAATACAGAGGCGCTTTTTGGATGAATCGGAACTCCGGAGTTTGAAGAACTCCGTAGTTAAGCGTGCTTGAGCTAGAGAAATTCTGGGATGGGTGACCTACTGGGAGGTAGCCCCGGGTTCATTCAAAGGAAACAAAACCGTGCGGTTTCGGCCAGAGCGGACAATACCATCCGTGTTTGGGGGTGGGTCGTGACAAATATGGTATCAGAGCCGGTCTCTCAAAAGTAGGTCTGTGGTTCGAGGACGAACCATTGTTCTAAGTGGGGGGGAATGTAATACCCCAGGTGGAGTTGGGGCTGAATACCACCTACCCTGTGAGAAGTGAGATGTTATTCGGTATCAGGGTGGGGATGTAACCGATACGATGCACACGGGGACCCACCAGAACAATGGGGAGTATCGAATTTCATTCCGAAAGAGGGCACGATCTGAACTATAAATGGAATGATACCACTCTTATAATACAGAGGCGCCTTTTGGATGAATCGGAATTCCGGAGTTTGAAGAACTCCGTAGTTAAACGTGCTTGAGCCAAAGAAATTCTGGGATGGGTGACCTACTGGGAAGTAGCCCCGGGTTCACTCAAAGGGACAAAACCGTGCGGTTTCGGCCAGAGCGGACAATACCATCGGTGTTTGGGGGTGGGTCGTGACAAATATGGTATCAGAGCCGGTCCCTCAAAAGTAGGTTTGTGGTTCGAGAACGAACCATTATTCAAAGTGTGGGGGGGGGATGTAATACCCCAGGTGGAGTTAGGGCTGAATACCACCTACCCCGTGAGAAGTGAGATGTTATCCGGTATCGGGGTGGGGATGTAATCGATACCGATGCACACGGGGACCCACCAGAACAATGGGGAGTATCGAATTCCATTCCGAAAGAGAGCACGTTCTGAACTATAAATGGAATGATACCACTCTTATAACACAGAGACGCCTTTTGGATGAATCGGAACTCCGGAGTTTGAAGAACTCCGTAGTTAAGCGTGCTTGAGCCAGAAAAATTCTGGGATGGGAGACCTACTGGGAAGTAGCCCCGATTCAAAGGGACAAAACCGTGTGGTTTCGGCCAGAGCGGACAATACCATCTGTGTTTGGGGGTGGGTCGTGAGATAGGGATAATTTGTGTTAGGGTAACGATTATAGTTAATTGTGGTTATTTAGGATTAGGGTTTAGGGTGCACTAGTTCATTCAGTAGGATACTCGATGATAATGTAAACGTACAACTTTACCGTAAACGCAAGAAAAATTTACCCTAAACTTGAAATTTTGAACCCTTAATAACGAAACGTAAACGTAAAACATATTCATGTTAAATGTTCAAGTTAAAACCAATATATGATACTCGATGATAATATGAAACTTTCATATTCTCATCGATACTCATATATGAAACTCAAAGCGCCACTTAGGTCCCGTCTATCGGTTAACATACGTTCGATGTTCGTCGTGACATAGAACTGTAAGTCCACGGTAGCGCCCCGGCCGTCTAACAGACGCCAAATGCGGAACAAAAACCTTTTACAAACTGACGCTATCGTTTACTATCACCCGGATATGCCATTAAAGCTAAACTAACAAACTACAAAGTGGGTAGAAATGTTATACCGAACGATCCGAGTCCTTCGGTCTTCAACCATCATCACACGCTTTGTTGCGGCTGCTCCAATCTCCTGAATCTCCAGTCTCCCCGTCCAGGTGGCACCATGTCAACGGATCTTTAAACGAGCTCCCGCCTCTGAACCGAGGCAACTCGATCATCAAGTTTGCTAAAAGAGATGACCAAGATTGATGTAGAGAATGAATAGAATACTTTGTCTCGCTTCGTCCACAGCCATGGACGAACGGTTAATGAAGTTGCCATTTGAATCGAGTAAATGAGAAATCGACAATTCTAATTTTCATGAACCAAACTCTATATTCTTTTTTCCAAATGAACAACCATAATCCCTCACAAGAATGGGCCGGCCACTTATATGAGGGGGGAGGTGGTTGTAGGAGCAAGGAAGAGGTAACCATAACATTAAAACAACTAATGAGTCATATTACACCTAGCATGAACATTAATTGCAAACAATGAATCATCAACCAAGTCATCATCCATTAAATGCATAATTAATGAACTAATGAGCCACAAGCCACCTCATCATCCTAGTCATCATCTAGATGTTTCTAGAACCTTCCACACTCTCATGACTCACCCCAAGAAAAGATAAATCCGTCTTTAACCGAATGATAAAGACGGGTGATAGAAAACTGGAAACTGACAACTTCCAAAAGCGATCCCGAAACGAATTTCAGGATAACCTCGTATCAGTATAAATATATCCGCATTTGTATTACGACCGAATACAAATGCAACTGAGACAAAGATATTATATCTACACAGTATAATACTCGGATCCGGCTTAAACCAAAGCCTGCCAGTATTATCTGCCCGAAATATGACACGTGCGAAAACGCACGTGTATTTTCCGAACCCTGCCATAAAACCATATGGCCTCCACAACGTTTCGCCCGAACTTGGGAAACTGTCTGTGGGGGATTCTAATGACTCGTCAACACACTGGCACTGGGTATAACCACTAGCACGTCAGAGGTACAAGCTGTACGTAACGTTTGCCTATGTATTGATTGGAAGGGAAGCTGACGAGGGAACTCATCCAGAAACCCTACTGAGCCTGACAGTGACAATATCCGTATAGTCTGGTCCGTTCGTCTAAGAGTATCGCATATCGAGTCTAGGGGGGTGGATAAAGCCAGACCCCTAATAACGCGATAATTCTTGTCGGTATGAAGCCCATCACCTAGTGAGAAACTATCGATCCTGGATCGGTAATTCTCACATACCCCGGCCGAGGATTTCTAGTGATGGCCACTCGTGCACTGTGCTACATCAACCCCCAATACCGGGAGAGACGAATCCCCAACGATCCGCTCACTGCCTCCATGTGGCTCGGGACTGTACCCAACTAAAACCTGTTTGCACGTCTCCTTTAAGCGTGGTAGGGTAGTAATTAAAGCACAGTGGGAACTCACACGAGACAAATGACGATCTCAGGTCGACAAACTAACATGTACACATGTCACCAGGGAACTGCTATCTGACGATATGTATAATACCAACTAGTATGTTCCCGGCGAGTCCTGTCCGGTGTACTCATAACCCAATGAGCACCTGTATACATCTTAGGTGAACTGACTAACACCAATGGCTTGTGAGACCGGCCACCGCCCCTCGTCGGGGTCTCGACTGTATACACTAGTCTACTCTGGAGTATCGATGCTCTGTCTCGAAACTCCCACGACTAGGGACACTTTAAGGATGTGCTTACAGACCCCAGCTCCCACGTATATGATCGCCATCATACTGCTGGCAGTCAAGCAAGAATCCTATGGGCTCTATCAACATGCAATAGTGAACTAAAGGATGTATACGATGATAAAGACAAACCAGATAGCATACTATCATCTCGAGCAAGACTGTTATATCGGTATAGGTCCTCCTCAATCATTGCAATCACGTACCTGCGATCTAATAATTGACTTAGAGGACACTATATCCAACAAGAACTATACGAAGGTTGTTAAATATCAGACGGTATAGCTCGGTACTAACAACCGCCGTGTAGTCTATGTGACGAGAAGATTCAATCGTATGATAACCGATAGATTTGTCCCGTGTGGACAAGTTAGGAATGTATATAGCAAACACCTGCATTCACTTGTGTTTTCATCCATTTCGAGTTATTTTGTCGGTATTTTTCCGCTGGTTCTCCGTGTACAAAGATAGATTGGATGTTCATTTCAACGTTGTTTCACAGCTTTGAAATGATTATCTATTCTATTACAGTGTACTCGGAGAACAACAGAGAGGTGCTGCCGAAACTTACTCGAAACGGTTGAAAGCACAAGCGAATGAGTGTTTGCTCTATACATTCTTAATGGGATAGAAGCCTTACGCCATGACAGCCGAAACACACACATACAACACGAATACACAAAAAAACGCATCATTAAAGAGTGATTCAAGATGTTCAAGTTAAAACCAATATATGATACTCGATGATAATATGAAACTTTCATATTCTCATTGATACTCATATATGAAACTCAAAGCGCCACTTAGTTCTCGTCTATTGGTTAACATACGTTCGATGTTCATCATGACATAGAACTATACAAAGGTTGTTAAATATCGAATGGTATAGCTCGGTACTAACAACCGTAGTATAGTCTATGTGACGAGAAGATTCAATCGTATGATAACCAATAGATTTGTCCCGTGTGGACAAGTTAGGAATGTATAAAGCAAACACCTGCATTCCACTAGTAAAATAGGGGTTTGCCCCTACGGATAGTGTTATCCGTAGGGGCAAAAATAACTTGGACCTACGGATATATCCGTAGGGCTAAATGGTTGCCCCTACGGGCAAAGACGTCCAAGAATAAAAATATTAATTCTTAATTAGGTGTTTGCCCCTACGGAGCCGCAAACAAAGGACCTACGGATATATCCGTAGGGGCAAGTAAATATCGATTTAATAAAATCCCAGATCGATCGCCTACGCTCATTTCCCTCTCTCTCTCGATCGGGCGCGAAAATAAGGTTAGGGTTTCGTCGCCACTGGAGTTCGATCGCCTACCCCAATGCGCCACGCCGTCGCCGCCAAGGTTGTTCTCCTAGTGGCCATCGCCGGTTTCGTCGCCACTGGAGTTCTCGTCGCCACCGCGGTTAAGGTCGTCGCCACCGCCGTTCAGATCGTCGCCCCTGCCCCAGCAGCCGTTCAGGTGAGTAAATCTCGAGGTAAGTTAAAGAATTTATTGGATTATTTTGGGCTTAAGGTTCATGGCGCGCGAGTTGGCCTGGGTTGGGCTGGGGTCGCGGTCGCAGTCGCGGTCGGGTTAGGGTTGGGGCAGGGGCTGGGCTGCGGGGTCGGGTTCGGGGTCGGGGTCGGGGAAGGGGAAGGGGAAGGGGAAGGGTCGGGGTCGGGGTCGGGGTCGGGGTAGGGTTAGGGTCGCAGTCGGGGTAGGGTTAGGGTCGGGGTCGGGGTCGGGGCTGGGTAGAATTTATCAAATTTTTTATTGGGGGTGCGGCTGGGGCTGCGGGCTGGGGCTAGGGCTGGGGAAGGGGAAGGTCAATTTATCAAATTTTTAACAAGATTTGTATTAGTTTGCAAGAACACTTAAGTTTATCACAAAATATTGTTTGGGTTTTCGATTTATATCTTGAGAATAATGGAGGAAAGATGCCATAGTAGGGAATTCCCTCCTATGGCGTCGAAAAAATACCCCTTCCATGGTTTTTTCCGACGATCGGCACCCAACATCTTCATTGTCATCATCTAAGATGTGGGTATACCAAATTTCAAGTGATTCTACAACTTTTTCACCGTTGATTTAGCAATGTAAAAAGTTCTATTGTCGGCAAACCGTTAATTTTGAACCCACTAAATCAACGGTGAAAAAGTTGTAAAATCACATGAAATTTGGTGTACCCACATCTTAGATGATGACGATGAAGATGGTGGGTGCCGATCGGCGGAAAAAATTAGGGAGAGGGTATTTTTTCGACGCCATAGGAGGGAATCCATCCGTATTCCCAAATTTTGAATTATCTTATACTAGTATTTATGCATGTGCAGATCTTCTTTATCCTGACAAAAGATCCATATCCATTATCTTAACTTAAAATCCTTTAGAGGGTGCTAATCCTAAATAACAACAAAATGATGTTAAATATTTCTTCCGATTTTCACAAGATCATACTTGAAAAAAATGCAACTACTTTCACAATTTCACAATCCTAACCAACTCCCAATTTATTATGGTATTCGATCATAACTTGAGAACAAATTCTCTTTTCTATTGCCATCCCATATCAAACCCTAGAAACGTGGGCCATTTCAAATTACACCAAATTGAGGCAAGAATTGGATGAAACCAACATAACCAACAATAAAGAGCTTTATTTGGTAATATATATTGATGAACAATGGTTGCTGTGTTAAATCCAACCCTCACATCACATGCATATCAATAAAGGAGAGGACTGACCAAAATGTTGAATTTTAACAATTGTGAAAGTTCTTCGGTCAGGATGTAACAGAAATAAGGAAAAAAAACCTAAAATATTTTTCACAAAAAAGAAAAAGCAAGCTTCTCTCCCATATCATTAACAAAGCTTATCACTTTTGATTCTCGAAATTATTTTACATTATATTTTCATTCAAAACGTTTTGCTAGTTTGCTCACCAGCTGTTTGATAAAATTCCTAAACTATTTTTACTTTCCTTGCTCACAATTGCTCTTGACTACGTACAAATCTTGAAAACCCATTAACGCTCTTGCAATAATATGCAAAATCACATGAGGATTCACATTCATCACCACCACCTAAGGCTAGGGTTTGGGCTGGGGCTGCGGCTAGGGTTGTGCGTCCTCAAGAGGGCGATCATAGGATCGGTGAAGTGAGGTGGCTGGATATGAGATACGATGGATTTCCATGTGTTCAATGGAATGCTGAGGGTCAGAGTCGGTTATTTATATATCTCCCAAAAAAGAATGAGTTTGTTATCAAAGGTGTATTGATTTCTACATCAAGGAATATCAGTTATATGTCATTCAGTGACTAAGTCTGTTTCTGGCCCAACCATATTTATGAATCCTTTCTTCTTTTTCCTTCTTACGTATATTTACTAGTTCAGACTGTATGCACCTCTGCAATCAACGCCGAGAACTTATACATTATAGGTTAATAGACATATGCTATGAAATCACGGTGCATATCGAACTCATGATATGTTATAGTCCCTCATTATTTTTACTGTGGTGAGAAAGCAGTCGCTGGTGGCCACAAGCCATAGAATTGGCAGTTGTCCTACCTAAAATAACAACTTTTATACTAAAAAATTATGTATGCCATTAGTTAGTAGTTTATGTTTTTTAGACACAAAAGCCATTTGAGAAATACTTTTCCAACCCACTATTAATCCATATTCTCAATATAGTCATTGAATTTGCACGCGCACATAATAAGAAGGAGAAGACAATAATGTGGCAGAAGAAGAAGAAGAAGACAGTAATGTGGCAGAAGAAGAAAAAAATGACATTCCTCGTTCTCTGTTTCAGCATCAATCTTCTGATATGAACTAATGATGGCTTTCACATAGGCTTTTCCCTTTAGAGACTTCTTAGTGTCAAATGGAAAGCATAAATCAGATTTTTGCAGGTCGGGTTCTTCTATGACTTTCAAGAGTCTCAACTGATTCTGTTAATTATACTCTAGTTGGGTGGTACTTTTACAACTTCTCACTGCAGGTGCGCTCTCTAATATCCATTTTGAATGTAATATTATCGATATTCAAAATGGATATTAGAGAGCGCACCTGCAGTGAGAAGTGAGAAGTGGTAAAAGTATCACCCAACTAGGGTGTAATTTACAGAATCAGTTGAGACTCTTAAAAGTCATAGAAGAACCCGACCTGCAAAAATCTGATGTATGCTTTCCATTGGACACTAAGAAGTCTCTAAAGGGAAAAGCCATCATTAGTTCATATCAGAGGATTGATGCTGAAACAGAGAACGAGAAATGTCATTTTTTTCTTCTTCCGCCACATTACTGTCTTCTCCTTCTGCCACATTACTGTCTTCTCCTTCTTATTATGTTCGCGTGCAAATTCAATGACTATATTGAGAATATGGATTAATAGTGGGTAGGAAAAGTATTTCTCAAATGGCTTTGGCGTCTTAAAACCATAAACTACTAAGTAATGACATACATAATTTTTTTAGTATAAAGGTTGTTATTTTAAGTTTTTCCTTATAGAGATATGATCTAACTGCATCTATCAACTATAAGTGTGCAGAAAATTATGATAAGAAATCATAAGAAAGGGTCGTAGCCATGCATAACCTTGAATCTACATACCAAATCATGCAAAAGCATGCACTTATTGTCACCTTGCCTTGGAATATAAAATATCTTGGAAGACTATAAGCGAGCATTTAAATCTTGTTAGCTTTTGACTTCAACATATATTTTTCTCAAGTACCATGAAATATACTTGCTCCGTATAAACCGTTTTCAGGAAGATGGATTAATAATAACAAATTATCCATTGTGACTCACTAGGTTAGAATTTTCTCTTCTATTAACCATCTTTCTAATCAGCTTGGTAAATTTATTCGGAACCGGCTGCGAATCATTAAAAGACATGCATAAGAAAGAAAACTAAAATACAGATATATAGTATACCGATACATCGAAACTTCATAGTTGCGATGGCAATCCAGAAATATTTATTTCTACACACGTGGTGCGCGTGCGAATGCGTCAGGCATCATGGACAAATATTTCATAACATGGAAAGTATTATTCGTATAAAGTAATTAAAACTTTTAAAAAGCTTGGGTAGAGATATTTTCTTAGGTGATGCAATCATATCATGAGGACTAAATTTAAGCTATTATACATATGCTTATGTATTTTTCTAATCTAATATATCACACACACAGAGAGAGAGAGAGGGGGGGAGAATACCAGGTAGATAGAGAAATCAGTTAGCAGGATCCTGAAGAAATGGAGTCCACAGCATTGCTCATCATCATCATCCGTGATCCCTTTGAAAAAATATTATCAAAGGGATCATGGATGATGATGATGAGCAATGCTGTGGACTCCATTTCTTCAGGATCCTGCTACCTGATTTTTTTACCTACCAGGTGTTCTCTCTCTCTCTTTCTGTGTGTGTGTGTGATATTTTAGGTTAGAAAAATACATATGCATATATATAATAACTTAAATTTAGTCCTCATGATATGATTGCATCACCTAAGAAAATATCTTTACCCAAACTTTTTAAAAGTTTTAATTACTTTATACGAATAATACTTTCCATGTTATGAAATATTTGTCCATGTTGCCTGACGCATTCGCACGCGCACCACGTGTGTAGAAATAAATATCTCTGGATTGCCATCGCAACTATGAAGTTTCGATGTATCGGTATGCTATATATCTGTATTTTAGCTTTCGTTCTTATGCTACTCTTTTAATGATTCACAGCCGGTTCCGAATAAATTTACCAAGCTGATTAGAAAGATGGTTAATAGAAGAGAAAATTCTAACCTAGTGAGTCACAATGGATAATTTGTCATTATTAATCCATCTTCCTGAAAACGGTTTATACGGAGCAAGTATATTTCATGGTACTTGAGAAAAATATATGTTGAAGTCAAAAGCTAATAAGATTTAAATGCTCGCTTATAGTCTTCCAAGATATTTTATATTCCAAGGCAAGGTGACAATAAGTGCATGCTTTTGCATGATTTGGTATGTAGATTCAAGGTTATGCATGGCTACGACCCTTTCTTATGATTTATTATCATAATTTTCTGCACACTTATAGTTGATAGATGCAGTTAGATCATATCTCTATAAGGAAAAACTTAAAATAACAACCTTTATACTAAAAAAATTATGTATGTCATTACTTAGTAGTTTATGGTTTTAAGACGCAAAAGCCATTTGAGAAATACTTTTCCTACCCACTATTAATCCATATTCTCAATATAGTCATTGAATTTGCACGCGAACATAATAAGAAGGAGAAGACAGTAATGTGGCAGAAGGAGAAGACAGTAATGTGGCGGAAGAAGAAAAAAATGACATTTCTCGTTCTCTGTTTCAGCATCAATCCTCTGATATGAACTAATGATGGCTTTTCCCTTTAGAGACTTCTTAGTGTCCAATGGAAAGCATACATCAGATTTTTGCAGGTCGGGTTCTTCTATGACTTTTAAGAGTCTCAACTGATTCTGTAAATTACACCCTAGTTGGGTGGTACTTTTGCCACTTCTCACTGCAGGTGCGCCCTCTAATATCCATTTTGAATGTAATATTATAGATATCCATGCCTGTTTATGTCAAAATTACTTATATTGTCAATGTTTGATTGTCTAGTTGTTGGTGATGCGTCCATATCAGGGACAGAGGCCACTCCCGTTCCTCCAGGTATGTTTATATGTTATATAGGGCATGTATATTGATTTAGAATGCTATATCATAAATATACACACATTTCTTTTGCTCTTAGTCGTCCAACTCATTATCATGGGCTGCTTGATGAGATTAGATTTGCGCCTGATGATCTACAAGAGCTCCTTCACTCCCTGTCATATGTGTAAGCAGCGCTATATGCGAGTTTACCTTGTTAGTATGTATGTACTGAAATTAATTAATATTATTCAAATTTTGATACATGCAGATACCAGAGGAGCACATCTTCTATCTCTGTAGGTAAGGCTTTGAATTTGTTGATTTTGGTGTTTCTTGTCAATTTTATAGACCCGTATGTGCTAAATATAATGTTCTGACAGTTGCTAGGGGAAGGCAACATTCGAGGCTGCTGACCCCAGTCCTGGACGCCGCACACGGACGGCACCACGTAGGTTCCCAGAGGCTGAGGACTAGGCTCTAGCAGGGCCCATATGAGGTTGGACTCCACCCCGGTGGTTACTTCCTCCGTCTCCAGTGAGCGACGTATCCATCATGAACTGGATAGCTTGAGGGCCAGTGTTCAGGAGTTGAAGGAGATGCTGGTATGTATACTACTTTATAGTAAAATATCATTTCATATTATATACATATCAACATATCCATAATTAGTACGTAGCTTGAGCTTATTTGGTTTTAGACTTAAGTTTGATTAATCATACATACATATGTAATTGAAATAAACAACGCTTTTCCAAACTAGATATCCAAACAGGGTTTCGAAATAACTTAATAATGATACGAATTCGAATAATAAACAGTTCTTACACGCTCATGTAGCACACGTTATATCCAGACGCGACAAGGTAGATCGGCCGAGCCTCCACACGCAACTCCTTCGGCTGCGGCTCCGCAAGCCACTACATCGGCTGCGGTTCCGCAGACAGCTCATGTAGCTCCACCGCCCACTCAGACTCCCGCAGCCGCGGCTCCGCAAGCGACTACCTCGACGGCGGCTGCGTAGACCACATGCCGCTCAGACTCCCGCTACCGACAAATTGCATAGTTTATTGACCGAGGAGCAGGCGCGCGTTATTCTATCGTTATTCAGAGGTGGAGCTGGACCGAGCTAGGGTAGATTTTTGGTTCTTTTTTTTGAAACATGTATTTATTTATATCATACACATTGTACTACATTTTGAAACGACATTGATATTGGTTTGTATTTATATCATATTCAGTTTTTGGGTTTCTTTTGTATATTATATATATGCGTGAGATGTGATTATGAATACTGCAATATATGATTTGATTGATGTATATATTATTGTGCACAGGGCGGGAAAAATCAAACAGCCCACTTTTAAAAAAAAAATTCAGATAATATGTACCTACGGATTAATCCGTAGGCCAACATGTTACCCCTACGGATATAGCCGTAGGGGCAAAATATCAGCAGTAACTGATATTTCCCCCAGATCTCAGTACCGGGGGGTTGGGAAAGCCCCTACGGACATATCCGTAGGAGCCACTGACTATCCCCTACGGAGTTAGCCGTAGGGGCTACATATCAGGAATCCTGAATTTATACCCCTACGAAATCGTACCTACGCATATATCCGTAGGGGATATAACATGCCCCGACGGTTATCTCCGTAGGGCAAAGTAATTTATTAAAATAAACCGTAAATAATATAAAATCTTGTACCCTACGGCTTAAACCGTAGGGGCAAATGGACCTACACAGATATCCGTAGGGGCAATAATTGGCCCGTAGGGGCAAGTTCAGGGCCTCAACTTGCACCTGCGGCCTTTGCACCTACGGGGTATTTTTTCGCCCCTACGGGTATACCCGTAGGGGCAGTGGGTTGCCCCTACGGATTTATCCGTAGGGGCAACCCTTCTTTGTAGTAGTGTTCACTTGTGTTTTCATCCGTTTCGAGTTATTTCGTTGGTACTTTTCCGCTGTTTCTCCATGTACAAAGATAGATTAGATGTTCATTTCAACGTTGTTTCACAGCTTTGAAATGATTATCTATTCTATTACAGTGTACTCGGAGAACAGTGGGGAGGTGCTGCCGAAATTTACTCGAAACGGTTGAAATCACAAGCGAATGGGTATCTGCTATATACATTCTTAATGGGATAGAAGCCTTACCCCCGACAGCCGAAACACACACATACAACACGAATACACAACAAACGCACACACAACACATACACACTAACAAGCCTACACTTAAGCGAAATCATAAATTGAAACACACATATATAGAATACAACTCATACATGGGTATCCTCAAATCTAACTTTGATTATCGATAATTTATTCTTTTCAACGACAAACGCACGCACAAAGTATATACACGGATTTTCTCCTTTGTCAGTAACCATTCCGTTCTTAGATTTCTCAATATGGTCATCATAATCTAAAATTTATATGTTATACAGTCTAACATGGCCCATGAGTACGTCAGAGTTAAGGACTGGATGTATGTGGATTGGCAACAATGTATGCAACCTAAGTTTGTCGCAGGAGTTGCTGCTTTTATTGAATTTACACGCACACATAATAAGATCGTGATAGAGAAGATTCTCTGCCCGTGCGATAGATGTGGGAATAAGTACTGGCAGAAGGTAGAATTTGCAGAGTTTCATATCGTTAAACATGATTTTACTAGACTTTATACAACTTGGCTATATCACGGGGAAGGAGATGAACACAGTAATGCGGCAGAAGAAGAAGGAGAAGACGGTAATGCGGTAGAAGAAGAAGGAGAAGACGGTAATGCGGTAGAAGAAGAAGGAGAAGACGGTAATGCGGCGGAAGAAGAAGACGGCAATTTCTTTTCAGGAGAAGAAATGGAGGATATGGTAGATACTGCCCTTGGTGAATCTATTCGTACCGAAGATAACATTCCTTCCGGTCAATGACCGCGTGCGGATAAGTATGAAAATTTCATGAATGATGCTAGAAAACCAATTTATAAGAATGCAAAGTATTCCACCCTCTCATGGTTCGTCCAATATTTCCAGATTAAGTGCCTAAATGGATAGAGCAACAAGTCATTCACAATGCTTCTTTCGTTCTTGAAAGATTCTATTCCCTCGGAAAATAACGTAGCCGACAGCTGGTACGGAGCCCAGAAGATGATGTCTGATTTGGGTCTGAAGTGTGAGAAGATTCAAGCATGTCCTAAAAATTGCGTGTTGTACCGGAAGGAGAATTCAGATTTGAAAGAGTGTCCAATATGCGGAGATGCCAGCTATAAGGCGAAATATTCTGATAAGAAGTCCGATATACCTGTAAAGATAGCACAATATTTTCCCATAACACAGAGGCTGCGAGACTATTCAGGTGCAAGAAAACAGCCGAGGTAATGATTTGGCATCACCGTGCTCCTCCAAGTGAAGATGGAAAAATGAGTCATCCAAGAGATTCAACGGTATGGAAGGATTTCGATAGGAGGCACGAAATATTCAGTAGCAATTCTCGCAATGTCAGGCTCGGACTCGCTAGTGATGGCTTCTGCCCATTCAACTATATGGATGGAAGCCACAGCACATGGCTCGTTGTAATGATAGTTTATAATATGTCGCCTTAGATGGCTATGGACCAATCATACTTTATGATGTCTCTTCTTATCGACGGACCAAACTCACCGGGAAACAATATCGACGTCTATCTCTGACCTCTGATCGAGGAGTTAAAATCTTTATTCATTGATGGTGTAGAGACTTACGATGCAAACACAAATACAACTTTCATACTGCGTGCGGCTTTAATGTGGACAATTAATGAATTTCCTGCGTATGGAATGCTCAGGTTGGTCCGTACATGGTCACAAAACATGTCCTTATTGCTATCAACATACAACATCGAAATTCTTGAATTTTAGAAGGAAGGTTTGTTATTGCGGCCATCGAAGTTTCCTACCTCTAGACCACCCCTACAGATTAGACACTGTTTATTTTGATGGTCATCAGGAATTTCTTGGACCTCCAGCCCCATTGTCTGGAGAGGATGTGACTGCTCAGTGGGATGGTTACAAAAATGTGACCTTTGGGATGGATCCGACAAAACAGATCAAACCACCATTCTGGAACAAGTTAAGTATTTTCTTCGAGCTTCCGTACTGATCAACAAATTTAGTGCGTCATTGTCTGGACGTCATGGACATAGAGAAGGGAGTATCTGAGCACGTACTCAACTTACTTCTTTGTAAAGACGAGAAATCGAAAGACAACCTCAATACTCGGATGGATCTACAGGGACTGGGAAATTAGAAGTGAATTGCATCCTAAACCGATAGCGGGTAAACCAGGCAAGTTTGTACTTCCCAATGCCGCGTATCATATGTCACGACCGGGGAAGAAAAGATTCCTGCAGATGTTGCATAATTTGAAAGTTCCCACAGATTTCTCAGAATTATTCAGAAAGAAGATAAAAATTGTGAAAGGCAAGATCGATGGGCTGAAAAGTCATGATCACCATATTATTATGGAGCACCTTCTCCCATTAGCCCTCAGGACTTCCCTTCCCGAATCGGTTGGTCTAGTAATCAATGACCCATGTTGTTTTTTCAGATTATGCGCTAAAACACTGGATATTATGACGATGGAGAAACTAGAAAATTCTATCGCGTTGATACTTTGCAAGTTTGAGCGTATTTTCCCACCGTCATTTTTCGATATCATAATACACCTGACGGTTCATCTTGCAATTGAGGCTAAGTTAGCCGGACCGGTACAATATCGATGGATGTATCCCGTCGAGAGGTACATGGAATTTTTTGTTTCGCGCAATTTGTAAATTATTGTTGTCCTGTATGCCCGTATTTATTTATTTAACATATTTTTCTTTAGGTATCTCTATACTCTTAAAAATTATATACGCAATAAAAATCGACCAGAGGGTTCTATCATGCAAGGTTGTCTTCTAGATGAAACAACCATATTTTGTTCCCGCTATCTGGACGAGAATATTGAGACGAGACATAACCGGCCTCGAAGAATTCAGGAAGAGCCATATGGTAAAGCCGATTATAAGAGGGTAGACACTATATTTATCTACAAGATATACCGGTTTATCCTCCTCAATAGCGCATGTCTTGAAAAAATTAGAGCAAGTTTTTTTTGGATTAATTGTTATATTTGTGTTTGTGTGTGTATGAAATGATATAATATTAATGTCATAATTTATTGTCGAGAACATAATTCATTTTAACGAGGTACGTGAGGGGCATCCTGATTGGAACGATGAACGATTGGAAAAATATCATCAGGATAATTTTTGCGATTGGGTTGCAGATCATGTAAGTTATTCGAATAACATGTTGTTGCTATCAGTTTTAATCTAAACTTATATCGTTATGTATTTGTCGTAAAATTTGTTTTGTTAGATCCACGATCCAAACTTGTCTGCATCATTAGAGAGTGATTCAAGATGTTTAGCTCAGTTTTCTAGTATGGAGGTTGCATATTATAAAGGATTCGGTGTCCTATAATACAAATTCGAAGTTAAGGACATAGAAACATCTAGAACCACTCAGAATAGTGGGATTGCGACGGTAGGATCGGATGATATGATTTATTATGGATACTTAAATTGTTTGCTTGGCATCCAATATCCCGGACGATCAGAACCGTTTTATATATTTCAATGTACTTGGTACGATACACGAACCGATACGGATAAGTGGAGAAGTAATCTCGGGACTTGGAAATATGAATATGGATTGACCAGTGTGAACACACTTCGATTTTACGATCAGGACGATCCGTTTATCTTTCCGAAACAAGTGTTCCAAGTATACTACTCATAGTGTTTGAAGCATCCGGGATGGAGTGTCGTATGCCGTTGGAAACCCATGGATGTTTACGATATCCCAGAATTCGAGGACAACGATGAGGATGAAGAAGAGAGAAGACTTAGAGTGCTTCGACCGTCTGTTTCGAAAGACGGGTTGTCTTCGGCTGATCATGAAGTTACGTAGGTTAGAAATGACATCGATGATGAAATCCAAGTAGATATGTCTTATGCGTCTACGAAACGAAAAAGGTTATCAGTAATATTATATTATTACTTCACATTTTACGATCTATACATATATAGTCAATATTTGTAATGATTGTCTAATGCGTCCATGAACCGTTTTATTTAGATTTGATGATGATGACGAGAGCATCGAGGGGCGGCAGGAGCTCCAGCCGCGGCACCGGCAGAGGCAGAGGCAGAGTGGTTTTGCTGCCCGGAGAGCTTTAGGGAGCTTCATAGGGTCGGTCTTGCACCCCAATCGGAGACCCCTTCGGATGCCTCCTTCCGTGTGGACTTTGCCACACCTCCAGGTATATTGCACGCATATTCATTTTGAATGTAATATTATAGATATACATGCATATTTATGTCAAAATTACTTATATTGTCAATATTTGATTGTCTAGTTGTCGGTGATGCGTCCGCATCAGGGACAGAGACCACTCCCACACCTCTAGGTATATTTATATTTGATACAATGTATGTATATTGATTTAGAATACTATATCATAAATATACATACATTCTTTTTGCTCTTACGTACTTACATCTCGGGCTGTAGGTGGTGCCTCCATATCTCCGGCAGAGCCCACCACCGTACCGTATGTTTATATATCTTATAGTGTATACATATTGATTTAGAATGTTATATTATTGATATACACATTCTTTTTGCAATTACTTATATAGTCAATTTTTGATTGTCTAATTATGGGTGGTGCGTCCACGTCTGGTGCAGGGGCCACTCCCATCACTTCCATACCCTCCGCTCAGTCTACAGGTTTGTATGAATAAATATAAAATATTTATTCATTTTATATATCCTTTAAGAATAAACATGAATTTCATGTAATTTTATCGATGTTAATTTTCTAGCTGGAGATGCGTCCATGTCCGGGTCACCGGATGTTCCTCACCGGAGGAACTATCGTCCCGCTCGTGCTGCTGCCCAGGCCCAGGCTCGTGCTTCTGTCGCCGGAAGTATATATCACACTTCAATTTTCGTTAAATCTTGATTTCTTAATACTACTTTGTCTTAATATTGATTGTTTTGATATTCGTTATAGACACAGGGCATTCCCATCCCGAGAGGGGGACTCGGGGCCTAAATCAGTCCCACAGGCTGAGGCTCAATAGAGCTAGAGGGAGGCAGCATTCCCCTTCTTCTTTACCCATGATTATCGCTATACCGGCGATTATGCCGAGAGCTTCGGCCGGTATATGGGGGATGAGAGCCTCCTCGTGAAGAAGTATCCACTTCACATTGAGTGAGGCGACCAGCACTGGCGGTCATTCGCCCTCTTCTGGGATCAGGCTCGGGTATTAATATATATTTTTATTTGATTTATCCAATATATTTATTATTAACACTTGCAATTTAATAACGTTGTTCTTTTTTGTATTTGCTGTTGGATTACGATTTTCAGCCTGTACCCGACCCTGATCAACCTGGGAGGGTGCTCGATCTTCACGCTCTGTACCATGGCCTGATGAAGAACATGCAATCAAAGGTCCGATACAATAGGAACGAGCTGAAGATCGATTGCTATTCCCTATGGATGGTGACCCTCGAGGCAGAGAGAGCAGCCCTCCTATATACTCCGGCCTTTGCGAGAGTCGACGTAGATACATGGCCTCTATTGTGCCAATATTTCAACTCTCAGCGCAAACATGTATGTATTTTAAATGTAATTCATTATTTAGTATATAATTTATTTTTATGTGTTGCTTAATTAGAAAACTAAATCTGAATGTGTTGTACAGAAACAGGCGGATTAAAATAAAGAGAATGAGAAGTCGGTAAAGAGAGGTCGCCCTATTTATACAGGTGGCTCGAGAAATATTACTTGTTCCATGGAGGCATCGATAAATTACAATAGATCTACTGTGATATAATGTAATATTAAGAGTTATTTTATAATATATGTAAATTTTTTGCAAATTGCAGAGAGCTCAGACCCTGGCGCAGGGTGGTACACCGAGCGTGTTGTCCGCGTATCTTGCCGTCCACGGCACCTCGACAGATCCCGCCACGGGCGAGCTTCGATACCCCGACACCGCTATTCAGGAGTATTTCGTAAGTGTTAATATTTATTCAACCCCTATTTGAAATTTTTGTTTTGAAAAGTTCAAATTTAAATGATATACTTATATTTTACTGGTTAATGTGCGTGTAGGAGCGGGTGGTTGAGCAGCCAGAGGCATCGAGGATCGATTTTACTGGACAGAACGATCCGATACTGCTGACCCCAGTCCTAGACACCGCACACGGAGGGCACCATGGAGGTTGGGAGAGAGGCTGGGGACTGGGTCCTTGCAGGGCCCATATGAGGTTGGACTCCACTCCGGCGGTTACTTCCTCTATCTCTCATGAGCGACGTCTAGAGCAAGAGCTTGACACCTTGAAGGCCACCGTCCAGGAGTTGAAGGAGATGATGGTATGTATACTACTTAATAGTAAAATATTATATCATATTATAGATAGCAACATATCCAATATTAGTACGTAGCCTGAGCTTATTTGGTTGTAGACTTAGCTTTGATTAATCATACATACATAAAACTGTCTAATTAAAATAAACAACGGTTTTCCAAACTAGATATTCAAACGAGGCCTAAGTCCCTAAGTATTCATAGATTGGGGTTTCGCAATAACCTGATAATGATACGAACTCGACTAATATACAGTTCTTACTCGTTTATTACACACAAAACCGAACAGACGCGACAGGGTACTTCGGCTGAGTCTTCACATGCATATCTTTCGGCTGCGGCTCCACATGCATCTCCTTCGGCTGCGGCTCCGTAAGCCACTACCTCGGCTTGGGTGTTGCGCAGACCACTCTTACAGCTCCACAGCCTGCTCATACTCCCGCAGCTGAGGCTCCGCAAGCCACTATCTCGGCTGCGGTTACGCAGACCACTCCTACAGCTCCACAGCCCGCTCAGACTTCCGCGCAGTCCGCATTGCTCGAGTTGTTGACTCAGCGTTTATCCGAGGAGCAGAAGCGCCGATTACGACGATTATCAAAGGTGGAGTTGGACCGAACTAGGGTAGCTTTTTGATTTTTATATTTTAAACATTTATTTACTTATATGATACATATTGTATATATTTTGGACGATATTGGTGGTGTTTGCGTGTTCATATTGATTTATATTGATCTCGTATTCTGCTTGTTGATTTCTTTTATATATTATGCGTGAGATGTTGATTATGAATACCGCGGTATATATTCTGCTTGTTGATTACTTTCTTATATGATTTATATATTATTGTGCACAGAGCGAGGAAAAAACAGACAACCTTTTTTTTAAAAAAAAACCCTGATAATATGTCTCTACGGATTAATCCGTGGGGACAAATGTCGCACCTACCGTTTAGGCTCCAACTTTTCCTTTACAAATTTATTCGTAGAGACAAAATATCAGGATACCTGATATTTTACCTCTATGGACTCAGTAACAGGTGTTAGCCTTGTCCCTACGGATTAATCCGTAGGGATATAAACTTTACCCCTACACATTTATCTGTAAGGACAAAATAGCAGGATACCTGATATTTTGCCCGTACACATTTATCCCTACACATTTATTCGTAGGGGCATAAATATGGACCTACGCATTAAGCCGTAGGGGCATGTATTTGTCCCTACGGAGTTATCCGGAGGGGCAACTATTTTATTCTATAAACCGATAAATTAAATAAATATTTTGTCTTTACGATATAATCCGTAGGGACATATGGACCTATGCATTAAGCCGTAGGGGCAATTATTACTCCGTAGAGGCATGTTTAAGGTTAAGATTTGCACCTGCGGCGTGTACACCTGCGGTGTATTTTTGTACCCCTACGAATATAGCCGTAGGGGCAGTGCTTTGCTCCTATGGATTTATCCGTAGGGGCAACCCTATTTGTTGTAATGAAATAGAAAAACTGAAGCGAAAATCTTGGTGCAATCATCATTCTTCTTATCATTCTTATTATTTTCTCTGTTGTTACTTTCTTGGAAAAAATATTTTTAGATCCCGTTTCTTAAGTTGTTTATTTCTAAATCCAAGAAGTTTCTAAATTATGAAAAGCCCCAAAATCGTACATTGC
This sequence comes from Agapanthus africanus, assembly GCA_030015575.1. Taxonomy (NCBI): domain Eukaryota; kingdom Viridiplantae; phylum Streptophyta; class Magnoliopsida; order Asparagales; family Amaryllidaceae; genus Agapanthus; species Agapanthus africanus. Next base: position 152,137,991 of record JASDDO010000028.1, on the reverse strand, counting down.
TTTTTTTTATTTATTTTGTTTTAATCTAAAACCATGCGCTTCCATTTGTATGCTTATGTGGCCAATAGTAACCTTTTAAGATTTCATAAAAGGTGTGTTACGATTTGATAAATAAAGTAATCTTGTGATAAATACTGTTAATGATTTTATTAAAAAAAACGTTTTCGTTTAATAATCAGTACTGTTATGATTTGATGAAAAATGTTACAGTTAAATAAATATAGTTAGTAAAGTTAGAGCGCATCGGTGTAGGAAGAGAGAAGGTAAAACTGGTATTTTTGAAATAGGATATCTCAATTAGAATAGTATGGGTTTGAAACATTTGTATTCTCTAATTATTGAGTTTTTTTTAACAATTCTGAAAACATGCGGTTTGAAACATATATAAGTCACTTCTTAAAACTAGGCACGAAAACTGATGGAGCTCCTTTTCGGGCCTCTGTCAGATGTTGTCTTCCGTTGATCTCGAGGTAAACTGGATCGATTGTCCTTCGTGACGTGTGGGTCTCAATGGGTTTTGTGAGGACAAGATGGGATGAGAGGGCTGCCGCCGTGTACCTGCAAAGAAGTCCCGGGGTGGTTTGGTACCACCGAGAACCTTCCGACGCTCAAGTCAGTGACAATATACGAGCAGAGTAACGGCGTAAGTGTAAAGAATGGCTTACTTGACCCCTCTGTGATGGGGGGTTATATAGTGGCGGCAGCACGCAGCAGCTGGCGCGAGAATCTCGCCGGCAGTTACGCTCCTGACGTCACGCCCGCGTGATAAGCGGATCGCCAGTTAATGGGGATCGCAATGGCGTGGAACGTGGGATGTTGCCGGCGGAGAATCTGCGCGTGGCGAGATTCGCGGAGCGGCGGTTACGCCTGTGAGTGGTGGAGTTGGTCGGTCGGAGGGACCGAGGAAGATGGCCTCGGCGAGTGAGCTCGGGAAAGAGCGGGAGGGCCAAGGCATCTTGGTCTTGTTGCAGCTCGGGGTGAGCTGAGTGGCCGAGGAGGCACATTCGCAGAGGGCCCCGAGGTGGGCCAGTTTGTGCTCGCAGGTCGGGCACCGGGTGGCCTTGTGGGCCCTTTCTTTTGAGCCTTGGGACACGTCATCTGCTACGTGTCCCGATCTTGGAGGTCCCCAATATCGTGCGTCATCATTAGCCCCCTACTCCAGTCCTGATCAGATAGTGGTCGGGGCAGGAGTGGACAGCCGGGCTTCCTGGGGTGAGATCCTTTCTATGGTTTCGTCGGGGCGAGCCTTCGGTCCATTGGTTGCCTTTCTGCTGGCGAAACGAGGCGATGTCTCCGCACCTTAAAGGGGGGCGTCGGCTCGAGTACCGTGTGACTGAAGCAATGTACCACGTGTCCAAGGGCGATTGGCTGGTGTGACGTATGCAGGCCTACAGCGTCCGATCGGGTGCAATCCAGTTTAGGGCAGACACGTGGGTCGATCGGATCCGCCGATCGTGAGGAGTCATTTTGGCGGGAGTCGACGGGCGCCGTTGGACGTGGCGATAAAACGGTGGCGGGGCTCGCCCTAGGGCTCCCAACCTTTCATCTCCTTCTTCCCTTAGGTCGCTATCGCCCGGCGTTCTTCCTCCCTCATGAGACATGGTTCGTTCCCATTTTTCGGGCGGCTTGCGCCGGGGGGGAGCCAGTGGCGTGACCGAGTCCCCGGCTAGCTTGCGCCCTTCGCCTGATTCTTCGCCGACGGCCGGGCCGTCCATCTCGTCAGCGGCACCTGGGAGCATTTCTGGTGGCGGCCGGAGCCGTCAGCCGTCACCCGAGTCCTAAAATGGTGACGGGAGGAAGGGAGAGGGCCTGCCCCTTTCTAAGAGGAAAAGTACGGTTTCTCGCGCGCCATCGTCGAAGGCCTCTGGAGGGATTCCCGTGTGGGAAGGGGGCTCCATCTTCACCGTTCCGTCTGGGCTTTCCGTGGCCACTGGTCTGCTCGCCGGGATGGAGGAATTGGCCGGGGGGAGGCTCCTGTGTGGTTCCTTGAGGGATCAATTGGAGGCCATGGCCCAAGGGACGGTCCAGGTAAGAATCCTTCTACGCGCATTCTCCTTGGTATGCCTTTCCTTGGTTTCTCACCGGCTTTCTGTCAGGTTCTTCAGCACTGTGCCCTCGCCGTTCGCATGGAGGCCGAGGGAGCGTTCCACGCCCCGAGGCCAGTGGAGGCGTTTCCTTCGGAGGTCGAGATCCTGCAACGTGACCTGTACCGGGAGAGGGATAAGGCCAACGTGGTGGCGGGCCGGGCGGAGGCCGCGGAGCTCGCCAACTCGGCGACTCGGGATGCCATCCGCCGTCTGAGCGCGTCACTTCGGGTCGCTGATAGGAAGCTGGCGGACCTGACCGGACGCTTTGCGGCTCTGGAGAAGGAGAGGGGCGCAAGTAGAGGGATGCTGAGTCGACGCTGCTAAGGGCCCAGGTTGCTAAGTCCCGGGCCAAGAAAGCTGTGGCCGAGTACAAGGCATCGGAGCAGTTTTACGCCGAGCTCAGGGAGTATTTTGCCGTTGCGTAGAATAAGGCTTTGGACGCCGTGAAGGAACAACATCCCGAGTTCGACGATGGTGAACTCCGCGCTCGAGTCCCGCTTTCGGCGACGAGGTCTCCAGTGAGGGGTGACGAGGGGAGCCTGGCGCGCCCTTGGCGGCAAAGTCTTCGGTGGTAGGGCCTTGGGCCGTGACGCCGATGATGAAGTGGCCGGAGTAAGCCTCGGGACAGTATGTAAGGCTGGGGGCCCAGGGTACCCTTTGTAAAGATCTTGATTTTGGCAAAAATAAGAAAAGAACCTTTAGCTCGTCGGTTTGTGTCCCCCTTTCTCTTTTCTTCTTTTTTTTTTGTGCGAGGGAAACCCATAGGATGCCCATGCTTGTAGTGCCTGCTAGGTTGATGGGAGGCCGTTCAGATTTGGATGAACCAGCCGTTCTTCCGGGTGTCTTAAAACCCTGAGCGCGGTCACAGGGCAGACGCCGGGTTCGGCCGGGCAGGGTGGCAGTTTGGTTGCTGTTTGGTGAAGGATCCGATCTTCGGCGTCGGGTCAGGCAACTACCTGCCGGAATTTTGGGACGAGTAGGGTAGTTGCTCGGTTTCCCCTTGTGAGGGCTCTTGATCCTTCAGGGCGGTGGTAGGAAGCTACCAGCCATCGACGGATAGGCAAGGACCTGACCGCTTCGGGGAGGAATTTTGATCGTCAGCGTGTGGCAGGGAAGCTGCCCACTGGGGATAGCCGAGCGAGAGAACCTCGGGCTCGGCTGCCTCTGGGAGGGCTTTCAGATCCTTCAGGACGGGGACCGAGCAGGGTTACTGCCCAGCGCCTCTTGGCGAGGACTTTGATCCTTGTCGGTTGTGGCAGGAAGCTACCATCCGGGGATAGCCGGGCAAGGACCCGACTGCCTCTGGGAGGACTTTGGCCCTTAGCGCGAGGAAAGCTATATGGCTGTAGGAAGCCACCAAGGACCCTTGGCCAGACAGGATTACTGCCCGGTGCCTCTTGGCGAGGGCTTTTGTCCTGAAAGATAGCCGAGCGAGGGAACCTCTGGCCTCGACTGCCTCTGGGAGGGCGTTTTGATCCCCAGCGTTGCGGCAGGGAAGCTGCCCGCTGGGGATAGCCGAGCGAGGGAACCTCTGGGAGGGCTTTGTGATCTCCCGCGTTGTGGCAGGGAAGCTGCCCACGGGGGATAGCCGAGCGAGGGGACCTCTGGCTTTGACCGCCTCTGGGAGGGCTTTTTGATCCCCGGCGTTGCGGCAGGGAAGCTGCTCGCGGGGGATAGCCGAGCGAGGGAACCTCGGGCTCGGCTGTCTCTGAGAGGGCTTTCGGTTCCTGGTGCCGTGGCAGGGGAGCTGCCCGCTGGAGATAGCCGAGCAAGGGAACCTCGGGCCCGACCATCTCCGGGGGACCTTTCTCGTTGTACAGAGGGAACCCTATCGGGGAGGAAGGTTTGAAAGTTCCTTTATTCACATGGTTAGGAATTTCAGACAACACTATACATCACCATTTCAAAGGGAGACTTCGAACGGCAGCCGGGGCATGGCGCTTTGCTGGTCTGGACTTCATAGGTATAGCTTGAGCTTCTCCGCGTTGTAAGGCCGAGGTAGCTTCCGTCCGTCCACATCTTGCAGGCGGTAGGCTCCGTCGGGGAGCTCTTCGTAGACGAGGAACGGGCCCTCCCACTTCAGGGAGAGCTTGTGAAGCCTTCCTTGGTCGATGAACTCATTCCGCCGTAGGACTAGGTCCCCAGCCTTGAAGGACCGGTGTTTTACTCGAGCGTTATAGTACCGGGCCGTTTGCTGTTGGTTGGCTGCGGCTCTGGTTTGGGCCCGATGCCTTTTCTCCAACAATATGTCGAGGTTGGTTCGTAGTGCCATGGTGTTTGCTTCGTCGTCAAAGTACTCAACTCGGTGGCTGGGTAGCCCGATCTCTGCTGGGACCATTGCTTCAGTCCCGTAGCAGAGGCTGAAAGGGGTTTCCCCGGTGGGGGTCTTCTTTGACGTGCGCAGGGCCCACAAGACCCGGGGTAGTTTCTCGACCCAACTGCCCTTCCTTCCTTCCAGGAGGGTTCAGAGGTCCCTGAGGAGATCCCGGTTAGCGACCTCGGCCTGCCCGTTACATTGGGGGTACGCGACCGCGGCAAACTTCATGAGGATATGGTATTCTTTGCAGAAGTCTCTTACCTTCTCGTTCTCGAAGTTCGTCCCGTGGTCGGTGATGATGCACCTTGGGATCCCAAACCGGTGGATCAGGTTGTTTTGGAGGAACTTGATGGTCGTGGCGGCAGCCTTGTCTTCCGGGATTGTGCCGTCTTTCAGGAATTCCATGAGGGGTTTCCTCCAATCTGGGTCTCTCTCCTGTGTTGCGTACACTTGGAGCGTCGCCGCCTCATCTTCAACGCTGGGTCAGGCCAAGGTTTCGAAGAGTATCGAGCGCCTGTTGATGGCTGAGTATGATGAAGCCAACTTGCTCAGGGCGTCTGCTTGAGTATTCATTTGTTTGGGTATTTTCTCCACCTGAACTTCGTCGAAATTTCTTCGGAGCTTTCTCACATCGTCTAGGTATTTCATCATCAGGGGCTCCCGAGCCCCGAAGCGGCCGGTTACTTGGCCGACGACCAGGGCCGAGTCGTTGCGGACCCGGACGGTCTTTAGCCCCAGCTCGATGGCCATGCGCAGCCCGGCTAGGAGGGCTTCGTACTCCGCCGCGTTTTTTGATGCTTTGAAACCGAGCCTCAAGGAGTACTCCATCTCGGCTTCGTTCGGACCTCGGATAATGAGACCGGCCCCGCAGCCTTCCTCGGTGGAAGACTCGTCGACGTAGATGATCCACTCTGGGGCTGAGCTGCGGCCTTCCTGGTCGGGATGCCGTGCTGCGAGGGGCGGCGCGGGATCCAGCTTCCTGCTGGGGATGGTGCATTGGACGACGAAATCGGCCAGGGCCTGCGCCATGATGGCCTACCTCGGGCGATACCTTATGTCGAATTGAGATAGCTCCCATTTCCATTTCTCTAGGCGGCCAAAGGATTCTGGCGACGCCAGGATAGCCCCCAAGGGGCGCTCAGTGAAGACGAGGATGGTGTGTGCTTGGAAGTAGTGCCGTAGCTTCCGCGAGGTTACTACGAGGGCCAGGACGATCTTCTCTATGGCGGGGTATCTCGTTTCCGCATCTTTGAATACATGGCTCACATAATACACTGGCCTCTGCACCCCCTCGGCCTCCCGGATGAGCACCGAACCACCTGCTTGGTCTGACTCCGCCAGGTACAGCGACAGCTTGTCCCCTTCCACGGGCCGGGTGAGTAGGGGCGGCGTTGCGAGGCACCTCTTCAGTTGGTCGAAGGCGGCTTGGCAATCTTCCGACCACTCGAACCTTGGGATTTTCCTCAGCGCCTTGAAGAACGGGATGCACTTCTCCCCCGACCTGGACATGAAACGGCTCAGAGCGGCGATCCGCCCTGTGAGCCGCATGATTTCGACGTTGGTCTGGGGTGCGGTCATGTTTAGGATGGCGTCGATCTTCTCCGGGTTAGCTTCAATCCCTCGGTGAGTGACCATAAACCCGAGGAATTTCCCTCCGGTAACACCGAACGCGCACTTGGCGGGGTTCAGCTTCATGTTGAACTTGCGGAGCACCTTGAACGCCTCGCCCAGGTCCCCGACATGGTTGGCCGACGAGACGGACTTGACGAGCAAGTCATCGACGTAGACCTCTATGTTTCTACCGATCTGCGGCTTGAACATGCGGTTGACCAGCCTCTGGTATGTGGCCCCGGCGTTCTTGAGGCCGAATGGCATCACCTTGTAACAGTACACTCCCCGATCCGTCGTGAATGCGGTCATGTCTTCGTCGTTAGGGTTCATGTGGATTTGGTTGTAGCCAGAGAAGGCATCCATGAAGCTCAGGAGCTCGTGCCCGACCGAGCTGTCGACGAGCTGGTCTATGCGGGGGAGTGGGAAGTTGTCCTTGCGGCAGGCCTTGTTGAGGTCGGTGAAGTCGACGCACATACGCCACTTCCCACTCGATTTCTTAACTAGGACCACGTTGGCCAGCCATTCCGAGTAGGGCACGTTCCTGATGAAGTTGGCGGCGAGGAGTCGGTCAACCTCTTCCTCGATGGCCTTTTGTTTGACCGGGGCGAAGCTTCTCTTCTTCTGCCTGACGGGTCGGGCCGTAGGATCGACCCCGAGCTTGTGGGAGATGATTTTGGGGTCGATCCTAGGCATGTCAGCTGGGGCCCAGGCAAAGACGTCGGAATTGCTCCGGAGGAACTCGGTCAGGTCATCCCGCTGGGTTCCCGCCAGGAGTGACCCGATCTGGATGGTCTTCCCTGGGTCTCCTTCCGCAAGGGGTACCTCGGTCAGTGGTTCGACCGGTGCCCCACGGACCTCCTTCCGCTCGTCTCGGGTGTCTAGGGACCATTCTATGTCGTCGCATGCATCGACGCTATCAGCGTGTTGCTCGGGGGAAGATGCGTCTGCCAGACCCACCTCCATGACCCGTTGTCTCCCGTAGGCCCGGCCTACCCCACCTTGGTCGAGGGGGAATTTTATCGCGAGGTGATACGTCGAGATCTAGGCCTGGAGGGAGTTCAGAGTTGGCCGACCGAGAAGGACGTTGTAGGCCGAGGGGACCCTAGCCACAACGAAGTCGACTGGCAGCGTGCGCGTGTGGCCGGGCTCCCCGATCGTGAACTGCAGGGTGACCACCCCTTCCGCCGGGACGGAGTGGTTGGTAAACCCCGAGAGGATGTGGGAGGTCGGCCTCAAGTCCGCTGGGGCCAGCCCCATTCGCAGAAAGCAGTCGTGGAAGACGATGTCTGCCGAGCTGCCTGAGTCGATGAGTATCCGTGGACCTCGTATCGGTGAATCCGCGCCACGATCACCAGTGGGTCGCTATGAAGCACAGAATTCCGTGGAGATCCTTGTCGCCAAAGGTGATGGGCTCCTGACCCTTAGCTCTTTTGGTCGGGCGGCCGCCGGAGCGTGTGGGGTGGCAGCCTGCGGGGAGGCCGACGACCTCGGGCGAGGGTCCGCCCATGCCCCCGTTGCGAGAGAAGAGGCAGCGGGCGTTTGGATCCTTAAGGGAGTTGGTTGCCATGCGGGCAGAGATCGGAATGCCAACTTTATATTTTGTGGAGCTACTTTCCCACAGACGGCGCCAACTGATGGAGCTCCTTTTCGGGCCTCCGTCAGATGTTGTCTTCCATTGATCTCGAGGTAAACTGGATCGATTGTCCTTCGTGACGTGTGTGTCTCAATGGGTTTTGTGAGGACAAGATGGGATGAGAGGGTTGCCGCCGTGTACCTGCAAAGAAGTCCCGGGATAGTTTGGTACCACCGAGGACCCTCCGACGCTCAAGTCAGTGACAATATCCGAGCAGAGTAACGGCGTAAGTGTAAAGAATGGCTTACTTGACCCCTCTGGAATGTGGGATGTTGCTGGCGGAGAATCTGCGCATGGCGAGATTCGCGGAGCGGCGGTTACACCTGTGAGTGGTGGAGTTGGTCGGTCGGAGGGACCGAGGAAGATGGCCTCGGCGAGCGAGCTCGGGAAAGAGCAGGAGGGCCGAGGCATCTTGGTCTTGTGGCAGGTCGGGGTGAGCTGAGTGGCCGAGGAGGCACATTCGCAGAGGGCCCCGAGGTGGGCCAGTTTGTGCTCGCAGGTCGGGCACCGGATGGCCTGGTCGGCCCTTTCTTCTGAGTCTTAGGACACGTCATCTGCCATGTGTCCCGATCTTGAAGGTCCCCAATATCTTGCGCCATCAAAAACAATATTCCCTTTTTTTTTCCCCTTCACAAAAAGTGTTTTTCTAATGCGCTTTCGTTTCCAAGATAGGATGAAGGTATGTGGAATATAATTTATTTTTATTTTTTTGGAGAAAAACTCTTAAAATAATTTTTGGGAGCAAGCTTAGATGAAGGTAGGATTTTGTACTTTGTTTTTGGTGCCTCCATTGGCAGGATTTTGTTACTTTGTATATAAGAAAGATTTTGAGAAAAAAAAGGGTTTTATCTCTTATATATGTATAGACTATAGAGACAAAAAAGGTTTCTTATATTAGATGTTAAAAAGAAAAATGTATAAATCAGCCATGTGATTTGACTCTTTTTTTTACTTCGAATATATTTGAATTTTGTCTCTTTCTCTCTCACTTTTTTTTTTTAATGAAGTGGCATTCTTTTCCTTTTTTCTCATTTTTTTGAGAAATTATAAACCCTACATCAAAATTAGACATTAAAATCCAGATTTGATGAGTATGCATTATATTGCTGGAGATTTTGAAAGCAAACAAGATAAATCAACGTGAGGCATGTTGGGAAATCTCTTTCATGAAGACAATATTTGACCCCACAAAATCACAATAATTAGTGGTCTATATTAGCTAATCTATCTAAAAAGATTTGACAACATATAATAACAAGAATTAAGGCTATATATACAAGGAAATCAAATTGTGCATAATCATTAGAATCTAGGAGCTATACAACGAATATGTGTGTGTACTCTGGTTACAGTTTCATAGTTTTGATGCAACGGAGGAACATTTAAGTCTCAAACCCCATCTCTCATATCATATAACATAACTCACTGTTGTAGTACATATCAGGCTAATAATTTTGTATACAGGAAAAGAAAGGACCTAACAAGCCTCTTAAACATAGGTATCATAATATAAAGATAGAAAGTAAACTACTGATATGGAAGGAATGCATCAAAAGGATCCTCAAGACCATCACAACACAATACATGATCAAAATCATAAAATTCGTTTGATGGAGATAGTGGTGGAGTCAGATGAATGCCTTCACTAAAGTTATCCGGACAGATGCTCAACGGCGGCGGCAATGATTGATTAGCCGATGAAATGCTGCACAACGCAGTACCTCCAGCTTTAGACTCGAAGCTCATCATTCGGGGCTCTATTGAAGGGGAGAGCAAGATACCCTGGGGGATAGAAAGCCTTGTGGTATTACATGTATGCTCAATATTGTTTAAGGTCACTTCATAGTCGGGTATTGGATTGTTCGAATTCTTCTGCTGCACTTGCTTTCTGGCATTGCAACCATTGTAACTACATTTGTAGTAGCGTCTGAAATTCATGGAACCAATATATAATTAGTTAACATGGTAGTATGGAAATTTGTATTGCATCTATGGTCACTGATCGATCTTTCTATTATATATGTACTGCAATCGACATACAGTATTTTTATTCATAATTTAAATAATTATATTACATAATTTATAATAATTAGATTTAAAATCGTTTCTTCTTTTTCTTCTTCTTCTTTAATTTCTCTCTCCTTTTGTTTTCTTTAATTCTCTTTTGGCAAATAATAGGCTCCAAATCAACATGATCCAAGAGAAGGATCGTGTTCTTATGTTTTCAACACGATAAACAAAGGGTTTGCAGGTTCTATATATGTAATCGAGTGATGATTAAAATAATTATGAACTTATTCAGGAAGATATATATGCAAAAGTTATAATTATGAAATTATTACAAAGAATCTTGATTTTTTTTTATGATAATACATAGTTTATATGAATATATATCCAGACTTTGATTAAACAGGGATTAACACAAACCTTTGATATTCAGAGTTTTTCACCATCTTCTGCCCATATTTTTTCCACCGGTAGCAATCCGCAAAAGGCGAATCGGTTACAATTTTTCTTGATTTCTGGCTTTTGCTGTTTTCATAAACACAAAATTTAAGGAAATTAATAAGTAAATTATTGTGAGACTCAATACCGTGGTGGGTCTAAATTTATAATTATTTTTAACTATTTGCAACACTAGCTAATTAGTTACCTATCGGCTTGATCTCTAGGATTTAGATCCTCAGCACCTCTCTTCCCTTGTTTTCTCCGAGAGACAGAACTTTCCGATTCTTCAGACCGTGAAGAATCCATGGACTCAATTAACAAGAGACCGCCCTCGATGGATCTCATAACTTTGTCGCATAGCTCGTTCATCATCTCGGGCTGATCGTCCATAACAAACCAAAGCTCAGCCATAAGATCCAGAGCTTTTGTGAGCTCATGTGCCGCCATTTCCTTTTGCAACTTTCCAAATTTAGCATCCATCTTATGAAATTAAGAGTGTGAGTGAAGGAAGCTCTTATGGTGTGTCATATATATATGTGTGTGTGTGAGTGAGTTGGTGTTAGATCAATGAAGATACTTGGAACTGAGGACTTTAACGCGTTAAAGGGAGAAGACAACGAAGGATATTGATGGGTGTAGAATACTAGAATTTGATAAACGAAGGTCATCACTCTCTTAGATATTAAAAAAAGACTACGTACTGTACATCCCCCCTTGAGATGAGACCCCATTTGTGTGGGATTGAATATATATTGAAGTCATGATCAAAACCGTGTTGATTTGTGAGTCAGATTTGGATCAACAGGACCATTCATGTATATTTGGGACCTGCTTCATATTCAATTCAGCCATAGGTTCTGGTGGACTGCTCTTTCTTAGTCATGCCATTTTCTTTTTTATTAAAATGAAGGTTTCATTCGATGATTTAATGAAACTACCAAAAGTTCAAATAGATATAAAAACAAACCAACCCAAGATTACACTACTACAGGGGGGCAGGGATTTGTTCACGGTTTAAACCGTGAACTAAAATCCTTTTATTCACGGTTTAAATTGTGAGTGAACCGTAACCCAAACCTGCGTAAGCAAAGGTTGGGTCACGGTTCTGACCGTGAACAAAATAAGAAATGCTCACAGTTAGAACCGTGAACATTTCTTAGGGTGAAAAATTAAAAAGTCAGTTAGTTGGTGGGTCCCAGGTTTTTATTCACGGTGCTATTCGTGAACAAAGCCAGTTTTGGGTCACGGTTACAACCGTGAACAATACTTGTAACCGTGACCCAAAACAGACCTGCTCCAGATATCAGTATCTGGAGCAGTCATTTGTTCACGGTTGTAACCGTGAACAAATGTCTTTAGTCATGGTTACAACCGTACGTGAACAATGTTTTTTTTTAAATAATTAAATTAAATTTTTCGCGCCTCGCACGCAAACACAAACAATATATATATATATATATATATATATATATATATATATATATATATATATATATATATATATATATGATCAATACTCCTCTCTCTCTCTATATATATATGCAATAAATATGATCAATACTCCTTTAATAAGCAAATGTATGTGTCAACAAATCAAAAATGTATGTGTCAAAAAATTAAGAAATAGAACTAATGCCGTTGGGACGACGATCCACCTCCATTGTCCTGTGGGCTAAGGAACGCGTTCAACTCATTCTGTATGGCATGCTGGACAGAATCGCCATGCGACTGCCTCATGTCTCGGACCTCTGCTCTAAACTTTTGTCGCGTCTCCTGCAGCTCTTGCCGCGTTTCCTGCTGCATGTGTCTGATGCTGCTGCTCCTTCTGCTCGCGGAGCCGACAGATCTTCTCCTGCAACGCAGTTGCCGCATCCGCCCGCGTCTGGATCACGGCGTACTCATGCGCTGTCGAACGCCTATCAAAATATCGATTGGTCCGGGACTAACCCCGCACTCATATCCATCGTGATGCCCGTCAGATATTGAATTGAGGACAGGGACAATGGCGGTGATCGAGACATCAGAGCTAAGTCCCAAGGTGTCCGTCTGCTTCAGGAACTGGGTCTCTGTGTGTGTGTGTGTGTGTGTGTGTGTGTGTATTGGTGCATGCGCGCGCGCGTGTACACAGGTGCAAACTTAAAATACGTAATCAACTTGATTATATGAAACTTACCATGTACGTGCCCGTTCCTTTGTGTAACGCGGCCCAGCTCTTAGCTTCATTGTAATAGGTGGGGGTTTTCTTTCTCTGCAATGAAATTAGAATTTAGTTTCATAATTAATTAACAATATAGAAAACATATGGAATTAAGCATTCAAATACTCACCAAGTACCACCGAGCACTGGCCAGCGAGCGCTTTTCTTGGATCGGGATAGCATATTCTCGCACGCCGTTGTTCAGGTTCTTCTTATTTCGAGCAGATATTGTCTTGCAAAAATAAAGATTACAATATATTTTAGAATATGATTTCGTGTTATATTATTGAAATCTTAAAAATAAAATTGATACCTGCACATCATCGCGCTCAAAATAAACGACAAGAAGCGACCAATTCTTTCTCGGGATCTCCAGCGTTATAACCTCCATCAGTACCTCCGTTGATCCTTGGTCACCGCGGCCTAGAGAAGCTAAATTCACTCTTCATTTTCCATCGACAATATCGCTTGATCACTTGACACTGGCTTAGAATGTGAGCGAGGGCACGAGATATATCGAATGGTCTGTACACGCCATCCTCGCCGGACTCGCCAATGAATATGTAATTCTTCCTCGTCTGAAATTGAAATATATTAAACAAATAATTATATGTATATGTATCTAATGAAGATTGAAATTTAAATGTGTGAAAAGATATCATACCTACTCTGACCAAAAAACCACGTAGTATGCTCGGTATGAGCTTTATTCCACCGAATATGGAGCGAGTATTTATAATAAATATGAATCTCCCGGCCAACATAATGCCTGCACTGGGTCGCGTGCTCTTCAACAGGCATACCTATCGCGTCAAAGAACAGATCTCATGGCCCAGCATCCTTGGGCGGCCTACAGCAGTCGAGCCCAGTAGGACCCCTCATCCTAACACTGCTCGAGTCTGTGAAAAAATGGAAATACATACACAATATTATAATATTTAGAATATGAATATAGAATATGACAAATTTAAATTACAATCGTTATTTAAAATCTTTAACAAATAACGATTATGCCTACCGACCCAAGCGTGGAGTTAGAACAGAAGCCAGACGCCATTCTGCGAGGAGAATGCGGATCTGCAAATAATAAACTGTTAGATGATTGAATATCGGCCTATATTGTAATGATACATCAAATTTTAAATGAGTAAACTACGCACTGTGTCCAGGAGTGACTGGGGTAGGGGGAGGCGGCGACGATGTGTGTGATCTGGTGGTAGTATGGGGAGCGCTAGTAAGGATAGTAGGGACAATCGGGGATGATGTGGTGTGAGTAGAGAAGCCGGGGGTGATGTGGCGGTAATAGGGGGACCGATGTTAGAGATAGGCACTGCTGCTGCGGCTCCTGTGCCTGCTAAGTGTCCTGAGACAGTCTCGTCGGCGGGTATAGATCGACTCAGAATGTCCTGTAGACACTGTCTCTTGTGGTGTTTAGTGCTTTTGCCTGCGCCCACGATCAAATCTTATATATATATATATATATATATATACATTATTTCATTACCTATAATTATTATACAATTTAGAATATTCATTTTAACTTCATTACCTAACACGTTTATATGGTACATTATCTGAAGATTCGTTCAGTGGATTCTCAAAATCTTGATCCGTGACAATCAATTTGCCGATGTCACTTCTTACAAAAATATGGATGGGCTGTGCGGAATAGTTTGGATCCCTGGTACATTCAATAGATGGACTGAGACGTGTTATCACGAGATCTTCATTGTCGCTCTCATCTTCAGAGTCATTCAACGCCGACACATTATAATAATGTTTCGGTTTTCAACGACAAGAAACATCCTAGTCAACCTTCTGTAAGTCCCAAGAATAATATATTTATGTTGCCATTGTGGGAAAGATAAAACTGTTGTATTTTGGTAACATCCGTTTGGTGTTTACCAAAATCAGATCGTATTGATCGACTTTTATACCCCGGTCAGACTTGGTATCGTACCATCTACATTTGAATATATGAAATGAGGCATTAGTATGCTGATATGAGACCGCTATAACTTCCTCAAGAACACCGTATTACGGATTTCTATCCTTGTCGACGGTTGCGATACCGCTATTTCGCGTAGTTCTAATACGTTCCGTACTTTCTACCTCAAATTTATATCCAGATACCCCATACCCGTTATAAAACATAGTTGCAATCGTTGGACCGTTTAAAAGGTCGTCGACCACTCCATCAATCTTCTCTCCACGATTCAAATGTTCGTTCACTTCTTTTATAGACCTAGCGGCGAATGCGCGCCTCTGTTTTTCTTCGACCCTATCATTCGACCACGTCCTAAGATTCGATCTCGTGAGTATATCTTTGTGCGCTCTGTTCATTAATATACAGTTATATTAATTAGATTAAATTTAATTTTGAACGTTTAAAACGATGAAATAATAAATACTTACTCTACATATTTAGCAAAACATTCACTATTTATCAAGATGTACTCATGTACATTGGCCGCGAGATCGTATTACATGTTCTTTAGCCTTCCTGCTCTAATTGGACCGTCTGGAACACTCTACGGTTTGTTCAGCTTCGTCCTGATATCGTTGTTCAGAAAACGAGTACAGAAATACATGATTTCTTCCAGAAGATAACCTTGCGCAATCGAAGCTTCAGGACGATACTTGTTGCGGATATAGTTTTTTAAAGTTAAGAGATATCTGTTGAAAATGATAGATATTAATAATTCATGATAATTTTTTGCAATTTAAATGATGAATAATAAACGTCAATAATACTTCTCGATTGAATACATCCAACGTTAATGGACCTGACCGTCGATCTTGACCTTGATTGCCAAATGGACGGACAAGTAAACAATAATGTTGAAAAAGGAAGGTGGAAAGATAGTTTCGAGATTATAGAGGATCAAACGAATATTTTTTTTCGAGCTATGTCATCTCATTGGCGTCCACGTTTTTGGAACACGATTGACAAAAATATGTGTAAAAGTCGTTAAACATGAGACCAACTTCTGGTTTTACCAATACTCTGTGACATAAATGAAGAAGTTGTTGTATCAATATGCGGTAATCATGTCTCTTAAGTCCGACAATTTTTTCATTTTCTACCTGCACTTGTTTAGAAATGTTTGATGAGAAACCGTTGGAGACTTTCAATTCTTTTAACATATGTAAGAACCGCCGCTTCTCCTCTTTGTTCATGTTGTAGATTGCCGGTGGGATCTTATAATAACCCGGTTTACCAGCCATAGGCCGAGATTGCAATTCTTTTCTAATGGACAAACCATCCAAATCTGTCAAATCACAACGGACGTTGAACTTGTCCTTCATTTTTTCAATCCTTACACAACAGAAGATTGATGATATGCTCGGAGACGCCCTTCTCGATGTGCATGACATCTAAATTGTGGTGCAGAAATAGATCGGACCAGTACGGAAACTGAAATAAACCACTAAGTTTCTTCCTGCTAGATGGGTGTTCAGCATGAATCATTGCATTTTAGTACAGTTCATTTCCTATTATTTTGTAAATAAACAGTATTATTTAATCTGTATCTGCTCATTATTACAGATTACAGGTACACAGGCAAAAACACTAGAGATGGTACACAACATGCATAGAAACGGCGGTTTTTACCCGGAACTGCAGACGGGACGGAAAAATGACCAAGCTCTAAAGATTTTGCAACAAATAAAGTTGTGTACAAATAAATTCTTGTTTTGGTCCAACATGATCATGTGTGAATAAGTATTGGATCATATGTATTAAGTAGGCATGAACCATCTTGGTATGAACCATCATCAAGAGGGCAAACACCATCATGGTGTCATGTAAGTGGATGTGCAAGTGGAGTATTTGAAAAAGAGTTGATTTGAGTGTGAACCCATTACCACTTGATCACTTGCTTTCTATGTTCATAATTTCATATTGCACCCAAGTGTGAATTAAAATAAATTGAGACTACAAAGAGATGCTTTTGTGACCAGATGACCACAATGACCACAATGCAAAGGTGGGCCCCAGACTCCAACCCATGACCATAAATATATTCATCTTGGCCGCAATTTGCACCCAAGACTTAGCCATTTTGGCTCGTTCAACTTCTGTGGGTCCCTTATGGTCATGTCAGTCCACTTGTATAGTTAATTTTTTATTTTAAGTTGCTTATATCTAGCAGATCTCAGATTAAGTTCTGGGTTGGTTTTTGAGTGAGAGAAACAGTTTGTAATATTTGATAGCTTCTTTTTCTTCCTTTTTTGAGCTCTCACTTGAGTTCTCTATTAAGGAGGATAAAATTACTATCTTCCTATAGCTCAAGCTCTCCATTTTGTGAATAAAGAACTTACACTTATTTTCTTCTTTTACTTGTTTTCTTATGCGTTTCTTCTCTTGTGTTTCATTTCCGTGCTATTTGAGTAAACTCTTTGGTTGTAGTAATGATGAGGATTAAATGGCTGTCTTCCTCCTTAATTTGTGAATGTTTCATGTGCTTAAAAGGGATTGTAAGTATAAGGTTGCATATTGGTATTGATTTGATATGGTATTTTGATTTCATGGTTACTTGGTAAGCTCATCATATACCATATTCTCTCCAAGTTCCCCTTAGACAATGTTAAACTTAGAATCAAATTAGTATTAAGGTTACTAGATAGTTAGATAGGGTATGTAGTTTAATAGTGCTTGGCACCCTTCATTAGACACACTCTATACTATCACCTCCATACTTAGTAAGTTTAATGCTAACCTTTACTTCTAATTTGCTAATTGTTATGGTTTGATGTTGTATGCTTATTAACACTTATTCTTAGTTTTGATACATCATGTTCAGACATACAAACGGTAAGTGAGAACATAATGGAACCGTTTCTTTCCCCGCGTTAGAACTTCGACATCTTGATGGTTTGTGCTTCGCAAACGCCTTGACAAGTCATGCTTCATATCGGATCCAATAAGATGAGAGAACAACTCATGATCAAGAGAGAGTCGAAGAATTTGCCATGATTCAACCATCCGATCCGGAGCTACGGCTATTTTCTTACCTTTGTTTCTTTAAATTCATATTTTCTTATTTTTGTGACAGAACTCAATTCTTTCTCCTTACACCTTTAATGACAACTCCTAATCACCAATTTCCTATGGATCGACCCGTACTTGCAAACTCGCTATAACGCACCGTACACTTACGGTTTATAAATTTTAAAACGAGACCGAGCTCGCGTGCGCCGCGTTTCCAAAACTTTTTCTTTCAAAAATATAAAAGCGCGCACAAGTAAAGTTCTAACAAGTTTTTGGCGGGCGCCGTTGCCAGGGAAATGATAGTCATTTCTGGTTCAATTGTATATACAAAACTAACTTTAACACAAAAATTTTCAAAACAAAACAAAAATCTAACTTTTCTAACATTTTGTTTTCTGTCCTTTTGATATGCTATCGCTTTGATTTTAATTGTAAGATTTTAAATACAAAATTAGGACACTAAAAGGATAGGTAACACACAGTATAAGGTCGGAGTCCTGATTGATTTGAATTCTCGGTGTGTATGTAGAAAATGTATAGAAATCACAATAAAAAATATTTTGACCGCAATCAATAACGGTGTTGATTGTAGCGCGTTAGTAAGTGCGGATCGTCCACAGGGAAAGTGTAATCCGTTCGTATTTCAAATTAGATGAATTGAAAATTAAAGAAAAGAGAAAAGACAATTCAATTCAAGATTTATAAAATGAATTCAAGAATCATCTAGATCTAATCTAATTAACAAGAAAACATTAAAATCAAGAATTGAGAATTGATGATTTCCAATCCAAGAATCAAGAATCGAAGTGAGGCTCGTAGGAATCGATCGGATCTATAGATATGATGAAAACTATTGATTACATATTCTTATCCATCGATGAATTGATACTAGATCGATGATGATCAACGAGAATTAGGGATTTCTTGCGGAAACTAGGGTTTCATCATCTATCCCTTGTTCTTTCGTCGATATCATTAACATTCTTGCCTCTAGTAAATTCAAGAATCGATCGTGAATCCCTAATTTCGAGTGATCACAATCAAGAAAGCATCGCATCAAAACTAGGTCGTCGATTCTTCAATTTGCTAGGGTTTACAAACTTGTAGGACTTAAGAATTGTACAAGAATCTAATCATCATCATCTATTGATCGTCTTGACTCCTTCACGAGCGGAGTTTTACTCAAACATCATAACAAGACACACAATCACAAATTGAGATCGAATCATGATGCAAGATTGTAAAGAAAGCAAGATAAAAGAATTTCACCTTTATTTATCAACAATTTCGTTACAATTCTCTTAAGATCTACAAGAGGAAAAAACTCGATCGTCGATTTCGGCTTCGCTCGGCTCCTTGAGTCGCGGATCTCCTTGGATCACTTGCTCCGATGAAGTCCGGTGTCGCTTTCTAAAGGATCGAAGGCTTCATGCTTGATTTGGTACTCGAAGTTCTTGATTTTGGCTTTGGAATTTGAATTGGGGATTAGGGTTTACAAGTTGTGTTACTCAACTTTTATTAGGGAGATGGTGTAAGAATCAACTTTAAACAACCTTTAGAAGTGAAGCCTAGGGTCCCTTTTATAGCTTTCCACTAGCTTTGGCTTCCTTAAGAAGCTAGGTTTAGGTTAGCTTCCCTCTTAAGCTAGGTAGTTAGGTAGAAGCTTCTAGATGGAGTTAGTTAGGCTTTAGCTTCCTTTGTAAGCTTGGAGGTTAGGGAGAAGGTTCTAGGCTTAGTTTGTTAAGTAGCTTGCTTTGGAAGCTTGAACATGATTAGCTTGATTAAGGAGCTTGCTGATCTGGCAGAAGACTCTGGAGAATTCTGGAATTTGCCATAGCTTGATGAGATGTAGGTATTGAGTGAAGAATAATGGAGCAGAGATTTTCTGATGACGTGGCAATACGGCCGCGGATCCGCGGCACGTGCCTGCTCCGGCTGCGGATCCGCGGTCACGTGAGGGCTTCAGTAGATGAATTTTCCAGTGCCGCTTCCTTATAACTTTATAGTATTTTTCTGATATGTTGAATTTTATATTTCTTTCTGTATCAATGCCAGATCAGAAATCTTAGACTTGGCGCATCTTTTATCAGCATTTTGACAATTTTGGCTTTTCTCCTGGAATTTCCTGCACAGATTCTCGAAACAAGTGTTGCGCTATACAAAGATGATGCGATGCCATGATAAACACTCAATTTCCCTTAAAATGCCGGTTTTAGTATACAACACAGGCAATCTGGTATTTTACGACTGTTTTGCTAATATGTGCAATATTAATACCGAACCTTTCTAGATGAATGCAAATGATAGGGAAATTGACGTGTTAAAAAAAGTAATATTTTCGACTGATCAAGTCCTAACTCAAAAAGTTAGCCGCCGTTTATTTAATTGGGCCGCAAATTGCGGCCCCACATACTCCATTCACTCCAATTTTTTGGTGTTTACTTCTTTGTCTTATTTTTGATCCATTTTTATACTCTAAATTTCATAATTGGGTGTATGCGCAGCATATTGGCAATATATATTGCTTTTTCTCACTAAATATTCGTTTTCCGACATTTTCAGATTTTACGGGGTTGTGAGTAGCGATCGTGCAGAGCAAAATAAAATTTTAAAGAATAAGGCGTTAGTAAAGTACAGTGCCAATGATCCGGTTATTTTGACTCACACAAGCATACTTTTCAAGCTATTGGGATTGACACAACGGGAGTTTCTTAACCCAACACTTTTGGTACGTATTTTCTAAACACTTTCTCTCAAATCCGACGCATTCCATTATTTTATTTTCTGTAGGATTCTTTGTAAAAGTCACCGCACAAGAGCCAATTGAGAACTAACCCGTATTCATTATAGCTCTTAAGCCTAAAATGAAAAAGATGTGCTTGATTGATTGAATTTTCTTAAATTCTTTTATTGATTTGTGCATTTGTATCTTAATATGGACTTAAGGGCACAAGAACCCAAACAAGATATGGTAAAGAATTTCACCACCTTTTTCTGTGGCCCACAAATCACAAAAACTGTATTCTTATATACCCACAATAATTTTAAAATCAATTAGAATACTGACTTTAAGTATTCGCGCTAAATAGGGCAAATTAATTGTGTTTAGAATACCGCTTAATATTATATTGTTCACAAGGTCTCTAGGCAAGTGTTCACGGCGCAACCGCCAAAAGAAAAAGAGTTATTCTAATTAAGAAATTTCCCGAAAGCGTTGGACTACTCCTTTATCTCTGTACTTACCTGACTTCATGATCAGTATATCTTGAGCCCGTTTCTCGACATAGATTTACTTCGACAATCAGGTTTTTGAGCTGATCTAGTTGACTTTACATAAAATAGATTGCTAGGGTGTGATATTTTTTGTTTTTGAGATTTTGTGAATGCTTGTTGATATGGGTGATACACAGTTCAATTCGATTCTTCACGATCCGTATTCTTTTGTTTATACACATACTCAATTATTTTATTCAAATTATCAAGATTCTACCCACATGTTCGATAACCGTCCTTTCTTAAAGGGTAACCAATCATGCCATACTTTTGATATTTTTTCACCCCCGAACACTCATGAACCCAATCCCACTTAAAACATAGTGCAATTGATTGAAAATTTAGAGAAACGGGTCGACAAAATGACTGCTTCAGCATCCCTACCATCATAACCCATCCTTCCTAAAACAATTGATACATCAATAGGGTATGATAGTGAGATGGATGCTAGGTTGACCATTTTGGAGAAAGGTTTAAAAGTGATGATTGTATTTGAGAATCAAACAGTTTCGACGCTAGTCATGTTCATACAACAATCTGATCAATTGGTTCACGCTCAATCTCAATTATTGGATAGAATCGACAAACAAGTAAAATATTTAGCTGTACCGATTCTACGGAGTGAACATAGTCCATTTGAAACCAATAATACCAATATCTGTCATCTAGAAAGTCACCAGAGTGAGATAAATGATCAAACAAATTTTGATGATTTCATAGATGATGATATAATTGATTTGACTGAATGTTATCAGAACAAGCAAGAAAGCCCTCTGAATTAGTCCGACACTAGCCTTCAAGTACCAAATAGGCCTCCAATCACTTGTGATCTTGAGGATAGTTTAACTAACATACTTCTTGAAGATGAGATTTTTGCACCGACTGTAACGACTTTGTTTTTACTGTACAAATTTTTTTAAGTTAGTGTACAGAATGGAGTTTGCAAGCCTGAGAATACTTTATAAGTTGTTTTTATTTGAGAACAATAAGAAAGCACTCGTACCTCATTGGTAAAGCCTTGCACTGCTGTAATATAGCCCATGTGTTCGAATCCCATCAGCCACATATATTATTTCTAAATTTTTTCTTTTAAACTTTTGGAAACCCAAAAGTTTACACGTGCTCTGTATATAAAATGAAAAATCACAGAAAATCAAACATGTTCAAATTTGTATTAATACGAGCAGAGACACGTGGCAAAAATCCAGAGCCCCAATGCTTTCAACGGACCGGCGAGATCAGCCAAATCCCCGGGGCCAAAGGCCCTCCACCCTCATGGGGAAAAGTCCCCGGGTTTTGCCCTCTAAACTTCTTGGCCTACTCCACTACCCATGTTCTGTTTATTTTTCCTGCAATTATCCAGAGAATTTAAATTCATCAGAAATCCAATTTTTATTACTTTTTAATTCAATATTTTAATTCCAAAACCCTAATTTCACACTATAAATATAACCTTATACCCTAACCCCTCTTCATTCTAAAATCTCTTGTCAAAATTATCAAAATTTTCTAAGTCTAAAAAGAGTACAAGTGGAGTTAGCCCAAGGTCAATTTACGGTGAGGATTCAAGACAATTCCGGTGATCCCGCGACTCCACAAAGGATACGACTTCTTTCTCTACCTCCTCCGTCTTATCCTAGCTTTTAAGTCCCATCTCCTTTCTTCTCTTTCTACCATAAAAATTCTATTTTTCAAAATATATTGGTAAGTAGAGTTATACCGACATTTGTTTCTAAAAACTTTGAAATAACAATTTTTCTTAAGAATCATTTATCCATATCACTATATCTTGCTTATTAATTATGAAACAAATAGTTATAATAATTTTCACCTTAAAAGATCATGTTAAATAACTTTAAATTTGTATTTTTTTTAAATACCATAAATTTTACATATGACATCTTTAATCGCTTTACTTAATATTAACTTAAGAAAACTTCATGAGATAATGACCTACCTCTCACATACATACATCTTGATATAGCACGATTCTCTTGAAACAATATTTTTGTGACAAATACGACTTTTCGTTAAAATACATTGAACCATAAAAACCCGTTTTCTTGTAAATAGTATTATTTAATTCTTTGCGATTATTTCTCTACAATCCACTTTTAGAGAACTCGCTATTGGATGGTACGGATTATCACACATTCTCAAGCTAGTAGAGGGAGATGCAGACCTCCTCACGGAGCATTTAATCTCGAAAGAATTTTTAATACAATTTTTAACAAAAATGTGATTTTTTACTTAATAAATAAAATTAATTTTTTAATAATTATATAAATATTATCAAAACACATATTTTTAATATATAATAAAATTCCATGTTTTCTAGAAAATAAACGAATGACAAGTTTCACCAAAATACCATCAAAAATCAATACAAGTCAAATTTTACACTAAAATATCTTGAACTATTTAAGTATGTATATAATGACCAATATACCTCATTCTTTAAAATTAACATCCATGAAAACTCTAAATAAAATAAATAAATAATGGAGCTTTATTTTGAAATTATACTAATTTTTTTCCATAAAATCCCCTCAAGCTATATAAAATTACAATAAGGACCTTATAGTAAATATGGGTTTAAGCGGGATTAATTTTTTTGAGCCTTAGAGAGCCGGAGAAAGTGAGTGCTTGCCTATTTAAGGTAGAAAACTAAAACGGGGTTATCAATGGTAATTGTCTTGAAAAAAAACACAAATCCTGCCGTTCATGTGCAGCAGTTACCGATAACACCGGAACTTAATTCAGGAATCCAAATTTTTTTAAGTGTCTGAATTAACCTGAGTCTCAATATAATCTGAACATAATCCAAATATGAATACAATCCAAATATAACTCTAATTCAACACGAATCCAATATATACTTGGACTTGAACATGAATACCTGAATATTATCAAGTATGCAACATTGTTAGTTGTATGTATGCCCTAGAGGCCAGTATTGTACATATGATGTATATTATATTGGATGCTTGGACATATATAGAGAGGACATTCTTACTCGATATGATAGTATGATATCTGGTTGCTCTTTATCTTAACATGTATACTTGTCTCTTGATACTGTCTTATGGTTATATGTTGGTAAAGCCCTTAAGATGTGTACTTGACTACTAGGACTATGATGCAGATCATACTAATGGGGCCATAGTAGTACATAAGTTCATCCTTTAATGTTCCTAGTCGTGGGTGTATCAAGACGGGGTATCGATATCAGTGTAGACTAGCGTATACGCTTCTCGACCCATGAGATGGGCGATGGATGATCTCATATCCATTGGTGTTTGACATCAGAGATGGTATACGGGTGCTCAGTGGAGACTGGGTACACTGGACGGACTCACCGAGAACTCCCAGATGGTATTATACCTCACGTCAGATGGCAGTTCTCTGGTGACACTTGTATAGGTTAGTCTGTAGACCCGAGATCGTCATAGAGTCTTGTGTGATTCCCATTGTGCTTTGATTTCCACCTTACCACGTCTAAGAGGGCGTGCAAAATGGTGGTTTTTGGGTACATTCCCGAGTCATAATGAGGCGATAAGAGGGGTTTTGTCTCTCCCAGTATTGGGAGTTGATGTTGCACTGTGCTCGATTGGCCATAACAGGGAAGTCTCTGGCCAGGGCTGATTTAGAGATTTACTGGTAAGTGTTACCAGAAGTTTCTCGACCCGTTATGAGCCTCACATCGGCATGAATTATCGGTTATTGGGGTCTGATGTTTACCACCCCTAGACTTGATATGCGACATATCAAACGAGGAGACCGGACTGCACGGCAAGTGTTACCGTCAGGCTTTTGCAGGAGTTGGAGCGGGCTTGCTTGCTAATCTTCTGATCGCTCAATACCCGGGTAGCCATTACGTCCATCTAGTACCGCTGACGGCTTGTGTGTGCTTGATGTGATCATCACGTACTACCGGCGTATTGACGAGTCTTTAGAGTCCTACATAGAGGTTTTACTGGCTCAGGCAAAACGAAATATGAGCACATATGTGAGATGTGCAGGACCGAGAATAATGTGTGTATGTGATACCGTATTCTATTCTCGCGACTTTTGTATCGGTCGGTTATATGTGATATAGACGGGTTATCGAATCAAGTGTTGATTCGATAAGATGGTACATTTAGTGTTAGTTGGTTATATGTGATATAGCCGGATTATTAAATTAAGTGTTGATTTAATAATTTAATGTATAATTATATATTTGATATACTAATCTACATTAACTAACATTTTCCCACTTAGGCATTTATTTTCTCACATGTGCACACTTAATATTTATGTGATATATATTAATTTGTGTTTTGTTTTTGTATCATGGTTGTTGATACAACATACATGGGTGTATGAGACATACACCATTCTATTTATAATGGTGGATTATTAATGTTTAAAGTAATTACAAAATTAGTGGATTATTTGTTAAAAGCATGAAGCTTGTAGAAGCTTGTAGGTGCTTTGACAAAGTCCACTCACTTTGTTTTACTTTAGATATTTGTTAACCTAACCATTTTAATTAGCCATGGTTATATCTCTACATCAGTTAGTATATGATACTCACTCACCATGGTTCACTCTCTCACTTGATCATTATCTCATTCTCTTCTTCTTTCTTCATCTTCTTCTTCCAAAAGAAAAAGCTCTCTAGGGTTTGAAAAAAGTGAGAAAGTATTGTGAGAAAAAGAATTCTAAAGTGAACCCACTTCCTATTTCATTATCTTCTATTAGATTAGCACTTTAGTATTGGGTGTTTGCTTCACTAATCCTTCATTAGTGAAGTAGTAGCTAGAGTTAGTATTCCCTCGACGTTGATCATTTTCGGCCTCGAGGACTTCAAGCAAGAACGTTCCATTCGCCTTGTGAAGCTATGCAAGGGTCCGGGAGTTCCACCAGCGCAGCGAAGGGACTACTACAAGGAGCTTATGAAGTGAAGGACCGATCTACAAAGGTTGTATTTCTAGTTCACTTAGTTGTAAATGGTTTACTGTAGTTTCCGTATTATATTCTAGTTAACGATTCTAGTTTAGAGCTCCTTGAAACGGAAATTTTTTGAAAATGACATAGACGATAACTCCCGAAACTTGGTTGCCGTCGATAGGAACCCTACAGTGGTAGCAGAGCCTAGTTAGAAAATTATACGGATAATGTTAGATTACGAATACGAAAAGAACTCCGAAACTTGAAATCCTAAATCCATGTTTCTGTCGATTTTAAAACGAGCTCCAAAAATTTTGCAAATAAGTACAGAATCATCTATGAGCCAATATAAGAGCATGGAAGAAAGTTGGGACCCAGTGCTCGGATTTGGACTGAGCACATAGGCTAAAAACCACGGTGGCCGGTCTGGGCAAGTTCTCTGGGTGCCAAATTTTTTTCATGCTCTATGCTCTGGTATTTGGGGTTTCAGGTGTTATTTATTTTTGCTACTTTTTCATGTGATGATTAACTCAATGCAAAGGCAAATCGGAGTGTTTCGTAGTCGTAATTTTAACTGTTTTCGGGTTACTTTAGACGTTGTTAAAAAGTTCAATCGGATATCAAATACCTGCTTTAACCCTTGCCGGGAAAATTTCCAAGTGTTGGATTTTTCCCGTAGTTAATAAGTTTTCAAAGATCATGTAAGTTATTCGATGGACCCTCTAGAAGAATGAAACCCTAACTCGAGATGTGACCACGGAAATGAGACTAAACCTTAGGGTTTACCGTAGTTAGTGGCGCTACAAATGAGACTTGGGTTTGCCCTTCTACGGCTGGTCCATTGGTAATGTGGCGTATGCAGAATAACTTTAAACTACGCTCAAGTGTTGAGCTATCTGGGTAATTGTGGGTGTTTGCAGATTCGATCGGAATGTTTAACATCGTCTAGTTTTTTCTGCGACCATAAGTGTAATATGTGGTGTATCGCCGGTTTCAGTGTTATATGTCAACGACAATTGAGATACGCATATTTACTTACGTTGATGACATGTGATGTTATGTGTTGCTGGATATATTATATTGGATCATCGCGTTTTAAATAGTCGGGGGTTTTATGTGAGATGAGAGTTTTTATTTTCATTCATGTAAAATTCAATGTATATAATATTCTTTTAATGGGGCACTTCCGGATTGAGGTTGATATCACCATTGATGTATATTATTTACTTTTCCGCATTAGGATAGACCCAAGGAGGAGAGCACAAGTAACCGGCTTCTAGAGTCCAGTGGGAGACCAACTCGAGGAGTCGAGTCCGGATCTTCTAACTCTAGAATTGGTAGGGTTGCATGCCGCTCTTGTAGGGGTCTAGGGGTGTGGGTTTGGCTATTCATCGCGACCGTGGAATCCGTGTTTTATAGAGACTCAAAATAAAACACGGACCTCCTAGTATATCCATTATTTCATATGTTTCTTCTGCTGCGATATCTGTGATGTGATCATTTGATATGTTGAAATGGATACTGTATATAGTATATATGATATATTATATAGACGTTACTTATGTTTTACACCCGCGCTAGCCCTGCCCTGCTCTGCCGTTAGTTACCTAACCTAACGGTGCATGACGGGACATCGAGGCGAATGCGGATGGCATAAGTGTACGTCGTATTTATCTGTGATGTTTAGGTGACTTAAATGATGGGTCTTCATTAATGTGATTAATGAAAGAAATAAAACCTAAAAGATGTTGTAGAATCAAATTTTCAAAAAGGGTAGCTATAGTTTTTGCTTTGCATAGTGATATATGTGATATATCAAGCACCTTATTCGATGAGTAAAGAGCCGAGATCTCTTCACCGGGAATGACCTCTTTAGCAAAACTGGCAGATGCTACAACTCTCGGTTTGTCTTTTGATTGCTTTTGGAGTTTTCCTTTGCATAGTGATATATATGATATATCCCGCACCTTATTCGATGAGGAAAGAGCCGAGATCCCTTTATCGGGAATAATCTCTTTAGCAAAACTAATGAAAGCCTCGAAAACACTCCTTTTCAAAATTCACTTGTTTCTACAACGATATCAAGTTCATTACGCAATAGGTTTTCAGAAAAACCTGTCGTAGCCCTCCGACATTTCAGATAAGTAATATATAGTATTCGTACTACATTTGTTGGCTTTCGTCAAGGTGTAGTGTGCGGTAGCGATTTACTGCTTATCTGCTGCATATGATGCGATTGGATTAGGGTAATCGTACGGTTTTGTTGGCTTTCGTCAAGGGTCGTGCGGGTAGGTTTAATTCAATCAAGAAATGTACGGGTTGAACTTGACTAGCGGACTATGGTTTGTTGGTTTTCATCAAGGTCATAGCACGTTAGGGGCAAAATATTATCAGGAATTTCAAGTG
Source organism: Agapanthus africanus (assembly GCA_030015575.1). NCBI lineage: Eukaryota > Viridiplantae > Streptophyta > Magnoliopsida > Asparagales > Amaryllidaceae > Agapanthus > Agapanthus africanus. Next base: position 152,110,088 of record JASDDO010000028.1, on the reverse strand, counting down.
TTGAAATTTGCAATGAGATTGCATACTTTCTATGAGATAGTTGGATCCCGATACCCATTGCGAGTAATTGTTACTCCTGAGAGAGTTTTACACATGACAATTAGCCAATCAAGTAGGTGTCTAGAAAGGTGTCAACGGGGTTACGCCTCTGGGAAAACAAGGTTTATTTTAATTATATCCGTGCAAAAGCACGAGGAACCTCTCTCAAAGTACCGACACTGGCGTAGCTGAAAAATTGGTGAAATTGTAGGGTGTAATTAATCCCGGCTAGTCTTTCCTTTTAGGATTTGAAGGAAGATTTGATAAAAACAGTGGGAGCCATCCTGATTAGATAAAATAATAACCAATCTGATCTTGCAAGAGTATACGCTAAAGTGTTTTTCTTCTCTCTCTCTCCAGGTAGCGACCATATCATGTCTTAATCAAGATAATAATATGGATGTATTGACCGAACCCGCATGTTATATTGTGTTGGGGAACGTTGCTTCCGTTCTTTCTTATAAAAATTATAAGACTGAACATGATTTAGGGGAATACCAGGCTTCCCATGCCACCCGAATGAAGAAAGTACATATTGATGCATTTTCTTTGGGTGTGTTCGTTACAGAGAACTGTTTCTCCATTTGCTCTACATCCTGGTATTAGATACCGGGTCATGATCCCATATATGTAATCAGTTACATGGGTTGAGAAAAGGTAGAGAACTTGGAGAAAGTGATAAAGACATAAGGGTTGGAAATTGTGCAATTGTTGCAGCTAAAACCGTCGGGGAATATCACCTTGTATTACCAACTGGTAATACACTGATTCTGAACGAATGCTATTACATTTCGAACCTGATATGCAACATTATATCGGTTTCTTTATTAAGTAAAGAGGGATATAATTTTGTATTACAGGATAATGTTATGAACATTTTCCTAAACCAAAAGTTGGTTGGATCAGGCATATTATGCAATAGCATTTATGTTCTAAATCAATCAACAATTCTGAGCATAACAAACACACACAAGAGGAAGAGTTCAGAAATGAACGAATCCTTCTTGTGGTATTGTAGACTTGGCCATATCAATGCGACACGGCTAGCTAAGTTGCATAAGGATGGATATTTGAATCCGTTCGAATTCTCATCTTATGACACTTGCCAATCATGTCTCAAAGGCAAGATGACCAAACCTCCGTTTACGGGACATGGAGAAAGGGTTACTGAACTCTTAGGACTGATACATAGTGATGTATGCGGTCCCATGTCTACACATGCCAGGGATGGTTCTTCGTATTTCATTACATTCACTGACGATCTCTCTAGATACGGACATGTGTTCTTGATGAAACACAAGTCTGAAGCTTTTGAGAAATTTAGAGAATATAAATAAGAAGTCGAGAACCAAACCGGAAAAAGTATTAAAATCCTTCGATCTGATCGAGGAGGTGAATACTTGAGCAATGAATTCCTAGACTTCCTAAAAGAGAATGGGATTCTCTCTCAGCTGACTCCTCCATATACACCACAGCACAATGGTGTATCGGAACGGAGGAACCACACTGTTTACCCCAATCAGAGCAAAGCTCTGTTCAAATTCCAAGGCGGGAAACGAAGCAACGCTTCTGTTTCCCCCAATCAGAGCAAAGCTCTGTTTAAAATTCAAATTTTAATAAAGAAAGCAACGCTTCAGCTGACCTGCGCTCTGCGCTGCACGACACGTGTCAGCGCAGTTGCGCTGCGCTCTGCGCTGCGCGGCACGTGTCAAGCGTAAGAGCGCTTGCGCCAGCTGTGCCAGCACTAAAACAGAATTAAAATTCTGGAAAGATCTTTCTGACCTTATTAAAACAATAAGATTCTCTTCTGTGAAACAGAAGCCCTTGGATCAAAGATCCAACGGTGGGAAAAATCCCTAAATCACTCAGAGAAAGATTTCTTTAACTGATTTAACAAATCAATTGGCACTATAAAAAGGCCCCTAGACTCCAAGTCTAAAATACAGAGAGATATTGAGAACTCCTCTAGAAAATTTTGAGAAGAGCTCAGAAAGAAAAAACAAAGGTAAAAACCTTTAAATAAAAGAAGAATTTTCTTCTATAAAGATCAATGATCTAAGAACAAAATCAAGATCTTCAATTAAAAAGGAAAAAAGATCAAAAAGATTCAATCACAAAAAAGATAAAAAAAAAAAGAAGTATTACTTCACAGATCATTTGATCTACTTAAAGGCATTGCCTTTTGATGAACCATTGGTTCTGGAATCTTAAAAGATTCTCTTCTTTGATCCAAAATTGGATCAAGATATTGAACAGTGCCCTGCACTTGTAAAATTTGCACTGTTGCGCTCTTGGGTTGGCGCAAGCCACCAGAGAGCGCCATGTGTCAGCCCCAGAACAAACTGCGCCTTGCGCTTTAAAAACATAGCACTACTCTCTTAAAATTGGCGCAAGTCACCAGAGCGCGCCACGTGTCAGCAGCGCACTGCGCTTGCGCTCACCAGAGCATGACATGTGGCACCTCCACATGCGTTTGCGCCTTGCGCTGGCGCAAAGCGCCTGACAAGCCACGTGGCGCTCTGTCAGGCTAATTAATGTACTGCATTATTAAAAAGAAGGGACATAGGCCAACTAAAAAGGCCTAACAGGCCTAATAAAAAATGCAATGCATTATTAAAAAGAGGCAGAGCCCAAACAAAGGTCTGTCAGACCAAAACAGATGCTGTGCATCATTTAAAAGGGGCAGAGCCCAAATAAAGGTCTAATAGACCAAACAAAAAATGCCATGCATTATTAAACAGGGGTAGAGCCCTAGTAAAGGCCTAATAGGCCAAATGAAAATAAAATGTTGAACATTTTCAACTGGACTTAGCCCAATTCTGGCCGTAAGTCCTCAAATTAAATTGACTGAGCATGACTGCTCTCTTAAATCAATTTACACCCGGTTCAAGGGTACATCTCCAAACTCCTCTTAAATCTGTCGTTGTAATCCTTCAACGTCGTCAGAGAGGTGACGGGTCCCGACAACCACACATCAATATGGACTGTGGGGTCCTTAAACTCATGGACTGACGCGTCCTTAAACTCATGGACCAATGCGTCCCTAAACTAACATCCGTCCCCAAAATGGGAATGTTGGACCACTATGTCCCTAAACTGGAACAATAGAGCTTCCAAATGCTCTTTTGTTGGATCTAAACGATCTCGTTAAGTTGATCTTAGTCTCAAATTAGACTAACGTATCCTTAACAAATGTTTAAGTTGATCTTAGCCTCAAATATGGCTAACGTATCCTTAAACCAAAACACCAAACCCAAATCTAAGAAAATGCGGATTTGGACTAATCCACGTCCTACGGGCGACGGCATTACTAAGTCTCTGTATACAATCCACGGGCAACCACAAACAATAGAAACACCCACGACACGAAATGAAATTCTGGAGAAGGAGAAAGTTGTTACCGCGATGCGGTAGCGTAATTAACTGCAGGGGCTTGCGCCTGCAGGGAAGAGCGTCCCCACAATCAAAAACCCTTCGAGCGTGGGGGAATCTGACGAAATCTGCTACATCGGCTGCATCCGTCTAAACCTCCGATACACGGTGCCATAAATCAACTTGGCATCTTCGGAGAGGTGGACAGATAAAACCAAATAGCATCTTCCCCGAATCACAGGCAGGACGTCCATGTCTTGGCCGCCGTTCGGAGGGGAACACGCACCCTATTAGATATGGTGCGCTCTATGATGAGCACTGCTGAGTTACCTATTTCCTTCTGGGGGTATGCGCTGGAGACAGCCATACATCTATTGAATATGGTCCCCATCAAATCTGTGCCTACCACTCCATATGAGATATGGAAGGGGAAGAGACCATGTCTTAATTATGTTAAGATATGGGGTTGTCTGGCCTATGTCAAACGACAAAATCCGGACAAACTCGAAGCACGGTCTGTTCTATGCAAATTTATAGGATATCCCAAAAATTCACAAGGGTATATCTTCTACCACACCGAGGAACAAAGGGTGTTTGTTTCTCGGCATGCCACCTTTTTAGAAAAGGAATTTCTTGCAAAAAAGATTAGTGGCCATGAGGTAGAACTGGAAGAGGTTCCAGCAATACAAACCACAACAGAAGATTTGGTAGAACCAAAGAATTCGGTAGTTCCCAATGAACCCCAGCCACTCCGCCGATCTAGTAGGGTTCCTTACCCACCTGAGAGATATTACGTTTTTCTCATGGATAGTGGAAGCGAGGATTGCATCATGGAGGATGATGACCTAACTAGCTTCGAGAAGGCAATCACGAGTGGTGACTCAGTGAAATGGCTGGATGCAATGCGGTCCGAGATGGAATCCATGTACACCAACAAAATATAGACTTTGGAAGATGCTCCTGAAGGGGTAAAACCCATTGGGAGCAAGTGGATCTTCAAGAAAAAACTTGGTGTAGATGGGAAAGTGGAGACTTTCAAAGCTAAACTTGTTGCAAAGGGTTTTCGTCAACGACCAGGTGTGGATTATGACGAAACCTTTTCTCCAGTGGCTATGCTTAAATCCATCCGGATCATGCTTGCCATCGCTGCATATCATGACTACGAAATCTGGCAAATGGATGTTAAGACCGCCTTTCTAAATGGTGATTTAGAAGAGAGCGTGTACATGACTCAGCCGGAGGGCTTCGTAGCAAGTGGGAGCAGCAAAAATGTGTGCAAACTACTTATATCCATCTATGGATTAAAGCAAGTATCGCGGAGTTGGAAAATCTGATTTGATGTCGTTATCAAAGAGTTTGATTTCGTCAAAAACGTAGATGAACCTTGTATATTCAAGAAGGTGGCAGAGAGTAAGGTTGTCTTCCTCGTATTGTACGTAGACGACATACTCTTGATAGGAAATGACATTCCTATGCTGCAATCGGTCAAGCTCTTCTTATCACAAAGATTCTCAATAAAAGATCTAGGGATACCTCCTACATCTTGGGGATTAAGATCTATAGAGATAGATCTAAAAGGATTCTGGGATTGTCCCAATCTAGATACATTGACACCATACTAAAGAGCTTTAGTATGGAAGAATCCAAGCGTGGGTTTTTACCCACGATCTCTGGGCTCACTCTCTCCAAAGAGATGTCTCCCAAGACCGATTTGGAGAGAGCTCGCATGCAAGGGATACCTTATACTTCGGCAGTAGGCTCTATCATGTACGCGATGCTATGTACCAGACCCGATGTAGCATACTCACTAAGTGTAGTGAATAGGTATCAAGCAGATCCTGAAGAGAGTCACTGGACAGCTGTGAAGAGCATTCTCAAGTACTTGAGAAGGACTAAAGAGATGCTCTTGGTGTATGGTAACGGAGAACTCCAAGTGGAGTTTTTTTACCGATTTGAGCTTCCAGAGTGATAAGGACGACTTTAAGTCGCACTCGGGATTTGTCTTTACCCTCAATGGAGGGGCGGTTTGCTGGAAGAGTTCCAAGCAGGAAACCGTTGTAGACTCGACGATGGAGGCTGAATACATCGCTGCCATCGATGCTGCCAAAGAGGCTGTCTGGATGAAGAAGTTCATAACTGAACTTGGAGTGGTTCCATCCATTGAGTATCCAATACCTTTGTATTGTGATAACAATGGAGCGGTGGCTTTGGCCAAGGAACCCAGGTCCCATCAGCGATCCAGGCATATTCTGAGACGGTATCACCTGATCCGGGAGATAATTGATCCCCGGAAGATCGAGGTCTGGAGGGTTGAAACGAAGAATAACACAGCGGATCCACTCATGAAGGCCATTCCACAGATACAGTTCGAGAGACTCTTCGGGATGCTCGGTAAGTGATACTACAGCAGCTGGCCCTAGTGTAAGTAGGAGATTGTTAGTTGTATGTATGCCCTAGAGGCCAGTATTATACATATGATGTATATTATATTGGATGCTTGGACATATATGAATTTCTTGCTCGATATGATTGTATGCTATTTGGTTGCTCTTTATCTTAACATGTATACTTGTCTCTTGATACTGTCTTATGGTTATATGTTGGTAAAGCCCTTAGGATGTGTACTTGACTACCAGGACTATGATGCAGATCATACTAGTGGGGCCATGGTACTACATAAGTTCATCTTTTAATATTTCTAGTCGTGGGTGTATCGAGACAGGGCATCGATATACCAGTGTAGACTAGTATATACGCTTCTCGACCCATGAGATGGGCGATGGATGATCCCATATCTATTGGTGTTTGACATCAGAGATGGTATACGGGTGCTCAGTAGAGACTGGGTACACTGGACGGACTCACCGAGAACTCCCAGATGGTATTATACCTCACGTCAGATGGCAGTTCTCTGGTGACACTTGTACAGGTTAGTCTGTAGACCCGAGATCGTCATAGAGTCTTGTGTAATTCCTACCCTGCTTTGATTTCCACCTTACCACGTCCAAGAGGGCATGCAAAACGGTGGTTTTTGGGTACAGTCCAGAGTCATATGGAGGCAATGAGCGATAGGAGGGGTTTCTTCTCTCCCGGTATTGGGAGTTGATGTTGCGCTGTGCTCGATTGGCCATAACAGGGAAGTCCCTGGCTAGAGCCGATTTAGAGATTTACTGGTAAGTGTTACCAGAAGTTTCTCGACCCGTTATGAGCCTCACATCGGCATGAATTATCGGTTATTGGGGTCTGATGTTTACCACCCCTAGATTTGATATGCGACATATCAGACGAGGAGACTGGACTGTACGGCAAGTGTTACCGTTAGGATTTTGCAGGAGTTGGAGCGAGCTTGCTTGCTGATCTTCTGATCGCTCAATACCCGGATAGCCGTTACGTCCAGCTAGTACCGCTGACGGCTTGTGGGTGCTTAATATGATCATCACCTACTGCCGGCGTATTGACGAGTCTTTAGAGTCCTACATAGAAGTTTTACTGGCTCAGGCAAAACGAAATAGGAACACATATGTGAGATGTGCGGGACCGAGAATAATGCGTGTATGTGATACCGTATTCTATTATCGCGACTTTTGTATCGGTCGATTATATGCGATATAGCCGGGTTATCGAATCAAGTGTTGATTCGATAAGATGGGACATTTAGTGTTAGTCGGTTATATGTGATATAGCCGGATTATTAAATCAAGTGTTGATTTAATAATTTAATGTATAATTGTATATTTGATATACTAATCTACATTAACTAACATTTGCTCACTTAAGCATTTATTTTCTCATATGTGCACATTTAATATATATGTGATATATATTAATTTGTGTTTTGTTTTTGTATCATGGTTGTTGATACAACATACATGGGTGTATGAGACATACACCATTCTATTTATAATGGTGGGTTATTAATATTTAAAGTAATTACAAAATTAGTGGATTATTTGTTAAAAGCATGAAGCTTGTAGAAGCTTGTGGGTGCTTTGACAAAGTCCACTCACTTTGTTTTACTTTAGATATTTGTTAACCTAACCATTTTAATTAGCCATGGTTATGTCTCTACATCAGTTAGTATATGATACTCACTCACCATGGTTCACTCTCTCACTTGATCATTATCTCATTCTCTTCTTCTTTCTTCATCTTCTTCCTCCAAAAGAAAAAGCTCTCCAGGGTTTGAAAAATGTGAGAATGTATTGTGAGAAAAAGAATTCTAAAGTGAACCCACTTCCTATTTCATCATCCTCTACTAGATTAGTACTTTAGTATTGGGTGTTTGCTTCACTAATCCTTATTAGTGAAGTAGTAGCTTGAGTTAGTATTCTCTCGACGTAGATCATCTTCGGCCTCGAAGAATTCAAGCAAGAACTTTCCATTCGCTTTGTGAAGCCATGCAAGGGTCCGGGAGTTCCATCAACGCAGTGAAGGGACTACTACAAGGAGCTTATAAAGTGAAGGAACGATCTAAAAAGGTTGTATTTCTAGTTCACTTAGTTGTAAATGGTTTACTGTAGTTTCCGTATTATATTCTAGTTAACGATTCTAGTTTAGAGCTCCTTGAAACGGCAAAATTTTGAAAATGGCATGGATGATGCCTCCTGAAACCTTGCTGCCGTCGATAGGAACCCTACAAACATGACTTGACTTGACCGAACCATGGCTATATCCTGACTTGACTACATGACTATCCGTTTACATCCTGAATCTATTTACATGAAAAACTTATAACATGGTCTCGTTAAGTCATATAACTACAAAACAATACAATATACATTACGGAGTTTTAACGGGGTAGATTGGTACAGAATGTGTTAAAAGTGGCACGATGATAGTCACTATAAGACACCTACATGAATATCCTATGCCGTTGTCTCATGGGTTTTGACGGGGCCTTGACTTACATGTTACCATAATTCACGGAGCAAGTTGGACTCCTCTCGTATACACTGATATATATTTTGTACCAAACTACAAACAACTACGTTAGCATAACAAACATATACTTGTACCTATTATCGGTTCTATTTTCTTTTCTTATACTATTTCTATTCTATCTTTGGGACTTACCGAGCTCTAGTTCGCTGACAATATTCCTGTCTTTTCTTTCTTTGGGATGTTCATCAGGAGGACCCGACGCTCTAGAGACCGAGCCCAGCCAGGACGACTTGGAGCATTTCATAGAGGAGCCAAAATTCTAGGCTTTTACTTATACTATTTTCTTTTCAGTTCATATGCCACTGTTTAGGCATCGCTTTTTATTATTGTACTTTTCTTTCAGTTGTATATAAAAAATGGATATTAATAAAAAGTTGTTGTTTATATTATATCTTTTGTTATTCTTGTGTTTTTCATTTATATTACTTATTTACGCTTAGCGTGTTTACTTCTGAGTAAATACATCGTGGACCGCCATGTCTTCTTTCCCGTACATTAGGAAGCAGGGCATGACACCGACCGATTTTATCGATAAAATTTTAAAGGACGAAACTTGTGAATTTGACGGGTATGGTGTCGATATAGAGTTTGACGAAATTTACAATCAGGAACACACAACTTTAGTATTACTGATTGGTATAGTCTTTGACAAAACTTTAGAGTGGGACCTATATTTTTTTACGACATCAACCTACCCATAAGTCAGTGTGTTGACGGAGAACTTGAATTGGAGGTTATGAGCTGTATTGATGAGAATATGATAATGAAGGAATATAGGGACGAGGATAACTTTGATAAATATTCTTTCATGCCAAGTTTTAAGGAGATATTTGAGGATGAACTTGATATTCTTGGCGAGTTCGAGTCACAATCACTTTGGGAGTATCCTAGGGATCTCACTTTTGCTGAACTTTTTGAGGATGGATTTCAGTTTTTAAACAAACTTGACCTCGAAACTCAACAGATGCTTCTTGAAAATAAAATTCATCCGAGCAACAACTCTTTGACTCCTTCAAAATTTCGTTTTTGTCTTCAACATTTTCTGATCTCTACTTTCATACACCCTTGCCAAGTACTAACAACTAACCATACCATTAGTATTTTATTTTTCTTCTTTGTATACTATTTCTTTTACCAGCCTTGTCTTTATATTGACAAAAATTTTGAATGGTTGGTATTAATTTCTGGACTAAAGCAATCTCTTAACTAGTAAATATTGTAATTAGTTCTTAAATTACCTTTTTGTGAATAAAAACTCATACTGATGTCTAAGTCTAACATCCAGAGACGGGAGCAACGATGAGGACATCGTAAATCTCATGTTTGGGGGTGATCACTGTTTACCGCCGAAAACCAGAGATGGATCCGGGATGGATCGTCTTGCCTGAATTTAGGGGTAGATGCTATTTGGATTTATCCGTTCACCTCTCTGAAAATGCCAAGTTGATTTATGGCACCGTATATCGGAGTTTTGGACCGATGTGGCCGTTGTAGCAGATTTCATCAGATCCCCCTCATTTGCGAGGTTTTTTTTGATTGTGGGGATGCTCTTCCCTATAGGCGCAAGCCCCTGCATTTAATTATGTTACCGCATCACGATAACCACTTTCTCCTGCTCCAAATGTTCACTTCGTGTCGTGTGTGTTTGTTTTATTTTTGGTTGCCCGTGGATTGTATATGGAGACTAATTTATGTTGTCTCCCGTAAGGCGTAGATTAGTCCAAATGCGTATATTCTTACATTTGGTTTTGGTTTGATTTAAGGATCGTTAATCTCGTTTGAGATTAAGATCAACTTAAATGTTTGTTAAGGATACGTTAGTCCAATCTTGGACTAAGATCTACTTAACGGGGGTTTAGGATCATTTTGATCCAACAAAAGAGCATTTGGGCTCTATCGTTTTAGTTTAAGGTCTTTTCGGTTCGTTGTTAGTTTTAAGAACGTTTCGGTCCGTAGATCACCATTTTGAAGGTGAGGGTTTAGTTTAAGAACGTTACGGTCCGTAGTTAGTTTAGAGACGTTTTGGTCTGTATTGGGATGTGCCTATCGGTTTGGGAGTGCACCAAAGAGTTGTTGGTTTTCGGGATCCGCCACCTCCCTGAAGACGTTGAAGAATTACAACGATATGTATCAGAGGTGTGGATAGATGTACCCTTGAACCAAATTCTATATTGAGGGGAGATGTGAGATGAACATCATTTTAGATACCATCTGTTAGGAAATCATTAGTCATCTTTAGGACTAAGATCAGTTTGGGAAGACCTGAGCATAGGGGGCTCGGTTGATTGGTGATCAAAGAGGTTTTGGCCTCGGGAGGCTTGACTAATTTGGGCTAAGGTTGGCTTCTTATAGTGTTAAACACTAATATATGCTCGGTGCTCACGTGTTCCTACGTGAGACTCTAATGCAGTGTTAAACACTGAAATTCGGGGCACTCACGTGTGGCTCATGAGGCACCTGAAAGTTGGCGCTGTACACTTGAGTCCAAATCCCCGTCTTTATATAAGTGTTAAACATATAATTCCTATGGCCCTCACGTGTGAGCACGTGAGGCGCCCTAACGTTATGCACTGCCTCTTTGGGTTTACTCTCTCTTCCTTTTATAAGTGCTAAGCACTATTTGGGGGTCACGTGAGACCATGTGAGGCGCCCCAAAATAGGAACTGTCTTTGGGTTTATTCTCTTTTCCTTTTATAAGTGCAAAGCACTATTTGGGGGTCACGTGAGATCACGTGAGGCGCTCCAGAATGGGAACTGTTTTGGGGTTTATTCTCCTTTTCCTTTTATAAGTGCTATGCACTATTTGGGGGTCACGTGGAAACACGTGATTCGATCTCAGTCGTCCCTTTTTGTTCATCAGAGATGCTCATGTGGGAACACGTGAGCAGTCTTTTCTTTTATATGCATAGAGATTTTGATCTGAGTTTTGAGAATTTTATGTCCCTTGTTTTATAAGAATTAAATTCTTTTACAGGGTTAAACCCTATTTTTATCAGAGGAATTAAATTCCTATATACTTTTGGAAGAATTAAATTCTTTGAACTTAGTTCTTTCCCCTAACTTTTGAATCTGCATGACAGAATCTCCCCGATGAGAATTAAATTCTCAACTTGTCGGGAGATCTGCTTCTGCAGACCTCAATCAGAGAAAGAACTAAGTTCTTTTTAGAAGAGTTAAACTCTTGGAGAGGTGAAGAAGAAATAAAATAATCTCCGTGTCTTTCTTCTTACCGAGTATTTATTTTTTTTCTAAAAAGAAGATCTTCATCTGTTTAGAGAATTAAATTCTCCTATTTTTATACTCTCTCTTCTTTGTTCTATATTTTTTATTCTCTTTATTCTCTGTATATCTTCCTTTTGTTCCTCTCCTCGCTCCTAATTATATGAGAAAAAAAAAGAATCAATTTATTAAGAGAATCCCTTATTGAGAGATCATGATTGATTTCATGATCATTTTAGATCAATCGGTGAATTTTATTCACCGTTGGATTTTTAATCCAAAGACTCTCTTTTTAACAGAGAGTCTTTCATACTTGAAGTGAGAAAATCATATAATTAGGAGTGAGAAAATCATGTCTTTGAATTTGGAATATGGTGCTAAAATATCATATACTTCCTTTGGAATATAGGCCACCTTATTTTTTTTACAAACTTGAAGTGAGAAAATCATATTTTCTTTCATATTTGGAACATAGGCCACCCTATGTTCTTTACAAACTTGAAAATGGGAAAATCCTATTTTCTTTAATATTTAAAAAATAGGCCATCCTATATTCTTTACATACTTGAAAATGGAAAAATCCTATTTTCTTTCATATTTGGAACATACCCATATTTTCTACAAAACAACATGAAAATAGGAGAAACCTTATTTTCTTCATATTTTTGAACATAGAATATAACTCTATATTCCCTATAAATTGAAAATAGAAAAAACTCTATTTTCTCAAACAAAACTCTGAACAGAAAAAAGGCCCTATGTTTTCAAAACAGATTTTCTGGTGAAATATGTCTACTCCGACACATTGGGGAAAAATGATCAGAACTCTCACTCGAAAATACCAAATTGCGATCCGTTTAAAGCATATGAAAGCAACCTCATTAAGTTTTGAAACAAGACCATACATGAATATGAATGGTTTTAAAATAATAAAGTTTCAGATATCTTAAAAAAATATCCGCATCAAACAGAATTTCGGGTTAAACCTTCTAGCATAGACATATCTGAGCAAAACAACCATAACTCTCATCTAAGAGTACCAAATCGCGATCCGTTCGAAGAATATGAAATATAACTCATTAAGTTTCAAAACAATACCATTCATGGACATAAAAACTATAAAATTACGTCCTTGAATGAATTTTGAACATAGGGTAAATTTTATGTTCTTTCAAAACAAATTTGGACATTGAAAGAGAAGTGTTTTCTACTTATCAAACAAGAGTTGGGATCCCCACTCGATGGTCAGGACCCTGCCTGAACACCCTAGGGTCAGGACTCCCTTCCCGATGGTCGGGAAGCCCCAAAATAAGCTTGCCGCAAGTTGAAACTTCCCTGTTTCTTAAAAATGTGTGGGTCCAACATAAAGTGACCCCATTTGTTTAAAATGAAAGGATGTGGCCCCCATATAGGTGTAGGGTGTTTTTCATCACCCCATTGAGATGGGAATACGCGCGCGCTTATCAGGCGCATAATAGATTCTCTCTGCCTCGGGTAGGCTGGGTTTTATTGATTGTGGGGATCCTAATCTCCGGCAGCCGCGGACTAAGCTGCCGTTAATTACCTCTCGCTTTTAGAGCGAGAGAACCTCCGATTGACGGGTCAAACAGGTCATGCGAACTCAATGTACTGTGTTGTGTTTCGAAGGGGTTTTAGATATATCGGGGGCCCCGCAGAGTTTTTACGGAGGTCCCGCTACCCGGATAGTGGGCTGGGGGTCAAGGGGGCTAGCAGCCCCCTTACGGGGTGCGGGGCAGCGCCCCGTTAGAAATTTTTTCTATCAGGGACAGTATCGTGGAGTGTGTGTGTATACATATATACATATATATAAGAAAGGGAAAAAGCGTCCAAAGGACGCGTGGGGGCCAGCGCCCCACGTGCGTGGCACGCAGGCGCTGGGCGCCAGCGCCCCATGTATAGGGCACATGGGCGCTCGGCGTCAGCAGGGAAAGGGACCTGGTCCCTACACTGAGAGCTATGCTCCCGATTTGACTTATGGAGTTGAACTCCTGACAGAGATTAATTCAGGGAGTTGAACTCCAATAGATCTTGAATGGAGTTAAACTCCTAAAAATATTTAGAAATGATCAAAAGGGACTGCTTTGTTTCTCCCCTTTGGCCTTGAATATTCTTAAGATGGGATTTCTGGAGATGGGTATCCTTCTTCTTTCTTTCGGTTGGCCGGATCTTGGAGAAAGGGGATGAGATTTAATAATCTCTCCTTTTTGAGATCTAATAGAAGATCTAAGCTTCCCTTTGTGGGTTTTGTGGTGAAAAACTATTTAGTTTTGGAAAAAGAAGAGTAAAACTCTTGATTTAATTGAAAAGGGGAAGAAGGTTTAGAACCTTGAGGAAGGAGAAGGAGACACAAAAACGCTAGAGTTTTTAGAGAATGAAAAGTATATCTTTTATTCATCATCATGTTGCCTTATATATGCTTACACATTTACACATAGCCCCTTGGGCTTTACAAAATGGCATTTTGCCCATCCCATGTCTCATGTGCTCATTTCTTTTGTACATAAACCATGGGCTTTACAGAAATTTGGCTTTATGCCCATTTTCTTACATTCATGCATAAAAAAATTACATCAAAATTATTTATTACATGATTTTTTATTTCGGCATGGGGGAGGCCGGCCGCTTCATGTTCGGGCTCGGCTCGGGCATGGACCCACTTGATTTGGGCTTGGGCCCACCTGGCTGGGGTTGAACTTGACTTTGACTTAGTGAACCGGGGTGCATTTTTCAACCCCCAACAAAGTGCCCCCATCAATAAATGCACAATACATATGTGGGTCATGTGCATAGGATTGGTGGATCTTCTTTCACGTGGAGGCGACTTGATTTGGTTCCCGGTTTTGGGAAGCTGGCGCTGCCCTTTTTATGACATAGACGGTCGATGCTTGATGCGTCTCCGAGACGGAGTGCCCGTGGTACATGTTTCCCCGACATGGAGTGATTTGGTTCCCAATTTGTGGGAGGCCTGCACTGCCCTTTTTACGACATGGACGGTCTACGCTTGACGCGTCTCCGAGACGGAGTGTCCGTGGTAGACTTTTCCCTGGCCCAGAGCGATTTGGTTCCCGATTTGTGGGAAGTCTACACTGCCCTTTTTACGACATGGACGGTCGACGCTTGATGCGTCTCCGAGGCGGAGTGTCCGTGGTAGACGTTTCCCCGGCCCTAAGTGATTTGTTCGACTTGTCCCCGGCACGGAGTGTCGCTGATGTTCGACTTGTCCCCGGCACAGAGTGTCGCTGATGTTCGACTTGTCCCCGGCACGGAGTGTCGCTAATGTTTGACTTGTCCCCGGCACGGAGTGTCGCTGGTCGACTTTTCCCAGGCATGGAGTGTCATTGATGTTAGACTTGTCCCCGGCACGGAGTGTCGCTGATGTTCGACTTATCCCCGGCACGGGGTGTTACTGTTCGACATGTCCCCGGCACAGGGTGTCGCTGTTCGACTTGTCCCCGGCACGGAGTGTCGCTGATCGACTTGTCCCCAGCACGGAGTGTCGCTGGTCGACTTGTCCCCGGCACGTAGTGTCACTGGTTGACTTGTCCTCGGCATGGAGTGTCGATGTTCGAATTGATCCCGAGGCGGAGCGTGATTTCGACAGGGAGGCAGATATCCAGAGGCGAAGCATGATTTCGACACGAGGTAAATTCTGGGACGAAGCATGATTCCACTGCAGAGGTTGTTGGTTTGATTTGATTTGGGTTGACATCAGTATCGCTACACTAGAATATGGTACCAGGAGCAAATCATCATCTGTCATGAGAGGATTTGGGGATTTGGTTTTAGTTTGGCATCTGCGTTGCTGCACTGGAATAATTCCAGGAGAACTCATCATTTGCCATAGGAGGATTTGGGAATTGGTTTTCAGATCGGCATCTGCATTGCTGCACTGGAATAATGCCAGGAGCAACTCATCATTTTGCTTTGCCTATTGGGAAGCGATGGCTTAGGAGACATGTTTAGATCCCTATCACCTAAGGCTTTTCAATTTTATGGGCCGTAAGGGTCTCATAAAAGCATTTTCTCCGTACGAGTCGTAAGGAATCCCGTAGGTGCATTTTCTCCTTAGGAGTCGTGAGGACCCCCAAGTGTGTTTTTTCCTTATGAGTCGTAAGGATCCCACGAAGGTGTTTTCTTACGAGTCGTAAGGATCTCGCAAGTTTTGTTCTCCTCATGCATCGTGAGGACACATGAGTGGATTTCCCTCGTTCCCAGTTTAATGACTTAAGGGGTCATCTGTTTCCAGTTTAACGACTTAGAGGTCTATTGTGCCTAGTTTAATGACTTAGAGGTCATCTGTTCCCAGTTTAAAGACTTAGGGGTCTATTTTGCCCAGTTTAATGACTTAGAGGTCATCTATTCCCAGTTTAACGACTTAGAGGTCATCTGTTCCTAGTTTAAAAACTTAGGGGGTCTATTATATCCAGTTTAACGACTTAGAGGTCATCTGTTCCTAGTTTAACGACTTAGAGGTCATCTGTTCCCAGGTTAACAACTTAGGGGTCTATTGTTCCCAGTTTAACAACTTAGAAGTCATCTGTTCCCAGTTTAACGACTTAGGGGTCATCTGTTCCCAGTTTAACGACTTAGAGGTCATCTGTTCCCAGTTTAACGACTTAGAGGTCATCTGTTCCCAGTTTAATGACTTAGAGGTCATATGTTCCCAGTTTAACGACTTAGGGGTCAATTGTTCCCAGTTTAACGACTTAGAGGTCATCTGTTCCCAATTTAACGACTTAGGGGTCTATTGTGCCCAGTTTAACGACCTAGAGGTCATCTGTTCCCAGTTTAACGACTTAGAGGTTATCTGTTCCCAGTTTAATGACTCAGGGGTCTATTGTTCCCAGTTTAACGATTTAGAGGTCATCTGTTCCCAATTTAACGACTTAGGGGTCTATTGGATCGGAAGTTTGGAATTTTGGGGTAGGGGTAGGCATCAGCGTCGCTAACACTGAAGCACATATGCCAGGAGCAATTCATCATTTGCCATTTTCTGTTGGGGAGCGATGGCTTAGGAGACAGGTTTAGGTCCCTATCACCTAAGGCTTTTCAATTTTATGGGCCGTAAGGATCCTATAAAAGCATTTTCTTCCTACGAGTCGAAAGGATCCCTCAGGTGTATTTTCTCCTTAGGAGTCGTGGGGACTCCCAAGTGTGTTTTTCCTTTGTGAGTCGTAAGGATCCCATGAAGGTTTGTTCTCCTCATGTATCGAGAGGACACATGAGTGGGTCTTCCCAATGGAGCATAATTCCAAAGGCGGAGACCGGCCGCATGACTGGTAGTTGCTGTGGGGCATGGGTATGATGAGAATTATTTGAGCCAGTGGATTGTATACGGTGGTCAACTTGGGGACTAACCGTAGGGCCGGGAGAATTTTAGTAATTTGGATTTTGGTTGGCGTCTGCATCGCTGCACTGGAATATGGTACCAGGAACGACTCATCATTCGCCGTTTGAGAATTTGGATTTTGGTTGGCGTCTGCATCGCTGCACTGGAATATGGTACTAGGAGCGACTCATTATTTGCCGTTTGAGAATTTAGATTTTGGTTGGTGTCTGCATCGCTGCACTGGAATATGGTACCAGGAGCGACTCATCATTCGCCGTTGGGAAAACTTGGGATTTGAAATTTTGGTCGGCGTATGCATCGCTGCACTGGAATATGGTACCAGAAGCGACTCATCAGGCGTATGCATCCCTGCACGTGGGGCGCTGGAGAGATTTCTAGAAAATAAATAAAATTTATTTTTATCTAGAAAATGAGATTTTCCAGTCTTTTGCACATACTGTAGGAGAGATGGACATCTGGCGAAAGACTGCCGACGTGCGAATCGCCTTTGCTTAGTCTACGGCTCAGCTACTCATAACATTGGAACTTGTCCTCGTAGACATAACCCAAATGTTTCATCAAGACAAGCAATCACTTATCAGCAGTGCCCAGCTATTCAGGCACCTGCTCCACGACTCGCTCTCCTTGCTCCACCACCTTGTGGACCGACTGCACCACCTCCTCGTTAGTTCCATCAAGCTCAACGGAACCCACCTCCAAGACAGAGGAATGCTCCTCCAGCAAGGAGGAACATACCGAGGCGACATGCTTTCATAATGATCGTGGAAGAAGCTGAAGCCACCCGCCAAGTCATCACTGGTAATACTTCCCTTTCAAACTCTCTTTCAGTCCATATACATACCTATATATCTTTTCATTATACCTAAAACAAATCCCATATACCTTAGGTATAATCTTAGTAACCTTACTCCCTGCGCTCGCACTATTCGATACTGGAGCATCTCATTGCTTTATGTCGCAATGGTTCGTCCAAACTCATGCGATTCTAGTCACACCGCTTGTATCCAAATGGAAAGTCAGTTCAGGGAACGACGTTCTAAAGGAAACAATGGGATACAAGCTATGTTCAATGGTCGTCTGCAGTAGAGAATTCTATGCTGACTTCAAGGTGCTGGACATACCGAACATCGATGTGGTTCTGGGTATAGATTGGCTAGGAACCTTCTACGCTACCATCGTCTGTCGTCAAAGGAGAGTAGTGTTCGAGATTCCAGACCATCCAGTCATTTATTTCAAAAGCGGAGACCGTTCCTTGGAGCCAGGCACTTATAAGGCGAATCCAAAGAAGGCAGTGGTTGCTACACATCAGGCGGAAGAAGACAAGCCGGAGATAATTCAAGAGTTCGACATTGTATTTCCTGAAGACATATCAGGTTTACCTCGGGATCGAGCTTTTGAATTCAGCATTGATTTAATACCTGGAGCGCAACCGGTGATCAAAGCACCTTATCGCCTAAATATAGATGTTTTGAAGGAGATCTGAACTCAGTTGGACGAATTATTGAAGAAAAGATGGATTCGTCCCAACACTTCAAGTTGGGGATCTTCAGTTTTGCTCGTAAAGAAGAAGGAAGGTTCATATCGAACGTGCATTGATTATAGAGCCCTGAATGAAGTAACGATAAAGAACAAGTATTCACTCCCGCGCATCGATGATTTATTCGATCAGCTAAGTGGATCTTGTGTTTTCTCTAAATTAGATCTTCGTTCGAGTTATCATCAGGTGAAGGTCAAGGAATCTGATATCCATAAAACGACATTCAGAACTCGTTATGGACATTACGAATATCTCATGATGCCATTTAGAGTGACCAACGCACCAGCAATATTCATGAACCTGATGAATCAAGTTTTCCGAGAGTACCTAGACAGGTTTGTTATCATCTTCATCGACGACATCCTGGTGTATTCAAAGAGTCGGAAAGAATACGCCGAACACTTGAGAATTGTCCTGGAGACTTTACGACAGCATCAACTCTATGCCAAATACAGCTAGTATGAGTTTTGGCTAGATCAATTTGGATTTCTCGAACATATTGTATCAGGAGAAGGAATCTTTGTAGATCCAGCGAAAGTATCAGCTGCAAGCGAATGGCCGACACTAAAGTCAGTGAAAGACATTCGAAGTTTCTTGGGTCTAGCAGGATATTACAAAAGATTCATTGAAGGTTTTTCCAAGATCGCAACACCCCTGACCAAGGTTACACGTAAAGATGAAGAATTCGTGTGGTCAAAAGCATGCGAACGAGATTTCGTAGAACTCAAGTCAAGATTGATATCAGCACCTATCCTTATCATACCGGACCAAACTGGAGGTTTCGTAGTGCATTGCGATGCATCCGATAAAGGATTAGGATGTGTTCTACATCAGCACGGTAAAGTTGTGGCTTATGCATCAAGACAACTGAATATTCAGGAGCGCAATTACCTGACGCATGATTTGGAGTTGGCAGCCGTAATCTTTGCTCTCAATATTTGGCGCCGTTATCTTGTTGGTGAACGAGTGGACATATACACAGATCACAAAAGTCTGAAATATTTGTTTACTCAGAAGGAGTTGAATATGCGGCAGAGAAGATAGTTAGAACTTATGGCGGACTTCGACATCAACCTACAATATCATCCAGGGAAGGTGAATGTAGTACCTGATGCCCTTTGTCGCCAACCATTAGCAATGAATCTCACCACTCAGTGGAAACTTCAACAGGACTTACATTTGTTGGGGTAAAAATTTACACCCCGGTTGACCGAGTCAAAGTCAAGGTCAACCCCCAAGCTAGGTGGGCCCAAGCCCAGGTCAAGCGGGCCCATGCCCAAGTCGAGCCCGTGGCCAGCCTCCCCATGCCAACAACAAAATCATGTAATAAATAATTTTTATGTAATTTTTTATATACATGAATGTATGCAAAATGGGCATAAAGCCAATATTTTGTAAGCCCATGGCTTATATGCAAAAATGAAATGGTACATGAGCCATGGGATGGGCAAAACGCCATTTTTGTAAAGCTCAAGGGGCTATATGCAAATATGTAAGCCTATAAAAGGCAACATGATGAATAAAAAAAGGATATACTTTCATTCTCTCAAAAACCTAGGGTTTGTATTTCTTTCCCTTTTCTGAAGGTTTCAAACCTTCTTCTTTCTTCTAAATTAAATCAAGAGTTTTACTCTTCCTTTTCAAAAACAAAATAGTTTTTCACCACCAAACCCACAAAGGGGAACTTGGATCTGTCTTTAGATCCTAAAAAGGAGAGATTTTGAGACCTCACATCTCTTGATCTTCAAGATCCAGCTAACAGAGCAGGAAGAAGAAGAACCCCTTTCACTAAACCCAAAAAAAAACACTCAGGAGTCCAACTCCTCTCTGATTTCTCTTCCGAGAATTTTTTTTGGGCTAAAAGCCTCTTTTTCTCGTCGGCGCTCAAGCGCAGAGCATCCGCGTGCCGACACGTGGCCCACGTGCCGACACGTGGCGCCTTTGCACTACAGCGCCCTGAGCTCGAGCGTAAAGCGCCCACGTGCCGACACGTGGCGCGCTTGCGCTCAAGCGCAAGCGCTCAATCGCAAGTCGTCCCGGTGCCAACACGTGGCGCGCTTGCGCTCAAGCGCTCGAGCGCAAGTCGCCCCCGTGCCGACACGTGGCGCGCTTGCGCTCAAGCGCCCAGCGCTCAAGCGCAGAGCGCCCATATGCCGACACGTGGCACTCTAGCGCCTGAGCACACAGCACCTAGCCGCACAGCGCCCAAGGTGCTGCCCCCACGCATCCTTTGGATGCCTTTTCCCCCTCTTTTTTTTCTTATATATATATATACATATGTATACATATGCGCACACATACATACATATGTGCATACACACGTACTCCACGACACTGTCCCTGTTAGAAAACTCTGCGTGGCTTCCGATATATTTAAACCCCTCCTTCCAAAACAAAACACATGTACACTATACATTGAGTTCGCATGACCAGTTTAACCCGTTAATCGGAGGTTCCCTCGCCCCAAAGGCGAGGGGTAATTAACGGCAGCTTAGTCCGCGGCTGCCGGAGATTCGGATCCCCACAATCATTAAACCCCAGCCTACCCTAGACAGGGGGAATCTGTAGTATGCCTGACAAGCGCGCGCGTATTCCCATCTTAATGGGGTGACGAAAAACACCCTACAGATTCTGACACGCCCGGTGGGACCAATCTCTCCTCCCATATTTCGGGTTAAACGTTAATGCGAACTCAATCAATATACATGTCTATATTTATACTAAAATAATGCTTTTTCATGCAGGTCTTCAAGTAATCACTTCTCAACGATGTCTCCAAAGATGAACATAGCTCCCATCTCATACACGATGAAGATAGACTCCAGGACAGTCCTTCCGGCCAGTCTTGGGCAACAATGGGAGGAGGAGCCGCTACCATTTGGCTCTATTATGTTCGTGTCGGCTAACGCCGTCCCAGCTCCTCAAGCTCCGGTAACAGACAAACCGGTCTCAAAGGGGAAAAGGCCGAACGTCATGGTCGCGAGGGCACCTCAGCCCAAGCACAAGTCCGTTTCCAAACGACTCTCCATGGCCCCAGCAGGGGGCAAGGCCATCAACACCAACAAAGCTACAACGCGTCCCGAGCAAGCTCCAGCGGTGCCCTTGATCACTGCTCGCTCGGGTGTCTTCTCTAAGCTCCCCTCCGATCAACTCACAATGGCTTCCCGGATAGCGGATGCCCGCCAAGCCTTCAAAATCGAGAAGCTAAGGGAGAAAAGGCTCAGATATAGATCCAACAAAAGGGCTAGGGCTCCTGCTAGGCTAAACCTCATGAGGTTTGAAGAACAGGGTTACCCCGCCGAAGATGAGGAAATGGCTGGATATGTGGTCCACACTGTCTACATGGTGGGCACGCGCAGCAAGAGGAAGGACGGGGCCACCACATCTCAAGTTCAATCTGGCTTGAATGTGGTTGCCGCTTCCCAAGAATAGCCACCTCCGCTGGATGATGAAAACCCTCTCGCTGAGGATGATAGGCAGAAAGACCCTTCGGTCCATGAGGAGTCGGGCTCAGAAAGTGAAGAGGAGCCAATCTTCCGTCCCAAGAATGCAGAGCAGCAACTTCTCCAAGAGCTCCGAAAATAGCTTAGAAGCAAAGACAAGGAGATGGCCAAGCTCTACTCAAAAATTGATGACTTGACGAACGTCGTCTTGCAGCTCACGGCCCGACTTGCCTCTCAGCCGACCAATCAAGCGCAGGGCTCTGCTCGTGAACCGAGAAACGGTGTCCCAATACAGCCAACGCCTATTCCCTCAAATCTAAAAGTGGGCGAACCGCATGAAGATCAGTCACATCCTATCTCGGGAAATGTCTTGGCTACCGATGACAGTAGCCCGCTAACTCAAGATCAAATCATGGATTTGGTTTCCAGCAAAGTCAAAACACTGGTAGCCGAAGCCGAAGCCCAAAAAGATGTTAGCAGTAGCGGGAGACCATATCCTGCTCAATATGATCTGGTAGAATTTCCTAGCGGCTATGTCATCCCCAAATTCGGAAGATTCGATGGGACGGGAAATGCGAATCAGCACATCGCCCACTTCAAAGCCTCATGCGGGAATACTGGGGGCAACGATGCGCTTCTCCTCCGCCAGTTCGTTAATAGCTTGACCGATGTCGCTTTCGACTGGTACGCGAGCATACCGGATGGCTCCATTACTACTTTCGTCCAAATGGAATCTTTGTTTCGACAAAGGTTCATGAGCGTCAGCGATAAGATCACCATTGCCGAGCTCGTAAGGACCAAGCCCAAGAACAACGAAAGCAGCACGGATTTTATAACCCGATGGCGTAATCTCTCCGTTAAATACGAACCGCCGATAGAGCAGGACCAATCTGTCAGCCTCCTCGTCGGAAATCTCAACAATTGGATGGGCCCGTTTCTATGCACCGCGAGTCTCAAAACATTCCAAGAGTTGACCAGGAAGATTCAGATGCTGGAGCGCTCAAAGCAGGAGTCCTCCTCTGACTCCCAAAATAACAATAGGTCCTAGAGAAACCGAAAGGACGAAAATCGCAAAGGCGGAAATTCCGACGATACTGAATCTTTCAACACTTCGGCTAACCGAAATAAGCAAGGGATGAGCGGGCCTAGCGCCAACCAGCCTCGGAAGCCAATGTTCGGAGAGGGAGGAGAATCTCCACTAAAAGAGAAGCTGGATAAGGTCTATTCCTTCAGGAGGGACAAAATCCGCAAAATATTCAAAGACGCCCTGAGGAACGGTCTACAACTGCCAGAGTCAAAAAGACCGCAGGAAGAGAATATGACCAACGACCCCAAATACTGCCCCTATCACAGAGTGATAGGTCATGCCATTGAGGACTGCTTCGTCTTCAAAGATTGGGTCGAAAAGCAATACAAGGCAGGAGAGATAGAACTGTCCAAAGGCGTGTTAACAAACAATCCAGCTGCGACCGCCAATTTCATACAAACGGAGACCGAAGTTCTTCGTGAAACTGATTCTCTCAGACATCTGCCTTTCTCTGAAAACAATTGACCACCACGTCGTTAAACTGGGAATAATCGACCTCTAAGTCGTTAAACTGGGAATGTAAAAAAAATGTAAATGAACAAAAAATGTATAAATAAAAGAAAAATAAAGAAAAGCCGAAATGATGGGGCAACTCGCAATAAAAATCAGCGAGTGAAAATAAAAATGAAAATAAAGCCAAAATGATGGGGCAACCGCGAATAAATAGCCGAAATGATAGGGCAATCGTGATCTTCGCGATGAGAAAAGCTGAAATGATAGAGCAAACGCGGTAAAACAAAAATAATTCAAACAAAAAAACAAACAAAACAACGGCGAATGATGAATCGCTCCTGGTACCGTATTCCAGTGCAGCGATGCAGACGCCAACAAAAATCCTAATTTCCCGAAACTCTCCCAGCCCTACGGCTATTCCCCAAATTGACTGCCGTATACAATCTACGGGCTCAAATAATTCTCAGCATACCCATGCCCCACCGCAATCACCAGTTACGCGAAAGGTCTCCGCCTTTGGAATTATGCTCCATTGAGAAGACCCACTCATGTGTCCTTACGATACATGAGGAGAACAAACCTTTGTGGGATCCTTACGACTCACCAAGGAAAAACACACTTAGGAGTCCTCACGACTCTTAAGGAGAAAATACACCTGCGGGATCCTTACGACTCGTAGGGAGAAAATGCTTTTATGGGACCCTCACGGCCTATAAAATTGAAAAGTCTTAGGTGATAGGGATCTAAACCTGTCTCCTAAGACATCGCTCCCCAATCTCCAAGCGGCGAATGATGAGTCGCTCCTGGTACCATATTCCAGTGCAGCGATGCAGACGCCAACCAAATTCCAAATCACATACCCCAACGGCGAATGATGAGTCGCTCTTGGTACCATATTCCAGTGCAGTGATGCAGACGCCAACAAAATTCCAAATCCCATACCCCAACGGTGAATGATGAGTCGCTCCTGGTACCATATTCCAGTGCAGCGATGCAGACGCCAACAAAGTCCCAAAAATTTTTATGGCCCTACGGTCTGGATCATACATCCTGCAAAACCGTAAACAATCCACGGGCGTAAAACAATCCCAATCTCTCCAAAAAAATAATAAAATAAAAATAAAAAAAAGGTATGTCCACAAGCAAAATGGGCACGGATGAAAACCCGAAAGGAATCCGTGAGTAAAAACAGCAGGACTGCCGGCGATTTTGTGAAAACCCGAAAGGGCGCAAACTCGTGAGAAAGAGATGAAATGCACTCACAAAGTCCTCTCGACTTTGTGAGGAGAAAATTCCCGTGTGAGATCCTTACGACTCACAAAGGAGCAACACACTTAGGAGTTCCCACGACTCCTAAGGAGAAAATACACCTACGAGATCCTTTCGACTCGTAGGGAGAAAATGCTTTTGTGAGACCCTTACGGCTCACAAAATTGAAAAGTCTTAGGTGATAGGGACCTAAAACCTGTCTCCTAAGCCATCGCTTCCCGATGAGCAAGCGCAAATGATGATTCGCTCCTGATACCATATTCCAGTGTAGCGATACTGATGCCAAGCAAAAACCAAAACCAATTCCCGAATCCTCTCATGACAAATGATGATTCGCTTCTGGTACCATATTCCAGTGTAGCGATGTTGATGTCAACCCAAATCAAATCAAACCAACAACCTCTGTGGCAAAATCATGCTCCGTCCCAGGATTTACCCCGTGTCGAAATCATGCTTCGCCTCGGGATATCTACCTTCCCTGCCGGAATTATGCTCCACCTCGGAATCAAATCAACCAACAAGCTCTGCGTCGGAATCATGCTTTGTCTCAGAATGTGCCCTCCGTGTCGAAATCATGCTTCGCCTTGGTGTATCTGCCTTCCCTGTCGGAATTATGCTTCGGCTCGGAATCAACCAACGACCTCCTCGTCGGAATTATGCTCCGCCTCGGAATCAAGTCAACTAGCAAGCTCTGCGTCGGAATTATGCTTCGTCTCAGAATGCACCCCGTGTCGAAATGATGCTTCGCCTCGGTGTATCTGCCTTCCCTGTCGGAATTATGCTTCGGCTCGGAATCAACCAACGACCTCCTCGTCGGAATTATGCACCGCCTCAGAATCAAATCAACCAACAAGCTCTGCGTCGGAATTATGCTTCGTCTCAGAATGCACCCCGTGTCGAAATGATGCTTCGCCTCGGTGTATCTGCCTTCCCTGTCGGAATTATGCTTCGGCTCGGAATCAACCAACGACCTCCTCGTCGGAATTATGCTCCGCCTCAGATTCAAGTCAACCAGCAAGCTCTGCGTCGGAATTATACTTCGTCTCAGAATGCACCCCTTGTCGAAATGATGCTTCGCCTCGGTGTATCTGCCTTCCCTGTCGGAATTATGCTTCGGCTCGGAATCAACCAACGACCTCCTCGTCGGAATTATGCTCTGCCTCAGAATCAAATCAACCAACAAGCTCTGCGTCGGAATCATGCTTCGTCTCAGAATGTGCACCCCGTGTCGAAATCATGCTTCGCCTTGGTGTATCTGCCTTCCCTGTCCGAATTATGCTTCAGCTCGGAATCAACCAACGACCTCCTCGTCGGAATTATGCTCCGCGAATCGGAATGATGCTCCGACCCTGGAATTATGCTCCGCAAATCGAAATTATGCTCCGGCTCTTCGGAATGATGCTCCGAATCCTGGAATCATGCTCCGCCCATCGGAATGATGCTTCGATCCTTGGAATTATGCTCCGCGAATCGGAATGATGCTCCGACCCTGGAATTATGCTCTGCAAATCGGAATGATGCTCCGACCCTTAGAATCATGCTCCGCTCTTCGGAATGATGCTCCGATCCCCGGAATTATGCTCCGACTCTTCGGAATGATGCTCCGATCTCTTGAATTATGCTCCGCGCTTCGGAATGATGCTCCGATCCTTGGAATCATGCTCCGCGCATCGGAATGATGCTCCGATATTCGGAATCATGCTCCGATCCCTGGGAATCATGCTCCCCGAGGGATACTTCTACCCTGGAATTATACTCCGCGAAACGGAATGATGCTCCGATCCCCGGGAATCATGCTCCCCGAGGGATACTCCGATCCCTGGAATTATGCTCCGCGAATCGGGATGATGCTCCGCCCCTGGAATGATGTTCCACCTCGAAGTCCAACTTCAAGATCCATCAATTTCATGCACACAACTCAAATGTGCGGTGTGCATTTATTGATGGGGGGCACTTTGTTGGGGTAAAAATTTACACCCCGGTTGACCGAGTCAAAGTCAAGGTCAACCCCCAAGCTAGGTGGGCCCAAGCCCAGGTCAAGCGGGCCCATGCCCAAGTTAAGCCCGCGACCAGCTTCCCCATGCCAACAACAAAATCATGTAATAAATAATTTTTATGTAATTTTTTATATACATGAATGTATGCAAAATGGGCATAAAGCCAATATTTTGTAAACCCATTGTTTATGTGCAAAAATAAAATGGCACATGAGCCATGGGATGGGCAAAACACCATTTTTGTAAAGCCCAAGGGGCTATATGCAAATATGTAAGTCTATAAAAGGCAACATGATGAATAAAAAAAGGATATACTTTCATTCTCTCAAAAACCTAGGGTTTGTATTTCTTTCCCTTTTCTGAAGGTCTCAAACCTTCTTCTTTCTTCTGAATTAAATCAAGAGTTTTACTCTTCCTTTTCAAAAACAAAATAGTTTTTCACCATCAAACCCACAAAGGGGAACTTGGATCTGTCTTTAGATCCTAAAAAGGAGAGATTTTGAGACCTCACATCTCTTGATCTTCAAGATCCAACTAACAGAGGAGGAAGAAGAAGAACCCCTTTCACTAAACCCCAAAAAAAAAACACTCAGGAGTCCAACTCCTCTCTGATTTCTCTTCCGAGATTTTTTTTTTGGCTAAAAGCCTCTTTTTCTCGCCGGTGCTAAAGCGTAGATCACCCGCGTGCCGACACGTGGCGTGCTTGCTCTACAGCGCCCTGCGCTTAAGCGCAAAGCGCCCACATGCCGACACGTGGCACGCTTGCGCTCAAGCGCAAGCGCTCGAGCGCAAATTGCCCCGGTGCCGACACGTGGCGCGCTTGCGCTCAAGCGCAAGCGCTCGAGCGCAAGTCGCCCCGGTGCCGACACGTGGCGCGCTTGTGCTCCAGCGCAAGCGCTCGAGCGCAAGTCGCCCTCGTGCCGACACGTGGCGCGCTTGCGCTCAAGCGCAGAGCGCCCATGTGCCGACATGTGGCACTCTAGCGCCTGAGCGCACAGCAGCTAGGCGCACAGCGCCCAAGGTGCTGCCCCCACGCATCCTTTGGATGCCTTTCCCCCCTCTTTTTTTCTTATATATATACATATATATATATATACATATGTATACATATGCGCACACACACATACATATGTGCATACACACATACTCCACGACACTGTCCCTGTTAGAAAAAATTTCTAATGGGGCGCTGCCCCACACCCCGTAAGGGAGCTGCTAGCCCCCTTGACCCCCAGCCCGCTATCCGGGTAGCGGAACCCCCGTAAAAACTCTGCGTGGCTACCGATATATTTAAACCCCCCTTCCAAAACAAAACACACGTACACTGCACATTGAGTTCGCATGACTAGTTTAACCCGTTAATCGGAGGTTCTCTCGCCCCAAAGGCGAAGGGTAATTAACGGCAGCTTAGTCCGCGGCTGCCGGAGATTTGGATCCCTATAATCATTAAACCCCAGCCTACCTTAGGCAGGGGGAATCTGTAGTACGCCTGACAAGCGCGTGCGTATTCCCATCTCAATGGGGTGACGAAAAACACCCTACAACATCAAATGGAGATTGAAGTGGTCATGCCAGGTAACGCTTCAAGTTTGATGAATTTACAAGTTCAATCTACCATTGTCAATCAGATCAAAGAAGTTTAAGTAAGTGATGCTAAGTTGAAAAAGATCATAGAACAAGTAGAGAATGGATTTAGAACAGATTTCATCATCTATGAAGACGGATTTTTGAGGTACGGCAGTAGATTGTGTGTACCAAAAGGTTCTGTGCGGGACGAGTTAATGAAAGAAGCTCACAGCACTCCCTACTCAATACACCCTGGAGATACAAAGATGTTCAAAGATCTACGTCAAAATTACTAGTGGTATGGAATGAAGCGTGAAGTAGCCAGAAGCGTCGCTAAATTCTTGATGCGTCAGCAAGTAAAGGCCGAACATCACACGACTGCTGGATTACTTCAACCGTTACCTATCTCATAATGGAAGTGGCAACACATCACAATAGATTTCGTGACTGCACTTCCTCGCAGTACGAAAGGTAACGATGTGGTATGAGTTATTTTGGATCGACTCACAAAGTCGGCTTACTTCATCCTATTTTGAGTTGTCCAATCTACTGAGACAATAGCAAAGAAGTACATGGATGTAAGAATCTACTTAAGATTTTAACTCTTCATAATGTACTATTTCTAATACCCATGAACTCATGCAGAAAATCGTGAGATTACATGGAGTACCGGTTTGCATTATCTCCGATCGTGATACCAGATTTCGATCGCAATTTTGGCAGAGTCTGCAAGCTAGCTTAGGAATAAGTCTGAATTTCAGCACAGCTTATCATCCACAAACTGATGGTCGGTCTGAGCGAACTATTCAGATTTTGGAAGATATGCTTAGAGCGTGTATGCTAGATTTCAGAGGATCGTGGGAAGATCACCTACATCATGTGGAGTTTTTATACAGCAATAGCTACCAAGAAAGCATTGGAATAACACCCTTTGCAGCGCTCTATGGAAGAAAGTGTCGATCGCCCTTAAGTTGGGACGACATCGGAGATACCAAACTCTAATTTTCCTTATAAATACACCTTTAATCCAATTTTTAATGCATATTTTAAATGCATTCTTTAACACACCAAACCCTAATTTTCCCTATAAATACCACACCCTATTTCACCCCTCCTCACTCAGAATTTCATTATCAAAACTATACCAAATTCTCAAGTCCTTTAGTGTGCAAGTGGAGTTAGCAAAAGGGTGAAGTTCCGACGAAGTTCCGAGAAAATTCCGACGACGAAACGACGCCCCAAGACCTTTCGTAGCTTCATTTCTCTCTCCTCTAGTCCAAAGGCCAGTAAGTCCCCTCTTTCCCTCACTTCTCTATTCTAAAAACTTTCAAATTCTATAACCCGACGGAAGCGGAGTTAATCCGACATCTAATTCGGTTTTTCTTTAAAAACCCTATTTTTCTTAAACAAGAAAATACCAAACTCTCATATCATGTTTAACAAATATTAACAAACATATTAAACAAGTTTCATATTAAAAGAATCTTTATTGCAATTTTTATCGTAGTTTTACAGTAAAATACCACACACTTTAGTTTCCGATATAAAACAACATAATACCTGTTCTACCTTTAGATAGTTCATGAAGTAATGACCTACCTCATCACAACACACATCTTTAACATAGCACGATGGAATTTGGGAAAATAGTTATGGGATAATACGATATTTCAAATAAATACCATCAACTTGTAGAATCATTTCTTTAAAACGATGTTAAATCAATTCCTTACAATTGCGTCTCTACAACCCACTTTTGAGAAACCCCGTTTCAGAATGGTGCGAATTATCGCACATCCTCGGGTCTAATAGAGCGGAATTCAGACCTCCGTAAGGAGCATTCGAATTCCGATAGAATTTTAATACCATTTTTAAGAAAATAAGATTTCTAGAAAATAAATCAAATTTATTTTTATCTAAATATATATAAGTATTATCAAAATATCTATTTTAATTATATTATAAAAATATTCCAAGTTTTTCAAATCAAAGGAATCACCTTTACATGAAAATACCATCCAAATACAAAACAATTGCAATATATCAATAAAATACTATATACTATGAAAACTGGGTTATACTCACTAGAAATTTCACATTTATAAAATATACATATATGAAAACCCTAAATATGATATTTAAATACTTGAGGTGTATTTTAAAATTATACCAAAACTATTTTTACATAAAACCCCCTCAAGTTATACTAAATTACAATAAGGACCCTAGTAAATATAGGTTTAAGCGGGACCAGTTCTCTTGAGTCTCAAGGAGCCGGAGAATATGGGTGCGTATCTATCTAAGGTAGACAACTTAAATAACAGTGTTATCAATACGGTAATTGTCTTTGAAAAATACACAAATCCTACTGTCCATGTGCAGCAGTTACCGATAACACCAAAACCTAATTCAGGATTCAATTTTTTTTCAAAGTGTCCGACTCAGATTGTGTCTCAATCTAATCAATCTGACTTGAATATGATTCAAGTATAAAACTACAATTTAAATATAAATCCATCTATTCAATCTATATTGACCGAACCGAACCATAGATATACTCCATCTACATGTACATCTATTATATCCGTTCCATTTACTAATATCATGGTTTCGGCAAGTCATCCATATACAATTTACAAAACAAGACAATACAATCAATACAATCAATACAATAAAGATATCGCGGGGTTTATAAGGGATAGATTGGTACGGAAGGTGTTAAAAGTGGTATAAGACTGTAACTATAATACACCTAACCTGAATATCCATTGTCGTTGTACCGTGGCTAAACGGTTCCTTGTACTCCGTATACCTTAGTCTCCGGAATAGTGGGACTCTTCTCGTATACACTGGCTTTTTCTGTACCAATATACAAACAACGGCATTAACAATATAATAAAACATTAAAAGTTATATTCTCTTTTTGTCTATTCTATCTCTAATCATCTTTGAGACTTACCGAGCGATTGTTCGCTGACAACATTCCATTTCTTTTTTCTTTAGAATATTGTTAGGTGGATCGGATTCACTGGAGGTCGAGCCCAGCATCGAGGACTTGGAGCAGTTAGCTTTTGACCCGGAGCTTTAGATACTTGTATATATTTTCATTTCTGTTATGCCATTGTTTAGGCATTTCTTTCATTCCATGTATTTAATTTTTAGATATATTGTAAAAAGAATGTTAAATAAATAAAGTTGTTGTTCATTTACTTTTTGTCTTTTGTGTACTTTTCATTTTATATTGCTTAGATACATTTAGCGTGTTTATTTCTGAGTAAATACGTAGCGGGTCTCGCCGCGTCCTCTTCCCCATATACTGGGAAGAGAGACGTGACATGTACTTGCTATTCACTAGGCAACTGTCTTGTCTCGTGAATCTTTAAGAAACAAAACTCTGTTGCATTATCCACGGCCGAGGCAGAATACATCACGGTTGGTGCATGTTGTGCACAAAATCTTTGAATAAAATACACTTTAAACGATTGTGATGAAAAAATTTCAAAAATTCGAATTTTGTACGACAACACCAGTACCATGCATTTGACTAAAAATGTGGTGCAACACTCAAATACTAAGTATATAGATATTCGCTATCACTTTTTGCGCGATCATTATCACAAGAGCGATATTATTCTTGAGTATGTACCAACTGAAAATCAATTAGCAGATATTTTCACAAAACCCTTGGATAAGCTTCGTTTTGCTAGAATTCGAGGATCCTTAAATTTAATCGACATAGATGCATGATTTCATGGCATTTTTGGATTGATTTTCTAAGATTTGATTCTTGATTGATGGTTTGGAAAACGATTTTGTGAAATTTGAGATTATATATATATATATATATATATATATATATATATATCCTTGGTATTTGATATGACTGAAAGTAACTCCTAAGTTCATTTTTCCGAATGGCATCTGCAACCCTTTTAGGAAACTCAGATATGGATTTCGTTATTCATAACAAATCCTATTCACGAGTCTAGCAGAGATGTTTCAGAATCCGTAAAGGGATATTCGATTCATCAAATGAGAAATGAAGTTAAATGGTTTATATCATGTTTTCTATGAGATTTGATGGTAAAATGGTTTTCAAAACTTAATACTATACTTTTATTAAATCTTCAAACCTGAGAAGTCAATAAACGAGTGAGAGTATACATAAATCCCTTGATATGTCATATTTCAGCCTTTGAGCCGTCTCAAATTTCTTTGAACCGTTTCAAAAGCTCTCTCCTTTATAATTTTTCTGTCATTTCAGCATATATGTTTTTTAGCATCTCAAAAGTTGAATCTTGGTTATCTTGAGTCTCTAAATGCTTGAGCCGGCTCAACACTAATTTGGGCCGTCTCAACCTATTTTTCTACTAAATTTGATCTTATTTAAGTCTGCCCCACTCTTTCTCTTCTTATTCAATCCATCTCTCATTCCCAGTTCTAAAACCTTAGAGATCAAAATTTCCTATTTTCGACCAAAAATTCCTTGTTTTCGTCGACTCCATTCATTTTCTCTGCTGATTCTCATCGATCCCCTCTTAACTCATACGATTCTCTCGACTTCGATCGCTATAATGTCTCCTAAGGAGATGAATCCAACGGTGAAGAGACGCTTGATTCATCAAGATTCAAACTACGAAGTGATCCTGACAAAGCGTGCTTGAGTTTCTCATGTGGTAGTAGGGCGAGAGGAAAGCATACCATCTCAAAGCCACCGAGTGTCCTTACCAAACCCAGAATTATACGCCGAGGTAATCAACCATCTTCTTCATCTATTCCAACTACTGTTATTCCTTTGTCATCTATCCCTATCACACCCCTTAAACCATCTACTGAATATGATTCTTGCTGTCACATGAAAGAACACTTTAAAACCTTTTGAGAAAATCTTGACTCGTAAAGTTTTAATCGGTTCTGTGATAGATTTCATGGGTTTAGATGATTGGGATATTAAACCTCTCTTCGAACATCAAGGCTGGTTAGAGTTCTTGTCCCTGAACTGTTCGACGTACCCCTACGCCGTTCAGTGCGTCTTTGCGAACTTTTCGAGTTACTTTCATACACCTAATTCACTCAAATTGTTTTTCTTTTCTGATTTTGAATTCAACCCTGTTTTACTAAGCAAAATCCCGCACATTCCAAATAAGGGTCTTGACATATATAATTTTGATCATTCATATTTACTGCACATTTATACGTTCATTTTCCCTATTATTGTTAATTATAAATTAAGAACATATATAGGTTTATTTATAAAGAGATTATTGTCATATGTTTCTTAATTTATAATTAATATAATTAGGGAATATATGCATATCATATTTAAATAAAATATCCATAAGATTATTTATTATTAAAATATGCATATCATGCCAAATATTCCTAACCAATATTATTAAGATATCATATCAATTAATTGGTTGAAATATTATCTCAAATAAAACAAATACTACTAACAATTTGATTTGAGATATTCTGCATGTATTATAATAGATCAGTTCAGGTCTGAAATACAAATAGGAGATCCACATCAAATCGAATCACTAAACCAAATCTGCCAAATATTAGGAACAAATTGAAGAATCTCAAAATGGCAGAGAAAAAAGCAATATTTTCTGAATATTTTTATCAGAAGGATCTTCAAATATCGAGAGAAGAAGGCACGAAGAATACGGAAACTCAAACCCACCAGAGGGCGGTGGATCCGCGGCCAATAAGGAGCGACTAAACCGCGGTTCTTTGATGACCGTAGGATGTGAAAAATCAGGGGCTTGATATTCTTTGCACACATTTCAATATGACGTCTTGGGTTTCTAGTTCCAGAGCCTATATAAAGGACCAAGAGAAATTAGAGTTACCATCTATCCATTGATCGATTTAAATATACAAGAAAAATAGGTTTTAGTTCTTGTAATTTACATTTTCAGTGAGCAATTTCTGTAATGTAAGAGTTTATTCAATAAAAGATAGTTCTTTTTTTAAATTTTGTTGCATTTACTTTCCGCAATTTTAATTTTAATTTTTATTTAACTTATGAGTTCCGTATTCTTCCACCTTTTTTTTTACTTCGTTGGTCTTCATGAGCGAGTAAATTCTCTTGTTAGGGTTTGTAGGATAGAGTAGTATAAAAGATGAACAAAATCATTAACTTCTTTTCTTCTTTTAATTTTTATAAACTTTAACAAAAATAAGTCTTAACCCACTTATCGGGCGTGCTATCAATTCATGATAGTCACGACCACGATTTAAGAATCATTAATACCTACTTTGTTGAAGACTTGAGATAAATAGGGTTCAATAGAAAGACAAGGGTCAGTAGAGAGAAACCCTAATTCCCTCCAAGAATCCTAATCCACATTCATCGCTATTTCTCTAGTATTAAATAATTAAAAGATAAAAATAATTATTTTTAAAACTCCGTTTATTAATTACTAAATTCTATAAACCGTACAAGCCTTTCTCCTTTAAACTTTTCAAACCTTCTTAATATAAAACGATAAAAATTCCACCTTTTTCTATTAACTCATCTAAAACAAGAAAAGTAGTTCACCATTTCTTTGTGGACGGTCTGTACTCACTAGCGGCTAGCTATTATGACACCGTTATTGATTGCGGTAATTAGAACACACAAAAACACACTTTTTCAAATCAATCAAATGGCGCTGCTATCAGGAAAACGGTTGTAATATTTTTCTTGTTATTCAGGTTAATTTCTAAAAAAACCCATAAAAAATAGAAATAGAAATAGAAATAGAAATAAAAAACCACATTTTGTACTTTTAATGATTTTTGTGTGAGTTTTGCGAGAAATCTGGAGCACTTGGAGCGAACCAACAAAAATTTAGAGATTGTCAAATAAGAGCAGAGGAAAATTGGAGTGTAGTGCCAAAATTTGAAGAGGAGACTCCATCAGACAGTGGCGGAACCGCGGCCTAAAGGGGTTTTTGGCGGCTGAACCGTGGCCATATTGGGGAGTTAACCCCCCAAAATTTTCCGGTATTATCCTACCGTCTTCCTCTCTCCTCTAAAACTTTAATACACTATTTTTATCTGCAGAATTCTTTGCAAACAGCTCCGCTAAAAAAATCTTTTTGCGTGTTTTATATTTTGGTTTTTTTTGCATATTTAAAAAGGACATTAAGGGGCAAGAAACCCAGATTCAGATTAGGTGGGGATTTCATCATCCTTCCTAAGCTCCGTAAATCACAAACGAGCATACGCATCACCCTACATTAATAAAAAAATATCTAAACCAAAACCTTTAAGGATGGTCGCGCTCACTTAGGACAAAGGAGAGTCATGGGTAATTTATTCCTTATCCGCATTTCTCTTGTGGTGTCTAAGGCAAGTATGACCAAGAAAAGTGTTTTACTTAATCAGGCCCGTTATATCGATGATTCGTATAGCGAATACCTCCCACTTACCTGGCACTTACCTGGCTGCAAGATTGATAAGGATGTGATAGAGGATTTATCCTACGTCTTGTCCTTTGAAAGTCTAGGAGTGGTCTAGTAATTTGACCTAGGTGACCCTACCTCTAGGGACTGTTTGTGCATTTTCTGATTGATTGAGTCTTGCGTCCATCACTTTTGTCAAAGCAAAGCTTTCTTAAAATCATTCTCACACATATCATACGCTGTCACGTGCACTAATCCCGCTTAGTGCATGATCGGCTGGACATAGGATTTTAGTTCCCGTCTAGTCAGCGTTTTCGCAATCGACTCCGAAGTCGATACTTCTTCACCTTCTTTTTCTCCTCTACCTACTATATCTCCCGAGATGGAAGGACCTCTACCGGGTTTTAACAACACCACATTGCCACCATCCGTAGGTGTGCAAATTCAGAATCCACCACGCATCGCTCTCCAAGACCGATGCTACCCCACATACAGACCCCTTCTTACGTATCTGTCTGTTCCACTAGCCATTAGGGATAATTTCAAAATTAAACCCCACTTCATCAACTTGTTGTCCAAATTTCACAGGCTTGAGTCTGAGGATGCATACGTTTTTATAACCAAATTCCAAAATGTATGTACAATGATGAGCCCTACCCAACTTTCAGGCGATGCATGCGATTACGTCTTCTCCTTTTTATTTTGTGCGATCTCGCAGAAAAGTGGTTTTTATAACACCTCCTTACATTTTATCACCAATTGGGATGAATTTGTTAAAGCATTCCTTAAGAAATTTTATCCTAATCATAAGACCGCCCATATTAGGAGCGAGATTAACCAGTTTGCCTAACTTCACAACGATCCCTTTTGGAAATGTTTCGAAAGGTTTAAAGATCTCCTTGTCTAATACCCTCATCACGGATTCGAAAAATGGCAACTTTACCAAATTATGTATGAGGGTGTTAATCCAGCGACAAAAAATGCTAGAAACCATTTGTCAATGTCATTTTATGTCAAAATCTGACAAGGAGGCATGGCAATTTCTTGAAGATCTCGCCGAACAAACACTAAAGTAGGAGAGCACACGACCAACAATATCATCTTCATCTTCATATAGGGCAGATATCCATTAGCTCGACGCTTCCATCGCAATGAAATCCGAAATGACTGCGATGCAAAAGAAATTCGAAGCTATTGAAAACAAATTCTCTTCAGCCTCCCTAAATCAAGTTACGCTCCCCAAAACTGTGTGTAGTTGCTATTATGATTCGTCACATTTAACTGAAGAATGACCTTTGAATTCTCCGTCTCAAGGTCAAGAACAAACTAATGCTGCTTTTCAGCAAAGACCTAGAAACGATCTTTATTCATCCACATATAACCAGGGATGGAGGAATCATCCTAATTTTGCTTGAACCAAAACCAAACTCAAAACCAAAATCAAAATCAATTCCAAAGTCAACATAACTACCAAAGGCTTCCTCCACAGCAACAACAACCAATACAACAAATTCAGTAGCCCTTTCAACCGCAATCATTTCAAAATCCAGCCAACAACTATGCCTCTTATAATAATTCTTTCCAACCACAGAATAATATTCCTCCTGTCGGTACCGATAAAATCTCTGCACTCGAAAGTAACTTAGAAGCGTTTATAAAAAAATCTGTGCAAATGTCGGTTAATTTAACTTCTTCTATCCAAACGTTAGTGTAACACATTGCTTCCCACGATGAAAGCATCAAATCTATCGAAGTACAAATTGCATGGTTAAATACCGCAATGAGTGAAAGAGATAAAGGGAAACTTCTATCTCAACCTCTACCAAATCCCGGCCACCCACAAAATGCTAATACTGTCTTTAACCAACAAAATCATAACGTGAGTGCCGTAATTATGTTGAGATTAGGAAGAATGCTGAACAACCATGTAGAGAACAAGTTGATAATTTCGATGACACCCTAACTACTACTTCTACTTTTACTTCTTCTAATCCAACATCTTCTTCTAAGCCCATTCTTCGTTCTCCACTAGGCTTGAACTCTAAGTCCACTTCCTTGAATGAATTACCCTCTCAGGCTATCCCAAATCCAATTTTGGGATCCATTCCATCCCCATAAACTTCTCCCCAAGTGTTGGACCCAACCCCTGTTAATAAAACTCCTTTTCTAAACCGGTTGAGGCCTAACAAACTAAGTTCAAAGATGGAGAAGATTGTGGAAATATTTAAGCAAATTAATATTAATATTACTCTTTTAGATACTATCCAACAAGTTCCATCTTATGAAAAAATTCTTAAGGACTTGTGCACTAAGAAAAGGAAAACTCAAATACCTAAAAAGGTTTTCTTAGCGAGCATTGTGAGTAATGCTCTTACCCAAAATTTGCCCAAGAAACATAAGGACCCCGGGTGTCCTACAATATCTATAACTATTGGGGGTAAAAATATCAATCGCGCTCTAATTGATCTTGGTGCTAGTGTTAACTTACTTCCTTATTCTGAACAATTAGGCATAGGAGAGTTGAAACCCACGCACTGCACTCTTCAGATAGTCGATCGATCTATCACCCATCCTAGGAGTGAGGTAGAGGACGTGTTGATCAAAATCAGGGAATTTATATTCCCTGTGGACTTTATAGTTTTAGATACACAGCCTGTGGCGAACCTACGGAATCAAATTTCGGTGATTCTTGGGTCGACCATTTCTCGTAAACACAAATGCGGTACTCAATTGTCATAACGGTTCTATAAACCTATCCTTTGGGAAGATGACAATTGAACTTAACATTTTCAGGGTAAGAAGTCAACCCTCTAAACCTTCTGTTCATATGATAGATATGTGTTCCGTCCATGAGATAGCTTTTGACAGTTCCGAATTTGAGATGTTTGTGCTCTACGACAATGATCTTGACGCTACTAGTACGTTATTATTTAATACAGCTACTTCTTACACGAATAAGCAATATAAAGAGTTCACTTTCTTTAATAATCTTGATTCACAAGACCCTTCTGTCGAAAAGTCCACCCCTGATTTCGAATCTTTTGATTTGTCGAATGAGTTAGTTGAGCTATCCAAGTCAATCTCTTACGCTAGTTATGAACCTCTCATGGAGTCCGAGTATCATTTCCTTACCCTACCTTCTATCGTCTCTTCGCTGACACTTGATCTCAAGCCGCTGTCGTCTTATCTTAAGTATGCATATTTAGGTAAGAATGAGTTTTTGCCTGTCATCATATCGGCTTCTCTAACCTTAGAGCAAGAGAGAGCTTTTCTGTCTGTCTTGAGATCGAATAGGCAAACTTTCGGTTGGACAATGGCAGATATCAAAAGGATTAGTCCCTTAATTGTTGAACATCATATACATTTGATGGATGATGCCAAACCAGCCCATGGCCTATAAAGACGGTTGAATCCCGTTATGAAAGAGGCTGTGAAAAAGGAAATCGTTAAATGCTTAGATAATAGTATAATTTACCCAATATCTGATAGCCAGTGGGTAAGTCTTATTCACAATGTCCCTAAAAAGTCTGGCATCACGGCCATAACTAATGAGGCAAATGAGTTGATTCAAACCCGCACCCAAACCGGGTGGCGGGTAT
The DNA here is from genome assembly GCA_030015575.1 of Agapanthus africanus. NCBI lineage: Eukaryota > Viridiplantae > Streptophyta > Magnoliopsida > Asparagales > Amaryllidaceae > Agapanthus > Agapanthus africanus. The sequence goes on along the minus strand of JASDDO010000028.1, from coordinate 152,070,798 downwards.
GTATTGATTATAGAAAACTCAATGCCACGACGAGAAAAGATCATTTCTCTCTACCCTTCATTGACCAGATATTGGAACGCTTAGCTGGGGCATGAGTTCTACTGTTTCTTGGATGGTTATTCAGGCTATAACCAGATTCCCATCACCGAAAAGAATCAAGATAAGACAACTTTTACTTATCCTTTTGGCACTTTCGCTTATAAACGCATGCCGTTTGGGTTATGCAATACTCTCTCTACATTTCAGCGATGTATGATGGGGATATTCTCGGATATGATCGAGAATTTTCTAGAAATATTCATGGACGATTTATCCATATTTAGAGATTCCTTTGAGGAATACTTACGTCATCTTGACGCTGTTCTTATTCGTTGTAAGGATAAGAATCTAATTTTGAATTGGGAAAAATTTTATTTCATGGTTCAAGAAGGTATTGTCTTCAGGCATATCATTTCACGAAATGGTATTAAGATAGACAAAGCTAAAATAGATGCCATTTCCAACCTTCGTAAAAAATATACGATCCTTTATTGGTCATGCCTGTTTTTATAGACGATTCATTAAGAACTTTAGAAAAATTGCTTGACCCTTAACTCTTCTGTTGGCCAAGTATACAATATTTCATTTCGACCTGGATTGCTTGGCTGCTTTTGAATCACTTAAATGTTCTGTTATTACTGCCCCCATTCTATCTTCTCCAGATTGGAATCACCCTTTTGAGCTTATGTGTGATGCATCCGACTTTGCTATTGGTGCAGTTTTAATACAGCACATCGTTAAGATGCCACATGTGATTTATTATGCAAGTAGGACCTTGAACGATACCCAAATGAGCTATACAACCACCGAAAAAGAACTGTTGGCAGTTGTCTTTGCATTAGAAAAATTCAGGACCTACCTAATTAGCTCTCTGGTCGTAGTTTACACTGATCATTCCTCTTTAAGACATCTTTTATCGAAGAAGGATGCTAAATCTAGGCTAATACGTTGGATTCCCTTGTTGCAAGAATTTGACCTTATTATAAGAGACAAAAATGGATGTGAAAATGTCGTAACCGACCATCTTTCACGACTTTCTTTCTCACCAACGTTGACCTTGTTAATAAACAACTTTGGAAAACCACTCTCTTGTCCGAGCTCTTTCCAGACGAACATCTCTTGACTCTATCTTGCGAACCTTGATCCGCTGATATTGTGAATTATTTAGCAACAGGACTTCTACTCAGCGAATGGTCAAATCAAGACAATCAAAGATTTTTAGCCCAGGTAAATATTTTTACTGGGACGAACCTTATTTGTTCAAGTATTGTCCCAATCAGATTATTCACCGGTGTGTCCCTAATAATGAGTTCAGGAGTGTATTGTCCTTCTACTATGATTAAGCATATGGCGATCACTTTGGTCCAATAAAAACCGCGGAAAAAGTTTTACAATGTGGTTTTTATTGGCCAACGTTATTCAAAGATGCATATTATTATTGCAAAACTTATTCACGGTGTTGGCACATGGGTCGGATTTCACGGCAAAATGAGATGCCGCTCTAACCAATTTGATATTTGATGTATGGGGAATTGATTTCATGGGCCCATTTTCCAAATCTTTTGGGAACTTATACATTTTATCAGCGGTTGATTATATCTCTAAATTGATTGAAGCAATACCGAGCCGTACTAATGACAACAAAGTTGTTGTTAAGTTCCTTAAAGAAAATATCTTTTCTAGATTCGAGCACCCTCGCTCTATCATTAGCGACAATGGGACGCATTTCTATAATCGGTCTTTTGAGGGTTTGATGCGGAAATATTCAATCAACCACAAACTTTCTACGCCCTATCATCCCCAAATAAGCGTGCAAGCTGAAGTCTCTAATAGACAAATCAAGCAAATTTTGGAGAAAACGGTTTCTAACAACCGTAAAGATTGGTCCTCTAAACTGACTGATACTCTTTGGGTATTTCCTACTGCATATAAGACCGATCTTGGCATGTCTCCTTATCAATTGGTGTTTAGGAAGGCTTACTACCTTCCTGTCGAGATCGAACATAGGGTAATGTGGGTAATTAAAGAGCTTAACTTTGATTTTGACCAAGCAGAAAGCTATCGGAAGCTGCAATTAAATGAGCTGAGCGAGCTTCGTGATGAAGCCTATGATAATGCAGTTATAGTAAAGAACCGGACAAAGTTGTTCCATGACAAATATCTTTTGAGAAAAACATTCACACAGGGACAACAAGTCCTTCTTTGCGATTCCTATCTCCATCTTCATCCGGATAAGCTGAGATCTCGTTGAAAAGGACTTTTTGTGGTGCGGTATGTATACCCGCACGGTGCAGTGGATGTAGAAAATGCTATAAACGGTTCTATTTTCAAAGTAAATGGGTATAAATTAAAACCGTACTTTCCGCTGACCCATCGGAGGAGCTCCTGTTCTTGCAGGAGCCGTTTTATCACGACTAATTTTCCTCCGCCTCACCTATATGTTTCGGTAACACTGTTTCATTTAAGAATGGAGATGTGTATATTAGTAGATCTAATAATTAAAAAAATATAAAATATATATGTGCGTGCTAAAGAACAAGTTGGGGGGAGACTTTCCATTTGACCATCTTTTGACCCTATTATTCTCCACCCAAGTCTACAGGTTTTTGCGCTCGAACAACAGTATCAGTAAGGACAGTGCTGCAAACAAGTTTGGAGGAAGGTTTGTGTTTATTCACGTATCATTTTGCACTATAAAAAATTTAAAAAATTGAAAATGAAAGTTAGAAAGTGAAAAATACACATGAAAGAAAGGAAGAGATTTAAGAAATGGAAGAAAATTAGATATTTTAAAACGAAACTAGTAATACGTAGTCATAAGCTGTTGTCCCAAGGGTTAGTAAGATAAAGGAATCACTAATCTGCGGATAGAAATAAATCTGAAAAATAGTCCATATTCTTAAGTTCAAATTTCTGAACATTGATACCCTACTATACACACTTGCACACATCTTGAAACTTGAGATAATAGAGAATATCTTGAAATACTTTTACCTAGAAGCCTTAGTATGAAGGAAAAAATATAAATTCAATAAAATATAAATGGTGCAGAAAAATGAACGTTTGTTTTGTAATTACTTAAAGCGGCATAAAAAAATATAGCAAGGGTGCTTTATCACCCAGTACCTTACACCATCTGATTTGGGAGTCACTGCTAAATCTTAGGTATTGTAAGATTAGGATATTGCTAATTACGTCTTAATTAGTGAGCACATTCGGTAATCGGTCGGTTGGTGGCTCAAGAAGTATTAACGGTCGCATGAATAATGTATGAACAAATCCATCTAAAATATCACCGACCAAAAAGTACTAAGGAATATGGACAAAGGGTATGATAGCTTGAATTGAATTCACCAAGTGTAAGGATGATTTTTACACACACGTAAGGGTATATGATTGATATTTGGAGGAGAGATAAAAAAGAAGACTAAAAACGATGTTTTATTGAAAGATGATGTGATTTCCGATATCTTTTTAAGACCATTAAGATAAGACTCATGATAACTAATAAGCTAGTGTAGTTTGAAATATTTATTTTCAAGTTTATTTCTTTTATATGTTTCTTATATTTGCATGTAATTTTCATCTTCTTTATTTTATTTTAGAATTTTATGGGTGTAATCCGTTAAAAATTCGCAGGAGACAACACTCATTCTACTAGACACACCTAGAAGTTTAACAGCTTGTTACACGAGCTAAGTGCAATCGTGTTGTCTATGAAAGTGTGTTAGTTTTTTTTTCTTTTTTCTTTTTAAAATAAATAGTTTGTTTAGGACGATCAAAAGATAAGTTTGGGGGTATTGATCAGTCATATTTACTGTAAATTTATATGGTCATTTTCCCTATTATTGTTAATTACTAAAAGGTGTTAATTGTAAATTAAAAACATATGTGGGTTTATTTGTAAAAAGATTATTGTCATATGTTTCTTAATTTATAATTAATATAATTAGGGAATATATGCATATTATATTTAAATAAAATATCTATGAGATTATTTATTATTAAAATATGCATATCATGCCAAATATTCCTAACCAATATTATTAAGATATTATATCAGTTAATTGGTTGAAATATTATCTCAAATAAAACAAATGCTACTAAAAATTGATTTGAGATATTGTGCAGCTATTGTAATAGATTAGTTTAGGTCTGAAATACAAGTAGGGGATCTACATCAAATCGAATCACCAAACCAAATCTGTCGAATATTAGGAACAAACTGAAGAATCTCGAAACGGCAGAGGAAAAAAGCAATATTTTCTGAATATTTTTATCTGAAGGATCTTCAAATATCGAGAGAAGAAGGTATGAAGAATCTGGAAACTCAAACCCACCAGAGGGCGGCAAATTCACGGCCAATAGGGGTATTGGGCGGCTAAACCATGGTTCTTTGATGGCCGTAGGATATGAAAAATAAGGGGCTTGATTGTCTTTACACACACTTCAATATGACGTCTAGGGATTTTAGTTCCAGAGCCTCTATAACGAACCGAGAGCAATTAGGGTTATCATCTATCCGTCGATCGATTTAGATCTATCAAGCAAACTAGGTTTTTAGTTCTTGTAATTTACTTTTTCAGCGTGCAATTTCTGTAATGCAATAGTGTAGGGTTCCTAGGCACTCTAATGAGGTCTCACAAGGCATCAACCATGCCAATTTCAAAAATTACAAGTGCCGAGAAACCCTAATACGGATCGTTAACTAGATTTTAGGCGAAAACGAAAACTAGTTAACTACTTAACTGAAAAGTAAACGGAAATACAACCTTTGTAGATCCGGTGCTCCACCTCCATAGCTCCGTGATGATGTCTCCTCGCTGCGATCATCGGATCCCGGACTCTAGCGTCGGCTTCATCGGAGAAAAGGCGGGCTAGGTCATCGACTGCGATGCCGAAGATGATCTACGTCGAGGCATCACAAGATCAAGCTTCCACTTCACCAAGTCATGAAACTTGTGAAGATAACACCCCATACTACTTGGCAAGAGGTAGAGGATGAAGAAATAGGAAGCGGGTTCACTTTAGAATTGGATTTCTCACTCATTTCATCAAGTCACCATTGATCAAGTCTAGTTTTTCTTCTTGAAGAAGAAGAAGAAGATGATGATAATATTATGATCAGTTATTAGAATAGAATAGAAAAATCAATTCTTATCATAATTTTAACCATGGTAATGTGTAGAGAATTGACTAAGGTTAAATGAATGGTTAGGGTTAATGAGATGAAGACAAAAGGGTTTCTTTGGTCAAAGCTTCATGAAGCTTCAACAAGCTTCATGAAAGAAAGAAACCTTTTGTTTTTCTTTCCTCTTTTCTTTTAATCCAAAAATAAATAGATAAATGAATGAATAATCAAATAAAAACCCTAACCATTTATTTAACCAAGGTTTAATTCTTTACACAAACCCTAGCAATCATGTATTATCAAATATGATACAATCAAATGCACAAAAAATATATCACATATACAATATGCACACCAAGTGAGAAAATCCATTTAAAGTGAACCGATACTAGTTAATGCAAAGTAATATATCAAATATATAATTATGCATTAAATCATTAAATCAACACTTGATTTAATGATCCGGTCATATCGCATATAACCGACTAATATCTACAGTAACAACTTATCGAATCAACACTTGATCCGATAACCCGGCTATATCGTATATAACCGATCAATGTCACAAATCGCGAGAATCGAATACAGTATCACATACTGGTATCATTCTCGGTCCCGCACAAATCTCATATGCGCTCCTATTTCGTTTTGCTTGAGCCAGGAAACCTCTGTGTAGGACTCTAAAGACTCGTCAATACGCCGGCAGCAGGTGATGATCATATCAAACACCCACAAGCCGCAAGCGGTCTGCTAAACGTAACGGCCACCCGGGTATAGATCGACGAGCAAGCCCGCTCACACTCCTGTGAATCCAACCAGTAACACTTACCGTACAGTCCGGTCTCGTCGTCTGATATGTCGCATATCTTGCCTAGGGGTGGCAAACGTCAGACCCCAATAGCTCGATAAGTCGTGTCGATATGAGGTCTATAACAGTTCGAGAAACTACTGGTAACACTTACCAGTAAATCTCAGCAACCCTGGCCAGGGATTTCCGGTTATAGCCAATCGAACACAGCGCAACATCAACTCCCTATACCGGGAGAGACGAATCCCCTCCTATCGCTCATTGCCTCCATGTGATTCGGGACTGTACCCAAAAGCCACCGTTTTGCACGCCCTCTTGGACGTGGTAAGATGGAAAGCAAAGCACAGTGGGAACCACACAAGACTCTATGACGATCTCGGGTCAACAGACTACTCTGTACCAGTGTCACCAGAGAACTGCCATCTGACGTAAGGTATAATACCATCTGGGAGTTCTCGGCGAGTCCGTCCAGTGTACCCAGTCTCCACTGAGCACCCGTATATCATCTCTGATGTCAAACACCAATGGATATGGGATCATCCATCGTCCATCCGTATGGGTCGAGAAGGTATACGCTAGTCTACCCTGGTATATCGATGCCCCGTCTCGATACACCCACGACTAGGGACTTTGAAGGATGTACTTATGGACTACCATGTCCCTACTAGTATGATCCGCATCATAGTCCAGGTAGTCAAGTACGCATCCTAAGGGCTTTACCAACATGTAACAGAGAGAGACAATCAGTGTACACGTTAAGGTAAAGAGTAACCAGATAGCATACTATCATGTCGAGCGAGAAAGTCCTCCCTATATATGTCCCAGCATCCACTGCAATATACATCCTATGTATAGCAATGGCCTCTAGGGCATACATATAACTAACAATCTCCCACTTGCACTAGGGCCATCTGATAGCAGTGGTTGAAGTATCTCATACTCAACCGTCCCATAAAAGTCTGTCTCTGGGAAAAGGCCTTTGTGAGTGGATCCGCCGTGTTGTCCTCTGAGTCTACTCTCCTAACCTCGATCACCCTGGAGATCAACCATCTCCATGATCAGGTGACACTGCCTTAGAATATGTCTGGATCACTGATGGGACCGGCGTTTCTTGGCATAAGCCACAACTCCATTGTCTCACAATGGAAGGAACAAAGTTCATCTCATGAACCAATATACATCCAGACAACCTCTTTGGTAGCATCTTAAGTAGCGATGTATCCAGCCTTTATCGTCTAGTATGTCACGGTATCTAGCTTGGAACTCTTCCAACATACCGTCCCTCCACCGAGGGTAAAGACAATGCCTGTGACTGACATTCGGTCTTCTTTATCACCCTGGAACCCTTCCAGTGATTCTCCTCCGGATCGATTGATACCATCTCACTACAACTAGTGAGAATCCTAACATCCATTTAGATCTATCCCATAGATCCAAAACTCAGGATTTAGGAGGTATCACTTTGATCCTTTATGGAGAATCATTGTGATAAGCGGAGATTGACCGAGCGTAGCATAGGAAACTTCTTTCTTATCAAGAGTATGTCATCCTCATACTCTACTAGGATTGCCACCATACTCCCTACTACCTTTTTGTTTATACAAGGTTCATCTACCATTTTGATGATGTCAAACTGTTTGACTACTACATCAAAACAGATGTTCTAACTCCGCGATACCTGCTTTATCCTATAAAGCATCTTGCACACGTTACCGCTGCTCCCACTGTCTATGAGCCCCTCTGGCTGTGTACTTATAGTCGCACTCTTCTAAAACATCATTTAGAAAAGCAGTCATGACACCCAACCGCCAGATGTCGTAGTCATGGTATGTAGCCGTGGCAAGTAGTATCTGTATGGACTTAAGCATAGGTACTGGAAAAGGTTTCATCATTATCCACGTCTGGTCGATGATGAAAACCTTTAACAAGTCTAGCTTTGAAAGTCTCAACTTTTCCAAGTACACCAAGTAATCTTCTCAAGATATACTTGCTCCTGATGGGGATTTAACCCTTCAGTTATAGCAACCAAAGTCCATACTTTGTTGGTGTATAAGGATTCCATCTCAGATCGCTAAGCATCCAGCCATTCTTACAGAGTCTTACTCCTGATGGCCAGCTCGAAGCTAGTTGGGTCATCATCTCATGATGCAATCCTCGCTCCCACTGTCATAGAAAAACCGAAATATCTCTCAGGTGGGTGAGGAACCCTGCTAGATCGGCGGAGAGGCTGAGGTTCGTTGGAATCTACTGAATCCTTTGGTTCTACCAAATCATCTGTTGTAGTTTGTACAGCTGGAACATTTCCAGTTCTACATAGCAGACCTTGCCTTGAGCTTGTCCGGATTATGCTTTTAGACATAGCCCGGACAACCCAAATCTTAACCAACTTAAGATATGGGCTCTTCCCTTTCTATATCACATATGAAGCGGTAGGCAACTGATTTGATTGGAACCCTATTCAATAGGTATGCAGCTTCTCAAGCGCATAACTCCCAAAAGGAAATAGGAAACTCAGTAGTACTCATCATAGAGCACACCATATCTCATAGGGTGCTATTGCTCCACCCCGATATACCATCGTGCTATGGTGTATACGGAGGAGTAATGCAGAGAGAGAACTCATTCTCCTTTAGAATAGTCCAGGAATTCCGTGCTCAAGTATTCTCCTCCCTGATCACATCAAAGGACATAATACTTGTACCCTTATTGGTTCCCTACTTCTAACTTATATTCTGTGAATATCTCAAAAGGTTCGGACTTGTGTTTCAACAGGAACATATGTCTGAATCTTGAGAGATTATCAGAGAATGTAACGAAGTACAAAGAACCAGTCCTGGCATATGTAGACAGGGGACCTTACATACATCAACATGTATCATCCCAAGAGTTCACTAACTCTTTCTCTGTTTCCAATAAACAGAGCTGGTGTCATTATATCTCTGTGACATGACTGGCAAGTTTCACAAGATATAAATTTAAACTGATTTAAATATGCATCAAAAATATAACTTAGCTAGTCGGGTCGCATTGATATGACCTAGTCTACAATACCTCAAGAAGGATCTGTTCATTTCTGAACTCTTCCTCTTGTGTGTGTTCCGCATACTAAGAACTGTTGTTTGATTTAGAACGTCATTGCTTTTAGATAACGTGCCTGAACCGATCAACTTTTGATATAGGAAATGTTCAAAACATTATCCAACAATACAAAATTATATCATTTCTTTACTAATAAAGAGACTGATATGATTTTGTATATCAGGTTCGGTATCTAATAACATTCGTTCAGAATCAATGTATTGGTAATACAGGGTGACAGTGACCAACAGACTTGGCTGCAACACTTGCCCCGTTTTCTGCCTCATGAAACTTATCACCCGTTCTCAGTTCTTTACCTATCTGTAGCCCATGTAACAAATTACATATGCGGGATCCTGATCCGGTATCACATACCCAGGACGTAAAGAATGCTGAGAAACAGTTATGTATAATGAACACACCCGAAGATGATGCATCAGCATGCACTCTCTTCGTTTGGGCGGCATGGGAATTCTGCTAATCCCCAATTTCCTGCTCTGTCTTATAACAATTATAAGTTGGAGCGGGACCAACGTTCCCCAGCTCAGTATAATAAGTGGGTTCGGTCAATATCCGTATTATTATCTTGATTAAGGCGTGATATGGTCGCTACCTGGAGAGAGAGAGAAGAAAACACTCAGCGTATGCTCTTGCAAGATCAGATTGGTTATTATTTTATCTAATCAGGATGGCTCCCACTGCTTTTTATCAAATCTTCCTTCAAACCATAAAAGGAAAGACTAGCCGGGATTAATTACACACTACAAGTTCGCCAATCTTTCAGCCAGGCCAGTGTCGGTATTTTGAGGGAGGTCCCCCGTGCTTTCGCACGAACCTAATTAATGTAAACCTCGTTTTCCCAGAGGCGTAACCCCGTTGACACCTTTCTAGACACCTACTTGATCGGCTAATTGTAATGTGTAAAACTCTCCCAGGAGTAACTCTTACTCGCAGCGGGTATCGGGATCCAACTATCTCATAGAAGGTATGCAATCTCATTGCAAATTTCAACACTTGAAATTCCCGATAATATTTTGCCCCTAGCGTCCTATGATCTTGACGGAGGCCAAACTACCTATAGTCCGCTAGTCAAGTTCAACCCGTCATTTCCTGATTGAATTAAACCCACCCGCACGACCCTTGACGGAGGCCAAACAACGCCGTACGAATACCCTAATCCAATCGCATCATATGCTAGCAGATAAGCACTAGTTAGCTACCGTACACTACGCCTTGACGGAGGCCAAACTACCGCAGCACGAATACTAACTAGTACTTATCTGAAATGACGGAGGGCTACGACAGGTTTTTCTGAAAACCTATTGCGTAATGAACTTGATATCGTTGTAGAATCAAAAGATTTTAAAATAGAGTGCTTTTGAGGCTTTTCTAGTTTTGCTAAAGGAGTCACTCCCGGTGAAGGGATTGTCGGTCCTTTCCTCGTCGAATGAGGTGCGGGATATATCATATATATCACTGTGCAAAGAAGAAACTATAGAAGCAATCAAAAGCAGACCGAGTGTGTAGCATCTGCCAGTTATTGCTAAAGGAGTCATTCCCGATGAAGGGATCTCGGTCCTTTCCTCATCGAATAAAGTGCAGGATATATCATATATACCGCTGTGCAAAGCAAGAACTGTAGCTACCTGTTTTATTTTTGAAATTCGATTCTACAACATCTTAGGTTTCTTTTATTTCATTAATCTCATTAATGAAGTCCCAACATTTAAGTACCTAAACATCACAGATAAACGCGACGTACACTTATGCCATCCGCATTCGCCTCGATGTCCCCTCGTGCACCGTTAGGTTAGGTAACTAACGACAGAGCGGGGCAGGGCTAGCGCGGGTGTAAAACATAAGTAACGCCTATATAATATATCATATATACTATATACAGTATCCATCACAGAACATCACATGATCACATCACAGATATCGCAGCAGAAGAAACATATGAAATATTGGATATACTAGGACGTCCGCGTTTTCAATACGAGTCAGTATAAAACACGGATTCCACGGTCGTGATGAATAGCCAAACCCACACCCCTAGACCCCTACGAGAGCGGCAAGCAACCCTACCAATTCTAGGGTTAGAAGACCCGGACTCGACTCCTCGAGATGGTTTCCCACTGGACCCTAGAACCCGGTTACTTGTGCTCCCCTCCTTGGATCTATCCTAATGCGGAAAAGTAAATAATATACAAAGGGGTGACAGCTTCCGCAACCTGGAAGTGCCCCAAATAAAAGAATATTACATACAAGTTTTTACATGAATGAAAATGAAAAACACTCATCTCACATAAAAAACCCCGGCTATTCAAACATGACGATCCAATATAACATATCCAGCAACACATAACATCACATGTCATCAACGTAAGTAAATATGTCCATCCCAATTGTCGTTGACATATAGCAACGAAACCGGCGATATCACATATAACACTTACGGTCACAGAAAAGAAAGTGTAAAACTACAACAGTTGGAATCCGCAATATCCTCAGACATCGCATGCCTGACTAAATGAATTCCTTAGACATCGCATGCCTAACAATTATAAATCCCGCATTTTAGTCTCATCATCGAAAACTCTTTTCAATATCAAGTCGGGCAATTCAACAAGATTCCCGACATCCTGATCGAATGCTCGTCGCAAACTTTAGTAGGCGGCCGTACCCCCGACGCCGTCGACGAAGTGCACCAAGGCGGAACACCGCTACCGCGAGCACCCGAATGGATGCTTTCGGCGACGGGGTTCTCCTACAGTCACTTGGTCGGGGCTATGGCGTGAGGCTGTCTATTAAGTTTACCCGGCGAGTATCCGCGTACGCTACGTGATTGCGACGGACTTTTGATCGCATCAAAATTCCGTGGCAACCAATCAAGAGAGACTAAACTGCTATACTTATAACATTCATTCAGTTATCTCATAACTACTTGTAAATTCCAATTATTGTATCACATTCCGAATAAGATAGAAAATGTTAAACTTTCCGATCGACCAATCGGACACCCAAGTTTTCCCGAAACAGCTCAACTCATGAAATAAGTTCAAAGACATTCACTTCGTGCCTCAGTACCAACGGTCCAGCCGTAGAAAGGTCAAGCCAACGCCTCACATGTGGCACGCCGTACTGCCCCAAACCCGAAGGTTCAAAGGGCAGTTCAAGACGGTCACATAATCGAGTTAAGGTTTGTTGTCTTCTAGAGGGACCATCGCGTTACTTGCACTACTTAGAACGTGATTAAACTACAGAAAAATCCAACAATTGGAAATTTCCCGGCAAGCGAAAAAGTGGGTATTTTTATCCGGTCGAACTTTTTAACATATTCTAAAAATTATCCGGAAAACACATAGACAAAATCTGATAATCCGATCGAATCATCTAAGCTCCAAAACACCCTGGAAAACTCAACTCTTGAGTAAAATATAAAAATTTCCAGAAGACTCAGCACTTGAAGACAAGAATTACTGTGCAAGCTACGTGGTCTAACTCACCAAAATGGCCGCGGAACCGCCGCGAAACCCAGGGTGGGGCCGCGGTTCCGCGGCTCTTTGGTCGAGTTAGCATCACGTGCTTCACAGTAACTCATAAAATTCCCTGCTGAATTCTTTTGGCAATTTTTAATTCACAAAAATCCAAATTTTCAGAAAATTTCCAGAGAGCATTTTAGAGTTAGGTTTTCGGGTTCGTTCGGATTTCAAACGTCGTCTAGACTTCGCCTAAGGCTCTAGGTAGGCTCTGATACCACTGTAGGGTTCCTAGGCACTCTAATGAGGTCTCACAAGGCATCAACCATGCCAATTTCAAAAATTACAAGTGCCGAAAAACCCTAATACGGATCGTTAACTAGATTTTAGGCGAAAACGAAAACTAGTTAACTACTTAACTGAAAAGTAAACGGAAATACAACCTTTGTAGATCCGGTGCTCCACCTCCATAGCTCTGTGATGATGTCTCCTCGCTGCGATCATCGGATCCCGGACTCTAGCGTCGGCTTCATCGGAGAAAAGGCGGGCTAGGTCATCGACTACGATGCCGAAGATGATCTACGTCGAGGCATCACAAGATCAAGCTTCCACTTCACCAAGTCATGAAACTTGTGAAGATAACACCCCATACTACTTGGCAAGAGGTAGAGGATGAAGAAATAGGAAGTGGGTTCACTTTAGAATTGGATTTCTCACTCATTTCATCAAGTCACCATTGATCAAGTCTAGGTTTTCTTCTTGAAGAAGAAGAAGAAGATGATGATAATATTATGATCAGTTATTAGAATAGAATAGAAAAATCAATTCTTATCATAATTTTAACCATGGTAATGTGTAGAGAATTGACTAAGGTTAAATGAATGGTTAGGGTTAATGAGATGAAGACAAAAGGGTTTCTTTGGTCAAAGCTTCATGAAGCTTCAACAAGCTTCATGAAAGAAAGAAACCTTTTGTTTTTCTTTCCTCTTTTCTTTTAATCCAAAAATAAATAGATAAATGAATGAATAATCAAATAAAAACCCTAACCATTTATTTAACCAAGGTTTAATTCTTTACACAAACCCTAGCAATCATGTATCATCAAATATGATACAATCAAATGCATAAAAAATATATCACATATACAATGTGCACACCAAGTGAGAAAATCCATCTAAAGTGAACCGATACTAGTTAATGCAAAGTAATATATCAAATATATAATTATGCATTATATCATTAAATCAACACTTGATTTAATGATCCGGTCATATCGCATATAACCGACTAATATCTACAGTAACAACTTATCGAATCAACACTTGATCCGATAACCCGGCTATATCGCATATAACCGATCAATGTCACAAATCGCGAGAATCGAATACAGTATCACATACTGGTATCATTCTCGGTCCCGCACATATCTCATATGCGCTCCTATTTCGTTTTGCTTGAGCCAGGAAACCTCTGTGTAGGACTCTAAAGACTCGTCAATACGCCGGCAGCAGGTGATGATCATATCAAACACCCACAAGCCGCAAGCGGTCTGCTAAACGTAACGGCCACCCGGGTATTGAGCGATCAGAAGATCGACGAGCAAGCCCGCTCACACTCCTGTGAATCCAACCAGTAACACTTACCGTACAGTCCGGTCTCGTCGTCTGATATGTCGCATATCTTGCCTAGGGGTGGCAAACGTCAGACCCCAATAGCTCGATAAGTCGTGTCGATATGAGGTCTATAACAGTTTGAGAAACTACTGGTAACACTTACCAGTAAATCTCAGCAACCCTGGCCAGGGATTTCCGGTTATAGCCAATCGAACACAGCGCAACATCAACTCCCTATACCGGGAGAGACGAATCCCCTCCTATCGCTCATTGCCTCCATGTGATTCGGGACTGTACCCAAAAGCCACCGTTTTGCACGCCCTCTTGGACGTGGTAAGATGGAAAGCAAAGCACAGTAGGAACCACACAAGACTCTATGACGATCTCGGGTCAACAGACTACTCTGTACCAGTGTCACCAGAGAACTGCCATCTGACGTAAGGTATAATACCATCTGGGAGTTCTCGGCGAGTCCGTCCAGTATACCCAGTCTCCACTGAGCACCCGTATATCATCTCTGATGTCAAACACCAATGGATATGGGATCATCCATCGCCCATCCGTATGGGTCGAGAAGGTATACGCTAGTCTACCCTGGTATATCGATGCCCCGTCTCGATACACCCACGACTAGGGACTTTGAAGGATGTACTTATGGACTACCATGTCCCCACTAGAATGATCCGCATCATAGTCCAGGGAGTCAAGTACGCATCCTAAGGGCTTTACCAACATGTAACAGAGAGAGACAATCAGTGTACACGTTAAGATAAAGAGTAACCAGATAGCATACTATCATGTCGAGCGAGAAAGTCCTCCTTATATATGTCCCAGCATCCACTGCAATATACATCCTATGTATAGCAATGGCCTCTAGGGCATACATATAACTAACAAATAGTTTATTCAATAAAACGTAGTTCTTTCTTTTAATTTTGTCACATTTACTTTCCTCATTTACTTTTCGTATTTACTTTCCGCAATTTTAATTTTTGTTTAACTTATGGGTTTTGTATTCTTCCACCTTTCTTTTACTTCGTTGATCTCTATGAGCGAGTAAATTCTCACTTGTTAGGACTTGTAGGATAAGGTCGTATAAAGGATGAACAAAATCATTAACTTCTTTTCTTTTTTTAATTTTTATAAACTTTAGCAAAAATAAATCTTAACCCTCTTATCGAGCATGCTATCAATTCATGATAGTCACAACCATGATTTGAGATTCGTTAATACTTGCTTTGTTAAGAACTTGAGATAAATAGGGATCAATGGAAGGACAAGAGTCAGTAGAGTGAAACCCCGATTCCCTTCAAGAACCCTAATTCACATTCATCGCTATTTCTCTAGTATTAAATAATTAAAAGATAAAAAGAATTATTTTAAAACTTCATCTATTAACTACTAAATTCTATAAACCCTACAAGCCTTTCTCCTATAAACTTTTCAAACCTTCTTAATATAAAACGATAAAAATTCCATTTTTCTCCTATTAACTCGTCTAAAACAAGAAAAGTAGTTCACAATTTCCCTGTGGATAACCCGTACTCACTAGCGGTTAGCTATTGCGATACCGTTATTGATTACAGTAATTAGAACACACAAAGACACACTTTTTCGAATCAATCAAATTTCAATCTTCTCTCTTTCCCTAACTACCTTGAAGGAGTATCCCCTGAATCTGCATCTCTTTTGCTTCATAATAGTGACAAACTCGTTAGTTCCGAACATTCTAATTATTTAATTCCCCATGCCCGCCTTATTGTTAAACTTCTTGGTTTCTGTATCCTTCCAAAGGCGGGCAATCATACTAAATACACGGGTTGTCACAAACTTCTCACATACTGTATCTTGAAGAAACTTCGTGTTAATCTTCCTTTGCTCATCTACAAACATATGTGGACATTGATCAAATCTCGGAACACTCTTTCTTATGGGAAAATCATAACAAAAATTCTCGAACACTTCAAAATTCCCATTAGCTCTTTTCCCACTCAGAAATCCGACTATCCTTTCTCTGTGAGAAACGTCCATCTTATGCATATTTCCCCCGATGATTCCATTGTTCCGGACGACACTGCTACTCCATCGGCTGAGTTGGAGTCCGCATCGGATTCCGAATCTCATCATCAGGGCACTTCTTTACCTCGGCGTTCATTTATTCTCACTCATGCATTCCGTCACATTGATAATGTTAGTACTCGTCTCCTAGTAAGGATGGATATTACCGCGACTCAGCTTGAATCTATTGCTACTCGACAAATCGAGTCTTAGAACGGAGTAATGGACTATATTGCTTCTTTCCATGGCGTGACTCCTCATCCTATTCCTGTTCCTATCATACCATCTACTTTAGGTGCTCCTTATATGGATTCTACTCCTGCTGATCCTAGTTCTATTCCTGCTAATCTTCTTCCTCCGGTTGTCGTCACCACTCCAATCTCTACTCCTCTTGACATACCCTCTACATCTATTGCTCCTTCTACCTCTGTAGCTCACGTCGATCCCACTCCTTCTACTTGTTCGACCTCGATTGATCCAGCTGCTCCCACGCCTTAGCACTTCCATGATGACAACTATTGGAGCATAGTTATATTAGTTTTATGGATTTTGTTTTGTTTAGATGTTGAAATAATGGGTTGTAATTTTTTTTGTTTGGATATTGTGGAAATGGATGTGGTTATGGTTGTGATGGATATTTTGGTGCTGGTTGTGACATTTTATTTTGTGATATGGATATGGATGGTTTTAGATATTATGATATGGATATTGTGATTGGTTTCATGATATTTTGATAAGGATTTGTCTTTGCATGTTATTATTATCGCTTATATCTACAGGTACTACCTTTTTTTATTTTTGACAAAAAGGGGGAGAAAAATATTATTTACAGGTACAAGATATTTGCGACACAACACGACTTTGGTAGACTTTGGTATGGATACATGTTACGTTTTCCTTTTAGTATGTATACTTTGGTATGTATACACGTTACATTTTCCATTTGGTTTTAAAACTTGAATTCTTGCATTTCATATGGATATTGAATTCAAGGGGAGTTTTTATTGTTTTTCATGCATTCTTATTTTTTTGTTATGTCTCAATATCATTTTCTGTAAATAGGGTTTTGTCAAATATCAAAAAGGGAAGATTGTTGATCTTATTGGGTAATATCTACTCACCTTATTATTGATATTGGAAAAAACACTATTTAACCATTTTTCACGCTGGTGATGCTTGTAATTGAGCTTTATGTTTTCAGTGTGAGAAACATAATAAGTATTGCAATATCGAAGAAAAAGAACAAGTATAGCGATATCGAAGAGTAAAAGGATATGATTATGTGGATTTACAAGACGTGCAGATGAAGAAATCAATAAGAATGAGCTTGGAAATATTGAAAAGCAAAAGAACATGATGGCATGGATTATCAAGGCGTTTATCAAGACAAAGCAACAAATAATCAAATGGACATGAATTTGGAGATAAAGACTCAAAGCGACTCGGAGAACATTTTACAAAATGTAATACTTGTAATTTCTCGTTTATTGAGTCGTAGGTTATCTTGTATGAGTCACACAGTTTTAAAGTCTTCAAAAATCTCAAATATCACATATATCTGTTTTTGAGTCGGCTCATAGTTGCCTTGAGCTGTCTCATTGCTCCTTTGATCTGTTCATTTAGTTCATGTCTCCTTGAGACACTCATGTTGCTCTTGAGCCGGCTCAACACTTGACTTCATGGATGTTTAAGTCCCTGTATGCTTGAGATGGCTCATGTTGTGCTTGAGACGGCTCAATACATATCTTGATCGATTTGCTTATTCTCTGAGTCGTTGAGACGGCTCTTGCCTTTCTTGAGCCCGCTTAACATATGGCCGTTTGAAATCCCTGAAATTATTCTCGACCAATTTCTTTCCAGTTTTGTGGGATTCTTTCCCAGTTCTTTAAATATGGTCTTGGATGAATTATTTCACAATAATTCTACAGATTATTCATCATCCTCTTGCTCTCATTTTGTGATCATCTTCTCTCAAGTTTTCGAAACCCTAATTGTCACCAAGTTTGAAATCTATTTGGGTTTTTCGAAATCTTTTTATTTTGAAATTTTAGAAAGGATTTTCTAAACAGGTTTTTGAATCTTTTGTCTTTGCAAAATCTTGATCTCTTATTTTAAACTCTTTATAAATTCTTTTGAGATCAAAAAGATGCTACAACTTAACTTTATCATATACCCTAATTCTCCGGTTTTAAAATTGTGATCGATTCTACACGAGATTAGAAGTTGATTTTGGTTATTGTGTTGTAACTGAAAATTGTAAAGGTTTGATCTGAGCCTGTGTAAAAGATTACCCAGTGGAGCAGGTCCATCAGTATTGAGTTGTAAAGATTTGATCTGAGGCTGTTGAAAAGATTTCCCCGTGGAGATGGCCCATCAATTGTAAAGGTTTCTTCACCTTAAAAGGTTTGGATAGTAGATGTTCCTAAAGGAAATCTAGGCGGAGACTAGATACCACGGGTATCGAATTTCGTTACCAATCGCCAGTGTCCTACTGAGTTTGCATTTTCTGATCCTTGTTTATTCTATTGTTTGCGTAATTTTATTATTTATATTCTATTTCCACAACATTTATTATATTGAATAATAAAGTTTTAATTGTTAGCCATTTGCCCTATTCATCCTCTCTCTAGCACACTTTTCACTAACTATTTTAAACGTTCACTCGTTAAAGGTTCAAAAGAGGGCAAACACGGTATTCTTGCTAAATAAGAAAAAAAAAATCAATTCTGATAGATAATGCATCACCTTCATAAAGAATCCGTATAATATAATGTCAAGCCCCTACCTCGGAATATAGGTGATAGTAGACCCACAATAAAATACTGGGTAGAGTACGCAACGGGAGGCAGATATGTATATTTAGAAGGAGGATATACTCCCGTCATATACGCTATTGCCACCAATATCAACTTGAGTAGCTTAAAATTTTATCTAGAAAAATATAACTAACACAGGTGAATAGCTGTATAAATCCGTACATCAAATATCACATTCTAAGAAACAATAAGATGGAATTGATAACATGAAAGATACAAGATACAAAAATTTAAATGGAACAAATGGATACCCAGTAATCTATCTTTGATCAAATTTGATAAAAATCATAATCTGTACTTTCGAACGTCCGCCGTTTAATTCTCCGATATCTGGACATGCAAGCCTAGGGTCGTCAGAAAGCGACCTAGCAAGTCGTAAAATGAAGGAAATCGTGCACATGTGCGTCTACCAGGATATAATGTGCAAATAAAATGCATGTGGATATGAATTTAAATGTAATATGTGAAATAATAATACGAGTTACTAAAGATAGATAAAATGGATGTCAGGATGAGTTGGGACATAGCTAAGGGAGTATTGCGGAAATGAATGGTAAGATACTCATATCTTGGAGTATCTCATGACTAGCTGGCACCTCTAAGTCAAATATAACCAGTATTCATATCATGTTCAGGTACTTGTCATGTTCTGGTAGACTTGTCATGTCATTGAACAGTAAATACAGTAGTTATGTTATGTAAATCTATGTATATGACTTTCAATAACTATATCAATATTCTAGTATTAATATCATATCATTATCCAGTAATCGGTATTCCAGTAATCAGTGTACAGTAATCATGATAACAATGGGCGTAGCATAGATATTATTCAAGGGTACGAGTATTCTTGCTTTCCATTTTTAGTAACGATGCCATATCATTATCCGGTAATCGGTATTCCAGTATTCAGTGTACAGTAATCATGATAACAATTGGCGTAGCATGGATATTATCCAAGGGTACAAGTATTCTTACTTTCCATTTTCCAATAAACCATTAGTCAAGTCAATAGTAGGATCATGTCGGTAACAAAAATAAATTAATGTTAAGTCATTAACAATAACATGAATTTAAACTGGACTAGTACTACATGTGTCAGGTAATAACACTTATGTTGCATGAAACATGAAGAAATGAATATCAATTATATAAATGGATATTGTAAGCTTAAAATAATGTACTATATAGTTTGTTATTTAGTTTGTGAACATGAACTGTCTCGCATATACCCCGGAATTGTCCCATCCCAGTATCCGAGTATACGTAGTAGCTCACGATGTCGAATTATTAAACAGTTTAATCTTATGTTTATGAAAGTCCTTGATAGCCAGCGAATAACAATGGAAAGCATCCCGTACATACCAGGGACCACGGCCTCATGTCTCCTGGTGTTGAACCCAGGATGTACCGCTTGGTACTACTTGTGAACTTGTGTATTACAGCTCGAAAACTTTTTTTAAAACATTTCCTCGGAATAGAAATTGTACTTGTCCGTAACAAGCTATCCGGACCACCATGACTTGCCCTAAAATGTAATGATCTGTAATAATAACATGTAACATGTCGGTAGTCCAACAACTATCCGGGCCCCCCTAGGTTGGATCCTAACTGTTGGTACCATAAATAAGCTTTTCAAAGTTATTAACCGAGTCTACCAAGTCCTTTCTCCATCCACCATTATATCAGTTTATTTACAGAATTCAATAGTTAAAATATGATTTCATATTGATATCAATACTTGTAATTATATCAGGATACATGTAAGCATATCATGTATTATTATTCAAGTAGTTGTGTCATGTCATAGAAACTTGTCGTACTATTTAACAGTAAATACAGTATCATGTCATATAAAATTGTTATATCATGAAACTGGTAAATATATAAACAATTATAATAAGTATTCAGTGGTAACTATAACTTGCCGTGTACCATTGTTTCAGGTATCAGTGTCATGTTATGAAACTAATAAATTCGGTGTCATGTCATGTAAATTGTTGTAGATGATTTCTGCTGGGTTTCGGTGCCCATGCCGCGGAAACTGCGGCCGAAGCCGAAGCGAAAACAAAAACTTTCGCGAGCACCGAATGCCCGTAAAACTCAGGATACGATCCAATAACCTAAACTAGCTAACTAAGAGTAGGGTTGAGAAACTACAACTTTTGTTGTGTGTCCACCCAATTGTGGAAGACCCCTCCAAGCTCGTAACCACCGGGATCGCGCTTGAAAATAAACCACTCTTGCTGAAGAAGATCCACCTGAGAGAAACTGGAGGAGGCTCTAACCAATGATCCAGACTTTCTAGGTGTGGATGGTCGGTGATGTAGGAATATTTCACTAAAAATTTCTCTCTAGAATCCATTCCAAAGTGAGAGCAAGAAAAAGAAGGAGAAGAGGAGAAGATGGTTACTCACACTTGCAACCATGAGCATGAGGCATGAGATCAAGCAAATCATCAAGTCCAAATGAAACAGAATGGCTACATAAATCACAACCATGATGCAATAGTGCACTAAATAAATGCACATCACAATTCGAGCCATGCCTCATGCCACCTCATTACCACCTCATTTTCCATTTGTTTTTCTTAAAAAGAAAAACAAATATAAGGTGTCCTTCTAGAAACATTCCCGTATAAATACGGAATACTTCACTTGGTATATGTATCGCCACATAACAACGTATTGGGCCTGAATAAGCCGGCCCGTTGGGAATTCTTCAAGCTCTAGCAGATGGGATATGTATCTGTATAAAAATACGGATAGCACCAAAAGAGAAAATGAATAGTGAACAATAATACTAATATATATATATATATACAAATTATTAAATCAAAACCTGATTTAATAATTCGGCTTAATCCTAAGCCAGCAAGTATTATCAACCGTCCGATTAAAGTCTGTGTATCCCGTACACGTATTTAATCGGACCCCTGCACGTACCAACGTACAGCTCCTACATCTGTCGCATGAACCGGAAAAACCCTCTTTACGGGGCTCTAAAGACTCGACAATACACTAGCAATAGGTTTAACCATAAGCACGTCAGCGACACTAGCTGTACGTAACGGCTACCCGGGTACTTTTCGAAAGGGAGGTCGACAATCAAGTGCGTCCTTGCCCTACTGAGCCTGAATGTGACAATCTCTGTACAGTTCAGTCTCTTCGGCAAAGAGTATCGTATATCGGGCCTAGGGAGTGATAACATCAGACCCTTACAAACCCGATAAGTCATGTCTGAGTCAAACTCATCACCAACAGAGATACTACTGATCAATTATCAGTAAATCTCATCCACCGTGCCTACGGATTTCTGGTGATAGCCAACTAAACACAGCACGACATCGACTCATAATACCAGGAGAGACGAATCCCTAACAATCGACCACTACCTCCATGTGGCTCGGGACCGTACCCCACTAAAACACGACTCCTTTGAGCTGTGGTAGGGTAGTAATCAAATTACAGTGAGAACTCACATGATACAAATGATGACTTCAGGTCAAAACACTAATCTGTACTCATGCCACCTGAGAAGTTCCATCTGATGATAGATATAATACCATTTAGAAGTTCTCTGTGAGTCCGTCTAGTGTACTCACCTCCAGTGAGCACCTGTATACTATCTTAGGTGACACAACACCGATGGCTTGTGAGACTGGCCACCGCTCCTTGTCGGGTCTAGAAGCATATACACTAGTCTACTCTGGAATATCGATGCCCAGTCTCGATACTCCCACGACTTGGGATATTTAAGAATGTGCTTATATACAGCCCAGCTCCCACATATATGATCGCCATAATAATGCTGGTTGTCAAGAAACAATCCTATGAGTTTCATTAATGATGAAGATAAACAAGATAGCATATTATAATCTCGAGTAAGACTGTTATAACTGTATAGATCCTCCCTCAATTATCATAATCGCCTACTTGCAATCATAATAATTGCCTTGAGAGTACTATATCCAACAATCTCCCACTTGCACTTAAGGCTGATTATTACGGTATCGTTTACCCATAGCTCGTGTGCTACCGAATACCCAACTTCTTTACTAATCAGTTTCATAAACTATGTTTGTGAAACTTAATTTGTTTGAGAAATAGCCTCAGTGAGTGGATCTGCTAGAATGTTCCAACTTCATCCATCTATATCTCACCTTTGTGGAGATCAACAATCTCCCAAACTGAGCGATACCCCACCTCAAGAATTTGTCTGGATACTTGATGGGATCAAGTTCATAAATGAACAACTCCATCCAACAAACTTCTTGAGTTGTATCCTCTGTTGAGTTATAACCAGTATCCTGCACCATGACTACCTCAGTATCTCTATTGGAACACTATCCAATATACCGATCCTCAGAAAAGGCTAAACTCAAAACCCTGATAGCATCTCTGTCATCCAGATCGCCTTGGAAGTCTTAACCGATAACCGCCTTCCGAAAGAGGCTGTCGTTACCTTATATCAAGAACATCCACTTATGTTCATGATAGCTTCCCTTTGATTCTAGAGGATTGGATTAATATATACTTATTACAGCTAGTGCAAAAGAAATATCTGGTATTATATAAGACTTTGCTTGATTGACTCAATTGCCTAAGAGAATGATATGTCATTCATACCAGCCCATCTCCTCATCAGTCTAAAAGACATCCCTTTTAGAGAGGGTGACTCTATCACCTGTAGATACACCACCACGCCAGGAGTCGTCCATTCTAAAATACTTTAGAATGTTGTCCAAGTACCCGATTGGGAAACTTTCCAAATTTAGATTTAAAACCAGAATCCCTGATATATTATCCATCTGGTTTTGTACAAGACATTGCATGATTGACTCAATTGCCTAAGCAAATGATATGGCATTCATGCTAGTCCCTCTCCTCATCAGTTTAGAAGACATCTCTTTAGAGAGGGTGACTCCATCACCTGTGGGTACACTACCACGTTAGGAGCCGTCCATTCTAAAATACTTTTAGAATGTTGTCTAAGTACCCGATTTGGAAAATATCCCAAACCTAGATCTAGTTACCTAAATTCTTGATATATTGTACATATCCAACGTGGAGAAAACACTATGTGACAACCAAAATTTGACCGATTGTCGTATAGGAAAATCACTTCCTATCTGGAGTATGTCATCCAAATCCCAGATAGCACTCTCTACATTTTTCTTTCTAGGTTCATCTTTTGTTTCGATGAAGTCAATCACTTTGACTATCATATCAAAATAGATGATCCATCTCTGCTATCCATACTTCAGTCTACGAATAAACATAAGCAATTTACACACTTTCCGCTACTCCCACTGATTACGATAACCCTCTGGTAGAGTCATATATGAAAGGTTTACCTAGCACCCTATGTAGAGTTTGGAAGCATCATATGTCACAAAGTTCAAGTTTTTATGGTGCTAAGCAAGCATACAAAGGATCTTATCCTAGAAAATTAGGGTTTCCAAATGTTAAAGGCAAAAAGACTAGGGTTTCAAGACTACAACCTTTGTAGCTCCCTTCGCTAGACTTTTTGGCCTCTTGGGTGTTGGAGGAAGGTCCTCTTGAAGTCTTCCTGTGTCCACGACGATCCACCCGAAGCTCCTTCGTCCAAGCTATCAACTTGATTTTTTAAGAGAAGAAAAGAAGATAACACTCTAAACAAGTTGGCTAAACTTGTGTAGAATGATGTTGTGGTGGCTTTTCTCACTTCAAAAACTAATCTTGATGAGTATATTGCTCACTACAAAAGGCTAGAGAGCAAATGGTGAAGGAGGAAGAAGATGATGGATTTTTTTAACAAGAGTAAAAAGATAACCCTTGAAAAGAAATGAGAATATATCCTTATATATTTATTTCTTCTCATCTCAAACCATGTTCAAATGTTTGAGTTATTATTTAATTAGAGTTTAAAACAAAGAAGGAAAGATTAATCCATGGTAAAGGGTAGGTGAGGATGGTTAGGTTAAAGAAGAGTGTAGAAACAAGTCAAGAATTATCCTTTCCTTTATATCTTTTGTTTTAACAATAAATCAAATAATAATCCATATATTCAACCATGCTGTGAGTCTTATATTGCCATCATATTCCATATGAAGGATGATGCATGTATGTATGTGTGTATGCACATCCATATGTGCATGAAACTAAAAGAAAGATAGCATACATGCATGCATAAATCCATCATGAACAAGAAAAGGTTTCAAGTGAGAAAACTAATGGTTAAATGATAAATCAACACTTGATTTATCAATTCGGCCATATCACATATGACCCCACCAAAAGCAAGCCGCCCGATCAATATACGGTATCCCATACGCGCATTTTAATCGGGTCCATACGCATATCGCATACGCGCACCACAACGTTTCGTCTGGACTAGGTAACTCCTTTGTGGGACTCTAAGACTCGTCAATACGCCGGCAGTGGGTGATGATCATATCAAGCACCCTCAAGCCGCAAGCGGTCAGCTAAACGTAACGGCCACCCGGGTATTGAGCGATCAGAAGAAAACAAGCGAACCTGCTACAACTCCCGTCGAGCCAACCGGCAACACTACCGTACTGTCCGGTCTCTTCGTCAGATATGCTGCATATCGAGCCTAGGGATGGTCACGTCAACCCCAATAACTCAATAAGTCGTGCCGGTGAATGGTCTATAACAGATCGAGAAACTACTGATAACACTTATCAGCAAATCTCAGCAGCCCTGGCCAGGGACTTACTGATATAACCAGTCGGGCACAGCACAGCATCAACTCCCAATACCGGGAGAGACGAAACCCCTCCTATCGCTCATTGCCTTCGTGTGTCTCGGGACTGTACCCAACGGCCACCTGTTTGTACGACTCAGTAGAGCCGTGGTAGGGTGGCAATCAAAGTACAGTGGGAGAACACACAAGACTCTATGACGATCTCGGGTCTACAGACTAACCTGTACCAGTGTCACCTGAGAACTGCTATCTGATGATAGATATAATTCCATATAGGAGTTCTCGGCGAGTTCGTCCAGTGTACCCAGTCACCACTGAGCACCCATATATGATCTTGATGTCAAACATCGATGAATGTGGGAACATTCATCGCCCATCGTATGGGTCTAGTATCATATACGCTAGTCTACTCTGGTATATCAATGCCCCGTCTCGATATACCTATGACTAGGGACATTCCAGGATATGCTTATGGACTACAGATGTCCCACTAGTATGATCTCTATCATAATCAGAGTAGTCAAGCCAATATCCTCAGGGCTTTATCAGCATGTATGAATGAATAAAAGCATGATCAAATCAACATGTCAGATAAAGAAGAACCAGATAGCATACTATCATGTCGAGCAAGAATGCATACTGAATATTTATATACATGTACAGATACATCCACTATCATATAATGGCTTCTAGGGCATACATATATCCAACAATCTCCCACTTGCACTAAGGCCAGTTATTGGCGTATCTCATACCCAACATCTCAAAAAGTCGCTCATGCTGCGGTTGAGGGAGGGCCTTGGTGAATGGATCCACGGCGTTATTTTTTGTGTATACTCTCTTAATCTCGATCTCGCGGCGATCTACAATCTCCCGGATCAAATAAAAGCGCCTCAGGATGTGTCTGGACCGCTGATGGGACCTGGGCTCCTTGGCTAACGCCATAGCCCCATTATTATCATAATACAAGGGTAATGGATCAATAATGGTTGGAACTACTCCTAGCTCCGAGACGAACTTCTTCATCCAGACGGCTTCCTTGGCGGCACCATTTGCAGCAATGTACTCAGCCTCCATCGTAGAGTTTGCAACGGTATCCTGTTTGGAACTCTTCCAACTTACCGCCCCTCCATTGAGGGTAAATACAAACCCTGAGATAGATTTGCTGTCATCCTTATCGCTCTGGAAGCTCGAATCGGTAAAGGCCTCCATTTGGAGATCCGTATTACCATACACCAAGAACAATTCTTTAGTCCTTCGCAAGTACTTAAGAATGTTCTTCACAGCTGTCCAGTGGTTCTCCCCTGGGTTGGATTGATACCTGCTTACAACACTAAGTGCATAAGCTACATCTGGGCGTGTACATAACATCGCATACATTATAGATCCTACTGCCGAAGCATAGGGTATAATGCTCATGCGAGCTCTCTCTTCATCGGTCTTTGGACAAGAATCTTTGGAGAGAGTGACTCCATGGCAAGCGGGTAAGGCACCCCGCTTGGAGTCTTCCATACTAAACCTTTTTAGGATGGTGTTGATGTACCTGGTTTGGGACAATCCCAATAACTTTTTGGATCTATCCCTATAGATCCTTATGCCCAGGATGTATGTGGCATCACCCAGGTCCTTCATGGAGAACCTTAGTGATAAGAATATTTGACCGACTGTAGCATAGGAATATCATTTCCTATCAGAAGAATGTCATCCACGTACAATACGAGGAATGTGACAGCTCTTCCTACAGCCTTCTTATAAACACAAGGTTCATCTGGATTTTTGATGAAATCAAACTCTTTGATAACATCATCGAAACTGATGTTCCAACTCCGAGATGCCTGCTTTAACCCATATATGGATTTAAGCAGTCTACATGCTTTCCCGCTGCTCCCACTGTCATTGAAGCCCTCTGGCTGATCCATATAAACGCATTCTTCTAAATCTCCATTTAGAAATGCTGTTTTAACGTCCATCTGCCAGATTTCATAGTCGTAGTGAGCAGCAATAGCAAGTAGGATCCGAATGGATTTAACCATGGCTACGGGCGAAAAAGTTTCGTCATAGTCCAAACCTGGTATTTGACGAAAACCTTTTGCCACAAGTCTTGCCTTATAGGTCTCTACCTGCCCATCTACACCAATCTTTCTTTTAAAGATCCATTTGCATCCCACAGGTTTTACCCCAGGGGGTACAATGTCCAAAGTCCATACTTTGTTGGTGTACATAGACTCCATTTCGGATCTCATGGCATCCAGCCACTTCACAGAGTCACCACTCGTGATAGCTTGCTGAAAACTGGTAGGATCATCATCATCCATGATGCAATCTTCTCCGTCAACATCAATGAGGAAACCGTAGTACCTCTCTGGTGGGCGAGAAGTCCTACCAGACCTTTGGAGTGGCCGAGGTTCCTCAGTTTCTATTGCAACAGCCGGTTCAACCAAATCGTCATTTGTAGTTTGTATTTCTAGAACATCTTCTAGATCCACCACCTTGCCATCATCTTTATCTGTGAAAAACTCTTTTTCTAAGAATGTGGCATACTGAGAAACAAACACTTTTTGTTCCTCTGTGTGGTAGAATAGATATCCATAAGAATTCTTTGGATATCCCACAAAGTTACACATGACTGACCTTGTCTCGAGTTTGTCCGGATTCTGCTTTTTAACATAGGCCGGGCAACCCCAAATCTTAATTCTCTTAAGAGATGGTCTCTTCCCATGCCATATCTCATATGACATGGTAGACACGGTTTTGGTTGGAACCCTGTTTAGTAGAAACGCTGCAGTCTCCAATGCATGCCCCCAAAACGAGACTGGTAACTCAGCGTCACTCATCATGGACCGGACCATATCTAATAGGGTCCTATTCCGTCGTTCTGACACACCGTTGTGCTGTGGTGTGTAAGGAGGAGTGAGCTGAGAGAGAATCTCATTCTCTTTTAGGAAGTTTGCAAATTCTGTACTGAGATACTCACCACCTCGATCTGATCGAAGCATCTTGATACTCAAGCCGGTTTGTTTTTCTACTTCTTGTTTATATTCAATGAATTTCTCGAAAGCTTCGGACTTGTGCTTTAATAAAAATACATGACCGAATCTTGAGAAATCGTCAGTGAATGTAATGAAGTATGAAAAACCGCCTCTAGCCTGTGTAAACATTGGCCCACATACATCACTATGTATGAGGCCTAGGAGCTCAGTAGCTCTTTCTCCGTGTCCGGTAAACGGAGTTTTGGTCATTTTACCCTTGATACAAGACTGGCAAGTCGCATAAGATTTATATTCAAAAGAGTTTAAATATCCATCTTTGAGTAACTTGTTTAGTCTTGTTTCGTTAATATGACCAAGTCTACAGTGCCAAAGAAAAGCTTCATTTAATTCTGAAAGTTTTCTTTTATTAGTGTTTTGTATACTGAAAACTGTGTATTGATTTAGGTCATATATTCCGTTATTAAACGTACCATACCCAACCAACATTTGATTCAGATGAATGTTCATAACATTGTTCTGCAATACAAAATTATATCCTTCATTGTCTAACAAAGAAACGGATATTATATTACAAAGCATACTGGGTACAAAATAACAAGGATTCAAAACCAAAATACATCCAGATGGCAACCCCAAGTGATACTCTCCCACTGCAACTGTATGTACATTGGAACCATTTCCAACGCGGAGAGTATGGTCACCTGTCTTCAAAACTTTGCTATTTCTCAGCCCCTGCATAGAATTGCAAATGTGAGAACCTGAACCGGTATCCAATACCCAGGAAGCAGAGTTTATTGAAAAACAGTTTTCTGTCACAAACGCACCTGAAGCAGAAGCATCCCCATGCTTCTTCTTGAGACTTAAGTACTCCGTGCAGTTGCGCTTCCAATGTCCTGTCTTGTGGCAATGAAAACATTCGCCTTTCCCCGGGTCTCCAGCTTTGGACTTTTCCTTTCCCTTCACCTTTTTAACTCCACCCTTAGGATTGGTGGGCTTCTTCTTTTTCTTTCTCTTGGCCTTAGCCTTTGGGCGAGAAGAGGAAGACTGTCCAACAGTCATAACGAGAGTTTTTACTGACTTCATAGTGCTCTCTGCACTCCTTAACATATTAAGGAGTTCAGGTAGCTCCTTCTCCATGCCATGCATGTTGAAGTTGACTATGAATTGAGCAAAGGTGGAGGGGAGGGACTGCAGAATAATATCTATATATTGTTCATTGTCCATAGTCCATCTAAGGTCCTCAAGCTCTTCTATAAGAGCTATCATCTTCAGAACATGGTCTCCTACTGATGTGCCAGGGGCCATTCGCATCTGAAACAATTTCTTTGATACTTCGTATCGTAATACGCGGGATTGCTCTCCATACAACTCCTTTGTATGGAGCAATATACCGTGAATGTCCATATCCTCGTGCTGCTTTTGATGTGTGTTATACATCGATGCAAGCGCGAGACATTTTGCCATGGCACAGTCAACGTCCCATGTCTTGCGGACTTCAATGTCCGCAACTGAGGATTTTGGACCTGGGATGGGCGGGCTTGAAGCCGTGAGGACATATGATACTTTATCATAAGTCAAGTCTATTTTCAGATTCCTCAGCCAGTCTTTATAATTGGTCCCATTCAGTTTATTTTTATCTAGTAGAAGCTTGAGTCCAGTCATGGGTATCTGCCATTAAGAGAGAGAAAAGAATACACTCAGCGAAAGCTCTTGCATAGATCAGATTGGTTATTATCTTGTCTAATCGATGTTTCCCACTGCTTTTATCGAGTTTTTCTTTCAAACCTTAAAAAGAAAAACTAGCCAGGATTAATTACAGTCTACAACTTCGCTAACCGTTCAGCCAGGCCAGTGTCGGTACTTGAGGGAGGTTCCCCGTGCTTTCGCACGGACCTAATTAGAGTAAACCTCGTTTTCCCAGAGGCGGAGCCCCGTTAACACCTTTCTAGACACCTAATGAGTTAGCTAATTGTAAACTGTAAAACTCTCCTAGAAGCAACTATTGCCCACAGTGGGATTGGGATCCAACCATTACATGGAAGGTATGCAATCTCATTGCAAATTTCAACAATTGAAATTCCCGATGTAGTTTTTACCCCTAGTACTTATGACCTTAACTAAGGTCAACAAATCAAAAGTACCAGTCAAGTTCTACCCGTCATTTCTTGATTAATTAGACCCACTCATATGACCCTTAACTATGGTCAACAAAGTCATAAGAATGTCCTAATTAATCTGCATCATATGCAATGTAGGAAGACATCACTTAGCTAACGTACACTACGCCTTAACTATAGTCAACAAAAACACGAATACTAAGTACTCTACTTCCTAAAATGACGGAGGGTTGCGGATGATTTTTAAGAAAATCTTTAACGCTTTGAACTTGATATCGTTGTAGAATCAAATGGTTTTCAAAAGGAGTGGCTTAAGCTCCACAGTTTTGAAATATAGCTTTTTCATAAATAGCCGAGTGGTTTTCAAATCCGATTCTACAACATCTTTTTAGGTTTATTTTCTTTACATTAATCACATTAATGCAATCCCATCATTTAAGTCCTTAAGCCAATCACAGAAAGAAACGAAAATAACACGTACGCTTATGCCATCCGCATTCGCCGCAATGTTCCGTTATGCACCGTTAGGTTACTTAACTAACGGCATACCGGGACGGGACTAGCGCGGGTGTAAAACATAAGCAACGTCTACTATATATCATATATATAATATGTCATTCGTCTCAGATATCACAGAACACAGGCAGCAGAAACATAGATATAATGTGGGATATACTAGGACGTCCGTATTTAGTATTTAGCCAATAATAGAAAATACGGATTCCACAGTCGCGATGAATAGCCAAGCCCACACCCCTAGACCCCTACGAGAGTGGCAAGCGACCCTACCAATTATGGAGTTTAGGAGACCCGGTCTCGACTCCTCGAGATGGCCTCCCACTGAACCCCAGAACCCGGTCACTTGTGCTCCCCTCCTTAGGTCTATCCTAATGCGGAAAAGTAAATAATATACAACACTGGTGACACAACCTCAACCCGGAAGTGCCCCAAATAAAAGAATATTACATTACATTTGAATTTACATGAATGAAAATATATAACTCTCATCTCACATAAAACCCCCCGGCTATTCGATCGCGACAATCCTGCACATCATATCTCAGCAACACATAATATCACATATCATCAACGTAAGTAAGTATGCATACCCCAATTGTCGTTGATGTATAGCAACAAAACCGGCGATTTCGAACATACTACACTTACGGTCACAGAAAAGAAAGTGTAAAACTGCAATATCTGAAATCCACATTCTCTTTAGACATCGCAAATGCGAAATATCACATATTCCGTATTTCATGTCTAGTGATATGAATTCCACACTTTGCATCACATTCCGGATAAACAGACAGTATTAAAGTTTTCGAACGAACGATCAAATACCCAAGATTCACTAAAGCTCAACACTTGAGCAGAGTTCAAAAACCCCGGAGTGTGACACAGTAGTAGCGGTCCAGCCGTAGAAGGGTCAAGCCAACGCCTCACATGTGGCACGCCGTACTGCCCCAAACCCTAAGGTTCAAAGGGCAGTTCAAGACGGTCACATAATCGAGTTAAGGTTTGTTGTCTTCTAGAGGGTCCACCACAAAAAGACTTGCACGTATCTCCAAAGTATTTAAACCCCGTGAATAGTGAGCAAATGATACTCGTTCAAACACTACAATACTTTCTAATTTACCCGGAAAAGAAACGAAATGAAAATTCCGATCGAATCGACGAGTCCAAAAACCATCTCCAGAATATACAGTACTATATTCAGATTAAACATTCCTAAAACAATATACAAGCAGTATTATGAATTACTGTGCAAAAATGAAGAAATGAACCCTTTATATGGCCGCGGAATCGCGGCCTAAGCAAGTAATTGCCGCGGTTCCGCGGCCATTTGTACGGATCATTGGTTCGTTTTTCACAATATTTCATATAATTTCCTGCTCTATTTTTTAAGTATTTTTAATTCTGAAAAATGTCAGATTTTAAAATTTGTCCAGAGAGGGTCTCGAAAGATCGTATTTTGATCCGATCGGGATTTTTACATCGTAAAAGTGTCGCCTAATGTTCTAGGTCGGCTCTGATACCAATGAAAGGTTTACCTAGCACCCTATGTAGAGTTTGGAAGCATCATATGTCACAAAGTTCAAGTTTTTATGGTGCTAAGCAAGCATACAAAGGATCTTATCCTAGAAAATTAGGGTTTCCAAATGTTAAAGGCAAAAAGACTAGGGTTTCAAGACTACAACCTTTGTAGCTCCCTTCGCTAGACTCTTTGGCCTCTTGGGTGTTGGAGGAAGGTCCTCTTGAAGTCTTCTTGTGTCCACGACGATCCACCCGAAGCTCCTTCGTCCAAGCTATCAACTTGACTTTTCAAGAGAAGAAAAGAAGATAACACTCTAAACAAGTTGGCTAAACTTGTGTAGAATGATATTGTGATGGCTTTTCTCACTTCAAAAACTAATCTTGATGAGTATATTGCTCACTACAAAAGGCTAGAGAGCAAATGGTGAAGGAGGAAGAAGATGATGGCTTTTTTTTAACAAGAGTAAAAAGATAACCCTTGAAAAGAAATGAGAATATATCCTTATATATTTATTTCTTCTCATCTCAAACCATGGTCAAATGTTTGAGTTATTATTTAATTAGAGTTTAAAACAAAGAAGGAAAGATTAATCCATGGTTAAGGGTAGGTGAGGATGGTTAGGTTAAAGAAGAGTGTAGAAACAAGTCAAGAATTATCCTTTCCTTTATATCTTTTGTTTTAACAATAAATCAAATAATAATCCATATATTCAACCATGGTGTGAGTCTTATATTGCCATCATATTCCATGTATAAGCAACCATGAATGATGATGCATGTATGTATGTGTGTATGCACATCCATATGTGCATGAAACTAAAAGAAAGCTAGCATACATGCATGCATACATCCATCATGAACAAGAAAAGGTTTCAAGTGAGAAAACTAATGGTTAAATGATAAATCAACACTTGATTTATCAATTCGGCCATATCACATATGACCCCACCAAAAGCAAGCCGCCCGATCAATATACGGTATCCCATACGCGCATTTTAATCGGGTCCATGCGCATATCGCATACGCGTACCACAACGTTTCGCCTGAACTAGGTAACTCCTTTGTGGGACTCTAAGACTCGTCAATACGCCGGCAGTGGGTGATGATCATATCAAGCACCCCCAAGCCGCAAGCGGTCAGCTAAACGTAACGGCCACCCGGGTATTGAGCGATTAGAAGAAAACAAGCGAACCTGCTACAACTCCCGTCGAGCCAACCGGCAACACTACCGTACAGTCCGGTCTCTTCGTCAGATATGCTGCATATCGAGCCTAGGGATGGTCACGTCGACCCTAATAACTCAATAAGTCGTGCCGGTGAATGGTCTATAACAGATCGAGAAACTACTGAAAACACTTATCAGCAAATCTCAGCAGCCCTGGCCAGGGACTTACTGATATAACCAGTCGGGCACAGCACAGCATCAACTCCCAATACCGGGAGAGACGAAACCCCTCCTATCGCTCATTGCCTTCGTGTGTCTCGGGACTGTACCCAACGGCCACCTGTTTACACGACTCAGTAGAGCCACGGTAGGGTGGCAATCAAAGTACAGTGGGAGAACACACAAGACTCTATGACGATCTCGGGTCTACAGACTAACCTGTACCAGTGTCACCTGAGAACTGCTATCCGACGATAGATATAATTCTATATAGGAGTTCTCGGCGAGTCCGTCCAGTGTACCCAGTCACCACTGAGCACCCGTATATGATCTTGATGTCAAACATCGATGAATGTGGGAACATTCATCGCCCATCGTATGGGTCTAGTATCATATACGCTAGTCTACTCTGGTATATCAATGCCCCGTCTCGATATACCTATGACTAGGGACATTCCAGGATATGCTTATGGACTACAGATGTCCTACTAGTATGATCTCTATCATAATCAGAGTAGTCAAGCCGATATCCTCAGGGCTTTATCAGCATGTATGAATGAATAAAAGCATGATCAAATCAACATGTCAGATAAAGAAGAACCAGATAGCATACTATCATATCGAGCAAGAATGCATACTGAATATATATATACATGTACAGATACATCCACTATCATATAATGGCCTCTAGGGCTTACATATATCCAACAATATATACGTGCACTTCCAAAATCCCATTTGGAAAGACGTTATAGTCATCCACCTAGCAAATATCATAGCCATGAACTGCATCAGTACCAAATCATATCTATATGGACTTCAGCGTAGGCACTGAAATAAAATTCACATCACGATCCACAACGGGTATTTGATGAAAATTCTTTACAACAAGTCTAACTTTATTAGATAAGTACTTTTCCACCTACACAGGTCTCAAAAGATCTACTTGCTCCTAATGGATTTTACTCCTTCAGGAGAACCCAGCAAAGTCCAAAGTCCAAAATCCATGATTTGCTAAAGTGTGTGGAGTCCATCTTGGAAATGAAATATCTAGTCACCTGGAATTTATCACTTCGTATGACACGCTGATAACAAGTAGGGAGAACAACAGTGTCAAGCCATATTCGTATGGTTTTCATCATAGACACTGAAATAAAAGTCTCATCACAATCCACAACGGGTATTGGATGAAAACTCTTTACAACAAGTCCAGCCTTATTAGGTTAGTATCTTTCCACCTGCTTAGATCTCGAAAGATTTACTTACTCCTAATGGGTTTTATTCCTTCAGGAGCACCCAGCAAAGTCTAAAATCTATAATTTGCTAAAGTGCGTGGAGTCCATCTTGGATATGAAGCATCTGAGCACCTGGAAGTTACCACTTCCCCTGTGAACTACTAATAACTAGTAGGGTCATTATCACCATGATGCTGACCTCCCCGTCACCGTCTATGAGAAAACCAAAGTATATCTCGGGTGTCTGAGTTCACCTAGTAAAATCTGCGGAGTGACTAATGGTTTGTCAAGTCCAATTGAATTCTTAGGTTCTACTAAATTTTCGGTAACCGTTTTTGGTTTTAGAATCACTTCCAATTCTACCATACTCCTACAAGTTTCGTTTGCAAAAATATTCCTTTTTATAAAATGGTAGTGAGTCAAGAACAATGCAGCTATTGATTTTGAAAATGGTAGAAACAAAATTCTAACGAATACTTGGGATAATCCACAAACCGCTATTACCGAAGCGTGCCTCGAGTTTGTCCGGATTCTACTTTTAAATAGAAACCAGATAACTCTATATCTTAACAACCTCAAGATATACAACCATTCTATGTCCATATAGAATCAATGCACTAATTTAGATGGAACCAGATTCAAATATCATGCAGCTGTTTCCAGTGCATATTACCTAATAGAAAAAAAGGATAATACAGTATTACTCATCAAGGAGTAAACTCACGGATGAGCAACCTGTGACAGAATCAAGTTCTCAGTACTATGATGGAATACTTAGCATAAGTATCTATATATTTGATCACTTCGAAAATTCCTGATACTTCTAACGTATGGTTCTCTACTTTATTCTTATACCTATAAATTTCTCAAGATCTTTGGACCTTGCATTCCAACGAATGCGTGTCTAAAACTAGAAAACTCATAGGTACTGAATGAAATAAGAGTACCAACCCTTGTCCCGAAGGACACCGGACAACATACATTTTCATATATAAGTCCAAAGAGCATACCAACTCAAATTCTGTGTTTTGTAAATTGAAAACTGTATCTTAGTTAAGAATGTCTTACACCATTATTCAATGCACCTTACCTTATTCTCAACCGATAAAGGTAAATGTTTAGAACATAATTTTCAAATTGTTTATCTCACTTTATAAAATAAAGGTACAGATATTTCATTTTAAAATTTAGTGCATAACAACGATTATTCAAAACCAAATATTTGTCGTTAGGAAAAACCAGATGATTTAATCCAGTATCACCAATTGCAACGAATTCCAATATTGAGAATCAAATCGCCTATTTCCCAATATAATACTCCAACTCATCATCTGTAACATCGTACAGATGTGAGATCCAAGTCCAATAAATACATACCCTGGAGTCAGAATCAATTGGGAAAACAGTTCTCTTTTACAAATGCACAAAAAATCCAAAACATGAAAATGTTTCATAGGGGGTGGCCAGGTATTCCTAATAATGCATTTTCCATTATCCAGATTTATGACAGTGGCCACAATTTTTATTGCCCTCACTTCAATCCCTTTATATGTCTCTACATCTTACCTTCTGCACACCGTCCTTAAGCTAATTGATTTTCTTCCTTCCTTACCTTTCAGTACCAGCCTAAGGTTTGGAAGAAGACTATCCAATAAGCGTAATAGGTGTACTCTCCTAATACAAGGAGCTCTTACAACCTAAGAGAAGGTAAAGGGAAGAGACAACCGAACAATCCCATTCAATTTCTCTACAACCTGTAGTCATCCTTGACTGAAGTAATTTCTTCGAGTTCGTATATAACTATACGATGGTCGTTCCAAAATGGATCATCGTAGTGATATGACGTGTTCTAAAGAAATACAAAGGGAAGAGTAGGAGTGGTAAGAATATGTGCGACTTTGTCGTGAATCATGACAATCCAAAGTCCAAGTGTGTAAGAAGGTTCGGTTAATTTGGTTCATGAGTTTTTAAGGTAAGTCATGGGTCATTGTACCAGAGAGAGAGAGAGAGAGAAAAAAGAAACACTCAGCGTGCACTCTATCAAGATTAGATTGGTTTTCACTTTATCTAATCAGGATGGCTCCCACTGTATTCTCGAATTCTCATTCAAAGCCTAAAAGGAGAACTAGTCGGGATCATTTACACTTTACAAGTTCGCTAACCGTTCTGCCAGGCCAGTGTTGGTACTCCGAGGGAGGTCCCCCGTGCTTTCGCACGGACCCAATTAATAACCCCCTTTCCGCAGAGGCGTAACATCGTTAACACTTTCTAGACACCTAATAGGTTAGCTAATTGTGAAGTGAGAAATTTCCCGAGGAGTAATAGATACTCATCAGTGGGAATCGGGATCCAACTATCATCATGTGATAACCTGACGGAATCCACTCAAGTCACCACACTCTAGAAGGTATGCGCATGCTTGGCAAGTTTCCCGTATGTTTAAAACTCCCGATATTGTTTTTCCCCTTGGACCCAAGTGACCTTGACTGAGCCAACATATCAAAGGGTCCTAGTCAAGTTCAACCCGTCATTATCTTGATTGCATTAAACTGACCCATACGAGTCCTTGACTGAGCCAAAATGACCGTACGACTGTCCTAACCAATCACATCTAATGCTACAGAAAAGTACTACATAGCTACCGAATACTACGCCTCGGCTGAGCACGATATACGTAGCACGAATACTAAGTAATACTAATCTGAAACGGCGGAGGGCTACGGCTGGTTTTTGGCGAAATTTTTTTAACGTAATGAACTTGATATCGTTAAAGAAACTCTAGTGGTTTTGAAATGGGGTAGTTTAAGCTCCGCTTTTTAAAAATAGTACTATAAATTTTTGCTTAAGAGCGAACTCCCAATGAAGGGATCAAGGCTCTTCCCTCAGAGAATAAGGTGCGAGATATTCCTAACCGAATATCTCTATACAAAGCAAAAAAATACGACTATGAGTTTTGAAGAAAACCGAGTAGTTTTAAAATTGGTTCCAACAATATCATTTAGGTTTATTTTCCTTGCATTATATCGATAAAGTGTTCCTATCATTTTAAATTTCCAAACCACAAAAGAAACAACCAAAATAACATACTTTTTATATACCATCCACATTCGCCATGGGCCCCGTCATACACCGTTAGGTTACTAAACTAATGGCAGAGCGGGGACAGAACTAGCGCAAATGCAAAACATATAGAAACATCTACTAAATATAATATATATATATATATATATATATATATATCAATATTGCAGGCAAATAAAAATCATCACAAGCATGCGAACAATAATATGGAATAGCGGATAATATAGGAGTCCCGCGTTTCATTTGATCTATAATGAGACGCGACGTTCCCCGGTCGTGTGAATAGCCAGTGCAATGAACATCCTAGACCCCTACGAGTGCGGCAAGTTACCAGTCAATCCCTGAAGTGAGACAACCCCAATCAACAAAGTGAATGGGCCACCCCGCACTTCGCGGAATCCGGTAACTTGAGCGTCCTTTCGTGGGTCAACCTATACCCCCTACAAGTACGGCGAATAGCCTACCAATTCTAAAGTAAGGCCTCCCGGTCTCAACGCCATGAGATGCGGGCCCGTTGCCCTCTAGAACCCGGCTATTCGAGCACTCCTCCGCGGTGTAATCCTAGTATAGAAAAGAAAATATATATACAACGGTGGCATCGATCTCAACCCGGTCGTGCCCCAATAAAAGAATATACAAACTAGTAGAAACGACAATCCACATGTTGCACGCTCATCCCGCAAAAATCAATATACAAATAAATCTGAACTGTACATCTAACATTGCACACAAGGCTATCTATCACGAAAATCCATCCATAATATCAGTGCAACACAGAACATTAACGTGAATATCATATTCGTAAACCCGTCTGATTGTACATATAGCAACCAGTCGGATTGTACCGTGCTATAATATTCACAATTGCAGAAACTAACAAACGCACTGAAAACCACGAATTCAAAATTTCGATCGATTAAAACTTTCTGCATTGGCCCCAAGTACAAACCAGTACTCAAACAAATATGGGCCAAAAACCAAATATCCCAAAACATTTCCATATGCTAGAGCACCTGAAGAAATTTGGGGCACAACAGCCCCAAGTTGACCGCGGAACCGCAGCCAAATGCCATGTTAGGCGGCGGTTCCACGGCCAAAAGTTAGGTTCTTGTGCTCCAATTTTTTTGTGGCCTGTAGTATTGCCTGCACATAATATTAAGGGAATCTGAATAATTTTTTGAACAACTTTAAAATTCGAACAGCAGGCGGGTTATTGGAAATGCGATTCGGAAAATCCCGTCAATCAAAACTCTAAACAAGTGCAAACTAGCTTGTTAAGCTTTATGGAATTTCTCTGATACCATGTTGGGTTTCGGTGCCAGCGCCGCAGAAGCCACGGTCTAGGCGGAAGCGAAAACAAAAACTTTTGCGAGCACCGAACGCCCGTAAAACACAGGATACAGTCTAATAAGTTAAACTAGCTAACTAAGAGTGCAAAGGTTGAGAAACTATAACTTTTATCTCGTGTCCACACAATTGTGGAAGACCCTTCCAAGCTCGTAACCGCCGAGATCGCGCTTGAAAATAGACTACCCTTGCCGAAGACGATCCACCCGAGAGAAACTGGAGGAGCCTCTAACCGATGATACAGACTTGCTAGGCAAGGATGGTCGGTGATGTAGGAATATTTTACTAAAAAATTCTCTCTAGAATCCATACTCAAGTGAGAGCAAGAAGAAAAAGGAGAAGAGGAGAAGATGGTTGCTCACACTTGCAACCATGAACATGAGGCATGAGATCAA
The DNA here is from genome assembly GCA_030015575.1 of Agapanthus africanus. Lineage (NCBI taxonomy): Eukaryota > Viridiplantae > Streptophyta > Magnoliopsida > Asparagales > Amaryllidaceae > Agapanthus > Agapanthus africanus. Next base: position 152,030,482 of record JASDDO010000028.1, on the reverse strand, counting down.
GCAAATCATCAAATCCAAATGAAAAAGAATGGCTACATAAATCACAACCATGATACAATAGTGCACCAAATAAATCCACATCACAATTCAAGCCATACCTCTTTATTTATCTAGCCATGCTTCATGCCACCTCATTACCACCTCATTTTCCATTTGTTTTTCTTAAAAAGAAAAACAAATTTGAGGTGTCCTTGTAACACCCTAGTTCATTTATACCAGTTGTAGTCAAGTATTTCTTTATTTATGGTATTTTCCTGATTTATTGTGTTTTGGGTGCGAATAGTGTATTTGACATTTGTATTTACATTCGACCCGACCCGCTTACTTGAAACATGTCTTGGTTCATATTTATGATTTATTCTGACTTGTTACTTAAACTTGTGCACTTTCATGTATACTGCATACTGGTATTTTATCTGGTATTTGCATTTTTACAATATAACATTTTAAGTCATATAAAATATTTTAAAATACATTGCATGGCCTGCATGATATCTCTAGCCCCGTGGTAGCATCCGTGCATCTTGTCCTCGTCCCGTTCAGTGAAACGGATTTGTTTGGATGGCTACGTGCACGTGCATGCATCCGTTCTTGGGGGTATGCATTTTTCGTTATCCGGACATTCATTTTTTTTATTTTGGCCGACATGTATATTTTTCGTATTTTAAAACTGAATTTTAGACCCGACCCGGCCATGTTTTGGACTATATTTGTATTTACCAGAATATCAAATTTTATTTATATAATATTAATTTTATAAACGGATACAAATTAAAATTTAGTTAACTAATAAAAGGTTTTTTTAAATTTAAATCTAAACTAATTTCTTAACAAACTAACAACCCCTTTCTCTCTCTCTCTCCTCTCTGCATATATATATTTATATATATTTTATTTATTTAATTTTTCTTTCCTTATTTAATACACAGCCTCTTCTTCTTCTTTCTTCTTTCTTTTTCTTGATCTTATTTCTTGATTCCGGTGATCACCGCCGAAACCGTGCTCGTCGCTGACGATCCGAGTGATCCAGTGAACGTACCTGACTTGCGTGATCACTCTCGTGCGTTGTTTGGAACCGTTCCGTGTACCGTGCGCGCGTCGCGATATTTCGCCGACGAAGGACGTTCCGTACATATCCGTTTTTGTTCCGTCTAGGCAAGTTAATCTTGCTACATGTTATATAACTCATTATATACCTATTTAAATAAATATCACGCCTGTATTTTAAATCAAGCATCCCATGTTTCATATTACAGCCTTTTGACGTTCCGTCTACATTTGTATAGTGCATTTCAGATCTAGGGCATGCAAACCAATCTTGATTATATGCTATATTACTTTAGACTCATCTATTTTAACAAATGGAATACCTGTATTTAAAATCATGCACCCCATGTTTAATTTTATAAATTTTCGATGTTCCGTTTGCATACATTCATATCATTTCAGATCTAGGTCATGAAAAATTATCTTGTTACATACTATACTATCATATACTGCATCAAATTGAATAGTTACATTTCATATTGCTTAGTTAAGTTATATGTTCCGCACTTGTTAGTTTATCATTTTATGATTATGTGATACCCGTTTGCATCCATATCATTTAAAATATATATCGTCATAATATTTCTTATTATTATCTTTAATTAGTTTATAATCTGCATTTTTTAATGTTATACATTTAAAAATATTATAGGTTACACATGAAACGTCATTGAAAAGCGGATACGACAAATCTGAAATTTACTGTATACCTTACCTTATAAAATTCACTATAAATCATAAAAAAATCATTAGTATACGTTCTTTAGTTGGTTACGAAGCTAACTCAGAATACTATAACTCTATGAAATATTTACTTGCAAAATAAATTGTTTAAATAACGTAAAATGCAAATGAAAATATCTCTAAACTGCTGTTCAGGGAAATTCCAGCAGCAAACTTTCAAGTTCGAATGTTCATAGTTTTTTGTAGGAACAACCTGAGATACTTAAACTTATAAAAATGAAAACTTTATTGAATTATATTTGTTTTGGTATAAGACACGTCCCTTTTGGAGAACGTCTGTTATTTTTAAGCTATTTTACAAATCAGGGTGACGCTGAATTTCTGAACGGAACTTTCTTGTGCATGGTTAATCAATACCACTTTTATAGTTATTAATCGGTTTGAATATGTTATCCATGTTAATATTATTATATCAATATCTATTTAATAAATAATAGTGCTTGTGTTTTAATATTCAGCAAATTTTACCGATTTACAGTTTTAGAGTATCCGTCTGTATCCGTACGGTTCATTACATATCTAGTTGCACGCCAAGACCATATTATTTCATGTTACTGTTGTATTAGTGCACCATGCTTGATAATTGTGCATCCAACTTAGTCATGATGTGACCCCTGATCGATATTTGTGCAACCATGATTTTATTGTACATTCGTACTTTCACCTTGATTTAATGCTTGCTACAGTTTGATTATGAGCACCCGTTTGACACCTGTGTACTACTTGACATGACCTGATACACTAATACTTGACATGACTTTATACCTGTGCACTACCTGGCATGACCTGATGTACCACAGCTTGACCTGTTACCTGATCTTATTACTAATGCTAACAATCTTGACCTGCTATCCCTACGGACATTTCCTGTTGTCTATTCAGAAAAACCTGTACTTGCTTGACCCTGTGTTGGCATTAGCTCTAGATTTATCAATACCTGACTTGGACACATAACTTGGGGGTATAGGAAAATCAATGATGAAACCTGACTTGTAACTCGACAGTTCGATACCTTTACTGATCAGTCTTACGGGCTAGGCCAGCCCCGGGATGATGCTGCTGACATCATTCGTCGTTACATACTACCTTTTACTGCCTTGCGGTACGTCTCGGATTCAGCCCGAGAGTCTTTGACCGTGGTCCCGGACATGCACGGGATAATATTGAGTTATATCGATGATTCATCAAATTGATTTCAAAGACTTGAGAGTAGTTAACCCAGTAGTTAGTTCAGATTACTCACCACACATCACATGTGCTTATACCCTTCATTGTTCCTTATTCGTGTTACTGTTATACTCTTATTATTGTTCATACTTATGCCTGCATGTCTTGTTATCTCCTGATTATATTATTGTTGATATTATGATGCACTGACGTCTGGGTTTTGCATGGCCCAGATACTCTACCTTTGTCGCAGGCTGATCAGGAGTATTTCCGCCGTTAGGCCGAGCAGTAATGATCCAGTTAGTATCCAGTTTAGTTTTGTTTTACTTTCCAGATGTTTTTGCCCTTTGGATTTATTGCTTCCGCATATTATTTCTTGACTCGTTTATTCTGGCTCATGGACATGTACTAGACAGTTTATTTTATTTTCCTGTTCTTGATATCTCTAGACAGCCGTAATGTGACTGTGGAAGGATGTTTCCTATCCACAGGTAGCATGGTTGGCTCTGTCACATGCCTATCTTAGCGCACTCTGGGAAGCGGGGCGTGACAGAGTTTGTTTGGTATCAGAGCCATAGGATTTAGGTTAATCGGGTTTGATTCTTTTGTAGTTGGGTATTGGACCCAATACACGAATCAGAAAGCCTGTAATTAGGAGCATGTCCTGCCACATTGTTATCGTGATTCTTGAATCATATCTTTCTCTTGATCCTTGTCTTGACGATATGCAAACAACTTTGCATCTCGACTTGAATCTTTTTGGTTCCTTATTGTTTCTCTCGTCCTATTCTTTTGATTCTGATACTAAGATTTGGGCGACTTGAACGGAGTTATGTGATTGTAACTATGAACTGCAGCATGGTTACAATGCGGTACTCTATTTAAGTAACTTGGAGTCCTGGTCTTGATCCATTTCCTTGATTCATGGTCATGAAATTTCCTTGGTTCTCTCAGTTTCATTGCTTACCAGTTCATGTTTTGCAGATTTCTTGGTGATCGATACCGGCAGTTATGAAGTTGTCTTGGGAATGGATTTTCTAGGCACTTTCCACGCTCACATTGATTGTAGGGCAAAGAAAGTGATTTTCCAGATTCCCGGGCATCCGGAGTTTGTTTTCACTGGAGGAAGCAGTTCTGTCGGGCCAATCGAGTTTAGGGCTAAGCCGACAAACAATGTTCTTTCGTCGATGGAAGTTGATAAAGAAGAAGCGCCTGCGGTAGTTCGAGATTTCATGGACGTGTTCGAGAACATCTCAGGTTTACCGCCAAAATGAGATGTGGAGTTCGCGATCGATCTTATTCCTGGTGCAGCGCCAATCTCTAAGGCGTACTATCCAATGGCACCAGTGGAGTTGAAAGAAGTCAAAAAGCAGGTTACTGAATTACTTGAGAAGGGTTGAATTCGCAGCAGCAATTCACCTTGTGGAGCACCAGTTCTTCTAGTAAAGAAGAAAGATGGCACAAGGAGAATGTGCATCGATTATCGAGAATTAAACCGGGTGACTATTAAGAACAAGTACCCGATCCCTCGCATTGGCGAATTGTTCGAGCAACTCAGTGGCGCGAGGGTATTCTCTGTTGGAGATAGTGCCCTCAGAGTCAATTATTGGATCTCAGGCACGTGATTGCAATGATTGAGGAAGGACCTATCCCGGTAGGACAGTTTTACTCGAGATGATAGTATGCTATCTGGTTTACCTTTATCACCGTGTACTGTTTTAGGTGACCTGACAGGTCATTATTACACGTTGATAGAGCCTCTAGGATTCTTGCTTGACCACCAGCAGTATGAGGGCGATCATATAAGTGGGAGCTGGAGGTCTATAAGCACATCCTTAAAAAGTCCCTAGTCGTGGGAGATTCGAGACAGGGCATCGTTTCTCCAGAGTAGACTAGTGTATACAGTCGAGACCCCGATGAGGGGCGGTGGCCGGTCTCATAAGCCATTAGTGTCAGTTAGATCACCTAAGATGTATACAGGTGCTCATTGGATTATGAGTACACCGGACAGGACTCGCCGGGAACCTGCTTGTTGGTCTTATACCTGACATCAGATAGCAGTTCCCTGGTGACATGTGTACAGGTTAGTTCATCGACCTGAGGATCGTCATTTGTCTCGTGTGAGTTCCCACTGTACTTTGATTACTACCCTACCACGCTCAAAGGAGACGTGCAAACAGGTTTTAGTTGGGTACAGTCCCGAGCCACATGGAGGCAGTGAGCGGATCTTCAGGGGTTCGTCTCTCCCGGTATTGGGGGTGAGGTCGCGCTGTGTCTAGGAGAGCCATTACACGAAGTCCTTGGCCAAGGCAGGAGATTTACTGGTAGGTATTCCAGTAGTATCTCAGGGTGTTCTGGGCTACACTCCGACACGACTTGTACCGCTTTTGGGGGTCTGACTTTTACCAACCCCCTAGGCCCGCCATGCGATGCTCATAGACGAACGGACCGGACTGTACGGATATTGTCACTGACAGGCTCAGTAGGGTGTCAGGCTGAGTTCGCTCACAAACGTCCCTTTTTGTCAATACCTGGTAGCCCGTTACGTATTGGCTTATACCTCTGACGTGCTAGTGGTTAAATCCACAACCAAGGTGTTGATGAGTCTTTAAAGTCCCCCACATTCAGTTACTCAAGCTTTCGGGCGAAAAGCTGTAGAGGCCGTATGGAGATATGGCAGGGTCCGATCAGATACGTGCGGTATTGCACGGATCAGGATCGGACAGTTAGTACTAGAGGTCGTATGCATATATGGCAAGGTTCGATCAGACACGTGCGGTATTGCACGGCTCAGGATCGGACGGATAATACTAGCCGGCTTTGGTTTAAGCCGGATCCTAGTATAGTACAGTGTAGATTTTGTCTCATTGCATTTGTATTTCGGTCGGAATACAAATGCGGGTGTGTATACACAGTATCGGGGTTTTCCTGTAATTTATTACGGGACCAGTTTTCTGGAGTTGCCAGTTTGCTTTCCGTTTCGGCCAACTTCCTTTGTATCGTTCATTGGCCGAAAATTGGTGGAGGAGGGCTTATTTGCATTTGTGCAAATAAGCTTTTGTGGAGGGGTCTTTGCATTTTGTTGTATCATGATGACTTAGCCTCCATTGACTTCTAGGATCATGATGGTTCATGATTGCTTATCTTTTGTCATGGTGATGGTGATGGATTATGATGGTGGAGTATGATTTTGGTTATGATGATTCTTGATCATCATCACACCTTTTCTCTCTCTCTCTCTCTTGCATTATGAGAGTCTCTCTTTTGTTTTTGGATTCACTCTTTCCTCTCTTGCTCTTGCTCATGCCATGGCCGGCCACATTGGGGTGGGCTGTCCAAATTTTTGGGTGTGGGATTTGTTGTTCTTTTGATGCTCCAAAAATCCCCAAGTCCCTCTACATAGTTCTTGTATCATCCCTTCACCAAAATGGCACCTCCATGAACCCCAAAATGAGACATAGCCTCTACACTATATTCTACAGCAAATCTTGGACACGTCGACTAGCCAGCTTCGTGCCCGAGTTGCCTCGGCATTGAGGTGGGAGCCCGTAAAAGATGTAGGCGATGTGGTGCACTTCCGGCGACGAGGTGGAGACAGGACATTCCGCGGGAGATCGGGACGATGACGAGAAGACCGGAGGACTCGGATCAGTCGGTATATCTCTATTCCCCATCTTGTAGTTAGCTTGGACTAGTTAATGGTTCGATCCGGGTGTTTAGTGCGCGGTGGTGCCAGTTTGCTAGTTTGCAAAATTAAAGTTAACCATCGCTTCCGCATTTGGCCTCGGGATGGAGGCCGGGGCGCCGCCGTGCATTTACAGTGGTATCAGAGCCTCTCCATTAATCTAGTCTAGCTTTGTTTAATGTGTTTACATTTCCGATCGACCAAAATTCCAAAATCCGAGTTTTCTTCACATCAGTTTTCTGTTGAATTTTTTCTTGCTCGAAAATTTTTTCAGGTTGCAGAAAAGTGATGTACTGGAAATTCTAAGAACACTGTTGAAATTCGATACAGTGACTCCACAGTAGGAGCGCGGAACCGCGGCCAAACACCCCTTTGGGCCGCGGTTCCGCCGCACTTTGTTGAGATCACTGCATCAAATTTCTGCAGTTGCTCTCTGGGTTGATTTTAGGGTTTTTGGAATATTAAATTTGGGCCCAGAATTTCTTGATGTGCTACAGTAGTACTTGGGGCCCACTTGTTAAAATTTGATCGATCGGATATTTTAAACACATTAGTTCACAGTATTTACATTATATCTGCGACCGTGAATGTCACTCGATCGGTAAATCCTGTCTAACTGCTATAGCCCGGTTATACGGATTTGCGAACGTGACATTCACGTTGATGTTTTGTGATTTTGCTGTGATGTTGCGGATCGGTCGTGGGGATAGCCTGGATGCAATGCTAGTACATTTTTTGTTGTATTATGTACATTTGATATTGCAGGGCGAGCGTCCGACATGTGGACTGCCGTCACTGCCTGTTTGTATTATTATTTTGGGGCACGACCAGGTTGCGGTCGATGTACCCGTTGTATGTATATTTTACTTTCTGTACTAGGATTGCCCCGCGGAGGGGTGCACGGATAGCCGGGTTCTAGAGGGCAACAAGCCCGCATCTCATGGCATTGGGACGGAGGGGGCTTCACTCTAGAATTGGCGGGCTATTCGCCGCACTCATAGGGGGTACAGGTTGACCGAGGAGGGGTGCCCAAGTTACCGGATTCCGTGAAGTGCTGGGTGGTCCATTCACGTTGCTGAAGGGGGCTGCCTCGCTTCAGGTTTTGGCGGGTAGCTTGCTGCGCCGTAGGGGTCTAGGACTTTCATTGCACAGGCTATCCACTCGACCAGGGGAACGTCGGGTTTCAGTAGTGGCTCTGTGAAACCCGGGGATCCCAGATATCTGTATTGTTCTGTGATGCTGTACATTTCTGTGATGTTGCATTTTTTATCACGCCTTGAGCGAAATATAATATATTGGTATATATATTAGTAGATGTTGTATATGTTTTGCATCCGCGCTAGTCCAGTCCCCGCTCTGTCGTTAGTTAGCTAACCTAACGGGTAATGACGGGACCCAGTGGCGAATGCGGATGGCATATACGTACGTTATATTATTTTCGTTCTTTTTGGTGTGATCAATTGATGGGACTGCGTTGATTCGGATCAATGCAAGTTAAAAACAAACCTAATCTGATGTTGTTGGAACACTTTTCAAAAAACTATTATTGCAAGGACGTTCACTTTTGTTTTGCATCGTGGTATTCAGTTGGAATATCCTGCTCCTCAGTCGACGAGGCAAGGGCCGAGATCCCTTCACCGGGAGTGACCCCTTGGACAAAAAGTTTGCGTCAGGGCAATGACTTCACTATAGCCGATTACTTTTGCTTTGCACCGTGATATTCAGTTGGAATATCCTGCACCTCATTCTACGGGGAAAAAGCCGAGATCCCTTCACCAGGAGTGACCTCTTTAGCAAAGGTTTTCGTCACTATATTTTTATAAAGCTATCCGTTCCTTCAACGATATCAAGTTCACTACGTTAAAGGTTTTCGCCAGAAACCATTCGTAGCCCTCCGTCGTTTCATATGGATGGTCAATAGTATTCAAGCTGTGTATGTTGGCCAAAGTCAAGGCACAGTGATTGGTAGCTATTGGGGTATTCATATGCAGCATAGATAGATGCGTTGGTTTGGGACAGTCGTACTGCCATTTTGGCCAAAGTCAAGGGTAGGTACGGGTGGATTCAAATTAACCTGAAGAATGACGGGTAGAACTTGACATGTGACTTATGATATGTTGGCCAAAATCAAGGTCATAAGAGCATGGGGTAAAAATCACATCGGGAGTTTCAAAAGAACTGAAACTTGCCAGATATGCGCATACCTTCTGGAGTGTGATGACGTGAGCGGATTCCGTCACGTTATCATGCGGTGATAGTTGGATCCCGATTCCCACTGATGAGTTGGTTTACTCCTCGGGTGACCCCGACTAATTCTTCTTTCAGGTTTGGAGGAGAGTTTGAGGTTACAGTGGGAGGTTTCCTGATTAGATAAATTGGTAACCATTCTGATCTAGGTTAGAGTGCACGCTGAGTGTTTCTTTTCTCTCTCTCTCTGGCAGCGACCATTGACCCGACCCTAAGACTATGACTCAGTAACCAAGTTGACCGAACCTTCTTAAACACTGGCTTTTGGATTGTCAGAGTTGCGAACTTCATTGCCACTCCTACTTTTACCTATTTCTCCAGGACACCCCGTATTACTACGAACGTCCATTTCCATTGGAAAAAACCATCGTATATTTATATATGAACTCGAAGGAATTCGAGGATAGTTTCTGGTTCTGGAGAAAACGGATAGGACTATTCAGTTGTCTTTTCCATTTACCTTCTCTCAGGTTGCGAGTACTCCTTGGTTTAGGAGATGGTACACCTATTACGCAAATTGGATAGTCTTCTTCCAAACCTTAAACTGGTGCCGAACGGTGGGGAATGAAGAAAACCAATTAGCATAACGATGGTGTACAGAAGGTATTAAGTTAAGACAAAGCAAGGGATTAGTAAGAGGGCAAAGTAAATTGCGACTGATATTCACGACCAAACCAAGTATTTCATTACCACTCCCACTTCACCTTTGTATTTCTCCAGGACACTCCGTATCACTACGAAGATCCACAGTTTATTGGATATTCCATCGTATGGTTATATACGAACTCGAAAGGAACTTATTCCAGTTCGGGGATGGATTCTGGTTCAGGAGAAATAAGAATAAGGTTTATTCAGTTGTCTTTTATCTTCACCTTCTCTCGCTTTGCGAGTGTTCCTAGGATTAGGACAGTACACCCATTATGCTTATTGGATAGTCTTCTTCCAAACCATAGGCTGGTGCCGAACGGTAGGAAAGGAAGAAAACTATTTGGCCTAAAGGGGTATGCAGAAGGTAATGACTAAAGACATAAAAAGGGATTTAGAGAGGTGGCAAAGAAATACACGGTTACAGTTGTGAATCTGGATAATGGAAGAGGCATTACTAGGAATACCCAGATACCCCATCGAAACATTTCAATGTTTCAGTTTCACTGTGTACTGTTAAAGGAAAACTGATTTCCCAATTAGGTCTTACTCCAGGGTATGTATTTACCAGGTATGATTCTCACATCTGTATGGTTTTACAGATGATGAGTGGGAGTAAGTTATTGGGAATTAGGTGATCATCATCATTATTTCGGGATTCGTTGTAATCGGTGATATTTGAGGAAGTCACCTGGGTTGTTTGCCTGTCGGCAAATATTTGGTTTTGAATATCCACTGTTGTGCACCAATTTCAAATTGATATATCTGTACGTCTATTTTCATAGAGTGAGATATACCTTTTGAAATTATGTCTATGACATTTACCTATATCAGTAGATGGTTAGGTAAGGAGCATTAAACAGCGGTGTAATTCTTCTTAACCATAAGTACAGTTTTCAACCTACGACACACAGTGAAAGAGTTATCAGACTCAAAGGACTTATACAGAGTATTGTATGTTGTCCAGGGTCCATCAGGACAAAAGGGTTGGTCCTCGTACTATATTCGGTTTACTTATGACTTCTCTAGTTTTTAGACAAGTGTTTCGCGGAAACACAGGGTCCGAATTTTGAGAAGTTATAGGTATATGGATAAAGTAGAGAACCAGGTATTGCAAGTATCGGGATTCTTCAAGGTGATCGAAGATGTAGATACTTGTGTATGGTATTCAGTTGATAGTAATGATTAAGAGAACTTGCTTCTCTTTCAGGTTACTCATAATTGGAAGCATTCCTAAGTTGAGTAACGCTGATAGGCCTCCTTACATTTAGTTAACATGCACTGGAGATAGCTGCATGATTTGAATCTGGTTCAATTAAATCAGTGCCTCTGGTTCTATATTGGATATAGAACAGTTCATATCTTAACGATGTTAAGGTACGGGGAGTTGTCTGGCTTATGATTGAAACCAGACTCTGGATAACTCAAGGCACGTTTCTGTAATGGCTGTTTGTGGGTTGACCCAGGCTATGACGAGGATTGACTTTCTACCATCTGGAAGATCAATAGCGATATTGTTCAAAACTCGCCACAGTTTTAATAAAAATGGATTTTTTCATAAAACAGTAGTGGAAGTATGGTAGAACTGGAAGTGATTCCAGAACCACAAACGATTACTGAAGATTTGATAAGGAACCTAAAGATTCAATCTGGTTTGACATTCCATTGGCCACTCCACAGATAAGGTGGGTAACTTCAGGCACCCGAGAGGTACTTCGGTAGCCTCAAGGACGGTGACAGGGAAGTTCTTGTTTACCCAGACTTGCCATTGCTGTTGTTCCAGACTGTGAGACCCAGCAGGAGGATGAGTATAGCGTCGTTCTGAACTAGATTTTGAAGTGTACGTCTATATGACTCGGCCAGAGGGTTGTCGTGGTCAGTGGGAGCAGCGAAAGTATTGGTGGACATGTAGCTTATGTCTATTTATAGACTAAAGCAGATATAGCAGAGATAGATCATCTATTTCTGATGTGACAGTCATAGGTTTGACTTCATCAAAATAGGGGATGGATCTGTTGAGAAGGTAGTAGGGTGTAATGTCCTGGTATTTGGATGACATACACAGAGTAGGAAAGGAAACTCCTATACTACGATCGGTTATACTTTGGTCGTCACACAGTGGTTTCTCCACACAGGACTTGGATATTATATCAGACATACTGGTTACTAGATCTATGGTTTTAGATCTGGATTTGGGTGGTTTCCCAATCAGGGTACTTAGACAGCATTCTAAGAGTATTTAGAATGGACGACTCCTGGCACGGTAGTGTACCTGCAGATGATGGAGTCACCCTCTCTAAAGGTGTCTTACAGACTAAAGGGGAGAGGGATGTGCATGATTGGCGGATCACTTGCTCAGGCAATTGAGTCAATCATGAGATGTCAAGTACCACACCAGATGTTGTTCTTGCACTAGATGCAATAAGTTGATATTAATCCAATCCTGGAGAAACAGTCGGAAGCAGTTTTAGAACATAAGTGGATGTTCTAGGGATATGATAACGACAGCCTCATTCAGGAGACAGTTATCATTCCAGGCTTCCAATGTGACTTGGACGACAGGGAGGTTGTCAGAGTTATAGTTTTCCTTCTGACGAGGGGCAGTATTTTGGACAGGTGATCCAAGGTAATACTGAGGGAGGCATGGCGCAGGATACTGATTAAGTTCAGTTGACAATATAGTCTAAGAAGTTTGGATTTGGAGTTCATTTATGAGCTAGGTCCCATCAGACATCCAGACACATTCTAAGACAGGTATTGCTCATTTCGGGAGATGGCTTTCTCCGCGAACTTGAGATATAGAGAGACATAGAAAGAAACATCAAAGCGAATCCGCTCAATGAGGCTATTCTTCGAACGCAGTAGTTTCGCAAACTAGCTTTGTGAGACTGACTAGTAGAGGAGTTGGGTGTTCGGTATCACACGGGCTGTGAGTATGCGACATCGCAATAATTAGCCTTGAGTGCAAGTGGGAGATTGTTGGAGATAGTGCCCTCAGAGTCAATTATTGGATCACAGGCACGTGATTGCAATGACTGAGGAAGGACCTATCCTAGTAGGACAGTCTTACTCGAGATGATAGTATGCTATCTGGTTTACCTTTATCACCGTGTACTGCTTTAGGTGACCTGACGGTCACTATTACACGTTGATAGAGCCCCTAGGATTCTTGCTTGACCACCAGTAGTATGAGGGCGATCATATAAGTGGGAGCTGGAGGTCTATAAGCACATCCTTAAAAGGTCCCTAGTCGTGGGAGATTTGAGACAGGGCATCGTTTCTCCAGAGTAGACTAGTGTATACAGTCGAGACCCCGACGAGGGACGGTGGCCGGTCTCACAAGCCATTGGTGTCAGTTAGATCACCTAAGATGTATACAGGTGCTCATTGGGTTATGAGTACACCGGACAGGACTCGCCGGGAACCTGCTAGTTGGTTTTATACCTGACGTCAGATAGCAGTTCCCTGGTGACATGTGTACAGGTTAGTTCATCGACCTGAGGATCGTCATTTGTCTCGTGTGAGTTCCCACTGTACTTTGATTACTACCCTACCACGCTCAAAGGAGACGTGCAAACAGGTTTTAGTTGGGTACAGTCCCGAGCCACATGGAGGCAGTGAGCGGATCTTCAGGGGTTCGTCTCTCCCGGTATTGGGGGTGAGGTCGCGCTGTGTTTAGGAGAGCCATTACACGAAGTCCTTGGCCAAGGCAGGAGATTTACTGGTAGGTATTCCAGTAGTATCTCAGGGTGTTCTGGGCTACACTCCGATACGACTTGTACCGCTTTTGGGGGTCTGACTTTTACCAACCCCCTAGGCCCTCCATGCGATGCTCATAGACGAACGGACCGGACTGTACGGATATTGTCACTGACAGGTTCAGTAGGGTGTCAGGCTGAGTTCGCTCACAGACGTCCCTTTTTGTCAATACCCGGTAGCCCGTTACGTATTGGCTTATACCTCTGACGTGCTAGTGGTTAAATCCACAACCAAGGTGTTGATGAGTCTTTAAAGTCCCCCACATTCAGTTACTCAAGCTTTCGGGCGAAAAGCTGTAGAGGCCGTATGGAGATATGGCAGGGTCCGATCAGATACGTGCGGTATTGCACGGATCAGGATCGGACAGTTAGTACTAGAGGCCGTATGCATATATGGCAGGGTTCGATTAGACACGTGCGGTATTGCACGGATCAGGATCGGACGGATAATACTAGCCGGCTTTGGTTTAAGCCGGATCCTAGTATAGTGTAGTGTAGATTTTGTCTCATTGCATTTGTATTTCGGTCGGAATACAAATGCGGGTGTGTATACACAGTATCGGGGTTTTCCTGTAATTTATTACGGGACCAGTTTTCTGGAGTTGCCAGTTTGCTTTCCGTTTCGGCCAACTTCCTTTGTATCGTTCATTGGCCGAAAATTGGTGGAGGAGGGCTTATTTGCATTTGTGCAAATAAGCTTTTGTGGAGGGGGTCTTTGCATTTTGTTGTATCATGATAACTTAGCCTCCATTGACTTCTAGGATCATGATGGTTCATGATTGCTTATCTTTTGTCATGGTGATGGTGATGGATTATGATGGTGGAGTATGATTTTGGTTGTGATGATTCTTGATCATCATCACACCTTTTCTCTCTCTCTCTCTCTCTTGCATTATGAGAGTCTCTCTTTTGTTTTTGGATTCACTCTCTCCTCTCTTGCTCTTGCTCTTGCTCATGCCATGGCCGGCCACATTGGGGTGGGCTGTCCAAATTTTTGGGTGTGGGATTTATTGTTCTTTTGATGCTCCAAAAATCCCCAAGTCCCTCTACATAGTTCTTGTATCATCCCTCCACCAAAATGGCACCTTCATGAACCCCAAAATGAGACATAGCCTCTACACTATATTCTACAGCAAATTTTGGGCACGTCGACTAGCCAGCTTCGTGCCCGAGTTGCCTCGGCATTGAGGTGGGAGCCCGTAAAAGATGTAGGCGATGTGGTGCACTTCCGGCGACGAGGTGGAGACATGACATTCCGCGGGAGATCGGGATGATGACGAGAAGACCGGAGGACTCGGATCAGTTGGTATATCTCTATTCCCTATCTTGTAGTTAGCTTGGACTAGTTAATGGTTCGATCCGGGTGTTTAGTGCGCGGTGGTGCCAGTTTGCTAGTTTGCAAAATTAAAGTTAACCATCGCTTCCGCATTTGGCCTCGGGATGGAGGCCGGGGCGCCGCCGTGCACTTGCATTGTCGAAGTTGGATTTGCGATCCGGATATCATCAGGTCCTAGTTAAATTAGAAGATATTTGCAAGACCGCATTCCGAACTCGGTATGGACATTACAAGTATTTAGTGATGCCATTCGGAGTCACGAATGCACCGGCGATATTTATGGACTTGATGAACCGAATCTTTTCACCGTTCTTAGACCAGTTTATAGTGGTGTTCATCGATAATATTCTGGTCTACTCGAGGAGCATTGAAGAGCATGCGGAACACTTGAAGATTGCACTGCAGACATTGAGGCAAGAAAAATTATATGCAAAGATGAGCAAGTGCAAGTTTTGGCTTGAAGAAGTGAAGTTTTTAGAGCACGTCGTATCCGGAGATGGAATCGCCGTTGATCCCGAGAAGATTGCAGCAGTTCAAAATTGGCTGATTCCGAAGAACGTAGCAGAGATCAGAAGTTTTCTTAGACTTGCCGGCTATTACAGAAGGTTCGTGGAAAATTTTGCTCGTTTGGCTGATCCTTTGACCAAGCTTACGCACAAGGAAGTACCATTTGTGTGGACGGATAAGTGTGTGTCAGCTTTTGAGGCGTTGAAGCAGAGATTGATAACCGCTCTTATTTTGACCGTACCAGACAGTTCCGGAGGATTGGTGATTCACAGCAACTCATCTGGAAAAAGATTGGGATGTGTTTTGATGCCGCATGGGAAGGTTATAGCCTACGCATCGAGACAGTTGAAGACCCATGAGAAGAAATACCCAACTCATGATTTGGAGCTAGCAGCTGTGATTTTCGCTTTAAAGATTTGGAGACATTACTTATTGGGCGAAATGGTCGAAGTATTCACTGATCACAAAAGCTTGAAGTATATGATCACACAGAATGAGCTTAATATGAGGCAGCGTAGATGGTTGGAGCTGATGGCTGACTACGATCTTGATCATAAGTACCATCCGGGGAAAGTTAATGTTGTGCCGGATGCGCTTAGTCGGTTGCCAGCAATTCAGATGTTGACTGCACAGAAGGAGCTTATGGAAGACTTTCGGAGATTCGTGTTGGAGATCGTGCTACCGCATTCTTCAGGACAGTTGATGCAGCTGCAAGTACAGTCATCATTGATCGAGAGTATTAAAGCAGTGCAGTCGAAGGGCCCAAGATCGCAAAAGTTTTGAGAACAGGTTGAAGCTGGACTTCGAACGGACTTGTTGATTCATGAAGATGGTTCGTTGCGATAAGGTAGCCATTTGTGTGTGCGAAAAGGAGATATTCGCGAAGAAGTTATGAAGGAGGCACACAGTTCCGCGTATTCCGCACATCCAGGAGGCACGAAAATGTACCGTGATCTACGACAACATTTCTGGTGGGAAGGCATGAAAAGGGAGATTACCCGTTTTGTAGCGAAGTGCTTGGTGTGTCAGCAAGTTAAGGCTGAACGTCGAAGGGTTGCTGGTTTATTACAACCACTTTCGATTCCTTAATGGAGGTGGGAACATATAACCATGGATTTCATGACGGCTTTACCGCGGAGTCCAAAGGGCAACAATGTTGTTTGGGTGATTGTTCATCGATTGACCAAGGCAGTTCATTTCATATCATTTCGAGTTGGTCAGTCAACAGAAACATTAGCAGAACGGTACATGCAGGAGATTGTAAGATTGCATGGAGTACCTGTGAGCATCGGTTCTGATCGTGATACCCGATTCTTATCGCACTTCTGGAGAAGTTTACAGGAAGGTTTGGGGACACGATTGAAGTTTAGCACAGCTTATCATCCTCAGACAGATGGCCAGTCGGAAAGAACGATCCAAACTCTTGAAGACATGTTAAGAGCTTGCATGTTAGACTTCAAGGGTTCATGGAAGGATCATCTACACTTGGTGGAGTTTTCTTACAATAACAGTTTTCAGGCGACTATTCAGATGGCTCTATTCGAAGTATTGTATGGTCGCAAGTGTCGTTCACCTGTTTGTTGGGACGATATTGAAGAACGAAGATTGTTGGGACCGGATTTGATCGTGCAGACAGTAGAGAAAGTTAACACTATCCAGAATCATATGAAGGCAACACAAGATCGGCAGAAGAGTTGGGCTGACACATCAAAATGACCTCTAGAGTTCACTGTTGGTGATATAGTATTCTTGAAGATATCACCGACTAGAGGAGTGATTCGTTTTGGGAGTCAAGGCAAGTTTGGTCCTCGATTCGCAGGGCCTTTCGAGATTATGGAGCGTGTAGGAGAAGTGGCTTATCGGTTGGCTTTACCACCATCTTTGGCGAAGGTTCATGATGTGTTTCATGTATCTCAACTCCGTAAGTATGTTCGAGATGGAACACACGTGCTAGATCATTCAGAGCTGACTGTAAAGGAGGATTTGACCTTTAAGGAACGACCGATGTCGATTGTAGATCGAAGAGAAAATGTCCTTAAGAACAAGGTTATCCCTCTCGTACTTGTTTCTTGGGGAAATCACTCGCATAGACAATCGACTTGGGAACGAGAAGACGAGATTCGACAGAAGTTTCCACACCTGTTCTTGTAGATTCTTGATTGTTTATCTTTTCTTGTTCCTGGAATTTCGAGGACGAATTCTTTTTGTAGTTGGGTATAATGTAACACCCTAGTTCATTTATACCAGTTCTAGTCAATTATTTCTTTATTTATGGTATTTTCCTGATTTATTGTGTTTTGGGTGTGAATAGTGTATTTGACATTTGTATTTACATCCGACCCGACCCGCTTACACTAGTAAAATAGGGGGTTGCCCCTACGGATGGAATTATCCGTTGGGGCAGATTTTACTTGGCCCTACGGATTACTCCGTAGGGCTAAAGGGTTGCCCCTACGGGCACTGACGTTCAAGAATAAAAAAATTAATTCTTAATTTGGTGTTTGC
The DNA here is from genome assembly GCA_030015575.1 of Agapanthus africanus. Lineage (NCBI taxonomy): Eukaryota > Viridiplantae > Streptophyta > Magnoliopsida > Asparagales > Amaryllidaceae > Agapanthus > Agapanthus africanus. Next base: position 152,012,841 of record JASDDO010000028.1, on the reverse strand, counting down.
CCCTACGGTGGCGCAAACAAAGGACCTACGGATATATCCGTAGGGGCAAGTAAATATCGTTTTAAAACAAAGCCAGATCGAAAAGCCTACGCTCATTTTCTCTCTCTCCCTCAAACGCGCGCGAAAAACCCTAAATCGCCATCGTCGCGTCGCCACCGTCGTTGGGCAGAGTCGCCACCGTCGTCGCCACCGCCGATTTCGTCGCCACCGCCGGTTTCGTCGCCACCGTCGTCGCCACCGCCGGTTTCTTCGCCAATTCGCCACCGTCGTCGCTCCAGCCCACCAGCGCACCCGTTCAGGTATAAATCTCGAGGTAAATTAAAGTATTTTTGGATTATTCATGGCTGGGTCTGGGTTGCGCGCGCGAGAGTTGGGTTTGGGCAGGGGCGCGGTGGCGGTCGGGGTCGGGGTCGGGGTCGGGGTAGGGTTAGGGTTGGGGTTCGGCTGCTGCTGGGGTGGGGCTGGGGTTAGGGTTACGGTGGGGCTGGGGTTAGGGTTACTGTGGGGCTGGGGTAGGGTTAGGGTGGGCTGGGGTTAGGGTTGGGGCTAGGGTTAGGGTTACTGTGGGGCTGGGGTTAGGGTTATGAGAGGCATGTCAGCATATTTATGTGTAATAATTGAGAGGATCAAGCTAAGTTCTATGCAAGCAGTCCCTCAGAATACATAGAAAGCTAGCCTTACATTTTAAATTAACATATTCCATAGTTGTCTTAATGGTAAGGCAGATACCCATATTGTGTAAGAGCTGACATTAATACAACCATAGGGAGCTGACTGATTACATCTCATGTGGCATTAAAATCTATAAATGGACATACGAGATAATGCAAAGAAAGAGCAATAGATCAAGACTCAATCAACTTTCCTATGCTTTATGATTTCAGCGGATAGCTCAAGTTTAGTTTCAACTTTATATTCTTATTTTTCTCTCTTTTTTCTTTAGTGCTTCTTCCTCCATTTCTTTGAAGAGTCTCTCACAGCGAAATACACTCCATTTTTTCTTAATGGGATAGAAGCCTACCCCCGACAGCCGGAACACATACATACAAACGCATAATTAGAGAGCGACTCGAGATGTTCGGGTTAAACCAATATATGATACTCGATGATGATATGAAACCTTCATATTCCCATCGATACCCGTATATGAAACTAAAGCGCCACTTAGTCCCCGTCTATCGGTTAACATACGTGCGATGCTCGTCGTGACCTAGAACTATACGAAGGTTGTTAAATATCGGACAGTATAGCTCGATACTAACAACCGTCGTATAGTCTGCGCGACGAGAAAATTCAATCGTATGGTAACCCATAGATTTGTCCCGTGTAGACAAGTTAAGAATGTATAAAGCAAACGCCTTCATTCACTTGTGTTTTCATCCGTTTCGAGATATTTCGTCGGTACCTTTCCACTGGTTTTCCGTGTACAAAGATAGATTAGATGTTCATTTCAACGTTGTTTCACAGCTTTGAAATGATTATCTATTCTATTACAGTGTACTCGGAGAACAGCAGGGAGGTGCTGCCGAAATTTACTCGAAACGGTTGAAAGCACAAGTGATGGGCGTTCGCTCTATACATTCTTAATGGGATAGAAGCCTACCCCCGACAGCCGGAACACATACATACAAACGCATAATCAGAGAGCGACTCGAGATGTTCGGGTTAAAACCAATATATGATACTCGATGATGATATGAAACCTTCATATTCCCATCGATACCCGTATATGAAACTAAAAGCGCCACTTAGTCCCCGTCTATCGGTTAACATACGTGCGATGCTCGTCGTGACCTAGAACTATACGAAGGTTGTTAAATATCGGACAGTATAGCTCGATACTAACAACCGTCGTATAGTCTGCGCAACGAGAAAATTCAATCGTATGGTAACCCATAGATTTGTCCCGTGTGGACAAGTTAAGAATGTATAAAGCAAACGCCTTCATTCACTTGTGTTTTCATCCGTTTCGAGATATTTCGTCGGTACCTTTCTGCTGGTTCTCCGTGTACAAAGATAGATTAGATGTTCATTTCAACGTTGTTTCACAGCTTTGAAATGATTATCTATTCTATTACAGTGTACTCGGAGAACAGCAGGGAGGTGCTGCCGAAATTTACTCGAAACGGTTGAAAGCACAAGTGATGGGCGTTCGCTCTATACATTCTTAATGGGATAGAAGCCTACCCCCGACAGCCGGAACACATACATACAAACGCATAATCAGAGAGCGACTCGAGATGTTCGGGTTAAAACCAATATATGATACTCGATGATGATATGAAACCTTCATATTCCCATCGATACCCGTATATGAAACTAAAAGCGCCACTTAGTCCCCATCTATCGGTTAACATACGTGCGATGCTCGTCGTGACCTAGAACTATACGAAGGTTGTTAAATATCGGACAGTATAGCTCGATACTAACAACCGTCGTATAGTCTGCGCGACGAGAAAATTCAATCGTATGGTAACCCATAGATTTGTCCCGTGTGGACAAGTTAAGAATGTATAAAGCAAACGCCTTCATTCACTTGTGTTTTCATCCGTTTCGAGATATTTCGTCGGTACCTTTCCGCTGTTTCTCCGTGTACAAAGATAGATTAGATGTTCATTTCAACGTTGTTTCACAGCTTTGAAATGATTATCTATTCTATTACAGTGTACTCGGAGAACAGCGGGGAGGTGCTGCCGAAATTTACTCGAAACGGTTGAAAGCACAAGTGATGGGCGTTCGCTCTATACATTCTTAATGGGATAGAAGCCTACCCCCGACAGCCGGAACACATACATACAAACGCATAATCAGAGAGCGATTCGAGATGTTCGGGTTAAAACCAATATATGATAATATGAAACATTCATATTCCCATCGATACCCATATATGAAACTAATTAAAAGCGCCACTTAGTCCCCGTCTATCGGTCAACATAACGTGCGATAATTTATTCTTTTCAACGACAAACGCACACACAAAGTATATACATGGATTTTCTCCTTTGTCAGTAACTATCTCGTTCTTATATTTCTCAATATAGTCAGCATAACCTACAATTTATATGTTATTCAGTCTAACATGGCCCATGAGTACGTCAGAGTTAAGGACTGGATGTATGTGGATTGGAAACAACGTATGCAACCTAAGTTTGTCGCAGGGGTTGCTGCTTTCCTTGAATTTGCACGAGCACATAATAAGATCATAATAGAGAAGATTCTCTGTCCGTGCGATAGATGTGGCAATAAGTACTGGCAGAAGGTAGAATTGGCAGAGCTTCATATTGTAAAACATGGGTTTACTAGACTTTATTCAATTTGGAAATATCACGGGGAAGGAGAAGAATGCAGTACTGCGGTAGAAGAAGGAGAACACGATAATGCGGCAGGAGAAGAAGAAGAATTCGGTAATACGGCAGGATACGGGAATTTATTTCCATCAGAAGAAATGGAGGATATGGTAGAGGCTGCCCTAGGTGAATCTATTCGTACCGAAGATGACATTCCTTCCGGTCAAGGACCGCGTGCGGATAAATATGAAAATTTCATGAATGATGCTAGGAAACCAATTTATGAGAATGTGAAGTATTCCACCCTCTCATGGTTCGTCCAACTTTTCCAAATTAAGTGTCTAAATGGATGGAGCAACAAGTCATTCACAATGCTTCTTTCGTTCTTGAAAGATTCTATGCCTCCGGGAAATAATGTGCCCGAAAGCTGGTACGAAGCCCAGAAAATGATGTCTGATTTGGGTCTAAAGTGCGAGAAGATTCAAGCATGTCCTAAAAATTGCGTGTTGTACCGGAAAGAGAATTCAGATTTGAAAGAGTGTCCAACATGCGGAGAGGCCAGGTATAAGCCGAAAGATTCTGATAAGAAGCCTGATATACCTGTGAAGATAGCACGATATTTTCCCATAACACAGAGGCTACAGAGGCTATTCAGGTGCAAGAAAACAGCCGAGGCAATGATTTGGCATCGTCGTGCTCCTCCAAGCGAAAATGGAAAAATGAGCCATCCAAGAGATTCACCGGCATGGAAGGATTTCGATAGGAGGCACGCAATATTCAGTAGCGATCCCCGCAATGTCCGGCTCGGACTGGCTGCCGATAGCTTCTGCCCATTCAACTATATGGCTGGAAGTCACAGTACATGGCCCGTTGTAATGATAATTTATAATCTGTCGCCTTGGTTGGCTATGGACCAATCATACTTTATGATGCCTCTTCTTATCGACGGACCAAACTCACCGGGGAACAATATCGACGTCTATCTCCGACCTCTGATTAAGGAGCTGAAAACTTTGTTTATTGATGGTGTAGAGACATATGATTCAAAACAAATACAACCTTCATACTGCGTGCGGTTTTAATGTGGACAATTAATGACTTTCCTGCATATGGAATGCTTTCAGGTTGGTCCGTACATGGTCACAAAGCATGTCCTTATTGCCATGAACACACAACATCAAAATTTTTGAATTTTAGCAGGAAGGTTTGTTATTGCGGCCATCGACGTTTTCTGCCTCCAGACCACCCCTACAGGTTAGACACGGTTCACTTTGATGGTCATCAGGAGCTTCTTGGGCCTCCATCCCCATTGTCCGGAGAGGACGTGACTGCTAAATGGGATGGTTACAATAACGTGACCTTCGGGATGGATCCGACGAGACAGGTCAAACCACAATATTGGAACAAGTTAAGCATTTTCTTCGAGCTTCCGTACTGGTCTACAAATTCAGTGTGTCATTGTCTGGACGTCATGCATATAGAGAAGGGAGTATCAGAGCACATACTTAACTTGCTTCTGTGTAAAGACGGGAAATCGAAAGACAACATGAATGCCCGGATGGATCTACAAGAGTGGGGAATAAGAAGTGAACTGCACCCTAAACCGGTAGCGGGTAAACCGGGCAAGTTTGTACTTCCCAATGCCGCTTATCATATGTCACAACCGGAGAAGAAAAGATTCCTGCAGGTGTTGCATGATTTGAAAGTCCCCACAGATTTCTCAGGATCATTCAGCAAGAAAATAAAAATTGTGAAGGGCAAGATCGATGGGCTGAAAAGTCATGACCACCATGTTATCGTGGAGCACCTTCTTCCATTAGCCCTCAGGACTTCTCTCCCCGACTCGGTTGGTCTAGTAATCAACGACCTATGTTGTTTTTTCAGGGAGTTGTGTGCTAAAACGCTGGAGGTTGCGACGCTGGATAAACTAGAAAATTCTATTGCGTTGATACTTTGCAAGTTTGAGCGTATTTTCCCACCGTCATTCTTCGATATCATAATACACTTGACGGTTCATCTTGCAACTGAGGCGAAGTTAGCCGGACCGGTACAATATCGATGGATGTATCCCGTCGAGAGGTACGTGTAATTTTTCGTTTCGCGCAATTTATAAATTTATTTTTGTCATGTATGTCCGTGTTTATTTATTCAATATATTCTCATTAGGTACCTTTACACTCTTAAGAAGTATATACGCAATAAAAATCGACCAGAGGGTTCTATCATGCAAGGTTATCTTCTTGATGAAGCAACCACATTTTGTTCCCGCTATCTGGACGAGAACATTGAGACAAGGCTTAACCGACCACGAAGAATTCAAGACGGGCCATATGGTAAAGCCGAGTATAAGAGAGTAGACACTATGTTTATCAACAAGATATACCGGTTTATCTTGCTTAATTGCGTATGTCTTGAACAAATTAGAGAGTAAGTTCTTTTGGATTAATTGTTATATCTGTGTTTGTGTGTGTATGAAATGACATAATATTAATGTCACAATTATTTGTCGAAAACAGAACTCATTTTAACGAGGTACGTGAGGGGCATCCTGATTGGAACGAAGAGCGTTTAGAAAAATACCATCAGGATAATTTTTGTGATTGGGTCACAGAGCATGTAAGTTATTCGAATTACATTTTATTGCTATCAGTTTTAATCTAAACTTGTATCGTTATGTATTTATCGTAAAATTTGTTTTGTTAGATCCACGATCCGAACTTGTCTGCATCATTTGAGAGTGATTCAAGATGTTTAGCTCAATTTCCTAGTATGGAGGTTGCACATTACAAAGGATTTGGTGTCCTTGGATACAAATTCGAAGTTAAGGACATAGAAACATCTAGAATCACTCAGAATAGTGGTATTGCGACGGTAGGATCGGACGGTGTGATTTACTATGGGTATTTAAATTGTATACTCGGCATCCACTATCCCGGACGATCAGAACCCTTTTATATATTCCACTGTACTTGGTACGATCCGCGAACCGATACAGACAGGTGGAGAAGCAGTCTTGGGACTTGGAAAGATGAATATGGATTGACCAGTGTGAACACACTTCGATTTTACGGTCGAGACGATCCGTTTATCTTTCCGAACCAAGCGTTCCAAGTATACTACTCACAGTGTTTGAAGCATCCGGGGTGGAGTGTTGTATGCCGATGGAAACCTAGAGATGTCTACGATGTCCCAGAATACGAGGACAGCGATGAGGACGAAGAAGAGAGAAGGCTTAAAGTGCTCCGACCGTCTGTTTCGAAGGACGGGTTGTCTTCGACCGATCATGAAGTTACGTGGGTTAGAAATGACATCGACGATGAAATCCAAGTAGATATGTATGATGCGCCCACGAAACGAAAAAGGTTATCAGTAATGTTATATTATTACTTCACATTTTACGCTCTAGATCATATATAGTCAATACTTTTAATGATTGTCTAATGCGTCCACGAACCGTTTATCTAGATTTGATGACGATGTCGGGAGCAACGAGGGGCGGCAGGAGCTCCAACCGCGGCAGAGGCAGAGGCAGAGGCAGAGCGGTTCTGCCGCCCGGAGAGCTCCGTAGGGAGCTTCAGAGGGCCGGTCTTGCACCCAGATCGGAGACCCCTTCGGATGCCTCCTTCCGTGTGGATTTTGCCACACATCCAGGTATACTGCACGCATATCCATTTTCAATTTAATATTACAGATATTCATGCCTGTTTATGTCAAAATTACTTATATTGTCAATGTTTGATTGTCTAGTTGTTGGTGATGCGTCCACATCTGGGACAGAGGCCACCCCCGCTCCTCCAGGTTTGTTTATATATCATATAGTGTATGTATATTGATTTAGAATGCTATATCATAAATATACACATTCCTTTTGCTCTTACTTAGCAATTTTTATTATTGTCTAGCTGTAGGTGGTGACACCACCGCACCTGCGGGTATGTTTATATGTCCTATAGTGCATGCATATTGATTTAGAACGTTATATTATTGATCTACACATTCTTTTTGCAATTACTTATCAAATCTATTTTTAATTGTCTAGTTGTTGGTCCTGCGTCCACATCTGGGACAGAGGCCACCCCCGCTCCTCCAGGTATGTTTATATATCATATAGTGTATGTATATTGATTTAGAATGCTATATCTTAAATATACACATTCCTTTTGCTCTTACTTAGCAATTTTTATTATTGTCTAGCTGTAGGTGGTGACACCACCGCACCTGCGGGTATGTTTATATGTCCTATAGTTCATGCATATTGATTTAGAACGTTATATTATTGATCTACACATTCTTTTTGCAATTACTTATAAAATCTATTTTTAATTGTCTAATTATAGGTGGTGCGTCCACACCTTCCACAGGGGCCACTCCTGCCGCTTCCATACCCTCCGCATCATCTGCAGGTTAGTATGAATAAATTTAAAATATTTATTTATTTTACATATGCTCTATAGAATAAATATGAACTTCATGGAGATTTAGCGTCGATGTTTATTTTATAGTTGGAGGGGATGCGTCCGGGTCCGGGACCCCGGTTGTTCCTCACCGGAGGAACTATCGTCCCGCTCGTGCTGCTGCTCGGGCTCAGGCTCGTGCGTTATTCACCGGAGGTATATATCACACTTGAATTTTTGTTTAACCTTGATTTCTTAATACAACTTTGTCTTATTATTGATTGTCTTGATATTTTGTGCAGACGCAGGGCCTCTCCATCCCCAGAGGGGGACTCGAGGCCCGAATCAGTCCCATAGGCTGAGGCCTAATAGAGCTAGGGGGGAGGCAGCATTCCCCCTATTTTTTACCCTTGACTATCGCTATACCGGTCCTCATGCCGAGAGGTTCGGCCGGTATTTGGGGGACGAGAGCCGGATCGTGAAGAACTATCCACTTCACGTTGAGTGGGGCGAGCAGCACCAGCGCTCATTCGCCCTCTTCTTTGAACAGGCTCGGGTATGTATTAATATATATTTTCATTTGATCTATCCAATATATTTATTATTAACACTTGCAATCTAATAACAATGTTTTTTTTTGTATTTTCAGTTGGATTACGATTTTCAGCCTGTAGCCGACCCTGATCACTCGGGGAGGGTGCTCGACCTTCATGCTCTGTACAATGGCCTGATGAAGAACATGCAGGCCAAGGTCCGATACAACAGGAATGAGCTGAAGGCCGACTGCTACTCCCTGTGGATAGCGACCCCCGAGGCAGAGAGAGCGGCCCTCCTATCTACTCCGGCGTTTGCGAGAGTCAACGTAGAGACATGGCCTCTATTGTGCGCTTATTTCGACTCCGAACGCAAACAAGTATGTATTTTAAATTTAATTCATTATTTATGATATAATTTATTTCTTTGTGTTTCTTAATTAGAAAACTAAATGTTAATGCGTTGTGCAGAAACAGGCCGCTCAGAATACGGAGAACAGGAAGTCGGCGAAGAGGGGTCGCCCCACTTACACAGGTGGCTCGAGGAACATTACTCGAGCCATGGAGTTATCGGTAAATTAAGAGTTATTCTCTAATATTCTGCAATATTAAGAGTTATTCTCTAATATTTCTAATATTAAGAGTTACTTTCTAATATTGCAGACATCTCGGACCGTGGCGTCAGGTGGTACACCGAGCGTGCTGTCCGCATATCTTGCCGTCCACGGCACCTCGACAGATCCCGCCACGGGCGAGCTTCGATGTCCCGACGTCGCTACCCAAGAGTACTGCGTAAGTGTTAATATTTTTTCTACCCAAATTTGAAATTTTAGTTTTGGAAGGTTCAAGTTTAAATTTTATACTTATACTTTACTGCTTAATGTGGGTGTAGGAGCGGGTGGTTGAGCAGGCCCAGGCCTCGGGGATCGATTTTACCGGACAGAACGATCCGAGGCTGCTGACCCCAGTTCTGGACGCCGCACACGGAGGACACCACGGAGGTTGGGAGAGAGGCCGGGGATTGGGCCCTAGCAGGGCCCATATGAGGTTGGACTCCACCCCGGCGGTTACTTCCTCCGTCTCCAGTGGCCGGCATGTCCATCAGGAACTGGATAGCTTGAGGGCCACCGTTCAGGAGTTGAAGGAGATGCTGGTATGTATACTACTTTATAGTAAAATATCATTTCATATTATATACATATCAACATATCCATAATTAGTACGTAGCTTGAGCTTATTTGGTTTTAGACTTAAGTCTGATTAATCATACATACATATGTAATTAAAATAAACAACGCTTTTCCAAACTAGATATCCAAACAGGGTTTCGAAATAACTTAATAATGAAACGAATTCGAATAATACACAGTTCTTACACGCTTCTTACACACGTTATGTCCAGACGCGACAGGGTAGATCGGCCGAGCCTCCACATGCATCTCCTTCGGCTGCGGCTCCGCAAGCCACTACATCGGCTGCGGTTCCGCAGACAGCTCCTGTAGCTCCACCGCCCACTCAGACTCCCGCAGCCGCGGCTCCGCAAGCGACTACCTCGACGGCGGCTGCGCAGACCACATCGCCAGCTCCACATGCCGCTCAGACTCCCTTATATGCAGCATTGCAGAGTGTATTGACCGATGAGCAGGCGCGCGTTATTCTAACGTTATTCGGAGGTGGAGCTGGACCGAACTAGGGTAGCTTTTTGGTTCTTACTTTTTGAAACATGTATTTATATCACATTGTACTACATTTTGAAACGATATTGATATTGGTTTGTATTTATATCATATTCAGTTTTTGGGTTTCTTTTGTATATTATATATATGCGTGAGATGTGATTATGAATACTGCAATATATGATTTGATTGATGTATATAGTATTGTGCACAGGACGGGAAAAAATCTAGCAGCCCATTTTTTAAAAAAAAATACAGACAATATGTACCTACGGATTAAGCCGTGGGTACATACTTTGCCCCTACGTATATATCCGTAGGGGCAAACTATCAGGAAACCTGATATTTTCCCACCTGATATCAGTGCAGGGTGTTGGGAGTGCCCCTACGGATATGTCCGTAGGGGCAACTGTTTATCCCCTACGAATTTATCCGTAGGGGCAAATTATCAGGTTTCCTGATATTTTCCCCCCGATCTCAGTGCAGGGTGTTGGGAGTAGCCCCTACGGATGTCTCCGTAGGGGCTACATTATATCCCCTACGGATGTATCCGTAGGGGTCTAAACAGGACCTACGGGTATATCCGTAGGTATATACAATATATTCAAAAAAAAAATTACATATATGATTTTATTACCCCTACGGGGTACTCCGTAGGGGCTATAACACCTACTGTTATATCCGTAGGGGCTTAAATTTGTCCGTAGGGGCAAGTTCAGGGACTCAACTTGCACCTGCGGCCTTTGCACCTACGGGGTCTTTTTTCGCCCCTACGTATATATCCGTAGGGGCAGTGGGTTGCCCCTACCGATAAATCCGTAGGGGCAACCCTTATTTGTAGTAGTGTTACTTGAAACCTGTCTTGCTTCATATTTATGATTTATTTTGACTTGTTACTTAAACTTGTGCACTTTCATGTATACTGCATACTGGCATTTTATCTGGCATTTGCATTTTTACAATATAACATTTTAAGTCACATAAAATATTTTAAAAATACATTGCATGGCCTGCATGATACCCCTAATCTCGTGGTAGCATCCGCGCATCTTGTTCTCGTCCCGTTCAGTGAAACGGACTTGTTTGGATGACTACGTCACGTGCGTGCATCCGTTCTTGGGGGTATGCATTTTTCGTTATCCGGACATTCATTTTTTTTATTTTGGTCGACATGTGTATTTTTCGTATTTTAAAACTGAATTTTAGACCCGACCCGGCCATGTTTTGGACTATATTTGTATTTACCAGAATATCAAATTTTATTTATATAATATTAATTTTATAAACTGATACAAATTAAAATTTAGCTAACTAATAAAAGGTTTTTTTAAATTTAAATCTAAACTAATTTCTTAACAAACTAACAACCCCTTTCTCTCTCCCCTCTGCATATATATATATATTTATATATATTTTATATATTTAATTTTTCTTTCTTTATTTAATACACAGGCTCTTCTTCTTACTTCTTCTTCTTCTTTCTTCTTACTTCTTTCTTCTTACTTCTTTCTTTTTCTTGATCTTGTTTCTTGATTCCGGCGATCACCGCCGAAGCCGTGCTCGTCGTTGACGATCCGAGTGATCCAGTAAACGCACCTGACTTGCGTGATTACCCTCGTGCGTTATTTGGAACCGTTCTGTGTACCGTGTGCGCGTCGCGACATTTCACCGACGAAGGACGTTCCGTACATATCCGTTCTTGTTCCGTCCAGGCAAGTTAATCTTGCTGCATGCTATATAACTCATTATATACCTATTTAAATAAATATCACACCTGTATTTTAAATCAAGCATCCCATGTTTCATATTACAGTCTTTTGACGTTCCGTCTATATTTGTATAGTGCATTTCAGATCTAGGGCATGCAAACCAATCTTAATTACATGCTATATTACTTTAGACATATCTATTTTAACAAATGGAATACATGTATTTAAAATCATGCACCCTATGTTTAATTTTATAACTTTTCGATGTTTCGTTTGCATCCATTCATATCATTTCAGACCTAGGTCATAAAAACTTATCTTGTTACATACTATACTATCATATACTGCATCAAATTGAATAGTTACATTTCATATTACTTAGTTATATGTTCCGCACTTGTTAGTTTATCATTTTACGATTATGTGATACCCGTTTGCATCCATATCATTTAAAATATATATCGTCGTAATATTTCTTATTATTATCTTTAATTAATTTATAATCTGCATTTTTTAATGTTATACATTTAAAAATATTATAGTTTACACATGAAACGTCGTTGAAAAGCGGATACGATAAATCTGAAATTTACTGTACACCTTACCTTATAAAATTCACTATAAATCATAGAAAAATCATTAGTATAAATTCTTTAGTTGGTTATAAAGCTAACTCAAAATACTATAACTCTATGAAATATTTACTTGCAAAATAAATTGTTTAAATAACGTAAAATGCAAATGAAAATGTCTCTAAACTGCTGTCCAGGGAAATTCCAGCAGCAAACTTTCAAGTTCGAATGTTCATAGTTTTTTGTAGGAACAACCTGAGATACTTAAACTTATAAAAATGAAAACCTTATTGAATTATCTTTGTTTTGGTATAAGACACGTCCTTATTGGAGAACGTCTGTTTTTTTAAGCTATTTTACAAATCAGGGTGACGCTGAATTTCTGAACGGAACTTTCTTGTGCATGGTTAATCAATACCACTTTTATAGTTATTAATCGGTTTGAATATGTCATCCATGTTAATATTATTATATCAATATCTATTTAATAAATAATAGTGCTTGTGTTTTAATATTCAGCAAATTTTACCGATTTACAGTTTTATAGTATCCGTCTGTATCCGTACGGTTCATTACATATCTAGTTGCACGCCAAGACCATATTATTTCATGTTACTGTTGTATTAGTGCACCATGCTTGATAATTGTGCATCCTACTTAGTCATGATGTGACCCCTGATTGATATTTGTGCATCCATACTTTTATTGTACATCCGTACTTTCACTTTGATTTAATACTTGCTACAATTTGATTATGAGCACCCGTTTGACACCTGTGCACTACTTGACATGACCTGATACACCACTACTTTACATGACTTGATACCTGTGCACTACCTGACATGACCTGATGTACCACAGCTTGACCTGTTATCTGATCTTGTTACTAATGCCAACAATCTTGACCTGCTGTCCCTACGGACATTTCCTGTTGTCTATTCAGACAAACCTATACTTGCTTGACCCTGTGTTGGCATTAGCTCCAGATTTATCAATACATGACTTGGACATATAACTTGGGGGTATGGGGAAATCAATGATGAAACCTGACTTGTAACTCGACAGTTCGATGCCTTTACTGATCAGTCTTACGGGCTACGCCAGCCCCGGGATGATACTGCTGACATCATTCGTCGTTACATACTACCTTTTACTGCCTTGCGGTACGTCTCTGATTCAGCCCGAGAGTCTTTGACCATGGTCCCGGGCACGCATGGGATACTATTGAGTTACATCGATGATTCATCAAATTGATTTCAAAGACTTGAGAGTAGTTAACCCAGTAGTTAGTTCAGATTACTCACCACACGTCACATGTGCTTATACCCTTCACTGTTCCTTATTCGTGTTACTGTTATACTCTTATTACTGTTCATACTTATGCCTGCATGTCTTGTTATCTCCTAATTATATTATTGTTGATATTATGACGCACTGACGTCTGGGTTTTGCATGGCCCAGATCCTCTACCTTTGTCGCAGGCTGATCAGGAGTATTTCCGCCGTTAGGCCGAGCAGTGATGATCCAGTTAGTATCCAGTTTAGTTATGTTTTACTTTCCAGATGTTTTTGCCCTTTGGATTTATTGCTTCCGCATATTATTTCTTGACTCGTTTATTCTGGCTCATGGACATGTACTAGATAGTTTATTTTATTTTCTTGTTCTTGATATCTCTAGACAGCCGTAATGTGGCTGTGGAGGGATATTTCCTATCCACAGGTAGTATGGTTGGCTCTATCATGTGCCTATCTTAGCGCACTCTGAGAAGCGGGGCGTGACAGTCCTTCTTCTAGAAGCATTCCCATATAAATAAGAAATACTACACCTGGTATATGTATCGCCACATATATGTGTATCCGTATAAAAATACGGATAGCACCAAAGAGAAAATGAATAGTGAACAATAATACTAATATATATATATATTATTAAATCAAAATCTGATTTAATAATCCGTCTTAATCCTAAGCCGGATAGTATTATCAATCGTCCGATTAAAGTCCGTGTATCCCGTTCACGTATTTAATCGGACCCCTGCACGTACCAACGTATGGCTCCTACATCTGTCGCCTGAACTAGGAAAACCCTCTGTGCGTGACTCTAAAGACTCGACAATACGTTGGTAGTGGGTTTAACCACAAGCACGTTAGCGACACTAGCTGTACCTAACGGCTACCCAGGTACTTATCGAAATGCGGGTCGACAATCAAGTGCATCCTTACTCTACTGAGTCTGAATATGACAATTTTTGTACAATCCGGTCTCTTCGTCGAAGAGTATCGTATATCGTGTCTATGGGGTGGATAATGTCAGACCCTTACTAACCCGATAAGTCGTGTCTGAGTCAAGCACATCACCAACAGAGATACTACTGATCAACTAGCAGTAAATCTCATCCACCGTGGCCATGAATTTTTGGTGATAACTAACTAAACACAGCGCGACATCGACTCCTAATACCAGAAGAGACGAATCCCTCACAATCCATCACTGCCTCCATGTGGCTTGGGACTGTACCCAACTATATAAAACCTGTTTGCACGTCTCCTTTGAGCCGTGGTAGAGTAGTAATCAAAGTACAGTGGGAACTTATACGAGACAAATGACGATTTCATATCAAAAGACTAATCTGTACTCATGCCACCTAAGAAGTTCCTGACGATAGATATAATACTATCTAGAAGTTCTCGGCGAGTCCATCCAGTGTACTCACCTCCAGTGAGTACCTGTATACTATCTTAGATGACACAACACCAATGTCTTATGAGACCGGCCACCGCCCCTCGTCAGTATCTAGAAGCGTACACACTAGTCTATTCCGGAATATCGATGGCCACTCTCAATACTATCATGACTAGAGACATTTAAAGATGTGCTTATGAAAAACCCAACTCTTACATATATGATCGCCATCATAATTCTGGTTGTCAAGCAACAATCATACGTGCTTCATTAATGATGAAAACAAACCAGATAGCATACTATAATCTTGAGTAAGATTATTATACCTGTATAGGTGCTCCATCAATTATCATAATTGTCTACTTGCAATCATAATAATTGCATTAAGGGCACTATATCCAAAAATTTCTAGTAATTATATCTGTGTTTCAGGTAAACTGTATTTTGACTTGAAACAAATATTATATAAGATATGTCACGGATATGGAGTCTAGAGTACATATGAGAAATCAAATAACATGATATGGTGATTATGAAACATAAATTAACAATCTATATAACCCGTTAGATGTGAAAACCAATTAAAGAAAATAAGAGACGGCTCAAGTTTAAGGCTTAGACACTTTTAATCACTACTTTAACCATAGGTTAATTTATTCTTCTAACTTCGGGGACCCTTTTAGGTGTCTTAACCTCAGTATAGAAAATATCGTAAACATAAAAGTTGTAGGGACCCTTTTAGGTGTCTTAACCTCAGTATAGAAAATATGGTAAACATAAAAGTTGTAGGCCTCGAAGTGTTCTTTCCAACGAGTCCAGGAACATCAAAATCCGATCACCGAGTAAAAAGTTATGTTCTATTTAAGATCAATGTATATAAATAATCACTGCAGAATTCAGCAGAACGTATCGATAGTTTAAAATACTTTTAGAATATCAAACGGCAATAAAATTGAATGAAACCAATTCCATAGGTTATCTAACTCGATTATCTACGTACTGATATTGGTCTCTGCATGTTCTGATCAGTAATTTATGGATGTTTCAATTCAAGTTATGACTGGAAATATTGCTATAAACTGTAGACCAGAGCCGTTCTTTTATCCAGTTTTCATTATCTTATTATGGCAATATTCAGTAACCACTTACATAGATTTATAGGTTATTTAGTTAACTTCGATACGAGCCCTGGAACGTTAAATTCCGATATGTATTTAATTAAATATCAATTTTTCAAGACGACATGCGCGATAAATCCAGATTTGATCTATTCTATTAAAAACCTAGTTTTTCATATAAAACAAATTAGGAACTTATCAAAGTTTGGATCTTTACTCTAATTCAAGGGAAAAGGGATAATCCATACTTGTAGTAGGAGGCAACTAGGTTTAATTTAGTTGATTCACTTGAGGAATTTGGAAAAGGACAAAGTCTTAAGGTGAAAGGTTTAGATTTTTGGTGTAAGGTTAGAATTTTGAGTGTGCACGAACGCGAAGGTAAATCTAGGGTTAACCTAATTGTTCATGTCAACACAAATATGAGGATTGAAAAAGGTAAGTTAAACAACCAACCCATATAACTAACTAAATTAATAATAACACAAGATATCTTATGAACAATATTATATCAAGAAGTTTATTTATCAAACATAAAGCATAAATCAAGAATAGAACACTTGTCTTTATCTACAAATTAATCTCCACTTCTCTTCTTGGATAAATTTTGTAAAAATTGGATTTATTGATGGAAAGGAGAAGACTGGAGAAGAGAAAAGAGACTAAATATGAAGGTTTTGGAAAATAATGGAGAAGAAATAAGAAGAGAAGTTTTAGTGGTGAGAAAATATTAATTAGGGAATTACCTGGGTTAAAGTAATGGTTACTAGGGATTAAATTAATGGTTACTTGATATGATAGGAAAAGAAAAGAAAAGAATTTTGAAGTTGTTTCTGGGATAGAAATTTTACAAAATACCCCTTCAAATTTAAGTAATTACACATAACTCCTTTCAAGGTTTGCATAATTAATCTTTTGTCAAAAATATGTAAAATAAATTTTCATTTAAAAATTCAAGAAGAAAACTTATTTATCAAAAATACTATTAGTTTTAAAATATCAGAAATTTTATAAATATTTTTCAAATACAAATATGAGTAATTTTTCTAATTTCAAGAAAATTCATATTTTCAAATACGAATATAAGTACTAAAAATTCTACACATATTTAAGAGTACTAATACATGTATATTAGGATTCAGGGGTTATATTCCTATCCACCCAGCAAATAAATTCCGTCCTCGAAATTTACTTGAGATGGATGGTATAACGGAGCAAGGAAAAGACTCGGGATAATGTAGCCATGTATCGTCATTGTGCTCCATCTATCAGTATGCTAGCTTAAGAAATACGTCGCAACAAAGCATGGAAAAACTAATTATGATATCATTCTCAAACTCCATCAATCGATAATTTAACCAGCTGAGTTAATAGGCCTTCGAAATACAAGTAGAAGAGATGAACTGAAATTACGGATTCAAAAGTCGAAAGGCTATTTAAATTACAAGGACCAAATACAAAGTCGTAAAGAAAGTTTCAGGCATGAAAATTGAAACAATGAATCAAGAAAGATATGAACCAAATGATAATCGATAGGTTAAGGTCCACATCGTTTTCGCTGCGAACTCTAATAACAAAGTTTGGCAAATTAGAGAAAGATGCATTTCTTGGATCAAGGAGTTTTTGGATCAAGAAGTTAGCGAAATAGATTCGCATTTGGAATCAAGGGAAATGTATATTATAGTATAGATGATTTAGCATGTGTTATTATCTATACAGTCAAATATTGGTTTCCGCAACCAATACCCCACCAGGTCAAACCTAGAGCTCTGATACCAGAGTTGTCAAGCCCCTACTCCAGAATCCAGGTAATAGTGGACCCACAAAAAATACGGGGTAGAGCACGCAACGGGATGCAGAAACGTATATTCAAAAGGAGGATATACTTCCGTCATATACATTATTGCCACCGATATCAACTTGAGCAGCCCAAAAATTTATCTAGAAATATAACTAACCCAAGTAAATAGCTGTATAGATCCGTACATCAAATATCACATGCTAAGAAACAATAAGATAGAATTAATAAACATGAATGATACAGGATACAAAAATTCAAATGGAAAAAATGGATATCCGGTAATCTATCTTTGATTAATTTTGATGAAAATCATAATCTGTACTTTCAAATGTCAGCCGTCTGATTCTCCAATATCTGGACATCCAAGCTTAGGGTCGTTAGAAAGCGACGTAGCAAGTAGTAAAATGAAGGAAATCGTGCACTTGTGTGTCTACCAGGATATAATGTGCAAATAAAATGTATGTGGATATGGATTAAAATGTAATATGTGAAATAATAGACTATAAGTCAATATATGAGAATGTCGGAATAATGTTAAGTAATAATCGAGTTACCAGAAATAGATAAAATGGATGTCAGGATGAGTCGGGACATGGCTAGGGAGTATCGCGGAAGTGGACGGTAAGATACTCATATATTGGGGTATCCCATGACTAGCTGGTACACCCATATCAAATATAACCAGTATTCAATGATCAGTATCCAGTATTCATATTATGTTCAGGTAACTTGTCATGTTCTGGTAAACTTGTCATGTCATGGAACAGTAAATACAGTAGTTATGTCATGTAAATCTTTATATATGACTTTCAATAACTTTATCAATATTCTAGTAACAATGACATATCATTATCCAGTAATCAGTATTCCAGTAATCAGTATTTCAGTAATCATGATAACAATGGACGTAGCGTGGATATTATCCCAGAGTACAAGTATTCTTACTTTCCATTTTCCAATAAACCATTAGTCAAGTCAATAGTAGGATCGTGTCGATAACAAAAATAAATTAATGTTAAGTCATTAATAGTAAAACGAATTCAAACTGGCCAAGTACTACATGTGTAAGGTAATAACACTTGTGTTGCATGAAACACGAAGAAATGAATATCAATTATATAAATGGATATTGTAAGCTTAGAATAATTTATTATTTAGTTTGTTATTTAGTTTGATATTTAATTTAATATTAGTTTGTGAATATGAACTGCCTCGCATATACCCGATACTGCTCCATCCCAGTACCCGAGTATACGCAGTAGCTCAAGATGTCGAATTATTAAACAGTTTGCTCTTATATTTGTGAAAGTCCCTGATAGTCAGCGAATAACAATGGAAAGTATCCCGTGCATATCTTAGACTGCGGCCCCATGTCTTCTGATGTTAAACCCAGGACGTACTGCTAGGTACTACTTATAAACTTGTGTATTATAGCTCGGAAAACTTTTTTAAAATATTTCCATGGAGTAAAAATCTGCACTTGTCGGTAGCAAGCTACCCGGACCAATATGGCTGGCCCTAACATTTAATGAGCTACAACAATAACATATAACATGTCGGTAGTTCAGCAACTACCCGGACCCCCTAAGTTGGGTCCTAACTATTAGTACCATAAATAAACTTTCCAAAACTATTAACTAAGTCTACCAAGTCTTTTCCCCATCCCCGTTGTATCAGCTTATTTATGGAATTCAATACATTAAAACATGATTTCATATTGATGTCCATACTTGTAATTATATCAGGATACATGTAAGCATATCATGTATCATTATTCAAGTAGTTATATCATGTCATAAAAACTTATCATACTATTTAACAGTAAATACAGTATTATGTTATATAAACTTGTCATATCATGAAACTGGTAAATATATAAACAATTATAACAAATATTCAGTGGTAATTATAAATTGCCATGTATCATTGTTTCAGGTATCAATGTCCTGTTATGAAACTTATAAATACGGTGTCATGTCATGTAAGTCATTGTATATGATTTCTAGTAATTATATCGGTGTTTCAGGTAAACTGTGTCTTGTCTTGAAACAAACATTATATAAGATATGTTACGAAAATCCGTAAATATGGAGTCTAGAGTACATATGATAAATCAGGAAACATGGTATGGTGAATATGAAACTTAAATTAACTATAACACAAGATATAATTATGAACAATATCATATCAAGAAATTTATGTATCAAACATAAAGCACAAATCAAGAATAGAACACCTGCCTTTATCTACAAATTAATCTCCACTTCTCTTCTTACATAAATTTTATAAAACTTGGATTTATTGATGGAAAGGAGAAGATTTGAGAAGAGAAAAGAGATGAAATATGAAGGTTTTGGAAAATAAATGAGAAAGAATAGAGAAGGAAAGTTTTAGTGGTGAGAAAACATTAATTTGGGAATCACTTGGGGTTGAAGTAATGGTTACTTTGAGGATAAAGTAAACCAAATTAATATGGTAGAAAGAAAAGAAAAGGCATTTCTTGGATAGGAATTTGACAAAATACCCCCTTAAAATTTAAGTAATTACATATAACCCCTCTCAAGGTTTGTGTAATTTATCTTTTGTCAAAATATGTAAAATAAATTTTCACTTAAAAATTCAAGAAGAAAACTTATTTATCAAAAATACTATTAGTTTTAAAATATCAGAAATTTCATAAATATTTTTCAAATACAAATACGATAATTTTTCTAATTTCAAGAAAATTCATATTTTCAAATACGAATATAAGTGCTAAAAATTTTACACATGGTTAGAAGTACTAATATATATATATATATATATTAGGATTCAGGGGTTACACATAGAATACTAACAAAGAACCCACACATCATGCGTGGGTCCCAAGTAAGTTGAAAGAAATTTTTAATTTGCTATTATAGTAACATTAATGACCTAAATCGCAGAGAAAATTTCACGACAAAAAAGGAAAATGTATATTATGTGGTATATGATAAAAAGAAACAAAAAAATACATAAGAAAATACCATATTATAGCAATAAATATAGAAAAAAAATTTAAAAAAATAGTAACATACTAATATGGTGAGAATAAAAAAGAAATATTTGTATAATCAAGGAAAAATAAAATGCAACATATCATAGTCTTTGAAGATAATCTTAAATTATATCAAGTTAAATATAATACTTAAAATTACATATAAATGCAAGATGATAAAATTTGAAGCCAAAATATTAAACTTAAGAATGAATAATTAAGTTATTTCTAAGAACAATTTAAAATGAGGCATAAAATGAAATGCCCTAATTTGTTTGTTTATTTACAATACGGTAAGCTATGGTATTATATGTTATTCTAAACGACACGGGGTTTCATTATGAAAAACTAAAATAGAAAAGATATTTTATTGAAATTAATATAAATTTGGTTCCAAAGAGGAGAGAGGACCAAAACCATCCATTATCTTTCAATGTAGCACATACACGGCTCTTATTCCAAGAGTAGAAATAGAAACAGAGCTTGAACACGGTTTGAAACCAAATTGTCAAGAGTCTTATCCCAAAATACGTAGAATACAACCATAAACCCTTTGTTTTTATATTTGACTACAAACTGCTATCACAACATAATAATGCCAGAAACATACAAAGTTGAAACATCAAACAATTTAGTAATTTTCTTGATAAATTAATCATGAAGGAAATAAATTTCTATTTGAGGAAACAATCCGAAAAATCTCTGCATAAGATCGATAGTAACCAACTTAGTCTCTTGGAAAAATTCATGGAAAACAATCAAAAACATCTAAATCGAACAACAAAAACAATCTTGAATATTTCTTAGAGTTTTCTTATGAATAAGAGAAAAAAGAACAAAATTTTGTTAATTAGCTAAAATTTAGCATGTAGACAATTGAGTTGAAGGCGTTACTATTCGCATTCTACAATCTAAAATGTTAATGTGAATTTAATATTAATATTATATGAAATGGCTGAAACTATTTTTTTTTCTAATCTGCAATATGCTTAAAGATAAATAAATATATGTGTGTATTGCGGCAAATACGATTACAAAGAAATAAACAAACGATAAAAAGAAGCGAACAAATAAACAAAAATCAATAGAAATAGAGCATAAACCATAAAACACAAGATTTACGTGAAAAATCCTTACTGGAAAACCATGGGCGCAGGAGAACACTTTACTAATCGACAAATATGGAGAATTACAATGGTGAATGAAACTCTCATAAAATCCTTCTCAAAATCCTTGCCTTCTTTCTCTTAATTCAAAGTATCAAAAGGTTCAACCCAATTAGAGTTACAAAATAAAATTTATAGTATGAGCCAAATAGAGTAAAAATCGGATTTTCCAAAACAGCCCAGAATGCGGCCCGAATCGATTTGAGCCGGCTTAAAATTGTTCTGAGCCGTCTCTTACAAATAGAGAAAAATTGATAATTCCAAACGACTTGTGAGCCGGCTCAAAGAGACATTGAGCCGCCTCAACTTAAATTCTCCGTGAAACGCCGAATTCAATTGGGAAGCTTATAGGGGTCGAGAATACGAGGAAAACTCAACAAATCTCTACCTTACCTCACATTTGCCACAAAACTCCTCCATAAATTAGTAATAGCTCTATCTTCTTCACAAAACCCCTAAAAGGCTCAATGAGTGCGACACACTCCAATTAAGTTCAAGCAATATTCAAACTTAATAAACAAAAGAAATTTAGTCAACATGTCGGTCGGATAATCCATTGTGCCAACCTTCTTTACGATCATCTCTTCCTCTTCAACGATATCCTGAACAAACAAATACCGAACGTCGATGTGATTCGTTCTATCATGATTCATCTGGTCCTTTTTCAAATGAATCGTGCTTTGGCTATGACAATAGACTATTATGATATTTTCTTGGATACCAAGTTCCAAAAATAGTCCCTTCAACCAGATTGCTTCCTTAACAGTCTCAACAACGGCCATATATTCTGCCTCTATTATAGATGATGCTACCGTAGACTGTAATGAAGTATGCTAACTAATGACACATTCTGCTAAATAGAATACATAACTGGTGATCGACTTTCTCCTGTCGAGGACATCTGCATAGTCAGAATCGCTGAAACCAACCAAACTGTCATTGTTCCTTCCAAACTCCAACCCCATATCAGACGTACCTCATAGGTATTGTAAAATCCATTTCACTGCTTGCCAATGGTATTTATCAGGAAATACCATATAACGACTAACAACACCAACTGCATGTGAAATGTCGGATCGGGTACAACATAATGCTATCTATTGCACTCGAATAAGAAACATGCGGCATATACTTAATTTCTTCCTCAGTTTTCGGTGATGAACAAGCTGAAAATTTAAAGCCGCCAAAGAGGTATTTACAGATTTAGTGTCTGCCATGCTAAAATGCTCCAAAACTTTCTCAATGTTTCGCTGTCGAGACAAGTAAAGTTTACCTCTCTTACGATTGCACCTAATTTCCATACCAAGAATTTTCTTGGCTGCTCCCAAATCTTTGGTCTCGAACTTGCTTTTCAACTGTTTCTTAAGTTTATGAATATCAACCATATATTTTTCTGCTATTAACATATCATCAACATAAAGAAACAAGTACATAAAAAAACTATCAGCGGGTTTCTTGCAATAAACACAATTGTTGCCCTTACTTCTCGTAACCCCAATATCTCTCATTAAGGAATCAAATTTCTTGTACCAAAGTCTAGGTGACTATTTTAAACCATAGAGAAATTTCTCTAACAAACAAACATGGTCTTTCTTACTTTCAAGTTTGAAACATTTGAGTTATTAAATGTAAATCTTTTCTACCAAATCACCATGCAAGAAAATGGTCTTAACATCGAGCTGCTCGAGCTTCAAATCCTGCATAGCTACCAAACCGAGAAAGACATGAATAGAGGTGTGTTTTACAACCGGAGAAAATACTTCTTTGAAATCCACTCCCTTAACCTATGAATAGCATTTAGCTACCAACCGTGCCTTCCATCGAGTATCGGCAACCCTTTGATCTCCTTTTTTTATTTGAAAACCCACTTTCAGCCAATTACTTTCTTTCCTCTTTCGGGCTTAACGAGCTTTCATGTTTGATTCCTATTAAAAGACTCAATCTCTTCATTCATAGCGACTAGCCAACGAGCTGACTCATTGGATGAGATAGCTTCTTGATAACTCGTAAGCTCGCTACTATCAACTATCTCTGCAACAGATAGCGCATACACCACTAGATCATCATAGCAATGTCTCTTTGGCGGTCTAATATCTCTTCGTTGTCAGTCACGAGCAAGTCGATACTGTTTATCTTGAGACCGATCTTCATCAGACAATGGTGAATGAGAGATCTCCTGAAAACCCGAGCTTTCGCCGACCTCAAATTCAACGCCTGGTTCGTCCTTTCTTGTATCGTCTTGAATTGGAGATTTCGCGTTCTTCGGTTTCAACATAGCAGACTCATCAAAAATGATATCTCTGCTAATCATAAACTTTTGCGACTTAGGATCTAGACAACACAACTTATAACTTTTGACCCTAGTAACATAACCAAGAAAAATGCATTTATTCGCTCGAGAATCTAACTTGCTTTCATGACAATGCGCATATGCGGGACAACCAAACACTCTAAATGTAGAATAATCAGCGTGCTTCCCAAAACATCCTTCTCCGATATTTTACTACCAACTGCTGTATGAGGTGATCGATTCACAACGTAGCATGCTGTGTTCACCTCCTCTGCTCAAACTTTCTTACCGAACCTTACCTTAGATAACATGCAATGAGCTTTCTCTAAAAGAATCTGATTCATGCGCTCTGCGACTTCAATTTGCTATGGTATGTGGACAATGGTATGATGCCGAACGATGCCTTCATTTTTGCAGAATTCATTGAAATCTTCACCACAAAATTTTAATTCGTTGTCCGTCCTTAGCCTCTTAATCTGCTTTTATGTATATTTCTCAATCAATGTCTTCCATTACTTAAACGTATTAAATACATCACTCTTTAACTTCAAGAAGTATATCTAAACTTTTCTCTAATAATCGTTGATGAAAATAAGCAGATATTTTGCATCGCTTCCTTTAGAAGCAATTTGAGAGGGTTCTCAAAGATCTGAATGGATATAATAAATAATACTTTTTGTGTTGTGCACCGTCGTACCGAAACTAACTCGTTTCTGCTTCCCAAAAATACAATGCTTACAAAATTCCATCTTCAATGTATTTTGACCATATAGTAGACCCAGCTTCGATAACTCAGTCATACCTCTCTCACCCATATAGTCGGGTCTTATGTGCCATAATCTGGCTATTTCTGAATCTGACATGGATTTAGATGATGAAATTGCCACCGATCTGGTAGTTTTCAAACGCTGCAACACATTTAAGGACCTCGTTTTTAAGTCCTTCATAACGACGAGAGCACCTTTACTGACTTTCAAAACTCTACCTTCAGCAGAGAATCTATAGCTATTAACTTCAAGCGTACCCAATGAGATGATATTCTTCTTCAAGTCGGGGACATGCCTAACTTCCGCTAATATTCTCACAACGCCATCAAATATTTTGATTTGAATCGTTCTCTTACCAATAGTTTGACACGAACTATTGTTGTCCATCAAAACCACTCCACCATCAAAAGGCTCACAGGTGGAGAGCAAATCCCTGTTGGGATATATATGGTAGGAACATGCCGAATTCATAATCCATTCATTTTTGGATCAATGTGTGTTATCAAGAATTACAAGTAGATCTCATTTTCCTTCGGCAATACTAGCATTAGCCGAAGACTCCTTCTTTTGATTTTCTTCCTGTTTCTGCTTGTTCTGCAATTTGTAACAATCGACTTTGAAGTGCTCCTTCTTCTTACAATAGTTGCAGGTCAATTTCTTATGCTTGGATTTCGATCTTGACTTTTTCTTGCTACCTTCTGGATCTCTCTTCTTTGCTCACCCTTGAATAAATAAGTTTGAAAATTGATCATCACTTTCGTTGGAACTTAACTCCTTTCTGATCTTCTCCTTATTCATCAAATTTTTTTAACATCCTTGATTTAGATAGTATCTCTTCTATAAACCATGGTGTCACGAAATTGTTTATAAGAGGGTGACAAAGAACATAATAATAAAAGTGCTTGATCTTCATTATCAATTTTAATATCGATCTTACTCAAATCTGTAACGATCGAATTAAACCCACTGATGTGAAATTTGATAAAAACGCCTTTTGACATACAAAGTGTGTAAAGACGTTGCTTCAAAAGGAGTCGATTTGTGAGAGATTTCTTCAAATATAACTACTCTAATTTCAACTACAAACTAGCCGTCGTCTTCTCCATTAGAACTTCTTGTAAAACTTCATTTGTCAAACACAATTGGATAGCCGTAAGAGGCTTTTCATCCAACTCCTCTCATACTTCCTTCGTCATAGTGGAAGACCTTGAATTCTTTCCAAGAATCGCCTCCGTCAAACTATTCCGTGTCAATACGGCAATCATACGAACTTGTCATAGACAAAAACTTGTATTCCCATCAAACTTCATAATCATTGAAGACATGATGCAAGATCAAAAGAACCAATTGAAATTCACTTAGGAATTTCCATGAACACCTTGAGTGCGTACAAACTAAAAAACTTCAAAATCATAATCAAAGAAAATAGACAGAGACCACAAGTGTAGTCACCCACTTAACGGTTCAAGCAAACGAATCCTTAAACACCAAATCTTCTCCCATAGAACCACAATGCAATTCTGATACCAATTTGTTGCGGCAAATATGATCACGAAGCAATAAACAAACGAAAAAAAGAAGTAAACAAATAAACAAAAGTCAATATAAATAGAGTATGAACCAAAAGACATAAGATTTACATGAAAAACCCTTACGGGAAAAACCACAGGCGTAGAAGAAACGCTTTACTAATCGACAAATATAGAGGATTACAATGGTGGAAGAAAATCTCACAAAATCACTCTCAAAATTCTAGCCCCATCTTTCTTAATTCAAATTAACAAAGGGTTCAATCCAATTAGGATTACAAGATACAATTTATAGTATGATGCAAATAGCGTAAAGATCGGATATCCCAAAATAGCCTAGAGTTCGGCCCGAGTCAACTTGAGCCGGCTCAAGATTGACCTGAGCCGTTTCTTGCAAACAGAGAACAGTTAATAATTCTAAACAACTTGTGAGCTGGCTCAAAGAGACGTTGAGCCGACTCAACTTAAAATCCTCCATGAAATGCCGTATTCAATTTGGAAACTTATATGGGTCGAGAATTAGTGTCAAACTCAACAATATGAAATAAACATATATATTTGGCATTCAATAAATATTAAACGGACCAGCAACATTGCATGCAATTTTTTCTTTTGAGAATAAATAAAACCTTAAAGTACACATATTAACATTGGTGCATATGTATATATAAAGCAACAATTTAAAGGGGTCAATATGCATAAAGTAAACGAAGTCCAAAAAAACAAAGCTATGAAATCTAAGGTTAGATCAAGTAATATTTGGTAACATATAAGAATAAATTTTGAATGTAGTGGTAAAAATCATGATTTTGTCAGTTTGTGCAAAAGATTACATTTTGCAACTCCCAGATGTATTATGTTAGAGATGGTCCTCGGATGATGATTCAAGCCCGCATTGGATTATTGTATTAATGAGGGCAAGTAAGTTGTCGGCTATACATCACTGACAGCTATACAACCGACAGTTGGCGTAAATACCGATGACAGTGTAATACTGATACATCAGCCGAGTGTCTTGTAGCCACTCGTAGCTCGTGGTGTATTCAAAAGAACTTTGTATTATATTAAAACATGGTGGTTCTAACGGCACATTAATTTTCATTAAGTCATGACTATTTTCTCTCCTTAATAGAGTATATACTAGAAATATTGTGATTCGATGAGTCAATATATTCAAATTGGATATCATTAATTTAAGTATTTTGTATACGTAAATTGTGGGATTTCAAAATTCTAAGCGGAGCATATATATTTTTAGTCGTGTTTAAACTTCCTTTCTTTTCCTTGGGTGAAAATTACATTCTAATTAAACCTAAGCCAACAATCCCCTTGTATTTTCTACTTTAATGGTGGCTAATCCTAGTACTAAACTAGATTATAATAAAAGACTAGGATTAATAAATTGCCAAGTTACTTTCCAACCATGTGTGTGAACAAAAAGATTGACTTCAATGATCTCTTTACGACAATCTCTCGCGTCCATGTTCTAATCTAATAATATTTGACTCCTTGTAGAGAGAGGGGGAGAGAGAGAGAGAGAGAGTGAGAATTTTGAATGATGGTATATCCCATGCACGCGCTCTAAGACCAATTGACATTTGAACTTGACGATTCCTTTATTGAGAGAGAAAGAGAGAGAGAGAGAGAGTTGATGGAACCTCCATGGTGAATATTGTTCCGAATGTAAATTCTAGAACATGCTGAGTGTTAGTACAGCTATTTTTTTATTTATCTTGGTTACTTGCATATAAAATTGTACTCCCTTCGTTTTTTCTTCTAGCTTCATTTTTTGGGGTCTCCTACTCTTGTATAAGAAATTAGTAATTGAACTCTATATATGATTGTGTTCATTTATTCTCTCAATTAGAGATAAATTTAAATTTTCATATAGAAAGAGCACTGGATTTAGATTCATATATAGATTAAAATATGATTCATGATATTCTAAAAGGACTAGGAGTTTGGATGGGGGTGGCGAGGGATGAGGGAAAAGACTAGTAGAGAAAAAATGGAGGAAAGCATCGACAACATTTATTCTATCAAATCACAGCAATTTTTTTGACAATAAAATTAGGGTCTCAAATCATAGCATATTTGCTCAGATATAATATAAAAGTTATAAGGAAACTAATTTTGGACCGAAAAGTGGTCTTGACATGACTTGATTTTTTTTTTTTAATATATTGATAGAGGTATTTTTCTTTATTTTGATTAAACCAAGACCCCTCCCCTCATTTTTGATATTGTCTGAGGTGTTATACTAACAAACCTGTTAAAAATTGATAAGTGCTAGATAAATATTTGAAATTAATATGAAGGACGCTTATATGTAGAGATCTTGTAGAATTCTCTTTTGACGTTTTTAGGTAGAGGTGGGTAATCCTTGGTGTATTACATGGACGACTTATATTAAAAGAAAAAAATTAAATCCTATTCTTAAAGATATCTTTTTCCTCTTTTACAAAATCTACATGCATCACCGGAATATTATAAGATGGATGGTAAATAACCTGGTTCTATCTAAAAATTTCAAATGGAAATTCTGCAGGATCCTCACAACTCTTAAAATATAACAGTGGGTTTAAATAATTCATAGATGACTATCTCAACAAAAAAAAAGATGGCTGAAGAGAAAAGAAAGCACCTTCCTAATACATTGTTCTCAGTAAAACTGTTCCTAACTTAAAAATCATCTTCTACTTTATTAGCCGGTTTAAGCTCTTGTCCCTGTAATAACTAAACTGTAATTCAATCGTATGGTTGTGTTCTTGTAAGATTCTCATTTAACATTTTTAAATAGCAACTGGTTTATCCACCATCAAGGATATGATACACGAACATCTAAGATTGAAAGAAAAATCATGTCTTATTCATATAGATATTCTTTCCCTTACCGAATCTTAACCGCCAGCAGTGATACCATAGATAATGAATAACCAGCTTTTAGTTTAAAATGTCAAATTGGTATTCTATAGGTTCTTTACTTGTATTTTCAATTTACCGTCTGCATGTAATTTGAGCAACATACTATAAATTTGAATTTGTTTGCTGAGGATTTACTGCTTAGCTCAAAGATTATCACCAACTGCCTACAGAAGAGCACTAAAGGATTTGGAGAAATTATAAAAAAAAAAATTGTTCATTCTCCGAGTTTCAAAAATTACCGTTCATTTTGGATTTTTGTCCAAAAGTTTTAGGAGGGGAGTTGGGATTCCTACAAAATAAAATTACATAAACTATTTTCATAATATTTGGAAAACTTTAAAAAATATATAGGTTTTTGTTTTATCATGCATCCACAAGGGAAGAATTGGGTGTCTTTTATTCTATTTTATTTTATTTTTTGAAAAGTTTGGTTGATGGACAAGGCTTTTGATATACTCCCTTGGTTTCTAGAAGGGAGTCCTTTTTTTTTTATTATGCACACTTATTAAGAAATGATTAACTACTCTAAAATCATATTCATCATGCTAAATGCTAATTTACTAGTTTAACAGTAATAATTACATTTCATTACTTTACTTAAAACCTTACCAAGCAATCAACAAGAAATTTATTCGGGTAAAGATCTGAAAATCTATTTATACATCGCACATTTTAAAGCTTCAACAATTTTTATAGCTTTTTTGAATAATATTTATTATAATCGTTGAAGTTTTTGTTGAAGAATTAATGTTTGACAGTATTAATGGAAACTATAGATTTTAGCCTCCATCCATTAAGGTTTGAAGTGATGAACATGAGCTCCACAGAAAGGAGAAGCCCTTGACTACACTAATAAATTAAGACAAAAAATATATGAGAAGTGAAAACATTAGAGCTCCATGGATCATAAGGTAATAGTAATATTACCTATTACTGAGTAGATGATATAATTTTTAAGACAAATATGCATAATTTTTTATCTAGGTATCATTAATAATAATTATCTTCTTAAATATTTCAATTTATATTAATAAAAAAACATTTATGGCTATATGTGGTTGTGTTATTGCAGTATGTCTTTCTTCGGAGTGTTGTTTAAAGTTGGGGTAGCTAGTTGTTTAAAAGCTATTAATTTTAGATTTTTAAAGCAATTAATTCTATAGTATTTTCTCATCAAAAAAGTCGACGACCCAAATTAATTTAGAATTAAGATTTTTTTCTCTATTTTTTAAATATTTTATTTGGAGAAAAAATAAGAGTACCACATACTCCGCTAATGTTTGGGTTATAATAGTAAAGATTTTAGCAGCCATGATATTACCAACTCCACTCATTTTAACTATGATTTCTTTTTCTTTTGATTAAAACGAAAGCTAAAACCTCGTGTTTCATTAAACGAAAGTTTTAACGAACGAAACCACATGTCAAAGATCAATTGGCAAACAATCTCAAAATTCTTATTACGTAAGAAATGGCACAGGGACATGATTTTTCTAGGTTGACTTGTTCAAACGAATCGATGCAGATAATTATGAATTTAATTGAATTCCAAATTTTAGGTATGATTAAACAGAAGGTAACACAAACCTTAGATATTTAGAGTTTTTTTTATCATCTTCTGCCCATATTTTTTCCACTCATAGACGTCCCCAAAAGGAGAAACGGTGGTTATTTTCCTTACTTTCTGTTTCTTGCTGTTCACATGGAAAAGGGGGAAAATAAATTAAAATCCAAGGAAAGTAAGCAATTGTAGATTCAATACTGTGGGTTAACAAAAGAAAGTGGTTGGAACTTAACAAGTCAAAGGAAGAAAAAGAGAGGGAAAGTGATTGGGATAGAATTTGATAAACTAAGGCGACATCAATCTCAAATATAAAATGGGTTGATTTTTTACTGTGCATCCCCGCTGAGGGCCAAATATAAAATGACGAACGTAATTTGTTGGGTACATCCCCCCTTAAGATGAGACCCCATTTGTGTGGGATTGAATACTTGGAGTCATAAACAGCGTGATAATATGTGGGTTGATTTGGATCTGCTTCAAATCAAAGTCATAGATTCTGTTGGACTATTATTTTTCATTTATTTGAGCGGCCTTATTAGTGTTTGCAACACAAATACAATTGGTTAAATTATATACATTGAATTGGTTAAATTATATGAGCGGACTATTATTTTTCATTTATATGAGCGGCCATCAAATCAAAGTCATATATATATTGAATTGGTTAAATTATATAAGCTAAAAGCAAATCCATACATGAAATGACTAAATTGCATTGGCAACACAAATAGAAGTTTGAGATATTAGTATCTCAAGCCATTTGTATATGACTAGTATCTACAAATTAATCAAGAGTTAGGCGGTACTGGTGTTTTCAACGCTTGAATTAGAATTTTTATATTCGTCATTTAACATATTGATACAGGAGCATTCCCAGTCATTCATACTCGCATCCCAAAAGTTTAATGAACTTGAAATAAAATAATAAATAAATGAATCTGAAATGTGACAGGACCGACTTAAAATATCTCTTGGCTTTTTTTCCAAGAGTCCAAACTCATCAATTTATAGTTCATTGGATTGATATCTCCATCCAAACCTTAACTCAAGAATTGGTTCCATTTTTGGAGGTTTTTCTGGCCAAAATATTACATGGTGCGCTTTAAATGTTGTATTATGACTTTTCGATTTTCTAGAATTATATATTATATTTATGGTTTAATTTAACCTATTGCTTGAAAGGAAAATTATTTCCTATGCCGGCCGTATACACTCAGCTAACGGAAAGAAGAAATAGAAGTGTGAGTCTTATATGCTGTGCAAGACTGCTGATTGATCGTGAAAAAGTGTTTGTAGAATAACCGCAATCAATAACGGTGTCGCGTGTAGCTAGCCGAGATGAGTACGGGTTGTCCTCAGGAATTCGTGGAACTTTTAATCTTGCTTTAGACGTGTTGATTAGAAAAGAGGAAGGAGAATGGAGAATAGTGAAGAATAGATTCTAGATCTATAATAAATACGGATGTAGAATATATATTTTTCAGATCTAGTTTAAATAAGGATATAGAATATATAAGATGAAGGCTTGTAGGGTTCGTTAGGATTTAGTAGTCATGGATGACTAATAAAAATTACTCATTTTATCTATTGATAGATTTAAAACTAGATTGATAGTGATGAATGAGTATTAGGGTTCTTGGAAAAAACTAGGGTTTCCACACTATTGACCCTTGTCCTTTCATTGATCTCTATTCATGTCTAGTCCTTAACAAAACAATTGTTAATTTGATCTCAAATCGCGGTCGAGACTAGTAATAAATTGGTAGCACACCCGATTAGGATGTTAACGATTCTTGTACTAAAGTTTATAAACTTCATAAGACTTAAAAGAAATTAAAATATTTGCTCATCCATTGTTCTATCCTAATCTTATGAACCCTAGCAAGTTAGGAATTACTCACGCATGTTGTGAGAAGAAGAAAAAAGGATAGAGAATTAGATCATAATTAAAATGCAGAAAGTAAAAATACAGAAAATAAATAATTAAACAAAATGATCTACCTTTATTAATCAACTTCACAAGTACAAATCCTACGAATTTAGATTATAAGAGCAAGAATTTTCTCTCGATCTCTGCTTCGTAGGAAGTATATGCTCCGTCGATTTTCACGTCGTCCTATCACGTCGAATCTTGGACCTGTCGTGGATCTCTTGCTCTTTGACGGTGATTTACTTAGTGTAAAAGGTGATGAGTTTTAACTTTAGCCCTCGGTCCTTTATATAGCTCTCAAATCAGAAATCCTAGATCTCATAAGTTTAGACTTTCCATAAAGATCCACTTTCCAAGTTTTCAGATCCTACGATTTTATTGGCAGATTTTTATCCCGGCATCTTGAATATCTTGATCTCTTGACCTGAGCTAAATCCGTACAAAATCTCCATGAATAATATTAGTAATATTTATTAAAATAGAGAGAGTATCTTAATTACTTTATATGGTAATAAATTTTTAAGAAACTTGATTAAGAATATTTGATATGCTATGCATCTTTTAATTACTAAAATATTACGCATATATTTTGAAATATTATCCTAACCATTTGTATGATATTATATCTTTTAAGAATTTTGATTAGAATATTTGATATGATATGTATATTTTAATTACCAAAATATTATATAAATATTATATACATATATTTTCCTTCATAATGTTAAATATAATATATAAACATATGGTAAATAGTATTTTGCAGATAAACCCAAATATATTCTATATTTATAATAAACACCTTTAAATATTTAAGGAAGGCAAGGAAAATGTTATATCAAAAGTGCAATATTTTCGACTGAACAAATATCCTCAAACTTAACTTTGATCGTCCTGAGAAAACTATTTATTCAAGAAAGGGAAAAAAAAGAAAAAAGAAAATCCTATCACACTTTCGTAAGCAATCACGATTGCACTGAGCACGTGCAACAAGACTTTAAATCTCTAGGTGTCCCTAGTAGGAGGAGTGTTGTCTTCAGAGGGTTTTCAGCGGATTACACCCACAAAATCTCATAATAAAAGAAAGATGGTGGAAGTTGCATATAAAGATATGAACATATAAAAAAAAAGAACTTCAAAAGAAGAGTTTCCAACTACACTACCTTTTCGGTTGCCATGAGCCCT
The DNA here is from genome assembly GCA_030015575.1 of Agapanthus africanus. NCBI lineage: Eukaryota > Viridiplantae > Streptophyta > Magnoliopsida > Asparagales > Amaryllidaceae > Agapanthus > Agapanthus africanus. Next base: position 151,978,697 of record JASDDO010000028.1, on the reverse strand, counting down.
ATCTTAATGGTCGTGAAAAGATATTAGAAATCACATTATCCCTCAATAAAATATTGCCTTTAGTCTTCCTCCCTACCTTTTATCCAAATATCGATCATATACCCCTACGTGTGTGTAAAAAACATCCCTACACTTAGAGAATTCAATTCAAGTTATCATATTCTTGTCTATCTTTCAAAGTACTTTATAGTCGGTGAATATATTAGATGGAATTGCTCACATATTTTTTTATGCGACCATTAATACTTCTTGAGGTACTAACCGACCGATTACAAAATGTGCTCGCGCATTTAAGCATAATTTCTTGTCTTGCAACACATAAGGCTTAGCAGTGGCTCCCAAACCAGTTGGTCTAAGGCACTAGGTGATAAAACACCCTCGCTATATTTTTTTATGCTGCCTTAAGTAATTACAAAACCACTGTTCATTTTTTTTCTTCACCACTTATACCTTTTTTATTTTTATTTTTATTTTATTTTGCATACTAAGGCTTTTAGACAAGAGCATTTCAAGCTATTCTTTACTATCTCAAGTTTCAAGATGTGTGTAAGTGTGTATAGTAGGGTATCAACGTTCAAATATTTGGACTCAAGAATATAAACTATTTTTCAGACTTATTTTTATCCTCAGAATAGCAATTTCCTTCATCTTACTAACCCTTGGGACAACGGTTCATAACTACTTATTACTAGTTTCATTTAAGAAAATATCTAATTTTCTTGCTTTTCTTAAACTATTCCTATCTTTCATATGTAATTTTTCACTTCCAATCTTTCATTATCAAATTTTTTTGGGTGCTTATATATAGTACAATGCAAAATAATGCGTGAATAAGCACAAACCTCCCCCAAACTTGTTTGCAGCAGTGTCCTCACTGATATCATATGTTAAGCTTAAAAACTTGTAGACTTAGGAGGAAAAGTTAGTAACGGGGACATGAATAAATGACAGTGAAATCTTCCCCCAAACTTATTTTTGGCTCACAATTTGGTAAAAAATTTCTTTTCATTCAAGAGCCAAAAGATTTTTCTCTCCCCCCCAAACTTGAGTAAAATAGTATTAAACATTTAAAATTATGAGGGGGGTTAAAATTATTGGTCAAAGTAAAGCCTTATAAAGACCAAAAGTCAACACCAACCATTCAAATATTTTATCGATGTAACGCACTGGTTGGTGGAAGATCAGAGATTTGAAGAAGTGGAGAGATAGGAGGCAGTATGGTTTACGTCTCGATTGATAGAAACGAAATAGGGATGGTGAACGAAAACGAGAATGTGAATGATTAGGAATGAGAAGAATAGTCACATTCTCGTATGGGATAAGAAGAAATGGTGGTGGTTCAACTTCTTCTGGTGGAGGTTGGTTAATCACAAACTCCGTATCGTTTAGGAATGCGAGTTCGTCGGCGAAAATATTTTCGAAACTTTCATCGATGGTTCGATTGAACGTTTCAATGTCAATAAATATCGCGCCAAAATTCAACACACTTGATTTTTCAAAAATTATGGAGGTAGGAGACTCGAAAAACTCATCTACCTCATTCTCAAAAGTATCTAAATAAAGTTGTCTTTCTAGAATTATCGAACTCGAAATATTGGATTGTGATTCATCAACACTCGCTAAAATTAAAGAAAGATTAGAAGAAGAACCAGAGAAAGTGGGTGATGAAATGGGTAAACAAATTGGTGTGTCGAGTATTACTGAACCAGATGTGGGAAATGAAGGCTGAATTTCGTTCTGCTTTCCGGTCATGCATTTATCATCAATTTCCAGACGCATATGGGGTTCGGGAAAAATAGTTAATGGTTCGAGATGATGTTCACACGGAAGTGAAAGTACCTGATGAATTGGCAAGAAAAATTCATCCAAAACTGTGGGTTCATCATCCAATATATCCCCAGCGTCAATATCCTCAATCAAGTGAAGGTTATAATTCTCAGACACCTCATCAAAAGCATGGTTTTCAATCAATTTCGGTTCTAGAGTGGAGGTGTAGAGATCACAAAGATTGGGTGTGGTTTCACTTGAAATGGACCTTTTCACAATCGGGTAAATCAAACACTACAAAGGCACACAACTCATCATACATTCTATCTTCAATTGGTGAATCATTTGGTGTACTCGATAGATCTATGAAACTGGAGTTGTGGATTTCAATTTGGGATGGGGAGGTTTGATTTGGAAGGGTGTACCGCTCTCTCTCACTACCCGAATTCTCGATTTTTCCTATTTCCGTATCATACGTTGGAAGATTTTGAGCTAGTTCGAAACTAATTGCTCATTCGTTTTGTTTTATGAGGACGGCCATGGATGCCTTCAATTCCCTTATGTGACGGCGTGACGCTATCCAATATTCTTCTGCAATCCGTTCAAGACTAGACTTAGGTCGGTAAGGGGTTTCAGTATAAGATTGAAATTCTTGTGGATAGGTAAAACTCTCAAATGACTGATTAGAAGAAATGTCTAGAGAAGGTGTAAAAGTCAGATAGGATTGATAGGAATCGAATAGTTATGAAAATTGGGAAGGAGTAGGATCAATATTGTGATAAGAAGAATATTGATATTGGTTGGTTGGTTGGCGACTGGCAACAGATGCCATATACGCCGCAAAACGTGTAGCAAAATCTTCTTTAGAAAGTAGTAGTGTTTGTTATCCTAACGGTTTGATCGGATTGAAACTTTGGCCGTTAGCCTTCGCTATATACTCAGCGATGGACATGCGTTTAGGAGTTCCCTCACACGCTTTAAATGGAGTATCAACATAAGAAGATATAGAATTTTGATGCGTTGATAGGACCTGGAGTGAAGTGTCCAACTGTTTCTTTCCGCTTGCTCTATCCAATCTCTTAAAGATATGGTAGAGTCAGAGGGTATATCGAAGAATTACGAAAACAAGAAATATCTGGTTCTGGATAGCAAAGCTCGACAAGAGTTCGTTTATTTGGGTTGCCCATTATAAGAATGTGAAAAGAAAAGAGGAAGGGGAAAGATTTAAGCTCTAATTGGATTGTTTTGCTTTGAAAGTGGGACTTGAAGGTTGACTCGACAAATCACAAAATGCACAAGAAAACCCTAAAACTAAGGTCACCTAGGTCAAGCACTAGACCGCTCCTAGACTTCCAAAGGTCAAGTCGCATGATCAATCCTCTACCACCTCTTTATTATTCTTGTTGCCAGGTAAGTACCAGGTAAGTGGGAGGTATCCGCTATACGAATCACCGAAAATAGCGGGCCTAATTAAGTAACCGCTTACCTTAGACACACTTGCCTTAGACACCACGCAAGTAATGCTGATAAACGATAGATTACCCATGACCTTCATCTGTCCTTATTGAGCGCGATGGTCCTTAGAGTCTTCGTCTAGATATTTTTTAATTAATGTAGGGTGATGCAGATGCTCGTTTTGTGATTTGTGGGGCCTAGGAAGGGTGATGAAATCCCCACCTAATCTGAATTTTGGTCTTGCCCCTTAAAGTCCGTATTAAAATATGCAAAAACAACCCGCAAAACAAAACACGCAAAAAATTTTTTGAGCGGCGATATTTTGCAAAGAATCCCGCAGAACAATATATTATAAGATTTTAAGATGAGAGAGAAAGTACAGAGAAAGATACCCGAGAAATATGGGAAGTCAAGTCTACCAAGTGGCCGCGGTTCCGCGGCTAAATGCTCAATATTGCGGCGATTCCGCCGTGCCTTGATGGGATTTTTTGAAAAAAAGTGTTCCCTTGCCCTCCTATTCTCCTTTGGAATACTTAGAAAGTCTCTAAATCTTGATTTCCTTGTTCTAATATCTCCAGATTCCCTCGCAAAAAAATCTCTCATTAATCGTTAAATATGCAAGATGCGGTTTTGTTTTGTTTTTATGATATTGATCGAATAAGAATTCAACACGAATAGTAAAAAAAATTTACGCATGTATCCTCGGCAACGGCGCCATTTGATTGATCGTAAAAAAGTGTTTGTAGAATAACCGCAATCAATAACGGTGTCGCTTGTGGCTAGCCGAGATGAGTACGGGTCGTCCTTAGGAATTCGTGGAACTTTTAATCTTGCTTTAGACGTGTTGATTAGAAAAGAGAAAGGAGAATAGAGAATAGTGAAGAATAGATTCTAGATCTATGGTAAATACGGATGTAGAATATATATTTTTCAGATCTAATTAAAATAAGGATATAGAATATATAAGAAGAAGGCTTGTAGGGTTCGTTAGGATTTAGTAGTCATGGATAACTAATAAAGATTATTCCTTTTATCTATTGATAGATTTAAAACTAGATTGATAGTGATGAATGAGGATTAGGTTTCTTGAAAGAAACTAGGGTTTCCATACTATTGATCATTTTCCTTTCATTGATCTCTATTCATGTCTATCCCTTAACAAAACAACTGTTAATTTGATCTCAAATCGCGGTTGAGACTAGCAATAAATTGGTAGCGCGCACGATTAGGATGTTAACGATTCTTTTGCTAAAGTATATAAACTTCATAATACTTAAAAGAAGTTAAAATATTTTCACATCCATTGTTCTACCATATTCCTACGAACCCTAGCAAGCTAGGAATTACTCATGCATGTTGTGAGAAGAAAAAGAAAGGATAGAGAATGAGATCATAATTAAAATGCAGAAAGTAAAAATACAGAAAAAAATAATTAAACAAAATGATCTACCTTTATTAATCAACTTCACAAGTACAAATCCTACGAATTTAGATTACAAGAGGAAGAATTCGCTCTCGATCTCTGCCTCGTAGGAAGTAGATGCTCCGTCGATTTTCACGTCGCCCTATCACGTCGAATCATGGATCTGCCGTGGATCTCTTGTTCTTTGATGGTAATTTGCTTAGTGTAAAAGGTGATGAGTTTTAACTTTAGCCCTCGGTCCTTTATATAGCCCTCAAATCAGAAATCCTAGATCTCATAGGTTTAGACTTGCCATAAAGATCCACTTTCCAAGTCTTCAGATCCTACGACTTTATTGGCAGATTTTTGATCCTGACATCTTGAATATCTTAATCTCTTGACCTGAGCTAAATCTGCACAAAATCTTCTTGAATAATGTTAGTAATATTTGTTAAATTAGAGAGAGTATGTTAATTACTTTATATGGTAATAAATTTTTAAGAAACTTGATTAAGAATATTTGATATGCTATACATCTTTTAATTACTAAAATATTATGCATATATTTTGAAATATTATTCTAACCATTTGTATGATATTATATTTTTTAAGAATCTTGATTAGAATATTTGATATGATATGATATGCATATTTTAATTACCAAAATATTATATGGATATATTTTCCTTCATAATGTTAAATATAATATATAAACATATGGTAAATAGTATTTTGCAGATAAACCCAAATATGTTCTATATTTATAATAAACATCTTTAAATATTTAAGGAAAGTAAGGAAATTGTTATATCAAAAGTTCAATATTTTCGACTGAACAGCTGCCCGAAATTCTCCCCCTTCTTTATTACTCTTCCTGAATGTATTACATCCGGCATATCGAATAATTTTTCTGCTTGAAGGGTTGTTTCAAAGGAGATAAATAATTAGTATGTTTGATTAGAAATAAAACATGTGTTGATTTTGAATATAAGCATTTTGCTTGTATCTCCATTTAGTTCTTTGGTGAATTATATTAAGTCGGGTGGTGTGACTGTATCCTCACAATTGTTGGCTTGTAGAAATTAAATTTTAAGGTGGTATGATTGTATTCTCAGAATAGCCAATGACTGCCTTTGCCTTCGTAGTCGATAACCTGTTTTTATTTCGAAGAGATGTTACTGGATTTATGAAGGAGTTGATGAGTTGATAAGCTATTCCCACTGCTACAATGAGAGGTCGCCCCTATGGATAGAAGAATTTGTAAGGGCAATTTTTTATTGCCCCTACGGTTTACTCTGTAGCGGCATTGTTTGTCCCGATGGCTAAATCCGTAGGGACATAAATAAATTTAAAAATATTAAAATGCAATTTCTTTATTCGGCCCTACGGTGCCACAAAAGAGAGCCCTACGGATTAATCCATAGGGGAAAAATGATAAATCTAAGAAATTTTCCACTGTCCTCCAAAATTTCCCACCAACCCGTGCTACGCATTTCACCTATTGTCACCCATCATCGTCTCCCCACTCTCGTCGCCGCTGAGTTCCTCCTCCATCTCCGTCGATCGAGCTCGTCGCCGCCAATCGACCTCGTCGCCGTCTCCACCACTTTGAGCTCTATCTTCCCGGCCTCCTCCACCTCGTCAAAGCCTTGCTCTCCACCTCCTCGAGGAACTTTACTCGTCGGCAGAGGTGAGTTAATATTGATTTTAATTTATAATTTTGTTGTTTTTAATTGGTGTTATTGTTGTTGATTTTAGGGTTAGGGTTACCGGGCCGGGATAATTGGGGGTTAATTTGGGTTAGGGTTAGGTTTTGGGTGATGATTAGGGTTAGGGTTAATTAGGTAAAATAGGGTTAGGGTTAGGGTTAAGGGCCGGGTTAATTGGGGGTTAATTTAGGTTAGGGTTAGGCTTTGAGTGATGATTAGAGTTAGGGTTAGGGTTAATTAGGTAAAATAGGGTTAGGGTTTGGGTGATGATTAGGGCTAGGATTATGGTTAATTTGGATTAATTAGGTAAAATAGAGTTGGTGATGATTAGGGTTAGGGTTAATTAGATTAATCAGGATTAATTTTGGTTTGGGCTAAGGTTAATTTGGGTTGGGGTTAATTTGGGTTAGGGTTTGGGTGATGATTAGGGTTAGGGTTAATTATGTAAAATATGGTTAATTTGGGTTTGGGTGATGATTAGAGTTAGGGTTAATTTGGGTTAATTAGGTAAAGTAGAGTTAATTTGGGTTAGGATGCTGATTAGGGTTAATTTGGTTTAATTAGCTTAATTTTGGGTTAATTAGGGATAATTTGAGTTAGAGTGATGATTAGGGTTAATTTGGATTGATTAGGGTCAGGGTTTAGGATGCACTAGTTCTTTCAGTAGGATACTCGATGATAACGTAAACGTAAAATTTTACTGTAAACGTAAGAAAACCTTACCCTAAACTAAAAACTTCAAACCCTTAAAAACGAAACGTAAACGTAAACATAAAAGCTATTCAAGTTAAAACCAATATATGATACTCGATGATAATATGAAACTTTCATATTCTCATCGATATATATATGTGAAAATCAAAGCGCGACTTAGTCCCCGTCTATCGGTTAACATATGTTCGATTTTCGTCGTGATATAGAACTATACGAAAGTTGTTAAATATCGGACGGTATAGTTCGGTGCTAACAACCGTCGTGTAGTCTATATGACGAGAAGATTCAATCGTATGATAACCGATAGATTTGTCCAATGTGGACAAGTTAGGAATGTATAAGGCAAACGCCTGCATTCACTTGTGTTTTCATTCGTTTCGAGTTATTTCTTCGGTACTTTTCCGCTGGTTCTCCATGTACAAAGATAGATTAGATGTTCATTTCAACATTATTTTACAGCATTGAAATGATTATCTATTCTATTACAGTGTACTCGGAGAACAGCGGGGAGGTGCTGCCGAAATTTACTCGAAACGGATGAAAGCACAAGCGAATCGGTGTCTGCTCTATACATTCTTAATGGGATAGAAGCCTTACCCCCGACAGCCGAAACACACACATACAACACGAATACACAACAAACGCACACACAAAGCACATACACACTAACAACCCTACACTTAAGCGAAATCATAAATTGAAACACACATACAAAGAATACAACTCATACTTGGGTATCTTCAAATCTAACTTTGTTAATCGATAGTTTATTTTTTTCAACGACAAATTTGCCTCTATGGATTTTCTTCTTTGTCAGTAACCATCTCGTTCTTAGATTTCTCAATATAGTCACCATAACTTACAATTTATATGTTATACAGTCTAACATGGCCCATGAATACATCAGAGTTAAGGAATGGATGTATGTGGATTGGCAACAACGCATGCAATCTAAGTTTGTCGCAGAAGTTGCTGCTTTCATTGAATTTGCACGCGCACATAATAAGATCGTGTTAGAGAAGATTCTCTGTCCGTGCGATAGATGCGGGAATAAGTTCTGACAGAAGGTAGAAATCGTAGAGCTTCACATCGTTAAACATGGTTTTACTAGACTTTATACAACCTGGCTATATCACGGGGAAGGACAAGAAGAAGACAGTAATGCGGCAGAAGAAGAAGGAGAAGACGATAATGTGACAGAAGAAGAAGACGACGATAACTTCTTTTCAGGAGAAAAAATGGAGGATATGGTAGAGGCTGCCATAGGTGATAGTATTCCTACCGAAGATGACATTCCTTCCGGTCAAGGACCGCGTGCAGATAAGTTTGAAAAGTTCATGAATGATGCTAGAAGACCAATTTATGAGAATGCAAAGTATTCCACCCTATCATTGGTCGTCCAAGTTTTCCAGATTAAGTGCCTAAATGGATAGAGTAACAAGTCATTCACAATATTTCTGAAGTTCCTGAAAGATTCTATGCCCCCAAAAAATAACGTGCCCGACAGCTGGTACGAAGCCCAGAAGTTGATGTCTGATTTGGGTCTGAAGTGTGAGAAGATTCATGGATGTCCTAAAAATTGCGTGTTGTACCAGAAAGAGAATTCGGATTTAAAAGAGTGTCCAACATGCGGAGAGGCCAGGCATAAACCAAAAGAATCTGATAAGAAGCCCGATATACCTGTCAAGATAGCATGATACTTTCCCATAACACAAAGCCTGCAGAGGCTATTCAGGTGCAAGAAAACAGCCGAGGCAATGATTTGGCATCACCGTGCTGCTCTAAATGGAAATGGAAAAATGTGTCATCCAAGAGATTCACCGGCATGGAAGGATTTTGATAGGAGGCACGAAATATTCAGTAGTGATCGTCGCAATGTCAGGCTCGGACTCGCTAGTGATGGCTTCTGCCCATTCAACTATATGGCTGGAAGCCACAGCACATGGCCAGTTGTAATGATAATTTATAATCTGTTGTCTTGGTTGGTTATGAATCAATCCTACTTTATAATACCTCTTCTTATTGACAGACCAAACTCACCGGAAAACAATATCGATGTCTATCTCCGACCTCTGATCGATGAGTTAAAATCTTTATTCATTGATGTATATATACTTACGATGCAAACACAGATACAACCTTCACAATGCGTGCAGCTTTAATGTGGACAATTAATGACTTTCCTGCATATGGAATGTTATCAGGTTGATCCGTACATGGTCATAAAGTATGCCCTTATTGCCATCAATATACAATATCGAAATGGTTGAATTTTAGCAGGAAAGTTTGTTATTGCGTTCATCGGCGTTTCCTGCCACGAGACCATCTATTCAATTGAAAATATTGCACATTTGATATAACATTTTCCCTTACTTTTGTTAATAGCTTAAATGTGTTTATTGTAAATATAGAACATATGAGGATTTATCTGTAAAATAATTATTATCATATGATTCTACAATATAATTAATATTATGAAGGAAAATATATGCATATAATATTTATATAATATTTTGGTAATTAAAATATGCATATCATATCAAATATTCTAATCAAGATTCTTAAAAGATATAATATCATACAAATGGTTAGAATAATATTTCAAAATATATGCATAATATTTTAGTAATTCATATCATATCAAATAATCTTAATCAAATTTCTTAAAGATTTATTACCATATAAAATGATTAAGATTATATCTCTAATATAACAAATATTACTAACATTATTCATGGAGATATTGTGCAGATTTAGCTCAGGTCAAGAAATCGAGATTTTCAAGATGTCAGGATAAAAAATCTGCCAATAAAATCGTAGAATCAATATTGGCAGAGACTCAGAGAAATATTTGTAGAATCCAGACATGGAAAAATCTCCACGTGTCAACATGTAGAAGCCCCACAAATTTGGAACCCTAATTCCCCCAAACAGCCGCGGTTGCGCGGCCAATGGCAACAAATAGCGGCTGATCCGCGGCCAATTAATGGCCGTAGGATCTATGATTTTGGAAATTGGATCTTGATGGCATATCTAAACCTATGAGATTTAGGGCTTTTGATAGGAGGGCTATATAAATGACCGATGGCTAAAGTTAAAATCATCACCTTTAAAACGAAGCAAATCACCGTCAAGAACAAGAGATCCACGACAGGTCCGCGATTCGACGTTATAGAGCAACGTGAATATCGACGGAGCATCTACTTCCTACGAGGCAGAGATCGAGAGAAACTTCTTCTTGTAATCTAAATTCGTAGGATTTTTACTTGTAATGTTGATTAATAAAGATAGATCATTTGCTTAATTATTTCGCATTTACTTTCTGCATCTAAATTCCGCATTATGATTTCCTTCTCTATTCTTCTTCTTCTCAAATCATGAGCGAGTAATTCTCCACTTGTTGGGGTTCGTAAAATTAGGGTAGATCAGTAGATGAAAAAATATTCTAACTCTTTTTATATCTTATAAAGTTTATAAACTTTATCAAAAGAATTGTTAACATCCTAATCGGGTGCGCTATCAATTTATTGATAGCCGCGACAGTGATTCGAGATTAGATTAACAATTGTTTTGGTAAAGGCTATACATGAATAGAGATCCATATAAAGATAAGGGTTAAGAGTGGGAACCCTATTCCCTCCAAAAACCCTAATCTACATGCATCAACTATCGATCTACTTTTAAATCGATTAAAAGATAGAAAGAGTAATCTTTAATTAATCATCCATCACTACTAAATTCTATGAACCTTACAAACCCTCTTCTTATAAAATCTACACCCGTATTTAAAATAGATATTACAACTATTCTCTCTCTTTTCAATCAACTCGTCTAAAGCAAGATTAAAAGTTCCACGCATCCCTGAGAACGACCTGTACTTATCTTGGCTAGCTACACGCGACGCCGTATTGATTATGGTAACTACAAACACTTTTTCAAATCAATCAAATGATTTTTCACACCAATCAAATAGCGCCGTTGCCGGGGATACGTGCATAATTTTTTTTCTTGCTATTCGGGTCGATTCTTATTCAATCCATATCATAAAAATAAAACAAAACCGCATATTGTGTATTTAACGATTATTGTGCGACTTTTGCAAGAGAATCTGAAGTCACTAGAGCGAGGAAATCGAGATTCAGAGATTTTCTATGAAGCCCAGAGGAGCAAAGAAAGCTACTGAAGAAAAATCAGCAGACGAAACCACCATAATGCGGTGGAACCGCCGCATAAGCAAGCTTATTGCGGCGGTACCGCGGCGGCTTGGTTGACTTAGATCTCCAAACTCCTCTGGTATATTCCTCATATCTTTCTCTCTCCTCTAGAAATCCAATAATTTGATTTTCTGCAGGATTCTTTGCAAATTTCGCCGCTCAAAAATCTTTTTGCGTGTTTTGTTATTGGCTTGTTTTCGCATATTTTTAACCAGACATTAAGGGGAAATAACCCAAATTCAGATTAGGTGGGGATTTCATCATCCTTCCTAAGCCCCACAAATCACAAAATGAGTATCCGCATAAACCTACATTAATTAAAAAATATCTAGATCAAAACTCTAAGGACCGTCGTGCTCAATTAGGACAGAGGAAGGTCGTGGGTAATCTATCGCTTATCCGCATTTCTTGTATGGTGTCTAAGGCAAGTGTGACTAAGGAAAGTGGTTACTTAATTAAGCCCGCTATTTCGGTGATTCGTATAGCGGATACCTCCCATTTACCTGGAACTTACCTGGCCACAAGAGTGATAAAGAGGTGGTAGAGGATTGATCTTGCGGCTTGTCCTTTAGAAGTCTAGGAACCGTCTAGTGACCTGACCTTGGTGACCTTAGTTCTAGGGTTGATTGTGCATTTTTTGTGTGATTTGCCTCACGTCCGACATTTTTTTTCAAAAAAAAAAAACAAACCTTTTTAAAATCATTCTCGCATACGCTGCCACTTGCGCTAAACCCGTTTAGTGCATGATCGGTTGGATACGGGATTCTAGTGCCGGTCTTATCCACGTTTTTTCTATCGAATCCGATGTCGGTACTTCTTCGTCTTCTATTTCTCCTCTACCCACCACATCGACCGAGATGGACGGTTCTCCATCAGATTTTACCACCACCACCTTGCCACCACCTATAAGTGTGTAGAATCCACCGTACATCTCTCTCCAAGAAAGATGCTACCCTATACGCGGTCCTCTTCCTACTTGTCTATTTATTCAACCAGCCAATGGGGATAATTTTGAAATTAAACCCTACTAAATCAACTTGTTGCCTAAATTTCATGGGCTAGAATCCGAAGACTCTTACGTTTTCATAACTAAATTTGAAAATGTATGCGTAATGATGAGCACTTCACAACTTTCAGTGGATACTATGAGATTACGTCTTCTCCCTTTTACATTGTGCGATGTAGCAGAAAAATGGCTTTATAGCGCTGCCACACATTCTATCGCCAAATGGGATGAATTCGTTATACTATTCCTTATGAAATTTTATCCTAATCATAAAACTGCCTGTGTTCGAAGCGAGATTAACCGGTTTACCTAGCTTCCCAATGAACCATTTTGGAAATGCTTTGAACGGTTTAAAAATATGCTTGTCTAATGTCCTCATCACGGAATCAATAGATGAGACCTTTGACGAATTATATATGAGGGTGTTAATCCAGCGACAAAGCAGATACTTGAAACCATTTGTCAATGCCATTTCATGTCTAAAGATGATGGTGAAGCTTGGTAATTCCTGGAAGATCTCGCTGAACAAACTTTACAGTGTAAAAACGTTAGACCACCATCATCTTCATCTAGGGCAGGTATCCATTAGCTCGATATTTCCATCGCAGTAAAAGCCGAAATGGCCGCGATCCAAAAGAAACTCGAAGTTATAGAAAACAAGGTATCTTCAGCCTCCCTAACCCAAGTAACGCTCCCCAAAATCGTGTGTGGTTGCTGTTCTAACCCATCACATTTAACGGAAGAATGTCCTTTGAATCCTCCATTTCAAAGTCAAGAACACACTAATGCTGCTTTTCAGCAATGACCTAGAAACGATCCTTATTTTTCCACATTTAATCAGGGATGGAGGAATCACCATAATTTTTCTTGAAACCAAAACCAAACTCAAACTCAAAATACATTCCCAAGCCAAAATAACTATCAAAGGGTTCCTCCATAGCAACAGCAACCACAACAACAAAGTCGGCACCCCTTTCAACTGCAATCTTTTCAAAATTCGGCCGACAATTTTGCACCTTCTAATATTTTTTCCCAAACGGCCAGTACCGAAAAATCCTCTTCTCTCGAACGAAGCTTAGAAACGTTCATTAACAATCTACACAAACAACGACTAATTTAACGTCTTCTATCCAAACTCTAGTGCAACACACCGCTTCCTGCGGTGAAAGCATAAAATCGATAGAAGCACAACTTGCACGGTTAAATGACGCAATGAGTGAGAGAGAAAGAGGGAAACTTCCATCTCAACCTCTACCAAATTCCGGCCACTCACAAAATTATAATGTTAGTGCCGTAACCACGTTGAGATCGGGAAGAGTGCTGAACAACCAAGTGGGTGAACATGTTGATGACATTGATGTCAATGATATTAATGATACCCCGGCTTCTATTTCTTCTACTCTTACTTCGTCGAGTCCACCACCTTCCTCCGAGCCTATTCTCCATTTTCCACTAGACTCGAACCCTTCGCCCATTTCCTCGAGTCAACCTAAAACGATCCCAACTCCAATTCTGGGATCGATTCCATCCCCACAAACTTCTCCACAAATGGTGGACCAAACCCTTATTGATAAAGCTTCTTATCCAAACAGGCTAAGGGGCAACAGACCAAGTCCCTAAATGGAGAAGATTGTGAAAATTTTTAAGTAAGTTAACATAAATATTCCCCTCCTAGAAGCTATCCAACAAGTTCCGTCCTATGCAAAAATTCTAAAGGACTTATACACTAGGAAAAGGAAAATTCAATTACCTAAAAAAGTTTTCCTAATGTGAGCACTACTTTTACCCAACAATTACTCGAGAAACGAAAGGACCCCAGGATTCCTACAATATCTATTGCTATTAGGGATAAAAATATCAATCGTGCTCTACTCGACTTAGGTGCCAGTGTTAACTTACTTCCGTATTCTGTTTATCAGCAATTAGGGATCGGAGAGTTAAAACTGGAGCACTGCACTCTTCAGATGGCCGATTGATCTATCACCCAACTTAGGGGTGAGCTAGAGGTTGTGTTAATAAAAGTCGGGGAATTTATATTCCCTATGGACTTTATCGTTATAGATAGACAGCCTGTGGCGAACCCACGAAACCAAATTCCGGTGATTTTAGGTCGACCTTTTCTAGCGATTTCCAACACTGTAATCAATTGTTGTAACGGTTCTATGAACCTATCCTACGGGAAGATATCAATTGAGCTTAACATTTACAAGTTGGGAAGTGAACCCTTCCAACCCTATGCTCATGTATGTTCTGTCGAAAGGATGGATTCTGACAGCAGCAAACTTGAAGAGCTTCACGATACAGATCTAGACTCCCATAGTGCGTTGTTGTTTGACCCTGCTTTTTATTATACACTTGAGGACCCTTCTATCGATAAGCCCACACCTAAGTCCGAATCCTTTGACTTGTCTAATAAGTTAGTCGAGCTCTCCGGGTCAACATCTAACGCTAAATATGAACCTTTTATGGAGTCCAAGAATCATACCTTTCTTTCTGATGAGATTATCATTCGGAATATCGATGAAAACTTTGAAGACATTTTCGCTGAAGAACTCGCATTCTTAGAAGACATGAGAGTTGTGATGAATCAACCCCAAACCAAAGAAGTTGAACCGCCACCCCTTCTTCTTATCAAGAACGCGAATGCGAGTAATCCATCATCATTATTTCGTTTGTACAAACCGAGATGTAAACCCATTATATTACACTTCTTATCTCCTCCCCACTTCTTCACGTCTATAGGTGACATGATCTTCTACCAATCTTGGTGTTATATTGATAAAATATTTGAATGGTTGTTGTTGACTTTTGGTCTTTGTAAAGCTTTATATTGACCAATAATTTTACCTCCCTCTTTATAATTTTAAAATACTTAATACTATTTTACTCAAGTTTGGGAGGGGAGAAAAATATATTTTGGCCCTTGATAGAAATTGTTTTACAAGATTGTGAGCCAATAATAAGTTTGGGGGAGGATTTCACTGTGATTAATTTTTGTCCCCTTTAAATAACTTTTCCTCCCAAGTCTACAGGTTTTTTGAGATTAAAAAAATGACATCAGTGAGGACACTGCTACAAACAGGTTTGGGAGAGATTTGTGCTTATTCACGCATCATTTTGCATTATACTAAATAATAGCATAAAAAAATATAGCGAGAATGCTTTATTACCTAGTGCCTTAGACCAACTGGTTTGGGAGCCACTGCTAAGTCTTAGGTGTTGCAAGACTAGGAAATTGCTATTTACGCCTTAACGAGTGAGCACATTTGGTAATCGATTGGTTAGTACCTCGAAAAGTATTAACGGTCACAAGAAGAATGTTTGAGCATATCCATCTGAAATATTCACCGACTAAAAAGTATTAAGGAAGATGGACAAGAGTATGATAGCTTGAACTGAATTCTCTAAGTTTAGTGATGTCTTTTACACACACGTAGGGGCATATGATCAATGTTTGGATAACAGGTATGTTCACCACCGAAAACGGAGACGGAACCGGGATGGGTCGTCTTGCCTGAATTTGGGGGCAGATGCTATTTGGTTTTATCTGTCCACCTCTCCGAAGATGCCAAGTTGATTTATGGCACCGTATATCTGAAGTTTGGACAGATACGACCGTTGTAGCAGACTTCGTCAGATTCCCTCTCATTTGCGAGGGGTTTTTTGATTGTAGGGACGCTTTTCCCTGCAGGCGCAAGCCCCTGCAGTTAATTACGTTACCGCATCGCGGTAACCACTTTCTCCTGCTCCGGAAGTTCACTTCGTGTCGTGTGTGTTTGTTTTATTTTTAGTTGCCCGTGGATTGTATACGGAGACTAATTTATGTTGTCGCCCATAGGGCGTGGATTAGTCCAAATCCGTATATTCTTAGATTTGAGTTTGGGTTGATTTAAGGATCGTTAATCTCGTTTGAGATTAAGATCACCTTAAATGTTTTTTAAGGATACGTTAGTCTAATTTTAGACTAATATCTACTTAGCAGGATTTTGGGATCATTCAGACCCAACAAAAGAGCATTTGGGCTCTATTGCTTTAGTTTAAGGACGTTTCGGTCCGTTGTTAGTTTAAGAACGTTTCGGTCCATAGCTAGTTTAAAGACGTTGCGGTCCGTTGTAGTTTAAGGACGTTGCGGTCCGTATTGGGATGTGCCCATCGGTTTGTGAGTGCACCAAAGAGTTGTTGGTTGTCGGGACCCACCATCTCTCTGAAGACGTTGAATAATTACAACGACATGTATTAGAGGTGTGGAGAGTCGTACCCTTGAACCAATTTCCAGATTGAGGGGAGAAGGAATTGATGGTCGAGCCCAAAAATCATTAGTCGTATTTTGAGACTAAGATTTCTTCATTAGTTTGGGAAGTCATGAGCATAGAGGCTCGGTCTATTTGGAGATCGAAGATGTTTTAATCTAAAGAAGACTTAGCTAACTTGAGGCTGGAGTTGATTTCCCATAGTGTTAAGCACTAGTATTCGTTCAGCACTCACGTGTTCCCACGTGAGGTTCTAAAGCAGTGTTAAACACTGGATTCCGGGGGCGCTCACGTGAGGCACCTCAAAGTTGGCTCTATACATTGGGTTCAAGTCCCCGTTTATATATAAGTGTTAAATACTTAATTCTTGTGGCACTCACGTGTGAGCACGTGAGGCACCCTGAAGTTGGGTACTGCCTTTTTGGGTTTTATTTCCTTCTTCTTTTATAAGTGCTGAGCATTTGGCTCACGTGTGAGCACGTGAGGCGCTCGAAATGGAAACTATTCTCTGGATTTTATTTCTCTTTCTTTTATAAGTGCTAAGCACTTGGACCCTGTGGTGCTCACGTGCGAACACGTAAGGCACCTTCAAAATGTGATCACTGTTTTTGGGCCTATTCCCTTTTTCATATAAGTGCTAAGCACTTGATTGGGGGTCGCGTGGAAAACACGTGACTGCCCTAGGAGGCACTTCTTGTTCTTCTTTTAGGCGCTCACGTGGGAAACACGTGACTCGGTCTCAGCCATTCTTTTTTGTTCATCAGAGGTGCTCACGTGGGGAAACACGTAAGGTTTTGTTATAGTGTTGAGCACTAATGAATCGCCAGTCTTTCCTTCTACGTGCATGAAGATTTTGATATCATATTAACGAAGCTGGGATATGAGTTTAGAGCATTTCAAGTCTCTTGTCTTATAAGAATTAAATTCTTTACAGGGTTAAACCCTAGTGTTATTAGAGGAATTAAATTCCTATATACTTGTGTAAGAATTAAATTCTTTGAATTTAGTTCTTTCCCCTAAGTTTTGAATCTGCATCACAGAATCTCCCCGATGAGAATTAAATTCTCAACTTATGGGGAGATCTGCTTCTGTAGAGCTGATTGGTTTGAAAAAAAGTGTGTGTATTATAACCGCAATCAATAACGGTGTCGCATGTAACTAGACCGAGATGAGTACGGGTCGTCCTCTCGGAAACGTGGAACATTTTACTCTTACTTTAGATGTGTTGAGAGAGGGGGGGAATAAAGAATATTGTAGAATGGTTTCTAGATCTACGTTAAGCACTAATGCAAAATATAGATCTTGATTATTTATGGATGTAGTTAATATAAGAAGGGGCTTGTAGGGTTCGTTAGGATTTAGTAGTTATGGATGATTAATTAAAAATTATCCTTTTTATCCTTTAATAGATTTAAAACTAGAACGACGGTGATGCGTGTAGATTAGGGTTTCTGGAGGGAAAAGGAATCCCACTCTTAACCCTTATCTCGACACGGAACTCCGTTCATATCTAGCCTTTACCAAAACAATCATTAATCTAATCTCTAATCGCGGTCGGAACTAACAAAGAATTGGTAGCGCGCCCGATTAGGATGTTAATGATTGTTTTGATAAAGTTTATAAACTTTATAGGACATAAAAAGAGTTTAGGTATTTTCATCATCCATTAGCCTACCCTAATCCTACGAACCCTAACAAGCGGAGAATTACTCGCGCATGTTGGGAGAAAGAGAGATGGAGAGAAAATGCATAATTAAACTACGAAGAAATAGAATAAGAAAAAGAAAGCTACCTTTATTAATCAACATTATTCATTACACTTTAATTCCTTAGAAAATGATTACAAATACTAGTTTGCTTCTCGATCTCTTCCAAGGAGGTAGACGAACAGTTGATGATCAGCCTGGATGCGTGAGCCGTCTTGGACTTCGTGATCTCGTCGGCTTGATGATTTTTCTAAGAGGTTCTCGGTCCCTATTTATAGTCCAAAGCCATAAACCTTTGCTTTCAAATTAGGGAAATAGCTGTAGGGATCCTAGGCATCCTAATGAGGTCTCACAAGGCATCAACCATGCCAATTTCAAAAAAATCTAGGTGCCGAGAAACCCGACTACGGATCGTTGGCTAGAAATCTAGGCGAAAAGATAACTAGTTAACAACTTTAACTAAGAGATACGGAAATACAACCTTTGTAGATCCGGTCCTCCACCTCCACGGCTCCGAGATGAGGTCCTCTCCGCTGTCCAAATCAAATACGGACTCTAGCGTCGGCTTCATCGGAGAATGGACGGGCTAGGTCGTCGACGACGTGCCGAAGATGATCTACGTCGAAGCATCACTAGATCGAGCTCCACCTTCACCAAGTCTTGAAAACTTGTGAAGGAAACACACTCTACTACTTGGCAAGAGGTAGAGGATGAAGAAATAGGAAGTGGGTAGACTTTAGTTTTTGATTTCTCACTCATTTCCATAAATCACCATTGATGGAGCTTGCTTTCTTCATGAAGAATGAAGAAGAAGAAGAGGAAGAAGATGATAAATATTATGATAAGTTCAAATGAATGGAAAAGAAATTCAATCTTATCATAACACTTACCATAGTTAAGTGTAGAGAGTTAACCAAAGTTAGTGAGTGGTTAGGGTTTGGCATAAAACAAAAATGGTGGACTTTTCAAAAGTTCAAGAAACTTCAACAAAAGAAATAAATAAAGCCACCATTTTCCTTTTGCCAAAAATAAATAAAACAATAAATAAATCATTTAAAACCCTTAACCATTAACTAACTATCGTTTAAACATACATTTAACCAAGTATTGCATGTATCATCAAACATGATACAAGCAAGTGCACAAAATCATATCGCATATGCAATGCGCACACCCGAGCGAGAAAATCCATTTAAAGTGAACCGATACTAGTTAATGAAAAGTAATATATCAAATATATATAATTATACATTAAATCATTAAATCAACACTTAATTTAACGATCCGATCATATCGCATATAACCGACTAGTATCTTATGTATCGGCTTATCGAATCAACCTTTGGTTCGATAACTAGGTTATATCACATATAACTAATCGATACATCCATCGCGAGAATAGAATACGGTATCACATACACGCATTATTCTCGGTCCTACATATCTCATATGCGCTCCTATTTCGTTTCGCTTGAGCCAGGAAACCTCTGTGTAGGACTCTAAAGACTCGTCAATACGCCGGCAGCGGATGATGATCATATCAAACATCCACAAGCCGCAAGCGGTCTGCTAAACGTAACGGCCACCCGGGTATTGAGCGATCTGAAGATCGACGAGCAAGCCCGCTCACGCTCCAGTGAATCCAACCAGTAACACTACCGTACAGTCCGGTCTGATCGTCTGATATGTCGCATATCTCGCCTAGGGGTGGTTAACGTCAGACCCCAATAGCTCGATAAGTCGTGTCGATATGAGGTCTATAACAATTCGAGAAACTACTGGTAACACTTACCAGTAAATCTCAGCAACCCTGGCCAGGGATTTCCTGTTATAGCCAATCGAACACAGCGCAACATCAACCCCCTATACCGGGAGAGACGAATCCCCTCCTATCGCTCATTGCCTCCATGTGACTCGGGACTGTACCCAAAAACCATCGTTTTGCACGCCCTCTTGGACGTGGTAAGATGGAAATCAAAGCACAGTGGGAACCACACAAGACTCTATGACGATCTCGGGTCTACAGACTACTCTGTACCAGTGTCACCAGAGAACTGCCATCTGACGTGAGGTATAATACCATCTGGGAGTTCTCGGCGAGTCCGTCCAGTGTACCCAGTCTCTACTGAGCACCCGTATATCATCTCTGATGTCAAACACCAATGGATATGGGATCATCCATCGCCCATCTGTATGGGTCGAGAAGGTATACGCTAGTCTACTCTGGTATATCGATGCCCCGTCTCGATACACCCACGACTAGGGACTTTGAAGGATGTACTTATGGACTACCATGTCCCCACTAGTATGATCCGCATCATAGTCCAGGTAGTCAAGTACAGATCCTAAGGGCTTTACCAACATGTAACAGAGAGACAATCAGCATACACGTTAAGGTAAAGGGTAACCAGATAGCATACTATCATGTCGAGCAAGAAAGTCCTCCCTATATATGTCCCAGCATCCACTACAATATACATCCTATGTACAGTAATGGCCTCTAGGGCATACATATAACTAACAATCTCCCACTTGCACTAGGGCCATCTGTAGCAGTGGTTGCAGTATCTCATACTCAACCATCCCATAAAAATCTCTCTCTGGGAACAGGCCTTTGTGAGTGGATCCGCTGTGTTCTCCTCTGAGTCTACTCTCCAAACCTAGATCACCCTGGAGATCATTCATCTCCATGATCAAGTGATACTGCCTTAGAATATGTCTGGATCACTGATGGGACCGGCGTTCCTTGGCATAAGCCACAACTCCATTGTCACACAATGGGAGGAACATAGTTCATCTCATGAACCAATATACACCCAAACAGCCTCTTTGGTAGCATCTTAAGTAGCGATGCATTCAGCCTTTATCGTCTAGTATGCCACGGTATCTAGCTTGGAACTCTTCCAACATACCGTCCCTTTACTGAGGGTAAAGACAATGCCTGTGACTGACACTCAGTCGTCATTATCACCCTGGAATCATTCCAGTGATTCTCCCCAGGATCGGTTGATACCGTCTCACTACATCTAGTGAGAATTCTAATATCCATTTAGATCTATCTCATAGATCCAAAACCCAGGATTTAGTAAGTATCATTTTGATCCTATATGGAGAATCATTGTGATAAGCGGAGATTGATCGAGCGTAGCATAGGAAACTCCTTCCCTATCAAGAGTATGTCATCCACGTACTCTACGAGGATCGTCACCATACTCCCTACTACCTTCTTGTTTATACAAGGTTCATCTACCATTTTGATGATGTCAACTTCTTTGACCGCTTCATCAAAACAGATGTTCCAACTCCGCGATGCCTGCTTTATCCTATAAAGTATCTTGCACACGTTTCCGCTGCTCCCACTGTTTACGAAGCCCTCTGGCTGTATACTTATAGACGCACTCTTCTAAAACATCATTTAGAAAAGCATTCATGACACCCAACCACCAGATATCGTAGTCATGGTATGCAGCCGTGGCAAGTAGGATCTGGATGGACTTAAGCATAGCTACTTGAAAAGGTTTCATCATTATCCATGCTTGGTCGATGACGAAAACCTTTATCAAGTCTAGCTTTGAAAGTCTCAACTTTTCCATCTACACCAAGTAATCTTCTCAAGATATACTTGCTCCTGATGGGGATTTAACCCTTCAGATATAGCAACCAAAGTCCATACTTTGTTGGTGTACATGGATTCCATCTCAGATCGCTAAACATCCAGCCATTCTTACAGAGTCTTACTCTAGATGGCCAGCTCGAAACTAGTTGGGTCATCATCTCATGATGCAATCCTCGCTCCCACTGTCATAGAGAAATCGAAATATCTCTCAGGTGGGTGTAGAACCCTACTAGATCGGCGGAGAGGCCGAGGTTCGTTGGAATCTACTGAATCCTTTGGTTCTTTCAAATTATCAACTGCAGTTTGTATAGCTGGAACATTTCCAGTTCCACATAACAGACCTTGCCTCGAGCTTGTCCGGATTTTGTTTTTAGACATAGGCCGGACAACCCCAAATCTTAACTAACTTAAGATATGGGCTCTTCCCTTACCATATCACATATGAAGCGGTAAGCAGCTGATTTGATTTGAACCCTATTCAATAGGTATGCAGCCTCTTAAGTGCATAACTCCTAAAAGGAAATAGGTAACTCAGTAGTACTCATCATAGAGCGCACCTTATCATATAGGGTGTGATTGCTCCACCCCGATATACCATCGTGCTATGGTGTATACAGAGGAGTAATGCTGAGAGAGAATCTCATTCTCCTTTAGAATAGTCCAGGTATTCCGTGCACAAGTATTCTCCTCCTTGATCTCATCATAGGACATAATACTTATACCCGTATTTTGGTTCTCTACTTCTAACTTATATTCTGTGAATATCTCAAAAGGTTCGGACGTGTGTTTCAACAGGAACATAGGTCTGAAACTCGAAAGATCATCAGAGAATGTAATGAAGTATAAAGAACCAGTCCTGGCATGTGTAGACAGGGGACCTACATACATCAACATGTATCATCCCAAGAGTTCACTAACTCTTTCTCTGTTTCCAGTAAACGGAGCTATGGTCATCTTATCTTTGTGACATGACTGGCGAGTTTCACAAGATGTAAGTTCAAACTAATTTAAATATGCATCTTTATGTAACTCTAGCCAGTCGGGTCGCATTGATCTGACCTAGTCTACAATACCTCAAGAAGGATTCGTTCATTTCTGAACTCTTCCTCTTGTGTGTGTTCCATATACTAAGAACTGTAGTTTGATTTAGAACATCAATGCTTTTAGATAACGTGCCTGAACCGATCAACTTCTGATATAGGAAATGTTCAAAACATTATCCAACAATACAAAATTTTATCATTTCTTTACTAATAAAGAGACTGATATGATTTTGTATATCAGGTTCGGTATCTAATAACATTCGTTCAGAATCAATGTATTATAATACAGGGTGACAGTGACCAACAGACTTGGCTGCAACACATGCCCCGTTTTCTGCCTCATGAAACTTATCACCCGTTCTCAGTTCTCTACCTATCTGTAGCCCTATGTAACAGATTACATATCTGGGATCCTGATCCGGTATCATATACCCAGGACGTAAAGGATACTGAGAAATAGTTCTGTATAATGAACAAACCCAAAGATGATGCATCAGCATGCACTCTCTTCGTTTGGGCGGCACGGGAAATCTGGTATTCCCCAATTTCCTGCTCTGTCTTATAACAATTATAAGTTGGAGCGGGACCAACGTTCCCCAGCTCAGTATAACAAGCGGGTTCGGTCAATATTTCCATTTTATTATCTTGATTAAGGCGTGATATGGTCGCTACCAGGAGAGAGAGAGAGAAGAAAACACTCAGCGTGCGCTCTGTCAAGAATAGATTGGTTATTATTTTATCTAATCAGGATGGCTCCCACTGCTTTTTATCAAATCTTCCTTCAAACCCTAAAAGGAAAGACTAGCCGGGATTAATTACACACTACAAGTTCGCCAATCTTTCAGCCAGGCCAGTGTCGGTACTTTGAGGGAGGTCCCCCGTGCTTTCGCACGAACCTAATTAATGTAAACCTCGTTTTCCCAGAGGCGTAACCCCGTTGACACCTTTCTAGACACCTACTTGATCGGCTAATTGTAATGTATAAAACTCTCCCAGGAGTAACACTTACTCGCAGCGGGTATCGGGATCCAACTATCTCATAGGAGGTATGCAATCTCATTGCAAATTTCAACACTTGAAATTCCCGATAATATTTTGCCCCGAACGATCTATGACCTTGACAAGGTCAACAAACCATAGACCGCAAGTCAAGTTCAACCCGTCATTTCTTGATTGAATCAAACCCACCCGCACGACCCTTGACAAGGTCAACAAGGCCGCACGACTACCCTAACCCAATCTGCATCATATGCATAAGCAGATAAATACTGGTTAGCTACCGCACACTGCGCCTTGACAAGGTCAACAAACGCAGCACGAATACTAAACAGGATTTATCTGAAATGACGGAGGGCTATGACAGGTTTTTCTGAAAACCTATTGCGTAATGAACTTGATATCGTTGTAGAATCAAATGATTTTAAAATGGAGTGCTTTTGAGGCTTTTCTAGTTTTGCTAAAGGAGTCACTCCCGGTGAAGGGATCGTCGGTCCTTTCCTCGTTGAATGAGGTGCGGGATATATCATATATATCACTGTGCAAAGCAAAAACTGTTAAAAGCAATCAAAAGACAAACCGAGTGTGTAGCATCTGCCAGTTATTGCTAAAGGAGTCACTCCCGGTGAAGGGATCTCGGTCCTTTCCTCATCGAATAAGGTGCTGGATATATCACATATACCTCTGTGCAAAGCAAGAACTGTAGCTACCTGTTTTATTTTTAAATTCGATTCTACAACATCTTAGGTTTCTTTTATTTCATTAATCACATTAATGAAGTCCCATCATTTAAATTACCTAAACATCACAGATAAATACGACGTACACTTATGCCATCCGCATTCCCCTCGATGTCCCCTCATGCACCGTTAGGTTAGGTAACTAACGACAGAGCGGGGTAGGGCTAGCGCGGGTGTAAAACATAAGTAACATCTATATAATATATCATATATACTATATACTGTATCTATCACAGAACATCACATGATCACATCACAGATATCGCAGCAGAAGAATCATATGAAATATTGGATATACTAGGACGTCCGTGTTTTCAATACGAGCCAGTATAAAACACGGATTCCACGGTCGTGATGAATAGCCAAACCCACACCCCTAGACCCCTACGAGAGCGGCAAGCAACCCTACCAATTCTGGAGTTAGGAGACCCGGACCCGACTCCTCGAGTTGGTCTCCCACTGGACTCCAGAACCCGGTTACTTGTGCTCCCCTCCTTGGGTCTATCCTAGTGCGGAAAAGTAAATAATATACAAAAGGTGACAACTTCCGCAACCTGGAAGCGCCCCAATAAAAGAATATTACATACAAGTTTTTACATGAATGAAAATGAAAAACACTCATCTCACATAAAAACCCCCGGCTATTCAAACACGACGATCCAATATAACATATCCAGCAACACATAACATCACATGTCATCAACGTAAGTAAATATGCGCATCCCAATTGTCGTTGACATATAGCAACGAAACCGGCGATATCACATATTACACTTACGGTCACAGAAAAGAAAGTGTAAAACTACAACAGTTGGAATCCGCAACCTCCTCAGACATCGCATGCCTGACCAAATGAATTCTTTAGACATCGCATGCCTAACAATTATAAACCCCGCATTTTAGTCTCAAAATCGAAAACACTTTTCAATATCAAGTCGGGCAATTCAACAAGATTCCCGACATCCTGATCGAATGCTCGTCGCAAACTTCAGTAGGCGGCCGCACCCCCGATACCGTCGACGAAGTGCACCAAGGCGGAACACCGCTGTCGCGAGCACCCGAACGGATACTTTCGGCGACGGGGTTCTCCTACAGTCACTTGGTCGGGGCTATGGAGTGAGGCTGTCTATTAAGTTTACCCGGCGAGTATCCGCGTACGCTACGTGATTGCGACGGACTTTTGATCGCATCAAAATTCCGTGGCAACCGATCAAGTGAGACTAAACTGCTATGTTTATAACATTCATTTAGTTATCTCATAACTATTGTGAATTCCAATTATTGTATCCCATTCCAGATAAACAGAAAATGTTAAACTTTCCGATCGAACAATCGAACACCCAAGTTTTCCCGATACAGATCAACATATGAAACAAGTCTAACAACATTCCGTTCGTGCCTCAGTACCAACGGTCCAGCCGTAGAAGGGTCAAGCCAACGCCTCACATGTGGCACACCGTACTGCCCCAAACCCGAAGGTTCAAAGGGCAGTTCAAGACGGTCACATAATCGAGTTAAGGTTTGTTGTCTTCTAGAGGGTCCATCGCGTTACTTGCACTACTTAGAACGTCGTTAAACTACGGAAAAATCCAACTCTTGGAAATTTCCCGACAGGGGAAAAATTGGGTATTTATAT
Organism: Agapanthus africanus; assembly: GCA_030015575.1. Taxonomy (NCBI): domain Eukaryota; kingdom Viridiplantae; phylum Streptophyta; class Magnoliopsida; order Asparagales; family Amaryllidaceae; genus Agapanthus; species Agapanthus africanus. Next base: position 151,952,443 of record JASDDO010000028.1, on the reverse strand, counting down.
CCGGTCGAACTTTTTAACATATTCTAAAATTTATCCGGAAAGCCAAATAGACAAAATTTGATACCCCGATCGAAACACCGAATCCCCAAAACAACTCCAGAAAATTCAACTCTTGAATAAATTTTAAAAATACCCAGAAAATCCAGCATAATATAATAGGAGTTACTGTGCAAACAGTGTACGATGACGTCATCATTCCGCCGCGGAACCACCGCAGAAGCCAGGCTTCTGCCGCGGTTCCGCCGCGGTTTGTACTGTTCATCAGTAAATTTTTGCGTCGTAATTCTTAAAATTCCCTGCTGAATTTTTTAAGCATTTTTAATCTGGAAAAATCCACGTTTTCAGAAAAAGTACAGAGAGCAATTTGTATTGGGGTTTTCGGGTTCGTTCGGAATTCAAACGTCGTCTAGATTTCGCCTAAGGCTCTAGCTAGGCTCTGATACCAATGTAGGGTTCCTAGGCACACTAGTGAGGTCTCACAAGGCATCGAACATGCCATTTTCAAAAAATCTAGGTGCCGAGAGACCCGACTACGGATCGTTTGCTAGAAAACTAGGGGAAAAAGCTAACTAGTCAATCTTATCATAACACTTACCATAGTTAAGTGTAGAGAGTTAACCAAAGTTAGTGAGTGGTTAGGGTTTGGCATAAAACAAAAATGGTGGACTTTTCAAAAGTTCAAGAAACTTCAACAAAAGAAATAAATAAAGCCACCATTTTCCTTTTGCCAAAAATAAATAAAACAATAAATAAATCATTTAAAACCCTTAACCATTAACTAACTATGGTTTAAACATACATTTAACCAAGTATTGCATGTATCATCAAACATGATACAAGCAAGTGCACAAAATCATATCGCATATGCAATGCGCACACCCGAGCGAGAAAATCCATTTAAAGTGAACCGATACTAGTTAATAAAAAGTAATATATCAAATATATATAATTATACATTAAATCATTAAATCAACACTTGATTTAACGATCCGGTCATATCGCATATAACCGACTAGTATCTTATGTATCGGCTTATCGAATCAACCTTTGGTTCGATAACTAGGTTATATCACATATAACTAATCGATACATCCATCGCGAGAATAGAATACGGTATCACATACACGCATTATTCTCGGTCCTACATATCTCATATGCGCTCCTATTTCGTTTCGCTTGAGCCAGGAAACCTCTGTGTAGGACTCTAAAGACTCGTCAATACGCCGGCAGCGGATGATGATCATATCAAACATCCACAAGCCGCAAGCGGTCTGCTAAACGTAACGGCCACCCGGGTATTGAGCGATCTGAAGATCGACGAGCAAGCCCGCTCACACTCCAGTGAATCTAACCAGTAACACTACCGTACAGTCCGGTCTGATCGTCTGATATGTCGCATATCTCGCCTAGGGGTGGTTAACGTCAGACCCTAATAGCTCGATAAGTCGTGTCGATATGAGGTCTATAACAATTCGAGAAACTACTGGTAACACTTACCAGTAAATCTCAGCAACCCTGGCCAGGGATTTCCTGTTATAGCCAATCGAACATAGCGCAACATCAACCCCCTATACCGGGAGAGACGAATCCCCTCCTATCGCTCATTGCCTCCATGTGACTCGGGACTGTACCCAAAAACCACCGTTTTGCACACCCTCTTGGACGTGGTAAGATGGAAATCAAAGCACAGTGGGAACCACACAAGACTCTATGACGATCTCGGGTCTACAGACTACTCTGTACCAGTGTCACCAGAGAACTGCCATCTGACGTGAGGTATAATACCATCTGGGAGTTCTCGTCGAGTCCGTCCAGTGTACCCAGTCTCTACTGAGCACCCGTATATCATCTCTGATGTCAAACACCAATGGATATGGGATCATCCATCGCCCATCTGTATGGGTCGAGAAGGTATACGCTAGTCTACTCTGGTATATCGATGCCCCGTCTCGATACACCCACGACTAGGGACTTTGAAGGATGTACTTATGGACTACCATGTCCCCACTAGTATGATCCGCATCATAGTCCAGGTAGTCAAGTACAGATCCTAAGGGCTTTACCAACATGTAACAGAGAGACAATCAGCATACACGTTAAGGTAAAGGGTAACCAGATAGCATACTATCATGTCGAGCAAGAAAGTCCTCCCTATATATGTCCCAGCATCCACTACAATATACATCCTATGTACAGTAATGTCCTCTAGGGCATACATATAACTAACAATAGCTGTAAAGATTCACCCAAAATTTGCGCAGCCTCTATCTCCACAATCTTGCCGTGGATCCGCGGCCCAAAGGAAGGTATGGCCGCGGATCTGCGGCCATATGATCTCGGTCGTTCATCATTTTCTTGGGGCTCTGTCTTCGTGACATTTGGCGATCCTTGGAACCTTTGTAACATGAAAATCTTCTCGTGGTTGTTTCCAGACTTGGTCTCCAAGTTTTGCTTTCTTAATTAGGCAAGTTTCCTTTAACAACTTGATTTCTTGGGAAATTCTGCACAACAACTTAAATAATATTTAGTAGACTTTGTTCTACTAGGATTTGGTCAACGATATTATTTGCATATATTTTCCTACCAAATGCTAATTATAATATATAAATACATGAAAACAGTCTTTTTACAGATAAACCCTCATATGTATCATATATTATAATAAACACATTTTCTAATATAGAAATAGTAGGAAAAATGTAATAACAAATGTGCAGTTTTATCAACTGAACAAATACCCCAAACTTATCTTTGATTGTCCCGAGCAAACTAGTTTATTCAAGAGAAGGAGAGAAAGAAAGGAGAAAACTAAGCACACTTTCGTAGGCAAACACGATTGCACTGAGCACGTGCAACAAGCCGTTAAACCTCTAGGTGTCCCTAGTAAGAGGAGTGTTTCTCCTGAGGGTTTTCAGCGGATTACACCCACAAAATCCTATAATAAAAGAGAGATGGTGAAATTTACATATAAAGATAAGAACCATAAAAGAAATACTTTGAAAATTTAGAGTTTCCAACTATACTAGCTTTTCAGTTGTCATGAGCCCTATCTTAATAGTCATGAAAAGATGTTAAAAATCACATCATCCCTCAATAAAACATCGTCTTTATTCTTCATTCCTACCTTTCATCCAAACATCGATCATATAACCCTACGTATGTGTAAAGAACATCCCTACACCGGGAGAATTCAATTCAAGCTATCATACTCTTGTCCATCTGCCTCAGTACTTTTTAATTTTATGAATATTTAGATTTGCTCACACATTTTTATGCGATCGTTAATACTTCTTGAGGTACTAACCGACCGATTACTCATGTAATTGCTGATTAGGTGATAGTATTTTCCTCGTCTTGCACCACCTAAGGCTTAGCAGTGACTCCTAAACCAGTTGGTCTAAGGCACTAGGTGATGAAGCACCCTCGCTATATTATTTTATTGCTGCCTTGGTGATAACAAAACCAGTGTTCATTTTTCTTTTCACAATTTTTATATTTTCTTCATTTATTATTTTCTTCATACTTTGGCTTTTAGACAAGAGCATTTCAAGGTATTCTCTATTATCCCGAGTTTCAAGATGTGTGTAAGTATGTATAGTAGGGTATCAACATTCAAATGTTTGGCTTCCAGAATAGAAACTATTTTTCAGACTTATTTTTATCCTCAGATTAGTGACTTCCTTCATCTTACTAACCCTTGGGACAACAGCTCATAACTACTTATTACTAGTTCGTTTAAGAAAACTTCTAATTTTCTTGGTTTTCTTAAACTATTCTTATCTTTCATATATAATTTTTCACTTTCTATTCTTTCATTATCAAATTTTTTTGTGTGGTTATATATAGTATAATGCAAAGTATGCGTAAATAAGCACAAACCTCCCCCAAACTAGTTTTCAACAGTGTCTTCACAGTTGCTATCTGCTGGATCACAAAAACCTGTAAGCCTGGGAGGACATTATTAATGGGGGAAAGAATATATGAAAGTGAAAATCCTCTCCCAAACTTATTTTTGGCTCACAAATTTGAGGACAAAAGTTATGTTCAAGAGCCAAAAATATAACCCCCCCAAATATGAGTTAGACAATATGAAGCATTTTAAGAGGGGGTGAGTCATTTGGTCAAAGTAAGACTTTACAAAGACCAAAAGTTAACACCAACCATTCAAAGATTTTATCAGTATAGCGTATAGGTCGGTGGAAGAATGTGTTGTATCGAGTCAAGAAAAAATAGGGAAGGGATAAGAGGTAGTCTGGAAAGGGTTTGAATTTGAAATTAGAGAAAAGAAAGAATGATGATGAATGTGAATGATTAGGAAGAAGGAATGGTGATGGTTCAACCTCTATAGGTGGAGATTGATCAATCACAAAATCCGTATTGTTTAAAAATTCAAGTTCGTCAGCAAAAAGTTCTTCAAAACTTTTATCAATGGTGCGATTGAACATTTTGCTGTCAAAGAGTTTTGTGCCAGAATTTATCCTACTTGATTCAAAAATTATTGAGGTAGAGGACTCGAAAAACTCATCTACCTCATTTTCAAAAATATCCAAATCAAGTTGAATTTCTGGTATTATTGAACTTGAATTAACAGATTGTGATTCATCAAAACTCACTGAAATTATAGGAACAGAAGAAGAACCGGAGAAAGTAGAAGGTGAAATGGGTAAACAAATTGGTGTGTCGAGTGTTGCTGAACCAGATGTGGAAGATGGAGGCTGTATTTCGGTCTGATCTTCGGGTATACAATTATCATCAACTTCAAGACATATTTGGGGTTCGGGAAGAATTAAAGGCTCAAGATGATGACCACAAGGAAGTGAAAGGATTTGATGAATTGGTGGGACAAAATCATCCAAAAATTCGGGTTCATCAATCAATATATCCCCAACGTCAATCATCTTATTCAAGTGAAGGTTAAAATTCTCAAACACCTCATCAAAAGTATGGTTTTCAATCAGTTTTGGTTCAAGAGTGGAGGTGTAGAGATCATAAGGGTTGGGTATAGTTTCACTTGAAATGGACCCTTCACAGTCGGGTAAATCAAACACTACAAAGTCACACAACTTATCAGACATTCTATTTGGTGTACATGATAAATCTATGAAACTGGAGTTATGGGTTTCAGTTTGGAATGGGGAGGTTTGATTAGGAAGGGTGTACAGTTCTGCCTCACTACTCAAATTCTCATTTTGTCCTATGCCCGAATCATATACTGAAAATTTTTGGGCAGGTTTGAAATTCTTTGCTTGCATCCACTCTGTTGTTTCCTTCCTAATTTGGTTCGACAATTCCAGAAATTTTTCTAATGTCTGCTCCAGACTAGTCTTGGGTTGATAAGGGGTTTCAGTATAAGACTGAAATTCCTGTGGATAATTAAAACTCCCAAATGACTGATTAGAAGAACTGTCTAGAGAAGGTGGAAAAGTCGGATTGGATTGATAAGAATAGAATGGTTGCGAAAATTGGGTGGGAGTAGGGTCAACATTGTGATAAGAAGAATTTTTATATGGGTTGGTCGGTTGGCTATCAAACTCTTCTTTGGAAAGTGGAGGTGATGGTTGATATTGGTCCGTGTTGAAACTTTGGCCTCTAGCCCTAGCTATGTGCTCAGCAATGGACATTCGTCTAGGGGCTTCCTCACTCTGGGTATCAACTGAAACAGATGTAGGATTAGGATACGTTGATAAGACCTAGACTGATGTGGCCAACTGTTTCTTCCTGCTTGTTCTATATGATCTCTTAAGGACATGGAAGAGCCGGACGGTATACCGAAGGGATTACAAAAACTGTAAGTCCACGTTGCGACCCCCGGTTCTTACGGGGAGGCGGAAACGGTATAAAAATCAAATTTTTAGCGCAAGGGGCAACATGGACTAAGCAAAGTCGGGATCTTTGACTAAACTAAAACTAGCAAACTTAGCTAAAGAGAGTTAGCTACTCGGATGGAGATGGTTATACCTAAACTTGAACTCCTTCGTCTTCAAGCTCCGATGGTGGTTCGATGGCTCCTTCTCGTTGTCTCCGTACGCCGAAGATAGATCCACTTGAAAGCTCCAACCTTTAGCTCCTTCTTCGTTCTTTGAAGAAACTAGTTCACTTGGTTTGCTAAACCTAGTGAACTAGAATGAGTAGAGAAGAAATAGAATGAGATTTTATCTATGGTTCTTGATTCTCAACTCATGAGACAAGAGAACCATAGATCAAGAGAGGGAGCAAGAGGTTGAGGGTGAGAGCAAGAGGAGAGCTCAAGAACAAGAGAGAGAATGAGCAAGAAAGAATGAGCAACTCTTTTGTCTTTCACCCTCTCACAATCCAAAGTGATCATAACTCATCATATCAAAAAAGTCTTATGTGATGGTTTGAAGCAACCATAACCTTATCATGTCATGCACTCATTTTACTCAAATGAGCAAGCAAGTAAAAGTCTTTGGCATGAAATGATAACCATGGTTATCATGATGGTCAACTAGTCAAGCCTAGTCAACCGGTCAACAAGTCAACAAAAGTCAACAAGTCAACAAAGTCAACAAGTCAACAAAAGTCAACAAGTCAACAACCATATCACCATAATACTTAATTAATATAATAGTTAATCACATATCATATTCTCATTAGGGTTGAGCATAAAGTCAAATAGTCAACGGCCAACTGTCAACAACCCTAATGAGAATCCGCAGCCTCTGCCTCCCTGTCAACTGTGCATACACACCCGCATCCGCGTTCCGAGGAACACGAATGCAAACTGGATAAATCCAATCCCATAAGGTACACTAGGATCTGGCTTAAACCAAAGCCCGCTAGTGTAAACTGTCCGGACACTGTACGTGCATAAGTGCACGGATGTGACCGAACCCTGTCGCAAAACCATGCGACCTGTCGCAATACCATGCGACCTCTACTCTTTTGCCTAAAGGCGAAAAGCTTTCTGTGTGGGACTCTAAAGACTCGACACTACGCTGGCAGTGGGTTTAACCACAGACCGCAAGCGGCACTAGCTGTGCGTAACGGTCCCCAGGTAATGCCGATAAGAAGACCGACGAGGCGAAACCCATCTGAACTCCTACTGAGCCTGAGTGTGACATTCTCCGTACAGTCCGGTCTGTTCGTCTGATACATCGCATGGCGGGCCTAGGGGGCGGTAAACGTCAGTCCCCCAATAGCGGTACAAGTCGTGCCGGAGCGAAGCCCAAAACACCCTGAGATAACACTGGAAACCTACCAGTATATCTCGTTTGCCCTGGCCAGGGACTACTCGTGTAATGGCTCTCCTAGACACAGCGCGATGTCAACCCCCAATACCGGGAGAGACGAATCCTGTCTAACCGTCACTGCCTCCAAGTGCTTCGGGACTGCACCCAACCACCACCTGTTTGCACGACTCCTTTGAGCCGTGGTAGGGTAGTGATCAAAGTACAGTGGGAACACACCCGAGGCGAAGTGACAGTGTCAAGTCAGCGGACTAAGCTGTACTCATGTCACCTGGGAACTGACAACTGACGATAGGTATAATACCAACTAGTCAGTTCCCGACGAGTCCTGTCCAGTGTACCCGTAACCTAACGAGCACCCGCATACTATCTCAAGTTCGACGTACTGACGGCTGTGGGACAGACCGTCTCCCACACTGGGATGAGAAGCGCATGCGCTGGTCTACTCCGGAGTATCGATGCCCTGTCTCGATAGTCTTGCGACCAGGGACCTGCATAAGGATGTGCTTATAGATTACCCAGCCCCACTAGTGTGACGGCCATCACATCGCTGGTAATCAAGCAAAGATCCTAAGGGCTCTACTAATGTGTATAGGCGATATACAAAATTAAACACATGTACACATTGAAGTAGAAACAAACCAAGTAGCATACTACTATTTTGAGCAAGATTGTACATACAAGGTGAATATCCCAAGCATCCATTAAGTAATATACAAACTAGTATGATACAGTAATGGCCTCTAGGGCATATACACTAACAATCTCCCACTTGCACTAAGGCCATGTACTGGCGTATCGAAGACCTATCATCTCGATCAGCCGCTCGAACTGAGTCTGGGGCAGGGCCTTGGTGAATGGATCTGCAGTGTTATCTTCTGAAGCGACTCTCCGAACCTCGATCTCCTGGCGATCTACGATCTCCCTGATCAGGTGATACCGCCTCAAGATGTGCCTGGATTTCTGATGGGACCTGGGTTCCTTCGCTAAAGCTATAGCCCCGTTGTTGTCGCAATACAGAGGTATTGGATCAACAATGGACGGAACCACCTGAAGTTCTTTCAAGAACTTCCTCATCCAGACAGCTTCTTTTGCGGCATCAGATGCAGCGATGTATTCCGCTTCCATCGTCGAGTCTGCAACGGTTTCCTGTTTGGAACTCTTCCAACACACCGCCCCTCCATTGAGGGTAAAGACAAAACCCGACATGGACTTGGAATCATCCTTGTCACTCTGGAAGCTGGAGTCAGCAAAGGCCTCGATCTGGAGGTCTTTTCCGCCATACACCAAGAACATCTCCTTAGTCCTTCTCAGGTACTTGAGAATGTTCTTTACCGCTATCCAGTGTTTCTCCCCAGGGTTTGACTGATACCGGCTTACCACACTCAGTGCATAAGCTACATCCGGTCTGGTACACAACATCGCATACATTATAGAGCCTACCGCAGAAGCGTAGGGTATAATAGACATGCGATCCCTCTCCAAATCAGTCTTGGGAGACATCTCTTTAGAGAGGGTGATCCCGTGACAAGCCGGTAGGTTACCGCGCTTGGAATCTTCCATACTGAATCTCTTCAGTATGGTGTCGATGTACCTGGACTGTGATAGTCCTAATATCCTCTTGGATCTGTCACGGTAGATTCGGATACCCAGAATGTACGAGGCATCACCCTGGTCTTTCATGGAGAACCTGTGTGACAAGAACCCCTTGACAGATTGTAGCATAGGAATGTCATTTCCTATTAAGAGAATGTCATCCACGTATAAAACGAGGAATACTACAGTTCTCGCTACAAATCTACTATAGATGCATGGTTCATCTGGATTTTTGATAAAGCCAAATTCTTTGACCGTCTCATCAAAGCAGATGTTCCAACTCCGCGATGCCTGCTTTAGTCTATAAATGGACTTAAGCAACTTGCACACCTGTCCGCTGCTCCCACTCTGAATGAAACCCTCTGGCTGGTCCATATAGACACACCCCTCTAAATTTCCATTTAGAAAAGCTGTCTTTACGTCCATTTGCCAGATCTCATAATCGTGGAAGGCAGCAATGGCAAGAAGGATCCGAATGGATTTCAGCATGGCTACTGGAGAAAAGGTTTCGTCGTAGTCCAAGCCAGGTCTTTGACGAAAACCCTTTGCTACCAGCCTAGCTTTATAGGTCTCAACCTGTCCATCTACACCAATCTTCCTTTTGAAGATCCACTTGCATCCTACGGGTTTTACCCCGTCTGGAGCAATGTCCAACGTCCATACCTTGTTGGTGTACATGGACTCCATTTCGGTCCGCATTGCATCCAGCCATTTCACTGAGTCAACGCTCTGAACGGCCTGCTGGAAGCTAGTAGGCTCATCATAATCTATGATGCAATCCTCTCTATCCCCGTCTATGAGAAAACCGTAGTATCTCTCGGGCGGATGAGACTGCCTACTACTCCTGCGGAGTGGCGCAGGAATGTCCTGTTCTGTTGAACCCTCTGGTTCCACTAAGCTTTCAGTAACAGTCTGTGGTTCTGGAACTTCTTCCAGTTCTATTGTGCTCCCACTTATCTGGGTTTCCAAAAACTCAGTTTCCAAGAAGCGGGCATGCTGAGAAACAAAAACCTTTTGTTCCTCAGCGGAATAGAAAAGATACCCCCTGGAATTCCTTGGGTATCCCACAAACTTACACTGTACTGAACGTGCCTCAAGCTTGTCCGCATGCTGCTTCTTTACAAAAGCTGGACATCCCCATACCTTAAGATACTTTAGACAGGGTTTCTTCCCAGTCCACATCTCATATGGGGTGGTAGGCACAGTCTTGGTGGGAGCCTTGTTCAAGAGATACGCAGCTGCTTCTAGTGCATATCCCCAGAATGATCGCGGTAACTCAGCGTTACTCATCATGGACCGAACCATATCCAATAGGGTTCGGTTCCGTCTCTCCGATACACCATTATGTTGCGGAGTGTATGGAGGAGTAAGCTGAGAGAGAATACCATTCTCTTTTAAGTAATTCAGGAATTCGGCACTTAAGTATTCTCCACCTCGATCCGATCTTAGAATCTTAATACTTTTGCCGGTCTGTTTCTCTACTTCATTCTTATACTCCTGGAATTTTCCAAAGGCCTCGGACTTATATTTCATCAAGAAGACATAACCGTATCTTGAGAAGTCATCCGTAAAAGTAATGAAGTAAGAATGTCCGCTTCGGGCATGTGTAGACATTGGACCGCACACGTCACTGTGTACGAGTCCCAAGAGCTCGCTCGCTCTTACTCCTTGTCCAGTAAACGGAGTCTTTGTCATCTTTCCTTTGAGACAAGATTGACAAGTGGCATACGATTGATATTCGAACGCATTCAAATATCCTTCTGTATGTAACTTAGTCAACCTTCTCTCATTGATGTGACCCAATCTACAATGCCACAAGAAAGTCTGATTCATTTCCGGAGACTTTCTTTTGTGTGTATTCTGGACGTTGAAAATCTGTGGTTGGTTTAACACGTATATACCATTACTCAATGTACCTGACCCAATCAAAACTTGATTAAGGTGAATGTTTACAACATTACTTACAAACGCAAATTCATAACCTTCTTTAGAAACTAAAGATACAGAAATGATATTACAAGTTGCGTTGGGTACAAAAAAGCAATTACGCAAAACCAAAACATGTCCATCTGACATTCCCAGGTGATAGTCCCCCACGGCTTTAGCATCCATGCTAGCTCCGTTCGCAACTCTGAGGGTCATGTCACCTGCTTTCAAAACACTACGGTTTCTCAACGCCTGCAAAGAATTACAGATATGAGATCCTGATCCGGTATCCAATACCCAGGAAGTAGAGTTTATTGAAAGACAGTTTTCAATAACATACACACCTGAAGCTGAAGCTGCAACCTGCTTCAATTCCTGTGTTCTGGCCTTCCAGGCCCTGCAATCATTCTTCCAGTGTCCTTTCTTATGACAATAGAAGCATTCTTCCTTATCCACAAGCTTTCCCGCTATCTTTGTTGCTTTTGCTTTTCCCTTCGTATCCACTTTACTAACACCGCCCCTTGGTTTGGTGGGGGCTTTCTTCTTCTTTCCCTTGGCTTTCGCCTTGGACCTAGAAGAAGACGATCCTCCTACAAACAAAGTGGATGTTTCCCTACCTTTCTGTAGGGTGCCCTCTGCGCTCCTCAGCATGTTGAGGAGCTCTGAAAGTTCAACCTCTTTTTCTTGTAAGTTGAAGTTCAGTATAAACTGGGCGTAAGTGGAAGGAAGGGACTGGAGAACTATATCCGTATATAGCTCACTCTCCAATGTGATCCCTAGGTCAGCGAGCTCCTCAATGAAGCCGATCATCTTTAGCACGTGCTCGGCTACTGATGATCCGACGGCCATTCTTGTCGAAAATAACTTTTTCGACGCTTCGTATCTTGCGATACGTGATTGCTCTCCATACAGTTCTTTTGTATGAAGCAATATGGACTCCATGTCCATATTCTCATGCCTCCTCTGATGTTCGTTGTCCATCGAGGCAAGCAGGAGGCATTTGGCCTTCGCGCTATCAATCTCCCAAGTCTTACGGATTTCCTTATCCGCGACGCTGGAAGTTGGACCAGGGACATGGGGAGCTTTGGTGGTAAGAAGATACCCCAGCTTGTCATAAGTGATTGCTATCTTGACATTCCTGAGCCAATCTTTATAGTTTGGCCCTGTCAGTTTGTTTTTATCTAGGAGTAACTTAAGTCCAGTCATGTTGATTTGGTCGCTGCAATTAGGAGAGAGAAGAAGAAACACTCAGCATGATGCTCTTGCAAGTTTAGAGTGGTTTTTAGTTTGTCTAAACAGGATGGCTCCCACTGTTTCTCGAATCCCTCCTCAAACCATAAAGGAAGAATTAGTCAGGATCAATCCCACCGTATAATACTTGCTTAACCGTTCAGCCAGGCCGGTGTCGGTACTTCGAGGGAGGTTTTCCAACGCTTTCGCGAAGTTCCTTAATTAAAGAACCTCTTTTCCCTGGGGGCGTAGCCCCGCTAACACCTTTCTAGGCACCTACTAGGTTTATAGCATTGATCGTTAAGTGAGAAATTTCCCGAGGAGTAGCATATACTCACAGTAGGATCGGGATCCAAATATCATCGTGTGACGAAACTGAAGGAATCCTACCAGAATCATCACACTCCAAATGGTATGCAAATCTAGTAAGTTTCAGTACTTATGAAACTCCCGATGTGGATTTTTGCCCCATGCTCTTATGACCTTGACGAAGGTCAACAAATCATAAGTCACATGTCAAGTTCTGCCCGTCATTATCCAGGTTAATTTGAATCCACCCGTATATACCCTTGACGAAGGTCAACAAGGTAATGCGAATGTCCCAAACTAACGCATCTATCTATGCTACATATGAATACCCAATAGCTACCAATCACTATGCCTTGACGAAGGTCAACAAATACAGCTTGAATACTATTGAATATTCATACGAAACGACGGAGGGCTACGAATGGTTTTGGCAAAACCGTGAACGTAGTGAACTTGATTTGGTCGATGGAACGAGATAGCTTTTAAAAGGAGTGGCTCAAGCTCCGCATTTAAAAGTTGGTTTTGAAAAGAACCGTGTGGTTTTTCGAAAGTGTTCCAACGACTTTAACTTGGTTTATTATCTTGCATTAGTTCTTTTAATGCGTGATATTCTTGCATTAGTTCTTTTAATGCGTCCCATCATTTAATCCTACCATTGCAGAAAACAACCAAAATATGACGTACGCTTATGCCATTCGCATTCGCCACGGGGCCCCGTCATTACCCGTTAGGTTACTTAACTAACGACAGAGCGGGGGCTGGGCTAGCGCGTCTGTAAAACATAAGCAACGCCTAAATAATATCATATATAGATATACTGCAATGATAAACATTTCAGATCACAGATAAATACATTGGATATACTAGGAATCTGTAATTCGTACGAGCCTGTAACGAAAGACAGATTACACGGTCGCGGTGAATAGCCAAAACCCCACCCAAGACCCCTACGGGTGCGGCAAACTACCCGCCAAGTACCCGAAGCGTAGTAACCTCCCTCATCTCCATGAGTAGGCCACTCGACACTTCGGCATACCCGGTAGTTTGTGCACCCCCTCCATGGGTCTATCCTAGGAGCAAAAACAGTAAAAAGAAATTATACAATGACGGCTACAACCCCGACCCGGTTGTGCGGCCATACAAATAATTATTACATCAATTTACAAATTTACATGAATTGCAAGAAAAGAAAACTCTCGTCTCACAACCCCCGGCTATTCACCCGCGACAATCCAACATATTTATATACACATTCCAGCATCAAACACAGATCATGTATAACCCCGACCAATCGACTTATAGCGATTAGCCGACGTTCAATACATGCAAACATCACAGATATAACCATCATAGTCAAAGTGCAGTGAAGTTCGGAAAAATACGGAATTATAGGACCCCAAAAGGAAATTTCTTTTCTGGAAAATCTGGGCACATATAATATATTTCAAAAATCCCAAAACCAACACAGACACACACTGCACGAAAAACGATGCAGAGAAGACGACAAACCGCGGCGCTTCCGCGGCACATGCCTACCTCGTGCGGCGGAAGCGCGGCGGTTTAAACGAAACAGTGGACCATTTTTCAAGGGTGTTCACACAAAACCCTGAGCCGAATTTAGGAGTATAAAGTTTTTCATTTTGACCAGAAAAAATTTCAACAGAAACTCAGATTTTGTAAAAGTTTGGTTTTTGGATTTTTCCGGTTCCGAACTTCGTTACACTTCACTACCAAGCTAGTTTAAGTTTAGTTAGGCTCTGATACCACTGTAAGTCCACGTTGCGACCCCCGGTTCTTACGGGGAGGCGGAAACGGTATAAAAATCAAATTTTTAGCGCAAGGGGCAACATGGACTAAGCAAAGTCGGGATCTTTGACTAAACTAAAACTAGCAAACTTAGCTAAAGAGAGTTAACTACTCGGATGGAGATGGTTATACCTAAACTTGAACTCCTTCGTCTTCAAGCTCCGATGGTGGTTCGATGGCTCCTTCTCGTTGTCTCCGTACGCCGAAGATAGATCCACTTGAAAGCTCCAACCTTTAGCTCCTTCTTCGTTCTTTGAAGAAACTAGTTCACTTGGTTTGCTAAACCTAGTGAACTAGAATGAGTAGAGAAGAAATAGAATGGGATTTTATCTATGGTTCTTGATTCTCAACTCATGAGACAAGAGAACCATAGATCAAGAGAGGGAGCAAGAGGTTGAAGGTGAGAGCAAGAGGAGAGCTCAAGAACAAGAGAGAGAATGAGCAAGAAAGAATGAGCAACTCTTTTGTCTTTCACCCTCTCATAATCCAAAGTGATCATAACTCATCATATAAAAAAAGTCTTATGTGATGGTTTGAAGCAACCATAACCTTATCATGTCATGCACTCATTTTACTCAAATGAGCAAGCAAGTAAAAGTCTTTGGCATGAAATGATAACCATGGTTATCATGATGGTCAACTAGTCAAGCCTAGTCAACCGGTCAACAAGTCAACAAAAGTCAACAAGTCAACAAAGTCAACAAGTCAACAAAAGTCAACAAGTCAACAACCATATCACCATAATACTTAATTAATATAATAGTTAATCACATATCATATTCTCATTAGGGTTGAGCATAAAGTCAAATAGTCAACGGTCAACTGTCAACAACCCTAATGAGAATCCGCAGCCTCTGCCTCCCTGTCAACTGTGCATACACACCCGCATCCGCGTTCCGAGGAACACGAATGCAAACTGGATAAATCCAATCCCATAAGGTACACTAGGATCTGGCTTAAACCAAAGCCCGCTAGTGTAAACTGTCCGGACACTGTACGTGCATAAGTGCACGGATGTGACCGAACCCTGTCGCAAAACCATGCGACCTGTCGCAATACCATGCGACCTCTACTCTTTTGCCTAAAGGCGAAAAGCTTTCTGTGTGGGACTCTAAAGACTCGACACTACGCTGGCAGTGGGTTTAACCACAGACCGCAAGCGGCACTAGCTGTGCGTAACGGTCCCCAGGTAATGCCGATAAGAAGACCGACGAGGCGAAACCCATCTGAACTCCTACTGAGCCTGAGTGTGACATTCTCCGTACAGTCCGGTCTGTTCGTCTGATACATCGCATGGCGGGCCTAGGGGGCGGTAAACGTCAGTCCCCCAATAGCAGTACAAGTCGTGCCGGAGCGAAGCCCAAAACACCCTGAGATAACACTGGAAACCTACCAGTATATCTCGTTTGCCCTGGCCAGGGACTACTCGTGTAATGGCTCTCCTAGACACAGCGCGATGTCAACCCCCAATACCGGGAGAGACGAATCCTGTCTAACCGTCACTGCCTCCAAGTGCTTCGGGACTGCACCCAACCACCACCTGTTTGCACGACTCCTTTGAGCCGTGGTAGGGTAGTGATCAAAGTACAGTGGGAACACACCCGAGGCGAAGTGACAGTGTCAAGTCAGCGGACTAAGCTGTACTCATGTCACCTGGGAACTGACAACTGACGATAGGTATAATACCAACTAGTCAGTTCCCGACGAGTCCTGTCCAGTATACCCGTAACCTAACGAGCACCCGCATACTATCTCAAGTACGACGTACTGACGGCTGTGGGACAGACCGTCTCCCACACTGGGATGAGAAGCGCATGCGCTGGTCTACTCCGGAGTATCGATGCCCTGTCTCGATAGTCCTGCGACCAGGGACCTGCATAAGGATGTGCTTATAGATTACCCAGCCCCACTAGTGTGACGGCCATCACATCGCTGGTAATCAAGCAAATATCCTAAGGGCTCTACTAATGTGTATAGGCGATATACAAAATTAAACACATGTACACATTGAAGTAGAAACAAACCAAGTAGCATACTACTATTTTGAGCAAGATTGTACATACAAGGTGAATATCCCAAGCATCCATTAAGTAATATACAAACTAGTATGATACAGTAATGGCCTCTAGGGCATATACACTAACAAAAACAAGAGATATCTGGTTGTGGACAGCAAACCTCGGCAAGTGTTCTTCTGTTTAGGTCACCCATTATAAGAAGAGAAGAAGGGGGAAGGGGTAAAAAGGGGAGAAAATAATTGGTTTGTTTTGAAAAATGACGGATTTAGACAAATCACACAAAAATGCACAAACAACCCTAGAACTATGGTTACCTAGGTCCAGTCTCTAGACCGCTCCTAGACTTCCAAAGGACAAGCCGTAGGATCAATCTTCTACCGCCTCTTTACTACCCTTGTAGCCAGGTAAGTGCCAGGTGAGTGGGAGGCTCCCCACTACGAAAGTAGTGGTCCTAATTAAGTAACCACTCGCCATAGACACACTTTCCTAGACACCACAAAAGTAATGCGGATAAGCGATAGATTACCCACGACCTTCCTCTGTCCTTATTGAGCGCGACAGTCCTTAGAGTCTGGTCTAGATATTTTTTAAATTAATGTAGGGTTGATGCAGATGCTCGGTTTGTGATTTGTAGGGCTTAGGAAGGGTGATGAAATCCCCACCTAATCTGGATTTTGGTCTTGCCCCTTAAAAATCCGTATTAAAATATGCAAAAACAAACCGCAAAACAAAACTTTGCAAAAAGATTTTTGAGCGGTGATATTTTTCAAAGAATCCTGCAGAAAAGATATTTTATTGGATTTCAGAGCAGAGAGAAGAAGGTTAGAATCTTACCAGAGAAGACTGAAGCCCTAGATCTCCTAACTGGTCGCGCTTCCGCCGCCGATGTGCACTTCCGGCCGCGGTTCGGCCGCAAGAGGGAGAGATCAATTGATGAATTTTTTTCTGTGGCCTTCTCTACTTCTTTGGATCTCAATGAATGTATCTGTCTCCTGTTTCCTTAAGTCTGTGACTCCAGATTCCCTCGCAAAATTCACACAATAATCGTTAAATATACAATTTGCAGTTTTTTTATGATACAGATCGTATAAGAATTCAACACAAATAGTAAGAATAAAAAATTATGCACGTATCCCCGGCAACGGCGCCATTTGATTGGTTCGAAAAAAGTGTGTGTATTATAACCGCAATGAATAACGGTGTCGCGTGTAGCTAGACCGAGATGAGTACAGGTCGTCCTCTGGGAAACGTGGAACCTTTTACTCTTACTTTAGATGTGTTGAGAGAGAGGGGGGAATAAAGAATATTGTAGAATGGTTTCTAGATCTACGTTAAGCACTAATGCAAAATATAGATCTAGATTATTTATGGATGTAGTTAATATAAGAAGGGGCTTGTAGGGTTCGTTAGGATTTAGTAGTTATGGATGATTAATTAAAAGTTGCCCTTTTTTTTATCTTTTAATATATTTAAAACTAGAACGACGGTGATGCGTGTAGATTAGGGTTTCTGGAGGGAAAAGGAATCCCACTCTTAACCCTTATTTCGACACGGAACTCCGTTCATATCTAGCCTTTACCAAAACAATCATTAATCTAATCTCTAATCGCGGTCGGAACTAACAAAGAATTAGTAGCGCGCCCGATTAGGATGTTAATGATTGTTTTGATAAAGTTTTTAAACTTTATAGGACGTAAAAAGAGTTTAGGTATTTTCATCATCCATTAGCCTACCCTAATCCTACGAACCCTAACAAGCGGAGAATTACTCGCGCATGTTGGGAGAAAGAGAGATGGAGAGAAAATGCATAATTAAACTACGAAGAAATAGAATAAGAAAAAGAAAGCTACCTTTATTAATCAACAATATTCATTACACTTTGATTCCTTAGAAAATGATTACAAATACTAGTTTGCTTCTCGATCTCTTCCAAGGAGGTAGACGAACAGTTGATGATCAGTCTGGATGCGTGAGCCGTCTTGGACTTCGTGATCTCGTCGGCTTGATGATTTTTCCAAGAGGCTTTCGGTCCCTATTTATAGTCCAAAGCCAGAAACCTTTGCTTCCAAATTAGGGAAATGGATGTAAAGATTCACCCAAAATTTGCGCAGCCTCTATCTCCACAATCCGGCCGCGGATCCGCGGCCCAAGAGGGGTATGGCCGCGGATCCGCGGCCATATGATCTCGGCCGTTCATCATTTTCTTGGGGCTCTATCTTCGTGACATTTGGCGATTCTTGGAACCTTTGTAACATAAAAATCTTCTCGTGGTTGCTGCCAGACTTGGTCTCCAAGTTTTGCTTTCTTAATTAGGCAAGATTCCTTTAACAACTTGATTTCTTGGAAAATTCTGCACAACAACTTGGAAAAATTCTGCACAACAACTTAAATAATATTTAGTAGATTTTGATCTACTAGGATTTGGTCAATAATATTATTTGCATACATTTTCCTACCAAATGCTAATTATAATATATAAATAGATGAAAATAGTCTTTTTACAGATAAACCCTCATATGTATCATATATTATAATAAACACCTTTTCTAATATAGAAATAGTAGGAAAAATGTAATAACAAATGTGTAGTTTTATCAACTGAACAAGAGCTCAACCAGAGGAAGAACTAAGTTCTTGTACGAAGGTTTAAACCCTTAAAAAGGCGAAGAAGGGTTAGAATAATCTCTTCTATTTTCTTCTTACCTAGTTTTTTTGTTTAAAAAGGGGATCTTCTTCTCTCAGAGAATTGAATTCTCTTTTTTTTTTTATATTCCCCCTTCTGTACCTTCTTCTTCTTTTTTCTTGAAGTCTTGGGTTATTTATATAGTGGAGAAAAGTTTGTTAATTAGTTTTAGGAAATTTCTCATTGAGAGACTTCAATTGATTTGGGGGTTTTACCCGCTGTTGAATCTTTGATCCAAGGGTTCTGTCTCATAGAACATATTTTCTTGTTTCTTAAACAAGATTAGGGAAAATATTTTCCTGTACAGAATTTATTCTGTAGATTTGTGATTTTTAATCACCGTTGGATTTTTAATCCAAGTGTGCTTGGTTTAACGGAGCACAATTTTTCTTTGTTTTAAAGAGTGATGAAAAATATTTTCCAATTCATGGGATATTTGATCCGCCAACTTTCTATTTAACAGAATATATCATTTCCCATTTAAAAGTTTAATAGAATTTAATTTTATCATCATTGGATCTTTGATCTAACGGTTCCTTGTTGAGTAGAATTTAATTCTACGTAGGGAAGTATCCTTACGTGTTTGACACGTGAGGCTTATTAGCTTGGCAATTGTTTTAATTGCTGTGCCTATATGTGTTGCATATAAGCACTCACGTGTTAAACACGTGGGGCTATTTTAGTATAGCAATTATTTTAATCATTGTGTCTATATACGTTGCATATAGGCACGCACGTGTTAAACATGTAGGGCTGTTTTTGCCTAGCAATTATTTTAATTGCAGTGCATATAGGCACTCACGTGTTAAACACGTGGGGCTCTTTGGCCTTGCAATTGTTTTAATTGCTGTGCTTATATGCGTTGCATATAGGCACTCACGTGTTTGGCATGTGAGGCATGTTTGGCTATTTGTTATTTTCTTTCAGCGCTTATATGCTTTGCATATAAGCGTTCACGTGTTTAATACGTGATGTCCAACCGTGAATTCTTTTCCTCTTTCCTCTCTCCCTTTTTTATAAGGGTTATAAGGGAACAAATAGCTCTTGGCCGAAAATTTTGGCAGGAACAAATGCCCCCCACTACTTTGCCTACGTAAGCATTTACGTGGGTGAAGTAGTGTAGAGTTATGCATGGCCGTAGAATTGAGGGCTTAGGAGATAAGTTTAGGGTCCTTGTAGCCTAAGACTTTTTTCATCTTCATGAGCCGTAAGGGTCTCAAGAAGGTTTTTTCTCCCTGCGAGTCGAGAAGATCTCATAGGTGCATATATTCTGTAGGGTTCCTAGGCACACTAATGAAGTCTCACAAGGCATCAACCATGCCAATTTCAAATTTTATGAGTGCCGAGAAACTCTAATACGGATCGCTAACTAGAATTTTAGGCGAAAAAGGAAACTAGTTAATATCTTAACTAAAAGTAAGATGCTACAACCTTTGTAGATCCGGTTATCCACTTCCTTAGCTCCACGTAGTTGTCCCCTCGCTGTCCATCTCGAATCCCGGACTCTCGCATCGGCTTCATCGGAGAAATGAGCGGAACAGTCGTCGGCTACGATGCCGAAGATGATCTACGTCGAGGCTACACTAGATCAAGCTCCAACTTCACCAAGTCGTGAAACATGTGAAGAAAACACCCAAAACAACTTGGCAAGAAGTAGAGGATAAAGAAATAGGAGGTGGGTTCACTTTAGAATTGGATTTCTCACTCTTTTGCTCAAAGTGCCATTAATGGTGGCAAGCTCTTTCTTGAAGAAGAAGAAGATCATGAAGATAGAATATGATAAGTGTTAGTTAAAAAGAATAATAAAATCAATACTTATCATCTTCTAACCATGGTCAAGTGTAGAGAGTTAATTATAGTTTAGATGAGTGGTTAGGGTTAGGAGAAGAAGACAAAGTGGTCACTTGGTCAAAGCTTCATGAAGCTTCAACAAGCTTCATGATAAAAGAAACCATTTTGTTTTCTATTATCTATTTCTCAAAATAGAAAAGATAAATAATTAAGTGAAAATATGAAACCCTAACCATTCACTAAACATGGTTTAAGTCTTTACACAAATCCAAGTGAGTATGTATCATCAAACATGATACAATCAAGTGCACACAAAATATATCACATATACAATGTGCATATCAAGTGAGAAAATCCTTTTTAAAATGAACCAATACTAGTTAATGCAAAGTAATATATCAAATATATAATTATACATTAAATCATTAAATCAACACTTGATTCAATGATCCGGTCATGTCGCACATAACCGACTAGTATACAATGTATCGATTTATCGAATCAATGATTCGATAACTAGGTCATATCGTATACAACCAATTGAAACATTCGTCGCGAGAATGTAATACGATATCATATACACGCATTATTCTCGGTCCCGCACATATCTCATATGCGCTCCTATTTCGTTTCGCTTGAGCCAGGAAACCTCTGTGTAGGACTCTAAAGACTCGTCAATACGCCGGCAGCAGATGATGATCATATCAAGCACCCACAAGCCGCAAGCGGTCTGCTAAACGTAACGGCCACCCGGGTATTGAGCGATCAGAAGATCGACGAGCAAGCCCGCTCACACTCCTGTGAATCCAAACAGTAACACTTACCGTACAGTCCGGTCTGTTCGTCTGATATGTCGCATATCAAGTCTAGGGGTGGTAAACGTCAGACCCCAGTAACCGATAAGTCGTGCCGATGTGAGGCACATAACGGGTCGAGAAACTACTGGTAACACTTACCAGCAAATCTCTGATCAGCCCTGGCCAGGGACTTCCCTGTTACGGCCAATCGAGCACAGCGCAACATCAACCCCCAATACCGGGAGAGACGAAACCCCTCCTATCGCTCATTGCCTCCATGTGACTCGGGACTGTACCCAAAGACCACCGTTTTGCACGCCCTCATGGATGTGGTAAGGTGGAGATCAAAGCACAGTGGGAATCACACAAGACTCTATGACGATCTCGGGTCTACAGACTAACCTGCACAAGTGTCACCTGAGAACTGCCATCTGACGTGAGGTATAATACCATCTGGGAGTTCTTGGCGAGTCCGTCCAGTGTACCCAGTCTCCACTGAGCACCCGTATACCATCTCTGATGTCAAACACCAATGGATATGGGATCATCCATCGCCCATCTCATGGGTCGAGAGGCGTATACGCTAGTCCACACTGGTATATCGATGCCCCGTCTCGATACACCCACGACTAGGGACCTTGAAGGATGTACCTATAGACTACCATGTCCCCACTAGTATGATCCGCATCATAGTCCAGGTAGTCAAGTACTCATCCTAAGGGCTTTACCAACATGTAACTATAAGACAGTTTAAAGAGACTAGTATACATGTTAAGATAAAGAGTAACCAGATAGCATACTATCATATCGAGCAAGAAAGTCATCTCTATATATGTCCAAGCATCCAATATAATATACATCAACTGTACAATACTGGCCTCTAGGGCATACATACAACTAACATATTCTACCTAGAAATTGTGAGGATTTCTAAGTGTTCATCGCCTCCGTGAGTCGTAAAGATCTCACTCGGGTATTTTTCCTTACGGATCGTGAGGACCCATAAGTAGCTTCTTTATTTCATTGGCGAATGTGGCTCGTGGATGGTGTACAAGAGTCAGTTTGGACCTTTTTGTAGGGCAGCGATGGCTTAGGAAACAGGTTTGGATCTGCCGCCTAAAACTTTTCAACTTTATGAGCCGTGAGGGTCTCATAAAGGGTTTTCTCTCTACGAGTCGAGAGGATACCGCATGTGTATTTTCTCCTTAGAAGTCTTGGGGATCTCCTAAGTGCGTTTTCTCTTGAGAGTCGTAAGGATCTCATAAGAGAATTTCCCCCCTTACAAGTCGAGATGACTCGTAAGAGATTTTTTTTCCTCCTTGTCGATATTCGACTTTGGAGAATATGGCCCGTGGATAGTATACAAGAGTCAGTTTGGACCTGCTTGTAGGGGCACAGTGCTTAGGAAACAGGTTGATATCCCCATTGCCTAAGGCTTTTCACCTTCATGAGCCGTGAGGGTTTCATGAAGATGTTTTTCCCTACGAGTCGAGACAAGTCGAGAAGTTCTCACAGGAACATTGTTTTCCCTACGAGTCGAGACGAGTTGATAAGTTCTCACAAGAATATCCTAACATCACAGTTAACCTCTGCTCTTTACTACAGAGGTCCGTTAGGGTCTGTGGTACTAGGTTTTTATCCATTGTACCGTCACGTTGGCTGATGCATTCCCCGATATGCAATCTTGTTGTTCGAGTAGCCCCGTGACTGTCGTATCTCTGATCCCTTCGAGGGCTGGACAAGACGTCTTCAAGTAATCTCTCAGGTCATATTACCGTCGGAAGAGCAAGCGTTAGGGATTTTCCATGCCGCTTTTTACTTGAGCTTAGGCTCAATTTGGGAGCTCCGATGAGTCATAACCACTCCGCGCTGGTGTGGGATGATCTCCGATAGTCTTTTAGGTTTTATTTGAGTCGCTGTCAAGACCCAGAAGCCAGGGATTTTCCTTTGATTCGTTTGCTGGCATTGCGTTTGCTGTAACGAGACGAATGTCGAGGTTGTCTCTAGGTTGTCTGTGAACCGTCGAGGCTTGGAACTAGGGACTTTGCCATGGCTTCGTTGTTTTGACCCTGGGGTCGGTTGTTGACATTGCATCTGCATCCTGCTGGAGTTGAGAAGGAATGCCGTTGTTGATCTCTAGGTTGTCTGTGAACCGTCGAGACCCAGAACTAGGGACTTTGCCATGGCTCCGAGGTAGTCTCTAGGTTGTTGGTGAACCGTCGAGACTTGGAACTGGGGACTTTTCCATGGCTCCGATTTGTCGACGATGGGTTTGCATCCTGCTGGAGTGAGCAGAAATACCGTTGTTGATCTTTAGGCTGTCTGTGAACCGTCGGGACCTGGAACTAGGGGCTTTGCCATGGCTCCGTTTTGTTGACATCGCGTCTGCATCCTGCTGGAGTGAGAAGAAACGCCGTTGTTGATCTCTAGGTTGTCTGTGAATCGTCAAGATCTGGAACTAGGGACTTTGCCATGGCTTCATTTTGTTGACGTTGCGTCTGCATCCTGTTGGAATGAGATAAAACGCCGTTGTTGATCTCTAGGCTGTCTGTGAACCGTCGAGATCTGGAACTAGGGACTTTGCCATGGCTCCGTTTTGTTGACGTTGCGTCTGCATCCTACCGGAGTGAGAAGAAACGCCGTTGTTGACACTGTGTCTGCTGTAACGAGATGCGTGTCGAGGTGGTCTTTAGGTTTTCTGTGAACCGTCGAGACTTGGAACTAGGGACTTTGCCATGGCTCCGCTTTGTTGACGTCGCGTCTGCATTCTGCAGGAGTGAGAAGAAATGCCGTTGTTGATCTCTAGGCTATCTGTGAACCGTCGGGACCTGGAACTAGGGACTTTTCCATGGCTCTGATTTGTTGACATTGCGTCTGCATCCTGTTGGAGTGAGAACGAACGCCGTTGTTGATCTCTAGGCTTTCTGTGAACCGTCGAGATCTGGAACCAGGAACTTTTCCATGGCTCCGTTTTGTTGACGTTGCGTCTGCATCCTGTTGGAGTGAGAAGAAATGCCGTTGTTGATCTCTAGGCTGTCTATGAACCGTTGAGATTTGGATCTAGGGACTTTGCCAAGGCTCTGTTTTGTTGACATCGTGTCCGCATCCTGTTGGAGTGGAGAAGGAACTCAGGGGTGATCTCTAGGCTGTCTGTGAACCGTCGAGATTTGGAACTAGGGACTTTGCCATGGCTCCGATGTAGTCTCTAGGTTGTCGGTGAACCGTTGAGGCTTGGAACTAGGGACTTTTCTATGGCTCTATTGTTTTGACCCTGGGGTCGGTCGTTGACGTTGCTCCTGCATCCTGTTGGAGTGCGAAGAAACGTCGTCTTTGATCTCTAGGCTGTCTGTAAGCCGTCGAGATTTGGAACTAGGTACTTTGTCATGGCTCCGTTTTGTTGACGTCGCGTCTGCATCCTGTTGGAGTAGAGAAGGAACACCGGGGTGATCTCTAGGCTGCAGATGTTGCCGTCGAGATTTGGCTCTTCCTTTGACAGAGCCCGGTAGGGAAACGTGGTTCCCTTTTCGTTTATGCCCATAGATTGTATACAGGGGTTGATGTGGACTCACCTGCAGGGCAAAAGTTTCATCATTTTTTTATTTCTTTCCGCGATGCTCTATCATTTCAGCTTTTTATATAGAAAAATTCGCGATTGCCCAATTATTTCGGCTGTTTTATCGCGGTGCCCAATCATTTCGGCCGTTGTTTCTTTTACTCGCTGCTTTTTATTGCGAGTTGCCCAAACATTTCGGCTGTTTTTATATGCATATATTTTGCTCGCTGATTTTTATTGCGAGTTGCCCTATCATTTCGGCTATTTCATATGCATATATTTTGCTCGCTGATTTTTATTGCGAGTATGGAACTTGAGATCTGATACCAATCTTGGCATCAGCACCGCTGTGACTGGAATATTGCCAGGAGCGAATCATCATTTGCCGTGAAAGAACTTGGAATTTGGCACCAATTTAGGCATCAATATCGCTACAACTGGGATATTGCCAGGAGCGAATCATCATTTGCCTTTTTCGATTTGAGCAAAAGTGGCTTAGCAAACAGGTTTATGATCCTATCGACTAAGGTTTTTTAACTTTACGAGCCGTAAGGGTCTCATAAAGGTATTTTTCCCTATGAGTCGTGAGGATCTCGTAGGTGTATTTTCTCCTTAAAAGTCATAAGGGCTTCTAAGCGGTATTTTCTCTTATAAGTCGTAAGGATCTCATAAGAGTATTTTCTCCTTATAAGTCGAAACGACTTACAAGTGTCATTCACTATATGAGGACATTCCTCGTGATTGGTGGAACTTGGTGGGGAAAACATTTATTTGTGCCCGTGGATTGTTTACAAGGGCCATCATTGTATCGCCTGTAGGGCAAATTGGGGAGTGTGATGGCTTAAGAACAGGTTTAGGTCCTCGTATCTTAAGGCTTTTAAATCCTATGAGCCATGAAGGTCTCACAAGGAGGAATTCTCCTTACGAATCGTGAGGATCTCGTAAGTGTAATTTCTCCTTAGGAAGCGTGGGGATCCCTAAGTGTGTTTCTCCCTTGTGAGTTGTAAGGATCTCACGCAGGTGTTTTCTCCTCACAAGGTCGAGAGGACCTTGCTGGTGTTTTTATTTTTACGAGATTGTGCCCTTTCAGGTTTTCACAAACTCGCTGGAAGCTCTGCTGTTTTTACTCACGGCGCCCATTCGGGTTTTCATTCGTGCCCATTTCGCTTATGGACGTACCGTTTTTTTACCAAGAGATTGCGCTCTTTTAGGTTTTCATAAGTTCGCCGGTAGCCCTGCTATTTTTACTCATGGAGCCCTTTCGGGTTTTCATCCGTGCCCATTTTGCTTGTGGACGTACCATTTTTTTCTTTTTCGCCAATGGAACTTATGGAGGACTTCGTCACCGGGGCAGCTGTGCAGCCAACGGGACTTGAGTTGCAGTTTGCGCCGCTGGGACTTGTGGACTTGAATTCCACTATCGCCGTGTTTGAGGCGACGTATTTAGTTTAAGGACATTACGGTCTATTGTTAGTTTAGGGACATTTCGGTCCATTGTTAGTTTATGGACATCTCGGTCCAGGGCCAGCTTCGAGGCGAAGTTTTACTGGATACTACTTATAGAGTCTTAAGTCAGGAAGACAGCGAGCGGACACGAGCGTCGTCATCTATCATTAACCTGAGTTGTGACTTGTTAAGCGTACTATTTCTTAAGGAACCGGCCGTTTATTGGCCGGAAGGGTCTTTCGCCGTGCATATCCATGAGCAAGTAGGCCCCACCTTGGTTGACCTTGTCTATGATGTATGGACCCTCGTAGTTTGGCTCGAATTTCTCCCGCTTTGCACGGTTGGGGATCATAGGTCTTTTTACGACTAACACGAGTTCGCCTTGGCGGAATGTTCTCGGTCTGGTTAGTCTTTCGTATGAGCGCGTCATCCTTGCTTTGTAAGCTTCCAGGTTTTGCTGTGCCATGAGATGAGTTTCATTGAGGGCATCGAGATCCTTAAGCCGAAGATCGGCATTTTCTTCATCCGTCAGCTCATAACGAATCGCCACTCGTGGAGATGGTAGCTCTATCTCCAAGGGGAGTACCGTTTCCGTGCTGAATACCAATGTGAACGGCGTTGTATTCGTGGCCATTTTGAACGTGGTTCGATACGCCCAGAGAGCTTCATGCAGTCTCTCGTGCCAGTCCCTTTTATTTCTGGACACCATTTTCTTTATGATCTTCATCAAGGTCTTATTGAAAAACTCAGGTAGACCATTAGCTCGGGGATTATAGACTGAAGAGTATCCCCAATCTATATTATGTTGTTGTGCGAAGCGACTGACCTTATGGCTCCTGTAGGCCCGCCCATTATCCGAGATGATTTGTCGCGGAGTGCCGAACTGGTAAATAACATGCGTCCTGAAGAAATGGAGGATGTTCTTCGTCTTCACCTCCCTTAGCGGTACTGCCTCTGCGCACTTAGAGAAGTAATCAGTTGTTGCCAATATGAACCGATGTCCATTGGACGATGCTGGCTCGATGGGCCCGATTATATCTGTTCCCTACATTTCTAACGGCCAGCTGGCTACCGTTTGGTGTAGCGGATTTGGATGTTGGTGGATGAAGTCCCCATGAATTTGGAACGAGTGACACTGCTACGCATATTCGAGGCAATCCTGAATTATCGTGGGCCAATAGTAGCCCATTCTCTTGATCTTCAATTTCATCTTTGGCCCGGCTTGATGAGAACCGCAGAGTCCGTCGTGAGTTTCTTGGACGAACCTCCTTGCTTCTTCCGGCCCTAAGCATCTTAGCCACAAACTGTCGAACGATCTCTTATATAGAGTATCATTGATGAAGGTAAAAGACAGAGCTCGTTTCATGAGCTGATGTCTTGCCGACGCGTCTTCGGGTGTTTGATGGGATTTGAAGTAGTCTATGAAGACTTCTCTCCAATCCTTTGCCTTTTCTTCGTCTTCTATTTGGCAGGCTGCTTGTTTGGTCTCTTCCTTTCCTTCAGACGACTCCGGAGATATTTCTGCGGGCGCGAGAATCCGGCGGCTTTGCACAATGATCCTTACGTCATCGAGGTTTTTGTCGGCCAATTTTTTAGCGAGCTTGGATAATCCATCCGCCTTGCTATTTTCCGCCCGCGGTATGCTTTTCAGGATGTAGGAGGGGATTTGTGTCAGCAATTGCTGCACTCTATCACCATATTTTACCAATTCTGGTTTGCATGTCTGATAGTCGCCATTTACTTGGCTAACGACTGGCTTGGAATCTTCATATATGAGGAGGTTTTCGATTCCCATGCCGACAGCAATCTCAAGATCTGCTATCAAAGCTTCGTACTCAGCCTCGTTGTTTGTTCTCGGCTCTGTTAATGAAAGGGCGAAAAGCATTATCCCTCCTTGCGGAGTCACGAAGATAAGGCCCACCCCGGCTTTGATTATGGGGGTGTTGTGCTTTCGCTTCTTCATGAAAGATTCCCTATTAAAGTAAAGTTCCCATCGAAAGTCATTTTCTTTGTCCTTTGTGTCGAACGCGTGTTTGTCTGGTAATTCGCAATTTATAGGAGAGTCGGTTGGTATTGGATTTTCAGCGAGGAAGTTAGCGATGGCCTGGCCCTTCATTGCCTTGAGGGGTCGATAGATTATCAAGAACTCCATCAAGAGGAGGGCCAATTTGGCAAGCCTTCCTGTTAATATGGCTCTTGACATCAAATATTTGAGAGGATCCACCTTTGATATGAGATGGACCTCATGTGCCAAGGCATAATTCCGAAGCTTTGTTATCGCGAAGATCAGTGCCACGCAATGCTTTTCAATGGGGGAGTAGTTGTTTTCTTCCTCCAGGAGAACTCGACTCAAATAGTAGAGAGCTATCTCCTTCCCCTAGTCGTTCTTCTGTGCCCATAGCACACCTAAAGAACCTGCAAGGGCTGTTGTGTACAGGATGATGGGCTTTCCCTTGACCGGAGCGGTCAGTACGGGCGGGTTTTATAGGTATTTCTTGATTTCGTCCAGTGCACTTTGGCATTTACGATCCCAAACGAACAGGGTCCCCTTCTTCATTAGATGGCTGTAGGGGCGGCATTTTCCAGAGAGGTTGGCTATGAACCGTAGGATATACGCGAGCTTTCCTTGGAGAGACCGCAATTGTTTGAGAGTTCTTAGCGTGGGCATTTCCATAATCTCTTTGATCTTTGATGGGTCTATTTCGATGCCTCGGTGTCGTAAGATGAATCCAAGGAATTTGCCCGAGGAGACCCCAAACGCGCATTTCAGAGGGTTCATCTTCAGATTATATTTCCGAAGACGCTAGAACACTATTTTCAAATGCTCCCAGTGCTCCTCATACGATTTACTTTTCACCATGAGGTCGTCGATATAATATTCGAAAATCTTGTGTATGAGGTCATCGAAGATCTTCGTCATGGCCCTCTGGTAGGTAGCGCCAGCGTTCTTCAAGCCGAAGGGCATCACCTTATAGCAAATTATGCCCAGCGGAGTCCGAAAGGCGGTATGCTTTTGGTCTTCGGGGTGCATCTTTATTTGATTATAGCCTGAAGATCCATCCATGAAGGAGAAGACCTCATGAGTGGACGTGTTATCGTTCATCATCTCGGTAATAGGTACTGGGAAGTCATCCTTCGGACAAGCCTTGTTGAGGTCCCGAAAGTCCACACAGATGCGCACCGTCCCATTTTTCTTCGTCATTAAGACAATGTTGGCGATCCAGTTAGGATATTGAACTTCTTGGATGAAACCGGAGTCGATTAGTTTCTTGACTTCGGCATTGATGCTCATCTCGAGTTCAAGCAGCACTCTTCTTGGTGCCTGTTTGACTAGTTTGACGTTCGGTGATATCGCCAGTTTATGCACAGCTATTTCTAGATCTAGTCCCGGCATCTCGGAATAGTTCCATACGAAGAAGTCTTTATACTGCATAAGCACGTCCTTTAGCGTGGCCACCTGCTTTTCAGACATCAGCTCGCTGACGAACGTTGGCCTTGGTTCGTTTTCTGTCCCTAAGTCGATTTTCCTCAGGTTGTCCGCTGTGGTGTGTATCCCATCTTCCAGCTCTTTTGGCGCCGGTGGAAATTCTAAAACCATCTCGTCCTCATCCACATTTGCGAAGCACCGGGAGAGGTCGTCCATATTCTCGTGCTCTCCTTCTTTTGATAGTGTTATCACGTGGCAGGTACGAGCTCGTTTCCGCGCTCGATGCTGATCTAGACTTTCCCTTGCAGTGTAGGTTGCTCTTGGCTCATGCTTTCGTGGTGGGGCTACCCTCTAACTGTCGGATAGAGAAAACCTGTATTGCTGATACTGGTCTTCGACCCAGTCTTTGAAGGTGAAGCAGTCTTCAAGAGGATGTCCTATTACTCGGTGGTAGGAGAAATAATCCAGGTGATGGACCTCGTTTATCTATTCGGGGTACCAAGACTCCGGGAGCGTCATCATTTGATATTTCATGACAAGATTGAATATTTTCCTCGTCTTGTCTTGAGGGAACGAGTACTCCCGACCCATCTTCTTCATAAAAGACGGGTTCCAGCTGACTTTTTCTCGATCGTGTGGCTTCTTAGATCCGCTTTGCTGTTTTTGAACGTCCTTCTCGTTCTTCACCTTGTTGTTGCGTTTGTGTCGGTCCTTTTCCTTACCACGAGAGCGCACAGCAGGCTGAGGGTGAAGGGCATCGTAGTCTTCTCTTTTCGTGGACTGCTGAATGAGATGTTGCGTCCTGGCTTTCTCGTAAATGGAAATTTCACGGCTGTGGTCATCCCGAACCTTTTGACCTGCTTCTCTTATTAGCTTGTCAATCTGTTCTTCGAATGACAGACTTGGTATTCGTACGGTGGGATTTCGCTCTGTTTCAATATCAGCGCTATCTGGAAGAGCATTCCCTTCTCCACCAGAGTCATTTATAACATGGCAGCCATGGAACCGCTCCCGTTTCTTGGACCGAACGTATCCAAGCCCAGTCATCTCCATCCTCCCGTTGGGCATTTTTCGCTGAGTCCCGGGAACATCCCAAATCTTGTTGTAGAACTGGGCTTGTCGAGCGGTTTGTTTGAAGGGTATTCCTTGGCATCTTAATAGCCTTTTCAATCCCTCTGCGTAATATCTGGGCAGACGGATTGGTTGAAGCCTGTCGAGCGCAAGTTCGGCACCATGCCAGACTTCTTTCTCCACTTTAGTCTCCGCAGATCGATAGAAGAGGATCGCCTTTTCACCTTTTCTCCTAGGAGGGACGTAGAAAGTTTGCAACTCTTGTATGTTGTATGTATCAAGCGCATCGAGTTCTTTATAATGCCGCTGCGGAACCATGGTAATTTGTAAACTCTGATCAGCTTCAGCGAAGTTCTGCATTGACGGGCGAACGAAGAACACGGCATTGGCCTCATCTTCAGAGTCACTGCCAAAGACCAAAATAGGAGTGGATGGTCCTGGCCTGCTTCCTTGGGGTTGCCCCGAGAAGACTATTTCTTTATCCTCCTCGGTATCACTCTCAAATATCAGGATAGTGGCAACAGCTTTTTGTTTGTTCTCCGGTTTACGACATCTTTCCGTGTCTTCGAAGTCTGGTAAGAAATACTTGGCGTCTTCATATTGGCGGACTTCGTTTACGGAGAATGGATTTAGCTCCCCTGTAATTGTGTACTCAAGGCCGTCTTTAAAGTACTTCATACACTGGTGTTGTGTAGAAGGGATGATGTTGTACTCGTGTAACCAAGGCTAGCCGAGCAGAGCGTTATAGAAAGTCTAGGCATCGATGACATGAAATTTGATGTCAGTGACGAGCATCCCAAAGCGTAATGTCAATATCACTGACCCAAGCATCCATGATGACTGCGAGTCAAACCCGGAGATGGTAATTTTGTCCCGAGCCAGGTGCTGAACGTTCATGCAGATCTCTTTCAGCACCTTCACGTTGAGAAGGTTGACAGAGGACCCGTTGTCGATCAGGATCTTCCCTATCTTAATGTTGTGGCAGTACCCGGTGACATATAGAGGACGGTTGTGCTCGCACGTTCCGAGAAGGAGATCTTCATAGCCGAATGTGATGTCTGCTGTATGAACCTCTGCCAGCTCGTCCTTCATCTTTTCTTCCGCAAAGAAAGCTTGGAACTAATCAGGCTCTTGCAGTACCTTGATTAGAGAATCTCCTGCCTCTTTGGACAGGAGGAGAGCATCCAGTATGCTCAGTTGTGAGGGTATCTTCCGCAGATGTGCCAGGACATTATAATCCATCTTGTTTTTCTTAGGCGGGTCCTTGGTCGCGAGCTCTTTGACGAATCTATCATCGAGGGAAATTTCCTCAGGGACTTTTTCCTTCCCCTTGTCTCTTTTGCTCGAACCTTTGTTTGTTGGCCCGAGGTTCTTCTCAGGCAGCGTGTGTTCATACAATAATTTTGCATTATTATATTCCCCATTCTTATTCATTTTACAAATAAACAGGTGCTTTTGATCCATGTCTGCTACATAGTTGCAGGTTACAGGTTCTCGGAATAAAAGCAGTGAAATAATGAAAAGACGATACAAAAGTGAGACTACGACCGATAAATGGAAGAATCTTGATCAAGCCTACAGTTTGGAGAATAAACGAAGATCAATAAAAAGGCAGCGCAAGGTTCAAGACTTCGACACGAAGCGAACGGTAAAGTCTATTACATTATTCACTGTGGAAATCTGGAAGAGAACCAGAAGATATTCTGAAGAACAAAGTGAAGAAAACAGATGTTAAAAGCAACCTGAAGCAACAGAAGAAAATTCAGCCAGCAAGCCTACAATATGGCCGCGGAACCGCGGCCAAACCAAGCTCTTGGCCGCGGATCTGCGGCCGTGTGTCGCACGTGCCGGCACGTGTTGCGCGTGTCGGTGCGTCGGTGCATTAACTCGGTTCTTCTTAGGGGTAAAATTGTAAAAAGCAGATGTGCGTCGATTGTAACCCTAGGATTTCTATGTTCTATAAATAGAAACCCTAAAACCTTTTTTAGGTTATGCCTCTTCTTGTACCTCATTGTATCTATCTAAATTCAGAATTTCAATTCTTGTAAAGTATGAAGAGTGCATCAAATTAGAGTAAGTTTTCTATTCTTGCCCTAGTTAATTTTATTATCTGCCCTAGTATAATTTTCCTTTCTGCCCTAGTTTAGATTTTATTTTCTGCCCTAGTTAATTAGTTTAGAACATGTTAATCAATTCCCTAATGAGTGAGTAGTCTCCTCACTTGTTAGGGTTAGGAATAGGGGAGGTTTGAGAGATGAAGATCTCTCACCCCTTTCTTTCCCATCATACGTTTTTATAGGACTCCATGCATACATACACACACCGCTCCCTACGGCACCCTACCGCACGAGGTAGCGGTGATACCGTAGTATAAAAGACCGGTTGCGCATATTTTCCATGTAGGTTAGGGTAAGAATTGAGAAAGGAAGGACAAGAACCTAGAGGAAGAAATAACGTTTCTTCCCGATGGTACTAATCCACTTTATTAATTATTACCATAACACCTAATAGATCTAAATTAGGGCATTGAATGCGGTGGGAAATCTTTGCATTTCCAAACTTAACCTAAACCTCATCCTAGCAAGATTCTAGTCCTAGTTTAAATCAACTTTGTTTTTAGGAATAATCAATCCAATACCGTTTGGAATTAACTCGTTAGAACAAGTTGAGAATACACAAAATCCCTATGGACCGACCCATACTCACCGGCTAGCTACCAAGCGACGTCGTTCTTGATTGCGGTTAAATATTCTTTGATTCATCTTTCGAAAGCGAAAGCGCATACGAAATCCTATAAAAATCACTAAATCAAATGGCACCGTTGCCGGGGATGGCGTTGTTATTTTCTTTTTGTAATTTCCGGTTAATATAAAATTGAAAAATCATAAAAACTGAAAAATAAAAAAATATAAATTTTTTTATCATTTTGTTATTTTGTGAAAGGTATTTTCGTTTGAATTGTGCAGGATCGACGAACGAATTTAGATCTGGAAAAATCCAGAGATCAAAACAGAAAACCCTAGATCTGAACAAACAGAAGACAACCAGAACAGAGAACATCGAATTTTTGGGGATCTGAACCAATCACTAAGCCGCGGAACCGCGGCGAGGAGGCGACTTTAGCGGCGGAACCGCGGCAGGGTGGTGACGTCAGCAAGAAAAATTCCCACTGTAAGTTTTCTCTTCTTCTTCTCTGCAACCCCTGATATCTCCTCTGTAAAATTTGCCTGCAGAATTCTTTGCGCCAAAAATTTCTCCCCCTTCCAATAATTGATCTTGTGCAGGTTTCTTTGTGCCGCGCTAAAAAAAAATTGTTTGCAAGTGATTGTGTTTACTGCTTTGCATATTTTAAATTGACTTTAAGGGGCTTTTACACCAATCCAGATTGGGTGGGGATTTCATTACCCTTCCCAGGACCCCAAAAATCACATAAAGCATATTGCATTGACCATCAAGTTAATTAAAAAAGATTAGACTCAGCCCTAAGGATTTCCCGCTCAATAGGACAAAGGACTAGTTGTAAGCATCGACCGTTGATCCTAACCTGACTTTGTGGTGCCTAGGCTAGACAGGTAGGGAGAGGTAACTTTAAAAGGCCCGTCTCACGGTGATTCATGAGCGGATCCCTCCTTTCTCTACTTGTGCTTACCTGGCCACAATTGGCGGTGAAGAGGCAGTTTGAGGTCCTACTTCTTGCCCTTTGGAACAGTTATGAGCTGTCTAGCTGATCTAGGTGACCCTAGATCTAGGCTTTGTGATTGATTGAACGTGTGTCTAAGCCTTTTATCGAAAATCTTTTTTTTTTTGCAAAAAGCTCCACATAAAAAAAACACAAAAAGAAAAAAGGAAATTTTTTTACAAAAACTTGCAACTTGTCGCTAAGAAATCCATTACACCCCACTCACACCCACATTCTTTTTCTTCTCCTTCTTACATCATGGGTACCTCACCTCCCAAAACTCTTGCCGAACTTTGGTACCCTCATCCAAACATTGCTTCATACGCGAATTGTTTTGGTCGAATTACGGATGACCCCTCCATGCCCAAAATTTCTTTGAAAGATCGAATAGAAGCGTCTAGGAGAAACAATTCGACTCTGCAATCCACTTTGTATCAACCATTTCAACCTTCACCACCTTCGTACGTTGATACTACTTTTTCGAGTTCTGTTGTAAATCCGAAACCCATGTCTATTGCTGAACATATTGAGCAATCTCGTAACTGATCTTTCACTCCTGTCAAAACTTCTAGTTCTTGGGATCAACAAGTCCATTCACCATTTTATCCAAATGTTGATCCTACTCCTGTCCAACCATTCAATTCCTACCAGTCCTACCCGACTGTCACACCTTCCCTAAACATTGCTTCGACAAAACCATTTGGGAGT
Source organism: Agapanthus africanus (assembly GCA_030015575.1). NCBI lineage: Eukaryota > Viridiplantae > Streptophyta > Magnoliopsida > Asparagales > Amaryllidaceae > Agapanthus > Agapanthus africanus. The sequence goes on along the minus strand of JASDDO010000028.1, from coordinate 151,917,195 downwards.
CTCACGTATCCAAACAACTTTGAATCTTTTACTGAAACCCCTTTACAATCCATGTCTAGTCTAGAACAGTCGTTGGAAGCTGATATTGTAGCGACAAACAAACAGATGAGGAATTTGGATGCGTCCATTGCCGCCCTTATGCAACCTAGTAACCCGGTAGCTAGTTTCCAACTAGCTCCAAATCTTCCAATGTATGATGAGGCGGTTGGACAGAGTGAGAATTTGAGTGGAGAGAGTGAGCTGTGCGCCCTTCCAAATCAAACCTACCCATACCCAATTGAATCCCATAACTCCGGTTTTCAATCAAGTGTCATAAATGATTCACCAATTGAAGATAACACGTGTAATGAGTTGTGCGACTTTGTAGTGTTTGATTTACATGATTGTGAAGAGCCCTTTTTGAGTGAAACCATCACTAATCCTTTTGAACTTTACACCTCCAATCTAGAACCTGAATTGATAAATATCCATGCTTTTGATGAGGTGTCTGAAAAAATTGATTTTCACTTGATTGAGGATATTGACGCCGGGAATATTTTGGATGATGAACCCGCAGATTTGACTAAATTTTTCTCTCCAATTCATCATCCCAAGTCATTAAATGTTTCTCCCGAACTTCATATGCGTCTTGATTTTAAGGATAATTGCATGGATAAGATAACTTTTGAGGAGAATTATAAGGATAGTATTGAGGATAGTATTGGGGATGAACCAGTTTTGTTTGATATGTCATATTTTCCAGTTCATCCTCCTGAATCTTTAACTGTTATACTTCCTAAATCACCCTCCCTCCTTTCCATCGTTCCGACCACGCAAAAGATCACACAGGAGGACTGTGAGCTTGAAAAATTTATGTTCGATCACAGCAGTTTTGACGCCACTAGTGCGTTCCTCCTTGAATCTGGCACTCTTCTCATAACTGATATTGATTACGAGTGTTTCACTTTTTCGGACGATTTTGAAGACTCACCGCCCGAGTTTGAGTCCTTTGAATTTTCAGATGAGTTAGTTGAACCATCAGACTGGGTTGCTTACAGTCATTTCGAACTATTGATGGAATCCTTCGAGTTCGAGACAGATTACTTAGGTGAGAATAAGACTATCCCTAAATCACTCCCCTTCGTCCTTTCCATCGTTTCTACCACGCAAGAATCCGTCGTGCTTCCATGTTCAATGGATGGTTTACCAAGTTCAATGTACCCATATTTTCTTGCGAATCTTGAGGGATTTGACCCCCATTTCTCCACAGGTTGATAGATTAGCACAATCGCTTTTAACACATCGGTCATCACAAATTGTGCTAATTTATTCACTCAATTTACATCCACAAGTTCGTACTACACTTCTTTCTCTCTTCCGCCATTCTTCTCCTCCACCGAGACCGTATACCGCTTCTATCTCCACACGGTTTCGTGTGCTTCTCATTTCCTTTCTCTACACTCCATTCTTTCACCAATTCTACCATTATCACGATAGAATTTTTGAATGGTTGGTGCTAACTTTTGGCCTATGTAAAGCCTTGTATAGTTTGATTTTTCTCCTCCCTAACTCTGAACTTTAAACGTTTAAACGGTGGAAACACTGTTTCACTTAAGTTTGGGGGGGCCTTGTTGTATATATATTTTTTGTTTTTCTTTTAACAATAAAAAAACTATATAAAAAAATAAACAGGGGAGTGCCGACAATTTTGACCCTCTTGGTGTAGCATGACAGTGAGGACACTGTCAAGTTTAAGTTTGGGGGTGTGCTCGGTAAGCTTTCTTCCTTCGCATTCATGTGTATAATTTTGCATTTGCATACTTATTTTAAAACCCATAAAAGTTGAAAAATTTTAAAAAATTATAAAAATTAAAACATTCAATTTTGGTCATAAGTGACTTAAGTTTGACAAAAAGGTTAACTAGTTAGGAACAACTAGATCCTAGACTTAGTAAATTAAAAACCCTAAAAATATCCTTTCTTAAAATTTAACGGTAGAAAATATATGTCTTTGTAGTTTACTTAGAAATAGGCAAATTTCGAGTTCACTTCTTGGGCTAAGTTAAAACAAGGGAAAAGTATTGATATTTTTATTATAGTGTAAGTTTGAAAAATAATTCCTAAGCTTAAGTCTAAATTCTGAAAATATATACCCTACAAATTGTACAAACACGAATCTTGAAACTTGGAATTATAGAGGAGACCTTGAAATGCTCTTGTCTAAACTCCTTAGTATGAAGGAAAATAAAATAAAAATACAAGTGTGAATAAAGAGATAAAAAAAATAAACACTGATTTTTGTAATTACTTAAGGCTGCATTAATAAAAAAAATATTTAGCGAGGGTGCTTCATCACCTAGTGCCTTAGACCAACTGGTTTGGGAGTCACTGCTAAAAGCCTTAGGGATTACAAGACTAGGAATTACGCCTTAATGTGCAAACACATTTTGTAATCGGTCGTTAGTATCTCAAGAAGTATTAACGGTCGCATGAAGGATGTGTGAGCAATTTCATCTAAAAACTCACCAATTGAAAAGTACTTTGGACGATAGACAAGGGTATAATAGCTTGATTTGAATTTCCAAGTGTAGGGGTGATATACACACACACGTAGGGGTATGTGATTGGGGATTAGATAAGAGATAGGAATGAAGAATAGACTTATATCTTTAATAGAGATGATAAAAATTCCTAAGTCGAGATAGAACCCTAGAAGGAAAACTTAAAAGATGCTAAAAGCTACGTAATTCTATAGAACATATATAATCTTAAGTTAAATGATAAGGAAACGTGAAAAATACGGGTGGATAATTTCTAAGTCGAAGATAATAGAGTTTCTTGTTAGAAAACCTAATTGGAGAATAAAAGTCAATATGCCGAATTGATAGGATTTTGTGGGTAGTATCCGCTGAAAACCTTCAGGAGACAACACTCCTCCTACTAGGGACACCTAGAGGTTTAACGGCTTGTTGCACGAGCTCAGTGCAATCGCGTTTCCCTGCGAAAGTGAGGCTAGGTTTTTTTTCGAGAATAAAACTAGGATTGCTCGAGGACGAGCAAAAGATAAGATTGGGGGTATTTGTTCATACCATAATTTTGCATTATTATATTCCCTATTCTTATTCATTTTACAAATAAATAGGTGCTTTTGATCCATGTCTGCTACATAGTTACAGGTTACAGGTTCTCGGAATAAAAACAGTGAAATGATGAAAAGACGATACAAAAGTGAGACTACGACCGATAAATGGAAGAATCTTGATCAAGCCTACAGTTTGGAGAAAAAACGAAGATCAATAAAAAGGCAGCGCAAGGTTCAAGACTTCGACACGAAGAGAATGGTAAAGTCCACTACATTATTCACTATAAATAGAAACCCTAAAACCTTTTTTAGGTTATGCCTCTTCTTGTACCTCATTGTATCTATCTAAATTCAGAATTTCAATTCTTGTAAAGTATGAAGAGTGCATCAAATTAGAGTAAGTTTTCTATTCTTGCCCTAGTTAATTTTATTATCTGCCCTAGTATAATTTTCCTTTCTGCCCTAGTTTAGACTTTATTTTCTTCCCTAGTTAATTAGTTTAGAACATGTTAATCAATTCCCTAATGAGTGAGTAGTCTCTTCACTTGTTAGGGTTAGGAATAGGGGAGGTTTGAGAGATGAAGATCTCTCACCCCTTTCTTGCCCATTATACGTTTTTATAGGACTCCATTCATACATACACACACCGCTCCCTACGGCACCCTACCCCACGAGGTAGCGGTGATACCGTAGTATAAAAGACCGGTTGCACATGTTTTCCATGGAGGTTAGGGTAAGAATTGAGAAAGGAAGGACAAAAACCTAAAGAAAGAAACATCGTTTCTTCCCGATGGTACTAATCCACTTTATTAATTATTACCATAACACCTAATAGATCTAAATTAGGGCATTGAAAGCGATGGGAAATCTTTGCATTTCCAAACTTAACCTAAACCTCACCCTAGCAAGATTCTAGTCCTAGTTTAAATCAACTTAGTTTTTAGGAATAATCAATCCAACACCGTTTGGAATTAACTCGTTAGAACAAATTGAGAATACACAAAATCCCTATGGGCCGACCCGTACTCACCGGCTAGCTACCAAGCGACGCCGTTCTTGATTGCGGTTAACTTAATTCTTTTAAACAAATCAGCGTGCGGTTACGTAGCTTAATGTTCTCGTATTTCTTCGCCTCTTCTTCTTTTCCAGAGGTGGATTCTTTGAAGAGAGGGCCAAGGGTTATTTCTTCCTCAGAATCGCTCCCGAATGTGAGAACTTGAGTTTTCCCTTTTGTCGAACTGGTATCAACCATATAACAGTTGCCAGTTGTTTTTTCGCGCTCATCTGTCGCACTTTTTCGTTGTCGACGAGCTTCACGTTTCATCCTCTTGAAGTGCTGTCGGCGGGCAACGTATCCCTGCCACCACTTCTTGAAGGCGTTGCACTCTTCGGTAGGGTGTGTAACCCTCCGATGGTTTAAGAAGTAGTTCGGATGTACATCTGCTTCATCGAGGCACGTACTCTCGGGAGTATTTCCTTTGAAAGGTGGCAGCTTCATTCCCATCGATAGGGCCTTGGCGAACCATTTTCCCGTCTTAAACCTGCTTTTATCTGCCACAGGTGTGCTTCGATCTGGTTGGAGTACTTTATGACTCTTCCTCGCTGTAGCTTCTTCATCTTGATGCCGACGGTTGGCCTTTTCGTATATGGCCGTTTCACGCTCTCGGTTAGCTTTTCTCTTTTGAAGGGCTTCGTTTAGCAGCCTGTCAATCAAGTCGTCTGATGGCTCCAGAGATTTTAGCACCGGTCTTGCCCCCAGCTTCTCTGCGCTTTTTTGGACTCCGAGTGGGTCTCTTCATTTTTTAACGATGAATGAGAGACAATGTGGCAACTCGCTACATAATCCTCGGGTTCTTTTGATGAGTCTTTCCCCTCATCATTGTCACTGTCTCCGTTCTCAAGGATATGGTTAAGAAACTCTTCGAGAGTGACTGGGGTCCGCACCTTCTGGTTGTACTCCTCCAGTGCGTCGATGTATTTTTGCAGGTCCGTGCGCTTGTTATCAGGCTGTATGGGCTTCTTGGTCTTCTTCTTTTTCTTCGAAGACTTTGAAGGCCTGACCTGGGTGTTTTGCCCACCGTTACCAGCTTTCGGTGTTGGATGCGGTTTAAGCATCCCCTCAATGATCTCGGGCTCCAGCGGGCTTTTCCACTTGATCGCCGGACATACTTGAAGATCCTTCAGCATTCTTTTAGTTTTAGCTGAAAGGACAACTTCCCACGGAGCTTCTTCTACAAATGAGCATGATGCCCCTGGCATGTCCACCTTTTTAAGAGCATGCGTCTATGGTGGGTTCACCCTCCAGTTTTCGGACAGCGCAAAGTTCCCTTGTTGGTATTGGTCCTCGACCCAGTTTTTAAAAACGTAGCAATCCTCAATTGGGCGGCCCACTACTCTGTGGTAGGAGCAGTAGTTGGGACTGTTGGCGTCACCAGGATGCAGTGGCCGTCTCGGATCCGGCAGAGTGATAAGTCTGTTGCGCACTGCCAGTTCGAACAGTTTCCTCGTTTTATCCCCGGGAAATGATTAAGGACGTCCTAGATTCTCTTCGATGGATCGGCGTGGGCGTGTGTCTCTTTGGCGAGCAACCGGTTTCGGGTCAATTGGCTGCTGTTGAGCATTGGCAACGAAGGCCGCTTCCCATTTTCCCTTTTCATTCCGGGAATCCGTTTTTGAAGAGGAAGGCCTATGGCCCATCTGGTCCATTTGGGCCAGCTTGTCGATCAAGGCCTGGAAGGTAGTCGGCTTGAAGAACATCATAAATTGGGATATAGTCGCCTGAGGATCAAGGGTCCCTACGAACATGCCCACGGCAGGAGGTTCTTCTATGCATTGTTCGCATTTTGACTATATGTTACGCCACCGAATTGCGTATTGAACCCAGGTCTCTTTTGGCTTCACCCTGGCATTGATTAATGCCGTGATCAGGGTGTGCTCGCTTGCTCTTATGAACCGCTGTGTGAATAGTAATTCCATCTCCATGAATGTTTTGACAAAATCATTTGGGAGCTCGGAGTACCATTCAAATGTCGTCTCTGACAAGCTGCCAATAAACTGGCGAAGCAGCAGTTTGTCGTCGCCTCCACTATTACCGTACAAAGCTCTGGATTGAGCAAAATGCTGGTGTGGATTTCCTGTCCCCTTATACACATGTTACTTAGGGATCGTATATCCTGACGGGTACTTGATTTGATCGTACCAACCTGGATAAGGTCGCTCAGTTCTGACGACTTGGTCAGCCGCTTCACTCGCTTGATGAGCTCATATTTGTTGAGCTATGTAGTCATCAAGGGCAGCCTTGGAGATCGTTTCTTCCTTGGCTACTGAGAAAGCCGGAGGAGGGTTTGTCGTTTCCCTTCTGTCGTCTTTGATGATTATTAAAGGGTCTTCAGCTGGAAGTTCCGGCTGGATCATCATCCCAACCATGTCTTGAAACTGGAGCGCCATCTGTTTTATATTAGAAGCTTGTTCCGCGGCCTCCTTATCCTTCCTTTTCAGCACCCTTCGTAAGAACTCCATTTCAGTCTGCTACTCCTGGCACTGGTCTGACGCCGCTTCCGGACTTTCTTTCTGCCCGGTGAGTGTTGCCATTTTCGTCAGCATCTCCTGGAGCTTTTGTTGCTGCTCCCGAGCTTTTGTCAACGACCGAGTTTGTGGACAATGACTCACAGAAGCACGGCTCTCCTCTTTTCCGGAATCCATGTACACTGTGTTCACGATCATGCCCCCAAACCTGGGGCGTTTGGATACAACACCTTTGGGATTTGCTGCCGGCAGTGGTAGATTCTCTGGCCTTCTCTTTTTGTGAGAAGTCGAAGTCGAAGGAGCTATTGTAACAGGCGCCTGAGAAGTCCCTCGCTGCATGCTAGAGGGATGATTGTTCTCTTGCCGAGCCTTTGTTTTCTTCAGTTGGCGAGAGTAGTCTTTATTGATCACAGAATCTTAGACTTTCCGCCAGACCCTGTGGACTTGGGAGGACAGCGGCTGAGGGGGATGCTCCGGCTTCTCCTGTATCATGTTTTCAATAGGTGGGGGAGATTTCTTCAGTACCGCGGTCGGAGAATTCTTTCGCACCCTCCCTAGCGGTTCAAAGCTGTTCCCGGTTGGAACAGCAGCGTCAACTTCCAGCATTGGAGCTGGTGGAGTAAGTCCAGAGGGGGAGTTGCCTCCAGCTTTCCTCACTCGGCGCCAGTGGCGACGTCGAGCATGCCTTGCAGATGGGATTGCCTCAGTTGTGGGAGTGGCTTCGTCATGCCCCCTGCTCTGATGAAGGGCTATTGTTGGTGCCAGCCTGTTAAGACTAACGTCCGTTGAGAGGGGACGGTCAATCTTTCGAAGGTCGACCTTTTGGTAGGGAAAGCAGTCTTGATGACTTAGCTGGAAGCAGGAATTGGAATGGCCAATCTTGCGAAGACCGATCCTTTAGAAGGAGAATCCCTGTCGACGACTTTATCCTCCGGAGCTGGAACGACTATCTGTTTCAGGATAACCCCTTCAGGTATTGCGAGCCTCGTTGCAGGCCCACTGGAGCTTTGGATAAGTCTGTTAAAGACTGAGGTAGAAGACTTGGACGACCTGTTGAGAGGGGCCATGGTGGCTGCAAGTCGATCGAAGACCGACTTATTTAGAGCTCCTTGTGGTGGCACTGGGCACTGAAGCATGCTGGCGGGATCATAGTCCCAAAGAACAGTCCAATAGTGGCTTGAGTCTCCTGCTCCACTGGCACAACAAGAAGGTGCCGCTTGGGGCCCATAAGTCACTCCTCCATTTGGGATGGAGCGAGAGTTGCTGTTGCAGGTGCAGTTGGAAGCCATCGATTTCTCTTCTCTTTTGCATAGGAGCAAGACACCAAATCTTAGTACCTCGAATCCAGGGGAAACCATAGTAAACCGTGATTTGTTCACGAACACGACACAAGAAGTGTAGAGTGGAAAGAGGAAAAGATCCCACCGGGCGTGCCGTAATCTGTTCACCGCCGAAAACGGAGACGGAACCGGGATGGGTCGGCTTGCCTGAATTTGGGGGCATATGCTATTTGGTTTTATCCGTCCACCACTCCGAAGATGCCAAGTTGATTTATGGCACCGTATATCGGAAGTTTGGAGAGATGCGGCCGTTGTAGCATACTTCGTCAGATTCCCCCTCGTTTGCGAGGGGATTTTTGATTGTAGGGACGCTCTTCCCCGCAGGCGCAAGCCCCTGCAGTTAATTACGTTACCGCATCATGATAACCACTTTCTCCTGCTCCGAAATTTCACTTCGTGTCGTGTGTGTTTGTTTTATTTTTGGTTGCCCATAGATTGTATACGGAGACTAATTTATGTTATCGTCCGTAGGACGTAGATTAGTCCAAATCCGTATATTCTTATATTTGGGTTTGGGTTAATTTAAGGATCGTTAATCTCATTTGAGATTAAGATCAACTTAAATGTTTGTTAAGGATACGTTAGTCTAATTTTAGACTAAGATCTACTCAATAGGATTTTGGGATCATTCAGACCCAAAAAAAGAGCATTTGGGCTCTATTGCTTTAGTTTAAGGATGTTTCGGTCTGTTGTTAGTTTAAGGAAGTTTCGGTCCATTGCTAGTTTAAATACGTTGCGGTTCGTTGTAGTTTAAAGACGTTGCGGTCCGTATTGGGATGTGCCCATCGGTTTGTGAGTGCACCAAAGAGTTGTTGGTTGTCGGGACCCGCCATCTCTATGAAGACGTTGAAGAATTACAACGACATGTATCAGAGGTGTGGAGAGATGTACCCATGAGCCAATTTTCAGATTGAGGGGAGAAGGAATTGATGGTCGAGCCCAGAAATCATTAGTCGTATTTTGAGACTAAGATTTTTTCATTAGTTTGGGAAGTCATGAGCATAGAGGCTCGGTCTATTTGGAGATCGAAGATGTTTTAATCTCAAGAAGACTTAGCCAACTTGAGGCTGGAGTTGATTTCCCATAGTGTTAAGCACTAGTATTCGTTCAGCACTCACGTGTTCCCACGTGAGGTTCTAAAGCAGTGTTAAACACTGGATTCCGGGGGTACTCACGTGAGGCACCTCAAAGTTGGCTCTGTATATTGGGTTCAAGTCCCCGTTTATATATAAGTGTTAAACACTTAATTCTAGTAGCACTCACGTATGAGCACGTGAGGCTCCCTGAAGTTGGGTACTGCCTTTTTGGGTTTTATTTCCCTCTTCTTTTATAAGTACTGAGCATTTGGCTCACATGTGAGCACGTGAGGCACTCGAAATGGGAACTATTCTTTGGATTTTATTTCTCTTTTTTTTATAAGTGCTAAGCACTTGGACCCTGTGGTGCTCACGTGCGAACACGTGAGGCGCCTTCAAAATGTGATCACTGTTTTTTGGTCTATTCCCTTTTTCATATAAGTGCTAAGCACTTGATTGGGGGTCGCGTGGAAAACACATGACTGCCCTAGGAGGCACTTCTTGTTCTTCTTTTAGGCACTTGCGTGGGAAACACGTGACTCAGTCTCATCCATTTTTTTTTGTTCATTAAAGGTGCTCACGTGGGGAAACACGTAAGGTTTTGTTATAGTGTTGAGCACTAATGAATCGCCAGTCATTCCTTCTACGTGCATGAAGATTTTGATCTCATATTAACGAAGCTTGGATCTGAGTTTAGAGCATTTCAAGTCTCTTGTCTTATAAGAATTAAATTCTTTACAGGGTTAAACCTTAGTGTTATCAGAGGAATTAAATTCCTATATACTTGTGTAAGAATTAAATTCTTTGAACTTGGTTCTTTCCCCTAAGTTTTGAATCTGCATAACAGAATCTGTAACACCCGAGCCTAATACTACTATTTATGTTACTGGTTGAGTGTTTGATCGCTCATTTCATTTATCTTGCTTGTTTGGGTCTTACTGTAAAATTTTAACTGGCTAAGTCATTTTTGCATATAACAAATTTTAGCATCTAAAATGAAATTAAAAATATCTATATTGGCCTACTCGTCACCCCTAGCCGCGTGGTAGCGTCCGCGCATCGAGTTTTCATCCCGTTCGGTGAAACGGGCGAGTTTGGACGGCTACGCGCGCGTGCAAGTGTCCGACTTGGGGGCATGCTTTTTAATCATAAAACATTTCATTTTAAAATTTGGAACCCGCTTAAAATCCTATTATTTAAATTTCAAATTTTTGGGCGCAACCCGGGTGCGATTTGGAAATGTTTCATTTAGCGCCAAAATCCCAATTTAATAAAATATTCTAAAACTATAATATATATTCATAACTTACTCTGTTACATATATAACCATTTAAATATTTAAGAAATCTTTTAAAAAAATTTCCTTCCCACGCCCTGGCCAATCACGAGGGGTTTAAACCCCCGTGGGCCCCGCCTCTATTCCTCTCTCTTTCTCTGTCTCTATCTCTCTCTATCTCTATCTCTCTCTTCCTCACATCTCTCTCTCTCTCTCTCTAACCCTCTCTCTCTCTCTATCCCCTATATATATTACGTATTCCTCGCCTTCTTCTTCTTTTCCCAGAACCCTCACGAGAACCTCGTCGCGAACCCTAGCCCAGCCGTCATGCCCATCGCCGCCGCAGCCCAATGCCGACGCCACCACCACCATCATCCTCGTCGCAACCGCATCCCTCCTTCCTCCTCTCCCCACGTCCCCGTACACCAACGCCGTAGCCACCTGCACCCATCGCTGCTCGCCGTCGCCGCCGCAACTCGTCGCCGACGACGCCAGCACCTTCCCCTTCGCCCCTCTTTCCGACCTCGACACCCTCCTCCTCCTCCCGAGTGCCCGGCGCCGCAACAGGACCCAACAGCAACCCTAGCACCTTCTCCGGTTGGCCGGAAACGCCGCCGTCGACCCTCGTCGTCGTCACCTGCGCCACCGCCGACCACCTCCTCTCCACCTGCAACCCAAACCCGGCCACTTCCTCTCCCTCCTCACCGTCTCTCCTCCTCCAGCACCCGCAGCTGAGTCTGCCGCCGCAGCTTCCTCGCCGGCGCTCCATCGACGTCGACCCCGTCGCTGTTGCAACCCTTGCAATCCCAGTAAGCTTCCCTTTACCTCCCCCCTTCCTTTTTCCCCCTCTAGTTGATCTTTGTCCGTACGTAGCATTTCTAAACTTTTGTCGCTGTTTTGACATCTCGCCGGAATCCGGCCGTGCCGACGACTTGACCCGACATTCCAGCAAGGTACCCCGGTCCGCGTGGTCCCACTGTTCGTTGTTTGGATTCGATCCGTGAACCGTGCGTCCGTCGCGTGTTTCTCTGCCGACGCTACGTCCGTTTTCCCGGTTCGCGAACCGTCGAGGCAAGTATCACTTGCTACATGCTATGGTATACAATTAAATGTGTTTTGACTCATTAAACTTGCAAGATTAACTAGGTATAGCTATTTCTCATTTGGACGCAATATGACATATATCATGATATAGTTAACCTAAAATCACATTTTGCCATTTTAACCCTATTAACGAAGTTACCCGTTAATCACATTTTACCGTCTAAAGGACGATAGCCGTACACATGTAGCTCTATTACATTCTGATATTGTTATAACGGTATTGCACCACCATGTGATCTATTGCACCGCAAGGGGTGCTCAAACCTGTTAATATGATAATACGACTGCACTATGTTAATGCACCATTGTGATTAAATGAACTGCTTATGGTTGTTTAGTTTATTGCTTACTTCCTGCTGTTAATCCTAGTTCGATTATATACCTGTTGTGAGCACACCCTCGATTGTGTTACATCTTGACCTGACCTTGCTACACATGATATACATATACCGATGTACCGGACATGGTACCCTTTACTATCGACTTGGCCTGATGTACCATGACCTGACCTGTTACCTGATCTCATGCCTAATGCCAACAAACCTGACATGGAGTCCTCATGGACCGTTCCTGTTGTCTATCCAGACAAACCTGACCTGTTACCTGATCCTGTGTTGGCATTAGTCCTTGACTACTAAATACCTGACCTGACACATATAACCTGGGGGTATGGGGAAATCAAAAGGGTAATCTAAAGTGTAACTTAAAAGGGTATTACTTGATCCGTGGTCCCGGGAGGTAACGGGACAGAGCCATTCGTGACTCTTACATTTCCTGATCCGTGGTCCCGGGGGGCAACGGGACAGAACCATTATTGGTTCCTATCTTCCTGATCCGTGGTCCCGGGGGGTAACGGGACATATCCTTTGAGTTACATGGAGGATTACTCGAATTGATTTCAAAGACTTTAGAATAGAAAACCCGATAGACCAGTTTAGTTACCCACTGCACACTACCCTGCACTGCTTGTTTCATACTATTGCTTTATTCATGTTTATTTCCGCATTGCCTATTACACTGTTCATTTTATATTATTGGTTGACATGACGCGCTGACGTCTGGGTTTTGCATGGCCCAGATTCTTTACCACTGTCGCTGACCGAGCAGGAGTACTTCAGCCAGCAGGCTGATTCGTGAGTTCTGTAGTGATTAGTTTTATTTCCTGCATTTTTATTTCCAGATGTGAGCCCGCATTATGGGACATACTTTTCTATTATTGTATTGGATCATTTGCTTCCGCACTTATTTATCATTGACTCTTGTTATTCTAGATTTGGACATGTGTTAGATAGTTTTTATCTTGTTCTTGATATCTCTACAGCCGTAATGTGACTGTGGATGGATACTTCCTACCCACAGGTAGCATGGTTGGCTATGTCACGTGCCCAATCTTGCGTACTCTGGAAAGCGGGGCGTGACATGGTTCTTTTGGTATCAGAGCCATAGGTTAATTGGGCTGATTCTTTTGTAGTTGGGTATTGTACCCGATGCACGAATCAGAATACCCGTGCTTAGGAAAACATGTCCTACCACCTTGACCGTTTTACCATTCTTGAATCGCATTCTTCCGGATTATATCGACGTGCAAACTTACTTTGCATGTCGACTCGAAAACCTGATTTCTTGTTATCTCTAGGACTTAGGCGACTTGGGTGGAGTTAAGTAATTGTGGCTATGATACCGCGGCATAGTTACAATGCGGTACTCTATTTAAGTATCTCGGAGTTCTAGCCTTGATTTATATATTGAATCTATCATCATGCTAATGTTGGGTGTTTTGATTTCAGGAATATGGCAGATAAGAATTTCAAGACGTATCAGAGGCGCGTGGATGAAGCTGCCATGTTGGAAGTGATACGTGGAATGTTGGAAAATCAGAAGAGGCATACTGAGCTGATCCAGCAGCAAGTAGATTCATTTCAGGAGGGTTTGCAGGCCATTCGGCAGTCTGTAAACAACGCTGGAGCGAAACCAGTTGACCGGGTAGGAACAGTGGCAGATTTCAGACGTTTGGGTCCTACTACTTTCACTGGTCTGGAGGAGTCGTTGCCAGCTGAGCAGTGGCTAGTTGACACGGAGAATTTGCTGATTGCGGCACAGATCCCAGAGGACAAAAAAGTTGATGTGGTGCGCATTCAGCTAGTGGATTACGCCCGAGAGTGGTGGCTTGTGGAGGAGACCCGCTTGCCCAAACCGATCAAATGGGCGGATTTTTCTAAGAGTTTCCTGGAGAAATTCTTCCCGCGGACTGTACGGGAGGAAATGGAAGAGAAATTTATTGGGCTGAGGAAAAATGGAGCACTCGTGGATGTGCATGCAGCGGAATGGACGAGACTCAGCAGATTCGCCGGACCTTTAGTTGCCAACGATGCAGACAGGGCACGGAGGTTCATGCGCAGTTTGGATGTGGACATCCAGAGTCAGATTGTCTCCCTGGGTTTGACCACTTTCTCACAGGTTCTTACGGCAGCCCGGGAGCAACAGAGTTTATCGGGAATGAAAGGGAACCTGCAGCAGACAGCAGTTGCGGCCAGGAAGCCCGCATTTGTACCTAACCGAGATCATGGGCGCAGAGGTATTCCAGTGGATCGACGTGGGGTAGCACCAATGAAGAAGCCTGTGGTCGTTGATCGAAGAAAAGGCATGATTTGTGACTACTGCCGTTTGCCCGGGCATGTGCAGAAGGATTGCCGAAGGAAGCTGGGACTTTGTTTGGTTTGTGGAGCGGTCGATCACGCAGTTGGTGCCTGTCTGTCGAAGCTTCGCACGAGAGATGATATACAGAAGCCTCCGCAGAGACCGTTCCAAGGGCAGAAACAGCTGACTCGGGGACCTAATCAGGCTCGAGCTTTCACCTTGACAGCTGAGGAAGCTAAGGCATCAGGAGAAGTGGTTTCAGGTACTTTACTCGTTCATGGTTTTCCCGCATTGGCATTATTCGATTCCGGAGCATCCCACTGTTTTATGTCATCCAAATTTATAACTACACACTCGATTACCTGCATGACCCTGTCTAGTTTTTGGGACATACACACTGGGAATGGGAAAATCATAGCTAGTAGGGAATGTAGAGATTGTACAGTTGTTGTGTGCGGACGGGAACTCTTTGCAGATTTCTTGGTAATAGATACGGGCAGCTATGAAGTTGTCTTGGGAATGGATTTTCTTGGCACTTTCCACGCCCACATTGACTGTAGGGCAAGGAAGGTAATTTTCCAGATTCCCGGACATCCTGAGTTTACCTTCACTGGGGGAAGCAGTTCTGTCGGGCCAGTCGAGTTCAGGGCTAGGCCGACACACAGTGTTCTTGCAGCTATGGAAGTTGATAGTACTGAAGAGCCGCCAGTTGTTCGCGACTTTATGGACGTATTTGGAGATATATCGGGCTTACCGCCGAAGCGAGACGTGGAGTTCGCGATTGACCTTATTCCTGGTGCAGCGCCAGTATCTAAAGCTTATTATCCAATGGCACCAGTGGAATTGGAAGAAGTTAAGAAGCAAGTTGGTGAATTGCTTGAGAAGGGTTGGATTCGAAGCAGCAACTCGCCTTGGGGAGCTCCAGTTCTTCTAGTAAAGAAGAAGGATGGCATGAGAAGGATGTGCATTGATTATAGAGAATTAAACCGGGTGACTATTAAGAACAAGTATCCGATCCCTCGCATTGGAGAACTTTTTGAGCAGCTTAGTGGCGCGAGGGTATTCTCGAAACTGGATTTGCGATCCGGATATCATTAGGTCCGAGTGAAAGCAGAAGACATTTGCAAGACGGCATTTCGAACTCGGTATGGGCATTTCGAATATCTAGTGATGCCGTTCGGAGTAACGAATGCGCCGGCAATATTCATGGATTTGATGAACCGAATCTTTTCACCATTCTTGGACCAGTTTATTATGGTATTCATTGACGATATTCTGGTTTACTCGAAGAGTTCGGAGGAGCATGCTGAGCATTTGAAGATCGCACTGCAGACATTGAGACAGGAGAAATTGTATGCGAAGATGAGTAAGTGCGAATTTTGGCTGGAAGAAGTGAAGTTTCTGGGGCATGTTGTGTCGGGCGACGGAATCGCCGTCGATCCCGAAAAGACTGCAGCAGTTCGAGATTGGCCTATTCCAAGAAATGTGGCTGAGGTAAGAAGTTTCCTTGGTTTAGCCGGATACTACAGGAGATTTGTGGAGAACTTCGCTCGTTTGGCAGAACCGTTGACCAGGCTTGCGTGCAAGGAAGTACCTTTTGTTTGGACGGATAAATGTGCATTGGCTTTCGAGACGTTGAAGCAGAAGTTGATAACCGCCCCTATCCTGACCGTACCAGACAATTCCGGAGGACTGGTGATTCATAGCGACGCATCTGGGAAAGGATTGGGATGTGTTTTGATGCAGCATGGGAAGGTCGTAGCTTACGCATCAAGACAACTGAAGACCCATGAGAAGAATTACCCGACTCATGACTTGGAGCTTGCGGCTGTGATCTTCGCATTAAAGATTTGGAGACACTACCTTTTGGGTGAGAGAGTCGAAGTTTTTACTGATCACAAGAGTTTGAAATATGTGTTCACTCAGAAAGAGTTGAACATGAGGCAACGTAGATGGTTGGAGCTGATGGCCGACTACGACCTTGATCTTAAGTACCATCCGGGAAAAGTTAACGTCGTGCCTGATGCGCTTAGTCGGTTACCAGCGATTCAGGTATTGACTACGCAGAGGGAGATCATTGCGGATTTTCGAAGATTTGACTTGGAGGTTGTGCTACCACATTCTACGGGACAGTTGATGCAGTTGCAAGTATAGTCGTCCTTAGTTGAGAGGATTAAAGCGGCACAATCGCAGGATCCTAGACTGCAAAGGTTTCGAGAGCAGGTTGAAGCTGGACTACGAACAGATTTACTGATCCACGAAGATGGTTCGTTGAGGTATGGTAGCCGTGTGTGTGTGCCAAAGGGGAATGTGCGTGAAGAGCTTATGAAGGAGGCACACAGTTCAGCTTACTCCGTACATCCGGGAGGTACAAAGATGTACCGAGATATTCGACAGCATTTCTGGTGGGAAGGCATGAAACGGGAGATTGCTCGCTTCGTGGCTAAGTGCTTGGTATGTCAACAAGTCAAGGCTGAACACCAAAGGGTTGCTGGTTTGTTGCAACCGCTTCCGATTCCTCAGTGGAAGTGGGAACATATAACCATGGATTTCGTGACGGTTTTACCGCGGAGTCCAAAGGGCAACAATGCAGTATGGGTGATTGTCGATCGGTTGACCAAGGCAGCTCACTTTATTCCTTTTCGGGTTGGTCAATCAACAGAGGTTTTGGCAGAACGGTACATGCAGGAGATTGTAAGATTGCATGGCGTACCGGTGAGCATCGTGTCCGATCGGGACACTTGGTTCTTATCACACATCTGGAGGAGTTTACAGGAAAGTTTGGGGACTCGATTGAAGTTTAGCACAGCTTATCATCCTCAAACTGATGGTCAGTCGGAGAGAACGATCCAAACACTTGAAGACATGTTGAGAGCGTGCATGTTGGACTTCAAGGGTTCATAGGAGGATCATTTACGCTTGGTGGAGTTTTCTTACAACAATAGTTTCCAAGCAACTATCCAGATGGCTCCGTTTGAAGCTTTGTATGGTCGCAAGTGTCGTTCATCCGTTTGTTGGGATGATGTTGGTGAACGAAGATTACTGGGACCAGATTTGGTGGTACAGACAGTCGAGAAGGTGAATACAATCAGGAAGCATATGAAGGCAGCCCAAGACAGACAGAAAAGTTGGGCTGACACGTCAAGAAGACCTCTAGAGTTCGCCGTGGGTGATTTGGTATTCTTGAAGATATCACCGACTAGAGGAGTGATTCGTTTTGGGAGTCGGGGAAAGCTTAGTCCTCGATTCGTTGGACCCTTCGAGATATTGGAGCGTGTTGGAGAGGTAGCGTACCGTTTGGCGTTACCACAGTCCTTGGCAGGTGTGCACGATGTGTTTCATGTATCTCAACTACGAAAGTATGTTCGAGATGAAACCCACGTCTTGGATCATTCGGAGTTAACTGTACGGGAGGACCTAACTTTTGAGGAGCGACCGGTTGAAATCAAGGATCGAAGGGAAAAGGTTCTTAAGAACAAGGTTATCCCCCTTGTGCTAGTTTCTTGGGGTAATCGATCGCATGGAGAATCCACTTGGGAGCGAGAAGACGAGATCTGGCAGAAGTTTCCTCACCTTTTCCTGTAGTTTTCTATCTTGTACTCTTGGAATTTCGAGGACGAAATTCTTTTTGTAGTTGGGTATGATGTAACACCCGAGCCCAATACTACTATTTCTATTACTGGTTGAGTGTTTGATCGCTCATTTCATTTATCTTGCTTGTTTGGGTCTTACTGTAAAATTTTAACTAGCTAAGTCATTTTTGCATATAACAAATTTTAGCACCTAAAATGAAATTAAAAATATCTATATTGGCCTACTCGTCACCCCTAGCCGCGTGGTAGCGTCCGCGCGTCGAGTTTTCATCCCGTTCGGTGAAACGGGCGAGTTTGGACGGCTACGCGCGCGTGCAAGTGTCCGACTTGGGGGCATGCTTTTTAATCATAAAATATTTCATTTTAAAATTTGGAACCTGCTTAAAATCCTATTATTTAAATTTCCAATTTTTGGGCGCAACCCGGGCGCGATTTGGAAATGTTTCATTTAGCGCCAAAATCCCAATTTAATAAAATATTCTAAAACTATAATATATATTCATAACTTACTCTGTTACATATATAACCATTTAAATATTTAAGAAATCTTTTAAAAAAATTTCCTTCCCACGCCCTGGCCAATCACGAGGGGTTTAAACCCCCGTGGGCCCCGCCTCTATTCCTCTCTCTTTCTCTGTCTCTATCTCTATCTCTCTCTTCCTCACATCTCTCTCTCTCTCTTCCTCACATCTCTCTCTCTCTCTAACCCTCTCTCTCTCTCTATCCCCTATATATATTACGTATTCCTCGCCTTCTTCTTCTTTTCCCAGAACCCTCACGAGAACCTCGTCGCGAACCCTAGCCCAGCCGTCATGCCCATCGCCGACGCCACCACCACCATCATCCTCGTCGCAACCGCATCCCTCCTTCCTCCTCTCCCCACGTCCCCGTGCACCAACGCCGTAGCCACCTGCACCCATCGCTGCTCGCCGTCGCCGCCGCAACTCGTCGCCGACGACGCCAGCACCTTCCCCTTCGCCCCTCTTTCCGACCTCGACACCCTCCTCCTCCTCCCGAGTGCCCGGCGCCGCAACAGGACCCAACAGCAACCCTAGCACCTTCTCCGGTTGGCCGGAAACGCCGCCGTCGACCCTCGTCGTCGTCATCTGCGCCACCGCCGACCACCTCCTCTCCACCTGCAACCCAGACCCGGCCACTTCCTCTCCCTCCTCACCGTCTCTCCTCCTCCAGCACCCGCAGCCGAGTCTGCCGCCGCAGCTTCCTCGCCGGCGCCCCATCGCCGTCGACCCCGTCGCTGTTGCAACCCTTGCAATCCAGTAAGCTTCCCTTTACCTTCCCCCTTCCTTTTCCCCCTTTAGTTGATCTTTGTCCGTACGTAGCATTTCTAAACTTTTGTCGCTGTTTTGACATCTCGCCGGAATCCGGCCGTGCCGACGACTTGACCCGACATTCCAGCAAGGTACCCCGGTCCGCGTGGTCCCACTGTTCGTTGTTTGGATTCGATCCGTGAACCGTGCGTCCGTCGCGTGTTTCTCCGCCGACGCTACGTCCGTTTTTCCGGTTCGCGAACCGTCGAGGCAAGTATCACTTGCTACATGCTATGGTATACAATTAAATGTGTTTTGACTCATTAAACTTGCAAGATTAACTAGGTATAGCTATTTCTCATTTGGACGCAATATGACATATATCATGATATAGTTAACCTAAAATCACATTTTGCCACTTTAACCCTATTAACGAAGTTACCCATTAATCACATTTTACCGTCTAAAGGACGATAGCCGTACACATGTAGCTCTATTACATTCTGATATTGTTATAACGGTATTGCACCACCATGTGATCTATTGCACCACAAGGGGTGCTCAAACCTATTAATATGATAATACGACTGCACTATGTTAATGCACCATTGTGATTAAATGAACTGCTTATGGTTGTTTATTTTATTGCTTACTTCCTGCTGTTAATCCTAGTTCGATTATATACCTGTTGTGAGCATACCCTCGATTGTGTTACATCTTGACCTGACCTTGCTACACATGATATACATATACCGATGCACCGGACATGGTACCCTTTACTATCGACTTGGCCTGATGTACCATGACCTGACCTGTTACCTGATCTCATGCCTAATGCCAACAAACCTGACATGGAGTCCTCATGGACCGTTCCTGTTGTCTATCCAGACAAACCTGACATGTTACCTGATCCTGTGTTGGCATTAGTCCTTGACTACTGAATACCTGACCTGACACATATAACCTGGGGGTATGGGGAAATCAAAAGGGTAATCTAAAGTGTAACTTAAAAGGGTATTACTTGATCCGTGGTCCCGGGGGGTAACGGGACAGAGCCATTCGTGACTCTTACATTTCCTGATCCGTGGTCCCGGGGGGCAACGGGACAGAACCATTATTGGTTCCCATCTTCCTGATCCGTGGTCCCGGGGGGTAACGGGACATATCCTTTGAGTTACATGGAGGATTACTCAAATTGATTTCAAAGACTTTAGAATAGAAAACCCGATAGACCAGTTTAGTTACCCACTGCACACTACCCTGCACTGCTTGTTTCATACTATTGCTTTATTCATATTTATTTCCGCATTGCCTATTACACTGTTCATTTTATATTATTGGTTGACATGACGCACTGACGTCTGGGTTTTGCATGGCCCAGATTCTTTACCACTGTCGCTGACCGAGCAGGAGTACTTCAGCCAGCAGGCTGATTCGTGAGTTCTGTAGTGATTAGTTTTATTTCCTGCATTTTTATTTCCAGATGTGAGCCCGCATTATGGGACATACTTTTCTATTATTGTATTGGATCATTTGCTTCCGCACTTATTTATCATCGACTCTTGTTATTCTGGATTTGGACATGTGTTAGATAGTTTTTATCTTGTTCTTGATATCTCTACAGCCGTAATGTGACTGTGGATGGATACTTCCTACCCACAGGTAGCATGGTTGGCTATGTCACGTGCCCAATCTTGCGTACTCTGGGAAGCGGGGCGTGACAGAATCTCCCCGATGAGAATTAAATTTTCAACTTGTGGGGAAATCTGCTTCTGCAGACCTCAACCAGAGGAGGACCTAAGTTCTTGTATGAAGAGTTAAACTCTTAAAGAGGCGAAGAACGATTAGGATAATCTCTTCTATTTTCTTCTTACCTAGGTTTTTTTAAAGAAGGGGAACTTCTTCTCTCAGAGAATTGAATTCTCTTTCATTTTTTTTGTGTCCTCCCTTCTGTTCCTTCTTTTTTTTTCTTGAAG
This sequence comes from Agapanthus africanus, assembly GCA_030015575.1. Taxonomy (NCBI): domain Eukaryota; kingdom Viridiplantae; phylum Streptophyta; class Magnoliopsida; order Asparagales; family Amaryllidaceae; genus Agapanthus; species Agapanthus africanus. Next base: position 151,896,339 of record JASDDO010000028.1, on the reverse strand, counting down.
TCTTCGGTTTTTTTATATAGTGGAGAGAAGTTTGTTAATTAGTTTTAGGAAATCTCTCATTGATAGACTTCAATTGATTTGGGGGTTTTACCCACTGTTGGATCTTTGATCCAAGGGTTCTGTCTCACAGAACATATTTTCTTGTTTCTTAAACAAGATTAGGGAAAATATTTTCCTGTATAGAATTTATTATGTAGATTGGTAATTTTTAATCACCGTTGGATTTTTAATCCAAGGGTGCTTGGTTTAACGGAGCATAATTTTTCTTTGTTTTAAAGAGAGATGAAAAATATTTTCCAACTCATTGGATCTTTGATCCGCCAACTTTCTGTTTAACAGAAAATATTATTTCCCATTTAAAAGTTCAAGAGAATTTAATTCTATCATCATTGGATCTTCAATCCAACGGTTCCTTGTTGAGTAGAATTTAATTCTACGTATGGAAGTGTCCTCACGTGTTTGACACGTGAGGCTTATTAGCTTGGCAATTGTTTTAATTGTTGTGCCTATATGCGTTGCATATAGGCTCACACGTGTTAAACACTTGGGGCTGTTTTAGTCTAGCAATTATTTTAATCGCTGTGCCTATATACGTTGTATATAGGCACTCACGTGTTAAACACGTGGGGCTGTTTTAGCCTAGCAATTGTTTTAATTGTTGTGCCTATATGCGTTGCATAGGAACTCGCGTGTTTAGGACATGAGGCCTGTTTGGCCATTTGTTATTTTCTTTCAGCGATTATATGCAAAGCATATAAGCGCTCATGTGTTTAATACGTGATGTCCAACCGTGAATTCTTTTTCTCTTTCCTCTCTCCCTTTTTTATAAGTGTTAGAAGGGAACAAATAGCTCTTGGCCGAAAATTTTGGTGGGAACAAGGCAGGGAGGAAAACTAAAGACGATATTTTATTGAGAGATGATGTGAAATCTAATATCTTTTCACGACCATTAAAATAGGGCTCATACCAACTGAAAAGCCGGTGTAGTAGAAAACTCTTATTTTCAAGTTCTTTCTTTTATAAATCCTTATCTTTGTATGTATCTTTCACCATCTTTCTTTTATTATGGCATTTTGCGGGTGTAATCCGCTGACAACCCTCAGGAGACAGCAGTCATCCTACTAGGGACACTTAGGGGTTTAACGGCTTGTTGTACGAGCTAAGTGCAATCGTGTTGCCTACGAAAGTATGCTACTTAGGTTTTTCTTTTTCTCCCTTTCTTGAATAACTAGTTTGCTCGGGACGATCAAAGTTAAGTTTGGGGGGTATTTGTTCAGTTGAAAATATTGCACATTTGATATAACATTTTTTCTTGCTTTTGTTAATAGCTTAAAGGTGTTTATTGTAAATATATAACATATGAGGGTTTATCTATAAAATAATTATTATCATATGTTTCTACATTATAATTAACATTATGAAGAAAAATATATGCATATAATATTTATATAATATTTTGGTAATTAAAATATGCATATCATATCAAATATTCTAATCAAGATTCTTAAAAGAAATAATATCATACAAATGGTTAGAATAATATTGCAAAATATATGCATAATATTTTAGTAATTAAAAGATGCATATCATATCAAATAATCTTAATCAAATTTCTTAAATATTTATTAACATATAAAATGATTAAGATTATATATCTAATATAACAAATATTACTAACATTATTCATGGAGATATTGTGCAGATTTAGCTCAGGTCGGGAAATCGAGATTTTCAAGATGTGAGGATAAAAAATCTGCCAATAAAATTATAGAATCAATATTGGCAGAGGCTCAGAGAAATATTTGTAGAATCCAGACGTGGAAAAAATCTCCACGTGTCAATATATAGAAGTCCCAGAAATTTGGAACCCTAACTCCTCCAAACAGCCGCGGTTGCGCGGCCAATGGCAACAAATAGCGGCGGATCCGCGGCCAATTAATGGCCGTAGGATCTGTGATTTTGGAAATTAGATCTTGATGGCATATCTAAACTTATGAGATCTAGGGTTCTGATAGAAGGGCTATATAAAGGACTGAGAGCTAAAATTAAAATCATCACCTTTAACACGAAGCAAATCACGGTCAAGAACAAGAGATCCACGACAGGTCCGCGATTCAACGTGATAGAGCGACGTGAATATCGACGGAGCATCTACTTTCTACGAGGCAGAGATCGAGAGTAACTTCTTCTTGTAATCTAAATTCGTAGGATTTGTACTTGTAACGTTGATTAATAAATGTAGATCATTTGCTTCATTATTTTGCATTTACTTTCTACATCTAAATTCTGCATTTAAATTCTGCATTATGATTTCCTTCTCTATCTTTTCTTCTTCTCCTCAAATCATGAGCGAGTAATTCTCCACTTGTTGGGATTCGTAGAATTAGGGTAGATCAATAGATGAAAAAAATATTATAACTCCTTTTATATCTTATAAAGTTTATAAATTTTATCAAAAGAATTGTTAACATTCTTTTCGGGCGCGCTATCAATTTATTGATAGTCGTGACCGCGATTTGAGATTAGATTAACAATTATTTTGGTAAAGGCTAGATATGAATAGAGATCCATGTAAAGGTAAGGGTTAAGAGTGGGAATCCTATTCCCTCCAAAAACCCTAATCTACATGCATCAACTATCGATCTAGTTTTAAATCAATTAAAAGATAGAAAGTGTAATTTTTAATTAATCATTCATTACTACTAAATTTTATGAACCCTACAAGCCATTTTCTTATAAAATCTACATCCGTATTTAAAATAGATATTAAAACTATTTTCTCTCTTTTTAATCATCTCGTCTAAAGCAAGATTAAAAGTTCCACGCATCCCTGAGGACGACCCGTACTCATCTCGGCTAGCTACACGCGACGCCGTGTTAATTGCGGTAACTACAAACACTTTTTCAAATCAATTAAATGATTTTTCACACAAATTTTTTGATAATAAAAGTTAGAAAGTGAAAATTTACATATGAAAGATAGAAAAAGTTTAAGAAAAGTAAGAAAATTAGATATTTAAAACAAAGTTAGTAATAGGTAGTTATGAGCTGTTGTCCTAAGGGTTAGTAAGATGAATAGAATCACTAATCTGATAATAGAATTAAGTCTGAAAAATAACCCCTATTCTTGAGTCCAAACATCTGAACGTTGATACCCTACTATACACACTTGCACACGTCTTGAAACTTGGGATAGTAGAGGATATCTTGAAATGCTTTTGTTTAAAAGCCTTAGTATGAAGAAAAATAAATAAAGAAAAATATAAATGAAAAAAAAATTGGTGAAGAAAAATGAACACTGGTTTTGTACATACTTCAGGCAGCATAAAAAAATATAGCAAGGGTGCTTTATCACATAGTGCCATAGATCAACTGGTTTGGGAGCCACTGCTAAGCCTCAGGTGTTGCAAGACTAGGAAATTGCTATTTACGCCTTAACGAGTGAGCACATTTGGTAATCGATTGGTTAGTACCTCAAGAATTATTAACGGTCGCATGAAGAATGTGTGAGCAATTCCATCTGAAATATTCACCGACTTGAAAGTACTAAGAAAGATGGACAAGAGTATGATAGTTTGAATTGAATTATCTAAGTGTAAGGATGTCTTTTACACACACGTAGGGGTATATGATCAATGTTTGGATAACATGTAGGGAGGAAAACTAAATGCGGTGTTTTATTGAGGGATGATATGATTTCTAACATCTTTTCACAACCATTAAGATATGGCTTATAGCAACTGAAAAGCTGGTGTAGTTGGAAACTCTTATTTTCAAGTTCTTTCTTTTATAAATCCTTATCTTTGTATGTGGCTTTCACCATCTTTCTTTTATTATGGGATTTTATGGGTGTAATCCGCTGAAAACTCTCAGGAGATAACACTCCTCCTACTAGGGACACCTAGGGGTTTAACGGCTTGTTGCACGTACTAAGTGCAATCGTGTTGCCTACGAAAGTGTCCTACTTAGGTTTTTCTTTTTCTTTTTCTTTTTCTCCCTTTTTTGAATAACTAGTTTGCTCGGGACGATCAAATTTATGTTTGGGGGTATTTGTTCAGTTGAAAATATTGCACATTTGATATAATATTTTCCTTACTTTTGTTAATAGCTTAAAGGTGTTTATTGTAAATATAGAACATATGAGGGTTTATCTGTAAAATAATTATTATCATATGTTTCTACATTATATTAACATTATGAAGGAAAATATATGCATATAATATTTATATAATATTTTGGTAATTAAAATATGCATATCATATCAAATATTCTAATCAAGATTCTTAAAAGATATTATATCATACAAATGGTTAGAATAATATTTCAAAATATATGCATAATATTTTAGTAATTAAAAGATGCATATCATATCAAATAATCTTAATCAAATTTCTTAAAGATTTATTATCATATAAAATGATTAAGATTATAAATCTAATATAACAAATATTACTAACATTATTCATGGAGATATTGTGCAGATTTAGCTCAGGTCGGAAAATCGAGATTTTCAAGATGCCAGGATCAAAAATCTGCTGATAAAATCGTAGAATCAATATTGGTAAAGACTCAGAGAAATATTTGTAGAATCCAGATATGGAAAAAATCTCCACGGTCAATATTTAGAAGCCCCAGAAATTTGGAATCCTAACTCCCCCAAACAGCCGCGGTTGCGTGGCCAATGGCAACAAATAGCGGAGGATCCACGGCCAATTAATGGCCGTAGGATCTGTGATTTTGGAAATTGGATCTTGATGGCATATCTAAACCTATGAGATCTAGGGTTTCTGATAGGAGGGCTATATAAAGGGCCGAGGGCTAATGTTAAAATCATCACCTTTAATACGAAGCGGATCACCGTCAAGAACAAGAGATCCACGACAGGTCTGCGATTCGACGTTATAGAACGACGTGAATATCGACGGACCATCTACTTCCTACGAGACAGAGATCGAGAGAAACTTCTTCTTGTAATCTAAATTCGTAGCATTTGTACTTGTAACATTGATTAATAAAGGTAGATCATTTGCTTAATTATTTCGTATTTACTTTCTACATCTAAATTCTGTATTTAAATTCTGCATTATGATTTCCTTCTCTATCCTTTCCTTTTCTTCTCAAATCATGAGCGAGTAATTCTTCGCTTGTTGGGGTTCGTAGAATTAGAGCAATAGATGAAAAAATATTATAACTCTTTTTACATCTTATAAAGTTTATAAACTTTATCAAAAGAATTTTTAACATCCAAATCGCGATCGCGACTATCACCATCTCTACAGGTTAGACGATGCTTACTTTAATAGTCATCAGGAGCTTTTTGGGCCTCCAGCCTCATTGTCCGGAGAGAACGTGATTGCTCAGTGGGATGACTACAATAATGTGACCTTCGGGATAGATACGGCAAAACAGTTCAAACCACCATACTGGAATAATTTAAGCAGTTTCTACGAGCTTCTGTACTGGTCAACAAATTTAGTGCGTCATTGTCTGGACGTCATACATATAGATAAGAGTGTATCCGAGCACGTACTCAATTTGCTTCTTTGTAAAGACGGAAAATTGAAAGACAGCCTTCATGCTCGGATGGATCTTCAGGACTGGGAAATTAGAAGTGAATTGCATCCTAAACTGATAGCGGTTAAATCAGGCAAGTTTGTACCTTCTAATGCCGCGTATCATATGTCACAACCGGAGAAGAAAATGTTCCTGCAGGTGTTGCATGATTTGAAAGTTCCTACAGGTTTCTCAGGATCATTTAGAAAGAAGATAAAAACTGTGAAAGACAAGATCGATAGGCTAAAAAGTCATGACCACTATGTTATTATGAATCACCTTCTCCCATTAGCCCTTAGGACTTCCCTTTCCGAATCGGTTGGTCCAGTAATTAATGACCGTTGTTACTATTTTAGAGAATTGTGCGCTAAAATTCTGGATGTTGTGACGCTGGAGAATCTAGAAAATTCTATTTCATTGATATTTTACAAGGTTGAGCGTATTTTTCCACCGTCATTCTTCGATATCATAATACACCTGATGGTTTATTTTACAACCGAGACTAAGTTTGCCGGACCGGTACAATATCGATGGATGTATCTCGTCGAAAGGTGCGTGGAATTTTTCATTTCACGCAATTTGTAAAATTATTATTGTCCTATATGCCTGTATTTATTTATTTAACATATTTTTCTTCAGATACCTCTACACTCTAAAAAGTATATTCGCAATAGAAATCGACCAGAAGGTTCTGTCATGCAAGGTTATCTTCTAGATGAAGTAACCACATTTTGTTCCCGCTATCTGGACGAGAATATTGAGACGAAGCTTAACCGGTCTCGGAGAATTCAGGACGGGCCATATGGTAAAACCGATTATAAGAGAGTAGACACTATCTTTATCAACAAGATATATCGGTTTATCCTCCTCAATAGCATATATCTTGAAGAAATTAGAGAGTAAGTTTTTTTTTGGATTAATTGTTATATTTGTGTTTGTGTGTGTATGAAATGATATAATATTAATGTCATAATTTATTGTTGAGAACAAAATCCATATTAATGAGGTACGTGAGGGGCATCCTGATTGGAATGATGAACGATTGGAAAAATATCATCAGGATAATTTTTGCGATTGGGTTGCAGATCATGTAAGTTGTTCGAATAATATGTTATTGCTACCAGCCTTAATCTAAATTTATATCGTTATGTATTTTCCGTAAAATTTGTTTTGTCATATCCACGATCCGAACTTGTTTGCATCATTAGAGAGAGATTCAAGATGTTTAGCTCAATTTTCTAGTATGGAGATTGCATATTATAAAGGATTCAGTATTCTTGGATACAAATTTGAAGTTAAGGACATAGAAATATCTCGAACCACTCAGAATAGTGGGATTGCGATGGTAAGATTGAATGGTGTGATTTATTATGGATACTTAAATTGCATACTTGGCATCCAATATCCCGGACGATCAGAACCGTTTTATATATTTAGTGTATTTGGTACGATACACGAACCGATACGGATAAGTGAAGAAGCAATCTCGGGACTTGGAAAGATGAATATGGATTGAATAGTATGAACACACTTCGATTTTACGGTCAGGACGATCTATTTATCTTTCCGAACCAAGCGTTTCAAGTATACTACTCACAGTGCTTGAAGTATCCGGGATGGAGTGTCGTATGCCATTGTAAACCCAGGGATGTTTATGATGTCCCAGAATTCGAGGATCGTATGGAGGACAGCGATGAGAATGCAAAAGAGAGAAAATTTAGAGTGCTCCGACCATCTGTTTCAAAAGACGGGTTGTCTTCAGCTGATCGTGAAGTTACGTGGTTTAGAAATGATATCGATGATGAAATCCAAGTAGATATGTCTAATGCATTTACGAAACGAAAAAGGTTATCGGTAATGTTATATTATTACTTCATATTTCTACGATCTATACATATATTGCATGCATATGTAATGATTATACTCTTATCTAGGTCTGATGACGACACCCGGAGCAGTGAGGGGCAGCAGGAGCACCAGCCACGGCAGAGGCAGAGCGTTTCTGCCGCCCGAAGAGCTGTATAGGGAGCTCCAGAGGGCTGGACTTGCACTCCGATCGGTATCCCCTTCGGTTGACTCCTTCCGTATGGACTTTGCCATACCTCCAGGTATATTGCACGCATATTCATTTTAAATGTAATATTATAGATATACACGCATATTTATTTCAAAATTACTTATATAGTCAATGTTTAATTGTCTAGCTGTTGGTGGTGCATTCATATTAGCGACAGAGGCCACTACTTCACCTGCAGATATGTTTATATATCATATAGTGCATGCATATTGATTTAAAATGTTATATTATAAATATACACACATTCTTTTTGCTCTTACTTAGATAATCATTTTTGTATTGTCTAGCTGTAGGTGGTGCCTCCTCTTCTCGGGCAGAGACCACCACCGCACCTGCAGGTATGTTTATATATCCTATATTGCATGCATATTGATTTAGAATGTTATATTATAGATATACACATTCTTTTTTCAATTACTTATATAATCTATTTTTAATTGTCTAATTATAGGTGGTGCATCCACATCTGGCGCAAAGGCCACCCCCGCCACTTCCGTACCCTCCGCTCAGTCTGCAGGTTAGTATGAATAAATATAAAATATTTAATTATTTTACATATCCTCTAAGAATAAACATGAACTTCATGTAATTTTATCGTCAATGTTTATTTTATAGTTGAAGGGGATGTGTCTACGTCCGGATCACTGGCTATTCCTCACCGGAGGAACTATCGTCCCGCTCGTGCTGCTGCCCGGGCCCAGGCTCGTGCTGCTGTCGCCGGAGGTATATATCGCAGCTCAATTTTCGTTAATCCTTAATTTCTTAATACCGTTTTTTCTTAATATTTCTTGTCTTGATATTTCTTTTAGATGCAGGGCAACCCCATCTCGAGAGGGGGACTCGAGGGCCGAATCAGTCCCACAGGCTGAGGCCCGGTAAAGTTAGGGGGGAGGCACCATTCCCCCTCTTCTTTACCCCCCGATTATCGCTATACTGGAGATTATGCTGAGCGGTTCGGTCGGTATATGGAGGATGAGAGTCGCATCCAAAAGAAATATCCACTTCACGTTGAGTGGGGCGATCAGCACCGGCGCTCATTTGCCCTCTTCTGGAATCAGGCTCGGGTATTAATATATATTTTCATTTGATTTATCCAATAAATTTATTATTATTTAACACTTGCAATTTAAATACATTATTTTTTGTATTTGCAGTTGGATTACGACTTTCAGCCTGTACCCGATCCTGATCACCCTGAGAGAGTGCTCGATCTTCATGCTCTATACGTGGGCATGATGAAGAACATGCAATCTAAGATCCGATACAATAGGAACGAGCTGAAGATCGACTGCTATTTGGTATGGATGAAGACCCCCGAGGTTGAGAGAGTGGCTCTCCTACATACTCCAGTCTTTTCGAGAGTCGACGTAGATACATGTCCTCTCTTGTGTTAATATTAAGACTCTCAGCACAAATAAGTTTGTAATTTAAATGTAATTCATTATTTAGTATATAATTTATTTTTTTGTTTTGCTTGATTAGAAAACTAAATCTGAATGTGTTATGCAGAAACATGCCGATCAAAATAAGGAGAATAGGAAGTTGGCGAAGAGGGGTTGCCCCACTTATACAGGTGGCTCGAGGAACATTACTCGTGCCATAGAGGTATCAGTAAATTACAATAGATCTATTTTGATATAATGTAATATTAAGAGTTATTTTATAATATATGTAAATTTATGGAGAATTGCAGAGAGCTCAGACCCTAGCGCAGGGTGGTACACCGAGCGTGCTGACCGTGTATCTTGCCGTCCATGGCACCTCGACAGATCCCGCTACGGGCGAGCTTCGATTCCCCGACACTGCTACCCAAGAGTATTATGTAAGTATTAATATTTATTCTAATTCGAATGAAATTTTTGTTTTGATAAGTTCAAATTTAAATGATATACTTATATTTTAATGGTTAATGTGGGTATAGGAGCGGATGGTGGAGCAGGCGGAGACATCGGGAATTGATTTTAGTGGATAGACCGATCCGATACTACTGACCCCAGTACTAGATGCCGCACACGGAGGGCACCATGGAGGTTGGGAGAGAGGCCGGGGACTGGGTCCTAGTAGGGCCCATATGAGGTTGGTCTCCACTCCGGCGGTTACTTCCCCTACCCCCCGTGAGCGAAGTCTAGAGCATGATGTTGCCGCCTTAAAGACCACCGTAGAGGAGTTAAAGGAGATGTTGGTACGTATAGTATTTAATAGTAAAATATTATATTATGTTAGAGATAGTAACATATGCAATATTAGGAGCCTGAGCTTATTTGGTTGTAGACTTAGTTTTGATTAATCATACTTACATAAAACTATCCAATTAAAATAAACTACGGTTTTCCAAACTAGATACCCAAACTAGGCTTAAGTCCTTAAGTATTCTTAGATTGTGGTTTCGCAATAACCTGATAATGATACGAATTCGACTAAAATATAATACATCGTTCTTACTCGTTTATTACACACAAAATTTAACAAATTTGGCAGGCTACTTCGGCTGCGGCTCCACATGCATCTCCTTCGGCTGTGGAGCAATGTTGGGAGAGAGGCCGGAGTATTTAACACTTGCAATTTAAATACATCATTTTTTTGCACAGGTATATAGGGATAAAACTAATAATACAGAGGCTAAGTTATAGGGAGTGTGAGCTACAGGCCAAACCCCAACATCAAACTACAAAATCGACCCAGCGAGATATGCTACAGTACCCGGTGTCGCCGGCTACATCTAGGAATTTTGGTCTCGTTCTTCTGTGGTGGTCTTCTAGTGGTCTAACTAGGTCAATATAGTTGTTTGTTTTACTTATAGATACCCTAAGTTGCTCCAGATTCCATCTGAGCATCAATAATCAAAGAAAACTGACACGGAAAAATTCTGAATTCATGTGCATTGGGTTCTAGTTTCTGGTCTAGGTCCGTAAACATCACTAAGGTCATGTAAAACACTCACTACACCTCAATTACACTTTCACAAATTCAAAAAATCCCTAACCCTCCCTTGGAATATTCAATCTCCACTAATCATCACTAGTTTAATTCTAAACTACACTGGGACATTATGAAAACTAAAAACTAGACTAAAAGTATAGGGATTACCTCTGTAATGACCCCAATATTAATATACCTCCGTATTTTCTTTCTTTAGTAAAATATTGTATTTATTTATTCTTAGTATTTTCTGTATATTTTTTTTATAAATATATTATTTTATTATTCCATCTATTTTTCCCAAACACATTTCTTTAAAACTAAATTTTAATTTTTTTTTCAAATTAAACATAAGACCTAACCAAGCCCATAACTCAAATCCAATTTCATTTTCATTTTCTTTAATAAAACTATGAGCCCAAAAGCCTACTTTCTTTTTAAGCAACATCATATATTTAATTTTTATTAAATATGTGTATGAACAACTTTGTAGCTTATTAGTTAAGTCTTTACATTGTTATTCTATAGATCACATGTTCAAATCCCTATTCTTGCAATTATTTTTTATCAATTTTTATTCTTCTCATAACTTATAAATTAGACCTTTCATTTCCAAAATGAATGGTGACCTTTCATTTCTCTTTTAATTCCCATGTTGAATGCATATATTATTATAGATAATTCACCATTACACCATCTTTATTTGTCCCCCTCTTTCTTTTTCTTCCTCATATTTTTCTATCTCTCCCTTCTCCCTCTTCATCTAGAGTCCTAAAAGAAGAACACCAAGAAGTTTCAAGAAAATCTCGCTAGTAACGCAAGATTATCGGTGGATAGACAAGCCCGGTGACAATACCGGCTTGTGTATGTAAGTCCTTTCTCTCTTTCCCTCCCTCCATCTCTTTCTCTTTCTCTTTCTCTTTATCTTTTTTATATTGACATGAAAAACTTCTCTTGACATGTCATAGTTCCTAAATAATTAATTAAATAGATACATATATAAATAATGAACACACAAATATATAGTTTGTAAAGTCTTTTTTTCATTACTCTCAATCCACATGTTGATTTCATAGTAACCAATTAGGATTGCATCATTTTTTGTTGTATTTTAAATTACTTTATTTAAAGTTTGTAAAAAAAATAAAGTTATGAATAAATACCATGGTTTTCTCATTTCTCACATATAACATATCAATACCTTTACTTTTAAAATAATTTTTAGAAATTAATTTTTAATTCTGGAAATTTCAGGAAATTTACATATGATAGAATATATTATTTTTTACATGCTGTAAAAATTTCAGATCGAATCGCTTAACGGTTTAGGAATTATATTGTTTTTATTCACTGTTTGTAAAACAGAAAACCGCAGTTATCGGTCAAATTCTAGGACACATAACTTGGTCGACCGGTATCCAAATTGAGCAAACTCAAGTGTTTTGGATATCTACATTGAATAATATATATTTTATTATTTTTAAGTTCTTACTAAAAATTGACGTAAAATATAGAAAACTGCATTACAATATTTAGCGACGAATCTGGTCAGAATCTGTCCTTATTCGCACACGGTTTTTAAATTAGACATAACTCAAACTCCCGTTGTCCGTTCGTGACAAACTTTAGATTTGTAGATGCACAATTGATAGAACTATAATTTTCTGTATATTAGATTATTTAGAAACGCATGAAACAACTCGATATAGGCTTTACAATATAACATATAGTTGCTGTCCAGAAATCTGAATTTCGGTTTTAAACGCTGATATTAAAACGATCATAACTAGAGCTTCAGAAATTCAAATCATGTGAATCTTAGTGTTTTGTATAATTACTCCGAAATACCTACAATTTTCTATTAATCTTCGTAATCTGAAACCTGATAAAAATTAACTCAAACTGCGTTTTAAAAATGTGTGACGGTGCTGAACAGATTCTGATCTGTTTTGCACGATGATACGAAAACATGTATATCTCCCAAACCGGTAGTCGTATTTAGACGAGACTGAAACTCACATGTGTATAACACTTAATTCCATGTTTTCATTTATATTCTGATTTCAAATGACTTGATTAACTAGTTATACATATCACATATTTACAATATTGTTTTGGACGTTACCTGTATACTTATTTCATATCATGTTCTGTGATTGCTTATTTATGTTTATTTATATGACTCGTGATTAAATCATTACAAGCTAGAATTGAATTGATCTTAACACGACTCAATCATGAATACTTGAACCCAATATGTACACTTGAATCAATTTGACTCGAACCATAAATACAATTAGCATGACTTGCACTTGACATGATTACATGAACTCAATCTTGAAAACTTGATATCATGTTGTTAGTTATATGTATGCCCTAGAGGCCATTACTGTACATAGGATGTATATTGTAGTGGATGCTGGGACATATATAGGGAGGACTTTCTTGCTCGACATGATAGTATGCTATCTGGTTGATCTTTACCTTAACGTGTATACTGATTGTCTCTCTGTTACATGTTGGTAAAGCCCTTAGGATCTGTACTTGACTACCTGGACTATGATGCGGATCATACTAGTGGGGACATAGTAGTCCATAAGTACATCCTTCAAAGTCCCTAGTCGTGGGTGTATCGAGACGGGGCATCGATATACCAGAGTAGACTAGCGTATAACTTCTCGACCCATACAGATGGGCGATGGATGATCCCATATCCATTGGTGTTTGACATCAGAGATGATATACGGGTGCTCAGTAGAGACTGGGTACACTGGACGGACTCGCCGAGAACTCCCAGATGGTATTATACCTCACGTCAGATGGCAGTTCTCTGGTGACACTGGTACAGAGTAGTCTGTTGACCCGAGATCGTCATAGAGTCTTGTGTGGTTCCCACTGTGCTTTGATTTCCATCTTACCACGTCCAAGAGGGCGTGCAAAACGGTGGTTTTTGGGTACAGTCCCGAGTCACATGGAGGCAATGAGCGATAGGAGGGGATTCGTCTCTCCCGGTATAGGGGGTTGATGTTGCGCTGTGTTCGATTGGCTATAACAGGAAATCCCTGGCCAGGGTTGCTGAGATTTACTGGTAAGTGTTACCAGTAGTTTCTCGAACAGTTATAGACCTCATATCGACACGACTTATTGAGCTATTGGGGTCTGACGTTTACCACCCCTAGGCAAGATATGCAACATATCAGACGATCAGACCGGACTGTACGGTAGTGTTACTGGTTGGATTCACTGGAGTGTGAGCGGGCTTGCTCGTCGATCTTCAGATCGCTCAATACCCGGGTGGCCGTTACGTTTAGCAGACCGCTTGCGGCTTGTGGGTGTTTGATATGATCATCATCTGCTGCCGGCGTATTGACGAGTCTTTAGAGTCCTACACAGAGGTTTCCTGGCTCAAGCAAAACGAAATAGGAGCGCATATGAGATATGTGCGGGACCGAGAATAATGCGTGTATGTGATACCGTATTCTATTCTCGCGATGATTGTATCGAATGGTTGTATGCGATATAACCTAGGTATCGAATCAAGTATTGATTCGATAAGCCGATACATTGAATACTAGTCGGTTGTGTGCGACATGACCGGATCATTGAATCAAGTGTTGATTTAATGATTTAATGCATAATTATATATTTGATATATTACTTTGCACTAACTAGTATTGGTTCACTTTAAACGGATTTTCTTACTTGGTTTGTGCACATTGTATATGTGATATACTTTTGTACACTTGATTGTATCATGTTTGATGATACATGTTTAACTATAGTTAAGTGTAATGAATTAAGCCATGGTTAAACTAATGATTAGGGTTTTCTTTTTATTACTTATTTATTTATTTATTTATTTTGAATAGATAAGAAAAGAATGGTTGCTAATTTTGGAGTTTAGTTGAAGCTTCATGAAGCTTTGACTTTGTAACCATTCTTGTCTTCATCTTAAACCCTAACCATTAATCTAACCTTGGTTAATTCTCTACACTTGACCATGGTTCTAATATGATAAGTATTCATTTTCTTTTCAAAAGATAATTAACTTATCATATTTCTTTCTTCTTCTTCTTCATCTTCTTCACATGAAGAAAGTTCACTTCATCAATGGTGATTGATGAAAACAAGTGAGAAATCCAATTCTAAAGTCTACCCACTTCCTATTTCTTCATCCTCTACCTCTTGCCAAGTAGTAGAGTGTGTTCTCTTCACAAGTTTTTAGACTTGGTGAAGTCGGAGCTTGATTTAATGATGCCTCGACGTAGATCATCTTCGGCATGGACATCGACGACCTAGCTTGCCCATTCTCCGACGAAGCCGACGCTAGAGCCCGGATTTGATTTAGACAGCGGAGAGGACTTCGTTGCGGAGCTATGGAGGTGGAGCACCGGATCTACAAAGGTTGTATTTCCGTATTCCCTTAGTTAAGTGTTAACTAGTTATCTTTTCGCCTAGTTTTCTAGCAAACGATCCGTAGTCGGGTTTCTCGGCACCTAGATTTTTTGAAATTGGCATGGTTGATGCCTTGTGAGACCTCATTAGGATGCCTAGGAACCCTACAGTGGTATCAGAGCCTAGCTAGAGCCTTAGGCGAAGTCTAGACGGAATTTGAAACCCGATCGAACCCGAAACCCCAAATCAAAATTGCTCTCTGGAAATTTTCTAAAATCGTGGATTTTTCCAAATTAAAAATTGCTAAAAAATTCAGCAGGGAAAAATAAGAATTACGGTGCAAAAAGTTTCTGGTGAACAGTAAATTTCGCGGCGGATCCGCGGCAGAAGCATGGCTTCTGCGGCGGATCAGCGGCCCCTTGATGACGTCAGCCCTGTTCCTTTGCACAGTAATTCCTAGTTCTAAGAGCTGAGTTTTCTGGGAATTTTTAATATTTATTCAAGAGTTGAATTTTTCTGCTGTGTTCTTGGGGATTCGGTGTTTCAATCGGAGTATCAAATTTTGTCTGTGTGGCTTTCCGGATAAATTTTAGAATATGTTAAAAAGTTCGACCGGATATAAATACCCAATTTTTCCCCTGTCGGGAAATTTCCAAGTGTTGGATTTTTCCGTAGTTTAACGACGTTCTAAGTAGTGCAAGTAACGCGATGGTCCCTCTAGAAGACAACAAACCTTAACTCGATTATGTGACCGTCTTGAACTGCCCTTTGAACCTTTGGGTTTGGGGCAGTACGGCGTGCCACATGTGAGGCGTTGGCTTGACCCTTCTACGGCTGGACCGTCGGTACTGAGGCACGAACTGAATGTTGTTAGACTTATTTCATGCGTTGATCTGTATCGGGAAAACTTGGGTGTTCGAATGTTCAATCGGAAAGTTTAACATTTTCTAATTATCTGGAATGGGATACAATAATTGGAATTCACAAGAAGTTATGAGATAACTGAATGAATGTTATAAACATAGCAATTTAGTCTCACTTGATCGGTTGACACGGAATTTTTATGTGATCAAAAGTCCGTCGCAATCACGTAGCGTACGCGGATACTCGCCGGGTAAACTTAATAGACAGCCTCACTCCATAGCCCCGACCAAGTGACTGTAGGAGAACCCCGTCGCCGAAAGCATCCCTCCGGGTGCTCGCGGCAGCGGTGTTCCGCCTTGGTGCACTTCGTCGACGGTATCGGGGGTGCGGCCGTCTACTAAAGTTTGCGACGAGCATTCGATCAGGATGTCGGGAATCCTGTTGAATTGCCCGACTTGATATTGAAAAGTGTTTTCGATAATGAGACTAAAATGCGGGGTTTATAATTGTTAGGCATGCGATGTCTAAGGAATTCATTTGGTCAGGCATGTGATGTCTGAGGTGGTTGCGGATTCCAACTGTTGTAGTTTTACACTTTCTTTTCTGTGACCGTAAGTGTAATATATGATATCGCCGGTTTCGTTGCTATATGTCAACGACAATTGGGATGCGCACATTTACTTACGTTGATGACATGTGATGTTATGTGTTGCTGGATATGTTATATTGGATCGTCGTGTTTGAATAGCCGGGGGTTTTTATGTGAGATGAGTGTTTTTCCATTTTCATTCATGTAAAAACTTGTATGTAATATTCTTTTATTGGGGCACTTCCAGGTAGCGGAAGTTGTCACCGTTTGTATATTATTTACTTTTCCGCACTAGGATAGACCCAAGGAGGGGAGCACAAGTAACCGGGTTCTGGAGTCCAGTGGGAGACCAACTCGAGGAGTCGAGTCCAGGTCTCCTAACTCTAGAATTGGTAGGGTTGCTTGCCGCTCTCGTAGGGGTCTAGGGGTGTGGGTTTGGCTATTCATCACGACCGTGGAATCCGTGTTTTATACTGGCTCGTATTGAAAACACGGACGTCCTAGTATATCCAATATTTCATATGTTTCTTCTGCTGCGATATCTGTGATGTGATCATGTGATGTTCTGTGATAGATACAGTATATAGTATATATGATATATTATATAGACGTTACTTATGTTTTACACCTGCGCTAGCCCTGCCCCGCTCTGCCGTTAGTTACCTAACCTAACGGTGCACGAGGGGACATCGAGGCGAATGCGGATGGCATAAGTGTACGTCGTATTTATCTATGATGTTTAGGTAATTAAATGATGGGACTTCATTAATGTGATTAATGAAATAAAAGAAACCTAAGATGTTGTAGAATCGAATTTCAAAATAAAACAGGTAGCTACAGTTCTTGCTTTGCACAGCGGTATATGTGATATATCCTGCACCTTATTCGATAAGGAAAGGACCGAGATCCCTTCACCGGGAGTGACTCCTTTAGCAATAACTGGCAGATGCTACACACTCGGTTTGTCTTTTGATTGCTTTTAAGAGTTTTTGCTTTGCACAGTGATATATATGATATATCCCGCACCTCATTCCACGAGGAAAGGACCGACGATCCCTTCACCGGGAGTGACTCCTTTAGCAAAACTAGAAAAGCCTCAAAAACACTCCATTTTTAAAATCATTTGATTCTACAACGATATCAAGTTCATTACGCAATAGGTTTTCAGAAAAACCTGTCGTAGCCCTCCGTCATTTCAGATAAGTACTAGTTAGTATTCGTGCTGCGTTTGTTGACCTCTGTCAAGGCGTAGTGTGCGGTAGCTGATTAGTGCTTATCTGCATAAGTATATGATGTGATTGATTTAGGGTAGTCGTGCGACCTTGTTGACCTCTGTCAAGGGTCGTGCGGGTGGGTTTACTTCAATCAAGAAATGACGGGTTGAACTTGACTAGCAGCCTATATTTTGTTGACCTCTGTCAAGGTCATAGGACGCTAGGGGCAAAATATTATCGGGAATTTCAAGTGTTGAAATTTGCAATGAGATTGCATACCTTCTATGAGATAGTTGGATCCCGATACCCGCTGCGAGTAAGAGTTACTCCTGGGAGAGTTTTACACATTACAATTAGCCGATCAAGTAGGTGTCTAGAAAGGTGTCAACGAGGTTACGCCTCTGGGAAAATGAGGTTTACATTAATTAGGTTCGTGCGAAAGCACGGGGGACCTCCCTCAAAGTACCGACACTGGCCTGGCTGAAAGATTAGCGAACTTGTAGTGTGTAATTAATCCCGGCTAGTCTTTCCTTTTAGGGTTTGAAGGAAGATTTGATAAAAAGCAGTGGGAGCCATCCTGATTAGATAAAATAATAACCAATCTATTCTTGACAGAGCGCACGCTGAGTGTTTTCTTCTCTCTCTCTCCAGGTAGCGACCATATCACGCCTTAATCAAGATAATAATACGGATTATTGACCGAACCCGCTTGTTATACTGAGCTGGGGAACGTTGGTCCCGCTCCAACTTATAAATGTTATAAGACAGAGCAGGAAATTGGGGAATACCAGATTTCCCGTGCCGCCCAAACGAAGAGAGTGCATGCTGATGCATCATCTTCGGGTGTGTTCATTACAGAGAACTGTTTCTCAGTATCCTTTACGTCCTGGGTATGTGATACCAGATCAGGATCCCAGATATGTAATCAGTTACATAGGGCTACAGAAAGGTAGAGAACTGAGAAAGGGTGATAAGTTTCATGAGGCAGAAAACGGTGCAAGAGTTGCAACCAAGTCTGTTGGTCACTGTCACCCTGTATTACCAATACATTGATTATGAACGAATGTTATTAGATATCGAACCTGATATACCAAATCATATCACTCTCTTTGTTAGAAAAGAAAGGATATAATTTTGTATTGATGGATAATGTTTTGAACATTTCCTATATCAAAGGTTGATCGGTTCAGGCACGTTATCTAAAAGCATTGATGTTCTAAATCAAACTACAGTTCTTAGTATATGGAACACACACAAGAGGAAGAGTTCAGAAATGAACGAATTCTTCTTGAGGCATTGTAGACTAGGTCAGATCAATGTGACCCGACTAGCTAGAGTTACATAAAGATGCATATTTAAATCAGTTTGAATTTACATCTTGTGAAACTCGCCAGTCACGTCACAAAGATAAGATGACCATAGCTCTGTTTACTGGAAACAGAGAAAGAGTTAATGAACTCTTGGGACTGATACATGATGATGTATGTAGGTCCCCTGTCTACACATGCCAGGACTGGTTCTTTATACTTCATTACGTTCTCTGATAATCTCTCAAGATTCAGACATATGTTCCTGTTGAAACACAAGTCTGAACCTTTTGAGATGTTCACAGAATATAAGTTAGAAGTAGAGAACCAATACGGGTATAAGTATTATGTCCTATGATGAGATCAGAGAGGAGAATACTTGTGCATGGAAATCCTGGACTATTCTAAAGGAGAATGAGATTCTCTCTCAGCATTACTCCTCTGTATACACCATAGCACGATGGTATATCGGGGCGGAGCAATCACACCCTATGTGATAAGGTGTGCTCTATGATGAGTACTACTGAGTTACCTTTTTCCTTAAGGGAGTTATGCACTTGAGAAGCTGCATACCTATTGAATAGGGTTCCAATCAAATCAATTGCCTACCATTTCATATGTGATATGGAAAGGGAAGAGCCCATATCTTAAGATAGTTAAGATTTGGGGTTGTCCGGCCTATGTCTAAAAGCAAAATCCGGACAAGCTCGAGGCAAGATCTGTTATGTACAACTGGAAAGGTTCCAACTATACAAACAACAGAAGATGATTTGGTAGAACCAAAGGATTCAGTAGATACCAACGAACCTCAGCCTCTCCGCCGATCTAGTAGGTTTCCTCACCCACCTGAGAGATACTTCGGTTTCTCTATGACAGTGGGAGCGAGGATTGCATCATGAGATGATGACCCAACTATTTTTGAGCTGGCCATCAGGAGTAAGACTCTGTAAGAATGGCTGGATGCTTAGTGATCTGAGATGGAATCCATGTACACCAACAAAGTATGGACTTTAGTTGCTATATCTGAAGGGTTAAATCCCCATCAGGAGCAAGTATATCTTGAGAAGATTACTTGGTGTAGATGGAAAAGTTGAGACTTTCAAAGCTAGACTTGTTAAAGGTTTTCTTCATTGACCAGGCGTGGATAATGATGAAACCTTTTCCAGTGGCTATGCTTAAGTCCATCCAGATCCTACTTACCACGGCTGCATACCATGACTACGATCTCTAGTGGTTGGGTGTCTTGACTGCTTTTCTAAATAATGATTTGGAAGAGAGCGTCTATAAGTACACAACCAGAGGGCTTCGTAGACAGTGGGAGCAGCGAAAACGTGTGCAAGATGCTTTATAGGATAAAGCAGGCATCGCGGAGTTGGAACGTCTGTTTTGATGTGTTAGTCAAAGAAGTTGACATCATCAAAATGGTAGATGAACCTTGCATAAACAAGAAGGTAGTAGGGAGTATGGTGACGATCCTCGTAGAGTACATGGATGACATACTCTTGATAGGGAAGGAGTTTCCTATGCTACGCTCAGTCAATCTCCGCTTATCACAATGATTCTCCATATAGGATCAAAGTGATACCTCCTAAATCCTCGATTTTGGATCTATGAGATAGATCTAATTGGAAATTAGGATACTCACTAGTTGTAGTGAGATGGTATCAATCGATCCTGGGGAGAATCGCTGGAAGGGTTCCAGTGTGATAAAGACGACTGAATGTCAGTCGCATGCATTGCCTTTACTCTCAGTAAAGGGACGGTATGTTGGAAGAGTTCCAAGCTAGATACCGTGGCATACTAAACGATAAAGGCTGGATACATCGCTACTTAAGATGCTACCAAAGTGGCTGTCTGGGTGTATATTGGTTCATGAGATGAACTTAGTTCCTCCCATTGTGTGACAATGGGGTTGTGGCTTATGCCAAGGAACGTCCGTCCCATCAGTGATCCAGACATATTCTAAGGCAGTATCACCTGATCATGGAGATGGTTGATCTCCAGGGGATCGAGGTTAGGAGAGTAGACTCAGAGGACAACACAGCGGATCCACTCACTAAGGCCTGTTCCCAGAGAGAGACTTTTATGGGATGGTTGAGTATGAGATACTGCAACTACTGCTACAGATGGCCCTAGTGCAAGTGGGAGATTGTTAGTTATATGTATGCCCTAGAGGCCATTACTGTACATAGGATGTATATTGTAGTGGATGCTGGGACATATATAGGGAGGACTTTCTTGCTCGACATGATAGTATGCTATCTGGTTGATCTTTACCTTAACATGTATACTGATTGTCTCTCTGTTACATGTTGGTAAAGCCCTTAGGATCTGTACTTGACTACCTGGACTATGATGCGGATCATACTAGTGGGGACATGGTAGTCCATAAGTACGTCCTTCAAAGTCCCTAGTCGTGGGTGTATCGAGACGGGGCATCGATATACCAGAGTAGACTAGCGTATAACTTCTCGACCCATACAGATGGGCGATGGATGATCCCATATCCATTGGTGTTTGACATCAGAGATGATATACGGGTGCTCAGTAGAGACTGGGTACACTGGACGGACTCGCCGAGAACTCCCAGATGGTATTATACCTCACGTCAGATGGCAGTTCTCTGGTGACACTGGTACAGAGTGGTCTGTTGACCCGAGATCGTCATAGAGTCTTGTGTGGTTCCCACTGTGCTTTGATTTCCATCTTACCACGTCCAAGAGGGCGTGCAAAACGGTGGTTTTTGGGTACAGTCCCGAGTCACATGGAGGCAATGAGCGATAGGAGGGGATTCGTCTCTCCCGGTATAGGGGTTGATGTTGCGCTGTGTTCGATTGGCTATAACAGGAAATCCCTGGCCAGGGTTGCTGAGATTTACTGGTAAGTGTTACCAGTAGTTTCTCGAACAGTTATAGACCTCATATCGACACGACTTATTGAGCTATTGGGGTCTGACGTTTACCACCCATAGGCAAGATATGCAACATATCAGACGATCAGACCGGACTGTACGGTAGTGTTACTGGTTGGATTCACTGGAGTGTGAGCGGGCTTGCTCGTCGATCTTCAGATCGCTCAATACCCGGGTGGCCGTTACGTTTAGCAGACCGCTTGCGGCTTGTGGGTGTTTGATATGATCATCATCTGCTGCCGGCGTATTGACGAGTCTTTAGAGTCCTACACAGAGGTTTCCTGGCTCAAGCAAAACGAAATAGGAGCGCATATGAGATATGTGCGGGACCGAGAATAATGCGTGTATGTGATACCGTATTCTATTCTCGCGATGAATGTATCGAATGGTTGTATGCGATATAACCTAGGTATCGAATCAAGTATTGATTCGATAAGCCGATACATTGAATACTAGTCGGTTGTGTGCGACATGACCGGATCATTGAATCAAGTGTTGATTTAATGATTTAATGCATAATTATATATTTGATATATTACTTTGCACTAACTAGTATTGGTTCACTTTAAACGGATTTTCTCACTTGGTTTGTACACATTGTATATGTGATATACTTTTGTACACTTGATTGTATCATGTTTGATGATACATGTTTAACTATAGTTAAGTGTAATGAATTAAGCCATGGTTAAACTAATGATTAGGGTTTTCTTTTTATTACTTATTTATTTATTTATTTATTTTGAATAGATAAGAAAAGAATGGTTGCTAATTTTGGAGTTTAGTTGAAGCTTCATGAAGCTTTGACTTTGTAACCATTCTTGTCTTCATCTTAAACCCTAACCATTAATCTAACCTTGGTTAATTCTCTACACTTGACCATGGTTCTAATATGATAAGTATTCATTTTCTTTTCAAAAGATAATTAACTTATCATATTTCTTTCTTCTTCTTCTTCATCTTCTTCACATGAAGAAAGTTCACTTCATCAATGGTGATTGATGAAAACAAGTGAGAAATCCAATTCTAAAGTCTACCCACTTCCTATTTCTTCATCCTCTACCTCTTGCCAAGTAGTAGAGTGTGTTCTCTTCACAAGTTTTTAGACTTGGTGAAGTCGGAGCTTGATTTAGCGATGCCTCGACGTAGATCATCTTCGGCATGGACATCGACGACCTAGCTTGCCCATTCTCCGACGAAGCCGACGCTAGAGCCCGGATTTGATTTGGACAGCGGAGAGGACTTCGTTGCGGAGCTATGGAGGTGGAGCACCGGATCTACAAAGGTTGTATTTCCGTATTCCCTTAGTTAAGTGTTAACTAGTTATCTTTTCGCCTAGTTTTCTAGCAAACGATCCGTAGTCGGGTTTCTCGGCACCTAGATTTTTTGAAATTGGCATGGTTGATGCCTTGTGAGACCTCATTAGGATGCCTAGGAACCCTACACATGTATCA
Organism: Agapanthus africanus; assembly: GCA_030015575.1. Taxonomy (NCBI): domain Eukaryota; kingdom Viridiplantae; phylum Streptophyta; class Magnoliopsida; order Asparagales; family Amaryllidaceae; genus Agapanthus; species Agapanthus africanus. The sequence continues at coordinate 151,873,056 of JASDDO010000028.1, read as the reverse complement.
CCTTTTGTATTCATAGATTCGATCAAGACTCAAACATTAATCATAGACTTATATACACGGGGTGTTGGGGTAGTTTGAGTATAAATCCAACGGAATCTCATGATTCCCATTAATACAAATCATGTTTCCGTGGTACCGGGCTGAAATGGTACAAATCATGTTGCTGTGGTACCGGGCTGAAACGGTACAAATCATGAATTCATGAATGAGGGCCCGTGTTTCCAAGCCCCTGGATGATAGCCTGTTGGGTTTGGAATACTTCAATAACAATTGAAGTCCCGCTATTTTGGGCCCGTGATTCCTTTCCCCTGAACGATAGCCTTAGGTTCAAGAATACTCTTGAGATTGGTTGACATTCACAATTGAACTTACGTCAGTTAATTTTACCCTTTTAGAGATCTTTTAGGACACTTGCATTCACTCATGTTCATTATACCACTTGCATTCACTCATGTTCATTATACCTACACTCCACGGTCATGTTATACTTGTTTACTATGCTTATGTTATATTGTCATGCTTACATAGTTGCCATTAACATTATCATATTATATTTGTTCATGTTTTATTTCCATTCATACTATATCACATGTCATCTTGCATATTCATTTATATATTTTCACATCACACCTTTCTTGAGGACTTACCGAACGCAAGTTTGCTGACGGGCATTCCATCCATCTTTCTTTCTTTCTTAGAATATTCGTCAGGTGACATTGAGACAGAGAAGATAGAAGTGATCGAAAAAGAGTACAGCCAGTTCGTATCACAAACCGACGTATAATTTCATTCAACTTTTCATTTCATTTCACCTTATTTATCTATGACTTCTTTTTAAGGCTTATCATGTTATATATCTTGTATTCAGATATTTTGTCTACTATGAATCATGAATGTAATAAATCAGAGTTGGATTTCATTTTTTTATTTGTTCTTGTTATTTTATATTGCTTATAGACGTTTAGCGTATTTATTTCGAGAAATGGCCTTCTCGGAATAAATACGTCGCGGGCTTACCATGTTATCGCTTCTATCTACTGGGAAGCGGGGCGTGACAGGTTTTGTTGGCGGCCCATGCAGGTCAGTTCTACATGAACATCGTAAGCAATATAATACAAGAATTATGAAATTCAATTATTACATTCGACTTTACTTTTGAATCTTTCTCCATTCCTTGAATCCATCTTGAACTCCACCTTCGGCTTTCTTGAAGTCCATCTCTCGACTTTTGAATTCTTAACTCTTAACCCTTTCTACTTGTATCTCGTTGGCCTATTAGCTCAATTGGTTAGAGTATCGATCGACGGAGCTCGAAAACGACACAATTTTTAACTTTCCAGCACTCTGTTGCAATATCCTTCTTAAGTAATTTCGAGAACGAAATTATTTTTAAGGAGGGTAGAATGTAACGACCCTATTATTATTATACCTCCGTATTTTCTTTCTTTAGTAAAATATTGTATTTATTTATTCTTAGTATTTTCTGTATATTTTTTTTATAAATATATTATTTTATTATTCCATCTATTTTTCCGAAGCTCATTTCTTTAAAACTAAATTTTAATTTTTTTTTTCAAATTAAACATAAGACCTATCCCAGGCCATAACTCAAATCCAATTTCATTTTCATTTTCTTTAATAAAACTATGAGCCCAAAAATCCACTTTCTTTTTAAGCAACATCATATATTTAATCCTTTTTAAATATGTGTATGAACAACTTTGTAGGTCATTAATTAAGTCTTTGCATTGTTATTTTATAGATCACATGTTCAAATCCCCATTGTTGCAATTATTTTTATTCTTCTCATAACTTACAAATGAGACCTTTCATTTCCAAAAAATGAATGGTGACCTTTCATTTCTCTTTTAATTCCCATGTTGAATGCATATATTATTATAGATAATTCACCATTACACCATCTTTATTTGTCCCCCTCTTTCTTTTTCTTCCTCACATTTTTCTATCTCTCCCTTCTCCCTCATCACCTAGAGTCATAGAAGAAGAACACCAAAAAGTTTCAAGAAAATCTCGCTAGTAACGCGAGATTATTGGTGGATAGACAAGCCCGATGACAATACCGGCTTGTGTATGTAAGTCATTTCTCTCTTTCCCTCCCTCCATCTCTTTCTCTTTATCTTTCTATTTTTTATATTGCCATGAAAAACTCCCCTTGACATATCATAATTCCGAAATAATTAATTAAATAGATACATATATAAATAATAAACACACACAAACATACACAAATATATAGTTTGTAAAGTCTTTTTCTTATTACTCTCAATCCATATGTTAAGATTTCATAGTATCCAATTAGGATTGCATCATTTGTTCTTATATTTTAAATTACTTTATTTTAAAAAAATTTAAACATAAAATAAAGTTATGAATAAATACCATGGTTTTCTCATTTTTCACATATAACATATCAATACCATTACTTTTAAAATAATTTTTAGAAATTAATTTTTACTTCTGAAAATTTCAGGAAATTTACATATGATAGAATATATTATTTTGTACATGCTGTAAAAATTTCAGATCGAATCGCTTAACGGTTTAGGAATTATATTGTTTTTATTCACTGTTTGTAAAATAGAAAACTGCAGTTATCGGTCAATTTCTAGGACACATAACTTGGTCTACCAGTATCCAAATTGATCAAACACAAGTGTTTTGGATATCTACATTGAATAATCTAGATTTTCTTAGTTTTAAGGTTTTAGTGAAAATTGACGTAAAATATAGAAAACTGTGTTACAATATTAAGCGACGAATCTGGACAGAATCTGTCCTGATTCGCATACTGTTTTTGAATTAGACATAACTCAAACTCCCATTGTCCATTCGTGACAAACTTTAGATGTGTAGATGTACAATTGATAGAACTATAATTTTCTGTATATTAGATTATTTAGAAACGCATGAAACAACTCGATATAGGCTTTACAATATAACATATAGTTGCTGTCCATAAATCTGAATTTCGGTTTTAAACGCTGATATTAAAACGATCGTAACTAGAGCATCAGAAATTCAAATCGTGCGAATCTTAGTGTTTTGGATAATTACTCCGAAATACCTACAATTTTCTATTAATCTTCGTAATCTGAAACCTGATTAAAATTAACTCAAACTGCGTTTTAAAAATGTGTGACGGTGCTGAACAGATTCTGATCTGTTTTGCGCGATGATACGAAAACATGTATATCTCCCAAACCGGTAGCCGTATATAGACGAGACTGAAACTCACATGTGTATAACACTTAAGGCTATGTTTTCATTTATATTCTGATTTCAAATGACTTGATTAACTAGTTGTACATATCACATATTTACAATATTGTTTTGGACGTTACCTGTATACTTATCTAATATCATGTTCTATGATTGCTTATTTATGTTTATTTATATGACTTGTGATTAAATCATTACATGCTAGAATTGACTTGATCTTGACACGACTCAATCATGAATACTTGAACCTAATAGGTATACTTGAACCAATTTGACTCGAACCATAAATACAATTAGCATGAATTGCACTTGACATGATTACATGAACTCAATCTTGAAAACTTGATATCATGTATCACCTTTTGTATTCATAGATTCGATCAAGACTCAAAACATTAATCATAGACTTATCTACACGGGGTGTTGGGGTAGTTTGAGTATGAATCCAACGGAATTTCATGAGTCCCATTAATACAAATCATGTTTCCGTGGTACCGGGTTGAAACGGTACAAATAATGTTACTGTGGTATCAGGCTGAAACGGTACAAATCACGAATTCGCGAATGAGGGCCCGTGTTTCCAAGCCCCTGGATGATAGCCTGTTGGGTTTGGAATACTTCAATAACAATTGAAGTCCCGCTATTTTGGGCCCATGATTCCTTACCCCTGGACGATAGCCTTGGGTTCGAGAATACTCTTGAGATTGATTGACATTCACACTTGAACTCACGTCAGTTAATTTTACCCTTTTAGAGACCTTTTAGGACACTTGCATTCACTTCATGTTCATTATACCTACACTCCGCGGTTATGCTATACTTGTTTACTATGCTTATGTTATATTGCCATACTTATATAGTTGTCATTAACATTATCATATTATATTTGTTCTTGTTTTATTTCCATTCATACTATATCACATGTCACCTTGCATATTCATTTATATACTTTCACATCTCACTTTTCTTGAGGACTTACCGAGCGCAAGTTCGCTGACGGGCATTCCACCCATCTTTCTTTCTTTCTTGGAATATTCGTCAGGTGATATTGAGACAGAGAAGATAGAAGTGGTCGAAAAAGAGTACAACCAGTTTGTATCACAAACAGACATATAGTTTCATTCAGCTTTTCATTTAATTTCACCTTATTTATGTATGTCTCCTTGTTAAGGCTTATCATGTTATATATCTTGTATTCAGATATTTTGTCTACTATGAATCATGAATGTAATAAATCAGAGTTGGATTTTATTTTTTTGTTTGTTCTTGTTACTTTATGTTACTTATAGACGCTTAGCGTATTTATTTCGAGAAATGGCCTTCTCGGAATAAATATTTCTCGGGCTTGCCACGTTATCGTTTTCATCTACTGGGAAGCGGGGCGTGACAACCTCATTTGGCAACTCAAGAAAACTCTTGAATTGCCCAAAGTGCTCAAAATCTTCACTTGATTGGTCCATGGGGTTTGTAGGGAGGTTGGGATCAATTTTTGTGAAGGAAGTATGGTGGTTTGAGGTGGTTTTGGAGGTGGTAGGGGATGGTAGAGAAGGTGGAGGGTGAGGAGAAGGAGGATGAGAAGAATGAAGGGAAGGAATGGAGTGAAGAAATAAAATGAACCAAGGGCGTGTAGAAGTTTCCCTTCTCTCCCTCTCTCCCTCTCTCTTGCCATGATACATGTCACCTCATGTCACCTCTTATTTTAAAAAAAATTCATTTACAAAAGAAAAGAAGATGCCATGGTTGATAACAAATAAAATGTAGCAAGTGTTTTGCAATATGTTTTGTTGCATGTCAAGAATCATAAATAGGGTTAATGCATAATTAGCGAAATATTAATCAAATATAGCATAAACACTGTATACAATTAATTGTATAATAATTTATAAAATGTCCAAATCAACTAAACACTTTCAAAATCAATAATTTATATTAATTTTACAATTATTTACCAAACCATGAGTATATAATCATATTATTTCATCAAAACCAATTCCCATACTTTTCATAATATTCATGAAATTTATTATTTTATTTATTTAAATTTCAAAATAATATTTTTTTTTGAAATGTTACAATCTTCCCCCCTTAAATAAATTCGGTCCCCGAATTTAAATTTAAACCCCCCAATAATTAAAACATTCCAGCAAACAATTAAGTCGTCGGGGCTCCGGAATCATGAATACATAAGATATATCATAACGCATCGTATGCGTGTGAAAAAGAGTGCAAAACTTAAAATCAAAACCCCGTCAAGCGTCACGCAATCATCGGAGTTAATGCAAAAATACCAGTTGTTTTCCGCCGAAAGACCTGACCGGGACGTTAGGACGTCCGGCCTGAATTTCCATGGCAAATGCTATTTGGTTTTATCCGTCCATCTCTCCGAAGATGCCAAGTTGATTTATGGCACCATATATCGAAGGTTTAAAGAAATACGGCCGATGTAGGAGACTTCGTCAGATTCCACCTTATTTGAGGGGTTTTTGATTGTGGGGACGCTCTTCTCTGCTGGCGCAAGCCCTTGCAGTTAATTACGCTACCGCATCGCGGTAGCCACTTTCTCCTTCTCCAGATGGTCACTTCGTGTCGTGTGTGTTAGTTTTGTTTTTGGTTACCCGTGGATTGTATACGGAGACTAATTTATGTTGTCGCCCGTATGGCGTGGATTAGTCCAAATCCGTATCTTCTTAGATTTGAGTTTAGGGTTGGGTTTAAGGATGCGTTAGTCTCATTTGAGACTAAGATCAACTTAAACGTTTGTTAAGGATACGTTAGTCTAATTTTAGACTAAGATCTACGTAACATGATCATTTAGATCCATCAAAAGAGCATTTGGGCTCTATTGTTTAGTTTAGGGACATTATGGTCCATAAGTTTAAGGACATCATAGACCATGAGTTTAAGGACCCCACAGTCCGTAGTTTAAAGACGTCATAGTCTGTAAAGTTTAAGGACATCATAGTCCATGAGTTTAAGGACCCCACAGTCCGTGGAATGTCTGGTTGTCAGGACCCGTCACCTCTCTGAAGACGTTAAAGGATTACAACGATAAATATCAGAGGAGTGAAGAGACGTACCCTCGAACCAATATTGGTTGGGAGATCTGTAGTCCAATTTGGGGCTAAGATCAAAGATTTATGAGCATATGGGCTCAATTAATCTGAGTTAGGGTTCTGTGACCACTTTGGGCTCGACCCATTTAGTTAAAATGTTAAACATTTAACAATACTGAGCATTGGTTTGGTTTCTGACAATTGTTTTTGTCTTTTATTGAGTGCTGAGCACTCATCGTAGCTCTGGGCTTTTATTTATAGAACAATTTATGTTCTTTTAGCGCACACGTGAGGAGCACGTGGCGCGCTTGGCGCTGAGCGCCAGTCAATGAGCGCAGAGCGCTTCTTGTGATGTAGCGCACACATGAGGAGCACATGGCGCGCTTGGCGCTGAGCGCCAGTCCAAATAGCGCAAAGCGCTTCTGTTTAAGTAGCACACACGTGGGAAGCACGTGGCGTGCTTGGCGGTGAGCGCCGGTTCAAAGAGCGCAGTAGCGCACACGTGAGGAGCACGTAGCGCGCTTGGCATTGAGTGCTAGTTAATGAGCGTAATGCGCTTCTGTTTAAGTTTGGAGCGCTAAGGCTCTGCAGCACTGTGCGATAGATTTGGAGCGCTGAGATGCTCTTCTTTAGTTTGAGCGCTAAGGCTCTTTTTAGGAAGCTTTGCGTCCTGAGAATTAAATTCTCTCTATAAGAGACTTTGTCTCATGGATTTAAGAACAAAGTTCTTACTTTTTATAGAAGATGTTTCAATCTCTTATGTTTTTGGTGAAATGCTCTGCCTTTATGGATCTATGATCCTAAGAGAATTGAATTATTCTCCTCCCATTTTATAATGAGATATTATGATCTCTGAAAGACAATTTGTCTTATATATATATGATCTGAAGAAAATTAAGTTCTTTCTCTTATTTTTTATGATAAGATACTTTAATCTCTTTGTGAAAGACCTTGGTCTTATAGATCTATGATCTTAGAAAAAGAAGTAAATTCTTCTTTTTATATGAGATGATTTCAACTCTGTTCTTTTTTTTTACCTTGAAGAAAATTTTCTTTTTCTGAGAGCTTGCTCTTTGTCTTTGAAATTTCTCAAAGTTTATGGGGGGTTCCTCTCTATGTCTCTCTATTTCAGACTTGAAGTCTTAGGTCCTTTTTATAGTGAAGGCTGATCAGTTAAAGAGATCTTTTCTCTAATTGATTTGGGGATGTTTCCCCTGTTGGATCTTTGATCCAAGGGCTTCTGATTTACAGAATGCAATCTTCTTGTTTTTAACAAGATTGGGAAATATTTTCCCATACAGAATTTATTATGTATTTTGGTGATTTTTAATCACCATTGGATCATTGATCCAACGGTGCTCTGATTTACAGATCATAATCTTTTTGTTTGGAAAGATTTTGAGGAATCTTTCATTAATAGAATTTTATTCTGGTCAATTGATGATTTATCATCTTTATTGGATCTTTGATCTGACGGTGGGGAACATTTAATTCCAGCGCTAGCGCATTCGTGCTTTGCACGTAAGCGCTGCTTCAGAGCGCTGGCGCTCTTTGCGCCAGCGCACTCGTGCTTTGCACGTGAGCGCTGCTTCAGAGCGCAGGCGCTCTTTGCGCTGGCGCTAGCGCACTTGTACTTTGCACGTGAGCGCTGCTTGCTAGCGCTTTACGAAGCGCTGCTTCATTTCAAATTTTGAAAATTTGAACAGAGCTTTGTTCTGATTGGGGGAAACAAATGCCCCCCCACCATTGCGCTCACGTGGCCTATACGTGGGTGCAGCGGTGGAAGCATCTCTGCCATTGGATCAACTCAGAAGTTGAAACGGCTCTCTATGCCTATAAATAGGACCCTTGGCCCTTGAGATGATTTCAGTTCATTTTCTTACTTTTTTTCTGAGAATTATTTCTCCTTCAGAGTATAGCTCTTCATCTTAAGAATTTTCTTAGGGACAGAACTCTGTCAGATTTTTAGGTAAAGATTACTCTTTGAAGGGATTAGTTAATAATCTAGGGTTTCACCCATTAACAGAGCTTTTGCTCTACTTAGATCATAGATCTTCAAGAAAACCTTTTTAGGGTTTCTCAACAGAGCTTTGCTCTTGTTAGATCTTAGATCTTTCTTAGGGTTTCTTAACCCATTAACAGAGCTTTGCTCTTTCCAAATCATATAGATTTATTAATCTTACATGAAAACTCTTAGAGTTTGTTCATAGATCTTGAAGATCTCGGAATTTTTTGATTCATTAAAAGATTTGCTTCAAGTTTTCTGATGGGTTATTCCATCATTTTACAGAGCATGGCTCTTCAGGATATTTCTTGAGGAATTTTATTCCTTTCATCATCAGAGCTGACATATGTCACACTGTTGTAGAGCACTGCTCTCAATGGGAGATTTATTCCTTGGCCCGAGGAGTTCTCATTAAATGAGAATCCTTTGAGGATTTCCTCAATTAATAACATTCTTATCAAATGATGAGATTGTTTTATTAATAATGAACTGTCATCTAGATTGAGTGGGTCCCCTTTGGCCCCTTTTTACTGCATTGCAGTGTGGCACGGATTTAAAGTACCAAGTACCGAACTTGACTTGTAGCATTGACGGCTAACTTTGTTCTCTTTCGCGCAGGTAACATGTCTTTCGACACTTCGTTTCCCTTTATCTGTTCAGAAAGCGGGTTCCCTACAGTGCCAGTGGACCGAGAAGTTTTTGCACTAATCAAGGATCATGACCCGGAGCGGGAGAATCTCCATTTATGGGGAACATGGTACAAACAGATCATCATGCGCAATACCTTCAGAGTCTATTTCGGCGATTCATTATGCTGACGTACCCCCGGTGAACTATGCCTTGGAGGTGGTTAATTGGACTTCAGAGGGTTTCCTTCAGCCCTCTATGGCCGCAATACCTGTACAACCGCCGATGGCTTTGGACATTCTAGGGCGGCGTATTTGCCAGGGAGAGTCGCGCCCTTGGGGACAACCATACAACATAGGCTTGACTCCCCGTCATTCAGCTGGATATCTGCAGTGGGCCCGATATATCTTATCGGCAAAGAAGTCAGAGCTGCTGAGGCTGGGGTTGTACCCCGCGATCTATGCTTCTCTGTTCCAGTATTCCACACCTCCAGCATGGTGGGTCAAAGCCTTTTTGGAATAGTGGAATGTTCCAACTCACACCTTCCTTATGTTAGATCGGGAAGTTTCCATCTCTCTGGAGGAGTTTGTGGATATCTCCGGCTTGCCTGTCAGAGGGGAGCATTATGATGAGATCTTTCTCCCTGACGAGTATGTTTTCGCTACCCGACTGCTGATGATGGGTCTAACCCCAGAGAATGCCATTCAACACCGATTCCCCAGCTTGATCAAGGTGCTAAACATTTACGAGGGCCTATTTCTTGAATCTGGAAGCCATGGGGTTAGCTTTGCGGACTTCATCGCCCGTTTTCTCCGTCCAGAAGCTTTATCGCAACAAGGTGAAAAGTTTTCCAAACTTGATGATCCATTCGGTTTTGGCTTGGATAGCCTGCCGATAACGGAAGCCGATCAAAAGAGTTTCTTCCTTCCAAACGTCGCGGTCGTCCCCTTTTCAGAAATCGCCGCTCAGGACATCGATGAAGAAGCGTTCTTTCTAGGGTTCCTTGGTTTGTGGTTAAGCTGGTTCGCGCTTCCCATGCATCCTCGCTACATGTGGCCGTCTGTCTTCTACACAGCTCATCGGATGGTTGAAGGGAGACAAGTTGCTGTTGGGATTGCCGGGCTGGCTCATTTATATCACGGCCTTAGTTTGGCAGCCGACACTACTCAACCGGGGGTGCAGCCCGTGAACTTCCCGATGCATTATTTTACTTCGTGGCTCGAGCTGCATGTGCTCGGTGCTTTTGGAATGCACAAGCGGCCCCATTTCTATGAAACTTGCAATTTTCCACGGATCATGCGGCTGGTCGATGCTTCCATTGTGGAGCCAAGTCAGCGAGAGGCTCGGGGTGTGATTCTTCGCCCGCGTACAGTTGATGACGGCATGACCTTTGTTGATAAGGTCATGAATATCAGTAAGGAGTCCACCAAAATAGTGCAGCCGCCGCGGGACACCTTTAAGGACGGAGCTTCTACCATGAAAGCTCGGGAGATTCTCCATTTATATTCGATCAGGCCGGGCTACTTGGTGTTCAAGCGGAACGACTCGGCTTTATTCATGAGATATAACCCCCACCGTTTCGCCCAGCAATCAAGTTATAATCAGGGTGTCCCGCTCGAAGCCTTTCTAGTTGAGCCAGCTGCCACAGAAGAAGGCATTCGAAATGCATTGCACCATTTTATGCGGTTAAACACCGGCTCTAGTTTCTTTATCAGTGAGCCGAGTTGCGTCCCGCGAATCTTGAACGTATATGTGGCGTGGTATCAACATTCGATGGGCATCGTTATTAGGGAGGAAAAGAAGTTGTTGCTTGATCGTAAGGGTGCAGCCCCCACTGGTAATCCAGCTATTCCTTTGAAGCAACGGACCGTCGTTCGTCCTCCTTTGAGAGAGGTTGCTGCGGTTGTGGTCCCGCGTGTGATGCCTGAGCTGCCGCTACCCCGTGCTCCCATGAAAGCGGTGACTGTGGCATCTCCCGAGTCTGGCGTGGGTTCGGATATCGAGACTCGTCGTCCAAAGGTGCCCACCAAGCATAAGCTTATGCTAGCGGCTACCGGCATGCGCTCGCAGAAGAGAAAGAAGTCAACACTCTCTGCAGACGTTGCATTCGGCCAGGAGCCTCATGCTCCTTACAGCGAGGGCATAAGTGAATACGGGACTAACGAGGGTTTATTTGTGGCGCCGGATGATACCGATCTAGAGGCTGCCATTGCAGCTTCCGAGCGGCTGGCTCGCGATGAAGCAGCACTAATCACTATCGCGCAGTCAGGTAGACTTCGGTCATATTTTTCCGCAGTTATTTTAATTTCTATGCTTTGACTAATGCTTTCTTCTTCAACAGGTACCTCCGCCGAAGAAGCTCTTGCATCTTCCCTCAAAACTTTCGAAGAGGAGGAAAGGCTTCGTGCTTCCTTGGGCCTCGGTATATTTCGGCTTACCGTGTTTTCATTCCCCTTTTTTTATGGGTAATCTGACCCTTCTTTTTCATCTTATTGCAGGGACTATCTCGACTCAGGTTATCCCAAGTGCAGTGCCGATCATGCAAGGTGGCGCTGTAACGCTTCCAGGGCCAGCTGCCGAAGTCCCAGCTCCCTCAATATCGCCGAAAGAAGCTTCGCTTAAACAGCCGATGACGGACGCCACAACGGCTCCAGAGGTAGCTCCTGGCTCGGACGACAACGTCTCTTTGGCGGAGGTCTTAAGAAGATCAGATCTTACGGCCCAGGCAGAAAGGAAGCGCAGGAGGCGTGCAGCAAGAGAACATAACGCCGCTTTGGCTGTAGGTGCAGGCTCGAGCGCTGCTTCCTCTGTCCCTGCTTCTTCAGATGGTGCTCCGGCCGCCCTGTCTACCGCTTATAGACAGGCGGTACGCGCGGATCGGGAAGCAATTGAAAAGCCGTCCCAAGGTAACGTAACACTGGGTCCTTTTGTCAGAGTTTTGATCTTCAAATTCTCATATATCCTACCTTACAGGGCCAAGTCCTGGTGAGGAGGTGGCAGGTGAGATGACGGCAACCACCGAGCCCGAAGCGGCTACTCGTTCTCAGGAGTCCGGGACTGCTCCAATTGCCGCTCTTTCCACCTGCGGTTCCCTGCCATCGCCTGGCATTGCGAGTGTCACGACGGCTCTTGTGGAATCAGGGGACGAAGCCACGGGTGGTGAAACCATCCCCCCGAATGAGATCGAAGAATTAATGATGCTTGGTGATGCTTCCGTCACAGTTTTGGCTGATGACCTGTCTGGTAGGTTTCGGGTTGCTGCATTCTTTTCGTTTTTCCATCCCTTCTGATGACATTTTGTTCCTTTCGAATGTAGGTGTGGTGAGCGCTGAGGTTGTGACACCTGAAGAAGCACCACCAGCTGCCGCTCTGACGGTCGCTGCCCCTTCGTCTCCTCTTATATCCTCTCAAATGCTGGAAGGTATGGGTTTGCGATTAATTTAAATTGGGGACAACATCTTCCGTGTACTGACCATTTATCATCGTAATCTTGCAGGAGTTCTCTTTGATCATCTGTATCAATTTCTGAACCCGCACTTCTCCTTCCGGTCGGAAATTAGTCTGCCTGCTGGTTCCGGTGAGTATAGTTTTTAAACCGACGTCCTTTTCTTTCTTAGACGGGTGACCCTACCATTGTTAATTTTGAATTGATTGCAGCACTACAAATTGAAGGAGGGGACGAGGGAATCGTCGCGCCACCAGTACTCCCAACTCTGCCCCCTGTCGTAGCCGGTATGGTAGACTCTATTGTTCATGCATTTTCTTTATCTCTTGAGCCGACATTTGATCATAATTCATTTTGTAGCGATTGCACCAGTTCCTGCTCCGTTCGAGTCTTGCATCATAATGCCGGCAGGGCCCTTTTCTAGACGTCCATCTTCAAAAGGCGTTGTGACCAGCCTGCGTATGTTGAGTGAATACGTCGAGGAGCTTGATGCGGAAGCACCTACATTCGCTGCAGATTTTGCTGCCTAGGTTAATCCAATATTGGCGACGCTTGTGAATTTCCATAACGAAGGCATCGTTGAGTCTTGGGTTAACTGCTGCAGGAAGATTGAGGGTTGCCTGTATGAGCTTGAGCTTAGGCGTCCTGCTCCTGAGATTCTGGCTTTGAACTCCCAACGGGCTGCGTGGGTTGAACAAAGTGCCCTTTTCCCTCGCCATTTCGAACAAGAAGCGACCTTGAGGCGGAAGGAACGCAAGGATGCTTCAAGTGAATCTTCCCGGCTGCGCACCGAAGTTGAAGCGAATGCCGCGCAACTGAGAGCCATCTTTGATAATTTACAGCGATGCATTTCGGACGGGCTGGCATTGAGGCGGATGTTCCCCTCCGAATGGCGGCACGACGTAGAGACGTCTTGCCTGAGATTCGGGGCAGATGCTATTTGATTTTATCCGTCCACCTCTCCGAAGATGCCAAGTTGATTTATGGCACCGTGTATCGGAGGTTTAGACGAATGCGGCCGATGTAGTAGATTTCGTCAGATTCTCCCTCGCTTGAGGGATTTTTTATTGTGGGGACGCTCTTCCCTGCAGGCGCAAGCCCCTGCAGTTAATTACGCTACCGCATAGCGGTAACAACTTTCTCCTTCTCCAGAATTTTACTTCGTGTCGTATGTGTTTGTTTTGTTTGTGGTTGTCCGTGGATTGTATACGGGGACTAATTTATGTTGTCGCCCGTAGGACGTGGATTAGTCCAAATCCATATTTACTTAGATTTGGGTTTGGGGTTTTAGTTTAAGGATACGTTAGCCGTATTTGAGGTTAAGATCAACTTAAACGTTCGTTAAGGATACGTTAGTCCTTTTTGAGACTAAGATCAACTTAATGGAAAGAGCATTTAGGGGCTCTATTGTTCTAGTTTAGGGACGTAGTGGTCCATTTAATATATGGCCGTCGGGACCCGTCACCTCTCTGACGACATTGAAGGATTACAACGACAGGTGTCAGAGGAGTTCGGAGATGTACCCTTGAACCAAAGTTGTTTGGGGGTCTTATAATTCAATTTGGGACTAAAGTCTGTTTGAATGTTTAAGGATACATTAGTCATATTTGAGGCTAAGATCAACTTAAACGGGATCGTTTAGATCCAACAAAAGAGCGTTTGGGGGCTCTATTGTTCCAGTTTAGGGACGTAGTGGTCCATAGGTAGTTTAGGGACATTGCGGTCCATTGCCAATTTAGGAACATAGGGGTCCATTGCCCGTTTTGGGGATGGATATTAGTTTAAGGACGCATTAGTCCATGGGTTTAAGGACCCCATAGTCCATATGGATGTGTTTAAGGACGCATAAGTCCATTAGTTTAAGGACGAATAAGTCCATGGGTTTAAGGACCCCACGGTCCGTATCTTGGTTTAAGGACGCATAAGTCCATGAGTTTAAGGACCCCATAGTCTGTGTTGATGTGTGGTTGTCGGGACCCGTCACCTCTCTGACGTCGTTGAAGGATTACAACGATAGGTGTCAGATGAGTTCGGAGATGTACCCTCGAACCGGATGTAAATTGATTTAGGAGAGCAGCCGTGCTCAGTCAATTTAATTTGAGGACTTACGGCCATGATTGGGCTAAGTCCAGTTGAGAATATTCAATGTTTTTATCTTTGGCCTATTAGGCCTGTGCCAGGGCTATGTCCCTGTTTGATAATGCACTGCATTTTATTCTGGCCTGCTAGGCCTTTCTGATTTGGGCTCTGTCCCTTTATAAATGATGCACAGCATCTGTTTGGGCTCTGCCCTTCTTTAAAATAATGCATTGCATTTAATTTGGCCTGTTAGGCCTTTTTTTAATTGGGCTTGGCCCTTCTGTAAATAATGCAGTGCATTAATTACTTGATAGTGGCTTGTCAGACGCTTTACGCCAATTATTGAGCGCAAGCGCTTGTCGTGGTGACACGTGTCACACTCTGGTGAGCGCAAGCGCAACAGCGCAGTGCGCTGCGCTATTGCGCTACTGACACGTGGCGCGCTCTGATGAGGTGCGCCAACTTTAAAGGGCAATGCTCTATTTAAAAGCGCACAGCGCAAGTGGTCTTGGAGCTGACACGTGGCGCTCTCTGGTGGCTTGCGCCAACCCAGGAGCGCAACAGTGCAGATTTACAAGTGCAAGGCACTGTTTCAATAACTTGATCCAATTTTGGATTCAAGAAAAGAATCTTTAAGATTCCAGAACCAATGGTTCATAAAAAAGTGTAAGGCACTGTTATTATTTAATTTTTATTGAAGATCATTGATCTTGTTCTTAGATCAATGATCTATTCAGAAGAAGTTCTTTTTTTTATAAAGGTTTTTACCTTTTTTCTCTTCTTGAGTTCTTCTCACAATTTTTTTTAGAGCTCTCTCTATTCTCTGTGTTTTTGTTTTTTGATCTTGATGTTGATGCCCTTTGAATTGGGGTCTAGGGGCCTTTATATAGTGCCCATTAATTTGTTAAATTTGTTAAAGAGATCCTTCTCTGAGTGTTTTGGGGAATTTTCCCTACCGTTGGATTTTTGATCCAAGGGCTTCTGTTTTACAGAAGACAATTTTCTTGTTTTAACAAGAACAGAAAGATCTTTCAGAATTTTAATTCTGTTTGGCGCAAACGCACCTGCGCCTGACACGTGTCGCGCAAGCACAACTGCGCTGCCACGTGTCGCGCAGCACAGAGCGCAGCGCAACTGCGCTGCCACGTGTCGCGCAGCGTAGAGCGCAGATCATCTGAAGCGTTGCTTCTTTTAATTTTGTTTTAAATAGAGCCTTGCTCTGATTGGGCGCGCTGCCTTGGGCGCTGCGCTGACGTATCAGCTTTTGACACGTGGCGCATTGCACGCAGCGCAAGGGACTTGAAGCATTGCTTCAATTTTTGAATTTTGAAATTCAAACAGAGTTTTGCTCTGATTGGGGGAAACAAATGCCCCCCCCACTGTTGCGCTCACGTGGCGCACACGTGAGTGCAGCAGTGGGAAGATTTTGACCGTTGGATCAACGGGTGAGTTGAAGGGGCGCAGGCGCTTTTAAATAGGACCCTTGGTCCTTAGTAAATGTTTTACCATTTTTCAAGAACTTGAGTTTTCAAAGCCTTGCTCTTGTTTAAGAATTTTAAAGCCTTGCTCTCATTTCTTCCCAAGAACTTCAGAGTTCAGATTTTAGATCATCTTAGGTAAAATTTAACTTAAATTAACTTTAATTAACAGAGCCTTGCTCTTATAGATTTTTGATCTAAAGAAAACCCCTTTAGGGTTTCACCAACAGAGCCTTGCTCTCAAGAGTTCATAGATCTACAGTGATCTTGTTTCATGGGTTTTAACCTATAAACAGAGCTTTGCTCTTGGATCAATTGTAGATCTTTTTGATCTGAAAATGAAGAACTCCTAAGTGTTTTCATGGATCTTTAAGATCCCAAAAATTTTAATCTTTAGGAGCTTAAAGAAAAAATTTCTTTTAATAGATTTTCTCATCATTATCACAGAGCTAGGCTCTTTTAAGGAATTTTATTCCCTTGAGACCAGAGTTTGACAAGTGTCGCTCTGTGACAGAGCTTTGCTCTGAAAGAGGAGATTTTCTCCTTGTCTCTAGGGATTTTTATTAATGAGAATATTCTCTTGGAGATTAATTGACAGTCTCATCCAATGATGGGGTTGTCCTATTAACTAATGCACTGTCATCCAGATTTTGTTGGTCCCTATTTGGTCCCCTACCCACTGCAATGCAGTGTGGTGTAAATTTTTAAAATGCCAAGCGTTGGAATTACAACACTGACGGCTAATTTTTGTCCCTCCACAGGAAACATGTCTGCTGATCTATCATTCCCATTTGTTCGCTCGGAGGGAGGATTTCCCATGCACCAGTGGACCGAGAGGTGCTCACTCTCATCAAGGATCATGACCCCGAGTATAAGAACCTTCACTGGTGGGGTAGGTGGTATAACGATATCATCCAGGGTTGCCGAAGCTTCGGTTTCGCTACGCCGTCCGAGCCCATATTTTCGATCCCCTATGCGGATGAAACCCCAGTGAAGTATGCCGTGGAGGTCAAAAATTGGAATTCGGATGACCTCCTCCAGCCTGCAATTGGGTCTATTACCGTGCAGCTGCCGCCGGCAATAGATATTTTAGGGAGGCGAATCTGTCAGGGTGAAGCACGCCCTTAGGGACAGGCCTATAACATTGGACTGATCCCGCGCCCGCCCGCCGGATATTTGCAGTGGGCCCTGTACATCTTATCAGCGAAGAGGACTCATCTGATGAAGATTGGTTTGTATTCGGCCATCTACGTCTCGCTGTTTGAGTATCCCTCTCCTCCAACATGGTGGGTTAAGGCTTTTATTGAACAATGGAATATCCCCACCCACACCTTCCTGATGACGGACAGTCTCCTTGGAGGAGTTTGCTGAAATCTCGGGTCTGCCGATGAGGGGGGGCATTATGAGGAGCTGCATCCTCCTGACGAATACGTCTTTGCCACCAAGCCGTTGGTGTTTGATCTGACGCCGGAGAACGCTATTCAGCACCAGTTTCCGGGCTTGGTGAAGGTGCTGGAGATCTATGAAGGGCTCTATCTGGAATCGGGCGTCCGGGGGGTCAGTTTCGCAGATTTTATCGCCCGCTTCATTCGACCAGAGTTCCTATCGGAGCGGAGCGAAAAGTTCGCCCAGCTTGATGATCCTTTTGGCTTCGGCTTGGACCGCCGACCCACATTGGAGGATGATCACAAAGACTTTTATCTCCCCGGCGCCGCCGTCGTGCTCTTGTCAGAAATCGCCGTCCCCGGGATGGATGAGGAGACCTTTTTTGTAGGGTTCCTGGGACTGTGGCTGTGCAGCTTTGCGCTCCCCATGCACCCGCGCCACATGCAGCCATCTGTTTTCTACCCAGCGCATCGGATGGTGGCTGGTCTACAGTTAACAGTAGGAATCGCCGGGCTGGCTCACCTTTATAATGGACTCAGCGTAGCGGCGGACGCTAATGAGCCTGGGGTGCAGCCTGCTAACTTCCCGATGCACTACTTCACTTCTTGGATGGAAATGCATGTGCACGGGGTGTTCGGCGCCTATAAGATCCCTCCATTTTTTGAGAAGTGCAGACTCCCAAGAGTCATGCGGTTGGTTGCCGCTTCAATCGTGGTTGCATCTCCGCGGGAGGCTAGGGGGCTGCTCCTTCGTCCACACCTGGTCGGAGTGAAGGTTTCTTTTTTGGATAAAGTCATAACCATAGGCTCAGAGACCACCAAGTCGGTAGTTCCACTGCGCGATGATTTTAAGGACGGGGCCTCCATATTGAAAGCTCGGGAGATCCTCCACCTCTACTCCATTCGGCCGGGCCACCTGGTGTTTAGGCAGAATGAGACGGCACTCTTCATGAGGTATAACCCTCACCGGTTCGCTCAGCAATCGAGCTATCACCAGGGGATTCCGATGGAAGCTTTCTTGGAAAAGCCCGTGGCCAGCCGAGAGGGGATAAGGAATGCAATACACCATTTCATGCGGCTTAACACGGGTTCTTATTTCTTCATTAGCGAGCCGAGCTGCGTCCCCAAGGTGCTCAACGTGTACGTGGCTTGGTACGCGCATGCAATGGGTCCAGTTATCCTTATGGAGAAGCGCATGCTGGTTGACCGCAAGGTTGCGCCTCCCGGCGGCAATCGCAAGGCTCCCTTGAAGCCAAAGACCCCGGTCATTCCTCCGCTGAAAGATGCCGGAACCGTGCCACCGTGCGTCTTGAGCCCTCCGCGTGGACTGCCGCTCTATGGTACTGCGGATGCACCACAATGCCCTATGCTCCAGTGGAGACGGTAGATGTGGTTTCACCGGAGTCCGGCGTGGGCGCAGATATCGGAACCCGCCTCCCTAAGGTGCCTGCAAAGCGCAAGTCGATCTCGGGTGCACCCAAGGCTGGTGGGCAGAAGAGGAAGAAGAAGTCGCTCCTTTCTCTTGACGCGATCCTCGGTTTAGAGCCTCAGGCCCCTCTTACCGAAGGTATAAGCGAGTATGGCAGCAATAAAGGCTTCTCGGTAGACCCCGTAGACACTGACCTGGTGGCTGCCATTGCGGCTTCTGTTCGATCAACGAGGCTCGAAGCGTGGTTGGATAAACTCTCTCAAGCAGGTAATCATTAGCTGTACTCTTCTTCATTTTATAGCATTTTTATTATTACCTTCGACTAATGCTTTCCCCCTTTTTTAACAGGTGTCACTACCAAAGAAGCCGTCGCTGCCTCTTTAAAAACCTTCCAGGAGGAGGAAGAGAAGCGTGCTCTAATGGGCATCGGTACGTCTCGCCTTATTAAGTTTTTATCCTCTTTTCTGATGGTCAACCTAAACTTCTTCCTTTGCTTCTTTGCAGGGGCTGCGCCAGCTGATGCGGGGGCTCTCCCCGGGCCCGCTACTGAAGTCCCAGTCTCCTCGGGGTTGCCGCGAGAGCCTCAAATCGACAAGTCGATGAGGGATGCCTTGAAGGATTTGGAGGCATCTATGTTCACAGACGAGGACGTCTCAATGAAGGAGGCTTTGAAGAGGTCTGTCTCAACGGCTCAGGAGGAGAGAAAGCGGCTAAGGCGCGAGGCGAAGGCACGCAGGGCTGCTTTGGCCGTGGGAGCTGGCCCAAGTACCGTCCCTCGTGCTGATACCCCCTCAGAAGAGGCCCCGGTCGCCTTGTCCACAGCTCGCAGACAGGTGGCACGTGCAGCTCACGGGGCAAATGATAAGTCTACCTCAGGTAATGTATCTTTCAAGATTTGTTTGTAAGAATTGTAAACTTGTCGGTTCTTATACATCTTGTCCTGCAGGGCTAAGTCCAAACGAAGGGGAGGCGGAGACCGTCGAACCTAAGGGGACAGAGGAAGAGGCACCGGCCGAACCCGAGTTGACGGTGGGCAACGTCGCTGGGGTTGCTGAGCCTGAGCTGGGGGCTGATGGGGCTGCACCAGAGAAGGTCGTTGATGCCGAGCCTGAGGTGGCGCAAATGAGACGACCGCTATAACTGAGCCTGAGGCAGCGGTGGATGAGGCGCCTGAGGCCGGCGACCCCATGGTGACGGAGGATGAGACAATGGCGACCGCCGAGCCCGAGGGAGTAGCGGGTGAGGCGGGCATGATTCCTGAGGACGAGCCGGCCGCTCTTTCTCAAGAGTCTTGCAATGCTCCGATCATTGCTCTCCCTGCTTACAGTCCTCCGCCGTCTTCTAGCCTCGCGAGCATGACGACGGCCCCCGTAGAGTCCGGTGATGAGGCCACGGGAGGTGGACTCGTATCAATGGAGGAGGGAGACGCCTCCGTTTCGGCTGGCGGCTCATCGGGTAAATTTCGAGTTATTGTCCCCTTTTTTTTATATCTTGCGATCCTTTCTGACAAGCTTATCTTTGTTTTTTAATGCATGTGTGGCCAGTGCCGATGCTCCATTGCTCGAGGGAGCGCCGTCAACTACTGCCTTGGCGGTGGTCACCTCTCAGCCTTCCCTTGTACCATCAAAGATGTTGGTAGGTATGGATTTTAAACCCATTAGTTTTATCTTTTAGCCGCATAATTTATGTACTAATGTCGTACTATTGCGTCTTTTCAGAAGTGCTTTTTGATCATCTCTATCAGGTGTTGCACCCACACTTCTCCTTCCCATTGGAGCTTGCTTCTTCTAGCGGCGCTGGTGAGTATGATTTTCAATTAATACCCTTCCTTTTTCGGTAATGGAATTATTTATGATTCTTCCCTGCCTTAATTGCAGTGTTACAAATCGAAGAAGGAGATAAAGGATCGGTTGCGCCACCGATCCTCCCAGCTTTGCCGCCTGCTGCAGCTGGTATAGTAAACTCTCCCCATCGATGACTTTCTCATATTTTTTTTAAAAAAAACCGTCATCTGATTGTATTTTGTCTTTTCAGCTATCGTTCCGGTTCCGGCCCTCCTTGAGCCTCACGTCATGATGCCGGCGGGCCCTTTCTTGAGACGTCTATCTCCAAAGGGTGTCGCGATGAGCTTGGGCATACTGAGCGGATATATCGAAGAGCTTGACGCAGACGCTCCCCCGTCTGTCGCAGATTTCGCTGCGGAGGTTAATCTGATGTTGGTGGCGCTTGTAAATTTTCATAATGAAGGCGTCGTCGAGTCTTGGGTTAATCACTGCAGGGAGATCGAGGGCCACCTGCATCAGCTGGAGTCGATGCGTCTTGCCCTTGAGATCTTGACCGCGAGCACTCAACGGGCGGCATGGATCGAGCAAAGCGCTTCTTACTTCCGCTATCTCGAACAAGAAGTTACTTCAAGGCGTAAGGAGCGTGGTGAGATTTCGAGCAAATCTGCCCAACTGCATGCTCGGGTGGAGGCAAACGCTGCACGGCTGAAGGTTATCTTTGAAGGCCTTCTGTGATGCCTCTCCGAAGGGTTAACACTGAGGCAACAGCTTGACGTCGTCAAGCGGGATGCACCTAATCAGGAGGCAGCCCAGCAGGCAGCTGAGGAGCAACTTTCATCCTACCTGCAGCAGCGGGCCTAGGTGGAAGCGGAAGTGGCCGCGGCAGCCACTCAGGAGGAGACGCTGATGGAAGTGGGAGAGCATCTCGTGGATTTGTTAAAGACACTTCCTTCTCAGTAGCTACTTTTTGTATCATTTGTACTTGTATATTTTTTTTTATTCTTTAACACAATGTATCTTGTACTCAATCAAGTTTATGAATAAAAGATATACATTCTTTGTAATGTCTTGTGTCATTTCTCCGCCTTTTTCTTTCTTTTATTATCAGCATGCTACCTTAGTAAACATGGTTGACAGATAATAGAGCAAGCATCTTGGTTTCTTCAAGAGATAGGAATAGCTTAGGCCGCAGGTTCAAATCTGATGCCTAAGACTTTTCAACTCTATGAGCCGTGAGGGTCTCATAGAGACTTTTCTCCCTACGGATCGAGAGGATCTCGTAGGTGAATTTTCTCCTTAGAAATCGTGAGGATTCCTAAGTGTGTTTTCTCTTATGAGTCGTAAGGATCCTATAAGAGAATTTTCCCTCTTACGAGTCGAGAGGACCAGTAAGCGGTCGTTTCCCTCCTTGTTGAGATTCGAGTTTGGAGAGTGAGACCCGTGGATAGTATGCAAGAGACCGTTTTGGGCCAACTTGCAGGGTCCCAGTGCTTAGGAAACAGGTTTTTTAATTCTTACTGCCTAAGGCTTTATCTTACGAGTCGAGCCGCATCGAGAAGTTCTCGCAAAGACATCAATTTCTTCACAAGTCGAGACGAATCGAACATTTCTCGCAAGAATATCCTAACGTCACAGTTAACCTCTGCTCTTTACGACAGAAGTCCGTTAGGGTCTGTGGTACTTAGGGTTTTGGCCGTCGTACCGTCGCATCAGCTGATATATTCCTCGATAGGCAATCGTGCTGTTCAAGTAGCCCTGCGACTGCCGTGTCTCTGATCCCTTCGGTGGCTGGACAAGACGTCTTCAAGCAATCTTCTTAGGCAGTTTGACTGTCAGAAGAGCAAGCGTTAGGAATTTTTCCATGCGCTTTTTACTTGAGGTTAGGCTCATTTTGGAGAGCCCCAATGAGTCATAACCACTCCGCGCTGGTGTGGGATGATCTCCGATAGTCTTTCAGGTTTTATGTGAGTTGCCGTCAAGACCCTGAAGCTAGGAATTTGGCCTTTGCTTCGTTTCGCTGGCATCGCGTCTGCTGTATCGAGATGAATGCCGCGGTTGTCTCTAAGTTACTGGTGAACCGTCGAGGTTTGGAACTAGGGATTTTTCCGTGGCTCCGTTAGTTTGATTGTCGCGTTTGAACCCTACTGGAGGAAGAACGCTGTGGTGACATCTCGTCTGCTGTATTGAGACAGACGTCGAGGTGGTGACCACTCCACGCTGGTGCGAGATGATCTCCGATCGTCTTTCAGGTTTTATATGAGTTACCGTCAAGACTTGGCTCCGTTTTCTGATGAAGCATGAGGAGGGAAGATGTGTCTCCTTCTTTGTTTATGCTCCTGGATTGTATACAGGGATCGCTATGCTATCGCCTGTAGGGCATAAATTTTATTCATCATTTTTTTTATTATTATTTTATTTCCGCGATGCTCTATCATTTCGGCTATTTTGCATGTATACACATTTTTTTTTACTTGCTGATTTTTATTTGCAAGTTGCCCCATCATTTCGGCTATTTCATATGCATGTGCGGCTTGCTAGCTTTTCACTGCAAGCTTGGGATTAGACACCGATTTCAGCATCAACACCGCTACAACTGGAATATTGCCAATAGCGAATCATCATTTGCCTCTGTCAATATCGAACAAAGGTGGCTTAGCGAATAGGGTTAAGGTCCTGTCGAATAAAGCTTTTGACTTCATGAGCCGTAATGGTCTCATAAAGGTATTTCTCCCTACGAGTCGTGGGGATCTTGTAGGTGTGTTTTCTCCCTAGGGATCGTGAGGATTCCTAAGTGTATGTTCTCTTATAAGTCGTAAGGATCTTATAAGACTGTTTTCTCCTTATAAGTCGAGAGAACTCGTAAGGGTTGTTCACCGTGCAGACATATCCCTAGTCACGGATGGGACTTGGCTAGGAAAATGTTTATTCGTGCCCGTGGATTGTATACAAGGGTCAGTATTGAGCCGCTTGTAGGGCAATATCGAAGGTTGTGGGGGATGTTTAAGTACAGGTTTAGGTCTCTGTAACTTGAGACTTTCAAATCTTATGAGCCGTGAGGGTCTCATAAGAGAGTTCTCCTTACGAGTCGTGAGGACCTCGCAAGTGTATTTTCTCCTTAGGAATCGTGGGGATCCCTAAGTGTGTTGCTCCCTTGTGAGTCATAAGGATCTCACGCGGGTGGTTTCTCCTTACAAGGTCGAGAGGACCCTGTAAGTGTCCTTTAACGAGGTTGCGCCCTTTTGGGTTTTCACAAACACTCGCCGGTAGCCCTGCTGTTTTTACTCACGGAGCCCTTTCGGGTTTTCATCCGTGTCCATTTTGCTTATGGATGTACCGTTTTTTTTATTCTTTTTATTCTCTCTTTTTTTTAACGAGGTCGCGCCCTTTCAGGTTTTCACGAACACTCGTCGGTAGCCCTGCTGTGTTTACTCACGGAGCCTTTTCGGGTTTTCATCCGTGCCCATTTTGCTTATGAACATACCGTTTATTTATTTATATTTTTTATTATTATTATTTTTTTATCTCTCTTTTTTTTATATCGGCTTTGTGATGTTTCAATCTACTGTAGTTTATCGACATCTCGGTCAACAACTAGTTTTAGGACGTAGTGGTCCGTCATTAGTTTAAGGACATTTCGGTCCGCCATTAGTTTAAGGACGTTGCGGTCCGTTGTCGCCGTATTCGAGGCGAATCTCTAGTTTACTGACTTTTCGGTCTATGGGGCTTTCTCTATGAATGAGCATGATGCCCCCGGCGTCTCCATCTTTCCCGTCGCGTACGGTTGTGGCGGGCTCACCTTCCAGTTTTCGGATATGACGAACTTGCCTTGTTGGTATTGATCTTCAACCCAGTTTTTGAAGATGTAGCAATCCTCTATCAGGTGACCTACCGTTTGGTGGTAAGGGCAATAATCGAGATCGTTGACATCGCCTGGCCGCAACGGATGTTTTGGACTCGGCAGATTGATGAGTCTGTCGCGCACTGCCAGCTCGAACAGTCTCTTTGTTTTATCTTGAGGAAACGAGTAAGGACATTTCAACTTTTCCTGGAGGGGTTGCCGCTTGTTGTTTCGGCAAACAACCAGTCTAGGGCCACTCGATTGCTGTTGAGTATTGGCTACGAGGGCTGTTTTTCCCTTCTCTTTATCCTTTTTGCTCGATCCTTTGTTCGTGAGGCCGAGATTTTTTTTCCAGTAGCGTGCGATTGCATGGCTGAACGTTCTCGCGATTCCTCAATTCTTTCATTTTCGAAATGGATTCCTTGAGGAGAGGGTTGAGGGCAGCTTCTTCGTCAGAGTCGCTTCCGAAGGTGATAATTTGTGATCCCTTGGAATCGACTATGTGATATTCGTCAGCGGCTCTTTTGCGCTCATCTATCGCATTTTTCTGATGTCTACGAGCTCCACGCTTTGTCCTGTTGAAGTGTTGCTTTTGAACGACATACCCTTGCCACCAACACTTAAAGGAGTCACGGTCTTTGGTAGGATGTATGATCTTCTGATGATACAAGCAGAAGTTAGGATGTATCTCCACTCCACCAAGAGTATTTTCTTCAGAGGGTGGTAGCTTCATTCCCGCTGACAGGGCTTTAGCAAACCTTTTCCTCGTCTTGAATTTGTTTTTATCCGCAGCGGATGGCTTTTGATTTGACGGGAGTGCCTCGACTCTTTGGTCCAGTCGTCGGTGTTTGGCTCCTTCCAGTATGGCCATCTCACGCTCTTGATTGGCTTTAACTTTCAGACGAATCTCATTCAGGAAGGTATCGATCAACTCGTCTTACGGCCGCAGAATTTCTGGTTCAGGGTCCGCCTTCGGTTTCTCGGTGCAAGGAGCCTCTTTATCATCCACCAATGAGTAAGAGATCATATGACAACTTTCTATGTAGTCTTCGAATTCATCTGATGAGTCTTCTCCATCGTTTTCGTCCTCAACAAAAGAACAAGCTGCCTCCATCGTGTCCATCTTCTTTGGAGTGTGCGGCTGTGGTGGGTTTACCTTCCAGTTTTCAGACAGCACAAACTTGCCTTGTAGGTACTGATCCTCGATCCATCCCTTAAAGACGAAACAATTCTCGATCGGGTGACTTACCGTTTGGTGGTAAGGGCAATAATCGGGATTATTGAGATCACCTGGCTGCGACAAGTATTTTGGATTTGGCAGATTGATGAGTCTGTTGCGCACCGCCAGCTCAAACAGTCTTCTCGTTTTATTCTGAGGAAACGAGTAAGGAAGTCCTAGTCTCTCCTCGAGGGATGGGCGTGGACGCACGTTGTTTTGGCGAACAACCGGCTTTGAGTTGCTCGGTTGCTGTTGAGCATTGGCGACGGCGATCACTTTCCCTTTTCCTTTCTCATTTTGAGAGTCTGGTTTTGGAGGAGACGGTCCATGGCCCATCTGGTCCATTTGGGCTAATTTGTCGATCAAGGCCTGGAAGGTGGTAGGCCTGAAGAACATCATGAATTGCGAAATGGTCGCTTGCGGATCGAGAGTGCCCATGAACATGCCTACCGAGGCGCCTCTTCCATGCGTTGTTCGTATTTTGACCATAGGTTCCGCCATCGTGTCGCATATTGGACCCACGTTTTGCCTGGCCTTATCCTGGCATTTATCAGTGTTGTTATCGGGGTGCGTTCACTAGCACTCGCGAATCTTTGTGTAAACAGTAGCTCCATCTCCGCAAATGTTTTGAGAGAGTCGTTAGGTAACTCCGAATACCATTCAAAGGCTGTTTCTGCTAAGCTGCCAACGAATTGGTGAAGCAACAATTTGTCATCGCCTCCAGTATTACCGTACAAGGCCCTGAATTAAGCGACATGTTGATGCGGATTCCCTGTCCCTTTATATACTTAGAATTTAGGGATCGTATATCCCGGCGGGTAACTGATTTGGTCATACCAGCCCGAATAGGGTCATCCAGGTCTAACAATTTGCCTAGCCGCTTCACTCGCCTGATGAGCTCGTATTTGCTGAGCTATATAGTCATCCAGGGCGGCCTTAGAGATAGTTTCCTCTTTGGCTGTTGAAAGGGCCGGAGGAGGACCGGATGTTTCCCCTCCATCGTTTCCGACAATGACTGGATGGTCTTCAGCTGGAGGGTCCGGCTGTAACATCATCCCTACCATGTCTTAGAAGAGTAGTGCCATTTGTTTTATGTTGGCAGCTTGTTCTGCTGCCTCTTTGTCCTTCTTTTCAAGGACTCTACGTAAGAAGTCAGCATCGGTTTCTTGTTCGTGACGCTGCTCTGATGATACTTTCGAACTTTCTTTTGGTTCGGTAAGTGCAGCCATCGCAGTCATCATTTCCTGAAGCTTCTGTTGCTGCTCCTGGGCTTTTATCACGGATCGGGTGAGCGGTCGGTGACCCGTCGAAGCGCGGCTTTCCTCTTTTCCGGAAGCCATATAAACAGTGTGCACCACCATGCCCCCAGACCTGGGGTGTTTGTGTTCAGTGCTTTTACGGTCCGCCATGTTCACAGGGGCTTTTTGCGGCCTCCTTTTTTGAGTGATTGGAGTTGAGGGGGCTGTTGTAGTGGGCACCCAAGTAGCTGTTGCTTTTTGTGGCTTGACGGGGTAATCCTTCTCCTGCCGAACCTTCATCTTTTTCTGTCGGCGGAGATAGTTTTCATCAATCACCGACTCCTGGACCTGTCGCTAGACTTTGTAAATTTTAGAGGACAGCCGTTGAGGGGGCTGCTCTAGCTTCTTCTCTGGAGTATTCTTCACAGATGAAGGAGTTCGTTTCAACACCGCAGTAGGAGAGTTTCTGCGCACCGTGTTCAGCAATTCAAAGCTGTTCCCGGTTGGAACAGCAGCCTCGATCCCCACCATCGGAGCTGGTGGCGTAAATCCAGAGGGGGAGTTGCCCCCAGCCTTCCTTACTCGATGCCAGTGGCGACGTCGAGCGCGTCATGTGGGTGGAATTGATTGAGCCGCAGGGGTGACCTCCTCATGCCCCCTGTGTTGGTCAGAATCTGTTGATACGAGCCTTTTAAAGAACGACGTCCGTTGAATGGGGACGGCCAACCTGTCAAAAGCAGACTTCCGAGCAGGGGAAGCAACCTTGGTGATTTCGCCTGGAACTAGAGTAGGGATAGCTATCCGCTTCGGGATAACATCTTCTGGTATTGCTGGCTTTTTCATGGGCCCGTTGGAGCTCTGACCTAGCCTGTTAAAGACTGAGGCAGTGGAGTTGGACGACCCGTTGAGAGGGACCGCGGCAGTGGTAAGTCGATCAAAGACCAACTTCTTTGGGGCTTCTTGCAACGTCATTGGGGTATTGAAGCTCATCGGTGGGAGTATGGTCCCGAAGAATAGTCCAGTGGTGGCTTGAGTTACCTGCTCCACTGGAATCTTGAAAACAGAGGCCGCTTGGGGCCCGTAAGTCACTCCACCAGCAGAGACCGAGCGAGAGTTGCAGTTGCAAGCAGTGCAGTTTGAAGCCATTGATCTTCTGTTTTCTGCACGGAGCAAGACACCAAATCTTAGTACCTCGAATTCACAGGCAACCACAGCAAACCGTGATTCGTTCGTGAACACGACACGCGAAGTGTGGAGTGGAAAGAGGAAAGGGTCCCACCGGGCGTGCCAGAATCTGTTCCCCTCCGAATGGCGGCGCGACGTAGAGACGTCTAGCCTGAGATTCAGGGTAGATGCTATTTGGTTTTATCCGTCCACCTCTCCGAAGATGCTAAGTTGATTTACGGCACCGTGTATCGGAGGTTTAGACGGATGCATGTAGCAGACTTCGTCAGATTCCCCCTCGCTTGAGGGGTTTTTGATTGTGGGGACGCTCTTCCCTGCAGGCGCAAGCCCCTGCAGTTAATTACGCTACCGCATAGCGGTAACAACTTTCTCCTTCTCCAGAATTTCACTTCGTGTCGTGTGTGTTTGTTTTGTTTGTGGTTGTACGTGGATTGTATATGGGGACTAATTTATGTCGTCGCCCGTAGGACGTGGATTAGTCCAAATCCGTATTTACTTAGATTTGGGTTTGGGGTTTTAGTTTAAGGATACGTTAGCCGTATTTGAGGCTAAGATCAACTTAAACGTTCGTTAAGGATACGTTAGTCCTTTTTGAGACTAAGATCAACTTAATGGAAAGAGCATTTAGGGGCTCTATTGTTCCAGTTTAGGGACGTAGTGGTCCATTTAATATATGGCCTTCGGGACCCGTCACCTCTCTGACGACGTTGAAGGATTACAACGACAAGTGTCAGAGGAGTTCGGAGATGTACCCTTGAACCAAAGTTGATTGGGGGTCTTATAATCCAATTTGGGACTAAAATTTGTTTGAATGTTTAAGGATACGTTAGACATATTTAAGGCTAAGATCAACTTAAACGGGATCGTTTAGATCCAACAAAAGAGCGTTTAGGGGCTCTATTGTTCCAGTTTAGGGACGTAGTGGTCCATAGGTAGTTTAGGGACATTGCGGTCCATTGCCAGTTTAGGGACATGGGGTTCCATTGCCCGCTTTGGGGATGTATATTAGTTTAAGGACGCATTAGTCCATGGGTTTAAGGACCCCATAGTCCATATGGATGTGTTTAAGGATGCATAAGTCCATTAGTTTAAGGATGCATAAGTCCATAGGTTTAAGGACCCCACGGTCCGTATCTTGGTTTAAGGATGCATAAGTCCATGAGTTTAAGGACCCCACAGTCCGTGTTGATGTGTGGTTGTCGGGACCCGTCACCTCTCTGACGTCGTTGAAGGATTACAACGATAGGTGTCAGAGGAGTTCGGAGATGTACCCTCGAACCGGATGTAAATTGATTTAGGAGAGCAGCTGTGCTCAGTCAATTTAATTTGAGGACTTACGGCCATGATTGGGCTAAGTCCAGTTGAGAATATTCAACGTTTTTATCTTTGGCCTATTAGGCCTGTGCCAGGGCTTTGCCCCTGTTTGATAATGCACTGCATTTTATTCTGGCCTGCTAGGCCTTTCTGATTTGGGCTCTGTCCCTTTATAAATGATACACAGCATCTGTTTAGGCTTTGCCCTTCTTTAAAATAATGCATTGCATTTAATTTGGCCTGTTAGGCCTTTTTTTAATTGGGCTTGGTCCTTCTGTAAATAATGCAGTGCATTAATTACTTGACAGTGGCTTGTCAGGCGCTTTGCGCCAATTACTGAGTGCAAGCGCTTGTCGTGGTGACACGTGTCACACTCTGGTGAGCGCAAGCGCAAGCGCGGTGTGCTGCGCTGTTGCGCTACTGACACGTGGCGCGCTCTGGTGAGTTGCGCCAACTTTAAAGAGCAATGCTCTATTGAAAAGCGCACAGTGCAAGTGGTCTTGGAGCTAACACGTGGCGCTCTCTGGTGGCTTGCGCCAACCCAGGAGCGCAACAGTGCAGATTTACAAGTGCAAGGCACTGTTTCAATAACTTGATCCAATTTTGGATTCAAGAAAAGAATCTTTAAGATTCCAGAACCAATGGTTCATAAAAAAGTGCAAGGCATTGTTATTATTTAATTTTTATTGAAGATCATTGATCTTGTTCTTAGATCAATGATCTATTCAGAAGAAGTTCTTCTTTTTTTTTATAAAGGTTTTTACCTTTTTTCTCTTCTTGAGTTCTTCTCACAATTTTTTTTAGTGCTCTCTCTATTCTCTGTGTTTTTGTTTTTTGATCTTGATGTTGATGCCCTTTGAATTGGGGTCTAGGGGCCTTTATATAGTGCCCATTAATTTGTTAAATTTGTTAAAGAGATCCTTCTCTGAGTGATTTGGGGAATTTTCCCCACCGTTGGATTTTTGATCCAAGGGCTTCTGTTTTACAGAAGACAATCTTCTTGTTTTAACAAGAACATAAAGATCTTTCACAATTTTAATTCTGTTTGGCGTAAACGCACCTGCGCCTGCCACGTGTCGTGCAGCGCAGAGCGCAGCGCAACTGCGCTGCCACGTGTCGCGCAGCGCAGAGCGCAGCGCAACTGCGCTGCCACGTGTCGCGCAGCGCAGAGCGCAAATCATCTGAAGCGTTGCTTCTTTTAATTTTGTTTTAAATAGAGTCTTGCTCTGATTGGGCGTGCTGCCTTGGGCGCTGCGCTAACGTATCAGCTTTTGACACATGGCGCGTTGCGCGCAGCGCAAGGGACTTGAAGCGTTGCTTCAATTTTTGAATTTTGAAATTCAAACAGAGCTTTGCTCTGATTCGGGGAAACAGCGGAAGGTCGACTTCATTGAGCGGGTTACGCAGAGTCGCGAAGCTGCCCAACGGGAAATCGATGAGAAGGTTTCATCGTGCTTGTAGCAACGAGCTCGAGTCGAAGTGGAGCTGGCCACGGCAGCCGATCTTGAGAAGGAGTTGAGAAGAGTGCGCGAGCTGGTAACTGATTTATTAAAGACGCCTCCTTCTCAGTAGCTGTTTTTGTATAGATTGAACATTTGTGATCTTTGAATAACATGCCTTTATTCATTTTTTATTCTTTTATACGATGTATCTTGTACTCAATTGAACTCATGAATAAAGACACATTTTTCTTATCTCCCACTGTCACTTTCTTCTCTTTGCTGTGTTGTTGGTATATTACTCTGGCAAGTGTGGCTTGTAGATAATAAAGAGCATTTCATCTTAGCCTCCTTGTAAGTAGCGATGGCTTAGGAAGCAGGTTCAGGTCTGCTGCCTAAGACTTTTCAACTTTATGAACCGTAAAGGTCTCATAAAGACTTTTCTCCCTACGAGTCGAGAGGATCTTGTAGGCGCATTTTCTCCTTAGGAATCGTGAGGATTTCTAAGTGTGTTTTTCTCTTAAGAGTCGTAAGGATCTCCCAAGAGAATTTTCCCGCTTATAAGTCGAGAGGACTCGTAAGTGGTTGTTTCCCTCCTTATCGAGATTCGACTTTGGAGAGTGTGGTTCGTAAATAGTATGCAAGAGTCCATCTTGGACTAACCTGCAGGGCCCCAGTGCTTAGAAAACAGTTCCTTATCCCCATTACCTAAGGCTTTTACCTACGAGTCGAGACGGGTCGAGAAGTTCTCGTAGGAACATTATTTTCCCCACGAGTCGAGACGAATCGAGAGGTTCTCGCAAGGATTTCCTAACATCACAGTTAACTCCTGCTAATAGAAGTTTGTTAGGGTCTGTGGTACTAGGGTTTTTTACCCATCGCACCGTCGCGTTGGCTGGTGTATTCCTCGACGCACAATCTTGCTATTCGAGTTGCCCCGTGACTGTCGTGTCTCTGATCCCTTCGGGGGCTGGACAAGACGTCTTCAAGTAATCTTCCAGGTGATATTACCATCGAAAGAGCAAGCGTTAGGGATATTCCATGTTGCTTTTTACTTGAGGTTAGGCTCAGTTTGGGAGCCCCGATGAGTCATGACCACTCCGCGCTGGTATGGGACGATCTCCGATAGTCTTTTCAGGTCTTATTTGAGTTGCCGTCAAGACCCTGAAGCGAGGGATTTCCCTTGGCTTCGTTGGTTGACATTGTGTCTGCAATATTGCTTGAATGTCGAGGTTGTCTCTGGGTTGTCTGTGAACCGTCGAGATTTGGAACTAGGGGACTTTGTCGTGGCTCCGATTGGTAATGGCGCGTCTGCATCCTGTTGGGGAAGAACGCCGGGGTGACATCGTGTCTTCTGTATCAAGATGAACGTCGAGGTGGTCTCTAGGTTGTTGGTGAACCGTCGGGACCTGGAACTAAGGACTTTCTCATGGCTCCGTTGCTTTGTGTCGGGATCGCTTGTTGACGTCGCCATTGTTGACACTGCGTCTGCTGTAACGAGACGAGCGTCGAGGTGGTCTCTAGGTTGTTGGTGAACCGTCGAGATTTGGAACTAGGACTTTGCCATGGTTCCGAGATTGATTGTCGCATCTGAATCCTGCCGGAATGAGGAGGAACGCTGTTGTGGGTCTCCAGGCTGTAGATGTGGCCGTCGAGACTTGGAACTAGGGACTCTGCCATGGCTCCGTTTTTTGACGTCGTATATTACTGCAGAAACACTAATTTCTCTGCGGGTTGACGCGAATCGAGATGCTCTCGTCAAGGAAGCTGATTTCCTTGCATCGAGGTTTTTGCCAAGGACGCTGATTTCCTCGGAGTCGAGACGAATCAAGGTATTCCTGCAAAGACGCTGATTTCTCTACGGGTCGATGCGAATCGAGATGCTCTCGTCAAGGACGCTGATTTCCCTGAATCGAGGTTTTTGCCAAGGGCGCTGATTTCCTCGGAGTTGAGACGAATCGAGGTATTCCTGCAAAGACGCTGATTTCTCTGCGGGTCGACGCGAATCGAGATGCTCTCGTCAAGGATGCTGATTTCCCTGAATCAAGATTTTTGCCAAGGACGCTGATTTCCTCGGAATTGAGACGAATCGAGGTATTCCTGCAAAGACGCTGATTTTTCTGCGGGTCGACACGAATCGAGATGCTCTCGTCAAGGACGCTGATTTCCCTGAATCGAGGTTTTTACCAAGGACGCTGATTTCCTCGGAGTTGAGACGAATCGAGGTATTCCTGCAAAGACGCTGATTTCTCTGTGGGTCGACACGAATCGAGATGCTCTCGTCAAGGACGTTGATTTCTCTGAATCGAGGTTTTTACCAAGGACGCTGATTTTCTCGGAGTTTAGAAGAATCGAGGTATTCCTGCAAAGACGCCGATTTCTCTGCGGGTCGACGTGAATCGAGATGCTCTCGTCAAGGACGCCGATTTCCCTGAATCGAGGTTTTGCCAAGGACTTTGTCGTGGCTTCGCTTTGTTGACGTCACGTCCGCATCCTGCGGGAATGAGGAGGAACGCCGTTGTTGTTCTTCTGGGATGCAGATGTTGCCGTTAAGATCTGATTCCCCCTTTGACAAGGTCTGGTGGGGAAATGTGGTCCCCTTTTTGTTTGTGCCCCTGGATTGTATACAGGGATCGATGTGATCTCACCTGTAGTTTCATTTTTTCATTCATTTTTTTTATTTCCGCGATGCTCTATCATTTTAGCTTTTATCTCGCGAAGTTCGCGATTGCCCAATCATTTCGGTTATTTTTCGCGGTGCCCAATCATTTCGGCTATTTTTTTTGTTTTTACTCGCTGCTTTTTATTGCGAGTTGCCCCATCATTTCGACTATTTCATATGCATTTGTGGCTTGTTGACTTTTCGCTGCGAGTTTGGGATTTGATACCGATCCCAGCTTCAGCATCGCTACAACTGGGATATTGTTAGGAGCGAATCATCATTTGCCTCTTTCGATGTCGAACAAAGGTGGCTGAGCAAACAGGGTTAAAATCCTGTTGACCAAGTTTTTTTTGACTTTACGAGCTGTAAGGGTCTCATAAAGATATTTCTCCCTACGAGTCGTGAGGATCTCGTAGGTGCGTTTTCTCCTTAAGAATCGTGAGGATTCCTAAGTGTATGGTCTCTTATAAGTCGTAAGGATCTTACAAGAGTGTTTTCTCCTTATAAGTCGAGAGGACTTACAAGGGTCGTTCACCATGTGAAGATATCCTTCGTTAGTAGTGGGACTCTGTTGGGGAAACGTTTATTTATGCCCGTGGATTGTATACAAGGGTCAGCATTGAACCGCTTGTAGGTCAATCTGGGGATTGTGATAGCTTAAGAACATGTTTAGATCCCTGTAGCTTAAGGTTTTTGAATCTTATGAGCCGTGAGGGTCTCATAAGAGGGGTCTCCTTACGAGTCGTGAGGATCTCGTAAGTGTAATTTCTCGTTAGGAATCGTGGGGATCCCTAAGTGCATTGCTCCTTTGTGAGTCGTAAGGATCTCACGCAGGTGTTTTCTCCTTACAGGGTCGAGAGGACCTTGCAAGTATCTTTTAACGAGATTGCACCCTTTCGGGTTTTCACAAACTCGCCGGTGGTCCTGCTGTTTTTACTCACGGAGCCCTTTCAGGTTTTCATCCGTGCCCATCTCGCTTATGGACGTACCGTTTTTTTTACCACGTCAGCCTGGGGACGCCGCGGGTTTGTAGTAGTTTAATGACGTTTCGGTCAATTGTTCATAGGTCGGACATGTTTGAAGATCTTTCAGCATTCTTTTAGTTTTTGCCGAAAGAACAATTTCTCATGGAGCTTCCCCTATAAAAGAGCATGATGCCCCCGGCGTGTCCATCTTTTTCTGAGCATGTGGTTGTAGCGGGTTCACCTTCCAGTTGTCAGACAATGCGAATTTGCCCTGTTGGTATTCTTCCTCAATCCAGCCTTTGAAGACGTAGCAATCTTCGAGTGGGTGACCCGTTACTCTGTGGTAGGGAAAATAGTTAGGATGGTTAACGTCACCCGGTTGCGACGGACGTTTTGTATCTGGCAGAGTGATGAGCCCGTTGCGCACTGCCAGTTCGAACAGTCTCCTTGTTTTATCCCTGGGAAATGAGTAAGGACGTTTCAACTTCTCATCGAGGAATTGCGGCTTGTTGCTTTGACGAACAAACGGTCTCGGGTTACTCGGCTGTCGTTGAGCGTTGGCGACAAAGGTCGCTTTCCCTTTGCCTTTTTCATTCCGAAAATCTACTTTTGAAGGGAAAGTCCTATAGCCCATCTGGTCCATTTGGGCCAGCTTGTCAATCAAGGCCTGGAAGGTGGTCGGCTTGAAGAACATCATGAATTGGGAGATAGTCGACTGAGGGTCAAGGGTCCACATGAACATGCCCACGACAGGAGCTTCTTCTATGCGTTGTTCGCATCTTGACCATAGATTTTGTAGGGTTCCTAGGCACACTAGTGAGGTCTCCCAAGCCATCAACCATGGCAATTTCAAAAAATATGGTGCCTACAAACCCTAAACTACGGATCGATAACTAGATGTCTAGGCGAACAATGAACTAGTTAACAGTTAACTAATGAGAATACGGAAATACAACCTTTGTAGATCCGGTCCTTCACCTCCACGGCTCCGCAACGAGGTCGTCTCCGCTGTCCAAATCAAATCCGGGCTCTAGAGTCGGCTTCGTCGGAGAATGGGCAAGCTAGGTCGTCGATGTCCATGCCGAAGATGATCTACGTCGAAGCATCGCAAGATCAAGCTCTCACTTCACCAAGTCATGAAACTTGTAAAGAGAACACACTCTACTACTTGGCAAGAGGTAGAGGATGAAGAAATAGGAAGTGGGTTAACTTTAGAATTGGATTTCTCACTCATTTCCAACAATCACCATTGATGGACCTTGCTTTTCTTCACTTGAAGAATGAAGAAGAAGAAAGGAAAATGTTATGATAAGTTAAAATGAAAATGAAAAGAAAATGAATTCTTATCATAATTTTAACCATGGTCAAGTGTAGAGAATGAATCATGGTTAGTGGGAATGGTTAGGGTTAAGGATGAGATAAGTATGGTTGACTTTATCAAAGCTTCATGAAGCTTCAACTAAACTCCAAATCTAGCAACCATTCTTTTCTCTTTTCTTTTATTCATTTATCAAAAATAAAAAGGATAATTAAATAAGATAAATGAATAATAAATAAGAAACCCTAACCATTTCATTAACCAAGGTTTAATACTTTACACTTAACCAAAAAGGATGTATCATCAAACATGATACAAGCAAGTGCACAAAATCATATCGCATATGTAATGCGCACACCCGAGTGAGAAAATCCATTTAAAGTGAACCAATACTAGTTAATGCAAAGTAATATATCAAATATATAATTATACATTAAATCATTAAATCAACACTTGATTCAATGATCCGGTCATGTCGCACACAACCGACTAGTATTCAATGTATCGGCTTATCGAATCAACGCTTGAATCGATAACTAGGTTATATCGCATACAACCATTCGATACATTCATCGCGAGAATGGAATACGGTATCACATACACGTATTATTCTCGGTCCCGCACATATCTCATATGCGCTCCTATTTCGTTTCGCTTGAGCCAGGAAACCTCTGTGTAGGACTCTAAAGACTCGTCAATACGCCGGCAGCAGATGATGATCATATCAAACACCCACAAGCCGCAAGCGGTCTGCTAAACGTAACGGCCACCCGGGTATTGAGCGATCTGAAGATCGACGAGCAAGCCCGCTCACACTCCAGTGAATCCGACCAGTAACACTACCGTACAGTCCGGTCTGATCGTCTGATATGTCGCATATCTCGCCTAGGGGTGGTATACGTCAGACCCCAATAGCTCAATAAGTCGTGTCGATATGAGGTCTATAACTGTTCGAGAAACTACTGGTAACACTTACCAGTAAATCTCAGCAACCCTGGCCAGGGATTTCCTGTTATAGCCAATCGAACACAGCGCAACATCAACCCCCATATACCGGGAGAGACGAATCCCCTCCTATCGCTTATTGCCTCCATGTGACTCGGGACTGTACCCAAAAACCACCGTTTTGCACACCCTCTTGGACGTGGTAAGATGGAAATCAAAGCACAGTGGGAACCACACAAGACTCTATGACGATCTCGGGTCAACAGACTACTCTGTACCAGTGTCACCAGAGAACTGCCATCTGACGTGAGGTATAATACCATCTGGGAGTTCTCGGCGAGTCCGTCCAGTGTACCCAGTCTCTACTGAGCACCCGTATATCATCTCTGATGTCAAACACCGATGGATATGGGATCATCCATCGCCCATCTGTATGGGTCGAGAAGGTATACGCTAGTCTACTCTGGTATATCGATGCCCCGTCTCGATACACCCACGACTAGGGACTTTTGAAGGATGTACTTATGGACTACAATGTCCCCACTAGTATGATCCGCATCATAGTCCAGGTAGTCAAGTACAGATCCTAAGGGCTTTACCAACATGTAACAGAGAGACAATCAGCATACACGTTAAGGTAAAGAGTAACCAGATAGCATACTATCATGTCGAGCAAGAAAGTCCTCCCTATATATGTCCCAGCATCTACTACAATATACATCCTATGTACAGTAATGGCCTCTAGGGCATACATATAACTAACAATCTCCCACTTGCACTAGGGCCATCTGTAGCAGTGGTTGCAGTATCTCATACTCAACCATCCCATAAAAGTCTCTCTCTGGGAACAGGCCTTTGTGAGTGGATCCGCTGTGTTGTCCTCTGAGTCTACTCTCCTAACCTCGATCCCCTGGAGATAAACTATCTCCATGATCAGGTGATACTGCCTAAGAATATGTCTGGATCACTGATGGGACGGACATTCCTTGGCATAAGCCACAACTCCATTGTCACACAATGGGAGGAACTAAGTTCATCTCATGAACCAAAATACACCCAAACAGCCTCTTTGGTAGCATCTTAAGTAGCGATGTATCGTGCCTTTATCTTCTAGTATGTCACGGTATCTAGCTTGGAATTCTTCCAACATACCGTCCCCTTACTGAGGGTAAAGACAATGCCTGCGACTGACATTCAGTCGTCTTTATCACCCTGGAACCCTTCCAGTGATTCTCCCCAGGATCGGTTGATACCGTCTCACTACATCTAGTGAGAATTCTAACATCCATTTAGATCTATCTCATAGATCCAAAATCTAGGATTTAGTAGGTATCACTTTAATCCTATATGGAGAATCTTTGTGATAAGCGGAGATTGATCGAGCGTAGCATAGGAAACTCCTTCCCCATCAAGAGTATGTCATCCACGTACTCTACGAGGATCGTCACCATACTCCCTACTGCCTTCTTGTTTACACAAGGTTCATCTACCATTTTGATGATGTCAAACTCTTTGACTAATTCATCAAAACAGATGTTCCAACTCCGCGATGCCTGCTTTATCCTATAAAACATCTTGCACACGTTTCCGCTGCTCCCACTGTCTACGAAGCCCTCTGGCTGTGTACTTATAGACGCTCTCTTCCAAATCATCATTTAGAAAAGCAGTCAAGACACCCAACCGCCAGATATCGTAGTCATGGTATGTAGCCGTGGCAAGTAGGATCTGGATGGACTTAAGCATAGTCACTTGAAAAAGTTTCATCATGATCCATGCCTGGTCGATGACGAAAAACTTTAACAAGTCTAGCTTTGAAAGTCTCAACTTTTCCACCTACACCAAGTAATCTTCTCAAGATATACTTGCTCCTGATGGGGATTTAACCCTTCAGATATAGCAGCTAAAGTCCATACTTTGCTGGTGTATAAGGATTCCATCTCAGATCGCTAAGCATCCAGCCATTCTTACAGAGTCTCACTCCTGATGGCCAGCTCGAAGCTAGTTGGGTCATCATCTCATGATGCAATCCTCGCTCCCACTGTCATAGAGAAACTGAAGTATCTCTCAGGTGGGTGAGGAACCCTACTAGATCGGCGGAGAGGCTAAGGTTCGTTGGCATCTACTGAATACTTTGGTTCTATCAAATCATCAGCTGTAGTTTGTATAGCTGGAACCTTTCCAGTTCTACATTACAGACCTTGCCTCGAGCTTGTCCGGATTTTGCTTTCCAGACATAGGCCGGACAACCCCAAATCTTAACCAACTTAAGATATGGGCTCTTCCCTTTCCATATCATATATGAAGCGTAGGCAACTGATTTGATTGGAACCCTATTCAATAGGTATGCAGCTTCTCGAGTGCATAACCCCAAAAAGGAAATAGGTAACTCAGTAGTACTCATCATAGAGCACACCTTATCAAATAGGGTGTATCTGCTCCGCCCTGATATACCATCGTGCTTTGGTGTATTCAGAGGAGTAAT
This sequence comes from Agapanthus africanus, assembly GCA_030015575.1. Classification (NCBI taxonomy): domain Eukaryota; kingdom Viridiplantae; phylum Streptophyta; class Magnoliopsida; order Asparagales; family Amaryllidaceae; genus Agapanthus; species Agapanthus africanus. The sequence continues at coordinate 151,833,926 of JASDDO010000028.1, read as the reverse complement.
GCTGAGAGAGAATCTCATTCTCCTTTAGAATAGTCCAGGATTTCCGTGCTCAAGTATTCTCCTCCTTGATCTCATCAAAGGACATAATACTTATACCCGTATCGGTTCTCTACTTCTCGCTTATATTCTGTGAATATCTCAAAAGGTTCGGACTCATGTTTCAACAGGAACATATGTCTGAATCTTGAGAGATTATCAGAGAATGTAACGAAGTACAAAGAACCGGTCTTGGCATGTGTAGACAGGAGACCTTACATACATCATCATGTATCAGTCCCAAGAGTTCATTAACTCTTTCTCTGTTTACAGTGAACGGAGCTATGGTCATCTTATCTTTGTGACATGACTGGCGAGTTTCACAAGATGTAAATTCAAACTGATTTAAATATGCATCTTTATGTAACTCTAGCTAGTCGGGTCACATTGATATGACCTTGTCTACAATGCCTCAAGAAGAATTCGTTCAGTTCTGAACTCTTCCTCTTGTGTGTGTTCTGTATACAAAAAACTGTGATTTGATTTAGAACATTAATGCTTTTAGATAACGTGCCTGAACCGATCAACTTTTAATATAGGAAATGTTCAAAACATTATCCAACTATACAAAATTCTATCATTTCTTTACCAATAAAGAGACTGATATGATTTTGTATATCAGGTTCGGTATCTAACAACATTCGTTCAGAATCAATGTATTGTAATACAGGGTGACAGTGACCGACAGACTTGGCTGCAACACTTGCCCCGTTTTCTGCCTCATGAAACTTATCACCCGTTCTCAGTTCTCTACCTTTCTGTAGCCCTATGTAACAGATTACATATCTGGGATCCTGATCTGGTATCATATACCTAGGACGTAAAGGATACTGAGAAACAGTTCTGTATAATGAACACACCCGAAGATGATGCATCATCATGCACTCTCCTCGTTTGGGCGGCACGGGAAATCTGGTATTCCCCAATTTCCTGCTCTGTCTTATAACAATTATAAGTTGGAGCGGGACCAACGTTCCCCAGCTCAGTATAACAAGCGGGTTCGGTCAATAATCCGTATTATTATCTTGATTAAGGCGTGATATGGTCGCTACCTGGAGAGAGAGAGAAGAAAACACTCAGCGTGCGCTCTGTCAAGAATAGATTGGTTATTATTTTATCTAATCAGGATGGCTCCCACTGCTTTTTATCAAATCTTCCTTCAAACCCTAAAAGGAAAGACTAGCCGGGATTAATTACACACTACAAGTTCGCCAATCTTTCAGCCAGGCCAGTGTCGGTACTTTGAGGGAGGTCCCCCGTGCTTTCGCACGAACCTAATTAATGTAAACCTCGTTTTCCCAGAGGCGTAACCTCGTTAACACCTTTCTAGACACCTACTTGATCGGCTAATTATAATGTATAAAACTCTCCCAGGAGTAACTCTTACTCGCAGCGGGTATCGGGATCCAACTATCTCATAGAATGTATGCAATCTCATTGCAAATCTCAACACTTGAAATTCCCGATAATATTTTGCCCCATGCGATCTATGACCTTGACTGAGTCAACAAACCATAGACCTCAAGTAAAGTTCAACCCGTCATTTCTCGATTGAATTAAACCCACCCGCACGACCCTTGACTGAGTCAACAAGGCCGCACGACTACCCTAATCCAATCGCATCATATGCTTTGCAGATAAGCAATAATCAGCTACCGCACACTACGCCTTGACTGAGTCAACAAACGCAGCACGAATACTAACTATTACCTATCTGAAATGACGGAGGGCTACGACAGGTTTTTAAGAAAACCTTTTGCGTAATGAACTTTATATCGTTGTAGAATCAAATGATTTTAAAAATGGAGTGTTTTTGAAGCTTTTCTAGTTTTGCTAAAGGAGTCACTCCCGGTGAAGGGATCGTCGGTCCTTTCCTCGTCGAATGAGGTGCGGGATATATCATATATATCACTGTGCAAAGCAAAAACTCTTAAAAGCAATCAAAATACAAACCGAGTGTGTAGCATCTGCCAGTTATTGCTAAAGGAGTCACTCCCGGTGAAGGGATCTCGGTCCTTTCCTCATCGAATAAGGTGCAGGATATATCTCATATACCGCTGTGCAAAGCAAGAACTGTAGCTACCTGTTTTATTTTGAAATTCGATTCTACAACATCTTAGGTTTCTTTTATTTCATTAATCACATTAATGAAGTCCCATCATTTAATTACCTAAACATCACAGATAAATACGACGTACACTTATGCCATCCGCATTCGCCTCGATGTCCCCTCGTGCACCGTTAGGTTAGGTAACTAACGGCAGAGCGGGGCAGGGCTAGCGCGGGTGTAAAACATAAGTAACGCCTATATAATATATCATATATACTATATACTGTATCTATCACAGAACATCACATGATCACATCACAGATATCGCAGCAGAAGAATCATATGAAATATTGGATATACTAGGACGTCCGTGTTTTCAATACGAGCCAGTATAAAACACGGATTCCACGGTCGTGATGAATAGCCAAACCCACACCCTAAGACCCCTACGAGAGCGGCAAGCAACCCTACCAATTCTAGAGTTAGGAGACCCGGACTCGACTCCTCGAGTTGGTCTCCCACTGGACTCCAGAACCCGGTTACTTGTGCCCTCCTCCTTGGGTCTATCCTAGTGCGGAAAAGTAAATAATATACAAACGGTGACTACTTCCGCTACCTGGAAGTGCCCCAATAAAAGAATATTACATACAAGTTTTTACATGAATGAAAATGAAAAACACTCATCTCACATAAAAAACCCCGGCTATTCAAACACGACGATCCAATATAACATATCCAGCAACACATAACATCACATGTCATCAACGTAAGTAAATATGCGCATCCCAATTGTCGTTGACATATAGCAACGAAACCGGCGATATCACATATTATACTTACGGTCACAGAAAAGAAAGTGTAAAACTACAACAGTTGGAATCCGCAATCACCTCAGACATCGCATGCCTGTCCAAATGAATTCTTTAGACATCGCATGCCTAACGATTATAAACCCCGCATTTTAGTCTCAAAATCGAAAACACTTTTCAATATCGAGTCGGGCAATTCAACAGGATTCCCGACATCCTGATCGAATGCTCGTCGCAAACTTCAGTAGGCGGCCGCACCCCTAACGCCGTCGACGAAGTGCACCAAGGCGGAACACCGCTGCCGCGAGCACCCGAACGGATGCTTTCGGCGACGGGGTTCTCCTACAGTCACTTGGTCGGAGCTATGGAGTGAGGCTGTCTATTAAGTTTACCCGGCGAGTATCCGCGTACGCTACGTGATTGCGACGGACTTTTGATCACATCAAAATTCCGTGGCAACCGATCAAGTGAGACTAAATTGCTACGTTTATAACATTCATTCAGTTATCTCATAACTATTGTGAATTCCAATTATTGTATCCCATTCCAGATAAACAGAAAATGTTAAACTTTTCGATCGAACAATCGAACACCCAAGTTTTCCCGAAACTGATCAACACATGAAACAAGTATAACAACATTCCGTTCGTGCCTCAGTACCAACGGTCCAGCCGTAGAAGGGTCAAGCCAACGCCTCACATGTGGCACGCCGTACTGCCCCAAACCCGAAGGTTCAAAGGGCAGTTCAAGACGGTCACATAATCGAGTTAAGGTTTGTGTCTTCTAGAGGGACCATCGCGTTACTTGCACTACTTAGAACGTCGTTAAACTACGGAAATATCCAACACTTGGAAGTTTCCCGACAGGGGAAAAATTGGGTATTTATATCCGGTCGAACTTTTTAACATATTCTAAAATTTATCCGGAAAGCCACACAGACAAAATTTGATACCCCGATCGAAATACCGAATCCCCAAAACAACTCCAGATTTTTCAACTCTTGAAAAACAATTAAAAATTCCCAGGAAAACCAGCATAGCAAAAGAGGAATAACTGTACAAAATTAGTTGCGCAAAACGACAAATCTGCCGCGCTTGCGCCGCACGAGCCAGGCTCGTGCCGCGAAAGCGCGGCGATTTAATTGAATTAGGCTTACGAATTTTGCAATTTACCTTAGAATCTCCTGCTGATTTTACTGAATATTTTTAATATAGAAAAATCCCTGTTTTCGAAAATTGGACAGAGAGCAATATTGGTTCGGAGTTTCGGGTTCGTTCGGACTTCAATTTCCGTCTGGACTTCGCCTAAGGCTCTAGCTAGGCTCTGATACCACTGTAGGGTTCCTAGGCACACTAGTGAGGTCTCCCAAGCCATCAACCATGGCAATTTCAAAAAATATGGTGCCTACAAACCCTAAACTACGGATCGATAACTAGATGTCTAGGCGAACAATGAACTAGTTAACAGTTAACTAATGAGAATACGGAAATACAACCTTTGTAAATCCGGTCCTTCACCTCCACGGCTCCGCAACGAGGTCGTCTCCGCTGTCCAAATCAAATCCGGGCTCTAGAGTCGGCTTCGTCGGAGAATGGGCAAGCTAGGTCGTCGATGTTCATGCCGAAGATGATCTACGTCGAAGCATCGCAAGATCAAGCTCTCACTTCACCAAGTGATGAAACTTGTGAAGAGAACACACTCTACTACTTGGCAAGAGGTAGAGGATGAAGAAATAGGAAGTGGGTTAACTTTAGAATTGGATTTCTCACTCATTTCCAACAATCACCATTGATGGACCTTGCTTTTCTTCACTTGAAGAATGAAGAAGAAGAAAGGAAAATGTTATGATAAGTTAAAATGAAAATGAAAAGAAAATGAATTCTTATCATAATTTTAACCATGGTCAAGTGTAGAGAATGAATCATGGTTAGTGGGAATGGTTAGGGTTAAGGATGAGATAAGTATGGTTGACTTTATCAAAGCTTCATGAAGCTTCAACTAAACTCCAAATCTAGCAACCATTCTTTTCTCTTTTCTTTTATTCATTTATCAAAAATAAAAAGGATAATTAAATAAGATAAATGAATAATAAATAAGAAACCCTAACCATTTCATTAACCAAGGTTTAATACTTTACACTTAACCAAAAAGGATGTATCATCAAACATGATACAAGCAAGTGCACAAAATCATATCGCATATGTAATGCGCACACCCGAGTGAGAAAATCCATTTAAAGTGAACCAATACTAGTTAATGCAAAGTAATATATCAAATATATAATTATACATTAAATCATTAAATCAACACTTGATTCAATGATCCGGTCATGTCGCACACAACCGACTAGTATTCAATGTATCGGCTTATCGAATCAACGCTTGAATCGATAACTAGGTTATATCGCATACAACCATTCGATACATTCATCGCGAGAATGGAATACGGTATCACATACACGTATTATTCTCGGTCCCGCACATATCTCATATGCGCTCCTATTTCGTTTCGCTTGAGCCAGGAAACCTCTGTGTAGGACTCTAAAGACTCGTCAATACGCCGGCAGCAGATGATGATCATATCAAACACCCACAAGCCGCAAGCGGTCTGCTAAACATAACGGCCACCCGGGTATTGAGCGATCTGAAGATCGACGAGCAAGCCCGCTCACACTCCAGTGAATCCGACCAGTAACACTACCGTACAGTCCGGTCTGATCGTCTGATATGTCGCATATCTCGCCTAGGGGTGGTATACGTCAGACCCCAATAGCTCAATAAGTCGTGTCGATATGAGGTCTATAACTGTTCGAGAAACTACTGGTAACACTTACCAGTAAATCTCAGCAACCCTGGCCAGGGATTTCCTGTTATAGCCAATCGAACACAGCGCAACATCAACCCCCATATACCGGGAGAGACGAATCCCCTCCTATCGCTCATTGCCTCCATGTGACTCGGGACTGTACCCAAAAACCACCGTTTTGCACGCCCTCTTGGACGTGGTAAGATGGAAATCAAAGCACAGTGGGAACCACACAAGACTCTATGACGATCTCGGGTCAACAGACTACTCTGTACCAGTGTCACCAGAGAACTGCCATCTGACGTGAGGTATAATACCATCTGGGAGTTCTCGGCGAGTCCGTCCAGTGTACCCAGTCTCTACTGAGCACCTGTATATCATCTCTGATGTCAAACACCGATGGATATGGGATCATCCATCGCCCATCTGTATGGGTCGAGAAGGTATACGCTAGTCTACTCTGGTATATCGATGCCCCGTCTCGATACACCCACGACTAGGGACTTTTGAAGGATGTACTTATGGACTACAATGTCCCCACTAGTATGATCCGCATCATAGTCCAGGTAGTCAAGTACAGATCCTAAGGGCTTTACCAACATGTAACAGAGAGACAATCAGCATACACGTTAAGGTAAAGAGTAACCAGATAGCATACTATCATGTCGAGCAAGAAAGTCCTCCCTATATATGTCCCAGCATCCACTACAATATACATCCTATGTACAGTAATGGCCTCTAGGGCATACATATAACTAACAGATTCCGCCGCCGGATTGCATACTGCACCCATGTCTCTCCCGGCTTCACTCTGGCGTTGATCAATGCCGTGATCGGAGTGCGTTCGCTAGCGCTTGCGAACCGCTGGGTGAACAACAATTCCATCTCTGTAAAAGTTTTGATGGAGTCGTTGGGAAGCTCTAAGTACCATTCGAATGCCCTCTCTGCCAAGCTGCCGACGAATTGGCGAAGCAGTAGCTTATCATCCCCTCAAGTGTTGCCGCAGAGAGCCCTGAACTGTGCGACATGTTGATGGGGATTGCTTGTCCCCTTGTACACATGGAATTTAGGAATTTTGTATCCTGACGGGTACTTTATTTAATCCTACCAACCCGGATAGGGCCGTCCAGTTCTGACGACTTCGCCAGCCGCTTCATTCGCTTGATGAGCTCATATTTGTTGAGCTATATAATCATTGAGCGTGGCTTTGGAGATGATCTCCTCCTTGGATGCTGAAAGAGCCGGCAGAGTATTTGATGTCTCTCCCCTATCATCTTCAATTATTACTGGAGGATCTTCGGCTGGAGGGTCTGGCTGGATCATCATGCCCACCATATTTTGGAATAGAATGGCTATTTGTTTTATGTTGGCCGCTTGTTCCGCAGCCTCTTTGTCCTTCTTCTCAAGCATTCTCCGAAGGAATTCGGAATTCGTTTCCTGCTCACGACGTTGCTTCGAGGATGTCTCTGGGCTTGCTTTTGGTCCAATGAGTGCAGCCATGGCTGTTAGCATCTCTTGGAGTTTTTGTTTTTGTTGCTCCTGAGCCTTAGTCACTGATCGCGTAAGCGGTCGATGACCTGTGGAGATACGGTTGTCCTCTTTTCCGGATGCCATATAGATGGTATGCACCACCATGCCCCCAGATTTAGGGCATTTAGGCTCAGTGCCCTTGACATTTGTCGCAGACACGGGGATTTTCTCCGGCCTTCTCTTTTTTTGGGCTGGTGAAGTTGAGGGGGCCATTGCAGTGGGCACCCAGGTAGATGACATCTCCTGTGGCATGACAGTGTGGTCCTTCTCTTGCCGAACTTTCATCTTCTTTGATCGACGGGAGTAGTCTTGGTTGATCACCGAGTTTTGGACCTGTTGCCAAACCTTGTGAATTTTAGAGGACAACCGCTGAGGGGGCTGCTCTGGCTTCACCTTTGTAGCGTTCTCCATAGGTGGAGGAGATCTTTTTAGCATGGCAGTCGGAGAGTTCTTGTGGACCCTCCTGAATGGTTCAAAGCTGTTCCCAGTTGGAACAGCAGCGTCAACTTCCATCGTTGGAACTGGCGGGGTAAATCCAGATGGGGAATTGCCCCCAGCTTTCCTCACTCGGCGCCAGTGGCGACGTCGAGCATGCCTTGCGGACAGGACCACCTCTGCTGTTGGATGAGCTTCCTCATGCCCCCTGCTTTGAGGAGAGGCCGTTATTGGTGCTAGCCTGTCGAAGACTGACGTCCGTTGAGAGGGGATAGTCAGTCTTGCGAAAGCCGACTTTCGAACAGGGGAAGCAGCCTTCATGACTTCCCGTGGAGTAGGAGCTGAAAAGGCCAGTCTTGTGATGAACGACCCCTTAGCAGGAGAAGCCGTCTTGGCAATTTCAGGAATAGGAATGGCTATCCGCTTCGGGATAACCCCTTCAGGTATTGTGGGCTTCTTGATGGGCCCATTTGAGCTTCGGCTCAGTCTATCAAAGACTGAGGTGTTAGATTTGGACGACCCGTTGAGAGGGGCTGTGGTATTGGTAAGCCGATCAAAAACCAACTTCTTTGGAACTTTATGCAAAGGCATTGGAGCGCTGAAGCTTTCTGGTGGGATCATGGTCCCGAAGAATAGCCCAGTGGTGGCTTGCGTCACCTGTTCCACCGGCATTGTAAAAAGGGAAGCCGGTTGAGGCTCATAGGTCACTCCTCTGACAAGGACGGAGTGGGAGTTGTTGCAGCTGTTGCAGTTTGCGCAGTTGAAAGCCATTGATCTTCTGTTTTCTGCACGGAGAAAGACACCAAATCTTAGTACCTCGAATCCAGGGGCAACCATAGCAAACCGCGATTCGTTCGCGAAACACGACACACGAAGTGTGGAGTGGAAAGAGGAAAAGGTCCCACCAGGCGTGCCAGAATCTGTTCTCTGCCGAAAGACGCGACCGGGACGTTGGGACGTCTGATTGGTAGAGATTTTACGATCAAAAATATTAATACCGCAATCAGAAAATGGCGTCGCTTCGCAGCTAGCCGGTGAGTGCGGGTCGATCCACAGAGACGGGTAAATTTCTTTTATGTGTTTTAACGAGTTGATTCTATTTGTAGTTTTGGTTGGTTTATAAAAATCTAAAGACTGGATCTAATTAATCTAATTAAGAATCTTGCTAGGGTTAGGATTAGGGGAAGTTTTGGAAATTAATGTTTTTCCTCACCGCTTTCAATACCTTCCTTTTTTAGATCTATTAGGTGTTAAGTTAATTATCAATAAAGTGGATACAAATCTTTTGGGAAGATGTTTCTTCCTCTAGATTTGTACCCTACCTTTGTTGATAATTATCATAACCCTCACGGAAAACGCGCGGAACCGGCCCTTTATACTACGGTTCATCGTTACCTCGAAGGGTAGGATGCCGCAGGGAGCGGTTGTGCTCGTATGCGTGAAGTTCTAATTCATTAGGTGAAGGTGGCATTGAAAGGGGCGAGAGATTTCATCTCTCAACCCTTTCCCTAAGGCTAACCCTAACAAGCGAGGAGACTACTCGCTCATTAGGGGATGAGAAGACATTATAGTTAAAAGAATTAAAAGACTTACTAGGTTGACGGCTCCCTTCAAACAAGAAGAACAGATCTGAAATTTACTCCCAGAAATTCTGAATTTTATTGATTGAAAAGAGGCATACAATTTTTAGATCTAAGATTACAATTTATAGGAAAATAGAAAACCTAGGGCTACATGCTCTCGCACTTGCGCAATTACTGATTTGACTCTTGAGAATCCCAACACCAGGACAGTCGCAGCAACAGAAGAAATCTCCACCGACACGGGCGCTTGATGGCCGCGGATCCGCGGCTCCAGCATGGGTTTGGCCGCGGATCCGCGGCCAAACTGTGGACTTGGGCTGTGAGATTTTGTGGGCTTTCTTCTGGGCTTCTTGGCTTTCTGTTTCTATAGTCCTTTTCTCTGTTAGGCTTCTAGGTATTCTCCAGATATTTCAGTGAATATTCGTAGCGATCTTTCAACCGTTCTCATGACATTTTGGACCTTGCACTGTTCTCTGACTAGGCGTGACTAGTATCGGTCTGCTTGTTGATCAAAAGTCCCTTTTTCTGTTGTTTTGTGTCTTTTTCACTGTATTTGCTCCAGAAACCTGTATCCTGTAATATGCAACAAACGTGCGTCAAGAGTACCTGTTTATTTATAAAAAGGATAAGAATAGGGGAATGATAAATGCAATATTATGGTCTGAACAAATACCCCCAAATTTACCTTTTTCTCGTCTTCGAGCAAACTTATTATTTATTCACTAAAATCCTAACCGCACTTTCGCAGGGAAACGCGATTGCACTGAGCACGTGCAACAAGCCGTTAAACCTCTAGGTGTCCCTAGTAGGAGGAGTGTTGTCTCCTGAGGGTTTTCAGCGGATTACACCCACAAAATCCTATCAACTCGGCCCACTGACTTTTGTTCTTCATTTAGGTCTTCTAACAGGGAATTCTATTATCTTCCACTTGTAAATCATCCACCCATATTCTTCACACTTCCTCATTATTTAACTTAAGATTATATATGTTATGTAGACCTACTTAGCTTTCGGCATCTTTCAAGTTTTCCTTCTAGGGTTTCATCTTAACTTAGGAATTTTCTATCAACTCCATTAAAGATATAAATTTTATCTTTCATTCCTCTCTCTTATCTAAATTCCAATCACATACCCCTACGTGTGTGTATAGATCACCCCTACACTTGGAAATTCAATTCAAGCAATCATGCCCTTGTCCATTTTCCAAAGTACTAATTAGTTGGTGAATGAAATTTGCTTACACATCCTTCATGCGACCGTTAATACTTCTTGAGGTACCAACGACCGATTACAAAATACGTTTGCACTTTAAAGCGTACTTCCTAGTCCTTGCAACACCCAAGGCTTTAGCAGTGACTCCCAAACCAGTTGGTCTAAGGCACTAGGTGATGAAGCACCCTCGCTAAATATTTTTCTATTTTTGCAGCCTTAAGTAATCACAAAAACCAGTGTCCATTTTTTTTATTCTTTATTCATACTTTTTCTTTTATTTTCTTCGTACTAAGGACTTTAGACAAGAGCATTTCAAGGTCTCTTCTACTATTCCAAGTTTCAAGGTGCGTGAATGTGCAAATTGTAGGGTATACATTTTCAGAATCTAGACTTAAGCTAGGAACTATTTTTCAAACTTATACTCTAATAAGAACATCAATACTCTTCCCTCATTTCGACTTAGTCCAAGAAGTGAACCCAAAATATGCCTATTTCTAAATAAACTACAAGGCATATACTTTCTACCGTTAAACTTTAAGGAAGGTTATTTTTAGGGTTTTCAACTTACTAAGTCTAAGATCTAGTTGTTCCTAGCTAGTTGACCTATTTGTCAAACTAAAGTCAATTAGCCAAAATCGAATACATTTATTTTTATAATTTTTTGAAATTTTTCAAATTTTTATGGGTTTTCAAATAAGTATATAAATGCAAAAATATGTACAAATGAATGCGAAGGAAGAAGACGTACCGAGCATACCCCCAAACTTGAACTTGACAGTGTCCTCACTGTCATGCTAAACTAAGAGGGTCAAAATACCGATACTCCCCTGTTTATTTATTTACAGTTTTTTTTTTATTGTTAAGAAAAACAAAAATATATACAAAAAGACCCTCCCCCAAACTTCAATTAAACTATGTTAGACAATACTGCCAAACTTTGTCTAGGCCAAAAGTTAACACCAACCAGTTGAAAAATTTATCAGTAAAGAATATTGGGTGGTGGAAAAATAAGTTGTGGTGGTCCGCAAAGAATTGGGGAAGATAGAAGTAGTGGTATGGGAGGTGTGGAGGTAAATATACAGGTGATGGTGATGCATCGATATGAGAATGTAAGTGATCAGCAATCAGTTACCTTATTAAAAGAAATGGGGGTATTTCAACTTCTAGGGGAGGAAGTTGACTCACCACAATACCCCCAAGATGTTCCCGTGGGTCCTCTATTGACATGGCATCATCCATCAATTGTGTATGATATTCACTTATGAGGAAACTTATCTCCTCGATGTCCGCCATAGTCCTACCGAAAACTTGCCGCCTATCTTGTAAGACCGTTAAGAGGGCATTCTCTTGCTCGAGGGCTAGAGAGGCCAATATGGGAAAGGTCTCATTCTCACCTATGTAAGCATATCTAAGGTGAGACGGCAAGGGCGTGAGTTCGAGTTTCGGAGGTGAAAGAATCATTGCGGAATCTACCTCGAACTTAAAGGACTCCAACACAGGTTCGAAATCACTGCAAACAACCGATTCGGATGGTTCGACTGACTCATCCAAAAATTCAAACGACTCATATTCGGGCTGTGAGTCATCGTCATCCGAAAAAGTGAAACATTCATAATCAACTTCGGTTGTGTCAACGGTAGTAGGCTCAAGGAGGGACGCACTAGTGGCGTCAAAACTGTTTTCATCAAATAGAAATCTTTCAAGCTCGCAGTCCTCCTGCGTGATTTCGTGAATAGAGCAAACTTCTCGTGTACTAGTTTTTGGCACGGGGGGCAGACTTCCCATCTTATAAATATTGAACTCACTAGACCTCTTCCCGAAGGATAGAGTCATGGAGCCATTACGACAATTTATCACGGCATTGGAAGTGGCCAAAAATGGTCGACCAAGAATCACCGGAATTTGGTTTATTGGGTTAGCAACAGGTTGTGTATCCATAACGATAAAATCAACGGGGAATATGAATTCCCCGACTTTGATCAACACATCCTCTAGTTGACCCCTTGGATAGGTGATTGATCGATCAGCCATTTGGAGAGTGCAACGAGTGGGTTTCAACTCTCCAACCCCTAATTGTTCGTACACGGAATAAGGAATCAGGTTAACACTAGACCCAAGATCTAAAAGTGCTCGATTAATTTTCTTATCCCCAATCGTAATTGAAATCGTAGGACAGCCGGGGTCCTTTCGTTTTTGGGGTAAAGTTTGATGGTGGTTAATAGCATTGCTCACTGCACTAGCCACTAGCACTTTCTTGGGTACTTGAGATGCTTTTCTCTTTGAAGTGCATAATCCCTTTAAGATTTTCGCGTATGAAGGGACTTGTTGGATAGCATCCAAGAGGGGTATATTTATGCTAACCTGCTTAAATATCTCCACAATCTTCTCCACTTGTGTATTTGGTTTATTAGGACTCAACCTGTTTGGAAATGGTGCATTCTGAAAATTTGTTGAGTCAAAAGTCTGTGGAGTAGAATGTGGAATAGGAACGGATCCGAGTGTGGATGTGTTCGTGTTGTTAGAAATGGGTCCGTTCGAGTCAGAAGAAGTAGAGCCGTGTGAAGGGTGGAGAATAGGCTCTAAAGAAAAAGGTGAAGAAGGAAGTGAAGAAAATGAAGAAAGGGAAGAAGAACCACCGGCGGGGATGTCATTACTAGTTTCCACATTATTTTGCAACTCTCTTCCGGATCTCAACGTGGTCACCGCATTTACATTGTGATTGTGATATGCGTTTTGTGGGTGACCGGGATTGGGCAAGGGTTGAGATGGAAGCTTTCCCTTTTCTCTCTCGCTCAATGCAGCAGTTAATTGTGCAATTTGTGCCTCAATAGATTTGATACTTTGATCGTGTGAGGCATTGTTATTCATTAAAGATTGCACATAACTTTCAAATCTTGCTGCGGATTCTGTAGTTTGCTTGAGAAATGCTTCAAGACTTTTCTCGAGCGAGCTAACCTTATCATCATTAGGTTGAACCAAATTGTTCGTTTGATTTGTATAAGGTTGTTGTTGGAAAGGTTGCTGGTTTTGAGTTTGTAAGGGTGCTTGTTGTTGTTGTGGAGGAGGTCTTTGAAAATTATTATTCCCTTGGACTTGTTGATTTTGGTTCCAAGCGAAATTCGGGTGACTCCTCCACCCCTGATTGTATGTCGAAGAGTAAGGATCATTTCTTTGTCGTTGCTGAAATGCAGCATTGACTTGATCCTGTCCTTGAATAGGTGCATTATAGGGACACTCTTCGGTTAGGTGCGACGGGTTCGAACAACAAGCACAAACAGTTCGTGTGGGTAGAGTAGGGGCAGGAGAAGACGATGAGATTTTGGTCTCAATGGCTTCTAGCTTTTTCATAAGTGAGGCCATCTCGGCCTTCATAGCTATCGACATATCTATTTGATGTATGCCTGCCCTAGATTGACCAACTGAAGAAGATGATGTGGTCTTGGTACTCTCCCACTGAATTGTTTGCTCACTTAGGTCCTCAAGAAACTGCCAAGCTTCGTCGCTAGACTTAGAGAGAAAATGACCTTGACATATTGTTTCTAGCAACTGCTTCGTTGCTGCGTTCAATCCCTCGTATAAAGTTTGGCAAAGTTGCCAATTTTCTATCCCATGATGAGGGCATTGAACAAGTAGGTCTTTAAATCTCTCGAAGCATTTCCAGAATGGTTCGGACGGAAGCTGTGAAAATTGTATAATCTCGTTTCGGATTCTAGCAGTTTTATGATGAGGGTAGAACTTTTTCAAAAAAGCTCTCACAAACTCGTCCCAATTTCTAATGGAGTGTGATGCGGTGCTGTATAGCCACTTCTCGGCTAGGTCACATAAGGTAAAAGGAATGACCCTTAGCCTTATTGCGTCATCACTTAATTGGGTTGTCTTCATCATGGCGCAAACGTTTTGGAATTTATTAATGAAAATATATGCATCTTCGGATTCCAAACCATGAAACTTAGGCAGCATATTGATGAAGTGTGGTTTTATTTCAAAATTATCCCCATTTGCCGGTGGGGGTGAAAGACATGTGGGTAAAGAAGTGCGAACTGGGTAGAAGAGATCCTGGAGCGCAACTCGTGCGGGCGCTACAACAGGCGGTAGATTCGGGTTATTCGCACATGGCGGAGGTGGAATCATTCCCGTCGGCAAGGTATCGTTGGGGTTGAATCCCGACATACCTTCGAAAGAAGAATTTAAAGGTGGAGGTAAGGAAATGGAGGGAATTTCGACGAAGGGTTCGCCGAAGGGTTCGTTGGTCGGTACCAACGAAACACGGACTAATCGGGCGTTAGTATCCCTAGTCCAAAATGACATACACTAAAGGGTAGTGCAGTCAGAAAAAAGAGAAAAACAGAATGTGGGGGTAAGATAACGTCAGTGAGAAGAAGTGGTGGAAGTGAGTTTCAAGTTTCTTCGCGACAAGTTGCAAGTTTTGAAAAGATTTTTTTTATTTTTTTATTTTTTTATTATTTTTTTGTGTGAGTTTTGCAAAGAAGTTTTTAGAAAACGGACTCGTGACACAAAAGTATCAACCACACATGCACAATCAGGCCTAGATCTAGGGTCGCCTAGGTCTGCTAGACAGCTCCTAACTAGGGCTAGAAATAGACCTCGAACCGCCTCTTCACGGACAAGTACGGCCAGGTAAGTGGGAAGGAACCACCACTACAGTGGGCCTAATTAAAAACCACTAGCCTAGACACCGCAATGTCGGTTAGGATAAACGGCTGATGCCTACCCTAGTCCTTTTCCTATTGAGCTCGCTGTCCTTAGGTCTGAGTCTAATCTTTTTTTAATTAAAGGTGGTTGATGCAAAATGCTTAGGTGTTTTCTGGGGTCCTGGGAAGGGTGATGAAATCCCCACCCAATCTGAGTTTGGTCAAATAGCCCCTTAGAATCCGGTTAAATTATGCAAAACAAATAAAATTTCACTTGCAATCAGAATTTTTTTAGCGCGGCGCAAAGAAACCTGCAGAGATCTGTTATTTAGAAGAGGGAGAAAGACTCTTTACGCAAAGAATTCCTGCAGAAAACTTTTTACAGAGAGATATACTTTAGGTTGCAGAGGGAAGAAAGAGAGACAAACCCACAAAAGTTGGTGCACTGACGTGGCAGGAGGAGCGCGGATCCGCGGCAGATGGCCCCTAATGCGGCGGAAACGCGGCGTTTTGGTGGGATCGCGCTCTGCAAATTTTTGCACTGTTCTGTAATTACAATTTCTCTCTGTTTTTATGCTCCAAATTTTTATTTGCCCCTCTGTAAAGTTCCAGATCCGTGACCTTCGCTGTTCCTGCAAGATCCAAAAGATACACCCTTCAAACAGATCAAATTTGATTATTTTTTTATTTTTATTTTTTATATTTTCAGATTTTTATAATTTTTAAAATTTATATCAACCCGAAAATTCACAAAAAGAAATTTTACGCCGTCCCCGGCAACGGCGCCATTTGATTGGTAGAGATTTTACGATCAAAAATATTAATACCGCAATCAGAAAACGGCGTCGCTTCGCAGCTAGCCGGTGAGTGCGGGTCGATCCACAGAGACGGGTAAATTTCTTTTATGTGTTTTAACGAGTTGATTCTATTTGTAGTTTTGGTTGGTTTATAAAAATCTAAAGACTGGATCTAATTAATCTAATTAAGAATCTTGCTAGGGTTAGGATTAGGGGAAGTTTTGGAAATTAATGTTTTTCCTCACCGCTTTCAATACCTTCCTTTTTTAGATCTATTAGGTGTTAAGTTAATTATCAATAAAGTGGATACAAATCTTTTGGGAAGATGTTTCTTCCTCTAGATTTGTACCCTACCTTTGTTGATAATTATCATAACCCTCACGGAAAACGCGCGGAACCGGCCCTTTATACTACGGTTCATCGTTACCTCGAAGGGTAGGATGCCGCAGGGAGCGGTTGTGCTCGTATGCGTGAAGTTCTAATTCATTAGGTGAAGGTGGCATTGAAAGGGGCGAGAGATTTCATCTCTCAACCCTTTCCCTAAGGCTAACCCTAACAAGCGAGGAGACTACTCGCTCATTAGGGGATGAGAAGACATTATAGTTAAAAGAATTAAAAGACTTACTAGGTTGACGGCTCCCTTCAAACAAGAAGAACAGATCTGAAATTTACTCCCAGAAATTCTGAATTTTATTGATTGAAAAGAGGCATACAATTTTTAGATCTAAGATTACAATTTATAGGAAAATAGAAAACCTAGGGCTACATGCTCTCGCACTTGCGCAATTACTGATTTGACCCCTGAGAATCCCAACACCAGGACAGTCGCAGCAACAGAAGAAATCTCCACCGACACGGGCGCTTGATGGCCGCGGATCCGCGGCTCCAGCATGGGTTTGGCCGCGGATCCGCGGCCAAACTGTGGACTTGGGCTGTGAGATTTTGTGGGCTTTCTTCTGGGCTTCTTGGCTTTCTGTTTCTATAGTCCTTTTCTCTGTTAGGCTTCTAGGTATTCTCCAGATATTTCAGTGAATATTCGTAGCGATCTTTCAACCGTTCTCATGACATTTTGGACCTTGCACTGTTCTCTGACTAGGCGTGACTAGTATGGTCTGCTTGTTGGTCAAAAGTCCCTTTTTCTGTTGTTTTGTGTCTTTTTCACTGTATTTGCTCCAGAAACCTGTATCCTGTAATATGCAACAAACGTGCGTTAAGAGTACCTGTTTATTTATAAAAAGGATAAGAATAGGGGAATGATAAATGCAATATTATGGTCTGAACAACGTCCGGCCTGAATTTCGAGGGCAGATGCTATTTGGTTTTATCCATCCACCTCTCCGAAGATGCAAAGTTGATTTATGGCACCATGTATCGAAGGTTTAAACGGATGCGGCCGATATAGCAGACTTCGTCAGATTCCCCCTCATTTGAGGAGTTTTTGATTGTGAGGACGCTCTTCCCTGCAGGTGCAAGCCCCTGCAGTTAATTACGCTACCGCATCGCGGTAACCACTTTCTCCTTCTCTAGATGGTCACTTCGTGTCGTGTGTGTTTGTTTTGTTTTTGGTTTCCCGTGGATTGTATACGGAGACTAATTTATATTGTCGCCCGTAGGGCGTGGATTAGTCCAAATCCGTATCTTCTTAGATTTGAGTTTGGGGTTGGGTTTAAGGATGCGTTAGTCTCATTTAAGACTAAGATCAACTTAAACGTTTGTTAAGGATACGTTAGTCTAATTTTTGACTAAGATCTACTTAACAGGATCATTTAGATCCATCAAAAGAGCATTTGGGCTCTATTATTTAGTTTAGGGACATTGCGGTCCATAAGTTTAAGGAAATCATAGTCCATGAGTTTAAGGATCCCACAGTCCGTAGTTTAAAGACGTCATAGTCTGTAAAGTTTAAGGACATCATAGTCCATGAGTTTAAGGACCCCACAGTCCGTGGAATGTCTGGTTGTCAGGACCCGTCACCTCTCTGAAGACGTTGAAGGATTACAACGAAAAATATCAAAGGAGTGAAGAGACGTACCCTCGAACCAATATTGGTTGGGAGATCTGTAGTCCAATTTGGGACTAAGATCAAAGATTTATGAGCATATGGGCTCAATTAATCTGAGTTAGGGTTCTGTGACCACTTTGGGCTCGGCCCATTTGGTTAAAATGTTAAATATTTAATAATGTTGAGCATTGGTTTGGTTTCTGACAATTGTTTTTGTCTTTTATTGAGTGCTGAGCACTCATCGTAGCTCTGGGCTTTTATTTATAGAACAGTTTATGTTCTTTTAGCGCACACGTGAGGAGCACGTGGCGCGCTTGGCGCTGAGCGCCAGTCAATGAGCACAGAGCGCTTCTTGTGATGTAGCGCAGACATGAGGAGCACGTGGCACGCTTGGCGCTAAGCGCCAGTTCAAAGAGCACAAAGCGCTTCTGTTTAAGTAGCACACACGTGGGGAGCACATGGCACGCTTGGCTGTGAGCGCCAGTTTAAAGAGCACAGTAGCGCACACGTGAGGAGCACCTGGCGCTCTTGGCGTTGAGTGCCAGTTAATGAGCGCAATGCGCTTCTGTTTAAGTTTGGATCGCTAAGGCTCTGTAGCACTGTGCGCTAGATTTGGAGCGCTGAGGCGGTCTTCTTTAGTTGGAGCACTAAGGCTCTTTTTAGGCAGCTTTGCGCCTTGAGAATTAAATTCTCTATATTAGAGACTTTGTTTCATGGATTTAAGAACAAAGTTCTTACTTTTTATAGGAGATGTTTCAATCTCTTATGTTTTTTGGTGAAAGGCTCTGCCTTTATGGATCTATAATCCTAAGAGAATTGAATTATTCTCCCCCCCTTTTATAATGAGATATTATGATCTCTGAAAGACAATTTGTCTTATAGATTTATGATCTGAAGAAGATTAAGTTTTTCCTCTTATTTTTTATGATGAGATACTTTGATCTCTTTGTGAAAGACCTTGGTCTTATAAATCTATGATCTTAGGAAAAGAAGTAAATTCTTCTTTTTATATGAGATGATTTCATCTCTATTCTTTTTTTTTACCTTGAAGAAAATTTTCTTTTTCTAAGTGTTTGCACTTTGTCTTTGAAATTTCTCAAAGTTTATGGGGGGGGGGGGGGGTTCCTCTCTATGTCTCTCTATTTCAGACTTGAAGTCTTAGGTTCTTTTTATATTGAAGGCTGATCAGTTAAAGAGATCTTTTCTCTAATTGATTTGGGGATGTTTCTCCCGTTGGTTCTTTGACCCAAGAGCTTCTGATTTACAGAAGGCAATCTTCTTGTTTTTAACAAGATTGGGAAATCTTTTCCCATACAGAATTTATTCTGTATTTTGGTGATTTTTAATCACCATTGGATCATTGATCCAACGGTGCTCTGATTTACAGAGCACAATATTTTTGTTTGGAAAGATTTTAAGGAATCTTTCCTTAACAGAATTTTATTCTGGTCAATTGATGATTTATCATCTTTATTGGATCTTTGACCTGACGGTGGGGAACATTTAGTTCCAGCGCTAGCGTACTCGTGCTTTGCACGTGAGTGCTGCGCTAGCGCACTCGTACTTTGCACGTGAGCGTTGCTTCAGAGCGCTGGCGCTCTTTGCGTGAGCGCACTCGTGCTTTGCACATGAGCGCTTCTTG
This sequence comes from Agapanthus africanus, assembly GCA_030015575.1. Classification (NCBI taxonomy): domain Eukaryota; kingdom Viridiplantae; phylum Streptophyta; class Magnoliopsida; order Asparagales; family Amaryllidaceae; genus Agapanthus; species Agapanthus africanus. The sequence goes on along the minus strand of JASDDO010000028.1, from coordinate 151,814,373 downwards.
CTGGCGCTTTATGAAGCACTGCTTCATTTCAAATTTTGAAAATTTGAACAGAGCTTTACTCTGATTGGGGGAAACACCAGTCTCAAAATTCATTGTCAAGATCAAGTATAATGTAGTTAGGATTATATCATATATATATATATAGTACGCATCGTTGTGAAATCATCAAACAACTGAATAAAACTGTATGCAAAACCTTTTCAAATTGCCGTGCGATTCGCATATCACGGCACAAGTAGCGGATGTTCATTATAAGGAAAATAGCTGTCTATATATATATATATATATATATATATATACACATAGCCTTTATTTAACATATACGTCCCGCCTTTTGAAAATGATTTGGAAGGGTTTTCTTTGTAAAGTTTTTTGTTTCATCTTGGACACGTAGGAAAATATTGAGACTATAGCTCCTTTTGAAAATCCCCTCAGTAAATATCGATGCATGCAAAAAAAAATACTCAGGTACTGTCCTCAGACTAGTCCTGCTCAGTTATTAACCCATCATGCATATATCATAAAACATGCTGCTCGAAAGAAATCAATCCCAAAAATATACGCAAAGAATACCGCGTGCGTCTGGTGCGCACGGAAATCGAAATCAAATATAGGTGCCACGAATGTGTTCAGAAACAAAACTAAGTGCAACGAGTGTACACGAAAACATCTGTCAAGTGCAACGGTGTGCCTGAGAACAATATCAGGTGCATCTGACATGCACGAAGAATCTCGATTTAGTACATCTGGCATGCACAAAATTACATCTAGTGCGCTAAGTGTGCGCAAGAATCTCAATTGACGGGTCAACTAGTCATGCGGGAGTAGACGGGGGTTTATTGATTGTGGGGGTTCGAATCTCCGGCAGCCGCAGACTAAGCTGTTGTTAATTACTCTTCGCTTTTGGAGCGAGAGAATCTCCGATTGACGGGTCAACTAGTCATACAAAATCAGTGTGCAGTGTGCTTGTGTTGTGTTTTGAAAGGGGGTTTTGGATATATCGAGGGCCTCGCAGAGTTTACGGGGGTCCTGCTACCCGGATAGCGGGCTGGGGGTCAAGAGGGCTAGCAGCCCCTTTGCGGTGTGCGGAGTAGCGCCCCGTTAGAAAATTTTCCTAACGAGGGACGTGTTTCTCGTATGGAGTGCACAGAAAATGAAGGGTGAGGAGCGTCTTAAATACGTGTGCATTGCACGTGGACGCTGGGCACCCGCGGGTCACGTGCCAGGCGCATGGGCGTTGGGCGCCCGCGGGTCACGTGTGCAGCACGCGACCGCTGGGCGCCAACGGGTCACATGAGCTGCACACGACCGCTGGGCACTGAGTGTCCGCGGGTCGCGTGAGGCGCACACGGGCGCTTATCACCCGCGGGTCACGTGCCCTGCACGCGGCCGCTGGGCGCTGGCAGGTCACGTGCACGGCACTCGACCATTGGAAACACCAGCGGGAAAAAGGCTTAGCCCCTAGGTTAGGAGTTGAACTCCCAAGGGGTTTTGGAGTTGAACTCCTAACAGGGATTATGTATAGATTTGGAGTTAAACTCCTAAAAAGGGGGTTGATTTAAAGTTAAACTGCAACGGATCTTCAATGGGGTTAAACTCCTAGAAATCTTTGGATCTTCTTTTAAGCATCGGGTCCTCCTGGAATGGGATTTTTGGAGATGGGTATCCTTCTTCTTCCTCTCTGCTGGCTGGATCTTGGGGGGAAAAGGGGAGGTGGGACTTAAAATCTCCCCTTTTAGGAATTTGATGGCAAATCCGAGCTCCTTTTCAAGGGTTTTATGGTGAAAAGCTATTTATTTTTGAAAAAGGAAAGGTTAAACTCTTGATTTAATTCAAAAGAAAAGAAGAAGGTTTAGAACCTTGAGGAAGGAGAAAGATATACAAACCCTAGGTTTTTTTTTTAAAGAGAAAAAGTTATCATTGATTTTTTCATCATATTGCCTTTATAGGATACACACTTTACATATAGCCCCTTGGGCTTTGACAAATGGCACTTATGCCACCCTATGCCTTATGTGCTTATCTCTTTTTGCACATAACCTATGGGGTTTACAAAATTTTGGCTTTTTGCTTATTTTACATACATTTATTTCTATGCATATATATAAAAAAAAAAAAATTACATTAAACCAATTTATGGTTTCATTCCTTTTGTCATGGGGCCGATCCCTTTGATCTGGGCTTGGGCCCGCTTGGCTTGGGGTTGATCCTGGATTTTGACTTGGTCAACTGGGGTGTGATTTTGACCCCAACAGACGTCCCGATTACTCATGCCTAGGCCAAGTTAGGATCACTTTTTATAGAGTTTCGTTTCATGAAACTCATTGAATTGAGTTTTCTGCACATATAAAAAATGATGTATAATCATCATTCTTAAATGGTTTTGTGCGAAAGTGAACACATGGATTTTGTTCAAGGATAAGAACATGTCTTGGGGACCATATTCCACTACTAAAATAGGGGGTTGCCCCTACGGATAACGGCATCCGTAGGGGCAATTTTAGTTTGGCCCTACGGATTAATCCGTAGGGCCAAAAGGTTGCCCCTACGGTCCTTACATATTTATTTAAAGATTATTAAATCTTAAATTGTTATTTGCCCCTACGGAGCCGCAAACCAAGAACCTACGGACTTATCCGTAGGGGCATATAAATAGGGATTTAAGTTAAAAGCTCAGATCGATCCCTACGCTCATTATTCCTAATTCTCGCGCGAACCCAAATTCTCAAACCCTCGTTCCCGACGATCGATCGTCGTTCTCGTCGTCGCCAGCGCCGCCGATTCGTCGTAGCCACCGCCTGCTTTCGTCGTCGCCAGCGCCGGCTCATCTCCGTTCTTGTCGTCGCCTCTGCACAGGTAACGAAATCTTCAATTACTCAAATTTTTGATTGGGGCTGGGGCTGGGGCTCCTCTGCACAGGTAACGAAATCTTCAATTACTCAAATTTTTTATTGGGGCTGGGGCTGGGGCTGGGGCTGCGGGCTGGGGCTGCGGCTGCGGGCTGGGGCTGCGGCTGCGGGCTAGGGCTGGGGTTGGGACTCGGGCTCGGGTTGCGGCTAGGGCTGCGGTTGGGGTTGGGGCTGGGGCTCGGGCTGCGGCTAGGGCTGCGGTTGGCGTTAGGGTTGGGGCTGGGGCTGGGGCTCGGGCTGGGGCTGGGGCTGCGGTTGGGGTTGGGGTTCGGCAGGGGGTTAAGGCTGGGGTTGGGGCTGGGGCTGGTGGTAAGGTTAGGGTTAGGATTGTGGTTGGTTTGATGACAAAATTAAGAAACCTATTATGTTATCCTAGCTCATGAATGTATGGACTAGTATAGTCAAGATTAAGATTGGGATTAGCTAGCATTAAGGTATGGGTTTTTTTTCCCCTCGTATTTTTATATTGTAATCCAAGATAATATATAGAATTTAAAGTTAAATGTGTTTTTAATATTCATAAACGTGCCTAATGACATCCTCTTATATGAAGACAGCCGTAAGCGTAGAGTCGCCAAGACCCGCCAAAATGACAAAATGAGATCCGTGCTTCCTTCTGTTTAGTGCCCTCCGCTTTCACTCCTATTTACACTCATGACACACACACGATCGCTCGCTCGGTCTCTCTCTCATCTATTTCTAACTTCTCCCTAATTACTTCCTGTTAACCAAAATGAATATGGTTGAATCTATCATCACTGCATTATATACCTATTTTGTTCCTAATATTTATATATCTGCATTATCTTTTTTGTTGCTAAAGATGGTTATTATGGTCATCACAAACCTCCGTTAGGTGACGTTGGATCACATGTGATGCATAGAAAAGTCAAATGTCATTTTCATTCAACACTTCTCTGCTCAATGAATTTTCTCAAAAAAAGATATCAACGGGTTTTAATTTGACAATAATGACATGGTCCTATGTTCTTATTTTTCTAATACTTGTTGCGCCTTATTTTTTTGTAATATCACAGTCTGGTAGCCAGATATAAAAAAACGAGATTTTTTTAAATAAATATTGCATGCATAGCCAACAGAACGGTGCTTCCCGGACAGATTCAAAACATAGCCGCGACAAACATTATTAGATTGTTGTAATCATCGCTATCCACCAATAGAGGTGGACCTATGTATCCATAAGTTTCTACTTTCTTCAAAGGCTTAGGCTTCGAGTTTGGGACCATCCCCCCGCGCCGATTATCCTCTCTCCTCGCTCGTGTCCGCGAAACCTCCCAAATCCCTTTTTCTCGTCGCCGCGTTGCCGATCTCGCCAATCTCGTCTTGGCGTATGCAACCAGCGTTGGGAATAATTTCCGGTGGGGTGGGGTTAGGTTTTGGAAGTGGTAGAAGAGGAAGTTGAAATTGATGGTTCAGTTGTAATTTCCTGACTAGTAACTGTGATAATCAGTCAGGCATCAGTTGTATTTAGGACCTGTTTGGATAATTGCGAGTATGAGATGCTCTTAAAAAAACTTCATAAAAACATTTATGGAAGTAATTTTGGAAGTTACTTTATGTGTTTGTTTATGTAATGTTGAAAGAAGAAAAAATACCTAAGAAGTTACATCATTTACTCTTCCATTAACAAAATGAGTTTGGAAAATTGTTTGGTAGACATGAATTTTACCATTTTTTGAAAGTAAGAAATCTAGCATAAATTTTTGACATAGCCCAAAAACAAAAGAAGCGATGTTGGAAAGCTATAACTGAGCGAGCTAGACACTGTTAAGAAGTTGAAGTTTCAAGAATTATAAAATATATTTGTGGAGCTTAATGTATGTATATGCTACCTATCTTTATCTTAGCATATCTTACATGTTGTTTTTCCGTCGTTAATTGTAAGAATTGAATTAGGAATCTAGGATGATGCAACTTAAGTTGCTTTATCTACTTTTATCATATGATTTTGGAAATAAATTTGAACATAGGATTATGATATTCTTTCTTTTTCTTTTCGTTATAACCTTTAACTGATTTTAGCAATAAAATGTCCTTTAAACAAGAGAAGCCAGTGTTTTGTCAAGAAATTTAACTTTCTTAATTGTTTTAAGCTTATCTATTGATGTATGCTTGGTATTGTAGGCAGAACTTTACAGGGTAAGGAAAGCAATTGATAAAGCTGAGCCATTATATTTAGAAGCCATAACTATTCTGGAGGAAGTGTTTGGTTCTGATGACGTACAGTGTGTATATTATTTCAGTTGAAATTTATTTTATTTTCTAACCTTGTAGACATGTATGCTTAGTAAGTAACTAATGTTAAATCTAATAATTTGTATAAATAGTTATTAATGAAGTTCAGTGAAGGGTCTTTAAGCCTTTTTGACTTTTTTTTAATGATATATACTTACATTATATGTGTAGAACAGATATAGTAATTCTGTTTTTTAATATATGATTTTATGTATTTTTACCTTTTTAGTCACCTAAATTGGATGATGGACACATTTGTCATTCTTTAAGGTTTCTTACTTTTGCAGAGTAGGGGCTGCTTTACACAACCTAGGGCAATTTTACCTTGTCCAGCGAAAACTTGAGCAGGCTCAGAAGTGCTATGAGGTATGAGTTCTTTCGAAACACTTTTTTCTTTATGAATTTTTCTATTTTAATAATATTTTTTCCATGAACCATGATACTTGATATGATAGTTGTTAGTAATAAAGCATAAATTTCAAGGCAAGGTTCTCAGAACTCTAATGTTTATTTATCTATCAATTCCTATGTGATAATCTGTTCTATTGTCTTTCTGTTTCTTTTGGCAGCGTGCTCTAAAGGTATGAAACAATGCTTGAAATCTCTGTCTTTCATCTCCGATATGGTGGTTCTTTTCCTTTTATTGCTAGATGCTGTTTATGTTTTGCGTAGATAGAAGGACATGTTCTGGGCTATGGTGTCCTTATACAATGTATTATCTTAAGAAGGGTAATACCGTATTTTTCTAATATGGATAATTTGTCATTGTTAATCCATCTTCCTGAAAACGGTTTATACGGAGGAAGTATATTTCATGGTACTTGAGAAAAATATATGTTGAAGTCGAAAGTTATCAAGATTTAAATTGTAACACCCAGCCCTTTTTATACCAATATCGGTATTTATGTTACTCTTAAAGTTTATTTATTTCATGAATATTGTTTATATTATTTTAAAAATACCTAACCCTAATTTTTCTAAACTTTTCCCCCTTTCATTTTTAACTTAGTCAGCCCAGCAAACCCAGTCCCATTTCTTTTATAAATTAAAACCCTAAACAAATCCTTCTCAGCCCACTTTTGTTTTTTTGAATTCTTAAAACATTTCCCCAGCTCCGGCCCGCCAGCCCATCCCTTTTTCTCCAAAATTTTCCCCTATGTTTTCTATTTATTCCCCTCGGCCCGGCCTTTCTTTTCCTTTTTCCTATTTAATTCTGGCCCACGTTCCCACGCAGCCCAATCTGTTTTCATTTAAAAATTAATTGATTTTTACTCCCCAGCCCAGCTCAGAAGCCCAACTCCCCGCTCCACTGTTCATCTCCTCCCCTTAAATCCCCAACGGTAGCTTCCCTAACTCCCGCTCGCGACCGCGTCTCCCGCCGCGCTCCTCGCCTCCGCCGTCGCCCACGCCTGCTCTCGCGAACGTTACCCGTGACGCTCGCCTTGCCTCCTCCTCCTCTCTCCCCCACTCTCATCACCTTTCCCTCAACCCTCATCTCGCAACTCCTCCCGCTCTTTTCTCCTTCACCCGCGTTCCCGACTTTCCCCACGTCGGCCACGTCTCCTTGCCCGTCGCCACGACCGCGCGCATCGCGAGCTCCACAAGCGCGACCCCGACTTGCCTCTTCCCCCTCTCTGTTTACTCTCTCTCTTCCTCACTCTGTCTCTCTCTCTCTCTCTCCCTCTGTTCTCGATCTCTCTCACCTCCCTCTCTACCTCTGTTCACTCTCTCTCTCTAACACTCAGCCCCTCTCTCTCTCTTCCTTCCTCTGTTCCTCTCTCTCACTCTCCATCTCTCTCTCTCTCTCACTCTGTCTCCCACTCTCTCTCTCTGTCTCTCTCTCTAACTTCCCTCTCTCTCTATCCGACCTCTCTCTCACTCTATCCCAATCTCTCCCTTTCCCACTGCCCCTCACCATTTTCCCTCTGGCTCTCTCTCTCACTCTCTTTCCCTATTTCCCTCTCAAAAAAAAAAAAAACCATATAAAGCACATTTCTTTACAAACACCCACTGTGCGCGTCACCGGAGCACACCTCCACTTCCAGCAAGCATTTGACGGCTCCGGCGAATTCCGACGTCAAATCCGAGTCTCGAGCCAAGCTCGCGCTATCTTGGTTTGCGGCGTACAACGCGCGTTCGTGACGCCGCTGCTACCGTGTGACCCGAGGCGTTCCCAGGCAAGTTTTTACTTGCTTACATGCTATTTTACTTAAGTTACGATCGTTACAAACATGGATTATTAAAGTTGCAAATTTAACCAATTATGTGCCATAACTGTTCGGTGTGTGTTCCCAATGAAAATACCCATCATATTTGACGGAACTCAATGGTGTAGGTTGGCCCGTAGGGCTGTGAACATAGTGTGTGATTTTCGTTGGATAATTTGATCGTTAACGACTAAAATAACTGCCCCCAAGTTTAACCGTAAAACTGAAATTCTACTGTATCTGAAAACTGTTAAATCCACCATAAATCATATACATGGTAGAATGGTGCGTTCGAGGGCTCAAATCGAAGCCGTCTCGATGAACTTTAACTCTATACCAGTTTCCAGACATTTCTGTACTTAAATCGTGATGGTAATCGTATCGGAGTGCGACTCTGGACTGCAGTCCAGAGCTACCCAAATTGTTGGTTGCTGTACCGTATTGGATACCTCAAGATTTGCTTAACCCTTAGGTTGCGGAACTCCGCTTCTTATGGTAGGTAACTCTGTTAGCTAGACAACACAATTAGTTTCATCCTGTTTCGTTATCATTTACTATTTAATCTGTAATTTAGAAGATCGGGACTCACAACAGTCCCAGCAGAATCAGAATTGACATGTTGATATTAAACAGATTATAACTCCTAACGTACAGACGCGATTGAAGATCCGTTTGTTGTGTTGAAAACTTTACTGAAAACCCTAGAATTTATCCAACTGTAGCGTCGCTAAATTATGATCCCAACTGGGGTTAAAATGCGTTGCGAAATGGATTCCTGATTCTGAAACTGGATTTCCAGCCGCGTGCGCTTAAAATGAAACAGTTATAACTAATGATCCTGAAACCCGATTGACTTGAAACAAAATTCTATGGATGGATAACTGGACATACTAATTACTACCTGGTTATTGTTTCACTAAATTATGTACGTACGTTTCCTGATAAATCGTGCAAGTGATAGACTATGTTTTTTTATGACACCTTAATTGTGCTTCTTATACTGTTCATGCATCATGTCATACCTGTATCATTGTAGTGATAATCTAGTGATATCGTGCATTCACCCAGTGTTAGATTTTAGTGATGATTGTGGCAAGTACGTCAGTATTCGTGTATTCGTGATTAAGTGAAAGTGATACGTACTTGTACACAATCAGTGACCTATTATTCTATTGCATTGTCGACGTCTGTGGGATGCGTGTACGCGTGACTATAAGTGGTATGGGACACTTATGGAAGCGTTTGCACGGGTGTCACAGATAAGGCATCCGACACTGCCATTTATCTTGAGTATTAGTCGGGACGTGCTTGATGGAGGTCCTACCTCCAGTTCTCGCGCAGACTTGTCACGGATCGATTAGCATTTAGGGTTGTGGTTAGCGTTTGATGTAGGCCACGGGGTGTGGGGTAGTTTAAGTGTGAGTTCAACAGAATCTCGGGAGTCCCATGCCGGCTTATATATTTAGGGAGTTATATGGAGATTTACAGGGTACGTGATATATACACCGTGATACATTCGTTACATGTTGGGCCCGTGGTCCCTTGCCCTTGGGTTCTACCCTTGGGTGGAGGACACTCGCGAGTGGTTGACTCTCACACTTGGACTGACGATAGGCTTATTGACCTATACAGTGAGACTTAGAGACTGATAGGGATACTGGCATTTATATTTCTTTTGTACTGTGTTGGCATGCGTGATATATTGTTATACTGCTTTACTTTTCCGCTGCATTGATTACTGCACATTCATTTTCATGCTGTCATTGATTTACTGTTGTTCATATCCTTTACCACTGTTAGAACTGTTACTTGATTATATACATTATATTACTATTGTGTCGCTCTGACGACCTGAGTATGCATGCTCAGTGTGAGAAGAAGATTTTCCCTGGATCGGAACTAGACGTGCATCGCAGACTTCTTGACTTGCTATTCCGAGTTACTCTCGTTTGTTCCACTTCAGGTCAGTTTATATCATTTCATCTTTCAGTTACTGCATTTCTCATTACCTGCGCATTGTTTACTGTTTACCATGATAAACTAGAAGCCGAAGTGTGACTACGGCAGGACATTTCCTTGACCGTAGGAGCATGGCTGGCCTTGTCTACCCTTCGTATTCCGTATTTTGGGAAGCGGGGCGTGACATAAATGCTCCGCTTATAGTCTTCCAAGATATTTTATATTCCAAGGCAAGGTGACAATAATTGCATGCTTGTGCACGATTTGGTATGTAGATTCAAGGTTATGCATGGCTACGACCCTTTCTTATGGTTTCTTATAATAATTTTCTGTACACTTGTAGTTTATAAAGGCAGTAAGATCATATCACTATACGAAATATTGTATTGTGTTCTATTGTGTATGGTGGATCACACACTAGAAACCAAGACATTGCATGCATGTGCACGTTTTGGTATATTCCTCGATACGTGAAACAAATTTGATTTAATAAGGGAAAACTTAAAATAACAACATTTATACTAAAAAAATTATATATGCTATTACTTAGTAGTTTATGGTTTTCAGATGCAAAATCCATTTGAGAAATACTTTTCCTATCCACTATTAATCCATATTCTCAATATAGTCATCATAACCTACAATTTATATGATACAGTCTAACATGGCTTATGAGTACGTCAGGGTTAAGGACTGGATGTATGTGAATTGGCAACAACGTATGCAACCTAAGTTTGTCACTGGAGTTTCTGCTTTCATTGAATTTACACACGCACATAATAAGAAGGAGAAGACAGTAATGTGGCAGAAGAAGAAGGAGAAGACAGTAATGTGGCAGAAGAAGAAGAAAATAACATTCCTTGTTCTCTGTTTCAGCATCAATCTTCTGATATGAACTAATGAAGACTTTCACATTGGCTTTTCCTTTTAGAGACTTCTTAGTGTCCAATGGAAAGTATACATCAGATTTGTGCAGATCAGGTTCTTCTATGACTTTCAAGAGTTTCAACTGATTCTGTAAATTACACCCTTGTTGGGTGATACTTTTACCACTTCTCACTGCAGGTGCGTTCTCTAATATCCATTTTGAATGTAATATTATAGATATTCATGCATGTTTATATCAAAATTACTTATATTGTCAATGTTTGATTGTCTAGTTGTTGGTGATGCGTCCATATCAGGGACAGAGGCCACTCCCGCTCCTCCAGGTATGTTTATATATCATATAGTGCATGTATATTGATTTAGAATGCTATATCATAAATATACACACATTTCTTTTGCTCTTACTTAGATAGTAATTTTTATTATTGTCTAGCTGTAGGTGGTGACAGTAGTTGACAATAAAATTTGTCATCCTAGAAACTATGATTTTTATATGTGCTCGCATGCGGTAATGATTGTAAGTCATGGACCTGTACAATAAATTCTTATTTGGTATTTGTTTGAAATCAAATTGAATACTATATAATTGATAAGCTTGTTATATTTGTATTTAGTTTGGAATTAACACAATATTTATTCACGCAGCATGCACTTATGAGAAATAAGGCACCACACGTCCAACTCATTATCATGTGTTGCTTGATGAGATTAGATTTGCGCCTGATGATCTACAAGAGCTTGTTCACTCACTGTCTTATGTGTAAGCAACGCTATATGAGAGTTTATCTTGTTAATATGTATGTACTGAAATTAATTAACATTATTCAAATTTTGATACATGCAGATACCAGAGGAGCACATCTGCTATCTCTGTAGGTAAGGCTTTGAATTTGTTGATTTTGGTATTTCTTGTCAATTTTATAGACCAGTATGTGCTAAATATAATGTTCTGACAGTTCCTTGGGGGAAGGCGGCATTCCCCCTCTTTTTACCCATATTTGAAATTTTAGTTTTGGAAGGTTCAAATTTAAATTTTATACTTATACTTTACTGCTTGATGTGGGTGTAGGAGCGAGTGGTTGAGCAGGCCGAGGCCTCGGGGATCGATTTTAACGGACAGAGCGATCCGAGGCTGCTGACCCCGGTCCTGGACGCCGCACACGGACGACACCACGGAGGTTGGGAGAGAGGCCGAGGACTGGGCCCTAGCAGGGCCCATATGAGGTTGGACTCCACTCCGGCGGTTACTTCCTCCGTCTCCAGTGAGCGATGTGTCCAGCAAGAACTGGAGAGCTTGAAGGCTACCGTTCAGGAGTTGAAGGAGATGCTGGTATGTATACTACTTAATAGTAAAATATCATGTCATATTATAGATATCAACATATCCAATATTAGTACGTAGCCTGAGCTTATTTGGTTGTAGACTTAGGTTTGATTAATCATACATACATATCTAATTAAAATAAACTACGGTTTTCCAAACTAAATATCCAAACGGGGTTTCGAAATAACTTGATAATGATAAGAATTCGAATAATACACAGTTCTTACACGCTTATTACACACGTTAGGTCCAGACGCGACAGGGTACATCGGCCAAGCCTCCACATGCATCTCTTTCGGCTGCGGCTCCGCAAGCCACTACATCGGCTGCGGTTCCGCAAACAGCTCCTATAGCTCCACCACTCGCTCAGACTCCCGCAGCCGCGGCTCCGCAAGCGACTACCTCGACGGAGGCTGCGCAGACCACATCGCCAGCTCCACAGGCCGCTCAGACTCCCGCTCGCGCCGAATTGCAGAGTTTATTGACCGAGGAGCAGGCGCGCATTATTCTATCGTTATTCAGAGGTGGAGCTGGACCGAGCCAGGGTACCTTTTTGGTTCTTATTTTTTGAAACATGTATTTATTTATATCATACATATTGTACTACATTTTGAAACGATATTGATATTGGTTTATATTTATATCATATTCAGTTTTTGGGTTTCTTTTGTATATTATATACGTGAGATGTGATTATGAATACTGCGATATATGTTGTGTGATGATTAATTTTATATTTTATTGTTTTATATATTATTGTGCACAGGGCGGGAAAAAATCAGGCAGCCCTTTTTTTTAAAAAAAAATACAGATAATGTGTACCTACGGATTAATCCGTAGGTACACATGTTGCCCCTACGGATATAGCCGTAGGGGAAAAATATCAGCAGTAACTGATATTTCCCCCCTGATCTCAGTACCAGGAGGGTTGGGAGTGCCCCTACGGATATGTCTGTAGGGGCCATTGCTTAGCCCCTACGGTGTTATCCGTAGGGGATAGTACGTGGACCTACGGATATATCAGTAGGTACAGTTAATATATTTAAAAAACCGTAAATAATATAAATTTTTTTACCCTACGGCCTACTCCGTAGGTGCAACAGGACCTACACAGAAATCCGTAGGGGTAAGATTTAGCCCGTAGGGGCAAGTTCAGGGCTTCAACTTGCACCTGCGGCCTTTGCACCTACGGGGTCTTTTTCGCCCCTACGCACATATCCGTAGGGGCAGTGGGTTGCCCCTACCGATAAATCAGTAGGGGCAACCCTTATTTGTAGTAGTGTTCATATGATGAATGCAATGCATGTCTGATAAGTGAATAGGGTATTCTTATTTACAGGTAGGTTGAGAATATGATTGTTCTATTCATGAAAATCCTGAAGACATGATGTTCATGTCTCAGGACATAAATTGAGTATTCCATTTATATATGTCTGTTATAGACATATATCATACAAAAATATATTTATGTCTAAAAATGAATAGGGTTTTCCTATTCATATGTCTGGAGACGTGATTTTCATGTCTCATGAATAAGGTTTTCCTATTCATAGACCAGGAGACATGATTTTTCATGCCCCGTGAATATGATTTTCCTATTCGTAGATACCCTAAAGACATATGTTTATGTCTTAAGCAATGAATGAGATTTCCATTCATGTGATTTCAGAGACACATATGTATGTCTCTGAGTGAATAGAATGTTCCGTTCACAATTTCTGTGTAGAAGAAGAAACATAGGGTTTTGAACTGTGTTCTTCAAGAAATGGCTTAGCTATTTCTATTTCTATTTTAGGAAATAGAATGACCTATTTCTCAAATTTGCAGAACATGGGATGACCCATAATCTTGGTTCAGTTCATGAGGAGTCAAGAACACTTTTGTGTTCTAGGTCTTCATCTTCTTGAAGAAAGCCATAGTCATACCTTTCAAGTTCCTTCATTGAAGATGAAAACTTGTATAAGTTTTCATAGATCTCCTTGATCAGAGAGAGGGAGAGAGGGAGAGAGGGAAGAGTGAAGGAATGGGGGTATCTCATTCCTATATCTCACCTTTTTCTTCTTCTTCTTCAAAGGCTCTGGCACTTGAAAATTCTCTCTTAAATTTTCTATCTTTTCATCCTCCCTCTTTTGTGTTGACAGAGGGGTATATACACCCCTACTTGAGTGTAACTCTCCATGATTTGAGGGTGAATGGGGAAGAAATTCTCCCCGCTCCTTAAAAATAGGTTAAACTGCCCATAATTTTACGAGGTCCCGGAACCCAAAAGGGGTCTCCCAGAACCTTAAAAGGGGTCTTGTAACCCAAATGAGCCTTCTGGAACCCAAAATCGTCCTCCCGGCACCCCCAAGGAGGCCTCCCGGCACCCCAAGGTGGCCCCCCGAAACCCAAAAGGGGTTCCGAAATCCGAAATCTGCATGTCCAGAATTCAGTGATTTGGCTATAACTTTCTCTAGGAAAGTCCAAACGATGCACCGTTTAATTTTTTAGAAATTAGACTCAATGGGCTTTCAAATGAATCCTCATTTTCCCCAATTGACCAAGTGTACTGAGCTCTATAGGCATTCGAACTCAGTCTATGTGCAGATTCACAAGTACCAGATTTGAGTACCATTGAGAGTTAATATTTTTGACTTCACAAATGCCCTTCCATCAATATCTTATATAGAATTTGCAAATATAAGTTGGATATATATGATATGAACATATTTTTTCATGTGTCAACAAGAATCAAAGTGGGCACCATATCAAGGTGCTCTGATCCAATCGAGGTGGCTAGTACAATTCAAAAGCGTTTGAAGAATTCAACAATCATCATGGGATAATCTATTAACTCGCTGCTGCCTACACTCCACAACAGAATAGAATAGCAAGAGGAAGAACCGTACAATACTCAACATGTCAAGAAGTATACTCAAGACTAAATAATTGCCAAAGACTTTCTGGGCTAAAGCCGTAAATTACGTAATGTACCTTCTCAACCGTTGTCCAAAACATGTCAAGTTCATGACACTGTTGGAGACATGGAGAAATCTCAAACCTAGTGCCAATCATCTGAAGGTGCTTGGGTGCATCGCATATGCACATATCCCGAAGCAACGAAAAAAAAGCTCAATGATCGAGGACAGAAATGTATCTTCATCGGCTACCATAAAAGAACAAAGGCATACAAACTCTACAATCCAATCTCAAAGAAACTTATTATTTCTACAGATGTGGATTTCGATGAAGAAGATCATTAGAAATGGAGTGATGAAGAGAAAAGCACCGAAAGCTTGTTCTTTGAAGATAAAGACGAAGAATTCGAGAAGATAGAAAATCCAAATCAAAGTCCACCAACCGCTCCAACACCAACTCCAACGACAACCACAACACCAGCATCAACATCCTCTTCAAATTCTAGTGAACAAAGCTGTAACAACCCCAAACTTTCTGTACAATTTTTCAAAATTACGGAAAGGGGTATTTTTGTCTGAGCACAAGATATAAGTTTGTTTTGCTTTTTAATAGCAAGAAAGAGCTTGTAGCTCACTGGTAAGACCTTGCACTGTTGAACAAAGCCACCAGAGTTCAAATCCCACACCCCACATTATTTTTTAATATTGTTTTATTTTGAATTTTTAGAATACCAAGAGTTTACACGTGCATATCTTATAAAAACCCCACTACACATGAAAAACTAACTGTACCAGAGGCTACATGAACCGGCAAGAAGGACTCCAACCACCTGACTCGGCCGGACTCGGACTACCTGACTTGGCCGGACTCGGCCGGCGGACCGGCCGACTCGGGCCGCTTCCGCTGGCCGGATTCGGCCGGACCGCCGAGTCGTCAACAGAGAAATTGTACCTCTTCACCTCCCCTACACCCCTATACACTTTAAATCTGCAGACCAGTACAAGAACCCCTTAAAAACCATATTTACTCCATTTTATTGTATTTTATTATATTTTTTCAATTAAACCTTTCACCTACCCTAATCCTAGCCTAACCCTATAAATACAATCCCTAAACACTACTCCCTCACTCCAAAATTCTGAGAAAAACTCTCAAGAAATTTCCTAGAACCCTAGTGTACTTTTGAAGTTAGCAAAGGGACGAAACTCCGGCGATCTTCCGACGACGTTTCAATGAGCAACCGGCGACGAAACGACGCACCGGCGATTCCTCTCTCACCCTCTATCTCCTCTCCTTCTTTTTAGCTAGTAAGTCCCCCTCCCGCTTCTCAATTCTTATTCTAAAAATAAGAAATTCCAAAACCCGACGGAATCGAAGTTAATTCGATTTCCGATTCGGTTCTTTCTAAAATCCAACCTTTTCTTAAATACAATCACACAAAACTCTTACATGTTGACTATTAAACACTAATAAACATGTTGAACAAGTTTCATGACAATCTAATTCATTTTTTAACTTTTACCGTACTTTTTCCACTAAATTACCATGTAGTTTCATTTCGACATTTAAATATCACAATCTTGCTATACCTTTAAATAGATCATGAGGAAATGACCTACGTCATCACAACACTCATATACAACATAGCACAATACTTTCGGGAACATAGAATACGGGAAAACGAAACCTTTCAAATAAATACCATTTACTAATAAAATCGTTTTCTAAAAGATTAAGTATTTTACAAATCTTTGCAAAGCGCCGCTACAACCCATTTTGGGGAACCCGATTGGGATGGTGCGGATTATCGCACATCCCTGAGCTTAGTAGTGCGAGATTCAGACCTCCGCAAGGAGCATTCGGTCTCGAAAGATTTACAAAATACAAAATCTTAAGGAAAATGAGATTTCTAGAAATATAAAATATATCAAAATTATTTTATATAAATCTATGTATCATTAAAATATCTATTTTGTGATAATATGAATATTCCAACCTTTTTCTAAAATCACAAGAATCACTTTATATTAAAATTCCATGAATTCCATACAAGTTCACATAACAATTAAATACCATATATTATGAAAGTAGGTTATTTTCACTAGAAATATCACAAATATAAAATTTACAATTATTACGATTCTAAAGACGATAATTAAATACTTGGGGTGTATTTTGAAAAGTATATAAAAGTATATTTACATAAAACCCCCTCAAGTTTTATAAATTACCCTAAAGACCCTAGTAAACATAGGTTTAAGCGGGACCAATCTCTTGAGCCTCAGGGAGCCGGCGAAGTGGGTACTTGCCTATTTAAGGTAGACAACTTAACAACGGTGTTATCAACACGGTAATCATCTTTGAAAAAGACACAAATCCTGCCGTCCATGTGCAGCGGTTACCGATAATATCAAAACAATCAGGACTTCAATTTCTTTTCTAATTGTTCTGATTCAGAATGAGTCTCATTATAATACGACTTGAATATGATTCAAGTACAATCAACAATCTACAATATTACAATTCAACATGAATTCATATATTCAATCCGTTCAAACTATTCAATCTATATTGACTGAACCGAACCATGGATATACTTCCATTTACATAATTCTCCAGTTATATCCATGATTCTACAGTTACATTCATTTACCGATATCATGGTTTCTGTAAGCCACCCAGTTATTCAATCTATACAGTTTACAATACAAGACAATACAATACAACTATATAACAAGACATCTCGGGGTATAAGGGGTAGATTGGTATGGAAGGTGTTAGAAGTGGCACGAGACAGTAACCATAAGACACCTAATCTGAATTCAATTGCTGTTGTACCGTGGCATGAACGGTTCCTTGAGTTCCTGATACCTTAGTCTCCGGGGCAAGTGAGACTCCTCTCGTATACACTGGCATCCTTCTGTACCAAGCTACAAACATCAACGTTAACACTAAATACAATATTATAACAATATAAAACAACTTTAAAAGCTACTCTCTCTCTCTCTCTCTCTTTCTGTCTATTCTATTTCTTTCTTATCTTTGGGACTTACCGAGCGATTTGTTCGCTGACGACATTCTCTTTCTTTCTTCTTTGAATGTCGTCAGGTGATCTGGACACCCCGGAGATCGAGCCCACCAGTGAAGACTTGAACCACTTCATTGAAGACCCAGAGCTCTAGCTACATTGTACACTTTTATTTCAGTACTTTTCATTTCTGTTATGCCACTGTTTAGGCATTGCTTCTTTCAGATGTATTAACTTTTCCATGCATTGTACAAAAAGAATGTTAATAAATAAAGTTGTTGTTTCATTACATTTGTCTCTTGTGTTCATTTCTTTTATATTACCTAGATACGCTTAGCGTATTTACTTCAGAGTAAATACGCAGCGGCCTCGTCTCGTTCCCTTCGCCGTACAACGGGAAGCGGGGCGTGACAAAAGCTCTTCAAGGGAAGCTTTTAGAAGAGTAAAAAGTCTACAGAATCTGTATGATAATACATAACTTAATGAGATGATAGAGAATTTCACATTATTCTGCTTATTTGCAGAATGTGATCCTGTTACCTTTGAATACGCGCACAAGAAGGAAGTGGTAAAAATTAATGGACAACGAAATCAAAATGATACGAAAAGAATGATATATGAGAGCTTATTGCTCTGCCCGTAGGCCACAAACCTATTGGTATGAAATGGGTGTACTAAACAAAGACCAATAAAGAAGGTAAGGTTGACAAATATAATACGAGACTAGTAGCTAAAGGCTACAGTCAACGACAAGGCATCAATTATGAAGAAGTGTATGCACCTGTCGTTAGAGTCGACACTATTAGGCTTCTCATCATACTGGCGGCACGGAACCGGTAGAAGATTTACCAGATGGACGTGAAATCAGCATTCCTTAATGGTTACTTAGATGAAGAAGTATACGTTGAGCATATCAAGCGAGGCCAAGAAAAAAAAGTGTACATCTTGAAGAAGGTGCTATACGATCTGAAGCAGACGTCTAAAGCATGGAATACGAGAATCGATATGTATTTTCAGGAGAACGACTTTCAGAAGAGCCCATACGAGTATGCGTTGTACCCTAAGCTCTGGCGACACTCACCAGATAAACCAGTCGATCCGACGCTGTGTAAAAACTTAGTCAGGTGTTTGCGATACTTGACTATCGTAAAGCCCGACATTATGTATGCCGTTGGACTAGTCAGCAGATATATGAAGGAATCCAAACAAGAATACTTCACGGCGGCCAAAAGAATTCTAAGTTATATGAAAGGAAGTATTGATCATGGTTTACTCTATACACAAAGTACATATATAAAACTGGTAGGCTACACTAACAGTGACTATGGTGGTGACCAAGACAAAAGAAAGAGCACATCCGGGTACATGTTCAACATTGGGTCGGCGGTATTTTCATGGTTCTCGAAAAAGCAGTCTGTTGTCGCTCTCATCCTGTGAAGCAGAATACATTGCAGCAGTGTCATGTGTCTGTCAAGCTATATGGCTCTGAAATATGATGAAGTTGCTGCACCATCCATAAGAAGAACAAACAGAGGTAAATAATGACAACAAGTCGGCAATAGCACTTACGAAGAATCTAGTGATGCATGGAAGGTGCAAGCACATTGAGAAAAGATATCATTTCCTCAGGCACCAAGTGAAAGAAAAGAATATGAATACGGTAAACTATCGAACGGAAAATCAAGTTGCAGACATATTCACCAAAGCACTGAAAACAGCTCATGAAAGGTTGACGGCATGATGAAACAAACTGAGGGGGAGTAAACCAATTTATTTCACACGGCTACTACTACAGCTAACAAAAGCAATCCTTATGTAAAACATGGGCCGGTCCCACAAGTTCACCCACCCTACTATAAGCTATTTACAATTAAAAATAGTGTGCTCAACAGTGGATGGCTCAATCTATAAATAGGCTAGTTAAGTTGTAACTTGTGAAGCAGAGAGGTGCTCATAAAGAAAGAGAGAGTTCAAGCGAGGTGTTTTTGAGAGTGGGTTCGTATTTATAGCAAAATATACTATTATAATAAGAGTTTTTGAGTTTTCTTTACAAAGAGTGCAATTTATCCCAAATTAGCATTGTCTCTCTCTCTCTCCTACTTCCATCATAGTCACCCTCTCAACCGGTGTATCTTTATGCCTAAAGTAGTGGATCTATTCCCATGCATGTTCCACCTATTATCATCCATCCTTCATATCGCCATCCTGCATCAATTTCAAAATCACTACATACCATCCTGATATGAACAATTCTAGACTATATATATATAGTAGATCCTCCATAACAAATAGATTATTCCGCAGCCAGTAAATTAGAGACCTAACTCTTCAATTTTGAAAGAACCGAAATAGTTAATGAATAACATCATATATAACATGAGAAAACGGAACGATGTCACAGGAGGAAGTTTCCTCCCATGGCGTCGAAAAAAATCAATACTCCACCGATTTTTTCGACGATTGATATCGACCATCTTTATCTTCATCATGGATACGCCAAATTTGATGTGAATCGAATATCCATTCACAGTTGATTTTTTGATGTAAAAATACCAAATATGTTATACTATTGAAAAACCGTTAATTTTGCACCCGCTGCATTAACGGTGAAAAGATATTGGATTCTCAATAAATTTGGTATATCTACATTTTACACAACGAAGATGAAGATGACTGATGCCGATCGTCGAAAAAATTGGAGTGTTGATTTTTTTGGACGCCATATAAAGGAGGAAACTTCCTCCTGTGCCATCCGAGATTCCGTTTTCTCATGTAACATTGATATATATTTTGACAACAAATATTTCCTCAAATTAACACGATTTCAAACATTTGGTAATGTTCTTGACATAGTAGAATTAATATTGGAACACATTAACAGACGAAGTAATACATAATTATGATACATACATAGTAAAATAGTAAAACATTCATTAATGTAGTAATACTAATTACTGACACCAATACATATATATATATAGTTATAAATTTTTGAAGCTTTGGGTATGTGCCTAACTTCCCTTGGCTCCACACCGGCTCTTCTTACAATATCAGCTCATAAATTAAAGAACAATAAGATCGATGATCAAACGGCCGGCTCATCCAAATGCATAGCATAATATTAAATTTTGATGCCATTGAGTCCTAGGGTTCAACTCCTGCTTCAAAATGTGAAGGCATGCTAGTACGTACTCCCAGAAGCAAGGTTCTCATCCAAATCTTTACAAACTGAAGAATCAGATCCATAAAGTTTACTAGTTAACACATCACCATCCTCAGATCTTGGGCCCGAGTTCTTTGAATCAAAGCTAATTATATTCTGTGAAGGAAAAATAGGTTGGGAAATAGGAATTATAGTTGTTGAATTGCATGTATGCGGAATATTATTGAAGATGACTTCATATTCGGGCGGAAAACTCGAGTTCTGTTGTTGTACTTGTTTCTTCGCATTGCAGTCCGGATAGGTGCATTTATAGTAGCATCTGTAGATGAAAATTATTTTGGTAAGCCTAGAACTGGGAGCTGTATACGCCATTCCATGCAAACGAAAAATCTACTTCTCATGAATTGGTTATAAGTGCGCACCCATTTTAATTACTTACAGAAATAATGTTCCATATATATAGAATAATGGAGCGAAGAGACCATAGGAAGGAATTTTCTCAAATGGCGTCGAAAAAATACAATCTCTATCATTTTTTCCCACTATCGGCACCCACCATCATCATCGTTATCATCTAAGATGTACATACACCAAATTTCATATGATTCCACCACTTTTTCACCGTTGAATTAGCAATGTAAAAAGTCCTATTGTCGGTAAACCATTAATTTTGCATCAACTAAATCAACGGTGAAAAAATGGTATAATCACATGAAATTTGGTGTATCCATATCTTAGATGATAAAGATGGAAGTGATGTATGCCGATCGTCGAAAAAAATCATGGAGCATGTATTTTTCCGACGCCAGAAAAGAAAATTCCCTCCTACGGCACATTTTCTTCATTAACTTTTTATATATATACATATATATATACACACACAGAGGGTATAACGATTGGATTTTGAGCATTTGATGCAGCTAATTAATGTTACTATAAAAATATTGCATGTGTAACAGCTAGATGTAAAATTATTTACACATCTATTTGATCCCAATATATAGCTAGGACTGGTCAAAGTTCCAAATAAATTATATATACGGTAATATTATAAATGTAAGTTTGTCATTCTCACTGCACTTTCAAGATCATACAAAGATGATATATGTGGGTTTCAACAATAGAACTCAAGACTTGTTGAGATTTAACTCATTTTATATTTTACACTATGTATCTCTTACAGGCCTTTTTTCTTTTCTTTTTCAGCCGATCTTATTTTTTGAGATTACAGATCCGGCTTTGCAAAATAATAAATCCTTTCCTAAAATATTTTTACAGGATTATATTTGGTCTTAGATTATTGTTTTAAATGATAAGAATTTTATCTGTCATAGTATGCCAAAAGAATGTAATCATATATAGTATTAACATTTGAATATTAGAAATTTTTAGTTAATATATGCAATTACATATCTAATTTGTAATTAATTAATAGATTATAAGAAAAAAAATTTGCTGATTATATTCAAAACAAACATGTACACACAGGAGATGAAAAAGTAACTATACGTAACAACCAAGATAAGGAAAATTGATATAGTTATTCTTTAATCAGGGTTATAATACAGTATACAGTAATTAATATTTACTGCATGTACCTGTACAACAGACTTGGATTGCCAGTTTTAACTTGCAAAAAATTTGTTGATACTGTGTATACTTTTTCCACTAATACAATGGTAACTAATTATATCCATCATTGATCTTTTGAAAAATAATATTATTGCAGTTTATCATTTTGATGGAGAAAATAAGAGAATTAAATCAAGTGTCTAAATATATATGGCTGCATGTTTCCATGAGATAATTTTTCCCAACCCTTACAATTGGGCAGTGTAATTCTAGACTGAAAAGAAAGGGCATACTGTATTTTCTTTTTTCCTTTTTCCTTTTTTCCTCTCTCTTTTTCGAAGTAAAAAGTAGGATGAAAAACCCTACCCGAAAAACTTTGAAAAAAGAAGCAAGGCGGTAAAGGCATAACGTACATAAAAACCATCTGAGTGTTTTCAATGATTATAACAATTCGAGATAATTATATGTAAGATATCGGCTGAATAATAAACTAATCGGGAAGGATAAGAACCTTGGATACTTCGCATTTCCAATAAACTTTTGCCCATATTTCCGCCACCGATATCGATAAGCATCACCGAAAGGCGAATCAGTGATTATTTTATTTGGATGCAGCTGTTTTCTGTTTCCAAGGAAAATTGGAAGGAAAATATAAAAAAAAAATTATTTCAGATTTCATTGTATTTAGCATGCCAAATTCGAAGTATATATATTCAAATGTCTAGAAACTCTTTTTTTGATGTATCCCTCCAAATCCTCTCTCTCTCTCTCTCTCTTGAAATCTTCAAATTGGTATGAAATCTTTTTTGTTTCTTCATAATTTGTTTAAAACATGATGATTGAGAGTTGCAACAATAAATTAATTTTAGCTATTTATTAGAAAAGAAAAAGGAAATGAAGATTACTAGCTATTTTTGCAATTTTCTTTATTTTTCATTAAGATACCAGAATATTTTCTTAAAAAGTTAGATTGAAGTTTCTTAATCTCTTGCTGATCATTTATCAATTTATTCAAATATTTCATTACATGTAAACAGTTTTACGGTAAACGCAAAGTAAAATCATAAAAATTTGAGGATTAGAAATCTTCGTTTTATGTAAGATAAACACTAAAAAGTGAGGAAGAAAGGTTTAGAAAACATAAGAGATAATATTACAGGGCTATTTACAAATACAAAGGATTTAAAGAGCCCAAAAACACTACCTTCTCTTTAGGCCCCTAGGGTTATGATCTTCTAAATTCGAACGCTGCACCCCTTTGTCAGATATTTCTTCAGATGATTGGAGAAGTGAGATCACTGCTTGAAGAGATGTTATTATTCCTCTAACTAACTCAGATTGGTCGTCGTTCATGATCAGCCAAAGCCCAGTTATGAGTAGCAGACCTTTTTCGAGCTCTTGAATCGCCATTTCTTTCTTCATATCTAATTATTATCAGCTTAGTGTTGAGCTCACTCAACTCTTTAGAGATATATATGTGAATCCTTGTCTTCCTTTATTTGCTTAATATATTCTAGGATGGATGTTTCCTGGAAATGAGGTTGCAGCTACCCAAAGATTAATAT
Source organism: Agapanthus africanus (assembly GCA_030015575.1). NCBI lineage: Eukaryota > Viridiplantae > Streptophyta > Magnoliopsida > Asparagales > Amaryllidaceae > Agapanthus > Agapanthus africanus. Next base: position 151,790,604 of record JASDDO010000028.1, on the reverse strand, counting down.
ACAATAACAGTAACGAAAATTAAACGATGTATTATTGTAATGCGTGATGTATCGTTAAAAAATACGAAAAACTTCACTGTAATGCATCCTACGTGGACATCAAGTGGGGGCTTTGAACACAAAATCGTTTACTTTTCTACGGGGGAAAATAGGTTCCTTGGATCTTCTCTTTGATTTATGCAATGGTATTATGCTTAAACAAATATTAACAAAAGGGGCACATAGATTGTGTTGACGTGAATTTTAGACCTGCACCAATGTCAGTGTACCATGTGATACATGTTCAAGGCTACTTTTCTAGACTTGCACCAAAAATCTCTTAAGTTATAGCCCCGCTGCAATCCAAATTTTCTACGGAGTTTGTTTGGCAGGAGTTTACAAAATCAATTGTTTCAACTATTGATTTTAGCTTAGAGTTCAAATTTTTGTGTTTGTTTTGTTAGCAAAATCCATGAATTCGAAGTCCTGATTTCCTACTTAGCATGTACAGAACCGAGTTCGGAGTGGGAGGTTTTTTTCCTCTAAAGTTAGACTGGAGTTTGTCACATCAAGTACTTCTTAATTTTCTTAAATACTTCTTCTCTCTTAACTATCATATTTCCCTCTATTTTCATCAATAAACTCCTAACTTTTTTAAATCCCTATCAAACACAAACTTCAAACTAATAATTTGTAGTATAAGTAATTTCTTCCAAACAAAAATTGGAATTCCAACTCTTCACTCATTTTTATTTTTATGCAAACTCCTGAAAAAATTACTCAAAAAAAACGAACATGCCGCATGTGTGTGTAAATAAAAGAAGAGAGAATATGTAGAGAATTTTTGTAATTAAATAAGGAATTGATTATTATAATGAGAGAAAATCTTATAGGATCTTTACAAGATTTTTTACTTTCTCTCTCCTTAAAAATAACAAAAAGTATCCTTATTTTATCCATATACATGATGGGCAAATGATGTGATCATCCATAGGACATAATTAATCTGGTTATACCCTAAGAGTAAATTAATTAGCCTTCCCGCTATATACACACAAATTGACATGCACTTGTTTATTTTTTATTTTCTCTGCAAATTAATTTGATTTATACTTAAACCAATTACCCTTATCGCTACAATTCACTTTTTCACAAACTCAATAGCTAGAAAATTAACTACGCTATCAAGGTCCGATCCTTAATTTAACAGTCTAGCTTAGGCACCCGGCTTACCTGATTTGTGTTAATTACGAACAAAAGTATAAAGTGAAGGAGTTAAAATTGTCATGCCTCTTGTGTGTACTAAGATTATAGTCTTTCTGGGTCGACTATCCTAATGCTCCTGCTCCAGACATATGATATTGTTGGGCTTTTTAGCTTTCTTGCTTGCTATGCGCCAACTAGTGTTTTAACAAATTCGCCAAACCAACCAAAGTTGTAGGCATATGTGTTCCAACCCCAACTAGAAAACTGCTATTGCTTGGGCCTAATAAGCTCTTGAACCATCAAGCTAGCGGTCATAACACAACCAATGGATTGAACACGGATCATAGTTCTGTGGTCAGAGTATATATATATATATATATATATATGTGTGTGTGTGTGTGTGTGTGTGTGTGTGTGTAGGTAGATATATAGATATATAGATATATATAAATTAAAAGATAAAAGACCTGTTGAAGAAAATAGAGCTGCAATCGATTTTTTCTGAAGGCATTAATTTAGCCATATATATATAATGAGTTCCTTCCCAAGCCAAGTGATCTGCCCAACCCCCTCATGCCGAAAAATCTAAGTTTAATGTTACATTTTCAGTAATGCATAATTATTATCGTTAATAGGATAGATGATCAAGAATTCCAAATTTTGTTCTCTATCCAAAATTTTCAAATAGACTAGAAAGTTTTTTGATATATTCATGCATGCAATTATAATCCATATCTACTTCTCTTTTTTTTTATCCTTATAATTCTGAGAGAATACATGTTTAATAAAAAAATTCAAATGGACCAGAAATTTTTTGTCGATCCCAACATAGCTTCCTGGCAATAGGTCTAAGCACTATTGACTCAACCTGTGTAAACACAAAGCATAGACAGCATACATCCGCGCAGGGGAAGAAAACCTGAAATTAACCAATAATTAAAAATTAAAAAGGAAATATATAGCCTTCTTCAAAAAAAAAAATTTTTATATGAAAATATAGCCTTCTTCAACAGCCGCCACCTTTACTAAATATTGTCCTGATGTCCTAAGCGAATTTCTAGAAATTCGCTTATTTAAATGGCCGCCATGTAGGGATATTGTAGTGTCAACTAAGTCTCTCTCTCTCTCTCTCTCTCTCTAAATTAGTCAACAGCGTGTGCTAGGGGATGTACCTCTCTCTATCTGTCGTACGTCCACATTAGAATTTTTTAGTTTACTAATACTTGAAGTACTTTGCCTGCAAGTTTCGAAGAAGGTGGTGCCACTGAGAAAATTAATCCTAGTCTTTTATTATAATCTTAATAATTAGTTTGATATACTCAAGAAACTACAGGAGAAGTATAGTTTACCTTAGAATGTAGACAAAGCCCATATTATTCTAGGCATTGTTGTCTCGTTAAAACCTTCTTTTAATGTAACGCGGATATGTTTATCTTCGTTTACTCCCAGAAGAAAAAAGAGCCCATAATCTAATCCTTCTCCATTTTCGGATTCTTGACAAATAAAAAATACTGATATTCACAAGCAAATTCTATTTGAATTATACTATGGATATGGACATGGACACTTCTTAAATAAGAATAAGAAAAAGAATAATCATGTAGTTTTTAGATGACAATGGGTGTACATGTTGCAGCGTTGCTCATTTTGTTTCGACATGTTGCTATATCACATCAATAGTAGATCTACCTTGTAGAAATGCAAATCGTGTATGATCTTTCAAAGAGTAAAGGAAGGGGTTGACTATGAGCAAGGAGCCTTGGTAAATATCTTGAAACTACATTTGTAAAGACTGGCTAATATGAAATTGGAAACTCTGTAATTTTATTTTGTTTTGATTGCCTTGCACATGCACTACTATAAAAATGCTCAAAGATAACGAGAATTTAGTCACGGTTTAAACCGTGACCGTTTTATAGTCACCGTACTACTACAAAAATGCTCAAAAATAACGAGAATTTAGTCACGGTTTAAACCGCGACCGTTTTATAGTCACGGTCGTAAAATAATTGGTCACGATTTTAACCGTAACCTATTGCAGTAAGGGATGGGCCCCACTAGCCACTCTCGATTAAAACCCAAATTTCCTCCTTTCCCCGCACCCCAGCTTATCTTTCCCTCCAAAATTTTTTCCTTCCTCGTTTTTCCAAATCTCCCATCCCTCTCAGCCAAGCTCCGCCTCGCCGTCTCTTCTCCATGGGGCCTTTGGCCCCGTCGAAGCCATCTCCTCCCTGTTCCTATCGAAGCCCACGGCCCCATCGATTGAGCCCTAAGTTGTCGTCACCGTCTGCAGAATTCTCCGCCGCCCCTAGATCGTTTGAAGGTCGCCGGTGTCATCAATTGGTAAGTATAAACTGTTAATGTTAAATTTTTCCGGTTAAATTTAGAATTTTTTGCATTATCTAAAAATAAATTATATCTTTATTTTGCCTATCTCCTATCGTGGCCCCTGCCGTTCTCCACCGATCGACTCGAGCTTTGTGGCCGTCGCTGCTTCTTGGATCGTTAACAGATTAGTGTTAATTTGTGATTTAATTTGGTTAATTTTGATTTTATAAATTTGTTGATTTCTTGAATTGATGTGGTTAAAATCTGTAGATTATTCATTGTTGTTGTTCATGTTATTTATCGTTGCTGAATTGGTTAGGGTTAGGGTCAGGTTAGGTCCGCCGACCGGTTAGGGTTAGGGGTTAGCTAGGTGTTAGGGTTAGGGTTAGGGATTGAGTTAGGGTTAGGGATTGAGTGAGGGTTTTGGGATAGGGTTAGGGATTGAGTTAGGGTTAGGGATTGAGTGGGTTAGGGTTTTGGGTTAGGGTTAGGGTCAGTGGTTAGGGTTTTGGGTTAGGGTTGGGGTTAACGTTAAGGGTTGGGGTTAGGGTTAAGGTAAGGGTTAGGGATAGATTGTTTAGTGAAATGAAAGAATTGTTAAGGGTATTTTAGTGACATAGTTACAAAAGTTAAGGGTATTTTAGTGTAAAAAAATAAAGTTGAGTGAAGGGGTGTTGTACTAAAAAATTTAATCATAGTTTAGTGAAAAACAACAATAATTAAGGGTATTTTAGTGAATTTTATATTAAATTAGTTAATTTAAGAATATGAGTTGTTTATTTAAATTTGTTAAAGTAGTTTTGTTAAAAACCCTAATAGTTAAGGGTATTTTAGTATAATATACACAAAGACACATACACACACAAGCACACATACACATACAAACACACAAGCATACACACACACATGCACACACGCGCGCGCGCGCGTACAAGGCCAAACCATAATTCATCCTCGTTCATTATTCTCTACATTGAACTCTTGTTAAATACCACTCGAATCCCAACCCTAAATCCAAAATCTTAAACTCGATTAAGAAAACCCTAAGTTCTAAAAATTTTACCTTAAAATAAAAACTTTGACATATTGAAATCGAAACGTAAATGTAAAACTAGTTCAAATTAAATATTAAACTTGCGCGTATGATACTCAATGAAAATATGAAATTTTCATATTATCGTAGCTAATCATATGTGAAAATGAAATTGTGATTTAATTCCCATCTATCGGTTAACATACATTCGGTGTTCATCGTGACATAAAACTACATGAAGATTGTTAAACACCGGACGTTATCGTTCGGTTTCTAACAACTGTCGCGTAGTCTATGTGACGAGAATTAATATTCAATCGTATGATAACAGATATATTTGTCCCGTATGGACAAGTTAGGAATATATAAAGACGACACCTGCATTCACTTGTGTTTTTTTATTCATTTCGGGATATTTTTTCGGTATCTTTCCGCTGGTTCTCCGTGTACACCAATAGATTAGATGTTCACTTCAATAGTGTTTCACAACATTGAAATGATTATTTGTTCTAACCACGTATTGGGTTACCGAAAGAGAACGAAATGTACTGTAACGACTCTGAAATCTCTGTACGGAAATTCTTCTGTTACAATACAGAAAAGAGTTTTACAGCCTGAGTTTGAGTTATAAGTTACTTCTTTTAATTAAAAACAAGAAGCTACTTGTAGCTCACTGGTAAAGCCCTTACACTGCTGTAAAATAGTCTCTGTGTTCGATTCCCATCAGACACAATTATTTTTTCTGAATTTCTTTAAACTTTTTGGAAGCCCAAAAGATTGCACGTGTAATACACGGGGGAATGAAAAGTTTAGAAAAATCAAATATGTGGAAAATGGTGTAAACAAAGAGAAATACCCGTGGCACAAATCTCGAGACACAACACCCTAGATTGACCGGCAAAAACAAGCTTGGGGCCGGCAGGGACGGTTGGATGGTGGCCATTAAACTCCGTGCTTTGCACACACACCTCTTCAGCTACTCTTAATTCCTCTACACTGTTTGATTTCCCTGCAATCAAACAGAGATCTATTATTTCATAATTTAACAACATTTTTAATGTTTTCTTATCCAAATTTTAATTTTCAAACCCTAATTCTCCACTATAAATATCACCATATGCCTTAGCTCTTCACCATTCTAAAAATTCTAACCAAAACTCTCAAAAGTTCCTAAGTACAAATGAAGTAAAGTGAAGTTAGCGAGCAAGTTGGTTCCGGCGAAAATTGAAGCCAATTTCGGAGCTCCCGCGATGTCCCGAAACCTCCATCATCTTCTTTAACCTCTTCTTGACATTTCCAAATGGTAAGTCCCTTCCAAATCTTCTCATTTTTATTGAAATTCCCTTTAAGTTTTATATCGGTAAAAGTAGAGTTAATACCGACATCTTCTTTTCTAAAACATATAACTCCCTTTTCTTTTACAATTTAGTCAATCTAATTTTACTACATCACTTGTAATTTTAAGCTATAATATTTAGTATCAAATTTCGTCAAAATTCTCATGTGAAACAACAATAGTAGAACTTTTTCATTAAAATACTTTGAACTTTATAAACACCACTTTTAGTACTTTTTAAAACAATACCTTTAGAAAAACTCAATTGGGTAACGACCTATCCCACACGCACACTTGGTTTCATAGCACGATACTCTTTTGAATGAATATTTGTTATGAAGAAAAATTTACGATAAAATACCACATAATTCTAAAACCGAATTTCTTTTAAAAGCGGTATTTCTTTTTCTTTGCGATTATGCATCTTCAACTCTCTTTAGGGGACCCGCTAATGGATGGTGCGGATTATCGCACATCCTGCGGATAGTAGAGCGAGATGCAGACCTTCTCACGAAGTATTTGATCTCGAAAGAATTTAAATACGGTTTTTAAGAAATACGAATTTTCTAAATAAAATAAAATTATTTTTTTAAAAATTAAAATTATATAAAATTATAAATCCGTATTTTCAAAATATAATAAACTTATATTTTTCCTATAAAATGAAAGATTATCAAATGACAAGTTTTTCAATAAAATACCATGAAGTTTCAAATGCTAAGTGTTTATCATTAAAATACCCCCAATACTTAAAATCCGTACTCATGAAAAACCTAAGTAAGACTAATCACCCTCGAGCTTTACTTTTTAATCGATATTAATATATTTTTCATAAAACCCCCTCGAGATATAAAAAACACTATTTAAGGACTTTAGTAAATATAGGTTTAAACGGGATCAATTCGCTTGAGCTCCAGGAAGTCGGAGAAAGTGAGTGCTTGCCTATTTAAGGTAGAAAATTTAACCGGAGTTATCAATGGCAATTGTCTTGGAAAAAAACACAAATCCTGTCATCCATGTACAGCAGTTGTCGATGACTCCCGAACCTAAGAATTCCAGAGTTAAATCAGTATAAGTGTCTTACTCAGTCTGAGTCCAAACTTAAACCCGAATCCAAGATCAAACACGAATACCTAATCATGAACTTGAACGCTCGAAATCAATATCAAACTCAAACATATATACTTGACTTGACCAAACCCTGGTCATACTTTGACTTGAATTTAACATGAATACCAGAACACAATGGTTGCTATTGAAACTGACTTGACTCGAACCATGAATACAAATTGACATGAATACATCACACGAATACATGATATTGACATGAACTCAATCTTGCAACTTGATATATTCATGGATTCGAACAAGGCTGGTAATCTTAACTGTAACATAAAATACACGGGGTGTTGGGGTAGTTCTTGTGTGAATCCAACGGAATCTCAGGAGTCCCCCTAGATTATAAATCCATATCTACTAACACAAGCAAGCTATCATGAGGGCCCATGTTTTCTTACTCCTGAATTATAGCCTGTTGAGTTTGTAATACTTCAACACTAAATTGAAGTCCCGTTACTAACACTTGATTCGGGCCCGTGGTTCCTTACTCTTGAATTACAGCCTGTTGGGTTCGAGAACGCTCTTGAGATTGGTTGACATTCACCCTTGAACTTACGTTACATTGGTTGACACATGTAAAGACATTTTAGGACACTCACATTCACTTCATATTTACTATACCTACACCATACAGCCATGTTATACTATGCTCATGTTATTTTGCCAAGATATATATATATGTATATATATATATATATATATATATATATATATATATATATATATATAGAGAGAGAGAGAGAGAGAGAGAGCTGCATGTTATACAGAATTGCCATGCTTATATTAAATAACATGTTCCAACACCATATCTCATAGTCCATTGTTTTATGATATACATTTTTATCATTATACTTTATACTTCACATATATTTCTTAGGGACTTATCGAGCCAAAGTTCGCTGACGGGCATTTCACCCATCTTTGTTTCTTGGAATGTTCGTCAGATACTGTGGAAACTGAGGAGGTGGACACCATCGAGGAGGAGCATGACCAGATCACGACTCAGGACTAGACTAGCTATTTTTCTCAGTTTATATATATCACATCTTTAGGCATTTCTCTTCTTGTATTGTATTTTCTTTCAGTTGAACTCATATATTATAAATGCTTCAAGTTGAATGTAAATAAAGTTGTTGAAATTTAAATCTCATGTTTATTTCTTGTCATTTTATATTGTTTACTTTACGCTTAGAGTATTTATTCCGGGAAATGACCTTTACGAAATAAATACGTTGCGGGCTTGCCACGCGCGTCTTCGTTTCCGTCTATTGGGAAGCGGGGTGTGACATGTATTGTCCTTCCTCTAAGTGTATGAATAAGTGATTGCTCAAAAAGTCGGAAGTTGAGTTACACGTCGTGAGATGCGGTTTCGTTAGAGATTACACTACGTGGGAATTTCACGGAGAAAAAGTCGTTGTAACAGGAAACGATGCATGGGTGCAAGAGACGAAAAATGAATTCATCAAAACGGAAACCGTAGAATGGCAAGGGATAGTAGAAGAAGATGAGGTAGAGGAATGACAGTTTGAAGAAGACGAAGCCGTCGAAGAAGATGATGTTGTATTTGCTCCTATCAATGACATAGATGAGCTTATAAATACCGCTGGACTTTCTTATGATACATAAAGCACTGGACTCTCGTTACTGGACTCTAGGATCCCGCTATATCTAAATTGCAAAGAGTTTTCAAAACTATCTTTTTTCGTACTTTTGTTCCAGATCAAGTACAAGAATAGATGGAGTGACCAGTCATTCACCGATCTTCTAGAACTGCTGAACGAAGGTTTTCCCGATGGAAATGAAGTGCCACTAAGCTGGTATGAGGCATAAAAGATAATCACAAATATCGGCCTAAAGTATCATAAGATACATTCATGTGAGAATGATTATGTTTTGTTTCGGAATGAACACGCTACACTTAGAAATTGCCCCGTGTGCGGGACCAGCCGATTCAAGCCTAAGAAAGACCCTCGGTCGAGTGATGTGCACGTGAAAATTCTTCGTCATTTTCCATTAATACCGAGACTACAACAGTTATTTATATGTGAGGAGACGGTGTCCGAAATACAGCGGCACCATAAAGTGCCTGGTGAAGAGGGAAAGATAAGTCATCCCAGAGATTCGATGTCGTGGAAAGTTTTAGATAAAAACATCCTTCATTCAGCGCAGACCCTCATAACGTGAGGCTGGGAATTGCGAGCGTCGGTTTCAGTTCATTTGGGATGGTTCGTGGCGGGCGTACTCATAGTACTTTTCCCGGTGACTATATACAAAGTGCCGCCATGGAGGATTATGACGTAGTCTTATTTTACGTTGGTGCTTTTAATCGACGGTTTCTCGTCTCCTGGGAAAAACATCAACGTGTACATTCAACTCTTGATCGATGAGTTAAAGTTGATGTGGGAACCTAGCGTGAGAATCTATGACGCGGATGGTAAATAATTTTTTCAGATGCGGGTTGCTTTGTTATGGACTATTAATGATTTTCCTGCCTACGTCATGCTATCAGGGTGGACAGCTCAAGGTAAGTCTGCTTGCCCCAGTTTTTATATTCATACTAGTGTCGTACGCTTGAAGTTTAGCGAGAAAGAGTCGTTTATGGGTCATCGACGTTTCTTATTTATAACTTACAGATTCAGAAAAAATAAATAATTGTTCAATAGCAAGACAGAGACTAGTGGGCCTTCTAAACTATAGTCCGGTAATGATATATTGCAACACTGGAGAGCTTATCAGAATATCACATTCAGAAAGAAACAAAACAAAGATGTAATGCCATGCCCAACCGGTTGGAAGAAATTAAGTGGTTTATTTCAACTTCCGTACTGGTCTGATCTACCGCTCTGCTACAATTTAGATGTTATGCACATCGAGAAGGGTGTCTCTGAACACGTCATCAATTTTCTGCTTTGTAAGGATGGAAAAATGAAAGACAATCTTAACGCCCGTCGTGATTTGACAGATTTGGATGGTTTGTCCATTAAAGAAGAATTGCATCCTCGGCCTGTGGCTGGTAAACCAGGTTATTATGAGATCCCACCGACAATCTACAACGTGGACAAAGAGAACAAGCGGCGGTTCCTGCGGGTGTTGAAAGAATTGAAAGTCCCCGATGGTTTCTCATCAAACATTTCCAAATAGATATAAGTAAAAAATGGAAAAATCGTAGGACTCAAGAGCCACGACTAGCACATATTGATACAACATCTTCTTTCTTTATGCCTGAGAGCATCGGTAAAACCCGAATTTGGTCTTGTTCTTAATGACTTTTGCACGTATTTTCGATAACTGTGTTTCAAAAATATGGACGTCAATGAGAAAGTAGAGCTCAAAAAAGATATTCTTATGATCCTCTACAACTCGAAACTATCTTCTACCTTCCTTTTTCGATATTATTGTTCACCTGTCCGTCGATTTGGCAATCGAGATCAAGATTGGCGGTCCGGTGCATTATCGTTGGATGTATCTCATCGAGAGGTATGAAAATGTTAAATATTAATCATTTAAATTGAAAAATATTATCGTGGATTATTAATATCTATTATTTGTTAGAGTTCTTAGCGTCCTAACCGCCACAATAACGGCCTATATGGAATCAAAAACAAAAAATCTAGAGGCGCTAGAAACTAAAAACCCTAAAATCTAAATCAAACATATAAACTAGACAACTACAAAGAGATTTTAGCTACTATGGAAGAAGATTATACCAAGAGATCAAGTCCTTCGATCTTCACCTCCTCTTCCTTAGTTTTTTCGGGTTTTCGTGATTGAGCTTGACCACCAGTCTTCCTCCGTCGTAGATGATCCACGTGAGAGATATGGTTCATGACTCTAGCTCCACACTAAAAATCAAGCGGAGCAACTAAAGTTTCTACCTTACTACACTAAGATGTTTAGAGATGTAGGGAGTTGTTCTAGTAATTTTCTACCTCTCTTCAACTCTTGATTATCAACTTATGAGAGTGTAGGAGTGAAGAAGGTGGAGGAACTCAAGAAAGGGAGAGAGATAGAGAATGATGGAATGAAAAATCTCATCACAAAAAAATAATGCAGGCATGGTTTTGGTCAAATGATTTTTGCAATATTAAAAACCAACCATACTTGAATAGTGTAGACAAATGAATTATTCATCCATTCCTCCACCATTCTCAAGCCACCTCATCCCTCCACCTCATTTCTAATTTCTATAAATGGAAATGCAAAAGAAATGAGGTGTTCTCCTTCTAGAATGTCTTTACGTATAAATACGGAATACACTCTACCGTATATACACACGTATTCGTATCAAAATACGAATAGCCAAAGAGATAGAATAATACAAAGAACGTAATACTAGACTATACATATCGAAAATATATATGTGTAAATTATTAAATCAATACATGATTTAATAATCCGGCTTAATTTTAAACCAGATAGTATTATCAACCGTCCGATCAAAAGTCCGAGTAGCTAGTACACTCATTTGATCGGAACCGTGCACGTATCAAAATACAGTCACTACATTATTTCGTCTGAACCAGGAAAACCCTCTGTGTAGGATTCTAAAGACTCGACAGTATGCCGGCAGTGAGTTACTGGATAAATCCATAATCACAAGCACATCAGCGGCACTAGCTGTACGTAACGGCTACCCGGGTATCTGTCGAAAAGGAAGGCCGATGATCAAGCTCATCCAAACCCCTACTAAGGCTATTTGTGACAATCTCCGTATAGTCCGGACTTTTCGTCTAAGAGTATCGCATACCGGGTCTAAGGATGGTAAACGTCAGACCGTAATAACCCGATAATTCATGCCGGTGTGGCTCAGGACCAATCCAGGAAACTACTGATCTAACTATAAGTAAATCCCAACTATCTTGGCCAAGATCTTATGGTGCTGGCCAACCGAACACGATGCGATATCGACTCTCTATACAGGGAGAGACGAATCCCCAATAATCACTCACTTCCTCCATGTGGTTCAGGACAGTACCCAACTAAAACCTGTTTGCACGACTAAGTAAATTCGTGGTAGGGTAGTAATCTAAGTACAATTGGAATTCACACGAAACAAATGGCGATCTCAGGTCTAAAGACTAACCTGTACTCATGTCACCTGAGAACTGCTATTTGACGATAGGTATAGTACTATCTAGAAGTTCTCGGCGAGTCCGTCCAGTGTACTCACCCTCAGTGAGCACCTGTATACGATCTTAGGTGCCAAAGACCAATGGATGTTGGACCAACCATCGCCCCTCGTCGCGGTCTAGAAACGTATACACCATTCTACTCCAGAATATCGATACCCAGTCTCGATACTCCTACAACCAGGGACATTTAAGGATGTTCTTATAGACTACCCAGCCCCCACATGTATGATCGCCATCATAACGCTGGTAGTCAAGCAATAATCCTACGGGCTTTATCAACATGTATTAATGATACGTAATAACAAGTAAAAAATATACACATGTTAAGATAAAGAAAAACCAAATAGCATACTATCATATCGAGCAAGATTGTCCGATACATACATGTGTCCAAGCATCCACTATATATACATATACAATAATGGCCTTTAAGGCATACATATCCAACATTATTTTCAACAGATATCTATTAACTTTAAAAAACTATATCTCAACAAGTATCATCCTAAAGGTTCGATTACGGAAGGTTATCTTTTGGAAGAAGTGACGTCTTTCTATGCTTATTTCCTGAACAACGATGTCAGGACGAAACTGAACAAACCACCCATGTTCCTGACGGTCCAATTAGAGCAGGAAGGCTAAAAAATGTCTTACAATCTCATTGGCGGTTTACATGCGTTCATCTTGCTAAACAGCGAATGTTTTGCTAAATATGCAGAGTAAATTTTTCTAATTTCATCCTTTTAAACAGTTTGAAATAGAGTATAATCTAACTGATATAACTATAAATTAACAAACAGAGCACAAAAAATATACTCAAGATATCGAATCCTAGGATGTGGTTGGATGACGGAATCGAAGAAGAACAGAGATGCACTTTCGTCTCTTGGTGTAGAAAAGAAGTCGACGGACAAATAAATCGTGGTGAGTAGATTGATAAAGAGGTCCAAGACCTTTTAATCGGTCCATCGATTGCAGCTACGTTTTACAACAGGTAAATGGTTTCCGGTTATAAATTTGAGATTGAAATGATGGGACGCATTAGAGCTACACAAAATAGCGGCGTCGCAACCTTCGATGACAGAGGAAATCCTTATTACGGTGTTCATGAGCAGATTATAGCGGTCTCATACATTCATAAGGCTCCCCCATTTTTTATATTCCAATGCAGATGATACGATACCAAGTCTGAACCGCGTATGAAGGTTGATGAATACAAACTCACTTTGATAAACACCAAACAGACAGCCTACAAATACGATAACTTTATCTTTCCATCGATGAAAACACAAATATATTATTCCCGGGACATGAAAAGGCTGACTGGAGTGTTGTTTGTCGTTGGAAACCATGAGATTATTATAATATGCCGACATTGAGTGACTCTGAAGATGAGAGTGACGAGGAAGAGGCGATAACACGTCTCAGTCCTTCTATTGAACGTATCAACGATTCAAACTATTATATGCCGTCCATCAATACGTTAGTAAGACGTGACATCGGCCAACTGATTGTCACAGATCAAAATTTCGATAATCCACCCAATGATCTTCAGCTAATGCACCGAACAAACGTGCTAGATAATAAAATTGAACTAAATGTTTTAAATTGTAAAATGATTATAAGTAAATTTTTAATATTTGAATAAATATGTAGGTTCTGATGGGAGGCCGTGGATCCGGCTTTAGACGTCATAGGAAACGACGTCTAAATGAGATTGGTAGGATGTCAGTAGCTGCAGCAGCGACGGCAGCAGCGCCTACCCTTACCCGTGCCCCATGTACTAGCGCCCTTCCTACTGGAGACCTTCCTACCACCCCTCCTACCATGGTCCGGTAATATCGGCGCCGATATTACCGGACCCTCACCACCCCCAGTAGTCACAGCGCCACAGGACTCGCTACCTACCCTTATTAGCGAGGTAGCAGATTCTCCTACCCCAGTCACTCCTCCTGCACATGATATATAGTTATCTATTCATTTTTTAGTTTTCTATTAAAATAATTCTATCAAATTATCTAATAGTTAATTATTTGCAGTCATGCATGGTACTGACGGGATGGGGTTTGGCGTCAATTATAGCGCCATGTCGGGGATGTCAGGTATAATCATTATTGCTTAAATGTTTTAAATAGCGATTGTAATTTAAATTTGTCAAATGCTATATATATACTCTTAATATTATAATATTGTGTCCGAATATATATCTTTTTTAAGCTCCATCAGTGTTAGGACGAGGGGTCCTACTGGGCCCTCCTCCTCTAGGCCAGCCCCAGGCACTGCTGTATGAACACATGAGTGGACCGCGTCAGCTGTGCATGTTAGCGAGTACTCAAACAAGTGGGGGGATTACATTGGAGCGAAGATCTGTACCTACTATAGGTACCCGCTCCATATTAGGTGGAGCCAACGCCAGACCGACTGTGTTCGGCAGTTTTTTGCAGCGGCCACGGTATCACATACTCTTTTATACATTTAAATTTAATCGTTGTTATATACACACACACACACTTATTTATTTATATTTTTGTATTTTCAGACCCAAGGACATTACATATTCATCGGAGTCATCGGCGAGGATGGCAATCCTACGTCGTTCGATGCACATCGGGCCATAAAATGGATCATACCCGAGTGCCAGATTATCATGAGAAGACGCCAAAGTAAGAAAGAATCATTACATTTCATTGGCCGTGGCGATTGAGGAGGAGCGGGAGGCGATGATGGAGGCTATTTTTTAGGATGTCCCGAGAGAGAATTGGCCGCCGCTGGTCGCGTATTACGAGCGCGATGATGTTCAGTATAAATTTAAATTTTAAGATTATAATAATATAATATGAAATCATATTTTGTGATATCTTATATTATCTTCTTTATATTTGTAAGGCGGTGTCAGTTCGCAACAGAAAGAACACGCTATCCCGAGCCAAGGAAAGCGGTCGCATGCTAGCGCTCATGAGTATTTAGACGTTTAAGAATATATGTTTTATTTATCGCAAATTACATATTGAAATAAATTCTAATTTTATCGCAGAAAAAGAAAGACCCCGGCAACTACACTGCTGCCAGAGGATGCTCCGCGCTACACAGGGGCACGACCGAGTACATGGTAAGTTTCATATAATCAACTCGATACTATATTTAAGTTAACATGTTTATATATATATATATATATATATATATATATATATATATATATCTTCACAGACCCAGTTCTAGGAGAGGACTGACGCCTTAGGACTTGGCCCCGACGACTCGATTACCGCTATTGTCCCTTTCTTGGATTCGATATCCGACGGACATCACGGTGGCTATGAGCGCGGGGTTAGTCCCAGGGTCCATTGACACTTTGCTGGGTGTCCGTCCGTCCACAAGTACATTGTGGCCCAGACGCAGACAGATGTGGCCGCTGCGTCGCAGGAGGAGATTCATCGGCTCCAAAATCAGGTGGTGCAGCAGAATGTGCGGGTGTATACGCTTGAGGCGCAGATCGAGGAGCTGAGGCGGTCAAACGCGAAGGCCATCAGGCAGGTTATACGAGATGAGTTTGGGAGTAAGTTTAGATCACGGGACGATGGAGCTGGATTGTCCCAACGACTATAGATTATTGATTTTTTAATACAAACATTTTTATTATTGGTTTTTTTATTATACTGTTTGGTGTATATATTTTGTTTATAATTGTGTTTGATTCTAATCATATTACTTCTTGATTGTTATAATTGCGTGAGATTTGATTATATTATTTTTATTATCTATTGCTGGTTGTAATTGAAAGTAGTGCACGTTGGGTGCACAAATTTCTGTTTTTACAAAAATTGATAATATATTTTGTCACAGTTTTAATCGTGACCAAATAATATATGGTCACAGTTTTGACCGTGACCATAAGATATAGTAGCAGTTACCCGCTAGTAGCAGTTACCCGCTAGTAGCAGATAACCTTCACTATGGTTTCCCTTTATGGTCAAACCGTGACCATAGGGACTATATAGTCACGGTTACCTGCTATAGCGGGTATCTCACATTACGGTTTAACTTATTGGTCACGGTTTAAACCGTGACCATATATCTCCTATGGTTATGGTTTAAACTGTGACCATAAATCGGTCACGATTATAACCGTGACCATATAAATGGATCCACACAAATTTCATTTAACTTTTTGAACCATTTTTGGTAACGTCGCATACATGGTCACGGTCTTAACCGCAACTAGAAAAAATATGGTTACGGTTAAGGGCGTGACTAGATTTCTCATAACAGGGTTTTAAGCGATGGGTGTGTCACGATTTTAACCATAACCAAACGTATTTTTAGTCATAGTTAAAACTGTGACCAAATCCATACTTTGTAGTAGTGCTGTAAGACTTGATCTTTACTTACATCATCCACACACAAACACACATCACACACAAGCACCCAGGAGACCCATAAATATGCCCCGAAAGCATTAATTTCATTACTAAAGGATAGGGATTTGTTCACGATTTAAACTGTGAACTAAAGTCCTTTTGTTCATGGTTCAAACCGTGAGTGAACAGTGAAAACCTGCGTAAGCAAAGATTGAGTCACGGTTCTGACAGTGAATAAAATGAGAAATGTTCAGGGTTAGAACCGTGAACATTTCTTAGCGTAAAAAATTAAAAAGTCAGTTAATTGGTGGGCCCTAGGTTTTTGTTCACAGTTTTAACCGTGAACAAAATAAGTTTTGGGTCACTGTTAAAACCGTGAACAAAACTTGTAACCATGACCCAAAACACTGACCTGCTCTAGATATCAGTATCTAGAGCAGCCTTTTGTTCACGGTTGTAACCATGAACAAATGTCTTTAGTCACGGTTACAACCGTGAACGATATTATTTTTTTTTAAATAATTAAATTTTTCGCGCCCCACATGCATTAATTTTAATCACAACCAGCAATATATAATTTCCATTCATATGCAGCAATATATAATTTTCATTCACACAATATGATAATCAAAGTAATAAGCTCCGAATCGCATGCAAACATAAACAAATATATGTGTCAACAAATCAAAAGATGTATGTGTCAACAAATCATACAATATGATCAATACACCATTAATGTATGTGTCAACAAATCAAAAATTAGAACTAATGTCGTTAGGATGACGATCCACCTCCATTGTCCCGTGGTCTAAAGAATGCACTCAACTCATTCTGTACAGCAAGCTGGACGGAATCGGCATGTGACTGCCTCATGTCTCAGATCTCTGCCCTAAACTCCTGCAGCTCCTGCCACTTCTCCTGCAGCTTTTGCCGCGTCTCTAGCTGCATCTGATGCTGGTGCTCCGCCTGCTCACGGAGCCAACGGATCTTCTCCTACGATGCAGCTGCCGCATCCATTCGTGTCTGGGTCACGACGTAAATCGTGAACTAAATTTTTTTTTCACGGTTTAAACCGTGAGTGAACCGTGATTCAAACCTGCGTAAGCAAAGGTTGGGTCACGATTCTGACCGTGAAAAAATGAGAAATGTTCACGGTTAGAACCATGAACATTTCTTAGCATGAAAAATTAAAAAGTCAGTTAGTTGGTGGGCCTTAAGTTTTTGTTCACGGTTCTAACCATGAACAAAACCGGCTTTGGGCCACTGTTACAACCGTGAACAAAACTTGTAACCGTGACCCAAAACACTGATTTGCTCCAGATATCAGTAACTGGGGCAGCTTTTTGTTCACGGTTGTAACCGTGAACAAATGTCTTTAGTCATGGTTACAACCGTGAACAATGTTTTTTTAAATAATTAAATTTTCCGTGCTCCACGCGCGTTAATTTCAATCACAACCAGCAATATATAATTTCCATTCGCAAGAAGCAATATATGATTTTTCATTCATGCAATATATTCAAATCTCATGTGATATATGATAATCAAAGTAATAAGCTCCGAATCGCACGCAACTTAAACAAATATATGTGTCAACAAATCAAAAAATGTATGTGTCAACACATCGTAGAATACGATTAATACTCCACTAATGAACAAATAATGTATGTGTCAACAAATCAAAAAATAGAACTAATGTTGTTGGGACGATGATCCACCTCCATCGTCCTGTGGCCTAAAGAATGCGCTCAACTCATTCTGTATAGAATACTGGACAGGACCGGTGTGCGACTGCCTCATGTCTCTAATCTCCGCCCTAAGCTCCTGCATCTCCTGCCGCGTCTCCTACATCTCCTGCCGTGTCTCCTGCTGCGTCTAATGCTGCTACTCCTCTTACTCGTGGAGCCGGCGGATCTCCTCCTACGACACAGCTGCTGCATCCGTCCATGTCTAGGTCATGGTAAATCCTAAACTAAAGTCTTTTTGTTCACAGTTTAAACCGTGAGTGAACCGTGACCCAAACCTGCGTATGCAAAGGTTAGGTCACGGTTCTGATCGTGAACAAAATGAGAAATGTTCACGGTTAGAACCGTGAACATTTCTCAACATGAAAAATTAAAATATTAGTTGGTTGGTGGGCCCCATATTTTTTTCACGATTCTAACCGTGAACAAAACCAGTTTTGGGTCATGGTTACAACCGTGAACAAAACTTGTAACCGTGACCCAAAACACTGACCTGCTCCAGATATCAGTATCTGGAGCAGTATTTTGTTCATGGTTATAACCGTGAACAAATGTCTTTAGTCACAGTTACAACCATGAACAATGTTATTTTTTTTTAAATAATTAAATTTTCCGCGTCCTACGCGCGTTAATTTCAATCACAACCAGCAATATATAATTTCCATTCACAAGCAGCAATATATAATTTTCATACAAGCAATACATTCAAATCTCACGCAATATATGATAATCAAAGTAATAAACTCCGAATCGCATGCAAATATAAATAAATGTATGTGTCAACAAATCAAAAAATGTATATGTCAACAAATCGTACAATATGATCAATACTCCACTAATGTATGCGTCAACAAATCAAAAATTAGAACTAATGTCGTTGGGACGACGATCCGCCTCCATCGTTCCGTGGCCTAAAGAATGCGCTCAAGTTATTCTGTATAGCATACTGTACGGAATCGACTTGCGACTGCCTCATGTCTTGGATCTTCGCCCTAAGCTCCTGTGGCTCTTGTCGCATCTCCTGCATCTCTTGTCGCGTCTGATGCTGCTGCTCCACCTGCTCGCGGAGCCAACGGATCTTCTCTTGCAATGCATCTGCCGCATCTGCCCGCGTCTAGGTCATAGCGTAAACCATGAGCTAAAGTCGTTTTGTTCATGGTTTAAACCGTGAGTGAACCGTTACCCAAACCTGTGTAAGCAATGGTTGGGTCACTGTTCGGACCGTGAAAAAATTGAGAAATGTTCACGGTTAGAACCGTGAACATTTCTTAGCGTGAAAAATTAAAAAGTCAGTTAGTTGGTGGGCCCCAGGTTTTTTTCACGGTTCTAACCTTGAACAAAACCATTTTTAGGTCACGGTTACAACCGTGAACAAAACTTGTAGCTGTGATCCAATCACTGACTTGCTCAACATATCAGTATCTAGAGTATACTTTTGTTTACGGTTGCAACCATGAATAAATGTTTTTAGTCACAGATACAATCATGAACAATATATTTTTTTGAATAATTAAATTTTCCGCGCCCTACGCGCGTTAATTTCAATCACAACCAGCAATATATAATTTCCATTCAAAAGAAGCAATATATAATTTTCATTCACGCAATATATTCAAATCTCACGCAATATATGATAATCAAAGTAATAAACTCCGAATCGCACGCAAAGAAAAACAAATGTATGTGTCAACAAATCAAAAAATATATGTGTCAACAAATCGTAGAATATGATCAATACTCCATTAATGAACAAATAATGTATGTGTCAACAAATAAAAAAACAAAACTAATACCGTTGGGACGATGATCATCCTCCATCGTCCCGTGGCTTAAAAAATGCACTCAACTCATTCCGTATAGCATGTTGGACGAAATCGGCGTGCGACTGCCTCATGTTTCGGATCTCAGTCCTAAGCTCCTGCCGCGTCTTCTGCAGCTCTTGCCGTGTCTCCGGTTATGTCTGATGCTGCTGCTCCAGCTGCTCGCGGAGCCGACGGATCTCCTCCTGCGACGCAGTTGCTACATTTGCCCGCATCTGGGTCATGACACAAACCGTGAACTAAAGTCCTTTTGTTCACGATTTAAATCGTGAGTGAACTGTGACCCAAATCTGCGTAAGCAAAGGTGGGGTCACGGTTCTAACCATGAATAAAATGAGAAATGTTCACGGTTAGAACCGTGAATATTTCTTAGCGTGAAAATTAAAAAGTCAGTTAGTTGGTGGGCCATAGGTTTTTGTTCACGGTTCTAACCGTGAACAAAACCGGATTTGGGTCACGGTTACAATAGTGAACAAAACTTGTAACCGTGACCCAAAATACCGACCTGCTCCAGATATCAGTATATGGACCAGCCTTTTGTTCACGGTTGTAATTTTGAAAAAATGTCTTTAGTCACAATTATAACCGTGAGCAATGTTTTTTTTAAATAATTAAATTTTCCGCGTCCCCACGCGCGTTAAATTAATCACAACCAGCAATATAGAATTTCCATTCACAAGCAGCAATATGTAATTTTCATTCACGCAATATATTCAAATCTCATGCAATATACGATAATCAAATTAATAAACTCCGAATCGCACGCAAATATAAACAAATGTATGTATTAAGAAATCAAAAAATGTATGTGTCAACAAATCATACAATATGATCAATACTCCACTAATGAACAAATAATGTATGTGTCAACAAATCAAAAAAATAGAACTAAAACCGTTGGGACGACGATCCACCTCCATTATCCCGTGGCCTAAAGAATGCACTCAACTCATTTCGTATAGCATGTTGGACGGAATCGGCATGCGACTACCTCATATCTCGGATCCACGCCCTAAACTCCTGCAGCTCCTGCCGCGTCTCCTGCAGTTACTGCCGCGTCTCCTACTGCATCTGATGCTGTTGCTCCACCTGCTCGCGGAGCCGGTGGATCTCCTCCTGCGACGCAGCTACTGCATCCGCCCGCGTCTAGGTCACGGCGTACTCATGCGCAGTCGAACGCCTATCAAAAAATCGATGGGCCCTGGTACTATCCCGGCGCTCATACCGACCGTGATGCCCGTTGGATATGCATGCCCTAGAGGCCTGTATTGTATAGGATGCTAGAGATATGTATGTACAGGACAATCTTGCTTAGTTGTATATAGTATATTATTTGAGCTGTCTTTATCTTAATGTGTGTATTTCTATCCATTGATGCTTTATATTGCTTGCACATATTGATAAAGACTCGATACAATAGTATAGTATTATGGTTTTACTTTATATTGACATGTGTATATGTTATACTCGATATAACATATGGCGGTTATATTTTGATAAAGCCTGTAGGATTTTGCTTGACTACCAGCGTTATGATGGTGATCATACTTGTGAGAGCTGGATAATCTATAAGCACATCCTTAAAGGTCCCAAGTCGCAGTAGTATCAAGACCGGGCATCGATACTCCAGAATAGACTTGTGTATACATTTCTAGACCCCGACGAGGGGCCGTGGTTGGTCCCACAACTATTGGTGTGATCACCTAAGATTGTATATAGGAGCTCGCTGGGGGTGAATACACTGGACGGACTCGCCGAGAACCTCTAGATTGTATTATACATATCGTCAGATAGCGGTTCTCAGGTGACATGAGTACAGGTTAGTCTTAGGACCTGAGATCATCATTTGTCTCGTGTGAGTTCCCATTGTGCTTTGACCACTACCCTATCACGGCTCTACTGAGTCGTGCAAACAGGTTTTGGTTGAGTATAGTCCCGATCCACATGGAGGCAGTGAGTGATTGTCAGAGATTCGTCTCTCATGGTATTGGGAGTCGATATCGCACTGTGTCCGGTTAGCTAGAACCATAAGAACTTGGCCAAGGCAGTTGAGATTTACTGATGGTTAGATCAGTAGTTTCTCGGATTGGTCCTGAGCTAAATCGACATGACTTATTAGGTTAGTAGGGGTCTGACGTTTACCACCCCCTATATCCGGTATGCGGTAATCTTAGACGAAGAAACCGGACTGTACGAAGATTGTCATGGACAGGCTCAGTAGGGGTCCAGATGAGCTTGCTCGTCGGCCTTCTTTTCGACAGGTACCTGGGTAGCCGTTACGTATAGCTAGTTCCGCTGACGTACTTGTGGTTAAGCCCACTACCAGCGTACTGTCAAGTCTTTAAAGTCCCACAAAGAGGGTTTCTCTTATTCAGGCGAAACGAGTGGTGGCCGTATGTTTATACATGCAGGGTTTTGATCGAATGATAATACTAGCTAGCTTAGAATTAAGACGGATTATTAAATCAGGCATTGATTTGATAATTTACATATACACATTTCGATGTGTAAATTCTAGTGTCATCTAGGTTTTCGATCGAGCAGGGTTCTGATTGAATGAAAATACTAGTTGTCTTTGGATTAAGCCGGATTATTAAATCAGGTATTAATTTAATAATTTACGTGTACATATTATTATATGTATATTCTAGTGTTATCCAGATTTTCAATCGGACGGTTGATAAATACTGGCGGGCTTAGGATTAAGCCTGTTCATTAAATCAGATATTGATTTAATGTTAGTATTATTTTAGTGGTGTTATTCTATCTCTTGGATATTCGTATTTTGGTACAAATACGGTATGTATATACGGTAGAAAGTATTTTGTATTTATACAAAATACCATCTAAAAGATTGTTTCCTCCAATAAAAGAGCAAGGCTCTGTTCAAAATTAATGAGGTAGCGCCTCACGTGCCCTCCACAAGGGCACCAGCGCCAGAGTCAATCTTATAGGATAAAATCCTATGGTGGCGCCTCACGTGCTCCTCACGCGGGGGCCAGTGTGCAAAGAACAAAAAAAATCTATTAAATTAAACAAAAGTTAAAACTCTCATTTAGCGCCGCACGTGCTCCTCACGCGGGTGCCAGTGTGCAAAGCACAAAAGAATCTATTAAATAAGAGTTAAAACTCTCAGGTGGCGCCTCACGTGAACAACACGTGAGCGCCGACGCCCAGGTGGAATTAAATTCTACTCTCTGTTAAACAGAGTCGTTGGATCAAAAATCCAACGAAGATGATAAATCATAAAAAATGCAGAATTAAATTCTGTTGGGAGAAAACATTTAAATCTTTCTAAAAAAATAAGAAAGATACCTTCGGTTGGATCATAGAATAAAATTCTATTTTGGGATATATTCTCTCAATCTTTCTAAACAAGAAAAATTGTCCTCTGTAAAACAGAGAAATCTTGGATTAAAATCCAATGGTAAATAAAAATCACCATTTCACAGAATAAAACTCTGCATATGGGAAAATATTTCCCTAATCTTGTTAAAAAAACAAGAAAATATATTCATTAAAACAGAAACCCTTGGATCAAAGATCCAACGGTAGGAAAAATTCCCTAAATCAATTGGAATCTCTCAATGAGAGATTTCCTCAAAGCTAATTAACAAATTGCCTCTACTATATAAAGGACCCAAGATTTCAAGTCTTATAGAGAGGAACCCCCCCCATAAGCTCCTAAAAAAAGAGACAGAAAGCTTCAAAAGGAATATAGAATTAAATTCTCAAGGAAAAAGATCTCCCTCCTCAAAACTCTAGGTAAATAAAAAAATAGAGATCAAAACATCTCATTTACCTATTGAAGGGTTTAACCCTTTTAAAAGAACTTAGTTCTTTCTCTGAATCTGAGATCCGCGAGGCAAGTCTCCCACAAGTTGAGAATTTAATTCTCATCGGGAAGAACTTGTTCTTGAGAATCAAAGATTCAGAAAAGAACCAAAAATTGAGCTCCTAAAAAACAAAAGCATACAAGGGAAACCTAGTTCTTACAAAAGAAATTAGTTCTTAAAAATGAAGTTTGATCCTAGATCTTCAAAACAAAGATCCTGGTGATCATTAATGGGGAAAATTTGTTAGTTATATGTATGCCCTAGAGGCCATTACTGTACATACGATGTATATTGTAGTGGATGCTTGAACATATATATGGAGGACTTTCTTGCTCGACATGATTGTATGCTATCTGGTTGCTCTTTATCTTAACATGTACTATGATTGTCTCTATGTTACATGTTGATAAAGCCCTTAGGATGAGTACTTGACTACCAGGACTATGATGCAGATCATACTTGTGGAGACAGAGTAGCCGTTAAATACATCCTTCAAATGTTCCTAGTCGAGAGTGTATCGAGACAGGGCATCGATATACCAGAGTAGACTAGCGTATAGCTTCTCGACCAATGTAAATGTGCGATGGATGATCCCATATCCATTGGTGTTTGACATCAGAGATAGTACGGGTGCTAAGTGGAGACTGGGTACACTGGACGGACTCACCGAGAACTCCTAGATGGTATTATACCTAACGTCAGATGGCAGTTCTTTGGTGACACTGGTACAGGTTAGTCTGTAGACCCAAGATCGTCATAGAGTCTTGTGTGATTCCTACTGTGCTTTGATTTCCACCTTACCACGTTCAAGAGAACGTCCAAAATGGTAGCTTTTGGGTACAGTCCCGAATCACATGGAGGCATTGAGCGATAGGAGGGGTTTCGTCTCTCCCGGTATTGGGAGTTGATATTGCGCTTTGCTCGATTGGCTATAACAGGAAGTCCCTGGCGAGGGCTGCTTCAGAGATATACAGGTAAGAGTTATCAGTAGTTTCTCGACCCGTTTTGAGCCTCACACCGGCACGACTTATTGAGTTACTGGGGTCTGACGTTTACCACCCCTAGACGAGATATGCGACATATCAGACGAAGAGACCGGATTGTATGGTAGTGTTACTGATTGGATTCGCAGGAGTACGAGCAGGCTTGCTTGTTGATTTTCTGATCGCCCAATACCCGGGTGGCCGTTACGTTTAGCAGACCGCTTGCAGCTTGTGGGTGTTTGATATGATCATCACCTACTGCCGGCGTATTGACGAGTCTTTAGAGTCCTACACAGGGGTTTACTGACTCAAGCGAAACAGAGTAGAGCACATATGTGATATGTGCGGGACCGAGATTAATACAATATGAGATACCATATTCTATTCTCACGATTTGTGACATTGGTCGGTTATATGCGATATAGCCGGGTTATCGGATCAAGTGTTGATTCGATAAGTTGTTACACATGATATTAGTCGGTTATATGTAATATAGACGGATTATTAAATCAAGAGTTGATTTGATAATTTAATGTATAATTATATATTTGATATATTACATTACATTAACTAATATTAAGCTCACTTAAGATTTCTTTTCTCACTTGATGTGCACATTGTATATATGTGATAAGTATATTTGTGTACATGAATTGTGTCATGCTTCATGATACATGCAAGATGGGTGTATAAGACTTATACCATACTAGGGTTTGTATTTGGGTTTTATTTATCATTAAGTAATTCATAAAACGTTTGAATTAGTCATGGATAAGCTTGTAGAAGCTTATGGACTCATTGACTTTTTCAACTCTTTTGTCACTGCTTAAGATATTTGTTAACCCAACCCTTAACCTTAGCCCTTGGTTAATTCTCTACATTAGTTAGGCATGGGGTCATAACTCATCCATGGTTGCAATAATTCATTAGGATTAATTCATATGATGAGTTCATTCTTCTTCTTCTTCCTCCTCAAAGCTTTCTAGCTTCAATGGAGGTATGAAAAAAAATGTGAGAAAATCAAATCTAAAGTGAGCCCACTTCCTACTTCATCATCCTCTACTACTTGCTATTTAGTATAGGGTGTTTGCTTCACTAATTCCGTAATTAGTGAAGAGATAACTTGGGTTAGTGTCTCCTCGACGTAGATCGTTTTCGGCCTCGAGGAGATCGAAGCAAGCATGTTCGTTTCTTTATGGGAGCCTCTCTAGAGTCCGGAGTTCACGATCGCAGCGAAGGGACTACTATACGGAGCTAATGAAGTGAAGGACCAGTCTATAAAGGTTTTATTCCTTGCTCTCTTTTGGTTGCAAAGTGTTTGCATTTCTATTCCGTCAATTTCTAATAGACGATTCTAGGGTTAGGGTTAGCTAGAACGGAAAATTTTTGAATATGGCATGAGAGATGCCTCCCGAAACCTTGCTGTCGTGCTAGGTAACCCTGCAGTGGTATCAGATCCATGGTAGAAATTAAGACAGATTTTGTTAGGATTACGAAACCGAAATACTCCGAAACTTAAGACAGAAAATTAAAGTTTCTGTCGATTTTAAAAGTTTGTCAATTTTTTTTAAACAAATACAGAATGATGTATGTGATATATCAAGAACACTATGAAAATTTCAATTCTAAGAATATTTGGCCGGCCACCACCATGCTCATCTCGGCCAAATCCGAGCTCCCCCCTGAAAAGTTTTGTATGTTCCAGTGACTTGGTTTTGATGTTTCAGGTGTTGTTTGTTTTTGCTAATTTTTCATGTGATGTAATCTTACACTATAAACAATTCGGAGTGTTTCGTATTCGTAGTTTTAACATTGTTTCAGGTTATTCACATATTGTCTAGGCGAAGTAAAAAATTTTGATCGAATGTCAAAAACCCATTTTTCCAAGTTTAACGTATTCGGAAAAATATGCAAGTGATTCTGTGGACCCTCTAGAAGAACGAAACCTTAACTCGATTATGTGGCCGTCAGAACCGCCACTAAAACCTAGGGTTTGAGATAGTTCAGCGTTGTCACATGTGAGGCGTTGATTTGACCCTTCTACGGCTGGTTCATAGGTACTGTGGCATCTTCTGGGTATTATTGAACTGTGCTCAAGTGTTGAGCTGTCGGGAAATTGTGGGACTTTGATGATTCGATCGAAAAGTTTAACGTCGTCCGGATATTCTGTGATGGGATACAATATTTGGAATCCACAAATGTAGTTATGAGATAACTAGTTTGAATGCTATAAATCTAGCAATTTAGTCTCATTTGATCGGTTGCCATGGGATTTTGATGTGATCAAAAATCCGTCGCAATCACGTAGCGTACGCGGATACTCGCCGGGTAAACTTAATAGATAGCCACGTCCCATAACCCCGACCAAGTGACTACAGGAGAACCCCATCGCCAAAAGCATCCGTTCGGGTGCTCGCGGCAGCGGTGTTCCGCCTTAGTGCACTTCGTCGACGGCATCGGGGGTGCGGCCATCTACTAAAGTTTCCGACGAGCATTCGATCAGGACGTTGGGAATATTGTTGAATTTCCTGACTAGATATTGAAAAGTGTTTTCGAGATCGAGACTAAAATGTGGGGTTTATAATTGTTAGGCATGCGATGTCTAAGGAATTCATTTTGTTAGGCATGAAATCCAATATATGTGATATATTGGGCTTATGATGTCTAAAGAGGTTGCGGATTCCAACTGTTGTAGTTTTTCACTTTCTTTTCTGTGACCGTAAGT
The DNA here is from genome assembly GCA_030015575.1 of Agapanthus africanus. Taxonomy (NCBI): domain Eukaryota; kingdom Viridiplantae; phylum Streptophyta; class Magnoliopsida; order Asparagales; family Amaryllidaceae; genus Agapanthus; species Agapanthus africanus. The sequence goes on along the minus strand of JASDDO010000028.1, from coordinate 151,763,007 downwards.
GTAATATGTGGTGTTTCACCGGTTTCGGTGCTATATGTCAATGACAATTGGGATACACATATTTACTTACGTTGATGACGTGTGATGTTATGTGTTGCTGGGATATGTTATATTAGATCGTCGTGATTGAATAGCCGGAGGTTTTATGTGAGATGAGAGTTCTTCATTTTCATTCATGTAAAATTCATTGTATGTAATATTCTTTTATTGGGGTACTTCCGGGTTGAGGATGATGTCACCATTGTATATTATTTACTTTTCCGCATTAGGATAGACCCAAGGCGGGGAGCACAAGTAACCGGGCTCTAGGGACCAGTGGGAGACCATCTCGAGGAGTCGAGACCGGGTCTCCTAACTCTAGAATTGGTAGGGTTGCTTGCCGCTCTCGTAGGGGTCTAGGGGTATGGGATTGTCTATTCATCACGACCGTGGAATCCGTGTTTTATACAGGCTTAATCTAAAACACGGAAATCCTAGTATATCCAATAGTTCATATGTTTTATTCTGCTGCGATATTCTGTGATGTGATCATTGATTATATTCTGAGACGAATGCTTATATTATATATATATATATATGATATATATTATATATTGTTGCTTTCGTTTCATATGTGATGCCTGGGAAGCATATTATAATGGGACTTCATTAATGAGATTAATGAAATAAAAGAAACCTAAAGATATTGTAGAAACTTGTTTTAAAAACTGGTAGCTCTAGTTCTTGCTTTGCATAGTGGTATTCCTTTGTGAAATATCCTGCATCTTATTCGATAAGGAAAGAGCCGAGATCCCTTCACCGGGAGTGACCTCTTTAGCGAAACTAGCAGATGCTACAAACTCGGTTTGTCTTTTGATTGCTTTTATAGTTTTTGCTTTGCATAGTGGTATTTGTGAAATATCCTGCACCTTATTCGATAAGGAAAGAGCCGAGATCCCTTCACCGGGAGTGACCTTTTAGCAAAACTAGTAAAAGCCTCAAAAACACTCATTTTCAAAATCACTCGATTCTATGACGATATCAAGTTCATTACGCAAAGGGTTTTCTTAAAAACCTGTCGTAGCCCTCTGTCATTTCAGATAAGTGTTATTTTAGTATTCGTGCTACGGTAGTTTGGCCTCCGTCAAGGCGTAGTGTACGGTAGCTAAATTAGTGCTTATCTATAGCATACGGTGCGATTGGATTAAGGTATTCATATGGCGTAGTTTGGCCTCCGTCAAGGGTCGTGCGGATGGGTCTAATTCAATCAGGAAATGACGGGTTGAACTTGACTAGCGACTATGGGTAGTTTGGCCTCTGTCAAGGTCATAGGACACCAGGGGCAAAATTATCGGGAATTTCAAGTGTTGAAATTTGCAATGAGATTGCATACCTTCTATGAGATAGTTGCATCCCGATACCCACTGCAAGTAAGAGTTACTCCTGGAGAGTTTTACACATTACAATTAGCCGATCAAGTAGGTGTCTAGAAAGGTGTTAACGGGGATACACCCTTGGAAAACGAGGTTTATTTTAATTAGGTCCGTGCGAAAGCACGGGGAACCTCCCTCAAAATACCGACACTGGCCTGGCCGATAGATTGGCGAACTTGTAGGGTGTAATTAATTCCAGCTAGTCTTTCCTTTTAAGGTTTGAAGGAAGATTTGACTAAAACAGTGGGAGCCATCCAGATTAGATAAAATAATAACCAATCTAATCTTGCAAGAGCATACGTTGAGTGTTTTCTTCTCTCTCTCTCCAGGTAGCGACCATGTCACGCCTTAATCAAGATAATAATACGGATGTATTGACCGAACCCTCTTGTTATACTGAGCTAAGGAACGTTGGTACCGCTCTAACTTATAATTGTTATAGACCGAGCAGGAAATAGGGGATTACCAGGATTCCCGTACCGCCCAAACGAAGAAAGTGCATGCTGATGCATCATCTTTGGGTGTGTTCATTACAGAGAACTGTTTCTCAGTATTCTTTATGTCCTGGGTATGTGATACCGGATCAGGATCCCGAATATGTAATCGGTTACATGGGCTATAGAAAGGTAGAAAACTGAGAATGGGTGATAAGTTTTAAGAGTTGAAAATGGTACAAGTGTTGCAGCCAAATATGTTGGCAGTTATCACCCTGTATTAGAAAATACGTTGATTCAGAACGAATGTTATTAGATACTGAACCTGATATACAATATCATATCAGTTTCTTTATTAAGTAAAGAAGGATATAATTTTGTATTGTTGGATAATGTTTTGAACATTTCCTATATCAAGAGTTGATCGGTTCAGGCACGTTATCTAAAAGCATATATGTTCTAAATCAAACCACAGTTTTTTAACGAACAGAACACACACAAGAGGAAGAGTTCAGAAATGAACGAAACCTTCTTGAGGCATTGTAGACTAGGTCATATCAATGCAACCCGACTAGCTGAAGTTACATAAAGATGCATATTTAAATCAGTTTGAATTTACATCTTGTGAAACTTACCAGTCATGTCATAAAGATAAGATGACCATAGCTCCATTTATTAGAAACAGAGAAAGAGTTGATGAACTCTTGGGATTGATACATGCTGATGTATGAAGGTCCCCTGTTTACACATGCAAGGACCGGTTCTTTGTACTTCATTACATTCATTGATGATCTCTCAAGATTCGGACATATGTTCCTGTTGAAACACAAATCTGAAACTTTTGAGAAATTCAAAGAATATAAGTCAGAAGTAGAGAACCAAAACGGGTATAAGTATTATGTCCTTTGATGTGATCAGGGAGGAGAATACTTGAGCACGGAATTTCTGGACTATTCTAAAGGAGAATGAGATTCTCTCTCAGCATTACTCCTCCGTATACACCACAGCACGTTGGTATATCGGGGCAGAGCAATCACACCCTATGTGATATGGTGTGCTTTATGATGAGTACTACTGAGTTGCCTATTTTATTTTTGGGGGTTATGCACTTGTGAAGCTGCATACCTATTAAATAGGGTTCCAATCAAATCAAGTGCCTATCACTCCATATGTGATATGGTATGGGAAAAGCCCATCTCTTTAGGAAGTTAAGATTTGGGTTGTCCGGCCTATGTCTAAAAGAAAAATCCGGGCAAGCTCGAGGCAAGGTCGGTTCTGTGGAAGTTTGTTGGATATCCTAATCGTTCGCAAGGGAATATCTTCTAGCACACCGAGGAACAAAAGGTGTTTTGTTTCTCAGTATGCCACCTTTTGGAAAGGGAATTTCTTGTGAAGAAATTAGTGGTCATGTGGTAGAACTGGAAGGAGTTCCAGCTATACAAACTACAGCTGATGATTTGGTAGAACCGAAGGATTCAATAGCTCCTAACGAACCTCAGCCTCTCCGCCGATCTGGTAGGGTTCCTCACCCACCTGAGAGATACTTCGGTTTTCTCTATGGCAGTGGGAGAGAGAATTGCATCATGAGATGATGACCCAACTAGTTTCGAGCAGGCCATCAGGAGTGGGGACTCTGTGAGAATGGCTGGATGCTAAGCGATCTGAGATGGAATCCATATACACCAACAAAGTATAGACTTTGGTTGCTATAGCTGAAGGGTTAAGTTCCTATCAGGAGCAAGTATATCTTGAGAAGATTACTTGGTGTACATGGAAAGGTTGAGACTTTCAAAGCTAAGACTAGTTGCAAAATTTTCTCGTCATCGACCAGGTGTGGATAATGATGAAATCTTTTCTCCAGTGGCTATGCTTAAGTCCATCCGGATCCTACTTGATATTGCTACATACTATGACTACGATATCTGACGGTTGGGTGTCATGACTACTTTTCTAAATAATGATTTAGAAGAGAGCATCTATAAGTACACAGCCAGAGGGCTTCGTAGACAGTGGGAGCAGCGGAAACGTGTGCAAGTTGCTTTATGATTTAAAGCAGGCATCGCGGAGTTTGAACATCTGTTTTGATGTGGTAGTCAAACTGTTTGACTTCATCAAAATAGTAGATGAACCTTGTATATATAAAAAGTTAGTAGGGAGTATGGTGGTGATCCTCGTATTGTACGTAGATGACATACTCTTGATAGAAAAAGAGTTTCCTATGCTACGCTCGGTCAATCTCCTCTTATCACAAGGATTCTCCATATAGGATCAAGGTGATACCTCCTAAATCCAGGGTTTTGTATCTATGAGATAGATCTAAGTGGATGCTAGGATTCTCACTAGGTGTAGTGAGTTGGTATCAATCGATCCTGGGGAGAATCACTGGATAGCTTCCACGGTGATAAGGTCGACTGAATGTCAGTCACATGCATTGTCTTTACCATCAGTGGAGGGATGGTATGTTAGAAGAGTTCCAAGGAAAATACCGTGACAAACTAGACGATAAAGGCTGGATACATTGCTACCAATGATGCTACCAAAAAGGCAGTCTGGGTGTATAAGTTCATGAAATGAACTTCGTTCCTACCATTGTATGACAATGGTTCTGTGGCTTAGGCCTAGGAACCCCCGTCCCATCAGTGATCCAGACATATTCTTAGGCAGTATCACCTGATCATGGAGATGGTTGATCTTCAGGGAGATCGAGGAAAAGAGAGTAGACACAGAGGACAACAGCGCGGATCCACTCACAAAAGCCTATTCCCAGGAGAGACTTTTATGGGATGGTTGAGTATGAGATACTTCAACCACTACTGATTGTTGGGTATGAGTTACTACAACAGATGGCCCTAGTGCAAGTGGGAGATTGTTAGTTATATGTATGCCCTAGAGGCCATTACTGTACATACGATGTATATTGTAGTGGATACTTGGACATATATATGGAGGACTTTCTTGCTCAACATAATAGTATGCTATCTGGTTACTCTTTATCTTAACATGTACGATGATTGTCTCTATGTTACATGTTGATAAAGCCCTTAGGATGAGTACTTGACTACCAGGACTATGATGCAGATCATACTAGTGGGGACAGAGTAGTCGTTAAGTACATTCTTCAAATGTTCCTAGTCGAGGGTGTATCGAGACAGGGCATCATATACCAAAGTAGACTAGCGTATAGCTTCTCGACCAATGTAGATAGGTGATAGATGATCCTATATCCATTGGTGTTTGACATCGGAGATAGTATACGGGTGCTCAGTGGAGACTAGGTACACTGGACGGACTCGCCGAGAACTCCTAGAAGGTATTATACCTAACGTCAGATGCCAGTTCTATGGTGACACTGGTACAGGTTAGTCTGTAGACCCGAGATCATCATAGAGCCTTGTGTGATTCCCACAGTGCTTTGATTTACACCTTACCATGTTCAAAAGAACGTGCAAAACGGTGGCTTTTGGGTACAGTCCCGAATCATATGGAGGCAATGAGCGATAAGAGGGGTTTCGTCTCTCCCGGTATTGGGAGTTGATGTTGCACTGTGCTCGATTGGCTATAACAGGAAGTCCCTGGCCAGGGCTGCTTCAGAGATATACTGGTAAGAGTTATTAGTAGTTTCTTGACCCGTTATGAGCCTCACACCGGCATGACATATCGAGTTACTGGGGTCTGACGTTTACCACCCCTAAATGAAATATGCGACATATCGGACGAAGAGACCGGACTGTACGGTAGTGTTACTGATTGGATTCGCAGGAGTACGAGCAGGCTTGCTTGTTGATCTTTTAATCGCCCAATACCCGGGTGGCCGTTACGTTTAGCAGACCGCTTGCGGCTTGTGGGTGTTTGATATGATCATCACCTACTGCCGGCGTATTGACGAGTTTTTAGAGTCCTACACAGGGGTTTCCTGGCTCAAGAGAAACGGAGTAGGAGCACATATGTGATATGTGCGGGACCGAGATTAATACGATATGAGATACCGTATTCTATTCTCATGATTTATGACATTGGTCGGTTATATGCGATATAGCCAGGTTATCGGATCAAGTGTTGATTCGGTAAGTTGTTACATATGATATTAGTCTGTTATATGTAATATAGACGGATTATTAAATCAAGAGTTGATTTGATAATTTAATGTATAATTATATATTTGATATATTACATTACATTAACTAATATTAAGCTCACTTAAAATTTCTTTTCTCACTTGATGTGCGCATTGTATATATGTGATATGTATTTGTGTACATGAATTATGTCATGCTTGAAGATACATACAAGATGGGTGTATGAGACTTATACCATACTAGGATTTGTGTTTGGGTTTTATTTATCATTAAGTAATTCACAAAACATTTGAATTAGTCATGGATAAGCTTGTAGAAGCTTATGGACTGATTGACTTTTTCAACTCTTTTGTCATTGCTTAAGATATTTGTTAACCCAACCCTTAACCTTAGCCCTTGGTTAATTCTCTACATGAGTTAGGCATGAGGTCTTAACTCACCTATGGTTGTAATAATTCATTAGGATTAATTTATATGATGAGTTCATTCTTCTTCTTCTTCTTCCTCAAAGCTTTCTAGCTTCAATGGAGGTATGAAAAAAAAGTGAGAAAATCAAATCTAAAGTGAGCCCATTTCCTACTTCATCATCCTCTACTACTTGCCATTTAGTATAGTGTGTTTGCTTCACTAATTCCGTAATTAGTGAAGAGATAGCTCGGGTTAGTGTCTCCACGACGTAGATCATCTTCGGCCTTAAGGACATCGAAGCAACCATGTTCGTTTCTTCATGGCAGCCTCTCTAGAGTCCGGAGTTCACGATCGCAGTGAAGGAACTACTACACGGAGCTAATGAAGTGAAGGACCGGTCTACAAATGTTGCATTCCTTGCTCTCTTTTGGTTGCAAAGTGTTTGCATTTCTATTCCGTTGATTTCTAGTAGACGATTCCAGGGTTAGGGTTAGCTAGAACGGCAAATTTTTGAATATGGCATGAGAGATGCCTCCCGAAACCTTGCTGCCGTGCTAGTTAACCTTGCAAAAATGCCATCAACGGGAGAAAGGAATTCAGCGCCCCACGGGCTTCCCACATGGACGCCTCTAAAAGCATCTAGCGCCTCACGTTCTCCTCATGTGGGTGCCACAAAAAAGAAGAGTGCTTAGCACACATTAGGCAGCGCCCGGTTCCTAGCGCCATATGTGAAAGTCATGAAGGCGCAATAAAGTGCTCAGCACTCCATAAAAAAACAGAGAGCCAAACGGCTGACTGTTCAACACTCATTGGGCAGTGTCCAGCGCCTCACATGTTCCCCATGTGGACGACATAAAGGGCGCATAGCACTCCATATAAAGACAAAATGAGTAAAGTGCTCAACACATATTGGGCAATGCCCATGACTGAAAGCTCCACAAGTTTATATGTGGGCGTTAGAAATCACATAAGTGCTCAACGCTTTTTGCATAAAAAAAGAGAGACTGAATAAACAGAGCCCAAGCTAGTGCCTAGCACTTTTTCAAAAGAAAAAGGGGAGACTAAGCAGACTAAAGCCCAAATTGGCTAAGTTGCTAAAGTCTTGCAACTGATTCCAAATACTCTGTTGCTGGGTCTTAAATAAAGAAGATCCTAAAATATCGTTAAGTGGATCTTAGTCTCAAATTGGACTAACGTATCCTTAACAAAGAAATCAATCGAGCCTATATGCTCTTGATTTCCAAGGTCTCAAATATGACAAAAAATTCTTGAGTCCACAACAACCCTTTTCCCTCAAATACGGGATTTGGTTCGAGGGTACATCTCTTCACATCTCTGATATATGTCATTGTAATTCCTTAACGTCTTCAGAGAGGTGGCGGGTTCCAAAGACCAACAACTTCTTTCGTTGATGCACTTCCAAACTGACGTGCACGCCTCAAATCGGATTGTGCCCCAAATTGGGCACATTCCATATCTCCATTGTTCACTCTGTCACATAACAAATACACATGTACACAGAGTGCATGATGGATCGAAATGTCCCTAAACGAATACTCGCTCCCAAATACGGCGACAAAGGACCGAAATGTCCTTAAACTAACATTTCGCCTCAAACATGGCGATAATGGACCGCGATGTCCTTAAACTAAAGTAATCGAGCCCAAACGCTCATACGTTTTGAGTCGATCTTAATCTCAAACCAGATTAACGAACCTTAAACCAACCCAAACACAAATCTAAAAATATACGGATTTGGACTAATCCATGCCCTACGGATGATAATATAAACTAGTCTCCGTATACAATCCATGGGCAACCAAAACAAACAAAAACACACATGACATGAAGTGAACCTCCGGTGCAGGAGAAAGTGGTTATCGCGATGCGGTAACATAATTAACTACAGGGGCTTGCGTCTATAGGGAAGAGCGTCCCCACAATCAAAAACCCCTCACAAACGAGGGGGAATCTGTAAAGTCACGCCACAACGGCTGCATCTGTCCAAACCTCCGATGTACGGTGCCATAAATCAACTTGGCATTTTCGGAAGGTGGACGGATAAATCCAAATAGCATCTGCCTCCAGAATTCAGGCCAGATGTCCCAACGCCTCGGTCCGTCTTCCGGTGGTGACAAATTCTGGTATGCCCGGTGGGACCTTTTTCTCTTTCCACTCCACACTTCGTGTGTCGTGTTCGTGAACAAAATCGCGGTTTGCTATGGTTGCTTTTGGATTCGAGGTACTAAGATTTGGTGTCTTGCTCCTGTGCTCGAAGAAGAAGAAAAATCAATGGCTTCCAGCTGCACAACTTACAACAGCAACTCCCGCTCCGCCCCAACTGGAGGAGTGACTTATAGGCCCAACGCGGCCTTCATTTTTTCAATGCCGGTGAGGCAAGTAACAAAACCCACTATTGGATTGTTCTTCGGGACCATGCTCCCACCAATGAGCGTCGGTGCCTCAATGCCGCAACCCGATGTTCCCAAGAAGTCGATCTTCCACCAACTGAAGACCGCAATGGCTCCTCTCAACAAGCCGTCCAAAAAGGGGGTCTCAGTCTTTAATAGGCTGAGCCAAAGCTCAAGCAGGCCTGCAAAGAAGCCTATGATTCCAAAAGGGGATACCCCAAAAAGGATAGCCCTCCCAGTTCCTGCTGCAAATGAAGCCGTCAAAAGTGCTTCACCAGTGAGGCGATCGGTCTTCGAAAGGCTGACCGTCTCCAATCAAATCTTGCCAAGGATGTTGGTCTTTAACATGCTGACAACTGCTGGAGCTCCTCAACAAAACCAGGGGCAAGCTGCAACTGCTTCCAAAACTTAGGCGGTCCCTTCAGCAAGGCATGCTCGACGTCGTCACTGGCACCGGGTGAGGAAAGTTCGGGGCAACTCCCCCTCTGGACTTATCCCACTAGCTCTAATGGTGGAAGTTGATGCTGCTATTCCAACCGGGAACAACTTTGAACCGCTGAAGAGGGTGCGCAAAAACTCCCCCGCAACGGTACTGAAGAAATCACCTCCTCTTATTGAGGTCCTTGTGCAGGAAAAGCATGAGCGGTCCCATCAGCGGCTCTTCTCCCAAATTCACAGAGTCTGGTGAAAAGTCTAGGACTCTATGATCGACGAAAACCACTCCCGCCGACCGAAGAAATCGAAGGCTCGGCAAAAAAAAGATCATCTCTCCGTCATACAGCGAGGGACTTCTTTTACAAAGGTGCATGTCATAACGGCTCCTTCGACTTCGACTTCATATAAAAGCGAGGCCGGAGAAAATTCCACCGCCGGCAGCAAATTCCAAAGGCGACGGACCCAAACGCCTCAAGTCTAGGGGCATGATTGTACACACGGTTTAAATGGATTCCAGAAAAGAGGAAAGCCGTGCTTCCGTGGCTCATCGACCGCAAACTCGGTCGTTAACAAATGCTCAGGAGCAACAACAAAAGCTCCAAGAGATGCTGACGAAAATAACAACACTCACCAGATAGAAAGAAAGTCCAAAACCAGCAAGTGAACAGTGCCAGGAGCAGAAGACCGATACAGGGTTCCTACGAAGGATGCTTGAAAGAAAGGACAAGGAGACCGCTGAGCAAGCCGCCAATATAAATCAGATGGTGCTCTTATTCTAGGATATGGTTGGAATGATGATCCAGCCAGAATCTCCAGCCAAAGATCCACCAATAATCATCGAGGATGACAGAGGGGAAACATCAAACCCTCTTCCAGCTCTATCAGTAGCCAAGGAGGAAACGATCTCCAAGGCTGCTCTTGATGATTTTATAGCTCAAAAAATACGAGCTCATCAAGCTAGTGAAGCGGCTGCCCAAATTGTCAGAACTGGACGACCGTATCCAAGCTGGTATGACCAAGTTAAGTACCCGCCAGGATATAAGATCCCTAAGTTCCATGTATACAAGGGGATAGGCAATCCCCATCAGCACGTCGCGTAGTTCAGAGCTCTATGCGGCAACACTGGAAGCGACGACAAACTACTGCTTCGCTAGTTCGTTGGTAGCCTATCGGAGACAGCCTTTGAATGGTACTCGGAGCTCCCAAATGACTCCGTAAAGACATTCACAGAGATAAAGCTGTTGTTCACACATCGGTTCACCAGTGCAAGCGAGCGCACCCCGATCACGGCATTAATCAATGCCAGGGTAAAGCCGGGAGAAACCTGGGTCCAATATGCGATCTGGTGGCGGAACCTGTGGTTTATGTGCGAACAACGCATCGAAGAATCTCCTGCAGTAGGCATGTTCATTTGGACCCTCGATCCTCAAACGACCGTATCCCAGTTCATGATGTTCTTCAAGCTCACAATGTTCCAGGCTCTGATTGATAAATTGGCCCAAATGGACTAGATGGGCCATGGGCCTTACTCTTCAAACAAGGACCCTCGAAATGCCAAGGGTAAAGGGAAAGCAGCCTTCATCGCCAACACTCAACAATAACCGAGTGACCCAAAACGAACGGCTCGCCAAAACAATGCACGTCCAAGCCTATCCATGGAAGAAAGGCTATGATGTGCTTACTCGTTTTCCCACGATAAGAAGAGGAGACTATTTGAGTTGGCAATGCGTAACAAACTCATCACATTGCCAGACCCAAGATGTCCATCGTAACCCGGCGACGTCAACAACCCCAACTATTGCTCCTATCACAGAATGGTGTGCCACCCAATTAAGGATTGCTACGTCTTCAAGAACTGGGTCGAGAACTAGTATCAATAGGGGAAGTTCGCGCTATCTGAGAACTGGAGGATGAACCCGCCACAGAAGCACACTCCCAAAAAGGTGGATGCACCGAGGGCGTCATGCTCGCTCGTGGAAGAAACTCCATGGGAAGTCGTTCTTTCAGCAAAGACCAAAAGAATGCTGAAGGATGTACAGGCATGTCCAGCAGTCAGGTGGAAAATCCCACTTCAACCCGAAATGATCGAAAGGATGGTAAAACTGCGTCTCGTACTGAAAGTTTGACAAAAGGCAAAATCCCTAAGTCAAGCCTTCATAGTCTTCAAAGAAAAAGAAGAAGACCAAGAAGCCTGTGCAGCCTGCCGAGTATGTCGATAAGCGCACAAAACTTCAAAAGTACATCAAAACATTGGAGGAGTACAACCAGAAGGCGTAGGCACGGGTCACCCTCGAAGAGTTCCTTAAGCATATTCTTGAGAACGAAGACAGTGACAACGATGAGGAAAATGACTCATCAGAAGAAAAATAGGTCTATATAGCAAGTTGCCACATGGTCTCCCATTCGTCGTTAAATGGTGAAGAAGCTCGCTCAATGTCAGAAAATAGCGCAGGGAAACTGGGGGAAGAATCAACGCTAAAATCCCCGGAACTGCCGGAAGACCCGATCGATAAGCTGTTAAACGAAGCCTTTCGAAAAAGCAAAGCTGACCGACAACGCGAAACAGCTATATACGAAAAGGCTAAGCGTTAGCGTCAGGATGAAGAAGCTGTGGCAAGGATGAGTCATAAAGTACTTCAACCAAACCGAAGCACCCCTGCCATAAATAAGAGCAGGATCAAGGCAGAGAAGCGGTTCGCCAAAACCCTGTCAATGGGAATGAAGCTGCCACCTCTGATAGGAAATACTCCAGGGGTCATACATCTCGATGGAGAGGATACATATCCAAACTACTACCTATATCATCGGAGGGTTACCCACCCTACCGAGGAATGCAAAACTTTCAAGAAGTGGCGGTAAGGATACGTTGCCCATCAAAAACACTTCAAGAGGATGAAGCGCGAAGCTCGTCAACAGCAAAAAGGTGCGACAAGTACTCGTGAATAAACGACTGGCAACTGTCATATGGTTGATACCAGTCCGGAAAGGGAAAAAACCCCGAGTTCTTATTTTCGGGAGCGATTCTGAGGATGAAATGACCCTCAGCCCTCTCTTCAAGGACTCCACCTCCGAAAAAGAAGAGGGGGAGAAGAACTATGAGAAGATTTAGCTGCGTAGCCGCACGCTGCCTGAAAAGAATCTCGGACCTACAAATAAGGGTTTGAGCAAAAAAGACAAACAGAAAGAAAAAATCCCTGAGGAAATCACCCTTGATGAGGGAGTTGTCAAAGAGCTCGCAGTGAGGGACCCGCCTGAGAAAAATAAGGTGAATTACAACGTCCTGGCACATTTGAGAAAAATACCCTCACAACTGAGCATATTGGATGCTCTCCTCTTGTCCAAAGAATCACAAGAGTCTCTGATCAAGGCATTACAAGAGCCCGATAAGTTCCAAGATTTTCTCACAGAAGAGAAGATGGAGGATGAGCTGGCGGAGGTTCACACAGCTGATATTACATTCAGCGATGAAGACCTCATCTTTGGTATGTGCGAGCATAACCGCCCGTTATACGTCACCGGGTATTGCCACGACATCAAGATAGGGAAAATCCTCATCGACAACGGATCCTACGTCAACCTTCTCAACGTGAAAGTGCTGAAGGAGATTTACATGAATGTTCAGCACTTGGATCGGGAAAAAATTACCATCTCCGGGTTCGATTCATAGTCGTCATGGAGGCTTGGGTCCGTAATTCTGACGTTACACTTCGGGTTGCTCGTCACTGACATTAAATTTCACGTCATTGACGCCAAGACTTACTATAACGCTTTGCTCGGCAGACCCTGGCTGCATGAGCACAACGTCATCCTTTCTACAGAACATCAGTATATGAAGTATTTCAAGGATGGTTTGGAATGCACCGTCATAGGGGAGCTGAATCCGTTCTCCGTAAACGAGGTTCGGAAATATGAAGACGCAAAGTATTTCCTACCAGATTTCGAAGACACGGAAAGATGTCATAAACCGAAGGATAAACAGAAATCCGTCGCCACTATCCTAATCTTTGGGAGCGATTCCGAGGAAGATGAAGAAATAGTCTACTCGGGTCAACCACAGAAAGAAAACAACAGGCCCGAACCATCGACCCCTATTTTAGTCTTTGGCAGCGACTCTGAGGACGAGGCCAACGCAGTGTTCTCCATCCGCTTGTCAGTGTCAATGAAGCAGATCAGAGCCTTCAAATCACAATTGTTCCGCCTCAGCATTATAAGGAACTTGATGCGCTCGATACATACAGCATACAGGAACTACAGACTTTCTACATGCCTCCCAGGAGAAGAGGCGAAAAGGCGATCCTCTTCTACCAATCTACGGAGACCAGAGTAGAGAAGGAAGTCTGGGACGGTGCCGATTTTGCACTTGACAGGCTTCAACCAATCCGTCTCCCAAGATACTATGCGGAGGGATTAAAAAGGCTGTTAAGATGCCAAGGTGTACCCCTCGAACAAACTGCTCGGCAAGCCCAATTCTACAAAAAGATTTGGGATATCCCTGGGACACAGAGAAAGATGCCTAACGGGAAGATGGAAACAACCGGGCTCGGATACGTTTGGTCCAAGAAACGGGAACGATTCTACAACTGCCGCGCCATAAACAGTTCTGGTGAAGAAGAGAACGCTCTTCCACATAGCTGTGACGTTGAAACAGAACTAGATCCCGCTCTAAGAACGTTAAGTCCATCGTTCGAAGAACAAGTTGACAAGCTAATAAAAGAAGCCTGTCAAATGATTCGGGATAACCACAGTTGCGAAATTGTTATTTATGAAAAGGCCAGGATGCAACGCCTCAACCAGCAGTTTGTGGAGAAAGAAGACTAAAATGCCCTTCATCCTCAGCCAGCTGTACGTTCTCTCCTCGAAGGAAAATCCCAAAATAGAGGCAAAAATGGCGAAGAAAGCAAACAACGCTCAAAAATAGTAAAACGGATCCAAGAAGCCGTACAATCGAGGAAAAGCCAGCTGGAACCCGTCCTTTATGAGGAAGATGGGCCGGGAATACTCTTTCCCTTAAGACAAGACAAAGAAAGTATTCAACCTTGTCATGAAGATCAAGTGATGACGCTTCCGGAGTCTCGACACCCCCAAACAAATAAACGAGTTCTATCATCCGGATTATTGTTCCTATCACCGAGCAATAGGTCATCCCCTTGAAGACTGCTTCACCTTCAAAGACTAGGTCGAAAACCAGTATCAACAAGGCAGGTTCGCTTTATCTGACAGCTGGAAGGTAACCACGCTGCAAAAGCATGAGCCAAAGAGGACCTATACCGTGATGACAGGACCAGCTCAACGTTAAGAATGGAAGCAAACCCATAACTGCCATGTGGCAACACTCTTAAAGAAGGGAGGGCACAAGATTATGGATGACCTCTTCAGGTGCTTCGCAAATGAAGACAAGGACGAGATGATCTCAGAGTTTCCACCAGCACCAAAAGAGCTGGAAGACGGGATACACACTACGACGGACAACCTAAGGAAAATTGACTTAGAGACGGAAAATGATCCGAGGCCAACGTTCATCAGTGAACTACTATCCAAAAAACAGGTAGCCACGTTAAAATATGTGCTCATGCATTATAAAAACTGCTTCGCATGGAACTATTCCGAAATGCCGGGTCTAGATCCAAAAGTAGTAGCCATATCGCCGGACATAAAGCCAGTCAAATAGGCACCAAGAAGAATGTGGCTCGAACTTGAAATGAGTATAAATGCCGAGTTCAGGAAACTAATCGACTCCGGCTTCATCCAAGAAGTTCAATATCCCGACTGGATCGCTAACATCGTTCCGGTGATGAAGAAAAATAGGACGGTGCGCATCTGTGTGGACTTTCGGGACCTCAACAAAGCCTACCCGAAGGATAACTTCCCAGTACATGTTACAGAGATGATGATCGATAACATGTCTACCCATGAGGTCTTCTTCTTCATGGATGGATCTTCAGGATACAACCAAATAAAAATACATCCTAAAGACCAAAAACATACCGCTTTCTGGACTCCGCTGGGCATATTTTGTTACAAGGTGATGCCTTTCGGTTTAAAGAACGCTGGCGCTACCTACCAGAGGGTCATGACGAAGATCTTCGATGACCTCATCCATGAGATTGTCGAATGCTACATTGATGACCTGGTGCTGAAAAGCAAGTCTTACGAGGAATATTGGGAACATCTAGACGTAGTGTTCCAACGTCTCCGGAAGTATAATCTGAAGATGAATCCTCTGAAATGCATGTTTGGAGTCTCCTCAGAAAAATTCTTATGATTCATCATACGACACCGAGATATCGAAATCGATCCCTCAAAGATCAAGGCGATTCCGGAAATGCCCACGCCAAGGACCCTCAAACAGTTGCGATCCCTTCAAGGAAAGCTCGCATATATCCAACGGTTCATAGCCAACCTCTCCGGAAAATGCCGTCCCTACAGTCATCTGATGAAGAAAGGGACCCCGTTCGTCTGGGATCAAAAGTGCCAAAATGCACTGGACGAAATCAAGCAATACCTGCAAAATCCGCCGGTATTGACCACTCCGGTTATGGGAAAACCCTTTATCCTATATACAACGGCCCTTGGGGGTTCTCTAGGCGCACTATGGGCATAAGAGAATGATCAGGGAAAGGAGAGAGCTTTATACTATTTGAGTCGGGGTTCTCCGGGGGGCAGAAAACAACTTGTCGGGACCCGGTTCTTGTTCACGGAGCAAATTGCCACACAGAATAAAGTGCCATGCCAATTGTCATGCCAAGGGGGCGGGGGCCACCTCTTGAAACCGTGGGGGCCACCTCTAGAGTCCGTGGGACCCACTATAGAATAATGGGGAATCTTCGGAACATATTCCGAAAGAGGACCGAACTGCATTATAAATATAATGATATCACCCTCAATTACAGAGGCGCCTTTTTAGTGAATCGGCACTACAAGAGCTTGAGAACTCCGTAGTTAAGCGTGCTTGGGTCAGGAAAGTCTTGGAATGGCTGACCTCCTGGGAAGTGGCCCTTGGTCGGGTCCGGTTCGCTCTAAAGGGAAAAACCTTACAGTTTTGGCCAGAGCGGACAATACCATCTGTATTGGGGAGTGGGGCGTTACATTTATGGTGGCCCATGAAGGTCCCTCAGTAGTAGGTCTATGGTTCGAGGACGAACCATTGTTTAAAGGTGGGGAGAGGACAAACCCTTGTTTAAAGGTGGGGAGAATGTCGGGACCCAGTTCTTGTTCACAGAGCTAAGTGCCACACAGAACAAAGTGCCATGCCAATTATCATACCAAAGGGGCGGGGCCACCTCTTGAATCCGTGGGGGCTACCTCTAGAGTCTGTGGGACCCACTATAGAAAAATGGAGAATTTTCGGAACACATTCTGAAAGAGAACCGAACTGTATTATAAATATAATGATACCACTCTCAATTACAGAGGCGTCTTTTAAGTGAATCGGCTCTACAGGAACTTGAGAACTCCGTAGTTAAGCGTTCTTGGGTCAGTGAAGTCATAGGATGTGTGACCTCCTGGGAAGTGGCCCCTGGTCGGGTCCGGTTCGCTCTAAAGGGAAAAACTGTGTGGTTGCGGCCATAGCAGACAATACCATCTGTACTGGGGCATGGGGTGTTACACAACTACTCTCCTATCGAAAAGCATTGCCTGGCACCGATCCTCGCAATAATGAAGCTCAGACATTACGCCTTGCCACATGAGGTCCATCTCATATCAAAAGTGGATCCTCTCAAATATCTGATGTCAAGGGCCATATTAACAGGAAGGCTTGCCAAATGGGCCATCCTCCTGATGGGGTTCTCGATAGCGTATCGAACTCTCAAAGCAATGAAAGGCCAGGCCATCACCGACTTTCTAGCCGAATGAACACAATCAGAGGAGAGAAAGAAGAAGATGATTCCCGATGGGAACTCTACTTCGATGGAGCATCTTCCATGAAGAGGTGAAAGCAAAACACCCCCATAATCAAAGCCGGGGTGGGCTTTGTCTTCGTGACTCCACAAGAAGGGATATTACGTTATTCCCTCTCCTTAACAGAGCTGAAGACTAATAACGAAGCTGAATATGAAGCTTTGATAGCAAGTCTCGAGATCGCTGTCGACATGGGAATTAAAGTCCTCCTCATATATGGAGACTCCCAGCTGATCGTTAGCCAAGTAAATGGCGACTATCAGACATGCAATCCAGAGCTGATAAAGTACAGTGAAAGAGTGCAGCAACTGCTGACGCAAATCCCCTCCTACATCCTGGAGAGCATACCGCGTTCCGAAAATAGCAAGGCAGATGCGTTGGCCAAACAGGCTAAGGAATTAGCTGACGAAGACCTCGATGACGTAAAGATCATCGTGCAAAGTCGTAGGATCCTCGCGCCAACAGAGATATCTTCGAAAGACCTAATAAAGCCATCCGAAGGAAAAGAAACGACCAAACAAATAGCCCTTCAAATAGAGGACGAAGAAAAGGTCAAGGATTGGAGAGAAGTCTTCATAGACTACTTCAAATCTCGACGAACGCCCGAAAATGCGTCGTCTCGACATCAGCTCATGAAACGAGCTATGTCCTTTGCCTTAGTCAATTATACTCTATATAAGAGATCATTCGACCGTCTGTGACTAAGATGCCTGGGACCAAAAGAAGCAAAGAGAGTCATCTAAGAAACTCACGATAGACTCAGCTATTCTCAACAAGCTGGGCCACAAATGAAGCTGAAGATCAAAAGAATGGGTTATTATTGGCCCACAATGATTCAGGACTACCTCGAATATGCGAAGCAATGTCACTCGTGCCAAATTCACGGGGACTTCATCCACCAACATCCAAACCCGCTACACCCAACAGTAGCTAGTTGGCAGTTCGAAATGTGGGGAACCGATATAATCGACCCAATTGAACCAGCATAATCCAAATGACAATGGTCCATACTGGCAACGACCGACTACTTCTCCAAGTGGGCAGAAGCAGTACCACTAACGGAAGTGAAGACGGAGAATATCCTTCATTTTTTCAGGGCACATACCATATATCGGTTCGGCACTCCGCGATAAATTATCTCGGATAATGGGCCAGCCTACAGAAGCCATAAAATCGATCGCTTTGCACAACAACATAAGATAGATTGGAGACACTCTTTAGTATATAATTCTCGTACCAACGGTCTAACTGAAGCTTTCAATAAGACCTTGACAAAGATTATAAAGAAAACAGTATCTAGAAGCAAAAAAGACTGGCACGAAAGGTTGCATGAAACTCTTTGGGAATACCGAACAACATTCAAGACGGCTACGATTACAACACGGTACGTGTTAGTGTTCGGCACGGAAGCAGTGCTCCCACTAGAAATAGAGCTTTCCTCTCTATGAGTATCAGTTCGATACGGGTTGACAGATAAGGAAAACGCTCATCTTAGGCTTGAGGAGCTCGATGCCCTTGACGAAACCCGCCTTATAGCGCAGAAAAACCTGGAGGCTTATAAGGCAAGGATGACACGGTCATATGAAAGATCAACCAGGCCGAGAACAATCCGCCAAGGCGAACTCGTACTAGTTGTCAAAAGACCAATGATCCCCAATTATGCAAAACAGGGGAAATTCAAGCCAAACTATGAAAGCCCGTACATCATAGTCAAAGTCTACCAAGGGGGAGCCTACCTGCTGATGGATATGCATGGCGAAAGACCCTTCCGACCAATAAATGGCCGATTCCTCAAGAAATACTACGCTTGATGAGTCATGACTAAGGTCAACGATAGATGACGACGCTTGTGTCCGCTCGCTATCTTCCTGAGTCAAAACTCTGAAAGTAGTGTTCAAGAAAACTTCGCGTCAAACATGGCGACAATGGACCGAAACGTCCCTAAACTAATACTCATCTCCAAAAGGGGAATGACGGATCGAGATGTCCTTAAACTAAACGGTGCCTCAAATATGGCGACAATGAACCGAAATGTCCTTAAACTAAAAATTCGCCTCAAATATGGCGACATCAGACCGAGATGTCCTTAAACTAAAACCTTGCTTCAAATATGGTGATAGTGGACCGAGAAGTCCTTAAACTAGAAATTATCTTCCTAAAACATGGCGATTACATACCGAGATGTCCTTAAACTAAAACTTCGCCTCAAATATGGCGACATTCGACCGAGATGTCCTTAAACTAAAATTTCGTCTCAAAAATGGCGATAATGGACCGGAACGTCCCTAAACTAGCGCGTCGTCTCAAATACGGCGATATGCTCTCTTGAGATCTATATTGCAATCGAAGCCCCAGCGGCGAAGACTGCAACTCAAGTCCCACTGGAAAACAGATGGGTCATAAAAAACGGTATGTCCACAAGCAAAATGGGCATGGACAAAAACTCGAAAGGGCGCCGTGCGTATCAGCAGGATTACCGGCAAGCTTGTGAAAACCCGGAAGGGTGCAATCTCGTTAAAAAAACGGTATGTCCACAAGAAAAATGGGCACAGATGAAAACCCGAAAAGGCGTCGTGAGTAAAACAGCAGGATTACTGGCGAGCTTGTGAAAACCCGGAAGGACGCAATCTCGTTAAAAAAACGATATGTCCACAATCAAAATAGGCATAAATGAAAACCCGAAAGAGCGCCGTGAGTAAAAAAAGCAGGATTACCGGCGAGCTTGTGAAAACTCGGATGAGCGCAATCTTGTAATTTTTTTTATACATACGAGATCCTCTCGACTCCTAAAGAGAACTCCCCCTATGAGACCCTTACGGCTCATAGGATTCAAAAGCCTTAAGTTATAGGGATCCAAACCTGTGCTTAAGCCGTCGTATTCCCCAAATTTCCTTACAAGCGGTCCAATATTGTCCCTTGTATACAATCCATGGGCACAAATAAACGATTTCCCTGCCAAGTTCCACTAATGACAAGAAATGTCCTCATATGGTGAACGACACTTGTAAATTCTCTCGACTTATAAGGAGAAAATAATCTTATGAGATCCTTACGACTTATAAGAAGACACACACTTAGAAATCCCCACGATTCCTAAGGAGAAAATACGCCTACGAGATCCTCACGACTCATTGGGAGAAATACCTTTATAAGACCTTTATGGCTCATAAAGTCAAAAAAGCCTTAGTCGACAGAATCCTAACCCTGTTTGCTAAGCCACCTTTGATCAAATCAACCAAGGCAAATAATGAGTTGCTCCTGGAAATATTCCAGTTGCAGCGATGCTGATGCCTAAATAAGCATCAAATTTCAAGTACTCTCAAGGAAAATGATGATTCGCTCCTAGCAATATTCCAGTCATAGCGATGATGATGCCAAGGTTGGTATCAGATTCCAAACTCGCAATAAAAACATCAGCGAGCAAAAAATGCATATGAAATGGCCGAAATGATGGGGCAACTCGCAATAAAAATCAGCGAGCAAAATATATGCATATAAAAACAGCTGAAATGTTTGGGCAACTCGCAATAAAAAGCAACAAGTAAAAATATAAAAAGAAATAGCCGAAATGATTGGACACCGCGGATAAAAAGTCGAAATGATTGGGCAATCGTGACTTTCACAACATAAAAGATGAAAAGATAGAGCATCACGGAAAAGAAATAAAAAAATGAAAATGAAACTTTTCTGCCTTGCAGGTGAGTCTACACTGACCCCTGTATACAATCCATGGGCACAAATGAAAAAGGGAACCATATTTTCCTAAAAGGGAGAGTCAGATCTCGATGGCAACATTTACAGCTAAGAGATCAGCTCGACGTTCTTCTCATTCCAACAGGGTGCAGACATAATGCCAACAAAGCTCCAAGGAGCCAAATCAAAAATGGAGTCATGGAAAAACCTAGCTCCAAGTCTTGGTGGTCCATACACAACCTAAAGACTACCCCGATGTTCCTTCTCATTTCGACAAGATGCAGACGCGACGTCAACAAAGGCTCCAAGAAACCAAATAATAAAAGGAGTGACGGCAAAATCCCAGCTCCAGCTTGACGTTCCTTCTCAGTGCAGACATGACGTCAACAAAGGCTCCAAGGAGCCAAATCAGAAAAAGGAGTGATGGAAAAATACCAGCTCCGGCTCGATGTTCTTTCTCAGTGCAGACATGACGTCAACAAAGCTCCAAGGAGCTAAATCAAAAAGGAGTAATGGCAACATCCTAGCTCCAATTCGACGTTCCTTCTCGATGCAGATGCAGCATCAACAAAGATCCAAGGGTCAAACAAAGTGGAGCGATGGCATAATCCCAGCTCCAGCTCGACGTTCCTTCTCAATGCAGGGACAGCGTTAACAAAGACCCAAGGGTCAATTCAAAAACAGAGCCATGGCAAAATCCTAGCTCCAAGTCTTGATGGTACATATACAACCTAAAGACTACTTCGGCATACCTTCTCATTCCATCAGGGTGCAGACGTGACGTCAACAAAACTCCAACGAGCCAAATCAAATTGGAGCAAAGGTATATTCCTAGCTCCGGACTTCAACTGCAATACATACAGCACAGAGGTTCTATAGATGTCTACCCTACTTCGGCAAAGAAACGGCACGACATCGTAAAACAAAATTGAAGTGACGGCATATTCCTAGCTTCGGGTCTTGACGGCAACTCATATAAAGCCTAAAAGACTATCGGAGATCATTCCACTCCAGAGTGGAGTGGTTATGACTCATCGGGGCTCCAAATTAAGCCTAACCTTAAGTAAAAAGCGACAAGACAAATTCCTAACGCTTGCTCTCTTGACGGTAATATAGCCTAAGGAGATTACTTGAAGAAGTCTTATCCAACCCCCGAAGGGATCAGAGATACGATAGTCGTGGGGCTACTCGAACAATGGCTTAAAGACCGCATATCGATGAATATATCAACCAACAGACGGTACCACGGACCAAAACCCTTATACCACAAAACCTAACGGACCTCTGTCGTAAAGAATGGAGGTCATCTATATATAACGTTAGGACAAGTTTGCCTGTAAACCTAAGGGAGGTAAACTAAATAAACTCTGAAATAAGTACATAAACTTGAAACTCCGAAATGAGTGAATAAACTACAAACTCTGAAATGAGTACATAAACTACTTTACGCCAAGTCAAGACATCAAAACACAGATGAGCGCATGCAAAAAGTGTATATGCTTTATTCACGAATCAAAGTGTTTAAGAGATGCAATTAATACAAAAGGGGGAATACATTTGCAATTGTTAAAAAAGCGGGGCTTTCAACAAATTGGAAACCCGCTCACGCGCTCCCTGCAGCTCCTCCTCGCATACTACTACTGCAGCCAGCCCCGCTTCAATTTGAACCCGCTGTTGTAAGCATGATGAAAGTTTCTCAGCAATTTCCTACTTGGCAACCTCGCAATCTTGCATGCCCCTCTCGGTAAAATCAAGGTTCTGCCTCGGCGAAGGCCCATTAGAAATACATTGTTGGAGATTTTCGAAAATAACTTGCAGCTGCGCGGCATTTGCTTCGATCTGGGCACGCAATTGGATGGATTTGCTGGAAGCTGTCTCATGCTCCTTTCGCTTCAGGGCCAACTTTTGTTCAAAATATTGAATGGAATCGGCACTTTGCTCGATCCACGCGACACGCCGAGTCTTCAAAGTCAACACTTCAGGATTGAGACCCTTGAGCTCGATCTCATGCAGACAAGCCTCAATCCGCTTACAATAATCAACCGAAAGGCTGACGAAATATTCGTTGTGGAAATTCACAAGCATCGCCAGCATAGGGTTGACTTCCTAAGAGAAATCTGTGGCAGAAGTGAGAGCCCCGACATCAAGATCTTCGATAAATTCGTTTAGCATACTCCTGATAGTCACCGCGCCCCTGGAAGATTGACGCTTAGCAAAAGGCCCTGTAGGCATGGGAATGCGAGACTCAAAAGGAACCGAAGCCGGTGTAGCTGCTACAAAATAAATCACACATGAATAAGGGTCAGATTTTAACTTGAAAAATAAAGAAGAAAGCTGATGGATGAGGTCTACCGTACCGGTTGTTGAAAATAGCAAGACAGGGAGCACAGGAGGCTCGGCTGTTCCTTCGCTCCCTCCCTCGAGCTGTGATACTGTGGTCAATATGAGGAGAGCTTAGCAACAGAAAGCTTACTCATGAAAAGAAGAAACACCTAGCGAAGAATATACTAACCAATGCCGGAAATGGGAACGAATTCCGATTGGAAGGCAAAATGCGGGCTTAACACCTGGTGTAAGCAATCAAAGAACACTCCTGCAGGATTGCGACAATATATGGTAAATGAAAGAAAATGGTATCTACACTGAAGCAAAGAAATGAGAAATCTTCACCTTCTAGGGCTCGGGGAGACGCAGAAGAGAGGGGTGGAACCGTGACAGTCATGGCAATTACCGGCGGTAATTCTTCTGTCAGTACAGCAGTAGGGTTTACCGCGCCTATACTCAGAATAAAGGAGATTTCATTAGATATGTCTGGTGGGATCAAAAACTCAAAGA
Source organism: Agapanthus africanus (assembly GCA_030015575.1). NCBI lineage: Eukaryota > Viridiplantae > Streptophyta > Magnoliopsida > Asparagales > Amaryllidaceae > Agapanthus > Agapanthus africanus. The sequence goes on along the minus strand of JASDDO010000028.1, from coordinate 151,739,404 downwards.
TAATAACCTAAGGAGTACCTGACAGGGCAGAAACCGTTACAGTGCCCGAAGCGTCACCAGTTGTGACGGCTTCCTCGGTCTTCCTTGGGAAAGTGGATTCAGCATCCACACCTTCATCCCCTAACTCGATAAGGGCTGTCGTAATGCTTGCATCACCTGCCGATATCAAAGATCCACAGGGAAAAAAAGCGGCAGTCAGAAATATCCCAGATTCCAGAGGAAGGTTTTCCACTTCAGGCTCTTTAATCACCGGCACTTCACCAGCCATGCCATCACCTAAATTTGGCCCTGTTAAAAAAATGTGTGTGTTATGATTCAAGAAAAAGTCTGTTACTAAGGACCGTGCATTGTTCTACCCTGAAGTAGCCGTTCAAACTCTTCTCGAGCCGCACGCGCAACCTGTCTATGGGCAGTGGACATGGCAGAAGGAATGTCCACCATAGGAATGCCAGAGGGTTGAGTATTACTCAAACCTACGTCCGCGGCGAAGATAGCCTGACGTTCCCTCACAGCGTGCTTTCTACACTTCCTCTCAGCCTAGACTGTATGAACCGATCTCCTCAAAACTTCTAACAGGGGGACATCGTCATCCAAATCGGGCTCAGCCTCCAAATCCGCTGTGGCATCCATCATCGGCAGCTTCAGCAATGCCTCCTGTGGTGGTCTTGGAAAGGCCTCAGCTGTAGTCAGTGGCTCTGAAGGCTTTTCTGCATCACCACCCAGGATTGGCATTACACTCGGAAAAACCTAGGTCGTCGTGGTTCCTGTAATAGGATAAAGAAAAGAGTCAAGTCATGAATAAAAGAAACTAAAGATGTAAAGGCGTAGTGAAACGAATCATACTAAAGTCCAAGGAGGCGCGGAGCCTCTCCTCCTCCTCAAACATCTTAAAGGACACCAATAGAGCCTCTTCAGCAGAAATGCCTGTTAAGGAAAAAAGCGTTAATAAAGCGTAATAAGTTCAAAAAAAAAAGGGAGAGGAATATATACATAAGAGTATAAATGAAGTATACCGGACTCCGCAATAGAGGCTAACGCCGCTTGTTCACGGGCCAATTGTTTGGAAGCTTCAATAGCAGCCTGAAGATCAGTATCGGTCACAGGCGCATCGAATAGACCATCGCTGGTGCCATTCTCGCACAAGCCTTCTCTATAAGGAGCATGAGGCTCCTGGCCGAATACGACGTCAGCAGAGAATAAGGATTTCTTCTTCTTCTGTGAACTGGCACCAATATCCGATGATAAGAGCTTTTGCTTAACAGGCTTCTTCGGACGGCGGGTCCCGATCTCCGAACCAATGCCCGATTCCGGAGACAACACGGTTACCGCTGTCGCAGGAACATCTGGTCGAGGCTCACTAGGAAAAGCGCGCGGGGCTATAACCGTGATGATCTCTCTCAAAGAAGGGAACACGACTACCCGTCGCTTCAGTGGGATTGCTGGGTTACTGGCTGGGGCAGCATCCTTATGGTCAAGCAGGAGTCGCCTCTCCTCCTTGTTGACAACACCCGTTGCATGCTGGTACCAAGCAACGTAAGCATTCGAAGCCTTTGAAATATAACTCGGCTCGGTGATAAGGAAATGGGCCGTATTTAACTGCATGAAATGATGCACTGCACTGCGAACGCCCTCTTCCGTAGCAACCGGATCAGTCAGGAACGCCTCGAGAGGAACGCCTTGGTTGTAACCCGATTGCTGGGCAAAGCGATGCGGGTTATACCTCATAAACAACACTGAGGCATTCTGTCTAAATACTAGAAAACCTGGCCTGATAGAATACATGTGTACAACCTCTCGAGCCCTCAATACAGAAGCCCCATCCTTGAAAACATCATGAAACGGTTGGATCACTTTGGAAAATTCTTTGCCAATTGTCAGGACTTTATCGACAAAGTTCATGCTATCCCCAACCATGCATGGAGAAGGAGCAATCGCCGAGCCTCCCGCTGTGTTGGGTCTGGAGCAGAAGCGTCGACTAAGTGCATGACCCGGGGAAAATTGTAGCCTTCGTAAAATCGGGGTCGTTTATGAACACCAAAAGCACCCAACACGTGCATCTCGATCCATGAGGTGAAGTAGTGCAATGGGAGATTTACGGGCTTTACCCCTGCCTAAGTAGTGTCGGCTGCTAAGCTCAAGCCATGATATAAATGAGCCAGTCCCGCTACCTTAATGGCCATGCGCCCCCCCACGGTGTTGCGATGAGCTGGATAAAAGACAGATGGTCTCATATAGCGGGGGTGCATCGGAAGCACAAACCAACTCAGCCACAAGCCGATAAACCCAATGAGGAACGTCTCCTCGTCATTGTCCGGAGCGGCAATCTCTGCGAAGGGGACGACTGGAGTATCCGGAATAAAGAAGTTCTTTAGATCTGCCTCCACGGTCGGTAAGTTGTCTGAACCAAATTCGAACGGGTCGTCGAGTTTGGCGAACTTCGCAGCTTGTTTAGATAGAGCTTTTGGACAAAGAAAACGGGCGATGAAATCTGTGAAGCTAACTCCGTGTCCTCCAGACTCCAGGAATAAGCTCTCGTACATGTTCAACACCTTGATCAAGCTCGAAAACTGGTATTGAACGACATTCTCCAGAGTAAGACCCATTATCACTGATTTGGTGGCAAAGATATACTCGTCAGGAGGAAGTATCTCCTCATAATATTCCCCTCTGACGGGTAATCCAGATATCTCTGCAAACTCCTCGAATGAGATTGAAACCCCCCGATCCGATAAGAGAAATGTGTGGGTCGGGATATTCCATTGTTCCAGAAAATATTTGACCCACCACACATAAGGAGTGTGGTAATGAAATAGGGACGCATAGATCACGGGATACAGCCCGGTCTTTAGTAGCAGCGATTTCTTGGCCGACAGGATATATCGAGCCCACTGCAGATAGCCAGCCGAATGATAGGGAGTCATTCCTATCATGTAAACTTGCCCCCAAGGACACGACTCTCCTTGGCATATGCATCGCCCTCAAATGTCCATGTCTCACGTCCAGTTGACCTCTTCTACTGCGTAAGTTACCAGCGGCGGGTTAACATAATGGATCGCAGGGATCGGTTCCGAAGGCACTATGCAAGTAAAACTTCGTTGTCCCTGGATAATTTGACTGTACCATGACCCCCACAGATGAAGAGACTTTTGCTCTAGGTCATAGTCCTGAATAAGTGCAAAGAGTTCACGATCTGTAGGTGCGTCGGTGAAAGCACTCTCCGAGCGAACGAATGGGAAGGAGGAATCAGAAGCCATAGTACCTGCACAAAAAAAGAGGAGGGGTTAATTATCAACACGATGTTCAAGACTTTAACATTTTTATTACACCTAGAATTGTACTGCTTGGTAAAAGTCACCACAGTTCAAAGGGAAAGGGATAAGGGGCCCCACAAAATCAAGGTAATACCCCCACCAATGATGAGGCAGGCACTCATTGTGAAAATCCATAAGGATTCTCATTTAATGAGAAAATCTCATTGAACTACGGAGTTAAACTCCCTCGAGAAATGTGTCCTACAAACAGATTTCAAATCAGCCAAAAAAGGATCCTAAAGGGAAAATAAGAAAGGGAATAAAATTCCCGAAAAGAATTTCTTTAAAAGAAATTTTCTTTCTTTCTTTTCTCAAAGCCAAGCTTTGTAGAACAATGAGATAAAATCCCAGAAATCCGCTCGGGAAATGAAATTCAGTTCCCAATAACTTTAAAAAAAAATCAAAGTTAGTAACAGGATAAAACCCTAAAGATTTTTAAGAACTATGGTCTACTCAAATAAAAGTTTTAGATCTCTAAGAGATCGTTATAAGAGAAGAGCAAAGTTTTGTTAATTGGTTAAAAAAACCTTAGAACATGAAAAGATTCTTTCAAGGGTTAAATTATGGTCATGATTCTTATCAATTTTGACAGAGTTTTAACTCTAAGGGGAGTTTCTTTGACAGAGATCTGAGCTCTGAAAAGAGAATTAAATTCTCAAGTAAGAAAGAAGACTCAAGAAGATGAAGGAAACAACAGTCATCTCAAGGGCCAAAGGCCCTATTTATAAAACATAAGAGAATGGTTCAACTCCCCAGAAGATCAAACGGTGGAAAAGGTGTCACTGCTGCACTCACGTGTGAGCCACGTGAGCGCAACAGTGGGGGCATTTATTTCCCCCAATAAAAGAGTAAAGCTCTGTTCAAAATTAATGAGGCAGCGCCTCACGTGCCCTCCATAAGGACGCCAGAGCCAATCTTATAGGATTAAATCCTATGGTGGCGCCTCACGTTCTCCTCACGCGGGCGCCAGTGTGCAAAGCATAAAAAAATCTATTAAATTAAATAAGAGTTAAAACTCTCATATATCGCAGCGCGTGCTCCACATGCGGGAGCCAGTGTGTAAAGCACAAAAGAATCTATTAAATAAGAGTTAAAACTCTCAGGTGGCTCCTCACGTGCACAACACGTGAGCGCCGGTGCCCAGGTGGAATTAAATTCTACTCTCTGTTAAACAGATCCGCTGGATCAAAGATCCAACGGAGATGATAAATTACCAAAAATGCAGAATTAAATTTTGTCAAGAGAAAACATTCCCCAAATCTTTCTAAAAAAATAAGAAAGATACCTTCGGTTGGATCACAGAATAAAATTCTATTTTGGGATATATTCTCTCGACATTTCTAAACAAGAAAGATTCCCCTCTGTAAAATAGAGAACCCTTGGATTAAGAATCCAATAGTGATTAAAAATCACCATTTCACGGAATAAAACTCTGCATATGGGAAAATATTTCCCCAATCTTGTTAAAAATACAAGAAAATATGTTCTGTAAAACAGAAACCCTTATATCAAAGATCCAACGGTGGGTAAAATTCCCCAAATCAATTGGAATCTCTCAATGCGAGATTTCCTCAAAGCTAATTAACAAATTGCCTTTACTATATAAAGGACTCAAGACTTCAAGTCTGATAGAGAGGAACCCCCCATAAGCTTCTAAAAAAAGAGACAGAAATCTTCAAAAGGAACAGAGAACTAAATTCTCAATGAATAAGATCTCCTTTCTCAAAAACTCTAGATAAATAAAAAAATAGAGATCAAAACATCTTATTTACCTATTGAAGGGTTTAACCCTTTTAAAAGAACTTAGATCTTTCTTTAGATCTGAGATCCATGGGGTAAGTCTCCCACAAGTTGAGAATTTAATTCTCATTGGGAAGAACTTGTTCTTGAGAATCAAAGATTCAGAAAATAACCAGAAATTGAGTTCCTCAAAAACAAAAGCATACAAGAGAAACCTAGTTCTTACAAAAGAACTTAGTTCTTAAAAATGAAGCTTGATCCTAGATCTTCAAAACAAAGATCCAGGTGATCATTAATGGGCAAAAATACCATCAACAGAGGAGAAAGGAATTCTGTGCCCCACGGGCTTTCCATGTGGACGCCTCTAAAAGTGCATAGCGCCTCACGTGCTCCTCACGTGGGCGCCACAAAAAAAGAAGAATGCTTAGCACTCATTGGACAGTGCTCAGCACCCAGCACCGCACATGAAAATCACGAGGGCGCCATAAAGTGCTCAGCACTCCATAAAAAAAGAGAGAGCTAAACGGCTGAGTGTTCAACACTCATTGGGCAGCTCCAGCGTCTCACGTGTTCCCCACGTGGACACCATAAAGAGCGTCTAGCACTCTATATAAAAACAAAATGAGTAAAATGCTCAACACTTATTGGGCAATGCCCATGACTGAAAGCTCCACATGTTTATATGTGGGCATCAGAACTCGTATAAGTGCTTAGCACTTTTTGCATAAAAAGGGGACTGAATAAACAGAGCCCAAGCTAGTGCTTAGCACTTTTTCAAAAAAAAAGGAGAGACAAAGCAGACTAAAGCCCAAATTGGCTAAGTTGCTAAAGTCTTGCAACTGAGTCCAAATGCTCCGTTACTGGGTCTTAAATAAAAAAGATCCTAAAATATCGTTAAGTGGATCTTAGTCTCAAATTGGACTAACATATCCTTAACAAAAAAATCAATCGAGCCCATATGCTCTTGATTTCCAAGGTCTCAAATATGACCAAAATTTCTTGAGTCCACAACAACCATTTTACCTCAAATATGGGATTTGGTTCAAGTGTACATCTTTTCACACCTCTGATATATGTCATTATAATTCTTCAACGTCTTCAGAGAGGTGGAGGGTCCCGACAACCAACAACTTCTTTCGTAGATGCACTTCCAAACTGACGTGCACGCTCCAAATCGGATCGTACCCCAAATTAGGCACATTCCATATCTCCATTGTTCACTCTGCTACGTAACAAATACACATGTGCACAGGGTAAATGATGGACCGAAATGTCCCTAAACTAATACTCGCCCCCAAATACGGCGACAAAGGACCGAAACATCTTTAAACTAACATTTCGTCTCAAATATGACGATAATGGACCGCGATGTTCTTAAAATAAAATAATCGAGCCGAAACGCTCATACGTTTTGAGTCGATCTTAATCTCAAACCAGATTAACACTACTAAAATAGGGGGTTGCCCCTACGGATAACGAAATCCGTAGGGGCAGATTTAGTTTGGCCCTACGGATTAATCCGTAGGGCCAAAAGGTTGCCCCCACGGTCCTTACATATTAATTTAAAAAATATTAAATCGTAAATTGTTGTTTGCCCCTACGGAGCCGCAAACCAAGAACCTACGGATTTATCCGTAGGGGCAACTAAATAGAGATTTAATCAAAAAGGCACGGATCGATCCCTTCGCTCATTAGCTAAAAATTATTTTCCCAATATCGCGCGCGAACCCAAAATCCCCAAACCCTCATTCCCGCCGATCGCCTGTGTTTCGTCGCCGTTATCGTCGTCGCCAGCGCAGGCCAATTCTCCGTCGCCACCGCCTGGTTCATCCTCATCTCCATTTTCGTCGTCGCCTCCGATCGATCGTCGACGCCTCCACTGCACAGGTTAGGAAATCTTAAATTAAACAAATTTTTGATTATTTTAGGGCTAGGGTTCATGGTTTGGGTACCGATGAGGCATCCGTTGGGGTTAGCGTTAGGGTTAGGGTTGGGATTGCGGTTGGGGCTGGGGCTGGGGCTGGGGTTGCGGTTGGGGTTGGGGTTCGGCAGGGGGTTGCGGTTGGGGTTGGGGTTAGGGTTGGGGTTAGGCTGGGGTTAGGGCTGGGGCTGGGGTTAGGGTTAGGGTTAGAATTATGGTTGGGGTTGGGGTTGCCCCGTTTCGTATCAGAACTCAAGTCTGATATCGTAGATCTTTCAACCATTTTGGTTATATTGTTATCATGATGTTAAACTCTTTATGCTCTCATCAAATTTTTGGGATCTTTGTAATTTGCTTGCTCTGTTTGGGGTTTCAGTTGATCCTCATTAAAAAATTGGTGATTGATCTCTTCAATCATATTATTATCTGTATTTAAAATTTTTGTGAAGCCTTCAGAGTTTGGAAAAATCTAGAATTACTGTTGAAATTCTGGCAACATTCAAAAACTGTGTATATGATGTGTGTGTGTGTGTGTATGCATGTATATACAGTTGAAATTTATCTTTCTTCTATGATATAAAACGGTTAAACCGAGGAAAATTACTGGGGGAATTTTTGCTAAAATGTCTTGAGAGGGGGTTCAAGTGATGGGATAATTTCATTTGGTAATCTTTTACTTATTTTACATCTTTTATTTTTTCATGCAGAAATCTGAATAGGTTTCTTGCAATTTTGCCTATCGATCAATTATTATATTTATTTCTATTTTTTGTGGATGATTTGGCTTCAATTGAATGGAGGCGATGATGGCTTGCCCTCAACTCAGGATTGGATTCTGGTCGGGTATTGTAAATTCTTGTGAAAGTTCCGTTCAAGATTTGTTCAGAGCTTGCATAACATCTTTTTCATCTCTATGAGATCTTTATGCAGTCATTTTTTTGGGTTTATATATTTCTAGAGCCCGTTTGACTTTGGACTTAGGATAACCCCAAACCTCTTTCTTATTTTGATTCCTAAGCTGGCATATCTGAGGCTCGTATTCCAGTATCGTTGCATGAAAAGCTAGGGTTGCGAACATTTTTGCAACGATAATTTCTGTATAACAGCTTAAGCTCACATAAAACTTAAACAATTTTGAAGCATTGCAGTTTTTCACTAAACTACCTAAAAGTTTTTATATTGCTGCAAGCTTCCTTAAAGTGCTGCATCTAAGTGTATTTTAGTGGGAAAACCCTTGAAAGCCAAACTTTATGGGGGTTTGCTGTTTGCCTTCTCTGTAGCTAGTTTGAGGTTTATTTAGTTTTGGATTTGTTTTGCAACACTCTCTGAGTTCCAAATCAACAAAAAGCTGAATGTTGAATCACAAGCAAGAAGCAGCCAAACTGGCCCTAAAGTAATCTGAGTGATGATAATTTGCCAGGGAGTTTAAAATTTATAGAAATGGCGAGGCAACATTGGATTGTCTGCAAGTATTCAAGCAACCTGTTTGCAGCTATCATGCTATTTGTGATCCCAAGTATAAAACTCAAACATGCCTCTTAGTTAGTTTACTTTAATTTGTTATTTATGTGATATGTGCGTATGTCTTCCCTTCCATTTCATATTTCCAGGTTCTCCCAAAAGAAATTATAATAACATGTCACATCTTCTTTAAGCAGCATAAGTTAATTGTTTATTTATCTATCAATTCTTATGTGATAATCTGTTCTATTGTCTTTCGGTTTCTTTTGGCAGCGTGCTCTAAAGGTATGAAACAATGCTTGAATTCTCTGTCTTTCATCTCCGATATGGTGGTTCTTTTCCTTTTATTTCTATATGATGTTTATATTTTGCGTAGATAGAAGGACATGTTCTGGGCTATGGTGTGCTTATACAATGTATTATCTTAAGAAGGGTAATACCGTGTTTTTCTAATATGGATAACTTGTCATTGTTAATCCATCTTCTTGAAAACGGTTTATACGGAGGAAGTATATTTCGTGGTACTTGAGAAAAATATATGTTGAAATCAAAAGTTATCAAGATTTAAATGCTCCGCTCGTAGTCTTCCAAGATATTTTATATTCCAAGGCAAGGTGACAATAATTGCATGCTTGTGCACGATTTGGTATGCAGATTCAAGGTTATGCATGGCTACGACCCTTTCTTATGGTTTCTTATCTTAATTTTCTGTACACATGTAGTTTATAAAGGCAGTTAGATCATATCACTATACGAAATATTGTATTGTGTTGTATTGTGTATGGTAGATCACACACTAGAAAACCAAGACATTGTATGCCTGTGCACGTTTTGGTATATTCCTCGAAACGTGAAACAAATTTGATTTAATAAGGGAAAACTTAAAATAACAACCTTTATACTAAAAAAATTATATATGCTATTACTTAGTAGTTTATGGTTTTCAGATGCAAAATCCATTTGAGAAATACTTTTCCCAGCCACTATTAATCCATATTCTCAATATAGTCATCATAACCTACAATTTATATGATACAGTCTAACATGGCCCATGAGTACGTCAGGATTAAGGACTGGATGTATGTGAATTGGCAAAAACGTATGCAACCTAAGTTTGTCACTGGAGTTTCTACTTTCATTGAATTTACACACGCACATAATAAGAATGAGAAGACAATAATGTGGCAGAAGAAGAAGGAGAAGACAGTAATGTGGCAGAAGAAGAAGAAAATGACATTCCTTGTTCTCTGTTTCAGCATCAATCTTCTGATATGAACAAATGATGGTTTTCACATTGACTTTTTCTTTTAGAGACTTCTTAGTGTCCAATGGAAAGTATACATCAGATTTGTGCAGGTCAGGTTCTTCTATGACTTTCAAGAGTTTCAACCGATTCTGTAAATTACACCCTTGTTGGGTGATACTTTTACCACTTCTCACTGCAGGTGCGCTCTCTAATATCCATTTTGAATATAATATTATAATATTCATGCCTGTTTATGTCAAAATTACTTATATTGTCAATGTTTGATTGTCTAGTTGTTGGTGATGCGTCCATATCAGGGACAGAGGACACTCCCGTTCCTTCAGGTATGTTTATATATCATATAGTGCATGTATATTGATTTAGAATACTATATCATAAATATACACACATTCCTTTTACTCTTACTTAGATAGTAATTTTTATTATTGTCTAGCTGTAGGTGGTGACAGTAGTTGACAATAAAATTTGTCATCCTAGAAATTATGATTTTTATATGTGCTCGCATGCGGGAATGATTGTAAGTCGTGGACCTTGTCTAGTCGTCCAACTCATTATCATGTGCTGCTTGATGAGATTAGATTTGCGCCTGATGATCTACAAGAGCTTGTTCACTCCCTGTCTTATGTGTAAGCAGCGCTATATGCGAGTTTACCTTGTTAATATGTATGTACTGAAATTAATTAATATTATTCAAATTTTGATACATGCAGATACCAGAGGAGCATATCTTCTATCTCTGTAGGTAAGGCTTTGAATTTGTTGATTTTGGTATTTCTTGTCAATTTTATAGACCAGTATGTGCTAAATATAATGTTCTGACAGTTGCTAGGGGGAAGGCAGCATTCGAGGTTGCTGACCCTAGTCCTGGACGCCGCACACGGACGGCACCACAGAGGTTGGGAGAGCGGCCGAGGACTGGGCCCTAGCAGGGCCCATATGAGGTTGGACTCCACCCCGGCGGTTACTTCCTCTGTCTCCAGTGAGCGACGTGTCCAGCAGGAACTGGAGAGCTTGAGGGCCACCGTTCAGGAGTTGAAGGAGATGCTGGTATTTATACTACTTTATAGTAAAATATCATGTCATATTATAGATATCAACATATCCATAATTAGCACGTAGCCTGAGCTTATTTGGTTGTAGACTTAGGTTTGATTCATCATACATACATATTTAATTAAAATAAACAACGGTTTTCCAAACTAGATATCCAAATGGGGTTTCGAAATAACTTGATAATGATACGAATTCGAATAATACACAGTTCTTACACGCTTATTACACACGTTAGGTCCAGACGCGACAGGGTACAGCGCCGAATTGCATGGTTTATTGACCGAGGAGATGGCGCGCCAGATTCTAGTGTTTATCAGAGGTGGAGCTGGACCGAGCTAGGGTAGCTTTTTGATTCTTATTTTTTGAAACATGTATTTATTTATATGATACATATTGTACTACATTTTGAAATGATATTGATATTGATATTGGTTTATATTTATATCATATTCAGTTTTTTGGTTTCTTTTGTATATTATATGTGTGAGATGTGATTATGAATACTGCGATATATGTTGTGTGATGATTAATTTTATATTTGATTGATGTATATATTATTGTGCACAGGGCGAGAAAAAATCAGGCAGCCCTTTTTAAAAAAAATAGATAATATGTACCTACGGATTAACCCGTAGGTACACTTGTTGTCCCTACGGATTCATCCGTAGGGGCACAATATCTGCATTAACTGATATTTCCCCCCTGATCTCAGTACCAGGGGGTTAGGAATGCCCCTACGGACATATCCATAGGGGCCATTGCTTCACCCCTACGGACTTATCCGTAGGGGCAACTTATCAGGATTTCTGATATGTTGCCCCTACAGATAGGTACCTACGCCGGTATTCGTAGGGGGTAGTACTTGGACCTACGGTTATGTCCGTAGGGGCAAGATTTTGCCCGTAGGGGCAAGTTCAGAGCTTCAACTTGCACCTGCGGCCTTTGCACCTACGGGGTATTTTTTCGTCCCTACGGACATCTCCGTAGGGGCAACCCTTATTTGTAGTAGTGTAACGATTCTTAAACCAACCCAAACCCAAATCTAAAAATATACGGATTTGGACTAATCCACGCCCTATGGGCGACGACATAAACTAGTTTCCGTATACAATCCACGGGCAATCAAAACAAACAAAAACACACACGATACGAAGTGAACCTCCGGAGCAGGAGAAAGTGGTTATCGCAATGCGGTAACATAATTAACTGCAGGGAATCGAACCTGCAGGGAAGAGCATCCCCACAATCAAGAAAACCCTCGCAAATGAGGGGGAATCTGTTAAAATCACGCTACAACTGCCGAATCTATCCAAACCTCCGATGTACAGTGTTATAAATCAACTTGGTATCTTCGGAGAGGTGGACGGATAAATCCAAATAGCATCCGCCCCCAGAATTCAGGCCAGACGTCCCAACATCCCGGTCCGTCTTCCGGCGGTGAATAGATTCTCTATGAGATCATTACAAGAGAAGAGCAAAGCTCTGTTAATGGGTTAAAAACCCTAGAACATGAAAATATTCTTTCAAGGGTTAAATCATGGTCATGATTCTTACCAATTTTGATAAAGTTTTAACTCTAAGGGGAGTTTCTTTGGAAAAAGATCTGAGCTCTGAAAAGAGAATTAAATTCTCAAGGAAGAAAGAAGACTCAAGAAGATGAGGGAAACAACAGTCATCTCAAGGGCCAAAGGCCCTATTTATAAAACATAAGAGGACGGTTCAACTCCCCAGAAGATCAAACGGTGGAAAAGGTGCCACCGCTGCACTCACGTGTGAGCCACATGAGCGCAACGGTGGGGGGAATTTGTTTCCCCCAATAAAAGAGCAAAGCTATGTTCAAAATTAATGAGGTAGCGCCTCACGTGCCCTCCACAAAGGCGTCAGCGCCAGAGCCAATCTTATAGGATTAAATCCTATGGTGGCACCTCACGTGCTCCTCACGCGAGCGCCAGTGTGCAAAGCACAAAAGAATCTATTAAATTAGAAAAGAGTTAAAACTCTCATATAGCGCTGCACGTGCTCCTCACGCGGGCGCCAGTGTGCAAAGCACAAAAGAATCTATTAAATAAGAGTTAAAACTCTCAAGTGGCGCCTCACGTGCACAACACATGAGCGCCGACGCCCAGGTGGAATTAAATTCTACTCTCTGTTAAACAGAGCCGTTGGATCGAACATCCAACGGAGATGATAAATCATCAAAAATGCAGAATTAAATTCTGTCGGGAGAAAGCATTCCCCAAATCTTTCTACAAAAAATAAAAAAGATACCTTCAGTTGGATCATAGAATAAAATTCTTTTTTGAGATATATTCTCTCAATCTTTCTAAACAAGAAAGATTGCTCTCTATAAAACAGAGAACTCTTGAATTAAAAATCCAATGGTGATTAAAAATCACCATTTCACAGAATAAAACTCTGCATATGGGAAAATATTTCCCCAATCTTATTATAAAAAGAAAAGAAAATGTGTTCTGTAAAATAGAAACCCTTAGATCAAAGATCCAACGGTGGGTAAATTCCCCAAATCAACTGGAATCTCTCAATAAGAGATTTCCACAAAGCTAATTAACAAATTGCCTCTACTATATAAAGGATCCAAGACTTCAAGTCTGATAGAGAGGAACCCCCCATAAGCTCCTAAAAAAGTGACAGAAAGCTTCAAAAGGAACAGAGAATTAAATTCTCAAGGAAGAAGATCTCCCTCCTCAAAAACTCTAGGTAAATAAAAAAAATAGAGATCAAAACATCTCATTTACCTATTGAAGGGTTTAACCCTTTTAAAAGAACTTAGTTTTTTCTCTGGATCTGAGATCTGTGAGGCAAGTCTCCCACAAGTTGAGAATTTAATTCTCATCGGGAAGAACTTATGAGAATCAAAGATTCAGAAAAGAACCAAAAATTGAGTTCCTCAAAAACAAAAGCATACAAGAGAAACCTAGTTCTTACAAAAGAACATATTTCTTAAAAATGAAGCTTGATCCAAGATCTTCAAAACAAAGATCCTGGTGATCATTAATGGGCAAAAATACCATCAACAGAGAAGAAAGGAATTCAGCACCACACGGGCTTCCTACGTGAACGCCTCTAAAAGAGCCTAACGCCTCACGTGCTCCTCACGTAGGCACCATAAAAAAGAAGAGTGCTTAGCACTCATTGGGCAGCGCCGCACGTGAAAATCACGAGGGCGCCATAAATTGCTCAGCACTCCATAAAAAAAGAGAGTCAAACAGCTGAGTGTTCAACACTCATTAGGCAGCGCCAGCGCTTCACGTGTTCCCTACGTGGACGCCATAAAGAGCGCTTAGCACTCCATATAAAGACAAAATGATTAAAGTGCTCAACATTTACTGGGCAATACCCATGACTGAAAGCTCCACATGTTTATACGTGAGCGTCAGAACACGTATAAGTGCTCAGCACTTTTTGCATAAAAAAAGAGGGACTGGATAAGCAGAGCCTAAGCTAGTGCTTAGCACTTTTTCAAAAAAAGGGGAGACTAAGCAGACTAAAGCCCAAATTGGCTAAGTTGCTAAAGTCTTGCAACTGAGTCCAAATGCTCTGTTACTGGGTCTTAAATAAAGAAGATCCTAAAATGTCGTTAAGTGGATCTTAGTCTCAAATTGGACTAACATATCCTTAAGAAAGAAATCAATCGAGCCCATACGCTCTTGATTTCCAAGGTCTCAAATATGACAAAAAATTCTTGAGTCCACAACAACCCTTTTCCCTCAAATACGGGATTTGGTTTGAGGGTACATCTCTTCACACCTCGGATATATGTCGTTGTAATTCCTCAACATCTTCAGAGAGGTGGCGGGTCTCGACGACCAACAACTTCATTCATTGATGCACTTCCAAACTAACGTACACACCTCAAATCGGATCGTGCCCCAAATTAGGCACATTCCATATCTCCATTGTTCACTCTTCCACGTAACAAATACACATGCGCACATGGTGAATGATGGCCCGAAATGTCCCTAAACTAATACTCACCCCTAAATACGGCGACAAATGATCGAAACATCCTTAAACTAACATTTCACCTCAAACATGACGATAATGGACCGCGATGTCCTTAAACTAAAATAATCAAGCCCAAACGCTCATACGTTTTGAGTCAATGTTAATCTCAAACCAGATTAACGATCATTAAACCAACCCAAACATAAATTTAAAAATATACGGATTTGGACTAATTCATGCCTTATGGGTGATGACATAAACTAGTTTCCGTATACAATCCACGGGCAATCAAAATAAACAAAAACACACACGACACGAAGTGAATCTCCGGAGCAGGAGAAAGTGGCTATCACGATGCGGTAACGTAATTTACTGCAGGGACTTATGCCTGCAGGGAAGAGTGTCCCCACAATCAAAAACCCCTTGCAAACGAGGGGGAATCTGATAAAGTCGCGCTACAACGGCCGCATCCATCCAAACCTCCTATGTACGATGCCATAAATCAATTTGGCATCTTTAGAGAGGTGGAAGAATAAATCTAAATAGCATCTGCCCTTGAATTCAGGCCAGGCGTCCCAACATCCCGGTCCGTCTTCCGGCAGTGAATAAAGATGACACCTCATCTTGTATTTTTCTATTTTGTTGAAAATAGAAAATGAGGTGGAAAGGGGAGGCATGGCATGAAGTATGGCTTGGCTATTTATTCCTAATACTATTGAAGTATGGTAGGATTTTTAAAAAGGAAATTACTTAGCCATTCTCTTGAGATAGCCATCATTCTTCTCATGCAAAAAGAAGAGAGTTATTCTTCACTTGCTCTCTTGCTCTCTTCCTCTTGAGTTCATCTTCATCTCCAAACCCTACCATTCTCATGTGTTGAAAGACAAGGGTTTTGAGATACAAAATTACCACTAAACATCACCACATCAACTAAGTAAGCTAGATTAGCAAACTAGTTTGCCTAGTTTACTTCTTTTAAGGTAGGAGCTTGAATCAAAAACCTTCAAGTGGATCATCTAGGACCGAGGAGGCCGGCCATCAAGTTTGATCAAGATCACCTTAGGAGCTTAAGAAGACGAGTAAAGGCCCGAAGGACACGAGTCTCTAGGTATAACTCTTTATCACTGTAGCTAGATCTCTTTAGCTAGCTAGTTTCGGTGTATGGTTAGATTCTAGGATGTGTTTTCTAGAGCCGGATTTTTTAAAGTCAAAGTTTTTCATTCCGCAACGGCCGCGGTAGACGGCTAGGGCGCTAGAAAGTCCAACATGGTATCAGAGCCGGTCCATAAAGCTTAACTAGCTAGTTTGCACTAATTTAGAACTTCGATCGACAAAAATTATCCGAATCGCATTTCCAAATATTTGCTCGCTGTTCGAATTTTAAAGTTGTTCAAAAAATATTTTAAGTCATATTAAAATTATGTGCAGGCGATTTTAAAGCCAACAAAAAATTTTAAGCTCTTAATCACCAAATTGGACCGCTAATCTGCCACCAAATAGGTCATTGGGCCGCGGATCTGCGGCCCAATTATGGCTACGTTGCTCTAAAATTTTTCATAGGTTCAAGTTCATAGAAATATGATTTTTGGTATATTTGGTTTTTGCCCAGATTTGTTTGTGTACTGGTTTGTACATGGAGGTAAATGCGGAAAGTTTAAAACGAATGAAATTCTAAATTCTTGTATTTCTGTGTATTTGTTTCTACGACCGTGAATATCATTGCGCGGTATAATCTGACCGATTGCTATATGTACAATCAGATAGGTTTACAAACATGATATTCGTGTTGACGTTTTGTGTTGCACTGAAGTTATGGATGGATTGCCGTGGTGGATTGTTTATAGTGTAATGGTAGATGTACAGTGTTAATTCATTTGTATATTCATTATTGTGGGGCGAGCATCCGACATGTGGACTATCATTTCTGCCAGATTATATATTCTTTTATTGGGGTACGGCCGGGTTGAGGTCGATGTCACCGTTTGTATATATATTTTTCTTTTCTGTACTAGGATTACCCGCAGAGGAGTGCTCGAATAGCCGCGTTCTAGAGGGCAACAGGCCGGCATCTCATGGCGTTGAGATAGAGGGGGCCTTACTCTAGAATTGGTGGGCTATTCACCGCACTTGTAGGGGGTATAGGATGACCCATGGAGGGGTGCTCAAGTTATCGGATTCCATAAAGTGCTGGGTGGCCCAATCACTTTGTTGATTGGGGTTGCCTCACTTTCGGGATTGGCGGGTGACTTGCCAAGCTTGTATGGGCATAGGTTTTTTCATTGCACGGGCTATCCATACGACCGGGAATATCGGGTCTCATTTGTGTCTCAAATGAAACCCGAGGATCCAAGATTATACGCTATTCCATATTACTTATTGATATTCTGTGATGTTTCTTGTATCATACCTGGGATGAATGGTTATATATATATATTTATATATACTAGTAGATGTTGTATATATTTTGCATCCGTGCTAGTCCTGCCCCCGCTCTGCTGATAGTTAAGTAACCTAACGGTGTATGATGTTCATACCATAATATTGCATTATTATATTCCTCATTCTTATTCGTTTTATAAATAAATAGGTGCTTTTGACGCATGTCTGCTACATATTACAGGTTACAAGTTCTTGGACAGAAAACAGTGAAAACGATGAAAAGACGATGCAAAAGTGGACTCTGACCAACAAACAGAAGACTCTTGATCAAGCCTACATCAAAGATAAAATTCACAAAGTACAAGGCAATGCAAGGTCCAAGATTACAAAGCGAATGGTTAAAAGTCTACCGTAATTATTCACTGGAGATCTGGAAGAAACATAGAAGCTATTTTAATAAAAGAACCAAATAATAAGGAAGCCCAAAGACAGAAGAGCCCACAAAGGAAATTTCAAGGCCCAATACTTCCTTTTAAAGAGACAGACATAAAATTTTACCAAAACTTGAAGTCTACTTTGACTAGGTCTTCCTAAGGATATTTTGGTAAATGTAGACGTGCGAATCAATTGTAACCTAGGGTTTCCTATCCTCTATAAATAGGAACTCTAAATCATTGTAAAAGCTATGCCTCCCTTCATTAATAAATTTTAGAATTCTTTTGGAGAGCATCGATGCCTCCCTATGCTTCTTTTTATCAATAAAATTTAGATTTCTTTTGGAGAGTATCGATGCCTCTTTTCATTTTATGAATTCAGATCTAACAACCCTGCGTTGATGTTTGGAGAGAGCCATCTGTAAAGTAAGTAGGTAATTTCAATTCTTGCCCTAGGTAATTTTTCATTCTCTGCCCTAAATTAAATTTAATTGCTTGCCCTAGTTAGATAGTTAGATCTTTAATTCAATTGCCCTAGATTAATTTAGTTTTTAGAATTAATTAATCCATTCACACCGTTTGGAATTAACTCGTAAGAGAGATTAGGAAATTCACAACATCCCTGTGGACCGACCCGTACCGGCTAGCTGCAAAACGACGCCGTTCTTAATTGCGGTTAATAGATAGTTTTTTAGAACAATCAAATAGCGCCGTTGCCGGGGATGGCGTGTTATTTTCTTTTTGCAATTTCGGATTAATAGTAAATTAAAAAAACCATAAAAAACTGAAAAATCATAAAATATATAAAAAATTTATCATTTTGTTATTTTGTGAAGGGTATCTTTGTTTGAATTTTGTAGGATCTACAATCAAGTTCGGATCTAGAAATCTCCAGAGATCAAAATAGAAAATATCAAATCTGAACAAACAGAGGAATATCACAAACAGACAACAGAAGAAATTTGGAGGACCGAGTAACCACGGCAATCTGCAAAAAAAAACTGCCGAGTTACCAACCCGCGGCGGATCCGCGGTCGCAAAGCGCAAATCGCGGCGGTTCCGCGGTGGAGGCGGCGGTTCGGCGATCTGCACAAAAAAAAAAACTCTGTAAGTCTTCTGATCTCTTTCTTTGCGAATCTCTGATATCTTCTCTGAAAAATCTTCAGCAGGATTCTTTGCGCTTAAAAATCTTTTCCCTTCCAAATAACAAATCTTGTGCAGGATTTTTGCGCCTCGCTTAAAATAGAAATTGATTGCAGGTAATATTTTTTGTTCTGCATATCTTTTATGGAAAATCTTTTTGCAAAATTTCCAAATAAAGAGCAAGCGGAAAAAGGAAAATTTTAATTAGAAAGCTTGCAAACTTTGAAATTCATAAAAAAAGATTTGATTGCAAGTGATTTACTGTTTTGCATATCTTTAATCGGATTTTAAGGGGCTTTTGACCAATTCAGATTGGGTGGGGATTTCATCACCCTTCCTAGGACCCCAGAAATCACATAAGGCATTTGCATTGACCATTCTTAATTAAAAAATACTAGACTCAGCCCTAAGGACTTCGAGCTCAATAGGGCAGAGGACTAGTTATAGGCATCGACCGTTTATCCTAACCTGACTTTGCGGTGTCTAGGCAAGTGTGTCTAAGGCAAGTGGTTACTTAATTAGGACCGCTACTTGTAGCGGGGAGCCTCCCACTTACCTGGCACTTACCTGGCCGCAATTGGCGGTAAAGAGGCGGTTTGAGGTCCTATCTCTAGCCCTTTGGAACAGTTAGGAGCTGTCTAGCTGACCTAGGTGACCCTAGAGTTAGGCATGATTATGCATTTCTAGTTGATTGCATTTGTGTCTAAGCCCTTTATCGAAAATTTTTGCAAAACAAATAAAAAATAAGAGGAAAATTTTTATAAAAAGACTTGCAACTTTTGTCGCTAAGAAATCCGTGCACTCCAATCTGATTTCTTTTCTCATTCTTCTATCATGGGTACCCCACATCATAAATCTCTTGCCGAACTTTGGTATCCCGAACCTAACTTTGTGTCGTACGTCAATTGTTTCGGTCGATTTAAAGAAGATCCCTCCATGCCAAAAATATCTTTGAAAGATCAAATAGAAGCGTCTAGGAGAAACAGTTTGACTTTGCAACCCACTTTGTGTCAACCATGTCAACCTTTACCACCTTCATATGTTGATACCACTTTTTCAAGTCCTGATGTGACTCCAAAACCGATGTCCATTGCTGAGCATATCGCTCAATCTCGCAGTCGATCTTTCACCCCTCTCCCCTCATCTAGTTCTAGGAATCAACAAGTCCATCAACTTTTTTATCCACATGTTGATCCTAATCCTGTCCAACTACCCACTTCCTACCAATCCTACCCGACTTTCCCACCGTCACTAGATACTGTTTCTACACAGCCTTTTGGGAGTTTCATATATCCACACAATTTCGAATCCTTTACCGAAACCCCCTTACCACCCAAGTCTAGTTTGGAATGGTCGTTGGAAGCTTATATTGCAGCAACAAACAAAATGACTAGGAATGTGGAAGCGTCTGTTCATCACAGAATTTTGTATATTTGTACCGCCCATTCTTGATCACATTGCATACAGGTAGGTGCTTTTTATCCGTATTTGCTGCATGTCTACAGATTACAGGTTTCCAGTCCAAGAGAGCACAAATCCGATAAAATCTCCACAGTTACGGCAAAATCCAGAACATCTGTCACAAACAGATAAAAGCCGGGTTCCAGCATCCGTCCAGTATCCATCCCGTACCAGTTCAGAAGAGGGGACGAAAATAGTCGTCATTTGTGACTAAATCAAGATTTGAAGTCAAAGGAGGTAAAAGTCAAAAGAAAAGAAATGAAGAAATCTTGGATCAGAAATCTGAAGATCCTCTGGAGAAATTGATGCAGTTTAAAGTTTTCAAACATCAGGAAAAAAGTGACCAAGACCACCGAAATCAACCAGACAAAGTTTGGCCACCAACAAGCCGCGGATCCGCGGCCAAACCCCCACTATAGCCGCGGATCCGCGGTCGACACGTGTCCCCATCTGGTGGAATTTTGGGGTTATTTCTGTAAATGTGTATAGGCTTGTGTTTTACTGCTAAACTCTCAGAATCAGGCCTATAAATAGCCCAGAGCAGAACCAAGAGTGTGTGCTTAATTTCATGTGTAATTTTTGTATTAGATTTATTTAGTTCATAATAAAAGTCCATTTTCCTCCATCTTCCTCCATTAAAGCTTGTGAGAGGTTTTATTGAGTGTGAAGCATGCAAGAAGTGTTCTTTTTCTATATGTGTAATTTGTAATTCGGTTTCTCATGTTGCTTGTAATTTTGATTGTTAAACGTAGTTGTTGTTATTTATTAAAATCCAGCGGTTTAATTTTCTTCCATTTTCTGTTATCCTTACAACCATGATGCTTAGTGTGATCCTTGCCTAAGTGAGGTCCCGAATAGCTAGTTGTGATTTTCTACCTCAATTCTTATTACTCTCTTTCTTTGTTTTATTTCATTTAACTTTTCTAATGGGTGAGTAATTTCTCACTTGTTAGGTTAGGAAACGGAAAGTTTGAAAGACGGAAACCTCCCTCACTTTTCTCTTTTACATATATCTTGATTTGAACTCTTGTTAATTAATCCACAATCCGCTCCCTACGGCACCCTATTCTTCATAATAGCGGTGATACCCTAGTGAGACCGGTTGTGGTTGAATTAACTTGAGGTTGCGGATAAGAGCCAAGAACGGACGGACAAGGACCAAAAAGAGGAAACGAAGTGTTGGAAAGCTTAGCTTATACTCGCAAGTTTTCTCTTAGTCGTGCTAATCCCCGTTGTTGCCGATTACCTTAACATCGATATTAAGAAGTGGCAAAAGAATCAAGTGAGCGATCCTCCTAACTCAAACCAACCAAATCCTACCCTTAACAAGTTCTCTTATCATTCATTTTAAATTAGCTAGTCTCAAACAAACCCAAACATATTTGGACTTAACTCGTCAAAACATTAAGAAAAAGACTCCCATCTCTCTGTGGATCGACCCGTACTCATCCGGCTAGCTGCAAAGCGAAACCGTCCTGATTGCGGTAATTAAACTAAAACACGCAGAAACTCTGTCAATCAGCGTCCATAGCCGCCCTTATGCAACCTAGTGAACAGGCAGCTAGTTTCCAACTAGCTCCAAATTTTTCAATGTATGAGGAGGCGGTTGGACAGAGTGAGAATTTGAGAGGATTTCCAAATCAAACCTACCCATACCCACTTGAAAGCCACAACTCCTGTTTTCCATCGATTGCCATAAATGATTCACAAGTTGTAAATAAAAACGAGTTGTGTGATTTTGTAGTACTTGATTTGCCAGATTGTGAAGAACCCCTTTCGAGTGAAACCACACTTAACCCTTTCGATCTTTACACCTCCACAATAGAACCTAAATCGATAAATATCCATGCTTTTGATGAGGTGTCTAAGAAAATTGATTTTCACTTGATTGAGGATATAGACGCCGGGAATATTTCGGATGATGAACCTGTCGATTTGATTGAAATTTTATGTCCAATTCATCATCCCGAGTCGTTAATTGTTTCTCCTGAACTTCATATGTGTCTTGATTTTGATGATAATGGCATGGATGAGTTAAATATTGAGGAGAATTATGAGGATAGTATTGAGGAGAGTATTGAGGATAGTATTGAGGATGAACCATTTTTTTTTGATGTGTCGGATTTTCCTGTTCATCATCCTGAACCTTTAACTGTTGCACTTCCTAAATCACCCTCCCTCCTTTCCATCGTTCCGATCACGCAAAAGATCACGCTTGAAAACTATGAGCTTGAAAAATTTCTCTTTGAATCTGACACAGTTTTCACAGACGATAATGATTACGAGTGTTTCACTTTTTCGGACGATGTTGAAAACTCACCTCCCGAGTTTGAGTCCTTTACATTTTCAGATGAGTTAGTTGAACCATCAGACTCGGTTGCTTACAGTCGTTTCGAACCATTGATAGAATCTTTCCAGTTCGAGACATTTTACTACGGTGAGAATGAGACTATCCCTAATTTACTCCATTCCCTACCTTCCATTGTTCCGACCGTGCAAGTGACCGTTACGCTTTCATCTCCTATACCAAGTTCGGAGTACCCATGCCTTCTTTCGAATCTTGAGGGATTTGACCCATTTCTCGACGGGTTGATAGGTTAGCACAATTGCTTTTAATACATCGGTCATCACAAATTGTGCTAATTTATTCACTCGATTTACACTCTCAAGATCGTACTCTACTTCTTTCTCTTTTCCGCCATTCTTTTCCCCCACCGAGACCGTATCCCGTTTCTACCTCCATACGGTCTCGTGTGCTTCTCATCTCTTTTCTTTCCACTCCATTCTTTCACCAACTCGACCATTACCATGATAAGATTTTTGAATGGTTGGTGCTAACCTTTGGCTTGTGTAAGGCCAAGCTTAAGTTTGGAGGGAACTTTGTTGTATATATGTACATATATTTTTCGTTTTCTTTTTCTATAAAAAAATTAAAAAAATTTCAAAACATAAAAAAAAATATATATAATTTTTATAAATAAATAAATAGAGGAGTGCCGAAAATTTTAACCCTCTTGGTGCAGCATGACAGTGAGGACACTGTCAAGTTTAAGTTTGGGGGTATGCTCGGTACGTCTTCTTCCTTCGCATTCATTTGTATATTTTTGCATTTGCATATTTATTTGAAAACCCATAAAAATTGAAAAATTATAAAAATTAATGTATTCAATTTTGGCTTATTTGACTTGAGTTTGACAAATAGGTTAACTAGCTAGGAATAACTAGATCTTAGACGTAGTAAATTAAAAACCCTAAAAATAAACTTCCTTAAAATTTAACGGTAGAAAGTATATGTCTTTGTAGTTTATTTAGAAATAGGCAAATTTTGAGTTCAGTTCTTGGGCTAAGTTGAAACAAAGGAAAAGTATTGATGTTCTTATTAGAGTATAAGTTTGAAAAATAATTCCTAGCTTAAGTCTAGATTCTGAAAATGTATACCCTACAATTTGTACAATCACGCACCTTGAAACTTGGAATAGTAGAAGAGACCTTGAAATGCTCTTGTCTAAAGTCCTTAGTACAATGAAAAAAAAAGAAAAAAAAAAGCGAATAAAGAAATAAAAATGAACACTGATTTTTGTGATTACTTAAGGCTGCAAAAATAGAAAAATATTTAGCGAGGGTGCTTCATCACCTAGTGCCTTAGACCAACTGGTTTGGGAGTCACTGCTAAAAAGCCTTGGGTGTTATAAGACTAGGAAGTACGCTTTAAAGTGCAAACGCATTTTGTAATCGGTCGTTGGTACCTCAAGAAGTATTAACGGTTGCATGAAGGATGTGTAGCAAAATTCATTTAAAAATTCACCAATTAATAAGTGCTTTGGACAACGGACAAGGGTATGATTGCTTGATTTGAATTTCCAAGTGTAGGGATGACTTATACACACACGTAGGGATATGTGATTGGAGTTTAGATGAGAGAAAGGAATGAAGAATAGAACTTGTAATTTTAGTAGAGTTGATAAAAATTCCTAAGTGGAGATGGAACCCTAGAATGAAAACTTAAGAAATACCGAAAGCTAAGTAGGTCTGCAGAACATATATGATCTTAAGTTAAATGATGAGGAAGTGTGAAGAATATGGGTGGATGATTTATGAGTCGAAGATAATAGAATTCCTTGTTAGAAACCCTAATTGGTGAATTAAAGTCGAAAAAGCCAAATTGATAGGATTTTGTGGGTAGTATCCGCTGAAAACCCTCAGGAGACAACACTCCTCCTACTAAGGACACCTAGAGGTTTAACGGCTTGTTGCACGTGCTCAGTGCAATCGCGTTTCCCTGCGAAAGTGCGGTTAGGTTTTTGTAGAGAATAAAAAAATAAGTTTGCTCGAGGACGAGGAAAAGATAAGTTTGGGGGTATTTGTTCATACCATAATATTGCATTATTATATTCCCCATTCTTATTCGTTTTATAAATAAACAGGTGCTTTTGACGTATGTCTGCTACATATTACAGGTTACAGGTTCTTGGACAGAAAACAGTGAAAACGATGAAAAGACGATGCAAAAGTGGACTTTGACCAACAAACAGAAGACTCTTGATCAAGCCTACATCAAAGATAAAATTCACAAAGTATAAGGAAATGCAAGGTCCAAGATTACAAAGCGAACGGTTAAAAGTCCACCGTAATTATGCACTGGAGATCTGGAAGAAACATAGAAGCTATTTTAATAAAAGAACCAAATAATAAGGAAGCCCAAAGACAGAAGAGCCCACAAAGGAAATTTCAAGGCCCAATACTTTCTTTTAAAGAGATAGACATAAAATTTTACCAAAGCTTGAAGTCTACTTTGACTAGGTCTTCCTAAGGATATTTTGGTAAATGTAGACGTGCGAATCAATTGTAACCTAGGGTTTCCTATCCTCTATAAATAGGAACTCTAAATCATTGTAAAAGCTATGCCTCCCTTCATTAATAAATTTTAGAATTCTTTTGGGGAGCATCGACGCCTCCCTATGCTCTTTTTATCAATAAAATTTAGGTTTCTTTTGGAGAGCATCGATGCCTCTTTTCATTTCATGAATTCAGATCTGAAAACCCTGCGTTGATGTTTGGAGAGAGCCATCTGTAAAGTAAGTGGGTAATTTCAATTCTTGCCCTAGGTAATTTCAATTCTTGCGCTAGGTAATTTTTCATTCTCTGCCCTAGATTAAATTTAATTCCTTGCCCTAGTTAGATAGTTAGATCTTTAATTCAATTGCCCTAGATTAATTTAGTTTTTAGATTTAATTAATCCACTCACACCGTTTGGAATTAACTCGTAAGAGCGATTAGGAAATTCACAACATCCCTGTGGACCGACCCGTACTCACCGGCTAGCTGCAAAGCGACGCCGTTCTTGATTGCGGTTAATAGATAGTTTTTGAGATACAATCATATGACGGGGCCCCATGGCGAATGCGGATGGCATATACGTACATTTTATTTTCGTTCTTTTCTGGTATGATAGGATTTAATTGATGAGACTGCGTTAATTTTAATTAATGCAAGAAAAAGAAATCTAAAAGATATTGTTGGAACAAATTTCGAAAAACTAAAGTCATACTCTTTCGCTTTGTATAGTGGTATTCAGTTAGGAATATCTAGCACCTAATTTGAGGAGGAAAGAGCCTAGATCCCTTTACAGGAAATGACCTCTTGAGCAAAAGTTTATATTACTGTAGATTACTCGGTTTTCTTCAAAACCACTAGTTTTCAAAAGCGGAGCCTAAACCACTCCTTTTCAAAACTGCTTAGTTCCTTCAACAATATCAAGTTTATTACGTTAAAGGTTTTTCGCCAAAAACCAGCCGTAGCCCTCTGTCATTTCAGATTAGTATTGCTTAGTATTCATGCTACGTATATCGTGCTCAGCTGAGGCGTAGTGTTAGGTAGCTATGTAGTACTTTTCTATAGTATTAGATGCGATTTGTTAGGACAGTCGTACGGTCATTTTGGCTCAATCAATGACTCTTACGGGTGGGTTTAATGCAATCAAGATAATGACGGGTTGAACTTGACTAGGACCCTTTGATATGTTGGCTCAGTCAAGGTCACTGGGGTCCTAGGGTTAAAAACCACATCGGGAGTTTCAAATAAACAGGAAACTTGCTAGTGTTGCATACCTTCTGGAGTATGGTAACTAGAGTGGCTTCCATCTAGGTTATTACATGATGATAGTTGGATCCCGATCCCACTGATGAGTAGGATTACTCTTGGAAGATAATTTTCACTTCACAATTAGCTAACCTATTAGGTATATAGAAAAGTGTTAACGGGGCTACGCCTCTACGGAAATGAGGTTTATTTTAATTAGGTCCATGCTAGAGCATGTGGAACCTCCCTCGGAGTACCAACATTCACCTGGTTGAACGGTTAACGAACTTGTGGGGTGCAAATGATCCCGACTAGTTTTCCTTTTAAAAGTTTGAAGGAAAATTCAAGGAAATAGTGAGAGCTATCCTGATTAGATAAACTAATAACCAATCTGACCTTGCAAGAGAACACGCTGAGTGTTTCTTTTCTCCCTCTCCAGATAGAAACCATTTCACGCCCTAATTAAGATAATAAAATGTTTGACTTGACCGAACCAGCTTGTTACACAGGGCAAGAGAACGTCGATTCGGCTCTAACTTGTGACAACTGTCATGAGTATGAGCAAGAGAAGGAGGACTGTAAGGAATTCCAGATAACTCTATTGAAGGAGAAGTATTCTAATGCGTCTTCTTCGGGTGTATTTGTTATTGAAAACTATTTTTCGGTCAACCCTACCTCCTGGATACTAGATACCGGACCAGGATCTCACATATGCAATTTATTACAAGGATTGAGAAAAAGTAGAATGGTTGGACCGGGTGATATGTCCTTCAGAGTAGGGAACGGAGCACAGGCTGCCGTCGGTGAATATCACCTAATATTACCAAGTGGCAATATTATGATTTTGAACAATTATTACTATATACTTTCCATGCTTTACAACAACATATCAGTATCTTTACTTTATAAAGATGGATATAATTTTGTTCTAGATAGATATATCATGAACATTTACCTTAATCAGGTATTGGTTGCAAAAGGAACACTATGTAATGGTATCTACAATCTAATTCAAAACACGGTCTTCAACATACAAAGCACATGCTAGAGGAAAAGTTCAGATATGGACGAAACCTACTTTTGGCATTATAGACTTGGTCATATCGGTGAGAAAATACTAAGTAAGTTGCATAAGGATGGATATTTGAATACATTCGAATTTTCATCTTATGAAACTTGTCATTCTTGTCTCAAAGAAAAAATGACCAAATCTCCGTTCACCGGACACGGAGAAAGAGCTACAGAACTCTTGGGACTCATACACAGTGATGTATGTGGTCCGATATCTATACATGCGAGGGGTGGGTTCTCGTTCTTCATTACATTCATTGACGATCTCTCTAGGTTTGGATATGTGTATATTTTGAAACACAAATCTGAAGCTTTTGAGAAATTCAAAGAATATTAGAACGAAGTAGAGAACCAGACTGGAAAAAGTATCAAGATCCTTAGATCTGATAGAGGAAGGGAATACTTAAGCACGAAATTCCTAGAATACCTAAAAGAGAATGGTATTCTCTCTCAGCTTACCCATCTGTATACACCACAGCACAATGGTGTATCGGAGTGGAGGAATCGTATCCTATTAGATATGGTTCTCTCAATGATGAGTAATGCTGAGTTACCTCTTTCATTCTGGAGTTATGCGCTACAGACAACAGCATACCTATTGAATGATGTTCCATCTGAGTTTATGCCTAAGACTCCAAATGAAATATGGAGTGGAAAAAGACCTTATCTTAAACGTATTAAGATATGGGGTTGTCCTGCCTATGTTAAAGTACAAAATCCGGACAAACTTCAGGCACGTTTAGTTTTATGTAAGTTTGTGGGATATCCAAAATATTCGACAGGATATCTGTTCTACCACACCAAGGAACAGAAGGTATTTGTTGCTCGCCGCGCCATCTTTTTAGAATGGCAATTTCTTGCAAAAGAAATTAGTGGGAGCACAGTAGAACTGGAAGAAATTCTGGAACCACAAACTGAAACTGAAGAGTTGGTGGAACCTCAAGATTCAATAATCCAGGATGAACCTCAGTCACTTCGCAGATCTAGTAGGATTTCTCGTCCGCTCGAGAGATACTACGGTTTTCTTATAGATGGGGATCGAGAGGATTGCATCTTGGAAGAAGATGATCCTACCAGTTATAAGCAGGCCATGAACAGTAGGGACTCTGTAAAATGGCTTGATACTATGCAATCCGAAATGGAGTCCATATACACCAAAAAAGTTTGGAATTTGGATGTTGCTCCTCCTGGGATAAAATCCGTTGGATGTAAGTGGATCTTCAAAAAGAAGATTGGTGCAGATGGACAGGTGGAAACCTATAAGGCTAGACTTGTTGCAAAAGGTTATCCTCAAAGACCAGGAATGAATTATGACGAAACCTTTTCTTCAGTGGCTATGCTGAAATCCATTCAGATCCTACTTTCCATTGCTGCCTACCATGACTATGATATCTAGTAGATGAACATAAAAACGGCCTTTCTAAATGGATGTCTAGAAGAATGCGTTTATATGGATCAGCCGGAAGGATTCGTTGACAGTGGGAGCAGCGGGAAGGTGTGCAAGTTTCTTAAATAGATTTATGGATTAAAGCAGGTGTCGCGGAGCTGGAACATCTATTTTGATGAGACAGTCAAGGAATTTGACTTCCTCAAAAATGAAGATGAACCATGTATTTAAAAGAAGATTGTAGAGAGAACTGTCGTATTCCTCGTCTTGTATGTGGATGACATTCTCTTGATATGAAATGATATTCTTATATTGCAATCGGTCAAGTTGAACGGGAAGACCATAAATTCTTACTATTATCAACAGTAAGATCACAAAAGTTCTCCATGAAGAACCTGAGTGATGCCTCATGCATTCTGGGGATTAATATCTATAGAGATTGATCCAAGAGATTGTTGGGACTTTCACAGTCTAAGTACATAAAGACCATACTAAAAAGATTTAGTTTGGATGATTCCAAGAGCGGTAATATACCCACCTTGTATGGAATCACCCTCTCCAAAGAGATGTCTTCCAAGACTGATGAGGAGAGGGTTCGCATGAGCACTATATCCTACGCTTCGGCTGTAGGATCTATAATATATATGATGCTGTGTACCAGACCGAGTGCAGCATACACGCTTAGCATGGTGGGCCGGTATCAGTCAAACCCGGGTGAGAATCATTGGACAGCTATGAAGAACATTCTCAAGTACCTGAGAAGGACTAAGAAGATGTCCTTGGTTTACGGTAATGGAGATCTTCATGTCGAGTCCTTTACCAATTCAAGCTTTCAGAGTAACAAGGATGACAACAAGTCTGTCTCGGGTTTTGTGTTTACCCTCAATGGAGGGGCGGTGTGTTAGAAGAGCTCCAAACAAGACACCGTCACAGACTCAACGATGGAGGCTAAATACATTGCTGCGAAAGATACCGCAAAAGAAGTGGTCTGGATGAAGAAGTTCATTATTGAGCTTGAGGTGGTTCCGTCCATTGTTAATCCAATACCTTTGTATTGTGATAATAATGGGGCTATAGATTTAACGAAGGAACCACTGTCCTATCGGAAGTACA
Organism: Agapanthus africanus; assembly: GCA_030015575.1. Classification (NCBI taxonomy): domain Eukaryota; kingdom Viridiplantae; phylum Streptophyta; class Magnoliopsida; order Asparagales; family Amaryllidaceae; genus Agapanthus; species Agapanthus africanus. The sequence continues at coordinate 151,709,619 of JASDDO010000028.1, read as the reverse complement.
GACACATCTTGAGGCGGTATCACCTGATCAGGGAGATCGTAAATCGCCGGGAAATCGAGATCTGGAGAGTAGATACGAAAGACAACACGGCAGATCCATTTACCCAGGCCCCCCCTCAAGCGCAGTTTGAGCGACTTTTTGAGATGTTGGGTATGCGGTACTCCAACAACTGACCCTAGAGCAGACGTTGGGTTTTCGGTACGCCAATTATTGGCCTTAGTGCAAGTGAGAGATTGTTGGATATGTATGCCCTAGAGTCCTGTATTGTATAGGATACTAGGGATATGCATGTACATGACAATCTTGCTCAGTTGTATATAGTATATTATTTGAGTTATCTTTATCTTGATGTGTGTATTTATTTCTATTGATACTTTATATTGCTTGCATATATTGATAAAGACTCGATACAGTAGTATACTATTATGGTTTGACTTTATCTTAACATGTGCATATGTTATACTCGATATAACATATGGCAGTTACATGTTGATAAAGCCCGTAGGATTTTTCTTGACTACCAGCATTATAATGGCAATCATACTTGTGGGAGCTGGGTAGTCCATAAGCACATCCTTAAAGGTCCCAAGTTCCAGGAGTATCGAGACCGGGTATCGATACTCCAGAGTATACTTGTATATACGTTTCTAGATCCCGACGAAGGGCGGTGGTTGGTTCTACAGCCATTGGTATGATCACCTAAGATTGTATACAGGTTCTCACTGGGGGTGAGTACACTGGACGGACTCGCCAAGAACCTTTAGATGGTATTATACCTATCGTCAGACAGCGGTTCTCAAGTAACATGAGTACAGGTTAGTCTTAGGACCTGACATCATCATTTGTCCCGTGTGAGTTCCCACTGTGCTTTGACCACTACCACGGCTCTTCTGAGTCGTGCAAACATGTTTTGGTTGAGTACAATCCCGACCCGCAAGGACGCAGTGAGTGATTGTCAGGGATTCGTCCCTCCCGGTATTGGGAGTCGATATCGCACTGTGTCCGGTTAGTCAGAACCATAAGATATTGGCCAAGTCAGTTGAGATTTACTGATAGCTAGATCAAAGTTGTAGGGTTGCTAGGCACGCGCACAAGGGTCTACGAGGCATCAACCATGCCCGATTAAAAAATTAGCCGTGCCGAACAACCCGAATACGGATCTTTAAACTAGAGATTAGGCGAAAACAAGTATGCTAAACACTTTAACACTAAGTGAGAGGGATTACAACCTTTGTAGATCCGGTCCTTCACTTCATATGCTCCGTGTTGTGGTCCCTTCGCTGCGATCATCGGGATCCGGACTCTCGAGAGGTTCCACGAAGAGAAAGACGCAACCTTTGCTTCCGATCTTCGATACTAAGATGATCTACCTTGAAGTTTCTTTAACACAAGCTAACACTCATGAAATGATGTGAACACCCTCATGTAAATGGCAAGGGAAGATGAGGATGATGAAGTAGGATTTTTGCTCTCTTTATTTATCTTTTTCTCATATTTATCCATCACAAAAATTAAAGCAAGAAACCATTTCAAGCAAAGAAGAAGAAGGAAGAAGATGATGAACAATATTGGAATCCCTTTGTGATGAATAGGAAAAGAAATGATATGATGAATAATGTAACCATGGTCAAACTAACCCTTGTAGAGATTTGACTAAGGTTAAAGGTTTGGTTAGGTTAAGGAAATATCTAGCATAATATCTTAACAAAGACAAAGAAAGAAAGCTTCTAGAAACTTCTAGAAAACCTTAACCCTAATCAAACCCTAACCATGTTTAATCTCTACTAAACAAGTTGCATTAGTTATCATATCATGTTACAATATTATATATCACATATATAATATTTATCGTAACAAAAGAAAATAATACAATTAACATATATCGCATATATATCAATGTATTAATCCGGTGAGAAAAAGAATCTTTTAGTGAGCTAATATTAGTTAATGCAATTTAATATATCAAATATATTATTATACATTAAATTATCGAATCAACACTTGATCCGACAATCCGGCTATATCGCATATAACCGACTAATATTTATCCGTACCGATTCATCGAATCAACACTTGATCCGATGACCCGGTTGATATCAAATATCGTGAGAATAGAATACGGTATCTCATATCGTATTATCCTCGGTCCCGCACATATCACATATGTGCTCCTACTCCGTTTTTCCTGAGTCAAGAAACCTCTTTGTAGGACTCTAAAGAATCGTCAATACGCCGGCAGTAGGTGATGGTCATATCAAACACCCACAAGCTGCAAGCGGTCAGCTAAACGTAACAGCTACCCAGGTATTGAGCGCTCAGAAGATCAACAAGAAAGCCTGTACATTCTCCTGCGAATCCAAACAGTAACACTCCCGTACAGTCCGGTCTCGTCGTCTGATATGTTGCATATCTCGCCTAGGGGTGGTAAACGTCAGACCCCAGTAGCTTGATAAGTCGTGTCGATTTGAGGTCTATAACGGTTTGAGAAACTACTGATAACACTTACCAGTAAATCTCAGCAACCCTGGCCAGGGATTTCCGGTTATAGCCAATCGAACACAGCACAACATCAACTCCCTATACCGGGAGAGACGAATCCCCTCCTATCGCTCATTGCCTCCATGTAATTCGGGACTGTACCCAAAAGCCACCTTTTTGCACGCCCTCTTGGACGTGGTATGATGGAAATCAAAGCACAGTGGGAACCACACAAGACTCTATGACGATCTCGGGTCAACAGACTACTCTGTACCAGTGTCACCGGAGAACTGCCATCTGACATATGGTATAATACCATCTGGGAGTTCTCGGCGAGTCCGTCCAGTGTACCCAGTCTCCACAGAGCACCCGTACACCATCCTTGATGTCAAACACCGATGGATATGGGATCATCCATTGCCCATCATATGGGTCAAGATGCGTATACGCTAGTCTACTCTGGTGTATCGATGCCCTGTCTCGATACACCCTCGACTAGGAACAGTTATAGGATGTACTCATCGACTACCGTGGCCCCACTAGTATGAGTTCATCATAGTCCCAGTAGTCGAGTACATATCCTAAGGGCTTTATCAACATGTAACATAGAGACAATCTGAGTACATGTTAAGATAAAGTACAACCAGATAGCATACTATCATGTCGAGCAAGAAAGTCCTCCCTATATATGTCCTAGCATCCACTACAATATACATCGTATGTACAGTAATGGCCTCTAGGGCATACATATAACTAACAATCTCCCACTTGCACTAGGGCCATCTGTTGTGGTATCACATACCCAACAATTAGCTGCGGTTGATGTATCTCATACTCAACCATCCCATAAAAGTCTCTACTGGGAAAAAGGCCTTCGTGAGTGGATCCGCGCTGTTGTCCTCTGTGTCTATTCTCCTAACCTCGATCTCCCTGGAGATCAACCATCTCCATGATCAGGTGATACTGCCTAAGAATTATATCTGGATTTCTGATGGGACGGTAGTTCCTTGGCTGAAGCCACAACTCCATTGTCACACAATGGTAGGAACGAAGTTCATCTTATGAACTTATATATATCCAGACTGCCTCTTTGGTAGTATCCTTGGTAACGATGTATCTTGCCTTTAATCGTCTAGTATGTCACGGTATCTAGCTTGGAACTCTTCCAACATACCGTCCCTCCCCGGAGGGTATAGACAATGCCTGCGACTGACATTCAGTCGTCCTTATCATCCTGGAACGTTTCCAGTGATTCTCCCCAGGATCGATTGATACCATCTCACTACATCTAGTGAGTATCCTAACATCCAATTAGATCTATCTCATAGATCCAAAACCTAGGATTTAGTAGGTATCACTTTGATCCTATATGGAGAATCCTTGTGATAAGCGGAGATTGACCGAGCGTAGCATAGGAAACTCCTTCCTTATCAAGAGTATGTCATCCACGTACTCTACGAGGATCTCCACCATACTCTCTACTACCTTTTTGTATATACAAGGTTCATCTACCATTTTGATGAAGTCAAACTCTTTGACTACCACATCAAAACAGATGTTCCAACTCCGCGATACCTGTTTTATCATATAAAACATCTTGCACACGTTTCCGCTGTTCCCACTGTCTACGAAGCCCTCTGGCTGTGTACTTATAGACGTTCTCTTCTAAAACATCACTTAGAAAAGCAGTCATGACACCCAACCACCAGATATCGTAGTCATGGTATGTAGCCATGGCAAGTAGGATCTGGATGGACTTAAGCATTGCTTTGAAAGTCTCAACTTTTCCATGTACACCAAGTAATCTTCTCAAGATATACTTGCTCCTGATAGGGATTTAACCCTTCAGATAAAGCAACCTAAGTCCATACTTTGTTGGTGTATAAGGATTCCATCTCAGATCGATAAGCACCCAGCCATTCCTACAGAGTCTCACTCCTGATGGCCTGCTCGAAACTAGTTGGGTCATCATCTCATGATGCAATCCTCGCTCCCACTGTCATAGAGAAACCGAAGTATCTCTCAGGTGGGTGAGGAACCCTACTAGATCGGCGGAGAGGCTGAGGTACGTTGGAAACTATTGAATCCTTTGGTTCTACCAAATCATCATCTGCATTTTGTATAGTTGGAACATTTCCAGTTCTACATAACAGACCTTGCCTCGATCTTGTCCGGATTTTGCTTTTAAACATAGGCCGGACAACCCCAAATCTTAACAAGCTTAAGATATGGGCTCTTCCCTTTCCATATCACATATGAAGTGGTAGGCAACTGATTTGATTTGAACCCTATTCAATAGGTATGCAGCTTCTCAAGCGCATAACATCCAAAAGGAAATAGGAAACTCAGTAGTACTCATCATAGAGCACACCATATCACATAGGGTGCTATTGCTCCTCCCCGATACACCATCGTGCTATGGTGTATACAAAGGAGTAATGCTGAGAGAGAATCTCATTCTCCTTTAGAATTAGTCCAGGATTTCCGTGCTCAAGTATTCTCCTCCTTGATCTCATCAAAGGACATAATACTTCTACCCGTATTTTGGTTCTCTACTTCTAATTTATATTCTGTGAATATCTCAAAAGTTTCGGACTTGTGTTTCATCAGGAACATATGTCTGAATCTTGAGAGATCATCAGAGAATGTAATGAAGTAAAAAGAACCGGTCTTGGCATGTGTAGACAGGAGATTTTTCATACATCAGCATGTATCAATCCCAAGAGTTTACCAACTCTTTCTCTGTTTCCAATAAACAGAGCTATGGTCATCTAATCTTTGTGACATGACTGGAAAGATGTAAATTTAAACTAATTTAAATATGCATCTTTATGTAACTTCATCCAGTCGGGTCACATTGATATGACCTAGTCTACAATGTCTCAAGAAGGATTCGTTCATTTCTGAACTCTTCCTCTTGTGTGTGTTCTGTATACTAAGAACTGTAGTTTGATTTAGAACGTCAATGTTTTTAGATAACGTACCTGAACCGATCGACTCTTGATATAGGAAATGTTCAAAACATTATCCAACAATACAAAATTATATCCTTTCTTTACTAATAAAGAGAATGATATGATGTTGTATATCAGGTTCGGTGTCTAATAACATTTGCTCAGAATCAATGTATTCTTATAATACAAGGTGACAGTGACCAACAGACTTGGCTGCAACACTTGCACCATTTTCTGTCTCATGAAACTTATCACCCGTTCTCAGTTCTCTACCTTTCTGTAGCCCATGTAACGGATTACATATGCGGGATCCTGATCCGGTATCTAATACCTGGGACGTAGAGGATACTGGGAAACGGTTCTTTATAATGAACACACCCGAAGATGATGCATCAACATGCACTGTCTTCGTTTGGGCGGCACGGGAATTCTGGTAATCCCCAATTTCCTGCTCTGCTTTATAACAATTATAAGTTGGAGCAGGACTAACGTTCCCCAGCTCAGTATAACAAGCGGGTTCGGTCAATATATCCGTATTATTATCTTGATTAAGGCGTGATATGGTCGCTACCTGGAGAGAGAGAGAAGAAAACACTCAGCGTATGCTCTTGCAAGATTAGATTGGTTATCTAATATATCTAATCAGGATGTCTCCCACTGTTTTAATCAAATCTTCCTTCAAACCCTAAAAGGAAAAACTAGCCGGGATTAATTACACGCTACAAGTTCGCCAATCTTTCAGCCAGGCCAGTGTCGGTACTGTGAGGGAGGTCCCCCATGCTTTCGCACGAACCTAATTAATGTAAACCTCGTTTTCCCAAAGGCGTAACCCCATTGATACCTTTCTAGACACCTACTTGATCGGCTAATTGTAATGTGTAAAACTCTCCCAGGAGTAACTCTTACTCGCAGCGGGTATCGGGATCCAACTATCTCATAGAAGGTATGCAATCTTATTGCAAATTTCAACACTTGAAATTCCCAATAATATTTTACCCCTAGCACTTATGACCTTAACTAAAGTCAACATATCATAAGCACTAGTCAAGTTCTACCCGTCATTTCATGATTAATCAGACCCACCCTATATGACCCTCAACTATGGTCGACATAATTACATGAATGTCCTAACTAATCGCATCATATGCAGTGTAGGAAGACATCACTTAGCTACCGTACACTACGCCTCAACTAAAGTCGACATACGCAGCACGAATACTAAGTACTCTACTTCCTAAAATGACGGAGGGCTACGACGGGTTTTTTAGAAAACCCTTTGCGTAATGAACTTGATATCGTTGTAGAATCAAATGATTTTAAAATGGAGTGTTTTTGAGGCTTTTCTAGTTTTGCTAAAGGGGTCACTCCCGGTGAAGGGATCGTCGGCCCTTTCCTCGTCGAATGAGGTGCGGGATATATCATATATATCACCGTGCAAAGCAGAAACTATAGAAGAAATCAAAAGACAATCCGAGAGTTGTAGCATCTGCCAGTTATTGCTAAAGGAGTCACTCCCGGTGAAGGGATCTCGGTCCTTTCCTTATCGAATAAGGTGCAGGATGTTCTACAAGGAACACCGCGATGCAAAGCAAGAACTGTAGCTACCTGTTTTTTTGAAAATTCGATTCCACAACATCTTAGGTTTCTTTTATTTCATTAATCATATTAATGAAGTCCCATTTTATTATACTTCACAAGCATCATATATGAAACGAAATCAACAATATAATATATATATCTCATATAATATAAACATTCGTCTCAGGCAGTAATATGATCTCATCACAGAACATTGCAGCAGAAGAACATATATGAAATATTGGATATACTAGGACGTCCGTGTTTTCAATACTAGCCTGTATAAAACACGGATTCCACGGTCGCGATGAATAGCCAAACCCACATCCCTAGACCCCTACGAGAGCGGCAAGTAACACTGTCAATTCTAGGGTTAGGAGACCCGGTCTCGACTCCTCGAGATGGTCTCCCACTGGACCCTAGAACCCGGTTACTTGTGCTCCCCGCCTTGGGTCTACCTAATGCGGAAAAGTAAATAATATACAACGGTGACATCATCCTCAGCCCGGAAGTGCCCCAATAAAAGAATATTACATACAAATGAATTTTACATGAATAAAAATGAAAAACTCTCATCTCACATAAAACCCCAGGCCATTCAAACACGACGATCCAATATAACATATCACAGCAACACATAATATCTCATATCATCAACGTAAGTAAGTATGCATACACCGATCGTCGTTGATGTATAGCAACGAAAATCGGCAATACAACTACATACTACACTTACGGTCACAGAAAAGAAAATGTAAAACTACAACAGTTGGAATCCGCAGCCTCTTTAGATATCGCATGCTTAACCAAATAAATTCTTTAGACATCGCATGCCTAACAATTATAAACCCCGCATTTTAGTCTCATTATCGAAAACTCTTTTCAATATCAAGTCGGGCAATTCAACAAGATTCCCGATATCCTGATCGAATGCTCGTCGCAAACTTTTGTAGACGGCCGCACCCCCGACGCCGTCGACGAAGTGCACCAAGGCAGAACACCGCTACCGCGAGCACCCAAACGGATGCTTTCGGCGACGGGGTTCTCCTACAGTCACTTGGTCGGGGCTAAGGGGTGTAGCTGTCTATTAAGTTTATCCGGCGAGTATCCGCGTACGCTACGTGATTGCGACAGACTTTTGATCACATCAAAATTCCGTGGCAACCGATCAAGTGAGACTAAACTGCTACGTTTACAATATTCAAATCAGTTATCTCATAACTATGTGTGGATTCCAAATATTGTATCCCATTACGGATAAATAGAAAATATTAAACTTTCCGATCGAACATTCAAACACCCAAGATTTCCCCAATGTATCTCAACACTTAAAATTAGTTTAAAAACATCCATCACATGCCACAGTACCAATGGTCCAGCCGTAGAAGGGTCAAGCCAACGTCTCACATGTGGCACGCCGTACTGCCACAAACCCTAAGGTTCAGAAGCAGTTCAAGACGGTCACATAATCGAGTTAAGGTTTGTTGTCTTCTAGAGGGTCCACCACGTTACTTGCATGACTTAGAACGTTCTTAAACACGAAGAAAAATCCAATTTTTGAAAAATTTTCCGACAGGGGAAAAAGTGAGTTATCGATATCCGCCCGAACTTTTTAACAGTTTCTAAAATTATCCGAACAAACTAAACAAAGTTAAATTATCCGATTGAATCAACGATTCCCCAATACAACCCTTGAAAAATCAACACTTGAGTGGAATTAAAATATTCACAGAAAAAATTACCAAGAAAGGACCTAAGAATAAATACAAGAAATTCCAGGGACTAAATCGAAATTTTGGCCGCAGAACCGCCGCACAAACCATGGTTTCGCCGCGGTTCCGCCGCCATTTAGTCGAGTTAGGTGACCGTACTTCACAGTAATTCTTAGTTTTTCCTGCATGTTTTTCTGAGCATTTTTAATTCAGAAAAAATCAACTTTTTGAAAAATGTACAGAGAGGGTTCCGTGTCGGGGTTTCGGCGTTCGATCGGACTTTAAACTTCGTCTAAACTTCGCCTAAAGCTCTAGCTTGGCTCTGATACCACTGTAGGGTTGCTAGGCATGCGCACAAGGGTCTACGAGGCATCAACCATGCCCGATTAAAAAATTAGCCGTGCCGAACAACCCGAATACGGATCTTTAAACTAGAGATTAGACGAAAACAAGTATGCTAAACACTTTAACACTAAGTGAGAGGGATTACAACCTTTGTAGATCCGGTCCTTCACTTCATATGCTCCGTGTTGTGGTCCCTTCGCTGCGATCATCGGGATCCGGACTCTCGAGAGGTTCCACGAAGAGAAAGACGCAACCTTTGCTTCCGATCTTCGATACTAAGATGATCTACCTTGAAGTTTCTTTAACACAAGCTAACACTCATGAAATGATGTGAACACCCTCATGTAAATGGCAAGGGAAGATGAGGATGATGAAGTAGGATTTTTGCTCTCTTTATTTATCTTTTTCTCATATTTATCCATCACAAAAATCAAAACAAGAAACCATTTCAAGCAAAGAAGAAGAAGGAAGAAGATGATGAACAATATTGGAATCCCTTTGTGATGAACAGGAAAAGAAATGATATGATGAATAATGTAACCATGGTCAAACTAACCCTTGTAGAGATTTGACTAAGGTTAAAGGTTTGGTTAGGTTAAGGAAATATCTAGCATAATATCTTAACAAAGACAAAGAAAGAAAGCTTCTAGAAACTTCTAGAAAACCTTAACCCTAATCAAACCCTAACCATGTTTAATCTCTACTAAACAAGTTGCATTAGTTATCATATCATGTTACAATATTATATATCACATATATAATATTTATCGTAACAAAAGAAAATAATACAATTAACATATATCGCATATATATCAATGTATTAATCCGGTGAGAAAAAGAATCTTTTAGTGAGCTAATATTAGTTAATGCAATTTAATATATCAAATATATTATTATACATTAAATTATCGAATCAACACTTGATCCGACAATCCGGCTATATCGCATATAACCGACTAATATTTATCCGTACCGATTCATCGAATCAACACTTGATCCGATGACCCGGTTGATATCAAATATCGCGAGAATAGAATACGGTATCTCATATCGTATTATCCTCGGTCCCGCACATATCACATATGTGCTCCTACTCCGTTTTGCCTGAGTCAAGAAACCTCTGTGTAGGACTCTAAAGAATCGTCAATACGCCGGCAGTAGGTGATGGTCATATCAAACACCCACAAGCTGCAAGCGGTCAGCTAAACGTAACAGCTACCCAGGTATTGAGCGCTCAGAAGATCAACAAGAAAGCCTGTACATTCTCCTGTGAATCCAAACAGTAACACTCCCGTACAGTCCGGTCTCGTCGTCTGATATGTTGCATATCTCGCCTAGGGGTGGTAAACGTCAGACCCCAGTAGCTTGATAAGTCTTGTCGATTTGAGGTCTATAACGGTTTGAGAAACTACTGATAACACTTACCAGTAAATCTCAGCAACCCTGGCCAGGGATTTCCGGTTATAGCCAATCGAACACAGCACAACATCAACTCCCTATACCGGGAGAGACGAATCCCCTCCTATCGCTCATTGCCTCCATGTGATTCGGGACTGTACCCAAAAGCCACCTTTTTGCACGCCCTCTTGGACGTGGTATGATGGAAATCAAAGCACAGTGGGAACCACACAAGACTCTATGACGATCTCGGGTCAACAGACTACTCTGTACCAGTGTCACCGGAGAACTGCCATCTGACGTATGGTATAATACCATCTGGGAGTTCTCGGCGAGTCCGTCCAGCGTACCCAGTCTCCACTGAGCACCCGTACACCATCCTTGATGTCAAACACCGATGGATATGGGATCATCCATCGCCCATCATATGGGTCAAGATGCGTATACGCTAGTCTACTCTGGTGTATCAATGCCCTGTCTCGATACACTCTCGACTAGGAACAGTTATAGGATGTACTCATCGACTACCGTGGCCCCACTAGTATGATTTCATCATAGTCCCAGTAGTCGAGTACATATCCTAAGGGCTTTATCAACATGTAACATAGAGACAATCTGAGTACATGTTAAGATAAAGTACAACCAGATAGCATACTATCATGTCGAGCAAGAAAGTCCTCCCTATATATGTCCTAGCATCCACTACAATATACATCGTATGTACAGTAATGGCCTCTAGGGCATACATATAACTAACAATCTCCCACTTGCACTAGGGCCATCTGTTGTGGTATCACATACCCAACAATTAGCTGCGGTTGATGTATCTCATACTCAACCATCCCATAAAAGTCTCTACTGGGAAAAAGGCCTTCGTGAGTGGATCCGCGCTGTTGTCCTCTGTGTCTATTCTCCTAACCTCGATCTTCCTGGAGATCAACCATCTCCATGATCAGGTGATACTGCCTAAGAATTATATCTGGATTTCTGATGGGACGGTAGTTCCTTGGCTGAAGCCACAACTCCATTGTCATACAATGGTAGGAACGAAGTTCATCTTATGAACTTATATATATCCAGACTGCCTCTTTGGTAGTATCCTTGGTAACGATGTATCTTGCCTTTAATCGTCTAGTATATCACGGTATCTAGCTTGGAACTCTTCCAACATACCATCCCTCCACGGAGGGTATAGACAATGCCTGCGACTGACATTCAGTCGTCCTTATCACCCTGGAACGTTTCCAGTGATTCTCCCCAGGATCGATTGATACCATCTCACTACATCTAGTGAGTATCCTAACATCCAATTAGATCTATCTCATAGATCCAAAACCTAGGATTTAGTAGGTATCACTTTGATCCTATATGGAGAATCCTTGTGATAAGCGGAGATTGACCGAGCGTAGCATAGGAAACTCCTTCCTTATCAAGAGTATGTCATCCACGTACTCTACGAGGATCTCCACCATACTCTCTACTACCTTTTTGTATATACAAGGTTCATCTACCATTTTGATGAAGTCAAACTCTTTGACTACCACATCAAAACAGATGTTCCAACTCCGCGATACCTGTTTTATCATATAAAACATCTTGCACACGTTTCCGCTGTTCCCACTGTCTACGAAGCCCTCTGGCTGTGTACTTATAGACGTTCTCTTCTAAAACATCACTTAGAAAAGCAGTCATGACACCCAACCACCAGATATCGTAGTCATGGTATGTAGCCATGGCAAGTAGGATCTGGATGGACTTAAGCATTGCTTTGAAAGTCTCAACTTTTCCATGTACACCAAGTAATCTTCTCAAGATATACTTGCTCCTGATAGGGATTTAACCCTTCAGATAAAGCAACCTAAGTCCATACTTTGTTGGTGTATAAGGATTCCATCTCAGATCGATAAGCACCCAGCCATTCCTACAGAGTCTCACTCCTGATGGCCTGCTCGAAACTAGTTGGGTCATCATCTCATGATGCAATCCTCGCTCCCACTGTCATAGAGAAACCGAAGTATCTCTCAGGTGGGTGAGGAACCCTACTAGATCGGCGGAGAGGCTGAGGTACGTTGGAAACTATTGAATCCTTTGGTTCTACCAAATCATCATCTGCATTTTGTATAGTTGGAACATTTCCAGTTCTACATAACAGACCTTGCCTCGATCTTGTCCGGATTTTGCTTTTAAACATAGGCCGGACAACCCCAAATCTTAACAAGCTTAAGATATGGGCTCTTCCCTTTCCATATCACATATGAAGTGGTAGGCAACTGATTTGATTTGAACCCTATTCAATAGGTATGCAGCTTCTCAAGCGCATAACATCCAAAAGGAAATAGGAAACTCAGTAGTACTCATCATAGAGCACACCATATCACATAGGGTGCTATTGCTCCTCCCCGATACACCATCGTGCTATGGTGTATACGGAGGAGTAATGCTGAGAGAGAATCTCATTCTCCTTTAGAATTAGTCCAGGATTTCCGTGCTCAAGTATTCTCCTCCTTGATCTCATCAAAGGACATAATACTTCTACCCGTATTTTGGTTCTATACTTCTAACTTATATTCTGTGAATATCTCAAAAGTTTCGGACTTGTGTTTCATCAGGAACATATGTCTGAATCTTGAGAGATCATCAGAGAATGTAATGAAGTAAAAAGAACCGGTCTTGGCATGTGTAGACAGGAGATTTTTCATACATCAGCATGTATCAATCCCAAGAGTTTACCAACTCTTTCTCTGTTTCCAATAAACAGAGCTATGGTCATCTAATCTTTGTGACATGACTGGAAAGATGTAAATTTAAACTAATTTAAATATGCATCTTTATGTAACTTCATCCAGTCGGGTCACATTGATATGACCTAGTCTACAATGTCTCAAGAAGGATTCGTTCATTTCTGAACTCTTCCTCTTGTGTGTGTTCTGTATACTAAGAACTGTAGTTTGATTTAGAACGTCAATGCTTTTAGATAACGTACCTGAACCGATCGACTCTTGATATAGGAAATGTTCAAAACATTATCCAACAATACAAAATTATATCCTTTCTTTACTAATAAAGAGAATGATATGATGTTGTATATCAGGTTCGGTGTCTAATAACATTTGCTCAGAATCAATGTATTCTTATAATACAAGGTGACAGTGACCAACAGACTTGGCTGCAACACTTGCACCATTTTCTGTCTCATGAAACTTATCACCCGTTCTCAGTTCTCTACCTTTCTGTAGCCCATGTAACGGATTACATATGCGGGATCCTGATCCGGTATCTAATACCTGGGACGTAGAGGATACTGAGAAACAGTTCTTTATAATGAACACACCCGAAGATGATGCATCAACATGCACTGTCTTCGTTTGGGCGGCACGGGAATTCTGGTAATCCCCAATTTCCTGCTCTGCTTTATAACAATTATAAGTTGGAGCAGGACTAACGTTCCCCAGCTCAGTATAACAAGCGGGTTCGGTCAATATATCCGTATTATTATCTTGATTAAGGCGTGATATGGTCGCTACCTGGAGAGAGAGAGAAGAAAACACTCAGCGTATGCTCTTGCAAGATTAGATTGGTTATCTAATATATCTAATCAGGATGTCTCCCACTGTTTTAATCAAATCTTCCTTCAAACCCTAAAAGGAAAAACTAGCCGGGATTAATTACACGCTACAAGTTCGCCAATCTTTCAGCCAGGCCAGTGTCGGTACTGTGAGGGAGGTCCCCCATGCTTTCGCACGAACCTAATTAATGTAAACCTCGTTTTCCCAAAGGCGTAACCCCATTGATACCTTTCTAGACACCTACTTGATCGGCTAATTGTAATGTGTAAAACTCTTCCAGGAGTAACTCTTACTCGCAGCGGGTATCGGGATCCAACTATCTCATAGAAGGTATGCAATCTTATTGCAAATTTCAACACTTGAAATTCCCAATAATATTTTACCCCTAGCACTTATGACCTTAACTAAAGTCAACATATCATAAGCACTAGTCAAGTTCTACCCGTCATTTCATGATTAATCAGACCCACCCTATATGACCCTCAACTATGGTCGACATAATTACATGAATGTCCTAACTAATCGCATCATATGCAGTGTAGGAAGACATCACTTAGCTACCGTACACTACGCCTCAACTAAAGTCGACATACGCAGCACGAATACTAAGTACTCTACTTCCTAAAATGACGGAGGGCTACGACGGGTTTTTTAGAAAACCCTTTGCGTAATGAACTTGATATCGTTGTAGAATCAAATGATTTTAAAATGGAGTGTTTTTGAGGCTTTTCTAGTTTTGCTAAAGGGGTCACTCCCGGTGAAGGGATCGTCGGCCCTTTCCTCGTCGAATGAGGTGCGGGATATATCATATATATCACTGTGCAAAGCAGAAACTATAGAAGAAATCAAAAGACAATCCGAGAGTTGTAGCATCTGCCAGTTATTGCTAAAGGAGTCACTCCCGGTGAAGGGATCTCGGTCCTTTCCTTATCGAATAAGGTGCAGGATGTTCTACAAGGAACACCGCGATGCAAAGCAAGAACTGTAGCTACCTGTTTTTTTTGAAAATTCGATTCCACAACATCTTAGGTTTCTTTTATTTCATTAATCATATTAATGAAGTCCCATATCTGGGGTTTCAAATATACAGGAAATTTTCTATGTTGCATACCTTCTAGAGTGTGGTAACTAGAGTGGCTTCTATCTAGGTTATCACGCGATGATAGTTGAATTCTGATGCTACTGATGAGTAGGATTACTTTTGGAAGATATTTTTCATTTCACAATTAGCTAACCTATTAGGTGTCTAGAAAAGTGTTAACGGGGATACGCCTCTCCGAAAATGAATTTTATTTTAATTAGGTCCGTGCGAGAGCACGGGAAACCTCCCTCGGAGTACCGAGACTCACCTGGCTGAACGGTTAGCGAACTTGTGAGGTGTGAATGATCCCGACTATTTTTCCTTTTAAAGATTTGAAGGAAAATTCGAGGAAACAGTGGGAGCCATCCTGATTAGATAAACTAATAACCAATCTGATCTTACAAGAGCACACGCTAAGTGTTTCTTTTCTCCCTCTCCAGGTAGCAACCATTTCACGCCCTAATCAAGATAATAAAATGTTTGACTTGACCGAACCATCTTGTTACACAGGGCTGGGGAACGTCGGTTCGGATCTAACTTATGACAACTTTCAAGAGTATGAGCAAGGGAAGGAGGACTGTAGGGAATTCCAGATAACCTTATTAAAGGAGAAGCATTCTAATGCGTCTTCTTCGCGTGTATTTGTTATTGAAAAATGTTTTTCGGTCAACCCTACCTCCTGGGTACAAGATATCGAATCAAGATCTCACATATGTAATTTATTACAGGGATTGAGAAAAAGTAGAATGGTTGGACCGGGTGATATGTCCCTCAGAGTGGGGAACGGAGCACAGGATGCCGCTGCTGCCGTCGGTGAATATCACCTAGTATTGCCAAGCGGCAATACTATGATTGTGAACAATTGTTTCTATGTACCTTCCATGCTTTGCAACATCATATCAGTATCTTTACTTGATAAAGATGGATATAATTTTGTTCTATATAGAAATATCATGAACATTTACCTTAATCAGGTATTGGTTGCAAAAGGTACACTATGTAATGGTATCTACAATCTATGTCAAAACACGGTCTTCAACATACAAAACACACGCAAGAGGAAAAGTTCAGATATGAACGAAAGCTATTTATGGCACTGTAGACTTGGTCATATCGGTGAGAAAAGACTAAGTAAGTTGCATAAGGATGGATATTTGAATACGTTCGAATTTTCATCTTATGAAACTTGTCAGTCTTGTCTCAAAGGAAAGATGAACAAATCTCCGTTCACCGGACATGGAGAAAGAGCTAAAGAGCTCTTGGGACTCATACACAGTGATGTATATGGTCCGATGTCTATACATGCGAGGGGTGGGTTCTCGTACTTCATTACATTCACTGACAATCTTTCTAGGTTCGGATATCTGTATCTTTTGAAACACAAATCTGAAGTTTTTGAGAAATTCAATGAATATAAAAACTAAATAATGAACCAGACTGGAAAAAATATCATGATCCTCAGATCTGATAGAGGAGGGAAGTACTTAAGCACGGAATTCCTAGAATACCTAAAAGAGAATTGTATTCTCTCTCAGCTTACTCCTCCGTATACACCACAGCACAATGGTGTATCAGAGTGGAGGAATCATACCCTATTTATTTGGTTTGCTCAATGATGAATAATACCGAGTTACCTCTTTCATTATGGGGTTATGCGCTACAGACAGCGGCATACCTATTGAATGATGTTCCATCCAAGTCTGTGCCTAAGACTCCTTTTTAAATATGAAGTGGAAAAAAACCTTATCTTAAACGTACTAAGATATAGGGTTGTCCGGCCTATATTAAAGTACAAAATCCGGACAAACTTCAGGAACGTTCAGTTTTATGTAAGTTTGTGCGATATGCAAAACATTCAACAGGATATCTGTTCTACCACACCGAGGAACAGAAGGTATTTGTTGCTCGCCACGCCACCTTCTTAGAATGGCAATTTCTTGCAAAAGAAATTAGTGGGAGCACAGTAGAACTGGAAGAAATTCTGAAACCACAAACTGAAACTGAAGAGTTGGTGGAACCTCAAAATTCAATAATCCCGGATGAACCTCAGCCACTCCGCAGATCTAGTAGGATTTCTCGTCCGCCCGAGTGATACTACAGTTTTCTCATAGATAGGGATCGAGAGAATTGCATCTTGTAAGAAGATGATCCTACTAGTTATAAGCTGGTCATTAACAGTAGGGACTCTATAAAATGGCTTGATGCTATGCAATCCAAAATAGAGTCCATATACCCCAACAAAGTTTGGACTTTGGATATTGCTCTTCCTGGGGTAAAACCTGTTGGATGCAAGTGGATTTTCGAAAAGAAGATTAGTGCAGATGGACAGGTGGAAACCTATAAGGCTAGACTTGTTGCAAAAGGTTTTCGTCAAAGACTAGGAGTGGACTATGACGAAATCTTTTCTCCAGTGGCTATGCTAAAATCCATTCAGATCCTACCTGCCATTGCTGCCTACCTTAACAACGATATCTGGCAAAAGTTTAGAAGAGTGTGTTTATATGGATTCGCCGGAGGGATTCGTTGACAGTGGGAGCTGTGGGAAGGTGTACAAGTTGCTTAAATCCATTTATGAATTAAAGCAGGCGTTGCGGAGCTGGAGGCATCTGTTTTGATGAGACGGTCAAGGTATTTGACTTCATCAAAAATGAAGATGAACCATATATCTACAAGAAGATTGTAGGAAGAACTGTCGTATTGCTCATCTTGTTCGTGGATGAAATTCTCTTGATTGGAAATAGCATTCCTATACTGCAATCGGTCAAGCTGTTCTTTTCACAAAAGTTCTCCATGAAGAGCCCGGATGATGCCTTATACATTCTAAGGATTAAGATCTATAAAGATAGATCCAAGAGATTGTTGGGACTTTCATAGTCCAGGTACACAGAGACCATACTAAAGAGATTTATTATGGAAGATTCCAAGCACGGCAATATACCCGCCTTGCACGAAATCACCCTCCCCAAAGAGATATCTTCCAAGATTGATGAGGAGAGGGTTCGCATGAGCACTATACCGTACGCTTCGGCGGTAGGATTTATAATGTATATAATGTTGTGTACCAGACCAGGTATAGCATACGCGCTTAGCATGGTAAGCCGATATCAGTCAAACCCGGGTGAGAATCATTGGACTGCTGTGAAAAACATTCTCAAGTACCTGAGAAGGACTAAGGAGATGTTCTTGGTTTACGGTAATGGAGATCTTCAGGTCGAGACCTTTACCGATTCAAGCTTCCAGAGTGACAAGGATGATGCAAGTCTGTCTCAGGTTTTGTGTTTACCCTCAATGGAGGGGCGGTGTGTTGGAAGAGCTCCAAACAAGACACCGTCGCAGACTCAACGATGGAGGTTGAATACATTGCTGTGAACGATGCCGCAAAAGAAGCGGTCTGAATAAAGAAGTTCATTACTGAACTTGAGGTGGTTCCGTCCATTGTTAATCCAATACCTTTATATTGTGATAACAATGGGTCTATAGCTTTAGTGAAAGAACCACGGTCCCATCAGAAATCCAGACACATCTTGAGGCGGTATCACCTGATCAGGGAGATCGTAGATCGTCGGGAGATCGAGGTCCATAGAGTAGATTCGAAAGACAACACGGTAGATCCATTTACCAAGACCCTCCCTCAAGCGCAATTCGAGCGACTTTTTAAGATTTTGGGTATGTGATACGCCAACAACTGGCCCTAGAGCAGACGTTGGGTATTCGGTATACTAATTACAGGCCTTAGTGCAAGTGAGAGATTGTTGGACATGTATGTCCTAGAGACCTGTATTGTATAGGATGCTAAGGATATGTATGTACATGACAATCTTGCTCGGTTGTATATAATATATTATTTGAGTTGTCTTTGTCTTAATATGTGTATTTCTTTCTCTTGTTGCTTTTTATTGCTTACACATATTGATAAAGACTCGATATAGTAGTATACTATAATGGTTTGACTTTATCTTAACAAGTGCATATGTTATACTCGATATCATATATGGCAGATGCATGTTGATAAAGTCCGTAAGATTTTGCTTGACTGTCGGCGTTATGATGGCTATCATACTTGTGGGAGCTGGGTAGTCCATGTGCACATCCTTAAAGGTCCTAAGTCGAAGGAATATCGAGACCGGGTATCGATATTCCAAAGTAGACTTGTGTATAGATTTCTAGACCCTGACGAGGGGCAATGGTTGGTCCCACAGCCATTGGTGTGATCACCTAAGATTGTATACAGGTGCTTACTGGGGGTAAGTACAATGTACGGACTCGCCAAGAACCTTTAGATGGTATTATACCTATCGTCAGATAGTGGTTTTCAGGTGACATGAGTACAAGTTAGTCTTTAGACCTGAGATCATTATTTGCCTCGTGTAAGTTCCTACTGTGCTTTGATCATTACCCTACCACGGCTCTACTGAGTCGTGCAAACAGATTTTTGTTGGGTACAGTACTGAGCCGCATGGAGGCAGTAAGTGATTGTTTGGGATTTGTCTCACCCGGTATTGGGAGTTGACATCATACTGTGTCCGGTTGGATAGAACCATAAGACCATAGCTAATGCAGTTGAGATTTACTGATGGTTAGATTGGTAGTTTCTCAGATTGGTCCTGAGCCAAATCGACACTGTTTCCCCCAATCAGAGCAAAACTCTGTTTTGAATTTCAAAATTCAAAAATTGAATCAACGCTTCAGATCCTGCGCGCTGCGCACCACGCGTCAAAAGCAGACACGCCAGCACCGGGAGCGCTGAGCCCTAAGCAGCGCACCCCCAATCAGAGCAAAGCTCTGTTTTCAAAATTCAAAATTTAGAAAGTTGAAGCAACGCTTCAGATCTAGCGCTTTGCGCTGCGTGCCACATGTCTAACACAGGTGCGCTAGCGCAGTTGCGCTGCGCTCTGCGCAGCGTGCCACGTGTCTAACACAGGTGCGCTAGCGCAGTTGCGCTGCGCTCTGCGCTGCACGCCACATGTCAAGCATAGGTGCGCAAGCGCAATTGCGCTGCGCTCTGCACTGTGCGCCATGTGTCGAGCGTAGGTGTGCCAGCGCTGGGATTAAAGATTCCCACCATTGGATCAAAGGATCTAATAATGATGATAAAACATTAATTAACCAGAAATAAATTCTTTCAAGGAAAGATTCCTCAAAATCTTTCCAAACAACAAGATTGTGCTTTAAGCACCGCTGAATCAATGATCCAATGGTAAATAATGAATTACCAAAAACAGAACGAATTCTGCATGGAAAGATTTCTCAATCTTATTAAAACAAGAAGATTATCTTCTATCAAACAGAAGCCTTAGGATCAAAGATCCAACGGTGGGAAGTATTCCCCAATCAATCAAGAGAAAGATCTCTCAAAACCGATTTAGCAAATCATTCGGCCCTATATAAAGGACCCTAGACTTCAAGTCAAAAAAGGAGAGAAGAGAACAAAAAAAAAAGAAATAGAAAAAACCCTCTGCAAACTTTGAGAAAAACTCAAAGAGAAAGAAAGACAAGCCTTTAGAAGAAAGAAGATCATTTCTTCATCTTTAAAGGTAAAGAATTAATTCTTGAACAACAGAGATGAAATCATCTCGTAAAAAGAAGAAACATATTCTGAAAAGGTGTTAGATCTATAAAAAAAAGACCAAGGTCTTTGATTAAAAAGAAAAGATCAAAAGATCCAATCATAAAAATATAAAAAGAAGTATTTTACTTCACAGATCTTTTGATCCATAAAGGCAGAGCCTTTTATAAAAACAAGAATTTTTGTTCTTGGATCTTGAGGCAAAGCCTCTTTAGAAGAACGTAAAAGTTGTTCTATGATCTTAAAATCGATCAGATGCGCTTTGCGCTATTGAAAAGTGCCTTGCACTTATGAACTGCACCCTTGCGCTCATTGGACCGGCGCACAGCGCCAGAACTTGCCACGTGTCAACCAGAGACAAAATCTGCGCTTTGCGCTCCTGAAACAGCGCATTGCGCTCTTGGGTTGGTGCTCAGCGCCAAGCGCGCCATGTGTCACTCGCTGGCGCACCCATAAACTAGCGCAGCGCACTCATAAATTAAAATCGCACTGCGCTAACAAACTAGCGCTTAACGCTAAGCGCGACACGTGTCCTCCTCGTGTGCGCAAACCGACAGAAGCGCAATGCGCTCTTTGACTGGCGCAAAGCGCCTAGTGCGCCATGTGGCGCGCTGTCAGAACATACTTTGTTCTGATAAATGCTATGCATTCAATATAAGGCAAAAAATTTCAGAGCCTAATGCTTGGCATTATCAAAAGGGCAGAGCCCAAACAAAGGTCTAACAGGCCGAACAAAAAATAAAATGTTAAACATTTTTAACTAGACTTAGCCCAATTCTGTCCATAAGTCCTCAATTTAAATTGAACTGAGCTCATCTGCTCTTCCAATTAATTTACACTCGGTTCGAGGGTACATCTCTTCACTCCTCTGATATATGTCGTTGTAATCCTTCAACGTCGTCAGAGAGGTGACGGGTCCCGACAACCACACATTACTACGGACTGTGGGGTCCTTAAACTCACGCACTATAATGTCCTTAACCTCGACCGTGATGTCTTAAAACTAATATCGGACTGTAGAGTCCTTAAATCCACGGACTATGATGTCCTTAACCTCGACCGTGATATCTTAAAACTAACAACGGACTATGGGGTCCTTAAACCCATGGACTATGATGTCCTTAACCTTGACCGTGATGTCTTAAAACTAACATCGGACCGTGGATTCCTTAAATCCACGGACTATGATGTCCTTAACCTTGACCGTGATGTCTTAAAACTAACATCGGACTGTGGAGTCCTTAAATCCACGGACTATGATGTCCTTAACCTTGACCGCAATGTCTTAAAACTAACAGTGGACCGTAATGTTCTTAAACTAATTATCGACCGCAATGTCATTAAACTAAACAATAGAGCATAATTGCTCTCTTGTCGGATCTAAACGATCCCGTTAAGTTGATCTTAGTCTAGAATTAGACTAACGTGTCCTTAACAAACGTTTAAGTTGATTTTAGCCTCAAATAAGGCTAACGTATCCTTAAACACAACCCCCCAAACCCAAATCTAAGAAAGATACAGATTTGGACTAATCCACGTCCTACGGGCAACAACACAAATTAGTCTCCGTATACAATCCACGGGCAACCAAACACAAAACAAACACCCACGACACGAAGTGACCATATGGAGAAGGAGAAAGTTGTTACCGCGATGCGGTAGCGTAATTAACTGTAGGGGCTTGCGCCTGCATGGAAGAGCGTCCCCACAATCAAAAACCCCTCAAGCGAGGGGGAATCTGACGAAGTCTGCTACATCGGCCGCATCCGTTTAAACCTTCGATACATGGTGCCATAAATCAACTTGGCATCTTCGGAGAGGTGGACGGATAGAACCAATTAGCATCTGCCCCCAGATTCAGGTAAGACGTCCAGTCTTCCCGGCTTCCGGCGGTAAACAGATTCTGGCATGCCCGGTGGGACCTTTTCCTCTTTCCACTCCACACTTCGTGTGTCGTGTTCGTGAACCAATCGCGGTTTGCTAATGGTTGCCCTTGGGTTTCGAGGTACTAAGATTTGGCGTTTGCTTGGTGCAGAAAGCAAAACAGCAATGGCATCTACTTGAGTAAAGTGCTCCAACTGCAGCTGCAACTCGCGCTTCACCTCATCTGGAGGCATAGCCTATGGGCCTCAAGCAGCCTCCCTGTTCACAATGCCGGTGGAACAGGTCACTCAAGCTACCACGGGATTGTTTTTCGGGACCATGCTCCCGCCTATGAGCTTCACCGCTCCTGTGCCAATATCGGAAGCTCCCAAGAAGTCGGTCTTTGATCGACTTACAGCTACTGCGGCCCATCTCAACGGGTCGTCCAGCACCGGCGCCTCGGTCTTCTACAGATTGGGCCAAAGTTCAAGTGGGCCCATGATGAAGCCCGCACCTCAAGAAAAGGTTATTCCGAAAAGAGTGACCAACCCTACTCCCGAAGTCGTCAAGGCTGCTTCTCCAACCAAAGGGTCAGTTTTTACAAGACTGGCCGTTCCGGTTTCCACTACGGTTCCTATCCTTGCTCAGAAGTCTGTTTTTGACCTGTTGGATACCACTTCTCAACGGACATCAGACTTCAAGAGGCTGACGCCAGCAACAGCCCCTCACCTGGACAGAGGGCAAGACAAAACCATTCCCATCACTGAACCAATAACAATGGCTCGACACGCTCGACGTCGCCACTGGCGCCGAGTAAGGAAGGCTGGGGGCAACTCCCCCTTTGGCTAACTCCACCGGCTCCAACGGTGGAAATTAATGCTGCTGTTCCAACCGGGAACAGCTTTGAGCTGCTGAACAAGGTGCGCAGGAATTCGCCTACCACCGTATTAAAAAGATCTCCGCCGCCGGTGGAGACCGTCATAGAAATGAAGCCGGAACAGTCCCCTCAACGACTGTCTTCGAAAGTTTACAAAATCTGGCGACAAGTCCGAGAGTCGGTGGTTGATCAAGACTATCCCCGCCGGCAGAAGAAGCTGAAGGTCCGACAGGAAGAAAACCGTCCCGGTAAGCCGCAAAAGACAACAACCACTTGGGTGCCCGCTACAACGGCCCCCTCAACTTCGACCGCTCATAAGAGGAGAAGGCCGGAGAAAATCACCATGCCTACGACCAATGTCAAAGGCACTGAGCCCAAACGCCCTAAGTCTGGGAGCATGGTGGTGCATACCATTTATATGGCATCCGGAAAAGAGGATAACCGTATCTCCACAGGTCATCAACCGCTTACGCGATCCGTGACAAAAGCCCAAGAGCAGCAGCAGAAGCTTCAGGAGATGATGACTGCTATGGCCGCGCTCACAGGACCGAAAGCAAGCCCAGAGGCATCCTCGGAACAACGCCACGAGCAGGAAACTGATGCCGAGCTCCTTCGGAGAATGCTCGAAAAGAAGGACAAGGAGGCTACGGAACAAGCGGCCAATATAAAGCAAATGACTCTTCTCTTCCAAGACATGGTCGGGATGATGATACAGCCGGATCCTCCAGCCGAAGGCCCTCCGATCATTATTGAAGATGACAGAGGAGAAACATCGAATCCACCGCCGGCTCTTTCAGCAGCCAAGGAGGAAACTATTTCCAAGTCCACCCTGGATGATTATATTGTTCAGCAAATATGAGTTCACCAGGCGAACGAAGCGGCTGGACAAGTTGTTAGAACTGGGCGACCGTATCCAGGTTGGCATGATCAGATAAAGTACCCGCCGGGCTACACGATCCCCAAATTATACGTATACAAGGGGACAAGCAATCCCCACCAGCACATCGCCCAGTTCAGAGCTCTGTGCGGCAACACCGGGGGCGATGATAAGATTTTGCTCCGTCAATTCGTCGGCAGCTTGTCGGAAACGGTGTTTGAGTGGTACTCCGAACTTCCAAACGACTCCGTCAAAACTTTCGCAGAGATGGAGTTGTTATTCACCCAGCGATTCGCGAGTGCTAGTGAACGCACTCCAATAATGGCATTGATCAATGCAAGGGTAAAGCCGGGCGAAACTTGGGTTCAATACGCAATCCGATGGCGGAATCTGTGGTCAAAGTGCGAGCAGCGCATCGAAGAAGCACCAGCAGTGGGCATGTTCGTGGGCACCTTAGACCCTCATGCAACTATTTCACAGTTCATGATGTTCTTCAAACCGACTACATTCCAGGTTTTAATCGACAAGCTAGCCTAGATGGATCAGATGGGTCACAGACCGTCTCCTCCGAAACCGGAGCCGCGGAACGAGAAGAGTAAAGGGAAGGCAACCTTCGTTGTGAACACCCAACAACAGCCCAGTGCTCCAAGACTAACGGATCAGTTGGTAGAAAACGGCGCTATTACAATGAGAAAATGAAGCGCCCTTAGTCATTCCCACGGGATAAAACGAAGAGGCTGTTCGAACTAGCGATGCGCAATAGGCTTATCAATTTACCGAATCCAAGGTGACCACCGCAACCCAGCGAAGTGAATAATCCCAATTATTGCCCTTACCACCAAACGGTAAGCCATCCAATCGAAGATTGCTTTGTCTTTAAGGGATGGATCGAGGATCAGTACTTACAAGGCAAGTTTGCGCTATCTGAGAAGTGGAAAGTGAGCCCACCACAACCACACACTCCTAAGAAGACGGACACACCGGGGGAAACATGCTCTTTTGTTGAAGAAGCTCCATGGGAGGTGGCTCTTTCGGCCAAAACCAAAAGGATGCTGAATAATCTCCAGACATGCCCGCGCGATCAGGTGGAAGAATCCGTTGGAACCTGAAATCATCGAAGGAATGCTGATGCCGCGCCCAACTCTAAAGACCAATGGTGATAGCCAAAGCTCCCACACCCAGTCGTCGAAATCTTCGAAAAAGAAGAAGAAATCCAGAAAGCCCGTGAAGTCTAGCGACAAGCGCATGGACCTGCGAAAGCAGATTGATGCGCTGGAAGAATATAACCAGAAGGCGTGGACTCCAATCACGCTCTAAGAGTTCCTCGGCCATGTCCTTGAAGACGGAGATGATGGAGAAGACTCGTCGGATGTATCTGAAGATTACGTAGCAGTCTGCGATGTGATCTCTCGCTCGTTAATAGATGATCAAGACGCTCCTTGCACTAAGAAACTGGGGGCAAGTCTTGAACCAGAGCTTCCAGAGTTGTCCGACGAAATGATCGATGCATTCCTAAACGAAGCTCTTCTGAAAAGTAAAGCTGATTGGGAGCGTGAGATGGCCATATTTGAAAAGGCCAAAAGCCGACGACTAGACGAAAGAGTCGAGACACTCCCGCCGAATCAAGGAACATCCGTCGCGGATAAAAATAAGTTCAAGACGAGGAAAAGGTTTGTTAAAGCCATATCAATGGGGATGAAGCTACCACCCTCCGAAGGAAACACTCCCGGTGAAGCAGAGATGCATCCTAGCTACTGCTCATATCATCGAAAGATTTCGCACCCCACTGAAGAATGTGACGCTTTTAAAAGATGGTGGCAGGGATATGTTGCTCACCGGCAGCATTTCAAACGGATGAAACGCAAAACTCGTCGAGAGCGAAAAAGTACGACCGAGGAGCTTAGAAGAACTACCGGCAACTGTCGCATGGTTCACGCCGGGGGATCGCAAGTTCTCACCTTCGGGAGCGACTCCGACGAAGAAATGACTCTTGGCCCTCTCTTCAAAGAACCCACCCCGGGGAAAGAGGAAGAACCAAAGACCTGCGAAAATATTCAACTGCGCAATCGTACGCTACCCAAAAAGAATCTCAGACCCACAAACAGAAAAGATGAGGGAAAAGAGAAGGTCTCTGAAGATATCGCCCTAGATGACCAAGTCATGAAAGAGCTGACCGCCAAGGACCCGCCAAGAAAAAGTAAGGTGGATTACAACATTCTGGCATACTTGAGGAAGTTACACTCGCAGCTCAGCATTCTCGATGCTCTTTTACTATCAAAAGAAGTAAGGGACTCATTGATCAAGGCGCTACAAGAGCCAGAGCAATTCCAAGCTTTTCTAGCCGAAGAAAAGATGAAGGACGATCTGGAAGAAGTACACACAGCCGATATTACCTTCGGCGACGAAGATCTCCTCCTCGGGACGTGCGAGCACAACCGTCCCCTTTATGTCTCCGGGTACTGTCATGACATCAAGATCGGTAAAATCCTGGTCAATAATGGGTCTTCCGTCAATCTCCTCAAAGTGCGAGTGTTGAAGGAAATCTGCATGAGCGTTCAACATCTGGCTTGTGATAAAATTACCATCTCCGGTTTCGACTCCCAGTCATCACGGACTCTCAGGTCTGTAATACTGACACTGCGCTTCGGACTGCTTTTCACAGACATTAAATTTCATGTCATTGACACCAAGACATGCTATAATGCTTTGCTCGGCCGGCCTTGGTTACACGAGTACAACATCATCCCTTCTACACAACATCAGTGTATGAAATACTTTAAGGATGGTCTAAAGTATACCGTAACAGGAGAGTTGAACCCGTTCTCCGTGAACGAAGTCCGCAAGTATGAAGATGCAAAATATTTCTTGCCAGATTTCGAGGACACAGAGAGATGTCACAAACCGGAAAACAAAGCTATCATCACCATTCCGGTCTTCGGGAGTGATACTGAGGAAGAGGAAGAGATAGTTTATTCAGGTCCACCCCAGTACAACAAGCCAGGACCGTCCGCTCCTATGTTGATCTTTGGCAGCGACTCGAAAGATGAGGTCCATGCTATATTTTCCGTTCGGCCACCAATACAAGCATTCGCTGGTGATAATCAGAGTTTGCAAATTACCATAATTCCGTGGGAGCATTACAAAGATCTCGACGCACTTGAAGCTTATAGCATCTAAGAGCTACAAACATTTTACGTCCCTCCCAGACGAAAAGGTGAACAGGCAATCCTATTCTACCGATCCACGGAAATGAGAGTGGAGAAAAAAGTTTGGCATGGCTCGGATTCTGCACGTGACAGGCTCCAGCCCATCCGTCTACCTAGATATTACACAGAAGGCTTGAAAAGGCAATTGAAGCGCCAAGGAATACCCTTCAAACAGACCGCTCGAAAAGCTAAGTTCTGTGACAGGATCTGGAACGTTCCCGGAACTCAGCACAAGTTGCCCAACGGGAGAATGGAAGCGATCGGGCTTGGATATGTCCGGTCCAAGAAACGGGAGCTACTCCGCGACTGCTATATCGTACATGACTTTGATGAAGAAGGAGACACTCAATGGGAGATTGCTAACCCTGAACCAGAAAAAGCCCCCGACGTGAGAATGCCCAGTCCATCGTTCGAGGAACAAATGGACAAACTTATAAGGGAAGCTGGTCAAAAAGTTCGAGACGACCATAATCGTGAAATGGCCATCTACAAGAAAGCCAGGACGCAGCGCCTTCTTCAACAGGCCGTGAAAGATGAAAATGCCCCTCCCTGTCAACCTATTGTACAAAAGGCTCGACGCAGAGGCCGAAACAAGTCAAAGAGCAGAAAAGGCGTTCGACAGCGACAAAGCGGGACCAAGAAGTCACGCGATCGGGGATCGAGAGGTTCGGATTTGTCCCTTATGAAGAAGATGAGTCGAGCATACTCTTTTCCTCAAGACAAGACAGAGAAGATACTTGACCTTGCCATAAGACATCAAATGCTTACGCTGTAAGTCCACGTTGCCCACCCCGGTTCTTACGGGGAGGCGGAAACGGCGAAAAACAAATTTTTGGCGCAAGGCAACATGGACTAAAAGCCGGATCTTTGCTAAACTAGAAACTAGCATACAACTAGAGGTTTTAACTACTATGTCGTAGAAATTATACCTCACGAAACCGGTCCTTCGGGTCTTCATTCCGCTGTCCCGCTCTTCCATCCAAGCTCCAAGGAACGATCCGGATCTTGGTCACCTCCGCGGCCTTCTTGGGTCGAAGACGATCCACCTGAGAGTTGTACACCGAGCTCCACCTCGAGCCGAGGCAACTAGGGCAACGAGATCGCTAGTCTAGATGCCCTAGGTTGTGTAGAAGAGAAAGATGGAGGTGTTTGTCTATGTGGATTCTTTTTCTATCAACACATGAGATCAAAAGAATTTTTCAAGAGGAGGAAGATGAAGGAGGAGAAGCAACCATGGAGCTCTTTCCTTCTTCTCACTAGCAAGAGAGAGAATGAGAAAAGAGAAATGAAATTGTTAACTAAAGAAAAAGCTAACCATGGTTGCAATAATACACAAAAGCTATCATTACAAATCCTATCATGATAAAGTTGATGCTACATTGAATTGACCATTTTCATAATCAAAAAGAAAAAGAAAATCCAAAGAAGAGTGTAGATCTCTCATGAAGGTCAATGGTCAACACCGGTCAACGGGTCAACAAAGTCAAGAGAGGTCAAGGTGGTCAAATGGTCAATGCAATTAGCCATCACAAAATTATCACAAAAGGATTAGTAAAATAATGTCTCCGGCTCATAATGGTTTTGACCAAACGAATTGTCAAAACCCTAATGAGCCTGCCACATAACGGTTTTAGCCGAACCAACTGCCAAAACCCTAATGAGGCACCTCCTCCTTCATTACTCCTCAAAACTGTGCATACACACCCGCATCCGCATTCCGTGGAATGCGAATGCACAGTAGACAAATCAAATCCATCCGTGCAATACTAAGATCTGGCTTAAACCAAAGCCCACCTGTATTGCTTGCCCGAACAGCATACGCACACAAGTGCACGTAAATGATCGCAGCCCTGCCGTAAAACCATACGGCCTCTACACATTTCGCTCAGTGCAGGGAAACTCTCTGTGTGGGACTCTAAAGACTCGACACTATGCTGGCAGTGGGTTTAACCACAGACCGCAAGCGGCACTAGCTGTACGTAACGGTCCCCAGGTAGATGTCGATAAGAAAGCCGATGAGGTAAACCCATCCGAACTCCTACTGAGCCTGTATGTGACAATCTCCGTACAGTCCGGTCTGTTCATCTGATACATCGCATGGCGGGTCTAGGGGGTGGTGAACGTCAGTCCCCTAATAGCGGTACAAGTCATGTCGGAGTGTAGCCCAGAACACTCTGAGATAACACTGGAAACCTACCAGTATATCTCGCTTGCCCTGGCCAGGGACTACTCGTGTAATGGCTCTCCTAGACACAGCGCGATGTCAACCCCCAATACCGGGAGAGATGAATTCTGTCTAACCGTCACTGCCTCCAAGTGCTTCGGGACTGCACCCAACTACTACCTGTTTGCACGACTCCTTTGAGCCGTGGTAGGGTAGTAATCTAAGTACGGTGAGAACACACTCGAGGCGAAGTGACAGTGTCAAGTCAGCGGACTAAGCTGTACTCATGTCACCTGGGAATTGATAACTGACGATAGGTATAATACCATCCATCAGTTCCCGACGAGTCCTGTCCAGTGTACTCGTAACCTAACGAGCACCCGCATACTATCTCGAGTACGACGTACTGACGGCTGTGGGACAGACCGTCTCCCGTGCTGGGATGAGAAGCGTATATGCTAGTCTACTCCGGAGTATCGATGCCCTATCTCGATAGTCCTACGACTAGGGACCTGTATAAGGATGTGCTTATAGATTACCCAGCCCCCACAAGTATGACTGCCATCACAACGCTGGTAATCAAGCAAAGATCCTAAGGGCTCTACTAATATGTATAAGCGACATGCTAAAAGAAACACATGTACATATTGAAGTAGAAACAAACCAAGTAGTATACTACCATTTTGAGCAAGATTGTCTATACAACTGTGAATATCCCAAGCTTCCATTAAGTAATATACAAGCTAGTATGATACAGTAATGGCCTCTAGGGTATATACACTAACAATCTCCCACTTGCACTAAGGCCATGTACTGGCGTATCGAAGACCTATCATCTCGATCAGCCGCTCGAACTGAGTCTGGGGTAGGGCCTTCATGAGTGGATCTGCAGTGTTATTCTCCATATTTACTCTTTTCACCTCGATCTCCCGGCGATCTACGATCTCCCTGATCAGGTGGTACCGCCTCAAAATGTGCCTGGACTTCTGATGGGACCTGGGTTCCTTCGCTAAAGCTATAGCGTCGTTGTTGTCGCAATACAGCGGTATTGGATCAACAATGGTAGGAAACATCTGAAGCTCCGTGAGGAACTTCTTTATCCAGATAGCTTCCTTTGCGGCATCGCAAGCAGCTATGTACTCCGCTTCCATAGTTGAGTCTGCAACGGTCTCCTGCTTGGAACTCTTCCAGCAAACCGTCCCTCCATTGAGGGTAAAGACATAACCCGACATGGACTTGGAGTCATCCTTGTCACTCTGAAAGCTGGAGTCAGCAAAGGCCTCGAGCTGGAGGTCTTTTCCGCCATACACCAAGAACATCTTCTTAGTCCTTAGGTACTTGAGAATGTTCTTTACCGCTATCCAGTGTTTCACCCCTGCGTTCGACTGATACCGGCTTACAACGCTCAATGCGTATGCTACATCTGGTCTGGTACATAACATCGCATACATTATAGAGCCTACCGCAGATGCGTAGCATATAATAGACATGCGATCCCTTTCCAAATCAGTCTTGGGAGACATCTCTTTGGAGAGGGCGATCCCGTGACAAGCCGGTAGATTACCGCGCTTGGAATCTTCCATACCGAACCTTTTCAGTATGGTGTCAATGTACCTGGACTGTGAAAGTCCCAACATCCTCTTAGATCTATCACGATAGATATGGATTCCCAGAATGTAGTTGGCATCGCCCAGGTCCTTCATGGAGAACCTCTGCGACAAGAATCCTTTGACTGACTGTAGCATAGGAATATCATTTCCTATTAGGAGAATGTCATCCACGTACAAGACGAGGAATACCACAGTTCTCCCTACAATCTTACTGTAAATGCATGGTTCATCTGGGTTCTTGATAAAGTCGAATTCCTTGACAGTATCATCAAACCAGATGTTCCAACTCCGCGATGCCTGCTTCAGTCCATAGATGGACTTGAGCAACTTGCACACTTTATCGCTGCTCCCATCTGAATGAATCCCTCTGGCTGATCTATATAGACACACTCTTCCAAATTTCCATTTAGGAAAGCTGTCTTTACGTCCATCTGCCAGATTTCATAACCGTGGAAGGCAGCAATGGCAAGAAGGATCCGAATGGATTTCAGCATAGCCACTGGAGAAAAGGTCTCGTCATAGTCCAAACCAGGTCTTTGACGAAAACCCTTTGCAACAAGTCTAGCTTTATAGGTCTTAACCTGCCTATCTACACCAATCTTCTTTCTGAAGATCCATTTGCAGCCTACGGGTTTTACCCCTTCTGGAGCAAAGTCCAAAGTCCAAACTTTGTTGGTGTACATGGACTCCATCTCGGCCCGCATTGCATCCAGCCATTTTACCAAGTCCCCGCTCTGAATAGCTTGCTGGAAGCTAGTAGGCTCACCATAATCCATAGTGCAATCCTCTCTATCCCCGTCTATGAGAAAACTGTAGTATCTCTCTGGCGGATGAGACTGCCTACTACTCCTGCGGAGTGGCGCTGGGATGTCCGGTTCTTTCGAACCCTCTGGTTCTACTAAGCTTTCAGTAATAGCTTGTGGTTCTGGAATTTCTTCCAGTTCTATTGCGCTCCCACTTATCTGGTTTTCTAAAAACTCAGTTTCCAAGAAGCGGGCATGACGAGAAACAAAAACCTTTTGTTCCTCTGCGTAATAGAAAAGATACCTCTTGGAGTTCTTTAGGTATCCCACAAACTTACACTGTACTGAACGTACCTCGAGCTTGTCCGCATGCTTCTTTTATACAAAAGCTGGACATCCTCATGTCTTAATGTGAATAAGATAGGGTTTCTTCCCACACCACATCTGATATGGTGTAGTAGGCACAGTTTTAGTTGGAACTCGGTTCAAAAGGTATGCAGCTGATTCTAGTGCATAACCCCAGAAGGATCGCGGTAACTCTGCCTTACTCATCATGGAACGAACCATATGTAGGGTTCCTAGGCGCACTAAAGAGGTCTCACAAGGCATCAACCATGCCAATTTCAAATTTTTACATGTGCCGAGAAACCCTAATACGGATACGTTGACTAGAGTTTAGGCGAAAAGTGAAACTAGTTAACATCTTAACTAAAAGTAAGAAGCTACAACCTTTGTAGATTCGGTTCTCCACTTCCTTAGCTCCATGTAGACGTCCCCTCGCTGTCAATGTCGGATCGCGGACTCTAGCATCAGCTTCATCGGAGAAATGAGCGGACTAGTCGTCGGCTACGATGCCGAAGATGATCTACGTCGAGGCAACACAAGATCAAGCTCTAACTTCACCAAGTCGTGAAACTTGTGAAGAAAACACCCTATACTACTTGGCAAGAGGTAGAGGATGAAGAAATAGGAGGTGGGTTCACTTTAGAATTGGATTTCTCACTCTTATACTCAAGATGCCATTAATGGAGTCAAGGTTTCTTCTTGAAGATGAAGAGGAAGAAGAAGATAGAATATGATAAGTTTCTTCTTTAAAAAAGAAACTAATATGAATACTTATCATATACTAACCATGGTCAAGTGTAGAGAGTAAACTAGGGTTAGGTGAATGGTTAGGTTAAGAGAAGAAAACAAAAATGGTCAAGGTTTCAACCCTTCATGAAGCTTCATGAAAGAAACAAGAAAAGCCACCATTTCCATTTTCTTTTCCAAAATAAATAAACAAAATAAATAAATGAATAAGTAAACCAAAAACCCTAACCATTCATATAACCATGGTTTAATCTTTACGCATGCACAAGTTAACATGTATCATCAAACATGATACAATCAAGTGTACACAAAAATATATCACATATACAATGTGCACATCAAGTGAGAAAACCCTTTTAAAATGAACCAATACTACTTAATGCAAAGTAATATATCAAATATATAATTATACATTAAATCATTAAATCAACACTTGATTCAATGATCCGGTCATGTCGCACATAACCGACTAGTATACAATATATCGATTTATCGAATCAATCTTCGATTCGATAACTAGGTTATATCGCATACAACCAATCGAAACATTCATCGCGAGAATGAAATACGGTATCACATACACGCATTATTCTCGGTCCCGCACATATCTCATATGCGCTCCTATTTCGTTTCGCTTGAGCCAGGAAACCTCTGTGTAGGACTCTAAAGACTCGTCAATACGCCGGTAGCAGATGATGATCATATCAAGCATCCACAAGCCGCAAGCGGTCTGCTAAACGTAACGGCCACCCGGGTATTGAGCGATCAGAAGATCGACGAGCAAGCCCTCTCACACTCCTGTGAATCCAACCAGTAACACTTACCGTACAGTCCGGTCTGTTCGTCTGATATGTCGCATATCAAGTCTAGGGGTGGTAAACGTCAGACCCCAATAACCGATAAGTCGTGCCGATGTGAGGCTCATAACGGGTCGAGAAACTACTGGTAACACTTACCAGTAAATCTCTGATCAGCCCTGGCCAGGGACTTTCCTGTTACGGCCAATCGAGCACAGCGCAACATCAACCCCCAATACCGGGAGAGACGAAACCCCTCCTATCGCTCATTGCCTCCATGTGACTCGGGACTGTGCCCAAAAACCACCGTTTTGCACGCCCTCATGGACGTGGTAAGGTGGAGATCAAAGCACAGTGGGAATCACACAAGACTCTATGACGATCTCGGGTCTACAGACTAACCTGCACAAGTGTCACCTGAGAACTGCCATCTGACGTGAGGTATAATACCATTTGGGAGTTCTCGGCGAGTCCGTCCAGTGTACCCAGTCTCCACTGAGCACCCGTATACCATCTCTGATGTCAAACACCAATGGATATGGGATCATCCATCGCCCATCTCATGGGTCGAGAGGCGTATACGCTAGTCTACACTGGTATATCGATGCCCCGTCTCGATACACCCATGACTAGGGACCTTGAAGGATGTACCTATAGACTACCATGTCCCCACTAGTATGATCTGCATCATAGTCCAGGTAGTCAAGTACACATCCTAAGGGCTTTACCAACATGTAACTATAAGACAGTTTGAAGAGACTAGTATACATGTTAAGATAAAGAGCAACCAGATAGCATACTATCATATCGAGCAAGAAAGTCATCTCTATATATGTCCAAGCATCCAATATAATATACATCATCTGTACAATACTGGCCTCTAGGGCATACATACAACTAACACCATATCCAATAGGGTTCGATTCCGCCTTTCTGATACACCGTTGTGTTGTGGTGTGTATGGAGGAGTAAGCTGAGAGAGAATTCCATTCTCTTTTAAGTAGCCCAGAAACTCGGCACTCAAGTATTCACCACCTCGATCAGATCTCAGTGTCTTGATACTTTTGCCTATTTGTTTTTCAACTTCATTCTTATATTCCTGAAATTTCTCAAAGGCCTCGGATTTGTGCTTCATCAAGAAGACATACCCATACCTAAAGAAATCATCTGTGAAAGTAATGAAGTATGAATAACCACTTTGTGCATGTGTAGACATTGGACCACACACATCACTGTGTATGAGTCCCAAGAGCTCGCTCGCTCTTTCTCCGTGTCCAGTGAACGGAGTCTTTGTCATCTTTCCCATGAGACAAGATTCACAAGTGGCATAAGACTGGTACTCGAACGGATCCAAGTATCCTTCTTTATGTAACTTTATCAACCGTGTCTCATTGATGTGACCCAGTCTACAATGCCATAAGAAAGCCTGATTTAATTCCGGAGACTTTCTTTTATGTGTGTTCTGGACACTGAAGACCTGAGCTTGATTCAAAACGTATATACCGTTTTTCAATGTACCTGACCCAATCAGAACTTGATTTAGGTGGATGTTTACTACATCGCTTACAAAAGTAAAATCATATCCTTCCTTAGAAATTAAGGATACAGATATGATATTACAAGTCGCACCTGGTACATAAAAACAGTCACGCAGAATCAATATCTGCCCAGTTGTCAGTCCTAGATGATATTCCCCTACGGATTCAGCATACATGCTCATTCCGTTAGCAACCCTGAGAGTCATATCACCTTTCCTGATAACCCTACGGTTTCTCAGAGCCTGTAATGAATTACAGATATGAGATCCTGATCCGGTATCCTATACCCAGGAAGTAGGGTTAACTGACATACAGTTCTCAATTACAAACACACCCGAAGCCGAAGCCACAACATGCTTCGAATTCTGGCTACTGGCTATACTAGCCCTGCAATCCTTCTGCCAATGTTCATTCCTGTAACAATAGGAACGTCCCTCTTTCACTATATCCATTCCCGAATCTTCTGCCCTTCCCTTTCTTTCTACTTCCTTGGTTTCCTTCAGGGTAGTAGGTAGAGACTGTTGAACTAAGTCAGCATCTGACCCGTTCTTCAACGTGGTCTTCAGGTCCGTGAGCTCAAAAGAGCTGGTCTCTGTAAGTACGTTGCCCCGACAGCCAACCTCGCTGGAAGCAATTCGTTCGAGGTCTCATATCTTGCGATACGAGATTGCTCTCCATATAAATCTTTGTTATGGAGGAAGATAGAAACTGAGTCCATCTTCTCGTGCTGCCTCTGGTATGCACCATCAACTGAGGCTAACACGAGGCACTTGGCTTTCGCACAGTTCCTTTCCGATGTCTCGCGGATATGAATATCCGTGACAGGGGAAACCAGACCTGAGACGGCAGGGGTTGGATCAGTCGAGAGGTGTCCCAGCTTGTCATGGGCAATGGACATCTGGACAGACCTTTGCCAGTCATAACAGTCAGATTCAGTCATTTTATTATCTAGATGTAACCTAGGTGCGGTCACTGGGTCGCTGCAATTAAGAGAGAGAGAAGAAAACACTCAGCATGATGCTCTTGCAAGTTTAGATTGGTTTTTAATTTATCTAAACAGGATGGCTCCCTCTGTCTCTCGAATCCCTCCTCAAACCATAAAGGAAGAATTAGTCGGGATCAATCTCACCGTACAATACTTGCTTAACCGTTCAGCCAGGCCAGTGTCGGTACTTCGAGGGAGGTTTTCCAACGCTTTCGCGAAGTTTCTTAATTAAGTAACCTCTTTTCCCTGTGGGCGTAGCCCCGCTAACACCTTTATAGACACCTACTTGGTTTATAGCATTGATCGTTAAGTGAAAAAGTTCCCGAGGAGTAGCATATACTCACAGTAGGATCGGGATCCAAATATCATCGAGTGATAAAACTGAAGAAATCCTACCAGAATCATCACACTCCAAATGGTATGCAGCGCTAGCAAGTTTCAGTACTTTTGAAACTCCCGATGTGGATTTTTGCCCCATTCTCTTATGACCTTGACTTTGGCCAACAAATCATAAGTCACATGTCAAGTTCTACCCATCATTATCCAGGTTAATTTGAACCCACCCGCACATACCCTTGACTTTGGCTAACAAGGCAGTACGACTGTCCCAAACCAACGCATCTATCTATGCTACATATGAATACCCAATAGCTACCAAACACTGTGTCTTGACTTTGGCCAACAAACACAGCTTGAAAACTATTGACTATCCATACGAAATGACGGAGGGCTATGAATGGTTTTGGCGAAACCGTGAACGTAGTGAACTTGATATAATCGATGGAACGAGATAGCTTTTAAAAAGGAGTGGTTCGAGCTCCGCGTTTAAAAAGCTGGTTTTTGAAAAGAACCGAGTGGTTTTGAAAGTGTTCCAACGACTTTTACTTGGTTTATTTTCTTGCATTAATTCCAATGCGTCCCATCATTTAATCCTACCATTGCAGAAAACAACCAAAATATGGCGTATGCTTATGCCATCCGCATTCGCCACGGGGCCCCGTCATCACCCGTTAGGTTACTTAACTAACGACAGAGCGGGGGATGGACTAGCGCGGATGCAAAACATAAGCAACACCTACATAGATATCATATATAGATATATAGCAATGATAGCCAATCCAGATCACAGATGAACACTTTGGATATACTAAGAATTCGCGATTCGTTCGAGCCTGCAACGAAAAGCGGATTACAGGTCGTGATGAATAGCCAAACCCCACCCTAGACCCCTACGAGTGCGGCAAACTACCCGCCAAGTACCCGAAGCGAAGCAACCTCCCTCAACAACGTGAGTAGGCCACTCGGCACTTCGAGATACCCGGTAGTTTGTGCACCCCACCTTGGGTCTATCCTAGGAGCAAAAACAGTAAAAAGAATTATACAATGACGGCTACAACCCCGACCCGGTTGTGCGGCCATACAAATAATATTACATCAATTTACAAATTTTACAATGAATGAAAGAAAAAGAAACTCTCATCTCACATCCACCCCGGCTATTCATCCGCGATAATCCACCGAGTTCATATCCACAAACCATCAACATTACAGATCACAGATATGTATAACCCCCACTAATCGACGTATAGCGATTAGCGGACGTTCAATACATATATCACATCACAGAAAATATCCATTAGCCAAAGTCTATGGAATATCGATCAAAATACGGATTTTTAACCACCCCAAAAGTCAATTTGCTCTCTGGAAAATCTGGGTAGAAAAAACATGTATTAAAAATCCCAAAACATCCAAACTAAAACACTGCACAAAACCCGATCCACGGCCGAGTCAAATCGGCCGCGGAACCTCGGCAATAACATGTTATTGCCGCGGAACCGCGGTGGTTTGATCGAATCACTGGATCGGTTTTCTGTAGTGTTTTTACAAAACCCTGAGATGATTTTTCATATATGTCAAATCACTTTTTGAGCAGTATAAAAAATCGACAGAAACTTGGTTTTTTCCGGGCGTGTTTTGCGACTTTTTTCCGATCGATATTCTAAACACTTTGCTAACTTACTAGTTTATGTTTAGCTAGGCTCTGATACCACTGTCAGTCCACGTTGCGCACCCCGGTTCTTACGGGGAGGCGGAAACGGCGAAAAACAATTTTTTGGCGCAAGGCAACATGGACTAAAAGCCGGCTCTTTGCTAAACTAGAAACTAGCATACAACTAGAGGCTTTAACTACTATGCAGTAGAAATTATACCTCACGAAACCGGTCCTTCGGGTCTTCATTCCGCTGTCCCGCTCGTCCGTCCAAGCTCCAAGGAACGATCCGGATCTTGGTCACCTCCGCGGCCTTCTTGAGTCGAAGACG
Organism: Agapanthus africanus; assembly: GCA_030015575.1. Lineage (NCBI taxonomy): Eukaryota > Viridiplantae > Streptophyta > Magnoliopsida > Asparagales > Amaryllidaceae > Agapanthus > Agapanthus africanus. The sequence goes on along the minus strand of JASDDO010000028.1, from coordinate 151,670,865 downwards.
ATCCACCCGAGAGTTGTACACCGAGCTCCACCTCGAGCCGAGGCAACTAGGGCAACGAGATCGCTAGTCTAGATGCCCTAGGTTGTGTAGAAGAGAAAGATGGAGGTGTTTGTCTATGTGGATTCTTTTTCTCTCAACACATGAGATCAAAAGAATTTTTAAAGAGGAGGAAGATGAAGGAGGAGAAGCAACCATGGAGCTCTTTCTTTCTTCTCACTAGCAAGAGAGAGAATGAGAAAAGAGAAAAGAAATTGTTAACTAAAGAAAAAGCTAACCATGGTTGCAATAATACACAAAAGCTATCATTACAAATCCTAGCATGATAAAGTTGATGCTACATTGAATTGACCATTTTCATAATCAAAAAGAAAAAGAAAATCCAAAGAAGAGTGTAGATCTCTCATGAAGGTCAATGGTCAACACCGGTCAACGGGTCAACAAAGTCAAGAGAGGTCAAGGTGGTCAAATGGTCAATGCAATTAGCCATCACAAAATTATCACAAAAGGATTAGTAAAATAATGTCTCCGGCTCATAATGGTCTTGACCAAACGAATTGTCAAAACCCTAATGAGCCTGCCACATAATGGTTTTGGCCGAACCAACTGCCAAAACCCTAATGAGGCACCTCCTCCTTCATTGCTCCTCAAAACTGTGCATACACACCCGCATCCGCATTCCGTGGAATGCGAATGCACAGTAGACAAATCAAATCCATCCGTGCAATACTAGGATCTGGCTTAAACCAAAGCCCACCAGTATTGCCTGCCCGAACAGCATACGCACACAAGTGCACGTAAGTGATCGCAGCCCTGCCGTAAAACCATACGGCCTCTACACGTTTCGCTCAGTGCAGGGAAACTCTCTGTGTGGGACTCTAAAGACTCGATACTACGCTGGTAGTGGGTTTAACCACAGACCGCAAGCGGCACTAGCTGTACGTAACGGTCCCCAGGTAGATGTCGATAAGAAGGCCGATGAGGTAAACCCATCCGAACTCCTACTGAGCCTGTATGTGACAATCTCCGTACAGTCCGGTCTGATCGTCTGATACATCGCATGGCGGGTCTAGGGGGTGGTGAACGTCAGTCCCCTAATAGCGGTACAAGTCGTGTCGGAGTGTAGCCCAGAACACCCTGAGATAACACTGGAAACCTACCAGTATATCTCGCTTGCCCTGGCCAGGGACTACTCGTGTAATGGCTCTCCTAGACACAGCGCGATGTCAACCCCCAATACCGGGAGAGACGAATCCTGTCTAACCGTCACTGCCTCCAAGTGCTTCTGGACTGCATCCAACTACTACCTGTTTGCACAACTCCTTTGAGCTGTGGTAGGGTAGTAATCTAAGTACGGTGAGAACACACTCGAGGCGAAGTGACAGTGTCAAGTCAGCGGACTAAGCTGTACTCATGTCACCTGGGAATTGATAACTGACGATAGGTATAATACCATCCATCAGTTCACGACGAGTCCTGTCCAGTGTACTCGTAACCTAACGAGCACCCGCATACTATCTCGAGTACGACGTACTGACGGCTGTGGGACAGACCGTCTCCCGTGATGGGATGAGAAGCGTATACGCTAGTCTACTCCGGAGTATCGATGCCCTGTCTCGATAGTCCTACGACTAGGGACCTGTATAAGGATGTGCTTATAGATTACCCACGCTCTACAAGTATGACTGCCATCACAACGCTGGTAATCAAGCAAAGATCCTAAGGGCTCTACTAATATGTATAAGCGACATGCTAAAAGAAACACATGCACATATTGAAGTAGAAACAAACCAAGTAGCATACTCCCATTTTGAGCAAGATTGTCTATACAACTGTGAATATCCCAAGCTTCCATTAAGTAATATACAAGCTAGTATGATACAGTAATGGCCTCTAGGGCATATACACTAACATACGCTCCTGGAGTCCAAGCACCCTGAGCAAGCTAACGAGGTCTCTCATCCAGACTATTGCTCTTATCACCGAGCAATAGGACACCCTCTCGAAGACTGCTTCACCTTCAAGAACTGAGTCGAAGACCAATATCAGCCTGGCAAGTTCGCTTTATCCAACAATTGGAGGATAAATCCGCCACGGAAGCACGAACCAAAAACCGCGCATATAGCAAAAGTAGAGCCAGAACAATATCGGTCTTGGAAGCGAGCTCGTACTTGTCATATGAGAACGCTATCAAAAGAAGAGCCCGAGGATATGGATGACCTTCCCTGGTGCTTCGAAAACAATGATGACGAGGTGATCTCAGAATTTCCATCGGCGCCGAAAGAGCTGGAGGATGGAATATATACTACTGCAGACGATCTTAAGAAAATTGATCTGGGGACGATAAGCGACCCGCGGCCGACATTCATCAGTGAACTGTTGTCTGAGGAAAGGGTAGCTACACTAAAAGACGTGCTCATGCAACATAAGGATTACTTCACATGGAATTATTCTGAAATGCCGGGATTTGATCCAGAGATTGCTGTGCACAAATTGGCGATATCCCCGGACGTTATGCCAATCAAACAAGCACTAAGGAGAATGCAGCTTGAGCTTGACATGAGTATCAACGCCGAGGTCAAGAAGTTAATCGATTCTGGCTTCATCCAAGAGGTTCAGTACCCTGATTGGATCGCCAACATCGTCCCAGTGATGAATAAAAATGGGACGATGCGCATATGTGTGGACTTCCGGGATCTCAATAAGGCCTGCCCGAAGGACGACTTCCCAGTACCGGTCACCGAGCTGATGATAGACAATACGCCCACTCACGAAGTCTTCTCCTTCATGACGGATCGTCAGGATATAACCAGAAAAAGATGCATCCCGAAGACCAGAGGCACACCGCTTTCCGGACCCCTTTAGGTATATTTTGCTATAAGGTGATGCCTTTCGGTCTAAAGAACGCCGGTGCCACCTATCAGAGGGCCATGACGAAGATCTTCGATGACCTCATACATGAAATTGTCGAATGCTATATCGACGACCTCGTGGTGAAAAGCAAATCATACGAGGAACATCTCGAGCATCCGAAGATCGTGTTTCAACGCCTTCGGCAATACAACTTGAAGATGAACCCTCTCAAATGCGCGTTCGGGGTTTCCTCGGGCAAATTCCTAGGATTCATCGTCCGACACCGAGGTATCTAGATAGATCCATCGAAGATCAAGGCGGTCATGGAAATGCCTCCGCCAAGGACTCTCAAGCAATTGTGGTCTCTCCAAGGAAAGCTTGCGTATATTCGGCGATTTATAACCAATCTCTCAGGGAAATCCGCCCTTACAGTCACATAATGAAGAAGGGAACCCCTTTCGTCTGGGATCACAAATGCCAAAGCGCGCTAGACGAAATCAAGCAATACCTGCAGAATCCGCCAGGGCTGGCTGCTCCGGTCAAGGAAAAGCCTCTCATTCTGTATACAACCGCCCTTGAAGGTTCCTTAGGCGCATTATGGGTACAAGAGAACGACCAAGGGAAAGAAAGAGCTTTCTACTACTTGAGTCGAGTTCTCCTGGGGGCAGAAGGCAATTATTCTCCTATCAAAAAACGCTGCTTGACGTTGATCTTCGCAATAACGAAACTCAGGCACTATGCGTTGGCGCATGAAGTCCGTCTCATATCGAAGGTGGATCCTCTCAAGTATTTGATGTCTAAGGCCATATTGACGAGATGGCTTGCTAAATGGGCCCTACTCTTGATGGAATTCTCGATAACTTATCAGCTTCTTAAGGCGGTGAAAGGCCAGGCCATCACCACTTCCTCGCCGAACATCCGATACCGGCCGATTCTCCCTTGAATTGCGAACTGCCAGACGAACATGTGTTGGACACGATCGACGGAAGTGGTACCCGGTTGGAAGTTTATTTCAATGGAGCATCCTCCATGAAGAAGCGCAAACAAAGCACCCCTATAATCAAATCGGAGGTAGGCTTCATCTTCGTAACTCCATAAAGCGGGATAATGCGCTTTGCCTTCTCCTTAACAGAGCCGAGGACAAACAATGAAGCTAAGTATGAAGCTTTGATAGCAGGCCTCGAGTTCGCCATCGACATGGGAATTGAAAAGCTCCTTATATACGGAGACTCCCAACTGGTCGTCTATCAAGTAAATGGCGACTACCAAACGTGCGAACCAGAGTTGGTGAAGTACGGTGAAAGAGTACAGCAACTGCTGACCCAAATACCTTCCTACATCTTGGAAAGCATACCGCGTGCAGAAAATGGCAAAGCGGATGCACTAGCTAAGCTCGCTAAAGAACTGGCCGATGAGAACCTCGATGACGTGAGAATCATTATGCAATGCCGTTGGGTTCTTGCGCCGGCGGAAATATCTCCAGAGTCGTCCGAAGAAAAAGGAGCGACTGAGCAAAGGGCTATGCAAATAAAAGACCAGGAAAAGGCTGAGGATTGGAGGGAGGTCTTTATAGACTACTTCAAATCCTGTCGAACACCTGAAGATGCGTCCTCAAAGAATCAGCTCATGAAGAGAGACCTATCTTTCGCCTTCGTCAATAATACTCTGTACAAGAGGTCATTTGATTCTTTGTGGTTGAGATGCCTGGGACCTGAAGAAGCAAAGAGTGTCATTCAAGAAATTCACGACGGACTCTGTGGTTCTCACCAAGCAGGCCCGAAGATGAAGTTGAAGATCAAACAGATGGGTTATTATTGGCCCACAATGATCCATGACTGCCTCGAGTATGCGAAGCAATGCCACTCATGCCAGATCCATGGGGATTTTATCCATCAGCATCCAAATCCACTACATCCAACGGTGGCTAGCTGGCTGTTTGAAATGTGGGGGACTGATATAATCGGCCCCATCGAACCAGCATCGTCCAGAGGACATCGATTCATTTTGGCGACAACTGACTACTTCTCCAAATGGGCAGAAGCAGTACCGCTGAGGGAAGTGAAGACGGAGAATATCCTCCACTTCTTCAAGACACATGTCTTTTATCAGTTTGGCACTCCGCGACGGATTATCTCCGATAACGGACCAGCCTACAGAAGCCATAAGATCAGCCGCTTCGCACAACAGCACAACATAGACTGGAGATACTCCTCGGTTTATAATCCCCGAGCCAACGATCTAGCGGAGGCTTTCAACAAGACCTTGACGAAGATCGTAAAGAAGACAGTGTCTCGAAATAAGAAAGACTGGCACGAGAGACTGCAGGAAGCTCTCTGGGTGTATCGAACTACGTTCAAGACGGCCATGAACACAACGCCGTACGCGTTGGTATTCGGTACAGAAGCGGTACTTCCCCTCGAGATAGAGCTACCCTCTCTACGAGTAGCAGTTCATTACGAGCTGACGGACGAAGAGAACGCTCACCATCGGCTTGAGGAGCTCGATGCCCTTGATGAAACCCGGCTCCTGACGCAGCAAAATCTGGAAGCTTATAAAGAAAAGATGACGCGCTCGTATGAAAGATTGACCAGGCCGAGGACATTCCGCCAAGGCGAACTCGTGCTAGTGGTCAAAAGACCTATGATCCCAATCGCGCCAAGCGGGAAAAATTCGAGCCGAACTATAAAGGCCCGTACATCATAGACAAGGTCTACCAGGATGGAGCCTATCTACTCATGGACATGCATGGTGAAAGACCTTTCAGACCAATAAACGGTCGCTTCCTGAAGAAGTACTATGCTTGACGAATCACGGCCTAGGTCAATGATAGATGACGACGACTATGTCCGCTCGCTATCTTCCTAAGCCCAAACTCTATAAGTAGTAACCGGCTTACTTTACAACCGACCGAAATGTCCTTAAACTAACAGCGGACCGAAACGTTCTTAAACTAACAGTGGACCGAAACGTCCTTAAACTAACGACGGACCGAAACGTCCTTAAACTAACAATGGACCACTATGTCCTAAAACTAGCCATTGACCGAGATGTCGATAAACTACGGTGGATTGCAGCATCCCAAAGCTGATACAAAAAAAAAGAATAAAAAAAAGAAAAAAGAAAACGGTATGTCCATAAGAAAAATGGGCATGAATGAAAACCCGAAAGGGCTCCGTGAGTAAAAACAGCAGGGCTACCGAATAGTCTTGTGAAAACCCGAAAGGGCGCAACCTCGTTAGAATAAAAAAAAAGAGGAAAAAAAACGGTATGTCCACAAGCAAAAAGGGCACGGATGAAAACCCGAAAGGGCTCTATGAGTAAAAACAGCAGGGCTACCGGCGAGTTTTGTGAAAACCCGAAAGGGCGCAATCTCGTTAAAAGACACTTGCGAGGTCCCCTCGACTTTGTAAGTAGAAACCACCCGCGTGAGATCCTTACAACTCACAAGGGAGCAACACACTTTGGAATCCCCACGATTCCTAAGGAGAAATCACACTTGCGAGATCCTCACGACTCGTAAGGAGAATCCACTTATGGGACCCTCACGGCTCATAAGATTTGAAAGTCTTAAGCTACAGGGATCTGAACCTGTTCTTAAGCAGACCCACAACCTCCGATACAGCCCTACAAGCGGTTCAGTATTGACCCTTGTATACAATCCACGGGCGTTAATAAACATTTCCCTAACAAAGTCCCATCCATGACTAGGGATATGTCTACACGGTGAACAACCCTTATAAGTCCTCTCGATTTATAAGGAGAAAGCACTCTTGTAAGATCCTTACGACTTATAAGAGACCATACACTTAGGGATCCCCACGATCCTTAAGGAGAAAACGCACCTACGAGATCCTCATGACTTGTAGGGAGAAATACCTTTATGAGACCCTTACGGCTCATGAAGTCAAAAGCCTTAGTCGACAGGATCTTAACCATGTTTACTAAGCCACCTTTGTCCGACATCGACAGAGGCAAATGATGATTCGCTCCTGGCAATATCCCAGTTTTAGCGGTGCTGATGCCGAAAATCGATGTCTAATTCCAAGCTTGCAAGCGAAAAGCCAGCAAGCCACATATGCATACGAAATAGCCGAAATGATGGGGCAACTTGCAAACAAAATCAGCAAGTAAAAATATATGCATGCAAAATAGCCGAAATGATTGGACAACTCGCAATAAAAAGCAGCGAGTAAAAATAAAACAAATAGCCGAAATGATTGGGCACCGCGAAAAATAGCCGAAATGATAGGGCAATCGCGACCTTCGCGATATAAAAGTTGAAATGATAGAGCATCGCGGAAAGAAAAAAATGAAAATGAATGAAATTTATGCCCTTCAGGTGATATCACATCAATCCCTGTATACAATCCAGGGGCGCAAATGAAGAAGAAATCACACCTTTTCCCCCAGGTTTCACCAGAAGAAGAAGCCAAATCTCAACAGTTCATGGATAGCCTGGAAATTATCTCAACATTCGTTTTATCACAACAGACACAACATCAAGCAAATCGGAACAGCGGCAACTCCTAGTTCCATGACTCGGCGGTGTACAGATGACCGAGAGTCAAAACTCCGACTCCGTAAAATACAGATAAAGTCAACCCTTCCTGGCTACGTGGAACGTGGATTATGTCACTCCTGACCCCGTGGAAAATGTCCAGAGCGGAGCCTGGTCCTCGCCGAACACGGCAGTAAACTCGTGGGAAGCATCCAGAGCAAAAATTTCTGGCTACGTGGAGCGCGGATTATGTCACTCCTAACCCCATGGAAAACATCCAGAGCGGAGCCTGGTCCTCGCCGAACACGGCAGTGAACCCGTGGGAAGCATCCAGAGAAAAATTCCTGGCTACGTGGAACGCAGATTATGTCACTTATGACCCCGTGGAAAACATCCAGAGCGGATCCTGGTCCTCGCAGAGTACGGCAGTGAACCCGTGTGAAGCATCCAGAGCGGAGCCTAGTCCTCGGCGAACACGGCAGTGAACCCGTGGGAAACATCTAGAGCAAAATTCCTGGCTACGTGGAACGCGGATTATGTCACTTCTGACCCCGTGGAAAACGTCCAGAGCGGATCCTGGTCCTCGCAGAGCACAGAAGTGAACCCGTGTGAAGCATCCAGAGCGGAGCCTAGTCCTCGCCGAACACGGCAGTGAACCCGTGGGAAGCATCTAGAGCAAAATTCCTGGCTACGTAGAACGCAGATTATGTCACTTCTGACCCCATGGAAAACGTCCAGAGCGGATCCTGGTCCTCGCAGAGCACGGCAGTGAACCCGTTTGAAGCATCTAGAGCGGAGCCTGGTCCTCGCCGAACACGGCAGTGAACCCGTGGGAAGCATCCAGAGCAAAATTCCTGGCTAAGTGGAACGCGGATTATGTCACTTCTGACCCCGTGGAAAACGTCCAGAGCGGATCCTGGTCCTCCCAGAGCACGGCAGTGAACCCGTGTGAAGCATCCAGAGCGGAGCCTTGTCCTCGCCGAACACGGCAGTGAACCCGTGGGAAGCATCCAGAGCAAAATTCCTGGCTACGTGGAACGCGGATTATGTCACTTCTGACCCCGTGGAGAACGTCCAGAGCGAATCCTGGTCCTCGCAAAGCACGGCAGTGAACCCGTATGAAGCATCCAGAGCGGAACCTGGTCCTCGCCAAACACGGTAGTGAACCCGTGGGTAGCATCCAAAGCAAAATTCCTGGCTACGTAGAACGCGGATTATGTCACTTCTGACCCCGTGGAAAACGTCCAGAGCGGATCCTGGTCCTCGCAGAGCACGGTAATGACCCCATGTGAACATCCAGAGCAGAGCCTGGTCCTTGCCGAACACGGCAGTGAACCCGTGGGAAGCATCCAGAGTAAACATTGGACTGTGAGGTCCTTAAACTCACGGACTATGATGTCCTTAACCTCGACCGTGATGTCTTAAAACTAACATGGGACTGTGAGGTCCTTAAACTCACGGACTATGATGTCCTTAACCTTGACCGTGATGTCTTAAAACTAACAACATTGGACTGTGAGGTCCTTAAACTCACGGACTATGATGTCTTTAACCTCGACTGTGATGTCTTAAAACTAACAATGGACCGTAATGTCCTTAAACTAATTTTACATTGGTTCAAGGGTACATCTCTTCACTCCTTTGGTATTTGTCATTGTAATTCCTCAACGACTTCAAAGAGGTGACGGGTCCCGACAACCACACATTTCACGGACTGTGGGGTCCTTAAACCCATGGACTATGATATCCTTAACCTCGACCGTGATGTCTTAAAACTAACATCGGACTGTGGGTTCCTTAAACCTATGGACTATGATGTCCTTAACCTCGACCGTGATGCCTTAAAACTAACATCGGACTGTGAGGTCCTTAAACTCACGAACTATGATGTCCTTAAACTCGACCGCGATACCTTTAAACTACGGTATCATGGAAAACGTCCAGCGCAACCCTTAACTCCGTGAAATGCGGATAAGGATAACTTCACCCATCACTTGCGGGTCCTCACGATTCGTAAGGGAGTAAATTCTCTTGTGAGATCCTTACGACTTTCAAGAGAAAACGCACTTAGGAATCCTCACGATTCTTAAGGAGAAATTACACCTACGGGATCCTCTCGACCGGTAGGGAGAAAATTCTTTATGAGACCCTCACGGCTCATAAAGTTAAAAAGTCTTAGGTGACAGATCCTAACCCTGTTTTCTAAGCCATCACCACTCTGCAAAGAATTCAAGATTGACAGCTATATGCTATCTACAGATCGCACTTACTAAAATCAAATGGCAACAACACAGCAGGGGGAAGAAAGCAACAGTATAACAAAAAGAATGTCTTTATTCATGAACTCAATTGAATATAAGATACATCATATAAAGGAATAAAAAAATATAGATACATATTATTCAGAGATTACAAGTGTATGATTGATACAAAGGCAGCTACTGAGAAGGAAGCGTTTTCAACAAGTCCGCGAGCTGCTCTCGCACTTCTTTCAGTGCCTTCTCATGATCAGCCAGCGCGGCTAGCTCCGCTTCGATTCGAGTCCTTTGCTACAAGCATGATGAAATTTTCTCATCAATTTCCCATTGGGCAGCTTCGCGACCCTGCGTAACCCGCTCGATAGAGTCGAGCTTCCGTCTCAATACAAGCCCGTCCGAAATACATTGGTGCAAGGTGTTAAAGACGGCTCTCAGTTGTGCGACGTTCGCTTCGACCTGGGCACACAGCTGGATAGACTCAGCGGAAGCCTCCTCGCATTCCTTCCGCCTCAAGGTCGCTTCTAGTTCGAAATGGCGGAGGAAAGACGCACTTTGCTCGACCCATGCAGCCCGCTGGGAGTTCAAAGCCTGAGTCTCAGGGGCAAGATGCATAAGTTCAAGCTGAAGCAGACAGGCCTCGATCTTCCTGCAGTGACTAACCCAAGACTCGACGACGCCTTCATTATGGAAATTCACAAGCGTCGCCAGCATCGGATTGACCTCGGCAGCGAAATCTACGGCAGATGTAGGAACTTCCGCGTCAAGCTCCTCGACGTGTTCGCTTAACATGCGTAGACTCGTCACAGCACCCATTGAGGATGGACGTCTGGAGAAAGGGCCCGCCGGCATCATAATGCGAGATTCGAAAGAGGCCGGAGTCGAAGAGACCGCTGCAAATTAAGTCACAATCAGATGACGGATCTAGAAATATAGGAGATTCATGAACAATGGAATTTACTATACCAGCTGCAGTAGGTGGCAAAGCCGGAAGGACCGGTGGCGCAACTGATCTCTTATCTCCTCCTTCAATCTGTAGCACTACAATTAAGGAAAAGAAGAATCAGAAATAATTTCATTATCGATAAAATAAAGAGCATTAATTGAAAGCTATATTCACCAACGCCACTGGATGAAGCAATCTCCGACGGGAAAGAGAAGTGGGGATGCAGCACCTGGTACAGGTGTTCAAAAAGGACTCCTGCAAAAACGCGATAACGCAACGTCAGTACATGAATTATACGGCCGAGAGATAAGACTAATGGGTTACAAATCCATACTTTCCAGCATTTGCGATGGTGCGAGAGAAGGTAAAGAGGTGGTCACCGTCAGGGCGGTAAGTGACGGCGCTGTCTCTAGTGGCGCGACATCAGCACTAGCCACAACTGCATTAGAAACAAGATAAGCCCTGTCAGGAAAACTTGAAAAGAGATTGCAGAATAAAAAGAAGGGCGGTGACTTAAAATTTACCTGATAAGTCGCCGGTCGGAGCCGTGACGAGTGCGTCGCTTGATACAACAGCGGCGTCTCTCTCCTCCATCGGGATGGTCTCACCTCCCGTCGCTTCGTCCCCTGACTCTACGAGAGCCGTCGTCACACTCGCGATGCCGGGAGATGACAAAGGACCGTATGCAGGAAGGGCGATGATCGGAGCGGTGCCCGACTCTTGAGAGAGAGCGGCCACCTCGGATCCAGCAACTGTACCCGTTTCGCTCGCCACCACCTTGGGCTCAGTAATTGTAACCGTCTGATCCACCGCCGCTTTAAGCCCCGCCATGGTAGCCATCTCGTTGGCCAATACCTCGAGCCCGGCAATTGCGACCATGTCACCTGTCGCCGCTTCAGGTTCAGGAATAGCAGCCACCTCCTCCACCGCTCCCTCAGGCTCAGCGGTCGCTGCCACCTCTTTAGGAAGACTCAGCTCTACAAAGATAAGATATATGAGAACTGATGGTTTAAAACTTTGACAACGGAGCCTCAAAACACATTACCTAGGGTTGATTTACCGTTGGCTTCCCGAGCTGCACATGTCGCCCGTCTATGAGCAGTAGACAAGGCACCCAGGAACTCTTCTGAAGGAGTAGCAGTGGGAGTAACGGCGCTCGAACCTGCCCCCGCGGCCAAAGCAGCACTACGTTCCTTTGCTGCGCGCCTCAGGCGCTTCCTTTCCTCCCGAGCCATCACAACAGACCTTTTATAAGCCTCCTTCAGCAAGGCGTCGTCGTCCGCATTCAGGGTTACCTCCAGAGCCGTCAAGGCTTCCATCATCAGTTTTTTAAGTAAGGACTCTTGCGGCAATGCCGAAGAGGCCGAGACTTCAGTAGCTGGCCCAGGGAGAGTTTCCGCATTAGCTTGTGGGGTAGGCCTTGTGGTACCTGCGATAACACAAAGAGAGGGTCAGAATACTCATGAGAAACGGAGGCAGAAACATAGCGAATCAAAATGTACCAAGGCCTAAGGAGGCTCGAAGTCGTTCCTCCTCCTCAAAAGTCTTGAGAGAAGCAGCGAGGGCTTCTTCGGTAGAAATGCCTATTAAAGAAGGAAAAGCGTTAGTCAAAAAACAATGATAGAAGTATGATGCAATAAAAAAAATACAGCTAATGATTACCTGATCGCGCAAGTCTAGCCAACCCCTCTTCGTGTCTTGCCAATCGCTCAGAAGCTGCGATGGCAGCCGCCAGATCAGTGTCATCTGGCGGCATAAATAGGCCATCGTTGGTTCCGTACTCACTCAAGCCCTCGTTGTAAGGAGCATGTGGTTCTTGACCAAATACAATGTCAGCAGAGAGGATCGACTTCTTCTTCCTCTTCTGCGCGCGAACTCCGGTCGCAGCCAGCACCATCTTTCGTTTCATAGGCACCTTGGGATGGCGAGTCCCGATATCCGAGCCCACGCCAGATTTGGGTGAAGCTACGGTTACCGTCTCTATGGGAAAGCGGGGCACCGAGAGAACGTCCACCGTGTCCATAGGATCACGGGGCAATCCACGTGTGGGGCTTAGCACACGTGGAGGCTCAACTGTGGCATCTCCTCTTAGCGGAAGAGGGACAGCGATCCGTCGCTTCAAGGGGACATTGCGATCGCTGGCGGGGGGCGCACTCTTGCGATCAAGTAACAGCCGCCTCTCTTCCCTGATAACAGCACCCGTTGCGTGCTGATACCAAGCCCCGTATACGTTAAGGGCCCTCGGAATGCAACTCGACTCGCTAATAAAGAAGTGGGAGCCCGTATTTAAGCGCATAAAGTGATGCAGCGCACCCCGTATTCCCTCTCTGGTGGCAGCAGGTTCTTCCAAAAACTCCTCCAATGGGACCCCCTGGTTATAACTTAGCTGCTGGGCAAAATGATGGGGGTTGTATCTCATAAAAAGCACCGCATCATTTTGCCTGAATACAAGAAAGCCCGGCCTGATGGAGTATAGATGTACAATCTCCCGGGCTTTTAATACGGAGGCCCCGTCCTTAAAAGTGTCGCGCAGTGCCAGCACCGTCTTGGAAGTTTCCTGACAAATCGTCAGGACTTTGTCCGTAAAAGACATACCGGCTCCGACCATGCGCGGACGAAGAAGCAACCTCCTAGCCTCCCACTGAGACGGATTCACGATGGAAGCGTCAACCAGCCGCATAATTCTGGGAAATTTGCACTTCTTGAAAAACGATGGTCTTTTATGAATACCAAACACCCCGAGCACGTGCATTTCCATCCAAGAAGTAAAGTAGTGCATCGGGAAGTTAGCAGCTTGCACCCCCGGTTCCGTTGTATCCGCCGCCACGCTAAGACCATGGTACAGGTGGGCCAGCCCGGCGATCCCGATGGCCACTTGTATGCCAGCCACCATTCGATGTGCTGGGTAGAAGAGGACGGCCTCATATAGCGAGGGTGTATGGGGAGCGCGAACCAGCACAACCACAGCCCCAGAAACCCAAAGAAGAAAGTCTCATCATCGATGCCCGGAGCGGCGATTTCTGACAGTGGGACGATCACGACATTGGGGAGATAAAAGCCCTTCAGATCAGCTTCCAACACTGGTCGACGGTCCAAACCAAAGCCAAAGGGATCATCGAGCTTGGCAAATTTTTCGCCTCGTTGCGATAGAATCTCCGGTCGAAGAAACCGAGCAATGAAGTCTGCAAAACTGACCCCCCCGGCCGCCGGATTCTAAAAAGAGACTCTCGTACATATTCAGCACCTTTATTAGACTTGGAAACTGGTGCTGAATGGCGTTCTACGATGTTAGGCCCATCACCAATGGCTTGGTGGCAAAAACGTATTCATCCGGAGGAAGCAATTCTTCATAGTGCTCTCCCCTCACCGGCAGACCGGAAATCTCAGCAAATTCTTCTAAAGAGATGGAAACTTCTCTGTCCATTAGAAGAAAGGTATGGGTTGGGATGTTCCATTGCTCCACGAACGCCTTAATCCACCATGTCGGAGGAGCAGAATATTGGAACAACGACGCGTAGACTGCAGGATATAGGCCGAGCTTCAGCAAGTGTGTTTTCTTCACCGACAAGATGTACCTGGCCCACTGCAAATATCCGGCCGAATGTCGGGGAGTCAACCCGATATTGTAAGGTTGTCTCCAAGGGCGCGACTCGCCCTGGCATATGCGTCGCCCCAGAGTATCCAAAGCCGCCGGCAGCTGCATGGGTATGGCGGCAATCGAAGGTTGAAGAAGACCCTCCGAAGTCCAATTAACGACCTCCACGGCATAGTTCACCGGGGGTACATCTGCATACGAGATCGATGAGATCGGCTACGAAGGCGTCGCACAAGAGAAGCTTCGGCGACCTTTGATAATTTGGTCGTACCACCTACCCCACAGATGAAAGCTTTTGTATTCCGGGTCGTAGTCTTTAATGAGTGCAAGAACCTCCCGGTCCACCGGTGCCTCAGGGAATCCTCCCTCTGAACGGAAAAATGGGAAAGAAAGATCGGAAGACATGTCGCCTGCGAAAAAGAACAGAATCCAATTATCAGTACTATAATTTAATCTTAAAGTTCTGAGCGACACTTTAAAATTTGTACCGCACTGCAATGCAGTAGAAAGGGGACCAAAGGTGGACCCACAAAATCCAGATGACAATGCATCAATTAATAAAACAGCCTCATCATTGGATGAGACTGTCAATTAATGAGGAAATCCTCAAAGAATATTCTCATTAAATGAGAAATCCCTCGGGAGAAGGAGAAAATCTCCCTTTCAGAGCAAAGCTCTATGACAGAGTGACACTTGTCAAGCTCTGGTCACGAGGGAGCAAAATTCCTTAAATAGCCTAGCTCTGTAATGATGATGGAAAATCCATCAAAAATTAATGAAAATTAATTCTTGAGAATTAAAATTCTGGGATCTTAAAGATCCATGAAAAAACTCTTAAGAGTTCTTCATCAAAAGATCAAAAGATCTACATGTTATCAAAAGAGCAGAGCTCTGACTCGTGGGCTAAGAAACCCTAAGAAAAAATCTGTTTAGATCTATGGGATTATGAGAGCAAGGCTCTGTTTATGAATTAATTCTTGAACAACATAGATGAAATCATCTCGTAAAAAGAAGAAACATCTTCTGAAAAGGTCTTAGATCTATAAAAAAGACCAAGGTCTTTGATTAAAAAGAAAAGATCAAAAGATCCATTCATAAAAATATAAAACGAAGTATTTTACATCACAGATCTTTTGATCCATAAAGGCAGAGCCTTTTATAAAAACAAGAACTTTTGTTCTTGGATCTTGAGGCAAAGCCTCTTTAGAAGAACGTAAAAGTTGTTCTATGATCTTAAAATCGATCAGATGCGCTTTGCGCTATTGAAAAGTGCCTTGCACTCATGAACTGCGCCCTTACGCTCATTGGACCGGCGCACAGCGCCAGAACTTGCCACGTGTCAACCAGAGACATAATCTGCGCTTTGCGCTCCTGAAACAGCGCACTTCGCTCTTGGGTTGGCGCTCAGTGCCAAGCGCGCCACGTGTCACTCGCTGGCGCACCTATAAACTAGCGCAGCGCACTCATAAATTAAAAGCGTACGGCGCTAACAAACTAGCCCTTAACGCTAAGCGCGACACGTGTCCTCCTCGTGTGCGCTAACCGACAGAAGCGCAATGCGCTCTTTGACTGGCGCAAAGCACCTAGTGCGCCACGTGGTGCGCTGTCAGAACATACTTTGTTCTGATAAATGCTATGCATTCAATATAAGGCAAAAAATGTCAGAGCCTAATGCTTGGCATTATCAAAAGTGCAGAGCCTAAACAAAGGTCTAACAGGCAGAACAAAAAATAAAATGTTAAACATTTTTAACTAGACTTAGCCCAATTCTAGCCATATGTCCTCAATTTAAATTGAACTGAGCTCATCTGCTCTTCCAATCAATTTACACCCGGTTCGAGGGTACATCTCTTCATTCCTCTGATATCTATCGTTGTAATCCTTCAACGTCGTCAGAGAGGTGACGGGTCCCCACAACCACACATTACTATGGACTATGGGGTCCTTAAACTCACGGACTATGATGTCCTTAACCTCGACCGTGATGTCTTAAAACTAATATCGGACTGTGGAGTCCTTATATCCATGGACTATGATGTCCTTAACTTCGACCGTGATGTCTTAAAACTAACAACGGACTGTGGGGTCCTTAAATCCACGGACTATGATGTCCTTCACCTTAACCGTGATTTCTTAAAACTAACATCGGACTGTGGAGTTCTTAAATCCACAGACTATGATGTCCTTAACCTCGACCGCAATGTCTTAAAACTAATAATGGACTGTAATGTCCTTAAACTAATTATTGACCGCAATGTCATTAAACTAAACAATAGAGCACAATTGCTCTCTTGTCGGATCTAAACGATCCCGTTAAGTTGATCTTACTCTAGAATTAGACTAACGTGTCCTTAACAAACGTTTAAGTTGATCTTAGCCTCAAATAAGGCTAACGTATCCTTAAACACAACCCCCCCAACCCCAAATCTAAGAAAGATACGGATTTGGACTAATCCACGTCTTACGGGCGACAACACAAATTAGTCTCCGTATACAATCCACGGGCAACCAAATACAAAACAAACACCCACGACACGAAGTGACCATATGGAGAAGGAGAAAGTTGTTACCGCGATACGGTAGCGTAATTAACTGCGGGGGCTTGGGCCTACAGGGAAGTGCGTCCCCACAATTAAAAACCCCTCAAGCGAGGGGGAATCTGACGAAGTCTGCTACATCGGCCGCATCCGTTTAAACCTTCGATACATGGTGCCATAAATCAATTTGGCATCTTCGGAGAGGTGGACGGATAGCACCAATTAGCATCTGCCCCCTGATTCAGGCAAGACGTCCAGTCTTCCCGGCTTCCGGCGGTAAACAGACACGACTTATTAGGTTAGTAGGGGTCTGACGTTTACCACCCCCTAGAACCGGTATGCAATACTCTTAGACGAAAAGACCAGACTGTACATAGATTGTCACAAATAGGCTTAGTAGGGGTCCGGATGAACTTACTCGTCGGCCTTCTTTTCAACAGGTACCTGGATAGCCGTTACGTAAAGCTAATGCCACTGACGTGCTTGTGGTTAAACCCACTACCAGCGTACTATCGAGTCTTTAGAGTCCCACACAGAGGGTTTCTCTGATTCAGGAGAAACAATGTGGTGGCCGTATATTTATACGTGCATAGTTTCGATCGAATGATAATACTAGCCGGCTTAGGATTAAGCCGGATTATTAAATCAGGTATTGATTTAATAATTTATATATACATATTTTGATATGTATATTCTAGTATTATCTAGGTTTTTGATCGGACGGTTGATAATAATAGCGGGTTTAGGATTAAGCTGGTTTGTTAAATCGGATATTAATTTAATACTAGTATTATATTAGTAGTATTGTTCTATCTCTTGGGTATTCGTAGTTTGGTATAAATACGGGTATGTATATACGGTAGAATGTATTCCGTATTTATACGGAAAATATTCTAGAAGGTGGACACCTCATTTTTGATTTATCCATTTATTCTTTTAAATGGAAATAAGGTGTAAAGGTGGTGAGGTAAGAATGGTGAGAACCATACTTCAATAGTGTTAACAAATGAATTGAATATTCATTTGTACAAACTATTCAAGTATGGTTGTGATTTTATATTGGAAAAATGAGATACAAAACCATGGTTTATTATTTTTCACACAAATTTGATCTCATTTCTCACCATGAGCTCCTCTCTTCTCACTTGCCATTCTTGAGTTCTTCCTTCTTCTTCTTCATCTTCCTCCTCACCATCTCATATGTTGAGAATCAAGGAAGGAAGAGAGATAGAAATACACTAGAAAACTCACTACTGCTCCTTACTAATCTAGATTAGCAAACTAGGTTACTAAGTTTCTTCATTAGTGAAGCTAAGCTTGGATTATAAACTCTCTGGTAAATCATCTAGGATCAAGAAGGCCATTAAGCAAGCTTGATCTAGGAGACCACGAAGAGCTTAAGAAGAAGAGTGAAGAACCGAAGGACACGGAGCTTAGGTATAACACATTTTCTTATAGTAGATAGATCTCTTGTAGTTGCTAGTTTAGGGTTATAGTTTGATCATTTGGGTTAAGTTGGTTGTGCTTGCTTAAAAATTTAATTTTTGTGCATTTCCGCCTTTCTACTTCGATGTAGAGTGGGCGCAACTCAACAACATCTTCTTCTTGAGTTCATCTCATCTCCAAACCCTACCATTCTCATGTGTTGAGAGTCAAGGGTTTAGTGGTAGAAAATTACCACTAAATATCACCACATCAACTAAGCAAGCTAGATTAGCAAACTGGTTTGCCTAGTTTACTTCTTTTAGAGTTAGGAGCTTGAATCAAGGACCTTCAGGTGGATCATCCAGGACTGAGGAGGCCGGCCATCAAGTTTGATCAAGATCACCTTTGGAGCTTAAGAAGAGGAGTAAAGACCCGAAGGACACGAGTCTTTAGGTATAACTCCTTATCACAGTAGCTAGATCTCTTTAGATAGCTAGTTTCAGTGTATGGTTAGATTCTAGGATGTGTTTTCTAGCGCCGGATTTTTAAAAGTCAACGTTTTTCATTCCGCAACGGCCGCGGTAGACGGCCAGGGCATTAGGAAACCCAACAATGCCTGCCGGATATCGAATCCAGGACAGGGACAATGGCGGTGATCGAGTCGCCGGGACCAAGTCCCAAGGCGTCCATCTACTCCTGGAACTGGGTCTGTATGGAATACACGCACACACACAGGTGCTAACTTAAAATACATAATCAACTTGATTATATGAAACTTATTATGTATGCGCCCGTGCCCTTGTGTAACGCGTCCTACCCCTTGGCTTCATTGTAATTGGTAGGGTCTTTCTTTCTCTACCATGAAATTAAGATTTAGTTTAATAACTAATTAACAATATAGAAAACATATGAAATTAAGCGTCGAAATACTCACTAAGTGCCACTGAGCGTTAGTTTGCGAGCGCTTCCCTTGGATCGGGATAGCGCGTTCTCGCATGCCGTTGTTCCGATTCTGCTTATTTTGAACCAACATTGTCTTACAAAGATAATGATTATAATATATTTTAGAATATGATTTCATGTTATATTACTAAAATTTTAAAAATTAAATTGATCCATGCACATCATTGCGCTCAAAATAGGTGACAAGAAGCGGTCAATCCTCTCTCCGGATCTCCAGCACTATGACCTCTATCAAGTGCCTTTGTTGATCCTCGGTCACCGCGGCCCAGGAAAGGTAAAGTTCACTCTTCGCTTCCCATCGACGATGTCTCTTGATCACTTGACACCAGCGTAGGAAGTAAGCAAGGACACAATCTATATCGAATTTCCTGTACACGCCATCCTCGCTAGGCTCGCCAACCAATCTGTAATTCTTCCTGGTCTGAAATTGAAATATATTAAACAAATAATTATATGTATATGTATATAATGACGATTGAAATTTAAATGTGTGAAATGATATGTCATACCTCCTCCAACCAAAAAAACCGCATAGTACGTTCGGTCTGAGCCTTGTTCTACCGAATATGGAGCGGGTACTTATAATAAGTATGGATCTCCTGCCCAACATAATCCCACCGCTGGGTCGCATGCTCTCCAACATGTACACCTGTCACGTCAAAGAACAGATCCCATGGCCTACCATCTTTGGGCAGTTTGCAGCAGTCGGGCCAGTAAGACCCCTCGTCCTAATACTGGTCGAGCCTGCGAAAAAATAGATATACATACACAATATTATAATATTTAGAATATGAATATAGAATTTGATAAATTTAAATTACAATCGTTATTTAAAAACTTTAAGAAATAACGATTATACCTGTCGTCCTTGGCATGGCGCTAGAACCGATGCTAGACGCCATCACTCTAGTAAAATGCGGATCTGCAAACAATAAACTGTTAAATGATTCAATATCCACCTATATTGTAATGATGTATCAAATTTTAAATGAGTAAACTATGCACCATGCACAGAAGTGACTGGGCTATGAGGACCTGCTGACGCACTAATAAGGATAGGAGAGGCGGCGACGCTGTGGATGATCTGGCGGTAGTATGGGGAGCGCTAGTAAGGATAGTACGGACAGTCGGATGTGATGCGATGTGAGTAGTGGGGCCATGGGGGTGATGCGGCGGTAATAGGAGAAGCACTGCTAAGGATAGATGCTGCAGCTGCGGCTCCCATGCCTGCTGAGGGTTCTGGGACAGTCTCATCGGCGGGTATGGATCGAATCAGAATGTCCTGTAAACGCTGTCTCTTGTGGCGTTTATTGCCTTTTCCTGCGTCCATGATCAAATCCTACATATATATCTAAAAGTTATTTCATTACTTATAATCATTATATATTTTAGACTATTCAATTTAACTTCATTACCTAACACGTTTATGTGGTACATTATCTGAAGATTCATTCGGTGAATTCTCAAAATCTTGATCCATGACAATCAATTGGCCGATGTCACTTCTTACAAACGTATGGATGGACGGTGCAAAATAGTTTGGATCCCAGGTACGTTTAATAGATTGACCGAGATGTGTTATCGCGAGATCTTCATCGTCGCTCTCATCTTCAGAACCATTCAACATTGACACATTATAATAATCTCTCGGTTTCCAACGATAAAAAACATCCCAGTCAATCTTCTACAAGTCCCGAGGATAATATATTTGTGTTGCCATTGTGGGAAAGATAAAGCTGTCGTATTTTGGTAACATTTGTTTGGAGTTTACCAAAATCAGACTGTATTGATCGACCTTCATACCCCGGTCAGACTTGGTATCGTACCATCTATATTTGAATATATGAAATGGGATAGTCGTATGCCGGTATGAGACTGCTATAACTTTCTCAAAAACACCGTAGTAGGGATTTCCATTCTCGTCGACGGTTGTGATCCGCTATTTTGCGTATAATACGTTCCGTATTTTCTACCTCAAATTTATATCCGGATACCCCGTACCCTTTGCAAGACCTAGCTATAATCGTTGGAGCATTTAAAAGGTCGTGGAACTCTCTATTAATCTGCTCTCCATGATTCAATTGTTCGTTCATTTCTTTTATAGACCAAGCGGCGAAAGTGCGCCTCTGTTTGTCTTCGATCGCATCACTCGACCACGTCCTAGGATTCGATCTCTTGTGTATATCTTTGTGCGCTCTGTTCGTTAATATACGGTTATATTAATTAGATTAAATTTAATTTCAAACATTTATAACGATGAAATAATAAACACTTACTCTACATATTTAGCAAAACATTCGTTGTTTATCAAGATATATGCATGTACACTGGCCGTGAGATCGTAAGAGATGTTTTTTAGCCGTCCTGGTCCAATTGGACCGTCAGGAACACTCTGCGGTTTTTTCAGTTTCATCCTGACATTGTCGTTCAAGAAATGAGCACAGAAAGACGTGACTTCTTCCAAGAGATAACCTTGCGCAATCGAACCTTCAGGACGATACTTGTTGCGGATATAGGTTTTTAAAGTTAACAGATATCTGTTGAAAATAATAGATACTAATAATTCATGATAATTCCTTGCAATTTAAATGATGAATAATAAACGTCAATAATACCTTTTGATTGGATACAACCAACGGTAATGGACCGGACCGTCAATCCTGACCTCGGTTGTCAGATGGACGAACAAGTGAACAATAATGTCGAAAAAGAGGAAGGTGGAAAGATAGTTTCGAGTTTGCAGAGAATTAAAGGAATATCTTTTTCAAACTCTACCATCTCATTGACGTCCACGTTTTTGGAATACAATTGGCGGAAATAGGTGCAAAAGTCGTTAAGCACGAGACCAACTTCTGGTTTTACCGATACTTTGAGGTATAAAGGAAGATGCTGCATCAATATGTGGTAATCATGGCTTTCGAGTCCTACGATTTTTTAGTTTTCTACCTGCACCTGTTTGGAAATATTTGATGAGAAACCATCGGAGACTTTTAATTCTTTCAATACATGCAAAAATCGTCGCTTCTCTTCTTTGTTCATTTTGTAGATTTCCGGTAGGATCTCGTAATAACCTGGTTTACCAGCCATAGGCCGAGATTGCAATTCTTTTCTAATGGACAAACCATCCAAATTCATTAAATCACGATGGGCGTTGAGATTGTCCTTCGTTTTTCCATTCTTACACAGCAGAAGATTGATGATGTACTCGGAGACGCCTGATTGGTAGAGTTTTTGCGTGTTCAAGTTTAGTTAATTACCGCAATCAAAACGGTTTCGCTTATAGTTAGCCGGTTGAGTACGGGTCGTCCGCAGGGAGATGGGAATCTTTTTCTATGTGCTTTAACGAGTTAAGTCCAAAAGTCCAGATTTGTTTGTGATTAACTAAGTGTTAAAATGATATGTAAAGAGAGCTTGTTAGGATTAGGTTAGTTTGAGTTAGGAGTCGCTCACTTCTTTCGTTGCCACTCTTAATATTGGTGTTACGGTAATCGGCAACAACAGGGATTAGCACGACTAGGAAGGAACTTGCGAGTATAAGCTAGGCTTTCCAACGCATAAGTTCTTCCTTTTGGTGCTTGTCCGTCCGTTCTTGGCTCTTAGCCTTAACCTCCGGTTAATTCAACCACAACCGGTCTCACTACGGAATCACCGCTATCATGTAGGATAGGGTGCCGTAGGGAGCGGATTGTGGTTCAATTAACGGGAGTTCGATTTAAGATGTTGGGCAAGGAAAGAGTGAGAGAGATTTCTTTCTCTCAAACTTCCCTTATCCTACCCTAACAAGTATGGAAACTACTCACCCATTACAAGAAAAATGAAAATAAAACAAAGGAAGAAGATAGAAAGAAAGAGGTTAGAAGATTACAACTAGCTATTTGCGACCTCACCTTGGCAAGGATCAAGCGTAAGCATCATGGTTGTTTAAGGATAAAGAAAAATAGAACAAGAAAGAAACAAACATAAATAACAACAACTGAGTTAACAAATGAAAATTACAAGCAATAATAGTTAACAAAATAAAAAGACAAGCATGGTAAGAACAAGAACTTCTTTATTCATTCTTCACTCACAAAAGCTCACTACAAGTTTTTTAATGGAGAAGAGATGAGAGGAGGAAGAAGAACAACAACATATAACCTAAAATCTAAATACAAGATTATGGACTCTTGGCTTTGGCAAGTTCTGGACTATTTATAGGCAGGGAGATGGAAACCTAGGGCAAAATTCTGACTCTTCATGAAAAGACCCAAATACCCCTGAAGTTTGATCTTCTGCGGAGACCGTACGGCCGCGGCTCCGCGGTCTAAGCACGCTTATGCCGCGGAACCGCGGCACTTTAGTGGAGTTGGATCCTCGTATTTTTTGTGCTTCTTAGTGTTGATGTTTGGATCAGTTTGGTACACTTTGCTTCTCAGAATCTCTCCACAAGTTGTCCAGAATTTCAGCAAGTCAAAAGGTGATTTGATGTGGATCTTTTGCCACGATTTCCTCGAGCTCCGCATAGATTTCTTGGATCTTGTGTTGCCATTGAGCCTTATGCATGAAAATGACATTGATTTGCCATTTTGTCTTTTAAACTGGTGTGCAGCAACATACGGATAGAGAGCGAAGACCCGTGTTTTATCTGTGGTTGGCAGGAACACGGGTTTTGTCGTGTTTTTCCATGAATTTCATCGTTTAGAGCCGAGAACCTGTATCCTGCAATTGACTAGCAAACACGGCTCAAGAGTACCTACCGATAAGCAATGTGATAAAAATTGGGCGGTATAAAAATGCAAAAATCTGATATGAACAAATACCCCCAAACTTATCATTTGCTCGTCCCAAGCAAAGCCAATTTATTCAAAAAAAAATTTCTAACCTCACTTTCGCAGGGAACGCGATTGCACTGAGCATGTGCAACAAGCCGTTAAACCTCTAGGTGTCCCTAGTAGGAGGAGTTTGTCTCCTGAGGGTTTTCAGCAGATACTACCCATAAAATCCGGTCAAGCTAGTTTTGTAAAATTACTATGATTCATACCCCTAAAGTTTTGTTTCAGAAAATAACAATTTTATGATTCTAAGTCTAGACTATCGAACCTTTATTTTTCACATCTCGCTTCTTATTTAACTTAAGATTTTATATGTCTTTACGTGCAGTGTAAATAGTGTCGTTAAGTTCCAGAAGGATTGATTAAAGTCATCATGTCACACAATAAAGCCCAGATAACAATTTTAAAAGGATCACATAAGTTTTATAAAGAGTTAAGTATTTTTCAAGTTTCGTTTTCCAGTAAGGTTTCAACTTCAGAATTTCTATCTTCCTTAACAGGAAACTAGATCTTATTTTTCACTCCACCTTTTTCTTGTTTTCATTTCATACACACTTCTGTGAACGTGCAATAGTCTTTATCATAGAATAAAACCTTCATATCTCCGCTAGAAATATTTTTTTTTATAAAAACCTGTCTTTTGTCAAGATTATTCTCACACAAAGAACCGTTAGGAATTTTAACTCGGAGAGAACACTTGCTTGACTTTGTTTTAATCTGGACTTTCTAGGCTTCTTAGCGAGCTTTGGGCCAATGCACCCAAACCAGTTGGTTTTAGGGCATTAGGTGTAGAAACACCCCAGCGGACTTAATTACTCAAGTTACCTAGGTCCAAAAACAAAAGACAGTTTGGCGTGAAAATCATGATGATTTAATACGAACGGAGATATAACCGGCAGTTCAATTATTTTTTTGGATAAAAGACGTGTTTAGTGGGTTTGATGTGTAATCATTCCAATCAAGTTCCAGATAGGTTATTTTTCAGACTTAGTTCCAATTAAGGAATCAATAACATTCCTTCATATTTACTTCACTTCATAAACTATTCTAGGTATTACTTATTTCAGAACAAACCTATTTGATCCTCAGAAAATCATTTATCTATTTAAAAAAATTTAAACATAAAAGACTTGTCATCTAATTTCCAAAACTCACGACACGTGTAGTGTGATGGAAAGACGTATATCAGCTATAGTTAACTTCAAAGGAGAGTTATCTTTCAGGTTTTCAAAATCTAAACATAAGATTTAGTTATTCTTATTTTATCAAACAAAACCGTCAAAATGTTGAATCAGAGTCCTCCCACTAGCTAACTTGACAGAAAAGTTTTTATGTTTTTAGAAAATTTTTAGATTTTTATGGATTTTATGGATTTTAATATGCAGATGCAAAATATACATATGAATGCGTAGGTTAGAAATGCGTACCGAGCGTACCCCCAAACTTAAACTGGACAGTGTCCTCACTGTCATCGCATGAAGAGATCATTTGAAGGGTCAAAATTGTCGGTTAGATATACACAATTTTTTTTTATGTTTTTAAAGAGTAAAGAAAAAGGAAAAGAATATCCAAAAATAAATACAAAAAGGTATATACATACCCACAAACTTATTTGGAACAGTGTCCACTGTTCTTGGCTGGATAACCGAAGTTTGGTGGTAGGCAGAGGAAGATTATGTAGGGTAAACCGGCTCCTGTAAGACCAGGAGCTCCTCTGTTGGTTCGGCGCTAAGGTACGGTTTTAGTCGGTGTCCATTTACTTTGAAAAATGAACCGTCCTTTGGATTCTCCAAATCCACAGCGCCCTGCGGATACACATTCCGCACAAAATACGGCCCTTTCCAGCGAGATCTGAGCTTTCCTGGATGGAAGTGTAGTCGGGTGTCGTAAAGCAGTACCTGTTGACCAGGTGCGAAAGTTTTGCGTAAAAGGTGTTTATCGTGAAACACCTTCGTTCGGTTCTTAACGACAACCGCGTTATCGTAAGCCTCATCCCTAAGCTTGCTCAATTCGTTCAGTTGCAGCTTCCGATGGCTGCCCGCATCTTCGAGAGACAGATTCAG
This sequence comes from Agapanthus africanus, assembly GCA_030015575.1. Classification (NCBI taxonomy): domain Eukaryota; kingdom Viridiplantae; phylum Streptophyta; class Magnoliopsida; order Asparagales; family Amaryllidaceae; genus Agapanthus; species Agapanthus africanus. The sequence continues at coordinate 151,644,922 of JASDDO010000028.1, read as the reverse complement.
TTCTTTTATCGCCCAAAATATGCGATGCACTATTTCGACAGGTAGGTGGCAAGCCTTTCCGTACACAAGCCGATAGGGAGACATACCAAGATCGGTCTTATAAGCGGTTCGAAATGCCCAAAGGGCATTAGTGAGTTTCAGCGACCAATCCTTACGGTTCTTGGAAACCGTCTTCTCCAGTATCTGCTTGATTTGCTGATTTGAAACTTCGGCCTGCCCACAGGTTTGGGGGTGGTAGGGAGTAGATAGCTTATGATTAATGGAATATTTCCGCATCAAGGCCTCGAAAGTCTTATTGCAGAAATGAGTTCCATTGTCGTTAATGATCGCACGGGGGTGCCCAAACCGGGAGAAAATGTTTTCTTTAAGAAACCTAACGACAACCTTGTTGTCGTTAGTCCGGCTGGGCACAGCCTCGACCCACTTAGAGACGTAATCAACAGCAAGAAGGATGTACAAGTTCCCGAAAGAACTGGGAAACGGCCCCATGAAATCTATCCCCCAAACGTCAAAAATCTCCACAACCAAGATTGGTTGGAGCGGCATCTCGTTCCTCCGGGATATCCAGCCCAAGTGTTGGCACCGGGAGAAAGTCTTGCAAAAGTCATGAGCGTCTTTGAAGAGTTGTGGCCAGTAGAAACCACATTGCAAGATCTTCTCAACTGTCTTTCTGGGGCCAAAATGCCCGCCACATGCTTGATCGTGGCAAAATGACAGCACACTCTTGAATTCCTCGTCAGGGACACACCGACGAATAATCTGGTCGAGACAGTACTTGAACAGATAGGGTTCGTCCCAGTAAAAGTGTTTTACTTGGGATAAGAATCGAAGTCTGTCCTGACTTGACCATTCAGTCGGTAATAATCCTGTGGCTAAATAATTCACAATATCTGCGAACCAGGGTTCGCGAGATACTATCAAGAGCTGTTCATCAGGAAAAACGTCGTTGATCGGAAGTTGAGGCGACGGTGAAGAAGGAAGTCGTGAGAGATGGTCGGCGACCACGTTTTCACATCCTCTTTTGTCCTTAATGACAAGGTCAAATTCTTGAAGCAAGAGGATCCAACGTATTAGCCGAGATTTTGCATCTTTCTTCGCAAAAAGATGGCATAGAGCAGAATGGTCTGTGTAGACAATGACTGGAGAGCCGATGAGGTAGGGCCTGAACTTTTCTAAAGCAAATACAACAGCTAAGAATTCCTTCTCAGTTGTTGTATAATTAAGTTGGGCATCGTTCAGGGTTCGGCTAGCATAATAGATTACGCCTGGAATCTTGTTGATGTGTTGTCCAAGGACAGCACCAATGGCAAAGTCAGATGCGTCGCACATAATCTCAAATGGGTGCGTCCAGTCAGGTGAAGAAAGAACGGGAGCAGAAGTGAGTGAGCTTTTTAATGACTCGAATGCAGTCACACAGCTCGAGTTGAAGTCGAATGGCGTGTCCTTGGCCAGCAAAAGAGTCAAGGGCCTAGCAATCTTGCTAAAGTCCTTGATGAACCGTCTATAAAAACCGGCATGGCAAAGGAAGGCTCGGATGTCTCTGACGCATCTGGGAGGAGGGAGATTGGAAATGACCTCAATCTTCGCTTTGTCAACCTCTATGCCATTTTGCGAAATGATATGTCCTAAGACAATACCTTCGCGCACCATGAAGTGGCACTTCTCCCAATTCAAAGTGAGGTTCTTGTCCTTACATCGGGTAAGGACAGCGTCAAGATGCAGCAAACACTCATTGAAGGAATCGCCGAAGATGGAGAAATCATCCATGAAGATCTCCAGGAATTTCTCCACCATGTCTGAAAAGATTCCCATCATACACCGCTGGAAGGTAGCGGGCGCATTGCATAACCCAAAGGGCATACGACGATATGCAAACGTGCCGAAAGGACAAGTGAATGTGGTCTTGTCCTGGTCTTTTTCGGCGATGAGAATCTGATTATAGCTGGAGTAGCCATCAAGAAAGCAGTAGTACTCGTGTCCGGCTAATCGTTCAAGCATTTGGTCAATGAAAGGTAGCGGAAAGTGGTTCTTCCGCGTAGCGGCGTTGAGTTTTCTGTAATCGATGCAGACTCGCCACCCAGTTTGGGTGCGAGTAGGGATTAACTCATTCGCCTCATTAGTAATGACCGTTATGCCTGACTTCTTGGGGACAACGTGAATGGGGCTAACCCACTGGCTATCAGAGATAGGGTAAATGATACCACTATCCAGACACTTCACGATTTCCTTTTTCACAGCCTCCTTCATGACTGGGTTGAGTCGCCTTTGAGGATCTCTGGCTGGTTTGGCATCATCCATCAGATGAATGTGATGTTCAACGATCAGGGGACTAATCCCCTTGATGTCCGCCATGGACCAGCCAAAAGCTTGCCTATTGCTGTGCAAGATCGCAAGAAGGGCTTTCTCTTGCTCTGGAGCTAGAGAAGCCGAGATGATAACAGGGAGGGTCTCGTTCTCACCCAAGTAAGCGTACTTAAGGTGAGACGGCAAAGGCTTGAGTTCGAGCGTTGGAGGTGAAACGATTGAAGGCAAGATTGGTGAAAAGGTCTCGAACTCAAAAGATTCTAGCAAAGGTTCAAAACGAGTGTAAGCGACCGAGTTGGATGGTTCAGGTAACTCATCCGGAAATTCGAAGGATTCAAACTCGGGTTGTGAGCGGCTAAGATCGTTCAAGAACGTGAAACACTCGTAATCGTTGTCGGGCGCAGCAACAGCAGCAGGTTCAAAGAGGAACGCACTAGTGGCGTTAAGGTTATCGTGATCGAACAAAAACTCCTCGAATTCACACTCTTCAGGGGTGATCTCCTGGATTGAGCAACATCCAGTATATGAGCATTAGGTTCGGAGGGCTGATTCCCCAACCTAAAAATGTTGGGTTCAATTGTCATGTTTCCAAAAGACAGGTTCATCGAACCATTGCGACAATTGATCACAGCATTTGAGGTTGAAAGTAATGGGCGACCGAGTATCACCGGAATTTGATTCCGGGGGTTAGCTACAGACTGTGTGTCTAATACAATGAAGTCAACGGGGAATATGAAGTCCCTGACTTTGATTACACATCCTCTAGCTCACCTCTAGGATGGGTGATCAATCGGTCGGCCATTTGGAGAGTACAGTGTGTGGGTTTCAGCTCTCCTACGCCTAATTGCTCGTATACTGAGTACGGAAGCTGGTTAATACTGGCACCAAGATCTAATAGTGCGCGGTTGATGTTCTTATCCCTAATGGTAATAGAAATTGTAGGACAGCCAGGGTCCTTCCGTTTTTGTGGTAAAGATTGGGTAAGAGCATCACGCACAGCACTAGCCAAGAAAACTTTCTTGGGTACCTGAGACTTCCTCTTTTTTGTGCACAAGTCCTTTAAGATTTTCGCGTAGGACGGGACTTGTTGGACAGCATCTAAAAGAGGAATGTTAATGTTAACCTGCTTAAATAACTCCAGAATCTTCTCCATTTGTGGATTTTGTTTATTGGACCTCAACCGGTTTGAAAATGGAACGTTTTTAAAAGTGGTTGAGTCCAATGCTTGTGGAAGAGATTGTGGAGTTGGAACGGATCCCAGAGCTGGTGTTTTCGTGGAGTGAGAAGTGGGTCCGTTCAGAGAAGAAGAAGAAGAAGAGCCTTTTGAAGAATGAAGAATAGGCTCAGAAGACGAGGAAGGAGAAGAAGAAGAAGAAGCAACCGGGGTGTCATTATCCTCCATTGTTGTGCCGATGTTGTTGTACAGCATCCTTCCTGATCTCAACGTAGTCACGGCACTCACATTATGGTTCTGTTGTTCAAGAGCAACATGTACATTATGTAGGTGACCGGGATTTGGGAGTGGTTGAGATGGAAGCTTTCCTTTTTCTCGCTCGCTTAACGCCGCATTCAGCTGTGCAATCTGGGCTTCGATGGTCTTGATGCTTTGCCCGTGTGCAGCAGTGTGTTGCACAAAAGACTGAATAGACGACTGGATGTTGGCGGTGGATTGTGTCGATTGTTTAACGAATGCCTCCAGACTTCGTTCTAGCGAGGAAACCTTATCGTTGTTTGACGGAACAAAGTTGTTTGGTGGAAAAGAATTGTTGGGTGCAAAGTTGTTCGTCTGATTTTGAAAAGGTTGGGGTTGGAAGGGCTGCTGAAACTGTTGTTGAGTTTGTTGTTGCGCTTGTTGTTGTGGAGGAGGAGGCCTCTGGAAATTGTTGCCTTGGAATTGATTCTGACTCTGATTTTGATTCCAGGCGAAATTGGGGTGGTTCCTCCAACCGGGATTGTAGGTGGAAGAGTATGGATCATTCCTTGGTCTTTGCTGAAATGCAGCATTAACCTGATCCTGTCCTTGAGATGGTGGATTGTAAGGACACTCTTCGGTTAAGTGAGAAGGATCAGAACAACAAGCGCAAATGGTACGAAGGGGAAGAACAGGGGCAGGAGCAGGAGAAGAAAATTTGCTCTCTATCGCTTCAAGTTTTCTCGTTATTGCAGCCATTTCAGCTTTCATCGCAATAGAGATATCAAGTTGGTGAATTCCTACCCTAGACTGACCGGTAGAAGTGGAGGTAGAAGAAGAAGTCTTTCTGGTGCTCTCCTATTGTAGCGTTTGTTCCGCAAGGTCATCGAAGAATTGCCATGCTTCCTCGTCAGATTTCGATAGGAAGTGGCCCTGACAAATGGTTTCCAACAACTGCTTGGTTGCTGGGTTCAGGCCCTCGTATAGGGTTTGGCAAAGTTGCCATCTCTCGATACCATGATGAGGACACTGAAAAAGAAGGTCTTTATACCGGTCAAAGCACTTCCAGAAGGGTTCAGAAGGAAGCTGAGAGAATTGGTTGATTTCGTTACGGATCCTTGCGGTTTTATGATTCGGATAAAATTTCTTGAGAAACGCTTTCACAAACTCGTCCCAACTGGTTATGGAGTGGGAAGTAGTACTATACAGCCATTTTTCAGCGAGATCGCATAAAGTGAACGGAATGACCCGTAGCTGTATAGCATCGTCCGACAGCTGGGTGGTTTTCATCATGGCACAAACATTTTGGAACTTGTTGATGAAGATATAGGCATCTTCAGATTCAAGCCCATGAAATCGCGGAAGCATGTTAATGAAGTGGGGCTTAATTTCAAAGTTATCCCCATTGGCCGGTGGAAGAGAAAGACAGGTGGGAAGTGCAGAACGGGTAGGATAGAAACAATCCTGGAGCGCGATTCGCTGCGGCGCTACAACAGGCGGTGGTGGTGGGGTAGTTGCCTCCGTAGGAGGTGGAGTCAATGAGATGTTTGCGTTAAATCCTGACATCGCGGAAGAAGAGGTTGGTGAAGGTGAAGGTGAAGATGTATGAACAGAATTCCGGTCAACGTCAGAGTTGGCCGGCAAAGGTAAGGGTGAAAGAGGCGTGGACGGAGTTTCGACGTCTGAGTCGATCGCGTAGTCGGTAGCGACTAACGTAACGCGGACTAGGCTGGCGCTTATGTCCCAAGTCCAAGCGGACATACACTAAACGACTTTAGTATAGTCAAAACGGAGAAGGTGAGGGTAAGAAAACCTCAATGGAGAAATACGATAGGTGGTGGGTGAAAAAAATGGATTCTGGCGACAAAGGGCAAGTTTTTATAAAAGTTTTTGGTTTTCTGTTTTTTTTTAGAAAGAGATTTACAGAAATATGTACGGACTTACGGCTTCAAGTAATCACAAACAAGATATGCACAATCACACCTAGATCTAGGGTCACCTAGGTCAGCTAGACAGCTCCTAACTGTTCCAAAAGGCTAGAAATAGGACCTCAAACCGCCTCTTCTCCAACAATTGCGGCCAGGTAAGTGGGAGGCTCCCCACTACGTAAGTAGTGGTCCTAATTAAGTAATCACTTGCCTTGGACACACTTGCCTAGACACCGCAAAAGTCAGGATAGGATAAACGGCCGATGCCTGTAACTAGTCATCTGTCCTATTGAGCGCGAAGTCCTTAGGGCCGAGTCTAGTATTTTTTAATTAACAATGGTCAATGCATATGCTTTTGTGATTTTTGGGGTCCTAGGAAGGGTGATGAAATCCCCATCCAATCTGAATTGGTTTCAAGCCCCTTAAAGTCCGTATTAATAAATGCAAAGCAGTAACAAATCAACTGCAATCAATTTTTATTTTAGCGCGGCGCAAAGAATCCTGCACAAAAATAATTTATTGGAAGGGGGAAGAGAGTTTGCACAAAGAATGTTGCAGAAAACACAGTTTAGTGGAGTTCAGAGGAGTGGGGGAGAGAAGAGAAAGACTCACAGAAATTTGGAGATGCAGAGGGCACCAAGTGGCCGCGGTTCCGCGGCCTAAGCTTGCTTATGCCATGGTTCCGCGGCAAAATGGTGGTGTTGGGATTTGAAATTCCTGTGGTATGCTAAGATGGTTGTCCTCTTATTGTCTGGAGCTCCCGAATCTTTATTTGCTCACTATAACTGCTCCAGATTTTTACATTAGACCTTTAGCTCCGTCTTGATCCGTCGCGGTGTAGCCGCGAAATATGGGTCTAACTTCCCACGTCTTTGGCACTGAACTTGAATTTCGTTTTATCCTGCACACTTGCACAAAAACTAATCAAAAATAACAAGATGATTTTTTTACAAAGTATTTTTTTATTTCGTTTTTCGGTTATATTTATATTCACAAATTAACCCGAAATTACACAAAGAAATAAACTACCGTCTTCCCGGCAACGGCGCCATTTGATTGGAAGAGTTTTTGCGTGTTCAAGTTTAGTTAATTACCGCAATCAAAACGGTTTCGCTTGTAGCTAGCCAGTTGAGTACGGGTCGTCCGCAGGGAGATAGGAATCTTTTTCTATGTGCTTTAACAAGTTAAGTCCAAAAGTCCAGATTTGTTTGTGATTAACTAAGTGTTAAAATGATATGTAAAGAGAGCTTGTTAGGGTTAGGATTAGGTTAGTTTGAGTTAGGAGTCGCTCACTTCTTTCGTTGCCAATCTTAATATCAGTGTTACGGTAATCGGCAACAACGGGGATTAGCACGACTAGGAAGGAACTTGCGAGTATAAGCTAGACTTTCCAACGCTTAAGTTCTTCCTTTTGGTGCTTGTCCGTCCGTTCTTGGCTCTTAGCCTTAACCTCCGGTTAATTCAGCCACAACCGGTCTCACTACGGAATCACCGCTATCATGTAGGATAGGGTGCCGTAGTGAGCGGAATGTGGTTCAATTAACTGGAGTTCTATTTAAGATGTTGGGCTAGGAAAGAGAGAGAGAGATTTCCTTCTCTCAAACTTCCCTTATCTTACCCTAACAAGTATGGAAACTACTCACCTATTACAAGAAAAATGAAAATAAAACAAAGGAGGAAGATAGAAAGAAAGAGATTAGAAGATTACAACTAGCTATTTGCGACCTCACCCTGGCAAGGATCAAGCGTAAGCATCATGGTTGTTTAAGGATAAAGGAAAATAGAACAAGAAAGAAACAAACACAACTAACAACAACTAAGTTAACAAATGAAAATTACAAGCAATAATAGTTAACAAAATAAAAGGACAAGCATGGTAAGAACAAGAACTCCTTTATTCATTCTTCACTCACAAAAGCTCACTACAAGTTTTTTAATGGAGAAGAGATGAGAGGAGGAAGAAGAACAACAACATATAACCTAAAATCTAAATACAAGATTATGGACTCTTGGCTTTGGCAAGTTATGGACTATTTATAGCCAGGGAGATGGAAACCTAGGGCAAAATTCTGACTCTTCATGAAAAGACCCAAATACCCCTGAAGTATGATCTTCTGCGGAGGCCGTACGGCCGCGGTTCCGCGGCCTAAGCACCCTTATGCCGCGGAACCGCGGCACTTTAATGGAGTTGGATCCTCGTATTTTTTGTGCTTCTTAGTGTTGATGTTTGGATCAGTTTGGTACACTTTGTTTCTCAGAATCTCTCCACAAGTTGTCCAGAATTTCAGCAAGTCAAAAGGTGATTTGATGTGGATCTTTTGCCATGATTTCCTCGAGCTCCGCGTAGATTTCTTGGATCTTGTGTTGCCATTGAGCCTTGTGCATGAAAATGACATTGATTTGCCATTTTGTCTTTTAAACTGGTGTGCGGCAACATACGGATAGAGAGCGGAGACCCGTGTTTTATCTGTGGTTGGCAGGAACCCGGGTTTTGTCGTGTTTTTTCATGAATTTCATTGTTTAGAGCCGAGAACCTGTATCCTGCAATTGACTAGCAAACACGGCTCAAGAGTACCTACTGATAAGCAATGTGATAAAAATTGGGCAGTATAAAAATGCAAAAATCTGATATGAACAATGCCCTTCTCGATATGCATGACATCTAAATTATGGCGCAGTGGTAGATCGAACCATCCCAAATAGACTGAAACCATCGCTCGCAATACCCAGCCTCGCGTTATGAGGTTCTGGGCTGAACGAAGAATGCTTTTCATCTGAAACTTTCCACGATATTGAATCTATAAGATGGCTCATTTTTTCCTCTTCACGAGGCGCTTTATAGTGCTACTACAATTCGGATACCATCTCCTCACACATAAATAACCGTTGCAGTCTCGGTATTAACGGAAAATGACGAAGAATACTCACAGTCACATCACTCGAACGAGAGTCTTTCTTAAGCTTTAATCGGCTTTTCCCTCACACTGGGAAGCTTTTGAGTGCGGCGTGTTCTTTCCGGAACAAAACGCAGTCTTTCTCGTATACATGTATTTTGTCACACTTTAGGCCAATATTTGTGATTATCTTTTGCACCTCATACCAGCTCAGTGGCACTTCATTTCCGTCGGAAAAAACTTCCTTCAACAATACTAGGAGATCAGTGAAAGACTGGTCACTCCATCTTGTAAGGTGTTTTTCGTCACTTATTGAGATGGGAATGCACGCGCTTGTCAGGCATGTATAGATCCCCCTGTCTGGGATAGGCTAGGGTTTAATGATTGTGGGGATCCAAATCTACAGCAGCCGCGAACTAAGCTGCCATTAATTACCCCTCGTTTTTGGAGCAAGAGAACCTCCGATTAATAAGTCAAACAGATCATGCAAACTCAATATGCAATATGTGCGTGTTGTGTTTGGGAACAAGTTTGAGAGTGCTTCGGGCATATCGGGGGCCTCGCAGAGTTTTTACGAGGGCCTCGCAGAGTTTTTCTAACGGAAGAGGTGATAAGTGTATATACGTCAAGTGCGCACTTAACAAAGCGAGCCTGACAAGGTCCGCACATGACAAGTGCGCACCTGTCAAAACGCTCACCTAGCAAGGTGCGCACTTGGTAAAGAAGCGCACATGACAAGTGCGCACCTGCCGAAACACTCACCTAGCAAAGTACGCACCTGGCAAGGGGCACTTCTGATAGGCGCGCACCGACTGAGGCATGCACCTAGCAAGGTATGCACCTAGTAAGGTGCGAGGGAGTGAAGGGGGCCAAAGGGTCCCGAATGGGCCAAAAGGTCCAGTGAGGTGTGCACTTAGGAAAGTGCATACCTAGCAAGGTATGCACCTGGGCCGGTGCGCACTTGGCTCGATATGCACCCAACGGCGTGCGCACCTAGCCAAATGGGCATCTAACATGGTGCACACCTAGCATGGTACAAGTAGAGTCAAAACCCAATAAAGCAACAGTCCAAAAACACTAAGATTTTGACTTTTGAAGATCAAATGGGGCTCTTTTTCCCTTTTTCGAAACCTCCTAACGTGCGCACTTAAAAGAAAGAAAGGAAAAATGAAAGGGAGACTTACGCACTAAAGAGTAGCTCAAAACTCAAGATTTTTGTTGTTGGGGGAATCATGATTAGTTCTTCTTATATTATCAAATCTTCATGGGGGCTTTTTATAGGCTTATATCTTTTCATTCAGCCCCATGGCTTGTACAAAATTGGAATTTTGCCCATCCCATGCCCATGTGCTTATTTCTTTTTGCACATGAGCCATGGGCTTTACAAAATTTGGCTTTTTGCCCATTTATTTTACATTTACTTTTGAAAATTATATCAAACCTGTTTATTGCTTGATGATTATTCCTTTGGCATGTGTAACACCTTGGCACTGTTATACTATATTTATTTAGGGTATTTCAAATCTTCTGACAAATTTCTTTATTATTATTGGTTTTGAGTTGCGGATAGTGCAATTGATAGTTGTGGTTATTATCCGACCCAACCCGCATGTTTGAAACCCATCATGGTTTAAGATTATATCAAATATTTGCTGGTATAGAGTATCCATGCAAATCTAGATTCTATACACAGACACACACACACACATATATATATAATATTCCACATATCTTTTAATAATACAAAATAAAAACCAAATAACATATTTGGTTATCTAGCCTTGCATGTTATGGTACCCCAAATCATGTGGTTGCACCCATATATCATGTTCATGTCCTAATTGTTAAAACAGACTCATAATTGATCGCTGTGTATATTTACGTAGATATGTACTTGGGGGGTATACAATTTTATTTACCGGACATCGCATTATGGTTTAAACTTTTACGTATATTCTCTATATTGAAAAACTATATTTTTGAAGAGACACGGGTAATATTCGGAGTAATCTGGTATTATCTGTAAAATCCCATATATATAAAAAAAATATTCTATATAACTAAAACATATATATCTGTTATAAATATAATATATAATATATTAATTATCTTAAATTATAATTTCTATCTGTCTCTCTCTCCTTCTCTCACCTCTCTCTCTTTTCTAAAACCCCGTCCCCACACTCTCTCTCTATCTCAAATATATATATATATATATATATATATATATATATATATATATATATATTATTTATAAAAAAAACTTACCTCTCTCTCTCCCCTCCCTTGTTTCTTTTCCTCACGTCCTCGTCGCGAAACCCTAACCCACGCTCATCACCTCGTCGTCGCCGCCCCCTCTCATCACCACCCCCTCTCGCCTTCGTCCTCTCCCCTGCCTCGTCATTATCTCCTCTCCCCCTCACCTCTCTTTCCTAAGCCCAACCCGACCTCCTGGACCCGAGAACCCATCATCCAAACCCCTCGCCAGCAACCCCTCGTCGCCGGTAGACCCACTACCACCGACCATATGCATCACCTCCTATCGACCCCGAATACCCATACACCACCACCATCACCCCTGCTCCTTCCCTGATCACATTCAAGACTCACGGCCATACCATCGCCACCTCGCCATCGACGTCGTCGCCATCTTCTCGTCGCCGCCACCCCATTTGTCTATCCCTAGAACTCCAGAAACCTAACAACCTCCACTTCTTTCTCTTCTTCTTCTTCTTTCTTTTCTTTCTTTCTTTTCTTTTCTTTTTCCGGCCGTCTCGCCGGAGTTACGCACGTCGCCGTAATCCAGACGACCTAGTCACCGTCGTCATCTAACCCTATCACCACATCACACAGCTTCTCAGCCAGGTCCAATCCTGCGTGCATAAGTTTGCGTCGTAAATTTATTTCGACGTCGGATGTGATATCCGTATCTCGACGTGAGATCCGATCAGGTAAGTTATAAACTTCCAACATGCTATGTTATTATATCAATATCTATTTGATAAATTATAATGCACGTGTTTTATTATTCAGCAGAAATTACCAATTTACGGTTTTATAGCATCCGTCTGTATCCGTTCTGATAATAGTTTATCTAATTGCATGTCGGAACATCACGATATTATCATACTACTATATCAGTTCAATATGTTATCTAGACTGCATCCTACATGGTAATGGACGTATAACAGTTAATACAGATAGACACATATACATCCTAGCATTGGTAGTGTTTACCGTGGTTCGATATTGATTATAGTGTTACATTGGTATCTATTTCGGTTAATATTCAGTACATGACATGTTCACGACACATTACAAGACTTGTTACTTGGATCTTATTACTAATACCAACAATCCTGATTGTCTTCCTGATGGACGTGACTTGTTGTCTGCATAGACAAGATCGGTACCTGCTTAATCCTATGTTGGCATTAGATTTATATCGGAAATACCTGACTTGAACACAGAACCTTAGGGGAAATCAATAATATAACCGAAACGTAACTTAAGAGGATATTATTATTGTTTACCGTGATTCCGGGCGTTACGGAAATCATTGTTTGCCATGATTTCGGACGTTACGGAATAATCATTGTACCGTGACCCCATGGGGAATGAACGGGATATATTGTATCGTGTTCCTACGGAGAATGAACGGGATATATTGTACCGTGGTCTGTGGGGAATGAATGGGATATATATTGTTAAGTTACGATGAGGATTACATTAATTGATTTCAAAGACTTCTAGAATAGATAACATAGAAGCACACACTTTAGGATACACATCACATACATATAACTCACTATTTATATCTGTGTTTATTATTTATATTCATGTTTAATCATAGCATCATATCCTGGTTATTGCTATTATTATGGTATTTATGACGCACTGACGTCTGGGTTTTGCATGGCCCGATTCCTCTAGCTTTATCGCAGGCAGATCAGGAGTGCTTTAGCAATCAAGCCGAGCAATGAGTAACTAGCTATTTAGTTTAGAGACTCTTAGTTTATTTAATTCAGCAATTTTATTTCTATTGATGTGAGCCATATTGGGACGTGATTCAGATAATATTGTTTATTGGATCTTGATTCGTTTCCGCTATATGCATTTCTCGATTTTATTTATTGTGGCAAATGGACATGTGTTAGCTAGATTATATATTTTACTGTTCTTGATATCCGATAGACAGCCGTAATGTGACTGTGGAGGGATGATTCCTAATCACAGGTAGCTTGGTTGGCTCTATCACGTGCCGTGTTTACGTATCTTTGGAAGCAGGGCATGACAGGGCTTTTTTGATATCAGAGCCCTAGGATTTAGGGTTAGTCGGGTTTAGTTCTTTTTTAGTTGTGTATTGAACCCAATACACCAACCAGGAAACCCAAAATTAGGAACATGTCCTGCCACATTATTGTCTTGTCATTCAAATTCTTGAATCTTATCTTTCCTTCAACTTTTTTATCTTGACGATATGGAAATGACTTTGCATCTCAACTTGGAATTCTCCTGATTTCTTACCGTTTCTCCCTTCTTATTTCTTTGATTTTAATAGTAGGATTTGGGCGACTTGAATGGAGTTATATGATTGTAACTATGTACCGCAGCATAGTTACAATGCGGTACTCTATTTAGATAACCTGGAGTCCTATTTTGATTCATTTTCTTGACTGATGGTCGTTGTATTACCTTGTTTCCTCTCGGCGTCATTTCTTACGAGTTTATATCTTATAGCGAGCTTGAATCCAGCAACCACGTTATATCTTTTCTCTCGTCCCGTAAGAACCAATCCGTTTGTGTTTCGAAGAACAATGAGAAACACAGGAGAACATATGATGATTGCAGTAGTTCGTGGTCAACCCCAGCGGGAGATGGTACAGACTGCTTCAAGGCTGATCAGACGTAAGATATTTGATCGAAAAAGTTCTGACAAACCCGCCTCAGTTTATCAGAGTGGTGCAGCGGAAGTGTGGTTGGCTGATAACCCACAAGTCTTAGAATAAACTTGCAAATTCATGATGAAGGAAACCGTTTACTAAAAGGTGAAGTTCGTAAACAAGTTGTAGATGAAGCGCTGATAGCAGTTTAGGATTTCATGGATGTGTTCAAGAACATCTCGGGTTTACCGCCAAAACGAGATGTGGAGTTCGCGATTGATCTTATTCCTGGAGCAGCGCCGATCTTAGAGGCTTATTATCCAATGGCGCCAGTAGAACTGGAAGAGGTAAGGAAATAAGTTGCCAAGTTACTAGAGAAGGGTTGGATTCATAGCAACAGTTCACCATGGGGAGCTCCAGGTCTTCTAGTCAAAAAGAAGGATGGCACGCGGAGAATGTGCACTGATTATCAAGAATTAAATCGGGTGACTATTAAGAATAGGTACCCAATCTCTCGCATCGGTGAATTATTCGATCAACTCAGTGGCGCGAGGGTATTCTCGAAATTGGATTTGCGATCCGGATATTATCAATTTCGAGTGAAATCAGAAGATATTTGCAAGACAGCGTTCCGAACTCGATATGGGCATTATGAGTACTTATTGATGCCATTTGGAGTTACACCAGCAATATTTATGAACTTGATGAACCGAATCTTTTCACCATGACTGGAACAGTTCGTAGTGGTGTTTATTGATGATATTCTGGTCTATTCGAGGAGCAAAGCTGAACATGCAGAATACTTGAGGATCGCACTACAAATGTTGAGACAAGAAAAGTTATATGCTAAAATGAGTAAGTGAGAGTTTTGGCTCGAAGAAGTGAAGTTCTTGGGTCATGTTGTATCCGGAGAATGGATTGCCGTTGACTCTGAAAAAATTGCAGCTGTTCATGATTGACCAATTCCTAAGAACGTAGAGGAAATCAGAAGTTTTCTTGGGCTTGCCAGATACTATAGAAGGTTTTTGGAGAACTTCGCTCGAATAGCAGAACCATTGACCAAGATAACATGAAAAGAGGTACCATTCATATGGACAGAGAAATATGCGTCAGCTTTTGAAGCGTTGAAGCAAAGATTGACCGCCGCTCCTATTTTGACAGTGCCAGATGGTTCCGGAGGGTTGGTTATTCACAGTGACGGATCTAGGAAAGGCTTGAAATGTGTTCTAATGCAGCATGGGAAGGTCATAGCTTATGCGTCGAGACAATTGAAGACTCATGACAAGAACTACCCAACTCATGATCTGGAGTTAGCAGCAGTGATTTTGCTCTGAAGATTTTGAGACACTACTTATTGGGCGAAAGGGTAGAAATATTTACTGATCACAAAAGCCTAAAGTATGTGTTCACATAGAAAGAGCTCAATATGAGGCAGCGTAGATGGTTAGAGCTGATGGCTGACTATGATCTTGATATAAAATACCATCCAGGGAAAGTTAATGTAGTGCCGGATGCTCTAAGTCGAATGCCAGCAATACGGATGTTGACTACACAAAAGGAGATTATAGCTGATTTTCAGATATTCGATTTAGAGATTGTACTACCAATTATTTGGGACAGTTAATGCAGTTGCAAGTACAGTCATCCTTAATCGATAACATTAAAGCGACGCAGTCGCATGATCCAATGTTGAAAAAGTTTCGAGAACAAGTAGAAGCATGACTTCGAACAGACTTGTTAATTCATGATGATGGTTCGTTACGTTATGGGAGTCGTTTATGTGTGCCTAAAGGAGATGTTCGTGAAGAAATCATGAAGGAGGCACATAATTCCGCGTATTCAGTAAACCCGGAAGGCATAAAGATGTACAGAGATCTGCGACAACATTTCTGGTGGGAAGGCATGAAAAGGAAGATTACTCGCTATGTATCGAAATGCGTGGTGTGTCAACAAGTCAAGTCTGAACACCAAAGGATAGCTGGTTTGTTGCAACCACTTCCGATTCCTCAATGAAAGTGGGAAGATATAACCATGGATTTCGGGACAGCATTACCACGGAGTCCAAAAGGGAAATAATGCAGTTTGGGTGATTATCGATCGATTGACCAAGGCAGCTCATTTCATACCATTTTGTGTTGGTCAATTGATGGAGGCTTTGGCAGAGTGGTACATGCAGGAGATTGTGAGATTGCATGGAGTACCCATGAGCATCGTTTCGGATCGTGATACCCGATTTCTATCACACTTTTGGAGGAGTCTACAGGAAAGTTTGGGAACTCATTTGAAATTTAGCGCAGCCTATCATCCTCAGACAGATGGCCAGTCTGAAAGAATAATCCAAACTCTTGAAGATATGTTGAGAGCGTACATGTTAGACTTCAAGGGTTCATGGGAGGATCAGTTGAACTTGGTGGAGTTTTCATACAATAACAGTTTTCAGGCGACTATACAGATGGCTCCATTCGAAGTATTATACGGTCGTAAGCGTCTCTCACCAGTCTATTGGGATGATGTTGGAGAAAGAAGATTATTGGGACCGGATCTTATTGTGTAAACGGTGGAGAAAGTTAACGTGATCTGAAATCCGAAATCATATGAAAGTAGCTTAAGAACGATAGAAAAGTTAGGCTAATACTGGATGAAGACCTTTAGAGTTCACAGTTGGTGATCTTGTACTCTTGAATATATCACCGACCCGAGGAGTGATCCGATTTGGTAGTCGAGGCAAGCTTAGTCCTCGATTCGTAGGGCCTTTCAGTATTATCGAGCATGTTGGAGAGGTGGCTTATCGATTGGCTTTACCACCATTCTTGGGGGGTATTCATGACGTGTTTCATGTATCTCAACGCCGCAAGTATGTTAAGATGAGACGCACGTCCTAGATCACTCGGAACAGACAGTAAGGGAAGATTTAACATATGAAGAGCGGCCAATGGCAATTGTGGATCGACGAGAAAAGGTGCTCAAGAATAAAGTTATCCCACTAGTACTTGTTTCATGGGGAAATCGTTCGCACGGAGAATGTACTTGGGAACGTGAAGACGAGATCCGACAGAAGTTTCCACACCTGTTTCCTTATATCCGTGTTTTCTTATCTTTTCTTGTTCCGTGAATTTCGAGAACGAAATTCTTTTGTAGTTGGGTATAATGTAACACCCTAGTACTGTTATACTATATTTATTTGGGGTATTTCAAATCTTTCAACAAATTTCTTTATTATTATTGCTTTTGGGTTGCGGATAGTGCAATTGATAGTTGTGGTTATTATCCGACCCGACCCACAAGTTTGAAATCCATCATGGTTCAAGATTAAATTAAATATTTGCTAGTACAAAGTATCCATGCAAATCTAGATTCTATACACATATATATAATATATTCCACATATCTTTTAATAATAAAAAATAAAAACCAAATAACATATTTGGTTATCTAGCCTTGCAAGTCATGATACCACAAATCATGTGGTTGCACCCATATATCATGTTCATGTCCTAATTATTAAAACATACTTGTAATTGATCGCTACGTATATTTACGTAGATCCCTACTTAGGGGTATACATTTTTATTTACTGGACATCGCATTATGGTTTAAACTTTTACGTATATCATCCATATTAAAAAAAAACTAGATTTTTGAAGGGACACGGGAAATATTCGGAGTAATCTGGTATTATCCGTAAAATCCCCCATATATATATATATATATATATATATATATATATATATATATATATATATATATATAATATTCTATATAACTAAAACATATATATCATATATATCTGTTATAAATATAATATATAATATATTAATTATCTTAAATTATAATCTCTATCTGTCACTCTCTCCTTCTCTCGCCTCTCTCTCTCTATCTATCTCTATCTCTCTCTTCTAAACCCCTGTCCCCACACTCTTTATCTAATATATATATATATATATATATATATATATATATATATATATATATATATTATTTATAAAAAAATCTTATCTCTCTCTTTCCTCCCTCGTTTCTTTTCCTCACGTCCCCGTCACGAAACCCTAATCCACACTCACCCTCTCTCCCCTGCTTCGCCGCTCCTCTCATCACCACCCCATCTCCCCTGCCTTGCCGTCCTCTCCCCTGCCTCGCCGTCCTCTCCTCTCCCCCTCTCCTTTCCTTCCCGAGCACCACCCTGTTAGTGCAATATTCCCTAGAGGCCATTATTATATGGTACTAGTTTATATATTATATTTTGGAAGCTTGGGATATATACACGGATTTATGATGGTCTTGCTCAATATGGTAGTATGCTACTTGGTTTGTATCTATCTTAATATGTGTATATATTTCTTTTGACGTATCGCTAATACATATTGGTAGAGCCCTTAGGATCTTTACTTGACTACCAGCGTTATGATGTCAGTCACACTAGTGGGGGCTGGTAGTCTACAAACACATCCTTATAAAGGCCCCTAGTCGTAGGATTATCGAAACAGGCCATCGATACTCCAGAGTAGACTAGTGTATACGCTTCTTATCCCAGCAGGGGAGATGGTATATCCTACAGCCATCAGTATGTCGTAATGGAGATAGTATGCAGGTGCTTATTGAGTTATGAGTTACACCGGACGGACTCATGGGGAACTGCTGGTTGGTACTATACCTATCGTCAGGTAGCAATTCCCAGGTGACATGAGTACAACATAGTCCGTTGAATTGACACTGCTACTGTGCCTCAAGTGTGTCCCCACCATTCTTAGATTACTACCCTACCACAGCTCTATTGAGTCGTGCAAACAGGTAGTAGTTGGGTACAGTCCCGAAGCACTTGGAGGCAGTGGCGGTTAGATAGGATTCGTTTCTCCCGGTATTGGGGGTTGATGTCGCGCTGTGATTCAGAAATCTATTACACAAAGTCCCTGGCCAGGGCAAGTGAGATTTGCTGGTAGGAATTCCAGTAGTTTCTTAGGGTGTTTTTGGCTACATTCTGACACGACTTATTGCGCTATAAGGGGTCTGACGTTTACCGCCGCCCCTAGGCCCGATATGCGGTACTCTTAGACGAACAGACCGGACTGTACGGAGATTGCCACATACAGGCCCAGTAGGGGTACGGATGAGTTTGCTCGTCGGCCTTCTTATCAACAGATATCTGGGTAGCCATTACGTGCAGCTAGTACCGCTGACGCACTTGTGGTCAAACCCACTGCCAGCGTACTGTTGAGTCTTTAGAGTCCCACACAGAGAGTTTCCCTGCTTTAGGTGAAACGAGTAGAGGTCGTATGGTTTTTACGATAGGGTTCGATCAAACATGTGTACTTGTGCGCATATGATGTTCGGGAGGACAATACTAGTGGGCTTTGATTTAAACCGGATCCTAGTATTTGCTTATTGGATTAGTTATGTCACACTGTATTCGTGTTTCTCGAAATACGGATACGGGTATGTATATACGGATGCGAGGGGGCATTCTTGTAATTATTCAAGTTTGCTTTAAGATGATTAAACATCATTATTTGTTTAGCATTTTAGGTTAAATGCTTAATGAGGTGGATATTTTAGAGGAGGAAAACTTCATAGTATTTTAGTGAAATTGAGCATGGATTATTATTGACTTTTTGGACAAATGGAGACTTAGATATTTTTGAGATATTTGTGAGAGATATTTTTCTTTGCATAAGAGTTAAAATAAATACCATGTGATTGATCATTCTTCGTGTGTATGGAAAAGTTCTAATCACAACCAAAGAAATTTATACCGCAATCAATTAACGGTGTCGATGTAGCGCGTTAATGAATACGGATCTTCCACTGAGATGTGTGTTTTGATCGATCTTGTTTTAGATGAGTCAAAATTTAAAAGATAAAAGAAAATTCAAGAAAGTTGATTCAAGATTTTTGAGATTTGATTTTAAGAAAACATAAAGAATCTAGATCTAGAATCAAGAATCAAGAAATGTCCCAATCACTTTGATTTATCAAGATAATGAAGAATAGCTTGTAAGTTTCGATTGAGTCAATAGTTAATGATAAATCTAATAATTCCCAATCTTATCTATTGATAATTTGTAGCTAGATTGATGATTATGATGAAGATTAGGGATCTATTGAAGAAACTAGGGTTTTTCCTTCTATCCCTCGTCTTTTCAATCATGATCATTCGGATCTAGCCTCTAGCAAAAAAAATTATCAATCATTGATCCTTAATTTGCAATGAAATAATTAAGAAGTCATTTCGCTCTAAATTAGGTCATCAACGATTCTTTTTGCTAAGGTTCACAAATCTTATAAGAATTAAGACTAGTATTAAGATTTGATCATCATTAGATCTATCAATTTTCTTGAATCCTCCACAAGCGGAGAATTTACTCAAGCATCATGAAAATAAATGAATCGAAGATCAAGAAGTTTCATAACGCAAGAATGTAAAGAAAGCAAGGATTACAATTATCACCTTTATTCAATCGATGACTAATTACACATTCCCTCAATTCGAGGTTACAAGATATTGCTCTTGATCGCTCCTTTTGAAGAAGTAACTAGATCCGTCGAATTTCTCTCTGCTCAATCTCCGTGATTGGCGGATCGTCGTGGATCTCTTACTCGGATGAAGATTGGCCTCGCGGATAAAGGATCGATGGTTGCTTGCTTGATTTGCTTCTCAAAATGATCTTGATTTGGCTTTGGATTTGGATTTGGGCTAGGGTTTTGAGTTGCAAGTTGTGTCACTCAACTTGCGGAATTTTGGCTCAATGTTCAACCTCTCAATTAATGAACTACACTCAACAACTAATGAACAACCTTTGTAATGATGCCCTAGGTGCCCTTTTATAGTTTTCCCTCAAGCTTCCCCTAGAAGCTAGGTCTAGCTTCCCTTGGAAGCTTGGTTGTTATGAACCTTGCATAGGAAGCTAGGTAGTTATGTAGAAATTTCTAGATTAAGGTAGTTAACTAGCTTGCATGAGAAGCTTGGTTGTTATGAGGTTTGCATGAGAAGCTTGGTAGGTATTAAGCTTGCACAAGAAGCTTGGCTGTTAGAAGGGAAGCTTTTGGAGAACTCTAGGGACTAAAGCGGCTTGAAGAAGTTTTGCTGTTGAAAAGAAGCCTCGGGGAAAATTCCCCGTCTTATAATACTTAAGGCTTTAGCAGTGACTCCCAAACCAGTTGGTTTAAGGCACTAGGTGATGAAGCACCCTCGCTATATTTTTTTATTGCTGCCTTGGTGTTAACAAAACCAGTGTTCATTTTTCTACACCATTTTATCTTTTTCATTTATTATTTCCTTCATACTTTGGCTTTTAGACAAGAGCGTTTCAAAGTATCCTCTACTATCCCGAGTTTCAAGACGTGTGTAAGTGCGTATAGAAGGGTAACAACATTCAAATGTTTGGCTTCCAGAACAGGAACTATTTTTCAGACTTATTTTTATTCTCAGATTAGTGACTTCCTTCATCTTACTAACCCTTGGGACAACGGCTCATAACTACTTATTACTAGTTTTGTTTAAGAAAACTTCTAATTTTCTTGGTTTTCTTAAACTTTTCCAATCTTTTAGATGTAATTTTTTACTATCTAATCTTTTATTATCTTATTTATGTACAAAAAAAATTCATAAATTTTTTTTTCATTTTTTTCATTTTTTTTATATGTTTTGTGCTTATGAAAAGTATGATGCAAAGTGATGCGTAAATAAGCACAAACCTCCCCCAAACTTGTCTAGAACAGTGTCCTCACTATTGTCTTCTGCTAAAACTCAAAAAACCTGTATGCTTGGGAGGACATTATTAATGGGGGCAAGAATAAGTGAAAGTGAAAATCCTCCCCCAAATTTATTTTTGGCTCACAATTTTTTAGGACAACTTTTATTTTCAAGAGCCAAAAATATACCCCCCCCTCAAACATGAGTTAGACAATATTAAGCATTTTAAGAGGGGGTAAGTCATTTGGTCAGAACAAGACTTTACAAAGACCAAAAATTAATATCAACCATTCAAAGATTTTATCAGTGTAGCGTATAGGTCGGTGGAAGAACATGTTGTATAGAGTCAGGAAGAAATGAGGAAGAGATGAGTGGTGGTCTGGAAAGGGTTTGAGTTTTAAATTATAGAAATGAAAGAATGAGGATGAATGATAGGGAGAATGTGAATGATTAGGAAGAAGGAGTGGTGGCGGTTCAACTTCTATAGGTTGAGGTTGATTAATCACAAAATCCGTGTTGTTTAGGAATGCAAGTTCGTCAGCAAAAAGTTCTTCAAAACTTTCATCAATGGTATGATCAAACATTTTGCTGTCAATAAATTTTGTGTCAGATTTTACCATACTTGATTTGTTAAAATACATGGAGGTAGAAGACTCGAAAAACTCATTTACCTCATTTTCAAAAATATCCAAATCAAGTTGGCTTTCTGGGATTGTCGAACTTGAACTACCGGATTGTGATTCATCAAAACTCACTATCATTACAGGAACAGAAGAAGAACCAGAGAGAGTGGAAGATGAAATGGGTAAACCTATTGATGTGTCGAGTATTGCTGAACCAGATGTAGAAGATGTAGGCTGAATTTCGGTCTGCTGTTCGGTTATACCATTATTATCAACTTGGAGAAGCATTTGGGGTTCGGGAAGATTTATCAAAGGTTCGAGATGATGACCATAAAGAAGTGAAAGGACCTGATGAATTGATGGGGCAAACTCATCCAAAATTTCGGGTTCATCAATCAATATATCCCCAACGTCAATCACCTCATTCAAGTGAAGGTTAAAATTCTCAAACACCTCATTCTAAGAATGGTTTTTAATCAATTTTGGTTAAAGAGTGGAAGTGTAGAGATCACAAGGATTTGGCATGGTTTCACTCGAAATGGACCCTTCACAATCGGGTAAATCCAACACTGCATTATTACACAACTTCTCATACATTCTATCGTCAATTGGTGAATCATTTGGTGTACTCGATGAATCTGTGAAACTGGAGTTGTGGATTTCAGTTTGGAAAGTGAAGGTTTGATTAGGAAAGATGTACAGTCCTGTCTCACTACCCAAATTCTCATCTTGTCCTATACCCGAATTATATACCGAAAAAATTTGGGCTGGTTTGAAATTATTTGCTTACCTCCACTCTGTCATTTCCTTCCTAATTTGGTTCGACAATTCCAGATATTTTTCTAATGTCTGCTCAAGACTAGACTTGGGTCGATAAGGGGTTTCCGTATAAGATTGAAATTCTTGTGGATACTTAAAACTCCCAAATGACTGATTAAAAGGACTGTCTAGAGAAGGTGGAAAAGTCGGATTGGATTGAGAGGAATTGAATGGTTGCAAAAATTGGGCAGGAGTAGGGTCAACATTGTGATAAGAAGAATTTTGATATTGGTTGGGTTTGAAATTTTGGCCTTTAGCCCTAGCTATATGCTCAGCAATGGACATACGTCTAGGGGCATCCTCACTCGGAGTATCAACTGAAATGGATGTAGAATTAGGATACGGATGATATTGGTTCGGATTGAAACTTTGGCCTCTAGCCCTAGCTATATGCTCAGCAATGGACCTGCGTCTAGGGGAATCCTCACTCAGAGTATCAACTGAAACGGATGTAGAATTAGGATACGGTTGATAAGACCTGGACTGAGCTGGCCAACTGTTTCTCCCCGCTTGTTCTATCCGATCTCTTAAGGACATGGGAGAGTCGGACAGTATACCGAAGAGATTACGAAAACAAGAAATATCTGGTTGTGGACAGCAAAACTCGGCAAGAGTTCTTCTGTTTAGGTCACCCATTATAAGAAGAGAAGAGGGGGGAAAAAGTAAAGGGGGGAAATAATTGGTTTGTTTTGAAAAAGAAACGGATTTTTTTTTAAAAAATCACACAAAAATGTACAACCATCCTAAACCTAATGGTTACCTAGGTCAAGTCTCTAGACCGCTCCTAAACTTCCAGAAGACAAATCGCAGGATAAATCCTCTACTGCCTCTTTATCCGTTCTGTGGCCAGGTAAGTGCCAGGTAAGTGGGAGGTTCTTCACTACGTAAGTAGCGGGCCTAATTAAGTAACCACTTGCCTTAGACACACTTGCTTTAGACATGTTCATCTCATAATTTTGCATTATTATATTCCCCATTCTTAATCATTTTACAAATAAATAGGTGATTTTGATCCATGTCTGTTGAATAGTTGCAGGTTACAAATTCTCGGAACAATACAGTGAAAATGATAAAAAGACGCTACAAAAGTGAGACTACGACCAACAAATAGAAGAATCTTTATCATGCCACCTACAGTTTGAGGAACAAACGAAGATCAGCAAACAGTTCGATTTCATAAAGCACGAAGGCAGCACATGATTCAAGACTTCAACACGAAGCAAACGGTAAAAGTCCACAACATTTCTGCACTGTAGAAATCTGGAAGAAACTAGAAGACATTCTGAGAAACCAAGTGAAGAAGACAGAAGAAAAAGGAAACATGAAGCAACCCTGAAGAATCTAGCAAGAGAGCCCATAAGATGGCCGTGGAACCGCGGCCAAACATGCTTTCTTGCCGCGGTTCCACGGTCATATAGTGCACGTGCAGTGCACGTGTCGGTGCACGTGTGTCTGTGGGTGTCGGTGCTTTGACTCGGTCTTTGGGGTTATTTTCGTAATTCTAGATATGGATCAGATGTAAACCATAGGGTTTCTATTATCTATAAATAGGAACCCTACAGCCTCTTTTTGAGGCGTGCCTCTTTTTGAGGCGTGCGACTTTTGAGATGCCTCTTTTAATTTCTAAATTTTAGATTTTCAATTCCATGTAATTTGTCAAAGAGTGCATCAATAAAGAAGTAAGTTTCTTTTATCTTGAATTTCTTTTCTGCGGTAGTTATAAAAGTTTTATCTGCCGTAGTTATAAATTTTTTATCTGCCGTAGTTATAATTTTTTTATCTGCCTTAGTTGTTAAATTAAAATCATAAAAATGAACTCGTTTATCAATTCCCTAATGAGTGAGTAGTTCCTCACTTATTAGGGTTAGGTTTAGGGAAGGTTTGAGAGATGAAAATCTCTCACCCCTTTCTTACTCATTCAACATTTTAAATAGGACTCTATGCATACATACACACACCGCTCACTACGGTACCCTATCCCACGAGGTAGCGGTGATACTATAGTTAAAGACTGGTTGTGTATGTTTTCCATGGAGGTTAGGGTAAGAGTTAAGAAAGGACGGATAAGGACCTAGAGGAAGAAACCTAGTTTCTTCCCGATCGTGCTAATCCCCTTTGTTAATTATTACCTTAACACCTAAATAGTTCTTAATTAGGGCATAGAAAGTGGTGAGAATAATTGACTTTCCAAACCAACCCAATCCTAAACCTAGCAAGCTTTTCATAAACTTTCATCTCATTCTTAGATTTTAAAATAAAACCCAAAATCTTTTGGATTTAACTCGTTAAAACATAAAGAAAAGGAATCCATCTCCCTGTGGACCGACCCGTACTCAACCGGCTAGCTACCAAGCGACACCGTTATTGATTGTGGTTAATTCTTTGATTTCAAAAACGCATACGCAAAATCATTCCAATCAAATGGCACCGTTGCCGGGGAGACGGTAGTCTCTTTCTTCGTGTAATTTCGGGTTAAAAATAAATAAATAAAAAATTTAAAAATTATAAAAATTGAAATTTTTTAAAACAAAAAAAATAAAATAAAATTCATCTTGTTCTTTTTTAGAGGTATTGTGTGAATTGTGCAGGAAAAGAAGACGGACAGATTCAGATCTGGAAAATCCCAGTGAACAAATCAAGAAACAGAGAATCTGAACAAATAGGGGAGAATCCAAACAACAAACAGAAATTTTTTGGAGATTTAAACCACCTAAACCGCCGCGGAACCGCGGCAGAATTGACAGTTTGATCGCGAAACCGCGGTCAAAGGGTCACGTCAGCAAATCAAAATTTCTGTTAGTATCTATTTTCTTCTTCTCTCCTATCCTGAGCTCCACTGAAAATTTTTCCTGCAGGGTTCTTTGCGCAAATTCTTTCTCCCTCTCCAATAAATTGTTTTTGTGCAGGATTCTTTATGCTGCAAAATAATAAAAAAATTTGAAAGTGTTTTAGATTTTTGGTGTGTTAATTGCTTTGCATATTTAAAATGGACTTTTAAGGGGCTATAACACAAATCAAGATTGGGTGGGGATTTCATTACCCTTCCTAAGACCCCAGAAATCACATAAAGCATTTTTCATCAACCCTCGAGTTAATTAAAAAAATTATTAGACTCGGCCAATAAAGACTGTCGCGCTCAATAGGACAAAGGAAAAGTTGTAGGTATCGGTCATTTATCTAAACCAGACTTTGTGGTGCCTAAGCTAGACAAGTAGGAAAGGCAATCTTAAAAGGCCCGTCTCACGGTGATTCGTGAGCGGATCCATCCTTTCTTTACTTGTGCTTACCTGGCCACAATTGGCGGTGAAGAGGCGATTTGAGGATCTCACAACTTGCCTTTTGGAACAGTTAGGAGTAGTTTAGTTGACTTAGGAGACCCTAGTTTTAGGCTTGATTGTGCATGCTTATACTGTGACTGTTTGAAAGTGTGTAGTAGTCCGTAAAAATTTTGCAAAAACTCTTTCTAAAAAAGAAAAAAAAGAATAAGAAATTTCAAAAACACAAAAACAAACAATTTCTAAATAAAACAAAATTTAAAAAAAAGATAAAAAAAAATCATCACATTCTTTTTCTACTACTTTCTTACATCATGGGTACCCCACCTCCCAAAACTCTTGCCGAACTTTGGTATTCTCATCCAAACATTGCTTCCTAAGTGCATTGTTTTGGTCGAATTACGGACGACCCCTCTATGCCCAAAATTTCTTTGAAAGATCGAATAGATGCGTCTAGGAGAAACGGTTGGACTCCGCAATCCACTTTGTATCAACCGTTTCAACCTTCACCACCTTCTTACGTTGATACTCCTTTTTCGAGTCCTGTTGTAACCCCGAAATCCATGTCTATTGCTGAACATATTGAAAAATCTCGTAACCGATATTTCACTCCTTTCAACACTTCCAGTTCTTGGGATCAACAAGTCCATTCACCTTTTATCCAAATGTTGATCCTACTCCTGTCCAGCCATTCAATTCCTACCAGTCCTACCCAACTTTCGCACCTTCCTTAAACATTGCTTCTACACAGCCATTTGGGAGTTTCCAGAATCCAAACAATTTTGAATCTTTTACTGAAACCCCTTCACAACCCATGTCTAGTTTGTTACAGTCGTTGGAATCTTATATTGTAGCGACATACCAACAGATGAAGAATTTGAATGCGTCCATTGCCGCCCTATTACAACCGAGTGACCCGGTAGCTAGTTTCTAACTAGCTCCAAATTTTCCAATGTATGATGAGGCGGTTGGACAGATTGAGAATTTGAGTGGAGAGAGTAAGCTGTGCACCCTTCCAAATCAAACATACCCATCCCCAATTGAATCCCACAACTCAGGTTTTGAATGTCTATTAAGTATCCCAAATGATTCACCAGTTGAAAATAAAACATCTAATGAGTTGTGCGACTTTGTAGTGCTTGATTTGCCAGATTGTGAAGGGTCCCTTTCGAGTGAAACCATCACCAATCCTTTGGACCTCTACACCTCCAATCTAGAACCTGAATTGATTGATAACCATGCTTTAGATGAGGTGTCTGAAAAAATTAATTTTCACTTGATCGAGGATATTGACGCTGGGAATATTTTGGGTGATGAACCCGCAGATTTGACTGAATTTTTCTCTCCAATTCATCATCCCGAGTCATTAACTGTTTTCCCCGAACCCCATATGCGTCTAGATTTTGATGATAAATGCATGGATGAGCTAAAATTTGAGGAGAGTATTGGGGAGAGTATTAAGGATAGTATTGAGGATGAACCAGTTTTGTTTGATGAGTCGGATTTTCCAATTCATCCTCCTGAACCTTTAACTGTTATACTTCCTAAATCAACCCCCTTCGTCCTTTCCATCGTTCCGACAGCGCAAGAATCCGTTACGCTTTCATTTCCAATGTCTAGTTTACCAAGTTCGACGTACCCATGTTTGTCACGAATCTTGAGGGATTTGACCTCATTTCTCAGTGGGTTGATAGGTTAGCACAATCGCTTCTTACACATCGGTCATTACAGATTGTGCCAATTTATACACTCCATCTCCACCCTCAAATTCGTATTCCACTTCTTTCTCCCACCTTTTCTGGTTCTTCTTCTATTCTTCCTATAATTTCAGTGAGTGTTGATGAATCACAATCCGAAAATTCAAGTTCGATAATTCTAGGAAAACAACTTGATTTAGACTCTTTTTAAAATAAGGTAAATGAGCCTTACGACTATCCTACCTTCATAATTTTTGAAAAATCAAGTGTCTTGAATTCTGACGCGACACTTATTGATATTGAAACGTTCAATCGAACCTTCGATGAAATTTTCGATGATATTTTCGCCGACGAACTTGCATTCCTAAACGACACGGATTTTGTGATTAATCAACCTCCACCCAAAGAAGTCGAACCACCACCACAATTTCTTTTTCCCTTCCGCCATTCTTCTCCTCCACCGAGACCATACACTGCTTCTATCTCCACATGGTCTCGTGTGTTTCTCATTTCTTTTCTCTACACTCCATTCTTTCACCAACTACACCATTATAACGATAAAAAATTTGAATGGTTGGTGCTAACCTTTGGCCTGTGTAAGGCCTTGTATAGCTTGATACTGTGTTTTTCTCCTCCCTAACTCTAAACTTTAATGCTTCAACAGTGGAAACACTGTTTCACTTAAGTTTGGGGGGGATTTTTGTATATATATTTTGTTTTTCTTTTAACAATAAAAAAATATAAATAAATAAACAGGGGAGTGCCGACAATTTTGACCTTCTTGGTGTAGCCTGACAGTGAGGACACTGTCGAGTTTAAGTTTGGGGGTGTGCTCGGTAAGCTTTCTTCCTTCGTATTCATATGTATATTTTTGCATTTACATACTTATTTTAAAACCCATAAAAATTGAAAAATTTTAAAAATTATAAAAATTCAATTTTGGCCATAATTGACTTATGTTTAACAAGACGGTAAACTAGCTAGGAAAAACTAGATCCTAGACTTAGTAAATTAAAAACTCTAAAAATATCCTTTCTTAAAATTTAACTGTAGAAAATATATGTCTTTGTGGTTTACTTAGAAATAGGCAAATTTTGAGTTCACTTCTTGGGCTAAGTCAAAATAAGGGAAGAATATTGATATTTTTATTAAAGTATAAGTCTGAAAAATAATTCCGAAACTTAAGTTTAAATTCTGAAAATATATATACCCTACAACTTGCACAAACACGAACCTTGAAACTTGGAATAGTAGAGGAGACCTTGAAATGCTCTTGTCTAAAGTCTTTAGTATGAAGGAAAATAAAATAAAAATACAAGTGTGAATAAAGAGAGAGAAAAATGAACACTGGTTTTGTAATTACTTAAGGCTGCGTAAAATAAAAAATATATAGCGATGGTGCTTTATCACCTAGTGCCTTAGACCAACTGGTTTGGGAGTCACTGCTAAAGCCTTAAGTATTATAAGACGAGGAATTACGCCTTAATGCGCCAACACATTTTGTAATCGGTCGTTAGTACCTCAAGAAGTATTAACAGTCGCATGAAAGATGTGTGAGCAATTTCATCTAAAAATTCACCAACTAAAAATACTTTGGACGATGGAAAAGAGTATAAGAGTTTGAATTGAATTTCTAAGTGTAGGGGTGATACATACACATACGTAGGGGTATATGATTAGGATTTGGATGAGAGATAGGAATGAAAAATATGACTTATATCTTTAGTAGAGATGATAAAAATTCCTCTGTTGAGATGGAACCCTAGAAGAAAAACTCAAAAGATACTGAAAGCTAAATAAATTTACGGAACATATACAATCTTAAGTTAAATGATAAGGAAGCGTGAAAAAATATGGGTTGATAATTTCTGAGTCGAAGATAATAGAATTTCTTGTTAGAAAACCGAATTGAAGAATAAAAATCAATAGGCCAAATTGATAGGATTTTGTGGGTAGTATCCGATGAAAACCCTCAGGAGACAACACTCATCCTACTAGGGACACCTAGAGGTTTAACGGCTTGTTGCACGAGCTCAGTGCAATCGCGTTTCCCTGCGAAAGTGAGGTTAGGCTTTTTCAAGAATAAAACTAGTTTTGCTCGGGACGAGCAAAAGATAAATTTGGGGGTATTTATTCATCTCATAATTTTGCATTATTATATTCCCCATTCTTAATCATTTTACAAATAAATAGGTGCTTTTGATCCATGTCTGTTGAATAGTTGTAGGTTACAGGTTCTCGGAACAATACAGTGAAAATGATAAAAAGATGCTACAAAAGAGAGACTACGACCAACAAATAGAAGAATCTTTATCATGCCGCCTACAGTTTGAGGAACAAACGAAGATCAGCAAACAGTTCGATTTCATAAAGCACGAAGGCAGCACATGATTCAAGACTTCAACACAAAGTAAACGGTAAATGTCCATAACATTTCTGCACTATGGAAATCTGGAAGAAACTAGAAAACATTCTGAGAAACCAAGTGAAGAAGACAGAAGAAAAAGGCAACATGAAGCAACCCTGAAGAATCTAGCAAGAGAGCCCACAATATGGCCGCGGAACCGCGGCTAAACATGCCTTCTTGCCGTGGTTCCGCGGTCATATAGTGCACGTGCAGTGCACGTGTCGATGCACGTGTGTCGGTGGGTGTCGGTGCTTTGACTCGGTCTTTGGGGTTATTTTCGTAATTCTAGATATGGATCAGATGTAAACCCTAGGGTTTCTATTATCTATAAATAGGAACCCTACAGCCTCTTTTTGAGGCATGCCTCTTTTTGGGTGCCTCTTTTGAGATATCTCTTTTAATTTCTAGATCTTAGATTTTCAATTCCATGTAATCTGTCAAAGTGTGCATCAATAAAGAAGTAAGATTCTTTTATCTTGAATTTCTTTTCGGCCGTAGTTATAAATTTTTTATCGGCCGTAGTTATAGATTTTTTATCTGCCGTAGTTATAATTTTTTTATCTGCCTTAGTTGTTAAATTAAAATCATAAAAATGAACTCATTTATCAATTCCCTAATGAGTGAGTAGTTTCTCACTTGTTAGGGTTAGGTTTAGAGAAGGTTTGAGAGATGAAAATCTCTCACCCCTTTCTTGCCCATTCAACATTTTAAATAGGACTCTATGCATACATACACACACCGCTCACTACGGCACCCTATCCCACGAGGTAGCGGTGATACCATAGTTAAAGACCGGTTGTGTATGTTTTCCATGGAGGTTAGGGTAAGAGTTAAGAAAGGACGGACAAGGACCTAGAGGAAGAAACCTAGTTTCTTCCCGATCTTGCTAATCCCCTTTATTAATTATTACCTTAACACCTAAATAGTTCTTAATTAGGGCATAGAAAGCGGTGAGAATAATTGACTTTCCAAACCAACCCAATCCTAACCCTAGCAAGCTTTTCATAAACTTTCATCTCATTCTTAGATTTTAAAATAAAACCCAAAATCTTTTGGATTTAACTCGTTAAAACATAAAGATAAGGAATCCATCTCCCTGTGGACCGACCCGTACTCAACCGGCTAGCTACCAAGCGACACCGTTATTGATTGCGGTTAATTCTTTGATTTCAAAAACGCATACGCAAAATCATTCCAATCAAGACACCACAAAAGAAACGCGGATAAGTATTAGATTACCCACGACCTTCTTCTGTCCTAATTGAGCGCGACGGTCCTTAGAGTCTTGTCAAGATATTTTTTTAGTTAATGAAGGATGATGCGGATGCAAGTTTTGTGATTTTCGGGGCTTAGGAAGGGAAATGAACTCCCCACCTAATCTGAATTTGGTCTTTGCCCCTTAATTTCCGTATTAAAATATGCACAAACAACCAATTTCAAGAATCGCAACAAATTTATTTTTTAGCAGCGCTGAGTTTTGCAAAGAATCCTGCAAGAAATTGATTATTGGACAAGATCAGAGAGGAGAAGAGAGAACAGAGAATATACCACAGAAGTTTGGAACAGTGAACCACCTAAACGGCGGCTGAACCGCCGCAAAAACACCTCATCGGCCGCGGATCCACGGTGTAAAGGAGGGATTAGGGTTTCAACTTTTTCCTGTAGCTTCTTGTACTTCTCTGGAATCTGTAGAACTTCTCTGAATCTTGATCTTACTGCTGAAATGATTCCAGATTCCCTCGCAAAAAAAATTCAAACACTAAACGTTAAGCACTTGAAGCGATTCTTGGATGAAAATTTGATGGAATAATAATTTTTCAACTCAAATAACAAAAACGAACAAAATAGCACACATCCCTGGCAACGGCGCCATTTGATTGATCATTCCTCGTGTGTATGGAAAAGTTTTAATCACAACCAAAGAAATTTATAACACAATCAATTAACGGTGTCGATGTAGCGCGTTAATGAATACGGATCGTCTACTGAGATGTATGTTTTGATCGATCTTGTTTTAGATGAGTCGAAATTTAAAAGATAAAAGAAAATTCAAGAAAGTTGATTCAAGATTTGTGAGATTTGATTTTAAGAAAACATAAAGAATCTAGATCTAGAATCAAGAATCAAGAAATGTCCCAATCACTTTGATTTATCAAGATAATGAAGAATAGCTTGTAGGATTCGATTGAGTCAATAGTTAATGATAAATTTAATAATTCCCAATCTTATTTATTAATAATTTGTAGCTAGATTGATGATTATGATGAAGATTAGGGATCTATTGAAGAAAATAGGGTTTCTCCTTCTATCCCTTATCTTTTCCATCATGATCATTCGGATCTAGCCTCTAGCAAAGAAAATCATCAATCATTTGATCCCTAATTTGCAATGAAATAATCAAAAAGTCATTTCGCTCCAAATTAGGTCATCAACGATTCTTTTTGATAAGGTTCACAAATCTCATAAGAATTAAGACCAGTATTAAGATTTGATCATCATTAGATCTATCAATTTTCTCGAATCCTCCACAAGCAGAGAATTTACTCAAGCATCATGAAAATAAATGAATCAAAGATCAAGAAGTTTCATAACGCAAGAATGTAAAGAAAGCAAGAATTACAATTATCACATTTATTCAATCGATGACTAATTACACATTCCCTCAATTCGAGATTACAAGATGTTGCTCTTGTTCGCTCCTTTTGAAGAGGTAACTGATCCGTCGAATTTCGCTCCGCTCGATCTCCGTGAGTCGCGGATCGTCGTGGATCTCTTGCTCGGATGAAGATTAGCCTCGCAGATAAAGGATCGATGGTTGCTTGCTTGATTTGCTTCTCAAAATGATCTTGATTTGGCTTTGGATTTGGATTTGGGCAAGGGTTTTGAGTTGCAAGTTGTGTCACTCAACTTGCGGAATTTTGGCTTAATGTTCAACCTCTCAATTAATGAACTACACTCAACAACTAATGAACAACCTTTGTAATGATGCCCTAGGTGCCCTTTTATAGTTTTCCCTCAAGCTTCCCCTAGAAGCTAGGTCTAGCTTCCCTTGGAAGCTTGGTTGTTATGAAGCTTGCATAGGAAGCTAAATAGTTATGTAGAAGTTTCTAGATTAAGGTAGTTAGCTAGCTTGCATGAGAAAGTTGGTTGTTATGAGGCTTGCATGAGAAGCTTGGTAGGTATTATGCTTGCACAAGAAGCTTGGCTGTTAGAAGGGAAGCTTTTGGAAAACTCTAGGGACTGAAGCGTCTTGAAGAAGTTTTGCTGTTGAAAAGAAGCCTCAGGGAAAATTACCAACCGCCGATGAGTCAGAACGACCGCAGATCCGCGGCGGATCGGCCTGACTCGGCCGCAGAACCGCGGCCGTATAGTGAGCTCTCTGGTTGAATTCTTCAGGGATATTTTATGTTGACTTTTTGGGACTTTCCTGATGTCTGGAATCTTATAATTCTTTCTAGTTCACTGCCAGATCTCAGGTCTTGGACTTGATGTATTTTATCAGCACTTTTATCAACTCCAGCTCTTTTACCTGGAGAATTTCCTGTACATAATCTTGTGACAAGTGTTTGATATACAAAGATCATGCATGCAATAATAAACACTCAATTTCCCTCAAAATGCCGGTTATAATGTATAACGCATGTTATTTGATATTTTGCAGACGAATTGCTAATATGTGCTATATTTATACCAAACACCTTTAGATAATTGTAAAGAGTAGGGAAATTGATGTGTTAAAAATGCAATATTTTTGACGGATCACCATGCTCAAGAGTTAACATTATTATCACAAACACATTCTCTCTCCTCTCAAGCTTTCTCTTCATCTTCCTCAAAACCCTAATTGTCTCATGAGTTGAGAATTCTAGGGTTTGTGACAAAACTAAATCCATTAACACTCTCTACTCTCTTTAGGCTACTTAGTTTAGCACACCAAGTGACCTAGTTGCCTCATCTTAGAGGAGAAAGCTCAAGGTAGACACTCTCGGGTGGATCTTCTTCGATTTGGAGAAGCCGACAAGGAGGCGCGATCCGTTCTCATTTTGAGGAGCTCACGACAAGGAGAAGGACAGCGAGGCGAAGAAGGACAGTGAGAACTTGATGTATAACATTCTCACATAGTAGTTAAACCTCCGATTATGTTTGTTAGTTAGGGTTTAGTATCGATCCTGGAGTTTAGTTGATGTTACGAAGCCCCTAAAAATCGTTTTTTGCAATCTCCGCCTCCCCGCGAACACGTGGGGTGCGTGGCATTGACTTACAGTGGTATCAGAGCTGACTAAACCATAACTAACAGATTAAACGACAAGTAAAACTACAAAACCGAAATAACCCCAAAACATCGAAGCGTAGATCCTAGTTTCTGTTGATTTTTTACGAGGCTCTAAAATTTTTTTAAACAATTGCAGAGCGCTCTACTTATTGTAAGATGAATGTAGAACAAAAACGAGGCTATTTCACTGTAGTGTGGCCGGCCAAACCCTCAAAAATCCCAGCCTCGCCCATTTTTTATGGTGAAATTTCATTAGTTTTTTTCTATGTTCAAGTTGCTTGGATATAGGGTTTCAGGAGTTATTTGTTTTTGCCAATTTTGAATATGCTGTCAATTCTTTACTGTGGCAATACAGGGTGTTTCGAAGTCGCGGTTTCAACGTCGTTTAATATTTCAAGTAGTGATATATGTGTTCGTAAACTTCCGCTAATTGCTATATGTTGGTTAGTTGGGAGTTGCACATATCTGTGATACTTTTGTGGTTTGTGTATATGAATATTGTTGGATTGTCGTGAATGAATAGCCAGGGATGTGAGGTGTTATATTATTTCATTCAAATGTAAATTGTAATTTGATGTAATATTTTTCGTGGGACATAGCCGGGTTGAGATTGTAGCCACCGTTGTATTATTTCATTTACTGTTTATTGCTTCTAGGGTAGACCCAAGGTGGGGTGTACAAACTACCAGGTACTTTGAAGTGTCAAGTGGCCTACTCATTTTACTGAAGGAGGTTGCTTCACTTCCGGTATTTGGCGGGTAGTTTGCCCCACCCGTAGGGGTCTAGAGTAGGGTTTGGCCATTCATCACGACCGTGGATTCCGTCTTTCGTTACTGGCTTAAACGAAACGCGGAATTCCTAGTATATCCAATGTGTTCATCTGTGATCTAAAATGCCTATTATTGCATCTGACGAATGGATATTATTATATATATTATATAATAGACGTTGCTTATGTTTTGCATTCGCGCTAGTCCAGCCCCCAGCTCTGGCGTTAGTTATCTAACCTAACGATGTAAGACGGGGCCTAGTGGCGAATGCGGATGGCATAAGCGTACGTTGTATTTTTGTCTTTTTCTGCAATGGTAGGTTAATTGATGGGACTGCATTACATTAATACAAAGCAAACAAACCAAAGCTGAATCGTTGGAACAATTCTAAAACCACTCGGGTTTTTCAAAACAACAAAACTTTTAAAATGTAGAGCTTAAACCACTCCTTTTAAAAAGCTATCAGGTTCCTTCAATTATATCAGGTTCACTACGTTCACAGTTTTGCCAAAACCATTCGTAGCCCTCCATCATTTCAGTTGGACATTCCGTAGTATTCAAGCTATGTATTTTGACCTTCTCCAAGGCATAGTGATTGGTAACTGCTCAATATTCATCTGTAGCATAGATAGATGCATTAGTTTAGGACAGTCATACTACTATTTTGGCCTTCGTCAAGGGTATGTACCGGTGGGTTCAAATTAACCTGGACAATAACGGGTAGAACTTGACATGTGACTTATGATATGTTGGCCTTTGTCAAGGTCATAAGAGCATGGGGAAAAAATCCACATCGGGAGTTTCTAAAGAAACTGAAACTTGCTAGTGTTGCATACCATTTGGAGTGTGATAATTTTGGTAGGATTCCTTCGACTTTATCACATAATGATATTTGGATCCCAATCCTACTGTGAGTATATGCTACTCCTCGGGAGATTTTTTCACTTAACGATCAATACTATAAACCAAGTAGGTGTCTAGAACAGTGTTAGCGAGGCTAGGCCTCCAGGAAAAAGAGGTTATTTAATTAAGGAATTTCGCGAAAGCGTTGTAAAACCTCACTCGAAGTACCGACACTAGCCTAGCTGAAAGGTTAAGCAAGAATTGTATGGTGAGATTAATCCTGACTAATTCTTCTTTTATGGTTTGAGCAATGATTCGAGAAACAGTGGGAGCCATCCTGTTTAGATAAATTAAAAATCAATCTAAACTTGCAAGTGCATCATGCTAAAGTGTTTCTTCTCTCTCTCCTAATTGCAACAATCAAGATGACGGGCCTTAAATTACTATTAGATAAAATATATTGACAGGGAAAACTATAAAGATTGGTTCAGGAATGTCAAGATAGCAATCGCGTATGACAAATTGGGCTATATCCTTACTACTAAAGCCCCCGCCATCCCAGGTCTAGAGTCCAGCATCGCGGATAAGGAAATCCGTAAGACCTGAGAGATTGACTGTGCGAAGGCCAAGTGTCTCGTGCTGGCCTCTATGGACAATGAACACCAGAGGCGGCATGAGAATATGGATCTTGAATCCATATTCCTCCATACCAAGGAATTATATAGAGAGCAATCTCGTATCGCAAGATACGAGACCTCGAAGAAGCTATTTCAGGCAAGGTTGGCCATCGGGTCATCTGTAGGGAAACACGTCTTTAAAATGATCGGCTACATTAAGGAGCTCGTGGACCTTGGGACCACGTTAGAGAATGAGCTGTATACAGACTTAATTCTGCAGTCCCTCCCTTCCACCTACGCCTAGTTTATCTTGAATTTTAATATTCAAGGTAAAGAAGTTGAACTTTCGGAACTCTTCAACATATTGAGGAGTGCTGAGGGCACCTTGAAGAAATTCAGGGAAACACCCGCTCTACTTGTTGGTGGAGCTTCCTCTTCTAGAACCAAGGCGAAAGCCAAAGGAAAGAAGAAGAAGGCCCCCCACCAAGCCGAGAGGCGGTGTTAGTAAGGTGGAAGCAAAGGGCAAGGCAATGGTAGCGGGGTCGACGGTAGGAAAGGAAGAATGCTTCTACTGTCATAAGAAGGGCTATTAGAAGAAAGATTGTAGGGCTTGGAAAGCCAAGAACCAGGACCCGAAGCAAGTTGTGGCTTCGGCTTCAGGTGTGTTTGTAATTGAAAAATGTCTGTCAATCAACTCTACTTCCTGGATATTGGATACCGGATCAGGATCTCATATCTATAATTCTTTGCAGGCACTGAGAAGCCGTAGAGTTCTGAAGACCGATGATATGACCCTCAGAGTTGCCAATGGAGCGAGTGTGGATGCTGTGTCCGCAGGGGAATATCACTTAGGATTGACAAGTGGACATTTTTTTAGTTTTGCGCAACTGTTTTTGTGTACCTAGTTTGACTCGTAATATCATTTATGTATCTTTGTTATCTAAAGAAAGTTATGATTTTACATTTGTAAGGTCGTAAACATCCACCTTAATCATGGTCTGATTGGGTCAGGTACTCTAAACAACGGTATATACGTATTAAACCAACTAAAAATTTCCAATGTCCAGAACACACATAAAAGAAAGACTCCAGAATTAAATCAAGCTTTCTTATGGCATTGTAGACTGGGTCACATCAACGAAACAAGGTTGACCAAGTTACATAAAGAAGGATATTTGGATCCGTTTGAATATCAATCTTATGCAACTTGTCAATAATTTCTTAAAGGAAGATGACAAAGACTCTTTTCACTAGACACGGAGTAAGAGCGAGCGAGCACTTGGGACTCATACACAGCGACATGTGTGGTCCAATGTCTACACATGCAATAAGTGGTTATTCCTATTTCATTACTTTTACGGATGATTCCTCTAGGTATGGACATGTCTTCTTGATGAAACATAAATCCGAGGTCTTTGAGAAATTCCGAGAATATAAGAGTGAAGTGGAAAAACAAACCGGCAAAAGTATCAAGACACTGAGATCTGATCGACGTGGTGAATACTTAAGTGCCAAGTTTCTGGGTTACCTAAAATAGAATGGAATTCTCTCTCAGCTTACTCCTCCATACACGCCACAACACAACGGTATATCGGAGAGACAGAACCGAACCTTATTGGATATGGTGCGCTCCATGATTAGTAACGCTGAGTTACCGTGATCATTCTGGGGCTATGCACTAGAATCAGCTGCATATCTTTTGAATAAGGTTCCTACCAAGACTGTTCCTACCACACCATATCAGATATGGAGTGGGAAGAAACCCTATCTGAAGATATGGGGATGTCCAGCTTTTATTAAAAAGCAGCACGCGGACAAGCTCGAGGCACGCTCGTTACTGTGTAAGTTTGTGTGATACCCAAAGAACTCCAGGGGGTATCTTTTCTATTACGCAGAGGAACAAAAGGTTTTTGTTTCTCGTCATGCCCACTTTTTGGAAAATAAATTTTTAGAAAAGGAAACTAGTGGGAGCGCAATAGAATTGGAAGAAATTCCAGAACCATAATCTATTACTGAAAGCATAGAGGAACTAGATGTTTCAAAAGAACAGGACATTCCTGTGCCACTTCGCGGGAGTAGTAGGCTGTCTCATCCGGCCGAGAGATACTACGGTTTTCTCGTAGACGGAGATAGAAAGGATTGCATCATTGATAATGATGGGCCAACTAACTTCCAGCAAGCCATTCAAGGCACAGACTCGGTAAAATAGTTGGATGCAATGCGAACCGAGATGGAGTCCATGTACACCAACAAAGTATAGACTTTGGACATTGCTCCAGAAGGGGTAAAACCAATAGGCTGCAAATGGATCTTCAGAAAGAAGATTGGTGTAGATGGACAGGTTAAAACCTATAAGGCTAAACTTGTTGCAAAAGGATTTTGTCAAAGACCTGGTTTGGACTATGATGAAACCTTTTCTCTAGTGGCTATGCTCAAATCCATCCAGATCCTTCTTGCCATTGCTGCCTTCCACGATTATGAGATTTGGCAGATGGACGTAAAGACCGCTTTTCTAAATGGAAATTTGGAAGAGTGCGTCTATATGGACCAGCCAGATGGTTTCATTCAGAGTAGGAGCAGCGAGAAAGTGTGCAAGTTGCTTAAGTCCATTTATGGACTAAAGCAGGCATCGCGGAGTTGGAACATCTGTTTTGATGAGACAGTCAAAGAATTTGACTTTATCAAAAATCCAGATGAACTATGCATCTATAGTAAGATTGTAGCAAGAACTGTTGTATTCCTCATCTTGTACGTGGATGACATTCTCTTGATAGGAAATGACATTCCTATGCTACAATCTGTCAAAGGATTCTTGTCACAAAGGTTCTCTATAAAAGACTTGGGTGATGCCTCTTATATTCTGGGGATCCAGATCTATCGTGATATATCTAAGAGGGTGTTGGTACTTTCACAGTCCAGGTACATCGACACCATACTGAAGAGATTCAGTATGGAAGATTCAAAGAGCGGTAATTTACCGGCTTGTCACGGAATCACCCTCTCCAAAGAGATATCTTCCAAGACTGATTTGGAAAGGGATCGCATGTCTATTATACCCTACACTTCTGCAGTAGGCTCTATAATATATGCGATGTTGTGTATCTGACCAGATATTGCTTACGCACTAAGCGTGGTAAGCCGGTATCAGTCAAACCCTGGGAAGAAGCACTGGATAGCAGTAAAGAATATTCTCAAGTACCTAAGAAGGACAAAGGAAATGTTCTTGGTGTACGGTGGAAAAGACCTCCAGATCGAGGCCTTTACTGACTCCAGCTTCTAGAATGACAAGGATGACTCCAAGTCCATGTTGGGTTATGTCTTTACCCTCAAGGAGGGGCGGTCTGTTGAAAGAGTTCCAAGCAGGACACCGTTGCTGACTCGACGATGGAAGCGGAGTATATCGCAGCTTCTAATGCCGCAAAAGAAGCAGTCTGGATAAGGAAGTTCTTGACAGAACTTCAGGTAGTTCTGTCCATTGTTAATCCAATACCTCTGTATTGTGACAACAACGGGGCTATAGCTTTAGCAAAGGAACCCAGGTCCCATCAGAAGTCCAGACACATCTTGAGGCGGTATCACCTGATCAGGGAGATCGTAGATCGCCACGAGATCGAGGTGCGGAGAGTTGCTACTGAGGACAACACTGCAGATCCATTCAAAAAATCCATCTCTCAGATGCAGTTCGAGAGGATATTCGAGATGATAGGTCTACGATATGCCAGCACGTGGCTTTAGTGCAAGTGGGAGATTGTCAGTGTAATATGCTCTAGAGGCCATTATTGTATTGTACTAATTTGTATATTACATTTTGGAAGCTTGGGATATATACACAGATTTATGACGGTCTTGCTCAATATGATAGTATGCTACTTGGTTTGTATCTATCTTAATATGTGTATATGTTTCTTTTGACGTATCGCTAATACATATTGGTAGAGCCCTTAGGATCTTTGCTTGACTACTAGCGTTGTGATGACAGTCACGCTAGTGGGGGCTGGGTAATCTACAAGCACATCCTTATAAAGGTCCCTAGTCGTAGGATTATTGAGACATGGTATCGATACCCCAGAGTGGACTAGTGTATACGCTTCTCATCCCAACAGGGGAGATGGTATGTCCTACAGCCATCAGTACGTCGTACTGGAGATAGTATGCATGTGCTCATTGGATTATGAGTTACACTGGACGGACTCATGGGGAACTACTGGTTGGTACTATACCTATCGTCAGGTAGCGATTCCCAGGTGACATGAGTACAGCATAGTCCGTTGACTTAACACTGCTACTTCGCCTCAAGTGTGTTCCCACTATTCATAGATTACTACCCTACCACGATTCTATTGAGTCGTGCAAACAGGTAGTCTATTGAGTCGTGCAAACAGGTAGTAGTTGGGTGCAGTCCCGAAGCACTTGGGGGTAGTGGCAGTTAGATAGGATTCGTCTCTCCCGGTATTGGGGGTTGATATCGCGCTGTGATTTGGAAAGCCATTACACAAAGTCCCTGGCCAGGGCAAGCGAGATCTGCTAGTAGGAATTCCAGTAGTTTCTCAAGGTGTTTTTGGCTGCACTCCGACACGACTTATTATGCTATTAGGGGTCTGACGCTTACCGTCCCCTAGGCCCGATATGCGATACTCTCAGACGAACAGACCGGACTGTACGGAGATTGCCACAGACAGGCTCAGTAGGGGTACGGATGAGTTTGCTCGTCGGCCTTTTTATCGACAGATACCTGGGTAGCCGTTACATGCAGCTAGTGCCGCTGACGCGCTTGTGGTTAAACCCACTACCAGTGTACTGTCGAGTCTTTAAAGTCCCACACAGAGAGTTTCCCTGCTTCGGGTGAAAGGAGTAGAGGTTGTATGGTTTTTTACAACAGGGTTTGATCACGCAGGTGTACTTGTGCGCATATGATGTTTGGGCGGACAATACTAGTGGGCTTTGGTTTAAGCCGGATCCTAGTATTTGCTTATTGGATTAGTTATGTCGCATTGTATTCGTGTTTCTCGAAATATGGATACGGGTATTTATATACGGATGCGAGGGGGCATTCTTGTAATTATTCAAGTTTGCTTTAAGATGATTAAACCTCATTATTTGTTTTAGCATTTTAGGTTAAATGTTTAATGAGGTGGATATTTGAGAGGAGGAAAACTTCATGTATTTTAGTGAAATTGAGCATGGATTATTGTTGACTTTTTGGACAAATGGAGACTTAGATATTTTTGAGATATTTGTGAGAGGTATTTTTCTTTGCATTAGAGTTAAAATAGATGCCATGCTCAAGAGTTAACATTATTATCACAAACACATTCTCTCTCCTCGCAAGCTCTCTCTTCATCTTCCTCAAAACCCTAATTGTCTCATGAGTTGAGAATCCTAGGGTTTGTGACAAAAAAAAATCCATTAACACTCTCTACTCTCTCTAGGCTACTTAGTTTAGCACACCAAGTGACCTAGTTACCTCATCTTAGAGGAGAAAGCTCAAATTAGACACTCTCGGGTGGATCTTCTTCGATTTGGAGAAGCCGACAAGGAGGCGCGATCCGTTCTCACTTCGAGGAGCTCACGACAAAGAGAAGGACAGCGAGGCGAAGAAGGACAGCGAGAACTTGTGGTTTAACATTCTTACATAGTAGTTAAACCTCCGATTATGTTTGTTAATTAGGGTTTAGTATCGATCCTGGAGTTTAGTCGATGTTACGAAGCACTTAAAAATCGTTTTTTGCAAACTC
This sequence comes from Agapanthus africanus, assembly GCA_030015575.1. Taxonomy (NCBI): domain Eukaryota; kingdom Viridiplantae; phylum Streptophyta; class Magnoliopsida; order Asparagales; family Amaryllidaceae; genus Agapanthus; species Agapanthus africanus. The sequence continues at coordinate 151,602,756 of JASDDO010000028.1, read as the reverse complement.
CGCCTCCCCGTGAACACATGGGGTGCATGGCATCGACTTACACAACCGACCTCCCCGACCCGAGAACCCAACATCCAAACCTCTTGCCGGCAACCCCTCGTCGTCGGTAGACCCATTACCGCCAACCACCTCCATCACCTCCTCTCGACCCCAGAATACCCATACACCACCACCATCACCCCTGCTCCTTCCCTGATCACCATTCAAGACTCACGACCATACTTTCGCCACCTCGATGTCAACGTCGTCATCTCATCGCCACCATCCCCTCTGTCCATCCCTAGAACTCCAGAAACCCAACAACATCCACTTCTTTCTCTTCTTCTTCTTTCTTTTCTTTCTTTCTTTTCTTTTATTTTCTTTTTCCGGCCGTCTCGCCGGAGTTACGCACGTTGCCGACGATCCAGTCACCTTCATCATCTAGCCCTGTTACCACGTCACGCAGCTTCCCAGCGTGCGTAAGTTTACGTCATAACTTTATTTCGACGTCGGACGTGATATCCGTTTCTCGACGTGAGATCCGATCAGGCAAGTTAAAAACTTGCAACATGCTTTATTATTATATCAATATCTATTTGATAAATTATAATGCACGTGTTTTACTATTCAGTAGAAATTACCGATTTACGGTTTTATAGCATCCATCTGTATCCGTACTGATAATAGTTTATCTAGTTGCATGTCGGAACATCATGATATTATCATACTACTATATCAGTTCAATATGTTATCTAGACTGCATCCTACATAGTAATGGACGTATAACGGTTAATACAGATAGACACATATACATCCTAGCACTGGTAGTGTTTATCGTGGTTCGATATTGACAGCTTTTGAAGCGTCGAAGCAAAGATTGACCGCCGCTCCTATTTTGACAGTGCCAGATGGTTCCAAAGGGTTGGTTATTCACAGCGACGCATCTGGGAAAATCTTGGGATGTGTTCTAATGCAGCATGGGAAGGTCATAGTTTATGCATCGAGACAATTGAAGACTTATGAAAAGAACTACCCAACTCATGATCTGGAGTTAGCAGCAGTGATTTTCGCTCTGAAGATTTGGAGACACTACTTATTGGGCGAAAGCGTAGAAATATTTACCGATCACAAAAGCCTAAAGTATGTGTTCACACAGAAAGAGCTCAACATTAGACGGCGTAGATGGTTAGAGCTGATGGTTGACTATGATCTTGATCTAAAATACCATCCGGGGAAAGTTAATGTAGTGCCACTAAGTCGATTGCCAGCAATACGGATGTTGACTACACAAAAGGAGATTATAGCCGATTTTTAGAGATTCGATTTAGAGATTGTACTACCAAATTCTTCGGGACAGTTGATACAGTTGCAAGTACATTCATCCTTGATCGATAACATTAAAGCAACGCAGTCGCACGATCCAAAGTTGCAGAAGATTCGAGAACAAGTAGAAGCGAGACTTCGAACAGACTTATTAATTCATGATGATAGTTTGTTACGTTATGGGAGTCGTTTATGTGTGCCCAAAGGAGATGTTCGTGAAGAAATCATGAAGGAGGCTCATAGTTCGGCGTATTCAGTACACCCGGGAGGCACAAAGATGTACAAAGATCTGCAACAATATTTTTGGTGGGAAGACATGAAAAGGGAGATTGCTCGCTATGTATCGAAATGCTTGGCGTGTCAAAAAATCGAGACTGAACACCAAAGGATAGCTGGTTTATTGCAACCACTTCCGATTCCTCAATGGAAGTGGGAACATATAATCATGGATTCGTGACAGTATTACCATGGAGTCCAAAGGGCAATAATGCAGTTTGGGTGATTGTCGATCGATTAACCAAGGCAGCTCATTTCATACCATTTCGTGTTAGTCAGTCGACGGAGGCTTTGGAAGAGTGGTACATGCAGGAGATTGTGAAATTGCATGGAGTACCCATGAGCAACGTTTCGGATCGTGATACCTGATTTCTATCACACTTTCGTAGGAGTCTACAGGAAAATTTGGGAACTCACTTGAAATTTAGCATAGCCTATCATCCTCAGACAGATGACCAGTCTGAAATAACGATCCAAAATCTTGAAGATATGTTGAGAGCATGCATATTAGACTTCAAGGGTTCATGGGAGGATCAATTCACTTGGTGGAGTTTTCATACAATAACAGTTTTCAGGTGACTATACAGATGGCTCCATTCGAAGCATTATACGGTCGTAAGCGTCACTTGCCGGTTTGTTGGGACGATGTTGGAGAAAGAAGATTATTGGGACTGGATCTTATTATGTAAACGGTGGAGAAATTTAACGTGATCTGAAATAATATGAAAGTAGCGTAAGATCGACAAAAAAGTTAGGCTGATACTGGATGAAGACCTCTGGAGTTCGCGGTTGGTGATATGGTATTCTTGAAGATATCACCGACCCGAGGAGTGATTCGATTTGGTAGTCGAGGCAAGCTTAGTCATCAATTCGTGGGGCCTTTCGGTATTATCGAGCGTGTTAGAGAGGTGGCTTATCGATTGTCTTTACCACCATCCTTGGCGGGTGTTCATGACGTGTTTCATATATCTCAACTCCGCAAGTATGTTAGAGATAAGACGCATGTCCTAAATCACTCGGAACTGACAGTAAGGGAAGATATAACATATGAAGAGAGACCAATGGCGATTGTGGATCGACGAGAAAATATGCTCAAGAATAAAGTTATCCCACTAGTAATTGTTTCTTGGGGAAATCGTTTATACGGAGAATCTACTTGGGAACGTGAAGACGAGATCCGACAGTAGTTTCCACCCCTCTTTCCTTAGATCCGTGTTTTCTTATCTTTTCTTGTTCCTTGAATTTCGAGAACGAAATTCTTTTGTAGTTGGGTATAATGTAACACCCTAGCACTGTTATACTATATTTATTTGGGGTATTTCAAATCTTGCAATAAATTTCTTTATTATTGTTGTTTTTGGGTTGCGGATAGTGCAATTGATAGTTGTGGTTATTATCCGACCCGGCCCGCATGTTTGAAACCCATCATGGTTCAAGATTATATCAAATATTTTCTAGTACAGAGTATCCATGAAAATCTAGATTCTATACACATATATATAATATATTCCACGTATCTTTTAATAATACAAAATAAAAACCGAATAACATATTTGGTTATCTATCCTTGCATGTCATGGTATCCCAAATCATATGGTTGGACCTATATATCATGTTCATGTCCTGATTGTTAAAACGGGCTCGTAATTTATCACTACGTATATTTACGTAAATCCATACTTAGGGGTATATACATTTTTATTTACTGCACATCGCATTATAGTTTAAACTTTTACGTATTTTCTCCATATTAAAAAAACTAGATTTTTGAAGGGACACGGGAAATATTCGGAGTAACCTGGTATTATCCGTAAAATCCCCATATATATATATATATATATATATATATATATATATATATATATATATATAATAATCTATATAACTAAAACATATATATCATATATATCTGCTATAAATATAATATATAATATATTAATTATCTTAAATTATAATCTCTATCTGTCTCTCTCCCCTTCTCTCGCATGTCTCTCTCTCTCTGTCTCTCTCTCTCTTCTAAACCCCTATCCCCACACACACACTCTCTCTCTCTACTAAACCCTCGTCCCCACACTCTCTCTTTCCTCCCTCGTTTCTTTGCCTCACGAAACCCTAACCCACGCTCATCACCTCAACGCCGCCACCGTCTCCGCTCCTCTCATCACCACCCCCTCTCATCCTCGTCCTCTCCCCTACCTCTCCGTCCTCTCCTCTCCCCCTCTCCTCTCCTTCCCGAGCACCACCCGACCTCCCTGACCTGAGAACCCATCATCTAAACCCCTCGCCAGAAACCCCTCATTGCCGGTAGACCCACTACCACCGACCGCCTCCATCACCTCCTCTCGACCCCAGAATACCTATACACCACCACCATCACCCCTGCTCCTTCCCGGATCACCATTCAAGACTCACGGCCATACTTTCGCCACCCCGTCATCGACGTTGTCATCTCGTCGCCACTATCCCCTCTGTCCATCCCCAGAACTCCAGAAACCCAACAACCTCCACTTCTTTCTCTTCTTCTTCTTCTTCTTTCTTTTCTTTCTTTATTTTCTCATATTTTCTTTTTCCTGTCGTCTCGATAGAGTTACGCACGTTGCCGATGATCTAGTCGACCCAGTCACCCTCGTCATCTAGCCATGTCATCACGTCACGCAACTTCCCAGCCAGGTCCAGTCCTGCGTGCGTAAGTTTGCGTCGTAACTTTATTTCGACGTCGGACGTGAGATCCGATCAGGAAAGTTATAAACTTGCAACATGCTTTATTATTATATGAATATCTATTTGATAAATTATAATACACGTGTTTTACTATTCAGTAGAAATTACCGATTTATAGTTTTATAGCATCCGTCTGTATCCATACTGATAATAGTTTATCTAGTTGCATGTCGGAATATCACGATATTATCATACTACTATATCAGTTCAATATGTTATCTAGACTGCATCCTACATGGTAATGGACGTATAACGGTTAATACAGATAGACACATATACATCCTGGAATTGGTAGTGTTTACCATGGTTCGATATTGATTACAGTGTTACATTGGTATCTATTTTGGTTAATATTCAGTAAATGATATGTTCACGACACATTACCAGACTTGTTGCTTAGATCTTATTGCTAATGCCAACAATCCTGATTGTTGTCCTAATGCACGTAACTTATTGTCTGCATAGATAAGATCGGTACCTGCTTGATCCTGTGATAGCATTAAATTTATATCGGCAATACCTGACTTGAACACGGAACCTTAGGGGAAATCAAGAATGTAACCGAAACGTAACTCAAGAGGATATTATCATTGTTTACCGTGATTCTGGGCGTTACGGAATAAATCATTGTTTGCTGTGATTCCGGGCGTTACGGAATAATCATTGTACCGTGGTCTCGAGGGGAATGAATAGGATATATTGTACCATGGTCTCATGGAGAATGAACGGGATATATTGTATCGTGGTCCTGTGGGGAATGAACGGAATATATACTGTTGAATTACGATGAGGATTACATTAATTGATTTCAAAGACTTCTAGAATAGATAACCTAGAAGCACAGACTTTATTATACACATCACATACATATAACTCACTATTTATATCTGTGTTTATTATTTATATTCATGTTTAATCATAGCATCATATCCTGGTTGTTACTATTATTATGGTATTTATGACGTACTGACGTCTGGGTTTTGCATGGCCCGGTTCCTCTACCTTTATCGCAGGCAGATCAGGAGTGCTTTAACAAGTGCTTTAGAAATCAAGCCGAGCAATAAGGAGCTAGCTATTTAGTTTAGAGACTCTTAGTTTATTTATTTCAGCAGATTTATTTCTATTGATGTAAGCCCATGTTGAGACGTGATTCAGATACTATTGTTTATTGGATCTTGATTCGTTTCCGCTATATGCATTTCTCGATTTTATTTATTGTGGTAAATGAACATGTGTTAGCTAGTTTATATATTTTACTGTTCTTGATATCCGATAGACAGCCGTAATATGACTGTGGAGGGATGATTTCTAGCTACAGGTAGCATGGTTGGCTCTGTCACGTACCGTGTTTACGAATCTTGGGAAGCGGGGTGTGACAGCATGGGGGCTAGTCTGGGCTTGAGCCCACCTACTTGGACCTGGATTCGAGCATGGGACCGGCTTGGATTCGACAGTAGGGTCCGTTTGCTTTGGCTTGAGCCTACTTGTTCGCTGTTTAACTTTGACTTTGAATTTTGGTCAATGGGGTGTAAATTTTAACCCCAACACATCTGTTATTACACTTGATCTGGAAGAGACATACGAAAAAAGATAGTATTGAAAACCCTTTTTAATTTGGATATAGAGGGATTCTCGAGGAAGCCTTATACTTCTCCAATAATGTGGGTCCAGTGATTTCCGTATTATAAGGAAGTCCAGCGGTATTTATAACCCCATCCATGTCATCGACCGGCGCGAACATAGTATCATCGTCTTTGACGACTTCTCCTTCTTCAAACCGCCATTCCCCATCTTCCTCCTCTTCTTCTACTATCCCTTGCCAGTTTTCGGTTTCCGCTTCAATGATTTCATTTTCGGTCTCTTGCATTGGCCTCCTTTTCTTCTTGAATATCCCACTTAGTAATCTCTAAGGAAACCGGTTTTTATGATGTGTAACTCAACATCCGAATTCTTCTGCAATCGCGTGTTCATACATTTATAGTAAGGACAATAGATTTCGTGCTCTTTCGGTATCTCAAGCCATAAGTAGGCAAAATCGGTGAAAAAGCAAACACCGTTAGGGAAAATAGTAGCAGCTCTCGAAGAAACGTCGCCGTACATCCAACTCTTGTCGTGGAAGTACGGAAATGCCATATTGGAAGAAAATGGAACTATAACGACCCTAAATTTTCTGTACAAAATTTTTAAAATACAGAAAGGAGCTTGCAAGCCTGACTACAATTTAAAAGTTATTCTTGTTTAAGAACAGCAAGAAAGCACTTGTAGCTTATTGGTAAAGTCTTGCACTGCTGTGATATAACCCCTGTGTTCGAATCCCATCAGCCAAATATTATTTTTTCTGATTTTTCTTTTAAAATTTTTGGAAGCCCAAAAGTTTACACATGCAATACACGTAAAAATAAAAAGTCAGATAAAACAAACATATGAAAAATATTGTGTACACAGCATAGGACACTTGGCAGGGATCCACCGGACCTTAGGAGAAAATGGACCGGCGAGATTCATAGAACGGCTGGAACCGACGGGCCCCCGTTGGTGAAAAATCCCTGTGCTCTGCACACAAAACCCTTGGCCTACCCCCATTACCCCTGCACTGTTTGTTTTCTCTGCAATTTAACAGAGAATTCAATTTCCCAATTAATCCAATTTTTAATGCATTTTAATTCATTTTTTCAATTCCAAAACCTTAATTCCACACTATAAATACAACTTTATACCCTAGCCCCTCTTCATTCTGAAACCTATTGTCAAAATGCTCAAAAATTTCTAAGTCTAAGAAGAGTACAAGTGGAGTTCGCCTAAGGTCAATTTCCGGCGAGAATTCGAGACGATTCCGGTAACCCCGTGACTACACGAAGGCTACCCTTCTCTTCCTCTACCTCCCCTCTATTCTTTTAGCAAGTAAGTCCTATTCCTCCTCTTCTCTTTCTACCATAAAAATTTTTCTTTTCAAAACTTGTCGGTAAGTGGAATTATACCGACATTCGATTCTATAATCTTTAAAATTACAATTTTCTTAAGAATCACCCATCCATATCACTATACCTTACTTATTAATCATGAAACAAATAATTAGAACAATTTTCATCTTATGATATCATGTTATGTAATTTTAAATTGTGTTTTTCGTTTAAATACCACAAACTTTACATATGACATCTTTTATTGTTTTTCTTAATATTACCTTTAGAAAACTTTACGAGGTAACGACCTACCTCTCACATACACACATCTTTACATAGCACGATTCTCTTGAAACATAACTTTTGTGGCAGAATACGACTTTTCGTCAAAATACCTTGAACTATAAAAATCCGTTTTCTCAAGAATTGTATTTCAAAATCTTTACAATTATGCCTCTACAACCCATTTCGGGAAACCCAGTTTGGATGGTGCGGATTATCACACATCTTCAGGACTAGTAGAGCGAGATGCAGACCTCCTCACGGACCATACGATCTCGTAAGAATTTTAATACGATTTTAAAAAAACAAGATTTTCTACTTAATAAATAAAATTAATTTTTAATAATTATATAAATATTATCAAATTATATATTTTTAATATATAATAAAATTCTATGTTTTCAAGAAAATAAAAGAATGACAAGTTTCATTAAAATACCATCAAGTATCAATACAAGACAAAGTTTATATTAAAATACCTTGAACTATTCAAGCTATGTATATTTTCACTAATATACCTCATTCTCTAAAATTCACATTCATGAAAATTCTAAATAATATAAATAATTACTCGAGATTTATTTTGAAAGTATATTAAAATCATTTTTCATAAAACCCCTCGAGTTATATAAAATTACATTAAGGACCCTAGTAAATAGAGGTTTAAGCGGGACCAATTCTCTTGAGCCTCAGAGAGCCAGAGAAAGTAGGTGCTTGCCTATTTAAGATAGAAAACTAAAATGGAGTTATCAATGGTAATTGTCTTGGAAAAAAACACAAATCTTGCCGTTCATGTGCAGCAGTTACCGATAATTCCCAAGCCTAATTTAGGATCCAATCCTGTTTAAAGTGTCTGACTTAAGTCTGAGTCCAATTCTAAATCAATCTGAACCCAATACAAATATAAATCCAAGTCAACATTAATCTAAACATAAATACTTGAACATGAATACCAGAACAATATCAAACGTTCAGCATAACTTGACTTGACCGAACCATGGCTATATCTTGACTTGACTACATGACTACTTTATATATCCTGAATCTGATTACATGAACAATTTATACCATGGTCTCGGCAAGTCTGATAACTACAAATCAATACAATCAATACAATATACATTACGAGGTTTTAACGGTGTAGATTGGTACGGAATGTATTATAAGTGGCATGATGAAGGACACTAAAATATACCTACATGAAAATCCATGCCGTTGTCCCGTGGGTATTGACGGGGCCTTGTACTTTCCGTTTCCTATAGTCCATGGGATAGTTGGACTCCTCTCGTAAACACTGATACCAACTGTACCAAGGTACAAACAACTACGTCATTATAACAGACATATATACTTGTACCAATTACCAGTTCTATTCTCTTTACTTGTCTATTTCATTCTTTCTTTGGGACTTACCGAGCGTTAGTTCGCTGACGACATTCCTGTCTATTATTTCTTTGGAATGTTCAGGAGGACCCGACTTTCAGGAGTCCAAGCCCGGCCAGGAGTGATTGGAGAAGATACCCGAGCAGCTCGACTACTAACTTACTTGTACTTATTTCCATTTCATATGCCACTGTTTAGGCATTGCTTTCAGCATTTTATTTTTTCTTTTCAAACCAGTTGTAATATAAAGAATGGATATTAATAAAAGTTTTTGTTTATATTACATCTCTTGTCATTCTTGTGCATTTTTTTATATATTGCTTATTTACGCTTAGCGTGTTTACTTCGGAGTAAATACGTCGCGGCCCGTCACGTCTACTTCTCCATACACTAGGAAGCAGGGCGTGACAGGTTTTGTTGGCGGCCCATGCAGGTCCGTTCTACATGGAAACCTAAGCAATATGTCATAAGAATTATAAGAAGCAGCAACTAAACATTCCTTACATTTCTAATCTTTTGAATCTATCCTAACCCTTCATTTTCTATCAAGGTTATGGATCATTCCAACAACATGAGCACCAACGCGAACGACAACACTCCACCACCTACACTACCACCCACTAACGTTGAGGACTTATTGATAAGATCAATGGCGTTCCTTGAAGCAACCAAGAGTTTAGTTGAGGGACAGCAGGAGCAGGCTACTCTCCTTCACCAAGGACTAGTTCGCACTAAGGCGGCCTTAAGGACGGCTCAGGGTTATATGAAGAAGAAGGAAAGGACACCGCCAGTAAGGACTTACTATTATTGTAAGAAACTCGGACATGAAGTAAAGGGCTGCAGGCATGCGAATGGCCTATGCTTAGTTTGTGGCGCATCCACTCATGCCATCGGAGCATGCCCACATCGTCGCACCCCAACTCGCGCACCCTGACCAGCGATCACTTTTCCACGGCAGCCTGCCATTCAGGCTCCTGCACCTCGTCTTACCTACCTGTTTCACCTTCTCGTGGACCTCCTGCACCACCTTCGCAAGGACCACTTTTACTTCGTCGGTCTGAAATGTACCAGCAGAAACAGAGAAAAGTTCCAGGAGACCAAACATCCACGATGCCGGTTAGAGAAGATGAAATCACTGGCCAAGTTACCACTGGTAATTCCTAATCCTTTCATCCTTTCAAATCCTTGTATATCTCTATATTTTTCTTTATACCTAAAACCAACCCCGCACGACTTAAGCAATATACTAGTAGCTAATATTCTATGCTTCATGTCGTAACTTGAGAGAATTTCACGGATGAAATTCTTTTAAGGAGGGTAGACTGTAACGCCTGCAATATGATTGCATTCCTTTGAATCTTTTCTTGTAATCTTGTATCGACGTAACACGAAACTACAAACTCTTGATCTTCCTTTGATTTTTCTTAATTGTTTCTTAAACCTTATCACCTATGGTAGGATTTGGATGATTTCAATGGAGTTATGTGATTGTAACTATGAACTGCAGTATAATTACAATGCGGTACACTACTTGAATGACTTGGAGTTCTGCCTTTGATTCTCTTTCCTCTTGATTCAGTTACGTTCTATCATATATCCATAATTATCGAATCCTATCTCCTTTGATAACTTATATCCTTCCTTGATTTTTACTCGATTATAATTTTTATCTTTGTACCATTCTTGACAATCCAATTCTAATTTACGTTTCTTCTATTTGATTGCATGCTCGCAACTTTCTTGAAAACTACCCTTGCATCTTTTCGTTCTTTCAAACATTTTCTTGCACTTTCAGTACCATATCAGTAGTTCTTTTCACCACCACCGTAAATAAATTTTTCTTGAATCTATTACAACTTCCTTCTATAAATTTCGAGGACGAAATTTTTATAAGGAGGGTAGAATGTAACGACCCTAAATTTTCTGTACAAAATTTTTAAAATACAGAAAGGAGTTTGCTAGCCTGTACATTTTAAAAGTTATTCTTATTTAAGAAAAGCAAGAAATCACATGTAGCTCATTGGTAAAGGCTTGCACTGCTGTGACATAGCCCCTGTGTTCGAATCTCATCAGCCACATATTAATTTTAGTGATTTTTCTTTTAAACATTTTGGAAGCCCAAAAATTTACACGTGCAATACACGTAAAAATGAAAAGTCAGATAAAACAAACATATGAAAAATACTGTGTACACAGCATAGGAAACTTGGCAGAGATCCACCGGCCCCTAGCAAAAAATGGACCGGTGAGATGCATGGAACGGCCGGCGCCGACGGGCCCCCGTTGGTGAAAAATCCCTGTGCTCTGCACACAAAACCCTTGGCCTACCCCCATTACCCCTGCACTGATTGTTTTCTCTGCAATTTAACAGAGAATTCAATTTTCCAATTAATCCAATTTTTAATGCATTTTAATTCATTCTTTCAATTCCAAAACCCTAATTCCACACTATAAATACAACTCCATACCCTAGCCCCTCTTCATTCTAAAACATATTGTCAAAATTCTCAAAAATTTCTAAGTCTAAGAAGAGTACAAGTGGAGTTAGCTCAAGGTCAATTTCCGGTGAGGATTCGAGATGATTCCGGCAATCCCGCGACTACACGAAGGCAACCATTCTCTTCCTCTACCTCCCCTCTATTCTTTTAGCAAGTAAGTCACATCTCCCCTCTTCTTTTTCTACCATAAATATTTTTCTTTTCAAAACTTGTCGGTAAGTGGAGTTATACCGACATTCGATTTTATAATCTTTAAAATTATAATTTTCTTAAGAATCACTCATCCATATCACTATACCTTGCTTATTAATCATGAAACAAATAATTAGAATAATTTTCATCTTAAAATATCATGTTATGTAACTTTAAATTGCGTTTTTCGTTTAAATACCACAAACTTTACATATGACATCTTTTATTGTTTTGCTTAATATTACTTTTAGAAAACTTCATGAGGTAATGACCTACCTCTCACATACACATATCTTGACATAACACGATTCTCTTGAAACGTAACTTTTGTGGCAAAATACGACTTTTCGTCAAAATACCTTGAACTATAAAAACCCGTTTTCTTTAGAATTGTATTTCAAAATCTTTGCAATTATACCTCTACAATCCATTTCGAGGAACCCGGTTTGGATGGTACGGATTATCACACATCTTCGGGACTAGTAGAGCTAGATGCAGACCTCCTCACGGAGCATACGATCTCGTAAGAAATTTAATACGATTTTTAAGAAAAACAAGATTTTCTACTTAATAAATAAAATTAATTCTTAATAATTATATAAATATTATCAAATTATATATTTTTAATATATAATAAAATTCCATGTTTTCTAGAAAATAAAAGAATGACAAGTTTTATTAAAATACCATCAAGTATCAATACAAGACAAAGTTTACATTAAAATATTTTGAACTATTCAAGCTATATATATTTTCACTAATATACCTCATTCTCTAAAATTCACATTCATGACAATTCTAAATAATATAAATAATTACTCGAGGTTTATTTTGAAAGTATATTAAAATCATTTTTCATAAAACCACTCGAGTTATATAAAATTACATTAAGGACCCTAGTAAATATAGGTTTAAGCGGGACCAATTCTCTTGAGCCTTAAGGAGCAGGAGAAAGTGGATGCTTGTCTATTTAAGGTAGAAAACTAAAATGAAGTTATCATTGGTAATTGTCTTAGAAAAAGACATAAATCATGCCGTCCATGTACATCGGTTACCGGCCTAATTCAGGATCCAATCCTGTTTAAAGTGTTTGACTCAAGTCTGAGTCCAAGTCTAAATCAATCTAAACCCAATAAAAATATGAATCCAAGTCAACATAAATCTAAACATGAATACTTGAATATGAATACCAGAACAATATCAAACATGCAACATAACTTGACTTGACCGAACCAAGGTTATATCTTTACTTGACTACATGATTAGTTGATATATCCTGAATTTGTTTACATGAACAACTTATACCATGGTCTCGGCAAGTCTGATAACTACAAATCAATACAACCAATACAATATACATTACGGGGTTTTAACGAGGTATATCGGTACGGAATGTATTATAAGTGGCACGATGAAGGACACTAAAAGATACCTACATTAACATCTGTGTAGTTGTCCCGTGGGTATTGACGGGGCCTTATACTTTCCGTTCCCATGGTCTACGGGATAGTTGGACTCCTCTCGTAAACACTGATACATTCTGTACCAAGCTACAAACAACTACGTTAATATAACAGACATATATACTTGTACCAATTACCAGTTCTATTCTCTTACTTGTTTTTTAATTCTTTCTTTGGGACTTACAGAGCGTTAGTTTACTGACGACATTTCTATCTATTATTTCTTTGGAATGTTCGGCGGGAGGACCCGACTTTCAGGAGTCCAAGCCCAGCCAAGAGTGATTGGAGTAGATACCCGAACAGCTCAAGTACTAGCTTACTTATACTTATTTCCATTTCATATGCCACTGTTTAGGCATTGCTTTCAGCATTATATTTTTCCTTTTCAAACCAGTTGTAATGTAAAGATTAGATATTAATAAAAGTTGATGTTTATATTACATCTCTTGTCATTCTTATGCTTTTTTTATATATTGCTTATTTACGCTTAGCGTGATTGCTTCTGAGAAAATACGCCGTGGCCCGTCACGTCTACTTCTCCGTATACTGGGAAGCGGGGCATGACTGGAACAAAGCATGGTTCGTATAAATAAGCGTCATGAAATTAAGATTTCGTGACAAATACGAGATAGACGGATAATAATAAGCGTTAGTATTAGGTTTAATTGACGACTTGGTTAAGTTTGGTTTAAATTATTAATGGATTGGGCGCTCCTTTAACTCCTATTGAGAACTTTCTCCTTCTAATCTCTACCAACTCCTATTGAAAACTTTCTCTTTCTAATCTCAAAGCTCGAGAGTTGGATTCTTCTTCCAAGAAAGATAATAGTAATATTAAATGTTTTTTATTGGATGTCGAGGGTAACGGCTGTAGGGGTAAGATACACATCCCATTAAAAATGTATAAAATATACGCCCATTCACTTTTGCTTTCATCCGTTTCGAGAAAATTTCGGTCGCACCTCCCCGCTGTTCTCCGAGTACATTGTAATAGAACAGACAATCATTTCAATACTGTGAAACACCATTAAAACGAACATTTAATCTATCGTTGTACATGGAGAACCAGCGGAAAAGTACCGATGAAATATCTCAAAACGAATGAAAAACACAAAAGAATATAGGTGTCTGCTTTATACATTTCTAACTTGTCCACACGGGACAAATTTATCGGTCATCATACGATCAAATATTAATTCTCATCATATAAACTACGTGACGGTTGTTAGAAATCGAACGATAATATCCGGTGTTTAACAAGCTTCGTGTAGTTTTATGTCACGACGAATATCGAACGTAAGTTAACCGATAGACGGGAACTAAGTCACATTTTCATTTTCACATATGATTAATTATCGATGAGAATATGAAAATTTCATATTATCATCGAAAACCATACATTTAGTTTAGGATTTGATTTCAATTAATTTTACGTTTACGTTTTAAATACAAGGTTTTGAAGTTCTAAGTTTAGGGTAATTTTTTTAAAAGATGAGGGTTTTCTTAATCGAATTTAAAATTTTGGATTTAGGGTTTGTTTTAAGGTGGGATTTGACAAGAGTTTAATGTAGAGGAGAACAATGATGAATTAAGGTTCGGCATTGTTTGTGTGTGTGTATGTGTGCATACACACACACAAGTGTGTGTAACCCCTCTTAAGCAACCTATTTCTTCCATTTTACTAAATTACACTAAAATACTTTTAACTATTCTTGTGTTTTCATTAACTACCTTAAATTAAATAAATTACTATGAATTCAACTAAAATACCCTTAACTATTGTTGTTTTCACTAAACTACCATAAAAATTTAACTAAACGATTCATCTTAGTAAATTAACTAAATTACTATAGATTTCACTAAAATATCCTTAAATTTTCTTGTTTTCACTAAACTATCACTAAATTTTTTAATAAAAAAAAACCCATTTGATCAATGTTACTCATTTACACTAAAACACCCTTAACTATTGTTGTTTTCCACTAAACCATTATTAACTGTTGCTGCTTTTCACTAAATTAGCTACAAAAATTTCCTAAATTATCTTAACACTAACCATAACCTCAACCCCAACCCCAATCCTAACCTTATCCCTATCACTAATCTCTAACCCAACCCAAACCCTAAGCCCACCAACTTCAACAACTACAACACCACCGCCAACATCAACAACTACAACAACAGCAGCAAGAAAAAAAATTTGGGTAAGCTGGAAAAAATAAAAATTAAACCAAAAAACACCTAAAATTTACCTCTTGACGACAAGTTTCGACGACGGCGGCAACGACCTAGGGTTTCGATCAGATACGACGACAACCTAGGGCAAAAAATTAAAATTAAAATTAAACCAAAACAGTTTAAAATTACCCTAATCCTAATCAATTTTACTTATCTCTAAACGATGACGGCGAGCTTCGACAATGACGAGCTTCGACGACGAACGAGCTTCGACGACGAGCTCGATCGGATTTGGGTCTTCGATAACGAGCTCGACCAGGAAGGTTTCGTCTTCTTAGGGGCCGAGCCTCGACTATGGAGGCGAGGCGGCGCCGGTGGCGGAGGAAGCGAGAAGAGTCGAGGGCGGGAGAATTGAAAGAAAATAATTTTGGGAGAAAGAAAATAATTTTGGGAGGGGGATTTTGGGGGATATGGTGTTTTATGGCTTCAGGGTTGTAGGGCCCTTTTTATTTTTGGTTTAGTCATGGATATAACCGTGAACATATTTTTTGAAACCGTGACGCAAAATATGTCACAGTGGTAAGCGTGACCACTTCCCTATTAATAACAGCCATATCTGTAGTTGTGTTTATGGACACTTCCCTCCTAGCTAGGGTTCTAAGGTTCGAACCCTGCACTCTCTCCAAGAGAGGAAGTGTCCATACCAACCGAGTTATAGATCGTTGGTGAAACTCTATAGTGTTTTCAATAGTTTCGAGCTTATTTAAGGTACATATATAAAGTATTACCAAAGTTGCGTCCCAAGGGCCATACAAAATTCTTTCTTTTAAATGGCCAAATCAATCCAAACTGAAACCTTCTCAGTGAGTGTTATAATTAGCGTAACTGTTGACTCGAGAATCGAAATCGCACAAGAGATCCCAATTTGGAAAGGAAGTTTAAGAGGAATCATCTGATAGCAAGCAAAAGTAACCTAGCCTATGGTAATTAATTAGAAAAGGGATGAAAAAACGCTGGATTCAATAATATTGAATGGAACTGATTTAGTTTGCAACAAGATACATTTTATTTAATATTATCAAAGTATGTAATTATAAACATAAACGTTGGAGGCCTTCTGGCTGATCCAAAAAAAAAGTATCGAATTATAAAATATATATATGCACTTTATTGGTTACTACTTATTAAACTAATTATGAAATAATTAATTGTATATAAGATATCAAAACTCAGGTGAGATTGCATGAATATCCAGTGATCATGATAATAAAAGGTAAAAGATCTGACATCTCCTTTACATCATCCATCGCAATTATATTTTTCTTGGGAGAATTAATTTATAGATATATGTACTGTACATGTGAAGGTCACACAAGTTTTATAATTCAACTCACCGTTTTTAATATATATTTCATAAATGTATATGATTTTTAATATATATTTCATAATTTTATTGGTAGTCATCTATAATGTACAGATTTTCATTTCTTATAACTATTCATATACATATTTGCATCTGTCAATGACCATATGATGTGAATATGATAACATCCGTATCCTGTATCCGAACGATAAGAACGTACAAAAAATAATAGTGAAACTATTGATTGCGATTTTTTTAGAAACTTCAGAGTCTCATAAAATTTTTCATCCATATGAAAATCACCCTAAGGAAGGGTGAATATGGTAAAGGCAACTATTTAAAAATAATATCTTACACAAACAGTTTTATTTAAAATGATGTTCACACTAATAATATATCAAATACGGAGATAAATAAAAGTAATTATCAAATAACTAATTAAAGACAAAATTGCAACCTAAGAAGAAACAAACACGGGGAATTTATCTAGATTCAGCAACTTTGCCTAATTCTATCCTCCACGACTATCTCACCGCCGTGAAGATTTTTCACTAAAACCGATCTCTTTATGTGGGTAGAGATCAAACCTGGACAGAGTACAGTGGTCTCTAACTCTCTTTGAATTTTTATACCCGAAATTCAAGCACATACCCCAACCTCACAAGTAGAGTTTGAATTACCAACAAAGAAGTACAATATAGAGAGATAGATCGCACACAATAACTCCTGATTGAGTAAATACTTCAGGTTAATGGTTGTAGAGTATTCAAGTATAACTTTTTGAGAGGAGTAAAAAAAGGTTTCGAGTGTAAAGCTTAATCAAAAGAGAATGGATGATGAAACATGAAAAGCTCTTCAAATTTTATAATGAAAAAGTTGATAACTTTTGTGCTAGAATAAATCAAATTTTCATATAAGAAAAAAACTAGCTGTTGTAATTCAAATTTGAAAGTATATGGAAATTTATTTGAGCAAATATGGTAAATGCAAAAATCGGCTCAAGGAAAAACTGCAAAAAAATACATTCAGAAAGTTGCGCGGCTGAGTATACCGGGTTGACTGACTCCTGAAGCGGTTGACCGCTCAAAAGAGGCCAGTCGGTTTTTCAGTCGTCTCTGGATTTTCAAATAAGAAAAATATTTTGGGAGTAAATCAGATTAAAGATTTGATTAAAACATAATTTCAAATGTAAATCCCTATAAATCTCTCAATCAAATATTCATGAAGTCAAATATTTAATCATATATTTTAATACGTAAAATATTTGAAATCTTTAAATCAAATATTTTAATAAGGAAAATATTTGAAAACTCTCAATCAAATATCCATAAAATCAAATATTCAATCATATATTTTAATAAGAAAAATATTTGAATTTTTCGATCAATCCATAGAAATAATTCGAATTCTCTTCAATCAAAATGGAATTAATATGTAATCTCTCAATAAAATAATTTTATGGAAAGAATTTAAAATGTTTTAATCTTTATGAAAAATATAATTCCATAAAATATTCTTTCACAAAAATTCCCAATAGATATAAAAGTAATTTTGTAAAGTAATATCTTTTAAACTCACTTTGTGCATGAGATTTTTACTTCAAAGAAAAACTCTGTAAAAATACAAGTGTCTTGTCCTAAAATTTAATTATGGAAAACATAAGTTTAAAGACTCATTTCTAAAATTTAATTATGGAAAACATAAGTTTAAAGACTCATTTATCATAATTTAAAATATCATATTATTATAGAAGAATGTTTTGTAAATTAGGCCCTTAACTTATGTATTTGCAAAATCAAAAAGAGTTTTACAGGTCATATATATTTCTCACTCAAACCTTAACCAAAATTACAATCACTTTTAATTCTTGAGTCTTGAATTCTTTAAGCTTCTTTTTCCATTTGATATGAAGTGGTTGTAGCATGTTCAAACTTGTGAAGTATCCATCTTTGGCATCTCTTATTATCGTGTATATCTGAAATGTGTAAAATATACTTATACACAATATAGGATTAGCTCAAAAGGATAAATCATTAATTATATAAGCAAAAATATTATCACAATTTTTAATGTGATCACAACTATAGCTTTGTTAATCATGAAAACCAACAATAACAAGTGAAGCTCTTGGGGTCAACAATCCCCCCTCCCTTTTTAATAATAACAAAACTAAAATCATTGATATAAGAAAATGAGATAGAAATTATGATAAGATTTTGTTACCAAAAAAATATACTCTTCCTTTGTCGAATAAGTATACCCTCCCTTTGTTGAAGAAGTACTCTCCCCTTAATCCATGAGTATATTGTCATTTTGATCACATTTCCATGTCTCCTCCTGAATCAATGAGTCTATCTCTTCCACTTTTTGTTATAATCAAAAAGAGGTACCAAAAATATAATGTTGCACATATATCCATATGAATAATGTAAAAACAACCCAAATATGCATAAACTAGAATTAAAAACGATCATAGTTAAAAACAATCAACTATCATAGGAATAGAGTTTAATAAGTCCAAAAAGCTTACGAAATTCCAAAAATATAAAAACAACAAAAAAAAAAACATAGTTAAATAATACCCATTATGGCTACCAAGAGATATATTCAACCAACAACTAATAACTGCCACTGCCACCATGAAAATACACATCCATCCTTCGGCGATTTTCAAGCACTTCTTCCATAATTCGCTTTTGTTGCTCGTCCTTGGAACTGATCTACGAGTTGCTGAAAGCGTTCAACACTTGCTAGATTGAGATTAGTGAAGCGGGTATCCAATTGTTCCCAAAATTGTGGCGAATCATCGAAATATGAAGAAGGAGTTGGAGCATACTTGATGGTTGTGGACGAGGAGGAGACGGGAAATGTGGGCTATCGCTATTATCGACGTTTCCTTGCGCTATCTTGAAGTCCCATCAACAATAGAGTTGCAGTATTAAATTCGCTCTCGACTTCAGATTCAAAATTTTCACGTCAATACCAAAATGCTTAAAGATCTTAGTCAAAGCACATCCATAAACCGAGTCCTTATTTTTCTTTTGATAGGTATCCATAATAGTGGAGATACATAATTCCGACAAGTTTACAGAAATAGAATCTAAGACCATGAAAGTGATCATCTTTGGCTCATTCCGAGCAGTATCTTTTTCTCCCTTTTTTGGAAACACAGTTGGATCTCTATCCTTGCTATGATCCTTGCATCAGTGCAAAAAGTGTTAACTTTGTCACTATCAAGATGATTATCTATTGCATAGATCATATTGCAAGCTTGATTAATGTTAGATTCGTAGTTATCAAACGGAAACTCAGTCAATAACACTCTATAAAGGTTTAAATATTCATTAGGCACCTCTAGAATTTCGCTAACAATAACCAGGTTAAGCTCAATATCTTTCCTATAAACATAATTAGTTAAAGAGCCATCCTCCTCAACATTGAGATTTGAATAGAAGTATTTAACTAAAAAAGAATATGCAGGAATCTTTTGGGATAGAAACTTTACCCATTGTTGATTTTGAAAGCAGTGGATGACATTGGGAAACCGTTCAAGATCATGAAAATTGAAGAACCAACCGCATCAAATAGGTTTCTCATGGAAATCTTTGAAAAAATCTTCTTGTGCTTTCTTAGAATAGAAGAGATCATCGTCATAGTCAATTTGTTGCATCTTCTTGGATGCAGAAATCTTTCTCTTTAGTGTCATGGATGAGCTTGAAGGTTTACAAAAGAGATGAAAAAACCCAAATTAGAGAAATTTGAGATGAAGTCTTCAATATCTTTGACTAATATATAGCCCAAAACCTAAAAAAACGTTCAAAGAGATTTGAAGAGATCTGAGCATATTTCGAAGAAATTTTGTAGGATTTTTCAAAAAGAAAAGTTTTGAGAAGAAAGGGTTTTGAAAGAATGAGTTGTAGATATAGAATTGGCCCCAATTATATCAGTCTGAACCCGTGCGGTCGACTAATCGGTCGACCGTTTTGAAAAAATGAAATCTAGAGACGGGTGAAAATATTGGTCAGTCCACCAGTTATCTGACCGTTTTTTTAAAAAAAATAGTTTTTTTTATGTTAAAAAAATTAGAAAAAAAATTAGAAACCCTTAAATAAAAAATCATCAAAAAACCAACATTTAATACAGAAAATTTCAGCCGTGAAAAATTATATGTCACAAATGTTTAATTCACGATGGATAAACTCAAACCTTTGAAAATAAAGCAGTTTAGTGAAAATATCAGAAGTTGAAACTTAGTGGAAATATATTCGAGTATAATATCATGGGATAGGAAATGCACATGAATGAAATGATATCTGATATTTATGTGCTTAGTTCAACTGTGTTGATCGGCATTCTTAGTCAAGTGGACGGTACTTGTATTATCACAGATTATAAGAATATGATCAATTTTTATATTATAGTCGAGTAACGTATTTTTCATCCACAATACCTGAGCGTAATATTCTCCGGCTGCAACATATTCTGCTTCAGTGGTTGATGGAGCTACTGAGTTCTGCTTTTTGGATGATCAAGACATGAGGCAATATCCTAAAAATTGACATGACTCGCCTGTGCTTCGTCTATCAACTTGACTCTCTGCATAGTCTGTATCTGAGTAGTTTGTTAGATCAAAACTACTATCTTTAGGATACTATAAACCAAGGTTTTGTGTACTCTTAAGATATCTAATTATGCGCTTAACAACAATCAAATGACTTTTTTTAGTGTTAGACAGAAATCTTGCACAAAGACATACAAAATGCATAATATTGGGTCTACTCGCAGTAATATATAATAAACTTTCAATCATATTTCTTTTGATTGTATGTCATCTACATTTTCATGCACAATGCCTGATTCTTCAGTTTGAATGAACTTTTTTTTGTTTGCCCTTTTGACAAGTTTCACACCATTTATCTTTAAAGAATTTAACTTGTGAAAGTCCTCTTACAAGATTTTTCTTAAATATGTCCAAAATGTACTTTATGGAAGTGTGCCTTAATTTTCGATGCCAAAACCAAGAATTTTCTTCCATAACATTTAGACATTTAAGTTTTTGACTATAGAATTCGTTAGTCCGTATAATACAAATATTGTTAAATCAATGTGCTGAAAATAAACAATGACCACTTTCTTTATCATTAATCATGCACATATTTTTGTTACAAGAGACATCATATCCCTTATCACAAATCTAACTAACGCTAAGTAAGCTATGTTTCAATCCAATAATAAAATCGATATTTTCTATAAAAATCTTACCAAAATTGATGGTATCTTTATCGACAATTTAACCTTTGCGATCATCTCCAAAGGTTACCCTACCACCATCTTCTCTCGATAGGATTGCGAATGGCTCAATATTTCCAGTCATATGTTTTGAGCAACCGCTATTGAGCTACCACCGTTCTTCACGTCTTTTCTTGTTGTGTTCTTATAGATAAGGAAGTAATAACGGTTTTTGGTACTCAAATCCTTTTGGGTCCTGCAGGGTTAGCTTTAGAAAGAGAATGATAATGAGTATGTTTCCTACCATTACAACTGTGAGATATGTGTCATACTTATTATAATAATTACATATGGCGGAAATAAAGTGTGTTTTGTGCATTTGAGTCTTATGCATGGGTCTAGACTTGTGTATGTAATAGGCATGTATAAAGAAACAAGAAGCATCAATATGATGAGTGTAATTAAATTTTCTATCATACACATAAGAATTATTTCTACGAGGAGCATACATATTTATGCATAGGAAATATGAGAAGAATTTTTTCGAAAAACATGAACATGTTTTCTTGTAGAAGTGGGAGCATTAACATCTTCATAATCAATACCCTTTCTATTTTGAATCCGTTGCGCCTTTCCTAATAAGAGATCTAAACCGTCCTTACTTTTGGTAAACTTAAGTAACACATATTCAAGATCATCAATCTTAGTTCTTAAAAAATTATTCTCAACAACTAACTCATCAAAAGAAACTTTAAGTTTATCATGTATATCACTAAACAAATCTTGAGTATGCACAATAGTGTTGTGAGTGCTAATAAGCTTATCATGATCAACAACTAACTTATCATCATGAACATATTTAATAGCAACAAGATCATTCGATAATATATCCATTTCAGATTCAACATTATCAAGCTTGAGAAAGACATTTAATTTTACAGTTTATTTTTCTCAGCAGAAACAATTTTTAAAGCCTTTTCTTTTGTTTATATTTTTCCATTAGTTTACTAAAAGCTTTATCATATTTAGTGATAATTTCTTCTAAATCATTATAAGAAAATTCACATTCTACCTCTTTTGCCATAAAACATATGTTGACTGTATCACATTCTGAATCGCTTTCACTTGCATCTGAATCTGACCAATTTCTAAATTTGAGAGACCTTTTCTTAGAGTTCTTGTTGTATTTCTCTTTTGCCATTAATGGAGAATCGGTTTTCATATGTCCAGACTTACTGCATTTAAAACAGATTGGTGTGTTGGTTTTACCTTTGTTTTTGTATGTCTCACATATATTGTTGTTTTTCCTCTATTGAAATGCCGCAGTCCTCTAATAATGAATGCCATTTCTTTCTCTGAATAACTCTACTCTTCTTCTTCAATTGATTTGTCCTTTACTTGCAGAGCAATGGACTTCTTTGGCGCTTGCTTTGCTTCATCTTCTTCGTAGGATTTTAGTTCCATCTCGTAAGTTTTGAGCTTTTCTTGAAGCTCATTTTACGTCATCTTGCTAACTTGATAGATGTCCTTAGGAGTTGTTGCTTTAACTTCCCAATTCTTTTGTAAGGATCTGAGAATTTTTTGTACCTTTTTTGCATCAGAGAAAATATTTCCAAGACAAGCGAGATTATTTATGATAGTAGAAAAATGAGTAAACATATTATCAATAGGTTCATTTGAAAGCATTCTAAAGTTTTCATACTCGGTAGACCATAGATCTATCTTTACCTCCTTTACCTCGGAATTACCTTCATGGGTTAGCTCAAGAGTGTGCCAATTATCATATGCAGTAGTACAAGTGAGAACACAATTTAGTTCAATGGTAGATAAAGCATTCAAAATTAAATTCATAACCATTGCATTTAAGTCTAGAGATTTAAGATCATCAGCACACCATTTAGTTTGGTCCAGTTCGGCAGGTTGAATATGTTTCTGTTGAACCCTACCTAAAACTTCATGGTCTTGTGCTCTAAGATAAATTGACATCCTTACTTTCCATGCGAGATATTCGTTCCTATCAAAATAAGGAGCTCATGTGTAAGAGATACCCTCTTAGATAGAGTTCTCAAGCGAAGTGTGAGTTGCCATGTGATTAACTCAAAAATGGTTAAGTTGAAAAAAAAGAGCCCTTGCTCTGATACCAATTGAAAATCACCTTAGGGGGTGAATATGGTGAAGCCAGCTATTTAAAAATAATACCTCACACAAGCAGTTTTAGTTGGAATGATGTTTACACTAATAATATATCAAACATGAAGATAAATAAAAGTAATTATCACAGAGCTAATTAAAAACAAAAATGCAAG
Organism: Agapanthus africanus; assembly: GCA_030015575.1. Lineage (NCBI taxonomy): Eukaryota > Viridiplantae > Streptophyta > Magnoliopsida > Asparagales > Amaryllidaceae > Agapanthus > Agapanthus africanus. Next base: position 151,578,660 of record JASDDO010000028.1, on the reverse strand, counting down.
CTAAGAAGAAACAAACATAGGGAATTTATCCTGGTTCAGCAATTTTGCCTAGTTCTGTCCTCCACGACTATCTCACCGCCGTGAAGAATTTTCACTAAAACCGATCTCTTTATGCGGGTAGAGATCAAAGATGGACAGAGTACAATGGTCTCTAGCTCTTCTTGAATATTTATACCCGAGATTCAAGCACACACCCCAACCTCACAAATAGAGGTTGAATTACCACTAAAGAAATACAATATAGAGAGATGGATCACACACTATAACTCCTTGATCGAGCAAATACCTCAAGTTAAAGGTCTTTGATTTATAGAGTATTCAAAATGTAAGTTTTTGAGGGAAGAGTAAAAAAAGTTTCAAGTGTAAATCTTAATAAAAAAAAGAATGGATGAAGAAATATGAAAAGCTCTTCTCATTTTATAATGAAAAAGTTAATAACTTTTATGCTAGAATAAATCAAATTTCCAAATAAGAAAAAAAAACTAGCCGTTGTACTTCAAATTTGAAAGTATATGGAAATTTATTTGAACAAATATGGTAAATACAAAAATCAGCTCAAGGAAAAACTATAAAAAATACATCCAGAAAGTCGCGCGATCGAGTGTACCGGTCGACTGACTCCTGAAGCGGTTGACCGCTCAAAAGAGCCCGGTCGGCTTTTCAATCATCTCTGGATTTTCAAATTAAAGCACAGTGTGCAAGCAGTCGAGTGACCAATCGACTGTCAGTCGTCCGCTTAGTGTAAAACAGCACAAAAATGACAGATTTTGCAAACTGACTTTCTCAAAGATTTACCAAAAAAATAAGGAAATATTTTGGGAGTAAATTGGATTAGTGATTTGATTAAAACATAATTCCAAATCTGAATCCCCACAAATCTCTCAACCAAATATCCATGAAATTAAATATTCAATCATATATTTTAATAAGAAAAATATTTGAAATCTTTCGATTAAATATTTAATCAAATATTTTAATAAGGAAAATATTTGAAAACTCTCAATCATCTATCCATTGAATTAAATATTCAATCATATATTAGGAAAATATTTGAATTTTTTCAATCAAATATCCATAGAAATAATTTGGATTTTCTTCAATCAAATATTTAATCAAAACAAAATAGAAGTAATACGAAATCTCACAATCAAATAATCAAATAATTTTATGGAAAGAATTTGAAATATTTTAATCTTTATGAAAAATATAATTCCATAAAAATTTCTTTCACAAAATTTCTCATAAAAAATTCTCAATAGACATAAAAGGAATTTTGTAAAGTTAAATCTTTTAAATTTCACTTTGTGCATGAGATTTTTACTTCAAAGAAAAACTCTCTAAAAATAAAACAAAGTGTTTTGTCTTAAAACTTAACTATGGAAAATATAAGTATAAAAACTCATTTGTCATAATTTAAAATATCATATTATTATAAAATGATGTTTTGTAAATTATGCCCTTAACTTGTGTATTTGCAAAATCAATAAGAGTTTTACGAGTCATACATATTCCCCACTCAAATCTTAACCACAATTACATTCACTTTTAATTCTTGAGTCTTAAATTCTTTAAGCATCTTTTGCCATTTGAAATGAAGTGGTTGTTGTATGTTCAAGCTCGTGAGGTTTCTATCTTTGCCATCTCATATTGTATATCGTGTATATCTGAAATGTGCTATACTTGTACATAATATAGGATTAGCTCAAAAAGATAAATCATTAATCATATGAGCAAAAATATTATCACAATTTTTAATGTGACCACAACTATAGGTTTATTAATTATCAAAACCAATAATAACATGTGAAGCTTTTAGGGTCAACACCATGTACTTATACAAAGTAAAAATACTGGACGGATGTATCCGATCGATAAGAATGTATACAAAATAATAATGAAAGTGTTGACAGCAATTTTTCAAAATACATCGAAGTCTCATTTTATTTTCCATGCATATACATATACAATTTAATAATGGACTGGTTGATTGCAATTTTCAAAAGATATCGAAAATCTTATTTAATTTTCCATCCATATGTATACATGAAAAAAATACTTTTTATAAATGTTACGGTGCAATTTAGGTTGAATTATGATAATTTGTATGAAAATAAATACAGATAATTCATCAAAAAATATATTGCATGAATATGAAGATAAATTTAGAATGGGTCAAATGCATATCAACTATAAATTATAGGGGGCAGAGGATTAATTTCTTGCAATAAAGGGCTAAAAGAAGACTTTCTTAAACTAAAGGGATGTAGTATAATTTTCCATGCACGAAGACAAAAGAAAAGCTTGAAAATATTTAAGACAAAATAGTAATTAAATGTAAGAATAATATAATATAGCATAATGCGTGGCAAAATATAAGTAGGTTGATATTTAACTTGATATGATATTTTCCATAAATATCTATATATATATATTATCTGTAAAAATTTTGTTAGTTGGTATTATTATCTACTTTCTTACTTGCAATGTCCTTAACTAATTTGCTTAATACATGAAGATAAAAACACAACAAACTTCTCCACAACCCAAAAGTTCACCGTTGGCCCTATAAATTTTAAGTTGAAAAGAGGTTCATATTTTCTTGACCTTAATTTTTTTCTTTTGATGAAATAGCAGAGCTAAGAATACCTCTCTCATGACAAAATTATATTAACACTAGCAAAGGTGCCCCACGCATATACTTGGGGCTGTTGTTCCAAATATATGTTTTAAGCAAAAATTTTATCTTACAATTTACAGTGATATTCATCTCGGAAAAAATGTTAGTAAATAAAAATATATAGAAAATATTATGTTTAGTCATGGTATAGAAAAAGTTAAATAGAACAACACAATATACTCAAGATTGAAAGCGTCTAAAAATTGAAAGCTATAACGATTGAAAAATATCCATAATATGTCAGTTTTGTTGACATAATTTTCTGGTTGCAACACCCAAACGCAAGGTAGAGACACATGAATGACACGGTATTAATAATAAAGTTATTGTTTTAAACAACCCGATATTTTAAACTGATCGGAGTAAAACGCGCAATATACTGACCGTTTTTCTTCAGGACAAAAATCACACAATGATCAATCAGAATTATATTATTATTTCAATAATTAAGTTGACAATTAAATAATTTCTCTTTGTAATAAGCCATGCAAGTAAGCATCATCGAAAATAATTTGGACGGAGAGGCACTACTACAATATGGGGTTGCCCCTACGGATAAAGGAATCCGTAGGGGCAACTATTTATTGCCCCTACGGATTGAACCGTAGGTCCCTATATTTGGCCCTACGGTTCTCTACATTTAATTTAAAAATATTTAATTGTAATTTAATATTTGGTCCTACGGAGCCGCAAACAAAGGACCTACGGTTATGTCCGTAGGGGTATGTATATGGGTTAATTAATAATAAAAAAAAGGCACAGAAAAGCCCTCCATTCCCAAAAGATCCTTATCATCTTCTCCCGCGCCTCGCGATTGATTTCCTCTGGCGCCTCGTCGACTTCCTCGTCGCCTCCTCCGTCGTCTCCTCATAACATCCTCGTCAACTTCCTCCAGCGTCTCGATCCCGAGCCTCGTCGACTTCCTCGTCGCCTCCTCCATCGTCTCCTCCACCGCCCAACAGGTTATTAAATCTCCAATTTTTACTTCTAATTTAATGCTTTTATTTCCCTCTTTTGATGATGTTAGGTTCAGGGCAGGGTTCGGATACGGGTGAGGGTTAGGGTTAGGCATCGGGTCAGTTTAGGGTTAGGGGTTCGTTGGGGTTGATGTTAGGGTTGTTTTTTCTTGAAAACAACTCTTGTTGTGCGTGAAGAGAGCATGGCGAGGTGACACATGGAGGAGGAAAGCCCGATGGGGGGAGGGATAGGGTTATCACATGGAAGCTCCAACTGCAGCCTTACACCAATGAGGTGGCGCCACGTGGCAGCAGAATATCTGAGGGATTGACCTGCTTTGAAGCTGACCTCATAGAAATTGTATGCGGAATCTAAAGCTAACTTTGGAACCTGCCGGGAGTTTAGATAACTGCAGCCGTCTCCTGGTTGGTAGTGTGATATTGTAGTTAGAATCACTGAAGTTGACGTACAATCAGTTCTTAAGAATCTAATCAAACCCCTTTTTCATTTTCGCTCCACGTTCGAAGTTTGCATAACTTATACATTCGCTAATTAAGTGTATTAACTGATATGCTGATTCGAAAACCAATAAACAATACTCACAACTTGGTATGATATCTTTTTTCTTTTGGATAATACTCATGACAATAACTTGGGTTTCAAAATGGACCGAAGGTTGATGTTGGGGTTGGGGTTAATTAGTTGGGCTTAGGGTTATGATAATTAGGGTTAGGGTTAGGGTCAGGTTTAGTGTTAGAGACTAGGGTTAATTTGGGTTAATTAGAGGGTAGGGTTAATTTGGGTTAATTAGTGATAATTTGAAAGGGTTATGGTGTTGATTAGGGTTAATTTGGTTAAGTTTGGGTTGATGAGGGTTGATTAGGTTAATTTGGGTAAATTGGGTTAAGTTTGGGTTAATTAGGGATAATTTGTGTTAGGGTAACGATTATGGTTAATTGTGGTTAATTAGATTAATTTGGGTTATTTTGGTTTATGGTGCACTAGTTTATTTAGTAGGATACAATAGTTCATTACAGTAGGATACTCGGTGATAATATAAACGTACAACTTTACCGTAAACGCAAGAAAAATTTATCCTAAACATGAAATTTCGAACCCTTAATAACGAAACGTAAACGTAAAACCTATTCATGTTAAATGTTCAAGTTAAAACCAATATATGATACTCGATGATAATATGAAACTTTCATATTCTCATCGATACTCATATATGAAACTCAAAGCGCCACTTAGTCCCCGTCTATCGGTTAACATACGTTCGATGTTCGTCGTGACATAGAACTATACGAAGGTTATTAAATATCGGACGGTATAGCTCGATACTAACAACCGTTATGTAGTCTATGTGACGAGAAGATTCAATCGTATGATAACCGATAGATTTGTCCCGTATGGACAAGTTAGGAATGTATAAAGCAAATATCTTCATTCACTTGTGTTTTCATCCGTTTTGAGATATTTCGTCGGTACCTTTCCGCTGATTCTCCGTGTACAAAGATAGATTAGATGTTCATTTCAACGTTGTTTCATAGCTTTGAAATGATTATCTATTCTATTACAGTGTATTCGGAGAACAGCGGGGAAGTTCTGCCGAAATTTACTCGAAACGGTTGAAAGCACAAGCGAATAGGTGTTCGCTCTATACATTCTTAATGGGATAGAAGCCTTACCCCCGACAGCCGAAACACATACATACAACAAGAATACACAACAAACGCATTATTAGAGAGTGATTCAAGATGTTCAAGTTAAAACCAATATATGATACTCGATGATAATATGAAACTTTCATATTCTCATCGATACTCATATATGAAACTAAAAGCGCCACTTAGTCCCCGTCTATCAGTTAACATACGTTCGATATTCGTCGTGACATAGAACTATACGAAAGTTGTTAAATATCGGACGGTATAGCTCGATACTAACAACCGTCGTATAGTCTATGTGACGAGAAGATTCAATCGTATGATAACCGATAGATTTGTCCCGTGTGGACAAGTTAGGAATGTATAAAGCAAACACCTTCATTCACTTGTGTTTTCATCCATTTCGAGATATTTCGTCAGTACCTTTCCGTTGGTTCTCCGTGTACAAAGATAGATTAGATGTTTATTTCAACGTTGTTTCACAGCTTTGAAATGATTATCTATTCTATTATAGTGTACTCGGAGAACAGCGGGGAGGTGCTGCCGAAATTTACTCGAAACGGTTGAAAGCACAAGTGAATAGGTGTTCGCTCTATACATTCTTAATGGGATAGAAGCCTTACCCCCGACAGCCGAAACACACACATACAACAAGAATACACAACAAGGATCGGACGGTGTGATTTATTATGGATACTTAAATTGTATACTCGGCATCCACTATCCTGGACGATCAGAACCCTTTTATATATTCCAGTGTACTTGGTACGATACGTGAACCGATACGGATAAGTGGAGAAGCAATCTTGGGACTTGAAAAGATGAATATGGATTGACCAGTGTGAACACACTTCGATTTTACGGTCAGGAAGATCCGTTTATCTTTCCGAACCAAGCGTTCCAAGTATACTACTCACAGTGTTTGAAGCATCCGGGATGGAGTGTCGTATGCCGTTGGAAACCCAGGGATGTCTACGATGTCCCAGAATTCGAGGACAGTGATGAGGATGAAGAAGAGAGAAGTCTTAGAGTACTCCGACCGTCTGTTTCGAAAGACGGGTTGTCTTCGGCCGATCATGAAGTTACGTGGGTTAGAAATGATATCGATGATGAAATCCAAATAGATATGTCTAATGCGCCCACGAAACGAAAAAGGTTATCAGTAATGTTATATTATTACTTCACACTTTACGATCTATACATATATAGTCAATACTTGTAATGATTGTCTAATGCGTCCACGAACCGTTTATCTAGATTTGATGAAGATGACGGGAGCAGCGAGGGGCGGCAGGAGCTCCAGCCGCGGCACCGGCAGAGGCAGAGACAGAGACAGAGGCAGAGCGGTTCTGCCGCCCGGAGAGCTGCGTAGGGAGCTTCAGAGGGCCGGTCTTGCACCCAGATCGGAGACCCCTTCGGATGCCTCCTTCCGTATGGACTTTGCCACACCTCCAGATATATTGCACGCATATCCATTTTGAATGTAATATTATATATATCCATGCCTGTTCATGTCAAAATTACTTATATTGTCAATGTTTGATTGTCTAGCTGTTGGTGATGCGTCCACATCAGGGACAGAGCCACTCCCGCACCTCCAGATATGTTTATATATCATATAGTGGATGTATATTGATTTAGAATGTTATATCATAAATATACACACATTCCTTTTGCTCTTACATAGATAATCATTTTTTAATTGTCTAGCTGTAGGTGGTGCCACCACCGCACCTGCGGATATGTTTATATATCCTATAATCCATGCATATTGATTTAGAATGTTGTATTATTGATCTACACATTCTTTTTGCAATTACTTATATAATCTATTTTTAATTGTCTAATTATAGGTGGTGCGTCCACATCTAACGCAGGGGCCACTCCCGCCACTTCCATACCCTCCGCTCAGTCTGTAAGTTAGTATGAATAAATATAAAATATTTATTCATTTTACATATCCTCTAAAGAATAAATATGAATTTCATGGAAATTTAGCGTCAATGTTTATTTTCTAGTTGGAGAGGATGCGTCCGCATCCGGGACACCGGCTGTTCCTCACCGAAGGAACTATCGTTCAGGCTCGTGCTGCTGCCCGGTCCCAGGCTCGTGCTTTAATCACCGGAGGTATATATCACACTTTAATTTTCGTTAAACCTTGATTTCTTAATACAACTTTGTCTTAATATTGATTGTCTTGATATTCCTTGCAGACTCAGGGCCTCTGTTCCCCGCCGAACACAGAGACGTGACCGCGCAGGTTCGTCTTGTCTGAAATTCGGGGCAGATGCTAATTGGTGCTATCCGTCCACCTCTCCGAAGATGCCAAGTTGATTTATGGCACCATGTATCGAAGGTTTAAATGGATGCGGCCGATGTAGCGGACTTCGTCAGATTCCCCCTCGTTTGAGGGGTTTTTGATTGTGGGGACGCTCTTCCCTGCAGACGCAAGCCCCTGCAGTTAATTACGCTACCGCATCGCGGTACCAACTTTCTCCTTCTCCAGATGGTCACTTTGTGTCGTGGGTGTTTGTTTTGTGTTGTGGTTGCCCGTGGATTGTATACGGAGACTAATTTATGTTGTCGCCCGTAGGGCGTGGATTAGTCCAAATCCGTATCTTCTTAGATTTGGGTTTGGGGGTTGGTTTAAGGATACGTTAGCCTCATTTGGGACTAAGATCGACTTAAACATTTGTTAAGGATACGTTAGTCTAATTTTTAAACTAAGACCAACTTAACAGGATCGTTTAGATCCAACAAGAGAGCATTTGGGCTGCCTCTGTTGTTTAGTTTAGGGACATTGCGGTCGATTACCAGTTTAAGGACGTGGTGGTCCAATGTTAGTTTAAGGACGTCTCGGTCCATCGGTAGTTTAAGGACATTTCGGTCTGGGTTAAGGACATCATAGTCCGTGAGTTTAAGGACCCCACAGTCCGGGTGTAGAGACATCGTAGTCTATAAGGTTTAAGGACATCGTAGTCCGTAAGTTTAAGGACCCCACAGTCCAGGTTAAGGACATCGTAGTCCGTGAGTTTAAGGACCCCACAGTCCGAGGTTAAGGACATCTCCGTGGGTTTAAAGGGACCCCACAGTCCGAGGTTAAGGACATCGTAGTCCGTGAGTTTAAGGACCCCACAGTCCGAGGTTAAGGACATCGTAGTTCATGAGTTTAAGGACATCACAGTCCGAGCTTAAGGACATCGTAGTCCGTGAGTTTAAGGTCCCCACAGTCCAGTTTAAAGACGTCATAGTCTATGAAATGTATGGTTGTCGGGACTCGTCACCTCTCTGAAAACGTTGAAGGATTACAACGACAAATATCAGAGGAGTAACGAGATGTACCCTCGAACCGATGTGAGTTGGTTGAAAGATCTGTAACCCAGTTTTGGACTGAAATCAGTTGAATATTTGTGAGCAGATGTGCTCAGTTCAATATAAGTTGAGGACTTATGACCAGAGTTGGGCTAAGTCCAATTAAAATGTTTAACATTTTTTTGTTGTTCTGGCTGTTAAGCCTTTATTTGGGCACGGCCCTTTTAATAATGCTAAGCATTAAGTTCTGACATCTTTTATCTTCATCAGAACAAAGTGTGTTCTGCCAATGCGCCACGTGGCGCATCAGGCACTTTGCGCCAGTTAAAGAGCGCATTGTGCTTCTGTCGGGTAGCGCACACGAAGGGGACACGTGTCGCGCTTAGCGTTAAGCGCTAGTTTATTAGCGCATTGCGCTTTTAATTTATGAGCGTGTTGCGCTAGTTTGTTGGCGCACCAGTGAGTGACACGTGGCGCGCTTGGAGCCAGTCCATGAGCACAGTGCGCTGTTTCAGAAGTGCAAAGCGCAGATTGTGTCCTTGGTTGACACGTGACATGTTTTGGCGCTGAGCGCCGGTCCAAGAAGAGCAAAAGCCTAATTCATGAGTGCAAGGCACTTTCTAATAGCGCAAAACGCATTTGATCAAATTTAAGATCAAAGAACAAATTTATGTTCTTCTTAAAGGAGGCTTTGCCTCAAGATTCAAGAACAAAAGTTCTTATTTTATAAAAGGGCTCTGCCTTTGTAGATCAAGAATCTGTGAATGAAGTAAATACTTCTTTTATTTTTTTATGATTAGATCTTTTGATCTTTTTCTTTTTATCAAAGACCTTGGTCTTTTGTAGATCTATGATCTTTTTAGAAGATGGTTCTTCTTTTTACGAGATGATTTCATCTCTGTTGTTTAAGAACTAGTTCTTTACCTTGAAGATGAAGAAATGATCTTTTTTTTTCTAAGAGCTTGCTCTTCTTTCTCTTTTAGTTTTTTCTCAAAATTTGCAGAGGGTTTTCTCTATATGAGACTTGAAGTCTTAGGGCCTTTATATAGGGCCAATTGATTTGTTAAATCAGTTTTAAGAGATCTTTCTCTGATTGATTTGGGAATATTTCCCACCGTTGGATCTTTGATCCTAAGGCTTCTGCTTTGCAGAAGATAATCTTCTTGTTTTAATAAGATTGGAAAGATCTTTCCATAACAGAATTTTAATTCTGATTAATAATTTATTATTATTAGATGTTTTGATCTAACGGTGGGGAATTTTTAATTCCAGCGCTGGCGCACCTTGGCACCTACGTTCGACACGTGGCGCGCAGCGCAACTGCTTTAGCGCACCCGTGTTTGATACGTGGCGCGCAGCGCAACTGCTTTAGCGTACCCGTGTTTGACATGTGGCGCGCAGCGCGGAGCGCTGGATCTGAAGCGTTGCTTCAACTTTTGAGTTTTGAAATTTTAAAACAGAGCTTTGCTCTGATTGGGAGTGCGCTGCCTAGGGCGCAGCGCACCTGGCGCTAGCGCGTATGTGTCTGACACGTGGCGCGCAGCGCACAGCGCTGAATTTGAAGCGTTGCTTCAATTTTCAAATTTTGAATTCTAAAACAGAGTTTTGCTCTGATTGGGGGAAACAAATACCCCCCCACCATTGCGCTCACGTGGCGCAAACGTAAGTGCAGCGGTGGCAACATCTGAGCCCTTGGATCAACTCAGAAGTTGAAGAGGCGGTTCAATGCCTATAAATAGAACCTTTGGTCCCTTAGATAATTTCCATCTTCTTTCTTGAGAATTTTTATTCAGAGTATTGCTCTTCAGTTTAAGAACTTTTCAAGAGTCAGAACTCTATCAAAACTTAGGTAAAGTTTAAAAAAATTTATTTTTAATAAATTAGGGTTTTACAGAGCCTTGCTCTTCATAGATCTTTGATCTAAAGAAAACCCATTTAGGGTTTCATCAACAGATCTTTGCTCTCATGAACCCATAGATCTAAAGAGATCTTTTCTTGAGATTTCTTAGCCCATGAATCAGAGCCCTGCTCTTTGATAATATGTGGATCTCTTGATCTTTGATGAAGAACTCTTAAGAGTTTTTCATGGATCTTGAAGATCCCAGAATTTTTAATTCGCAAAAATTAATTTTAATTAATCCTTGATGGATTTTTCCATCATCATTACAGAGCCAGGCACTTTAAGGAATTTTATTCCTTCATGATCAGAGCTTGACAAGTGTCTCTCTGTCATAGAGCTTTGCTCTCAAAGGGAGATTTTCTCCTTTTCCCGAGGGATTTCTCATTCAATGAGAATTTCCTTGAGGATTTCTTCATTAATTAACAGTTTCATCCAATGATGAGGCTGTTTTATTAATTGATGCATTGTCATCTGGATTTTGTGGGTCCCCTTTTGGTCCCCTTCCCACTGCATTGCAGTGTAGTACAACTTTTAAAGTACCGAGTGTCAGAAATTTAAAATTAAATTATAGCACTGACAGTCGATTTCTATCCCCCCTTTTGCAGGAAACATGTCTTTCGATGCTTCGTTTCCGTTCGTTCGTTCACAGGGAGGATTTCCGGGAGCACCTGTAGACCGGGAGGTCCTAGCTTTTATCAGAGACCATGATCCAGAACATAAGAATCTTCACCTCTGGGGGTTATGGTACAATCAGATTATCAGGGGTCGACAAAGCTTTTCGTGCATGGTACCCTCGGAGCCCATCATGGCGATCCATTATGCCAACTTACCCCCGGTGAACTACGCCGTCAAGATGGTTAATTGGACTTCAGAAGGCCTCCTTCAGCCTGCTATAGCTTCGATTCCCGTTCAACCTCCCATGGTTTTAGATACCTTGGGACGCCTTATTTGTCAAGGCGAGGCGCGGCCGTGGGGGCAACCATATAATATAGGTCTGATTCCTCGTCATCCGACCGGTTATTTGAAATGGGCCCGCTACATTCTGTCAGCGAAGAAGTCGCAGTTGTTGAGGCTTGGGTTGTATACCGCCGTTTATGCTTCTCTCTTCCAGTATCCTACGCTTCCTACCTAGTGGATTAAGGCGTTTCTGGAGCAGTGGAACATTCCTACCCACACCTTCCGTTCGCTGGACTGAGAAGTATCAATCTCCTTAGAGGAATTTGCATAAGTTTCTGGTTAACCGGTCGTAGGGGAGCATTATGAGGAGATACTTCCTACGGACGAATACGTCTTCGGTGTCAAGCCAGTGATAACGGGCCTTACTCCGGTGAATGCCGTTCAACACTAATTTCCTAGTTTGATCAAAGTGTTGAATATCTACGAGGGTCTTTTCCTCGAATCTGGGAGCCGCGGGGTTAGTTTCAAGGATTTCATCTCTCGCTTTCTTCACCCGAAAGTCCTCTCGAAGGAAGCTGTTAAATTTGCTACGCTTGACGACCCTTTTGGCTTAGGTTTAGACAACCTGCCAACGACGGAGGTAGATCAGAAGAGTTTCTTCCTTCCCAACTCTCCAGTTGTTCCTTTTGCGGAGATTGCAGTCCCTGGGATGGATGAGGAAGCATTCTTTTTGGGATTTCTTGGGCTATGGTTGAGCTAGTTCGTGCTTCCGATGCACCTTCGCTGTATGAGGCCATCTGTCTTTTATCCGGCTCACCGAATGACTATTGGGGTGAAAGTGGCTGTCGGGGTCGCCGGCTTAGCCCATCTGTATTACGGCCTTAGTCAAGCGGCGGATACTACTGAACCCGGAGTACAGTATATGAACTTCTCGATGCATTACTTTATGTCATGGATCGATCTATATGCACTTGGTGTTTTTGGTATCCATAGAAGGCCTTCATTCTATGATAGGTGCAGCTTCCCCCGGATTATGCGATTAGTCGGTGCCTCAATTGTAAATCCATCACCGCGGGATGCTAGAGGTTTGCTCCTTCGTCCCCACACGGTTGGAGACGGGATGGCCTTCACCGACAAGGTGTTAACCATCGGAAAAGATTCTACCACAACGGCGCGGCTATTGCAGGATATTTTCAAATGGAGCCTCAGTTCTGACAGCTCGGGAGATCCTCCATTTATATTCTATCAGACCGGGCTTCCTGGTGTTTAGGCAAAATGATGCGGTGCTTTTCATGAGATATAATCCGCATCGTTTTGCCAAACAATTGAGCTATAATTAAGGAGTGCCGCTGGAGGCTTTCTTGCTGGAACCTATTGCCACTGAAGAGGGGATGCGGAGCGCGCTGCATCACTTCATGCGTTTGAATACGGGCTCTCACTTCTTTATCAGCGAGCCGAGTTGCGTCCCACAGATCCTTAATGTGTATATGGCATGGTACCAGCATTCGACGGGCGCCGTTATTAAGGAAGAAAGGCGGTTGCTGCTTGATCGCAAAAGTGCACCTCCTGCCAGTGATCGTAAAGTCCCTTTGAAGTGATGGACCACTGTCCCCCCTCCGCTAAGAGAAGTCACTGCAGTCGAGCCTCCACGTGTGCTAAGCCCTACGCGCGGGTTTCCCCATGCTCCTATGGAGACGGTGGATGTACCATTGGTGCCCCGTACTCCCGCGGGGACGGTAAATGTAGCTTCCCCCGAATCTGGCGTGGGCTCAGATATCGGGACTCGTCGCTCCAAAGTGCCCGCCGAGCATAAGCTTGTACTTGCTGCGACTGGAACTCGCGCACAGAAGAAGAAGAAGAAGTCAATCCTTTCCCTAAATGTTGTACTCGGCCTAGAGCCTCAAGCTCCTTATAACGAGGGCCTGAATGAATATGGGACAAATGAGGGTCTCTTCATAGCACCAGAAGACACTGATCTCGAGGCCGCTATTGCAGCTTCTGTGCGCTCCGCCACTCACCAAACAGAAATAACCGCCCTCGTGCAATCAAGTAAACATTAGTCGCGTCTTGTTATTGCATTATATCTTTATTTTCGCTGTCATGTTTTGATCGACATTTCTCTTTTTGTAACAGGCTTTGCCACTGAAGAGATTCTGGCGGCTTCCTTCAGGTCCTTCGAAGAGGAAGAGAGGAATCGTGCTTTGTTGGGCATCGGTATGTCTCAGCTTATTGCGTCTTCATTCTCCTTTCTTATAGACAATCTGACCCTGTCTTTATCTTATCGCAGGGACCACAATGCCACTCCCGCAAAATGATGTGGAAATTCTTCCTGGGCTAGCCACCGAAGTCCCGCCCCCTTCGGCACTGCCGAAAGAGTCCTTGCTCAAACGACCGATGACGGAAGCCTTGACGGCTCCAGAGGTAACCCCGGGTGCGGACGATGACGTCCTGTTGAAGGAGGCTTCTAGAAGGTCCACTTTGACGGCCCGGGCAGAAAGGAAACGCCGACTGTGCACAGCAAGGGAGTGTAGTGCTGCCTTAGCCGCTGGTGCGGGTTCGAGCACCGCTACCCCTGCCCCTGCTCCCTCAGAGGAATCTCCGATTGCCTTGTCTACTGCTTACAGACGGGCGGCACGTGCTGCTCGAGAAGCAAACGGTAAATCAACTCAAGGTAATATGCCGTGAGGTTCCGTTGTCAAAGTTTTAAATTATCAGTTCTCATATATCTTATCTTGCAGGGCTGAGCCTTGCCGAAGAAGTGGCGGCGACCGCTGAGCCTGTGGTAGTAGTAGAGGAGGTAGCCGCGATTGCCGAACCTGAGGCGGCAGTAGGCGGGATGGCTGTGATTGCCGAGTTTGAGGTAGTGGCTGATGAGACAGTCACGATCGCTATGCCTGAGATAGCTACCATTGCCGCGCCCGAGGTGGCGGCGAGTGAAATGGTTACAATTGCTGAGCCCGAGGTGGCCGCTCTTTCTCAAGAGTCGGGCACCGTCCCGATCATCGCTCTTCCCGCCTACGGTTCTTTGCCATCTCCTGGCATCGCAAGCGTGACGACGGCTCTCATGGAGTCAGGGGATGAGGCGATGGGAGGTGAGACCATCCCGATGGAAGAGGGAGAAGCCGTCGCTGTATCAAGTGACGCCCTCATCACGGTTCCGACTGGCGACTCATCAGGTAGATTTTGGGTCATTGTCTTTCTTTTTATTCTGCAATTCTTTTCAATCCTTTCTGATAGTATTTATCTCGTTTCCAATGCAGGCGTGGCAAGCGTTGAGGTCGCGCTACCCGAGGCAGCGCCGTCAGTTACCGCCTTGACGGTGACCACTCCTCTACCTTCTCTCGTACCGTCTCAGACGCTGGAAGGTATGGATTTATGACCTATCAGTCTTATCTCTAGGCTGTATAATCTGTATTGACGTTGCATTATTGCGTCTTTGTAGGAGTCCTTTTTGACCAACTGTATCAGGTGCTGCACCCACACTTCTCTTTCCCGTCGGAGATTGCTTCATCTAGTGGCGCGGGTGAATACAGCCTTCAGTTAATGTTCTTTCTTTTACCGGCAATGAAATTATTTCTGATTCTTCTTTGTCTTGATTGCAGTACTACAGATTGAAGGAGGAGACGAGAGAACAGTTGCGCCACTGGTACTCCCGGCCTTGCCACCTGC
This sequence comes from Agapanthus africanus, assembly GCA_030015575.1. NCBI lineage: Eukaryota > Viridiplantae > Streptophyta > Magnoliopsida > Asparagales > Amaryllidaceae > Agapanthus > Agapanthus africanus. The sequence continues at coordinate 151,563,578 of JASDDO010000028.1, read as the reverse complement.
TGCGGCCGGTATAGTAAATTCCATTGTTCATGAACCTCTTATACTTCTTGAACCGTCGTTTGATTGTGATTCGTTTTGCAGCGGTCACATCGACTCCAACCCCGTTCGAGTCTCGCGTCATAATGCCGGTCGGACCCTTTTCCAGATGTCCATCATCGAAAGGTGCCGCGAATAGTCTGCGCATGGTGAGCGACTATATCGAGGAGCTCGACGTGGAGACTCCTACATCTGCCGTGGATTTTTCCGCGGAGGTTAACCTAATGCTGGCGACGCTTGTAAACTTCCATAATGAAGGCGTTGTCGAGTCTTGGGTTAACTACTACCGGAAGATTGAGGCCTACCTGCACGAGCTCGAGCTTATGCGTCCTGCCCCTAAGGCTCAGGCTTTGAACTTCTAATGGGCCGCATGGGTTGAGCAGAGCGTTCCGTTCCTTCGCCATTTTGAGCAAGAGGAAACCCTTAAGCGAAAGGAACGTGAGGCGACTTCCGCTGAATCTATTCAACTGCGCGCTGAGGTTGCAGCAAATGCTGCTCAGCTGAACACCATCTTTGAAAACCTTCAACGATGTATTTCTGATGGGCTGGTGCTGAGGAAGAAGCTTGATCTTAGTGAGCAGGTTGTGCAGAGTCAGGAAGCTGCTCAGCAGGAAATTGATGAAAAGATTTCATCGTGCTTGCAGCAAAGGGCTCAAATTGAAGCGGAGCTGGCCGTGGCGGCTGATCATGAGAAGGCGCTAAAAGAAGTGCGAGAGCAGCTGGCGGCCTTGCTAAAAACGCTTCTTTCTCAGTAGCAATTTTTTGTACCATTTGTAATTTTGAGTAAAATGTATTTATTCTTTTATTCTTTCATATGATATATTTTGTACCCGATTGAATTCATGAATAAAAGATACATTTCTTTCGCAATGTCTTATGTCTTCTCTTTGCTTTCTTCTTTCTTTTGTTATCAGCATGTCACCTTAACAAACACAGCCGGCAGATGATGGGGTGAACAACTTTTTTTGGCTTCTTCGAGGGGTAGTGATGGATTAGGAGGTAGGTTCAGATCTGCTGCCTAAGACTTTTCAACTTCATGAGCCGCGAGGGTCTCATGAAGACTTTTCTCCCTACGAGTCGAGAGGATCCTGTAGGTGTATTTTCTCCTTAAGAATCGTGAGGATTCCTAAGTGAATTTTCCCTTATAAGTCATAAGGATCTTATAAGAGAATTTTCCCTCTTACGAGTCGAGAGGACCCGTAAGCGGTTGTTTCTCTCCTTGTCGAGATTCGACTTTGGAGAGTGTGACCCATGAATAGTATGCAGGAGTCCATTTTGAACTAACTTGCAAGGCCCCAGTGTTTAGGAAACTGGTTCTTATCCCGATTGCCTAAGGCTTTTCCCTGCGAGTCGAGATGAATCGAGCATTTCTCGCTAGAATATCTTAACGTCACAGTTAACCTCTGCTCTTTACGACAAAGGTCTATTAGAGTTTGTGGTACTAGGGTTTTGTCCATTGTACCGTCGCGTTGGCTGATGTGTTCCTCGATAGGCAATCTTGCTTGTTCGAGTAGCCTTGCGACTGTCGTGTCTTTGATCCCTTCGAGGGCTGGACAAGACTTCTTCAAGCAATCCTCCTAGGCAGTTTGACCGTCGGAAGAGTAAGCGTTAGGAATTATGCCATATCGCTTTTTACTTAAGGTTAGGGCCATTTTGGAGAGCCCCGATGAGTCATAACTACTCCGCGCTGGTGTGGGATGATCTCCGATAGTCTTTCAGGTTTTATATGAGTCGCCGTCAAGACCCTGAAGCTAGGAATTTGGCCTTCGCTTCGTTCGCTGGCATCGCATGTGCTGTATTAAGATGAATGTCGCGGTTGTCTCTAGGTTGTTGGTGAACCGTTGAGGTTTGGAACTAGGGATTTTGTCGTGGCTCCGTTTGTTTAATTGTCGCGTCTGAATCCTGCTGGAGGAAGGACGCTGTGGTGACATTTCATCTGCTGTATCGAGATAAACGTTGAGGTGGTGACCACTCCGTGCTGGTGTGAGATGATCTTTGGTGGTCTTTCAGGTTTTATATGAGTTATCGTCAAAACCCTGAAGCTAGGAATTTGGCTTTCGCTTCGTTTGCTTTGGTGTATCCGAATCCTCTTGGAGGAAGGACGCTGTGGTGACATCTCGTCTGCTGTATCGAGACGAACGTCGAGGTAGTGACCACTCCGCACTGGTGTGGGATGATCTCCGATAGTCTTTCAGGTTTTATATGAGTCACCGTCAAGACCCTGAAGCTAGGAGTATGGCCTTCGCTTCATTTTCTTTGGCGTGTCCGAATCCTGTTGGAGGAAGGACGCTGTGGTGACATCTCGTCTGCTGTATCGAGACGAACGTCGAGGTGGTGACCACTCTGCACTGGTGTGGGATGATCTCCGACAGTCTTTCAGATTTTATATGAGTTACCATCAAGACCCTAAAGCTAGGAATTTGGCCTTCGCTTCGTTTGCTTTGGCGTGTCCGAATCCTGTTGGAGGAAGGACGCTGTGGTGACATCTCGTCTGCTCTATCGAGACGAACATCGAGGTGGTGACTGTTCCCCTCCGAAAGACGGCGCACAAGACTGCGATGTCCTGGCGCTGAGATTCGGGGCAGATGCTAATTGGTGCTATCCGTCCACCTCTCCGAAGATGCCAAGCTGATTTATGGCACCATGTATCGAAGGTTTAAAATGATGCGTCCGATGTAGCAGACTTCATCAGATTCCCTCTCGTTCGAGGGGTTTTTGATTGTGGGGACGCTCTTCCCTGCAGGCGCAAGCCCCTGCAGTTAATTACGCTACCGCATCGCGGTAACAACTTTCTCCTTCTCTAGAATTTCACTTCGTGTCGTGGGTGTTTGTTTTGTTTGTGGTTGCCCATGGATTGTATACGGAGACTAAGTTATGTCGTCGCCCGTAGGACGTGGATTAGTCCAAATCCGTATTTACTTAGATTTGGGTTTTGTGTTTTAGTTTAAGGATATGTTAGCCATATTGAGGCTAAGATCAACTTAAACGGGATCGTTTAGATCTGACAAGAGAGCAATTGGCTCTATTGTTTAGTTTAATGACGTTACGGTCGATTTCCAGTTTAGGGACATGGTAGTCCATCATTCCCATTTAGGGACGAACATTAGTTTAAGGACATTTCGGTCCAGCATTCCCATTTTGGGACGAATATTAGTTTAAGGACGTTTCCGTCCATGAGTTTAAGGACCCCATAGTCCGTATCGATGTGTGGTTGTCGGGACCCGTCACCTCTCTGATGTCGTTGAAGGATTACAACGATAGGTGTCAGAAGAGTTCAGAGATGTACCCTTGAACCGGATGTAAATTGATTTAAGAGAGCAATCTTACTCGGTCAATTTAATTTGAGGACTTACGGCCATGATTGGGCTAAGTCCAGTTGAGAATATTCAACGTTTTTATCTTTGGCCTATTAGGCCTATGCTAGGGCTTTGCCCCTGTTTAATAATGCACTGCATTTTATTCTGGCCTGCTAGGCCTTTTTGATTTGGGCTCAGTCCCTTTGTAAATGATGCAGAGCATCTGTTTTTGTTTGGGCTCTGCCCTTTTTAAAATAATACATTGCATTTTACTAGGCCTGTTAGGCCTTTTTAATTGGGCTTGGCCCTTCTGTAAATAATGCAGTGCATTAATTACCTGATATTGGCTTGTCAGGCGCTTTGCGCCAATTATTGAGCACAAGCGCATATCGTGGTGACACGTGTCACACTCTGGTGAGTGCAAGCGCAACAGCGCGATGCGCTGCGCCAGTGCGCTACGCTGTTGCGCTGCTGACACGTGGCGCGCTCAAGTGCGTTGCGCCAACTTCAGAGAGCAATGCTCTATTTTTAAAAGCGCATAGCGCAAGTGGTTATGGTGCTGACACATGGCGCTCTCTAGTGCATTGCGCCAACTTCATAGAGCAATGCTCTATTTTTAAAAGCGCATAGCGCAAGTGGTTATGGTGCTGACACGTGGCGCTCTCTGGTGGCTTGCGCCAACCCAGGAGCGCAACAGTGCAGTTTTTGCAAGTGCAAGGCACTGTTTCAACAAGTTGATCCAATTTTGGATTCAAGAAAATAATCTTTAAGATTCCAGAACCAATGGTTCATAAAAAATTGCAAGGCACTGTTATTATTTATTATTAAAGATCATTGATCTCGTTCTTAGATCAATGATCTATTCAGAAGAAGTTCTTCTTTTATAAAGGTTTTTACTTTTTTTCTCTTCTTGAGTTTTTTTCTCAAAATTCTTCAAAGCTCTCTCTGTTCTCTGTGGTATTGTTTTTGATCTTGATGTTCTTGATTATTGAATTGGGGTCTAGGGGCCTTTATATAGTGCCCATTAATTTGTTAAATTTGTTAAAGAGATCCTTCTCTGAGTGATTTGGGGAATTTTCCCCACCGTTGGATCTTTGATCCAAGGGCTTCTGTTTTACAGAAGACAATCTTCTTGTTTTAACAAGAACAGAAAGATCTTACTGGAATTTTAGTTCTGTTTGGCGCAGATGCACCAGCGCTTGACACGTGTCGCACAGCGCAGAGCGCAGCGCAACTGCGCCGCTACGTGTCGCGCAGCGTAGAGCGCAGCGCAACAGCGCTAGCGCAACAGCGCTGCCACGTGTCGCGCAGCGCCGAGCGCAGCGCAGCGCAACTGCGCTAGCGCAACAGCGCTGCCACGTGTCGCGCAGCGCCGAGCGCAGCGTAACTGCTCTGCCACGTGGCGCGCAGCGCATAGCGCAGCGCAACTGCGCTGCCATATGGCACGCAGCGCATAGCGCAGCGCAACTGCGCTAGCGCAACTGCACTGCCACGTGTCACGCAGCACAGAGCGCAGATCATCTGAAGCGTTGCTTCCTTTAATTTTGTTTTAAATATAGCCTTGCTCTGATTGGGCGCGCTGCCTTGGGCGCTGCGCTGACGTATCAGTTTCTGACACGTGGCGCGTTGCGCGCAGCACAAGGGATTTGAAGCGTTGCTTCAATTTTTGAATTTTTGAAATTCAAACAGAGCTTTGCTTTGATTGGGGGAAACAAAAGCGTTGCTTTGTTTCCCGCCTTGGAATTTGAGCAGAGCTTTGCTCTGATTGTGGTAAACAAATGCCCCCCCACCGTTGCGCTTACGTGGCCCTCCAAACGTGAGCACAGCAGTGGCAGAATTCCAACCGTCGCGGCAACTCTTGGAAGTTGAAAAGGCATTTGATGCCTATAAATAGAACCTTTGGTCCTCCACAGATGGTCATCATCTTCAAAAATTTTACTTTCAGAATCTTAGAGCCCTGCTCTTTATTTTCAAGAACTCCTAGAGTTAAACTCTTAAAACTTTTAGGTAAAATTTTTAATTTAAATTAAATTAAATTAAATTAATTTTCATTGACAGAGCCTTGCTCTCAATAGATCCCAGATCTAAAGAAAACCCATTTAGGGTTTCACTTAGCAGAGCTTTGCTCTAAAGAGGTCTAAAGAGAACTAAGGAGAACCTATTAGGGTTCCATTAATAGAGCTCTGCTCTCTAAATGATTTTCCTTGCATTTTCTTAATTCATTAATAGAGCTTTGCTCCTTCCAAATCATACAGAAGAATCCTTAGGAGTTTTTCATGGATCTTAGATTTTAAAGATGGCCTTTTATTCTTCGATGCATTATATCGTTTTGCTTAATCAGTCTTTCTGATAATTTTGTTAATTCTATTTCACAGAAACAATGGACGTCCACATGTACGATCTTGACGAGATCATCTCTTACGGGGACATCCGCCGACTTGGCCGTTCTCAAAATCGAGAGTTCACAAACGCGGAGTGTGCTGAAATCATGAGCCGCTTCGACGCATATAACGGTCAACTGCTTCCTCGACGTTCCTCCCTCCTGAAGCTTATCGTGGGAGCCATCTGGGAAGCACTTCCCCTGTTCTGTTCTGGTGTGCCGCTTAGGGCATTGGATGCCGCCGAGGATAAGGTGCACTCGGTGTACCTGATGAACTTAATCTCGAAAAGATGGCGAGACAATCTTGTCGATCTCTTGCACCAGGCCTTTCAACAGTCCGCCATTCTTGCTGCCTAACGGAGGGTGGAGGACATCAGTGGGGATCCCGACGCCCGTGCTCGCGAAAGGAAGCACACCAGGATGGTTCGCCAAGCTTGAAAGGTCTTGGACAAGGTCACTTTCGAGTTCCTCAATCCCTGTCCAGGATCTGAGGTTTTGCCATTGTAATCATTTGGACAATGTCTTTGTTTATTTCTTTATGATTGTAAGAGCCCTTTGCAATATGAATGGAAAATTTTTATTTCAGCTTGTCTTGTTTCTCGCTCTGAGTCTTTTGCACATGCATGAATGAATATGTCTCAAATGCTTGATCAAATGCCCATCGGATATTCTTTCTGTCGCTTTCTTCTTTCTTTTATTATCAGTATGCTGCCTTAATAAACATGGTTGACAGATAATAGAGTAAGCATCTTGGTTTCTTCAAGAGATAGCGATGGCTTAGGCCGCAGGTTCAGATCTGCCGCCTAAGACTTTTCAACTCTATGAGCCGTGAGGGTCTCATAGAGACTTTTCTCCCTACGGATCGAGAGGATCTCGTAGGTGGATTTTCTCCTTAGGAATCGTGAGGATTCCTAAGTGCGTTTTCTCTTATAATTCGTAAAGATCTTATAAGAGAATTTTCCCTCTTACGAGTCGAGAGGACTTGTAAGCGGTTGTTTCCCTCCTTGTCGAGATTCGACTTTGGAGAGTGAGACCCGTGGATAGTATGCAAGAGATCGTTTTAGGCCGGCTTGCAGGATCCCGGTGCTTAGGAAACAAGTTTTTTAATTCCTGCTACCTAAGGCTTTATCTTCCAAGTCGAAACGAACCGGGAAATCCTCGCGAAGACACTAATTTCTTCACGGGTCGAGACGAAAAGAGCAGTTCTCGTCAAGGACACTAATTTCCCTGAGTTGAAGTATTTTGCCGAGGACGCTGGTTTCCTCGAGGTTGAAACGAATTGGAGTATTCCTGCGGAGACACTGGTTTTTCTGAGGGCCGACGCGAATCAAGAGGCTCTTATCAAGGACGCTAATTTCCCTGAATTGAGGTATTTGCAAGGGACACTGGTTTCCCCGGGGTTGAAACGAACCGATGTATTCCTGCAAAGACGCTAGTTTCTCTGCGGGTCGACGCGAATCAGGATGTTCTCGTCAAGGACACTGGTTTCCCTGAGTCGAAAGATTTTGCCGAAGGCACTGGTTTCTTCGGGGTTGAAACGAATCGGAGTATTCCTGCAGAGACACTGATTTCTCTGCGGGCCGACGCGAATCAGGAGGCTCTCATCAAGGACGCTAGTTTCCCTGAATTGAGGTATTTGCCAGGGACACTGGTTTCCCTGGGGTTGAAATGAATCGATGTATTCCTGCAAAGACGCTAGTTTCTCTGTGGGTCGACGCGAATCAGGATGTTCTCGTCAAGGGCACTGGTTTCCCTGAGTCGAAGGATTTTGCCGAAGACACTGGTTTCTTCGGGGTTGAAACGAATCGGAGTAATCCTGCGGAGACATTGATTTCTCTGTGGGCCGACGCGAATCAGGAGGCTCTCATCAAGGACGCTTGTTTCCCTGAATTGAGGTATTTGCCAGGGACACTGGTTTCCCTGGGGTTGAAACGAATCGATGTATTCCTGCAAAGACGCTAGTTTCTCTGCGGGTCGACACGAATCAGGATGTTCTCGTCAAGGACACTGGTTTCCTGAGTCGAAGGATTTTGCCGTAGACACTGGTTTCTTCGGGGTTGAAACGAATCGGAGTATTCCTGCGGAGACACTGGTTTCTCTGAGGGCCGACGCGAATCAAGAGGCTCTCATCAAGGACGCTAGTTTCCCTGAATTGAGGTATTTGCCAGGGACACTAGTTTCCCTGGGGTCGAAACGAATCGATGTATTCCTGCAAAGACGCTAGTTTCTCTGTGGGTTGACGCGAATCTGGATGTTCTCGTCAAGGACACTGGTTTCCCTAAGTCGAAAGATTTTTCCGAAGACACTGGTTTCTTCGGGGTTGAAACGAATCGGAGTATTCCTGTGGAGACACCGGTTTCTCTGAGGGCCGACGCGAATCAGGAGGCTCTCATAAAGGACGCTAGTTTCCCTGAATTAAGGTATTTGCCAGGGACACTGGTTTCCCTGGGGTTGAAACGAATCGATGTATTCCTGCAAAGACGATAGTTTCTCTGCGGGTCGACGCGAATCAGGATGTTCTCGTCAAGGACACTAGTTTCCCTGAGTCGAAGGATTTTGCCGAAGACACTGGTTTCTTCGGGGTTGAAACGAATCGAAGTATTCCTGCGGAGACACTGGTTTCTCTGAGGGCCGACGCGAATCAGGAGGCTCTCATCAAGGACGCTAGTTTCCCTGAATTGAGGTATTTGCCAGGGACACTGGTTTCCCTGGGGTTGAAACGAATCGATGTATTCCTGCAAAGACGCTGGTTTCTCTACGGGTCGACGTGAATCAGGATGTTCTCATCAAGGACACTGGTTTCCCTGAGTCGAAGGATTTTGCCGAAGACACTGGTTTCTTCTGGGTTGAAACGAATCGGAGTATTCCTGTGGAGACACTGGTTTCTCTGATGGCCGACGCGAATCAGGAGGTTCACATCAAGGACGCTAGTTTCCCTGAATTGAGGTATTTGCCAGGGACATTGGTTTCCCTGGGGTTGAAACGAATCGATGTATTCCTGCAAAGACGCTAGTTTCTCTGCGGGTCGACGTGAATCAGGATGTTCTCGTCAAGGACACTGGTTTCCCTGAGTCGAAGGATTTTGCCGAAGACACTGGTTTCTTCGGGGTTGAAACGAATCGGAGTATTCCTGCAGAGACACTGGTTTCTCTGAGGGACGACGCGAATCAGGAGGCTCTCATCAAGGACGCTAGTTTCCCTGAATTGAGGTGTTTGCCAGGGACACTGGTTTCCCTGAGGTTGAAACGAATCGATGTATTCCTGCAAAGACGCTAGTTTCTCTGCGGGTTGACGCGAATCAGGATGTTCTCGTCAAGGACACTGGTTTCCCTGAGTCGAAGGTTTTGTGGTGGTCTTTCAGGTTTTATGTAAGTTACCGTCAGAACCGTGAAGCTAGGAATTTGATCTTCGCTTCGTTTGCTGGCACTGCGTCTGTTGCATCAAGACGAATGTCATGGTTGTCTCTAGGTTGTTGGTGAACCGTCGAGATTTGGTTTTGCTTTCTGACGGAGCCTGTTGGGAAGGTATGGTTCCCTCATTGTTTATGCCCTTAGATTGTATACAGGGATCGATGTGATCTCAATTGTAGGGCAAAAGGTTTCATATATTTTTTTTATTGTTTTATTTCCGCGATGCTCTATCATTTCAGCTTTTATATCGTGAAGGTCGCGATTGCCCAATCATTTTGGCTATTTTCTGCGGTGCCCAATCATTTCGGCTATTTATTTTATTTTTACTCGCTGCTTTTTATTGCGAGTTGCCCAATCATTTCGGCTGTTTTATATGCATACGTTTTTACTTGCTGCTTTTTATTGCAAGTTGCCCCATCATTTCGGCTATTTTGTATGCATGTGCAGCTTGTTGGCTTTTCGCCGTAAGCCTGGAATTAGACATCGGTTTCGGCATCAGCACCGCTACAACTGGGATATTTCCAGGAGCGAATCATCATTTGCCTCTGTCGATGTCGAACAAAGGTGGCTTAGCGAACAGGGTTAAGGTCCTGTCGACTAAGGCTTTTGACTTCATGAGTCGTAAGAGTCCCACAAAGGTATTTCTCCCTACAAGTCGTGAGGATCTTGTAGGTGTATTTTCTTCTTAGGAATCGTGAGGATTCCTAAGTGTATGTTCCTCTGTTAGTCGTAAGGATCCTACAAGAGGGTTTTCTCCTTGTAAATCGAGAGGACTTATAAGGGTAGTTCACCATACGAACATATCCCTAGTCACGGATGGGACTTGGTTAGGGAAATGCTTATTCGCGCCCGTGGATTGTATACAAGGGTCAGTATTGAACCACTTGTAGGGAAAAATCGAAGGTTGTGGAGGTTGCTTAAGCACAGGTTTAGGTCTCTGTAACTTAAGACTTTTAAATCTTATGAGCCGTGAGGGTCCCATAAGAGAGTTCTCCTTACGAGTCGTGAGGATCTCGCAAGTGTATTTTCTCCTTAGGAATCATGGGGATCCCTTAGTGTATGTTCCTCTGTAAGTCGTAAGGATCCTACAAGAGGGTTTTCTCCTTGTAAATCGAGAGGACTTACAAGGGTAGTTCACCATACGAACATATCCCCAATCACGGATGGGACTTGGTTAGGGAAATGCTTATTCGCGCCCGTGGATTGTATACAAGGGTCGGTATTGAACCACTTGTAGGGCAAAATCAAAGGTTGTGGAGGTTGCTTAAGCACAGGTTTAGGTCTCTGTAACTTAAGACTTTCAAATCTTATGAGCCGTGAGGGTCCCATAAGAGAGTTCTCCTTACGAGTCGTGAGGATCTCGCAAGTGTATTTTCTCCTTAGGAATCGTGGGGATTCCTAAGTGTATGTTCCTCTGTAAGTCGTAAGGATCCTACAAGAGGGTTTTCTCATTGTAAATCGAGAGGACTTACAAGGGTAGTTCACCATACGAACATATCCCCAGTCACGGATGGGACTTGGTTAGGGAAATGCTTATTCGCGCCCATGGATTGTATACAAGGGTCAGTATTGAACCACTTGTAGGGCAAAATCGAAGGTTGTGGAGGTTGCTTAAGCACAGGTTTAGGTCTCTGTAACTTAAGACTTTCAAATCTTATGAGCCGTGAGGGTCCCATAAGCGAGTTCTCCTTACGAGTCGTGAGGATCTCGCAAGTGTATTTTCTCCTTAGGAATCGTGGGGATCCCTAAGTGTGTTGCTCTCCTGTGAGTCATAAGAATCTCACGCAGGTGACTTCTCCTTATAAAGTCGAGAGGACCCTGTAAGTGTCCTTTAACGAGGTTGCGCCCTTTCGGGTTTTCACAAACACTCGCCGGTAGTCCTGCTGTTTTTACTCACGGAGCCCTTTTGGGTTTTCATCCGTGCCCATTTTGCTTATGGACATACCGTTTTTTTTATTCTTTTTATTCTTTTTTCTAACGAGGTTGCGCCCTTTCGGGTTTTCACAAACACTCGCCGGTAGTCCTGCTGTTTTTACTCACAGAGCCCTTTTGGGTTTTCATCCGTGCCCATTTTGCTTATGGACATACCGTTTTTTTTATTCTTTTTATTCTTTTTTCTAACGAGGTTGCGCCCTTTCAGGTTTTCATAAGACTCGCCGGTAGCCCTGCTGTTTTTACTCACAGAGCCCTTTCGGGTTTTCATCCGTGCCCATTTTGCTTATGGACGTACCGTTTATTATATATATTTTTATATATTTTTTAATATTTTTTTTATTCATCTCGTCAGCCTGAGGATGCTGCGGTAGTAGTTTAAGGACGTTTCGGTCCTTCGTTAGTTTAAGGACGTTTCGGTCCGTCAAGGAAAAGGCCGGCTACTACTTATAGAGTTTGGGCTTAGGAAGATAGCGAGCGGACATAGTCATCGTCATTTATCATTGATCTAGGTGGTAACTCGCTAAGCGTAGTATTTCTTTAGGAAGCGACCATTTATTGGCCTGAAAGGCCTTTCACCGTGCATATCCATGAGTAGATAGGCTCCACCCTGGTAGACCTTGTCTATGATGTACGGGCCTTCATAGTTCGGCTCGAATTTTCCCCACTTGGCGCGATTGGGAATCATAGTCTTTTGACCACTAGCATGAGTTCGCCTTGGCGGAATGTTCTCGGCCGGGTCAATCTTTCATATGAGCGCGTCATCTTTGCTTTATAAGATTCTAGATTTTGTTGCGCTATGTGCCGGTTTTCATCAAGGGCATCAAGCTCTTCAAGCCGAAGGTGAGCATTTTCTTTGTCCGTCAGCTCGTAGTGGACTGCCACTCATAGAGAGGGTAACTCGATCTCGAGGGGGAGTACTGCTTCTGTACCGAATACCAACGCGTACGGCGTTGTGTTCGTGGCTGTCTTGAACGTAGTTCGATACATCCACAGAGCTTCTTGCAGTCTCTCGTGCCAGTCCTTCTTATTTTGGGACACCGTAAGCTTTATGATCTTCGTCAAGGTTTTGTTGAAAGCCTCAGCTAGACCGTTAGCTCGCGGATTATAAACTGAGGAATATCTCCAGTCTATGTTATGTTGTTGTACGAAGCGGCTGATCTTGTGGCTCCTATAGGCTGGCCCGTTATCGGAGATGATCCGTCGCGGAGTCCCAAACCGGTAAATAACGTGCGTCTTGAAGAAGTGGAGGATATTTTCCGTCTTCACTTCCCTCAGCGGTACTGCTTCTGCCCATTTGGAGAAGTAGTCAGTCGTCGCCAGGATGAAACGATGTCCCCTGGACGATGCTGGTTCGATAGGGCTGATTATGTCAGTTCCCCACATTTCGAATGGCTAGCTAGCCATTGTTGGGTGTAGAGGATTTGGGTGCTGATGGATGAAGTCCCCATGAATCTGGCATGAGTGGCATTGCTTCGCATATTCAAGGCAGTCCTGAATCATCGTGGTCCAGTAGTAACCCATCCGTTTAATCTTCAACTTCATTTTCAGGCCTGCTTGGTGAGAACCGCAGAGTCCGTCGTGAACTTCTTGAACGACTCTTTTCGCTTCGTCAGGTCCCAGGCATCTCAGTCACAGAGAATCAAACGACCTTTAGTACAGGGTATCATTGACGAAGGCGAAAGACAGAGCTCGTTTCATAAGCTGATGTCTTGAGGACGCATCTTCAGGCGTTCGACTGGATTTGAAGTAGTCTACAAAGACTTCTCTCCAATCTTCAGCCTTTTCCTGGTCTTTCATTTGCATAGCCATTTGCTCAGTCAGTCCCTTTTCTTCGGATGATTCCGGAGATATCTCTGCTGGGGCGAGCACCCGAAGGCTTTGCACCACGATTCTTACGTCATCGAGGTTCTCGTCGGCCAGTTCTTTGGCGAGCTTGGCTAACGCGTCCGCCTTGCTATTTTCTGCACGCGGTATGCTTTCCAGCATGTAGGAGGGGATTTGAGTCAACAATTGCTGCACCTTTTCGCCGTATCTCACCAGCTCTGGTTTGCACGTTTAGTAATCGCCATTTACTTGACTAACGACTAGTTGGGAGTCTCCGTATATGAGGAGGTTTTCAATTCTCATGTCGATGGCGATTTCGAGGCCTGCTATCAAAGCTTTGTATTCGGCTTCATTGTTCGTCCTCGGCTCTGTTAAGGAGAAAGCAAAGCGCATTATCCCTCATTGTGGAGTCACGAAGATATGGCCTACCCCCGATTTGATTATAGGGTACTTTGTTTGCGCTTCTTCATGGAAGATGCTCCATTGAAATAAAGCTCCCATCGGGTACCACTACCGTCGATCGCATCAAACGCATGTTCGTCTGGCAGTTCGCAATTCAGAGGAGAATCGGCAGGTATCGGATGCTCAGCGAGGAAGTCGGCGATGGCCTGACCTTTCACTGCCTTGAGAGGTTGATACGTTATTGAAAACTCCATCAAGAGTAGGGCCCATTTAGCGAGTCGACCTGTCAATATGGCCTTCGACATTAAATACTTAAGGGGGTCCACCTTCGAAATGAGACGGACTTCATGCGCCAACGCATAGTGCCTGAGCTTTGTTATCGCGAAGATCAACGCCAGACAGTGTTTTTCAATGGGAGAATAGTTGCTTTCTGCCCCCAGTAGAACCCGACTCAAATAATAGAGTGCTCTTTCTTTCCCTTGGTCGTTCTCTTGTGCCAATAATGTGCCTAAGGAACCTTCGAGGGCAGTTGTATAAAGAATGAGAGGCTTTCCCTTAACTGGAGCAGCCAACACTGGCGGGTTTTGCAGGTGCTGCTTGATTTCGTCCAGCGCGCTCTGGCATTTGTGATCCCAAACGAAAGGGGTCCCCTTCTTCATCAGGTGGCTGTAAGGGCGGGATTTCCCAGAGAGATTGGCTATAAACCGCCAGATATACGCGACCTTTCCTTGGAGAGACCGCAATTGTTTGAGAGTCCTTAGCGGGGGCATCTCCATGACCGCCTTGATCTTTGACGTATCTATCTCGATACCTCGGTGTCGAACGATGAATCCCAGGAATTTGCCCGAGGAGACTCCGAATGTACACTTGAGAGGGTTCATCTTCAAGTTGTATTGTCGAAGGCGTTGAAATACGATCTTCAGATGCTCGAGATGTTCCTCGTATGATTTGCTTTTCACCACGAGGTCGTCGATATAACATTCGACGATTTCATGTATAAGGTCATCGAAGATCTTCGTCATGGCCCTCTGATAGGTGGCACCGGCGTTCTTTAGACCGAAGGGCATCACCTTGTAGCAGAATATACCCAAAGGGGTCCGGAAAGCGGTGTGCTTCTGGTCTTCGGGATGCATCTTTATCTGATTATACTCTGATGAGCCGTCCATGAAGGAGAAAACCTCGTGAGTGGACGTGTTGTCTATCATCAGCTCGGTGACTGGCACTGGGAAATCGTTCTTCGGGCAAGCTTTATTGAGATCCCGAAAGTCCACGCATATGCGTATTGTCCCATTTTTCTTCATCACCGGGATGATGTTGGCGATCCATTCAGGATATTGAACCTCCTGGATAAAGCCAGAGTCGATTAGCTTCTTGACCTCGGAATTGATACTCATCTTAAGCTCAAGCCGCATTCTTCTTGGCGCTTGTTTGACCGGCTTGACGTCCGGAGATATCGCCAATTTGTGCACAGCAATTTCTGGATCTAGTCCCGGCATTTCGGAATAGTTCCATGCGAAGCAATCTCTATGCTGCATAAGCACGCCTTTTAACGCGGCCACCCTTTCTTCAGATAGCAGCTCGCTGACGAATGTCGATCGCGGGTCGTTCGCCGTCCCCAACTCAATTTTCTTGAGGTTATCTGCAGTAGTATGTATTCCATCTTCCAGCTCTTTTGGCACTGGTGGGAATTCTGAGATCACCTCATCGTTGCTGTTTTCGAAGCACCAGGGAAGGTTATCCATGTTCTCGGGCTCTTCTTTTGATATTGTTATCATGTGACAAGTACGAGCTCTCTTCGAAGACCGATGTGAATCTGGTTCTGCTCCTGCGGCTTTGGGTTCGTGCTTCTGTGGCGGCGTTACCCTCCAACTGTAAGACAGAGCGAACTTGCCAAGCTGATACTGATCTTCAACCCAGTTCTTAAAGGTGAAGCAGTCTTCGAGAGGGTGCCCTATTACCCGGTGATAAGAGCAATAGTTTGGGTGAGAAACTTCTCCTGCTTGTTCGGGGTGCTTGGACTCCGGTAGTGTGAGCATCTGATGTTTTAGAGCATGGTCAAGTATTCTCTTCGTCCTATCTTGAGGGAAAGAGTATGCTCGACCCATTTTCTTCATGAGGGATAGATCATGACCGCTCGATTCCCGCTTGCGTGGCTTATTAGTCCCACTTTGTTGTTGTTGAGCGCCTTTTTCGCTTTTTGCCTTGTTTCTGCCTCTGCGTCGAACCTTTTTTATAACAGGTTGACAGGGAGCGGCACTTTCATCTTTCACGGCTTGTTGGAGGAGGCGTTGCGTTTTGGCTTTCTCGTAGATGGCCATCTCACGGTTGTGGTCGTCTCTGACTTTTTGGCCAGCTTCCCTTATAAGCTTGTCCATTTGTTCTTCGAACGACGGACTGGGCACTTTTGCATCAGGAACTTTTACTGGTTCAGGATTAGCGTCCTCCCATTGAGCATCCACTTCTTCATTGAAGTCATGCGCGACGTAGCAATCATGGAGTAGCTCTCATTTCTTGGACCGAATGTAACCAAGCCCGATTGTTTCCATTCTCCCATTAGGCAACTTGTGCTGAGTCCCGGGAACGTTCCAGACCCTGTCATAGAATTTGGCTTTTCGAGCGGTCTGTTTGAAGGATATCCCTTGGCGTTTCAACAGCCTCTTCAAGCCTTCTGTATAATATCTAGGCAGACGGATGGGCTGAAGTCTGTCAAGCATAGGATCCGCACCGTGCCAGATTTCTTTCTCCACTTTGATTTCTTCAGAGCGGTAGAATAGAATTGCCTTTTCGCCTTCTCGCCTGGGAGGGACATAGAACGTCCGCAGTTCCTCTATACTGTAGGTATCAAGCGCATCCAGTTCTTTATGATGTTTAAGCGGCACCATGACGACTTGCAGACTTTGCTCTTCGACAGCGGATGTTTGTATTGAAGGCCGAGCAGAGAATACAGTATGGACTTCATCTTCTGAGTCACTACTGAAGATCAACGTAGGAGCGGATGGTCCCGGCTTGTTGTATTGGGGCGGACCCGAGTTAACTATCTCCTCTTCCTCCTCGGTATCACTCCCGAAGACAGGGATGGTGGCGTTAGCTTTATTCTCCGGCTTGTGACACCTCTCCGTGTCTTTGAAATCCGGTAAGAAGTATTTGGCATCTTCATATTTGCGGACTTAGTTCACGGAGAACGGGTTCAGTTCTCCCGTCACGGTATACTCGAAACCATCCTTAAAATATTTCATACACTGATGCTGTGTAGAAGGGATGATGTTGTACTCGTGTAACCATGGTCGGCCGAGCAGAGCATTATAGCAAGTCTTGGCGTCTATGACGTGGAACTTAATGTCCGTGATGAGTAGCCCAAATCGTAGCGTCAGTATCACAGACCCAAGAGTTCTTGATGATTGGGAGTCGAACCCGGAGATGGTGATCTTATCCCGAGCAAGGTGCTGGATGCTCATGCAGATTTTCTTTAACACTCGCACGTTGAGGAGATTAACGGAAGACCCATTGTCAACCAAGATTTTGCCTATCTTTATATCATGGCAATACCCTGAGACATAGAGGGGGCGATTGTGTTCGCACGTCCCTAGGAGAAGGTCTTCATCACCGAAAGTGACATCGGCCGTGTGCACTTCTTCCAATTCATCCTTCATCTTTTCTTCGGCGAGAAAAGCTTGGAATTGCTCTGGCTCCTGTAGTGCTTTGATCAACGAATCTCTTGCTTCTTTTGATAGTAGAAGGGCGTCAAGAATGCTGAGCTGCGAGGGTAGCTTTTTCAGATGCGCCAAGACGTTGTAATCCACCTTATTTTTCTTTGGCCGGTCCTTGGCAGTTAGCTTTTCCATGACTTGGTCATCTAGGGCGATATCCTCAGAGACCTTTTCTTTCCCTTTATCTTTTTTGTTTGAGGGTCCGAGATTCTTTTCGGGTAGCGTCCGATTACGCAGCCGGATATTTTCGCAGACTTTCGGCTCTTCCTCTTTTCCCGAGGTGGACTCTTTGAAGAGGGGCTAAGAGCCATTTCTTCGTCAGAGTCGCTCCCAAATGTAAGAACTTGTGATCCCCCGGTGTTAACCATGAGACAATCGCCGGTAGTTCTGTTAAGCCGCTCGGTCGTACCTTTCTGCTCTCGGCGAGTTTTGTGCTTTTCCCGTTTAAAATATTGTCGGTGAGCAACATATCCTTGCCACCATCTATTGAAAGCTTTGCACTCTTCTGTGGGGTGCGAAATCTTCCGATGATACAAGCAGCAGGTGGGGTGCATTTCCGCTTCACCAGTAATGTTTCCTTCAGAGGATGGTAGCTCCATGCCCATTGATATGGCCTTAGCAAACCTTTTCCTCATCTTGAATTTGCTTTTATCCATGGTGGATGTATTTTGCTCCAGCGGGAGTGTCTCAACTCTTTCGTCAAGTCGCTGGCGCTTGGCCCTTTCAAATATAGCCTTCTCGCGTTCCCGATCAGCTTTACTTTTCAACAGAGATTTATTGAGGAATGCGTCAATTGTTTCATCCGATGGCCCCAGAATTTCTGGTTTAGGATCTTCCCCCAGCTTTTCAGCGCAAGGAATTTCCTTATCGTCTGTAAACGGATGGGAAATCATATGACAGCTCGCCACGTATTTCTCGGATTCATCCAACGAACTCTCTCCCTCATCTTCCTCTTGAAAGACGTGGTTGAGGAAATCCTAGAGTGTAATGGGAGTCCACGCTTTTTAGTTGTACTCCTCCAGTGCGTCAATCTGCTTTTGTAAGTCCGTTCTCTTGTCGCCAGGCTTCACGGGCTTCTTGGATTTCTTCTTCTTCTTCTCTAAAGATTTTGAAGGCTGGTTGAGAGTGCTTGGGCCACCACTGTCGCTCTTTGGAGTTGGGCGCGGCTTCAAAATCCCTTCAATGATCTGAGATTCCAACGGGTTCTTCCACCTGATCGCCGGGCATGTTTGAAGATCGTTCAGCATCCTCTTTGTTTTGGCTGATAGCACAACCTCCCATGGAGCTTCTTCAACGAGAGAGCACGTTGCCCCCGGCGTATTCATCCTTTTAGAGGTGTGAGGTTGCGGCGGATTCACCTTCCATTTGTCGGACAACGCGAACTTGCCCTGTTGGTACTGGTCTTCAATCCAATTTTTGAAGACGTAGTAGTCCTCGATCGGATGACCCAGTACTTGGTGATAAGGACAATAATTGGGATCATTGACGTCGTTTGGCTGCGACGGACGTCTTAGATCTGGCAGGTTAATGAGTCGGTTGCGCAATGCCAGTTCGAATAATCTTCTCGTTTTATCTCGGGGAAACGAGTAAGGACGTCCTAGCCTCTCCTCAAGGGGTACGTGCGGACGCATATTATTTTGACCGACAGCCGGTTTCGAGTTGCTCGGCTGTTGTTGAGCATTAGCGACAACAATCTTTTTTCCCTTCCCCTTCTTATTTCGAGAGTCTGGCTTTGGAGGGGGAAGTCTATGTGTTAGTTGTATGTATGCCCTAGAGGCCAGTATTGTACAGATTATGTATATTATATTGGATGCTTGGACATATATAGAGATGACTTTCTTGCTCGACATGATAGTATGCTATCTGGTTGTCATTTATCTTAACATGTACACTAGTCTCTTTATACTGTCTTATAGTTACATGTTGGTAAAGCCCTTAGGATTTGTACTTGACTACCTGGACTATGATGCAGATCATACTAGTGGGGACATGGTAGTCCATAAGTACATCCTTCAAGGTCCCTAGTCGTAGGTGTATCGAGACGGGGCATCGATATACCAGAGTAGACTAGCGTATACGCTTCTCGACCCATGTGATGGGCGATGGATGATCCCATATCCATTGGTGTTTGACATCAGAGATGGTATACGGGTGCTCAGTGAAAACTGGGTACACTGGACGGACTCGCCGAGAACTCCCAGATGGTATTATACCTCACGTCAGATGGCAGTTCTCAGGTGACACTTGTACAGGTTAGTCTGTAGACCCGAGATCGTCATAGAGTCTTGTGTGATTCCCACTGTGCTTTGATCTCCACCTTACCACGTCCATGAGGGCGTGCAAAATGGTGGTCTTTGGGTACAGTCCCGAATCACATGGAGGCAATGAGCGATAGGAGGGGTTTCGTCTCTCCCGGTATTGGGAGTTGATGTTGCGCTGTGCTCGATTGGCCGTAGCAGGGAAGTCCCTGGCCAGGGCTGATCAGAGATTTACTGGTAAGTGTTACCAGTAGTTTCTCGACCCGTTACGAGCCTCACATCGGCACGACTTATCGGGTTATTGGGGTCTGACGTATACCACCCCTAGACTTGATATGCGACATATCAGACGAAGAGACTTGACTGTATGGTAAGTGTTACTGGTCGGATTCGCAGGAGTATGAGCGGGCTAGCTCGTCGATCTTCTGATCGCTCAATACCCGGGTGGCCGTTACGTTTAGCAGACCGCTTGCGGCTTGTGGGTGCTTGATATGATCATCATCTGCTACCGGCGTATTGACGAGTCTTTAGAGTCCTACACAGAGGTTTCCTGGCTCAAGCGAAACGAAATAGGAGCGGATATGAGATATGTGCAGGACCGAGAATAATGCGTGTATGTGATACCGCATTTCATTCTCGCGATATATGTTTCGAATGGTTATATTCGATATGACCTAGTTATCGAATCATTGATTCGATAAATCGATGCATTGAATACTAGTCGGTTATGTGCGACATGACCGGATCATTGAATCAAGTGTTGATTTAATGATTTAATGTATAATTATATATTTGATATATTACTTTGCATTAACTAGTATTGGTTCACTTTAAACGGATTTTTCTCACTTGGATTGCACATTGTATATGTGATATACTTTTGTGCACTTTTTGTATCATGTTTGATGATACTTGATCATTGTTAAGTTTATTGAATTAATCCATGGTTAATTTGATAATTAGGGTTTTGCATTTTCATTTATTTATTTATTTATTTATTTGAAATTAGTTATGATAAGAATGGTGGCTAAGTTTGTTTTATATTGAAGCTTCATGAAGCTTTGACTTTGCTAACCATCCTTATCTTCATGCTTAACCCTAACCCATCAAAGTGACCATGGTTAATTCTCTACACTTAACCCTAGTTCAAGTTATGATAAGTATTTGATTTAAATTTATTTTTAATATAACACTTATCATATTCTTTTCTTGAGCTCATCTTCTTCTTCTTCTTCAAGCTTGCTACTCCAATGGCAACTTGAGCTTTAGTGAGAGAAATCCAAATCTAAAGTGAACCCACCTCCTATTTCTTCACCCTCTACCTCTTGCCAAGTTGTTTTGGGTGTTTACTTCAGAAGTTTCACAAGTTTGTGAAGTCGGAGCTTGAGTTTGTGCAACCTCGACGTAGATCGTCTTTGACACAAAGCCGACGACCTATTCCGCTTGCTTTCCCGATGAAGCCGATGATCGAGTCGAGGATTCATGATGGACAGCGAGGACATGACGTTGCGGAGCCGTGGAGGTGGATATCCGGATCTACAAAGGTTGTAATTTCCGTATCCTAGTAGTTAAGCGTTAACTAGTTTTCTATTTCGCCTAAACATCTAGTTGAAGATCCGTAGTCTAGGGTTTCTCGGCACTAAAAATTTAAAATTGGCATGTTCGATGCCTTGTGAGACCTTACTAGAGTGCCTAGGAACCTTTCACTGGTATCAGAGCCTAGCTAGAGCCTTAGGCGAAGTCCCGACGACGTTTGAAACTCGATCGAACCGAAATCCAAAACCTAAAAATGCTCTCTGGACTTTTTCTAAAAATTCGGATTTTTGTCAATTAAAAATATGTAGAAAATCAAGCAGGGTATTATTAGAATTACTGTGAAATACGAGGGGGTAATTCAACTTTTCCACCGCGGAAGGGCGGCACATGCTAGGCATGTGCGGCGCTTCCGCGGCCGTACTGTTCCCTTTCATAATTATTTCTGCACAGTAACTCTTGTAATATACTGCTATGTTTTCTGGGATATTTTTATTGTGACTTTACAGAAGAGTATTTTGGGGTACTATTGGGAATCAGTATTTCGATCGGATTATCAAATTTCGTTTTTTGTGTTTTTCCAGATAACTGTAGAATATGTTAAAGAGTTCGACCGGATATAAATACCCAGGTTTTCCCCTGCCGAATAATTCCAAGTGTTGGACTTTTCTGTGGTTAAAAGACGTTCGAAGTAGTGCAAGTAACGCGATGGTCCCTCTAGAAGACACAAACCTTAACTCGATTATGTGACCGTCTTGAACTGCCCTTTGAACCTTCGGGTTTGGGGCAGTACGGCGTGCCACATGTGAGGCATTGGCTTGACCCTTCTACGGCTGGACCGTTGGTACTGAGGCATGAAATGAATGTCTTTGAACCTATTTCATGTGTTGATCGGTGTCGGGAAACTTGGGTGTTCGATTGTTCAATCGAAAAGTTTAACATTTTCTGTTTATCTGGAATGGGATACAATAATTGGAATTCACAAGTAGTTATGTGATAACTAAATGAATGTTATAAATCTAGCAATTTAGTCCCATATGATATTGAAAAGAGTTTTCGATAATGAGACTAAAATGCGGGGTTTGTAACTGTTAGGCATGTGATGTCTAAAGTGGTTGCGGATTCCAATTGTTGTAGTTTTACACTTTCTTTTCTGTGACCGTAAGTGTAGTATGTTCATATCGCCGGTTTCGTTGCTATACGTCAACGACAATTGGGGTATGCATACTTACTTACGTTGATGACATGTGATGTTATGTGTTGCTGGATATGTTATATTGGATCGTCGTATTCGAATAGCCGGGGGTTTTTATGTGAGATGAGTGTTTTTCATTTTCATTCATGTAAAAACTTGTATGTAATATTCTTTTATTCGGGGCACTTCCAGGATGCGGGAGTTGTCACCCTTTGTATATTATTTACTTTTCTGCACTAGGATAGACCCAAGGAGGGGAGCACAAGTAACCGGGTTCTGGGGTCCAGTGGGAGACCAACTCGAGGTGTCAAGTCCGGGTCTCCTAACCCTAGAATTGGCAGGGTTGCTTGCCGCTCTCGTAGGGGTCTAGGGGTGTGGGATTGGCTATTCATCACGACCGTGGAATCCGTGTTTTATACTGGCTCGTATTGAAAACACGGACGTCCTAGTATATCCAATATTTCATATGTTTATTCTGCTGCGATATCTGTGATGTGATTCTGTGATGGATATAGTATATAGTATATATGATATATTATATAGACGTTACTTATGTTTTACACCCGCGCTAGCCCTGCCCTGCTCTGTCGTTAGTTACCTAACCTAACGGTGCACGAGGGGACATCGAGGCGAATGCGGATGGCATAAGTGTACGTCATATCTATCTGTGATGTTTAGGTATTTAAATGATGGGACTTCATTAATGTGATTAATGAAAGATAAGAAACCTAATATGTTGTAGAATCAGATTTTAAATAAAACAGGTAGCTACAGTTCTTGCTTTGCATAGCGGTATATATGATATACCCCGCACCTCATTCGACGGGGAAAGGACTGAGATCCCTTCACCGGGAGTGACTCCTTTAGCAATAACTGGCAGATGCTACACACTCGGTTTGCTTTTGACTGCTTTTTGGTTTTTTGCTTTGCACAGCGATATATATGATATATCCCGCACCTCATTCGACGAGGAAAGGACCGAGATCCCTTCACCGGGAGTGACTCCTTTAGCAAAACTAGAAAAGCCTCAAAATCACTCCATTTCAAAACTTCATTTGATTCTACAACGATATCAAGTTCATTACGCTCATGGTTTTATGAAAACCTGCGTAGCCCTCCGTCATTTCAGATAAGTACTGGTTAGTATTCGTGCTACGTTTGTTGACTATGTTAAGGCGTAGTGTGCGGTAGCTAATTAGTGCTTATCTGTATAAGCATATGATGCGATTGGATTAGGGTAGTCGTGCGACTTTGTTGACTATGTTAAGGGTCGTCCGGGTGGGTTTAATTCAATCGGGAAATGACGGGTTGAACTTGACTAGCACTTATGATTTGTTGACTATGTTAAGGTCATATAGCTGCTAGGGGCAAAATATTATCGGGAATTTCAAGTGTTGAAATTTGCAATAAGATTGCATACCTTCTATGAGATAGTTGGATCCCGATACCCACTGCGAGTAAGAGTTACTCCTGGGAGAGTTTTATACATTACAATTAGCCGATCAAGTAGGTGTCTAGAAAGGTGTTAACGAGGTTACGCCTCTGGGAAAACGAGGTTTACAGTAATTAGGTTCGTGCGAAAGCACGGGGGACCTCCCTCAAAGTACCGACACTGGCCTGGCTGAAAGATTGGCAAACTTGTAGTGTGTAATTAATCCCGGCTAGTCTTTCCTTTTAGGGTTTGGAGGAAGATTTGATAAAAAGCAGTGGGAGCCATCCTGATTAGATAAGATAATAACCAATCTGATCTTGCACGAGCATACGCTAAAGTGTTTTCTTCTCTCTCTCTCCAGGTAGCGACCATTTCATGCCCTAATAAAGATAATAAAATGGATGTATTGACCGAACCCGCATGTTATACTGTGCTGGGGAACGTTGGTTCCGTTCTTTCCTATAAGAGTTATAGGAATGAACAGGATATAGGGGAATACCAGGATTCTCATGCCACCCAATTGAAGAAAGTACATGTTGATGCATTTTCTTCGGGTGTGTTCGTTACTGAGAACTGTTTCTCCATTTGCTCTACGTCCTGGGTATTGGATACCGGGTCAGGATCCCATATATGTAATCAGTTACATGGGCTTAGAAAAGGTAGAGAACTTGGAGAAGGTGATAAAGACATAAGAGTTGAAAATGGTGCAATTGTTGCAGCTAAGACTGTCGGAGAATATCACCTTGTATTACCAACTGGAAACACATTGGTTCTGAACGAATGCTATTACATGCCGAACCTGATATGCAACATTATATCAGTTTCTTTATTAAGCAAAGAAGGATATAATTTTGTATTACAGGACAATGTTATGAACATTTTCCATAACCAAAAGTTGGTTGGATCAGGCACGTTATGCAATGGCATTTATGTTCTAAATCAATCAACAGTTCTGAGCATAACAAACACACACAAGAGGAAGAGTTCTGAACTCAACGAATCCTTCTTGTGGCATTGTAGACTGGGTCACATCAATGTGACACGACTGGCTAAGTTGCATAAAAATGGATATTTGAAACCTTTCGAATTTTCATCTTATGACACTTGCCAGTCATGTCTCAAAGGCAAGATGACCAAGACTCCGTTTACAGGACACGGAGAAAGAGTTACCGAACTCTTAAGACTGATACATAGTGATGTATGTGGTCCCATGTCTACACATGCCAGGGATGGTTCTTCGTACTTCATTACATTCACTGACGATCTCTCTAGATTCGGATATGTGTTCCTAATGAAACACAAATCAGAAACTTTTGAGAAATTTAGAGAATATAAACAAGAAGTCGAGAACCAAACCGGAAAAAGTATTAAAATCCTTCGATCTGATCGAGGAGGTGAATACTTGAGCAATGAATTCCTGGACTTCCTAAAAGAGAATGGGATTCTCTCTCAGCTGACTCCTCCATATACACCACAGCACAACGGTGTATCTGAACGGAGGAACCGCACCCTATTAGATATGGTGCGCTCTATGATGAGCACAGCTGAGTTACCTATTTCCTTCTGGGGATATGCGCTGCAGACAGCAGCATACCTATTGAATCAAGTTCCATCTAAATCTGTACCTACCACACCATATGAGATATGGAGTGGGAAGAGACCATATTTTAAACGAGTTAAAATATGGGGTTGTCCGGCCTATGTCAAAAGACAAAATCCAGACAAACTCGAGGCACGGTTAGTTCTTTGCAAGTTTGTGGGATATCCTAAGAATTCCCAAGGATATTTATTCTACCATGCTGAAGAACAAAGGTGTTTGTTTCTCAATATGCCACCTTTTTAGAAAAGGAATTTCTTGAAAAAGAAATTAGTGGCAAAGTGGTAGAGCTGGAAGAGGTTCCAGATACACAAAAAGTAACTGAAGATTTAGTGGAACCAGAAAATTCAGTAGCTCCCAATGAACCTCAGCCTCTCCGCCGATCTAGTAGGGTTCCTCGCCAACCTGAGAGATACTACGGTTTTCTCATGGACGGTGGGAGCGAGGATTGCATCATGGAGGATGATGACCCAACTAGCTTCGAGCAGGCCATCACGAGTGGGGACTCAGTGAAATGGCTGGATGCTATGCGGTCCGAGATGGATTCCATGTACACCAACAAAGTATGGACTTTGGAAGTTGCTCCTGAAGGGGTAAAACCCATTGGGAGCAAGTGGATCTTCAAGAAGAAACTTGGTGTAGATGGGAAAGTGGAGACTTTCAAAGCTAGACTTGTAGCAAAGGGTTTTCGTCAAAGACCAGGTGTGGACTATGACGAGACCTTTTCTCCAGTGGCTATGCTTAAATCCATCCGAATCATGCTTGCCATTGCTGCCTTTCATGACTACGAAATCTGGCAAATGGATGTTAAGACCGCCTTTCTAAATGGTGATTTAGAAGAGTGCGTGTACATGACTCAGCCAGAGGGCTTCGTAGACAGTGGGAGCAGCGGGAAGGTGTGCAAGCTGCTTAAATCCATTTATGGATTAAAGCAAGCATCGCGGAGTTGGAACATCTGCTTTGACGTCGTTATCAAAGAGTTTGATTTCGTCAAAAATCCAGATGAACCTTGTATTTACAAGAAGGTGGCAGAGAGTAAGGTTGTCTTCCTCGTATTGTACGTGGACGACATACTCTTGATAGGAAATGACATTCCTATGCTGCAATCGGTCAAGCTCTTCTTATCACAAAGATTCTCAATGAAAGATCTTGGTGATGCCTCCTGCATATTGGGGATCAGGATCTATAGAGATAGATCCAAACGGATTTTGGGATTGTCCCAATCCAGGTACATTGACACCATACTAAAGAGGTTTAGTATGGAAGAGTCCAAGCGTGGGAACATGCCCACGATCTCTGGAGTTACTCTCTCCAAAGAGATGTCTCCCAAGACTGATTTGGAGAGAGCTCGCATGACAGGGATACCCTATGCTTCGGCAGTGGGCTCTATCATATATGCGATGCTATGTACCAGACCCGATGTAGCATACTCACTAAGTGTAGTGAGCAGGTATCAAGCTGATCCTGGAGAGAGTCACTGGACAGCTGTGAAGAGCATTCTCAAGTACTTGCGAAGGACTAGAGATATGTTCTTGGTGTATGGTAACGGAGAACTCCAAGTGGAGTCCTTTACCGATTCGAGCTTCCAGAGTGATAAGGACGACTCTAAGTCGCAGTCGGGCTTTGTCTTTACCCTTTACGGAGGGGCGGTTAGCTGGAAGAGTTCCAAGCAGGAAACCGTGGCAGACTCGACAATGGAGGCTGAATACATCGCTGCCAACGATGCTGCTAAAGAAGCTGTCTGGATCAAGAAGTTCATTTCTGAACTTGGAGTGGTTCCATCCATTGAGCATCCAATACCTTTGTATTGCGATAACAATGGAGCGGTGGCTTTGGCCAAGGAACCCAGGTCCCATCAGCGGTCCAGGCATATTCTGAGGCGGTATCACCTGATCCGGGAGATAGTTGATCGCCGGGAGATCGAGGTCAGGAGAGTTGACACGAAGAACAACACGGCGGATCCACTCACGAAGGCCATTCCCCAGATACAGTTTGAGAGACTCTTCGGGATGCTCGGTATGAGATACTACAGCAGCTGGCCCTAGTGCAAGTGGGAGATTGTTAGTTGTATGTATGCCCTAGAGGCCAGTATTGTACAGATTATGTATATTATATTGGATGCTTGGACATATATAGAGATGACTTTCTTGCTCGACATGATAGTATGCTATCTGGTTGTCATTTATCTTAACATGTACACTAGTCTCTTTATACTGTCTTATAGTTACATGTTGGTAAAGCCCTTAGGATTTGTACTTGACTACCTGGACTATGATGCAGATCATACTAGTGGGGACATGGTAGTCCATAAGTACATCCTTCAAGGTCCCTAGTCGTAGGTGTATCGAGACGGGGCATCGATATACCAGAGTAGACTAGCGTATACGCTTCTCGACCCATGTGATGGGCGATGGATGATCCCATATCCATTGGTGTTTGACATCAGAGATGGTATACGGGTGCTCAGTGAAAACTGGGTACACTGGACGGACTCGCCGAGAACTCCCAGATGGTATTATACCTCACGTCAGATGGCAGTTCTCAGGTGACACTTGTACAGGTTAGTCTGTAGACCAGAGATCGTCATAGTGTCTTGTATGATTCCCACTGTGCTTTGATCTCCACCTTACCACGTCCATGAGGGCGTGCAAAACGGTGGTCTTTGGGTACAGTCCCGAATCACATGGAGGCAATGAGCGATAGGAGGGGTTTCGTCTCTCCCGGTATTGGGAGTTGATGTTGCGCTGTGCTCGATTGGCCGTAGCAGGGAAGTCCCTGGCCAGGGCTGATCAGAGATTTACTGGTAAGTGTTACCAGTAGTTTCTCGACCCGTTACGAGCCTCACATCGGCACGACTTATCGGGTTATTGGGGTCTGACGTATACCACCCCTAGACTTGATATGCGACATATCAGACGAAGAGACTTGACTGTATGGTAAGTGTTACTGGTCGGATTCGCAGGAGTATGAGCGGGCTAGCTCGTCGATCTTCTGATCGCTCAATACCCGGGTGGCCGTTACGTTTAGCAGACCGCTTGCGGCTTGTGGGTGCTTGATATGATCATCATCTGCTACCGGCGTATTGACGAGTCTTTAGAGTCCTACACAGAGGTTTCCTGGCTCAAGCGAAACGAAATAGGAGCGCATATGAGATATGTGCAGGACCGAGAATAATGCGTGTATGTGATACCGCATTTCATTCTCGCGATATATGTTTCGAATGGTTATATTCGATATGACCTAGTTATCGAATCATTGATTCGATAAATCGATGCATTGAATACTAGTCGGTTATGTGCGACATGACCGGATCATTGAATCAAGTGTTGATTTAATGATTTAATGTATAATTATATATTTGATATATTACTTTGCATTAACTAGTATTGGTTCACTTTAAACGGATTTTTCTCACTTGGATTGCACATTGTATATGTGATATACTTTTGTGCACTTTTTGTATCATGTTTGATGATACTTGATCATTGTTAAGTTTATTGAATTAATCCATGGTTAATTTGATAATTAGGGTTTTGCATTTTCATTTATTTATTTATTTATTTATTTGAAATTAGTTATGATAAGAATGGTGGCTAAGTTTGTTTTATATTGAAGCTTCATGAAGCTTTGACTTTGCTAACCATCCTTATCTTCATGCTTAACCCTAACCCATCAAAGTGACCATGGTTAATTCTCTACACTTAACCCTAGTTCAAGTTATGATAAGTATTTGATTTAAATTTATTTTTAATATAACACTTATCATATTCTTTTCTTGAGCTCATCTTCTTCTTCTTCTTCAAGCTTGCTACTCCAATGGCAACTTGAGCTTTAGTGAGAGAAATCCAAATCTAAAGTGAACCCACCTCCTATTTCTTCACCCTCTACCTCTTGCCAAGTTGTTTTGGGTGTTTACTTCAGAAGTTTCACAAGTTTGTGAAGTCGGAGCTTGAGTTTGTGCAACCTCGACGTAGATCGTCTTTGACACAAAGCCGACGACCTATTCCGCTTGCTTTCCCGATGAAGCCGATGATCGAGTCGAGGATTCATGATGGACAGCGAGGACATGACGTTGCGGAGCCGTGGAGGTGGATATCCGGATCTACAAAGGTTGTAATTTCCGTATCCTAGTAGTTAAGCGTTAACTAGTTTTCTATTTCGCCTAAACATCTAGTTGAAGATCCGTAGTCTAGGGTTTCTCGGCACTAAAAATTTAAAATTGGCATGTTCGATGCCTTGTGAGACCTTACTAGAGTGCCTAGGAACCTTTCACTATGGCCCATCTGATCCATTTGAGCTAGCTTGTCGATCAGGGCCTGGAAGGTAGTCGGCCTGAAGAACATCATGAATTGCGAGATGGTCGCTTGCGGATCGAGGGTTCCCACAAACATGCCTACCGCAGGAGCCTCTTCGATGCATTGTTCGCATTTTGACCATAAGTTCCGCCACCGTATCGCGTATTGGACCCATGTCTCGCCTAGCTTCACCCTGGCATTAATCAATGTCGTCATCGAGGTGTGTTCGCTGGCGCTTGCGAAACGCTGGGTAAACAGCAGTTCCATCTCCGCAAATGTCTTGATAGAGTCGTTTGGGAGCTCAGAGTACCACTCGAATGTTGTATCTGACAAGCTGCCGACGAACCGGCGAAGCAACAATTTATCATCACCGCCGGTGATGCCGCAAAGCGCCCTGAACTGGGCAACATGCTGGTGGGGATTGCCTGTCCCCTTATAGAGATGGAATTTCGGTATCGTATAGCCCGGCGGGTACTTGATCTGATCGTACCAGCTCAGATATGGTCGTCCTGTTTTTACGACCTGACCGTCTGCCTCAGTCGCATGATGAACCCGTATCTGTTTGGCTATATATTCGTCCAAGCCAGCTTTGGAGATTGTCCCCTCCTTGGCTGTTGACAGAGCCGGCGGAGGATTTGACATTTCTCCCCTGTCGTCTTCAAGGACGATCGGAGGATCTCCTTCAGCAGGAGGATCTTGCTGGATCATCATACCCACCATGTCCTGGAACAGGAGGGCCATTCGTTTTATGTTGGCTGCTTGTTCAGCAGCCACTTTATCCTTCTTCTCCAATATCCGGCGAAGGAATTCAGTGTCAGTTTCTTGCTCCTGGCGTTGATCCGAGGACGCTTCAGGGCTTTCTTTTGGCCCAGTGAGTGTGGCCATCGCATTCATCATTTCCTGGAGCTTCTGCTGTTGCTCCTGAGCTTTGGTCACTGACCGTGTAAGCGGTCTATAACCTGTAGATGCATGGCTGTCCTCCTTTCCCAATGCCATGTATACAGTATGGACTATAATGCCTCCGGACTTAGGGCGTTTAGGCTCGCCGCCTTTGACATTTGCCGCGGGCGTGGGAATTTTCTCCGGCCTCCTTGTGGGCCGTTGAAGTTGAGGGGGCCGTTGCAGCGGGCACCCTGGTGGTGGTCGTCCTTTGTTGTTTGTCCGGACGGTTCTTTTCTTCTTGCACTTTCGCCCTCTTCTGCTGGCGAAAGTGATCTTGGTCTATTACTAAGTCTTGAACCCTCCGCCAGACCTTATAAATTTTGGAGGATAGCCGTTGAGGGGGCTGCTCCAGCTTTGTATCTATAACACTCTAAGCAGGTAGAGGAGATCTTTTTAGCGTAGCAGTTGGAAAGTTCTTACGTACCCTCCTTAGCGGTTCAAAGCTGTTCCCAGTTGGAACAGCAGCATTAACTTTCACCACCGGAGCGGGTGGAGTTAGCCCAGAGGGGGAGTTGCCCCGGCCTTCCTTACCCGGCGCCAGTGGCGACGTCAAGCGTGACGAGCCGTTGGGACTGGCTCGGCGATAGAGACAGCTTCTTCTTGCCCCCTGTCCGAATGAGGTGCTGCTGGTGTCAGCCTCTTAAAGACTAATGTTGTCCTTTGAGTGGCGATGTTCAATCTGTCAAAGACAGATCCTCAAGCAGGAGCAGGAGCCGGAATAGTCAGCCTTGAAAAGACAGACTCTTTAACAAGAGAAGCCGCCTTGATGACTTCTGGAGCAGGGGTGGCTGTCTTTCTCGGGACGGCTATTTCAGGATTCATGGGCTTCCTGGCGGGCCCATTATGGTTCTGGCTCAGCCTGGCAAAGACAGAAGCTGCCGGTTTGATATTGGACGACCCGTTGAAAGGGTCCGTTGTAGCAGTGAGCCGATCGAAAACTGACTTCTTGTTCGCTTCTGGTGCGGGCACTGGCATGATGAAGCTTGCAGGCAGGAGCATGGTCCCGAAAAACAGACTGGTGGTGGCCTGGGTCACTTGGCCCATCGGCTTGGCAAGGATGGAGGCCGCTTGAGGCCCATAGGCTACACCTCCAAGTGAGGCGGAGCGTTGGTTGCACTGGCACTTTGAGCAGCTTGAGTAGTTGGAGACCATTGATGCTTGATTTCTGTGCCAGGCAAAAAACCAAATCTTAGTAACTTGAAACCCAAAAGCAACCATTAACAAACCGCGATTCACTCGTGAAGACGACACACGAAGTGTGGAGTGGAAAGAGGAAAAGGTCCCAGCGGGCGTGCCAGAATCTGTTCCCCTCTGAAAGACGGCGCACAAGACTGCGATGTCCTGGCGCTGAGATTCGGGGCAGATGCTAATTGGAGCTATTCGTCCACCTCTCCGAAGATGCCAAGCTGATTTATGGCACCATGTATCAAAGGTTTAAACGGATGCGTCCGATGTAGCAGACTTCGTCAGATTCCCCCTCGTTCGAGGGGTTTTTGATTGTGGGGACGCTCTTCCCTACAGGCGCAAGTCCCTGCAGTTAATTATGCTACCGCATCGCGGTAACAAATTTCTCCTTCTCCAGAATTTCACTTCGTGTTGTGGGTGTTTGTTTTGTTTGTGGTTGCCCGTGGATTGTATACGGACTAAGTTATGCCGTCGCCCGTAGGACGTGGATTAGTCCAAATTTGTATTTACTTAGATTTGGGTTTGGTGTTTTAGTTTAAGGATACGTTAGCCATATTGAGGCTAAGATCAACTTAAACGGGATCGTTTAGATCCGACAAGAGAGCAATTGGTTCTATTGTTTAGTTTAATGACGTTGCGGTCGATTTCCAGTTTAGGGACATGGTGGTCCATCATTCCCATTTAGGGACGAACATTAGTTTAAGGACATTTCGGTCCAGCATTCCCATTTTGGGACGAATATTAGTTTAAGGACGTTTCGGTCCACGAGTTTAAGGACCCCGCAGTCCGTATCGATGTGTGGTTGTCGGGACCCGTCACCTATTGGATATAGTGCCCTCAAAGTCAACTATTGGATCGCAGGTACGTGATTGCAATGATTGAGGGAGGACCTATACCGATATGAAAGTCTTACACGAGATGATAGTATGCTATCTGGTTTGTCTTTATCATCGTTTACATGTTTTAGTTCACTATTGCATGTTGATAGAGCCCATAGGATTCTTACTTGACTGCCAGCAGTATGATGGCGATCATATACGTGGGAGCTGGGGTCTGTAAGCACATCCTTAAAGTGTCCCTAGTCGTAGGAGTTTCGAGACAGGGCATCGATACTCCAGAGTAGACTAGTGTATACAGTCGAGACCCCGACGAGGGGCGATGGCCGGTCTCACAAGCCATTGGTGTCAGTTGGTTCACCTAAGATGTATACAGGTGCTCATCTCGTTATGAGTACACCGGACAGTACTCGCCGGGAACATGCTAGTTGGTATTATATATATTGTCATATAGCAGTTCCCTGGTGACATGTGTACAGGTTAGTTTGTCGACCTGAGATCGTCATTTGTCTCGTGTGAGTTCCCACTGTGCTTTGATTTCTACCCTACCACGGCTCAAAGGAGTCGTGCAAACAGGAATTTTTTGGGTACAGTCCGAGCCACATGGAGGCAGTGAGCGGATCGTCGGGGATTCGTCTCTCCCGGTATTGGGGGTTGATGTCGCACAGTGCACGGATGGCCATCACTAGAAATCCTCGGCCGAGGTAGTAGAGAATTACTGATTTGGATCAGTGGTTTCTCAGGAGGTGATGGGCTTCATGTCGACATGATTTATCGCATTATTAGGGGTCTGACTTTATCCACCCCCTAGACTCGATATGCGATACTCTTTAGATGAACGGACCGGACTGTACGGATATTGTCACTGTCAGGCTCAGTAGGATTTTCTGGATGAGTTCGCTCGTCAGCTTCCCTTTCGATCAATACATAGGCAACCGTTACGTATAGCTTGTACCTCTGACGTGCTAGAGGTTATACCCAGTACCAGTATGTTGATGAGTCATTAGAGTCCCCCACAGACACTTTCCTAAGTTCGGGCGAAACGTTGTAGAGGCCGTATGGTTTTATGGCAAGGTTCGGAAAATGCACGTGCATTTTCGCACGTGTCATTTTTCGGGCAGATAATACTGGTCGGCTTTGGTTTAAGCCGGATCTGAGTATTATACTGTGTAGATATAATATCTTTGTCTCAGATGCATTTGTATTCAGTTGTAATACAAATGCGGGTATGTTTATACTGTTACGGAGTTATCCTGAAATTCGTTTCAGGATCACTTTTGGAAGTTGCCAGTTTCCAGTTTTCTATCGTCCGTCTTTGAACATTCGGTTAAAGACGGATTTATCTTTTCTTGAGATGAGTGTGGAAGGTTCTAGAAGCATCTAGATGGTGACTAGAATGATGAGGTGGCATGTGACTCATTTGTGCTTTAAATGTTCATTTAATGATATGATGACTAAGGGTTATGATTCATTGTTTCATTAATTGTGTTCATACAAGGTGTTTAAATGACTCATCCTCTTCATTATTGTTATGGTGACCCTCCCCTCTCCTACACTCACCTACCCCCTCTACAAATATGGCCGGCCCCTCTTCATAGATGATACATGGTTGTTCATTTGAGAAAAGATATAGTTTATAGTGTATGGAAATTTCATAACTCTTTTCATTTCCATCACAGTTCCAAAAGGGCAACTTCATTAACCGTTCGTCCGTGACTTTGGACGTGACGAGACAAAGTGTTCTACTCATTCTCTACATCATCTTGGTCGTCTCTTTTAGCAAACTTGACGACCGAGTTGCCTCGGTTCAGAGGCGGGAGCCCGTTTAAAAATCCGTCGACGTGGTGCCACCAGGACGAGAAGATTGGAGATTCAGGAAATCGGAGCAGCCGCAACAAAGCGTGGGATGATGGTTGAAAACCGAAGGACTCGGATCGTTCGGTATAACTCTTCTACCCACTTTGTAGTTTGTTAGTTTAGCTTTAATGGCAGATCTGGGTTATAGTACGCGATAGCGCCTGTTGTAAAAAGTTTTTGTTCCGTATTTGGCGTCTGTTAGACGGCCGGGGCGCTACCGTGGACTTGCACTGGTATCAGAGCCTCACCATTAAGCTATACTAACTTGTGCTAACACGTTTAAAATATCGATCGAACGGAATTTCGAAAAACACATTTTTCAGCACTAAAGTTTCTGTCGATTTTTAAAAGGGTAAAAAAATAATTTTGCATATCACAGAAAAGCGTGCAGGGTTTTTTAAGCTTACTGTACAAATTTGGTCACGTGACCCTACAAGACCGCCGCGGATCCACGGTCAAACCTAGGGTTTGACCGCGCATCCGCGGCGGTCTTGTAGGGTCAGTGTTTCAAATTTGTACAGTGTCTTCATATTTGGAAATTGTGTTTTTTGGTACTGTTCTTTTGGTCCCAGATTTTGTTACTGTACAGCAGATGTACGTGGAGCCCACTTCGGGAAATTTAGTCGATCGAAATTTTAAACTTGTTAGTATGCAGTATTTACATTATATCTCCGACCGGGAATGTCATTTGATCGGTAAACCGCGTCTGATTGCTATAGTTCTTTTAGACGAGTTTGCGAACGTGACATTCGCGTTGATGTTCTGTGTTGTGCTGTGATGTTGCGGATATGTCGTGGTGGATAGCAGTGTGCAATGGTAGTGCAGTTTGGATTTATTTGTACATTTGATATTGCGGGGCGAACGTCCAACATGTGGACTGCCGTTACTGCCTGTTGTATAATATTCTTTTGGGACACGACCGGGTTGAGGTCGATGTACCCGTTGTACATATTTTTATTTCTGTACTAGGTTTATCCCGCGAAGGAGTGCACGGATAGCCGGGTTCTGGAGGGCAACGGGTCCGTATCTCATGGCTTTAAGTGGCAGAGGGACCTCACTCTAGAATTAGCAGACTATTCGCCGCACTCATACGGGGTACAGGTTGACCCAAGGAGAGGTGCTCAATTTACCGGATTCCGTAAAGTGCCGGATGTTCCTTTCACTATGCTGTGGGGGACTACCTCGCTTCAGGTTTTGGCGGGTAACTTGTCGCACCCGTAGGGGTCTAGTTTTCACTGCACAGGTTATCCACACGAGCAGGGAAACGTCGGGTTTCAGTAGCGGCTCTATGAAACCCGGGGATCCCAGATTATCTGTATTGTTCTGTGATGCTTATTAATTTTCTGTAATGTTGCATATTATCACGCCTGGAGCGATTATTGTATATTGGTATATATACTATTAGATGCTGTATATGTTTTACACCCGCGCTAGTCCAGCCCCCGTTCTGTCGTTAGTTAAGTAACCTAACGGGTGATGACGGGACCCGGTGGCGAATGCGGATGGCATATACGTACATTTTATTTTCGTTCTTTTCTGGTGTGATTGATTGATGGGACTGCATTGATTCTTATCAATACAAGAAAAAACAAACCTATATTTGATGTTGTTGGAACAAATTTTAAAAAGTGTTATTACAAAGATATTTCTTTTTGTTTTGCATAGCGGTATTCAGTTGGAATATCCTGCACCTCATTCGACGAGGCAAGGGCCGAAATCCCTTCACCGGGAGTGACCCCTTGGGCAGAAGTTTACGTCAGGGTAATAACTTCAATATAGTCGATTACAAGTTACTTTGCATCGAGGTATTCAGTTGGAATATCCTGCACCTCATTCGACGAGGCAAGGGCCGAGATCCCTTCACCGGGAGTGACCCCTTGGGCAGAAGTTTACGTCAGGGTAATAACTTCAATATAGTCGATTACAAGTTGCTTTACATCGAGGTATTCAGTTGGAATATCCTGCACCTCATTCCACAAGGAAAGAGCCGAGATCCATTCACCGGGAGTGACCTCTTTAGCAAAGGTTTTTCGTCACTATATTTTTATAAAAAGCTATCAGGTTCCTTCAACGAGATCAAGTTCATTACGTTAAAGGTTTTTCGCCAAAAACCAGCCGTAGCCCTCCGTCATTTCTTATGGGTGGTCAGTAGTATTCAAGCTATGTTTGTTGACTAAAGTCAAGGCATAGTGTTTGGTAGTTGCTGGGTATTCATATGTTGCATAGATAGATGTGTTGGTTTGGAACAGTCGTATTAGCTTGTTGACTAAAGTCAAGGGTATGTACGGGTGGGTTCAAATCAACCTGGACAATGACGGGTAGAACTTGACATGTGACTTATGATTTGTTGACTAAAGTCAAGGTCATAAGAGCATGAGGCAAAAACTACATCGGGAGTTTCAAACATACTAGAAACTTGCCAGGCATGCGCATACCTTCTGGAGTGTGATAACTTGAGTGGCTTCCATCAAGTTATCATGCGATGATAGTTGGATCCCGATTCCTACTGATGAGTTGGTTTACTCTTCGGGTAATTCCGACTAATTCTTCTTTCAGGTTTGGAGGAGAATTTGAGATTACAGTGGGAGGTTTCCTGATTAGATAAAGTGATAACCATTCTGATCAAGGTTAGAGTGCACGCAGAGTGTTTCTTTTCTCTCTCTCTTTGGCAGCGACCTTTGACCGACCCTTGACTATGACTCAGTGACCAAGTTAACCGAACCTTCTTAAAATACTGGCTTTTGGATTGTCTACAGTTGCATAAGTCATTATCGCTCTTTCTTTTACCCTTTGTATTTCTCAGAACACCCCGTATTAGTACGGACATTCACTTCCATTGGATAGATCCATCGTATGTTTATATACGAACTCGAAGGTACTACTTCGAGGATGGATCCAGGTTCAAGAGAAATAGAATTGGTTTATTCAGTTGTCTTTTAGTTATCACCTTCTCTCAGGTTGCGAGGGCTTCTTAGTTTAGGAGAGTACATCTATTACGCTTATTGGATAGTCTTATTCCAAATCATAGGCTGGTGCCGAAAGGTAGGGAATGAAGAAAACCAATTAGCCTAAGTAGGGTGTGCAAAAGGTAATATGTAAAGACAAAATAAAAGGGATTGGAAAGAGGGCAAAGTAAATTGCGACTGCTATCATTGACGACCAAACCTCGTACTTCATCGCTACTCCTATTTCACCTTTGCTTTTTCCCCAGTTCGGGAGAAATAGAATAAGGTTTTATTCAGTAGTCTTTTATCATCACCTTCTCTCAAGTTGCGAGTACTCCTAGGATTAGGAGAGTACACCTATTATGCTTACTGGATAGTCTTCTTCAAAACCATAGGCTGGTGCCGAACGGTAGGGAAGGAAGAAACCACTTAGCCTAAAAGGGGTGTACAGAAGAAAATGACTAAAGACAAATAAAGGGATTTGGAGAGATGGCAAAGAATTATATGGTTACAGTCATGAATTGGATAATGGAAGAGGCATTACTAGGAATACCAGGATACCCCTACGAAACATTTTCATGTTTCAGTTACACTGTGCATTGTTAAAAGAAAACTGATTTCCCGATTACATACTTACTCCAGGGTATGTATTTACCAGGTTTCATTCTCATATCTGTATGGTTTTACAGATGATGAGTGGGAGTAAGTTATTAAGAATTAGGTGATCATCCTCATTATATCGGAATTCGTTATAATTGGTGATATTTGAGGAAATCGCCCGGTACAGTTTTCAACCTACGATACACAGGTTTTAAGTTATTCAACTCAGCGGACTTATACAGAGTATTGTATGTTGTCCAGTGTCCGTCAGGACAGAGGGGTAGGTCCTCGTACTATGTTCTGTTTACTTGTAACTTCTCTAGTTTTTAGACAAGTGTTTCGTAGAAATACAATGTCTAAGTTTTGAGAAGTTGTGGGTATATGAATAAAGTAGAGAACCAGTTGTCGCAAGTATCGGGATTTTTCAAAGAGATCGAAGATATAGATTCTTGTGATTGGTATTCAGTTGAAAGTAACGGATTTGAAAAACTTGTTTCTCTTTCAGATTACTCATAATTGGATGGATTCCTATGTTGAGTAATGCTAATTAGCCTCTCTCCATTAAGTTGATATGCACTAGAGACAGCTGCATGATTTGAATCTGGTTCCAATTAAATTAGTGCCTCTATTTCTATATTGTATATAGAATGGTTCATATCTTAACGATGTTAAGATAAGGGGAGTTGTCCAGCTTATGCTTAAAATCAGACACTGGATAACTCAAGTCACATTTCTGTAATGGCCGTTTGTGGGTTGACCCTGGCTTTGACGAGGGTTGACATTTCTACCATCTGGAAGATCAATAGTGATATTGTTCTTGACTCGCCACAGTTTTAGTAAAATGGATTTTATTTTTAGAAAACAGTAGTGGGAGTATGGTAGAACTGGAAGTGATTCCAGAACCGCAAACGATTACGGAAAATTTAATAGGACCTATATATTCAATCAGGTTTGACATTCCAATAGCCACTCCGCAGATATGGTGGGTAACCTCAGACACCCGAGAGGTACTCAGGTAGCCTCAAGGACGGTGACAGGGGGTTCTTGTTTACCCAGACTTGACACTACTGTTGTTCCAGACTATGAGACCCGGCAAGAGGATATATATAGCGTCGTTCTAAACTAGCTTTAGAAGTGTACGTATATATTATTCTGCCAGAGGGTTGTCGTAGTCAGTGGGAGCAGCGGAAGAATAGTGGGCAAGTAGCTGATGTCTATTTATAGGCTTGAGCAGATATAGCGGAAATAAGATCATCTATTTTTGATATGACAGTTATGGATTTTGACTTCATCAGAATAAGGGATGAATCTGTTAAGGAGGTAGTAGGGTGTGATGTACTAGTATTTGGATGACATACACAAAGTAGGAAGTAAAATTCCTATACTGCAATCGGTTGTACTGTAGTCGTCACACAGTTGTTTCTCCACAAAGGATATGGATATAATATCAGACATTCTGGTTACTAGATTTATGGTTTTAGATCTAGATTTGGATAGTTTCCCAATGTGGGTACTTTGACAGTATTCTAATGGTATTTAGAATAGATGACTCCTGGCATGGTGGTGTACCTGCAGGTGATGGAGTCACCCTCTCTAAAGGTGTCTTATAAACTAAAGGGGAGAGGGATGTGCATGATTGACAGATCACTTGCTTAGGCAATTGAGTCAATCGTGAGATGTCAAGTACCACACCAGATGTTATTTTTTGCACTAGATGCGATAAGTTTATATTAATCCAATCCTGAAGAAACATAAGGAAGCAGTTTTAGAACATAAGTGCATGTTCTACGTATTTGATAACGGCAGCCTCCTTCGGGAGACAGTTATCGTTCCAGGCTTCAAAGGTGACATGGATGACAGAGTGACTGTCAGAGTTATAGTTTTCCCTCCGACGAGAGACAGTATTATGGACAGATGGTCCAAGAGGATACTGTGGGAGGCATGGTGCGCGATACTGATTAGGTTCGGTTATCGATACAGTCTAAGAAGTTTGGATTTGGAGTTCATTTATGAACTGGGCCCCATCAGATATCCAGACATATTCTAAGACAGGTATTACTCGATTCGGGAGATGGCTTTCTCCGCGAACTTGAGAATAAGAGAGACATAGAAAGAAACACCGGGGCGGATCCACTCACTGAGGCTATGAGTATGCTGTATCGCAATAATAGCCTTAAGTGCAAGTGGGAGATTGTTGGATATAGTGCCCTTAAAGTCAATTATTGGATCGCAGGTACATGATTGCAATGATTGAGGGAGGACCTATACCGATATGAAAGTCTTACTCGAGATGATAGTATGCTATCTGGTTTGTCTTTATCATCGTTTACATGCTTTAGTTCACTATTGCATGTTGATAGAGCCCATAGGATTCTTGCTTGATTGCTAGCAGTATGACGGCGATCATATACGTGGGAGTTGGAGTCTGTAAGCACATCCTTAAAGTGTCCCTAGTCGTAGGAGTTTCGAGACAGGGCATCGGTACTCCAGAGTAGACCAGTGTATATAGTCGAGACCCCGACGAGGGGCGATGGCCGGTCTCACAAGCCATTGGTGTCAGTTGGTTCACCTAAGATGTATACAGGTGGTCATCTCGTTATGAGTACACCGGACAGGACTCGCCGGGAATATGCTAGTTGGTATTATATATATCGTCAGATAGCAGTTCCCTGGTGACATGTGTACAGGTTAGTTTGTCGACCTGAGATCGTCATTTGTCTCGTGTGAGTTCCCACTGTGCTTTGATTTCTACCCTACCACGGCTCAAAGGAGTCGTGCAAACAGGTATTTTTTGGGTACAGTCCCGAGCCACATGGAGGCAGTGAGCGGATCGTCGGGGATTCGTCTCTCCCGGTATTGGGGGTTGATGTCGCACATTGCACGGGTGGCTATCACTAAAAATCCTCGGCCGAGGTAGTGGAGAATTACTGATTTGGATCAGTAGTTTCTCAGGAGGTGATGGGCTTCATGCCGACACGATTTATCGCATTATTAGGGGTCTGACTTTATCCACCCCCTAGACTCGATATGCGATACTCTTTAGACGAACGGACCGAACTGTACAGATATTGTCACTGTCAGGCTCAGTAGAATTTTCTGTATGAGTTCGCTCGTCAGCTTCCCTTTCGATCAATACATAGGCAACCGTTACGTACAGCTTGTACCTCTGACGTGCTAGAGGTTATACCCAGTGCCAGTGTGTTGATGAGTCATTAGAGTCCCCCATAGAGACTTTTCCAAGTTCAGACGAAACGTTGTAGAGGCCGTATGGTTTTATGGCAAGGTTCGGAAAATGCACGTACATTTTCGCACGTGTCATTTTTCGGGCAGATAATACTGGTCGGCTTTGGTTTAAGCCGGATCCGAGTATTATACTGTGTATGTAGGGTTCCTAGGCACACACTAGAGGCTCACAAGGCATCAACCATGCCAATTTCAAATTTTACGGTGCCGAGAAACCCTAATGCGATCGTTGACTAGAGTTTAGGCAAAACTACAAGCGAATAGTTAACAACTTAACTAAGTGAACGGAAATACAAACTTTGTAGATCCGGTCCTACACCTCCATAGCTCCGTGATGAAGTCCTTCCGCTGCGATCATCGGATCCCGGGCTCTAGCGTCGGCTTCATTGGAGAAATGGGCGGGCTAGGTCGTCGACTTCGATACCGAAGATGATCTACGTCGAGGCAACACAAGATCAACCTCCAACTTCACCAAGCCATGAAACTTGTGAAGAAAACACCCTATGCTACTTAGCAAGTGGTAGAGGATGAAGAAATAGGAAGTGGGTTCACTTTATAATTGGATTTCTCACTCTTTTTCTCATTTTACCATTGAAGCTAGCAAGCTTTTTCTTCTTGAAGAAGAAGAGGAAGAAGAAAAAGAATATGATAAGAATTATCTTGAAAATAGAAAATGAGTGATTCTTATCATATAGAAACCATGGTTAAGTGTAGAGAATAAACTAGGGTTAGGTGAATGGTTAGGTTAGGCATGAAACAAAAATGGTAGAATTTTTCAAAGCTTCATGAAGCTTCAACAAAGAAACAAAATTAGCCACCATTTTTCCTTTTGCCAAAATGAATGAATAAATAAATAAATAAGCAAATAAATCAAATGAAACCCTAACCATTAACTAACCATGGTTTAATACAAACATACACCCAAGTTTGCATGTATCATCAAACATGATACAAACTAGTGTACAAAAGTATATCACATATACAATGTGCACTTCAAGTGAGAAAATCCATTTAAAGTGAACAAATACTAGTTAATGTAAAGTAATATATCAAATATATAATTATACATTAAATCATTAAATCAACACTTGATTTAACGATCCGGTCATATCGCATATGACCGACTAATATCCAATGTATCGGCTTATCGAATCAATCCTCGATTCGGTAACTAGGTTATATCGCATACAACCAATCGATACATTCATCGCGAGAATAGAATACGGTATCACATACACGCATTATTCTTGGTCCCGCACATATCTCATATGCGCTCCTATTTCGTTTCGCTTGAGCCAGGAAACCTCTGTGTAGGACTCTAAAGACTCGTCAATATGCCGGCAGCAGGTGATGATCATATCAAACACCCACAAGCCGTAAGCGGTCTGCTAAACGTAACGGCCACCCGGGTATTGAGCGATTAAAAGATCGACGAGCAAGCCCGCTTACACTCCTGTGAATCCAACCAGTAACACTTACCGTACCGTACAGTCCGGTCTGATCATCTGATATGTCGCATATCTTGCCTAGGGGTGGTAAACGTCAGACCCCAATAGCTCGATAAGTCGTGTCGATATGAGGTCTATAACAGTTTGAGAAACTACTGGTAACACTTACCAGTAAATCTCAGCAACCCTGGCCAGGGATTTCCGGTTATAACCAATCGAACACAGCGCAACATCAACTCCCTATCCCGGAAGAGATGAATCCCCTCCTATCGCTCATTGCCTCCATGTGATTCGGGACTGTACCCAAAAACCACCGTTTTGCACGCCCTCTTGGACGTGGTAAGGTGGAAATCAAAGCACAGTGGGAACCACACAAGACTCTATGACGATCTCGGGTCTACAGACTAACCTGTACCAGTGTCATCAGAGAACTGCCATCTGACGTAAGGTATAATACCATCTGGGAGTTCTCGGCGAGTTCGTCCAGTGTACCCAGTCTCCACTAAGCACCCGTATATCATCTCTGATGTCAAACACCAATGGATATAGGATCATCCATCGCCCATCTGTATGGGTCGAGAAGGTACACGCTAGTCTACTCTGGTATATCGATGCCCTGTCTCGATACACCCACGACTAGGGACCTTGAAGGATGTACTTATAGACTACCATGTCCCACTAGTATGATCCGCATCATAGTCCAGGTAGTCAAGTACTCATCCTAAGGGCTTTACCAACATGTAACAGAGATACATCCAGTGTACACGTTAAGGTAAAGAGCAACCAGATAGCATACTATCATGTCGAGCAAGAAAGTCCTCCCTATATATGTCCAAGCATCCACTACAATATACATCCTATGTATAGTAATGGCCTCTAGGGCATACATATAACTAACAATCTCCCACATGCACTAGGGCCATCTGATAGCAGTGGTTGTAGTATCTCATACTCAACCATCCCATAAAAGTCTCTCTCTTGGAAAAGGCCTTTGTGAGTGGATCCGCCGTGTTGTCCTCTGAGTCTACTCTCCTAACCTCGATCACCCTGGAGATCAACCATCTCCACGATCAGATGACACTGCCTTAGAATATGTCTGGATCACTGATGGGACAGACGTTCCTTGGCATAAGCCACAACTCCATTGCCACACAATGGGAGGAACAAAGTTCATCTCATGAACAAATATACATCCAAACAGCCTCTTTGGTAGCATCTTAAGTAGCGATGTATCCTGCCTTTATCGTCTAGTTAGCCACGGTATTTAGCTTGGAACTCTTCCAACATACCGTCCTTTTACTAAGGGTAAAGACAATGCCTGTGACTGACATTCAGTCATTCTCATCACCCTGGAACACTTCCAGTGATTCTCCCCAGGATCGATTGATACCATCTTACTACATCTAGTGAGTATCCTAACATCCAGTTACTTTTATCTCATAGATCAAAACTCAGGATTTAGGAGGTATCACTTTGATCCTATACGGAGAATCCTTGTGATAAGCGGAGATTGACATAGGAAACTCCTTCCCTATCAAGAGTATGTCATCCACGTACTCTATGAGGATCACCACCATACTCCCTACTACCTTTTTGTATATACAAGGTTCATCTACCATTTTGATGAAGTCAAAATCTTTGACTACCACATCAAAACAGATGTTCCAACTCCGCGATGCCTGCTTTATCCTATAAAGCATCTTGTACACGTTTCCACTGCTCCCACTGTCTACGAAGCCCTCTGACTGTGTACTTATAGACTCTCTCTTCTAAAATATCATTTAGAAGAGCAGTCATGACACCCAACCTCCAGATATCATAGTCATGGTATGTAGCCGTGGCAAGTAAGATCTGGATGGACTTAAGCATAGCCACTGGAAAAAGGTTTCATCATTATCCATGCCTGGTCGATGACGAAAACCTTTAACAACTCTAGCTTTGAAAGTCTCAACTTTTCCATCTACACCAAGTAATCTTCTCAAGATATACTTGCTCTTGATGGGGATTTAACCCTTCAGATATAGCAACCAAAGTCCATACTTTGTTGGTGTATAAGGATTCCATCTCAGATCACTAAGCATCCAGCCATTCTAACAGAGTCCCACTCCTGATGGCCAGCTCGAAACTAGTTGGGTCATCATCTCATGATGCAATCCTCGCTCCCACTGTCATAGAGAAACCGAAGTATCTCTCAGGTGGATGAGGAACCCTACTAGATTGGCGGAGAGGCCGAGGTTCGTTGGAATCTACTGAATCCTTTGGTTCTACCAAATCACCTGCTGTAGTTTGTATAGCTGGAACCTTTCCAGTTCTACACAACAGACCTTGCCTCGATCTTGTCCGGATTTTTGCTTTTAGACATAGGCCAAACAACCCCAAATCTTAACTAACTTAAGATATGGGCTCTTCCCTTTCCATATCACATATGAAGTGGTAGGCAACTGATTTGATTCGAACCCTATTCAATAGGTATGCAGCTTCACAAGTGCATAACTCCCA
Source organism: Agapanthus africanus (assembly GCA_030015575.1). NCBI lineage: Eukaryota > Viridiplantae > Streptophyta > Magnoliopsida > Asparagales > Amaryllidaceae > Agapanthus > Agapanthus africanus. The sequence continues at coordinate 151,518,723 of JASDDO010000028.1, read as the reverse complement.
AAAGGAAATAGGTAACTCAGTAGTACTCATCATAGAGCACACCTTATCATATAGGGTGCAATTGCTCCGCCCCGATATACCATCGTGCTATGGTGTATACGGAGGAGTAATGCTGAGAGAGAATCTCATTCTCCTTTAGAAAAGTCCAAGAATTCCGTGCATAAGTATTCTCCTCCCTGATCACATCAAAGGACATAATACTTATACCCGTATTGGTTCTCTACTTCTAGCTTGTATTCTATGAATATCTCAAAAGGTTCGGACTTGTGTTTCAACAGGAACATATGTCTGAATCTTGAGAGATTATCAGAGAATGTAATGAAATACAAAGAACCGGTCTTGGCATGTGTAGACTGGGGACCTTACATACATCAACATGTATCATCCCAAGAGTTCATCAACTCTTTCTCTGTTTCCTATAAACAGAGCTATGGTCATCTTATCTTTGCGACATGACTGGCAAGTTTCATAAGATGTAAATTCAAACTGATTTAAATATGCATCTAAATGTAACTTCAGCTAGTCGGGTCACATTGATATGACCTAGTCTACAATGCCTCAAGAAGGATTTATTCATTTCTGAACTCTTCCTCTTGTGTGTGTTCTGTATACTAAGAACTGTAGTTTGATTTAGAACATCAATACTTTTAGATAACATGCCTGAACCGATCAACTTTTGATATAAGAAATGTTCAAAACATTATCCAACAATACAAAATTTTATCGTTTCTTTACTAATAAAGAGACTGATATGATTTTGTATATCAGGTTCGGTATCTAATAGCATTTGTTCAGAATCAATGTACTGATAATACAGGGTGACAGTGACCAACAGACTTGGCTGCAACACTTGCCCCGTTTTCCGTCTCATGAAACTTATCACCCGTTCTCAGTTCTCGATCTATCTGTAGCCCTATATTACATATCTGGGATCCTGATCCGGTATCAAATACCCAGGACGTAGAGGATACAGAGAAACAGTTCTGCATAATGAACACACCCGAAGATGATGCATCAGCATGCACTCTCTTCGTTTGGGCGGCATGGGAATTCTGGTAATCCCCAATTTCCTGCTCTGTCTTATAACAATTATAAGTTGGAGCGGGACCAACGTTCCCCAGCTCAGTATAACAAGCAGGTTCGGTCAATATTCCGTATTATTATCTTGATTAAGGCGTGATATGGTCGCTACCAGGAGAGAGAGAGAAGAAAACACTCAGCGTGCGCTCTTTCAAGAATAGATTGGTTATTATTTTATTTAATCAGGATGGCTCCCACTGTTTTAATCAAATCTTCCTTCAAACCCTAAAAGGAAAGACTAGCCGGGATTAATTACACGCTACAAGTTCGCCAATCTTTCAGCCAGGCCAGTGTCGGTACTTTGAGGGAGGTCCCCCGTGCTTTCGCACGAACCTAATTAATGTAAACCTCATTTTCCCAGAGGCGTGACCTCGTTAACACCTTTCTAGACACCTACTTGATCGGCAAATTGTAATGTGTAAAACTCTCCCAGGAGTAACTCTTACTCGCAGCGGGTATCGGGATCCAACTATCTCATAGAAGGTATGCAATCTCATTGCAAATTTCAACACTTGAAATTCCCGATAATATTTTGCCCCAAGCCTCCTATGACCTTGACAAAGGCCAACAAATCATAGGCTGCTAGTCAAGTTCACCCGTCATTTCTTGATTGAAATAAACCCACCCGCACGGCCCTTGACAAAGGCCAACAAGGTCGCACGACTACCCTAATCCAATCTGCATCATATGCATAAGCAGATAAGCACCAGTTAGCTACCGCACACTACGCCTTGACAAAGGCCAACAAACGCAGCACGAATACTAACTACTACTTATCTGAAATGACGGAGGGCTACGACAGGTTTTTCTGAAAACCTATTGCGTAATGAACTTGATATTGTTGTAGGATCGAATGATTTTAAAATAGAGTGTTTTTTAGGCTTTTCTAGTTTTGCTAAAGGGGTTACTCCCGGTGAAGGGATCGTCGGCCCTTTCCTCGTCGAATGAGGTGCGGGATATATCATATATATCACTGTGCAAAGCAAAAACTCTTAAAACCAATCAAAAGACAAACCGAGTGTATAGCATCTGCCAGTTATTGCTAAAGGAGTCACTCCCGGTGAAGGGATCTAGGTCCTTTCCTTATCGAATAAGGTGCAGGATATATCATATATACCGCTGTGCAAAGCAAGAACTGTAGCTACCTGTTTTATTTTTGAAATTCGATTCTACAACATCTTTAGGTTTCTTTTATTTCATTAATCTCATTAATGAAGTCCCATCATTTAAGTACCTAAACATCACAGATAAATACGACGTACACTTATGCCATCCGCATTCGCCTCGATGTCCCCTCATGCACTGTTAGGTTAGGTGACTAACGGCAGAGCGGGGCAGGGCTAGCACGGGTGTAAAACATAAGTAACGCCTATATAATATATCATATATACTATATATAGTATCTATCACAGAACATCACATGATCACATCACAGATATCGCAGCAGAAGAATCATACGAAATATTGGATATATTAGGACGTCCGTGTTTTCAATACGAGCCAGTATAAAACACGGATTCCACGGTCGCGATGAATAGCCAAACCCACACCCCTAGACCTCTACGAGAGCGGCAAGCAACCCTACCAATTCTAGAGTTAGGAGACCCGGACTCGACTCCTCGAGTTGGTCTCCCACTGGACTCCAGAACCCGGTTACTTGTGGTCTCCTCCTTGGGTCTATCCTAGTGCGGAAAAGAAAATAATATACAAAAGGTGACATCTTCCGCAACCTGGAAGTGCCCTAATAAAAGAATATTACATACAAGTTTTTACATGAATGAAAATGAAAAACACTCATCTCACATAAAAACCCCCGGCTATTCAAACACGACGATCCAATATAACATATCCAGCAACACATAACATCACATGTCATCAACGTAAGTAAACATGCGTATCCCAATTGTCGTTGACATATAGCAACGAAACCGGCGATATCACATATTACACTTACGGTCACAGAAAAGAAAGTGTAAAACTACAACAGTTGGAATCCGCAACCTGCATAGACATCGCATGCCTAATCAAATGAATTCCTTAGACATCGCATGCCTAACAATTATAAACCCCGCATTTCAGTCTCATTATCGAAAACACTTTTCAATATCATGTCGGACAATTCAACAAGATTCCCGACATTTTGATCGGATGCTCGTCGCAAACTTTACTAGACGGCCGCACCCCCGATACCGTCGACTAAGTGCATCAAGGCGGAACACCGCTACCGCGAGCACCCGAACGGATGCTTTCGGCGACGGGGTTCTCCTACAGTCACTTGGTCGGGGCTATGGGGCGTGGCTGTCTATTAAGTTTATCCGGCGAGTATCCGCGTACGCTACGTGATTGCGACGGACTTTTGATCGCATCAAAATTCCGTGGCAACCGATCAAGTGAGACTAAAGTGCTATGCTTATAACATTCATATCAGTTATCTCATAACTACTTATGGATTCCAAGTATTGTATCCCATTCCAGATAAATAGAAAATGTTAAACTTTCCGATCGAACATCCAAACACCCAAGTTTTCCCGATAACAGCTCAACTCTTGAAATAAGTTCAAAAACATCCATTTCATGCCACAGTACCAACGGTCCAGCCGTAGAAGGGTCAAGCCAACGCCTCACATGTGGCACGCCGTACTGCCCCAAACCCGAAGGTTTAAAGGGCAGTTCAAGACGGTCACATAATCGAGTTAAGGTTTGTTGCCTTCTAGAGGGTTCATCGCGTTACTTGCACTACTTAGAACGTCTTTAAACCACGGAAAAAATCCAACATTTGGAAATTTCCCGGCAGGGGAAAAAGTGGGTATTTCTATTCGGTCAAACTTTTTAACATGTTCTAAAATTTACCCGGAAAAACAATAACGAATTTAAAATTCCCGATCGAACCAACGATTACAAAACAAACCCCAGAATGCACAACACTTGTGTCAGATTAAAAATACCCATAAAATAGTAAACACAGATAAAGGAATTACTGTGCAAAGACTGCTCCTAATACCCTTAGATTGCCACGGAACCACCGCGAATGGTTAGTCAACGCCGCGGTTCCGCGGCCATATGAAGGAATTGGGGGTTCGTTTTTCACCAGAATTCTTATCTTTCCCTGCTGAATTTTTCAGGTATTTTTAATTCTGGAAAAACCCAGATTTTAAAAAATGACCAGAGAGGGGTGTATTTTGTCGTATTTGAGTTCGATCGGGGTTTTAACTTCGTTAACGCATCGCCTAATGCTATAGCTAGGCTCTGATACCACTGTAGGTCAGGCAGCAACCACATCCAATAGGGTCACCGTGGCACCAACGGGTCCCTCAGCCGCTACTTTTTACGCATGCCCCCTTGCGAGGATACAACCCGCCGAAACACTTTCCGGTCTCGGGACACCCTGGGGGTAAGAGCCTATGCTTCGCCACACTGTCACACAGTGAGAACCCCCCATAGGTCGATATCTAATGCCTAGTAGCTCTGATACCACTATACGGTTCCTAGGCACACACTAGAGGTCTCACAAGGCATCAACCACGCCAATTTCAAATTTTACGGTGCCGAGAAACCCTAATGCGATCGTTGACTAGAGTTTAGGCGAAACTACAAGCGAATAATTAACAACTTAACTAAGTGAACGGAAATACAACCTTTGTAGATCCGGTCCTCCACCTCCATAGCTCCGTGATGAAGTCCCTCCGCTGCGATCATCGGATCCCGGGCTCTAGCGTCGGCTTCATCGGAGAAATGGGCGGGCTAGGTCGTCGACTTCGATGCCGAAGATGATCTACGTCGAGGCAACACAAGATCAACCTCCAACTTCACCAAGCCATGAAACTTGTGAAGAAAACATCCTATACTACTTGGCAAGTGGTAGAGGATGAAGAAATAGGAAGTGGGTTCACTTTAGAATTGGATTTCTCACTCTTTTTCTCATTTTACTATTGAAGCTAGCAAGCTTTTTCTTCTTGAAGAAGAAGAGGAAGAAGAAAAAGAATATGATAAGAATTATCTTGAAAATAGAAAATGAGTGATTCGTATCATATAGCAACCATGGTTAAGTGTAGAGAATAAACTAGGGTTAGGTGAATGGTTAGGTTAGGCATGAAACAAAAATGGTAGACTTTTTCAAAGCTTCATGAAGCTTCAACAAAGAAACAAAATTAGCCACCATTTTTCGTTTTGCCAAAATGAATGAATAAATAAATAAATAAGCAAATAAATCAAATGAAACCCTAACCATTAACTAACCATGGTTTAATACAAATATACACCCAAGTTTGCATGTATCATCAAACATGATACAAACTAGTGTACAAAAGTATATCACATATACAATGTGCACTTCAAGTGAGAAAATCCATTTAAAGTGAACAAATACTAGTTAATGTAAAGTAATATATCAAATATATAATTATACATTAAATCATTAAATCAACACTTGATTTAACGATCCGGTCATATCGCATATGACCGACTAATATCCAATGTATCGGCTTATCGAATCAATCCTCGATTCGATAACTAGGTTATATCGCATACAACCAATCGATACATTCATCGCGAGAATAGAATACGGTATCACATACACGCATTATTCTCGGTCCCGCACATATCTCATATGCGCTCCTATTTCGTTTCGTTTGAACCAGGAAACCTCTGTGTAGGACTCTAAAGACTTGTCAATACGCCGGCAGCAGGTGATGATCATATCAAACACCCACAAGCCGCAAGCGGTCTGCTAAACGTAACGGCCACCCGGGTATTGAGCGATCAGAAGATCGACGAGCAAGCCCGCTTACACTCCTGTGAATCCAACCAGTAACACTTACCGTACAGTCCGGTCTGATCGTCTGATATGTCGCATATCTTGCCTAGGAGTGGTAAACGTCAGACCCCAATAGCTCGATAAGTCGTGTCGATATGAGGTCTATAACAGTTCGAGAAACTACTGGTAACACTTAGCAGTAAATCTCAGCAACCCTGGCCAGGGATTTCCGGTTATAGCCAATCGAACACAGCGCAACATCAACTCCCTATACCGGGAGAGACGAATCCCCTCCTATCGCTCATTGCCTCCATGTAATTCGGGACTGTACCCAAAAACCACCATTTTGCACGCTCTCTTGGACGTGGTAAGGTGGAAATCAAAGCACAGTAGGAACCACACAAGACTCTATGACGATCTCGGGTCTATAGACTAACTTGTACTAGTGTCACCAGAGAACTGACATCTGACGTAAGGTATAATACCATCTGGGAGTTCTCGGCGAGTCCGTCCAGTGTACCCAGTCTCCACTGAGCACCCATGTATCATCTCTGATGTCAAACACCAATGGATATGGGATCATCCATTGCCCATCTGTATGGGTCGAGAAGGTACACGCTAGTCTACTCTGGTATATCGATGCCCTGTCTCGATACACCCACGACTAGGGACCTTGAAGGATATACTTATGGACTACCATGTCCCCACTAGTATGATCCGCATTATAGTCCAGGTAGTCAAGTACTCATCCTAAGGGCTTTGCCAACATGTAACAGAGAGACATCCAGTGTACACGTTAAGGTAAAGAGCAACCAGATAGCATACTATCATGTCGAGCAAGAAAGTCCTCCCTATATATGTCCAAGCATCCACTACAATATACATCCTATGTATAGTAATGGCCTCTAGGGCATGCATATAACTAACAGTGTAGATATAATATCTTTGTCTCAGATGCATTTGTATTCAGTTGTAATACAAATGCGGGTATGTTTATACTGTTACGGGGTTATCCTGAAATTCGTTTCAGGATCACTTTTGGAAATTGCCAGTTTCCAGTTTTCTATCGCCCGTCTTTTAACATTCGGTTAAAAATGGATTTATCTTTTCTTGAGATGAGTGTGGAAGGTTTTAGAAGCATCTAGATGGTGACTAGGATGATGAGGTGGCATGTGACTCATTTGTGCTTTAAATGTTCATTTAATGATATGATGACTAAGAGTTATGATTCATTGTTTCATTAATTGTGTTCATACAAGGTGTTTAAATGACTCATCCTCTTCATTATTGTTATGGCGACCCTCCCCTCTCCTACACTCACCTCCCCCTCTACAAATATGGCTGGCCCCTCTTCATAGATGATACATGGTTGTTCATTTGAGAAAAGATATAGTTTTTAGTGTATGGAAATTTCATAGCTCTTGTCATTTCCATCACAGTTCCAAAAGGGCAACTTCATTAACCGTTCGTCCGTGACTTTGGACATGACGAGACAAAGTGTTCTACTCATTCTCTAGATCATCTTGGTCGTCTCTTTTAGCAAACTTGACGACCAAGTTGCCTCGGTTCAGAGGCGGGAGCCCGTTTAAAGATCCGTCGACGTGGTGCCACCAGGACGAGAAGATTGGAGATTCAGGAGATCGGAGCAGCCGCAACAAAGCGTGGGATGATTGTTGAAGACCGAAGGACTCAGATCGTTCGGTATAACTCTTCTACCCACTTTGTAGTTTGTTGGTTTAGCTTTAATGGCAGATCCGGGTTATAGTACGCGATAGCACCAGTTGTAAAAAGTTTTTGTTCTGAATTTGGCATCTGTTAGACGGTCGGGGCGCTACCGTGGACTTACAGCACCTCTCTGACGTCGTTGAAGGATTACAACGATAGGTGTCAGAGGAGTTCAGAGATGTACCCTTGAACCGGATGTAAATTGATTTAAGAGAGCAATCTTGCTCGGTCAATTTAATTTGAGCACTTACGGCCATGATTGGGCTAAGTCCAGTTGAGAATATCCAACGTTTTTATTTTTGGCCTATTAGGCCTATGCTAGGGCTTTTCCCCTGTTTAATAATGCATTGCATTTTATTCTGGCCTGCTAGGCCTTTTTGATTTGGGCTCAGTCCCTTTGTAAATGATGCAGAGCATCTGTTTTTGTTTGGGCTCTGCCCATTTTAAAATAATACATTGCATTTTACTAGGCATTTTAGGCCATTTTAATTGGGCTTGGCCCTTCTGTAAATAATGCAGTGCATTAATTACCTGATATTGGCTTGTCAGGCACTTTGCGCCAATTATTGAGCGCAAGCGCATGTCGTAGTGACACGTGTCACACTCTGGTGAGCGCAAGCGCAACAGCGCAGTGCGCTGCACCAATGCGTTGTTGCGCTGCTGACACGTGGCGCGCTCTAGTGCGTTGCGCCAACCTCAGAGAGCAATGCTCTATTTTTAAAAGCGCATAGCGCAAGTGGTTATGGTGCTGACACGTGGCGCTCTCTAGTGCGTTGCGCCAACTTCAGAGAGCAATGCTCTATTTTTAAAAACGCATAGCGCAAGTGGTTATGGTGCTGACACGTGGCGCTCTCTGGTGGTTTGCGCCAACCCAGGAGCGCAACAGTGCAGTTTTTGTAAGTGCAAGGCACTGTTTCAACAATTTGATCCAATTTTGGATTCAAGAAAAGAATCTTTAAGATTCCAGAACCAATGGTTCATAAAAAAGTGCAAGGCACTGTTATTATTTATTATTAAGATCATTGATCTCGTTCTTAGATCCATGATCTATTCAGAAGAAATTCTTCTTTTATAAAGGTTTTTACCTTTTTTCTTTTCTTGAGTTTTTTTCTCAAAATTCTTCAGAGTTCTCTCTATTCTCTGTGCTATTGTTTTTGATCTTGATGTTCTTGATTATTGAATTGGGGTCTAGGGGCCTTTATATAGTGTCCATTAATTTGTTAAATTTGTTAAAGAGATCATTCTCTGAGTGATTTGGTGAATTTTCCCCGCCGTTGGATCTTTGATCCAAGGGCTTCTGTTTTACAGAAGACAATCTTCTTGTTTTAACAAGAACAGAAAGATCTTACTGGAATTTTAATTTTGTTTGGCGCAGATGCACCAGTGCTTGACATGTATCGCACAGCGCAGAGCGCAGCGCAACTGCGCTGCCACGTGTCGCGCAGCGCAGAGCGCAGCGCAACTGCGCTAGCACAATTGCACCGCTACGTGTCGCGCAGCGCAGAGCGCAGCGCAACTGCGCTAGCGCAACTGTGCTGCCACGTAGCGCGCAGCGCAACTGCGCTGCCACGTGGCGCGCAGCGCAGAGCGCAGATCATCTGAAGCGTTGCTTCCTTTAATTTTGTTTTAAATAGAGCCTTGCTCTGATTGGGCGCGCTGCCTTGGACGCTGCGCTGACGTATTAGTTTCTGACACGTGGCGCGTTGCGCGCAGCGTAAGGGATTTGAAGCGTTGCTTCAATTTTTGAATTTTTGAAATTCAAACAGAGCTTTGCTCTGATTGGGGGAAACAAAAGCGTTGCTTTGTTTCCCGTCTTGGAATTTGAGCAGAGCTTTGCTTTGATTGGGGTAAACAGTGACCACTCTGCATTGGTGTGGGATGATCTCTGATAGTCTTTCAGATTATATGAGTTACCGTCAAGACCCTGAAGCTAGGAATTTGGCCTTCGCTTCGTTTGTTTTGGTGTGTCCGAATCCTGTTGGAGGAAGGACGCTGTAGTAATATTTCGTCTGCTGTATCGAGACGAACGTCGAGGTGGTGACCACTCCGCTCTGGTGTGGGATGATCTCCGATAGACTTTCAGGTTTTATATGAGTTGCCGTCAAGACTTGGAACTAGGTACTTTCGCTATGGCTCCGTTGTTTTGACCGTGAGGTCTTTTGTTGACGTTGTATCTGCATCATGCTGGACTGTTAAGGAACACCGTTGTTGACATTGCGTCTGCTGTAGTGAGACGAATACTGAGATGGAGTTGAGATTTTTCCGTCACTCCGCTTTGTTTTGACCGTGAGGTCTTTCGTTGACGTTGCATCTGCATCCTGCTGGACTGAGAAAGAACGTCGTTGTTGACATTGCGTCTAGTGTAATGAGACGAATGCTCGGTTGGAGTTGGGATTTCGCCATCACTCCGCCTTGCTGACGTTGTGTCTGCTGTAACGAGACGAATGTCAAGGTGGTCTATAGGTCGTCTGGGAACCATCGAGATTTGGAGTAGGGGCTTTTCCATAGCTCCAGGGTTGATTACAGCGTCTGAACCCTGCTGGAATGGGGAGGAACGCTGTTGATGATCTCTAGGCTATCCCTGAACCGTCGAGATTTGGCTTCGTTTTCTAATGAAGCCTGGGGAGGGAAAGTGTGATTCCTTCTTTGTTTGCGCCCCTGAATTATATACAGGGATTGATGTGATATCACCTGTAGGGAAAAAAGTTTTAGTTTTTTCATTTTCTTTTTATTTCTTTCCGCGATGCTCCATCATTTCTGCTTTTATATCGCGAAAGTCGCGATTGCCCAATCATTTCGGCTATTTTTCACGGTGCCCAATCATTCCGGCTATTTATTTTATTTTTACTCGCTGCTTTTTATTGCGAGTTTCCCAATCATTTCGGCTATTTTGCATGCATACATTTTTACTTGCTGATTTTGTTGCAAGTTGCCCCATCGTTTCGGCTATTTCGTATGCATATGTGGTTCGCTAGCTTCTTGCTGCAAGCTTGGAATTAGACACCGATTTCGGCATCAGCACCGCTACAACTGGGATATTTCCAGGAGCGAATCATCATTTGCTTCTGTCGATGTCGAACAAAGGTAGCTTAGCGAACAGGGTTAGGATCCTGTCGACTAAGGCTTTCGACTTCATGAGCCGTAAGGGTTTCATAAAGGTTTTTCTCCCTACGAGTCGTGCATCTCGTAGGTGCGTTTTCTCCTTAGGAATCGTGAGGATTCCTAAGTGCATGGTCTCTTATAAGTCGTAAGGATGTTACAAGTGTCACGACCCGAAAATTGGCACGTGACGGCCCTAATACTATGCAACACCTAAAGACGTAACGCAGTAAAAGAAAGCCAAAACCCAGAAATCTAAACCAAGAAAATACGGAAAAGATAATATAAGTTTTTGAAACATTTGAAATCGCAACCCAAATTCTTTAAAAGTCCTACTTTCTTTCTTTAAAATTTTGGCAACACCCCATTTTTGTAAGAACTGGCCAAAATGAATACAACACAAATATACGACGCCGTAGCGAAGAAATAAAGACAATAGAGAAAAAGCTGTATATAAAAGACAACAAATCCATAAATAATATACAATATCGTCCTCACCAAGTCTCTAAGTCCACAACATAATAGTAGATGGAGAGTACAAGATACAACGAATGTACAATATGAAATACAGATAATCATCTAACCCACCTAAGCAAAATAGTATACTGTGAGCCGATGCGGTATCTGTAGCAAAAGATGATAGATGAATAGCTGAATAGCCTGCCTCGACTACTCTAGGGAACAACCTGAAACACCTGTGGCACAATAGAGGTGAGTTGCCAACTCGTGAATAGTAGATAACATATGCAGGTAATCGCAGGAATGTACGTACAGCATGAATCTAAAATATGCGATTACAGTAATAACATGTCATGTAAATGCCGAATAATGGAAAGTACACTAGCAGGTACAATCAATATGTGAAGCAATAATAACATGACAATAGTATGCAATAACTATACAATAGGTATATGAAAATGCAAATATGCAGCAATCATGAAGGGTACACTAACAGGTACTCCTAATACATGGAACAGTGCATAAGTGAAAAGGTATGAGGTATGGAGTGAAATATGTCATCCCACGGAATCCTGTCATCGTGGTAGGATCACAATCCATCAAGACACTCAAATCCCAATTCCTCAAATCAGCCCCCACGTTGGGCTCTCACATCATATAAGTCTCACGTCTCCTCAATGTACAATATCAAGTAATCTCCTATATCCCGAATGTACAAATCAATAATCCCATATGTATGTCCAATCTCAATGAATCACCTAATATCCCAAGTCAAAGTCTCAAGTAAGATTCTAGCATCCTAAATATATATATATATATATATATATATATATATATGCAGAAATAAATATGATGGGGTCAATACACATATATTAGCGTCCCATTCCACTAATATTGGTGTAAGGGTATATATAACAACGGCTAAATCCCATGTTATATATACAAAGGTGTTTAAAAGAAATATCATGAAAACAATGTGCCAAGCATCGACACAGAAATCCTGATAGGTACGTATCATACACTGTCCCGAAAGCATGAGTGCCTAGCTCTGACCCTCGCCTTTCGACGTATGCATACGTGCATGACTCCCAACGGTATCTCCATGATCCCCGCCGAGTCATTAGTACTGTCACCGGTAGGTACTAGCCCGCCTCCAGGCTCAATCGGCAACATCCATCGATCTTCTTGCCGAGGGGAACCATACCGGACCCCACCATGTACCCTCATACGGCAACCACACCTCGTATGGAGTATATAATCAGAACCGATAAATCTCATGGTGGCTGCGCAAATATCATATCAAGAAAACCGGGTTTTTCAATGTATGCATAATTTCATGAACTCCCGCGGTTCCCAAATCCAGAAATCATCATATGAAATCCAAATAACAATGCGCAAATCCAGGAATAAATATATGCGATATATCTGAAATGCGAGCATATAAATGAGAATATGTAGCTGAAACCAGATGTATGCGAAACCAATAAGGTACGGCTAAGTAACATCAGTAAAGGTAATATGTAACTGCAACTGAATATGTGTGTAACATACAGGCGTAGTAATGTATAGGTATCTACCTATAAGAACTGATGTCGTATACCCCCCTGGGTATAAGTAAAACATGAGCAAGGTATAAGTATACCGATAAGCTAGATGTCATGTGTGATAAGCAATATAGTATCTATAATGGTTGGTGTGTGACATGGCAATTATTGACGGTGTGTGTGTAGCATACAATCCGTACTCGTGCAACATGAACCGTCAATAATATGTGCAGTGCCCTACGGCTACTAGTCACAGTACAACTATATCTAAGTAAAAAGGGTAAAGGCGCAATTCTAACAATGACGTAGAATATGCGACAAATATTTGAATCCTAGCCCAAACGCATAACGCCATGCGGGCGATTCCCCTATAGATGTTAAATCTACTCACCTACGCTCCACGCTAGGTAAATCCTACCATCTGCTCCCCCCTGTAGCAGTGTCCGTAGTCCCCGCCTGTAAACCTGCAATTTAGACATGGAAATCATATATAAGCCAAAATTCCGCAAAACGCGATATCGAACAGAAACGAGAAACTCGCGTCGTGAACTAAACGTGCATGTGCACGATACGCTGAATCGTGTGTATACGCGTCTAAAACTACCGCGACACGCCGCGATACGCTGGATCACAGAACCCACTCACGTATCGCGCGTATCGCGCAAACACAACGGACATGCAAAACGATATTTGATCCCAGATTTTCCTACAGGTCAAATCTTACAAAACTAGATATGCCAAAACACTATAGAACACAGCAGACTACCCCACACAAAAACCCAACACCTCAGCCCCTAACCTGGCCGCAATTTACGGCCAGAACTAATAAACCGGCGGCCACTGTATTGAATTAGGGTTTCATGCTCAGGCGGTGTGGTCTAGACCTAGTAAGCATGCTCCAGTATTCTTAATTTTATCCTGAAGGGTCCGGGCCAATAGCAGATCACAGAAATGCTAATATATCGCTTTAAAATCACCAATTTGCACTAAAAGGAAACCCTATGGTATTTTAGTGTAATCCAGGGTTAAACTCAGTTAAGGTGACCCTAACAACACTTAAATAAGTAGGGTTTACCAACACAATCATCAATTTTCCACAACATCTCACAAATCACCATAATTAGCACTTAAACTCACAAAAAACACAAACCGACGCTAAACTACGCACAAGCTAGCAATAAGCGGAATTGGGTCTAAGAGTTATACCCTAAAAACCCCCAAGAAGCAGGTGAAGAACTGGGACTGAGCTGCTATTGCTGCTGGTGATGCTGGTGCATGTTGCCGCTGCTGATATTGCTTGTGCTGCTGATGCTGATGCTGTTGTTTCTGTTGCTGATGTTGCTTCTGGTGTTGCTGCTGCTTGCTCCTGGGGCTGCTGCTGCTGTTGCTCTGCTGATGATGTTGTGTGTGTGTGTATGAGAGTGAGAGAACAAAGAAAATGAGTGTGAGGATGAGAATGAGAGGAATTCAAACACCACCCCCCCCTCTTCTCACTCTCTCTCACTTCATTAATGAGGCATGGTCCTCTCTCCATGTAGCACCATACCCTCTCCCTCTCACAAGGTCAACACTTCAAACCTATTAAAAACCTTTTTAAATTCATTTTATTTAAAAAAAACCATACACATTATTAAACCCAAAAGCACCTAAACAAATTATAAACTAGATTATAGAAAATGGTTAGCTAACCGTGATTGCTAATCATGTTTAACCCCAAAAATACAACCTTAGTTATCATGCACAAGTGTGTGCAAGCCTAGAAAAATTCTAATAAAATACTCATTAAATAAGATAAAATAATTAAAACCCAATTTGGTAAACTTTTTATTAAAAACCATATATTAAAATATAATTAGCTACAAAACACATTCTAAGGTGTTACAACAACAGTGTTTTCTCCTTATAAGTCGAGAGGACTTACAAGGGTTGTTCACCGTGTAGACATATTCCTAGTCACGGATGTGACTCTGTTAGGGAAATGTTTGTTCACGCCCGTGGATTGTATACAAGGTCAATACTGAACCGCTTGTAGGGCAGCATTGGATGTTGTGGTGGCCGTTTAAGAACAGGTTCAGATCTCTGTAGTTTAAGACTTTTGAATCTTATGGGTCGTGAGGGTCTCATAAGAGGGTTCTCCTTACGTGTCGTGAGGATCTCGTAAGTGTAATTTATCCTTAGGAATTGTGGGGATCCCTAAGTGTGATGCTCCCTTGTGAGTCATAAGGATCTCACGCGGATGGTTTCTCCTTACAAAGTCGAAAGGACCTTGCAAGTGTCTTTTAACGAGGTTGCGTCCTTTCGGGTTTTCACAAAACTCGCCGGTAGCCTTACTGTTTTTACTCATGGAGCCCTTTCGGGTTTTCATCCGTGCCCTTTTTGCTTATGGAAATACCGTTTTTTTTTTTGTTTTTTTATCTTTTTTTATTTTAACGAGGTTGCGCCCTTTCGGGTTTTCACAAAACTCGCCGGTAGCCCTGCTATTTTTACTCACGGAGCCCTTTCGGGTTTTCATCCGTGCCCATTTTGCTTGTAGACATACCGTTTTCTTTTTTCTCCTTTTTTTTATTGTCTCTTTTTTGTATCAGCCTTGGGATGCTGCGGTCTGTAGTAGTTTATCGACGTCTCGGTCAATATCCAGTTTCAGGAAATAGTGGTCCATTGTTAGTTTAACGACATTTCGGTCTTTGGTTCATAGGTCGGACATGTTTGAAGATCTTTCAGCACTCTTTTAGTTTTTTTGCCGAAAAAACAATTTCTCATGGAGTTTCCCCTATAAAAGAGCATGATGCCCCCGGCGTGTCCATCCTTTTCTGAGCATGTAGTTGTAGCGGGTTCACCTTCTAGTTGTCAGACAACTCGAATTTGCCCTTTTGGTATTCATCCTCAATCCAGCCTTTGAAGACATAGCAATCTTCGAGTGGGTGACCCATTACTCTGTGATAGGGACAATAGTTAGGATTGTTAACGTCACCTGGTTGCGATGGATGTTTTGGTTCTGGCAGTGTGATGAGCCTGTTGCGCACTGCCAATTTGAACAGTCTCCTTGTTTTATCCCTGGGAAATGAGTAAGGACATTTTAACTTCTCAACGAGGGATCGCGGCTTGTTGCTTTAACGAACAAACGGTCTCGGGTTACTCGGTTGTTGCTGAGCGTTGGCGACAACGGTCGCTTTTCCCTTCCCCTTATCCTTTTTGCTTGATCCTTTATTTACGGGTCCGAGATCCTTTTCAGGTAGCGTACGATTGCGTAGCGGAATGTTCTCGCAGCTCTTCGTTTCTTCCTCTTTTCCTGAGGTGGATTCCTTGAAGAGAGGGCTGAGAGTAATTTCTTCTTCAGAATTGCTTCCGAAGGTGAGAACTTGCGATCCCCCGCTATCAACCATGTGACAGTTGTCGGCAGCTCTTTTTCGTTCGTCTGTCGCATTTTTCTGCTGTCGACGAGTTTCACGCTCCATCCTTTTGAAGTGCTGCCTGTGAGCGACATACCCTTGCCACCAATTTTTAAAGGCGTTGCACTTTTCGGTGGGGTGCGCAATCCTTTGATGATATAAACAGTAATTAGGATGCACATCCTCATCATTAAGGCGTATATTGCCAGGAGAACTTTCTCTAAAAGAGGGCAGCTTCATTCCCATCGATATGGCTTTGGCGAACCTTTTCCTCATCTTGAACCTTCTTTTATTTGCGGTAGATGAAGTGCTTTGACTTGGGAGAAGTGTTTTAACCCTTTCGTCCGGTCGCCGGCGTTTGGCCTTTTCAAATATGGCCATCTCACGCCCTCGATCAGCTTTGCTTTTAAGACGGGTTTCGTTCAGGAATGCATCAATCATTTCGTCTGATGGTCCTAGAAGTTCCGGCTCAGGATCAGCCCCCAATTTCTTTGCGTCAGGAGCTTCTTCACTGTTTATTAACGAGTGAGAGATCATATGGCAGCTTGCCACATAATCCTCGGGTTCTTCTCCATTGTCATCACCTCCGTCTTCAAGGACGTGGCTGAGGAATTCTCGGAGTGTGACTGGGGTCCGCTCCTTCTGATTATATTCTTCCAGCGCGTTAATGTCACGCCCCGCTTCCCAGAGTACGCTAGATTGGACACGTGACATAGCCAACCATGCTACTTGTGGGTAGGAAGTATCCATCCACAGTCACATTACGGCTGTAGAGATATCAAGAACAAGATAAAACTATCTAAAACATGTCCATAATCCAGAATAACAGGAGTCAATAATAAATAAATGCGGAAGCAAATGATCCAATACAAATAACTGAAAAGTGTGTCCCATAATGCGGGCTCACATCAGGAAATAAATGCAGGAAATAAAACTAACTACTACTGAACTCACAGCTCAGCCTGCTGGCTGAAGTACTCCTGCTCGGACTGCAACAGCGGTACGGAATCTGGGCCATGCAAAACCCAGACATCAGCGCGTCATGTCATCAAGTAATATAATATGAACAGTGTAGCAGGCGATGTAATATAAACATGAATACAGCAAGAATGACAATAATATAAATCATACTAGTACAGGGTAGCGTGCAGTGGGTAAACTAAACTGTTCTATCAGGTTTTCTATTCTAAAGTCTTTGAAATCAATTTGAGTAATCCTCCATGTAACTCAAAGGATATGTCCCGTTACCCCCCGGGACCACGGATCAGGAATATGTGAACCAATAGTGGTTCTGTCCCGTTACCCCCCGGGACCACGGATCAGGAAAATGTAAGAGTCACGAATGGCTCTGTCCCGTTACCCCCCGGGACCACGGATCAAGCAATACCCTTTTAAGTTACACTTTAGTTTACACTTTTGATTTCCCCATAACCCCAAGTTGTGTATGTCAAGTCAGGTATTCAGTAATCAAGGACTAATGCCAACACAGGATCAGGTAAAAGCAGGTTTGTCTAGATAGACAACAGGAACGGTCCATGAGGACTACATGTCAGGTTTGTTGGCATTAGACACAAGATCAGGTAACGGGTCGAGTCATGGTACATCAGGTCAAGTCAACAGTACACGGTACCATGTCAGGTATAGTAGGAAGTGTAACAGGTTATGTCAGGAAGCATAAGATGTCATGTGGGTGCTCATAATCAAACTAACATAAGCATGTGTATAAATAAACAAGCATGAGTACTATCAGAACAATAAACTGGAACATGTAATATGATATGCAAATAGATATAATTTCAAGGACATGGATGCACAGTTATCGATTAGGGTTACATTTATAGTTCCAATATTAATTAGGATGCAATTTATTAAACATGGAGCGTTAATATCACATTATTATGTAGTAATGTGATCTATGGATGCAATTATTTGTATCTTAAATGCGATGGATGCAAACGGGTATCCGAAAAGTTATAAAACTATAAAATGGTAATGTGGGATGTACAACTAAGCAATATGTGATATAAATATTGATATAATAATATTAATATGGATAGCATATTTAAAGCGATTAATAACTAAAAAAGTGGTATTGATTAACCATGCACAAGAAAGTTCCGTTCAGAAATTCAGCGTCACCCTAATTTGTAAAATAGCTTAAAAATAACAAACATTCTCCAAAAGGGACATGTCTTATACCAAAACAAAGATAATTCAATAAGGTTTTCAGTTTTATAAGTATAAGCATCTCAAGTTGTCCCTACAAAAAGTTATGAACACTCGAAGTTGAAAGTTTGCTGCTGGAATTTTCCTGGACAGCAGTTTGGAGACATTTTCATTTGCATTTTATGTTATTTAAACAATTTATTATGCAAGTAAATATTTTATATAGTTATAGTATTATGAGTTATCTTCGTAACGAACTAAAGAACATATACTAATGATTTTTCTATGATTTATAATGAATTTTATACGGTAAGGTGTACAGTAAATTTCAGATTTATCGTATCCGCTTTTTCAACGACATTTCATGTGTAAACTATAATATTTTAAATATATATAATATCATAAAATGCAGATTATAAACTAATTAAAGATAATAATAAGAAATATTACGACGATGTATATTTTAATTGATATGGATGCAGTATAATGTAATCTAGTATGCCACAAGAAAAGTTTTCATGATCTAGATTTAATATGATATAAACGGATGCAAACGGAACATCGAAACGTTATAAAATTAAACATGGGGAACTAGATTTAAACTATAGGTATGGTATTTATTTAAATAGGTATAAAATGAATTATATAGCATGTAGCAAGATTAACTTGCCTCGATGGGTCGCGAATCGGGAAAACGGAACGTTAACCGTCGGCGGGGAAAACTCGCGACGGACGCTCGGTTCATGGAATGAACCCAAACTACGAACAAAGGAACCACACGGGTCGGGGTACCTCGCTGGAACGTCGAGAAACGTCACCGGCACGACGGAATTCCGGCAACAAAAGAACAGTTAAAAAAAATGAGAAACGAGACATGAAGTAAGAAGAGAAAGAATGATAAAGAGAAGTACGAGAGAATATATGAGGGGGAGATAGAGAGAGAAAAAGTGGAGAGAGAGAAGAGGGAGAGAGGGAAAGTGGGGCCCACGGGGTTAAAGGGGAGGTTGCGAATGGCTGAGAGAATAAATTGAGAAGGATATAAAAGATTGTAAAAATATTATATGGTTAACTTAAAGATTTAAAAGATAGGTAATGAACAGTAAGATATCAGGTTAGTTAGAAATATATATGCGATGGTTTTAATAATATTAAAATTTGGGATTTTGGCGCCAAATAAAACATTTCCAAATCGCGCCCGGGTCGAGTCCAAAAATTTGAAATTGAAATAATAGGATTTTAAGCAGGATCCAAATTATAAAA
The DNA here is from genome assembly GCA_030015575.1 of Agapanthus africanus. NCBI lineage: Eukaryota > Viridiplantae > Streptophyta > Magnoliopsida > Asparagales > Amaryllidaceae > Agapanthus > Agapanthus africanus. The sequence goes on along the minus strand of JASDDO010000028.1, from coordinate 151,499,248 downwards.
TTAAGTGTTTTATGATTAAAAAGCATACCCCCAAAACGGACACACGCACGTGCACGTAGCCATCCAAACTCGCCCGTTTCACTGAACGGGACGAGAACACAATGCACGGACGCTACCACGAGGTTAGGGGTGTCAAGTAGGCCAAGATGAATATTTTCAATTTTATTTTAGATACCAAAATTTGTTATATGTAGAAATGATTTTGCCGGGTAAATTTTATAGTAAGCAACAAACAAGCAAGTTAAATGAAATGAGTACCACATTATGCTCAAACAATAACTGAAAATAGTAGTATTGGGCTCGGGTGTTACAGTTAATATGTTTTTGCAGGTCCGTGTGTTTGTCATCAGGTTTCACGGGCTTCTTGGTTTTCTTCTTGGAAGACTTTGACGGCTGGGTATGAGCGCTTTGACTATCACCACCAGTTTTTGGAATTGGGCGTGGCTTCAGCATTCCCTCGATAATCTCGGGTTCCAGCAGATTCTTCCACCTGATTTCCGGAAATGTGTGTAGATCCTTCAGCATTCTTTTTGTTTTAGCTAAAAGAGCAACCTCCCATGGAGCTTCTTCAATGAAAGAGCATGATGCCCCCGGCGTGTCTGTCTTTTTGGGAGCGTGTGGCTATGGTGGGTTCACCTTCCAATTCTCGGACAGGGCAAATTTACCCTGTTGGTATTGATCTTCAATCCAGCCTTTAAAGACAAAGCAATCCTCAATTGGATGGCTTACCGTTTGATGGTAAGGGCAATAATTAGGACTATTAGCCTCGCCGGGTTGCAACGGTCATTTTGGATCCGGCAGATTGATGAGTCTATTGCGCACTGCCAGCTCGAACAGTCTCCTCGTTTTATCCTGGGGAAACGAGTAAGGACGTCCCACGCACGTTGTTTTGGCGAACAACCGGCTTTAAGTTGATCGGCTGTTGTTGAGTGTTGGCGACGAAGGTTGCTTTCCCCTTTCCCTTCTCATTTCGAGAGTCCGGCTTTGGAGGAGACGGTCTATGACCCATCTGGTCCATTTGGGCCAGCTTGTCGATCAAGGCTTGGAATTTGGTCGGCTTAAAGAACATCATGAATTGTGAAATAGTTGCATGAGGGTCCAGGGTGCCCACAAACATACCCACCGCCGGTGCTTCTTCGATGCGCTGTTCGCACTTCGACCATAGATTCCGCCATCATATGGCGTATTGGACCCATGTCTCGCCTGGCTTCACCCTGGCATTGATCAATGCCGTTATTGGGGTGCGTTCACTAGCACTCGCGAATCGCTGGGTGAATAACAGCTCCATTTCTATGAAAGTCTTGATGGAGTCGTTTGGAAGTTCAGAACACCACTCGAACGCTGTCTCCAACAAGCTGCCGACGAATTGGCGAAGTAGCAATTTATCATCACCTCCGGTGTTACCACATAGAGCCCTGAACTGGGAGACATGCTGGAGGGGATTGCATGTCCCTTTGTATACATGAAATTTAGGGATCGTATATCCCGTCGGATACTTTATTTGATCATACCAGCCTGGATATGGTCGCCCAGTTTTAACGACTTGGCCGGCCACTTCATTCACCTGGTGAGCTCGTATTTGCTGAGCAATATAGTCATCCAGAGCGGCCTTGAAAATGGTTTCCTCTTTGGCTGCTGAAAGAGCCGGAGGAGGGTTTGATGTCTCCCCTCTGTCGTCTTCAATAATGATTGGAGGGTCTTCAGCTGGAGGATCTGGCTGTAACATCATCCCGACCATGTCTTGGAAGAGAAGCGCCATTCGTTTTATATTGGCAGCTTGTTCTGGTGCTTCTCTGTCCTTCTTTTTTAGGACTCTGTGGAGCAAGTCAGCATCGGTTTCTTGTTCATGACGCTGCTCTGATGACGCCTCCGGGCTTTCTTTTGGCCCGGTGAGAGCGGCCATTGCAGTCAGCATCTCCTGAAGCTTCTGCTGCTGCTGTTCCTGAGCCCTTATTATTGATCGGGTGAGTGGTCGGTGACCCGTCGAAGCGCGGCTTTCCTCTTTTCCGGAAGCCATGTAAACAGTATGCACCATTATGCCCCCAGACTTGGGGCGTTTGGGCTCGGCGTCTTTGCGATCTGCTGTATTCATAGGGGCTTTCTCTGGTCTCCTTTTCTTTTGAGCAGTTGATGTTGAGGGGGCCGTTGTAGTGGGCACCCAGGCAGTTGTCGTCCTTTGTGGCTTGCCAGGATGGTTTTCTTCCTGCTGAACTTTTAGCTTTTTCTGTCAGCGAGGATAGTCTTGATCAATCACCGACTCCTGGACCCGTCACCAGACTTTGTAAACCTTGGAGGACAGCCGCTGAGGGAGCTGCTCCGGCTTTGCTTCTATAACATTCTCCACCGGTGGCGGAGATCGTTTCAGTACGGAGGTAGGAGAGTTCCTGCGCACCTTGTTTAACAATTCAAAGTTGTTCCCGGATGGAATAGCAGCATTGACTTCCACCGTTGGGGCTGGTGGAGTTAGCCCAGAGGGGGAGTTGCCCCCAGCCTTCCTTACTCGGCGCCAGTGGCGACGTCAAGCGTGTCGAGCCGATAGAGTTGGTTCGGTGATGGGGATGGCTTTGTCTTGTCCCCTGTTCAGGTGAGGGGCTGCTGCTGGCGTCAGCCTCTTGAAGACTGATGTCCGTTGAGAAGCAGTATCCAACCGGTCAAAATCAGACTTCTGAGCAGGGACGGGAACCGTAGTGGGAGCCGGAACAGTCAGTCTTGTAAAGACCGACCCTTTGGCGGGAGAAACCGCCTTGACGACTTCAGGAGCAGGGATGGCTATCCTTTTCGGAACAACCTTCTCTGGGATTGCAGGCTTCATCACGGGCCCATATGAACTTTGGCCCAGTCTGGCGAAGACTGAGGAGCTGGATCTGGACGACCCGTTGAGAGGGGCCGCGGTAGTAGCAAGCCGATCAAAGACCAACTTCTTGGGAGCTTCTGGTGTTGGTACAGGGGTGCCGAAGCTCATCGGTGGGAGCATAGTCCCAAAGAACAATCCGGTGGTGGCCTGAGTCACCTGGTCCACCGACATCGCGAACAAGGAGGCCGCTTGGGGCCCATAGGCTATGCTTCCAAATGAGGCGGAGCGCAAGTTGCAGTTGCAGTTGGAACACTTCTCGTAAGTGGATGCCATTGATGTTTCGCTTTTTGCGCCAAGCAAGAAACCAAATCTTAGTACCTCGAACCCAAGGGCAACCATATCAAACCGCGATTCGTTCGCGAACACGACACACGAAGTGTGGAGTGGAAAGAGGAAAAGGTCCCACCGGGCGTGCCAGAATCTGTTCCCCGCCGAACACAGAGACGCGACCGCGCAGGTTCGTCTTGCCTAAAATTCGGGACAGATGCTAATTGGTGCTATCCGTCCACTTCTCCGAAGATACCAAGTTGATTTATGGCACCATGTATCGAAGGTTTAAATGGATGCGGCCGATGTAGCGGACTTCGTTAGATTCCCCCTCGTTTGAGGGGTTTTTTATTGTGGGGACGCTCATCCCTGTAGGCGCAAGCCCCTGCAGTTAATTACGCTACCGCATCGCGGTAACAACTTTCTCCTTCTCCAGATGGTCACTTCGTGTCGTGGGTGTTTGTTTTGTGTTGTGGTTGCCCGTGGATTGTATACGGAGACTAATTTATGTTGTTGCCCGTAGGGCGTGGATTAGTCCAAATCCGTATCTTCTTAGATTTCGGTTTGGGGGTTGGTTTAAGGATACGTTAGCCTCATTTGGGACTAATAGATAACGCCTCCAACGGCTGATAGTTTTGACTTAAGATCGACTTAAACGTTTGTTAAGGATACGTTAGTCTAATTTTTAAACTAAGATCAACTTAACAGGATCATTTAGATCCAACAAGAGAGCATTTAGGCTGCCTCTGTTGTTTAGTTTAGGAACATTACGGTCGATTACCAGTTTAAGGATGTGGTGGTCCAATGTTAGTTTAAGGACGTCTCGGTCCATCGGTAGTTTAAGGACATTTCGGTCCGGGTTAAGAACATCATAGTCCGTGAGTTTAAGGACCCCACAGTCCGGGTTTAGAGACATCGTGGTCTATAAGGTTTAAGCACATCGTAGTCCGTGAGTTTAAGGACCCCACAGTCTAGGTTAAGGACATCGTAGTCCGTGATTTTAAGGACCCCACAGTCCGAAGTTAAGGACATCGTAGTCCGTGGGTTTAAAGGGACCCCACAGTCCGAGGTTAAGGACATCGTAGTCCGTGAGTTTAAGGACCCCACAGTCCGAGGTTAAGGACATCGTAGTCCGTGAGTTTAAGAACCCCACAGTCCAGGTTAAGGACATCGTAGTCCGTGAGTTTAAGGACCCCACATTCCGAAGTTAAGGACATCGTAGTCCGTGGGTTTAAAGGGACCCCACAGTCCGAGGTTAAGGACATCATAGTCCGTGAGTTTAAGGACCCCACAGTCCGAGGTTAAGGACATCGTAGTCCGTGAGTTTAAAGACATCACAGTCCGAGGTTAATGACATCATAGTCCGTGAGTTTAAAGACCCCACAGTCCAGTTTAAAGACGTCATAGTCTATGAAATGTATGGTTGTCGGGACCCGTCACCTCTTTGAAGACGTTGAAAGATTACAACGACAAATATCAGAGGAATAACGAGATGTACCCTCGAACCGATGTGAGTTGGTTGAAAGATCTGTAACCCAGTGTAGGACTGAGATCAGTTGAATATTTGTGAGCAGATGTGCTCAGTTCAATATAAGTTGAAGACTTATGGCCAAAGTTGGGCTAAGTCCAATTAAAATGTTTAACATTTTTTTTTGTTCTGGTTGTTAAGCCTTTATTTGGGCTCGGCCCTTTTAATAATGCTAAGCATTGAGTTCTGACATCTTTTGTCTTCATCAGAACAAAGTGTGTTCTGACAATGCGCCACGTGGCGCATCAGGCGCTTTGCGCCAGTTAAAGAGCACATTGCGCTTCTGTCGGGTAGCGCACACGAAGGGGACACGTATCGCGCTTAGCGCTAAGCGCTAGTTTATTAGCGCATTACGCTTTTAATTTATGAGCGCGTTGCGCTAGTTTATTGGCGCGCCAGTGAGTGACATGTGGCGCGCTGAGCGCCAGTCCATGAACGCAGTGCACTGTTTCAGAAGCGCAAAGCGCAGATTGTGTCTTTGGTTGACACGTGGCATGTTTTGGCGCTGAGCGCTGGTCCAAGAAGCGCAATTCATGAATGCAAGGAACTTTCTAATAGCGCAAAACACATTTGATCAAATTTAAGATCAAAGAACAAATTTATGTTCTTCTTAAAGGAGGCTTTGCCTCAAGATTCAAGAACAAAAGTTCTTGTTTTATAAAAGGGCTCTACCTTTGTAGATCAAGGATCTGTGAATGAAGTAAATACTTCTTTTATTTTTTTATGATTAGATGTTTTGATCTTTTTCTTTTTATCAAAGACCTTGCTCTTTTGTAGATCTATGATCTTTTTAGAAGATGGTCCGTCTTTTTACAAGATGGTTTCATCTCTGTTGTTCAATAACTAGTTCTTTACCTTGAAGATGAAGAAATGATCTTCTTTTTTCTACGAGCTTGCTCTTCTTTCTCTTTGAGTTTTTTCTCAAAGTTTGCAGAGCGTTTTCTCTATATGAGACTTGAAGTCTTGGGGCCTTTATATAGGGCCAATTGATTTGTTAAATCAGTTTTAAGAGATCTTTCTTTGATTGATTTGGGAATATTTCCCACCGTTGGATCTTTGATCCTAAGGCTTCTGCTTTGCAGAAGATAATCTTCTTGTTTTAATAAGATTGAAAATATCTTTTCATAACAGAATTTTAATTCTGATTAATAATTTATTATTATTAGATCTTTTGATCTAACGGTGGGGAATTTTTAATTCCAGCACTGACGCACCTTGCACCAGCGCAACTACGTTCGACACATGGCGCGCAGTGCAGAGCGCAGCGCAACTGCTCTAGCGGACCCGTGTTTGACACGTGGTGTAAGTCTAGGTAGCGCCCCAGCCGTCAAACTGACACCAAATGCGGAACAAAAACTTTTAACTGGCGCTATGGTATACTATAACCCGGATCTGCCATTATTACTAAACTAACGAACTGTAAAGAGGGTAGAAAAGTTATACCGAACGATCCGAGTCCTTCGTTCTTTAACCATCATCCCACGCTTTGTTGCGGCTGCTCCATTCTCGTCGATCTCCGATCTTCTCGTCCAGGTGGCACCACGTCAACGATTCTTTAAACGGGCTCCCGCCTCTGACCCGAGGCAACTCGGTCGTCAAGTTTGCTAAAAGAGGCAACCAAGATTGATGTAGAGAATGAGTAGAAGACTTTGTCTCGTTACGTCCAAAGTTATGGACGAACGGTTAATGAAGTTGCCATTTGGATCGATATGAAAATGAGATATGAATATGTTAATTTCCATACATCCAAAACTCTATCTTTTTCAACAACCATCATCACCTCTCAATAGAAGTGGCCGGCCATATATAGGAGAGGGGGAGGTGAGTGTAGGAGAGGGGGAGGTGAGTGTAAGATCAATGAAGAGGATGAGTCACACAAAACCTAGTATGAACACAATAAATGAAAACAATGAATCATTACCTTTAGTCACCTTGCATTAATTGAATCATTAAATGCAACCATGAGTCACTAATCCTTGTCACCACCTTCTAGAAGCCTCTAGAAACTTCCACACTCATCTCAATAAAAGATAAATCCGTATTTAACCAAATGTCAAATACGGCTGATAGAAAACAGGAAACTGGAAACTTCCAAAAGCGATCCTGAAACGAATTTCAGGACAACCCCGTAACTGTATAAATATACCCGCATTTGTATTACGACTGAATACAAATGCAACTGAGACAAAGATATTATATCTACTCAATATAATACTCGGATCTGGCTTAAACCAAAGCCCACCAGTATTATCTGCCCAAAAAATGACACATGCGTAAACGCACGTGCATTTTCCGAACCCTGCCATAAAACCATACGGCCTCTACAACGTTTCGCCCGAACTTGGAAAACTGTCTGTGGGGGACTCTAATGACTCGTCAGTACCCTGGCAGTGGGTTTAACCACAAGCCGTCAGCGGCACTAGCTATGCGTAACAGCTGCCCATGGACTGACCTCAAGGGAGGCCGATGAGCGAACTCATCCGGAAACCCTACTGAGCCTAACAGTGACAATGTATATACAGTCCGGTCCGTTCGTCTATGAGTATCGCATATCTGCCTAGGGGTTGGTAACGTCAGACCCCCAAAAGCAGTATAAGTCGTGTCGGAGTGTAGCCCAATAACACCCTGAGATACTACTGGAGTACCTACCAGTAAATCTCCTGCCACGGCCGTGGGCTTTGTGTAATGGCTCTCCTAGACACAGCACGATCTCACCTCCAATACCGGGAGAGACGAATCCCCTGCCGATCCGCTCACGTGCCTCCATATGGTTCGGGACTGTACCCAAAAACTACCTGTTTGCACGACTCCTTTGAGCCGTGGTAGGATAGAAATCAAAGAACAGTGGGAACTCACACGAGACAAATGACGACCTCAGGTCGATGAACTAACCTGTACACATGTCACCAGGGAACTGCTATCTGACGATATGTATAATACCAACTAGCAGGTTCCCGGCGAGTCCTGTCCGGTGTACTCATAACCCAATGAGCACCTGTATACATCTTAGGTGATCCAACTGACACCAGTAGCTTGTGAGACCGGCCACCGCCCCTCGTCGGGGTCTCGACTGTATACACTAGTCTACTCCGGAGTATCGATGCCCTGTCTCGAAACTCCCATGACTAGGGACCACAATTAAGGATATGCTTATAAACCACCCAACTCTCACGTATATGATCGCCATCATACTGTTGATAGTAAAGCAAGATCCTAAGGGCTCTATCAAAGTGTAACAGTGATCAGTCACCTGAACCTGTACACGACTGATAAAGGCAAACCAGATAGCATACTATCATCTCGAGTAAGACTGTCCTACCGGTATAGGTCCTCCGCAATCATTGCAATCACGTACCTGCGATCCAATAATTGACTCTGAGGGCACTATCTCCAACACGTGGCGTGCAACGCACAGCGCAGCGTAACTGTGCTAGCGTACCCGTCTTTGACACGTGGCGCGGAGCGCTGGATCTGAAGCGTTGCTTCAACTTTTGAGTTTTGAAATTTTAAAATAGAGCTTTGCTCTGATTGGGGGTGCGCTGCCTAGGGCGCAGCGCACCTGGCGCTAGCGCGTATGTGTTTGACACGTGGCGCGCAGCGCGCCTAGTGCTGAATTTGAAGCGTTGCTTCAATTTTCAATTTTTGAGTTCTAAAACAGAGCTTTGCTCTGATTGGGGGAAACAGCCTCCCCATCCCCAGAGGGGGACTCGAGGCCCGAATCAGTCCCACAGGCTGAGGCCTGACAGAGCTAGGGGGGAGGCAGCATTCTCCCTCTTTTTTACCCCTGATTATCGCTATACCGGCGATCATGCCGAGAGGTTCGGCCGGTATATGGGAGATGAGAGCCGGCTTGTGAAGAACTATCCATTTCACGTTGAGTGGGGCAACCAGCACCGACGCTCATTCTCCCTCTTCTGGGATCAGGCTCGGATATTAATATATATTTCATTTGATTTATCCAATATATTTATTATTAACACTTGCAATATAATAACAATATTTTTTTTGTATTTTCAGTTGGATTACGATTTTCAGCCTGTACCCGACCCTGATCACCCTGGGAGGGTGCTCGATCTTCATGCTCTGTACAATGGCCTGATGAAGAACATGCAGACCAAGGTCCGATACAATAAGAATGAGCTGAAGACCGACTGCTACTCCCTGTGGATGGCGACCCCAGAGGCAGAGAGAGCGGCCCTCCTATCTACTCCGACCTTTGCGAGAGTCGACGTAGAGACATGGCCTCTATTGTGCGAATATTTCGACTCTCAACGCAAACAGGTATGTATTTTAAATGTAATTCATTGTTTAGTATATAATTTATTTTTTTGTGTTCCTTAATTAAAAAACTAAATGTGAATGTGTTGTGCAGAAACAGGTCGCTCAAAATATAGAGAATAGGAAGTCGGCGAAGAGGGGTCGCCCCACTTATACAGGTGGCTCGAGGAATATTACTCATGCCATGGAGTTATCGGTAAATTACAATAGACCGGTCTTTATGATATAATGCAATATTAAGAGTTATTTTCTAATATATCTAATATTAAGAGTTATTTTCTAATATTGCAGAAAGCTCAGACCCTGGCGCAAGGTGGTACACCGAGCGTGCTGTCCGCATATCTTGCTGTCTACGGCACCTCGACAGATCCCGCCACGGGCAAGCTTCGATACCCCGACGCCGCTATCCAGGAGTATTGCGTAAGTGTTAATATTTATTCAACCCCTATTTGAAATTTTAGTTTTGAAAGGTTCAAATTTAAATGATATACTTATATTTTACTGGTTAATTTGGGTGTAGGAGCGGGTGGTTGAGCAGGCCGAGATATCGGGGATTAATTTTACTGGACAGAACGATCCGATGCTGCTAACCCTAGTCATGGACGCCGCACACGGAGGGCACCACGGAAGTTGGGAGAGAGGCCGGGGACTGGGTCCTGGCAGGGCCCATATGAAATTGGACTCCACCCCGGCGGTTACTTCCTCCGTCTCCAGTGAGCGACGTTTCCAGTAAGAACTGGAGAGCTTGAAGGCTACCGTTCAGGAGTTGAAGGAGATGTTGATATGTATACTACTTAATAGTAAAATATTATGTTATATTATAAATAGCAACATATCCAATATTAGTACGTAGCCTGAGCTTATTTGGTTGTAGACTTAGATTTGATTAATCATACATACATATCTAATTAAAATAAACTATGGTTTTCCAAACTAGATATCCAAATGAGGCCTAAGTTCCTAAGTATACATAGATTGAGGTTTCGAAATAACTTGATACTGATACGAATTCGAATAATACACAATTTTTACTCGCTTATTACACACGTAGGTCCAGACGCGACAGGGTACATCGCCCGAGCCTCCACATGCATCTCCTTCGGCTGCGGCTCCGCAAGTCACTACATCGGCTGCGGTTCCGCAGACAGCTCCTATAGCTCCATTGTCCGCTCAGACTCCCGCAGCCGCGGCTCCGCAAGTCACTATCTCGACGGAGGCTGCGCAGACCATTCCTACAGCTCCACAGCCCGCTTAGCCTTCCGCACGCTCCGCATTGCATGAATTATTGACTCAGGATATATCCGAGAAGCAGGCGCGCCAGATTATGGCGTTTATCGGAGGTGGAGCTGGACCGAGCTAGGGTAGCTTTTTGATTCTTATATTTTAAACATGTATTTATTTATATGATACATATTGTACTGCATTTTGGACGATATTGATATTGGTGGTGTTTGCGTGTTTATATTGATATCATATTCTGCTTGTTGATTTCTTTTGTATATTTTGCGTGAAATGTGACTATGAATACTGCGATATATGTTCTGCGTGATGATTAATTTTATATATGATGTATATATTATTGTGTACAGGGCGAGAAAAAAATAGGCAGCCCTTTTTTTTTTAAAAAAAATCTGATAATATGTACCTACGGATTAATCCGTAGGGCCCAACATTGCCCCTACGGATTAATCCGTAAGGCCCAACAATATACCTACCGATTTATCCATAGGGGCAAAATATCAGGATACCTGATATTTTGCCCCTATGATCTCAGTATTAGGGGTTACGCTTGCCCTCCGTATGGGCAAACAAATACCCCTACACGGGTATCCGTAGGGACAAAATATCAGGATACCTGATATTTTGTCTCTACAGATTTATACCTACGCACTTATCCGTAGGGGCAACTACTTGGCCCTTTGGATAAGTCCGTAGGGACACCTAATTTATTTTATAAAATCATAAATTAAATAAATTTTTTGCCCTACAGCCTAATCCGTAGAGACAACTGGACCTACACATTACTCCGTAGGGACAAGTTTTTGACCGTAGGGGCATGTTCAAGGCTGCGACTTGCACCTACGGCGTTTGCACCTACAGGGTATTTTCTTGCCCCTACGGATATATCCGTTGGGGTATTTTCTTGCCCCGGATAAATCCGTAGGGGCAACTCTTATTTGTAGCAGTGAGGAAAACGAATCTTTTAGATTAATTACATCTACATAATTTTTTTATAGAAATTTATGTGGAGAAAAATGTAGTGTGTGTGTGTATCACCATCCACGACAAGCTCAATTGATATCAAATGCGCGGATGCCCAACCCAATGTCCATTTGTAAAGGCTGGGGCCGGTTGTTAGTTTCCAAGCAAACCATGTTTTGACGTGGGCATGTTATTAGTTAGAGATAAACTGAGAGGGGGTGGGAGTTAATTTTTCAGGAAAGTAGAGAGATAAAAAAGAGCTTGATCTAAGGGTATATATTCTCTCATAAGACTTTAAATACCGCATATGATGCGTGGGACATTTTTTAGAAATGAACATTCTAATAAAAAAATATTATCGTATGATATCAATTTTGATTGATAGAGAATATATTTTTATGGAATTAAAATAGTTGCATATATATAAATTCATTCAGGATGATATAGAATATATAAAAAGCAAATACAACAACATCAAGCCATCTTTTATTAATCTCCATCATGAATGTGCAATTTGAAAATCTCAACCACAAACCCATCTTATAAATTTTAAACAGTGCGAAAAAACTTATTAAGGTAAAATTAAATTTTAGAAACCATAGCCATAGTACTTTCTCTTCAGGAAATTTTGCTAGAGTTTCATTTGCAAATGGAAAAATAATTTGGTGGTGGTGGACATGCTTCGTGTTTGTATCTGATTATTATCAAATACGGATGGTTCTTTTTATATCCGATGAGTATCCATGTTCACATTCATCAAAAGCTGTCAGATACAATATGGTAGCACATATCTCAGTTCTATATTCATATCCGAAGCCATATCCAAGTCATAAAGCCAGATATTATGAGTTGAAATAGTAATTTGATCCTATCACGTATAGCTTTTTCAATATTTCAAGGGGTCTGGAGTAGCCCATTGGTGGAGCCATTTATGAGGGGTGGCTAATTTATCCCATCTATTATTTTAAAAAAAATATATATTTCATAGTTGTATTGTTTAGCTAATTGTTATAAAATACAGAAAAACGATTTTCATTTTCGATAACTATCCATATCCGTATTTGCATCCGCCAATGACCACTAGATGCAAACATGATGATATCTGCATCCGACCAATATCCGATCAAATAGAATATATACAAAATAATAGCGGAAGTGTTAATTTTAATTTTTCAATATATATCAATGTACTCATCTAATTTCCCACGTTTAGAAAATAATGAAGGGGTTGTTTGCAATTTTCAAATAATATCAAGGTCTCATCTAAATCATATCAAGGGCCTAATCTAAATTTCCACCACATCCATCCATCCAAGCTAGAAGCTTGAAGCTGGATATTCTTTTATATGGTTTTATATATAGATGTATAAGTGCGTGCCCAATGCCAAACCCGAGCTGAGTTGCCCAAAATATAAGCAATTACATAAACGACCCAATCGTAACTAAATTTTATTACAGATAAAAATTTCAAGTTAATTTTGTTGAAATAATTTAGAAAATTCCTTCATTTTCTCTTGAAACAATTTCTTAAAAGTTCCGTCTTTATACATTTTTATATATTGCATATATTCAACGGATGACAAATCACATTCGAAAAATTCTGCTATCATCATCGATTGCGTTTGAAATTTGGAAAAATTGCTCCGGAATTTTCTTGTCATCATCACTGATTGTCGTCGACCTTCGTCCGCCTCCAAATGACAGTTATCTTTACATCATCATGTACTCTTATCTTGCTAATTTTCATATTATATAATTCATCTCACTGCTTTTAATTTATATTTCAGAAGTGTATATAGCTTTTAATATATATTTCATAGCTTGTCTTATTGGCAGTACATCTATAATGTACGAATTTTTATTTCTTATAATTATTCATATCTATATTTGCATCCGCCAACTACCGTATGATCATACGAATATAGTAATATCTACATCCAATCCGTATCCAATTGATGGGAACAATACAAAAATAATAGTGAAAGTGCTGATTACAATTTTTTAAAAGACATCTGAATCTCATATAATTTTTTATGCGTATACATATGCAAAGTAATAGTGGACCGGCGTATCCGATCGATGAAAACGTATACAAAGTGATGATGAAAGTGTTGATTGCAATTTTTTAAAATATATCTGAGCCTGATCTAATTTTTCATGCATATACATATACAAAGTAATAACGGATGGGATAATTGCAATTTTCAAAATATATCAAAGACCTCTTCTAATTTCTCATTCACATATGTCATGGCAGAAGATACTCTGCATAGATATTAGGTTACAATCTAAATTGAATAGTGATAGTTTGTATAAAAATAAATACAGATAATTTATTCGAAAATATATTGTGTGTATCCGAAGGTAAATTTAGAACGAGCCAAATGCATGTTAACTTAAATTATAAGTGCTGGAGCATTAATTCCTCGCACTACTACAAATAGGGGTTGTCCCTACAGATAAATCCGTAGGAGCAAACCACTGCCCCTACGGCTATAGCCGTAGGGGCACGAAAATACGCCGTAGGTGCACACGCCGCAGGTGTAAGTCTTAGTCTTAAACATGCTCCTACGGTTAAGTACTTGCCCCTACGGCTTAATGCATAGGTCCATCTGTCCCTACAGATTAGACTGTAAGGACAAAAAAGTTATTTAATTTATCGGTTTATAAAATAAAATAGTTGTCCCTACGAATAACTCCGTAGGGCCAAATTGATGCCCCTATGGCTCCATGCGTAGGTCCAGATGTGTAAGGGCAAAATCTCAGCTGGCCTGATATATTGTCCCTACGGATAACTGTGTAGGGGCATGTGTATGCCCCTACGGTCCAATCCGTAGGGACAAGTCTAACCCCTCTTACTGAGATCATAGGGGCAAAATATCAGGTATCCTGATATTTTGCCCCTACGGATATATGTGTAGGTGCAACGTTTCACCCTACGGATTAAACGGTAGGTCCAAACTTTGACCCTACGGATTAATCCGTAAGGACATATTATCAGGGTTTTTTTAAAACAAGGGCTGCCTATTTTTTTCTCGCCCTATGCACAATAATATATACATCATATATAAAAGTAATCAACACGCAGAATATATACCGCAGTATTCATAATCAACATCTCACGCATAATATATAAAAGAAATTAACAAGCAGAATACAATATCAATCTAAATCAATATGAACACGCAAACACCACCAATATCAATATCGTCCAAAATATATACAATATGTATCATATAGGTAAATACATGTTTAAAATATAAGAATCAAAAAGCTACCCTAGCTCGGTCCAGCTCCACCTCTGATAAACGCCGAAATCTGGCGCGCCTGCTCCTCGGATATACCTGAGTCAACATCTCAAGCAATACGAAGTGTGCAGGAGTCTGAGCGGGCTGTGGAGCTATAGGAGTGGTCTGCGCAACCGCTGCCTAGGTAGTGGCTTGCGGAGCCGCAGCTGCGGGAGTCTGAGCGGGCTGTGGAGCTATAGGAGTGGTCTGCGCAACCGCAGCCGCGGTAGTGGCTTGCGAGCCGCAGCCAAAGGAGATGCATGTGGAGGCTCAGCCGATGTACCCTGTCGCGTCTGTTCAGTTTTTTGTGTAATAAACGAGTAAGAACTGTGTATTAGTCGAATTCGTATCATTATCAGGTTATTGCGAAACCCCAATCTATATATACTTAGGGACTTAGGTCTCGTTTGGATATCTAGTTTGGAAAACTGTAGTTTATTTTTATTAGACAGTTTTATGTATGTATGATTAATCAAAGCTAAGTCTACAACCAAATAAGCTCAGGCTACGTACTAATATTGGATATGTTGTTATCTATAATATAACATAATATTTTACTATTAAGTAGTATACATACCAACATCTCCTTCAACTCTTGGATGGTGGCCTTTAAGGTGTCCAGTTCTTGCTCGAAACGTCGCTCACGGGAGATAGAGGAAGTAACAGCCGGAGTGGAGTCCAACCTCATATGGGCCTTGCTAGGACCCAGTCCCCGGCCTCTCTCCCAACCTCTGTGGTGCCCTCCGTGTGCGGCGTCTAGGACTAGGGTCAGCAGCATCGGATCGTTCTGTCCACTAAAATTGATCCCCGATGCCTCCGCCTGCTTAACCACCCGTTCCTACACCCATATTAACCAGTAAAATATAAGTATATCATTTAAATTTGAACCTTTCAAAACAAAAATTTCAAATAGGGGTTGAATAAATATTAACACTTACGTAATACTCCCGGGTAGCGGTGCCGGGGTATCGAAACTAACCCGTAGCGGGATCTGTCGAGGTGCCGTGACGACAAGATACACGGACTACACGCTCGGTGTACCACTCTGCGCCAGGGTCTGAGCTCTCTGCAATTCGCCAAAAATTTACATATATTAGAAAATAACTCTTAATATTACATTATATCACAGTAGGTCTATTGTAATTTACCGATAACTCCATGGCACGAGTAATATTCCTCGAGCCACCTATATAAGTGGGGTGGCCCCTCTTCGCCGACTTCCTATTCTTTTTATTTTGATCGGCATGTTTCTGCACAACACATTCAGATTTAGTTTTCTAATTAAGCAACACAAAAATATAAATTATATACTAAACAATGAATTATATTTAAAATACATACCTGTTTGCGCCGAGAGTCAAAATATTGGCATAATAGAGGTCATATATCTACGTCGACTCTCGCAAAGGCCGGAGTATGTAGGAGGGCCGCTCTCTCTGTCTCAGGGGTCACCATCCACGGGGAATAGCAGTCGATCTTCAGCTCATTCCTATTGTATCGGACTTTCGATTGCATGTTCTTCATCTGGCCACGGTACAGAGCGTGGAGATCGAGCACCCTCCCAGGATGATCAGGGTCGGGTACAGGCTGAAAATCATAATCCAACTGAAAATACAAAAAAAATGTTATTAAATTGCAAGTGTTAATAATAAATATATTGGATAAATTAAATGAAAATATATATTAATACCCGAGCCTGATCCCAAAAGAGGGCGAATGAGCGTCGTGCTGGTCGCCCCACTCAACGTGAAGTGGATAGTTCTTCACGAGGCAGCTCTCATCCCCCATATACCGGCCGAACCTCTCGGCATAATCGTCGGTATAGCGATAATCAGGGGTAAAAAAGAGGGGGAATGCTGCCTCCCCCTAGCTCTGTCAGGCCTCAGCCCGTGGGACTGATTCGGGCCTCGAGTCCCCCTCTCGGGATGGGGAGGCCCTGTATCTACAAGAAATATCAAGACAATTAATATTAAGACAAAGTGGTATTAAGAAATCAAGATTTAATGAAAATTGAAGTGTGATATATACCTCCGGCGACAGAAGCACGGGCTTGGGCCCGGGCAGCAGCACGAGCGGGACGATAGTTCCTCCGGTGAGGAACAGCCGGTGACCCGGACTTGGACGCATCTCTAACTAGAAAATAAACATCGATAAAATTACATGAAGTTTATGTTTATTCTTAAAGGATATGTAAAATGAATAAATATTTTATATTTATTCATACAAACCTGCAGACTGAGCGGAGGGTATGGAAGTGACGGGAGTGGCCCCTGCACCAGACGAGAACGCACCACCTATAATTAGACAATTAAATATCAGCTATATAAGTAATTGCAAAAAGAATGCGTATATCAATAATTTAACATTCTAAATCAACATGTATACATTATAGGATATATAAACATACCCGCAGGTGCGATGGTGGGCTCTGCCGGAGATGTGAAGGCACCACCTACAGTCCGAGATGTAAGTACGTAAGAGCAAAAAGAATGTATGTATATTTATGATATAGCATTCTAAATCAATATACATGCACTATATGATATATAAACATAGCTGGAGGTGCGGGAGTGGCCTCTGTCCCTGATGTGGACGCATCACCAACAGCTAGACAATCAAACATTGACAATGTAAGTAATTTTGACATGAACATGCATGTATATCTATAATATTGCATTCAAAATGAATATGCGTGCAATAACCTGGATGTGTGGAAAAGTCCACACGGAAGGAGGCATCAGAAGGGGTCTCCGATCGGGGTGCAAGACCGGCCTTCTGAAGCTCCCTACGCAGCTCTTCGGGCGGCAGAACCACTCTGCTTCTGCCTCTGCCTCTGCCGGTACCGCGACTGGAGCTCCTGCTGCCCCTCGCTGCTCCCGTCATCGTCATCAAATCTAGATAAAACAATTCATGGACGCATTAGACAATCATTACAAGTATTGACTATATATGTATAGATCGTAAAATGTGAAGTAATAATATAACATTACTGATAACTTTTTTCGTTTCGTGGGCGCATTAGACATATCTACTTGGATTTCATCATCGATATTATTTTTAACCCACGTAACTTCATAATCAGCCGAAGACAACCCGTCTTTCAAAACAGACGGCCGAAGCACTCTAAGTCTTCTCTCTTCTTCATCCTCATCGCTGTCCTTGAATTCTGGGATATCGTAGACATCCCTGGATTTCCAACGGCATACGACACTCCATCCCGGATGCTTCAAACACTGTGAGTAGTATACTTGAAACGCTTGGTTCGGAAAGATAAACGGATCTTCCTGACCGTAAAATCGAAGTGTGTTCACACTGGTCAATCCATATTCATCTTTCCAAGTCCCGAGATTGCTTCTCCACTTATCCGTATCGGTTTGCGTATCGTACTAAGTACACTGAAATATATAAAATGGTTCTGATCGTCCGGGATATTGGATGCCAAGTATACAATTTAAGTATCCATAATAAATCACACCATCCGATTCTACTGTCGCAATCCCACTATTCTGAGTGGTTCTAGATGTTTCTATGTGCTTAATTTCAAATTTGTATCCAAAGACAACGAATCCTTTATAATTTGCAACCTCCATACTAGGAAACTGAGCTAAATATCTTGAATCACTATCTAATGATGCAGACAAGTTCGGATCATGGATCTAACAAAATAAATTTTACGACAAATACATAACGATATAATTTTAGATTAAAACTGATAGCAATAACATGTTATTCAAATAACTTACATGATCTGCAGGCCAATCGCAAAAATTATCCTGATGATATTTTTCCAATCGTTCATCGTTCCAATCAGGATGCCCCTCATGTACCTCGTTAAAATGAATTCTGTTCTCGATGCCAGAATCCATCAATAGGTTTTGTGCCAGAATCCATCAATAGGGCTTTCAGAGATAAGGCCAACCCTGTACTTCCTGAATAAATTATGACATTAATATTATATCATTTCATACACACACAAACACAAATATAATAATTAATCCAAAAAACCTTACTCTCTAATTTTTTCAAGACATACGCTATTGAGCAAGATAAACCAGTATATCTTGTTGATAAACATAGTGTCTACTTTCTTATAATCGGCTTTACCATATGACCCGTTTTGAATTCTTCGAGGCCGGTTAAGTCTCGTCTCAATGTTCTCATCCAGATAGCGGGAACAAAATGTTGTTGCTTCATCTAGAAGATAACCTTGCATGATAGAACCCTCTGGTCGATTTCTATTGCGTATATACTTTTTAAGAGTGTAGAGGTACTTAAAGAAAATATGCTGAATAAATAAATGCAGGCATACAGGACAACACTAATTTTAAAAATTGCGCGAAACGAAAAATTCCACGTACTTCTCGACGGGATACATCCATCGATATTGTACCGGTCCGGCTAAGTTAGCCTCAGTTGCAAGATGAACCGTCAGGTGTATTATGATATCGAAGAATGACGGTGGGAAAATACGCTCAAACTTACAAAATATCAACGCAATAGAATTTTCTAGTTTCTCCACCGTCACAACATCCAGTGTTTTAGCTCATAACTCTCTGAAAAAACAACATAGGTCGTTGATTACTAGACCAACCGATTTGGGGAGGGAAGTCCTGAGGGCTAATGGGAGAAGGTGCTCCATGATAGCATGGTGATCATGACTTTTCAGCCCATCGATCTTGCCTTTCACAATTTTTATTTTCTTACTGAATGATCCTGAGAAACCTGTGGGAACTTTCAAATCATGCAACACCTGCATGAATCTTTTTTTCTCCGGTTGTGACATATGATAAGCGGCATTGGGAAATACAAACTTGCTTAGTTGTATCCACTACCGGTTTAGGATGCAATTCACTTCTAATTTCCTAGTCTTGTAGATCCATCCGAGTATTGAGGTTGTCTTTCGATTTCCCGTCTTTACAAAGAAGCAAGTTGAGTATGTGCTCGGATACTCCCTTCTCTATATGCGTGACATCCAGACAATGACGTACTAAATTTGTTGACCAGTACGGAAGCTCGAAAAAATGCTTAATTTGTTCCAGAATAGTGGTTTGACCTATTTTGTCGGATCCACCCCGAAGATCACATTATTGTAACCATCCCACCGAGCAGTCACATCCTCTCCAGACAATAGGGCTGGAGGTCCAAGAAGCTCCTGATGACCATCAAAGTGAACATCGTTTAACCTGTAGGGGTGGTCTAGAGGCAGGAAACGTTGATGGACGCAATAACAAACCTTCCTGCTAAAATTTAAGAATTTCGATGTTGTATGTTGATGGCAATGAGGACATGCTTTGTAACCATGTACGGACCAACCTGATAGAATTCCATATGCAGTAAAGTCATTAATTGTCCATATTAAAGCCGCACGCAGTATGAAGGTTGTATTTGTGTTTGCATCGTAAGTCTCTACACCATCAATGAACAAAGATTTTAACTCCTCGATCAGAGGTCGGAGATAGACGTCGATATTGTTTCCCGGTGAGTTTGGTCCATCGATAAGAAGAGACATCATAAAGTATGATTGGTCCATAGCCAACCAAGACGACGGATTATAAATTATCATTACAACGGGCCATGTGCTGTGGCTTTCAGCCATATAGTTAAATGGGCAGAAGCCATCACTAGCCAGTCCGAGCCTGACATTGCGAGGATCGCTACTGAATATTGCGTGCCTCCTATCGAAATCCTTCCATGCCGGTGAATCTCTTACATGACTCATTTTTCCATCTTCACTTGGAGGAGCACGGTGATACCAAATCATTGTCTCGGCTGTTTTCTTGTACCTGAATAGCCTCTACAGCCTCTGTGTTATGGGAAAGTATCGTGCTATCTTGACAGGTATATCGGGCTTCTTATCAGAATCTTTTTTCTTATACCTGGCCTCTCCGCATGTTGGACACTCTTTCAAATCTGAATTCTCTTTCCGGTACAACACGCAATTTTTAGGACATGCTTGAATCTTCTCACACTTCAGACCCAAATCAGACATTATCTTCTGGGCTCCGTACCAGCTGTCGGGCACGTTATTTTCAGGGGGGCATAAAATCTTTCAAGAACGAAAGAAGTATTGTGAATGACTTGTTGCTCCATCCATTTAGGCACTTAATCTGGAAAAGTTAGACAAACCATGAGAGGGTGGAATACTTTGCATTCTCATAAATTGGTTTTCTAGCATCATTCATGAAATTTTCATATTTAACCGCATGCGGTCCTTGACCGGAAGGAATGTCGTTTTCGGTACGAATAGATTCACCTAGGGCAGCCTCTACCATATCCTCCATTTCTTCTGATGGAAAGAAATTACCGTCTTCTTCTTCCGCATTACCATCTTCTCCTTCTTCTCCTGCCGCATTATCATCTTCTCCTTCTTCTTCTGCCGCATTACTGTGTTCTTCTTCTTCCCCGTGATATAGCCAAGTTGTATAAAATCTAGTAAAACCATGTTTTACAATATGAAGCTCTGCCAATTCTACCTTCTGCCAGTACTTATTCCCACATCTATCGCACGGGCAGAGAATCTTCTCTATCACGATCTTATTATGTGCGCGTGCAAATTCAATAAAAGCAGCAACTCCTGTGACAAACTTAGGTTGCATACGTTGTTGCCAATCTATATACATCCAGTCCTTAACTCTGACGTACTCATAGGCCATGTTAGACTGTATAACATATAAATTGTAGGTTATAATGACTATATTGAGAATTCTAAGAATAGGATGGTTACTGACAAAGGAGAAAATCCGTGTATATACTTTGTGTGTGCATTTGTCATTGAAAAGAATTAATTATCGATAATCAAAGTTAGATTTGAGGATACTCATGTATGAGTTGTATTCTATATATGTGTGTTTCAATTTATGATTTCGCTTAAGTGTAGGGCTGTTAACCAATAGACAAGGACTAAGTGGCGCTTTGAGTTTCATATATGAGTATCGATAAGAATATGAAAGTTTCATATTATCATTGAGTATCATATATTGGTTTTAATTTGAACATCTTGAATCACTTTCTAATGATGCGTTTGTTGTGTATTCGTGTTGTATGTGTGTTTCGGCTGTCGGGGGTAAGGCTTCTATCCCATTAAGAATGTATAGAGCGAACACCCATTCGCTTTTGTTTTCAACCGTTTCGAGTAAATTTCGGCAGCACCTCCCCGCTGTTCTCCGAGTACACTGTAATAGAATAGATAATCATTTCAAAGCTGTGAAACAACATTAAAATGAATATCTAATCTATCATTGTACACGGAGAACCAGTGGAAAAGTACCGACGAAATATCTCGAAACGAATGAAAACACAAGTGAATGCAGGTGTTTTCTTTATACATTCCTAACTTGTCCACACGGGACAAATCTATCGATTATCATACGATTGAATCTTCTCGTCACATAGACTACACGACGGTTGTTAATACCGAGCTATACCGTCCGATATTTAATAACCTTCGTATAGTTCTATGTCACGACGAACATCGAACGTATGTTAACC
Source organism: Agapanthus africanus (assembly GCA_030015575.1). Taxonomy (NCBI): domain Eukaryota; kingdom Viridiplantae; phylum Streptophyta; class Magnoliopsida; order Asparagales; family Amaryllidaceae; genus Agapanthus; species Agapanthus africanus. Next base: position 151,477,344 of record JASDDO010000028.1, on the reverse strand, counting down.
GATAGACGGGGACTAAGTAGCGCTTTGAGTTTCATATATGAGTATCGATGAGAATATGAAAGTTTCATATTATCATCGAGTATCATATATTGGTTTTAACTTGAACATCTTGAATCACTCTTTAATGATGTGTTTGTTGTGTATTCGTGTTGTATGTATGTGTTTCGGCTGTCGGAGGTAAGGCTTCTATCCCATTAAGAATGTATAGAGCGGACACCCATTCGCTTATGCTTTCAACCATTTCGAGTAAATTTCGGCAGCACCTCCCCGCTGTTCTCCGAATACACTGTAATAGAATAGATAATCATTTCAAAGCTGTGAAAGAACGTTGAAATGAATATTTAATCTATCTTTGTACATGGAGAACCAGCGGAAAAGTACCGACGAAATATCTTGAAACGGATGAAAACACAAATGAATACAGGTGTTTGCTTTATACATTCCTAACTTGTCCACACTGGACAAATCTATCGGTTATCATACGATTGAATCTTCTCGTCACATAGACTACACGACGGTTGTTAGTACCGAGCTATACCATCTGATATTTAACAACTTTCGTATAGTTCTATGTCACGACGAAAATCGAACGTATGTTAACCGATAGACGGGGACTAAGTGGCGCTTTGAGTTTCATATATGAGCATCGATGAGAATATGAAAGTTTCATATTATTATCGAGTATCATATATTGGTTTTAACTTGAACATCTTGAATCACTTTCTAATGATGCGTTTGTTGTGTATTCATGTTGTATGTGTATGTTTCGGTTGTCGGGGGTAAGGCTTCTATCCCATTAAGAATGTATAGAGCGGGCACCCATTCGCTTGTGCTTTCAACCGTTTCGAGTAAATTTCGATAGCACCTCCCCGCTGTTATCTGAGTACACTGTAATAGAATAGATAATCATTTCAAAGCTGTGAAACAACGTTGAAATGAATATCTAATCTATCTTTGTACACGGAGAACCAGCGGAAAAGTACCGACGAAATATCTCGAAACGGATGAAAACACAAGTGAATGCAGGTGTTTGCTTTATACATTCCTAACTTGTCCACACGGGACAAATCTATCGGTTATCATACGATTGAATCTTCTCGTCACATAGACTACACGACGGTTGTTAGTACCGAGCTATACCGTCCGATATTTAACAATCTTCGTATAGTTCTATATTATGACGAATATCGAACGTATGTTAACCGATAGACAGAGACTAAGTGACGCTTTGAGTTTCATATATGAGTATCGATGAGAATATGAAAGTTTCATATTATCATCGAGTATCATATATTGGTTTTAACTTAAACATTTAACATGAATAGGTTTTACGTTTACGTTTCGTTATTAAGGGTTTGAAATTTCAAGTTTAGGGTAAATTTTTCTTGCGTTTACGGTAAACTTGTACGTTTACGTTATCATCGAGTATTCTTCTGTAATGAACTAGTGCACCCTAAACCCTAACCCTAAATAACCCAAATTAACCTAATTAATCACAATTAACCATAATAGGGGCCTAACACAAATTATCCCTAATTAACTCAAACTTAATCGAATTTACCCAAATTAACCTAATTCACCCTAATCAACCCAAACTTAACGCAATTTACCCAAATTAACCAAATTAGCCCTAATCAACACCCTAACCCTAGCCCCAACCTTAACCGAACCCTAATCAACACCCTAACCCTAAGCCCAACTAATTAACCCTAACCCGAAGGACTAGTCCCAACCCTAACCCCACCGAACCCTAACCCTAACCCCAACCGAACCCTAATCCTAACCCTAACCCCAACCCCAAGCCAACCTAACCCCAACCCCAACCCCAACCCTAACCCTAACCCCAACCCCAACCCCAACCCCAACTGAACCCTAACCCCAACCCCAATCTAAACTGGACCCAATGCCTAACCTTAACCCTCACCCCTACTCGAACCCTGCAGAACCAAGAACCCTAGCCCTAACATCATCAAAATTATAAGTAATTGGAGATTTACTAACCTGTAGCGGGCGGTGGAGGAGACGGCGGAGGAAACCGGTGGTCGACGACGCAATCGGCTACGAGTCGCGGTGGTGGCGACGAGGAAGTTTTGGGAACGATCGCTCGAGACGCGGTGGCGGGTCGCGGGCGGTGGAGACGAGGCGAAAAACTGAGGCGCAGGAATGATCACTCGAGACGCGGGAGAGAGTAAGAGAGAGAATTTTGGGAACGATATCGAGGACTAGATCTGTACTTTTTTTTTTATTAATAACCCATTTATATGCCCCTACGGATATGACCGTAGGTCCTTCTTTTGCGGCTCTATAGGGCAAACAACAAATTACGATTTAATATTTTTAAATTAAAACGTAGGGCACCATAGGGACAACCATTGGGACCTACGGATTAATCCGTAAAGACAATAAAAAGTTGCCCCTGCGGATTACTGTAGTCGTAGGGGTAACCCCATATCGTAGTAGTGTCTCAAGAAAGGGCTAATGCTGATTTCCTTTCACTAAAGGATGGGAGTATGATTTTCCATGTACGAGGGGAAAAAAGCTTGACGAGGGAATATTCCTTCACATAGCGTAAATATAATATATAAAAGAAAAGAATAGAAGGAAGATTTGTATGGATACCAAGAAACACAAAAATCATTACTATTACAAAACTTTCCCTACTTTCTGTCGGATACTTATGAAAAAGGAAAATAGATAAGATAATATAGGGAAAGAGTAGAACACAAGAAAGAGAGACAGAACAGAAAGTAGTTGGTAGCCTTGTTAGTTCAATGACAGTCAACAAAAATTTCTAATTGAAACAATTAGTCAGCATTAGTACATTTAAAGTTTGAAAGATGGCATCTACACGCTAGAAGATGGACAAGTTTGATGGACATAAACTTCAGTCTTGGAGATTTTAGATAATAGCTAGTCTCAAGCAGTAAGAGGTTCATACGAATGAATTTGCCACGACAGGATCCTGAAGACGGCCACAGATGATCGATTCGAAAAGATGGAAGACAAGGCCTTCAGTGCGACACTGCTTTCCTTGGCTGACGAAGTTCTTCATGAGGTTGAACAAGAAATTACGGCAGCAAGGTAATGGAGCATACTAGAGTCCCTATACATGGAAAAATTTGTCACAGACTAACCGTCTCTAGCTCAAACAACGGTTGTATACGTTAAAGATGAACTGAGGAATATTTGTCAAAGACCATCTGGACGAACTCAACCAAATCATGATAAATTCGCTAAACATGGAGATGAAAATAGATGATGAGAATCAAGCAATAATTATGTTCTGTTCATTGATCTTAGAGTATGGCCAATTCATCAAATCGATGGTGTATGACCGAGATAAGATTTCGTTAGAAGATGTCAAGACAGGTTTACACGGTGAGAAGTTGAGAGAAAAGGTGGGGGATGACAGGAGCGGTTAGATTGACGTGATGTTCATTAGAGATTGTTTATCAGAGAAGCGGTCAAATAGAAGCTCAAAAAGAAAATCAAGAAATCGCGAGAATGACAAGTGCTATATTTGCAAAAGAAGAAAGAGCATTGGTAAGGGGATCGTCCGAAGCGAAAGAAGAAAGACAAACAGATATCTTCTAGTGTTGCAGTTGCGATGTAGGATTCAAATTAGAACAGTTATGAAAGACCCTGAACAGTTGGTGAAATGAGCCTTCTTGGGAACATATAAAGAGATAAGACTGAGGACATTCTAACATACTTCTCCTCCTCACAAATTCGCTAACCCAAGCTCACAGCCCTCGACAAAAGAAATAAAAAATTGTGAACAGTAATGTACCTTCCTCAAATTGCACCTCCATTAATTCAAGGTGTCTAATATTATTAAATGATACCTAGCTAGTCCAATTAGCGTGGACGAGAAAGTTAATTATTTGGGTCAAGAGTCACCACTTGACAAATGCATCCTAACCTTTTATTATAATCTTGTTAATTAGATTAAAGAGCCATCTTAGTAAGGATCTCTCCTTCACAAGAAAAGATTGTTTAAATGAATTCTCTCTTTTTAAATAATTAACTTTTCAAAATTTCAAAATCCCCTCCCTCCCCTCTCGCTCTTAATCGATATCTTTCTCACTCATTTTGATCTACAATTATCCACACAGACGTGATAGACCATACTATCATTATTTTTATTTGTAATTTATAATTGATAATTGATTTTTCAACTTCGGCCCGCCCCCTCTAAAAAAAATAATAATAAAATAAAATAAAAAATGTATAAATTCTCAAATATATATGCATATCATATATGTGCAAAAAAGAAGCACTAGAAACCTATAAAGGTTAATCCATGAAATATGAATGGTGGGAGAATGATGCAGAGATTTTTATGTTGGTTCTTAAATAGTTTAGACGGTTTTAACATTATGAAATAAAAAAAATTATATATACTTGTATTTTTGACTCTACAATTAATCTAAGAGTGGACTTTCTAATTGCAAGAACATAGCAATGTAAATATTCTTAAACGATCGAGAAGATTTCAATAGTTAGGCTTGAATGTTTCAAGCCATTTGTAAAGATGTTTATAATTATGCAGCAACCTTTTAATGGTTTGGAAAATACCAAATATCACGCCCCCACGTCCCAGTACGAATGGTATTGTCCACTCTAGTCGAAACTGCACGGTTTTGTCTTTTAGAACAAACTGGAATAGAGAAGGGCCCAATTTGTAGGAGGTCACCCATCCAAGGATTTCCTTAGCCCAAGCACATGCTTAACCATGGAATTCTTCAAACTCCGGAGTGCTGGTTCATCCGAAAGGCGCCTCCATAGTTGGAGGTGGCATCATTATATTTATAATGCAGTTCAGTTCTCTTTCGAAATGTGCTTCAGCAACCCGATCAAATTGTTCTGAAGTAGCTCCACACTCAGATCACCATGTGTTCGCAACAGACTTTACTGCGTGTGGACAAAGCAGATCACCATGATGTCCGAACGTACACCGCATTGCTCTGGGGTATTACATTCCCCCCACCTAAAAACAATGGTTCATCCTTGAATCACAGACCTACTGCACACTTAACTACGGAGTTCTTCAAATTCCGGAGTGCCGGTTCATCCAAAAGGTGCATTCATAATTGATGGTGACATAATTACATTTATAATACAGTTCGGTCCTCTTTCGGAATATATTTCAGGGACCCGATCCAATTATTCAGAAGCGGCTCTACACTCATATCACCATGTGTCAGTAACAGATCGTACTGAGTGTGGACAGATCAATGCTATAGGGTATTAGACCAAATAGTTTGTAATAATTTTTTTATCAAATATTAGATAATTCATTCTATATATGTTAGAAAATTGATTTATGACCCTAACCCTTCTGGTTTAAAACGGGTAGGAATTATTGTGCCAGTCTCTAGATATTTAAGAAAATTTTAAAAAATAAGAATCTGAAGAAAAACTCTCTCTCTCTCTCTCTCTCACACACACACACACACACACACACACACACATATATATATATTTTAATTATAAATTTTAGTGATAAACTTTTTAATTAAATTAATATAGCAATGGGAAAAAATCGATATGTTTTTAATCGGTTTTAGAAAATTCTAATAGTTAGAAATTAAATATCGATATTTCTTTTCATTGGTAAAGATGTTCATAGATATGTAGGTAATCTTTCAATATGAAAGCTCTTCTATAAATTAAACATAATAAAAATTAAAGTTAATAGAATTTGCTTTTAGGAGTATTAAACAATGATATAGAAGAGTAAATTGTCAAAAAGCCTTGGGCCCGCTCGGGTTGTCTATAAACCCTAGATGTTTTCAAAATTGTTGGAAAATGCCAACTGTTTAAAATCTTTATGAAAATTCCTTGGCCGCATTTCATATAGGTCTTTATTCTCTCCAACTGCTTAGATTATATGCAACTTCTTAGATATTACTTGCAAGTGGTTGTAATACCCAGCCCCTGTTATACCAATAACTGTACTTCTTTATACGTATAAATTTTATTTACAATTATTTATTGTTTTAAATCCCCCAATCTATTAAAGTACTTCCTCTCTCCTTTCTCAGACCCCAATCCCAATTCCGTCCCTACGGCCCATTCCATTTCTCCTCATCTCCCATTCCTTTTATTTATTTTCTTTGATTATTCCCAGCCCGGCCCACATCCTTCACCATTTTCTCTTTATTTTTCCGGCCCATCTCTTTCTTTCATAACTTTATTTAAACCCTATATTTTTCCCATCAGTCCAACACAAAAAATTTAAAACCCATTTTTCAATAGAACCCAAGCCACCCTCTTAAATAAATTCATTTCCTGTTAGATTTATCGAGCCCAGCCCCATTTTCTCGGCCCCGGCCCACTCCTTTTATTTATTCCCATTTATTTTCCTATTAATCCCCAGGCCTAGCCCAGTGCCCCTCCAAGCCCACTCACCTCTGCCCACACCTGACCCGCTTCAAACTCCGACCCGACCCGCCTTCTCATCTTCCCCAACGGCTACCCCATTCTCCCGCTCCCTGTCTCTTGCGATCTGCTCCCTCCGTCGACGCCCACGCTCGCGAGCGTTACCCATGACGCGCGCCTCGTCGCTCTTCGTCTCTCCCTCACTCCCATCACTCCTCACTCTCTCAGATCCACTTCTCCCTCTACTCCCTCACTCAACCACAGCACCTCTCGAGTTCACCTGCACGCCTCCGTCACCGAGCACCCAACGTCGCACGCCTTGACGGCGACGACCACGACCTCTCTTCCTCTCTCCCTCGCCTCCACCTTCGACCACCATCAAACCCGAGCACCCCACTCCCTCTCTCCCTCGACTTCCTCCTCCTGCACACCCAACCCTTTGCCTCTATCAACGCCGGCATCCCCCGCCGCTGGACACGCCGGAGCATCAACACAACCTCCCCCACGTTGCCGACGGCCTCCCTCACCCGACCTCCTCTCTCAATCTCTCGATCTCTCGATCTCGATCACTCCCTCCCTCCTTCTTTCTCCCTTCCTCTGTTCTCACCCTCTCTCTCTCTCTTTCTCAATCTCTCTCTGGTTCTCTGTCTCCTTGTCTCTCCCTCTCTGCGTCTCTCTCTTTCTCACTCACTCCCTCCCTCTAATTCTTTCTCCCTCTAACTCTCTACCTCTCTCCTTCTCACTCAATCTCTCTGTGCTCTCTTTCTCTCTCCTTGCTTTTCTCACTCTCTCTATCTGATTTTTCTCTCTGTCTCCCTCTCTCTCTATACTTCTCACTCTCTCTCTCCCTATATCACTTTCCCTCTCTTGAACCCACATCCCGAGCACCTCACTTGAACCCCGCCAGCAACCTCCACCTCATTCCAACCACCCTCGCCCCCACAAGCCGAGTCGAGATCACCACAAAACATTCAAGCTTTGGCATTTCATCGAGCACTTTTCATACGTTGTCGATCCCTGCTGTCTCGGTCGTCGCCGCTGCTGCCGTACAACCCCGAGATGTTCCCAGGCAAGTATTTTACTTGCTTACATGCTATATACTCAAGTTACAATCTTTAATTACATATATCATAAAGTTACAATTTTAGATCAATTATGTGCCATACCTGTTCGATGTGTGTTCTCAGTGAAAATACTTGTCTATTTTGACGGAATTAGATTGTCTGTATTGGCTCTAGTTGTGATGAATACCTTGTACAAATTTCGCTGAAAAATATGACCGTTAACGACTAAAACAACTACCCCCAAGTTTAACCGTAAAACTGGAATTTTCTTGTACCTGAAAACCGTTAAAATCACCATAAATTATATACACACTGGAATGACGCGTTCGAGGGCTCAAATCGAAGACAACTCAACGAACTTTAACCTTATACTAGTTTCCAGATATTCCTGTACTTAAACTGTGACAATATTTGAATCGGAGTGCGACTCTGGACTGCAGTCCAGAGCGACCCCAGTTGTTGGTTGCTGTTCTGTAATGGGTACCACTTGGTTTCCTTAACTCGTAGATTGCGGAACTCCATTGTTATTTATAGGTGAATCTGTCAGCTAGATAACACAATTAATTTCATCCTGTTTCGTTATCATTTGTTATTTAACTTGTAATTTAAAAGATCGGGACGTATAACAGTCCCAACAGAATCCGAATCGACATACTAGCGTTAAACAATGTATAACGACTGACGTACAGACGCGATTGAAAATCCGTCTATTGCGTTGAAAACCTTACTGAAAACCCTAGATTTCAATCAACTGTAGCATTGCTAAAATCTGATCCCAACTGGGATTAAAATGCGTTGCGAAACGGACTTCCGATTCTGAAACCGGATTTCCAGCCGTGAACGCTTAAAATGAAATGGCTATAATTAATGATCCTGAAACCCGATTGTCTTGAAACTAAATTCGCTGGATAGATAACTGAACATACTATTTACTCCCCGTTCATCGTTTCACTAAACTGTAACCGTATGATTTATGATAAATTATGCAAGTGGTAGATTGTAGATTCATGACAACCTAATCATGCTTTATATACTGTTTACGCATCATATCATACACATGTCATTGCATTGATAACCTAGTGATAATGTGCATTTACCCAGTGTTAGGTATTAGTGATGATTGTGGCAAGTACGTTAGTGTTCGTGTATCAGTGAATAAGTGAAAGTGATACGTACTTGTACATAATCGGTGAACCTTATGATTCTATTGCATTGTCGACGTCTGTGGAACGCGTGTACGTGTGACTATAAGTGGTATGGGACACTTATGGAAGCTCGTGCACGGGTGTCACAGATAAGGCACCAGACACTGCCATTTATCTTAGGTATTAGTCGGGACGTGCTTGATGGAGGTCCTGCCTCCAGTTCTCGCGCAGACTTATCACAGACCGATTGGTATTTAGGGTTATGGTTAGCGTTTGATGTAGACCACGGGGTGTGGGGTAGTTTAAGTGTGAGCTCAACAGAATCTCGGGAGTCCCATACCGGCTTATATATTTAGGGAGATATATGGAGATTTACAGGGTATGTGATTATTACCGTGATATACATGTTGGGCCCGTGGTCCCCTGCCCTTGGGTTCTACCCTTGGGTGGAGGACACTCACGAGTGGTTGACTCTCACACTTGGACTGACGATAGGCTTCGTGACCTGTACAGTGAGACTTAGAGACTGATAGGGATACTGGCATTGATATACCTTACATACTGTGTTGACATACCTGGCATATTATTCTACTGCTTTTACTGTTCTGCTGCATTGATTACTGCATGTTCATATCCATACTGCCATTGATCTACTGTTATATATACCTATTATCAATGTTAGAATTGTCACATGATTTTATATATATATTATATTGCTTTTGTGTCGCTCTGACGACCTGAGTATGCATGCTCAGTGTGAGGAGAAGATTTAGCCTGGACCAGGACTAGACGTATATCACAGATACCTCGACTTGCTATCCAGAGTTACATTCGTTTGTCCCCCCTCAGGTCAGTTCTTTACATTGTTTCATTCCGTTACTGCATTTCTCATTACCTGCGCATCATATACTGTTTACCATGAAAAACTAGAAGCCGAAGTGTGACTACGGCAGGACGTCTCTTTGACCTAGGAGCATGGCTGGCCTTGTCAACCCCTCGTATTCCGTATTTTGGGAAGCGGGGCGTGACATGGTTTAGTTGGTATCAGAGCCAAGGTTTTGCTTCGATTGGGATTGCAGTTTTCCGTGTAGAGCTTGACAATCTATGACATCCTCAGTCTAGATTGTAAACTTGATATCCTTGATCCATATTCACATTGAGTGTTCTGCTATCCATTCGCTAGGGTTTTGGGTGACTTGGCAAGATTATGTGGTTGCAATTGCACTACCGTACTCTGTTTAAGTGACTTAGAGTCATACAGTTGATTTTCCAATTGTAATGAATTTCATCACATCTGATATTCTTGAATCTTTGTCCAATCCATAATATATTCTTATAGCTTGTGCCTTATATCGTTCTCAAAATTACTGTTTCAGGATCATGTCCTCCAACGACTCTTCCTCTATCTCGGCTCCCCAGAATCAGACTGTTGAAATCCTGAGTGTACTGCAAGGTTTAAAGGAAGCCCAGGAGCGAACGAACGACTTGTTAGATGAAGGACTGAGAAGGCAGGTGAATCAGGCACCAGCGGGGGTCTCAAATTGTAAAGGGATCCCTGTTAGACGAGCAAAAGAGAAGAAGATGAAGCGCCAATTTGTTTTCACACGATAGAAGCAGCAGAAGACCCCATGTTGTGGGTACTGTAAGAGGCCAGGACATCTTCAGAGGGATTGTCGCCGCGCCCAAGGGAAATGTCTGATTTGCGGATCCAGCGGACATCTTATCAACGATTGCACAAGAAGGAAGGAGCTATAAGGAGGAGACTCATCCACACTCTCCACTTCTGCCAAGTAATGATTATTGCGTAGTTCGAACCTCAAGAATTCAACCCGCGTGACGAGAATACAGCAGTCTAGCAATCAAAGAAGAATTTTCATGTTTTCTACTTTCAGTAATAATGTTGTCATTATCTTAAAAAATATTTCTTTCCGTTTGAAATCTTGTATTCGTTGAACTTTTAGTTGAATGCAATAAAACTTGAATCGTAATATATGTATCATTCTCTTGTTCCTCCCCTTATACATACTATTCAATTATCGCAGTATTTTAATCTTGATTTTTCAGTTCCTGCCACCGCATATCTTTCTATACTTCGTACATTTAGCTATTTTCTTGATGTATTCCACTGTCTAATCATGATTCTTTCTTTTCAAGCCATGGCCCACCCTGGAGCAGCGCCGCATCTAGATGAGGATGCACGGTCATGCGTTTCCTTAGACCACACGCTGATGAGTTCTGACGATGAGATCAACGATCCCCAGGCCATTTTCGTAAACAGCGATTCAGAGGACGAAGGAGCAGCCGCCCCAGAGTTTGACAGGATAGGCGATTCCGACGAAGAGGAAGGAGCTGAAGAGATCCCGATAGAGGAAGATCCCGAGGAAAACCCAATAGAAGAAAATCCAGTGGAGGAAAATCCCATAGAAGAGAACCCAGAAGAAGAGAATCACATGGAATCAGATCTCGATGAAGAAGCTCCAGCCGAGGAAGAAGGACCAGAAGATCAAGACTCTGATGTGGAAGAACTCCCAATGGCGATCCCTGCGAGGCGATATGGGAATGGACGCCCCTACCTGAGCGCGCGAGCCTACCGCAACCTGCTGAATCTCCACAACCGCGACTGACGGGATTTCTTTAGATGTTGTCTTATCTGGCCAAATAAATCTGTGTATAGATTAGGGCCACCTTTTACCTTTGAGAATGCTTTGTTTATAATATTCTGGAATGAAATAAATTGCTGAGTTCGCTAATCTTTCGATCTTCTTAGCTCACTTGCTATTTGATTATTCCTACTACATCATTATTTTCCTACTGAGATCTGTTCACCCCTACTCCTTACATTGTTTTAACCCTCACCGAGATTAATTAGTACCGCACCCTGATCTTTAGAACAGGCCATCTTTCATCCTTCGTATATGCCTCGTTTGATATCCTTCTGGCAGGGGATGCTGATAATGAAATCTCCAAGTTGACTGACCCTTCGAAATTTTTTTGATTCACATAATGTACCGACCGTCACCATTCCCATATTTTTCCTTTGTAGTCCATTGTTGCTCACCCTTATTTCCTGTGCCGACCCGATCCCAATCTCCTTGAACTCCAGCCTAAAGCCGCCACACTCCTACCTTTTGAATGAGCCACCCTTCCTTGTAACCATCACTCCAGCTAGCCCTATACCCCTTTGTGTTTTCCTGTTACTCTAACTATATTTAGGGATACTGTTATTTGAAAATTTAATTTTCAGTATTTTTTATTTATCAAAGAGTGCGTGTATTTGATTACTCCGTTTTATGTATTTTAAGTACATTATTATGATTCTCATTTTTCAGTAGCGCAACCTTACACCGCGCATATTTTGTTCCATGTTCCTTATTTTCACTATATGAGTTTTCTACGTTATTTGATCGATACATCGTCCTAAAAATGTTTTAACCTACCGACAAATCTTTCGCTACGTTATTATCGTTACTTTATTTTCGGGTGTTGTGTCTATGTTTACTATTATAAATGATTGTGCCTTATACTTATTACTTCTGCCTTGCTACTCTCGATATACTTATATGTACACATAATTAGATTTCGAGTTTACCGAACACGCCTTGAGTATTATTGTTCGTTATTGGTATCTATATTCTTGTATACCTGTAGTTACCCTTATAGTTATTTCTGCCTTATACCTATTCAGACCTACCTTTCCGTACGTTGTTCTTACTTATATATATTTTCAAATTTCTTCGTCCACGTACTGCTAATAAATCTTTTGTGTTAGTGTGCAATATAATAGCTTTCGCTTATGTTTGTATAACCTATCGTTTATCTTAAATTTCGAGGACGAAATTTTTGTAAGGGTGGTATGATGTAATACCCAGCCCTTGTTATACCAATAATTGTACTTCTTTATACGTATAAATTTTATTTACAATTATTTATTGTTTTAAATCCCCCAATCTATTAAAGTACTTCCCCTCTCCTTTCTCAGACCCCAATCCCAATTCCGCCCCTACGGCCCATTCCATTTCTCCTCATCTCCCATTCCTTTTATTTATTTTCTTTGATTATTCCCAGCCCGGCCCACATCCTTCACCATTTTCTCTTTATTTTTCCGGCCCATCTCTCTCTTTCATAACTTTATTTAAACCCTATATTTTTCCCTTCAGCCCAACACAAAAAATTTAAAACCCATTTTTCAATAGAACCCAAGCCACCCTCTTAAATAAATTCATTTCCTGTTAGATTTATCGAGCCCAGCCCCATTTTCTCGGCCCCGGCCCACTCCTTTTATTTATTCCCATTTATTTTCCTATTAATCCCCAGGCCCGGCCCAGTGCCCCTCCAAGCCCACTCACCTCTGCCCACACCCGACCCGCTTCAAACTCCGACCCGACCCGCCTTCTCATCTTCCCCAACGGCTAACGCATTCTCCCGCTCCCTGTCTCGCGCGATCCGCTCCCTCCGCCGACGCCCACGTTGGCGAGCGTTACCCACGACGCGCGCCTCGTCGCTCTTCCTCTCTCCCTCACTCCCATCACTCCTCACTCTCTCAGACCCACTTCTCCCTCTACTCCCTCACTCAACCACAACACCTCTCGAGTTCACCTGCACGCCTCCGTCACCGAGCACCCAACGTCGCACGCCCTGATGGCGACGACCACGACCTCTCTTCCTCTTTCCCTCGCCTCCACCTTCGACCACCATCAAACCCGAGCTCCCCACCCCCTCTCTCCCTCGACTTCCTCCCCCTGCACACCCAACCCTTTGCCTCTATCAAAGCCGGCATCCCCCGCCGCTGGACATGCCGGAGCATCAACACAACCCCCCCACGTCGCCGACGACCTCCCTCACCCGACCTCCTCTCTCAATCTCTCGATCTCTCTCTCTCGATCACTCTCTCCCTCCTTCTTTCTCCCTTCCTCTGTTCTCACCCCCCCTTTCTTTCTCTCTTTCTTTCTCAATCTCTCTCTGGTTCTCTCTCCTTGTCTTTCCCTCTCTGTGTCTCTCTCTTTCTCACTCACTCCCTCCCTCTAATTCTTTCTCCCTCTAACTCTCTACCTCTCTCCTTCTCACTCAATCTCTCTGTGCTCTCTTTCTCTCTCCTTGCTTTTCTCACTCTTTCTATCTGATCTCTCTCTCTGTCTCCCTCACTCTCTACACTTCTCACTCTCTCTCTCTCCCTAGATCACTTTCCCTCTCTTGAACCCACATCCCGAGCACCTCACCTGAACCCTGCCAGCAACCTCCACCTCATTGCAACCACCCTCGCCCCTACAAGCCGAGTCGAGATCACCACAAAACATTCAAGCTTTGGCATTTCATCGAGCACTTTTCATACGTCGTCGATCCCTGCTGTCTCGGTCGTCGCCGCTGCTGCCGTATAACCCTGAGACGTCCCAGGCAAGTATTTTACTTGCTTACATGCTATATACTCAAGTTACAATCTTTAATTACATATATCATAAAGTTACAATTTTAGATCAATTATGTGCCATACCTGTTCGATGTGTGTTCTCAGTGAAAATACTTGTCTATTTTGACGGAATTAGATTTTCTGTATTGGCCCTAGTTGTGATGAATACCTTGTGCAAATTTCGCTGAAAAATATGACCGTTAACGACTAAAACAACTACCCCCAAGTTTAACCGTAAAACTGGAATTTTCTTGTACCTAAAAACCGTTAAAATCACCATAAATTATATACACACTTGAATGACGCGTTCGAGGGCTCAAATCGAATCCAACTCGACGAACTTTAACCCTATACTAGTTTCCAGATATTCCTGTACTTAAAATGTGACAATATTTGAATCGGAGTGCGACTCTGGACTGCAGTCCAGAGCGACCCCAGTTGTTGGTTGCTGTTCCGTAATGGGTACCACTTGGTTTCCTTAACTCGTAGATTGCGGAACTCTGTTGTTATTTATAGGTGAATCTGTCATCTAGAGAACACAATTAATTTCATCCTGTTTCGTTATCATTTGTTATTTAACTTGTAATTTAAAAGATCGGGATGTATAACAGTCCCAACGGAATCCGAATCGACATACTAGCGTTAAACAATGTATAACTCCTGACATACAGATACGATTGAAAATCCGTCTATTGCGTTGAAAACCTTACTAAAAACCCTAGATTTCGTTCAACTGTAGCGTCACTAAAATCTGATCTCAACTGGGATTAAAATGCGTTGCGAAATGGACTTCCGATTCTGAAACCGGATTTCCAGCCGTGAACGCTTAAAATGAAATGGCTATAATTAATGATCCTGAAACCCGATTGGCTTGAAACTAAATTCGCTGGATAGATAACTGAACATACTATTTACTCCCTGTTCATTGTTTCACTAAACTGTAACCGTATGATTTATGATAAATTATGCAAGTGGTAGATTGTAGATTCATGACAACCTAATCATGCTTTATATACTGTTTACGCATCATATCATACACATGTCATTGCATTGATAACCTAGTGATAACGTGCATTTACCCAGTGTTAGGTATTAGTGATGATTGTGGCAAGTACGTTAGTGTTCGTGTATCAGTGAATAAGTGAAAGTGATACGTACTTGTACACAATCGGTGAACCTTATGATTCTATTGCATTATCGACGTCTGTGGAAGGCGTGTACGCGTGACTATAAGTGGTATGGGACACTTATGGAAGCTCGTGCACGGGTGTCACAGATAAGGCACCAGACACTGCCATTTATCTTAGGTATTAGTCGGGACGTGCTTGATGGAGGTCCTGCTTCCAGTTCTCGCGCAGACTTATCACAGACCGATTGGTTTTTAGGGTTATGGTTAGCGTTTGAGTAGACCACAGGGTGTGGGGTAGTTTAAGTGTGAATTCAACAGAATCTCGGGAGTCCCATACCGGCTTATATATTTAGAGAGATATATGGAGATTTACAGGGTACGTGATTATTACCATGATATACATGTTGGGCCCGTGGTCCCTTGCCCTTGGGTTCTACTCTTGGGTGGAGAACACTTACGAGTGGTTGACTCTCACACTTGGACTGACGATAGGCTTAGTGACCTGTACAGTGAGACTTAGAGACTGATAGGGATACTGGCATTGATATACCTTACATACTGTGTTGACAAACGTGGCATATCATTCTACTGCTTTTACTGTTCCGCTGCATTGATTACTGCATGTTCATATCCATACTGCCATTGATCTACTGTTATATATACCTATTATCGATGTTAGAATTGTCATATGATTTTATATATATATATTATATTGCTTTTGTGTCGCTCTGACGACCTGAGTATGCATGCTCAGTGTGAGGAGAAGATTTAGCCTGGACCAGGACTAGACATATATCACAGACACCTCGACTTGCTATCCAGAGTTACATTCGTTTGTCCCCCCTCAGGTCAGTTCTTTACATTGTTTCATTCCGTTACCGCATTTCTCATTACCTGCGCATCATATACCGTTTACCATGAAAAACTAGAAGCCGAAGTGTGACTACGGCAGGACGTCTCCTTGACCGTAGGAGCATGGCTGGCCTTGTCAACCCCTCGTATTCCGTATTTTGGGAAGCGGGACGTGACAGTGGTTAAGGGGGTTAAATTGGGCCTGGGTTCTTTTAACAAAAAGCAAAAGGCCCAAAAGCGGCCACTGGCTTTTTGACAATTTATCCTAAATAGAAAGATAGAAAAGACCAAGCAGGTTTCAAATGGAATACTTTGCTTGTAACTGGGCGGAAAACAAACTCTTAAGATTGAGATTAGGCCTGGAATATATGGGCAACAAATTCCCTTTCATGCCTTATTAGTCACTTAGGCCCAGAATTTGTATCTCAAACATTGACTAAAAATTGGGCACATAACAAAACTTACCTTGAATTAATACAAAAGTATGTAATAGAGTACATAATTAATCATCAATAAAACAGTAACAATGATTAACAGAACGTTATTCATTCATACATATCGAAGCACAACAGCAAATATGCTTTTCAATCAGAAGATGTTATTTTCCGGTCAAAAGATAACTCATGTAAGTCATTTTTATACCGTTACTCAAAAAACTTTACTCATGTCTCTCATGCATGATAGTAGACCGATTAATGTTTCTCATAGATATTTAATGTTTTAAGAAGGCATTTCCTCATCTTTAATCACATATATTTTATTAGCGACACAGACGAAAAACAACAGAAGAAGACATCTGAAAGAGAAACTCTAGACGTTTGCCAGAGAACAGTCAAAACAACATAACAGAGGTAAATGTATGAAGAGGCAGAGCCAGACGTTTGCAAAAGAGACAGACGACTAAAGAATAGGAGCCAGACGTCTGGCCATCATTCGACTAATAACAGAAAACACGTAGACGTCTTATCACGATCCGAATTTGACACGTGACTAGTACTTAAATTGTGTGACGTCTAAAGATACCGACACAATTCAAATAAACCAGAAACCAAGATCTAAACCCTATTTGTGGAAATAAGGAGGTACAGTTTTAAAAGTAATGAAAATGAGACCACATTTTAAATTTCAAAGATTACTTAGATTAAAGCATATATCGAGTGGTTTTTGAAATGAAGTTAAAACAATTGGTTTCGTATTGGAAATTTTGACAGTACCTCCTTTGCAAATTTTGAGAAAAATAAGTATATAATAATTATTATAACGGCATCCCCTATTTGGGAGCAAAATCAACGCCAAACGGAGGAAACAACACACGCAATGAATATACGACGTTTAAAAGCGAAGAATCACATGCATACAAGTAAAAAAAAAAGCATAATCTAACATAACTAGTCGATTCTACTCAAATCGACCCAAAATATTCATAAATCTTCCCTCGTTCTAAATCAAATAATATACACGGTCTGATGGAGTGACACTAGATATAAAATACAAAATACACAAAAGAGACGGTTATTGAACATGTAACCCACCTAGTAAGATAAGAGATGAAATCTGATATATGGGTCTCCGACCTGCTATGCGTCCACACGATCTCTTCTGTAAGGAACTAAGGCACAACGGGGTGAGTTGCCAACTCAGCAAATAAACTAATATCAAACAGTTGAAATTGTATGCATAAAAGAAATAGTGAC
This sequence comes from Agapanthus africanus, assembly GCA_030015575.1. Taxonomy (NCBI): domain Eukaryota; kingdom Viridiplantae; phylum Streptophyta; class Magnoliopsida; order Asparagales; family Amaryllidaceae; genus Agapanthus; species Agapanthus africanus. The sequence continues at coordinate 151,459,672 of JASDDO010000028.1, read as the reverse complement.
TAAACCTATCACTACTACAAATAAGGGTTGCCCCTACGGATTTATCGGTAGGGGCAACCCACTGCCCCTACGGATATATACGTAGGGGCGAAAAAAGACCCCGTAGGTGCAAAGGCCGCAGGTGCAAGTTGAGGCCCTGAACTTGCCCCTACGGACAAATTCATGCCCCTACGGATATCTCAGTAGGTGTTATAGCCCCTACGGAGTACCCCGTAAGGGTAATAAAATCATATATTTAATTTTTTTTTTGAATATATTGTATATACCTACGGATACCTCCGTAGGGGATATAAAGTAGCCCCTACGGATAAGTCCGTAGGGCCACTCCCAACACCCTGCACTGAGATCGGGGGGAAAATATCAGGAAAACTGATATTTTGCCCCTACGAATTTATCCGTAGGGGATAAACAGTGGCCCCTATGGACATATCCGTAGGGGCACCCCCAACACCCTGCACTGATATCAGGTGGGAAAATATCAGGTTTCCTGATAGTTTGCCCCTACGGATAACGCCGTAGGGGCAACATATGTACCTACGGCTTAATCCGTAGGTACATATTGTCTGTATTTTTTTTTTAAAAAATGGGCTGCTAGATTTTTTCCCGCCCTGTGCACAATACTATATACATCAATCAAATCATATATTGCAGTATTCATAATCACATCTCACGCATATATATAATATACAAAAGAAACCCAAAAACTGAATATGATATAAATACAAACCAATATCAATATCGTTTCAAAATGTAGTACAATGTGATATAAATACATGTTTCAAAAAATAAGAACCAAAAAGCTACCCTAGTTCGGTCCAGCTCCACCTCCGAATAACGTTAGAATAACGCGCGCCTGCTCCTCGGTCAATACACTCTGCAATGCTACATATAAGGGAGTCTGAGCGGCATGTGGAGCTGGCGATGTGGTCTGCGCAGCCGCCGTCGAGGTAGTCGCTTGCGGAGCCGCGGCTGCGGGAGTCTGAGTGGGCGGTGGAGCTACAGGAGCTGTCTGCGGAACCGCAGCCGATGTAGTAGCTTGCGGAGCCGCAGCTGAAGGAGATGCATGTGGAGGCTCGGCCGATCTACCCTGTCGCGTCTGGACATAACGTGTGTAAGAAGCGTGTAAGAACTGTGTATTATTCGAATTCGTTTCATTATTAAGTTATTTCGAAACCCTGTTTGGATATCTAGTTTGGAAAAGCGTTGTTTATTTTAATTACATATGTATGTATGATTAATCAAACTTAAGTCTAAAACCAAATAAGCTCAAGCTACGTACTAATTATGGATATGTTGATATGTATATAATATGAAATGATATTTTACTATAAAGTAGTATACATACCAGCATCTCCTTCAACTCCTGAACGGTGGCCCTCAAGCTATCCAGTTCCTGATGGACATGCCGGTCACTGGAGACGGAGGAAGTAACCGCCGGGGTGGAGTCCAATCTCATATGGGCCCTGCTAGGGCCCAATCCCCGGCCTCTCTCCCAACCTCCGTGGTGCCCTCCGTGTGCGGCGTCCAGAACTGGGGTCAGCAGCCTCGGATCGTTCTGTCCGGTAAAATCGATCCCCGAGGCCTGGGCCTGCTCAACCACCCGCTCCTACACCCACATTAAGCAGTAAAGTATAAGTATAAAATTTAAACTTGAACCTTCCAAAACTAAAATTTCAAATTTGGGTAGAAAAAATATTAACACTTACGCAGTACTCCTGGGTAGCGACGTCGGGACATCGAAGCTCGCCCGTGGCGGGCTCTGTCGAGGTGCCGTGGACGGCAAGATATGCGGACAGCACGCTCGGTGTACCACCTGACGCCACGGTCCGAGATGTCTGCAATATTAGAAAGTAACTCTTAATATTAGAAATATTAGAGAATAACTCTTAATATTGCAGAATATTAGAGAATAACTCTTAATTTACCGATAACTTCATGGCTCGAGTAATGTTCCTCGAGCCACCTGTGTAAGTGGGGCGACCCCTCTTCGCCGACTTCCTGTTCTCCATATTCTGAGCGGCCTGTTTCTGCACAACGCATTAACATTTAGTTTTCTAATTAAGAAACACAAAGAAATAAATTATATCATAAATAATGAATTAAATTTAAAATACATACTTGTTTGCGTTCGGAGTCGAAATAAGCGCACAATAGAGGCCATGTCTCTACGTCGACTCTCGCAAACGCCGGAGTAGATAGGAGGGCCGCTCTCTCTGCCTCGGGGGTCGCTATCCACAGGGAGTAGCAGTCGGCCTTCAGCTCATTCCTGTTGTATCGGACCTTGGCCTGCATGTTCTTCATCAGGCCATTGTACAGAGCATGAAGGTCGAGCACCCTCCCCGAGTGATCAGGGTCGGCTACAGGCTGAAAATCGTAATCCAACTGAAAATACAAAAAAAACATTGTTATTAGATTGCAAGTGTTAATAATTAATATATTAGATAGATCAAATGAAAATATATATAATACATACCCGAGCCTGATCAAAGAAGAGGGCGAATGAGCGCTGGTGCTGCTCGCCCCACTCAACGTGAAGTGGATAGTTCTTCACGATCCGGCTCTCGTCCCCCAAATACCGGCCGAACCTCTCGGCATGAGGACCGGTATAGCGATAGTCAAGGGTAAAAAATAGGGGGAATGCTGCCTCCCCCCTAGCTCTATCAGGCCTCAGCCTATGGGACTGATTCGGGCCTCGAGTCCCCCTCTGGGGATGGAGAGGCCCTGCGTCTGCACGAAATATCAAGACAATCAATAATAAGACAAAGTTGTATTAAGAAATCAAGGTTAAACAAAAATTCAAGTGTGATATATACCTCCGGTGATTAGCGCACGAGCCTGGGCCCGAGCAGCAGCACGAGCGGGACGATAGTTCCTCCGGTGAGGAACAACCGGGGTCCCGGACCCGGACGCATCCCCTCCAACTATAAAATAAACATCGACGCTAAATCTCCATGAAGTTCATATTTATTCTATATAGCATATGTAAAATAAATAAATATTTTAAATTTATTCATACTAACCTGCAGACGATGCGGAGGGTATGGAAGCGGCAGGAGTGGCCCCTGTGGAAGGTGTGGACGCACCACCTATAATTAGACAATTAAAAATAGATTTTATAAGTAATTGCAAAAAGAATGTGTAGATCAATAATATAACGTTCTAAATCAATATGCATGAACTATAGGACATATAAACATACCCGCAGGTGCGGTGGTGTCACCACCTACAGCTAGACAATAATAAAAATTGCTAAGTAAGAGCAAAAGGAATGTGTATATTTATGATATAGCATTCTAAATCAATATACATACACTATATGATATATAAACATACCTGGAGGAGCGGGGGTGGCCTCTGTCCCAGATGTGGACGCAGGACCAACAAGTAGACAATTAAAAATAGATTTTATAAGTAATTGCAAAAAGAATGTGTAGATCAATAATATAACGTTCTAAATCAATATGCATGCACTATAGGACATATAAACATACCCGCAGGTGCGGTGGTGTCACCACCTACAGCTAGACAATAATAAAAATTGCTAAGTAAGAGCAAAAGGAATGTGTATATTTATGATATAGCATTCTAAATCAATATACATACACTATATGATATATAAACATACCTGGAGGAGCGGGGGTGGCCTCTGTCCCAGATGTGGACGCAGGACCAACAACTAGACAATCAAACATTGACAATATAAGTAATTTTGACATAAACATGCATGAATATCTGTAATATTACATTGAAAATGGATATGCGTGCAGTATACCTGGAGGTGTGGCAAAATCCACACGGAAGGAGGCATCCGAAGGGGTCTCCGATCTGGGTGCAAGACCGGCCCTCTGAAGCTCCCTACGGAGCTCTCCGGGCGGCAGAACCGCTCTGCCTCTGCCGCGGCTGGAGCTCCTGCCGCCCCTCGCTGCTCCCGACATCGTCATCAAATCTAGATAAACGGTTCGTGGACGCATTAGACAATCATTAAAAGTATTGACTATATATGATCTAGAGCGTAAAATGTGAAGTAATAATATAACATTACTGATAACCTTTTTCGTTTCGTGGGCGCATCATACATATCTACTTGGATTTCATCGTCGATGTCATTTCTAACCCACGTAACTTCATGATCGGTCGAAGACAACCCGTCCTTCGAAACAGACGGTCGGAGCACTTTAAGCCTTCTCTCTTCTTCGTCCTCATCGCTGTCCTCGTATTCTGGGACATCGTAGACATCTCTAGGTTTCCATCGGCATACAACACTCCACCCCGGATGCTTCAAACACTGTGAGTAGTATACTTGGAACGCTTGGTTCGGAAAGATAAACGGATCGTCCTGACCGTAAAATCGAAGTGTGTTCACACTGGTCAATCCATATTCATCTTTCCAAGTCCCAAGACTGCTTCTCCACCTGTCTGTATCGGTTCGCGGATCGTACCAAGTACAGTGGAATATATAAAAGGGTTCTGATCGTCCGGGATAGTGGATGCCGAGTATACAATTTAAGTACCCATAGTAAATCACACCGTCCGATCCTACCGTCGCAATCCCACTATTCTGAGTGATTCTAGATGTTTCTATGTCCTTAACTTCGAATTTGTATTCAAGGACACCAAATCCTTTGTAATGTGCAACCTCCATACTAGGAAATTGAGCTAAACATCTTGAATCACTCTCAAATGATGCAGACAAGTTCGGATCGTGGATCTAACAAAACAAATTTTACGATAAATACATAACGATACAAGTTTAGATTAAAACTGATAGCAATAAAATGTAATTCGAATAACTTACATGCTCTGTGACCCAATCACAAAAATTATCCTGATGGTATTTTTCCAAACGCTCTTCGTTCCAATCAGGATGCCCCTCACGTACCTCGTTAAAATGAGTTCTGTTTTCGACAAATAATTGTGACATTAATATTATGTCATTTCATACACACACAAACACAGATATAACAATTAATCCAAAAGAACTTACTCTCTAATTTGTTCAAGACATACGCAATTAAGCAAGATAAACCGGTATATCTTGTTGATAAACATAGTGTCTACCCTCTTATACTCGGCTTTACCATATGGCCCGTCTTGAATTCTTCGTGGTTGGTTAAGCCTTGTCTCAATGTTCTCATCCAGATAGCGGGAACAAAATGTGGTTGCTTCATCAAGAAGATAACCTTGCATGATAGAACCCTCTGGTCGATTTTTATTGCGTATATACTTCTTAAGAGTGTAAAGGTACCTAATGAGAATATGTTGAATAAATAAACACGGGCATACATGACAAAAATAAATTTATAAATTGCGCGAAACGAAAAATTACACGTACCTCTCGACGGGATACATCCATCGATATTGTACCGGTCCGGCTAACTTCGCCTCAGTTGCAAGATGAACCGTCAAGTGTATTATGATATCGAAGAATGACGGTGGGAAAATACGCTCAAACTTGCAAAGTATCAACGCAATAGAATTTTCTAGTTTATCCAGCGTCGCAACCTCCAGCGTTTTAGCACACAACTCCCTGAAAAAACAACATAGGTCGTTGATTACTAGACCAACCGAGTCGGGGAGAGAAGTCCTGAGGGCTAATGGAAGAAGGTGCTCCACGATAACATGGTGGTCATGACTTTTCAGCCCATCGATCTTGCCCTTCACAATTTTTATTTTCTTGCTGAATGATCCTGAGAACCCTGTGGGGACTTTCAAATCATGCAACACCTGCAGGAATCTTTTCTTCTCCGGTTGTGACATATGATAAGCGGCATTGGGAAGTACAAACTTGCCCGGTTTACCCGCTACCGGTTTAGGGTGCAGTTCACTTCTTATTCCCCACTCTTGTAGATCCATCCGGGCATTCATGTTGTCTTTCGATTTCCCGTCTTTACACAGAAGCAAGTTAAGTATGTGCTCTGATACTCCCTTCTCTATATGCATGACGTCCAGACAATGACGCACTGAATTTGTAGACCAGTACGGAAGCTTGAAGAAAATGCTTAACTTGTTCCAATATTGTGGTTTGACCTGTCTCGTCGGATCCATCCCGAAGGTCACGTTATTGTAACCATCCCATTTAGCAGTCACGTCCTCTCCGGACAATGGGGATGGAGGCCCAAGAAGCTCCTGATGACCATCAAAGTGAACCGTGTCTAACCTATAGGGGTGGTCTGGAGGCAGAAAACGTCGATGGCCGCAATAACAAACCTTCCTGCTAAAATTCAAAATTTTTGATGTTGTGTGTTCATGGCAATGAGGACATGCTTTGTGACCATGTACGGACCAACCTGAAAGCATTCCATACGCAGGAAAGTCATTAATTGTCCACATTAAAGCCGCACGCAGTATGAAGGTTGTATTTGTGTTTGAATCATATGTCTCTACACCATCAATGAACAAAGTTTTCAGCTCCTCAATCAGAGGTCGGAGATAGACGTCGATATTGTTCCCCGGTGAGTTTGGTCCGTCGATAAGAAGAGGCATCATAAAGTATGATTGGTCCATAGCCAACCAAGGCGACAGATTATAAATTATCATTACAACGGGCCATGTACTGTGACTTCCAGCCATATAGTTGAATGGGCAGAAGCCATCGGCAGCCAGTCCGAGCCGGACATTGCGAGGATCGCTACTGAATATTGCGTGCCTCCTATCGAAATCCTTCCATGCCGGTGAATCTCTTGGATGGCTCATTTTTCCATTTTCGCTTGGAGGAGCACGGTGATGCCAAATCATTGCCTCGGCTGTTTTCTTGCACCTGAATAGCCTCTGTAGCCTCTGTGTTATGGGAAAATATCGTGCTATCTTCACAGGTATATCAGGCTTCTTATCAGAATCTTTCGGCTTATACCTGGCCTCTCCGCATGTTGGACACTATTTCAAATCTGAATTCTCTTTCCGGTACAACACGCAATTTTTAGGACATGCTTGAATCTTCTCGCACTTTAGACCCAAATCAGACATCATTTTCTGGGCTTCGTACCAGCTTTCGGGCACATTATTTCCCGGAGGCATAGAATCTTTCAAGAACGAAAGAAGCATTGTGAATGACTTGTTGCTCCATCCATTTAGGCACTTAATTTGGAAAAGTTGGACGAACCATGAGAGGGTGGAATACTTCGCATTCTCATAAATTGGTTTCCTAGCATCATTCATGAAATTTTCATATTTATCCGCACGCGGTCCTTGACCGGAAGGAATGTCATCTTCGGTACGAATAGATTCACCTAGGGCAGCCTCTACCATATCCTCCATTTCTTCTGATGGAAATAAATTTCCGTATCCTGCCGTATTACCGAATTCTTCTTCTTCTCCTGCCGCATTATCGTGTTCTCCTTCTTCTACCGCAGTACTGCATTCTTCTCCTTCCCCGTGATATTTCCAAGTTGAATAAAGTCTAGTAAACCCATGTTTTACAATATGAAGCTCTGCCAATTCTACCTTCTGCCAGTACTTATTGCCACATCTATCGCACGGACAGAGAATCTTCTCTATTATGATCTTATTATGTGCTCGTGCAAATTCAAGGAAAGCAGCAACTCCTGCGACAAACTTATGTTGCATACGTTGTTTCCAGTCCACATACATCCAGTCCTTAACTCTGACGTACTCATGGGCCATGTTAGACTGAATAACATATAAATTGTAGGTTATGCTGACTATATTGAGAAATATAAGAACGGGATAGTTACTGACAAAGGAGAAAATCCATGTATATGCTTTGTGTGTGCGTTTGTCGTTGAAAAGAATAAATTATCGCACGTTATGTTGACCGATAGACGGGGACTAAGTGGCGCTTTTAGTTTCATATATGGGTATCGATGGGAATATGAAGGTTTCATATTATCATATATTGGTTTTAACCCGAACATCTCGAATCGCTCTCTGATTATGCGTTTGTATGTATGTGTTCCGGCTGTCGGGGGTAGGCTTCTATCCCATTAAGAATGTATAGAGCGAACGCCCATCACTTGTGCTTTCAACCGTTTCGAGTAAATTTCGGCAGCACCTCCTCGCTGTTCTCCGAGTACACTGTAATAGAATAGATAATCATTTCAAAGCTGTGAAACAACGTTGAAATGAACATCTAATCTATCTTTGTACACGGAGAACCAGCGGAAAGATACCGACGAAATATCTCGAAACGGATGAAAACACAAGTGAATGAAGGCGTTTGCTTTATACATTCTTAACTTGTCCACACGGGACAAATCTATGGGTTACCATACGATTGAATTTTCTCGTCGCGTAGACTATACGACGGTTGTTAGTATCGAGCTATACTGTCCGATATTTAACAACCTTCGTATAGTTCTAGGTCACGATGAGCATCGCACGTATGTTAACCGATAGACGGGGACTAAGTGGCGCTTTTAGTTTCATATATGGGTATCGATGGGAATATGAAGGTTTCATATTATCATCGAGTATCATATATTGGTTTTAACCTGAACATCTCGAATCGCTCTTTAATTATGCGTTTGTATGTATGTGTTCCGGCTGTCGGGGGTAGGCTTCTATCCCATTAAGAATGTATAGAGCGAACGCCCATCACTTGTGCTTTCAACCGTTTCGAGTAAATTTCGGCAGCACCTCCCCGCTGTTCTCCGAGTACACTGTAATAGAATAGATAATCATTTCAAACCTGTGAAACAACGTTGAAATGAACATCTAATCTATCTTTGTACACGGAGAACCAGCGGAAAGGTACCGACGAAATATCTCGAAACGGATGAAAACACAAGTGAATGAAGGCGTTTGCTTTATACATTCTTAACTTGTCCACACGGGACAAATCTATGGGTTACCATACGATTGAATTTTCTCGTCGCGTAGACTATACGACGGTTGTTAGTATCGAGCTATACTGTCCGATATTTAACAACCTTCGTATAGTTCTAGGTCACGACGAGCATCGCACGTATGTTAACCGATAGACGGGAACTAAGTGGCGCTTTTAGTTTCATATACGTGTATCGATGGGAATATGAAGGTTTCATATCATCATCGAGTATCATATATTGGTTTTAACCCGAATATCTCGAGTCGCTCTCTAATTATGCGTTTGTTGTGCATTCGTGTTGTATGTGTAACATGATTTTAAACCATTGAGATCAAGATTGATAGAACTGATCATCCTACATTGCAATAGCATTTATCAACCAAAAACTATTATTGCAATGGTATACATCTATAACAATCAACAATTAAAACTATAAATATAGGATACTGATATCATAAAGCGTTATGAGACACCTCATCTGCCACGTGTCGTGATCATGGAAATCGCTAATATTGAGTTATGAGACACCTCATCTGCCATGTGTCATGGTTACATATTAGTTAGGGACACGGCTATTTGTGTGCGGCTGCACGCTTGTGCAAAGATTTGTAATGTTAAAAAAATGTGATTTTTTTTTTACATTGGAAAGAATGAATAGGAATTGATCTTTACATTGTTAACCTCTTTTAGTTTTTCTTTAGGAGCGGTCTCTCATATCTTAGTTGAAATATTTTCTATGTTTGTTATGGTCTTACTCTCACATAAACTATCAATATCATGCCACAATAGAGTGAAAGAAATAGCATGCATGGTGTGTTCAATGTATGATAAACAAGTACACTTCTAATAGTTTTTAAATTTGAGAAGTCCAGAGTGTATGGAAGGAGTTGAATAACAGAAGCATAAGGGGCACAACATTTTTTTCTTAAATTCTGGATACATTCTAAAATCTTCAACAGCAATTGGAGTGTATTTCGCTGTGAGAGACTCTTCAAAGAAATGGAGGAAGAAGCACTAAAGAAAAAAGAGAGAAAAATAAGAATATAAAGTTGAAACTAAACTTGAGCTATCCGCTGAAATCATAAAGCATAGGAAAGTTGATTGAGTCTTGATCTATTGCTCTTTCTTTGCATTATCTCGTATGTCCATTTATAGATTTTAATGCCACATGAGATGTATAATCTGTCAGCTCCCTATGGTTGTATTAATGTCAGCTCTTACACAATATGGGTATCTGCCTTACCATTAAGACAACTATGGAATATGTTAATTTAAAATGTAAGGCTAGCTATCTATGTATTCTGAGGGACTGCTTGCATAGAACTTAGCTTGATCCTCTCAATTATTACACATAAATATGCTGACATGCCTCTCATAACCCTAACCCCAGCCCCAACCCTAACCCCAGCCCACCGTAACCCTACCCCAGCCCCACAGTAACCCTAACCCCAGCCCCACCGTAACCCTAACCCCAGCCCCACCCCAGCAGCAGTCGAACCCCAACCCTACCCCTACCCCGACCCCGACCCCAACCCCGACCGCCACCGCGCCCCTGCCCAAACCCAACTCTCGCGCGCGCAACCCAGACCCAGCCATGAATAATCCAAAAATGCTTTAATTTACCTCGAGATTTATACCTGAACGGGTGCGCTGGTGGGCTGGAGCGACGACGGTGGCGAATTGGCGAAGAAACCGGCGGTGGCGACGACGGTGGCGACGAAACCGGCGGTGGCGACGACGGTGGCGACTCTGCCCAACGACGGTGGCGACGCGACGGTGGCGACGCGACGGTGGCGATTTGGGGTTTTTCGCACGCGTTTGAGGGAGAGAGAGAAAATGAGCGTAGGCTTTTCGATCTGGCTTTATTTTAAAACGATATTTACTTGCCCCTACGGATATACCCGTAGGTCCTTTGTTTGCGGTTCCGTAAGGGCAAACACCAAATTAAGAATTAATATTTTTATTCTTGGACGTCTGTGCCCGTAGGGGCAACCTTTTAGCCCTACGGATTAATCCGTAGGGCCAAGTTAAATATGCCCCTACGGATATTTCCATCCGTAGGGGCAACCCCCTATTTTACTAGTGTATGCATCAGGTGGTCATGATATATGATAACATGTAAAACATGAATATGTCACTATAGTGCCTATATAGAAGAAAACGGAAATATCATCAAGTATTCCAAAATCATAATCATATTCATAAACTATCCTCAAATCCAGTGTCAAATATCGACACAAATCTTCAGTTCTAGTAGGCATCGTTTGCCGAACTATCCTGACAACCAACAATATCGGTCGGTATCATCTAAATATCCATCGTGATTCTCAAACTATCTCCGGAATCGTGTGTCCTCGCTAGGCTCCCCGCTTCAAATTCGGCTTTCTGCCCTTCGGTCTCGACCGGGTCCACCATGTATCCGACTGTGTACTCCCTCACTCGGTTCGGATAATATAAAAATCTGCAACCGTATGCTCTCCCACTCGGTTCGAAATAAAACCAAATCAGAAAAATATCAACCCATGGTGGACGTATCATATATATCACAAGAAACCGTAAAGCTATAACCATTTATATCTTATCGACTATATCACGGGGTGAATTAAAACTTAAAACAACAGAAATCTCATAAACCAACATTTCATGATACAAGTAATAATAATAATAACGCGATACGATATATGTCAAACAATAGCTAATGATGCGTGACAATAGTTATTAATGATACTAGCAGTATACAATAGCATATAGATGACATGGCAAGTTCTAGGTGTATACGCGGCATGTTAATTACTGATGGGGTGTAGTGTAGTATGTAGGCATATGCAATGTAACATAACTTATCGGTAATACTGCAAGTGTCCTAGCAAGTATTAAGCAATAGTGTTTAATATGTATGAATGTATACAATGCAATTCTAGGTCTAATTATGCAAACAATATGAATGGAAAACAATTATAACAAGTTTTTGGTTTCGGACGCTATACGCCATCCATACAATGTCTCTGGTAGATATTTAGTCTACTCATCGGAACAAACCACGATCTACTCGGATTCTATCACTCCTTTTTCTTTTCTCGTTGCTTCCGAAGTCAACGCGGTCCATCCTAACATCAAAATAAAACGTCGTATATAAGCGGCTAACTTCCGATACAACGAATATGTAAATTCTAAGTGAACTAACTTACATAATGTCAAACGTGTGTCGTGTGCTATACAGACACAAAACTAACTAGAACTACCCCGAATCGTCGTATTTTGAGAAAACACTAAAACGTGATACGCAATGTCCGTATCATACGTTAAAATATCACAAAAAGTATAGCAATTATCTTCCAGATTTTTATTTATACAGACTATCTTGGAAAAATCAAAGTATACCAGAGATCTTAGATAACATACAGCGAGATACCTACACAAATTCAACACCTCTCTACAAAAAAAACCAATGGCAGTAGGAAAAGTAGGGATTCCGGCGGTTGAAATGTAGGGAATTGGGTCCGGATTTCAAGGGTGCATTCTAAGTTCTAACACCGTTCTACTGTATTGTTATATTTATTTTGTGACTAATATAAATACAGCAGATACCAACAAAGGCTAAAACTCTAAACCAAATCACATTTTTCATATATCGTATACACTTTTTGGTACGTGAACTTATATGAAAACCTGAAAAGTTAGGGTTTTACCTGATTTTGACGACTTCCACAAAATTTTAAGCATCAAGATGTATGACAATGAGTTGAGGAGGTCTAGTTTGAGTGATTTGAACCAATATTCATGAAAACTCTAGTTTTTCTTTGTAAAGGGTGGAGAGCTATACTATTTTGATGCTAAAAGTGTTGTGGAAAACTTATTTTCAGTTTGATAAACTGAACAAAAGAGAGAGATTTGTGTTGAAAGGAAAGGAGGAGATATCACCATGGAAGGATGAGGTGCATGTGTGCAAGGGTGAGGTGCTGGCTCATGGTGCACCTCAAGGTGTGTTGTGGGTGAGGTTCATATTAACCTTAACACCTATATACTCACTAATTGCATTTAAACCCTTATAAAAACCTATAACCCTCTTTGCAATTAAAACTTTTCACTATTACACTTTCTTTAGAACTAAAAGCCATCTAAACTAATTACAATAATACTTAAATACCATACTCATTTATAAACGTCTTTTTATAATACTTTAAAATTTTAAAAAAATAACATTTTAAAATTTAAAATAATTATTTAATTTTTTTCCAAAACGTTACAAGTCTACTTAAGGCGAACACAACTGTTGTGGTTCTAAATTTAGTAAATCAAATTTTAACAAATTATGGTTATAGAAAAATTCTGTTTTGATTTTATTTTCCGTCATGTAATTGTATAAATATACTGTAAGTCTTAATACAAAATCAATCAAGTTACAAACCCTAAAAACTATCTTCTCCAAATCTTTACATGGTATCAGAGCTCTACGATTAAAAACTCAATTTTTTATCCATGGCCTCCTCTCAAAACTCAACCTCTATCATCTTCAAATTTCCTTTCCCAACAAAACGCTCCCACACAAACTTCACCGTATGGAGATTCCAAATTCAGTCGGCCTTAATCAGCCACGATCTTCTTGACCATATCGACGGCTCTAAGTCTCCTCCTCCGAGAACTATCATTAAAATCAATAACACAACCAAACGTGTCGAAAATCCAGATCACCATCAATGGTGCCGTCAGGATCAACTTATTCTTAATGCTATACTCGGCATCTGTGTTGAGACGATCCAACCCCACATCTCCTCTATTTCCTCCTCCAAAGAAGTATGAGATAGACTTTTTATTCTCCTTACAAACAAATATCGCTCATGAATTATGCCGTTCAAGGAACGCCTGATTAACAATCAATGCGGTTCGCGATCTATAAGCGACTACCTACAAAAGATGCGATCTATTTCCGATGATCTTGCTTTCGCCAACCATCCGCTTCCTGAATATGACCTTGTTCTTCACATCCTCGTTGGTCTTGGACCTGAATTCAATGAAGTCGCCGCTGCTATCCAAGTTCGTGAGAACGCCATCATTTTTGACGAGCTCAATGACAACTCATAGACTATGAACGCTATCTGAAGAAGGAAGACACGGGTGTGCCTATCTCTCGCAGCTGCTAATTATGCCAACCAACTCAATCACTCCTCTTATCGCTCTTCGCAACAGCATGGAAGCGTCTCCTGCAATCGCAACAACAATAACAACTTCGCTCACAATAGCAACAACAACCAGTACTTCGGCGCACACAATAACAACTCGCCAAGCTCCAACTCCTACTGCAAGCGTCCTGGTCACAACACCAAAAATTGTCGTTAACTCGCTCGCTTTCTTCATGAGAACGCAGTGCACACCAATTCACCGCAACACCCAGCGCAGACGCTCCCCTCTGTGGCAAACAAAACAAATATCAACTGACTCGCTCCTTCCTCCTGGATATTGGACACTAGTACTTCTCATCACGTTACATCCGATATTGGGACTCTTCATAGCTACACTGATTACGGTGTCCTGATGAGATCAACATAAGTGATGGTTCAGATTTGAAAATTTCTCACATTGGTAACACAACACTGCACTCACCTAAAAAACCTTTTTTTTAAGATAATAACCTTTTTGCACCATCTATTACTCCAACTTAATTTCTGTTGCTAAATTTTGCAAATCAAACAAAATCTTACTTGAGTTTTTCCCTCTAATTTTGTGGTGAAGGATCTTTGCACGGGGATGCCTCTTCTCCATGAAGATAGCCATAATGAAGTCTACTACTTCCCATACTCCATCCAACCTCAAATTCACACTACTTCTAAGTCCGAAATAAGTGAGTGGCACTGTCGTCTTGGTCATCTCTCCATCCGAATCTTTTAATCGGTTGTTAGGAAAAATAAGTTATTGTCTAATGTCTCGGCCGTTAATAAATTTCAATGTAATTCTTGTAATTGCAATAAAAGTCATAAACTTTCTTATTCTGAAAATTTACTCCGTGCTTCTAAAGCTTTGCAATTAATTTGCACCGATGTTTGGGGACCCGCTGAATTGTCGTATGATGGCTTTCGTTATTACGTAATCTTTGTTAATTATTACACAAAATATGTCTGGCTATACCCTATGAAACATAAATATGATGTTGCCACCATCTTTCCCCAATTCAAAAAACTTGTCGAAACATATTTTCAACTACCGCTTATATCAATATACTCTGATAATGGCGGCGAATATACATCTCTTGCCTCCATTCTTACATCCTATGGTGTCTCTCATCTCACCCCCCCACATACCCCTGAACACAATGGCACATCAGAACGTCGCCATCGTCATGTTGTTGAAACCAGTCTTACACTCTTGCATACGGTCTCTCTTCCCTTTAAGTATTGAAGTCACGCTTTTCAAACCGCTCTTTACCTCATAAATCGTCTTCCCACACCGGTTCTTAATTTCCAATCCTTATTTGAAAAACTATTTCAACATCCACCAAACTACAACTGTCTCAAGATTTTTGGATGTCTTTGCTACCCCTGATTAAGGCCGTACACATCCTCCAAACTTCAACTTAGATCCACTCTCTACATTTTTCTCAGTTACTCAACATCTCAATCTGCGTATAAATGTTTAGATCCGTTCACCCACAAAGTTTATATCTCTCATCATATCAAATTTTTCGAAACTAGTTTTTCCATACAGGTATCCAGTAGATATCAAGAGGCTCTTCCGGAAAATTTGGACCCCCTAGCGTAATATTGCAAACAATCATGTATACCCAACCTACCAAACTTCACATCCTATTCACCATACCTAACCCAATCCCCACTGCACCCCAATCATTAATATCTCATAATCTCGATCTCTCACCCTCCACCGACTGTTCACAATCCTCATCCTTCAATCTCGATGACATCGCCAACCTTTCCGCCCCTACCTTTTTAACCTCCTCCACAACAGCTCAATCACATTTACCCTCTCCACAATTATCCCCTACTCCACCATCCCCAAATCTCCTGTAACACCCCAGAACATGGTACGATATTTTAGATTTATCAATATTTTTTTGGCATTAATAAAACTATTTCAATTATTTTTATTTTGAGTTTATTTTTGTATCATGGTAGAATATAATTTATTTAGTTGGTTAAATGAAAAAACTTTATTTTATTATCCGATATGTTAATTTAGTTGTATCTTAATTAGTATGCTGCATATATATTTTACCTGATATTAGATGCAATGAAAAAACATATTTTAGTATGTTGAAAGTTATAATAGAGATTCCAAAATAACCGCGCTTACAACTATAAACCCATCAATCCTAGCCGCGCCTCCCTCATCTGCAACCTGAGAACCATATCCTTTCCACCATCGATCAAGACCCGAGCACCTTCCCTCTTACCTGAGCAGCACCCTTTCTCCCATCATCTCGCGTCGATGCACTATAGCCGAAGCACATAGCATGGATCATGCATCAAGTTTTGTTCTGCGTCATCGTGTTGTTCCATGACCGTCGTTCCATTCATCGCGTTTGTATTCGAGGCAAGTACTCTTGCTCTTTATTTTAATCGATGCAACATCGGTTATCGTTTTAATCAAGTACATTGGTTTAGAATTAACAGAACCAAATCTTTAACATTGTGTTTCTATATTGATATTGCACTAAGCATATACAAAAATTCTTATGATATAAATAAATTATGTATATGGTATAAGTTATTACTTATTCCTCTACACATATTATTCATGCTCTTACAATATTGTTACATTTTTGTTTATAAATAATATACTCCCCTTGCTAATGCCTATACACATGTTGAATACTTAATCTCTCATAATCTTCATTTTGTACCTTATAATAAACACATTACAATTTCACAATTAATTAATGTCAACTATAATTTACATCACTATCTATTTGACCCCATACTTTATAACATCAATTGACTATATCATACTTCAACGTTATTTGTATATATTACTTATATATAGTGCTTGACATAAACATACTTAATATTACTACATACTATAATGTGCATAAATTTTATGATACACCCACACAAATCTACCACTTCTACAACCGTAGCGACTTAATATATATATATCACATATTACTGAACCGTTGCACAATTTACACTGTAAACACACACACACACACACACACACACTTATACTACTGCAACTATATACATTATGCAATAAATATTAAAATGATAAGAATCCTAAGATCCTAGAGCACCCATTAATCAAATTAACCCTTTAAACTGTGTTCTAAATTATATTTGAATTAATGGTAAATCTGGTTGCTTGCAAATTTATGTAGACTCTTGTTTACATTATGAACACTATCATATTATATTGACTGTACTTGACATACTATTTGAGACCATTAACTTGCTTGACATGACATGTTTGTTCATGATTACTGTTTTCTTAAATTAAAATGAGATTGCTAATTGAAATGTTGAATTCCATTCCTCGACACAATCTTTCTTGTTGCACGTTTCCATGGCCGTTACCGGGTTTTGATCGGTCATATGTTACTATTGCTATTACCGGGCTTTAAACAGTCACTTGTCCATATTGTTGTTAACGGGCTTTGATCATTCATATGTTACTATAGCTGATACTGGGATTAAACAGTCACTTGATATTTCATTTATTCGTGCACATGTTTTCCATGCCTCCAGACTTTATACTTTTAACATTCGTTGTGATATATAGTTGTACTAATACCGTACTTTTATACACATGTGCACACTGGCTTCATTACACTCAGATATTCATGCCATCACACACATACACACACACTATTACGATTGGGTACTTATGGGATGTTCTGACATCTCTGGGACTTGCCATATCAGATTTAGAGATTGATTCACAGGTAGAACATGATCAGAGCGACTATCAGGATTTTACCGAAGATCAGTAGCATTCGTAGGTTTATTCTATTTCTATTTCAGTTAGTACTTAGCATGTGAGCCTCTCGCGAGATGTTAGGATTGATGTACCTTTTATTTTGGATCTTGCATTTTGTTTATTCGAAACCCTTTGTTATTTGGATCTTTTATTGAATCTATCTTATCTCGTAGATTCATCAGTGTTATTTGTTATTTATGCAGCATGATGTTAGTATTATTCTTGGTTATTATCATACAAGTTTAGCTAAACAGCCTTCATGTAACTATGGAAGGATCTTTCCTTTCCGTAGGTAGCACGGTTGGTTTTCGTTGCTCTCCGTATTCCGTATATTGGAAAGTGGGGCGTGACATCTCCGAACCAACCATGAACAAAAAATGAACCCTAAATATTTCAACTCCCAATATATAACCATACCACTGTTCACTTAATACCCAAATCCTTGAACGAACCTGTGTATCTCAAGTTGTGAAGGATCCTAACTAGCATGCTACAATGTCCAAAGAATTTGATGCTCTTATAAAGAAGGAACATGGGATCTTATTCCTAAATCCAATCAGAATCTTGTAGGCTTCAAATGGGTCTTTCGAATCAAACAAAACTCCAATGGCACCATTGCTCGATATAAAACTCGCCTTGTGGTCAAAGGCTTCCACCAACGGCCTGATTTGGACTATTCTGCTACATTCAGTCCCGTTATCAAGCCGACAACATTATGTATTGTCTTATGCCTTGCACTCTCTTATGGATGGTCACTTCATCAATTCAATATTAACAATGTTTTCCTCAATGGTACTCTTCATGAAGTTGTGTATATGGCTCAACCACTTGGCTTTCTCCACTCTTCCCTACCTAACTATGTCTGCAAACTACGTAAAACTATCTACGGTCTCAAGCAAGCGCCCAGGGTATAGTATCAAGCACTGAAAGACTATCTTCTATAAAGTGGTTTCGCAAATTCTGTGGCGGATACGTCTCTTTTTGTCTACTCCAAGGAAGTTAGCGTCTCCTATTTCTTGGTGTATGTTGATGAATCATTCTCACAGGTAACAACGTACAGTTTCTTCAATATTTTATTTGCCAACTTGGACAATGTTTCTCTTTAAAGGATCTTGGCGACCTTCAACACTTGCTTGATGTAGAAATTATTCCTACGACACAAGGACTCTTTCTTTCTCAATATCGCCACATCACCGATCTCCTGATAAATTTCTCTATGAAGGAGCTAAAGAAGTTGGCATTCCAATGTGCAATACCACTCCTCTACTTCGCCATGACGAGTCTTCTTTTTTCGATCTCACGCCATATCGTCGGCTAGTTGGTGATCTTCAATATCTCTCTTACTTGGCCCGATGTTTCATTTGTCATCTACCGTCTCTTTCGATTCATGCACTCTCCCACAGAACTTCACTAGACGACACTCAAACGTATTCTTTGTTACCTCAAAGATACGATATATCACTGTCTTTACCTTCGTCGACGATCTCCTCTAATTCTTCAAGCCTTTAGTGACTCTGACAGGGGTGGAAGTTGCGATGACGGTCGTTCCATGACTTAAATTAAGAACTAAAAAAACAAGGACTTAAAAAGGTTGGTTTGAATAATAAAAAGAAGATCTAAGGTTTTTGAATTGTTTTTCTAATGTAGTGGCTTATATAATAAAACTTCTATTCTTTTTACTAGGTTTAATTAACGATATATTATTAATATACAAGAATAGAATAAATTATTTGATTTAATTTTATCCCATCAATTATATTATATCATTTAGATTTAATTAAAACCCTAATTCTAGTTTATCAGATTTAACTTAGGTTTAACCGTGTATGTGTATTTGTAGATTTAGAAGCAACAACTACAATGTATTAGGTTTAACCGCGTATGATTTATAATTATCTCTACCGTCCCTAATTAGATTTCTAGACGTCAACTATCCTCCACCTAATTAGCTTCTAGGTTTCTTACTTATCCCTAATTCTTAGTTAAAAGGCGTCAACTTTTCATTGTAAAAATTAGATTTTTTAGATTAAGAACAAAAAGAGAATAACATAGATCAGAAAAGATATTCATATTAAAACAAGAATAAAAGAATATTTGAAATATCCACTACAATAGAACACAAATTAAAACCCTAGATGCAAAATTTTAGCTAAGCATGGTTAAAAAGAAACTAAACATCTTTATTTAGAAAAATAAAGAACTTACAAGTAATTGATCTCTCAAAAGAAAACCCTAAAGTTTATTACCAAGAGAGAGATGATTTAAACCCTAAACTATACATGAGTTTCTATAGTCTTTTGTGAGACTTGGAACAAACTTTACAAAATAACTAAAAAATAAAAATCGTTGGTAAAAATCTGAACTTGATAAGCTCTGAAAAACCGGCCGAATTTTCTATTAAAGGCATTTCGGCCAAAATTTTGACACCTGGGATATTTTGGTTTCTTCCATATTATTTGTTTAAATCTCTAGGTTTTCAGAGTTTGTTCCAAAACTGCTAATTGATTCTCAGTTTTTTATTTGGCTCCGAATTGATTTCCATCGCACGCACGCGACCTTCTGTTATTTTGTGATTATCTCTCTGAAGTACATTCTACACACTTGATCTTCACTTTAGCGCACTTTTTCATCTTTTTGCAATTAAGTCCTGTAATCTGTATTTAATGACAAGAACACCCAAAGTAGTATAAAATATGAAATGTAAACGATAAATATGATATAAAAATGTGCAATAAATTTCACTAATCAAATACCTCAACACTTATCTTTTCTAGTTCTCGATCAAATCTTGGGTTTCAACTAAACTAATATCTAACTCTATCAACTAAAATCTAACTAAACTACTCCTACTTCTATAAAAGAAAATACAACAAACAAAAATATAAAAGTGAAAATTAAATATAAGGATAGGAACATATAAAAGAAAAAACTTGAAAATAAGAGTTTCGAACTACACTAGATTTTCTGTTTTCATGAGCTATATCTTAATAGTCTTGAAAAGAAGCCGGAAATCATATCCCCCCTCAATAAAATTTCGTCCTAATCATCCTCCCTGCCTTCCCTCCAAACATCTATTATATATCCCTACGTGCGTGTGAAGGACACACCTACACCCATAGAATTCAATTCAAGCTATCATACCCTTGCCCATAGTTCTTAGTACTTTTTAGTCGGTGGCATTTTTAATGGAGTTGCTCACACACCTTTCAAGCGACCGTTAATACTTCATGAGGCACTGACCAACCGATTACCGAATGTGATCATTTAATTTGCGTAATTAGCAATATCCTAATCTTACAACACCTAAGACATATCAAATGATCCCAAACCGGTTGGTCTAAGTCACCAGGTGATGAAGCACACTCGCTAAATTTTTTTATGCTACCTTGACGATTGCAAGAAACTGTTCATTTTTATGTGTTTTTTTTTCTTTTTCTCGTGTCATTTATCTTTTGTTGAAATTTATATTTTTTCCTTCATACTAATGCATTCCAGACAAGAGTATTTCAAGGTCTCTTCTTCTAACCCAAACTTCAAGATGTGTGAACGTGCATATAGTAGGGTATCAACGTTCAGATGTTTGGACTTAAAAATAGGGACTATATTTCAGACCTATTTCTATCCACAGACTAGTGACTCTTTCATCTTACTAATCCTTGAGACAATAGCTCATGACCACGTATTACTAGTTTTATTCTAAAACATCTAATTTTCTTGCTTTTCTTAAATCTCTTGCTTTTCTTAAATCTCTTCCTCTCTTTTATATTCCAAAATCTAAAATAAAATAAAAAGAAAAACCTAAAAGATATATATATATATATATATATATATATATACATACATATATATATATACATACATACATATATATATATACATACATACATATATATATATATATATATATATTTTAAAATAACTGTTACAAAACCACCCCCACACTTATGTTAAAAAATGTTCTCATTGTGTTAGATTCCGTACCTTGTTATACCCGCATAGTTATGCTTATCTTTTCCGAAATCTTCCCGGTTTTAAATTCTCAATTTCTATAAAAGAAGATGTAGGTGTATATTTTGGTACGCAAACTTTCTTGGGTTTATAGGGGTTAGTTTTGGGTTCCTATTTCAAATTGGGATATAAAGATATATTTCTTTTCAACTCACAAGAATATACAAAGTGACCATGTGCATCACAATAGTGACAAGTATGATTAGATATATCCATAGAACTAGATTTATGTTTAGAATAGTAGCTGACAAACTTAGATAAAAGGGGTTTTTGAAATTTTGAAGTTTTAAAATCAAAATCATTTTTATTTAAAAAGTTTTTCCTTTTGTTTGGGAAAGGATCAATCTTTTCCTTTATCAACGCGTCTTGAGAATTATAAGATAAATTTAAAGAATCAATTTAGCTTTTAAAAGTTGAAACCAACTTTTCATGATTATTTCTCAAAACATCCCATGACAAAATTAAATCTTTATTTTCAATTTGTAAAGTATTATTTGATTGAATATCAAGCATTAAAAGAAATTCAATTTTCTCCTACTCTAATTTATCAATTTGGGAAAGAAAATCATTTTTCTCTTTTTCTAATCTATCAATCAAAACATCATTTTCGCTAGTAAAAATTTCAATCAAACTATTATTTTTTTTCTTTCAAAGAATTGCAAGATAAAATCAAGTTCTCCTTTTTTTTCAAAGATTCATTAAAAGAAGTCAATTTCTTTTTTTCTTTTTCTAACCACAAATTTGGTTTTCAAGAAACCTATTTCGAGACATTATCGTATTAAGTTGATGATGAAGACTACAAGACGTATCATTAAATTGATCATGTGTATTAAAAAATGAAGAATAACTTTCATTGTCATCACTATTAAATATTAAATACATCAGCTCTATATATTTTTTTAGCTCTTTCAACCCACCATATCCAAAATTACCTATCTCATCGTGAGAAACTTCTTGAATTAAAAGGACTTCACGATTCTGATCATACATGTCGTTTTGTTGGCTTTCTAGGTTAAAAATATTTAATTCTATTTTAAGATTTCCAAAGGTAATCTGCATAGAACTGTTCCCCCAATATTTAAACATAACAAAAGAGCTAAGCTTTGTTAAAATTTAATGAGGCAGTGCCTCACGTGCCCCTATGAGGGCGCCAACACCAGCGCCAACCCCTTAGGGTTGAATCCTATGATGGCGCCGCACGTGAAGCTCACGTAGGCGTTAATGTGCAAAGCACATGAGCGCCTATCATAAATAAGTATTAATTTCTTAAGTGACGCCCACGTGCATAACATGTGAGCGCCGGCGCCCAAGTAAAATCAAGTAGAATGAAATTCTACATGGGGATATTTCTCTAAAAATTAGGATACTCTCTGTTAAACAGAGCACTTGGATCAAAAATCCCATGATGATGATAAATCATCAAATAATAGAATAAAATTCTATTAAGGGAAAATAATCCCTTAATCTCTCTAAATGAACAGAAAATTGTTGGATCAAAGATCCAATGAGATGGGAAAAATATTTCCCTATATCTTTCTAAACAAAAAAAGATGTGCTCTATATAACAGAGCCATTGGATTAAAAATCAAATGGTGATTAAAAATCACCGTTTAACAAAATACAATTCTGTATATGGGGAAAATATTCCCCTAATTCTGTTAAAAACAAGAAGACATTCTGTAAAACAGAAATCCTTCGATCAAAAATCCAACGGTGTGCAAAATTCCCCAAACAAATTTTGAGACCAATTAAATCAATTAGAATCTCTCAATAAGTGGTTTTCTCAAAAACTAATTAACAATTTGCCTCCACTATATAAAAGATCCGAGACTTCAAGTCTTAACACACAGACATATAGAGGGAACCCCTACATAAGCTTCTGCAAAAAATACAGAAGGCTCTCAAAAGCAACAGATAATTTAATTCTCAATAGAGAAGAAAATCTTTTTCCTCTCAAACCCTAGGTAAAGAAACCATAGAAATCAAAACTTCTCCTTTACCTATCATAGCATACCCAAGGGTTTAATCCTTTTCAAGAACTTAGTTCTTTCTCTGGATCTGAGATCCACAAGACAAATCCATCACAAGTTGAGAATTTAATTCTCATCAGGAAGATCTTGTTCTTGAGAATCAAAGATTCAGAAAAAAAACTGGGTGAAAAAAAAAGAAAGGAAAAAGGAAAATAACATATCTGTCATGCCCGCTTCCCAAGATACGTAAACTACGGCACGTGACAGAGCCAACCATGCTAACTGTGGTTAGGAATCATCCCTCCACAATCACATTACGGTTGTCTATCGGATATCAAGAACAGTAAAAGAATATAATCTAGCTAGTACATGTCCATCTGCCATAGTAAATAAAATCAAGAAAATGCATAAAGAATAAACGAATCAAGATCTAATAAACAATATCTGAATTATTTCCCAATATGGGCTCACATCAAAGGAAATAAAACTGCGGAAATAAATGTTGGCTATAGTGCCCTCAAGGCAATTATCATAGTCGCGGACTTGTGATTATGATGATTGAGGCAGGACCTATACCGATAAAACAGTCTTACTCAAGATGATAGTATGCTATCTGGTTTATCTTTATCATCATGTACATGTTGATAGAGCCCATAGGATTCTTGCTTGACTGCCAGCATTATGATGACGATCATATATATGGGAGCTGGGGTCTATAAGCACATCCTTAAATGTCCCTTGTCGTAGGAGTATCGAGACCGGGCATTGATACTCCAGTGTAGACTAGTGTATACTGATCGAGACCCCGAGGTCTCACAAGCCATTGGTGTTAGTTTGTTCACCTAAGATAGTATACAGGTGCTCGTTGGGTTATGAGTACACTGGATGGACTCGCCGGGAACCTGCTAGTTGGTATTATACCTATTGTCAGATAGCAGTTCCCAGGTGACATGTGTACAGGTTAGTCTGTCGACTTGAGATCGTCATTTGTCTCGTGTGAGTTCCCACTGTGCTTTGATTACTACCCTACCACGGCTCAAAGGAGTCGTGCAAACAGGTTTTAGTTGGGTACAGTCCCGAGCCACATGGAGGCAGTGATCGGGTCGTCGGGGATTCGTCTCTCCCGATATTGGGGGTTGATGTCGCATTGTGTGCGGGTTGCCATCACCACAAATCCATGGCCATGGTAGACGAGAATTACCGATCCATGATCGATAGTTTCTCAGGAGGTGATGGGTTACATGCTGACACTAAATATCGCGTTGTTGGGAGTCTGACTTTATCCACCCTCCCAGACTCGATATGCGATACTCTTAGACGAACATACCGGACTATACGGATATTGTCACTGTCAGGCTCAGTAGGGGTTCAGGATGAGTTTGCTCGTCGGCCTCCCTTTCGCTCAATACCTATGTAGCCGTTACATACAGCTAGTGCCACTGACGTGCTTGTGGTTAAACCCACTGCCAGCGTATTGACGAGTCTTTAGAGTCCCACACAGAGGGTTTTCACGGTTCAGGCGATATGGTGTACATGTCGTATGTGGGTATATACGGGTGTCCGATTAAATATGTGCACTTGCCGCGCAGACTTTAATCGGACGGTTAATAATACTAGCGGCTTAGGATTAAGCCGGATTATTAAATCGGGTTTTGATTTAATAATTTATATATGTATTTGTATATACGTATTCTAGTATTATTGTTCACTATTCGTTTTCTCTCTCGGCTATTCGTATTTTGGTACGAATACGCGTATATGTATTTCGATACATGTACCGGGAAGTATTCCATATTTTATACGGAATAGCTTCTAGAAGATTTGCCACCTCATTATTGATTTTCCTTTTTAGAAAAATCATTTGTTTTAATAATGAGGTGGAGGGTGTGAGGTGGCACAAGCATGGGTTTGTGCATGTTCATGGCATGGAACAAAGTATGGTGGCCAGTTGTTTATTGGTTAAAGAAAATGATATTTTATTTTGATGTTGGAAATGAGAGGGGGGGCGGCCACTATGAGGTGGAGGGGTTCATTTTTCATTTGGTTAGATGATTAATTTACACTAGCTCACTCTCTCACTCTCTCATGCTCCAAAATACTTAGCCATTTTTTGTTCATGCCAAGATTTCCTCACCTCCTCATTCATCTTCTTTGCTTGCTCATTAAGCAAAAAGAAAAGAGAGAAAAATATAGTGACACTTCCATACACCTCGACTCTCCACCGCCAGCGACTTTGGAGCGTTGATTACTTCGTTCGTCGAGGTTGGAGCTTGTGCCGTTTCCCACGGGTGGATCATCGAAGATGGAGGAAGACCGGCGACCAAACCACATCAAGGAGCCGTTAGGAGTTTGGAATGAAGACCGAAGGACACGGATCAACTCGGTATAACGATTCTAACTCTTAGTTAGTTTGCTAGTTTAGGGTTTAAGGTCGATCCGGGATTCGGGTAGCGGTAGCGCCGGTTTTAGAAATTTTTGTTTCGCATTTTGGCCGCGTTTCGACGGCCGGGGCGCTACCGGAACCCTTCATGGTATCAGAGCCACCCTTTAAACCCTTTACTAGCTTGTTTAAACGTGCTTAAAAGATCGATCGACGGAATTTCCAAAAACACGATTCCATTTTTTCTGTTTGCTGTCGATTTTCAAATGTGGTCAAAAAATTATTTCAGGCATCTTAAAAATCCGTGCAGGAAAATATAAGGCTACACAAAAAATTTGAGCTCGTGATGCCACTAAAGTGCCGCGAATCCGCCGCACTAACCCCTTTTTGGCGGCGGTTCCGCGGCCATTTATTGGCGACGGGCCTTCAAATTTTCACTGTAGCTCATATATTTGGACTTGTGATTTTTGTGATATTCTGTTTTGGCCCAGATTTCAGTGAAGTGTTGTTTTGCTATTGGGGGCAATTAGGAACTTAGTCGATAGATATTTTAAGCGTGCGTTTGACAGTACATACATTATAATCTGCGACCGTGAATGTCATTTGATCGGTAAACTTTTAGACGGGTTTGCGAACGTGACATTCACATTGATGTTCTGTGTTGTGCTGTGATGTTGGTTGGATCGTCGTGGTGGATAGCAATGGTGCAATGATAGTACAGTTGATTTCATTTGTACATTTGATATTGCGAGGCGAGCGTCCGACATGTGGACTGCCGTCACTGCCAGTTTGTATATTATTCTTTTGGGGCACGACCGGGCTGAGGTCGATGTCACCCTTGTATATTATTTTATTTTCTGTACTAGGATTACCCCGAGGTGGAGTGCACGAATAGCCGGGTTCTAGAGGGCAACTGGTCTGCATCTCAAGGCATTCAGACGGAGGGGACTTTACTCAAGAATTGGCAGGCTATTCGCCGCACTCGTAGGGGGTATAGGTTGACCCAGAAGGGGTGCTCAAGTTACCGGATTCCGTGAAGTGCTGGGTCCATTCACGTTGCTGAAGGAGGATGCCTCGCTTCTGTTTTTGGCGGGTAACTTGCCGCGCTCGTAGGGGTCTAAGTTTCATTGCACAGGCTATCCACACAACAGGGAACGTCGGGTCTCACTTGCGGCTCAAGTGAGACCCGGGGCTCCAGATTATCCACCATTCTGTGTTGCTTCTGTGATGTTTCTTTATATCATGCCTGGGACGAATGTTATATATATTTATATATACTAGTAGATGTTGTATATGTTTTGCACCCGTGCCAGCCCAGTCCCCGCTCTGTCGTTAGTTAAGTAACCTAACGGGTGATGACGGGACCCAGTGGCGAATGCGGATGGCATATACGTACATTTTATTTTCGTTCTTTTCTGGTGTGATTAATTGATGGGACTGCATAGATTCTTATCAACGCAAAGACAAAACAAACCTATATATGATGTTGTTGGAACCAAGTTTTTTTAAAAAACTGACATTACAGACGTACACTTTTGCTTTGGATCGTGGTATTCATTTTGGAATATCCAGCACCTCATTCGACGAGGTAAGGGCCGAGATCCCTTCATCGGGAGTGACCCCTTAGGTAAAAGTTTGCGTCAACGTAATAACTTTACTATAGTCGTTTCCTTTTGCTTTGCATCGTGGTATTCATTTGGAATATCCTGCACATCATTCTATGGGGAAAGAGCCGAGATCCCTTCACCGGGAGTGACCTCTTTAGCAAGAGTTTTCGCCACTATATATTTATAAAACCACTTGGATTCCTTCAATGATATCAAGTTCATTACGTTAAAGTTTTTTCGCCAAAAACCAGCCGTAGCCCTCCGTCATTTCATACTAGTATTGCTTAGTATTTGTGCTACGTTTGTCGTTGCTATTCGCCGAGACGTAGTGTGCGGTAGCTCTATAATGCTTTTCTGTCGCATGGATATATGGATTGGTTAGGACAGTCGTACGACTTTGTTAATTATTCGTCAAGGGTCGTGCGGGTGGGTTTAATGCAATCAAGAAAATGACGGGTTGAACTTGACTAGGACCTTTTGAATTGTTGATTATTCGTCAAGGTCACTTGGGTCCTAGGGGTAAAAATCATATCGGGAGTTTCAAACATACAGGAAACTTGCCAGGCTTACGCATACCTTCTAGAGTGTGGTGACTTGAGTGGCTTCCATCAAGTTATCATACGATGATAGTTGGATCCCGATTCCCACTGATGAGTAGGATTACTCCTCAGGTGATTCTGACTAATTCTCCTTTTGGGTTTGGAGGAGAATTCGAGGAAACAGTGGGAGCCATCCAGATTAGATAAAATGATTAACTATTCTGATCTAGGTTAGAGTGCACGCTGGGTGTTTTTTATCTCTCTCTCTCTGTGGCTGCGGCTATGACCCGATTTTTGACTAAAACTCATGAACCAAGTTAACCGAACCTTCTTTAAACACTTTGGCTTTTGGAATGTTACGGTGATGCATACATCATTGCCACTTCTATATCACCTTTGCGTTTCTCCAGAACACCCCGTATCACTATGGATATCCACTTCCATTGGATAAATCCATTGTATAGTTACATACGAACTCGAAGGAACTTTTTCGAGGATGGATTCTGGTTCTGGAGAGATTGAATAGGATTATTCGGTCGTCTTTTCTCTTTACCTTCTCTCAGGTTGTGAGGGCTTCTAGGATTAAGTGAGGGTACACCTGTTGAGCTTATTGGATAGTCTTCTTCCAAACCATAGACAGGTGCCGAACGGTAGGGAAGGAAGAAAACCAACAAGCTTAACTATGGTGTACAGAAGCTAATAAGTAAAGACATATAAAGGGATTAGAATAATGGCAAAGGAAATTGCGATCACCATCATTTACGACAAAGACCATGTATACCCCTGCCACTCCTGCATCCACTTTGCTTTTCTCTAGGACACTCCGTATCACTATGGATATCCACTTCCATTGGATAAATCCATCGTATAGTTACATACGAACTCGAAGGAACTTTTTCGAGGATGGATTCAGGTTCAGGAGAAAAAGAATAGGATTATTCAGATGTCTTTTCTCTTTACCTTCTCTCAGGTTGCGAGGGCTCCTAGGATTAGGAGAGTACACCAATTACGCTTATTGGATAGTCTTCTTCCAAACCTTAGGCTGGTGCCGAAGGGTAGGGAAAGAAGAAAACCAATTAGCCTAAAGAAGGTGTACAAAAGGTAATAAGTAAATTCATAATAAAGGAATTGGAGTGAGGGCAGGTAAAGTATATGGTTACTGTCGTGAATCAGGATAGTGGAAGAGGCGTTACTAGGAATACCAGTTAACCCCTTTTGAAACATTTTCATGTCTCAGTTTTACTATGCGATGTTAATTGAAAACTGTTTTCCCAATAAGAATCTAACTCCAGGGTATGTATTTACCAGATCGGTTTCTCACATCTGTATGTTATTACAGATGGTGAGTGGGAGTAAGATATTGGGAATTGGGTGATTAGATCCTCATTATATCAGAATTCGTTGTAATTGGTGATATTTGAGGAAATCATCTGGATTTTGCCGGATGGCAAATATTTGGTTTTGAATATCCGTTGTTATACACCAATTTCAAACTGGTATAACTGTACATTTATTTTATAAAGTGAGATATAACTTTTTAATATTGTGTCTATGACACTTACCTATATCAGTTGGTGATTAGGTAAGGTGCATTCAACAGCGGTGCAACTCTTCTTAACCAAAGTACAGTTTTTCAACCTACGACGCACAGAGTTTGAGTTATTGGACTCAGGGGACTTATACAAAGTATTGTGTGTTGTCCAGTGTCCGTTAGGACAATAGGTTGGTACTCGTACTATATTCTGTTTACTTGCGACTTCTCCAGTTCTGGACAAGTATTTCGTTGAAATGCAAAGTCCAGATATTGAGAAGTTATAGGTATAAGAATAAATTAGAGAACTATTTGTTGGAAGTATCAGGATTCTTCGATGAAGTCGAAGATGTAGATACTTCTGTTTAGTATTCAGTTAATAGTAATGGTTTTGAGAACTTGCTTCTTTTTCAGGTTACTCATATATGGATGCACTCCTAGATGAGTAATGCTGATTGTCCTTTTTTCCATTTGGTTGATATGCACTGGAGACGGCTGCATGATTTTGAATCTGGTTCCAATTAAATTAGTGCTTTTGTTTCTATATTAGATATATATAGAATCAATTTATATCTTAACGATGTTAAGGTATAGGGAGTTGTCCGGCTGATGCTTAAAACCAGAATCCGGATAAACTCAAGGCATATTTCAGTAATGGCTGTTTGTGGGTTATCCCGGGCTTTGACGAGGGATAATTTTCTACCATCAGGAAGATCAATATTTATATTGTTCTTGACTCGCCACAGTTTTAGTAAAATGGATTTTTTTAGAAAACAGAAGTGGGAGTATGGTAGAACTGGAAGTTATTCCAGAACCATAAACGATTACTGAAAATTTAATAGAACCTAAGAATTCAATTGGATTTGATGTTCCATTAGCCACTTCGCAGATTTGGTGGGTAACCTCAGTCACGTGAGAGGTACTTCGATCTTCTCAGAGACGGTGATACTGAGGTTCTTGTTTACCCAGACTTGCCATTGCTGTTGTTCTAGACTATAAGACCTGACAGGAGGATGAGTATAGCGTCGTTCTAAACTAGTTTTAGAAGTGCACGTATATATGACTCTGCCAGAGGGTTGTTGTAGTCAGCAGGAGCAGCGGAAGCATAATAGGTAAGTAGCTTATGTCTATTTATGGACTAAAGCAGGTATAGCGGAATTAGATCATCTAATTTTGATGTGACAGTCATAGGCTTTGAAGTCATCAGAATAGGAGATGGATCTGGTAAGAAGGTAGTAGAGAGTGATGTCCAGGTATTGGGATGACATGCACTTGATAAGAAGAGATATTCCTATACTACGATCGGATATATTGTGGTTGTCACAAAGTTGTTTCTCCACAGAGGATATGGATATAATATCAGGTTTTCTGGTTGCAAGATCTATGATTTTAGATCTAGATTTGGGAAGTATCCTAATCTGGGTACTTTGACATTAAATGGACGACTCCTGGCATGGTGGTGTACCTGCAGGTGATGGAGTCACCCTCTCTAAAGGTGTCTCACAGACTAAAGGGGAGAGGGATCTGCATGATTAGCATATCACTTGCTTAGGCAATTGAGTTAATCATGAAATGTCAAGTACCATACCAGATATTGCTTTTGCACTAGATGCAATAAGCAGATATATTAATCCAATCCTGGAGAAACATTGGGAAGCAGTTTATGAACATGAATAGATATTCTATGGATATGGTAACGGAAACCTCCTTCAGGAGACGGTTATCATATCAGGCTTCCAAGGTGACATGGATGACAGAGTGACTATCAGAGTTATAGTTTTCCCTCTTTTAAGGGACAGTATGTTGGACGGGTGGTCCAAGCGAATACTGAGAAAAGGCATGGCGCAGGATACTGATTAAATTCAGTGGACGATACAGTTTAAGTAGTTTGCGGGATTTGGAGTTCATTTGTGAACTGGGTCCCATCAGATATCCAGACAAATTCTAAGACAAGTATTGCTCATTTTGGGAGATAGTTTTCTCCGCGAAGTTGAGATTAAGAGAGATACATAAAGAAACATTGGAGCGGATCCACTCACTGAGGCTATTTCTCAAACGCAATCATTTTCGCAAACGGGCTTTTAGAAACTGATTAGTAGAGAAGTTGGATGTTCGGTATCACACGGGCTGTGAATATGCGACATCGCAATAATTGGACTTAAGTGCAAGTGGGAGATTGTTGGCTATAGTGCCCTCAAGGAAATTATCATAGTCGCGGACTTGTGATTATGATGATTGAGGCAGGACCTATACCGATAAAACAGTCTTACTCAAGATGATAGTATACTATCTGGTTTGTCTTTATCATCATGTACATGTTGATAGAGCCCATAGGATTCTTGCTTGACTGCCAGCATTATGATGGTGATCATATATATGGGAGCTGGGGTCTTTAAGCACATCCTTAAATGTTCTTTGTCATAGGAGTATCGAGACCGGGCATCGGTACTCCAGTGTAGACTCGTGTATACTGATCGAGACCCCGACGAGGGGCGGTGGCCAGGTCTCACAAGCCATTGGTGTTAGTTTGTTCACCTAAGATAGTATACAGGTGCTCGTTGGGTTATGCGTACACTGGACGGACTCGCCAGGAACCTGCTAGTTGGTATTATACCTATTGTCAGATAGCAGTCCCAGGTGACATGTGTACAGGTTAGTCTGTCGACCTGAGATCGTCATTTGTCTCGTGTGAGTTCCCACTGTACTTTGATTACTACCCTACCACGGCTCAAAGGAGTCGTGCAAACAGGTTTTAGTTAGGTACAGTCCCGAGCCACATGGAGGCAGTGATCGGATCGTCGGGGATTCGTCTCTCCCGGTATTGAGGGTTGATGTCGCGTTGTGTGCGGGTGGCCATCACCACAAATCCATGGCCATGGTAGACGAGGATTACCGATCCAGGATCGATAGTTTCTCAGGAGGTGATGGGTTACATGCCGATACTAAATATCGCGTTGTTGGGGGTATGACTTTATCCACCCTCCCAGACTCGATATGCGATACTCTTAGACGAACAGACCGGGCTATACGGATATTGTCACTGTCAGGCTCAGTAGGGGTTCAGGATGAGTTTGCTCGTCGGCCTCCCTTTCGCTCAATACCTGGGTAGCCGTTACGTACAGCTAGTGCCGCTGACGTGCTTGTGGTTAAACCCACTGCCAGCGTATTGACGAGTCTTTAGAGTCCCACACAGAAGGTTTTCACGGTTCAGGCGATATGGTGTACATGTCGTATGTGGGTACATACGGGTGTCCGATTAAATATGTGCACTTGCTGCGCAGACTTTAATCGGACGGTTAATAATACTAGCGGCTTAGGATTAAGCCGGATTATTAAATCGGGTTTTGATTTAATAATTTATATATGTATTTGTATATACGTATTCTAGTATTATTGTTCACTATTCGTTTTCTCTCTCGGCTATTCGTATTTTGGTACGAATACGCGTATATGTATTTCGATACATGTACCGGGAAGTATTCCGTATTTTATATGGAATAGTATCTAGAAGATTTGCCACCTCATTATTGATTTTCCTTTTTAGAAAAATCATTTGTTTTAATAATGAGGTGGAGGGTGTGAGGTGGCATAAGCATGGGTTTGTGCATGTTCATGGCATGGAACAAAGTATGGTGGCTATTTGTTTATTGGTTAAAGAAAATGATATTTTATTTTGATGTTGGAAATGAGAGGGGGGGCGGCCACTATGAGGTGGAGGGGTTCATTTTTCATTTGGTTGGATGATTAATTTACACTAGCTCACTCTGTCACTCTCTCATGCTCCAAAATACTTAGCCATTCTTTGTTCATGCCAAGATTTCCTCAGCTCCTCAATCATCTTCTTTGCTTGCTCATTAAGCAAAATGAAAAGAGAGAAAAATGTAGTGACACTTCCATACACCTCGACTCTCCATCGCTAGCGGCTTTGGAGCATCGGTTACCTCGTTCGTCGAGGTTGGAGCTTGCGTCGTTTCCTTCGGGTGGATCATCGGAGATGGAGGAAGACCAGCGATCAAACCACATCAAGGAGCCGCTAGGAGCTTGGAATGAAGACCGAAGGATACGGATCAACTCGGTATAATGATTCTAACTCTTAGTTAGTTTGCTAGTTTAGGGTTTAAGGTCGATCCGGGATTCGGGTAGTGGTAGCGCCGGTTTCAGAAATTTTTGTTCCGCATTTTGGCCGCGTTTCGACGGCCGGGGCGCTACCGGAACCCTTCAATAAATAAACTAAATATCTCTAATAATACACATTCAATTCTTCATTGCTCGGCTTGATTGCTAAAATACTCTTGATCTACCTGTGATAAAGATAGAGGAACTGGGCCATGCAAAACTCAGACGTCAGTGCGTCATAACATCAAAATAATCGTAATAACTAGGATATGATGATATAATTAAACATTAATATAAATAAATAACACCGATATAAATAGTGAGCTATGTGTATGTATGGCTGTTTGATGTGTATTCTAAATCTGCGCTTCTAGGTTATCTATTCAATAAGTCTTTGAAATCAATTAATGCAATGCTCATCGTAACTTAACAGTATATATCTCGTTCATTCCTTACGGAACCACTGTAAAAGTATTTATTCCGTAACGTCTGGAAACACGACAAACAATAATTTATTCCATAATGCCCGAAAAAACGACAAACAATGATTTATTCCGTAACACCCGGAAAAACGACAAACAATGATGATTTATTCCGTAACGCCCAGAACCACGACAAACAATAATAATATTCTCTTGAGTTACATTTTGGTTATATTCTTGATTTCCCCTTTTCCCTCAGGTTTATGTTCAAGTCAGGTATTAACGATATGAATGTAATACCAACATAGGATCAAGTAGGTACAGTTCTCATCTATGCAGACAACAAGTCACGTCCATCAGGACAACAAATTAGGATTATTGGTATTAGTAACTAGATTCAAGTAACAAGTTAGGCAGTATGTCGTGAACATATCACGCAATGCATATTAACCAAATAGATATCCAATGTCAAACTGTAATCAATATCGGAACACGGTAAACACAACTGATGCCAGGATGCATATGTATCTATCTGTAATAACAATTATACATCTATTATCATGTATGATGCAAACTAGATAACATGTTGTACTGATGTAGTAGTATAATGATATCATGATGTTCCGGCATGCAACTAGATAAAAGATTATCAGTATGGATACGAACAGATACCGTAAAACCGTAAATCTGTGATATTTGCTGAATAATAAAACACATGCACTATTTT
This sequence comes from Agapanthus africanus, assembly GCA_030015575.1. Classification (NCBI taxonomy): domain Eukaryota; kingdom Viridiplantae; phylum Streptophyta; class Magnoliopsida; order Asparagales; family Amaryllidaceae; genus Agapanthus; species Agapanthus africanus. The sequence continues at coordinate 151,424,668 of JASDDO010000028.1, read as the reverse complement.
TATTCATATAGATATTGATATAATATAATATAGCATGTTGCAAGTTACAATTTTCCTGATCGGATCTCACGTCGAGATACGGATGCTACGTCTGATGTCGGAATAACATCATGATGCAAACTTATACGCGCAGGACTGGATCTGTCTGATCAGTGACGTGACGTGGTGACTAAGCTAGACGATGATGGTAACTGGGTCATCTGGATCATCGACGACGGGCGCAAATCCAGCGAGCCGATCGGAGAATTAAGAAAAGAAAGAAATGAAGAAGAATAGGGTGGCGGCTGGTTTTGGGTTCTAGGGTGGCGAGGACAGAGGAGAAGTGGTGAAGTGACGGCAACGATGGTCGACAGTGAAGGTGGTTGCGTCGGCTGTGGGTTTCTTAGTTCGGTTATTTTGAGTCGGGGATTGTAGGGTGTGGTGTTGGTGGAGGTCTGGGGTGTCAAAGAGAGGAGAGGCAGGTGATGAGGTGGAGATGGTGACGAAGGAGAAGGTGAAGATGAGGGCGAGGAGGTGAGGACGGGCACGAGGTGAGGTCGGTGAGGGTTAGGGTTTCTGGGTTGGCGACGTGGGTGCAAGGGTTCTCGGGGATGGAGAGAAGAAGAGGAGGTGGTGGTGACGGAGGTGATAAGGGTGACGGAGGTGATAAGGGTGACGAGGATGAGAGGGGAGCGGTGACGGTGAGGGGCGGCGATGATGAGGGTGAGAACGAGGGTGCAATTAGGGTTTTTTTCGCGGCGACAGAAGAAGAAAAGAAATGAGGGAGAGAGAGAGAAAAGGTAAGGGTTTTGTTAAAATTATTATTATAATATATATATATATATATATATATATATATATATATATATTATTTAGAGATAGAGAGAGAAAAGTTAGAGAGAGAGGAATAGAGAACGAGAGAGAGGGGGAAACAGAGGGTAGAAAGAGAGACATAGAGAGATTAAGATAATACACACACACACATGCTCTTAGTTTTTAAAAATATTATTATATATATATTTTGAGATTATACAGCTAATATCAAATTGCTCCAAAAATATCCGGGGTTTTTCTAAAAATCTAGTTTTTAAATATGGAGAATATACGTACAAGTTTAAACCATATTGCGATATCTGGTCAATAAAAATGCATACCTCCAAATATGGATCTACGTAAATATACGTAGGAATCCAAACGAGTCTGTTTTAACATTTAGGACATGAATATGATGTATGGATGCAACCACATGATATGGGGTACGATAACATACTATGCTGGATATCAAAATAGATTATTTGGTTTTTATTTGTATTATTAAAAGATATGCAGATACAAAAATATATCATATATGTGTGTAGAATCTACATGTGCAGGGATCCTCTGTACCAGCAAATATTTGATATAATCTTGAATCATGATGGATTTCAAACATGCGGATCGGGTCAGATACTAACCACAGTTACCAAATGCACTATTCGCACCCAAAAGCAATAATAACCAAGAAATCTGTCGTAAAATTGAAATACCCCAAATAAGATATAGTATAACGGTGTTAGGGTGTTACATTATACCAAACTACAAAAGAATTTCGTCCTCAAAATTCTAGGAACAAGAAAAGACAAGAAAACACGGATCTAAGAAAAGAGCTGTGGAAATTTCTGTCGGATCTCGTCTTCACGTTCCCAAGTAGATTCTCCGTGCGAACGATTCTCCCATGAAACAAGTACTAGAGGGATAACTTTGTTCTTAAGGATCTTTTCTCGTCGATCCACAATCGCCATTAGTCTTTCTTCATATGTTCAATCTTCCCTTACTTTCAGCTCTGAGTGATCTAGGACGCGTGTCTCATCTCGAACATACTTGCGGAGTTGAGATACATGAAACACGTCATGAACACCCGCCAAGGATGGTGGTAAAGCCAATCGATACGCTATCTCTCCAACACGCTCGATGATATCAAAAGCCCCCCACGAATTGAGGACTAAGCTTATCTCGATTACTAAATTGGATCACTCTTCTGGTCAGTGATATCTTCAAGAAAACAAGATCATCAACTGCAAACTCCAGAGGTTTTCGTCCCGTATCAGCCCAACTTTTCTGTCGATCTTGTGCTTCCTTCATATGATTTCGGATCATGTTGATTTTCTCCACCATTTGCACAATAAGATCAGGTCCCAATAATCTTTTTTCTCCAACATCGCTCCAATAGACAGGCGAGCGACACTTACGATCATATAATACTTCGAATGGAACCATCTGTATAGTCGCCTGAAAACTGTTATTATAAGAAAACTCCACCAAGTGCAAATGATCGTCCCATGAACTCTTGAAGTCTAACATGCATGCTCTCAACATATCTTCAAGAGTTTGGATCGTTCTTTCAGACTGGCCATCTGTCTAAGGATGATAGGCGATGCTAAATTTCAAATGAGACCTCAAACTTTCCTATAGATTCCTCCAAAAGTGCGATAAAAATCGGATATCACGATCGGAAATGATGCTCACAGGTACTCCATATAATCTCACAATCTCCTGCATGTACCATTCTGCTAAAGCTTCCGCCGACTGACCAACTCGAAATGGTATAAAATGAGCTGCCTTGGTCAATCGATCAACACTCACCTAAACTGTATTATTACCCTTTGGACTCTGTGGTAATGCTGTCATGAAATCCATGGTTATATATTCCCACTTCCATTGAGGAATCAGAAGTGGTTGCGACAAACCAGCTACCCCTTGATGTTCAGCCTTGACCTGCTGACACACTAAGCACTTCGATAAATAACGAGCAATCTTCCTTTTCATGCCTTCCTACCAGAAATGTTGTCGTAAATCTCGGTACATATTTGTGCCTCCCAGATATACGGAATATGTGAAACTATGAGCCTCCTTCATGACTTCTTCACGAACGTCTACTTTGGGCACACATAAACGGCTCCCATATCGTAACAAACCATTTTCATGAATTAACAAGTCTGTTCGAAGTCCCGCTTCTACTTGTTCTTGAAACTTCTGCAACATTGGATCGTGCGACTGCGCTGCTTTAATGTTATTGATCAAGGACGACTGTATTTGCAACTGCATCAACTATCCCGAAGAATTCAGTAGTACAATCTCCATCTCGAACCTTTGAAGATCAGCTATAATCTCCTTCTGTGCAGTCAACATCTATATTGCTGGCAACCGGCTTAGAGCATCCGACACTACATTAACTTTCCCCGGATAGTATTTTAGATCAAGATCATAGTCAGCCATCAGCTCTAACCATCCAAGCCGCCTCATATTGAGCTCTTTCTATATGAACACATATTTTAGGCTTTTGTGATCGGTAAATAGTTTTACCCTTTCGCCCAATAAATAGTGTCTTCAAATCTTCAAAGCAAAAATCACTACTGCTAGCTCCAAATCATGAGTTGGGTAGTTCTTCTCATAGGTCTTCAATTGTCTCGATATATAAGCTATAACCTTCTCATGCTGTATCAGTACACATCCCAAGCCTTTCCCAGATGCGTCACTGTAAATAACCAACCCTCCAGAACTGTCTGACACTGTCAAGATAGGAGCGGTGGTCAATCTTTGCTTCAACACTTCAAATGCTGACGCACATTTCTCTTTCCATACGAATGGTACCTCCTTTCGTGTTAGCTTGCTCAATGGTTTTGCTATTCCGGTGAAGTTCTCCACAAACCTTCTATAATATCCGGAAAGCCCAATAAAACTTCTAATCTCCCCTATATTCTTTAGAATTGGCTAATTATGAACAGCTGCAATCTTTTTAAGGTCAACGGCAATTCCATCTTCGGATACGACATGACCTAAGAACTTCACTTTTTCGAGCCAAAACTCGCACTTGCTCATCTCAGCATATAACTTTTCTTGTCTCAACATTTGTAGTGCGATCCTCAAGTTTCTGCATATTCTTTTTTGCTCCTCGAATAGACCAGAATGTCATCAATAAACACCACTACGAACTGGTCCAGGTACGGTGAAAGGATTCGGTTCATCAAGTCTATAAATATTGCTGGTGCATTTGTGACTCCGAATGGCATCACTAAGTACTCATAGTGCCCATATCGAGTTCAGAACGCCGTCTTGCAAATATCTTCTGATTTCACCCGAACTTGGTGATATCCGGATCGCAAATCCAGTTAACAACTCCATTTCTTGTGTACATAAAATTCATTTAAAATTAATGTATACTTGGGGTATTTACATTTCCTGTGAGTACTATAAGTATTTGATTCACTTCTTAACAGCAAGAAGGAGCTTGTAGCTCATTGGTAAGACCTTGCACTGCTGAACCAAAGCACCAAAGTTCAAATCCCTTTAGCCACATTATTTTTTAATTAGTTTTCTTTTTAATTTTTAGAAGCCTAAGAGCCTACACATGCATAACTCGTAAAAACCAAAAGTCATGTATAAAACAAACTGGCCCAAGGGGTAGACAAATCTGCAAGGTACAGTGGCCCCCAAACCCGGCCTGACTCGGCAGGATCGTGCCGGCGGCGCAGCTGACTCGGCCGGCACCGCCGGCGAACTCGGTTGAATCCGAGTTGGTCCTTCATGAAACTTGTGCCTTTTGGTATTCTTGAAACCCCTGTCATGTTTAAATACCCTGCACATTAACAGAGACTTTAAAATACAATTTAAACCTAATTTAAATCTATTTTAATGCATAATTTTTAATACATTTCTATCAAACCCTAACCCTAATCTTTTCCTATAAATACCACTCTAATTCACACACCCCTCACTCACAAACTCTGTCCAAACTCTCAAGAAAATTCTCTAGAATTTTTATGTACAAGTGGAGTTAGCGAAGAGCGAAACTTCGACGAACTTCTGACGAAAACCCTAGGAGCTCCCAGCGACGAAACGACGCACCGGCACCTCCTACCACTCCCTCTACCTCTTTTCTAATCACCAATCCAGTAAATCCCTCTCCCCCATTCTCTTATCAAGTATAAAAACTTGTATTTCTAAAACCCGACGGAAGCGGAGTTAATCCGACATCCGATTCGGTTTTCTTTAAAAAGTTCAAATTTTCTTAAATACAACAATACCAAACTTGCACATCATGAATATTAACCATTAACAAAATATATTGAACAAGTTTCATAGAAAAAGAATGTATACTGTAGTTTTATCGTATCTTTTCAGAAAAATACCATGAAGTTTAGTTTCGACATTAAACATCATAATTCCTTGCAATACGTTCAAATAGATCACGAGGTAATGACCTACCTCCTCACAACACTCATATGCAACATAACACGATGCTTTTCGGGATCATAGAATATGGGAAAATGCAATTTTCCACATAAATACCTTTTACTATTAAAATCCATTTTCTACAAGATTACGTATTTTTAACAAATCTTTGTAAAGCGCCGCTACAACCCATTTTGGGGAACCCGTTCAGGATGGTGCGGATTATCTCACATCTTCGGACTTAGTAGTGCGAGATGCAGACTTCCGCAAGGAGCATGCGGTCTCGAAAGATTTAAAATTATAAATATCTTAAGAAAATGAGATTTCTAGAATTTTTTAAAATTATTTTATAAATATATATATGTATTATGAAAATATCTATTTTTGATATAGTATAAATATTCCAACTTTTATAAATAAAAAAGAATCACTTCACATGAAAATACCATGCAATTCCATACAAGTTTAATACTTTACAAATAAATACCATATATTATGAAAAATAGGTTTTATTCACTATAAATGTCACATATATAAAATCTACATCTACGAAAAATTATAAAGACGATAATTAAATACTTGAGGTGTATTTTAAAAATTATACAAAATTATTTTTACATAAAACCCCCTCAAGTTCTATAAATTACAATAAGGACCCTAATAAATATAGGTTTAAGCTGGACCAGTCTCTTGAGCCTCAGGGAGCCGGAGATATGGGTGCTTGCCTATTTAAGGTAGACAACTTAACAAACGGTGTTATCAACACGGTAATCGTCTTTGAAAAAGACACAAATCCTGCCGCCCATATGCAGCGGTTACCGATAACATCAAAACCTAATTCAGGATTTCAATTTCCTTTCTAATTGTCTGACTCAGACTGAGTCTCAATATATAAAATTTGACATGAATATGATTCAAGTATTAAACTACAATTCAATATGAATCCATGAATCCATATATTCAATCTATTCAATCTGTATTGACTGAACCGAACTATGGATATACTTCCATTAACATGATGCTCCAGTTACATCCATTTATTGATATCATGGTTTTGGCAAGTCATCCATCTGTACAATCTAAAATACAAGACAATACAATATAAGCAATATAATCAATACATCGCGGGGTTTAAGGGGTAGATTGGTACGGAAGGTGTTAGAAGTGGCACGAGACAGCAAGATTTAAGACACCTAACCTGTATTTCCATTGCTACTGTACCGTGGCATAAACGGTTCCTTGTACATTCCGTTCACCTTAGTCTTTGGTCAACTGAGACCCCTCTCGTATACACTGGCCTCCTATACCAAGCTACAAACAACAGCGTTAACTAACTTCAAAAGTTACACTCTCTCTGTCTATTCTACTTCTCTCTTATCTTTGGGACTTACCGAGCGATTGTTCGCTGACGACATTCCTTCTCTTTCTTCTTTGGAATATTGTCAGGTGATTCGGACTTTCAGGAGATCAAGCCCACTGGCGAAGACTTGGATCAGCTAGCCTTCGACCCGGAGCTCTAGATATTTGTACATTTCATTTCTGTATTTCCATTTCTGTTATGCCACTGTTTAGGCATCGCTTTATCCCATGTATTTACTTTTCCATGTATTGTAAAAAGAATGTGAATAAATAAAGTTACTGTTCAATTATATCTTTTGTTTCTTGTGCATTTATTTATATTGCTTAGATACGCTTAGCGTATTTGCTTCAGAGTAAATACGTAGAGGCCAGTCGCGACCCTTTCGCCGTACACCGGGAACCAGGGCGTGACAGATTTTGTTGGTGGCCCATGTAAGTCAGAACTGTATGGAACTCTACCATGCAGTCCAGTTCTGCGTGAACAACCTAAGCAATATAACACAAGAATCGGCAACTAAAAACATTCTTTACAATTCATACTTCTTGAATCTTATCATTTCATATACTTTGAATCTGTCATAACCCTAATTTTTCTTTCAAGATTATGGATTCCCCAAACAACTCTAGCACCAATGTCAACAACACATCTCCACCACTACCACTCACACATGCCATCCCTGCTCCGATCAACGACCAGACGGTTTTGCTTGAGGCGATCCGCAGCCTCCTGGAAGGACAGCAGCAGCAGACTGCTATCCTGATGAACCGACCAGAGGAAGAAGCACCTGGGATGAAGCAATTCAGGGCTTTGCACCCCAAACAGTTCTCAGGAAAAGAGAGCCCTCTAGAAGCTGAAGAATGGGCTTAGAGTATCGAAGATGATTTGGAAGAAGCACAAGTGCTAGAGATAGCTTGGGTCCGTGTTGCGAAACTGCAGCTCACAGACAATGCACGGGTCTGGTGGAAGGCGGAAGAAAGCCGTCTTGATCAACCCATCGAATGGAAGACTTTCCACGACATGTTCGACTCAAAGTACTTCCCTGAGACTGCCAGGTTCGACATGGAACAGCAGATCATCCATCTGCAACAAGGTTCAATGTAGACCAAGTCAGTAGATGAATATGACGTTGAGTTCACCATGCTCAGTCGATTTGTGGCACACCTGATACCGACGGATGAGATCAGATCCCGTCAATTTCAACAAGGTTTGGATTCGGAGATCCAGGCTTTTCTTTCAGTCTTAACACCTACCTATATATTTTTCCTATACATAAAACATATCCCACATACCTTAGGTACAATCTTAGTAGCCTCACTTCCTACACCAGCACTCTTCGATACCGGAGCATCTCACTGCATTATGTCGCAACGGTTCGTCCGAACTCATGCGATTCCAGTTACACCACTTGTATTCAGCTGGAATGTCAGTTCAGGAAATGGCGTTCTAAAGGCAACAATGGGATACAGCTTGTGTCCAGTAGTCGTCTGCAGCAGAGAATTCTATGCCGACTTCAAAGTGCTAGACATACCGAACTTCGATGTGGTTCTAGGAATGGATTGATTAAGAACCTTCTACGCTACTATCGACTGTCGTCAAAGGAGGGTAGTATTCGAGATTCCAGACCATCCGGTCTTCTATTTCCAAAGTGGAGACCGTCCCCTGGAGCCAAGTACTTACAAGGCGAAGCCTAAGAAGGCAGTAATTGTAGCAACTCAAGTGGAGGAAGGATCAAAGCCAGAAGTGGTTCGAGAGTTCGACGATGTGTTTCCTAACGATATATCAGGTTTGCCTACCGATCGAGCTCTTGAGTTTAGCATTGACTTAATACCAGGAGCACAACCGGTGATCAAAGCACCTTATCGATTAAGTTCGGAAGGTTTGAAGGAAATCCGAACTCAGTTGGACGAATTATTGGCTAAAGGATGGATTCGTCCCAGCACTTCAAATTAGGGATCACCAGTACTGCTTGTGAAGAAGAAGGAAGGTTCATACAGAATGTGCATCGATTATAGAGCCTTGAACGAAGTAATGATAAAGAATAAATCTACTTCCGCGCATCGATGATTTATTCGATCAGCTAAGTGGATCTTGTGTTTTCTCTAAATTAGATCTTCGTTCAGTTTATCATCAGGTGAAGGTCAAGGAAGCTAATATTCATAAAACGGCTTTCAGAACACGTTATGGTCATTACGAATTTCTTGTGATGCCATTTGGAGTGACCTACGCACCAGCAATATTCATGAACCTGATGAATCAAGTTTTCCGGGAGTACTTAGACAGGTTCGTTGTCATCTTCATCGACGACATTCTGGTGTATTTTAAGAGTCGGAAAGAACATGCCGAGCACCTACGAATTATCTTGGAAACTCTACGACAACATCAACTCTACGCCAAGTATAGCAAATGCGAGTTTTGGCTAGATCAAGTTGGTTTTCTTGGACATATCGTATCAGGCGAAGGAATCTCTATGGATCCAGTGAAAGTTTCAGCAGTAAGCGAATGCTCGACACCAAAGTTAGTGAAGGACATTCGGAGTTTCTTGGGTCTAGCTGGATATTACAAAAGGTTCATTGAAGGCTTTTCAAAGATAGAAACACCCCTGACTAAGCTCACACGTAAAGATGAAGACTTTGTGTGGTCAGAAGCATGCGAACGAGCTTTCGTAGAACTCAAGTCAAGGTTGACATCAGCGCCTATTCTCATTATACCGGACTAATCTAGAGGTTTCAAAGTGCATTGTGATGTATCCGGTAAGGGATTAGGATGTATTCTACATCACCACGGTAAGGTTGTGGCTTATGCTTCAAGATAGCTAAAGATTCATGAGCGCAATTATCCGACGCAAGATTTGGAATTGGCAGCCGTTATCTTTGCTCTTAAGATTTGGCACCATTATCTTCTTGGTGAACGAGTGAACATATACATAGATCACAAGAGTCTGAAATATGTGTTTACTCGGAAGGAGCTTAAGATGAGGCAGAGATGATGGTTAGAACTCATGGCGGACTTTGACATCAACCTGCAATATCACCCAGGGAAGGTAAACGTGGTACCGATGCCCTTAGTCGCTAACTATTATCGATGAATCTCACCGCCCAGTGGAAGTTTCAACAAGATTTACATCTGATGGAGATTGAAGTAGTCATGCCAGGTAACGCTTCAAGTTTGATGAATTTACAAGTTCAATCTACCATTGTCAATCAGATCAAAGCAGCTCAAGCAAGTGATACTAAGTTGCAAAAGATCAGAGAACAAGTGGAGAATGGACTCAGAACAGACTTCATCATCCATGAAGACGGATCTTTGAGATACGGCAGCAGATTGTGTGTACCAAAAAGTTCTGTTCGGGAAGAGTTAATGAAAGAAGCTCGCATCTCTCCCTACTCAGTACACCTTGTAGGTACAAAGATGTACAAAGATCTACGTCAGAATTACTGGTGGTATGGAATGAAGCGTGAAGTAGCCAGAAGCGTCGCTAAATGTTTGGTGTGTCAGCAAGTAAAGGTTGAACATCACAGAACTGCTGAGTTACTTCAACCGTTACCTATCCCAGAATGGAAGTGGCAACACATCATAATGGATTTTGTGACTGCACTTCCTCGTAGCATAAAGGGTAACGATGCGGTATGGGTCATTGTGAATCGACTCACAAAGTTGGCTCACTTCATCCCATTTCGAGTTGGCCAATCAACTGAGACATCAGTAAAGAAGTACATGGAGGTAAGAATCTAAGTAAGATTTAAACTCTTCAAATATGTACTATCTCTGATACCCATGAACTCATACAGGAAATTGTGCGCCTTCATGGAGTACCGGTTTGCATTATCTCCGATCGTGACACCAGGTTCCGATCGCAATTTTGGCAGAGTCTGCATGCGAGCTTGGGAACAAGTCTGAACTTCAGCACGGCTTATCATTCACAAACCGATGGTCAGTCTGAGCGAACTATTCAGATCTTGGAGGATATGCTCAGGGCGTGTATGTTGGACCTCAAAGGATCGTGGGAAGATCACCTACACCTTGTGGAGTTTTCATACAACAATAGCTACCAAGCAAGCATAGGAATGGCACCTTTTGTAGCACTATATGGAAGGAAGTGTCGATCGCCATTAAGTTAGGACGACATCGGAGATAGAGAACTTCTTGGACCTGAGATGATAGTAGCAACTGTTGATGAGATTCATACTATCAAAGAAAAGATGCGTATAACCCAAGATCGACAGCAGCACTGGGTTGATGCAAAGCGACGTCACTTGGAGTTCCAGCCAGGAGATAACGTATTCTTAAAGATATATTCAAACCGTGGAGTGATCTGATTTAGAAGACGGGGTAAGCTTAGTCCGAGATACATTGGATCGTTCGACATACTCGAACGAGTCGGTGAAGTGGCTTATCGCTTAACACTTCCACCCTCATTGGAAGGAGTACATAACGTATTCCACATATCCCAACTCAGAAGGTATGTGAGTGACCCCAGCCATATTCTCGATCATTCCGAGCTCATTGTACAGCCCGACTTATCTCATAAGCAACAACCTGTTGAGATCCTGGACAGGAAAGTGAAGTCACTTCGGAACAAGGAAGTAACCTTGGCTCGAGTGATGTGGAGAAAAGACACTCCAGGAGAATCAATATGGGAAAGGGAAGATGAGATGCGTGCAAGATATCCTCACTTATTTGTAAATTAGTCCTTAAAATAAATTGTAAATTTCGAGAACAAAATTTTTGTAAGGAGGATAGACTGTAACAACTCCATTTCTTGTGTACATAAAATTCATTTAAAATTAATATATACTTGGGGTATTTACATTTCCTGTGAGTACTATAAGTATTTGATTCACTTCTTAACAGCTAGAAGGAGCTTGCAGCTCATTGGTAAGACCTTATACTGCTGAACCAAAGCACTAGAGTTCAAATCCCTTTAGCCACATTATTTTTTAATTAGTTTTCTTTTTAATTTTTAGAAGCCAAGGAGCCTACACGTGCATAACTCGTAAAAACCAAAAGTCACATATAAAACAAACTGGCTCAGGGGGTAGACAAATCGGCAAGGAACACGTGGCCACCAGACCCGGCCTGACTCGGCCGGATTGGGCCGGTAGCGCGGCTGACTCGGCCGGCGCCGCCGGCCGAACTCGGTTGAATCCGAGTTGGTCCTTCATAAAACTTGTGCCTTTTGGTATTCTTGAAACCCCTGTCTTGTTTAAATACCCTGCACATTAACAGAGACATTAAAATACAATTAAAACCTAATTTAAATCTATTTTAATGAATAATTTTTAATACATTTCTATCAAACCCTAACCCTAATCTTTTCCTATAAGTACCACTCCAATTCACACCCCCTCACTTACAAACTCTGTCCAAACTCTCAAGAATATTCTCTAGAACTTTTATGTACAAGTGGAGTTAGCGAAGAGTGAAGCTTCGACGAATTTCCGACGACAACCCTAGGAGCTCCTGGCAACGAAACGACGCACCGGCACCTTCTACCACTCTCTCTTCCCCTTTTCTAATCACCAATCCAGTAAGTATCTCTTCCCCCTTCTCTTGTCTACTCTAAAAACTTGTATATCTAAAACCCGACGGAAGTGGAGTTAATCCGACATCCGATTCGGTTTTCTTTAAAAAGTTCAAATTTTCTTAAATACAACAATAACAAACTTGCACATCATGACAATTACCCATTAAAAAAACATATTGAACAAGTTTCATAGCAAAAGAATGTATATTGTAGTTTTTATCGTATCTTTTCAGAAAAATACCATGAAGTTTAGTTTCGACATTAAACATCATAATTCCTTACTATACCTTTAAATAGATCACGAGATAATGACCTACCTCCTCACAACACTCATATGCAACATAGCACGATACCTTTCGGGAGCATAGAATACGGGAAAATGCAATTTTACACATAAATACCTTTTACTATTAAAAACCGTTTTCTACAAGATTACGTATTTTTAACAAATCGTTGCAAAGCGCCGCTACAACCCATTTTGGGGAATCCGTTCGGGATGGTGCGGATTATCGTACATCCTCAGGGTTAGTAGTGCGAGATGCAGACCTCCGCAAGGAGCATACGGTCTCGAAAGATTTAAAAATACAAATATTTTAAGAAAATGAGATTTCTAGAATTTTTTTTAATTATTTTATAAATATATATATGTATTATGAAAATATCTATTTTTGATATAGTATAAATATTCCAACTTTTCTAAATAAAAAAGAATCACTTCACATGAAAATACCAGGCAATTCCATACAAGTTCAATACTTTATAAATAAATACCATATATTTTGAAAAATAGGTTTTATTCACTAGAAATGTCATATATATAAAATCTATATCTACGAAAAACTCTAAAGACGATAATTAAATACTTGAGGTGCATTTTGAAAATTATATAAAATTATTTTTACTTAAAACCCCTCAAGTTTTATAAATTACAATAAAGACCCTAGTAAATATAGGTTTAAGCGGGACCAATCTCTTGAGCCTCAAGGAGCAGGAGATATGGGTGCTTGCCTATTTAAGGTAGACAACTTAACAAACGGTGTTATCAACACGGTAATCGTTTTTGAAAAAGACACAAATCCTGCCGCCCATGTGCAGCGGTTACCTATAACATCGAAACCTAATTCAGGATTTCAATTTCCTTTCTAATTGTCTGACTCAGAATGAGTCTCAATATATACAATCTGACTTAAATATGATTCAAGTATTAAACTGCAATTCAATATGAATCTATGAATCCATATATTCAATCTATTCAATCTGTATTGACCGAACCGAACCATGGATATACTTCCATTTATATGATTCTCCAGTTACATCCATTTACTAATATCATGGTTTCGGCAAGTCATCCATCTGTACAATCTATAATACAAGACAATACAATTTACAATATAATATAAACAATACAATCAATACATCGCGTGGTTTAAGGGGTAGAATGGTACGTATGGTGTTAGAAGTGGCACGAGACAGCAAGATTTAAGACACCTAACCTGTATTTCCATTGCTGTTGTACCGTGGCATAAACGGTTCCTTGTACATTCCGTTCACCTTAGTCTCTGGTCTACCGAGGCTCCTCTCGTATACACTGGCCTCTTCTGTACCAAGCTACAAAAAACAACGTTAACAATATAATACAACTTCAAAAGTTACATACACTCTCTCTGTCTATTCTACTTCTCTCTTATCTTTGGGATTTACCGAGCGATTGTTCGCTGACAACATTTCTTCTCTTTCTTCTTTGGAATGTTGTCAGGTGATTCGGACTTTCAGGAGATCGAGCCCAGCAGCCAGGACTTGGATCAGCTAGCCTTCGACTCGGAGCTCTAGATATTTGTACATTTCATTTATGTATTTCCATTTCTGTTATGCCACTATTTAGGCATCGCTTTATCCCATATATTTACTTTTCCATGTATTGTAAAAAGAATGTGAATAAATAAAGTTGCTGTTCAATTATATCTTTTGTTTCTTGTGCATTTTATTTATATTGCTTAGATACGCTTAGCCTATTTGCTTCAGAGTAAATACGCAGCGGCCAGTCGTGACCCCTTCGCCGTACACCGGAAAGCGGGGCGTGACATCCAGCTTTCAGAATACCCACACGCCACTGAGTTGATCAAATAATTCACCGATGTGAGGGATTGGATACTTGTTCTTAATAGTCACTGATTTAATTCTTGATAATCGATGCAATCCTTCGTGTGCCATCCTTCTTCTTGACTTGAAGAACTAGAGCTTTCCAGGGTGAATTGCTGCTGCGAATTCAACCTTTCTCTAGTAATTCGGCAACTTGTTTTTTTACTTCTTCTAATTCCACCGGTGCCATTGGATAATAAGCCTTTGAAATCGGCACTGCTCCAGGAATAAGATCAATTGCGAACTCCACATCTCGTTTTGGCGGTAAACCCGAGATGCGCTCGAACACATCTATAAACTCCCGAACTACTGCTAGCGCATCCTCCTTGTTTATTCCCATCGACAAAAGAACGATACTTTTCGGTCTAGCCCTAAATTCGACTGGCCCGACAGATCTGCTATCTCCCAAAAATATGAACTCCGGATGTTCGGAAATCTGGAAAATCACTTTCTTTGCCCTACAGTCGATGTGAGCATGGAAAGTGCCAAGAAAATCCATTCCCAAGACAACATCATAGCTGCCAGTATCAATCACCAAGATATCCGTGAACAACTCTCGTCCGCAAATAACAATCGAGCAACCCTTGCACTCACTACTAAATATAATTCTCCCATTCCCAGTGTGTATGTCCCAGCAACTAGACAGGGTCGTATGTGGAATAGAGTATGCACCAATAAACTTAGACGACATGAAACAATGGGATGCACCTGAATCAAATAATACTAATGCGGGAAAATTATAAACGAGTAGGATACCTGAAACAATTTCGTCTGAAGCTCTGGCCTCCTCGGCCATCAAAGTGAAGGTCCGTGCTTGATTAGGTCCCTGAGTAATCTTTTTTTGCTGTGCTCTCGGAGTATCACCCTTCAACTGAACTCCCGATGGAGAAGTATGCGTTCGATGATCAGCAGCTCCATAAATCAGACACTACCCAAGCCTCATTCGGCACTCCTTCCGGAAATGACGCGGTCGTTGGCAGTAGTCACAAAACACATTTCTATTTTGATCGGATACAATGGGCTTCTTCATGGGTATAATGTCTCGTTTGTTCACCAGAATGTTTCTGTGTACAGGAGCTCTGTTTGGCGTAAACGCCAACTTCCGCACTACGACGGCTTGCTGTTGAGTACCCTTTATTTTCACCGATAAACTTTGCTGCTCCCTGGCTGTCTTGAGAACTTGGGAGAAGGTAGTCAATCCCAGAGATATGAGGTGTCTCTGAATCTCCACATCCAAGCTATGCATAAACCTTCATGCCCTATCTGCCTCGTTGGCAACCAAAGGACCCATAAATCGACTGAGCCGAGTCCATTCAGCCGCATGCGCATCAAGTGATCCGCAATTTTGCTTCAAACTAATGAACTTCTCTTCCATTTCCTCTCGAGCAGATTGCAGAAAGAACTTCTCCAAGAAACTTCATGAAAACGTTGCCCAACTGATCGTCTTGGTCAGGCGGGTCTCTTCTATGAGCCACCACTTGCGAGCGTAATCTACCAACTGCATGCGTACTACATCCACCCTTTTCTCATCTGGAATCTACGCGGTGACAAGCAGGTTCTCTATGTCAACTAGCCACTGCTCCACTGGAAATGGCTCCTCCAATCCCGTAAATGTGGATGGACCAAGCTTTCTAAAGTCCACCATGGTGCCCTCACACTGTGCTGTCCTGGGTGCTACTGTGACTACGGACTGCTGGACTGTCCGCAGACCCTCCTGGAAAGTCTCGGCCTGCCGCTGATTCAGCTCAGTTTTCCGCTTCTGATTTTCAAGCATACCACATACAACACCAAGAAATACAGCGTTATCAACATACCTCTGGTATGATCGCAAGTCTCTACCAGCCATGATTCTGAAGTTAAGACACTGAAGAGGATTTGCAACGGTAAATAGGATTCAATAAACAAGATATCTATAGATTCAAGACTGGCACGATAGAAATGTGTCAGGACATGTTCTTAATTCCGGATTTCCTGGTTACTGTATTGAGTTTAATACCCAACTACAAAAGAACCAAACCCGACTAACCCTAAATCATAGGGCTCTGATACTAAACAAATCCTGTCATGCCCCGCTTCCCAAGATACGTAAACTATGACACGTGACAGAGCCAACCATGCTACCTGTGGCTAGGAATCAACCCCCAACAGTCATATTACGGCTGTCTATCGGATATCAAGAACAGTAAAAGAATATAATCTAGCTAGCACATGTCCATATGCCACAGTAAATAAAATCAAGAAAATGCATAAAGCAGAAACGGATCAAAATCCAATAAACAATATCTGAATCATGTCCCAATATGGGCTCACATCAAAGAAAATAAAACTGCGGAAATAAATAAACTAAACATCTCTAATAATACACGTTAAATTCCTTATTGCCCGGCTTGATTGATAAAATACTCTTGATTTGCCTGCGATAAAGGTAAAGGAACTGGGCCATGCAAAACCCAGACATCAATGCGTCATAACATTAAAATAATCATAATAACCCGGATATGATGATATAATTAAACATGAATATAAATAAATAACACCGATATAAATAGTGAGCTATGTGTATATATGTGTGTGTGATGTGTATCCTAAATCTGTGCTTCTAGGTTATCTATTTTATAAGTCTTTGAAATCAATTAATATAATTCTCATCGTAACCCAACAGTATATATCATGTTCATTCCCCACGGGACCATGGTAACAGTATTTATTCTGTAATGCCCGGAAACACGGCAAACAATAATTTATTCCGTAACACCCGAAAAATGGAAAACAATGATTTATTCCGAAATGCCCAGAAAAACGACAAACAATGATGATTTATTCTGTAACGCCCGGAACCACGGCAAACAATAATAATATCCTCTTGAGTTACGTTTCGGTTACATTCTTAAGTTCCCCTTTCCCCCAGGTTTATGTTCAAGCCTGGTATTAACGATATGAAACTAATGCCAATACAGGATCAAGTAGGTATAGTTCTCGTCTATGCAGACAACAAGTCACGTCCATTAGGACAACACGTCAGGATCGTTGGCATTAGTAACTAGATCTAAGTAACAAGTCAGATAGTGTGTCGTGAACATGTCATGTAATGCATATTAACTAAATAGATACCCAATGTGAATCTGTAATCAATATTGGAACACGGTAAACACAACTGATACCAGGATGCATATGTATCTATTTATAATAACCATTATACATCCATTACCATGTATGATGCAAACTAGATAACATGTTGTACCAATATAGTAGTATAATAATATCATGATGTTCCAGCATGCAACTAGATAAACGATTATCAGTACGGATACGAACGGATATCGTAAAACAGTAAATCTATGACATTTGCTGAATAATAAAACATATGCACTATTTTTATTCATATAGATATTGATATAATATAATATAGTATGTTGCAAGTTAAAACTTTCCTGATCGGATTTCACGTCGAGATACGGATACTACGTTCGACGTCAGAATAACGTCGCGATGGAAACTTACGCGTGCAGGACTGGACCTGTCTGATCAGTGACGTGACGTGGTGACTAGGCTAGACGACGACGGTGACTTGGTCTCTAGATCGTAGGCGACGCGCGCAACTCCGGCGAGCCGATCGGAGAATCAAGAAAAGATCAAGAATAGAAAGAAATGAAGAAGAATAGGGTGGCTACTGGTTTTTGGTTCTGGGGTGGCGAGGACTGAAGAGAAGTGGCGAGGTGACGGTGAAGATGGCTAACGGCGAAGGTAGCTGCGTCGGCTGTGGGTTTCTTGGGTCGGTTATTCTGGGTCAGGGATTGTAGGGTATGGTGCTGGTCGAAGTCTGGGGTGTCGGGAAGAGGATAGGGAGGTGAGGAGGTGGAGGTGGTGATAGAAGAAAGGGTGAAGATGAGGGCGAGGAGGTGAGGACGGGCACGAGGTGAGGTTGGGGAGGGTCAGGGTTTCTAGATTGGCGACGTAGGTACAGGGGCTTTCGGGGATGGAGAGAAGAAGAGGAGGTGGTGATGACTGAGGTGAAAAGGGTGAGGTTAATGAGGATGAGAGGGGAGCGGTGATGGTGAGGGGCGGCGATGACGAAGGTGAGGGCAAGGGTGCAGTTAGGGTTTTTTTGCGGCGACAGAAGAAGAAAAGAAATGAGGGAGAGATGGAAAAAGTAAGGGTTTTGTTAAAATTATTATAATATGTGTGTATGTGTGTGCGTGTGTGTCTGCGTGTGTGTATTATTTAGAGAGAGAGAGAAAAGTTAGGGAGGGAGAGGAATAGAGAAAGAGAGAGGGGGGAAACAGAAGGAAGAGAGAGTGACAGAGAGAGAGATTAAGATTATATATATATATATAATGTTAGTTTTAAAAAATATTATATATATATATTTTGAGATTATACAGTTAATATCAAATTGCTCTGAAAATACACGGCTTTCTTCTAAAAATCTAGTTTTTAAATATGGAGAATATACGTACAAGTTTAAACCATAATGTGATGTCCGGTCAATAAAAATGCTTACCCCAAAGTACGATCTACGTAAATATACGTAGTGATCCAAACGAGTCTGTTTTAACACTTAGGACATGAACATGATGTATGGACGCAAGCACATGATATGGGGTACGATAACATGCCATGCTGGATATCAAAATATATTATTTGGGTTTTATTTGTATTATTAAAAGATATGCTGATACAAAAATATATCATATATGTGTGTAGAATCTAGATGTGCATGAATCTTTTGTATTCACAAATATTTGATATAATCTTGAACTATGATGGGTTTCAAGCATACGGGTTGGGTTGGATACTAACCACAGTTACCAAATACACTATCCGCACCCAAAAGCAAAAATAATCAAGAAATCTCTCGTAAAATTAAAATACCCCAAATAAGATATAGTATGACAGTGTCAGGGTGTTATACTATCCTATGGGAATTTAATTCCTTAGAAAATAGGATTTAACCCTAAAAGAAAGTTAGTTCTTATAAAAGAAAAAGACATAAGAACTTAGTTTTTGAAGAAAAACTAATCCCAGATCTTCAAAATAAAGATCTTGGTGCCATTAATTGTAAAAATACCATTAACTTAGATTCAATCTCTAAAAAGGAAAAAATATTAGCGCCGCACGTGCTTGCTACATGGACGCCTTCAGCAGATTTCGAAAACAAAAGGAAATTAGCGCCTCACGTGAAAAACACGTGGGTGCCCAAAATAGAAGGCCAGCACCTTACATGAAATATACACGAGCGCTGAGTATAGTGCTTAGCACTTCATACGCAACCAAAACGGCTATGTGCTTAGCACTGATTGGGCAGCGCCCAGCGCCTCACGTGAAAAACATATGGACACCCAAAACAGAAGGCTAGCGCTTCACGTGAAATACACGTGAGCGTTGAGCAAAGTGCTTAATACTTCAAATACAGCCAAAACGGCCGAGTGTTTAGCACTAAGTGGGTAGCGTCCATCTCCTTACATGCTCCTCACGTGGATGCCATACAAAAGTGCTTAGCACTTCATATACAACCAATACGGCTGTAGGGTTCCTAGGCACTCATACAAGGGTCTATAAGGCATCAACCATGCCCGATTTCAAATTTAGACGTGCCGAACAACCCAAAGCTAGGATCTTTGCTAGATTATTAGGGTTAAACATGCAAGTAAATATCTTTAAAACTAAGAGAGAGGGATTACAACCTTTGTAGTCCGCTCCTTCGCTTCATAAGCTCCGAGTAGAAGTCCCTTCGCCGCGATCCATGATCTCCCGGACTCAAGAGAAGCTCCACAACCCGAATGATCCATGCTTGCTTGTAGTCTTCCTTTTCAAAGATGATCTACCTTGAAGTTTCTTTAACTCAAGCTCTCACTCACTAATGAGGTGAACACCCTAATCTAATTGGCTAGATTAGATGAGGATGATGAAGTAGGACTATTTTATTATCAAATTCTCACACTAATCCATCACAAAATAAAAACCTAGAAAACTTTTGTGAGCTCAAGGAAAAAGAAGAAGAATGAATATCCTTTTGTGATGAATAATGAAAATATTACTATGATTACAAATGCAACCATGGTCAAAAATGAGAAGGCTAACCATTGTAGAGAGTTTACTAGGGTTAAGGGTGCGGTTTGGGTTAGAAAATATGTCACAAAATATCAACACATAATATCTTTGCAAGAAACAAAAGAAAAGCTTCTAGAAGCTTCATGAATGAACTAACCCAAATCAAACCCTAACCTTGTTTAATCTCCACTAATCATGTTGCATTAGTAATTATAACATGTTACAATATTATATATCACATATATAATATATTTTTGTAACAAAAGAAAATAATACAATTAACATATATCGCATATATATCAATGTATTATCCGGTGAGAAAATGAATCAATAAAGTGAGCCAATATTAGATAATATAATGTAATATATCACATATATAATTATACATTAAATTATCGAATCAACACTTGATCCGACAATCCGGCTATATCGAATATAACTGACTAATATATCATGTACCGTTTCATCGAATCAACACTTGATCCGATGACCCGGTTGATATCAAATATCGCCGGCCGATATCATATATGGCGAGAATAGAATACGGTATCTCATATCGCATTATTCTCGATCATGCACATATCACATATATGCCCCTACTCCGTTTTGCCTGAGTCAAGAAACCTCTGTGTAGGACTCTAAAGAATTGTCAATATGCCGGCAGTAGGTGATGATCATATCAAACACCCACAAGCTACAAGCGGTCAGCTAAACGTAACAGCCACCCAGGTATTGAGCGATCAGAAGATCAACAAGCAAGCCTGTACATTCTCCTGTGAATCTAATCAGTAACACTCCCGTACAGTCCGGTCTCTTCGTCTGATATGTTGCATATCTAGTCTAGGGGTGGTATACGTCAGACCCCAGTAACCGATAAGTCATGTCGATGTGAGGCTCATAACAGGTCGAAAACCTACTGATAACACTTACCAGTAGTACTCTATATCAGCCCTGGCCAGGGACTTCCAGTTATAGCCAATCGAACACAGCACAACATCAACTCCCTACACCGGGAGAGACGAATCCCCTCCTATCGGTCATTGCCTCCATGTGATTCGAGACTGTACCCAAAAGCCACCGTTTTGCACGCCCTCTTGGACTTGGTAAAGTGGAAATCAAAGCACAGTGGGAATCTCACAAGACTCTATGACGATCTCGGGTCTACAGACTACCCTGTACCAGTGTCAGCAGAGAACTGCCATCTGACGTGAGGTATAATACCATCTGGGAGTTCTCGGCGAGTCCGTCCAGTGTACCCAATCTCCACTGAGCACCCATACACTATCCTTGATGTCAAATACCGATGGATATGGGATCATTCATCGCCCATCATATGGGTCAAGATGCGTATACGCTAGTCTACTCTGGTGTATCGATGCCCTGTCTAGACACACCCTCGACTAGGAACAGTTATAAGATGTACTCATCGACTACTCTGGTCCCACTAGTATGATCTCATCATAGTCCCAGTAGTCGAGTACATATCCTAAGGGCTTTATCAATAAGTGAGAGTAAGATAATAAACTAATATAAGTCAACATGTTAAGATAAAGTGAAACCAAATAGCATACTATCATGACGAGCAAGAAAGTCATCTATATATATATCCAAGCATCCATTATAATATACACCATATGTACAACAATGGCCTCTAGGGTATATACATAACTAACAACGGCTAAGTGCTCAGCACTGATTGGGCAGCGCCCAGCGCCGCATGTGCTCCTTACGTGGAATAAAAAAATGCTTAACACTATATATATATATATATATATATATATATATATATATTCAGTCAAAATAACTGAGTGTTTAGCACTGATTGGGCAACGCCCATAACTAAAGACTTCACATAACACCCATGTGAGCGCCGGAGCTTCAAACAAATGCTTAGCACTTTTGCATAAAAAAGGGGGCTGAACAAGCAGAGCCCAAATAAGTGCTTAGCACTTTTGAACAAAAAAAGACTTAGCAGATTGAGCCCAAATTTGCAAAGTTTCTCTGAAAATCTTTTTTACAGCTGATCAGTCGAAAATAATGTATTTTTAACACGGCAATTTCCCCATTTTTTGCATTCATCTAGAAGTGTTCGGCATTCATATTACACATATCAGCAAATCAGTCGTAAAATATCAGATTACATGTGTTAGACTTTAAAACCGGCATTTATAGGGAAATTGACTGTATTTTATGGTATCGCATCATCCCTATATTGCGCAACACTTGTCTTGAGAAATTGTGCAGGAACAAAACCAAAACAGAGCTGATAAAATACACCAACTCCAAGTTTTGAGATCTGGTAGCAATATAGAAGGATTTACAATATTCAACATATCATAAAAAGGCCCATGAGACAGCCCAAAGCAGCACCAGAAATACCAAGCCACAAAGCTTCAAAAGAGCCGCGGAACCGCGGCGGGAGCCGGCTTGCGCCGCGGTTCCGCGGCGGATTGGCCACATCATCATCCCATTTTCGGTGCAATATCCTTATCTCAATGGGTACACCTCATTTTGACACGTCAAATTCCAGAATTCTCCAGAGTCTTCTGCCAGATCAGCAAAGATCATTAAGCATGCTAATCTTGATTAAGCTCCTAACAAACGAATTCTAGAAGCTCCCTCCTAACTAATTACTTCTAGAAGCCTCTCCCCATAACAAACTTTTGGAGGGAAATTCAAATTTGAATCCTAGATCTAGGGTTTTGGATGGTCTATAAAAGAGAGCTTAGATCTAGGGTTAATTCTTCTTCCTTAGTTCGTTAATCTTTGACTTCCTTAATCTCTAATCTTTACCTCTTACACCATCTTCTTCCACAAGTCTAGTGACAAGACTTGTGCGAAACCTTAACCCTAATTCCAATCCAAATTCAAGATCCCGAGTACCAATCAAGCGAGAAGCCCTTCAACCTTTTAGAGCGGAGCCGATCTCCAATCGAGCAAGTGATCCAAGCCGATCCGCGACTCACGGATCCGAGCGAAGCCAAATCGACGATCGAGTTCTTCCTCTTGTAATTCTTGAGCGATTGTAATGAAAATTGTTGATATAAATAAAAAGTAAAATTCTTTAATCTTGTTTTCTTTAAATTCTTGCATCATGATTCGATCTCAATTTGTAATTATAGTTCTTGTTGTGATGTTTGAGTAAAACTCCGCTCATAAAGGAGTCGAGACGATCAATAGAATGATGATGTAACAAATCTTAAAACGATTCTTAAGTCCTACGAGTTTTGTAAACCCTAGCAAATTCAAGAATCGATGACCTAGTTTCGTTGCGATGCTTTCTTGATTGTTATCGCTCGAAATTAGGGATCTACGATCGTTTCTTGAATTTACTAGAGGCTAGAATGTGAATGATATCGACGAAAGAACAAGGGATAAGATGAAACCCTAGTTTCACTAGAAATCCCTAATTCTTGTAGATCATCATCGATCTAGTATCAATTCATCGAAGGATAAGAATATGTCATTGTAAGATTACATCACATCTATAGATCCGATCGATTCCTACGAGCCTCATTTAAATTCTTGATATTTGGTTGGAAAAATCAACAAACTATCAATTCTTGATTCTATCTTTTTCTTGTTATTAGATCTATATTTTCTAATTCTTGAACTTCAACTATAAATCATGAATTGTTTTCTTTTCTTTTCCTTAAAATTTCAATTCATCTAATTCAAAAGACGAACGATTACACTTTTCCTGTGGACGATCCGCACTCGCTAACGATCTACATCCGACACCGTAGTTGATTGCGGTCAAAATATTTTTGGTTGTGATTTCTATACAATTTTCTAAATACCGACACAATCCGAAATCGTTTCAATCAACAGCTGAGCCCAAATGCTCTGTTATTAGATCTGAAATAAAAATAATTCTTGAAATTTTGCTAATTTGATCTTAGTCTCAAATTAGACTAATGTATTCTTAGTTAAAATAAATAGAGCCCAAATACTCATATATTTAAGTTGATCTTAATCATAAACTAGATTAACGGCCTTTAGATAAAACAAACCCAAATCTAAAATATACGGATTTGGATTAATTCGCGCCCTACAGGCGACGACATAAACTAGTCTTCGTATACAATCCACGGGCAACTACATAAGAAAAAAATAACACACGACATGAAGTGAACTGCTGGAGAAGAAGAATGTGGTTATCGCGATGCAGTAATAAAATTAACTGCAAGGGCTTGCGTCTGCAGGGAAGAGCATCCCTGTTCACCACCAAAAACCGGGACCGGGACGTTGGGACGTCAGGGCCTGAGTTCCGAGGGCAGATACTAATTGGTGCTATCCGTCAACCACTCCGAAGATGCCAAGTTGATTTATGGCACCATATATCGAAGGTTTAAACGGATGCGGCCGATGTAGCAGACTTTATCAGATTCCCTCTCGTTGAGGGGTTTTTGATTGTGGGGACGCTCTTCCGTGCAGGCACAACCCCTTGCAGTTAATTACGCTACCGCATCGCGGTAACAACTTTCTCCTTCTCCAGATGGTCATTTCGTGTCATGGGTGTTTGTTTTGTTTTTGGTTGCCCGTGGATTATATACGGAGACTAATTTATGTCGTCGCCTGTAGGGCATGGATTAGTCCAAATCCGTATTTTCTTAGATTTGGATTTGGGGGTTGGGTTTAAGGATACGTTAGTCTCATTTAGGACTAAGATCAACTTAAATGTTTGTTAAGAATACGTTAGTCTAATTTTTAGACTAAGATCAACTTAACGGGATCGTTTAGATCCAACAAAAGAGCATTCGGGCTCTATTGTTTAGTTTAGGGACATTGCGGTCGATTACCAGTTTAAGGACATGGTGGTCCGATGTTAGTTTAAGGACATCTCGGTCTAAGGTTAAGGACATCATAGTCCGTGGGTTTAAAGGGACCCCACAGTCCAAGGTTAAGGACATTATAGTCCGTGGGTGTAAAGGGACCCCACAGTCCGAGGTTAAAGACGTCATAGTCTGTGAAATGTGTGGTTGTCGGGACCCGTCACCACTCTGAAGACGTTGAAGGATTACAACGACAAATATCAAAGGAGTGAAGAGATGTACCCTTGAACTAAAGTTGATTGGGGGATCTGTAGTCCAATTTGGAACTAAGATCAATTAATTAGATTATGAGCACATTAGCTCAGTTAAATCTGAATTGAGGACTTATGGCCAATTTGGGCTAAGTCCAATTAAGTTTGAAATGTTGGCCCTTTGTTGGCCTATTGAACATTTGCCTGGGTTCAGCCCCTCATTATTTAGCGATGCTAAACAAGAGTTTGAAGGCTCTGATGGCATTTTGTCTTTGGCTGAGCATTGAACATTATAACTCTGGATTTTAAGGCTCATTTGACGGGGAAATTTGCCTCTAGAAAACTTATACAATTTGGGCTAAGCTGGTTTGAAAATAGTGTTAAACACTAGAGGACATCTGGCGGTCACGTGTCCTCACGTGATGTATTTAAAACAGTGTTAAACACTGGAGACAAAATGCTCAAAATAGTGTTAAACACTAGAAAGGAAGGGGTCACGTGAGGCGCCTGAGATGGGGTCAGACCTCCTTTATTTTATTATCAGAATATTCAAATAAGTGTTAAACACTTTTAATCTTCAGGCCATCACGTGTGGGCACATGATGGGTATCTATGTATTGATTATTAAAGTTTTTACTAGGGGTCACGTGGGGACACGTGAGGGCGCCCAAAATCAGTACTGCCTTTGGCTTTATTCTCTTCATTTATGAGAGTCACGTGTGAACACGTGAGGCATTGCCTCCAAGCTTTTTCCTCTCATTTTGGGGAGTCTGTTTAAGGGTCACGTGGGAAAACATGACCTAGTTTTGTTCTCTCTTTTCTGCTCATTGAGGATGGGGGTCATGTGTCACCACGTGACCAATTTCTTTACGTGCATGGAGAGCTTTAAATCTCTTGTTTTAAGAATTAAATTCTCTGTAGGGTTAAACCATAATTCTGTTTTAGAGGAATTAAATTCCTATGTATGTGAAAGAATTAAATTCTCATATAGGGTTAAACCCTAGTTCTGTTTTGGAAGAATTAAATTCCTATGAATTTGGGAGAATTAAATTCTCATATAGGGTTAAACCCTAGTTCTGTTTGGGAGGAATTAAATTCCTATGAATTTGGGAAAATTAAATTCTCATATAGGGTTAAACCCTAGTTTTATTTGGAGGAATTAAATTCCTATGAATTTGGGGGAATTAAATTCTCATATAGGGTTAAACCCTAGTTCTGTTTTGGAGGAATTAAATTCCTATGAATTTGGGATAATTAAATTCTCATATAGGGTTAAACCCTAGTTCTGTTTGGGAGGAATTAAATTCCTATGAATTTGGGAGAATTAACCATAGTTCTGTTTTGGAGGAATTAAATTCCTGTGAATTTGGGGGAATTAAATTCTCATATAGGGTTAAACCCTAGTTTTATTTGGAGGAATTAAATTCCTATGAATTTTGGGGAATTAAATTCCTTAAACTCAATTCTCCTTCTAAGTTTTGGATCTGCATGGCAGAATCACCCCGATGAGAATTAAATTCTCAACTTATGAGAAGATTTGCTTCTGCAGATTTTCAACCAGAGGAAGAACTAAGTTCTTTTTCAGAAGAGTTAAACTCTTAGATTGAGAATTAAATTCTCTTTTTATTTTATAGAGCTTAGATTTCTTTCCTCTTTCTCACCTAGGGTTTCTTTTCTTAAGAATTTAATTCTCCTCTCTTTTCTCTCTGTTGTTGTTTTTCTCCAGAAAATCAAAATTCTAAGACCCCTTCTTTTCTGCTCTTGGCTCTTATTTATAGGAGAAAGAAAAGAATCAATTTGTTTAGTGAATCTTTCATTGAAAGATTTTGGTTGTTTTTGTAACTAACATGATCTTTTAGGTCACTCAGTGAATGTTATTCACCATTGGATTTTTAATCCAAAAGATATTCTGTCTGTTATTCTTGGTGAATTTTAGGGAAATCTTTCCTTGTATAAAATCTTTCCATAAATTGGTGTCACCATTGGATTTTTAATCCAATGGTTCTCTAATTTACAGAGCACCATCTTTTTCATTTGGAAAGATTTAAAGAAATATTTTCCCAGTTTGGGTCTTTGATTTATCTTAATTAGAATTTAATTCTATTATTTCAGAAGGCTTTTAAAGGTCTATCACGTGTTGGCACGTGATCCCTTTATCTGATTATTAAATAGAATTTAATTCTATCAATTATAGAGTTTAGGAACTTGTCACGTGTTAGCACGTGACCCTCTTGATTTATTCAGAATTTAATTCTGCTTTTTAACAAAACTAAGGAATCATTATGTGTCAGCACGTGACCCTTGGTCACATGTGAGCACGTGATGCCCCATTGGGGTTTTTCCTTAGTGTCTTATTATATTTTTGTTTGGCTAGAATTGAATCCTATAAAGCAGAGATCACAGGAACTTATCACGTGTCAACACGTGACCCTTGGTCACGTGTGAGCACGTGATACCCTATTGGGGTATTTCCTGGCTGTTTTTTGCTATATTTTTGTTTGACTAGAATTTAATTCTATAAAGCAGAGATCACAGGAAATTATCACGTGTCAACACGTGACCCTTGGTCACGTGTGAGCATGTGATACCCCATTGTGGTATTTCCTGATATTTTATCAGGGAGCAAATGCCCCTACGGCATTGTTCTCACGTGTCTACACGTGAGTGCAACGCTGTCACCTTTGTGACCGTTGGATCTGTCTAGAGAATAGGGGAGATGAACCGTTCCACATCACATCTTATAAATGCAAGAGTCGCTTCAGAAGCGCCTCCACTTTTTTCCATCTTCTTCTTTGCTTGTTTTTCCTCTTAGAATTTAATTCTCTTTCCCAGAGCTTAGTTCTCTGATTCAAAATATTTCCAGAGTTTAACTCTGTCAACAAAGATTTCCTTTTGTTCAGGTGAGAATCTTGAACGTCTGAAGAACTCCTTGTAGAAATTTGGATTTTAAATCCACACCAAGGGTTTTTTCCCTTTAACAAGAACCCATTTTTCTAAGTTAAAATAATGTCCAATTCTTTAAATAATAAACCTCTTAGGGCTTCTCTGATCTTCAAGGATCGATGGTGGTGCTTGTCTTCTCTCTGGAATTTAATTCCATTTCAAAGAGCTTTGGCTCTGAAAATGTTTTCTGGAAATTTAATTCCCCTGTTCAAAAGGAATTTAATTCCTCTAAAGAAATCAGTTCTTTAAAAGAAGATCTCTTGGGATTTTTCTTCCTGAGTTGTTCTTTGCAAAAAGAGAATTTCAGTAAAGTTTTCTGGGAATTTAATTCCCCTGTTCTTTTTGATTTTCGCAGAGTCCAAGATGGGTTTCTCTTTAGGAGAATGTGTAGAGTCATTTGAATTCATTTAGGATCTTCCCTTTATTCTTATGATGATTGCTTGGTCTCATTATTAGTGAGCCGCCATCTTGATTTTGTGGGCCTATGTGTTTTGTAACCAATGGTCCCATAAAATAAGTCTTTTGTAGCTTTCTTCCACTGTCTTTTTATATATATACATTTATAAGCATATATATATACACGTGTTGGTTTCGCTTAGCAGTTTCCCCTTCTTTCATTTCAGGCACAATGACTTCTCTTCCGTACTTCCCTTTTACCCGCTCAGAAGCTGCCTTTCCTCAGTCACCATCTGACGAAGAGGTGATGGCGATGATCAGGGCTCATGACCCGGATTGCACCAATATACTTTTATAGGGGACCTGGTACGGTCACATCATCCACGGTCGCTGCAGCTTCCTTTGCGAGATATCGACAGAGCTTACCTATCCATTCCTGCCGATGGATCATCCACGGACCGCCTTTACTGTGGAGATGCTGAATTGGACCCCTATGGGACGGCTTGAGCCATCAACAACTGGTATTCCGAACCATCATGTGCCGGCTATAGACATTTTAGGGCGTCGCATTTGCCAAGGCGAAGCCCAGCCATGGGGACAGATTTACAAGATAGGGCTTACCCCTTGACATCCTACGGGCTACCTTCTCTGGGCCCGTTATATCCTGTCCGCCCATCGTGCGTGACTGCAGAGGGTCGAAATTTATCAGGCGATATATGCGTCTCTTTTCCACTATCAGTCTCCCTATGTCTGGTGGGTTAAGGCCTTCTTAAACCAATGGAATGTTCTCACCAATACCTTCTTTCTAGGGGACCGCGAAGTTTCAATTTCTCTGGAAGAATTTTGCGAGATCTCAGGGTTGCCGGTCAGGGGGACACTTTATGAAGAATTACTGCCTCCCGATAAGTATGTCTTCGAAACCGAGCCTGCCATGCTTGACGGCCTGTCGACCGAGAATGCCGTCCGCTACAAGCGCCCAAGCTTGATCAAGACCCTGAGTATTTTTGAGAAGCTATTCACAGAGTCAGAGGAGCAAGGCGTCACTTTTAAAAGCTTTATCGCCTGCTTCCTTCGCGAAGATGTCCTGTCAAAGACAGCTCCGAAGTTCGCGAATATCAACGACCCCTTTGGGTTCGGTTTAAATAAGCGGCCGACTAAAGAAGAGGACTTGCCGCAGTTATACATTCCCATCATGTTAGCGGTATCTTTCGAGTTGATCGCAGCTCCTGGTATGGATGAGGAGACTTTCTTCATGGGCTTCATCAGTGTCTAGCTCAGTTGGTTCGCCATTCCCATGCACCGTCGTTTCATGAAAGCCTTAGTTATTTACCCCGTTCATCGCATTGCCGAGGGGACGCGACTAGCTGTGGGTATTGCGGGGCTAGTGCATCTGTATCATGGGTTAAGCGCCGTAGCTAATACCTCAACTCCAGGCATAGATGTGGTAAATTTCTCTCTTCATTACTTTACATCCTGGATTGAAATGCACGTGCTGGGGGTATTTGCTGCGCACTAAAGACCCAGTTTTTATGACGCTTACACTTTTCCTCGACTCATGCGGTTGGTGGACGCTTCTGCTCCTGACCCGACTCAGTCTGGGACTATTCGCGTGTTGGTTAATCCCTATGCCACGGGATGGTATTCAACGACCGAGTCCTTTCTACTCCCTCAGGACCAGTTCAACAGCTCTGCGACTCGTCGAAAGAAGGGGTACCTTCTTTGAAGCCTAGGGAAGCCATGCATCTATATTCGATCAGACCAGGTTATCTGGTATTTCGACAGAACGGTGCGACCCTTTTTATGCGGTACAACCCACACTGCTTTGCTCGGCAACTCGGATATGACCAGGGCGTCCCCTTTGAGGCATTTATAGTGGAGCCTAGACCGTCGTCAGAAGTTGTTCGTGACGCCGCTCATCACTTCATGCAGCTGAACACTGGCTCCCGCTTCGTGATTCCTGAAGCTGATCATATTCCTCGATGTGTGGGGTCATTCACGGGCTGGTACCTCCAACGAGTCAGTCCAATTATTACCGAGGAGAGGAGGGTGCTCCTCGGATATAGGGCTCCCACTCCGATCCAAGCCACGGGAGTTCCGCCGCAACCACGTGCAGCGGTTTACCCTCCCTTGAGAGATACCAGCGTCATGCTTATTCTGGAGGCGGCGGAAGTGGATTTAACTCCCACAGCTGGTATGCCTCTGCGTACTAGAGCTCAATCAAGGGCCAATAGGGCGCCAGTAGCAGTGTCATCAGCTGCGGCATCAGCAATGGCCGTGTCGTCATCGGTAGCACCGCCGAGCGAGGACATTAAAGGCGAAGTGGGTCAACGCCGTACCAAAGCACCAAGGGGAAGGAATTGATCGTCTTCGGCGGTTAGTTCTGGGCCCAAGAGGCGGAGGAAGACGGTCACCAATTTGCTCGACTCCTTAGTGGAATCCGAGCCTATTCTTCAAGATGAACTACTAGCCATGCAAGAATCGGATGGTGGTCTACTTTTCCCGGGTTCATCTGTCGAGGAAGCTGCACAATTGGCTGAGGCTATAAGACGCTCACAAGATGAATCCGAGAACGTAAGGATCCCGAAGAGGCCTTATCCTGCCGTCATTTTTTACGAAGACCCTCCATCGATACGGCGGCTATTTATAGGCCCCTTGGAAGAGTGGGGTGAGAGGGCCCTTAAGCAGTTTGTTTCAGCCGATGCCGAAGACGCACTTTCATTGTGGACCGGTGGTCACAAGTCTACTCTCGAACCTCGGCGGGCATACCTCCTCAGGAAGGAGCGTCGGCTTGAAAAAGCCATACTAGAGGCTCCTTTGCGCATCGGTATGTTCATGTATCTCTTTGTAATATTTTATATTGCTCATATACATATATATATACTTATCCTCGTACAAACTTTGCAGGGACTTCGGCGATGGCGGAGGATCTGAGTTCGAGTCATACTTTGACTGTAGACTCTGCCAATATCCCCAATGAAACACTAATCAGTGTGTAATGGGTCGATGCAACCGTTGCTCCAGCGATGGAGCTTCCCTCGGTGATTCCCGCTCCCCAAGTGCTTGCTCCCCCGGGAGAGGCATCTTTGTTGGTCGCCGATTCAATGGATCTTTCTGGGGGCGGCCCGAAGATTAGGGGACAGATAGTCGAAGCTACCGTCCTTCCGCTGGAGCCTACAGTGGCGGCCACTGCTCCTCGCTCGGAAGTCGTTACACTGGCCCAGGTCCCCGATGATGTGCCTGGGGGCATGGAGGAGGCCGCAGAAGCTGCTATCCTTCCAGCCCAGAATGGGAGAAGCATCGAAGGTAGCCTTCTAAATTTTACATTAATAATCTCTCGATTATCTGAACCCTTCTATCTTTTCAGAATTGCACGGATTGGCGGCGTCTATTGTCGATCTGTCTCCCAGGAAGTCTTTTCAGCACCTGTTGGAGATGGCCGCTCCACAGGCGATATCTCCTCAACACATCGTCCTCTCTTCCGGGCAGGGTTAGTGTCGTTTTCCCTCTCCTCACAGCATTATCATTATTTCATATAATGACATTGATGTCTTCTACAGTTCTGGAAGCGGATGACGAGGTTGAGATTCTTGAGGGGCCTGGGGAGCCTTCAGACCCTTCTTGCATGACCGTGGGTAAGTAAAGTCTTACGTTTTCCCATCTGCTCTTTGCTTACAAGTCTCGCTGACTGTTTATAAATCTTAACAGCTTTGCCAATTCTTACCATGCTGGAGTCTCGCATCGTCATGCCACCTTGCCCCTACGCTCTACGTGCCTCAGAACGGATGGCAAAACTAAGCCTCCACTCCTTGTCGGCCCTAATTGAAGACCTTCGTGCTGGCAGTCTGATCACGGCCGAAGCGTTTGCCACTGAAGACAACGGTTCTCTTCCCTTCTTTCCACCTACCATAGTGAAACATTGGTATAAGTCTGGGTTGAGTTTTGTCGGCAGGTGGAGGCTTGCTTGCATATTCTTGAATGTGCACGCCTTTCTTCAGAGGTTGTGGCCGCGAAGGCGAGCTTACAGGGGCTAATTGAGCGGTGCGCTGCGAACATGATATCATGCGAGAAGAGGCTCAGCCGCAAGTTTTTGGAGAGGGAGCTGGCTTCCAAAGCGCTGAGGGAGCTTCAAACCAATCTTACGGCCAAGACCACTAGAGCATATGAACTTTGGTGGGTGCTTCAAGGGGCTATCAAGGAGGTGGTAACCATTGATAAGGCCGCCGTTTTTACTCGTGAAATGGTCGAAGCCCGTAAGGTTACTGAAAAAGAGCTTGAAGGCCGGCTTGCCTCATACCAGGCCCAACAAGCTCAAGCGGAGGCCCGTCTTTTGAAGATAATAAATCATGAAGCCGAGGCCCAGCGGAAAAGGGGTGAACTGGCAAATCTACTGAATCGTCCGCCGGCTTGAAGAATTGTTTATATATTTTTTATTCTTCTTTTGTACATACTCCTGAATGAGAGTATATTTTCTTTTATTCTTTCATAAATTGTACTTTGTATTCATTTTAATTCATGAATAAAAGACATATTTTGCTTCATGATGGTGTGTCCCTTTTAGTAAATGCATTTTGTGGATAATCTATTTTGATTTCTCTGTAGGACAGCAATGGCTTAGGATTCAGGGTTAAGATCTACCTCCTAAGACTTTTCAACTTTATGAGCCATGAAGGTCTCATAAAGAATTTTCTCCCTGCAGGTCGAGAGGATCCCGTAGGTGTAATTTCTCCTTAGGAATCATGAGGATTCCTAAGTGCGTTTTCTTCTGAGAGTCGTAAGGATCTCCCAAAAGAGTTTTCTTCCTTACGAGTCGAGAATACCCGTAAGTGATGGATGATGTTGACATTATCTGCATTTCACGAGGTCAGGGGTTGCTCTGGCCATTTCCCACGGGGTCAAGATTGACTTTAGCCGTGTTCTATGGGACCGGGATTTGCTCTGGATGCTTCCTACGGGGTTAGGATTGACATAGGCCATGTTCTGTGAGGACCGACCTCCTCTCTGGATGCTTCCCATAGGGTCAGGATTAACATAGCCGTGCTCTGCAAGGACCAGGATCTGCTCTGGACGTTTCCCACGGGGCCATGATTGATATAGGCCGTATTCCACGTAACCAGGATTTTGCTCTGGATGCTTCCCACGGGGTCTGATTGACATAGCCGTGTTCTGCGAGGACCAGGCTCTGCTCTGGACATTTCCTATGGAGTCAGGATTGACATAGGCCGTGTTCCACGTGACCAGGAATTTGCTCTGGATGCTTCCCACGGGATCGGTTTGTCATAGCCGTGTTCTGCGAGGACTAGAATCCGCTCTGGACATTTCCCACGGGGTCAGGATTGACATAGGCCGTGTTCCACGTGACCAGGAATTTGCTCTGGAAGCTTCCCACGGGGTCTGATTGACATAGCCGTGTTCTGCGAGGACCAGGCTCCGCTTTGAACATTTCCAACGGGGTCAGAATTGACATAGTCCGCGTTCCACGTAACCAGGAATTTGCTCTGGATGCTTCCCACGGGGTCTGATTGACATAGCCATGTTCTGCGAGGACCAGGCTCCGCTCTTGACGTTTCCAACGGGGTCAGAATTGACATAGGCCACGTTCCACGTAACCAGGAATTTTCTCTTGATGCTTCCCACGTGGTCTGATTGACATAGCCGTATTCTGCGAGGACCAGGCTCCGCTCTGGACGTTTCCCACGGGGTCAGGATTGACATAGGTCGTGTTCCACGTGACCAGGAATTTGCTCTGGATGCTTCCCACGGGGTCTGATTGACATAGCCGTGTTCTGTGAGGACCAGGCTCCGCTCTGGACGTTTCCCATGGGGTCAGGATTGACATAGGCCATGTTCCACGTGACCAGGAATTTGCTCTGGATGCTTCCCACAGGGTCTGATTGATATAGCCGTGTTCTGCGAGGACCAGGATCCGCTCTGGCCGTTTCCCACAGGGTCAGGATTGACATAGGCCGTGTTCCACGTAACCAGGAATTTGCTCTGGATGCTTCCTACGGGGTCTGATTAACATTGCCGTGTTCTGCGAGGACCAGGCTCCGCTCAGGACGTTTCCCACGGGGTCAGGATTGACATAGGCCGTGTTCCACGTGACTAGGAATTTGCTCTGGATGCTTCCCATGGGGTCTGATTGACATTGCCGTGTTCTGTAAGGACCAGGATCCGCTCTGGACGTTTCCCATGGGGTCAGGATTGACATAGGCCGTGTTCCATATGACCAGGATTTGCTCTGGATGCTTCCCACGGGGTCTGATTGACATAGCCATGTTCTGCGAGGACCAGGCTTCACTCTGGATGTTTCCCACGGGGTCAGGATTGACATAGGCCGTGTTCCACGTGGCCAGGAATTTGCTATGGATTCTTCCTACGGGGTCTGATTGACATAGCCGTGTTCTGCGAGGACCAGGATCCGCTCTGGACGTTTCCCACGGGGTCAGGATTGACATAGGCCGTGTTCCACGTAACCGGGATTTTTGCTCTGGATGCTTCCCACGGGGTCTGATTAACATAGCCGTGTTCTGCAAGGACCAGGCTCCGCTTTGGACGTTTCTAACGGGGTCAGAATTGGCATAGGCCGCGTTCCACGTAACCAGGAATTTGCTCTGGATGCTTCCCACGGGGTCTTATTGACATAGCTGTGTTCTGCGAGGACCAGGCTCCGCTCTGGACATTTCCAACGGGGGCAGGATTGACATAGGCCGCGTTCCACGTAACCAGGAAGCGTTGACTTTATCCGCATTTCACGGAGTCGGGGCTTGACTCTCGGTCATCTGTGCACCGCCGAGTCATGGAACTGGGAATTACCGTGGTTC
The DNA here is from genome assembly GCA_030015575.1 of Agapanthus africanus. Taxonomy (NCBI): domain Eukaryota; kingdom Viridiplantae; phylum Streptophyta; class Magnoliopsida; order Asparagales; family Amaryllidaceae; genus Agapanthus; species Agapanthus africanus. The sequence goes on along the minus strand of JASDDO010000028.1, from coordinate 151,389,218 downwards.
CGCTTTGCTTGATGTTGCATCTGTTGTAATGAGACGAATGTTGAGATGATCTCCAGGCTGTCTGTGAACCGTTGAGATTTGGCTTCTTTTTCTGATGGAGCCTGGGGAGGGAAGGTGTGATTCCTTCTTTGTTTGGGCCCCTGGATTGTATACAGGGATTGATGTGATATCACCTGTAGGGAAAAAGTTTCGTTTTATATATTTTTCTTTCCGCGATGCTCTATCATTTCAGCTTTTATATCGTGAAGGTCGCGATTGCCCAATCATTTCGGCTATTTTTCGCGGTGCCCAATCATTTCGACTATTTTTTTTATTTTTACTCGCTGCTTTTTATTACGAGTTGCCCAATCATTTCGGCTATTTTGCATGTATACATTTTTACTTGCTGATTTTGTTGCAGGTTGCTCCATCATTTCGGCTATTTCGTATGCATGTGTAGCTCGCTGGCTTTTTGCTACAAGCTTGGAATTAGACAACGATTTCTGCATCAGCACCGCTACAAATGGGACATTTCCAGGAGCGAATCATCATTTGCCTCTGTTGGTGTCGAACAAAGGTGGCTTAGTAGACAGGGTTAGGGTCCTGTCGACTAAGGCTTTTGACTTCATGAGCCGTAAGGGTCTCATAAAGTTATTTCTTCCTACGAGTCGTGAGGATCTCGTAGGGGCGTTTTCTCCTTAGGAATCATGAGGATTCCTAAGTGTGTGGTCTCTTATAAGTCGTAAGGATCTTACAAGAGTGCTTTCTCCTTATAAGTCGAGAGGACTTACAAGGGCTGTTCACCGTGTAGACATATCCCTAGTCACGGATGAGACTTTGTTAGGGAAATGTTTATTCGCGCCCGTGGATTGTATACAAGGGTCAGCATTGAGCCGCTTGTAGGGCAGCATTGGAGGTTGTGGTAGCTGCTTAAGAACAGGTTCAGATCCCTGTAGCTTAAGACTTTTGAATCTTATGAGCCGTAAGGGTCTCATAAGAGGGTTCTTCTTACGAGTCGTGAGGATCTCGCAAGTGTAATTTCTCCTTAGGAATCATGAGGATCCCTAAGTGTGTTGCTCTCTTGTGAGTCGTAAGGATCTCACGCAGGTGGTTTCTCCTTACAGGGTCGAGAGGACCTTGCAAGTGTCTTTTAACGAGGTTGCGCCCTTTCGGGTTTTCATAAAAACTCGCTGGTAGCCCTGTTGTTTTTACTCACAGAGCCTTTTTGGGTTTTCATCCGTGCCCATTTTGCTTATGGACATACCGCTTTCTCTCTTTTTTTAATTATTTTTTTATACTTATTTTATTTTATTATTTTCTGTGTCAGCCTTGGGATGTTGCAGTCCACAGTAGTTTATCGACGTCTCGGTCAACAGCCAGTTTTAAGACATAGTGGTCCATTGTTAATTTAAGGACGTTTTGGTCCGTCGCCAGTTTTAGGACATAGTGGTCTATTGTTAGTTTAAGGACGTTTCGGTTCAAGAAAAGGAAGCCGGCTACTACTTACAGAGTTTAGGCTTAGGAAGATAGCGAGCGGACATAGGCGTCGTCATCTATCGTAGACCTAGGCCGTGACTCATCGGGCGTAGTATTTCTTTAGGAAGCGACCGTTTATTGGCCTGAAAGGTCTTTCACCATGCATGTCCATAAGTAGGTAGGCTCCACCCTGGTAAACTTTGTCTATGATATACAGGCCTTCATAGTTTAGCTCGAATTTCCCCCGTTTGGCACGATTAGGGATCATAGGTCTTTTGACCACTAGCACGAGTTCGCCTTGGCGGAATGTTCTCGGTCTAGTTAATCTCTCATATGAGCACGCCATCTTTGCTTTATAAGCCTCCAGATTTTGTTGCGCTATGAGCCGGGCTTCATCAAGGGCATCGAGCTCCTCAAGCCGAAGGTGAGCATTTTCTTCGTCTGTTAGCTCGTAGTGAACTGCCACTCGTAGAGAGGGTAGCTCTATCTCGAGGGGGAGTACCGCTTCCGTACCGAATACTAATATATACGGCATTGTGTTCGTGGCCGTTTTGAACGTAGTTCGATATGCACAGAGAGCTTCATGCAGTCTCTCGTGCCAGTCCTTCTTACTTCGAAACACCGTCTTTTTCACGATTTTCATCAAGGTCTTGTCGAAAGCCTCAGGAAGACCGTTAGCTCGGGGATTATAGACCGATGAATATCTCCAGTCTATGTTATGCTGTTGTGCGAAGTGGCTGATCTTGTGGCTTCTATAGGCTGGCCCGTTATCGGAGATAATCCGCCGCGGAGTGCCAAACCGATAAATGACGTATGTCTTGAAGAAATGGAGGATATTCTCCGTCTTCACTTCCCTCAGCGGGATTGCTTCTGCCCATTTGGAGAAGTAATCAGTCGTCGCCAAAATGAATCGATGTCCTCTGGACGATGCTGGTTCGATGGGACCGATTATGTCAATTCCCCATATTTCGAACGACTAGCTAGCCACCGTTGGATGTAGTGGATATGGATGCTGATGGATAAAGTCCCAATGAATCTGGCACGAGTGGCATTGCTTCGCATATTCGAGGCAGTCCTGGATCATCGTGGGCCAATTGTAGCCCATCCTTTTGATCTTCAGCTTCATCTTCGGGCCGGCTTGGTGAGAACCGCAGAGTCCATTGTGAGTTTCTTGGACGACTCTCTTTGCCTCTTCAGGTCTCAGGCATCTTAGCCACAGAGAGTCAAACGATCTCTTATACAGAGTATCATTGACGATTGCAAAAGATAGAGCTCGTTTCATGAGCTGATGTTTTGAGGACGCATCATCGGGTGTTCGACGGGATTTGAAGTAGTCTATAAAGACTTCTCTCTAATCCTCAGCCTTTTCCTGGTCTTTTATTTGCAGAGTTATTTGCTCGGTCGCTCCCTTCTCTTCGGACGACTCCGGAGATATTTCCGTCGGTGCAAGAACCCGACGGCTCTGCACAATGATCTTGACGTCATCGAGGTTTTCGTCAGCCAGTTCTTTAGCGAGTTTGGCTAACGCATCCGCTTTGCTATTTTCCGCACGCGGTATGCTTTCTAAGGTGTAGGAAGGAATTTGAGTTAGCAGTTGCTGTACTTTCTTGCCGTACTTCACCAACTCTGGCTTGCACGTTTGATAGTCGCCGTTTACTTGACTAACGACCAGTTGGGAGTCTTCGTATATGAGGAGGTTTTCAATTCCCATGTCGATAGCGATTCGAGACCTGCTATCAAGGCTTCGTATTCGGCTTCATTGTTCGTTCTCGGCTCTGTTAAGGAGAAGGCAAAGCCCATTATCCCTCCTTGTGGAGTCACGAAGATGAGGCCTACCCCTGATTTGATTATAGGGGTGCTTTGTTTGCACTTCTTCATGGAAGATGCTCCATCGAAGTAAAGTTCCCATCGGGTATCATTCCCGTCGATCATGTCAAACGCATGTTCGTCTGGTAATTTGCAGTTCAAAGAAGAATCGGTGGGTATCGGATGCTCAACAAGGAAGTCGGCGATGGCCTGGCCTTTCACTGCCTTAAGAGGCCGATAAGTTATTGAGAACTCCATCAAGAGCAGGGCCCATTTAGCGAGCCGCCCTGTTAATATGGCCTTTGACATCAAGTATTTGAAGGGATCCACCTTTGATATCAGGTGGACCTCATGTGCCAAGCAGCCCAAAGCGTAGTGTCAATATTACAGACCCAAGCGTCCGTGATGACTGGGAGTCAAACCCGGAGATGGTGATTTTATCACGAGCGAGGTGCTGAACGCTCATGCAGATTTCCTTCAACACTCTCACATTGAGGAGATTGATGGAAGACCCATTATCAACTAGGATTTTTCCTATCTTGATATCATGACAATATCCGGAGACGTAAAGGGGACGGTTATGCTCACATGTCCTGAGGAAGAGATCTTCATCGCCGAAGGTGATATCGGCTGTATGCACTTCTTCCAACTCGTCTTTCATCTTTTCTTCGGTAAGGAAAGCTTAAAATTGCTCGGGCTCTAGTAGTGCCTTGATCAGAGAATCACTCGCCTCTTTGGATAGCAGAAGGGCGTCGAGAATGCTTAGCTACGAAGGTAGCTTTCTCAAGTGTGCCAGAACGTTGTAGTCCACCTTGTTTTTCTTTGGCGGATCCTTGGCTGTCAGCTTTTCGAGGGCTTGGTCATCAAGGATGATATCCTCAGGGACCTTTTCTTTCCCCTTATCTTTTCTATTTGACCCACTGTTCGAGGGCCCAAGATTTTTTTCGGGCAGCATGCGATTACGCAGCTGAATGTTCTCGCAGTTCTTCGGTTCTTCCTCTTTTCCCGACATAGATTCTTTAAAGAGAGGGCCAAGAGTCATTTCTTAGTTAGAGTCGCTCCCGAAGGTAAGAATTTGCGATCCGCCAGCGTCAACCATGTGACAGTTGCCGGTAGTTCTTTTGCACTCCTTGGTTGTATTTCTTTGCTCCCGACGAATTTTGCGTTTCATACGCTTGAAATATTGTCGGTGAGCAACATACCCCTGCCAACATCTTTTAAAAGCGTTTCACTCTTCGGTGGGATGCACAATCTTTCGATGATATAAGCAGTAGCTAGGATGTGTTTCCGCTTCACCAAGAGCGTTCCCTTCGGAGGGTGGCAGCTTCATTCCCATCGATATGGCTTTGGTGAACCTCTTCCTCGTCTTGAACCTGCTTTTGTTTGCGGTGGATGTACTTTGATCTGCTGGGAGTGCTTTGACCCTTTCGTCCAGTCGTCGGCGTTTGGCCTTTTCAAATATGGCCATTTCGCGCTCCCGGTTAGCATTACTTTTCAAAAGAGCTTCGTTCAGGAATGCATCAATCATTTCATCTGATGGTCCTAGAAGTTCCGGCTCAGGATCTGCCCCCAGTTTCTCTGCGTGAGGAGCTACTTCATCGTCTATCGACGAGTGAGAGATCACGTGGCAGCTTGCCACATAATCTTCAGGCTCATCTGACGAGTCTTCTCCATCATCATCATCTCCATCCTCAAGAACGTGGCTGAGAAATTCTTGGAGTGTGACTGGAGTCCGCGCCTGTTTTTGCAAGTCCGTGCGCTTGTCACTAAGCTTCATGGGCTTTTTGGTCTTCTTCTTCATCTTCGAAGACTTTGATGGCTGGGTGTGAGCGCTTTGGTTATCACCACCAATTTTTGGAGTTGGGCGCGGTTTCAGCATTCCCTCGATGATCTCGGGTTCCAGCGGATTCTTCCACCTGATCGCCGGGCATGTTTGGAGATCCTTCAGCATTCTTTTAGTTTTGGCTGAAAGCGCGACCTTCAATGGAGCTTCTTCTATGAAAAAGCATGATGCCCCCGGTGTGTCTGCCTTCTTGAGAGCGTATGGCTGTGGTAGGTTCACCTTCCAATTTTCGGATTGCGCAAACTTGCCCTGTTGGTATTGGTTTTCGATCTAGCCTTTAAAGACAAAGCAATCTTCAATTGGATGGCTTACCGTTTGATGGTAGGGACAATAATTGGGGCTATTAGCTTCGCCGAGTTGCAACAGTCGTTTTGGATTCGGCAAATTGATGAGTCAGTTGCGCACCGCCAGCTCAAACAATCTCTTAGTTTTGTCCCGGGGAAACGAATAAGGGCGCTTCATCTTCTCGTTATAGAATTGCCGTCTCTCGTCTAGGCGATCAGTCAGTTTTGGGCCACTAAGCTGCTGTCGAGTATTAGCAACGAATGTCGCCTTCCCTTTACCCTTTTCGTTTCGGGGCTCTGGCTTTGGAGGAGACGGTCTATGACCCATCTGGTCCATCTGGGCCAGTTTGGCAATCAAGGCCTGGAACGTGGTCGGCTTGAAGAACATCATGAATTGGGAAATAGTTGCCTGAGGGTCTAGAGTGCCCATAAACATACCCACTGCCGGCGCTTCCTCGATACGCTGCTCACATTTTGACCATAAATTTCGCCATCGTATTGCGTATTGCACCCACATTTCACCTGGCTTTACCCTGGTATTGATCAATGCCGTTATTGGGGTGCGTTCACTAGCACTCTCGAAATGCTGGGTGAATACTAGCTCCATCTCCTCAAATGTCTTGACGGAGTCATTTGGAAGTTCAGAATACCACTCGAATGTTGTCTCCGACAAGCTACCAACAAACTGGAGGAGCAGAAGTTTATCATCACCCCCGGTATTGCCGCACAAGGCTCTGAATTGAGCGATGTGCTGATGCGGATTTCCCGTTCCTTTATATACGTGAAATTTAGGGATTGTATATCCCGGTGGGTACCTTATTTGGTCATACCAGAACGGATATGGTCGCCCAGTTTTAACAATTTGGCCGGCCTCTCATTCGCCTGGTGAACCCGTATTTACTGAGCAATGTAATCATCCAGAGCGGCCTTGGAGATGGTCTCCTCTTTGGCTGCTGAAAGAGCCTGAGGAGGGTTCGATGTCTCCCCTTTGTCGTCTTCAATGATGATCGGGGGGTCTTCAGCTGGTGGTTCTGGCTGTAACATCATCCCGGCCATGTCTTGGAACAAAAGAGCCATTCGTTTTATATTGGCTGCCTGCTCCCCAGCCTCTTTTTCTTTCCTCTCGAGCATTCTTCGGAGGAACTCGGTATCAGTTTCTTGTTCCTGACGCTGCTCTGAGGTCTCTAGATTTTCTTTTGGCCCAGTAAGCGTGGCCATTGCGGTCAGCATCTCCTGAAGTTTCTGCTGCTGTTGTTCCTGAGCCTTCGTTATCGATCGGGCAAGCGGTCTATGACCCGTAGAAGCACGTCTTTCCTCTTTTCCGTAAGCCATATAAACAGTATGCACCACCATGCCCCCAGACTTGGTGTGTATAGGCTCAGTGCCCTCAACATTTGCCGCAGACATGAGAATTTTCTCTGGCCTGCTCCTCTTATGGGCGGTCGAAGTTGAGGGGGCCGTTGCAGTGGGCACCCAAGTAGCTGTCGTTTTCTGTGGCTTAATAGGAGGGTTCTCTTCTTGCCGCACCTTCATCTTTTCCTGTCGGCGGGGGTAATCTTGATCAATTACCGAGTCTTGGACTTGACGCCAGACCTTGTAAATTTTATACGACAGCTGCTGAGGGGCTTCTCCAGCTTCGCCTTTGTAGCGTTCTCCATTGGTAGAGGAGATCTTTTTAGCACAGCAGTTGGCGAATTCCTGCGCACCCTGTTAAGTAGTTCAAAACTGTTCCCGGTTGGAACAACAGCATTGATTTCCACCATGGGGGCTGGCGGAGTTAGCTCAGAGGGGGAGTTGCCCCCTTCCTTACTCGGCGCCAGTGGCGATGTCGAGCATGTCATGCTGATGGGATTGTCTCAGCTGTAGGGGTGACTTCGTCATGCCCCCTGTGTTGGTAAAGGGCTGTCGCCAGCGTCAGCTTCTTAAAGACTGATGTCCGTTGAGAAGCAATGTCCAACCTATCGAATACAGACCTCTGGGCAGAGGTGGCTTCGCCTGGAGTGGGAGCTGGAGTGGCTAGCCTTGTGAAAACCGACCTCTTGTCAGGAGAAGCCTTTCCAATGATTTCGTCCGCTTGAGCCGGGATGGATGCTTCGGGTATTGTGGGCTTATTGGCGATCTAGCTTGGTCTGTTGAAAACTGAGGCATTGGACTTGGGTGACCCGTTGAGAGGGTCCGCAGTAATGTTAAGTCGATCAAAGACTGACTTCTTTGGGGCTTCTTGCGGCAGCATCGGGGCATTGAAGCTCATGGGCAGGATCATAGTCCCAAAGAACAGCCCAGTGGTGGCCAGAGTTACTTGGTCCACCGGCATCGTGAACAAGGAGGCCGCCTGGGGCCCGTAAGTTACACCTCCAGATGAGGCGGAACGGGAGTTGCAGTTGCAGCTGGAGCATTTTGTGCAGGTAGAAGCCATTGATCTTTTGTTTTCTGCATGGAGCAAGACACCAAATCTTAGTACCTCGAACCTAAGGGAAACCATATCAAACCGCGATTCGTTCATGAACACGACACACGAAGTGTGGAGTAGAAAGAGGAAAAGGTCCCACCGGGCGTGCCAGAATCTATTCACCACCGAAAACCGGGACCGGGACGTTGGGACGTCAGGGCCTGAATTCCGAGGGTAGATGCTAATTGTTGCTATCCGTCTACCTCTCCGAAGATGCCAAGTTGATTTATGGCACCATGTATCAAAGGTTTAAACGGATGCGGTCGATGTAGCAGACTTCGTCAGATTCCCCCTCATTGAGGGGTTTTTGATTGTGGGGACACTCTTCCCTGCAGGCGCAAACCCCTGCAGTTAATTACGCTACCGCATCGCGGTAACAACTTTCTCCTTCTCCAGATGGTCACTTCAAGTCGTGGGTGTCTGCTTTGTTTTTGGTTGCCTGTGGATTGTATACGGAGACTAATTTATGTCATCGCCCGTAGGGCGTGGATTAGTCCAAATCCGTATATTCTTAGATTTGGGTTTGGGGGCTGGTTTAAAGATACGTTAGTCTCATTTGGGACTAAGATCAACTTAAACGTTTGTTAAGGATACGTTAGTCTAATTTTTAGATTAAGATCAACTTAACGGGATCGTTTAGATCCAACAAAAGAGCATTCGGGCTCTATTGTTTAGTTTAGGGACATTGCAGTCGATTACCAGTTTAAGGACATGGTAGTCCGATGTTAGTTTAAGGACATCTCGGTCCAAGGTTTAGGACATCATAGTCCGTGGGTTTAAAGGGACCCCACAGTCCGAGGTTAAGGACATCATAGTCCATGAGTTTAAGGACCCCACAGTCCAGTTTAAAGACGTCATAGTCTGCGAAATGTGTGGTTGTCGGGACCCGTCACCTCTCTGAAGACGTTGAAGGATTACAACGACAAATATCAAAGGAGTGAAGAGATGTACCTTTGAACCAAAGTTGATTGGGGGATCTGTAGTCCAATTTGGAACTAAGATCAATTAATTAGATTATGAGCACATTAGCTCAGTTAAATCTGAATTGAGGACTTATGGCCAATTTGGGCTAAGTCCAATTAAGTTTGAAATGTTGGCCCTTTGTTGGGCTATTGAACATTTGCCTGGGTTCAACCCCTCATTATTTAGCGATGCTAAACAAGAGTTTGAAGGCTCTGATGGCATTTTGTCTTTGGCTGAGCAATGAACATTATAGCTCTGGATTTTAAGGCTCATTTGACGGGGAGATTTGCCTCTGGAAAACTTAGCCAATTTGGGATAAGCTGGTTTGAAAATAGTGTTAAACACTAGAGAACATCTGGCGGTCACGTGTCCTCACGTGATGTATTTAAAACAGTGTTAAACACTGGAGACAAAATGCTCAAAATAGTGTTAAACACTAGAAAGGAAGGGGTCACGTGAGGTGCCTGAGATGGGGCCAGACTTCCTTTATTTTATTATCAGAATATTCAAATAAGTGTTAAACACTTTTAATCTTTAGGCCATCACGTGTGGGCACGTGATGAGTATCTATGTATTGATTATTAAAGTTTTTATTAGGGGTCACGTGGGGACACGTGAGGGCGCCAAAAATTAGTACTGCCTTTGGCTTTACTCTCTTCATTTATGAGAGTCATGTGTGAACACGTGAGGCATTGCCTCCAAGCTTTTTCCTCTCATTTTGGGGAGTCTGTTTAAGGGTCACGTGGGAACACGCGACCTACTTTTGTTCTTTCTTTTCTGCTCATTGAGGATGGGGGTCACATGTCACCATGTGACCAATTTCTTTACGTGCATGGAGAGCTTTAAGTTTCTTGTTTTAAGAATTAAATTCTCTGTAGGGTTAAACCCTAATTCTGTTTTAGAGGAATTAAATTCCTATGTATGTGGAAGAATTAAATTCTCATATAGAGTTAAACCCTAGTTCTGTTTTGGAGGAATTAAATTCCTATGAATTTGGGAGAATTAAATTCTCATATAGGGTTAAACCTTAGTTCTGTTTGGGAGGAATTAAATTCCTATGAATTTGGGAGAATTAAATTCTCATATAGGGTTAAACCCTAGTTATATTTGGAGGAATTAAATTCCTATGAATTTGGGGGAATTAAATTCCTTAAACTCAATTCTCCCTCTAAGTTTTGGATCTGCATGGCAGAATCACCCCGATAAGAATTAAATTCTTAACTTGTGGGGAGATTTGCTTCTACAGATCTTCAACTAGAGGAAGAACTAAGTTCTTTTTCAGAAGAGTTAAACTCTTAGATTGAGAATTAAATTCTCTTTTTATTTTATGGAGCTTAGATCTCTTTCCCCTTTCTCATCTAGGGTTTCTTTTCTTGAGATTTAAATTCTCCTCTCTTTTCTCTCTGTTGTTGTTTTTCTCCAGAAAATCAAAATTCTAAGATCCCTTCTCTTCTGCTCTTGGCTCCTATTTATAGGAGAAAGAAAAGAATCAATTTGTTTAGTGAATCTTTCATTGAAAGATTTTGGTTGATTTTGTAACTAACATGATCATTTAGATCACTCAGTGAGTTTTATTCACCATTGGATTTTTAATCCAAAATATATTCTGTCAGTTATTCTTGGTGAATTTTAGGGAAATCTTTCCTTGTATAAAACCTTTCCATAAATTGGTGATTTTTAATCACCATTGGATTTTTAATCCAATGGTTCTCTAATTTACAGAGCACCAACTTTTTCGTTTGGAAATATTTAAAGAAATATTTTCCCAGTTTGGGTCTTTGATTTCCTATAATTATAATTTAATTCTATTATTTCAGAAGGCTTTTAAAAGTCTATCACATGTTGGCACGCGATCCATTCATCTGATTATTAAATAGAATTTAATTCTATTAATTAAAGAGTTTAGGAACTTGTCGCGTATTGGCACGTGACCCACTTGATTAAACATTTTATTCAGAATTTAATTCTGCCTTTTAACAGAGCTAAGGAATCATCACGTGTCAGCACGTGACCCTTGGTCACGTGTGAACATGTGATGCCCCATTGGCGTTTTTCCTTAGTGTCTTATTATATTTTTGTTTGACTAGAATTGAATCCTATAAAGCAGAGATCACATGAACCTGTCACGTGTCAACACGTGACCCTTGGTCACGTGTGAGCACGTGATACCCCATTGGGGTATTTCCTGGCTGTTTTTTGTTATATTTTTGTTTGACTAGAATTTAATTCTATAAAGCAGAGATCATAGGAAGCTATCACGTGTCAACACGTGACCCTTGGTCACGTGTGAGCACGTGATACCCTATTGGGGTATTTCCTGATATTTTATCAGGGAACAATCCCCACAATCAAAAACACTTTATAAATGAGGGGGAATCTGATAAATTCTGCTATATCGGTCGCATCTATCCAAACCTCCGATATACGGCCCCATAAATCAATTTGGTATTTTCGGAGAGGTGGATAGAGAGGTCCAAATAGCATCTTCCGCTAAATTCAAGCAAGTCGATCTATTCCAGTTCGTCTCTATTTTCGGCGGTAAATGGATTCTGGCACGCCCGGAGGGAACTTTTTCTCTTTCCACTCCACACTTCATGTGTTGTATTTCGCGAACAAAATCGCGGTTCCCTATGGTTGCCTTTGGATTCAAGATACTATAACTTGGTGCTTGCTCCTGTCTAGGAAATCAATGGCTCCTCAACACACTGCATGCAACAGCAACTCTCGCTCTACCCTAACCGGAGGAGTGACCTACATGCTCAATGCGGCCTCTATTTTCTCAATGCCAGTGGAGAACGTTACGCAAGCCACTACTGGATTGTTCTTTGGGACCATACTCCTACCTATGAGTTTCAGTGCCTTGGTGCCATAAAAAGATGCTCCTAAAAAGTCGGTCTTCGATCGACTGGCAACCACAATGGCCCCTCTCAACGGGCCATCCAAATCGGGCGTCTCGGTCTTTAACAGGCTGAGCGAGAACCCAAACGGGCCCGCAAAGAGGCTCGTGATACCTGAAGGGGCTGCCCTAAAACGGATAGCCCTCCCAACTCTTCCTACTGGCGAAGCCGTCAAAGGCGCTTCCCCCACTAGACGGTTTGTTTTCGAAAGGCTAGCCGCTTCTCCTAAAACTTGAACAAGGATGTCGGTCTTCAACAGGCTGACACCGATCAAAACTCCTCAGCAAAACAAAGGGCATGAGGAAGCTGCTTCCAAAACTGAGGCAGTCCCTACTGTGGGTTACGCTCGACGTCGCTACTAGCGTCGGGTGAGAGAAGCTAGGGGCAATTCCCCCTTTGGACTCATCCCACCAGCTCTAATGGTGGAAGTCAACGCTGCTGTTCCAATCGGGAACAACTTTGATCCGCTCATGACGGTATGTAAGAACTCCCCAATGGCGGTGCTGAAGAGATCACCTTTTCTAGTAGAGGTCCCTGTGCAGGCAAAGCCAGAGTGGCCTCATCAGCGGCTCTCCTCAAAAATTCATAGGGTCTGGCGGAAAGTCCAAGACTCTATGATCGACAAAGATTACTCTTGTCACGCCCCGCTTCCCAAAATATGGGTAGAGGACGCGACGGGTCACGCGACGTATTTACTCAGAAGTAAACACGCTAAGCTAAACGTATATAAGCAATATAAAGTAGACGTACGCAAGAAAATGACTATAGATGTAATTGAATAACAACTTTATTTATTTAACATTCTTTTACAATACAGCTGAAATGTAAATACAAGGAATGAAAGCAATGCCTAAATAATGGCATAACCGAAATGAAAATATGTACAAGTAATCTAGAGCTCCAGGTCAAAGGATAGCTGCTCTAAGTCCTCGCTGCTGGGCTCGATCTCCAGTGAATCCAATCCACCTGACAACATTCCAAAGAAAGAAGAAAAGGAATGCCGTCAGCGAACAATCGCTCGGTAAGTCTCAAAGGTGAGTAGAGATAGAATAGACAGAGGAGAGTATATCTTATAATGTTTGATTATATTGTTAACGCTGTTGTTTGTATCTTGGTAAAGAAAATGCCTGTGTATACGAGAGGAGTCCCACTATTCCAGAGACTAAGGTATACGGAGCACAAAGAACCGTTCAGCCACGGTACAACGGCAATGGATATTCAGGTTAGGTGTATTATGGTTACAGTCTCGTGCCACTTTTAACACTTTCCATACCAATCTACCCCTTATAATCCCCACGATATCTTGATTGTATTGTTTGTATTATTTATTATATAGATGGATGACTTTCCGAAACCATGATATCAGTAAATGTAATGGATATAAATGGAGAGTCATGTAGACGGAGTATATCCATGGTTCGGTCCAGTCAATATAGATTGATATAGATAGAATAGACGAATTCATAGATTCATGTTGAATTGTAGTTTATACTTGAATCATATTCAAGTCAGATTGATTAGATTGAGACTGAGTCTGAATCAGACACTTTGAAAAGAACTTGAAATCCTGATTGTTTTGATGTTATCGATAACTGCTGCACATGGACGACAAGATTTGTGTCTTTTTCAAGACAATTACCGTGTTGATAATACCGTTTGTTAGATTGTCTACCTTAAATATGAAAGAACCCATATATCTGGCTCCCTGAGGCTCAAGAGACTGGTCCCGCTTAAACCTATGTTTACTAGTGTCCTTATTGTAATTTAGTATAACTTGAGGGGGTTTTATGTAAAAATAGTTTTGGCTTAATTTCAAAATACACCTCAATTATTTAATTATCGTCTTTAGGATTTTCATAGATGTATATTTTTATACAAGTGAAATTTCTAGTGAGTAAAATCTAATTTCATAATATATGGTATTTTATTGAAATATGGAATTATGTTGTATTTGGATGGTATTTTCATATAATAGTGAATCCTTTGATTTAGAAAACTTGGAATATTTATATAATTAAAATAGATATTTTGATAATATATATATATATATATTTTATGAAAATAATTTATTTATTTTCTTTTAGAACTCTCATTTTCTAAAAAAAATGCATAAAAATTCCATCGAGATCGAATGCTCCTTTCGGAGGTCTGCATCTCGCTCTACTAGATCCAAGAATGTGAGATAATCCGCACCATCCCGAACGGAGTCCTCAAAAGTGGGTTGTAGAGGCGTAATTGTAAGGAATTGTTTAATACATCTTTTTATAGAAATGGTTTTATAAGTTAAAAGTATTTATTTGTAAAGTCGTTTTATCCCATACTATATTTCCAAAATTTCCATCGTGCTATATTAGAGATGCGTATTGTGATAAGATAGGTCATTACCTCGTGAACTATCTAAAGGTAATACAAATTTATATTGTTTTATGTCGGTAAATGAAGTATGCGGTATTTTACTGTAAAACTACGATAAAAATTGCAATAAAGATTCTTTCGATATGAAACTTGTTTTAATATGTTGGTTAATGTTTGTTAAACATGATATGAGAGTTTGGTATTTTCTTGTTTAAGAAAAGTGGTGTTTTGAAGAAAAACCGAATCGGAAGTCGGATTAACTCCTCTTCCGTCGTGTTTTAGAAATGAATATTTTTTATCGAAGAAGAAGAGAAGGGGAGAGGGGGCTTATAGGCTTTAGGATAAGAGAAGGGAGAGGGGGAGCTAAAGAAGGTTTCGGGGCGCCGTTTTGTAGCCGGAATCTCCTTGTATCGTTGCCGGAACTTCACTCTTTTGCTAACTCCACTTGTACACGAAAGAGACTTGGGAATTTTGTATAGTTTTGATAATGAAATTCTGGTGAGGAGGGGTGAAATAGAGTGTGGTATTTATAGGGAAAATTAGAATTTAAGGGATGAAAGAAATGCATTAAAATTGGGGTTAAATGGGTGATTTAATCCTCTCTGGTTGAATGCAGAGAGAACAAACCGTGTGAGAGGAGTGAGGTAGCTGAAGATGTGTAGGGGTGAAAATATGATAAGCATTGGGTACGGGGGGGCAGCGGTGCCGGCATTACCTACAGTTTCACCAGTCCAAAACAGGTGGAGGGGTTTGGGTTTTCTTCCACGTGTCCCTGACGCTTGGTTTACCCTCGTGCACATGTTTAAATAACCTGTAACTTATCATATTACGTGTTGTGCACGTGCAAACTCTTGGGCTTCTAAAAGATTAAAGGAAATTAAAATAAAAAGATAATGTGGCTGATGGGATTTGAACTCAGGTGCTTTGTCACAGCAGTGCAAGGCTTTACCGATGAGCTACAAGTTCTTTCTTGCTGTTCAAAAGCAAAACAAATTCTTATGGCATTCACAGAAATTGCAAATACCCCAATTGTATATTAACTTTTAAACAATTTTCTGTACATTGAAATTGGAGTTGTTACAGTCTACCATCCTTACAAAAATTTCATCCTCGAAATTTACAATTTATTTTAAAGACTAGATTACAAATAAATGAGAATATCTTGCATGCATCTCATCTTCCCTTTCCCATGTTGATTCTCCTGATGTGTCCTTTCTCCACATCACTCGAACTAAGTTGACTTCCTTATTCCGAAGTGACTTCACCTTTCTATCCAGGACCTCAACAGGTTGATGCTCACAGGATAAGTCTGGATGTACAGTGAGCTCGAAATGATCAAGAATATGGCTGGGGTCACTTACATACCTTCTGAGTTGGGATATGTGGAACACATTGTACAATCCTCCTAATGAAAGTAGAAGTGCCAAGCGATACGCCACTTCACCAACTCGTTCGAGTATGTCGAACGGTCCAATGTACCATGGACTAAGATTACCCCGTCTTCCAAAATGAATCACTCCGCGGTTTGGAGATATCTTCAGAAATACATGATCTCCCTGCTGGAACTCCAAATGTCGGCGCTTTGCATCAGCCCAGTGCTTCTGTCGATCTTGGGCTATGCGCATTCTTTCCCTGATAGTGTGAACCACATCCACAGTTGCTACTATCATCTCAGGTCTAAGGAGTTCCCTATCTTCGATTTCGTCCCAACTTAATGGAGATCGACACTTCCTTCCATATAGCGCTACAAAAGATGCCATTCTTATACTTTCTTGGTAGTTGTTGTTGTATAAAAACTCCACAAGATGTAGGTGATCTTCCCACGATTCTCCGAAGTCTAGCATACACGCTCTGAGCATATCTTCTAAGATCTGAATAGTTCGCTCAGACTAACCATCTGTTTGTGGATGATAAGCCGTGCTGAAATTCAGACTTATTCCCAAGCTCGCTTGCAGACTCTGCCAAAATTGTGATCGAAACCTAGTGTCACGATCGGAGACAATGCAGACCGGTACTCCATAAAGTCTTACGATTTCCTGTATGAGTTCATGGGTATCAGAGATAGTACATATTTGAAGAGTTTAAAATCTTACTTAGATTCTTACCTCCATATACTTCTTTGCTAGAGTCTTGGTAGATTGGCCTTTGTGCTGCGAGGAAGTGCAGTCATAAAATCTATTGTGATGTGTTGTCACTTCCATTCTGGGATAGGTAACGGTTGAGATAATCCAGCAGTCCTGTGATGTTCAGCCTTTACTGGCTGACACACCAAGCATTTAACGACGCTTCTGACTACTTTACGCTTTATTTCATGCCACCAGTAGTTTTGATGCAGATCTTTGTACATCTTTGTACCTCCAGGGTGTACTGAGTAGAGAGAGCTGTGAGCTTTTTTCATCAACTCTTCTCGTACCGAACCTTTTCGTACACACAATCTATTGTCGTATCTCAAAGATCCATCATCATGGATGATGAAGTCTGTTCTAAGTCCATTCTCTACTTGTTCTCTGATCTTTTGCAACTTAGTATCACTTGCTTGAGCTATTTTGATCTGATTGACAATGGTAGATTGAACTTGTAAGTTCATCAAACTTGAAGCGTTATCTGGCATGATCACTTCAATCTATATTTGATGTAAGTCTTGCTGAAGCTTCCACTGTGTGGTGAGATTCAGTTCTAATGGTTGACAACTAAGGGCATCAGGTACAACATTCACTTTTCCTGGGTGATATTGCAGATTGATGTCAAAGTCCGCTATGAGTTCTAACCATCTTCTCTGCCGCATATTAAGCTCCTTCTGAGTAAATACATATTTCAGACTCTTGTGATTAGTGTATATTTCCACCCGTTCATCAGGAAGATAATGGCGCCAAATCTTAAGAGCAAAGATAATGGCTGCCAACTCCAAATCATGCGTCGGATAATTGCGCTCATGAATTTTCAGCTGTCTTGAAGCATAAGCCACAACTTTTTCGTGCCGATGTAAAACCCATCCTAATCCCTTACCAGATGCATCGCAATGCACTATAAAAGCTCCAGATTGGTCCGGTATGACAAAGATAGGTGCTGATGTTAATCTTGACTTGAGTTCTACGAAAACTTGTTCGCATGCTTCTGATCATACAAATTCTTCATCCTTACGTGTGAGCTTGGTCAGGGGTGTTTCTATCTTCAAAAATCCTTCAATGAACCTTCTGTAATATCCAGCTAGACCCAAAAAACTTCGAATGTCCTTCACTGACTTTGGTGTCGGCCATTCGCTTACTGCTGAAATTTTCGCTGGATCCACAGAGATTTCATCACCTGATACAATATGTTCGAGAAAACCAACTTGATCTAGCCAAAACTCGCATTTGCTGTACTTGGCATAGATTTGATGTTGTCGTAGAGTTTCCAGGACAATTCGTAGGTGTTTGGTATGTTCCTTCCGACTCTTTGAATACACCAGGATGTCGTCGATGAAGATGACAACAAACCTGTCTAGGTACTCTTGGAAAACTTGATTCATCAGGTTCATGAATATTGCTGGTGCGTTGGTCACTCCAAATGGCATCACGAGATATTCGTAATGTCCATAGCGAGTTCTGAAGGCTGTTTTATGAATATCAGCTTCCTTGACCTTCACCTGATGATAACCTGAACGAAGATCTAACTTGGAGAAAACAAAAGATTCACTTAGCCGATCGAACAGATCGTTGATGCACAGTAGTGGATACTTGTTCTTTATCGTTACTTCGTTTAAGACTCTATAATCAATGCACATTCTGTATAAACCTTCCTTCTTCTTCATAAGCAAAACTGGAGATCCCCAACTTGAAATGCTGGGACGAATCCATCCTTTCGCCAATAATGCATCCAACTAGGTTCGGATCTCCTTCAAACCTTCCGGACTTAACCGATACGGTGCTTTGATCACCGGTTGTGCTCATGGTACTAAATCAATGTTGAATTCAAGATCTCGATCAGAAGGAAAACCTGATATATCACCAAGAAACACATCGTCGAACTCTCGAACTATTTCTGGCTTCGATCCTTCCTCCGCTTGAATTGCCGCAATCACCGCCTTCTTTGGTTTCGCCTTGTATGTACTTGGCTCCAGGGTACGATCTCCACTTTTGAAATAGAAGACCGGATGCTCTGGAATCTCCAATAATACCCTCCTTTGACGACAGTCAATCGTAGCATTGAATGTTCCGAGCAAATCCATACCCAAGACGACGTCAAAGTTCGGTATGTCTAGCACCTTGAAGTCAGCATAGAATTCTCCGCTGCAGACGACCACTGGACACAGATCGTATCCCATTACTGCCTTTAGAACGTCGTTCCTTGAACTGACATTCCAGCTGGATACAAGGGGTTTGACTGGAACCGCATGAGTTTGGACAAACCGTTGCAACATAAAGTAATATGATACTCCAGTATCGAAGAGTGCTAGTGCAGGGAGTGATGCTACTAAGATTGTATCTAAGTTATGTGGGATAGGTTTTAGGTATAAGGGA
Organism: Agapanthus africanus; assembly: GCA_030015575.1. NCBI lineage: Eukaryota > Viridiplantae > Streptophyta > Magnoliopsida > Asparagales > Amaryllidaceae > Agapanthus > Agapanthus africanus. Next base: position 151,370,667 of record JASDDO010000028.1, on the reverse strand, counting down.
AAATGTATATAGGTATGTATAGATGGAAAATAAAAGCTTGATGGAGAAGTGTTACCAGTGATGACTTGGCCGGTGGCTTCAGCTTCTTCCACGATCATTATGAAAGCCTGTCGCCTGGACACATTCCTCCTTGCTGGAGGAGCATTCCTCTGTCCGTTCCTTATTCCTTGATGTACATTCCGTTGAGCTTAATGGAAATGACGGGGAGGAGGTGCAGTCGGTCCACGAGGAGGTGGTGCAGGTAGTGCAAGTCGTGGGGTAGGTGCCTAAATGGCTGGGCGTTGCGGGTAGGTGATTGCTTGTCTGGGTGCAGCATTTGGGTTGTATCTACGAGGACAAGACCCAATGTCATGAGTAGCTAAGCCGTAAATTAAGCAAAGGCAATTTGCACTCTGACAGTCCTTTTCCAGATGCCCATCTCTCCTACGGTAGGTATAAAAGGCTGGGCTAGGCCGGTTGTTCAGTACTCCCGGTCTCCTTGGCACAAATGGTGGCCTTGAAGAGGCTCTTCCTGCCATCTGGTTGGCATGGCGCTTAACTCCGGCAGATTGAGGTCTTCCCCTCATCTTCACCACTGCCTCATATCGATGGGCAGCTTTCAAAGCCAATTCGTGGGTCGGGAAATCCCCTGTAGCTGACGCAGCTTGGATCTCCGAATCTAACCCTTGTTGGAATAGTCGGGCTCTGATCTCATCCGTCGGTATCATGTGTGCTGCCAATCTGTTAAGGTATTGTGTTAGCTGTGTAGTATGTGATATTTGAAAATCGAAATAAAGAGACATATCTTACCGACTGAGCATGGTAAACTCAGCTTCATATTCATCCATGGATTTGGTCCACATCGAACCTTGTTGTAAGTGAATGAACTGTTGTTCCATGTCGAATCTTCCAGTCTCAGGGAAGTACTTCGCGTCGAGCATATCGCGAAAGGTCTTCCATTCGATCGGATGGGTGAGACGGCTTTCTTCCGCCTTCTACCAGACCCGTGCATTGTCAGTGAGTTGCAACTTCGCAACTCGAACCCAAGCGACCTTTGGCACTTATGCTGCTTCTAGGTCATCCTCAATACCTTGAGCCTATTCATCAGCTTCTAGAGGGCTCTCTTTTCCCGAGAATTGCTTAGGGTGCAAATCCCTGAATTGCTTCGCCCCAGGTGCTTCCGTCTCTGGACGGTTCATCAAGATAGCATTCTGCTGCTGCTGCTGTCCTTCCAGGAGGCTGCGGATCGCCTCAAGTAGTACTTTCTGCTCATTGATCGGAGCAGCGACGACATGTGTAAGTGGTAGAGGTGGGGGAGTGTTGCTGACATTTGTGCTGGTGTTGGAGAATCTATAAGCTTGAAAGAAAAATTTGGGTTAGGACAGATTCAAAATATATGAAATGGTAAAATTCAAGGGATATGTAAAGAATGTTTTACTTGCTGGTTCTTATGTTATATTGCTTAGGTTGTTTATGCAGAACTGACCGGCATGGGCCACCAACAAAACCTATCACACCCCGCTTCCCAATGTACGGGCAGAGGACGTGATGGGTCACGCGACGTGTTTACTCAGAAATAAACACGTAAGCGTATCTAAGCAATATAAAGTAAACATACACAAGAAAATGACAATATATGTAATTGAATAACAACTTTATTTATTTAACATTCTTTTATAATACAACTGAAATGTAAATACATGGAATGAAAGCAATGCCTAAACAATGGCATAACAGAAATGAAAATATGTTCAAGTAATCTAGAGCTCCGGGTCAAAGGCTAGCTGCTCCAAGTCCTCGCTGCTGGGATTGATCTCCAGTGAATTCGATCCACCTGACAACATTCTAAAGAAAGAAGAAAAGGAATGTCGTCAGCGAACAATCGTTTGGTAAGTCCCAAAGGTGAGTAAAGATAGAATAGACAGAGAGAGTATATCTTATAATGTTTGATTATATTGTTAACGCTGTTGTTTGTACCTTGGTAAAGAAAATGCCTGTGTATACGAGAGGAGTCCCACTATTCCGGAGACTAAGGTATACGGAGCACAAGGAACCATTCAGCCACGGTACAACGGCAATGGATATTCAGATTATGTGTATTATGGTTACAGTCTCGTGCCACTTTTAACACCTTCCATACCAATCTATCCCTTATAAACCCCGCGATATCTTGATTGTATTGTTTGTATTGTTTATTATATAGATGGATGACTTTCCGAAACCATGATATCAGTAAATGTAATTGATATAAATGGAGAGTCATGTAGACGGAGTATATCCATGGTTCGGTCCAGTCAATATAGATTGATATAGATTGAATAGACGGATTCATAGATTCATGTTGAATTATAGTTTATACTTGAATCACATTCAAGTCAGATTGATTAGATTGAGACTCAGTCTGAGTCAGACACTTTGAAAAGAACTTGAAATCCTGATTGTTTTGATATTATCGATAACTGCTGCACATGGACGGCAGGATTTGTGTCTTTTTTCAAGACAATTACCGTATTGATAACACCGTTTGGTAGATTTTCTACCTTAAATAGGCAAGCACCCATATCTCCGGCTCCCTGAGGCTCAAGAGACTGGTCCCGCTTAAACCTATGTTTACTAGGATCCTTATTGTAATTTAGTATAACTTGAGGGGGTTTTATGTAAAAATAGTTTTGGCTTAATTTCAAAATACACCTCAAGTATTTAATTATCGTCTTTAGGGTTTTCATAGATGTATATTTTATACAAGTGAAATTTCTAGTGAGTAAAACCTAATTTCATAATATATGGTATTTTATTGAAATATTGGAATTGTGTTGTATTTGGATTGTATTTTCATGTAATAGTGATTCCTTTGATTTAGAAAACTTGGAATATTTATATAATTAAAATAGATATTTTGATAATATATATATATATATATTATCAAAATAATTTATTTATTTTCTTTTAGAAATCTCATTTTCTAAAGAAAAATGCATAAAAATTCCATCGAGATCAAATGCTCCTTTCGGAGGTCTGCATTTCGCTCTACTAGGCCCGAGAATATGCGATAATCCGCACCATTTCGAACGGGGTCCCCAAAAGTGGATTGTAGAGGTGTAATTGCAAGAAATTGTTTAATACATCATTTTATAGAAATGGTTTTAAAAGTTAAAGGTATTTATTTGTAAAGTCGTTTTATTCCATACTATGTTCCTAAAATTTCCATCGTGCTATGTTAGAGTTGTGTGTTGTTATGAGGTAGGTCATTATCTCGTGAACTATCTAAAGGTAATACAAATTTATTCTGTTTAATGTCGGTAAATGAAGTATGTGGTATTTTACTGTAAAACTACGATATAAATTGCAATAAAGATTCTTTTGATATGAAACTTGTTTTAATATGTTGGTTAATGTTTCTTAAACATGATATGAGAGTTTGGTATTTTCTTGTTTAAGAAAAGTAGTGTTTTGAATAAAAACCGAATCGGAAATCGGATTAACTCCTCTTCCGTCGGGTTTTTGAAATGAATATTTTTATAAAAGAAGAAGAGAAGGGGAGAGGGGAATTATAGGATTTAGGATAAGAAAAGGGAGAGGGGGAGCTAAAGAAGGCTTTGGGACGTCGTTTTGTCGCCGGAATCTCCTTGTATCGTTGCCGAAACTTCACTCTTTTGCTAACTCCACTTGTACACAAAAGAGACTTGGGAATTTTGTATAGTTTTGATAATGAAATTCTGGTGGGGAGGGGTGAAATAGAGTGTGGTATTTATAGGGGAAATTAGGGTTTAGGGGGTGAAATAAATGCATTAAAATTGGGATTAAATGGGTGATTTAATCCTCTCTGGTTGAATGCAGAGAGAACAAACAGTGTGAGAGAAGTGGGGTAGCTGAAAATGTGTAGGGGTGAAAATATGAGGAGCATTGGGTACGGGGGGCCTGGCGGTGCCGGCATTACCTACGGTTTCGCCGGTCCAAAACCGGTGGAGGGGGTTGGGTTTTCTTCCACGTGTCCCTGACGCTTGGTTTACCCTTGTGCACATGTTTAAATAATATGTAACTTATCATATTACGTGTTGTGCACGTGCAAACCCTTAGGCTTCTAAAGATTAAAAGAAATTAAAATAAAAGGATAATGTGGCTGATGGGATTTGAACTTAGTTGCTTCATCACAGCAGTGCAAGGCTTTACCAATGAGCTACAAGTGCTTTCTTGCTGTTCAAAAGCAAAACAAATTCTTATAGTATTCACAGGATTTGCAAATACCCTAATTGTACATTAACTTCTAAACAATTTTCTGTATATTGAAATTGGAGTTGTTACAACTCTCATCGACCTGAGAAATCTAAAGGCCGACAAGAAAAAGATCATTTCTCCGCCATACAACGGGGGACTTCTTCGAAGCGAGTCCCTGTCATAACAGCTCCTTCAACTCCAATCTTTCATGAAAGAACGAGGCTGGAGAAAACTCTACTGCCCGTGGTAAATTCCAAAGGTGATGGACCTAACCGTCCCAAGGTCGAGGGCATAACAATACATACGGTCTACATGGCTTCGGGAAAAGAAGAAAGCCGTGCTTCGGTGAGTCATCGACCTCAAATTCGGTCTCTGACAAAAGCTCAGGAGCAACAACAAAAGCTCCATGAAATACTGACCAAAATGGCAGCACTTAGCAGACAGAAAGAAAGTCCGGACAAAGAATCTGAACAGCGCCAAGTGCAGGAGACCAATATAGAATTCCTGCAAAGGGTGCTTGGGAGAAAGGACAATGAAGCCGCTGAGCAAGCTGCTAATATAAAGTAGATGGCTCTTTTGTTCCAAGACATGGTTGGAATGATGATCCAGCTAGAACCCCCGGCCGAAGATCCGCCAATAACCGTCGAGGATGACAGGGGGAACATCAAACCCTCCTCCGGCCTTATCAGCACCCAAGGAGGAAACGATCTCTAAGACCGCCCTTGATGATTATATTGCTTAATAAATAAGAGCTCATCAAGCTAATGAAACTGCTTGCCAAATTGTTAGAACCGGACGACCGTATCCAGGCTGGTATGATCAAATCAAGTACCCACCGAGGTATACGATCCCTAAATTCCATGTATACAAAGGGACAGACAACCCTCATCAGCACGTCGCGCAATTCAAAGCACTGTGCGGCAACACTGGAGGCGACGAAAAACTGTTGCTTCTCTAGTTCGTTGGTAGCCTGTTAGAAACAGCCTTTGAATGGTACTCGGAGCTCCTAAATGACTCTGTAAAAATATTTACAGAGATGGAACTGCTATTCATACCGCGTTCCGCCAGCGCGAGCGAGCGCACTCCAATTACGGCATTAATCAATGCTAGGGTAAAACCGAGAGAAACCTGGGTCCAATACGTGATTCGGTGGCGGAACCTATGGTCTAAGTGCGAACAACGCATTGAAGAATCTTCCGCCGTGGGTATGTTCATCGGGACCCTTGATCCTCAAACGACTTTGTCTCAGTTCATGACATTCTTCAAACCAACAACCTTTCAGGCTCTGATAGATAAACTGGCCCAAATGGACCAGATAGGCTACGGGCCTTCCTCCTCAAATAAGGACCCTTGAAGTAATAAGGGTAAAGGGAACGCGACCTTCATTGCCAATACGTAACAACAACCGAGTGGCCCAAAACCGGCTGTTTACCAAAACAATGCACGCCTGTGCCCATTCTTGGAGGAAAGAGTAGGTCGCGCTTACTCATTTCCCCACGAAAAGACGAGGAGACTGTTTGAATTGGCAATACGTAATAAACTCATCAAATTGCCAGACCCACAGCGTCGACCGCAACCCGGCGACGTCAACAATCCGAATTACTGCCCCTATCACAGAATGGTGAGCCACCCAATTGAAGATTGCTACACCTTTAAGAATTGGGTCGAAGACCGGTATCAATTGGAAAATTTTGCGCTGTCTGATAACTGGAGGGTAAACCCATCTCAAAAGCATACTCCTAAAAAGGTGGATGCGTAGGGGACATTATACTCACTTGTGGAAGAAACTCCATGAGAAGTCGTTCTTTCAGCAAAAACCAAAAGAATGCTGAAAGATCTACAAGCATGTCTGGCAGTCAGGTAGAAAAGACCACTTGAACCCGAAATCATTGAAGGGATGCTAAAATCTTGTCCCACACCGAAAATTGTTGACAAGGGGAAAAAAACCCCAAGTCAAACCTTCAAGTCTTCAAAAAAAAAAAAAAAAAAGACCAAGAAGCCTATGCAAATTGCCTAGTATGATGACAAGTGCACGGATCTACAAAAATACATTGACGCTCTGGAAGAGTACAACTAGAAGGCACGGACACCGGTCACTCTCGAAAAGTTCCTCAAGCATATTCTTGAGGACGAAGATAGTGACTATAATGAGAGAAATGACTCATCAAAAGACACCAAAGACCGTGTAGCAAGTTTCCGCATGATCTTCCATTCATCGTTATATAGTGATGAAGCTATCTCAGTATCAGAAAACAACGCAGAGGAACTGGGGGCAGAATCGGCGCTAAAATCCCCGGAAGTGCCAGAAGACCCGATCGATAGGCTGTTAAACAAAGTCTTTCAAAAAAGCAAAGTTGACCGAGAATACGAGACAGCCATATACAAAAAGGCTAAGCGTCAGTGTTAGGACCGAGAAGCTACGGCAAGGACGAGTCGTAAAGTACTCCAACCAAACCAAAGTACACCTTATACAAATAAGAGCAGAATCAAAATAGAGAGGGATGAAGCTGCCACCTCTTGTGAGGAACACTTCCGGGATCATATGCCTCGATGGAGAAGAATTACATCTAAGCTACTGCTTATATCATCGAAGGGTCACCCACCCACCGAGGAATGCAGTGCCTTCATGAAGTGGTGGTAAGGATACGTTTCCCATCAAAAACACTTCAAGAGGATGAAGCATGAAGCTCGTGCTCGTCGATGGCAAAATAGCGAGACGAACAAACATGGAGAAACAACTAGCGACTGTCATATGGTTGGTACCAGTTCAGAATGGAAAAACCCCAAGTTCTTACCTTTGGAAGCGACTCTGCGGATGAAACGTCTCTCAGCCCTCTCCTCAGAGACCCCCCTTCCGAAAAAGAAGAGGAGAAGAAGAGCTGCAAGAATATTCAGTTGCGTAACCGCACGCTCCTGAGAAGAATCTCGGACCTACAAACAAAGGTTCGAGCAAAAAAAGACTAAGGGAAAGAAAAAATCTCCGAGGAAATTGCCCTCGACAATAGAATTGTCAAAGAGCTCGCAGCAAGGGACCCGCTTAAGAAAAACAAGGTGGATTACAACGTCCTAGCACATCTGAGGAAAATAGCCTCACAACTGAGCATATTGGATGCCCTCCTCGTTTCCAAAGAGGCACGAGATTCCCCAATCAAGGCATTACAAGAGCCCGATTAGTTCCAAGCTTTCTTCACGGAAGAGAAGATGAAGAATGAACAGGCTGAGGTCCAAACGGCTGAAATTATATTCAGCGATGAAGATCTCCTCCTCGGTACGTGCGAACATAATCGCCCATTATACATCACCGGTACTGCCATGACATCAAAATAGGGAAAATCCTTGTCGAGAATGGATCCTCCGTTAACTTTCTCAACGTGAGAGTGCTGAAGGTGATTTGTATGAACGTTCAGCATCTCGCCCGAGATAAAATTACCATCTCCGGGTTTGACTAACAGTCGTCACGGACGCTTTGGTTTGTAATACTAACGCTACGTTTTGGGCTGCTTGTCACCGACATCAAATTTCATGTCATTCATGCCAAGACTTGCTATAATGCTTTGCTCGGCAGGTCTTGGTTATACGAGTACAACGTCATCCCTTCTACACAACATCAGTGTATGAAGTATTTCAAGGATGGCTCGAAGTACGCCGTCACGGCAGAGCTAAACCCGTTCTCGGTAAACGAAGTCCGGAAATATGAAGACACAAAGTACTTCCTGCCAGACTTCGAAGATACGGAAATGTGTCATAAGCCGGAGAATAAAAAAAAATCCGTTGCTACTATCCCGATATTTGGGAGCGATAGCGAGGAAGATGAAGAAATATTCTACTCGGGGCAACCCCAAAAAGAAAAAAATAAGCCCAGATCATCTACTCCTATTTTGGTCTTTGGCAGCGACTCTAAGGATGAGGCCAACGCAGTGTTCTCCATCAGTCCGTCAATACAAACCTTCACCGGAGCAGATCAGAGTCTGCAAATCAAAATGGCTCCACCTCAGAATTATAAAGAACTTGATGCGCTCGATACATACAGCATATAAGGACTGCAAACTTTCTACGTCCCTCCCAGGCGAAGAGGTTAAAAGGCGATCCTCTTCTACCAATCTACGGAGACCAAAGTAGAAAAAGAAGTCTGACATAGTACCGATTTTGCACTCGACAAGCTTCAACCAATCCATCTATCCAGATATTATGGGGAGGGATTGAAAAGGATGTTAAGATACCAAGGTGTACTCCTCGAACAAACTGTTCGACAAGCCCAATTCTACAAAAAGATTTGGGATATTCTCGGGACTCAGCAAAAGATGCCTAACGGGAAATGGAGACAACCGGGCTCGGATACGTTCGGTCTAAGAAACGGGAGTAGTTTTATAGTTTCCACATCGTAAACAGCTCATGTGAAGTGGAAAACACTTTTCAAAATAGCCGTGACGTCAAATCGGAGGAAGATCCCTCTTTATAAATGTTAAGTCCGTCGCTGGAAGAGAAAATTGATAGGTTAATAAAAGAAGCTTGTCAAAAGAGCTGGGACAATCACCGCCGCGAAATGGCCATTTATGAAATGGCCAGAACGCAGCGTCTCAATCAGCAATCTGCGGAGAAGGAAGACTATAATGCTCTCCATCCCCGGTCCACTGTATGTTCTCACGAAAGGGGAAAATCCCGAAATAGAGGCAAAAATAGGGCAAAGAAAGCAAACAATGTTTGAAAACAGCAAAGCAGATCCAAGACGCTGTGCAATTGAGAAAAACTCGATTGGAGCTCGTCCTTTATAGAGAAGAAAGGTTGGGAATACTCTTTCACTCAAGACATGACAAGGAAAATATTCAACCTTGTCATGAAGTACCAAATGATGATGCTTCCGGAGTCTCGGCATCCCAAACAAATAAATAAGGTCCATCATCCGGATTATTGCTCGTATCACCGAGTAATAGGTCATCCTCTTGAAGAATGCTTCACCTTCAAAGACTGGGTAGAAGACCAGTATCAACAAGGCAGGCTTGCTTTATCCGACAACTGGAGTGTAACCCCACTGCAAAAGCACGAGCCAAAAAGGACCTATACCGTCAGGATAGGACTGGCTCAACATCAAGAATGGAAGCGAACTTGTACATGCCATATGATAATGTTCCCCGATTAAAAATTAGGAATTATCTCAATGAGGTATCACGTGTTCACACGTGACCAAGGGTCACGTGTTGACACGTGATCTCTTTACAGAATTAAATTCTAAATCAAGTAAAAGTGTAAATAAATAGCTAAGGAAAGACTCCAATGGGGCGTCACGTGCTCACACGTGACCAAGGGTCACGTGTGGACACGTGACCCAAGGGTCACGTGCGGACACGTGATGGTCTTTATCCCAGTTAAAAGACAGAATTAGAATTTTGAAGGAGAAGAGGTCACGTGCCAACACTTGATAGGCTTTGAAAGCCTTATAACTTGATAGAATTAAATTCTGATTAAGGAAAATCAAAGACCTTAATTTGGAAAGTATTTCTCTAAATCTTTCCAAACAAAAAAGGATTATGGGGGACCGTTGGATTAAAAATCCAAGGGTGATTAAAAATCACCAATTTATGGAAAGATTTTTAGACAAGGAAAGATTTCCCTAAATTTCACCAAAAATAACTACAGAATATCTTTTGGATTAAAAATCCAATGGTGAATAAAATTCACTGAGTGATCTAAAAGATCATATTAGTTATGAAAAACAAACAAAATCTCTCAATAAAAGATTTACTAAACAAATTGATTCTTTCCCTTCTCCTATAAATAGGAGCCAAGAAGAGAAGTAAAGATAGAATTTTGGGATCTTGAAAATTTCTAAAGGCAAATAGCAGAGAGAAAAGAAAGGAGAATTTAATTCTCAAGAAAGAAACCCTAGGAGAGAAAGGGAAAATGGATCAAAACTTCATAAAGTAAAAAAAGAGAATTTAATTCTCAATCTAAGAATTTAACTCTTCTGCAAAAGAACTTAGTTCTTCCTCTGGTTGAAGATCTGCAGAAGCAAATTTCCCCACAGTTTGAGAATTTAATTCTCATCGGGGAGATTCTGCCATGCAGATTCAAAACTTAGAGGGAGAATTGAGTTTAGAGAATTTAATTCTCCCAAACTCACAGGAATTTAATTCCTTCAAGATAAAAATAGGGTTTAACCCTATATGAGAATTTAATTTTCCCAAACTTATAGGAATTCAATTCCTCCAAGACAGACAAAACTAGGGTTTAACCCTATATGAGAATTCAATTCTCCCAGATTAACAGGAATTTAATTCCTCCAAAATGAAATTAGGGTTTCACCCTGTTAGTTATATGTATGCCCTAGAGGCCATTACTGTACATATGATGTATATTGTAATGGATGCTTGGACATATATAGGGAGGACTTTCTTGGTCAACATGATAGTATGCTATGTGGTAGTATTTTATCTTAACATGTACTCTGATTGTCTCTATATTACATGTTGATAAAACCCTTAGGATATGTACTCGACTACTGGGACTATGATGAGATCATACTAGTGGGGCCACGGTAGTCGACGAGTACATCCTATAACCGTTCCTAGTCGAGGGTGTATCGAGACAGGGCATCGATACACCAGAGTAGACTAGCGTATACGCATCTTGACCCATATGATGGGCGATGGATGATCCCATATCCATCGGTGTTTGACATCAAGGATAGTATACGGGTGCTCAGTAGAGACTGAGTACACTGGACGGGCTCGCCGAGAACTCCCAGATGGTATTATACCTCACGTCAGATGGCAGTTCTCTGGTGACACTGGTACAGAGTAGTCTGTTGACCCGAGATCGTCATAGAGTATTTTATGATTCTTACTGTGCTTTGATTTCCATCATACCACGTCCAAGAGGGCATGCAAAATGGTGGCTTTTGGGTACTGTCCCGAATCACATGGAGGCAATGAGCGATAGGAGGGGATTCGTCTCTCCCGGTATAGGGAGTTGATGCTGTGTTGTGTTCGATAGGCTATAACTGGAAATCCCTGGCCAGGGTTGCTGAGATTTACTGGTAAGTGTTATCAGTAGTTTCTCGAACTGTTATAGACCTCATATCGACACGACTTATCAAGCTACTGGGGTCTGACGTTTACCACCCCTAGGCGAGATATGCGACATATCAGACGGAGAGACCAGACTGTACGGGAGTGTTACTGATTGGATTCGCAGGAGAAAGTACAGGCTTGCTTGTTGATCTTCTGATTGCTCAATACCTGGGTGGCTGTTACGTTTAGCTGACTGCTTGCAGCTTGTGGGTGTTTGATATGATCATCACCTACTGCCGGCGTATTGACGATTCTTTAGAGTGCTACACAGAGGTTTCTTGGCTCAGGCAAAACGGAGTAGGAGCACATATATGATATGTGCGGGACCGAGAACAATACGTGTATGTGATACCGTATTAGATTCTCATGATATGAGATATCGGCCGGGTATATGTGATATAGCCGGGTCATCGGATCAAGTGTTGATTCGATGAACTGATACAGATAATATTAGTCAGTTATTTATGAAATAGCCGGATTATCGGATCAAGTGTTGATTTGATAATTTAATGTATAATAATATATTTAATATATTAAATTACATTAACTAATATAAGCTCACTTATTGATTCATTTTCTCACCGGATAATACATTGATATATATGTGATATATGTTAATTGTATTATTTTATTTTGTTACAATAAATATTGTATATGTGATATATAATATTGTAAATGTTATGATTACTAATGCAACATGTTTAGTGGAGATTAAATATGGTTAGGGTTTGATTTGGGTTAAACCTTTCTTGATGTTTCTAGAAGTTTTTTTTTTGTTTTGAGTTAAGATATTATGGTTGATATTTTTTAGTGACTCATTCTTAACCCAACCCAAACCCTTAGCCCTAGTTAAATCTCTACATGAGTTAGCCTTATCATAGCTGACCATGGTTGCATTTGTAATGATATTATCATTTGCATTATTCATCACAAAAGGATTATTCATTGTTCATCTTCTTCTTCCTTCTTGCAAAGCTTTCTAGCTTTGATTCTTGTGATGAAAATGGGTGAGATTATGAAAAAAAATAGAGCTAAATTCCTACTTCATCATCATAATCTATCCTAGCCATTTAGATTAGGGTGTTCACTTCATTTGAGAGTGAGAGCTTGTGTTAATGAAACTTCAAGGTAGATCATCTTTGTTATCGAAGATCGGAAGCAAGTTTGCATCATTCTCTTCGTGGAACCTCTAGAGAGTCCGGGAACATGATGATCGCAGTGAAAGGACCACAACACAGTGCTTATGAAGTGAAGGACCGGACTACAAAGGTTGTAATCCCTAACTCTTAGATGTTAAAGTGTTTAACATGTTTTGTTTCGCCTAATCTCTAGTTTAAAGATCTTGGTTAGAGTTGTTCGGCACGTCTAAATTTTAAATCGGGCATGGTTGATGCCTTATAGACTCTTGTGAGAGTGCCTAGTAAACCTACAATGGTATCAGAGCCAAGCTAGAGTTTTAGGCGAAGTCTAGACGAAGTTTAAAGTCTGATCGAACTCCGAATACCCGTAAAACCCTAGTTTCTGGAAATTTTTCAAAAATGTTGATTTTTTCATATTAAAAATGCTCAGAAAATTAAGCAGGGAAATATAGGAATTACTGTGAAGTACGGACTACTAAATCTCTCACGTGACTTCGGAACCGCGGCCAAACCACGCGTTTGGCGGCGGTTCCGCGGCCAATAATTGGAGTTGGGGCCCACTACTTCAGGAATATATTCTTTGGTCCTTTTTGATAGTTTTGGGAATTTTTAATTCTACTCAAGTGTTGACTTTTCTGGGTTGTATTGGGAACTCGTTGATTCGATCGGAAAGTATAATTTCGTTTAGTTTGTCCGGGTAATTTTTAGAACGTGTTAAAAAGTTTGAAATAATATCAATAACTCACTTTTTCCCCTGCCGGAAAATTTCCTAAGTGTTGGATTTTTCTGTAGTTTAAGAACATTCTAAGTCGTGCAAGTAACGCGGTGGACCCTCTAGAAGAACACAAACTTTAACTCGATTATATGACCGTCTGAACCGCCTCTAAACCTAAGGGTTTGGAGCAGTACGGCGTTGCCACATATGAGGCGTTGGTTTGACCCTTCTACGGCTGGACCATTGGTACTGTGGCATGTGATGGATACTTTTTGAACTCCGCTCAAATGTTGAGCTATTTGGGAAATCTTAAGTGTTTGTTTATTCGATCGGAAAGTTTAACATTGTCCATTTATCTGGAATGTGATACAATATTTGGAATCCACATGTAGTTATGAGATAACTAATTTGAATGTTATAAATCTAGCAGTTTAGTCTCAGTTGATCGGTTGCCACGGGATTTTGATGTGATCAAAAGTCTGTGGCAATCACGTAGCGTACGCGGATACTTTCCGGGTAAACTTAATAGACAGCTACACCCCATAGCCCCGACCAAGTGACTGTAGGAGAACCCCGTCGCCAAAAGCATCCGTTCGGGTGCTTACGGCAGCGGTGTTCCGCCTTAGTGCGCTTCGTCGACGGCATCGGGGGTGCGGCCGTCTACTAAAGTTTACGACGAGCATTCGATCAAGATGTCGGGAATCTTGTTGAATTTCCCGACTTGATATTGAAAAGATTTTTCGATAATGAGACTAAAATGTGGGGTTTATAATTGTTAGGCTTGCGATGTCTAAGGAATTCATTTGGTTAGGCATGCGATGTCTAAGGAGGTTGCGGATTCCAACTGTTGTAGTTTTACACTTTCTTTTCTGCGACCGTAAGTGTAATATGTGGTGTATCGCCGGTTTCGTTGCTATACATCAACGATAATTGGGATACGCATATTTACTTACGTTGATGATATATGATATTATGTGTTGCTGTGATATGTTATATTGGATCGTCATGTTTGAATAGCCGGGGGTTTTATGTGAGATGAGAGTTTTCCTTTTTCATTCATGTAAAATTCATTTGTATGTAATATTCTTTTATTGGGGCACTTCCGGGCTGAAGATGATGTCACTATTGTATATTATTTACTTTTCCGCATTAGGTAGACCCAAGACGGGGAGCACAAGTAATCGGGTTCTAGGGTCCAGTGGGAGACCATCTCGAGGAGTCGAGACCGGGTCTCCTAACTCTAGAATTGGCAGCGTTGCTTGCCGCTCTCGTAGGGGTCTAGGGATGTGGGTTTGGCTATTCATCGCGACCGTAGAATCCGTGCTTTATACATGCTCGTATTAAAACACGGACCTCCTAGTATATCCAATATTTCATATATGTTCTTCTGCTGCAAGATTCTGTGATGAGATCATACTACTGTCTGAGACGAATGTTTATATTATATATGAGATATATGTTATATTGCAGATTTCGTTTCAAACGTGATGCTTGTGAAGCATAATAAAATGGGACTTCATTAATGAGATTAATGAAACTAAAAGAAACCTAAAGATGTTGTAGAAACTTGTTTAAAAACTGGTAGTTTTAGTTCTTTCTTTGCATAGCGGTGTTCCTTGTAGAACATCCAGCACCTTATTCAATAAGGAAAGAGCCGAGATCCCTTCACCGGGAGTGACCTCTTTAGAGAAACTAGCAGATGCTGCATACTCGGTTTGTCTTTTGATTATTTTTATAGGTTTTCTTTGCATAGTGATATTTGTGAAATATCCTGCACCTTATTCGATGAGGAAAGAGCCGAGATCCCTTCACCGGGAGTGACCTCTTTAGCAAAACTAGAAAAGACCTCAAAAACATTCCTTTTAAAAAAAAATCACTCGATTCTACAACGATATCAAGTTCATTACGCAAAGGGTTTTCTTAAAAACCTGTCGTAGCCCTCCGTCATTTCAGATATGTACTACTTAGTATTCATGTTGCGGTAGTTTGGCATGTGTCAAGGCGTAGTGTACGGTAGCTAACTAGTGCTTATCTGCTAGCATACGATGCGATTGGATTAGGGTATTCGTGCGGCGTTGCTTGGCATGCGTCAAGGGTCGTGCGGGTGTGTTTAATTCAATCAAGAAATGTACGAGTTGAACTTGACTAGCGGACTATGGGTTGTTTGGCATGCGTCAAGGTCATAGCACGCTAGGGGCAAAATATTATTGGGAATTTCAAGTGTTGAAATTTGCAATGAGATTGCATACCTTCTATGAGATAGTTGGATCCCGATACCCGCTGCGAGTAAGAGTTACTCCTGGGAGAGTTTTACACATTACAATTAGCCAATCAAGTAGGTTTCTAGAAAGGTGTTAACGTGGTTACACCCCCGGGAAAAAGAGGTTTATTTTAATTAGGTCCGTGCGAAAGCGCGGGGAACCTCCCTCAAAGTACCAGCACTAGCCTGGCGGAAAGATTGGCGAACTTGTAGAGTGTAATTAATCCCGGCTAGTCTTTCCTTTTAGGGTTTGAAGGAAGATTTGACTAAAAGAGTGGGAGACATCCTGATTAGATGAATTGATAACCAATCTAATCTTGTAAAAGCGCACGCTGAGTGTTTTCTTCTCTCTCTCTCCAGGTTGCGACTATGTCACGCCTTAATCAAGATAATAATACGGATGTATTGACCGAACCCGCTTGTTATACTGCGCTAAAGGAACGTTGGTCCCACTCCAACTTATAATTGTTATAAGACAGAGCAGGAAATTGGGGATTACCAGAATTCCCGTGCCGCCAAAACGAAGAAAGTGCATGCTGATGCATCTTCTTCGGGTGTGTTCATTATCGAGAGTTGTTTCTCAGTATCCTTTACGTCCTGGGTATGAGATACCGGATCAGGATCCCGCAAATGTAATTTGTTACATGGGCTACAGATAGGTAGAGAGAACTGAGAACGGGTGATAAGTTTCAAGAGTTGGAAATGATGCAAGAGTTGCAGCGAAGTTTGTTGGCAGTTATAACCCTGTATTACCATAATACATTGATTCTGAACAAATGTTATTAGATACCGAACCTGATATACAACATCATATCAGTCTCTTTATTAGTAAAGAAGGATATAATTTTGTATTGTTGGATAATGTTTTGAACATTTCCTATATCAAGAGTTGATCGGTTCAGGCACGTTATCTAAAAGCATAGACGTTCTAAATCAAACTACAGTTCTTAGTGTATAGAACACACACAAGAGGAAGAGTTCAGAAATGAACGAATTCTTCTTGAGGTATTGTAGACTAGGTCATATCAATGTGACCCGACTAGCTGAAGTTACATTAAGATGCATATTTAAATTAGTTTGAATTTATATCTTGTGAAACTTGCCGGTCATGTCGCAAAGATAAGATGACCATAGCTCTGTTTATTGGAAACAAAGAAAGAGTTAGTGAACTTTTGGGATTGATACATGATGATGTATGTAAGGTCCCTTGTCTACACATGCCAAGACTGGTTCTTTATAATTTATTATATTCGCTGATAGTCTCTCAAGATTCGCACATGTGTTCCTGTTGAAACACAAGTCCGAACCTTTTGAGAAATTCAATGAATATGAGTTAGAAGTAGAGAACCAAAAACGGGTATAAGTATTATGTCCTTTGATGAGATCAGGGAGGAGAATACTTGAGAACAGAATTCCTGGACTATTCTAAAGGAGAATGAGATTCTCTCTTAGCATTACTCCTCCGTATACACCACAGCACGTCGGTGTATCGGGGCGGAGCAATAGCATCCTATGTGATATGGTGTGCTCTATGATGGGTACTACTGAGTTTCCTATTTTCTTTTGGGAGTTATGCACTTGAGAAACTGCATACCTATTGAATAGGGTTCAAATCAAATCGGTTGCGTACCACTTCATATGTGATATGGAATGGGAAGAGCCCATATCTTAAGTATATTAAGATTTGGGGTTGTCCATCCTATGTCTAAAAGTATAATCCGGACAAGCTCGAGGCAAAGTCAGTTCTGTAGAAGTTTGTTAGATATCCCAAGCATTCGCAAGGGAATATCTTCTACCTAACCGAGAAACAAAAGATGTTTTGTTTCTCAACATGCCATCTTTGTGAAAGGGAATTTCTTGTGAAGAAATGAGTGGTCATGAGGTAGAACTGGAAAGAGTTTCAGCTATACAAACTGCAGCAGATGATTTGGTAGAACCAAAGGATTCAAAAGATTCTAACGAACCTCAGCCTCTCCGCCGATCTAGTAGGGCTTCTCACCCACCTGAGAGATACTTCGGTTTCTATATGACAGTGGGAGCGAGGATTGCATCATGAGATGATGACCCAACTTGTTTCGAGCAGGCCATCAGGAGTGGGACTCTGTAAGAATGGCTGGATGTTTAGCAATCTGAGATGGAATCCTTATACACCGACAAAGTATGGACTTTGGTTGCTTTATCTGAAGGGTTAAATCCCCATCAGGAGCAAGTATATCTTGAGAAGATTACTTGGTGTACATGGAAAAGTTGAGACTTTCAAAGCTATGCTTAAGTCCATCCAGATCTTACTTGCCACGGCTACATACCATAACTACGATATCTGGCGGTTGGGTGTCATGACTGCTTTTCTAAATGATGATTTGGAAGAGAGCGTCTATAAGTACACAGCTAGAGGGCTTCGTAGACAGTGGGAGCAGTAGAAACGTGTGCAAGATGTTTTATGTGATAAAGCAGGCATTGCGGAGTTAGAACATCTATTTTGATGTGGTAGTCAAAGAGTTTGACTTCATCAAAATGGTAGATGAATCTTGTATATACAAAAAGGTAGTAGAGAGTATGGTGGTGATCCTCGTAGAGTACGTAGATGACATACTCTTGATAGGGAAGGAGTTTCCTATGCTACGCTCGGTCAATCCCCGCTTATCACAAGAATTCTCCATATAGGATCAAAGTGATACCTCCTAAATCCTAGGTTTTGATCTATGAGATAAATATAATTGGATGTTAGGTTTCTCACTAGGTTTAGTGAGATGGTATCAATCGATCCTGGGGAAATCACTAGAAAGGTTCCAGGGTGATAAGGACGACCGAATGTCAGTCGCAGGCATTGTCTTTACCCTCAGTGGAGGGACGGTATGTTGGAAGAGTTCCAAGCTAGATACCGTGACTTACTAGACGATTAAAGGAAAGATACATCGTTACCAAGGATGCTACCAAAGAGGCAGTCTGGATATATATAAGTTCATGAGATGAACTTCGTTCCAACCATTGTGTGACAATGGAGTTATAGCTTCGGCCTAGGAACCCCCGTCCCATCAGAAATCCAGATATAATTCTTAGGCAGTATCACCTGATCATGGAGATGATTGATCTCCAGGGAGATCGAGGTTAGGAGGGTAGACACAGAGCACAACAGTGCGGATCCACTCACAAAGGCTTATTTCCCAGTAGAGACTTTTATGGGATGGTTGAGTATGAGATACTTCAACCACAGCTAATTGTTGGGTATGTGATACCACAACAGATGGCCCTAGTGCAAGTGGGAGATTGTTAGTTATATATATGCCCTAGAGGCCATTACTGTACATATGATGTATATTGTAATGGATACTTTGACATATATAGGGAGGACTTTCTTGCTCAACATGATAGTATGCTATCTGGTTGTACTTTGTCTTAACATGTACTCTGATTGTCTCTATATTACATGTTGATAAAGCCCTTAGGATATGTACTTGACTACTGGGACTATGATTAGATCATACTAGTGGGGCCACGGTAGTCAATGAGTACATCCTATAACTGTTCCTAGTCGAGGGTGTATCGAGACAGGGCATCGATACACCAGAGTAGACTAGCGTATACGCATCTTGACCCATATGATGGGCGATGGATGATCCTATATCCATCGGTGTTTGACATCAAGGATTGTATACGGGTGCTCAGTAGAGACTGGGTACACTGGACGGACTCGCCGAGAACTCCCAGATGGTATTATACCTCACATCAGATGGCAGTTCTCTGATGACACTGGTACAGAGTAGTCTGTTGACCCGAGATCGTCATAGAGTCTTGTGTGATTCCTATTGTGCTTTGATTTCCTTCATACCACGTCCAAGAGGGCGTGCAAAAAGGTGGCTTTTGGGTACAGTCCCGAATCATATGGAGGCAATGAGCGATAGGAGGGGATTCGTCTCTCCCGGTATAGGGAGTTGATGTTGTCCTGTGTTCGATTGGCTATAACTGGAAATCCTTGGCCATGGTTGCTAAGATTTACTGGTAAATGTTATCAGTAGTTTCTCGAACTGTTATAGACCTCATATCGACATGACTTATCAAGCTACTGGGGTTTGACGTTTACCACCCCTAGGCGAGATATGCGACATATCAGACGGAGAGATCGGACTGTACGGGAGTGTTACTGACTGGATTCGTAGGAGAATGTACAGGCTTGCTTGTTGATCTTCTGATCGCTCAATACCTGGGTGGCTGTTACATTTAGCTGACTGCTTGCAGCTTGTGGGTGTTTGATATGATTATCAGCTACTGCCGGCGTATTGACGATTCTTTAGAGTCCTACACAGAGATTTCTTGGCTCAGGAAAAACGGAGTAGGAGCACATATATGATATGTGCGGGACCAAGAACAATACGTGTATGTAATACCATATTAGATTCTGACCGGGTATATGTGATATAGCCGGGTCATCGGATCAAGTGTTGATTCGATGAACTGATACAGATAATATTAGTCGGTTATTTGTGAAATAGCCGGATTATCAGATCAAGTGTTGATTTGATAATTTAATGTATAATAATATATTTGATATATTAAATTACATTAACTAATATAAGCTCACTTATTGATTCATTTTCTCACCGGATAATACATTGATATATATGCGATATATGTTAATTGTATTATTTTATTTTGTTACAATAAATATTGTATATGTGATATATAATATTGTAACATGTTATGATTACAAATGCAACATGTTAGTGGAGATTAAACATGGTTTGGGTTTGATTTAGGTTAAACCTTTCTTGATGTTTCTAGAAGGTTTCTTTTCGTTTTGAGCTAAGATATTATGGTTGATATTTTTTAGTGACTCATTCTTAACCCAACCCAGACCCTTATCCCTAGTTAAATCTCTACATGAGTTAGCCTTGTCATAGCTGACCATGGTTGCATTTGTAATGATATTATCATTTTCATTATTCATCACAAAAGGATTATTCATTGTTCATCTTCTTCTTCCTTCTTGCAAAGCTTTCTAGCTTTGATTCTTGTGATGAAAATGGGTGAGATTATGAAAACAAAATAGAGCTAAATTCCTACTTCATCATCCTAATCTATCCTAGCCATTTAGATTAGGGTGTTCACGTCATTTGAGAGTGAGAACTTGTGTTAATGAAACTTCAAGGTAGATCATCTTTGTTATCGAAGATCGGAAGCAAGTTTGTATCATTCTCTTCGTGGAACCTCTCGAGAGTCCGGGAACATGATGATCACAGCGAAGGGACCACAACACGGAGCTTATGAAGTGAAGGACCGGACTACAAAGGTTGTAATCCCTAACTCTTAGATGTTAAAGTGTTTTGCATGCTTTGTTTCGCCTAATCTCTAGTTTAAAGATCTTGATTAGGGTTGTTCGGCACGTCTAAATTTTAAATCGGGCATGATTGATGCCTTATAGACCCTTATGAGAGTGCCTAGTAATCCTACACACCCTACATAAGAATTTAATTCTTCCACATGCATAGGAATTTAATTCCTTTAAAAATGAAATTAGGGTTAAACCCTACAAAGAATTTAATTCTTAAAAAATAAAGAGACTTGAAAGATCTCCATGGATATAAAGAATTAGGTCACGTGTCCCCACGTGACCACCAAACAGATCCCCCAAAAATAAGAAGGAAACAGCCAGAGGCAACGCCTCACGTGCTCACACGTGGCCTCCAAAACAAAGAGAATAAAAACAAAAGCAAGGTTGGCTTTGGACGCTCTCACGTGTTACCACATGACCCCTTAATAAATGCTTCAATAATCAACGCACAAATCTCCATCACATGCCAACACGTGATGGTCAGAAAATTAAAAACGTTTAACACTTATCTGCAGAGCAAAGTAAAGGAGATCTGGCCCCACATTTGGGTGCCCTCACGTGTCTCCACGTGACCCATTCATATCTAGTGTTTAACACTAATTTGAGAATTTTATTTCCAGTGTTAAACACTAATTTGAGAATTTTATTTTCAGTGTTTAACACGGTTGTCTTCTAGTGTTTAACACTGTTGTCTTCCAGTGTTTAACACTAATTTGAGAGTTTTATTTCCAGTGTTTAACACTGTTGTTCTCTAGTCTTTAACACAATTTTTAGCCAAATTGGCTAATTTTCCAGAGGCAAAAGCCTCCCCTTCAACCGAATCTCAAAATTGAGTAAAATTCAGAGCTATAATGTTTAATGCTCAGTCAAACATAAAAATGTTACCAAAGCCCTCAAACTCTTGTTTAAGCATTGCTGAATGATGAGGGGCTGAACCCAGACAAATGTCTAATAGTCCAACAAAGAGCCAATATTTCAAACTTAATTGGACTTGGCCCAAGTTGGCCATAAGTCCTCAATTCAGACTTAACTGAGCCAATGTCCTCATAATATAATTAATTGATCTTAGTTCCAAATTGGACTACAGATCACTTAATCCATTTTGGTTCGAGGGTACATCTCTTCATTCCTCTGATATTTGTCATTGTAATCCTTCAACGTCATCAGAGAGGTGACGGGTCCCGACAACCACACATTTCATGGACTATGATGTTCTTAACCTTGACTGTGAGGTCTTTAAAACTCACGGACTATGATGTCCTTAACCTTGACTGTGAGGTCTTTAAACTCACGGACTATGATGTCCTTAACCTTGACTGTGAGGTCTTTAAACTCACTGTTAGTGTATATGCCCTAGGGGCCATTATTGTATCATACTAGATTGTATATTACTTAATGGAAGCTTGGGATATTCACATTTGTATATACAGTCTTGCTAAAAATGGTAGTATGCTACTTGGTTTGAGTCTACTTTAATATGTGCATATGTTTCTTGTGACGTATCACTTATACATATTAGTAGAGCCCATAGGTTCTTTGCTTGATTACCAGTGTTGTGATGGCAGTCACACTAGTAGGGGCTGGGTAGTCTATAAGCAACATCCTATACATGTCCCTAGTCGTAGGATTGTCGAAACAGGGCATCGATACTCCAGAGTAGACTAGTGTGTATGCTTCTCATCCCAGTTAGGGAGATGGTCTGTCCCATTGCCATCAGTACGTCATACTGGAGATAGTACACAGGTGCTCGTTAGGTTACGGGTACACCGGATAGGACTCGTAGGGGAACTGTTGGTTGGTACTATACCCACCGTCAGTTAACAGTTCCCAGGTGACATGAGTACAGCATAGTCCGCAGACTTGACACTGCTACTTCGCCTCGAGTGTGTCCCACTGTTCTTAGATTGCTACCCTACCACGGCTCAAAGGAGTCGTGCAAACAGGTAGCAGTTGGGTGCAGTCCCGAGCACTTGGAGGCAGTGGCGGTTAGATAGGATTCATCTCTCCCGGTATTGGGAGATGATATCGCACTGTGTCAGAGAGTCATTACGCAAAGTCCCTGGCCAGGACAAGCGAGATATACTGGTAGGTTCCAGTAGCTTCTCAGGGTGTAATGGGCTTCACTCCGACACGACTTATACAGCTATTAGGGGACTGACGCTTGCCGCCCCCTAGGCTTGATATGCGATAGTCTTAGATGAACAGACCGGACTGTACGGAGATTGTCACATCAGGCTCAGTGGGAGTTCGGATGAGTTTCATCATCGGCCTTCTTATCGACATCTACCTGGGGACCGTTACGTACAGCTAGTGCCGCTTGCGGTCTGTGGTTAAACCCACTGCCAGCGTAGTGTCGAGTCTTTAGAGTCCCACACAGAGAGTTTCCCTGCTCCAGGCGAAACGATATAGAGGTCGTACGGTTTTACGACAAGGGTTCGAACGCGTACGTACGTTTACGCAAGTACGACGTTCGGACAGTTTTTACTAGCCGGCTTTGGTTTAAGCCAGATTCTAGTATCGGGTTATTGGATTTATACAGTCTAAAGTTTTTCCGTGTTTTCACGGATTGGAGGGGCGTTCTCGTAATTTTCCGGGAAGCTTCTAGAAGAGTGGTGACTAAGGGGTTAAGGTGGCATGAGCATTAAATGCTTAATGACTCATTTGTGTGATTCATCCTTTGTATTAAATGATTCATTAATGAGTTAATGAGTCATATGATGAATCACACAAGGTGAATGCATCAACCATGATGCTTAATCATTTATATTATTTATTTGATTAATTGTTATGGTTGTTATATTCTTATGGGTTCATTATTCATTCTCATTCTCATCATCTCCTTCTCTCTCCTCAAGTTCATCTCTTCTTGAAACCCTAATCCTCCCACCTCATGTGTTGAGATCAAGGATTAGAGAGACTAATACATCCATAACCTCACTCTATATCACCTAGTTAGCTTAGATTAGCGATTTGAGCAAACTAGTTATCTCAAGTTTGAGATTAAGCTTGGCGTAGGAGCTTTCGGGTGGATCGTCTTTGATTCAAGAAGGTCGTTGAGGTGCCGATGTCCAAGGAGCCCACGAGGAGTGGAGGACACTGATGAAGACCCGAAGGACATGTAACGTGAGGTATAACATCGGAACCGAGTAGTTAAACCTCATGTAGATAGTTAGTAATGGTTTAGATTACGATTCATGCGCTCAAGTCCGTGTTACGAAGCTTTGATAATCGTTTTTCATATATGCCGCCTTCCCGCAAGTTCGTGGGGTGCGTGACATGGACTTACCGCCGCCAAGTCAACGCCGAGTTGACTCGGAGTTTCACAGTAATTCATAATTTCTGGTTTTTTGCTTTCCTGTATGTTCTTTTTCTATCCAGGTTACTTCAGTGCAGGTTTGCTTTTGGGATAGACACGGAAAAGGGAAGTCGATCGATATTCTAAGATATTTGCTAATTGGGTTTTTATCTGTAATGTTTAATGTGTTCGTAAACCTCCCCTAACTGCTAGTATGTCGGTTGGCAGGGGGTTGCACATTTCTGAAATGTTTATTGTTTGTGTATATGAACTTGATTGGGATGCTGTGATGATTAGCCGGGGTTTGAGATGTGTTTAATATTCATTCATTCGATATAAATGTAATAAGTTGTAATATTATTTTGCGGGGCACATCCAGGTTGCGGTTATAGCTACCGTTGTATTATTTCTTTTTATTGTTTTTGCTCCTAGGATAGACCCAAGGTGGGGTGCAAAAACTACCGGGTACTTTGAAGTGTTTATTGGCCTACTCACGTGTTGAGGGAAACCGCTTCACTTCTGGTACTTGGCGGGTAGTTTGCCGTACCCGTAGGGGTTTGGGGTGGGGTAATGGCTATTCATCACAACTGTGTAATCCGTCTTTTATTGCAGGCTCAAAGCAAAATGCGGATTGCTAGAATATCCAATGAAGTTCATCTGTGATCTGGAATGCTTATTATTGCGTCTGACGAATATACAATATCTATATATAAATAGCTATTAGACGTCACTTATGTTTTACACCCGCGCTAGCCCAGCCCCCGCTCTGTCGTTAGTTAAGTAACCTAACGGGTGATGACGGGACCCCGTGGCGAATGCTGATGGCATAAGAGGACGTGGTATTTTCGTTGTTTTCTGCAATGATAAGATTAAAAGATGGGACGCATTATTATAATGCAAAGAAAATAAACCAAAGTTTAAGTCGTTGGAACAAATTTAAAAGAAACCACTCGGTTATTTTAAAAGAGCAGAATTTTTAATTGCGGAGCTTTAACCACTCCTTTTAGAAAGTATCAGGTTCCTTCGATTATATCAAGTTCACTACGTTCACGGTTTTTGCCAAAAACCATTCGTAGCCCTCCGTCATTTCATTTGGGTATTCAGTAATATTCAAGCTATGTATTTTGACCAACGCCAAGGCATAGTGTTTGGTAGCTGCTGGATATTCATTTGTTTTCATAGATAGATGAGTTAGTTTGGGACAGTCGTATTATCATTTTGGCCAACGTCAAGGATATGTACGGGTGGGTTCAAATTAACAAGGATAATGATGGGTAGAACTTGACATGTGACTTATGATATTTTGACCAACGCTAAGGTCATAAGAGCATGGGGCAAAAATCTATATCGGGAATTTCTAAGGAAACTGAAATTTGCAGAAAGAGCATACCATTTTGGAGTTTGATGAATGTTGGTAGGATTCCTTCAACATTATCATACGATGATATTTTGGATCCCGATCCTACTGTGAGTATATACTACTTATCAGGAGATTCATCACTTAACGATCAATGCTATAAACCAAGTAGGTGTCAAGAAACGTGTCAGCGGGGCTACGCCCCCAGAGAAAAGAGGTTATTTAATTAAGGAACTTCGCGAAAGCGTTGGAAAACCTCCCTCGAAGTATCGATACTAGCCTGGCTGAACGGTTAAGCAAGTATTGTACGGTGAGAATAGTCCTGGCTAGTTCTTCCTTTATGGTTTGAGGAGGGATTCGAGAAACAGTGGGAGCCATCCTGTTTAGATAAATTAAAAACCACTCTAAACTTGCAAGAGTATCATGCTAATAGTTTTCTTCTCTCTCTCTTAATTGCAGCGACCTTGTGACCACACATAGGTTACATCTAGATAATAATTTGACTGTATCTAACTTATATGACTGGCAAAGGTCTGTCCAGATGTCTATTGCCTATGACAAGCTGGACCACCCTATTACTACTCAAGATCCCGCCGTCCCGGGTCCAGTTTCCACTGTCGCGGATATGGATATCCGTCAGACAAGGGAAAAGGAAAAAGCGAAAGCCAAGTGCCTCGTGTTAGCTTCATTTGATGGTGTATACCAGAAGCAGCACGAGAAGATGGACTCAGTTTCCATCTTTCTCCATAACAAAGATTTATATGGAGAGCAGTCTCATATCATGAGATATGAGACCTCAAACGAATTAATTCAAGCGAGTTTGGCTAACGGGTCATCTGTAGGGGACAACATCCTTACAATAACTAGCTATATTGATAAGCTCAAGGACCTAAAGACCACGTTGGGAAACAGGTCAGATACTGACTTGATTCTACAGTCTATGCCTTCTACCCTGAGGGAAACCAGGTAAGTAGAAGGAAAGAGAAGGGCAAAAGTTTCAGGACTGAATGTACTAAAAGAGGGACATTCTTATTGTTATGGGATTGGGCATTGGCAGAAAGATTGCAGGGCTTTAGAAGCCAGTAGCCAGGATATGAAGCATGTTGTGGCTTCAGCCTCTAGTGTATTTGTAATTGAGAACTGTTTGTCAATTAACTCTACTTCCTGGGTACTAGATACCGGAGCAGGATCTTATATCTGTAATTCATTACATGCTTTGAGAAACCGTAGAATTATGAAGATAGGTGATTTTTCTTTCAGAGTTGCAAACGGAATGAGCGTGGACGCTGAATCCGTGGGAGAATATCGCCTAGGATTGACAAGTGGGCAGATATTGATTCTACGTAACTGTCTATATGTACCTAGTATGACTTGCAATATCATATCAATATCCTCACTTTCCAGAGAGGGATATGATTTCACATTCGTAAGCGATGTAGTTAACATCCACCTAAATCAAGTTCTGATTGGATCGGGTACATTAGATAACGGTATATACGTATTAAGTCAAGCTCAGGTTTTCAATATCCAGAATACACTTAAAAGAAAGTCTCCGGAATTAAATCAGGCTTTCTTATGGCATTGTAGACTAGGTCACATCAATGAGAGAAGGTTGACTAAGTTACATAGAGAAGGATATTTGAATCCGTTCGAATATCAATCTTATGCTACTTGTGAATCTTGTCTCATAGGAAAGATGATAAAGACTCCGTTTACTGGACACGGGGTAAGAGCAAGCGAGCTCTTGGGACTCGTACACAGTGACGTATGCGGTCCAATGTCTACACATGCGCGAGGTGGTTATTCCTACTTCATTACTTTCACGGATGATTTCTCAAGGTATGGATATATTTTCTTAATGAAGCATAAATCCGAGGCCTTTGAGAAATTCCAAGAATACAAGAATGAAGTGGAAAAACAAACAGGCAAGAGTATAAAAACACTGAGATCTGATCGAGGTGGTGAATACTTAAGTGCCGAGTTCCTGAGGTACTTAAAAGAGAATGGAATTCTCTCTCAGCTTACTCCTCCATACACACCACAACACAACGGTGTATCAGAAAGGAGGAATCGAACCCTATTAGATATGGTTCGTTCCATGATGAGTAACGCTGAGTTACCGCGATCATTCTGGGGATATGCACTAGAATCAGCTGCATATCTTTTGAACCTAGTTCCTACCAAGACTGTGCCTACCACACCATATCAGATGTGGAGTGGAAAGAAACCCTATCTTCAGTATCTAAAGATTTGGGGATGTCCGGCTTTTGTTAAAAAGCAGCATGCGGACAAGCTCGAGGCACGATCAGTACATTGTAAGTTTATAGGATATCCAAAGAACTCCAAGGAGTATCTATTCTATTACGCAGAGGAACAAAAAGTTTTTGTTTCTCGTCATGCCCACTTTCTGGAACATCAGTTTTTAGAAAAGGAAACTAGTGGGAGCGAAATAGAACAGGAAGAAATTCCAGAAGCACAAACTACTACTGAAAGTTTGGTAGAACCAGAAGTTCGAGAAGAATAGGACATCCCGACGCCACTCCGCAGGAGTACTAGGCAGTCTTATCCGTCTGAGAGATACTACGGTTTTCTCATAGACGGGGATCGAGAAGATTGTGTCATTGATAATGGTGACCCTACTAGCTTCCAGCAAGCCATTCAGACCGGTGACTCAGTAAAATGGCTGGATGCAATGCGGACCGAAATGGAGTCCATGTACACTAACAAAGTATGGACTTTGGACATTGCTCCAGAAGGGGTAAAACCCATAGGATGCAAATGGATCTTCAGAAAGAAGATTGGTGTAGATGGACAGGTTGAAACCTATAAGGCTAGACTTATTGCAAAGGGTTTCCGTCAAAGACCTGGTTTGGACTATGACGAAACCTTTTCTCCAGTGGCTATGCTGAAATCCATTCGGGTCCTTCTTGCTATTGCTGCCTTCCACGATTATGAGATCTGGCAGATGGACGTAAAGACGGCCTTTCTAAATAGAAATTTGGAAGAGAGCATCTATATGGATCAGCTAGAGGGATTCAATCAGAGTGGGAGCAGCAGTAAAGTATGCAAGCTGCTTAAGTCCATTTATGGACTAAAGCAGGCATCGCGGAGTTGGAACATCTGTTTTGACGATGCTGTCAAGGAATTTGACTTTATCAAAAATCCAGATGAACCTTGCATATACAGTAAGATTGTGGGGAGAATTGTAGTATTCCTCGTCCTGTACGTGGATGACATTCTCCTAATAGGAAATGATATTCCTATATTACAGTCAGTCAAAAGATTCTTGTCACATAAGTTCTCCATGAAAGACCTAGGTGATGCCACCTACATTCAGGGGATCCAGATCTGTCGTGATAGATCAAAGAGGATGTTGGGACTTTCACAGTCTAGGTACATAGACACCATATTGAAAAGATTCAGTATGGAAGATTCTAAGCGCGGTAACCTACCAGCTTGTCACGGAATCACCCTCTCCAAAGATATGTCTCCCAAGACTGATTTGGAAAGGGATCGCATGTCGAATATACCCTACGCTTCAGCGGTAGGCTCTATAATATATGCGATGTTATGTACCAGACCAGATGTAGCATACGCATTGAGCGTAGTAAGCCGGTATCAAGCAAACCCAGGGGAGAATCATTGGATAGCAGTAAAGAACATTCTTAAGTACCTGAGGAGGACTAAAGATATGTTCTTGGTGTATGGCGGAAAAGACCTCCAGATTGAGGCCTTTGCCGACTCCGGCTTCCAAAGTGACAAAGATGACTCCAAATCCATGTCAGGTTATGTCTTTACCCTCAATGGAGGGGCGGTCTGTTGGAAGAGTTCCAAGCAGGAGACCGTTGCTGACTCAACAATGGAAGCGGAGTACATAGCTGCTTGCGATGCCGCAAAAGAAGCTATCTGGATGAAGAAGTTCCTCAAAAAACTTCAGGTGGTTCCTACCAGTGTTGATCCAATACCTCTGTATTGTGACAACAACGGCGCAATAGCTTTAGCGAAGGAACCCAGGTCCCATCAGAAGTCCAGACACATCTTAAGGCGGTATCACCTAATCAGGGAGATCGTCGATCGCCGGGAGATCGAGGCAAAGAGAGTAAAGACAGAGGATAACATTGCTGATCTATTCACAAAGGCCATTCCTCAGACGCAGTTCGAGAGGCTATTCGAGATGATAGGTCTACGATATGCCAGCTCATGGCCCTAGTGCAAGTGGGAGATTGTTAGTGTATATGCCCTATGGGCCATTATTGTATCATACTAGATTGTATATTACTTAATGGAAGCTTGGGATATTCACATTTGTATATACAGTCTTGCTAAAAATGGTAGTATGCTACTTGGTTTGAGTCTACTTTAATATGTGCATATGTTTCTTGTGACGTATCATTTATCCATATTAGTAGAGCCCATAGGTTCTTTGCTTGATTACCAGCGTTGTGATGGCAGCCACACTAGTGGGGGCTGGGTAGTCTATAAGCAACATCCTATACATGTCCCTAGTCGTAGGATTATCAAGACAGGGTATCGATACTCCAGAGTAGACTAGTGTGTACGCTTCTCATCCCAGTTGGGGAGATGGTCTGTCCTATTGCCATCAGTACGTCGTACTGGAGATAGTACACAGGTGCTCGTTAGGTTACGGGTATACCGGACAGGACTCGTAGGGGAACTGTTGGTTGATACTATACCCACCGTCAGTTAACAGTTCCCAGGTGACATGAGTACAGCATAGTCCGCAGACTTGACACTGCTACTTCGCCTCGAGTGTGTCCTACTGTTCTTAGATTGCTACCCTACCACGGCTCAAAGGAGTCGTGCAAACAGGTAGCAGTTGGGTGCAGTCCCGAGCACTTGGAGGCAGTGGCGGTTAGATAGGATTCGTCTCTCCCGGTATTGGGAGATGATATCGCACTGTGTCAGAGAGCCATTACGCAAATTCCCTGGCCAGGGCAAGCGAGATATACTGGTAGGTTCCAGTAGCTTCTCAGGGTGTAATAGGCTTCGCTCCAACACGACTTATACAGCTATTAGGGGACTGACGCTTGCCGCCCCCTAGGCTTGATATGCGATAGTCATAGACGAACCGACTGGACTGTACGGAGATTGTCACATCAGGCTCAGTGGGAGTTCGGATGAGTTTCATCATCGGCCTTCTTATCGACATCTACCTGGGGACCGTTACGTACAGCTAGTGCCGCTTGCGGTCTGTGGTTAAACCCACTGCCAGCGTAGTGTCGAGTCTTTAGAGTCCCACACAGAGAGTTTTCCTGCTCCAGGCAAAACGATATAGAGGTCGTACGGTTTTACGACAAGGGTTCGAACGCGTACGTACGTTTACGCACGTACGACGTTCGGACAGTTTTTACTAGCCGGCTTTGGTTTAAGCCAGATTCTAGTATCGGGTTATTGGATTTATACAGTCTAAAGTTTTTCCGTGTTTTCACGGATTGAAGGGGCGTTCTCGTAATTTTCCGGGAAGCTTCTAGAAGAGTGGTGACTAAGGGGTTAAGGTGGCATGAGCATTAAATGCTTAATGACTCATTTGTGTGATTCATCCTTTGTATTAAATGATTTATTAATGAGTTAATGAGTCATATGATGAATCACACAAGGTGAATACATCAACCATGATGATTAATCATTTATATTATTTATTTGATTAATTGTTATGGTTGTTATATTCTTATGGGTTCATTATTCATTCTCATTCTCATCATCTCCTTCTCTCTCCTCAAGTTCATCTCTTCTTGAAACCCTAATCCTCCCACCTCATGTGTTGAGATCAAGGATTAGAGAAACTAATACATCCATAACCTCACTCTATATCACCTAGTTAGCTTAGATTAGCGATTTGAGCAAACTAGTTATCTCAAGTTTGAGATTAAGCTTGGCGTAGGAGCTTTCGGGTGGATCGTCTTTGATTCGAGGAGGTCGTTGAGGTGCCGATGTTCCAAGGAGCCTACGAGGAGTGGAGGACAGCGATGAAGACCCGAAAGACATGTAACGTGAGGTATAACATCGGAACCGAGTAGTTAAACCTCATGTAGATAGTTAGTAATGGTTTAGATTATGATTCATGCGCTCAAGTCCGTGTTACGAAGCTTTGATAATCGTTTTTCATATATTCCGCCTTCCCGCAAGTTCGTGGGGTGCGTGACATGGACTTACACTCACGGACTATGACTTCCTTAACCTTGACTGTGAGGTCTTTAAACTCACGGACTATGATGTCCTTAACCTCGATCGTGATGTCTTTAAACTAACATTGGACCGTAATGTCCTTAAACTAATTGACCGCAATGTCCATAAACTAAACAATAGAGTCCAATTATTCTCTTGTTGGATCTAAACGATCCCGTTAAGTTGATCTTAGTCTAAAATGAGACTAACGTATTCTTAACAAACGTTTAAGTTGATCTTAGTCTCAAATGAGGCTAACGTATCCTTAAACCCAACCCCCCATACCCAAATCTAAGAAGATTCGGATTTGGACTAGTCCACGCCCTACGGGCGACGACATAAATTAGTTTCCGTATACAATCCACGGGCAACCAAACACAAAACAAACACACACGGCACGAAGTGACCATATGGAGAAGGAGAAAGTTGTTACCCGCGATGCGGTAGCGTAATTAACTGCAGGGGCTTGCGCCTGTAGGAAGAGCGTCCCCATAATCAAAACCCCCTCAAACGAGAAGGAATCTGATGAAGTCTGCTACATCGGCCGCATTCATTCAAACCTTCGATATACGGTGTCATAAATCAACTTGGCATTTTCGGAGAGGTAGACGGATAGCACCAATTAGCATCTGCCCCGAAATTCAGAAGAGACGTTTATCGCGCCTCCCGCGTTTCCGCGGGGAACAGATTCTGGCACGCCCGGTGGGACCTCTTCCTCTTTCCACTCCACACTTAGTGTGTCGTGTTCACGAACGAATTGCGGTTTGCTAATGGTTGCCCTTGGGTTTGAGGTACTAAAATTTGGCGTTTTGCTTGGTGCAGAAAGCGAAGGATCAATGGCGTCCACTTGCGCGAAGTGTTCCAGCTGCAACTGCAACTCACGTTCCGCCTCATCTGGAGGCATAATTTACGGGCCCCAAGCGGCTTCCCTGTTCACGATGCCGGTGGAACAGGTCACTCAGGACACCACTGGATTATTTTTCGAGACCATGCTCCCGCTAACGAGCTTCAGCGCTCCTATACCAACACAAGAAGCTCCCAAGAAGTCGGTCTTTGATCGGCTTATAACTACTGCGGCCCCTCTCAACGGGTCGTCCAGCTCCAACGCTTCGGTCTTCGCCAGATTGGGCCAAAGTTCCTGTGGGCCCATGATGAAGCCTGCAATTCAAGAAAAGGTTATTCCGAAGGGAGTAACCATCCATGCTCCCGAAGTCGAAAAAACTGCTTCTCCTGCCAAAGGGTCGGTCTTCACAAGACTGACTATTTCGGCTCCAACTCCGGCCCCCGTTCCTGCTCAAAAGTCTGTCTTTGATAGATTAGTCACTGCTGCTCAACAAACGTCAGTCTTCAAGAGGCTGGTACCAGCAGCGCCTCACCTGAACAGGGGACATGACGAAGTCACCCCTCAAGCTGAAACAATCCCAACGGCTCAACACGCTCGACGTCGCCACTGGCGCCGAGTAAGGAAAGCTGGGGTCAGCTCCCCCTCTGAGCTAACTCCACCAGCCCCAACGGTGGAAGTCAATGCTGTTGTTCCAACCGGGAACAGCTTTCAACCGCTGAACAAGGTGCGCAGGAACTCTCCTACCACCGTACTAAAAAGATCTCCTCCACCAGTGGAGAATGTTACAGAAATAAAGCCGGATCAGCCCCCTCAATGGCTGTCCTCCAAAGTTTACAAAGTCTGGCGACAGGTCCAAGAATCGGTGATTGATCAAGACTATCCCCGTCGACAGAAGAAGCTAAAAGTCCAGCAGGAAGAGAACCGTCTTGGCAAGCCTCAAAGGACGACAACCACCTGGGTGCCCGCTGCAACGGCCCCCTCAACATCAACTGCTCAAAAGAGAAGGAGGCCAGAGAAAGCCCCTGTGACTATGGCAGATCGCAAAGACGTTGAGCCCAAACGCCCCAAGTCTGGGGGCATAACGGTGCATACTGTTTACATGGCTTCCGGAAAAGAGGAAAGCCGCACTTCAACGGGCCACCGACCGCTCACCCGATCAATAACAAAGGCTCAGGAACAACAACAGCAGAAGCTTCAGGAGATACTGACTGCAATGGCCGCACTCACCGGACCAAAAGAAAGCCCAGAGGCGTCATCAGAGCAGTGTCACGAACAAGAAACCGATACTGACTTCCTATGCAGAGTCCTCGAAAAGAAGGACGGAGAAGCTGCGGAACAAACTGACAACATAAAACGAACGGTGCTTCTCTTCCAAGACATGGTCGGGATGATGTTACAGCCGGATCCTCCAGCTGAAGACCCTCCAATCATTATTGAAGATGACAGAGGGGAGACATCGAACCCTCTTCCAGCTCTTTCAGCAACCAAAGAGGAAACTATTTCCAAGGCCACTCTGGATGGTTATATTGCTCAGCAAATACGAGCTCACCAGACAAATGAAGCGGCTGGCCAAGTCGTTAAAACTGGGTGACCGTATCCAGGCTGGTATGACCAAATAAAGTACCCGCCGGGATACACAATCCCCAAATTCCACATGTACAAGAGGACAGGCAATCCCCATCAACATGTCGCTCAGTTCAGCGCTCATTGCGGTAACACCGGGGGTGATGATAAGCTCTTGCTCCGCCAATTCGTCGGCAGCTTGTCGGAGACGGCATTTGAGTGGTACTCCGAACTTCCAAACGACTCTGTCAAGACTTTCGCAGAAATGGAGTTGTTATTCACCCAGCGATTCACGAGTGCTAGTGAACGCACCCCAATAATGGCATTGATCAACGCCAGGGTGAAGCCAGGCGAGATGCGGGTTCAATACGCAATCCGATGGCGGAATCTGTGGTCGAAGTGCGAACAGCGCATCGAAGAAGCACCAGCAGTGGGCATGTTCATGGGTACCTTAGACCCTCATGCAACTATTTCACAATTCATGATGTTCTTCAAACCAACCACGTTCCAAGCTTTAATCGACAAGCTAGCCCAGATGGACTAGATGGGTCATAAACCGTCTCCTCCGAAGCCGGAGCCGCGGAACGAAAAGGGTAAAGGGAAGGCGACCTTCGTTCCGAATACCCAACAACAGCCCAGTGCCCCGAAACTAACGGATCAGATGGAAGAGAGACGGCGCTATTATAATGAGAAAATGAAGCGTCCTTATTCGTTCCCTCGGGACAAAATGAAGAGACGGTTCGAACTGGCGGTGCGCAACAGGCTCATCAATCTGCTGAATCCAAAACGACCATTGCAACCCGGCGAGGCTAATAGTCCCAATTATTGCCCTTACCATCAGACGGCAAGCCATCCAATTGAAGATTGCTTCATCTTTAAGGGATGGATCGAAGACCTATACCAACAAGGCAAGTTTGCGCTGTCCGAGAATTGGAAGGTGAACCCACCACAGCCATACGCTCCCAAGAAGACGGACACACTGGGGGCATCATGCTCTTTCATAGAAGAAGCTCCATGGGAGGTCGCTCTTTCAGCCAAAACTAAAAGAATGCTGAAAAATCTCCAAACATGCCCGGCGATCAGGTGGATAAATCCACTGGAATCTGAGATCATCGAGGGGATGTTGAAGCTGCGCCTAACTCCAAAGATTGGTGGTGATAGCCAAAACGCTCAAATCCAGACGTCGAAGTCTGCGAAAAAGAAGAAGAAGACCAAAAGCCCGTGAAGCCTGGCGACAAGTGCATGGACCTGCAAAAACAGATTGACGCGCTGGAAGAGTATAACCAGAAGGTGCGGACTCTAATCACGCTCCAGGAGTTCCTCAGCTACGTCCTCGAAGACGGAGATGATGGAGAAGACTCATCGGATGAATCTGAGGATTACGTAGCAAGTTGCCATGTGATCTCTCACTCATCGATTAACGATGAAGAAGTTCCTTACACTGAGAAACTGGGGGCAAGTCCTGAGCCGGAACTTCTAGGGCCATCAGACGAAATGATTGATGCGTTCCTAAATGAAGCGCTTCTTAAAAGCAAAGCTGATCGAGAGTGTGGGATGGCCATATTTGAAAAAGCCAAGCGCCGACGACTGGACGAAAGGGTTGAGATTCTCCCGCCAAATCAAAGTACTTCCGCCGCGAATAAAAGCAGGTTCAAGACGAGGAAGAGGTTCACCAAAGCCATATCAATGGGAATGAAGCTACCGCCCTCCGAAGGAAACATTCCTGATGAAGCATAAATGCATCATAGCTACTGCTTATATCATCGAAAGATTGCGCACCCCACCGAAGAGTGCAACGCTCTTAAGAGATGGTGGCAGGGATATGTTGCTCACCGGCAACATTTTAAGCGGATGAAACGTAAAACCCGTCGGGAGCGAAGAAATATGACCGAGGAGCGTAAAAGAACTACCGGCAACTGTCACATGGTCGACGCTGGGGGATCGCAAGTTCTCACCTTCGGGGGTGACTCCGAAGAGGAAATGACTCTTGGCCCTCTCTCCAAAGAATCCACCTCGGAGAAAGAGGAAGAACTGAAGACCTGTGAAAATATTCAGCTGCGCAATCGTACACTACCCGAAAAGAATCTCAGACCCACGAATAGAAAAGATAAGGGAAAAGAAAAAGTATCTGAAGATATCATCCTTGATGTCCAAGCCGTCAAAGAGCTGGCAGCCAAGGACCCACCAAAGAAAAACAAGGTGGATTACAACGTTCTGGCACACTTGAGAAAAATACCCTCGTAGCTCAGCATTCTCGATGCCCTTATGCTATCCAAAGAGGAGAGAGATTCATTGATCAAGGCGCTACAATAGCCAGAGCAATTCCAAGCTTTCCTCGCCGAAGAAAGGATGAAAGACAAGCTAGAAGAAGTACACACAGCCGATATCACCTTCGGCGATGAAGATCTCCTCCTTGGGACGTGCGAACACAACCGTCCCCTTTATGTCTCCGGATACTGTCACGATATAAAGATAGGCAAAATCCCGGTTGACAATGGCTCTTCCGTCAATCTCCTCAACGTGAGAGTGTTGAAGGAAATCTGCATGAGCGTTCAGCACCTCGTTCGTGATAAAATCACCATCTTCGGTTTTGACTCCCAGTCATCACGGACTCTCGGATCTGTGATACTGACGCTGCGTTTCGGGCTGCTCGTCACGGATATTAAATTTCACGTCATTGACGGTAAGACTTGCTACAATGCTTTGCTCGGCCGGCCTTGGTTACACGAGTACAACATCATCCCTTCTACACAACACCAGTGTATGAAGTATTTCAAGGATGGTCTCGAGTACACTGTGACAGGGGAGTTGAACCCATTCTCCGTGAACGAAGTCCGAAAATACGAAGATGCAAAATACTTCTTACCAGATTTCGAGGACACGGAAAGATGTCACAATCCGAAAAACAAAGCTATCACCACTATTCCAGTCTTCGGGAGTGATACCGAGGAGGAAGAAGAGATAGTTTATTCAGGGCCGCCACAACACAACAACCCGGGACCGTCCGCCCCTATGTTGATTTTCGGTAGCGACTCGGAAGACGAGGTTAACGCTATGTTTTCCGCTCGGCCATCAATACAAGCCTTCGCTGGCGATAAATAGAGTTTGCAAATTAGCATGGTTCCACAAGAGCATTACAAAGAGCTCGATGCACTTAAAACTTAAAGTGTGCAAGAACTACAGACATTCTACGTCCCTCCCAGGCGAAAAGGTGAAAAGGCGATCTTATTTTACCAATCTGGGGAAACTAAAGTGGATAAAGAAATCTGGCACGACGCCGATGTTAGTTATATGTATGCCGTAGAGGCCATTACAATACATAGGATGTATATTGTAGTGGATGCTGGGACATATATAGTGAGGACTTTCTTGCTCGACATGATAGTATGCTATCTGGTTGAACTTTACCTTAACGTGTACACTGATTGTCTCTCTGTTACATGTTGGTAAAGCCCTTAGGATGTGTACTTAACTACCTGGACTATGATGCGGATCATACTAGTGGGGACATGGTAGTCCATAAGTACATCCTTCAAAGTCTCTAGTCGAGGGTGTATCGAGACGGGGCATCGATATACCAGAGTAGACTAGCGTGTACCTTCTCGACCCATACAGATGGGCGATGGATGATCCCATATCCATTGGTGTTTGACATCAGAGATGATATACGGGTGCTCAGTAGAGACTGGGTACACTGGACGGACTCGCCGAGAACTCCCAGATGGTATTATACCTCACGTCAAATGGCAGTTCTCTGGTGACACTGGTACAGAGTAGTCTGTTGACCCGAGATCGTCATAGAGACTTGTGTGGTTCCCACTGTGCTTTGATTTCCATCTTACCATGTCCAAGAGGGCGTGCAAAACGGTGGTTTTTGGGTACAGTCCCGAGTCACATGGAGGCAATGAGCGATAGGAGGGGATTCGTCTCTTCCGGTATAGGGGGTTGATGTTGCGCTGTGTTCGATTGGCTATAACAGGAAATCCCTGGCCAGGGTTGCTGAGATTTACTGGTAAGTGTTACCAGTAGTTTCTCGAATTGTTATAGACCTCATATCAACACGACTTATCGAGCTATTGGGGTCTGACGTTTACCACCCCTAGGCGAGATATGCGACATATCAGACGATCAGACCGGACTGTACAGTAGTGTTACTGGTTGGATTCACTGGAGTGTGAGCGGGCTTGCTCGTCGATCTTCAGATCGCTCAATACCCGGGTGGCCGTTACGTTTAACAGACCGCTTGCGGCTTGTGGGTGTTTGATATGATCATCACCTGCTGCCGGCGTATTGACGAGTCTTTAGAGTCCTACACAGAGGTTTCCTGGCTCAAGCGAAACGAAATAGGAGCGCATATGAGATATATGCGGGACCGAGATTAATGCGTGTATGTGATACCGTATTCCATTCTCGCGATAAATGTTTCGATTGGTTGTATGCGATATAACCTAGTTATCGATTCAAGCATTGATTCGATAAACCGATACATAGGATACTAGTCGGTTATATGCGATATGACCGGATCGTTAAATCAAGTGTTGATTTAATGATTTAATGTATAATTATATATTTGATATATTACTTTGCATTAACTAGTATCGGTTCACTTTAAATGGATATTCTCACTCGGATGTGCGCATTGCATATGCGATATGATTTTGTGCACTTGCTTGTATCATGATTGATGATACATGCCTTTTGGTTAAGTGTAAAGAATTAAACCTTGGTTAATGAAATGGTTAGGGTTTACTTTTTCCTTATTCATTTTATTCATTTATTTATTCTTTTGGAAAAGGAAAAGCAAATGAGAAAATGGTGGCATGTTTTGTTTTGTTCATGAAGCTTCATGAAGACTTTGACCAAGTGACCATTTTGTCTCATGCTTAACCCTAACCATTCCATTCAACCATGATTAACTCTCTACACATTACCATGGTTCAATTATGATAAGTATTCTTTTTTACTTTTCATTTTAAATAACTTATCATAACTTTATCTTCTTCTTTTTCTTCATCTTCAAAGAAGAAACCTTCACTTCATCAATGGTGGATTGATGAAATGAGTGAGAAATCCAATTCTAAAGTCTACCCACTTCCGATTTCTTCATCCTCTACCTCTTGCCAAGTAGTAGAGTGTGTTCCTTCACAAGTTTTCATGGCTTGGTGAAGGTGGAGCTTGATCTAGCGATGCCTCGACGTAGATCATCTTCGGCATGGACATCGACGACCTAGCTCGCCATTTCTCCGACGAAGCCGACGCTCGAGCCCGGGAATTCATTTGGACAGTGAGGGGACTTCGTTGCGGAGCTATGGAGGTGGAGCACCGGATCTACAAAGGTTGTATTTCCGTATTCTCTTAGTTAAGTGTTAACTAGTTTGCTTTTTGCCTAGACATCTAGCCAACGATCCGTAGTTTAGGGTTTCTCGGCACCGTAAATTTTTAAATTGGCATGGTTGATGCCTTGTGAGACATCTTGGGAGTGCCTAGGAACCCTACAGTGGTATCAGAGCCTAGCTAGAGCCTTAGGCGAAGTCTAGACGGAATTTGAAGTCCGATCGACCCGAAACCCAAACCCTTAACATGCTCTCTGGACATTTCTGTAAATTGTGGATTTTTTGGAA
Organism: Agapanthus africanus; assembly: GCA_030015575.1. Lineage (NCBI taxonomy): Eukaryota > Viridiplantae > Streptophyta > Magnoliopsida > Asparagales > Amaryllidaceae > Agapanthus > Agapanthus africanus. The sequence goes on along the minus strand of JASDDO010000028.1, from coordinate 151,331,097 downwards.
TTAAAAATATGCAGAGAAATGTGCAGGAAATTCTAAGAAAAACTGGAGAAAACGACAACCTAATTCAATAGTACGGCCGCGGAACCGCGGCGTTGACCCCCCTTTTGCGGCGGTTCCGCGGCCGTCTGTGATGATCAGGATGTGTGTTTTCTTCAGTTGTTTCTGTTGGTGTTTCTTGTGTGTTCTGGATGTTTTTAATATTTTTTCCAGAGTTGTATTTTCTGGGATTGTTTTGGGGATTCGGTGTTTCGATCGGAGTATCAAATTTTGTCTGTGTGGCTTTCCGGATAATTTTTAGAATATGTTAAAAAGTTCGACCGGATATAAATACCCAATTTTTCCCCTGTCGGGAAATTTCCAAGTGTTGGATTTTTCCGTAGTTTGACGACGTTCTAAGTAGTGCAAGTAACGCGATGGACCCTCTACAAGACAACAAACCTTAACTCGATTATGTGACCGTCTTGAACTGCCCTTTGAACCTTCGGGTTTGGGGCAGTACGGCGTGCCACATGTGAGGCGTTGGCTTGACCCTTCTACGGCTGGACCGTTGGTACTGAGGCACGAACTGAATGTTGTTAGACTTGTTTCATGTGTTGATCTGTGTCGGGAAAACTTGGGTGTTTGAATGTTCGATCGGAAAGTTTAACATTTTCTAATTATCTGGAATGTGTTACAATAATTGGAATTCACAAATAGTTATGAGATAACTGAATGAATGTTATAAATCTAGCGGTTTAGTCTCACTTGATCGGTTGCCACGGAATTTTGATGTGATCAAAAGTCCGTCGCAATCACGTAGCGTACGCGGATACTCGCCGGGTAAACTTAATAGACAGCTACACCCCATAGCGTCGACCAAGTGACTGTAGGAGAACCCCGTCGCCGAAAGCATCCGTTCGGGTGCTCGCGGTAGTGGTGTTTCGCCTTGTTGCACTTCGTCGACGGCGACGGGGGTGCGGCCGCCTACTGAAGTTTGCGACGAGCATTCAATCAAAATGTCGGGAATCCTGTTGAATTGCCCGACTTGATATTGAAAAAGGTTTTCGATAATGAGACTAAAATGCGGGGTTTATAATTGTTAGGCATGCGATGTCTAAGTAATTCATTGGTCAGACATGCGATGTCTGAGGTGGTTGCGGATTCCAACTGTTGTAGTTTTACACTTTCTTTTCTGTGACCGTAAGTGTAATATGTGATATCGCCGGTTTCGTTGCTATATGTCAACGACAATTGGGATACGCATGTTTACTTACGTTGATGACATGTGATGTTATGTGCTGCTGGATATGTTGTATTGGATCGTCGTGTTTGAATAGCCGGGGGTTTTTATGTGAGATGAGTGTTTTTCATTTTCGTTCATGTAAAAACTTGTATGTAATATTCTTTTATTGGGGCACTTCCAGGTTGCGGAAGATGTCACCGTTTGTATATTATTTACTTTTCCGCACTAGGATAGACCCAAGGAGGAGAGCACAAGTAACCGGGTTCTGGAGTCCAGTGGGAGACCAACTCGAGGAGTCGAGTCCGGGTCTCCTAACTCTAGAATTGGTAGGGTTGCTTGCCGCTCTCGTAGGGGTCTAGGGGTGTGGGTTTGGCTATTCATCACGACCGTGGAATCCGTGTTTTATACTGGCTCATATTGAAAACACGGACGTCCTAGTATATCTAATATTTCATATGATTCTTCTGCTGCGATATCTGTGATGTGATCATGTGATGTTCTGTGATAGATACTGTATATAGTATATATGATATATTATATAGACGTTACTTATGTTTTACACCCGCGCTAGCCCTGCCCCGCTCTGCCGTTAGTTACCTAACCTAACGGTGCACGAGGGGACATCGAGGCGAATGCGGATGGCATAAGTGTACGTCGTATTTATCTGTGATGTTTAGGTACTTAAATGATGGGACTTCATTAATGAGATTAATGAAATAAAAGAAACCTAAGATGTTGTAGAATCGAATTTCAAAATAAAACAGGTAGCTACAGTTCTTGCTTTGCACAGCGGTATATATGATATATCCTGCACCTTATTCGATAAGGAAAGGACCGAGATCCCTTCACCGGGAGTGACTCCTTTAGCAATAACTGGCAGATGCTACACATTCGGTTTGTCTTTTGATTGCTTTTAAGTGTTTTTGCTTTGCACAGTGATATATGTGATATATCCCGCACCTCATTCGACGAGGAAAGGACCGACGATCCCTTCACCGGGAGTGACTCCTTTAGCAAAACTAGAAAAGCCTTAAAAACACTCCATTTCAAAATTCATTCGATCATACAACGATATCAAGTTCATTACGCAATAGGTTTTCAGAAAAACCTGTCGTAGCCCTCCGTCATTTCAGATACGTACTAGTTAGTATTCGTGCTGCGGTTGTTTGGCCTCCGTCAAGGCGTAGTGTACGGTAGCTAACTAGTGCTTATCTGCTAGCATATGATGCGATTGGATTAGGGTATTCGTACGGCGTTGTTTGGCCTCCGTCAAGGGTCATGCGGGTGGGTTTAATTCAATCAAGAAATGTACGGGTTGAACTTGACTAGCGGACTATGGGTTGTTTGGCCTCCGTCAAGGTCATAGGACGCTAGGGGCAAAATATTATCGGGAATTTCAAGTGTTGAAATTTGCAATGAGATTGCATACCTTCTATGAGATAGTTGGATCCCGATACCCGCTGCGAGTAAGAGTTATTCCTGGGAGAGTTTTATACATTACAATTAGCCGATCAAGTAGGTATCTAGAAAGGTGTCAACGGGGTTACGCCTCTGGGAAAACGAGGTTTACATTAATTAGGTTCGTGCGAAAGCACGGGGGACCTCCCTCAAAGTACCGACACTGGCCTGGCTGAAAGATTGGCGAACTTGTAGTGTGTAATTAATCCCGGCTAGTCTTTCCTTTTAGGGTTTGAAGGAAGATTTGATAAAAAGCAGTGGGAGCCATCCTGATTAGATAAAATAATAACCAATCTATTCTTGCAAGAGCGCACGCTGAGTGTTTTCTTCTCTCTCTCTCCAGGTAGCGACCATATCACGCCTTAATCAAGATAATAAAACGGATTATTGACCGAACCCGCTTGTTATACTGAGCTGGGGAACGTTGGTCCCGCTCCAACTTATAAATGTTATAAGACAGAGCAGGAAATTAGGGATTACCAGAATTCCCGTGCCGCCCAAACGAGGAGAGTGCATGATGATGCATCATCTTCGGGTGTGTTCATTACAGAGAACTGTTTCTCAGTATCCTTTACGTCTTGGGTATATGATACCAGATCAGGATCCCGCATATGTAATCTGTTACATGGGCTACAGATAGGTAAAGAACTGAGAACGGGTGATAAGTTTCATGAGACAGAAAACGGGGCAAGTGTTGCAGCCAAGTCTGTCGGTCACTGTCACCCTGTATTACCAATACATTGATTCTGAACGAGTGTTGTTAGATACCGAACCTGATATACAAAATCATATCAGTCTCTTTATAAGTAAAGAAATGATAAAATTTTGTATTGTTGGATAATGTTTTGAACATTTCCTATATCAAAAGTTGATCGGTTCAGGCACGTTATCTAAAAGCATTGATGTTCTAAATCAAACTACAGTTCTTAGTATACAGAACACACACAAGAGGAAGAGTTCAGAAATGAACGAATCCTTCTTAAGGCATTGTAGACTAGGTCATATCAATGCGACCCGACTAGCTGGAGTTACATAAAGATGCATATTTAAATTAGTTTGAACTTACATCTTGTGAAACTCACCAGTCATGTCACAAAGATAAGATGACCATAGCTCCGTTTACTGGAAACAGAGAAAGAGTTAGTGAACTCTTGGGACTGATACATGATGATGTATGTAAGGTCTCCTGTCTACACATGCCGGGACTGGTTCTTTATACTTCATTACATTCTCTGATAATCTCTCAAGATTCAGTCATATGTTCCTGTTGAAACATGAGTCCGAACCTTTTGAGATAGTCACAGAATATAAGTTAGAAGTAGAGAACCAAAATACGGGTATAAGTATTATGTCCTATGATGAGATCAAGGAGGAGAATACTTGTGCATAGAATTCCTGGACTTTTCTAAAGGAGAATGAGATTCTCTCTCAGCATTACTCCTCCGAATACACCATAGCACGATGGTATATCGGGGCGGAGCAATCACACCCTATATGATAAGGTGTGCTCTATGATGAGTACTACTGAGTTACCTTTTTCCTTAAGGGAGTTGTGCACTTAAGAAGCTGCATACCTATTGAATAGGGTTCCAATCAAATCAATTGCCTGCCACTTCATATGTGATATGGAAAGGGAAGAGCCCATATCTTAAGTTGATTAAGATTTGGGGTTGTCCGGCCTATGTCTAAAAGCAAAATCCGGACAAGCTCGAGGCAAGGTCTGTAATGTACAACTGGAAAGGTTCCAGCTATGCAAATTGCAGCCGATGATTTGATAAAACCAAAGGATTCAGTAGATTCCAACGAACCTCAGTCTCTCCGCCGATCTAGTAGGGTTCCTCACCCACCTGAGAGATACTTCGGTTTCTCTATGACAGTGGGAGCGAGGATTGCATCATGAGATGATGACCCAACTAGCTTCGAGCTGGCCATCAGGAGTGGGACTCTGTAAGAATGGCTGGATGCTTAGTGATCTGAGATGGAATCCTTATACACCAACGAAGTATGGACTTTGGTTGCTATATCTGAAGGGTTAAATCTCCATCAGGAGCAAGTATATCTTGAGAAGATTACTTGGTGTAGATGGAAAGGTTGAGACTTTCAAAGCTAGACTTGTTAAAGGTTTTCGTCATCGACCAGGAGTGGATAATGATGAAACCTTTTCCAGTACCTATGCTTAAGTCCATCCAGATACTACTTGCCACGGCTACATACCATGACTACGATATCTGGTGGTTGGGTGTCATGACTGCTTTTCTAAATGATGATTTGGAAGAAAGCATCTATAAGTACACAGCCAGAGGGCTTCGTAGACAGTGGGAGCAGCGGAAACGTGTGCAAGATATTTTATAGGATAAAGCAGGCATCGCGGAGTTGGAACATCTATTTTGATGGATTAGTCAAAGAAGTTGACATCATCAAAATGGTAGATGAACCTTGTATAAACAAGAAGGTAGTAGGGAGTATGGTGACGATCCTCGTAGAGTACGTGGATGACATACTCTTGATAGGGAAGGAGTTTCCTCAGCTACGCTCGATCAATCTCCGCTTATCACAATGATTCTCCATATAGGATCAAAGTGGTACCTTCTAAATCCTGGGTTTTTGGATCTATGAGATAGATCTAATTGGATGTTAGGACTCTCACTAGTTGTAGTGAGACGGTATCAACCGATCCTGGGGAGAATCACTGGAAGGGTTCCAGGGTGATAAAGACAAATGAATGTCAGTCACAGGCATTGTCTATACCCTCAGTAAAGGGACGGTATGTTGGAAGAGTTCCAAGCTAGATACCGTGGCATAGTAGACGATAAAGGAAGGATACATCGCTACTTAAGATGCTACCGAAGAGGCTGTTTGGGTGTATATTGGTTCATGAGATGAACTACGTTCCTACCATTGTGAGACAATGGAGTTGTGGCTTATGCCGAGGAACGCCGGTCCCATCAGTGATCCAGACATATTCTAAGGCAGTATCACCTGATCATGGAGATGGTTGATCTCCAGGGGATCGAGGTCAGGAGAGTAGACTCAGAGGACAACACAGCGGATCCACTCACAAAGGCCTGTTCTCAGAGAGAGACTTTTATGGGATGGTTGAGTATGAGATACTTCAAACCACTGCTACAGATGGCCCTAGTGCAAGTGGGAGATTGTTAGTTATACGTATGCCCTAGAGGCCATTACTATACATAGGATGTATATTGTAGTGGATGCTGGGACATATATAGTGAGGAATTTCTTGCTCGACATGATAGTATGCTATCTGGTTGAACTTTACCTTAACGTGTACACTGATTGTCTCTCTGTTACATGTTGGTAAAGCCCTTAGGATGTGTACTTAACTACCTGGACTATGATGCGGATCATACTAGTGGGGACATGGTAGTCCATAAGTACATCCTTCAAAGTCCCTAGTCGAGGGTGTATCGAGACGGGGCATCGATATACCAGAGTAGACTAGCGTGTACCTTCTCGACCCATACAGATGGGCGATGGATGATCCCATATCCATTGGTGTTTGACATCAGAGATGATATACGGGTGCTCAGTAGAGACTGGGTACACTGGACGGACTCGCCGAGAACTCCCAGATGGTATTATACCTCACGTCAGATGGCAGTTCTCTGGTGACACTGGTACAGAGTAGTCTGTTGACCCGAGATCGTCATAGAGTCTTGTGTGGTTCCCACTGTGCTTTGATTTCCATCTTACCACGTCCAAGAGGGCGTGCAAAACGGTGGTTTTTGGGTACAGTCCCGAGTCACATGGAGGCAATGAGCGATAGGAGGGGATTCGTCTCTTCCGGTATAGGGGGTTGATGTTGCGCTGTGTTCGATTGGCTATAACAGGAAATCCCTGGCCAGGGTTGCTGAGATTTACTGGTAAGTGTTACCAGTAGTTTCTCAAATTTTTATAGACCTCATATCAACACGACTTATCGAGCTATTAGGGTCTGACGTTTACCACCCCTAGGCGAGATATGCGACATATCAGACGATCAGACCGGACTGTACGGTAGTGTTACTGGTTGGATTCACTGGAGTGTGAGTGGGCTTGCTCGTCGATCTTCAGATCGCTCAATACCCGGGTGGCCGTTACATTTAGCAGACCGCTTGCGGCTTGTGGGTGTTTGATATGATCATCACGTGCTGCCGGCGTATTGACGAGTCTTTAGAGTTCTACATAAAGGTTTCCTGGCTCAAGCGAAACGAAATAGGAGCGCATATGAGATATGTGCGGGAACGAGAATAATGCGTGTATGTGATACCGTATTCCATTCTCGCGATAAATGTATCGATTGGTTGTATGCGATATAACCTAGTTATCGATTCAAGCATTGATTCGATAAACCGATACATAGGATACTAGTCGGTTATATGCGATATGACCGAATCGTTAAATCAAGTGTTGATTTAATGATTTAATGTATAATTATATATTTGATATATTACTTTGCGTTAACTAGTATCGGTTCACTTTAAATGGATATTCTCACTCGGATGTGTGCATTGCATATGCGATATGATTTTGTGCACTTGCTTGTATCATGATTGATGATACATGCCTTTTGGTTAAGTGTAAAGAATTAAACCTTGGTTAATGAAATGGTTAGGGTTTACTTTTTCCTTATTCATTTTATTCATTTATTTATTCTTTTGGAAAAGGCAAAGCAAATGAGAAAATGGTGGCATGTTTTGTTTTGTTCATGAAGCTTCATGAAGACTTTGACCAAGTGACCATTTTGTCTCATGCTTAACCCTAACCATTCCATTCAACCATGATTAACTCTCTACACATTACCATGGTTCAATTATGATAAGTATTCTTTTTTACTTTTCATCTTAAATAACTTATCATAACTTTATCTTCTTCTTCTTCTTCATCTTCAAAGAAGAAACCTTCACTTCATCAATGGTGGATTGATGAAATGAGTGAGAAATCCAATTCTAAAGTCTACCCACTTCCTATTTCTTCATCCTCTACCTCTTGCCAAGTAGTAGAGTGTGTTTCCTTCACAAGTTTTCATGGCTTGGTGAAGGTGGAGCTTGATCTAGCGATGCCTCGACGTAGATCATCTTCGGCATGGACATCGACGACCTAGCTCGCCATTTCTCCGACGAAGCCGACGCTCGAGCCCGGGAATTCATTTGGACAGTGAGGGGACTTCGTTGCGGAGCTATGGAGGTGGAGCACCGGATCTACAAAGGTTGTATTTCCGTATTCTCTTAGTTAAGTGTTAACCAGTTTGCTTTTCGCCTAGACATCTAGCCAACGATCCGTAGTTTAGGGTTTCTCGGCACCGTAAATTTTTTAATTGGCATGGTTGATGCCTTGTGAGACATCTTGGGAGTGCCTAGGAACCCTACAGGACGCCGATTCTACGCTCGACAGGCTCCAGCCCATCCGTCTGCCTAGATATTATACAGAAGGCTTGAAAAGGCTATTGAAGCGTTAAGGGGTACCCTTCAGACAGACTACTCGACAAGCTCGATTCTACAAAAGGATTTGGGACGTCCCCAGAACTCAGCGAAAGTTGCCGAACGGGAAAATGGAAACGGTCGGGCTTGGATATGTTCAATCCAGAAAACGGGAGCGAGTCCATGGCAGCTACGCCATACATGACTTCGATGAAGAAGGAGATGCCCAGTTAGAAAATGCTAACCCTGAACCAAAACGAGGCCCCCCCATCAAAATGCCAAGTCCGTCATTTGAAGAACGAATGGACAAGCTAGTAAAGGAAGCGGGTCAAAAGATCCGGGATGACCATAACCGCGAGATGGCCATTTACGAAAAAGCCAAGACATAGCGCCTCCTTCAACAGCCCGCGGAGAATGGCAATGCTCTTCCTTATCAACCTGTCATACAAAAGGCCCGACACAGAGGTAAAAATAAATCAAAGAGCGGGAAAGGCGTTCGACGATGACAAAGAGGGACCAAGAAGCCGCGCAATCAGGAATCGAGCAATCCGGATTCGTCTCTTGTAAAGAAGATGGGTCGAGCATACTCTTTTCCCCAGGACAAAACACGGAAGACACTTGATCTTGCCATGAAACATCAAATGATTACCCTCCCGGAGTCCAAGCACCCCGATCAAGCAGGCGAAGTTAATCACCCAGATTATTGCTCTTACCACCGAGCAATAGGACATCCTCTCGAAAACTGCTTTACCTTCAAGAACTGGGTCGAAGACCAATATCAATTCGGCAAGTTCGCTCTATCCAGGAGTTGGAGGATAACTCCGCCGCAGAAGCACGAACCAAAAGTCGCGCATACAACGAGAGTAGAACCAGATCAACATCGGTCTTGGAAGCGAGTCCGTACTTGTCATATGATAACGCTGTCAGAAGAAGAGCCCGAGAATATGGATGACCTCCCCTGGTGCTTCGAAAACGATGATGACGAGGTAATCTCAGAATTTCCACCGGCACCAAGAGAGCTGGAAGATGGAATACATACTACTGCAGATAACCTTAAGAAAATTTATTTGGGGACGACAAGCGACCCGCGACCGACATTCTTCAGTGAGCCGCTGTCTGAAGAAAGGGTGGCTATGCTAAAAGATGTGCTCATGCAGCATAAAGATTGCTTCGCATGGAACTATTTTGAGATGCCAGGACTAGATCCAGAGATTGCTGTCCACAAATTGGCAATATCCCCGGACGCCAAGCCAATCAAACAAGCATCGAGAAGAATGCGGCTCGAGCTTAAGATGAGCATCAATGCCGAGGTCAAAAAGCTAATCGACTCTGGCTTCATCCAAGAGGTTCAGTATCCTGACTGGATCGCTAACATCGTCCCGGTGATGAAGAAAAATGGAACGGTGCGCATATGTGTGGACTTTCGAGATCTCAATAAAGTCTGCCCGAAGGATGACTTCCCAGTACCAGTCACTGAGCTGATGATAGATAATACATCCACTCACGAAGTCTTCTCCTTCATGGACGGATCGTCAGGATACAATCAGATAAAGATGCATCCCGAGGACCAGAAGCACACCACTTTCCGGACCCTTTTGGGCATATTCTGCAACAAGGTGATGCCCTTCGGTCTAAAGAACGCCGATGCCACCTATCAGAGGGCCATGACGAAGATTTTCGACGACCTCATACATGAAATCGTCGAATGTTATATCGACGACCTCATAATTAAAAGCAAATCTTACAAGGAACATCTAAAGCATCTGAAGATCGTATTTCAACGCCTTCGGCAATACAACTTGAAGATGAACCCTCTCAAATGCGCGTTTGGAGTTTCCTCGGGCAAGTTCCTAGGATTCATCGTCCGACACCGAGACATAGAGATAGATCCGTCAAAGATCAAGGCGATTATGGAAATGCCCCCGCCAAGGACTGTCAAGCAATTGCGATCTCTCCAAGGGGAGCTCGCGTATATCCGGCGATTTATAGCCAATCTCTCAGGCAAGTGCCGTCCTTACAGTCACCTGATGAAGAAGGGAACCCCTTTCGTCTGGGATCGCAAATGCCAAAGCGCACTGGACGAAATCAAGCAGTACCTACAGTATCCGCCAGTACCGGCCGCTCCGGTCAAGGGAAAGCCTCTCATTCTTTATACAACAGCCCTCAAAGGTTCTTTAGGCGTGCTATGGGCACAAGAGAACGACCAAGGGAAGGAGAGAGCCCTCTACTACTTGAGTCGAGTTCTATTGGGGGCAGAAAGCAATTATTCTCCCATTGAAAAGCACTACCTGACATTGATCTTCGCGATAACGAAGCTCGGGCGCTATGCGTTGGCACATGAGGTCCATCTCATATCGAAGGTGGACCCTCTCAAATATTTGATGTCGAAGGCCATATTAACGGGACGACTCGCTAAATGGGCCCTGCTATTGATGGAATTCTCGATAACTTATCGTCCCCTTAAGGCAGTGAAAGGCCAGGCCATCGCTGACTTCCTCGCTGAGCATCCGATACCCGCCGACTCTCCTCTGAACTGCGAATTTTCAGACGAACATGCGTTTGACACGATCGACGGGGGTGATACCCCGTGGGAACTTTACTTTGACGGGGCATCTTCTATGAAGAAGCGCAAACAAAGCACGCCCATAATCAAATCAGGGGTAAGCCTTGTTCCCCTCCGAACGGCGGCCTGCGACGTTAGGACGTCACGTGCCTGAGGTTCGGGGCAGATGCTATTTGGTTTTATCCGTCTACCTCTCCGAAGATGCCAAGTTGATTTATGGCACCGTGTATCGGAGGTTTAGACGGACGCGGCCGATGTAGCAGACTTTGTCAGATTCCCCCTCGCTTGAGGGGTTTTTGATTGTGGGGACGCTCTTCCCTGCAGGCGCAAGCCCCTGCAGTTAATTACGCTACCGCATCGCGGTAACAACTTTCTCCTTCTCCAGAATTTCACTTCGTGTCGTGGGTGTTTGTTTTGTTTGTGGTTGCCCGTGGATTGTATACGGAGACTGAGTAATACCGTCGCCCGTAGGACGTGGATTAGTCCAAATCCGTATTTACTTAGATTTGGGTTTGGTGTTTTTAGTTTAAGGATGTATTAGTCGCGTTGCGACTAAGATCAACTCAAACGTTCATCAAGGATACGCTAGTCCTGTTTTGGACTAAGATCATCTTAACATAGTGATTGACTTAATTATCTGGCCGTCGGGACTCGTCACCTCTCCGACGTCGTTGAGGGATTACAACGACAGGCGTCTGAGGAGTTCAGAGATGTACCCTTGAACCAAAGTTGATTTGGGGTTTTATTGTTTATTTAAAGATCTAAGGACACGTTAGCCGTAGCTGGGGCTAAGATCAACTTAGACGGGGCCGTTTAGATCCGACAAGAGAGCATTTGGGCTCTATTGTGCTAGTTTAAGGACGTGGCGGTCCATTGCCAGTTTTAGGGACGTGGTGGTCCATTATTAGTTTAGGGACGTTTCGGTCCGTCGCCAGTTTAAAGACGTAGTGGTCCATATTCCAGTTTAGGGACGTGGTGGTCCGAATTTTAGTTTAGGGACGTTTCGGTCCGATATTAGTTTAGGGACGTTTCGGTCCGTCGTTAGTTTAAGGACGTCTCGGTCCGTCATTAGTTTAGGGACGTTTCGGTCCGATATTAGTTTAGGGACGTTTCGGTCCGTCGTTAGTTTAGGGGACGTTTCGGTCCGTCATTAGTTTAGGGACGTTTCGGTCCGATATTAGTTTAGGGACGTTTCGGTCCGTCGTTAGTTTAGGGGACGTTTCGGTCCGATATTAGTTTAGGGACGTTTCGGTCCGATATTAGATGAGTGGTCGTTGGGACTCGTTACCTCTCTGACGTCGCTGAGGAATTACAACGACAGATGTCAGAGGAGTTCGGAGATGTACCCTCGAACCGGTCGTGACTTGGTTTATGAGGAGCATTTAATTTAAGGACTTACAGTCAGGATTGGGTTAAGTCCAATTTTTATTTTAGGCTCTGCCCGATTAGAAGAATCAATCTAAACAAGGCTCTGCCCCATTTTATTATTTTGCAAGTCTGATTTTGGGCCAGGCCCTTTTGAATAATGAGTTACAAAAAAACTCAGGAATTCTCCACACAGGGCCTTGCCCTTTTATTTATTCTGCAATTGGGCTAGGCCCTTTTAAATAATGAGTTTCAGAAACTCAATAATTTTCTTGAGTTCGGCCAGGCCCTTTTAAATGATGAGTTGCAGGAACTCAAGAGATGTTCTGTAATTTAATTTGGGCCAGGCCCTTTTAATGAGTTTGCAGAAACTCAGGAATTTTCCCAACAGGGCCTTGCCCTTTTATTTATTCTGCAATTTAATTTGGGCCAGGCCCAAAACAAGGGGTTGCAGAAACCCTAGAAACCTTTAGGTTTAAGAACACAAGTGCATGGCACTTTTGATTTGAATTTGGATCTAAGAAAAACAAGTTCTTGTTTTTTCCTGATCATACAGAACCAAGGGTTCATATCAAGTGCAAGACACTATTATTTTTTTTATTCTCTTATTATTTTATTATTATTTTTTTTTTTAGAACCAGGGGTTCATATCAAGTGCAAGGCACTATTTATTGTTCTTTTTATTTTTCTTATTTCTTTTCTCTTTTCAGAAATTCTACCTCTTTTCTTTGTTTCTTCTTCTCTGTTCTTAATCTTCACCAGCTCTCTTTTTTCTCAGAAGTTGATGCCTTTTTAATGAGGTCAGGGGTCTTATTTATAGTGTCCGCAAAGTTGTTGGATTTGTTAACAAAATCTTTCCTGAATTATTTTGGGAATTTTCCCACCAATGGATCAGAGATCCAAGGGTCCCTGTTTTACAGGAGAACAGAAAAGATCCACTTAAATTTTCATTCAGTTGCTGCGCAACTCACCAGCGCGTGACACGTGTCACGCATCTGTGCGCTTGCGCAGTTGCGGTTGCGCAACTGCGCAGACACGTGTCGTGCATCCGAGCGCTTGCGCAGTTGAGATTGCGCAACTGCGCAGACACGTGTCACGCATCGGTGCGCTTGCGCAGTTGCGATTGCGCAACTGCGCAGACACGTGTCACGCATCTGTGCGCTTGCGCAGACACGTGTCATGTATCTGTGCGCTTGCGCAGTTGCGATTGCGCAACTGCGCAGACACGTGTCCCGCATCTGTGCGCTTGCGCAGACACGTGTCACGTATCTGTGCGCTTGCGCAGTTGCGATTGCGCAACTGCGCAGACACGTGTCACGCATCTGTGCGCTTGCGCAGACACGTGTCACGCATCTGTGCGCTTGCGCAGTTGCGATTGCGCAACTGCGCAGACACGTGTCACGCATCTGTGCGCTTGCGCAGACACGTGTTGCACTGCCATGCATTTGCGCAGTTTAAGCCTTAATTTTGTTTTCTGAAGAGCCTTGCTCTGATGGGACGCATTGTCTCAGGCGTTACGCCGCCGAATCACCTTCTGCCACGTGGCAAATTGCGCGCTGCGCACGGAAACCGAAGCGTTGCTTCAAATTTTGAATTTTCAAAATTAAGTAGAGCCTTGCTCTGATTGGGGGAAACAGATGCCCCCCCACCGTTGCGCTCACGTGGCGCGCACGTGAGTGCAGCGGTGGCAAGATCCTGACCATCGGATCGACGGGTCAGGTGAACAGGCGCAGGCGCCTATAAATAGGACCCTTGGTCCTTGGTAATTTTTACCATTCTCAAGAATTTTTACCCAGAGCCTTGCTCTTGTTTAAAACTTCAGAGCCTTGCTCTTGTGATTTCCTTAAGAACTTCTAAGTTCTAACTTCAGAACCATTTTAGGTAAATTAATTTAATTTAAATCAAATTTAAATAATCAGAGCCTTGCTCTTATAGATCTCTGATCTAAAGGAAACCCCTTTGGGGTTTCTTCAACAGAGCCTTGCTCTTATAGATCTTTGATCTAAAGGAAACCCCTTTGGGGTTTTTATTTACGGAGCCTTGCTCTCAAAAATTTGCAGAGATTCTGTTCTTAGGGTTTAACCCATGAACAGAGCCCTGCTCATAGGTCAATTAAAAAACTTTTTAAAAGTTTCCATGGATCTTCAAGATCCCAAAATTTTAATCCTTGGTTATAAATTTTTTTATTACTGCTACAGAGCTAGGCTCTCTTTTTTTTTTTTTTTTAAGAAGTTTTATTCTTTTGAAACAGGAGTTTGACAAGTGTCACTCTGTGACAGAGCTTTGCTCTGAAAAGAGGAGATTTTCTCCTTGTCTCTACAGATCCCCCAGTGAGGATATTCTTTTGGGGGTCCTTTTTATTAACTGACAGTCTCATCCAATGATGGGACTGTCTTATCAAATGATGCGCCGTCATCTTGATTTTGTGGGTCCCCCTTTGGTCCCTAACCCACTGCATTGCAGTGTGATGTATGCCTTTGATATGTGAAGCATTGGAACACTAACAGTTGTTATTATTATTATTTTTTTATCTACAGGAAACATGTCTGAAGATTTGTCTTTCCCCTTTGTTCGCTCAGAAGGAGGGTTCCCACATGCACCAGTGGACCGGGTGGTGTTTGCTCTGATCAAAGATCACGATCCTGAGTGCAAACATCTCCACCTATGGGGAAGGTGGTATAGCCAAATCATCCAGGGTCGTCGCAGTTTTAGTTCCGCCTCGCCCTCCGAACCTATAGTTACGATCCCCTATGCGGATAAACCCCCGGTGGAGTATGCCGTGGAGGTTAAAAATTGGAATTCGGACGACCTTCTCCAGCCTGCAATCGGCGCTATTCCGGTACAGCCGCCGCCGGCCATAGATATCTTAGGAAGGCGAATCTGTCAGGGTGAAGCACGCCCTTGGGGACAGGCTTACAATATTGGATTAAATCCGCGACCGCTTGCTGGATACCTGCCATGGGCCCGGTACATTTTAGCGGCGAAAAGAGCTCACCTGACGAAGATAGGTTTATATTCCGCCGTCTACGTCTCGCTTTTCGAGTATCCTACTCCTCCAACGTGGTGGACAAAGGCCTTCATCGAACAATGGAATATCCCCACGCATACTTTCCTGGCAGCGGATAGGGAAGTTTCAATTTCTCTAGAGGAATTCGTTGAGCTTTCTGGTTTACCGGCGAGGGGGGAGCACTACGAAGAGTTGCTTCCTCCTGATGAGTACGTCTTTGCCACCAAGCAAGTGGTACTCGACTTGACTCCGGAAAATGCCATCCAGCATCAGCATCCGGGCCTGGTGAGGGTGTTGGAGATTTACGAGGAGCTTCATTTGGAATTGGGCGACCGAGGAGTTAGTTTTGCGGACTTCATTGCTCGTTTTATTCGCCCGGAATTTTTATCAGAGCAAGGTGAGAAGTTCGCCCAACTTGCTGATCCTTTTGGTTTCGGCCTGGACCGCCGACCTTCATCGGAAATTGATCAGCGAAGTTTTTACCTTCCCGGTACTGCTAGCGTTCCTTTCTCAGAGATCGCCGTTCCTGGCATGGATGAGGAGACCTTCTTCATCGGGTTCTTAGGTCTGTGGCTGTGCAGCTTCGCGCTTCCCATGCACCCACGCCTCATGAGGTCTTCTGTCTTTTACCCGGCGCATCAAATGGTGGCCGGTCTACAGTTATCAGTGGGGATCGCCGGGTTGGCTCACCTCTACAATGGACTTAGCGTAGCGGCGGACGCTAATGAACCTGGGGTGCAGCCTGCTAACTTCCCGATGCATTACTTCACATCTTGGATGGAGCTGCATGTTCGAGGAGTGTTTGGCGCCCACAAAACTCCTCCATTCTTTGAGAGATTCATATTTCCAAGAATCATACGATTGATCGGGGCTTCCATCGTGTTTGCACCTCCGCGGGAGTCTAGGGGACTGCTTCTGCGTTCGCATCTAGTCGGGGCGAAGACCTCTTTTGTGGATAAGGTCATCACCATGGGTTCCGAGACCACTAAGTCGGTGGTGTCGCTGCGTGATGACTTCAAGGGCGGTGTCTCCGTGTTGAAGGCTCGGGAAATCCTCCACCTTTATTCCATTCGGCCGGGTTACTTGGTATTTAGGCAGAATGAAACGGCCCTCTTCATGAGGTATAACCCGCATCGATTTGCCCGGCAATCGAGTTATAACCAAGGAGTCCCGTTGGAAGCCTTCTTGGGAACACCTGCAGTCGGTCCAGAGGGAGTACGGAATGCGATGCATCACTTCATCCGGCTCAATACAGGCTCCTACTTTTTCATCAGTGAGCCCAGCTGTACCCCCAAGATACTCAATTCGTATGTGGCTTGGTACGCGCACGCGATGGGCCCAATTATCTTGATGGAGAAACGTCTACTGGTCGATCGTAGGGCTGCGCCTCCCGGCGGCAATCGCAAGGCTCCATTGCAGCCCAGGGTTCAGGTTATCCCTCCGACGAAAGAGGCCGGAGCTGATCGACCACGCGTGTTGGCCCCTCCGCGTGGACTGCCGTTGCCTGCTACGGTGGATGTACCATCGGTGCTTCGTGCTCCCACGAAGGCGACTAAAGTAGTATCGCCAGAGTCAGGCGTAGGGGCAGATGTTGGGACCCGCCGCCCTAAAGTGGCTTCCAAGCGCAAATCCGCTCCAGGTGGATCTAAAGCTGGTGGACAGCAGAAAAAGAAAAAGTCCGCCCTTTCCCTTGATGCGATCCTCGGGTTAAATCCTGCGGCTTCTCCAGCCAAGACCATATGCGAGTACGGCAGCAATGAGGGCTTTGTGGTGGACCCTGCGGACACCAATTTGGCTGCCGCCATCGCAGCTTCAGAGCGATCGGCGAGGCTTGAAGCGATGTTGAGCAAACTCGCTGAGTCCGGTAATTATCAAACGCTTTATTTGTCATTCTATTGCATTTTATATTGTTATCCTTAAATAATATTCGCTCCATTTTCAACAGGTGTCTCCGCTGAAGAGGCTATTGCTGCCTCCCTGAAAACCTTTCAGGAGGAGGAGGAGAAGCGTGCCCTAGCAGGCGTTGGTATGTTTCACCCCTTTCTCTTTTACAAGAAAAGTTTGTTTTCTCTCTTTTTTTTTTTATAATCAACCTGACCTTCTTTTGTTTCTTTGCAGGCGCTATATCAATTGACGCAGGGGTCCTTCGCAAGTCCGTTATCGAAGCCCCAGCTCCGTCGAAGCTGCCGCAAGAGCCTCGGCTTGACAAGACGATGAGGGATGCTTTGAAGAATCTAGAGGCATCCCTATATACGGACGAGGGGGCCTCACTCAAGGAAGCCCTAATGGCATCCGTCTCATCGGCTCGAGAGGAGCGGAAGCGGTCCAGACGCGAAGCTAAGGCGCGCAGAGCTACTCTGGCCGCAGGAGCGGGCCCTAGCACTGTTCCTTGTGCCGACACTCCTTCTGAAGCAGAGGCGAGCGGAGTTGCTTTGGCCACGGGAGCGGGCCCTAGTACCATTCCTCGCGCAGACACTCCTTCTGAGGAGGCCCCTGTTGCCCTATCTACTGCTTATAGGCGAGCGGCGCGCGCGGCCCGAAGTGCAAATGGTAAATCTTCTTTAGGTAGTACTTCTTTCAGAGCTTTGTTGTTAGAATTATAAAGCCATTGGCTCACATGCATTTCATCTGGCAGGGCCTAGTCCGACTGAGGGGGAGGCGGAGACCGTTGGACCCCAGGAAACGGCGGAGGCGGCGCCTGCCGAACCTGAGCCGACGGTGGGCACCGTCGTCGGGGCCACGGTGCCTGAAACCGAGATTGAGGAACCTGCCGCGGAGAGGGCCATTGATGCCGCGCCTGAAGTGGCGGCAGATGAGATGGTTGTCTCAACCCAGCCGAAAGCGGTAGAGGGCGAAGTGCTTGAGGCTGGGGACCTCGTGGTACCGATGGACGAGGCAGCTGTAATCGCCGATCCTGAGGGAGCAGCAGGTGAGGCGGCCATGATTCCTGAAGACGAGTTAGGCGCTCCTTCTCAGGAATCTGGCAATGTTCCTATCATAGCCCTCCCTGCCTATGGTCCCCCGCCGCTTGTAGAGCTTGAGAGCATAACAACGGTTCCCCTTGAGTCGGGCGACGAAGCTACAGGCGGTGGCCTTCCGTCAGTGGAGGAAGGAATTGCCTCTGTTTCTGCGGGCAGCTTGTCGGGTAAGTTTTAAATGGCCAATGTTCTCCATTTATATGTGCCTCACGATCTCTTTTAACCAGTTCATCCTTGTTTTAAACGCAGGTGCGGCTAGTGCCGATGCTCCATTGCTTGAAGGCACACCTTCAACCATTGCCTTGGCGGTGGTTACTCCTCAGCCTTCCCTTGTGCCATCACGGATGTCGGAAGGTATGAATTTACGACTTATGCATTAATCTTTTAACGTGTAGCCTATGCACTAACATTATACCACTATGCTCTTTTCAGGAGTGTTCCTCGATCATCTGTATCAAGTGCTGCTCCCACAGTTCCTCTTCCCATCCGAGCTCGCTTCTCCCTCTAGGGGTGCCGGTAAGTGTTGTCTTGGTCTCTTTTGAGGGAATATAGGATCACATCTGACTTTTCCTCCTCCTGATTGCAGTGCCTCAAATCGAAGGAGGGGACACTAGGCCTGCGCTGCCACCGGCGCCTCCGGCTTTGCCGTCCGTTGCGACTGGTACAAATATTCCTTTCCCCTTTTTTTATATGATCTTTTACCGATTTTTCGAATCATTGTTTGACCATGTTTCGTTTTGCAGCTATTGTTCCAGCTCTGATCTCTTTTGAGTCTCACGTCCTCTCACCGGCGGGTCCTTTCTTGAGACGCCCGTCTTCAAAGGGTGCTGTGATGAGCCTGGGTATGCTGAGCGGGTACATCGAAGAGCTCAACATGGATGCCCTTCCTTCTGCCGTAGATTTCGCTGTGGATGTTAACCCAATGTTGGCGGCGCTCGTAACTTTTCATAACGAAGGCGTCGTCGAATCGTGGGTTAACTACTGCAGAGAGATCGAGGCTCGCCTGCATCGGTTGGAGTCGACACGCCCTTCTCCCGAGGTTTTGGCCGCGAGCGCCGAACGGACAGCTTGGCTTGAGCAAAGCGCCTCTTATCTCCGCCATTTGGAGCAGGAGGCCGCTTTACGGCTAAAGGCGCATCAGGAATCTTCAAACGCAACCGCTTGCCTTCGTGCCGAAGTCAGGACGAATGCTGCTGAGGTGAAAGCTGTCTTTGAAGGTCTTCTCAAGCGTATATCTAATGGGCTAGCACTGAGGCGGAAACTTGATGCTGCTGAACGTGATGCCCGAGGCCAAGAAGAAGCTCAGCAGGTTGTTGGGGAAGAGCTTGCATCCTTCACGCAGCAGCGGGCTCAAGTAGAGGCGGAACTGGCAGTGGTAGTTGCTCAGGAGAAGGCGTGGGAGGAAGTACGCGAGCAATTGATAGGGCTATTTAAGACGCTTCCTTCCCAGTAGTTGCCCTTGTATCAATATACTTGTAATTTTCTTTTTCGAATAAGATGTATACATTCTTTATTCTTTTGTACGATTCGCCATGTACTTGATTGAATTAATAAATAAAGATACACATTTTTTGCAATGTCTTGTATCATTTCTTTGCTTTCTCCCTTCTCTTAATATCAGCATGCTGTCTTGATAAACATGATTGACAGGTAATAAAGTAAGCATTTTGGTTTCTTCGAGATATAGCGATGGCTTAGGCCGCAGGTTCAGATCTGCTGCCTAAGACTTTTCAACTCTATGAGCCGTGAGGGTCCCATAGAGACTTTTCTCCCTACGGATCGAGAGGATCTCGTAGGTGGATTTTCTCCTTAGGAGTCGTGAGGATTCCCAAGTGTGGTTTTCTCTCGTAAGTCGAAAGGATCTTATGAGAGAATTTCTCCCTCTTACGAGTCGAGAGGACTTGTAAGCGGTTGGCGAGTTGACTTGTTTCCTGGTCGAAGTATTGCTCTGACGGGGAGGTCGCCGGCTGACTCGTTTCCGTGACGGAGGTCGTTGGCTGACTTGTTTCCATGACGGAGGTCGTTTGTTGACTTGTTTCCGTGACGGAGGTCGTTTGTTGACTTGTTTCCGTGACGGAGGTCGTTTGTTGACTTGTTTCCGTGACGGAGGTCGTTTGTTGACTTGTTTCCATGACGGAGGTCGTTGGCTGACTTGTTTCCATGACGGAGGTCGTTGGCTGACTTGTTTCCGTGACGGAGGTCGTTTGTTGACTTGTTTCCGTGACGGAGGTCGTTTGTTGACTTGTTTCCGTGACGGAGGTCGTTGGTTGACTTGTTTCCATGACGGAGGTCGTTTGTTGACTTGTTTCCGTGACGGAGGTCATTGGCTGACTCAGCGAGTAGACGCGGATCAGAAGGCTCTCGTCAAGGAGTGTTTGTATCCGTGAGTTGAGAAGTTTTTGTGAGGGATTATTTGTTTCCCAAGCGCCAAGGATTATTTGTGTCCTTGGGATTTGAAACGAATCGATGATTCCCACGGAGGCGCTGGTGGCTCTGCGAGTCGACGCGGATCAGAAGGCTCTCGTCAAGGAGTGTTTGTATCCGTGAGTTGAGAAGTCTTTGTTGAAGTCATTGGCTCCTTCGGTTGAAATGGACCGTTGAGGTTTTGGCTTCGTCGTTCGACGGACTTCGCCGGGGAAGTATGGTTCCTTCTTTGTTTACGCCCTTGGATTGTATACAGGGATCGATGTGACCTTAACTGTAGGGCTAAAGTTTATCATTTCTTCTTTTTATTTTATTTTATTTCCGCGATGCTCTATCATTTCAGCTTTTATATCGCGAAGGTCGCGATTGCCCAATCATTTCGGCTATTTTTCGCGGTGCCCAATCATTTCGGCTATTTATTTTATCTTTACTCGTTGCTTTTTATTACGAGTTGCCCAATCATTTCGGCTATTTTGCATGCATGTGCGGCCTACTGGCTTTTCGCTGTAAACCTGAATTTGGACACCGATTTCGGCATCAGCACCGCTACGACTGGGATATTGCCAGGAGCGAATCATCATTTGCCTTTGTCGTTGTCAAGCAAAGGAGGCTTAGCGACCAGGGTTAAGGTCCTGTCGACTAAGGCTTTTGACTTCATGAGCCGTAAGGGTCTCACAAAGCTACTTCTCCCTACAAGTCGTGAGGATCTTATAGGTGTATTTTCTCCTTAGGAATCGTGGGGATCCCTAAGTGTGTTGCTCCCTTGTGAGTCGTAAGGATCTCACGCGGGTGGTTTCTCCTTACAGGTCGAGAGGACCCCATAAGTGTCTTTTAACGAGGTTGCGCCTGTTTTCACAAACACGCGTCGGTAGTCCTGCCTTTTTTACTCACGGAGCCCTTTCGGGTTTTCATCCGTGCCCATCTTGCTTATGGACATACCGTTTTTTTTTATTCTTTTTCTTTTCTTTTTCTCTTTTTTTTTACGAGGCCGCGCCCTTTCGGGTTTTCACGAACGCCCGCCGGTAGCCCTGCTGTTTTTACTCACGGAGCCCTTTCGGGTTTTCATCCGTGCCCTTTTTGCTTATGGACATACCGTTTTTTTTTTTTTTTTTTTTTTTTTTTTTTTTTTTTAAGCCTAAAGATGCAGCAGTAGTAGTTTAAAGACGTTTCGGTCCTGCTATCCAGTTTTAGGACGTAGTGGTCCGTTAGGCTTTTTCCATGAATGAGCATGATGCCCCCGGCATATCCATCTTTTTTAGAGTATGTGGTTGTGGTGGGCTCACCTTCCAATTTTCGGACAGCGCGAGCTCACCTTGTTGGTATTGGTCTTCAACCCAGTTTTTGAAGACAAAGCAATCTTTGATCGGATGACTTACTGCTCGATGGTAGGGGCAGTAATTAGGATCGTTTACATCCCCTAGTTGTAGTGGACGTCTCGGATTTGGCAGATTTATGAGTTGGTTGCGCAATGCCAGCTCAAATAGTTTCCTTGTTTTATCTTGAGGAAACGAGTAAGGACGTCCCAGTCTTTCTTCGAGTGATGGGCGTGGACGCATATTGCTTTGGCGAACAACTGGTTTTGAGTCGCTCGGCTGTTGTTGAGTGTTGGCGGCGAAGGTCATTTTTCCCTTTCCTTTATCCCTTTTGTTCGCTCCGTCGTTTGCGGGTCCGTGATTCTTTCCGGGTAGTATGCTCTCGCGCGGATGAAAGTTTTCATGATTCTTCAATTTTTCAGAGATGGATACCTCGAAGAGAGGGTTGAAGGCTGTTTTTCCATCAGGGTCATTCCTGGGGCAATTGCCGGTGACTCTTTTATGCTTATCCGTCGCATTTTCTGACCGTCTACGAGCTTCCCGCTTTGTTCTATTGGCGTAATCCTTGTGAGCGACATACCCTTGCCACCAACAGTTAAAGGATTCGCAGTCTTCGGTAGGGTGCATGATCTTCTGATGATATAAACAGAAGTTAGGGTGCATCTCTACCTCAGAGAAAGAATTTTCTTCAGAGGGCGGTAGCTTCATTCCTACTGATAGAGCTTTGGCGAACCGTTTCCTCGTCTTGAATTTGTTTTTACCCGCAGTGTATGGCTTTTGATTTGACGGGAATACCTTGGTTCTTTCCAGTATGGCCATTTCATGCTCTTGATTGGCTTTTGCTTTCAGACGAATTTCATTTAGGAAGGCATCGATCGACTTGTCTGACAGCCGCGGAATTTCTGTTTCAGGGTCCGCCATTGATTTCTCAACGCAAGGATCCTCTTCATCATCCGTCAGCGAATGAGAAATCACATGACAAGTCGCTACGTAGTCTTCGGATTCATCCGACGAACTCTCCCCCTCTTTTTCCTTTTGAAAGACGGGGTTGAAGAACTCCTGGAGCGTGATCGGGGTCCGTGCTTTTTGGCTGTATTCCTCCAGTGCATCAAGTTGTTTTTGTAAGTCCGTGCGCTTGTCGCCAGGCTTCACGGGCTTCTTAGATTTCTTCTTCTTTTTCTTCGAAGATTTCAACGGCTGGTT
Source organism: Agapanthus africanus (assembly GCA_030015575.1). NCBI lineage: Eukaryota > Viridiplantae > Streptophyta > Magnoliopsida > Asparagales > Amaryllidaceae > Agapanthus > Agapanthus africanus. Next base: position 151,308,144 of record JASDDO010000028.1, on the reverse strand, counting down.
GTGAACGTTCGGGCCACTCCCATCGATCGTTTGAGTTGAACGCGGTTTCAACATCCCTTCAATGATTTGAGGCTCCAACGGGTTCTTCCACCTAATCGCTGGACATGCTTGAAGATCGTTCAGCATCCTCTTTGTTTTAGCTGATAGCATAACCTCCCATGGGGCTTCCTCAATGAGGGAGCACGTTGCCCCCGGTGTATTTGTCCTCTTAGAGGTGTGAGGTTGTGGCGGATTCACCTTCCATTTGTCGGATAACACGAACTTGCCCTGTTGGTACTGGTCTTCAAGCCAATCTTTGAAGACGTAGCAATCCTCGATCGAATGACCTAGTACTCGATGATAAGGACAGTAGTTGGGCTCGTTGACATCATTTGGTTGTGATGGACGTTTTGGATCCGGCAGATTTATGAGTTGGTTGCGCAATGCCAGCTCGAATAATCTTCTCGTCTTATCTCGGGGAAACGAGTAAGGACGTCCTAGCCTCTCTCCAAGAGGTACATTCGGACGCATATTATTTTGGCGGATGGTCGGCTTCGGGTTGTTCGGCTGTTGTTGAGCATTAGCGACAATGATTGCTTTTCCTTTACCCTTGTCATTCCGAGGTTCTGGCTTCGGGGGAGACGGTCTATGACCCATTTGGTCCATCTGAGCCAACTTGTCGATTAAAGCCTGGAATGTGGTCGGCTTAAAGAACATCATAAACTGGGAGATAGTTGCGTGGGGGTCTAGAGTTCCCACGAACATGCCCACCGCAGGTGCTTCCTCAATGCGTTGCTCACATCTCGACCACAAGTTCCGCCAGCGTATAGCGTACTGGACCCAGGTTTCGCCCGGTTTTACCCTGGCGTTGATAAGTGCAGTTATTGGAGTGCGTTCACTGGCACTTGCAAATCGCTGAGTGAACAACAACTCCATTTCAGCGAACGTTTTGATAGAATCGTTCGGAAGTTCCGAATACCATTCGAACGCTGTTTCTGATAAGCTGCCCACGAACTGGCGGAGCAACAATTTATCATCACCACCGGTGTTACCGCATAGGGCCCGAAACTGGGCGACATGTTGATGGGGATTGCCGGTCCCCTTATACACGTGGAATTTTGGTATCGTATAGCCTTGTGGGTATTTGATTTGGTCGTACCCGCTCGGATACGGCCGCCCCGTTTTCATGACTTGACCAGCCGCCTCAGTCGCGTGATGAACTCGGATTTGCTGGGTTATGTAGTCAGCCAAGTCAGCCTTAGAGATTGCTTCCTCCTTGGCCGTTGAGAGGGCTGGCGGTGGATTTGACGTTTCTCCTCGGTCGTCTTCAAGAACGATCGGGGAATCCTCGGCGGGTAAGTCCTGCTGGATCATCATTCCTATCACATCTTGGAAGAGAAGGCCCATCCGTTGTATGTTGGCCGCTTGTTCAGCAGCCTCTTTGTCCCTTTTCTCCAGTGTCCGGCGAAGGAATTCAGCGTCGGTTTCTTCCTCCCGGCGCACTTCTGGGGACGTTTCTGGGTTTTCTTTTGGTCCGGTGAGCGCGGCCATAGCATTCATCATTTCTTGAAGCTTTTGTTGCTGCTCCTGGGTTTTCGTCACGGATCGGGTTAGCGGTCGGTGGCCCGTAGAAGTACGACTTTCTTCTTTTCCCGAAGCCATATAGACCTTATGTACTATCATGCCCCCTGACTTGGGGCGTTTAGGTTCGCCGCTTTTAGATTTTGTCATCATCGCGGGAGCTTTCTCTGGTCTTTTCCTTTTATGGACCTTTGAGGTTGAAGGAGCCGTTGAAGTGGGCCTCCTAGCATTTGTTGCCCCCTGCCGTTTAATGGGGTGGTTCTTGTCTTTTTCCACCTTCGCCCTTTTCTGGCGACGGAAGTGGTCTGAGTCAATCACGGAGTCTTGAACTCTCCGCCAGACTTTATAAATTTTGGACGACAGCCGTTGAGAGGGCTGTTCTTGTTTTGCCTCCGGAGCTTTCTCTACGTGCGGAGGAGATCTTTTCAATACGGCAATTGGGGAGTTCTTTCTCACTTTCCTCAGTAATTCAAAGCTGTTCCCAGTTGGAACAGCAGCATTGACCTCCGCCACTGGAGCAGGCGGGGTTAGCCCTGAAGGGGAGTTGCCCCCTGCTTTCCTTATTCGTTGCCAGTGACGACGTCGCGCACGACGAGCCATTGGGACTGGCTCGGAAATCGGGATAGTTTCTTGTTGCCCCCTGTTTGGGTGTGGGGTAACTGCCGGTGTCAGCCTATCAAAGACTGATGCTTTTTGACCAGCTGAAGGAGGAGTAGGAACCGTCAATCTTGTGAAGACTGACTTTCTGATAGGAGAAGCCGCTTCAACGACTTCCGAAGCTGTGGCCGTTGCCCTCTTTGGGACAGCCACTTTATGATCCTGACCTAGCCTGGTGAAAACAGAGGCTGTCAGCTTAGTAGCGGGCGACCCGTTGACAGGGGTCGTGGTAGCAGTGAGCCGGTCGAATACCGACTTCTTGTTCGTTTCTGGTGCGGATATCGGCATGGAGAAGCTTGTAGGTGGGACCATGGTCCCGAAGAACAAGCCGGTGGTGGCTTGCGTCACCTGGTCTACCGGCAGAGTCAGGAAGGAAGCCGCTTGGGGCCCATACGCTACACCTCTCGGTGAGGTGGAACGTCCGCTGGAATGGCATTTCGAGCAGTTGGTGCAGTTGGTGGCCATTGGATCTTGAGTTCTGCGCCAGACAAAAGACCAAATCTTAGCAACTTGAAATCCGAGGACAACCATTTAACAAACCGCGATTGGTTCGAGAAGACGACACACGAAGTGTGGAGTGGAAAGAGGAAAAGGTCCCACCGGGCGTGCCAGAATCTGTTCCCCTCCGAACGGCGGCCTGCGACGTTAGGACGTCACGTGCCTGAGGTTCGGGGCAGATGCTATTTGGTTTTATCCGTCTACCTCTCCGAAGATGCCAAGTTGATTTATGGCACCGTGTATCGGAGGTTTAGACGGACGCGGCCGATGTAGCAGACTTTGTCAGATTCCCCCTCGCTTGAGGGGTTTTTGATTGTGGGGACGCTCTTCCCTGCAGGCGCAAGCCCCTGCAGTTAATTACGCTACCGCATCGCGGTAACAACTTTCTCCTTCTCCAGAATTTCACTTCGTGTCGTGGGTGTTTGTTTTGTTTGTGGTTGCCCGTGGATTGTATACGGAGACTGAGTAATACCGTCGCCCGTAGGACGTGGATTAGTCCAAATCCGTATTTACTTAGATTTGGGTTTGGTGTTTTTAGTTTAAGGATGTATTAGTCGCGTTGCGACTAAGATCAACTCAAACGTTCATCAAGGATACGCTAGTCCTGTTTTGGACTAAGATCATCTTAACATAGTGATTGACTTAATTATCTGGCCGTCGGGACTCGTCACCTCTCCGACGTCGTTGAGGGATTACAACGACAGGCGTCTGAGGAGTTCAGAGATGTACCCTTGAACCAAAGTTGATTTGGGGTTTTATTGTTTATTTAAAGATCTAAGGACACGTTAGCCGTAGCTGGGGCTAAGATCAACTTAGACGGGGCCGTTTAGATCCGACAAGAGAGCATTTGGGCTCTATTGTGCTAGTTTAAGGACGTGGCGGTCCATTGCCAGTTTTAGGGACGTGGTGGTCCATTATTAGTTTAGGGACGTTTCGGTCCGTCGCCAGTTTAAAGACGTAGTGGTCCATATTCCAGTTTAGGGACGTGGTGGTCCGAATTTTAGTTTAGGGACGTTTCGGTCCGATATTAGTTTAGGGACGTTTCGGTCCGTCGTTAGTTTAAGGACGTCTCGGTCCGTCATTAGTTTAGGGACGTTTCGGTCCGATATTAGTTTAGGGACGTTTCGGTCCGTCGTTAGTTTAGGGGACGTTTCGGTCCGTCATTAGTTTAGGGACGTTTCGGTCCGATATTAGTTTAGGGACGTTTCGGTCCGTCGTTAGTTTAGGGGACGTTTCGGTCCGATATTAGTTTAGGGACGTTTCGGTCCGATATTAGATGAGTGGTCGTTGGGACTCGTTACCTCTCTGACGTCGCTGAGGAATTACAACGACAGATGTCAGAGGAGTTCGGAGATGTACCCTCGAACCGGTCGTGACTTGGTTTATGAGGAGCATTTAATTTAAGGACTTACAGCCAGGATTGGGTTAAGTCCAATTTTTATTTTAGGCTCTGCCCGATTAGAAGAATCAATCTAAACAAGGCTCTGCCCCCTTTTATTATTTTGCAAGTCTGATTTTGGGCCAGGCCCTTTTGAATAATGAGTTACAAAAAAACTCAGGAATTCTCCACACAGGGCCTTGCCCTTTTATTTATTCTGCAATTGGGCTAGGCCCTTTTAAATAATGAGTTTCAGAAACTCAATAATTTTCTTGAGTTCGGCCAGGCCCTTTTAAATGATGAGTTGCAGGAACTCAAGAGATGTTCTGTAATTTAATTTGGGCCAGGCCCTTTTAATGAGTTTGCAGAAACTCAGGAATTTTCCCAACAGGGCCTTGCCCTTTTATTTATTCTGCAATTTAATTTGGGCCAGGCCCAAAACAAGGGGTTGCAGAAACGCTAGAAACCTTTAGGTTTAAGAACACAAGTGCATGGCACTTTTGATTTGAATTTGGATCTAAGAAAAACAAGTTCTTGTTTTTTCCTGATCATACAGAACCAAGGGTTCATATCAAGTGCAAGGCACTATTATTTTTTTTATTCTCTTATTATTTTATTATTTTTTTTTTTTTTAGAACCAGGGGTTCATATCAAGTGCAAGGCACTATTTATTGTTCTTTTTATTTTTCTTATTTCTTTTCTCTTTTCAGAAATTCTACCTCTTTTCTTTGTTTCTTCTTCTCTGTTCTTAATCTTCACCAGCTCTCTTTTTTCTCAGAAGTTGATGCCTTTTTAATGAGGTCAGGGGTCTTATTTATAGTGTCCGCAAAGTTGTTGGATTTGTTAACAAAATCTTTCCTGAATTATTTTGGGAATTTTCCCACCATTGGATCAGAGATCCAAGGGTCCCTGTTTTACAGGAGAACAGAAAAGATCCACTTAAATTTTCATTCAGTTGCTGCGCAACTCACCAGCGCGTGACACGTGTCACGCATCCGAGCGCTTGCGCAGTTGCGGTTGCGCAACTGCGCAGACACGTGTCGTGCATCCGAGCGCTTGCGCAGTTGAGATTGCGCAACTGCGCAGACACGTGTCACGCATCGGTGCGCTTGCGCAGTTGCGATTGCGCAACTGCGCAGACACGTGTCACGCATCTGTGCGCTTGCGCAGACACGTGTCATGTATCTGTGCGCTTGCGCAGTTGCGATTGCGCAACTGCGCAGACACGTGTCCCGCATCTGTGCGCTTGCGCAGACACGTGTCACGTATCTGTGCGCTTGCGCAGTTGCGATTGCGCAACTGCGCAGACACGTGTCACGCATCTGTGCGCTTGCGCAGACACGTGTCACGCATCTGTGCGCTTGCGCAGTTGCGATTGCGCAACTGCGCAGACACATGTCACGCATCTGTGCGCTTGCGCAGACACGTGTTGCGCTGCCATGCATTTGCGCAGTTTAAGCCTTAATTTTGTTTTCTGAAGAGCCTTGCTCTGATGGGACGCATTGTCTCGGGCGTTACGCCGCCGAATCACCTTCTGCCACGTGGCAAATTGCGCGCTGCGCACGGAAACCGAAGCGTTGCTTCAAATTTTGAATTTTCAAAATTAAGTAGAGCCTTGCTCTGATTGGGGGAAACAAGCCTCATCTTCGTAACTCCACAAGGAGGGATAATGCGCTTTGCCTTCTCCTTAACAGAGCCGAGGACAAACAATAAAGCCGAGTATGAAGCTTTGATAGCAGGTCTCGAGATCGCCATCGACATGGGAATTGAAAACCTCCTCATATACGAAGACTCCCAACTGGTCGTTAGTCAGGTAAACGACGACTATCAAACGTGCAAGCCAGAGTTGGTAAAGTACGGCGAGAGGGTACAGCAACTACTGACCCAAATACCTTCCTACACCTTGGAAAGCATACCGCGTGTGGAAAATAGCAAAGCGGATGCATTAGCCAAGCTCGCTAAAGAACTGGCTGATGAAAACCTTGATGATGTGAGGATCGTTGTGCAAACCGTCGGGTTCTTATACCGGCAGAAATATCTCTGGAGTCATCCGAAGAAAAGGGAGCGACTGAGCAAACGGCCCTGCAAATAAAAGACCAGGAAAAGGCTACGGATTGGAGGAAAGTCTTTATAGATTACTTCAAATCCCATCGAACACCTGAAGATGCGTCCTCAAAACATCAGCTCATGAAGCGAGCCCTATCTTTCGCCTTCGTCAATGATACTCTGTACAAGAGGTCATAATTATCTATTGTTAAGATGCCTGGGACCTGAAAAAGCAAAAAGAGTCGTCCAAGAAACTCACGAAGGACTCTACGGTTCTCACCAAGCCGGCCTGAAGATGAAGCTGAAGATTTAAAGGATGGGCTACTATTGGCCCATGATGATTCAGGACTGCCTCGAGTATGCGAAGCAATGCTACTCGTACCAGATTCATGAGGACTTCATCCATCAGCATACAAATCCACTACATCCGACGGTGGCTAACTGGCCATTCGAAATGTGGGGGACTGACATAATCGGCCCCATCGAACCAGCATCATCCAGAAGACATCGATTCATTTTGGCGACAACTGATTACTTCTCCAAATGGGCAGAAACAGTACCGCTGAGGGAAGTTAAGACGGAGAATATACTCCATTTCTTCAAGACGCACGTCATTTATCGGTTTGGAACTCCGAGATGGATTATCTCCGATAACGGGCCAGTCTACAGAAGCCACAAGATCAGCCGCTTTGCACAACAACACAACATAGACTGGAGATACTTCTCAGTCTATAATCCCCGAGCTAACGGTCTAGCTGAGGCTTTCAACAAGACTTTGACGAAGATCATGAAAAAGACGGTGTCTCGAAATAAGAAAGACTGGCATGAGAGACCGCATGAAGCTCTCTGGGCGTATCGAACTACTTTCAAAACGGCCACGAACACAATGCCGTACGCATTGGTATTCGGCACAGAAGAGGTACTTCCCTTCGAGATAGAGTTACCCTCTTTATGAGTGGCAGTTCATTACGAGCTAACGGACGAAGAGAATGCTCACCTCCGGCTTGAAGAGCTCGACGCCCTTGACGAAACCGGCTCATGGCGCAACAAAATCTAGAGGCTTACAAAGCGAAAATGACGCGCTCATATGAAAGGTTGGCTAGACCGAGAACATTTCGCCAAGGCGAACACGTGCTAGTGGTCAAAAGACCTATGATCCCCAACCGTGCCAAGCGGGGAAAATTCGAACCAAACTATGAAGGCCCGTATATCATAGACAAAGTCTACCAGGGTGGAGCCTATCTACTTATGGACATGCATGGTGAAAGACCTTTCAGGCCAATAAACGGTCGCTTCCTGAAGAAATACTATGCTTGACGAGTCACGGCCTAGGACAATGATAGATGACGATGACTATGTCCGCTCGCTATCTTCCTAAGCCTAAACTCTGTAAGTAGTAGCCGGCTTCCTTTACTACGGACCGAAACGTCCTTAAAATAATAACGGACCGAAATGTCCTAAAACTAACAACGGACCGAAATGTCCTTAAACTAACAACAGACCGAAACGTCCTTAAAACTAACAATGGACCACTATGTCCTAAAACTAGCTGTTGACCGAGACGTCGATAAACTACGGTGGATGGCAGCATCCCAAGGTTGATACAAAAAAAAGAAGAAAAAAAATGGTATGTCCATAAGCAAAATGGGCACGGATGAAAACCCGAAAGGGCTCCGTGAGTAAAAATAGCAGGGCTACCGGCGAGTGTTTTTGAAAACCGGAAAAGGGCGCAAGCTCGTTAAAAGACACTTGCAAGGTCCTCCCAACCTTGTGAGGAGAAACCACCTGTGTGAGATCCTTACGACTCACAAGGGAGCAGCACACTTAAGGATACCCACGATCCCTAAGGAGAAACTATACTTACGAGATCCTCACGACTCGTAAAGAGAACCCTCTTATGAGACCCTCACGGCTCAAAATATTCAAAAGTCTTAAGCTACAGGGATCTGAACCTGTTCTTAAGCAGCCACCATAACCTCCAATACTTCCCTACAAGCGGCTCAATACTGACTCTTGTATACAATCCACGGACGCGAATAAACATTTCCCTAATAAAGTCCCATCCGCGACTGGGGATATGTCTACACGGTGAACACCCCTTGTAAGCCCTCTCGTCTTATAAGGAGAAAGCACTCTTGTAAGATCTTTACGACTTATAAGAGATCATGCACCTAAGAATCCTCACGATTCCTAAGGAGAAAATGCACCTACGAGATCCTCACGACTTGTAAGGAGAAATACCTTTATGAGACCCTTACGACTCATGAAGTCAAAAGCCTTAGTCGACAGGATCTTAACCCTATTTATTAAGCCACCTTTGTTTGTCATCGACAGAGGAAAATGATGATTTGCTCCTGGCAATATCCCAGTTGTAGCGGTACTGATGCCGAAATCGGGGTCTAATTCCAAGCTTGCAGTAAAAAAGCCAGCGAGCCACACATGCATACGAAATAGCCGAAACGATGGGGCAACTTGCAACAAAATCAGCAAGTAAAAATGTATGCATACAAAAATAGCCGAAATGATTGGGCAACTCGCAATAAAAAGCAGGAGTAAAAATGAAAAAAATATAGCCGAAATGATTGGGCACCGCGAAAAATAGCCGAAATGATTGGGCAATCGCAACCTTCGCGATATAAAAGCTGAAATGATAGAGCATCGCCGAATGAAATAAAAAAAAATGAAATTTATGCCCTACAGGTGATATCTCCCTATATACAATCCAGGGGCGCAAATAAAGAAGGAATCGCACCTTTCCTCCCCAGGCTTCGTCAGAAGAAAAAGCCAAATCTCAACGGTTCACAGATAGCCTGGAGATCATCTCAACATCCGTCTCATTACGACAGACACACCATCAGACAAAGTGGAACCACGGCAACTCCCAGTTCCATGACTTAGCGGTGCACAGATGACCGAGAGTCAAACCCCGACTCCATGAAATGCGGATAAAGTCAACCCTTCCTGGTTACGTGGAACGCTTCTTATGTCAATCCTGACCCCGTGGGAAACGTCCAGAGCGGATCCTGGTCCTCGCAGAACACGGCAATGACCCTGTGCGAAGCATCCAGAGAAAAATTCCTGGTCCTCGCAGAATACGGCAGTGAACCCGTGGGAAGCATCCAGAGAAAAATTCCTGGTTACGTGGAACGCGGCTTATGTCAATCCTGACCCCGTGGGAAATGTCCAGAGTGGATCCTTGTCCTCGCAGAGCACGGCAATGACCCCGTGTGAAGCATCCAGAGCGGTGCCTGGTCCTCGCAGAACACGGAAGTGAACCCGTTGGAAGCATCCAGAGCAAAATTCCTGGTTACGTGGAACGCGGCTTATGTCAATCCTGACCCCGTGGGAAACGTCCAGAGCAGATCCTGGTCCTCGTAGAACACGGCAATGACCCCGTGTGAAGCATCCGGAGCGGAGCCTGGTCCTCGCAGAACATGGCAGTGAACCCGTGGGAAGCATCCAGAGAAAAATTCTTGGTTACGTGGAACGCGGCTTATGTCAATCTTGACCCCGTGGAAAACGTCCAGAGCGGATCCTGGTCCTCGCAGAACACGGCAATGACCCCGTGTGAAGCATCCAGAGTGAAGCCTGGTCCTCGCAGAACACGGCAGTGAACCCGTGGGAAGCATCCAGAGCAAAATTCCTGGTTACGTGGAACACGGCTTATGTCAATCCTGACCCCGTAGGAAACGTCCAGAGCGGATCCTGGTCCTCGCAGAACACTGCAATGACCCCGTGTGAAGCATCCAGAGCGGAGCCTGGTCCTCGCAGAACACGACAGTGAACCCGTGGGAAGCATCCAGAGCAAAATTCCTGGTTACGTGGAACGCGGCTTATGTCAATCCTGACCCTGTCGGAAACGTCCAGAGCGGATCCTGGTCCTCGCAGAACACGACAATGACCCTGTGTGAAGCATCCAGAGCGGAGCCTGGTCCTCGCAGAATACGGCAGTGAACCCGTAGGAAGCATCTAGAGCAAAATTCCTGGTTATGTAGAACGCGGCTTATGTCAATCCTGACCCCATGGGGAACGTCCAGAGCGGATCCTGGTCCTCGCAGAGAACGGTAATGACCCCGTGTGAAGCATCCAGAGTGGAGCCTGGTCTTCGCAGAACACAGCAATGACCCCGTGGGAAGCATCCAGAGCAAATTCCTGGTCACGTGGAATGCGGATAATGTCAATCCTGACCCCGTGGGAAACTGTTAGTTATATGTATGCCCTAGAGGCCATTACTGTACATAGGATATTATAGTGGATGCCGGGATATATATAGGGAGGACTTTCTTGCTCGACATGATAGTATGCTATCTGGTTACACTTTACCTTAACGTGTATACTGATTGTCTCTCTGTTACATGTTGGTAAAGCCCTTAGGATGTGTACTTGACTACCTGGACTATGATGCAGATCATACTAGTGGGGACATGGTAGTCCATAAGTACATCCTTTAAGGTCCTTAGTCATGGGTGTATCGAGAAGGAGCATCGATATACCAGAGTAGACTAGCGTATACCTTCTCGACCCATATAGATGGGCGATGGATGATCCCATATCCATTGGTGTTTGACATCGGAGATGATATACGGGTGCTCAGTGGAGGCTGGGTACACTGGACGGACTCGCCGAGAACTCCCAGATGGTATTATACCTTACGTCAGATGGCAGTTCTCTGGTGACACTGGTACAGGTTAGTCTGTAGATCCGAGATCGTCATAGAGTCTTGTGTGATTCCCACTGTGCTTTGATTTCCACCTTACCACGTCCAAAAGGGAGTGCAAAACGGTGGTTTTTGGGTACAGTCCCGAATCACATGGAGGCAATGAGCGATAGGAGGGGATTCGACTCTCCCGGTATAGGGAGTTGATGTTGCGCTGTGTTCGATTGGCTATAACTGGAAATCCCTGGCCAGGGTTACTGAGATTTACTGGAAAGTGTTATCAGTAGTATCTCGAACTGTTATAGACCACATATCGACACGACTTATCAAGCTACTGGGGTCTGACTTTTACCACCCCTAGGCGAGATATGCGACATATCAGACGAACAGACCGGACTGTACGGTAAGTGTTACTGGTTGGATTCACAGGAGTGTGAGCGGGCTTGCTCGTTGATCTTCTGATCGTTCAATACCCGGGTGGCCGTTACGTTTAGCAGACCGCTTGCGGCTTGTGGGTGTTTGATATGATCATCACCTACTGCCGGCGTATTGACGAGTCTTTAGAGTCCTACACAGAGGTTTGCTGGCTCAAGCGAAACGAAATAGGAGCACATATGAGATATGTGCGGGACCGAGAATGGTACAGTATGTGATACTGTAATCTATTCTCGCGATTCGTATCATCGGTCGGTTATATGTGATATCGCCGGGTTACCGAATCAAGTGTTGATTCGATACATTGATACACTTGATATTAGTCGGTTATATGTGATATGACCGGATCATTAAATCAAATGTTGATTTAATGATTTAATGTATAATTATATATTTGATATATTACTTTACATTAACTAGTTTTTGTTCACTTAAGATTAACTTTCTCACTTGATGTGCACAAGTTATATATGTGATATATTTTTGTGCATTAGTTTGTATCATGTTTGATGATACATGCAAACTTGGGTGTGTGTATCACTTTAACCATTGTTTAGGTTAATGGTTAGTGTTTTATTTATTCTTTTTATTTATTTTGATTAAACAAAATGGTGGCTTTCCTTGTTCTTTGCTAGAAGCTTCATGATACTTTATAGCATCTTTGAAAAGTCTAGCCATTTTGTTTTGTTCATTAACCTAACCATTAGCCTAAACCCTAGTTTATTCTCTACATGAGTTTACTTCACCCATGGTTGCATTATGATAAGTCTTCACTTGATTTTTAATTTTTATTATTATTGATATTCTTTTCTTCTTCTTCTTCTTCTTGATGAAGAAAAGAAAACCTTGCTAGAAAATTTCAAGTGTTGAAATCAAGTAAGAAATCCAAATCCAAAGTGAACCCACTTCCTATTTCTTCATCCTCTACCACTTGCCATATTGTATTGGGTGTTTTCTTCATAAGTTTCATGACCTAGTGAAGATGGAGCTTGAGTTAGAGTTGCCTCGACGTAGATCATCTTCGGCATCGAAGTCAACGACCTAGCTCGCTCATTTCCCCGACGAAACCATCGCTAGAGTCCGAGATCCCGGTGATCGCAGCGAAGGGACGTCATCACGGAGCTAAAAAAGTGGTGGACCGGATCTACAAAGGTTGTATTTCCATTCACTTAGTAGCAAAGTAGTTTGCTTGCTTTTTCTTTCGCCTATCCTCTAGTAATCGATCTAGTTTAGGGTTTCTCGGCACCGGAAAATTTTAATTTAGCATGGTTGATGCCTTGTGGAACCTCTTGAGTGTGCCTAGGAACCCTACAGTGGTACCAGAGTCTAGCTAGAGTTTTAGGCGATGTGTAGACGATGTTAGAAACCTGATCGAACCCCGAAACCCTAAATTACACCACTCTCTGTACATTTTCTGAAACTGTGGATTTTTCCGGATTAAAAATAGCCAAAAAATTCAGCAGGGTTTTATAGGAATTACTGTGGAGCACGTGACCCTAAGTCGACTAAAGCGCCGCGGAACCGCGGCCCCACCCTATCTTGCGCGGCGGTTCCGCGGCCATATTGAAGCTTCTTTAGTCACGGTTTGCACAGTAATACCCGTATGTAATGCCTGTGTTTTCTGGGTGTTTTTAATATATACTCAACAGTTGAGTTTTCTGGGTTGTTTTGGGGATTCGATGATTCGATCGGTTTGTTTAACTCTGTCTATGTGTTTTTCCGGGTAATTTTAGAACATGTTAAAAAGTTCGACCGGATATAAATACCCATTTTTTCCCCTGCCGAGAAATTTCCAAGTGTTGGATTTTTCCGTGGTTTAAGGACGTTCTAAGTAGTGCAAGTAACGCGATGATCCCTCTAGAAGACAACAAAGCTTAACTCGATTATGTGACCGTCTTGAACTGCCCTTTGAACCTTAGGGTTTGGGGCAGTACGGCGTGCCACATGTGAGGCGTTGGCTTGACCCTTCTACGGCTGGACCGTTGGTACTATGGCATGAAATGGATGTTTTTGAACTTATTTCAAGAGTTGAGCTGTTTCGGGAAAACTTGGGTGTTTGATTGTTCGATCGGAAAGTTTAACATTTTCTATTTATCTGGAATGTGATACAATATTTGGAATCCACAAGTTGTTATGAGATAACTGAATGAATGTTATAAACATAGCACTTTAGTCTCACTTGAACGGTTGCTACGGGATTTTGATGTGATCAAAAGTCCGTCGCAGTCACGTAGCGTACGCGAATACTCGCCGGATAAACTTAATAGACAGCTGCGCCCCATAGCCCCGACCAAGTGACTGTTGGAGAACCCCGTCGCTGAAAGCATCCGTCAGGGTGCTCACGGCAGCGGTGTTCCGCCTTGGTGCACTTCGTCGACGGTATCGGGGGTGCGGCAGTCTACTAAAGTTTGCGACGAGCATTCGTTCTGGATGTCGGGAATCTTGTTGAATTGCCCGACTTTATATTGAAAAGAGTTTTCGATAATGAGACTAAAATGCAGGGTTTATAATTGTTAGCCATGCGATGTCTAAGGAATTCATTTGGTTAGGCATGCGATGTCTAAAGAGTTTGCGGATTCCAACTGCTGTAGTTTTACACTTTCTTTTCTGTGACCGTAAGTGTAGTATGTAGTGGTATTGTCGATTGTTGTTGCTATACTTCGACGACAATCGGTGTATGCATACTTACTTACGTTGATGACATGTGATGTTATATGTTGCTGGATATGTTATATTGGATCGTCGTGTTTGAATAGCCGGGGATTTTTTATGTGAGATGAGTGTTTTTCATTTTCATTCATGTAAAAACTTGTATGTAATATTCTTTTATTGGGGCACTTCCAGGTTGCGGAAGATGTCACCATTGATGTATATTATTTACTTTTCCGCACTAGGATAGACCCAAGGAGGGGAGCACAAGTAACCGGGTTCTAGGGTCCAGTGGGAGACCATCTCGAGGAGTCGAGTCCGGGTTTCTTAACTCTAGAATTGGTAGGGTTGCTTGCCGCTATCGTAGGGGTCTAGGGGTGTGGGTTTGGCTATACTGGCTCGTATTATATACTGGCTCGTATTATAAACACGGACGTCCAAGTATATCCAATGTTTCATATGATTCTTCTACTACGATATCTGTGATGTGATCATTTGATATGCTGTGATGGATACTGTATATAGTATATATGATATATTATATAGACGTTGCTTATGTTTTACACCCGCGCTAGCCTTGCCTCGCTTTGGCGTTAGTTACCTAACCTAACGGTGCAGACGGGACATCGAGGCGAATGTGGATGGCATAAGCGTACGTTATATTTATCTGTGATGTTTAGGTGGACTTAAATGATGGGACTTCATTAATATGATTAATGAAAGAAAAGAAACCTAAGATGTTGTGGAATCGAATTTCAAAAATAAAAACAGGTAGCTACAATTCTTGCTTTGCATCGCGGTGTTCCTTGTAGAACATCCTGCACCTTATTCGATAAGGAAAGGGCCGAGATCCCTTCACCGGAAGTGACCCCTTTAGCAATAACTGGCAGATGCTACAACCCTCGGTTTGTCTTTTGATTGCTTCTATAGTTTTTGCTTTACACAGCGGTATATATGATATATCCTGCACCTTATTCGATGAGGAAAGGGCCGACGATCCCTTCACCGGGAGTGACCCCTTTAGCAAAACTAGAAAAGCCTAAAAAACACTCCATTTTAAAATCATTTGATTCTACAACGATATCAAGTTCATTACGCAATAGGTTTTCAGAAAAACCTGTCGTTGCCCTCCGTCATTTCAGATAAGTAGTAGTTAGTATTCGTGCTACGTTTGTTGGCCTGCGTCAAGGCGTAGTGTGCGGTAGCTACCTAGTATTTATCTGCTTATGCATATGATGCAGATTGGATTAGGGTAGTCGTGCGACTTTGTTGGCCTACGTCAAGGGTCGTGCGGGTGGGTTTAATTCAATCAGGAAATGACGGGTTGAACTTGACTAGCGCACTATAGTTTGTTGGCCTGCATCAAGGTCATAGGACGCTAGGGGCAAAATTATCGGGAATTTCAAGTGTTGAAATTTGCAATGAGATTGCATACCTTCTATGAGATAGTTGGATCCCGATACCCGCTGCGAGTAATTGTTACTCATGGGAGAGTTTTACACATTACAATTAGCCGATCAAGTAGGTGTCTAGAAAGGTGTCAACGGGGTTACGCCTCTGGGAAAACGAGGTTTACTTTAATTAGGTCCGTGCGAAAGCACGGGGAACCTCCCTCAAAGTACCGACACTGGCCTGGCTGAAAGATTGGTGAACTTGTAGCGTGTAATTAATCCCGGCTAGTCTTTCCTTTTAGGGTTTGAAGGATGATTTGATAAAAACAGTGGGAGCCATCCTGATTAGATAAAATAATAACCAATCTAATCTTGCAAGAGCGCACGCAGAGTGTTTTCTTCTCTCTCTCTCCAGGTAGAGACCATGTCACGCCTTAATCAAGATAATAAAACGGATATATTGACCGAACCCGCTTGTTATACTGAGCTGGGGAACGTTGGTCCCGCTCCAACTTATAACTGTTATAAGACAGAGCAGGAAATTGGGGAATACCAGGATTCCCATGCCGCTGAAACGAAGAAAGTGCATGATGATGCATCTTCTTCGGGTGTGTTCATTAAAAAGAACTGTTTCTCAGTATCCTCTGCGTCCTGGGTATTTGATACCGGATCAGGATCCCAGATATGTAATCTGTTACATAGGGCTACAGAAAGGTAGAGAACTGAGAACGGGTGATAAGTTTCATGAGACAGAAAATGGTGCAAGTGTTGCAGCCAAGTCTGTTGGTCACTGTCACCCTGTATTACAAATACATTGATTCTGAACAAATGTTATTAGATACCGAACCTGCCATACAAAATCATATCGGTCTCTTTATTAGTAAAGAAAGGATATAATTTTGTATTGTTGGATAATGTTTTGAACATTTCCTATATCAAGAGTTGATCGGTTCAGGTACGTTATCTAAAAGCATTGACGTTCTGAATCAAACTACAGTTCTTAGTATACAGAACACACACTAGAGGAAGAGTTCAAAAATGAACAAATCCTTCTTGAGGCATTGTAGAATAAGTCATATCAATGCGACCCGACTAGCTGAAGTTACATTAAGATGCATATTTAAATCAGTTTGAATTTACATCTTATGAAACTTGCCAGTCATGTCACAAAGATAAGATGACCATAGCTCCGTTTACTGGAAATAGAGAAAGAGTTGGTGAACTCTTGGGACTGATATATGATGATGTATGTAAGGTCCCCTGTCTACACATGCCAAGACCGGTTATTTGTACTTCATTATATTCTCTGATGATCTCTCAAAATTCAGACATATGTTCCTGTTGAAACACAAGTCCAAAGCTTTTGAGATATTCACAGAATATAAGTCAGAAGTAGAGAACCAAAATACGGGTATAAGTATTATGTCCTATGATAAGATCAGGGAGGAGAATACTTGTGCATGGAATTCTTGGTTTATTCTAAAGGAGAATGAGATTCTCTCTCAGTGTTACTCCTCCGTATACGCCACAGCACAACGGTGTATCGGGGCAGAGCAATCGCACCATATTGGATATGGTGTGCTCTATGATGAGTATTACTGAGTTATCTATTTCCTTTTGGGGGTTATGCACTTGAGAAGCTGCATACCTATTGAATGGGGTTCGAATCAAATCAGTGCCTACCATTCCATATGAGATATGGTATGGGTAGAACCCATCTCTTAAGCAAGTTAAGATTTGGGGATTGTCCGGCCTATGTCAAAAGCAAAATCCGGACAAGATCGAGGCAAGGTCAATTCTGTAGAACTGGAAAGGTTCCAGCTATACAAACTGCAGCTGATGATTTGACAGAACCAAAGGATTCAATAGTCCCCGACGAACCTCAACCTCTCCGCCGATCTGGTAGGGTTCCTCATCCGCCTGAGAGATACTTCGGTTTCTCGATGACAGTGGGAGCGAGGAATGCATCATGAGATGATGACCCATCTAGTTTCGAGCAGGCCATCGAGAGTAGGGACTCTGTTAGAATGGCTGGATGCATAGCGATCTGAGATGGAATCCATATACACCGGCAAAGTATGGACTTTGGCTGCTATATCTGAAGGGTTAAATCCCCATTAGGAGCAAGTATATCTTGAGAAGATTACTTAGTGTAGATAGAAAAGTTGAGACTTTCAAAACTAGACTTGTTAAAGATTTTCGTCATCGACCAGGCATGGATAATGATGAAACCTTTTCCAGTGGCTATGTTTAAGTCCATCCAGATCCTACTTGCCATTGCTACATACCATGACTACGATATCTGGTGGTTGGGTGCCATGACTGCTTTTCTAAATAATGATTTAGAGGAGAACGTCTATAAGAACACAGCCAGAGGGCTTCGTAAACAGTGGGAGCAGCGGAAACGTGTGCAAGTTGCTTTATAAATTAAAGCAGGCATCGCGGAGTTGGAACATCTATTTTGATGAGTTAATCAAAGAGTTTGACATCATCAAAATGGTAGATGAACCTTGTATATACAAAAAGGTAGTAGGGAGTATGGTGGTCATCCTCGTATTGTACGTGGACAACATACTCTTGATAGGAAAAGAGTTTCTTATGCTATGCACGGTCAATCTCCTCTTATCACATGGATTCTCCAAACAGGATCAAGATGATACCTCCTAAATCCTGGGTTTTGGATCTATGAGATAGATCTAAATGGATGTTAGGATTCTCACTAGGTGTACTAAGATGGTATCAATGGATCCTGAGGAGAATCACTGGAAAGGTTCCAGGGTGATAAAGACGACTGAATGTCAGTCGCAGGCATTGTCTTTACCCTCAGTGGAGGGACGGTATGTTGGAAGAGTTCCAAGCTAGATACCGTGGCAAACTAGACGATAAAGGCTGGTGACATCGCTATCAAAGATACTACCAAAGAGGCAGTTTGGGTGTATATTGGTTCATGAGATGAACTAGGTTCCTACCATTGTGTGACAATGGAAGTATGGCTTTGGCCAAGGAACCCCGGTCCCATCAGTGACCCAGACGTATTCTGAGGCTGCATCACCTGATCATGGAGATAGTTGATCTCCAGGGGATCGAGATTAGGAGAGTAGACTCAGAGGACAACACGGCGGATCCACTCACAAAGGCCTTTTTCCAGAGAGAGACTTTTATGGGATGGTTGAGTATGAGATACTACAACCACTATTATAGATGGCCCTAGTGCAAGTGGGAGATTGTTAGTTATATGTATGCCCTAGATGCCATTATTGTACATAGGATGTATATTGTAGTGGATGCTGGGACATATATAGGGAGGACTTTCTTGCTCGACATGATAGTATGCTATCTGGTTACACTTTACCTTAACGTGTATACTGATTGTCTCTCTGTTACATGTTGGTAAAGCCCTCATACTAGTAGCGATCCGTTCACTCTCTTGCCGCAGCTCCTCCTCATGCTCCACTATTGTGGCCAGCATTGCGTCGACTAGAGCCCGTTATTACAAACATGAAGAAAGCTTTTCAGAGATCTCCTGCTTAGCAACTTCGCAGTTTCGCATTCCTCGCTCTGTAGAGTCAAGGTTCTGTCTCAGCACCACTCCTTCAAAAATGCATTATTGAAGATTTTCAAAGATAATTTGGAGTTGCGCAGCATTCACTTTGACCCAGGCACACAATTGGCTTGATTCGTTGAAAGCCGTCGCATGCTCCTTCTGTTTCATGATCAGCTTCTGCTCGAAGTATTAAATGGAAGCGGCACTTTGCTCAACCAATGTGACCAATTGAGCCTTCGAGGACAATACCTCAGGCGCAAGATGTTTGTGCTAAATCTCATGGAGGTAATCCTCAATTCGCTTACAGTAGTCAACCTAGATGCTGATGAAATCTTTATTGTGGAAAGTCACAAGAGTCGCCAGCATGGGATTGACTTCGTCCGAAAAGTTCGCAACAGAAGTGAGAGCTTCGACGTTAAGGTCTTCGATAAATTCACTTAGCATCCATCTGCTATTTGCCGCACCTCTGGAAAACTGACGCTTAGCAAAGGGCCCCGCCGGCATAGAAATGCGAGACTAGAGAGGAGCCAAAGCCGGTGTAGCTGTGTTCATATCATAATTTTGCATTATTATATTCCCCATTCTTAGTCATTTTACAAATAAACAGGTGCTTTTGACCCATGTCTGCTACATAGTTGCAGGTCATAGGATCTCGGAACAAAAACAGTGAAAAAGACAAAAGACGATACAAAAGTGAGACTATGACCAACAAATGGAAGAATCTTGATCAAGCCTACAGTTGGAGAATAAACGAAGATCAGTTCACAAAGTACAAAGGCAGCGCAAGGTTCAAGACTTCGACATGAAGCGAATGGTAAAATTCCACTACATTATTCACTGTGGAGATCTGGAAGAGAACTAGAAGACATTCTGAAGAACCAACAGAAGAAACAGGAAGACAAATACAACCAGAAGCAGCACAGCAAAAAGAAGCCCACGAGCTCTTCACTTGGCCGCGGAACCGTGGCCAAACCTGGCTTTTGGCCACGGATCCACGGCCGCGTGTCGCCCGTGTCGGTGCAGAAATTTTGTGGCAGCTGGCGGCGCGTTGAATAGTCTTCCTAGAGGTATATTTGTAAAAGCAGATGTGTGTCGATTGTAAACCTAGGGTTTCTATGCTCTATAAATAGAAGCCCTAAAACTTGTTTTAGGTTATGCCTCTTTTTATTGAATAAAATTCAGAATTCCTATCATGTTTTGAGAGCATCAATTTTGTAAGTAGTTTCTTTTATTTTGCCCTAGTCTTAATTTTTATTTCTGCCCTAGTTTAAATTTATTCTCTGCCCTAGTTTAATTTAGATTAGAAATTTTTATTAATCTGCAGTAGTTAGATAATTAATCTCTGTCACGCCCCGCTTCCCAGAGTACGCAAGATTGAGCACGTGACATAGCCAAC
Source organism: Agapanthus africanus (assembly GCA_030015575.1). Taxonomy (NCBI): domain Eukaryota; kingdom Viridiplantae; phylum Streptophyta; class Magnoliopsida; order Asparagales; family Amaryllidaceae; genus Agapanthus; species Agapanthus africanus. The sequence goes on along the minus strand of JASDDO010000028.1, from coordinate 151,287,933 downwards.
CATGCTACCTGTGGGTAGGAAGTATCCATCCACAGTCACATTACGGCTGTAGAGATATCAAGAACAAGATAAATAAACTATCTAACACATGTCCAAATCCATAATAACCAGAGTCAATGATAAATAAGTGCGGAAGCAAATGATCCAATGCAATAATAGAAAGGTACGTCCCGTAATGCGGGATCACACCTGGAAATAAAATACAATAAATGAACTAACCACTACAGAACTCACAAATCAGCCTGTTGGCTGAAGTACTCCTGCTCAGTCGTCAACAGTGGTAAAGAATCTGGGCCATGCAAAACCCAGACGTCAGCGCGTCATGTCAACCAACAATATAATATGAACATGGTAATAAGCAATGCAGGTATGAACATGAATAAAGCAGTACTAAGAAATAACAGTGCAGGGTAATGTGCAGTGGTAACTAAACTGTCCTATCAGGTTTCTACTCTATAGTCTTTGAAATCAATTGATGAATCGTCGATGTAACTCAATAGTATCCCGTGCATGCCCGGGACCACGGTCATGATCCTCGGGGCTGAATCCGAGACGTGCCGCTAAGCAGTAAAAGGTAGTAGGATAGATGAGTGATGTCAGCATCAACACTCCGGAGCTGGCCAAGCCCGTAAGACTGATCAGAACAAGTATCGAACTGTTGAGTTACAAGTCGGTTTCACCTTTGATTTCCCCATACCCCCAAGCTATGTATGTCAGGTCAGGTATTCAGTTGTCAAGGACTAATGCCAACGCAAGATCCAGTAAGAGTAGGTCTGTCTGGATAGACAGCGGGAATGGTCAGGTTTGTCGGCATTAGGCATGAGATCAGGTAACAGGTAAAGCCATGGTACATCAGGTCAACCAGGTAATGTATAAAGGTGTCATGTCATGTCAAGAGTGTACGGTACCATGTCATGTCAAGTAGGAAGTGTAACAGGTCATGTCAGGAAGCACAAGATGTCATGTGGGTGCTCATAATCAAACTAACATAAACATGTGTATAAATAAACAAGCATGAGTACTATCAGAACAATAACTGGAACATGTAATATGATATGCCAATAGATATAATTTCAAGGATATGGATGCACAGTTATCGATTAGGGTTACATTTATAGTTCCAATATTAATTAGGATACAATTTATTAAACATGGAGTGTTAATATCACATTATTATGTAGTGATGTGATCTATGGATGCAATCATATGTATCTTAAATGCGATGGATGCAAACGGGTATCCGAAAAGTTATAAAACTATAAAATGGTAATGTGGGATGTACAACTAAACAATATGTGATATAATAATATTAATATGGATAGCATATTCAAAGCGATTAGTAACTATAAAAGATGTATTGATTAACCATGCACAAGAAGGTTCCGTTCAGAAATTTAGCGTCACCCTAATTTGTAAAATAGCTTAAAAATAACAAATATTCTCCAAAAGAGACGTATCTTATACCAAAACAAAGCTAATTCAATAAGGTTTTCAGTTTTATAAGTATAAGCATCTCAGGTTATCCCTACAAAAAGTTATGAATATTCAAAGTTGAAAGTTTGCTGCTGGAATTTCCCTGGACAGCAGTTTAGAGACGTGTTCATTTGCATTTTACGTTAATTAAACAATTTATTTTGCAAGTAAATATTTCATAGAGTTATAGTATTCTGAATTATCTTCGTAACGAACTAAAGAACGTATCCTAATGATTTTTCTATGATTTATAATGAATTTTATAAGATAAGGTGTACAGTAAATTTCAGATTTGTCATATCCGATTTTTCAACGACATTTCATATGTAAACTATAAGATTTTCAAATGTACAACATTATAAAATGAAGATTATAAAAGTATATAGCATGTAGCAAGATTAACTTGCCTCGATGGGTCGCGAATCGGGAAAACGGAACGTTAACCGTCGGCGGGGAAAACTCGCGACGGCGCACGGTTCACGGAATGAACCCAATCGACGAACAAAGGAACCACACGGGTCGGGGTATCTCGTTGGAACGTCGAGAAACGTCACCGGCACGACGGAATTCCGGTAACAAAAGAACAGTTAAAAGAAATGAGAAACGAGACATGAAGTAAGAAGAGAAAAATGATAAAGAGAAGTACGAGAGAATATATAAGGGGTAGAGAGAGAGAGAAAGTGGAGAGAGAGAGAAGAAGGAGAGAGAGAAAGTGGGGACCACGGGGTTAAAGGGGAGGTTGCGATTGGCTGAGAGAATAAATTGAGAAGGATATAAAAGATTGTAAAAAATATTATATGGTTAACTTAAAGATTTAAAAGATAGGTAAAGAACAGTAAGATATCAGATTAGTTAGAAAAATATATGCGAAGGTTTTAATAATATTAAAAATTTGGGATTTTGGCGCCAAATGAAACATTTCCAAATTGCGCCCGGGTTGGGTCCAAAAATTCGAAATTCAAATAATAGGATTTTAAGCGGGTTCCAAATTTTAAAATGAAATGTTTTATGATTAAAAAGCATACTCTCAAAACGGACACACGTGCGTGCACGTAGCCATCCAAACTTGCCCGTTTTACTGAACGGGACGAGAACACAATGCACGGACGCTACCACGAGGCTAGGGGTGTCAAGTAGGCCAAGATGAATATTTTCAATTTTATTTTAGATGCTAAAATTTGTTATATGCAGAATGACTTTGCCGGGTAAATTTTACAGTAAGCAACAAACAAGCAAATTAAATGAAATGAGTACCACATTATGCTCAAACAGTAACTGAAAATAGTAGCATTGGGCTCGGGTGTTACATTATACCCAACTACAAAAAGAATTTCGTCCTCGAAATTCCAAGAATACAAAGATAGATAACTACAAGAAAAGGTGAGGAAACTTCTGCCGGATTTCATCTTCTCGTTCCCAAGTGGATTCTCCATGCGATCGATTACCCCAAGAAACTAGCACAAGAGGGGTAACCTTGTTCTTAAGAACCTTTTCTCTTCGATCCTTGATTTCAACTGGTCGCTCTTCAAAAGTTAGGTCCTCCCGTACGGTCAACTCCGAATGATCCAATACGTGGGTTTCATCTCGAACATACCTCCGTAGTTGAGATACACGAACTACATCGTGCACACCTGCCAAGGACTGTGGTAACGCCAAACGGTACGCTACCTCTTCAACACGCTCCAATATCCCGAAGGGTCCAACGAATCGAGAACCAAGCTTTCCCCGACTCCCAAAGCGAATCACCCCTCTAGTCGGTGATATCTTCAAGAATACCAAATCACCCACGGTGAACTCCAGAGGTCTTCTTGACGTATCTGCCCAACTCTTCTGTCGGTCCTGTGCTGCCTTCATATGATTTCTGATAGGGTTAACCTTCTCAACTGTCTGCACAACCAAATCTGGTCCCAATAATCTTCGTTCACCGACATCGTCCCAACAAACAGGTGAACGGCATTTACGACCATACAAAGCTTCAAATGGAGCCATCTGAATAGTTGCCTGAAAACTGTTGTTGTAAGACAACTCCACCAAAAGTAGATGATCCTCCCAAGACCCCTTGAAGTCCAACCTGCATGTTCTCAACGTATCCTCAAGAGTTTGGATCGTTCTCTCCGACTGACCATCAGTTTGAGGATGATAAGCTGTGCTAAACTTCAATCGAGTCCCTAAACTTTCCTGTAAACTCCTCCAGAAGTGTGATAAGAACCGAGTGTCCCGATCGGACACGATGCTCACCGGTACTCCATGCAATCTTATGATCTCCTGCATGTACCACTCTGCCAAAGTCTCTATTGATTGACCAACCCGAAAAGGATTAAAGTGAGCTGCCTTGGTCAACCGATCAACAATCACCCTTACTGCATTGTTGCCTTTTGGACTCCGCGATAAAGCCGTCACGAAATCCATGGTTATATGTTCCCACTTCCACTGAGGAATCGGAAATGGTTGCAATAAACCAGCAACCATTTGGTGTTCAGCCTTGACTTGCTGACATACCAAGCACTTAGCCACGAAGCGAGCAATCTCCCGTTTCATGCCTTCCCACCAGAAATGCTGTCGAATATCTTGGTACATCTTTGTCCCTCCTGGATGTACAGAGTAAACTGAATTGTGTGCCTCCTTCATAAGCTCTTCACGCACATTCCCTTTTGGCACACACACACGGCTACCATACCTCAACGAACCATCTTCGTGGATCAATAAATCTGTTCGTAGTCCGGCTTCAACCTGCTCTCGAAACTCTTGTAGTCTAGGATCCTGCGATTGTGCTGTTTTAATCTTCTCAACTAAGGACGACTGTACTTGCAACTGCATCGACTGTCCCGTAGCATGTGGTAGCACAACCTCCAAGTCAAATCTCCGAAAATCCGCAATGATCTCCCTTTGTGCGGTCAATACCTGAATTGCTGGTAACCGACTTAGCGCATCTGGCACGACGTTAACTTTCCCCGGATGGTACTTAAGATCAAGGTCGTAGTCGGCCGTCAGCTCCAACCATCTGCGTTGCCTCATGTTCAACTCCTTCTGCGTGAACACGTACTTCAAGCTCTTATGATCTGTAAAAACTTTGACTCTTACGCCCAAAAGGTAGTGTCTCCAAATCTTCAAAGCGAAAATCACAGCCGCAAGCTCCAAGTCATGAGTTGGATAATTCTTCTCATGGGTCTTCAGTTGTCTTGATGTGTATGCTACGACCTTCCCATGCTGCATCAAAACACATCCCAATTCTTTCCCAGATGCGTCGCTATGAATCATCAGTCCTCCGGAATTGTCTGGTACGGTCAGGATAGGGACGGTTATCAACTTCTGCTTCAACGTCTCAAAGCCAACGCACACTTATCCGTCCATACAAAAGGTACCTCCTTACGCATAAGCTTGGTCAGCGGTTCTGCCAAACGAGCAAAGTTCTCCACAAATCTCCTGTAGTATCCGGCTAATCCAAGGAAACTTCTTATCTCAGCTACATTCCTTGGAATAGGCCAATCTCGAACTGCTGCAATCTTTTCGGGATGGACGGCGATTCCATCACCCAACACGACATGTCCCAGAAATTTCACTTCTTCCAGCCAGAATTCGCACTACTCATCTTCGCATAAAGCTTCTCCTGTCTCAACATCTGCAGGACCTAATGATATCCGGATCGCAAATCCAGTTTCGAGAATACTCTCGCGCCACTAAGCTGCTCAAAAGTCCTCCAATGCGAGGGATCGGGTACTTGTTCTTAATAGTCGCCCGGTTCAATTCTCGATAATCAATGCACATCCTTCTCGTGCCATCCTTCTTCTTTACTAAAAGAACTGGAGCTCCCAAGGCGAGTTGCTGCTTCGAATCCAACCCTTCTCAAGTAATTCACCAACTTTCTTCTTAACTCCTTCCAATTCCACTGGTGCCATTGGATAGTAAGCTTTAGACACTGGCGCTGCACCAGGACTAAGGTCAATCGTGAACTCCACGTCTCGCTTCGGCGGTAAGCCCGATATATCTTCAAACACGTCCATAGAATCACGAACAACAGCCGGCTCTTTACTTTCATCACTTCCATTAATGCAAGAACATTGTTTGTCGGCCTAGCCCTAAACTCGACCGGCCCGACAGAACTGCTTCCTTACCGCAACTGCTGTCTGCTGTGAACTCCCAATTTTCCTGATATGCTCTGCTGTTCTCGAGCTGCCGTAAGAACCTGTGAGAAAGTGGTCAAACCCAGGGAGACGGTTTGCCTTTGGATGTCCACATCCAAGCTGCGCATGGACCTTCGTGCCCTGTCTGCATCGTTGGCGACTAAAGGTCCAGCGAAACTGCTGAGTCTCGTCCACTCTGCTGCATGCACGTCCACGGGTGCTCCATTCTGCCTCAGCCCAATAAATTTCTCTTCCATTTCCTCCCGTGCAGTCCGCGGAAAGAACTTCTCCAGGAAACTCTTAGAGAAATCCGCCTAACTGCTTGGCTTGGGCAAACGGTTCTCCTCCACAAGCCACCACTCTCGGCGTAATCCACTAGTTGAATGCGCACCACATCAACTCCTTTGTCCTCTGGAATCTGTGCCGCAATCAGCGAATTCTCCGTGCTGACTAGCCACTGCTCGGCTGGCATGGCTCCTCCAAACCAGTGAAAGTAGTAGGACCCATACGTCTGAACTCTGCCACGGTCCCTACTCGGTCAACTGGTCTAGTTCCAATCTTGTTCACAGATTGCTGAACGATCTGCAAACCTTCCTGAAACGAGTTCGCTTGCTGCTGGATCAGCTCGGGCTGTTTCTTTGATTTCCAGCATTCCTCTTATCACTCCAAGCATGGCGGCATCGTTCACACGCCTCTGGTACGTCTTCAACTTCTTACCTGTCATAATCCTGAACTCAAAACACCCAATATTAGCATGATGATAGATTCTGAATATGGATCAAGGCTAGAACTCCAAGATACTTAAATAGAGTACCGCATTGTAGCTATGCCGCGGTATCATAGCCGCAATTACTTAACTCCACCCAAGTCGCCTAAGTCCTAGAGATAACAAGGAATTAGGTTTTCGAATTGACAATGCAAAGTAAGTTTGCATGTCGACATGATCCGGAAGAATGATTCAAAGATGGTAAAACGGTCAAGGTGGCTGGACATGTTTCCTAATCACGGGTGTTCTGATTCGTGTATTGGGTACAATACCCAACTACAAAAGAATCAACCCAATTAACCTATGCTCTGATACCAAAAGAACCATGTCACGCCCCGCTTCCCAGAGTACGCAAGATTGAGCACGTGACATAGCCAACCATGCTACCTGTGGGTAGGAAGTATCCATCCACAGTCACATTACGGCTGTAGAGATATCAAGAACAAGATAAATAAACTATCTAACACATGTCCAAATCCATAATAACCAGAGTCAATGATAAATAAGTGCGGAAGCAAATGATCCAATGCAATAATAGAAAGGTACGTCCCGTAATGCGGGATCACACCTGGAAATAAAATACAATAAATGAACTAACCACTACAGAACTCACAAATCAGCCTGTTGGCTGAAGTACTCCTGCTCAGTCGTCGACAGTGGTAAAGAATCTGGGCCATGCAAAACCCAGACGTCAGCGCGTCATGTCAACCAACAATATAATATGAACATGGTAATAAGCAATGCAGGTATGAACATGAATAAAGCAGTACTAAGAAATAACAGTGCAGGGTAATGTGCAGTGGTAACTAAACTGTCCTATCAGGTTTCTACTCTATAGTCTTTGAAATCAATTGATGAATCGTCGATGTAACTCAATAGTATCCCGTGCATGCCCGGGACCACGGTCATGATCCTCGGGGCTGAATCCGAGACGTGCCGCTAAGCAGTAAAAGGTAGTAGGATAGATGAGTGATGTCAGCATCAACACTCCGGAGCTGGCCAAGCCCGTAAGACTGATCAGAACAAGTATCGAACTGTTGAGTTACAAGTCGGTTTCACCTTTGATTTCCCCATACCCCCAAGCTATGTATGTCAGGTCAGGTATTCAGTTGTCAAGGACTAATGCCAACGCAAGATCCAGTAAGAGTAGGTCTGTCTGGATAGACAGCGGGAATGGTCAGGTTTGTCGGCATTAGGCATGAGATCAGGTAACAGGTAAAGCCATGGTACATCAGGTCAACCAGGTAATGTATAAAGGTGTCATGTCATGTCAAGAGTGTACGGTACCATGTCATGTCAAGTAGGAAGTGTAACAGGTCATGTCAGGAAGCACAAGATGTCATGTGGGTGCTCATAATCAAACTAACATAAACATGTGTATAAATAAACAAGCATGAGTACTATCAGAACAATAACTGGAACATGTAATATGATATGCCAATAGATATAATTTCAAGGATATGGATGCACAGTTATCGATTAGGGTTACATTTATAGTTCCAATATTAATTAGGATACAATTTATTAAACATGGAGTGTTAATATCACATTATTATGTAGTGATGTGATCTATGGATGCAATCATATGTATCTTAAATGCGATGGATGCAAACGGGTATCTGAAAAGTTATAAAACTATAAAATGGTAATGTGGGATGTACAACTAAACAATATGTGATATAATAATATTAATATGGATAGCATATTCAAAGCGATTAGTAACTATAAAAGATGTATTGATTAACCATGCACAAGAAGGTTCCGTTCAGAAATTTAGCGTCACCCTAATTTGTAAAATAGCTTAAAAATAACAAATATTCTCCAAAAGAGACGTATCTTATACCAAAACAAAGCTAATTCAATAAGGTTTTCAGTTTTATAAGTATAAGCATCTCAGGTTATCCCTACAAAAAGTTATGAATATTCAAAGTTGAAAGTTTGCTGCTGGAATTTCCCTGGACAGCAGTTTAGAGACGTGTTCATTTGCATTTTACGTTAATTAAACAATTTATTTTGCAAGTAAATATTTCATAGAGTTATAGTATTCTGAATTATCTTCGTAACGAACTAAAGAACGTATCCTAATGATTTTTCTATGATTTATAATGAATTTTATAAGATAAGGTGTACAGTAAATTTCAGATTTGTCATATCCGATTTTTCAACGACATTTCATATGTAAACTATAAGATTTTCAAATGTACAACATTATAAAATGAAGATTATAAAAGTATATAGCATGTAGCAAGATTAACTTGCCTCGATGGGTCGCGAATCGGGAAAACGGAACGTTAACCGTCGGCGGGGAAAACTCGCGACGGCGCACGGTTCACGGAATGAACCCAATCGACGAACAAAGGAACCACACGGGTCGGGGTATCTCGCTGGAACGTCGAGAAACGTCACCGGCACGACGGAATTCCGGTAACAAAAGAACAGTTAAAAGAAATGAGAAACGAGACATGAAATAAGAAGAGAAAAATGATAAAGAGAAGTACGAGAGAATATATAAGGGGTAGAGAGAGAGAGAAAGTGGAGAGAGAGAGAAGAAGGAGAGAGAGAAAGTGGGGACCACGGGGTTAAAGGGGAGGTTGCGATTGGCTGAGAGAATAAATTGAGAAGGATATAAAAGATTGTAAAAAATATTATATGGTTAACTTAAAGATTTAAAAGATAGGTAAAGAACAGTAAGATATCAGATTAGTTAGAAAAATATATGCGAAGGTTTTAATAATATTAAAAATTTGGGATTTTGGCGCCAAATGAAACATTTCCAAATTGCGCCCGGGTTGGGTCCAAAAATTCGAAATTCAAATAATAGGATTTTAAGCGGGTTCCAAATTTTAAAATGAAATGTTTTATGATTAAAAAGCATACTCTCAAAACGGACACACGTGCGTGCACGTAGCCATCCAAACTTGCCCGTTTTACTGAACGGAACGAGAACACAATGCACGGACGCTACCACGAGGCTAGGGGTGTCAAGTAGGCCAAGATGAATATTTTCAATTTTATTTTAGATGCTAAAATTTGTTATATGCAGAATGACTTTGCCGGGTAAATTTTACAGTAAGCAACAAACAAGCAAATTAAATGAAATGAGTACCACATTATGCTCAAACAGTAACTGAAAATAGTAGCATTGGGCTCGGGTGTTACAATCTCTTAAATCAAAAACTCAAATAAAAATCATGTTTTTTATCGATCCCTTAATGAGCGAGTAGATCCTTGCCTGTTAGGGTTAGGAATAGGGAAGGTTTGAGAGATGCAAATCTCTCAAACCTTTCTTGCCCATCACATTTTAATAATTAGGACTCCATGCATACATACGTATACCGCTCCCTATGGCATCTTACCCACGAGGTAACGGTGATACCATAGTATAAAAGACCGGTTGTGCATGTTTTCCATGGAGGTTAGGGTAAGGATTAAGAAAGGACGGACAAGGACCTAGAGAAAGAAACATCGTTTCTTCCCGATCGTCCTAATCCCCTTTATTAATAATTACCATAACACCTAAAGAGATCTAATTTAGGGCATTGAAAGCGGTGGGAAATCTTTAATTTTCCAAACTTAATCTAAACCTAACCCTAGAAAGATTCTAAATCCTAGTCTAAATTAACTTAGCTTTTAGTGATAAACATCCCACATCATTTGGAATTAACTCGTTAGAACAATTAAGAAATACACAACATCCTTGTGGACCGATCCGTATTCACCGGCTAGCTGCCAAGCGACGCCGTTCTTGATTGCTATAAAAATATTTTTGATCACAAATCTTAGCACAAATCAAATGGCGCCGTTGCCGGGGATAGCGTAGTATTTTCTTTTTGCAATTTCGGGTTAATATAAAATCAAAAAAATCATAAAAACTGAAAAATAAAAAAATATAAAATTTTTATCAACTTTTTATTGTTTGAAGGGTGTTTCGTGTGAATTTTGCAGGATTAACAAACGAGTTCGGATCTGGAAAAACCCAGAGATCAAAACAGAAAACCCTAGATCCGAACAACAGAGAAAATTCAAACCAGAGGAGCAGAAGAAATTTGGAGACCCGAACCTACCTTTGGACCGCGGAACCGCCGCCGCAACCTGCCTTCTGCCGCGGAACCGCCGCCGCCTGGTGACGTCAGCTGTCCAGTTTCCTTCTGTGGCTTCCCTTCTCCTCCTCTGAAACCCCTGATATCTCCGAGGCATCACTAAACAAATTATACCGAGGCCCATAGAAGCGTGAAGCCTCTCCTCTTCCTCAAATGTTTTGAGGGACGCCAAAAGAGTCTCTTCAGTGGAGATGCCTATTAAGAAAAGAGCGTTAATAAAACATAATAAATTCTAAAAAATATATACGAAAGAATGTAAATGAGATATGCATGACTCCACAAGAGAAGCAAGCGCTGCTTGCTCGCGGGCTAATCTCTCAGAAGCCTCAATAGTGGCTTGAAAATCAGTAGCGACATTCTCATCAGTAGAAACCCTGAACAAACTGTCGTTGGTGCCATATTCGGACAAGCCTTCGCTGTAGGGAGCATGAGGCTCCTGACCGAATACAACATCAGCCGAAAATAAAGATTTCTTCTTCTTCTGTGAGCCGGCAACAACACCCGACGATAAAAGCATTCGCTTTACCGACTTCTTAGGATGGCGAGTCCCGATTTCCGAGCCAATACCCAACATAGGAGATGTCGCAGCCACCATATTCCCAGGAGCACTTACGTCTGGCCGTGGCTTAACCGGAAAGGCTCGCGGAACTACAACCGCGTTGCTCTCTCTCAAAGAAGGACGGACAAATGCTCGTCGCTTCAGTAGAACCGCATGATTACTGGCCGGGACAGAATCCTTAGGGTCAAGAAGCATCCGCCTTTCCTCCTTAATAACGGCACCCATTGCATGCTGATACCAGGCAATGTAAGCATTAGAGGCTTTCGGGATATGACTTGGCTCAGCGGTCAGGAAATGAGACCTCGTATCCAGTCGCATAAAATGGTGCGCCGCGTTGCAAACACTCTCCTCTGTAGCAGCCGGATCAACGAGAAATGCTTCAAGGGGAACACCTTGGTTATAACCAGATTGCTGAGCAACGCGATACGGGTTATATCTCATAAATAATACCGAGGCATTTTACCTGAATACAAGGAAACCCGGCCTGATGGAATACAAATGCGCAATCTCCCGAGCCCTAAAAGAAGAAACTCCATCCTTAAAGACATCGTGGAGCGGCTGGATCACTTTGGAGGGTTCCTTACCAATAGTCAGAACCCTATCAATGAAGGTTATGCTGTCCCCAACAATGCGCGAACGTAGGAGCAATCGTCGAGCCTCTCGTTGTGTTAGGTCTGGAGAAGATGCGTCAACCTATTGCATGACCCGAGGGAAGTTGTACCATTCATAAAATCCAGGCCTTTTATGCACACTAAAGGCACCCAACACGTGCATTTCGATCCATGAGGTGAAGTAGTGCAAGGGGAAATTCACATGCTTCAAACTCGGCTGGGCAGTGTCGGCCGCTTTGCTTAGACCAAGATACAAGTGGGCCAATTCTGCAACCTCGACGATCATACATGTCCCCGCTGTAATGCGATAAACCGGATAGAAAACAGATGGTCTCATTTAGCAAGGGTGCATTGGGAGTGCAAACCAGCTCAGCCACAAATGAATAAAGCCCATGAAAAATGTCTCTTCATCAATATCCGGAGTGGAAATCTCTGCAAAAGGAACGATAGGGGTATCCGGAATAAAAAAACTGCTTTAAATCCGCCTCTGCAGTTGGCAATTTGTCCAAGCCAAATCCGAACGGAATATTGAGCTTGGCAAACTTTACAGCCTTCTTTGATAAAACCTCCGGTTGAAGGAAACAGGCGACGAAGTTAGTAAAGCTAACCCTATTCCCCCAGACTCCAAAAACAAGCTCTCATAGATATTCAGCACTTTGATCAAACTAGGGAACTTGTGTTGGACAGCATTTTCCAAGGTAAGGCCCTTGACTACCGACTTAGTGGCAAAAACGTACTTGTCAGGAAGATGTATCTCCTCATTATGCTCCCCGCTGACGGATAACCAAGAAATTTCTGCGAATTCTTCTAGCAAGATCAATACCTCACGGTCTGATAAAAGAAACACGTGGGTCGGAATATTCCACTACTCCAGGAAGGATTTAACCCACCAAACATGAAGAGTGTGGTAATAAAAGAGAGATGCATAGACCACTGGGTATAACCCGGTTTTCAGCAATAGCGACTTCTTGGCCGATAAAATATAACAGGCCCACTGGAGGTAACCAGCCGGATGTCGAGGGGTCATTCATATTGTGTAAACCTGACCCCAAGGACGTGCTTCTCCTTAACACATGCGACGCTCCAAAATATCTAGGGCCATCGGAGGTCGGACTGGTATTGACACCATGGAAGGTTGGAGATGACCTTCTACAGTCCAATTAACTTCTTCTACTGCATAAGCGACCTGTGGAGGGTCAACATAATGAATTGACGGGAACGGTTTTGACGGCGCCTCACAAGTAAAGCTATGCCAACCCCGGATAATATAGCTATACCATGATCTCCATAGATGAAGAAACTTTTGCTCTGGATCGTAGTCCCAAATTAAAGCAAAGACCTCACGATCTGTATGCGCGTCAGCAAAAGTACTCTCCGAACAAACGTAAGGAAAAATGGAACCGGAAGCCATAGTATCTAAAAAAAAAGTAGAGAGTTAGTGATTAGCATAATGTAATTAACTGCAGCTAAAGGCCTTAGCATTTTCAGTACACCCAATTTCTACTCCATTATGGCATATTAAAATCACTACAGCCTAAAACTAAAAAACAACAACAATGGGCTCCACAAAATCAAGATGACGGCTTATCAATGATGAGAAATGCACCCATTGTGAGAATCCAAAAAGATTCTCATTAAATGAATAATCCCATTGAGCAGTGGAGTTAAAAACTACAAATGTTCTCGAAAAACGAGCTCTGTAACAGATTCAAATCTGTAGGAAAAAGGTATTAGAACCTTATATATATATATATAAGGAGGAATAGGAAGGGGAATAAAATTCCCAAAAAGTTCAAAAAAATCTCAGAGCTAAGATCTGTAAGACAAAATGGAATTAAATTTCTCAGATAATGGGATTAAATCTCAGATATCCCCCATGTTAGAGACAGATGGGAAATATAATGGAATTGAATTCCAGAAACCTTCAAAGATCAAGAAGAGAACTAACGATTCTCAGGAATACCCATTGATTTGAGACCCATGGTCTACTCAAAAAGGGGAAAAGTTTTTTTTAAGATCTCTGAGAGATCATTTAAAAAAAATAAGAGCCGAGCTCTGTTAATGAGTTAAAAATCCAAAACAAAAAAGGAGGTTCTTTTAAAAGTTGAACTCTGTTCATAATCCTTACCAATTTTTTGTGTGACAGAGTTTAACTCTGAGTTTTGTAGGCAAAGATCTAAACTCTGGGAAATGAGAATTAAATTCTCCAAAGAAAGGATGGTTCAAGAAAGAAGATGAAAAAACAACAGTCATTGCAACGGACAAAGACCCTATTTATAGGATGTGAAGGGATGGTTCAACTCCCTATAAGATCAAACGGTGGAAAAAGTGATACCGTTGCACTCACGTGCGAGGCACGTGAGAACAACGGTGGGGGGCATTTGTTCCCCCAATATTTAAACATAACAAAAGAGCTAAGTTTTGTTAAAATTTAATTAGGCAGCGCCTCACGTGCCCCCACGAGGGCGCCAGCGCCAACCCCTTAGGGTTGAATTCTATGATGGCGCCGCATGTGAAGCTCACGTGGACGCCAATGTGCAAAGCATGGGAGCCTTATCATAAATAAGAATTAAATTCTTAAATGGCGCCCACATGCACAATACGTGAGCATCGGCGCCCAAGTAAAATCAAGTAGAATAAAATTCTACATGCGGATATTTCCCTAAAAATTGGGATACTCTCTGTTAAACAGAGTCGTTGGATCAAAGATCTCATGGTGATGATAAATTATCAAATAATAGAATAAAATTCTATTAAGGAAAAATATTCCCTTAATCTCTCTAAATGAATAGAAAATTATTGGATCAAACATCCAATGAGATGGGAAAATATTTCCCTATATCTTTCTAAACAAAAAAAAGATGTGCTTTATATAACAGAGAACCCTTGGATTAAAAATCCAATGGTGATTAAAAATTATCATTTGAAAGAATAAAATTCTGTATATTTGGTAAGTATTTCCCTAATTCTGTTAAAAACAAGAAGATATATTCTGTAAAACAGAAATCCTTGCATTAAAGATCCAACAGTGGGTAAAATTTCCCATACAAATTTTGAGTCCAATTAAATAATTTGGAATCTCTCAATAAGAGGTTTTCTCAAAAACTAATTAATAATTTGCCTCCACTATATAAAAGATATGAGACTTCAAGTCTCAACACACAGACATATAGAGAGAACCCCCCATAAGTTTCTGCAAAAAATACAGAAGGCTCTCAAAAGCAACAGAGAATTTAATTCTCAATAGAGAAGAAAATCTTTTTCCTCTCAAATCCTAGGTAAAGAAACCACGGAGATCAAAACATCTCGTTTACCTATCATAGCATACTCAAGGGTTTAACCCTTTACAAGAACTTAGTTCTTTGTCTGGATCTAAGATCCACAAGACAAGTCTTCCACAAGTTGAGAATTTAATTCTCATCGGGAAGATCTTGTTCTTGAGAATTAAAGATTCAAAAAAGAACTAGGTGAAAAAAAAGAAAGGAAAAAGGAAAAAAAACCTATCCTAAAGGAATTTAATTCCTTAGAAAATAGGGTTTAACCCTAAAAGAAACTTAGTTCTTCTAAAAGAAAAAAACATAAGAACTTAGTTCTCAAAGAAAAACTAATTCCGGATCTTCAAAACAAAGATCTTAGTGTCATTAATGGTCAAAATGCCATTAGTAAAGATTCAATCTCTAAAAAGGAAAAAACATTAGCTCCACACATGCTTTCCATGTTGGCACCTTCAACAGATTCCCAAAACAAAAGGAAATCAGCGACTCACGTGAAAAACACGTGGGTGCCCAAAACAGAAGGCTTGCACCTCACGTGAAATACATGTGAGTGCTGAGTAAAGTGCTTAACACTTCATACGTAGCCAAAACAGCTGAGTTCTTAGCACTGATTGGACAACGCCCAGCGCTACACATGAAAAACACGTGGACGCCCAAAACAGAAGGCCAGCACCTCACGTGAAATACACGTGAGCGCTGAGTAAAGTGCTTATCACTTCATATACAGGAAAAACAGCTAAGTGCTTATCACTGATTGGGCAGCGCCTCACGTGATCCTCACGTGGACGCCATACAAAAGTGCTTAGCACTTCATATACAGCCAAAACGGCTGAGTCCTCGATACTAATTGGACAGCGCCCAGCGCCGCATGTGCTTCTCATGTGGACACCATATAAAAAAGTGCTTAGCACTTATATTCGGTCAAAATAACTGAGTGCTTAGCACTGATTGGGCAGCGCCCATAACTGAAGGTTTCACATGATATCCATATGAGCGCCAGAGCTTCAAATAAGTGCTAAGCACTTTTGCATAAAAAAGGAAGGCTGAACAAGCAGAGCCCAAATATGTGCTTAGCACTTTTGAACAAAAGAAGACTGAGCAGACTAAGCCCAAATTGGCTAAGTCTCTCTGAAAAGTTTTCTTACAGCTGAGCCCAAATGCTCTGTTGCTGGATCTGAAATAAAAACGATTCTTGAAATTTTGTTAAGTTGATCTTAGTCTCAAATTAAACTAACGTATCTTTAGTTAAAATAAATTGAGCCCAATTGCTCATATATTTAAGTTGATCTTAATCTTAAACTAGATTAACGATCCTTACATGAAACAAACCCAAATCTAAAATATACGGATTTGGACTAATCCGCGCCCTACGGCCGACGACATAAACTAGTCTCCGTATACAATCTACGAGCAACTACATAAAAACAAAATAACACACGACACGAAATGAACTGCTGGAGAAGGATAATATGGTTATCGCAATGAGGTAATGTAATTAACTGCAGGTGCTTACGCCTGCAGGGAAGAGCGTCCCCATAATCAAAAACCCCTCACAAATGAGGGGGAATGTGATAAAGTCTGCTATATCGGTCTCATCTATCCAAACCTCTGATATACGGTTCCATAAATCAATTTGGTATCTTCGGAGAGGTGGATGGAGAAGTCCAAATAGCATTTACCCCCAAATTCAGGCAAGACGATTTATCCTAGTTCGTCTCTGTTTTTGGCGGTAAGCAAGAACCATTGCGACAGTTAATCAATACATTTGAGGCGGTTAAGAATGGTCGACCTAGGATCATCGGAATTTGATTTCTAGGGTTTTTGACATGTTATGTTTTTAAAGCAATAAAATCCACAGGGAATATAAAATCCCCTATTTTAAGTAACACATCCTTGATCTCACCTTTCGGTGTCTTAATGGATCAGTAGACCAACTGTAAAGTAACCTTTGTAGGCTTAAGATCTCCCAATCCTATCTGTGCATAGACTGAAAAAAGTAGAAGGTTTACACTAGAGCCTAGATCAAGTAAAGCTCTATTAATGACTGTAACTCCTATGATGCAAGAAATTATAGGACAACTGGGGTCTTTATACTTTATAGGCATTACTTTACGTAGGATGCCACTAACATTACCTGCTAGAAAAACCTTCTTGGGCACTTGTGTTTGCCTTTTTTAGTGCATAGGTCTTTAAGAAATTTCGCATAGGATGAAATTTGGTCAATCATGTCTAGAAGAGGTATGTTAACCTTGACTTGTTTAAATATGTCCATCATCTTTGCCACTTTAGCATCTTGCTTCTTGGCCTTTAAACATTTTAGATATTGTGCTCTAGGCTTAAGAGGGGTATCTATAGAAGATGGATGGAATGTGTGTGTGGGTGTAGGTATGCTGATTGTATAGGAATATCAGGAGTTTGTTGCTCCTCATCAGCCGGTATCTCACAGAATTATCGGGCATCATAATCTAGTTATCAACCCGTTTTCCCAATCTCAATGTGGTTATAGCATTCATTTGAGCGTGATTTGTAACAGATTGACTAGGTAAGGTGCCTAGCTCACGTCTACCTAATACTGCAACTAGTTGACCAATCTTCCTTTTCCATATTAGCCATTGATTGTTTAAGTGGCGTAAGTTCATGTTGCAGAAGGGCGTTCAGCTACCGTTCAACGTTATTAATCATATCATTCTCATTCCTATACCCTTAATGCGAATACTGCGTGTTAGGTTGGGTAGGGTTGGATAGAGGACATTGTCTTAGGTTTTGAAATTATTGGTTAGTGTTGTCTTGACTCCATTGTAAATTAGGTTGGTTCCTCCATCCTTGGTTATAAGTTTGAGAATAAGGATTATTATAATTATTACGTTGGTATACAACATTTGCGGGTTTTTTGCCCTTAGGGACCGCTTAGAAGTGGACATTCTTCCAAAAGGTGGAAAGAGTGTTGACAATTAAGACACGGAGAGGTTTGGTTAACTTATGCAACGTGGTTGTGGGCAGTTGTAAGCTTTTCCATTAACTTTCTAATGGAAGCTAGCTCAGCTTGCATGCCAATGGTTACTTCCACTGTATGTATCCCACCCCTAGAAGTGGTTACACCTCTTTCACTATTACTCTCCCACTGCATGGACTTATCGGAAAGTTCATCTAGAAAGTTCTATGCATCTTCCTCCTTAATCATAAAGTCCCCTTGACACATAGATTCTAACAGAAACTTAGATACCATATCGTCATACATTATTTGACATAATTCCTACTTAGTTATATTTTGATGTGGGCATTTAACGAGAAGATCTTTAAAACGTTCAAAATATTTCCAAAAGATTCCCTCGATTTTTATGAAAATATCCTAATTTCATTTCTGAATTTAACAGTTTAATGAGTAGAATTTTTTAATGAAAGATTTAGTAAACACATCCTATGTGTGAATAGTATTGGCTGGCACAGTGTAAAGCCAATGCTTAGTTTTATCAGTGAGGGCAAATGGGATAAGTCTAAACTTAACTGCATCTTAGTTTAACTACTTAAGTTTTAACATTTGACATAAGTCCTCAAACTCTCTTATGAATACATAGGTATTTTCGAATTCTAGACTATGAAACTTAGGAAGTGAGTTTATGAAAGCAGGTTTTATTTCATAGTAATCGAATGCTAGCTGTAAGACTATGCAAGATAGCGGTGATATGCGGACAGGATAGCATCTATCCTGTAGGGTAGGTGTAGCGGGAACGATCTCAGCAATTGGATCTTCTGAATTAATACGAGTCAATCTATGTTTTTCGTCTCGACCCCACACGTGCATACACCGTACGCAAAAGAATATAAGTTATATTCTTTTATACTTTTTTATATGCAATAACTAAGATAACTAAGGATTCTAGAAAAAATTACAATCAAAGATGCACAAACAACCTAGCTCTAGGGTTACCGAAGTCAAGTTACTAGATCTGCTCCTAACTGATATAGAGTGTTTTTCGTCACCCTATTGAGATAAAAATGTGCATCGCATGTCAGGCATATTACAGATTCCCCCTTCCTGGAGTACGCTGGGGTTTAATGATTGTGTGGATCCGAATCTCTGACAGCCGCGGACTAAGTTGTTGTCAATTACCTCTTTTTTTTTAGCGAGAGAACCTTTGATTAACAATTCAAACAGATCATGCGAACTCAATATGCAATATGTGCGCGTTTTATTTGTGAACAAGTTTTAGAGTATTTCGGGCATATCGGGGGCCTCGCAGAGTTTTTACGAGAGTCCCGCTATCCGGATAGCAGGTTAGGGATGAAGAGAGCTAGTAGGCTCTTTGCGGGATGCGGGGCAGCAGCCCATTAGAAATTTTTTCTAACGAGAGAGGTGATGAGTGTAAATATGTCGAGTGCGTACGTGATAAGTGCGCACATGCCAAAACACACATCTAGCAAGGTGCGCACCTTGCAAAGAAGCGCACATGAAAAGTGCGCACCTGCCAAGACACGCGCCTAGTTAGGTGCGCACTCGGTAAGGCGCGAGGGAGTGAAGGGGGCCAAAGGGTCCAGAATGGACTAAAAGGTCATGTAAGGTGTGCACTTAGGGAAGTGCGCATCTAGCGAGGTGCGCACCTTGGCCGGTGCGCACTTGGTTAAATATGCACCCAACGAGGTACACGCCTAACCAAATGAGCACCTAGCACGGTGCAAATAGGGTCGAAACCCAATGAAGAAACATTCCAAAATACTCCAAGATTTTGACTTTTGAAGATCAAAAGGGGTTCTTTTTCCCTTTTTGAAGCCTCCTGACGTGCGCACTTTGAAAAAAAGAAAAGAGAAAGAAGAAAAAGACTTGCGCAATAAGGAGGGGCTCAAAACTCAAGTTTTTTTTGGGGGGAATCAAGATTAAGATTCAAATTAGTTCTCAAACCATCATGGGGGTCTTTTATAGGCTTATATCTTTTATATTTAGTCTCATGGCTTGTACAAAATTGGCTTTTTCTTATTTAAAAAAACAAAAATTATATTTAATCTTTTCCTTTTCTTCGTCTTTGTTGGCCGGTCCCTCTTCATGTTCGGGCTCGATTTGGGCATGGGCCCACTTGACCTGGGCATAGGCAGAAGTTTGCTTGGACTTGGGTTCTGGCTTGGGCCCACTTGGCTTGGATTCGGGTTTGGGCCCGGGCCTACTTTTCGGGTCTTAACTTTGACTTATTGATATCGACCCGGGGATGTAAATTTTGACCCCGACAACTGCTAAGAGACAAATTGCGGGATAGATTCTCTTGCAGCTCTTTAACAACTTTAAAAGAATATCAGTGCCAGTTAAGTAGGAGGATTCTGCTATATGAATCACCGAAATAACGGGTCTTAATTAAATAACCACAACTAGTCACACGCCACCAGACATCTCAAGATTGAATCGGATAACCGTTCGATTACCTACAATCTCCTCTTATTCTATTGAGCGCGATATGTCCTCAGCTGGCCGATGTTTATATATTTTTTTAATTAATGAGGGTGAATACGGATGCTTGGTTGTGATTTTTAGTGCCTAGTAAGGGTGATGAAATCCCCCATAATCTTGATTTGGAATATTTTTAAATATGCAAAATAAAATCATAAAAAATCTTTTTAAAAATAACTAAAACTAATTTTTTTGATTTATTTTATGCAGTGTAAAGAAATCTGCAAAAACTGTTAGTTGGAATAAAAAGATTTAGGGAAGAACGAGACTGTACCTAAAGTCAAGAGATTTGTCTCGATTCTACTACAAGCTTAGTACTTTTATCAACAATGGAACAATGTTTCAGAATATGTGCGATAATTGCAAAAAACTGCAACAAAAAGTTTTAGAAAAAACCTAAAATTTTCAGCCGATTATCGTTTAATGAGAGTTTCAGCCGAAATTTTTGAAATTGGGTGAGATCGCCAAATTGCCTCCTGCTCATCTCTATATGCTCTTACTGGAAATTTGTCTCGATTCCTGAAATTAGACACAGAGAATTCACAGAATCAAATCTAATAAAATAAATCTAAATTAAACTAAAATTAAAAAAAACTAAAACTTGAATCTAAATTAATTAAATAGTACGTCTCCCCGGCAACGGTGCCAAAAACTTATTCGTTATAAATTTTAATGCCGCAAATACACGGTTGTTATAATAATGGGTTTACGGATCGATCCACAGAGAGGTGTGATTTAATTAATTTTAAAGTCAAGTTTATAAAATACTTAATTTAGATTAAGAACTAAAAAAACAAGAAATTAAAATGGTTGGTTTGAATAATAAAAAGAAGATCTATGGTTTTTGAATCGCTTTTCTAATTTGGTGGTTTATATGATAAAACTTCTATTCTTTTTCCTAAGTTTAATTAACGATCTATTATTAATATAAAAGTATAGAATAAATTATTTCATTTAATCTTTTCCCATCAATTATATTATATCATTTATATTTAATTAAAACGCTAATTCTAGTTTACTAAATTTAAGTTAGGTTCAACCGTCTATGTGTATTTATAGATATAAAAGCTATAACTATCATGTTTTAGGTTTTCTTCTAGATAAAATTAAAAACTAGTTTTAATATCTACCATCCCTAATTAGATTTGTAGGCATCAACTATCATCAACCTAATTAGTTTCTAGATTTCTTATCTATCCCTATTCTTAGTTAAAAGCGCCAACTTTTCATTGTAAAAATTATATTTTTTTAGATTAAAAACAAAGAAAGAATAATATAGATCAGAATAGTTATTCATATTAAAGTAAAAATAAATGAATATTTGAAATACCCAACACAATATAACACAAATTAAAACTCTAGATGCAAAGTTTAGTCAAAGCATGGTTAAAAAGAAACAAAACATCTTTATTTAGAAAAATAGCGAAGTTACAGATAGTTGATTTCTCAAAAGAAAACCCTAAAATTTATTGCCAAGAAAGAGATGATTTAAACCCTAAACTATACATGAGTTTATATAGTCTTTTGTGAGAGTTAGAACAAACTTTACAGAATAACTCAAAAATATGTATCGTTGCTAAAAATCTGGACTTGATAAGTTCTGAAAAACCGGTCGAATCTTCTATTAGGGGCATTTCGGCCGAAATTTTGACACCTGGGATATTTTGACTTCTTCCATAATATTTGTTTTAATTTCTAAATTTCCAGAGTTTGTTCCAAAACTGCTAATGGATTCTCGATTTTTTATTTGGCTCCGAATTGATTTCCATCGCACGCACGTAATCTTCTATTATTTTGTGATTATCTCCCTGAAGTACATTCCACGCACGTGATATTCACTTTAGCGTATTTTTCCGTCTTTTTACAATTAAGACATGTAATCTGTATTTAATGATAAGAACATACAAAATAGCATAAAATATGAAATATAAACAATAAATGTGATATAAAAATGTGGAATAAATTGCACTAATCATTCTACCATTGCCTACATTATCTACCTAGGCTCGAATCCCATATAATGGAAATCGGCCCGACAAAAGACCGTTTCTCGCTACTCCTCCGAAACTAAATATAGAGCTCTTGCGAATACCATGGTCACGGTACTTTGGGTGAAAATCTTCTATATAAACTCAAGGTAATTCTGCGAAAACCGTCATCTCTATATTGTGATAATACTTGGGCTACATATCTTAGTGCGAATCCAGTTTTCTACTCACATGAAGCACGATGTATTTGGCTACCATTTTGTTCAGGAGCGTGTTGAAGATGAAACCATTCATGTACACCACATCAGTACTCATAATCAACTTGCGGACGACCTCACCAAAGCACTTGGACGCACACAATTTCTTAAAGTTCGATCCAAAATTGGAATCTCCAACGGAGCCTCCATCTTGTGGGGACGTATTACCGACACAGGCCAAAAACAACAGCAGTAGACTTCTGAAAGAGAAATTACTGACGTCCGCCAGAAAACACCAAAACAACATAACAGAGGCAGACGTCTGAAGAGGAAGAACCAGACATCTGCAAAAGAGAAAGACGTCTAAAGAATAGGATCCAGATGTCTGGGCATGATTCTTCGACAAATAACAGAGAACACGCGGACGTCTACCTAAGGTGAACACGGCTGTTGCGGTTCTAAATTTAGTAAATCAAATATTACCAAATTGTGATTATAGAAAGATTCTGTTTTGATTTTATTTTCCATCATGTAATTGTATAAATGTACTGTAAGTTTTAATACAAAATCAGACCCTATCTTCTCCGAATCTTATATATTTAATATGAACCCATTTATGCATTTTCTTCTATTGTACTCCAGATTTCATCCATACTAATCTCCCAAGGTGAGAAAATGTCTGGTACCA
Source organism: Agapanthus africanus (assembly GCA_030015575.1). Lineage (NCBI taxonomy): Eukaryota > Viridiplantae > Streptophyta > Magnoliopsida > Asparagales > Amaryllidaceae > Agapanthus > Agapanthus africanus. The sequence continues at coordinate 151,264,721 of JASDDO010000028.1, read as the reverse complement.
AATCCTCCATTGGAGGCATATATACATGTGGCTCATTTGGAAGCACTTCTCCCGAGTCGACTCTTCCAACACTTGTTATGTCACTCTTGTTAGCCAATTTTACAAAAGGGTCCTCCAAATTCCTCTTATTATTCAAAGCCCCTTTGCGTGAAGACTCAATAGAACAGGTCCCTGCGATTTGGCAAGTGTGTTGCATGTTATAAGTCACTTCAAACTTCGGAGGGTAGCCTTTTCCTTCCTTTTGCTGCACTGTTTTTGTTGCTGAGCACCCTTGTTCTTCATGGTGGACACATCTGTAGTAGCTCCTGTATTAAGTTAAAGCAGCTCCAATCAGCACCAGATTCATAAAGTAATACTTTATCTACCTGGCTCGTGGGTTTATGATTCTCCCAGCCGCTTTCCTTGTTGGATACATGTCACTTTCAATAACGTCATTGCAGGAAAAATGACGTCATTGAAAGTGACATGCATTCTATTACAAAGATAGCGGAGAATCAAACCCACCAGCCTTGCAGCTAGGTTTAGCATTTCTTGGAAACATATATCTTGGATGAGAAATTGAGCTTATGTATAGTTATTTAGGTTTTATGTTGGCTGTCGTACTGATGATTTGCTAAATAGATAGATAACATGATACAAGTTTAAAAACTACAACCTCTTATGCCAACTTTATATGCAGTCATAGTCCGGTTAAGGCATGTTTGTTTGACATGAAAAACCATGAAAGTAGTGAAAGTAAGGTGTCTGAAAGTTATTTCCAGTAGTTCAAGTGTTTGTTTTGATGGAAGAAATTCTTGGAAATTACTTCCAAATGATGACATGGATCCTAAATGGCATGACTGCTTTCAAAATTTTCTTCATCTCATTTTTTGGTAGGAAGTGAGTATTGAGCACAAGAAACAAGACAACAAATAACATTTTAATGCTAATTCATTATTACTTCCCAAAAAAGAAACATATGGTTTACATGAATTAATTTTTGTCCATTTTGCTCATGCAAAAAGTACAATATGTTCCTTCATAACTACTTCTTTTTCTAAAAACAAAACAAACAAATACTAAAAGTAACTTCTAATGTTTTGCTCATGCAAGAAGTTCAAGATGTTACCTCATAACTACTTCTTTCTTCTAAAAATAAAGCGAACAAACATTAGAAGTAACTTTCAGGATTTCTCATATGTCATTTTCGTTGGAAGTTACTATAAGAATACTTCTGGTTCTTTCGGTCATCCAAACGGTCCTTACATGTCTCTTTAAAAAAGGAATTTTTCTTATTTACAATCTAGATTTAAAATGATCTACCTCGGAAATTTGAGACCGTTGATTTTCTTTTGTCCATACTTTCTCCATTGATGCCCATCATTAAGTGGTATAGTTGTTAATATCGTCCACGTGTCTAGTTTCATCCTGCACATAAAACAATAGATATTAATTATTTTTATCGTCGTTTGTTATATAATTATTAAACAATAGAGGTATTTTTAATCTTACTTCGGCCAAATCTCAGCTAGCACAAAGTATTGCTTCTTTTTACTCTGAACACTTGATTTCATTAATCTAGTACAAAGAAACAAGTATTGCTTCTTTGCATGTAAATTTGATTATCTATATCCTGCTTCACCACTTCTTCATTTGCAAATGCAACAAGCTATTAAATTTCAAGGAAGAAGAAAAATGAAATATGATGAAAATATCTAGTGAAAATTATAGGCTAAAACGCAAGAAACCCTCCTCACTTTTGTTCGAAAAGCAAGAAACCCGCTAAACTCAAAAAACATGCATTTTACTACCAAAAACCCTAACAATGTTAATCTTTTCATATGCCAAAAATGCCCCATTAATAAGTTTAATCCACTAACCTAATTTTTTTATTTCCTTCATATTTTTCTAAAGCCATACTCTTTTAAATCAATGCTCAATCTTTTGGGGATTAGAAAGAAGACAATTGGCATATTAAATTAGAGATTTTAGGAAAGAAATGAGAAAACTAAGTTTGTAGCGAAAAATATTTAGAAACGAAAAATGAAATAAAATTTGAAGAAGAAAGGTTTTAATTAGGAGCATTACAGGAAATATATACACAAAAAAATTGATGGTATCATGTTTTTTGAGTTTAAGGGGACTTTCTGTTAGGCGAGAGGGGTTTCTACTGTAACGACCACAAAACCTTAAATATCTTCCTTGTATTTTCCTTTCTTCAAGAAATGCTCTTTTTTTTTTGAAACACATGTAAATATAATTATTTCCTTTCAAATAATATACATTGTCCATTCTTTTATATCTTGATTACCACATTGCATTGTACTAGGTGATAAGTTCGAACCTTGACTGAAATATTTTAGTTTTTATTTTAAATTCTCAGGTTTTAAAGCTAATATCATATTTTTTTATATAGCCATTTATTAATATGTTAAAGGAAGAGAAAAGATTATTTTCTAATTAAAAATAAAATTTATTTGCTTATTTTTGTTCGTTTGTTAGTAATTTTGATATGCTTGTTTTGATTGTTTTCTTTTTCTTGCTTTGATTTTGATAAATTGATAGGATTTAATAAATCTTAAACTCTTGACCTTTTCTTTTCTGCATTCCTTTTTACTGTAATAAAAAAACGTTACAACTCCAGGTCGAATATTTTTTTAATAAAACAAACCAAATATTTTAGTCTTACTTTCGTTTTGCCGTTGTTCCGTGTGACTAACAGAATACTCTTGAAATCCATACCAACATCCTTGATAGACTAATACGAACATTAGATAGATTACGCCATGCAACTTTACTGCTCTACATAGCTACTCATGCTTCATGGACTATTTATAAACACCTCACTTTCTAGATGTATCATATTTTATTCATGTATCTTCCTCATGTTCATGTTTTTCATCTTATATGTCTTTTCGCTTTCACATTTAAACCCATTTGGGAGACTTACATGAGGTTAAGCTTTCTGACGGACATTTCTTTCCTTTTTGATTAAAATGCTCGTTAGGTTTAGAGGCAGAGCAGGATACAAAGAGAGAGCAGGACATTACCGTAGAAAACTTAGTGGCTTTCTCAGGCCAAGCCAACTTCTAATCTTTATTATTTTTAGATATTCGTTTCTTAGTCTTATTTTTCCTTGATTATTAATAAATGCCTTAATTGTTCAAAGTTTATTTTTATGTAAACGCTTATTTGAATTATCTGGGATGTGATTCTTGTGCTATATTTTTCTTTACTGCTTATACAGATGCTTAGCGTTTTCATGTCAGGAAAGAATGCTTCTTAGTGTGAATACGTTGCGGGCTCGTCCTCTCTTGCTCTGTCTTTTGAGAAACGGGACGTGACACCTGCATTTTACCCTATACATGATTTGCTAACTAGTTATTTTTAGGAGATTGATTTACTAATACCTGAACTAAATAAGTGAAAGAATTGGGATTAAATCAAACCCCAGTTAGACAAACAAAAGAAATATTTCCTCAACTCGCATCATAATTTAGGAGTTTTAGTGTAATGGAAGAACATTTAAGATGTAATAATAAAAAGAAAATTAATTAAATATAGAAATAGAATTAACCTTTTCCTGTTTTCATCCCATTCATTGGGGTCTCCATCTTTCGAGCGAGAAGAAGCTTGAAGCTTAGAAAGCACAGTGGTGAAAGACCCAAATATTTCTTCAAAAAGACCTCTAACAATCTCCGACGATCTATCCTTGGGTGACAAAGGGAGCACAATTGCACGAAGCGTGCTCATGAGCTCGTACACTCTATTTATCTCCTCAATAAGTTTCGAATGCTCACACGCCGATGTTGCTGGAGATGAAGCTGTTTGATCCATTTTCTTATTCATCGTTGATTGATATGCAAGTATATCTTTGTTGCTTCACAATTAGTTCATCTCAATATATACTCATGAGATAACCGAGTTAAACTGTGGAGCCTATCGATAGATTATTGGTGTCATTAGGGGTGATCCGTTAAAATCACATGTGATGACTTAAGTGGCAAGGGTCTCATCATTCAAACATGAAACTTCCTGTTTTCTCACATGTCTTCGATTTTTGATGGAGCCATATGAGCAAACCTTATCCCTGATGATGACTATGATGGTAAAAAACAACAAAAACTGTTGGTTTAGGTCATGTTTGCTTTATGGAGTACTTTTTTTGAGCTGTTGAAAGTCTCGCATATAAAAGGTGAATGAAGAGTCCGAATTCCAATTCGAGTGTTTGTTTGGGAGAAATTACTTGTATTTAAAATTAGGAGTTTGAAGTTTGTATTTGATAAGATATTTAAAAAATTAGGAGTTCATAAATGAGAATGGAGAGAAATATGATAGTTAAGAAAAAAGATGTATTAAAAAAATACAGAAAGTATTTGATGTGACAAACTCCAGCCCAACTCCATCAAAAAAAACTTCTCATGGCTTCGAACTCCTGATTTCATATATGCCACGTAGAGAATTAGTATTTTATAGTCGTGGACTTTACTGACAAAACAAACCTAAAAGTTTAAACTCTGGACTAGAATCAGATGCTGTAACTTCTGACTTTGCGTACTCCAGGCAGCCAAACAAATCCTTAGGGGAGGTAAGTTTCGAGAAAGAGGCCAGCTTTGGAAAAGCTTATTCGGACCCATTCAATGTAGGCTTTCAATGCATATTCAATATAGTACTTATAGATGGTGCAAGCGCATCACGATTCATAAGCAAGAAAATGTGATGAGATGGATATGTTAACAATGGGTCCGGTCCAAGGTACCACATTGGATAAAAATGTTTGTCCCACAAATTAGGACTGTTCGGTGTTAACCGATTTTTTAAATAGTGACGTGACCGGGATCACGCCGAGATGTTACCTTCCGCTGATCTGCTGATGGCGGCGATGGACGGTTGAGATTGGATCTGGAGGCAAACTCCTGAAGCGTGTGGATCTCAATGGGTTTGAGATTGTTTGGGCCGAGCTACCTGCAAGGAAGTCCCGGGGTGGTTGTACCACCGAGGACCCACCGACGGTCAAGTTAGAGAGGAAATCCGAGCAGAATAACGGCTTAGTGGAGTAAAAATGGCTTACTTGAACCGTCTAAAGAAGGGGTTTATATAGAGGTGGTCGCAGGCAGGGCAGACGCGAGAATCACGCCGGCCGTTACGCTCCCGACGTCACGCCCGCGTGATGAGTGGGATCTCCCATTAACGGCGAGACATGCTCGTTAATGAGGGATCGTGATGGCGTGGAACGTGGGATGTGGCCGGCGGATATCTTGCGCATGGCGAGATTCGCGGGATGGCGGTTGCTCCTATGAGCGGTGCCGTCGGTCAGTCGATGAGACCGAGGAAGATGACATCGGCGGGAGAGTTCGCGGACGAGCGGGAGAGCCGAGGTATCTTGGTTCTGCGGTAGCCCGGAGACGAGCAGGGAGGCCGAGGAGGCCAATTGTGCTGGGGGCTCGGAGGTGAGCCAGCGTTTGTTTGTGGGAGGGGCATAGGAGTAGCCTGATCGGCCACTGTAGGTCCTTTTTTGTGAGCTTTGGGACATGTCATCTGTCACGTGTCATGATATGGGAGATCACCGATATCGAGCATCATCATTGGCCCCCAATCTCGTCCCGACCAGCTGACGGGTCGGGTCGAGAGTGGTCTGCCGAGTCACCCGAGGTGGGCTCTTTTTCGAAGATATCGTCGGGCGTGTCCCCGGGCAATCTGTTGTATTTTCTGGGTGACGCCAGCGAATCAGGGGTGAGATCCTCGCATTAAATAGGATGCGCCGGATCGGGCGTACGTCCGCTGAAGCGACAGCCCACGTGTCGGGCGCTGGTTGGCTGACGCGACGGGCCGCATACTTCTGGCGTCTGATGGGGCAAGGCCAATGCGCGTGCGACGGGTGGAGCGATCGTGGCCGTCGAATGTATGGAACCGTTTCGACGGGAGGTGACTGTCGCCGTAGGATGCGTACGCTGGCAGCTATAAATAGAGGTGGGGTCCACTTTAGGGCCCACGTCTCTTCATATTTTCCTCATCCTGAGTCTTGTTAGCTCAGCGCTCTCCTTTTTAGGTCAGATCTCTACGCTTTCTCTCCCGAGGATTTCTCTCCATCAGGTTAGATGTCTCCTTTTTCTTTCTTCTGCTTCTTCTCCTTCGGAATCGAGCCTCTCCCTTTGGCAGGACAAATGGATCGATCCAGGACTCTTGGTGCCCTCGGTGCCCAGTCCCGGAGGGGGGCCGGCGGTGCGGCCGTGCTTCCGGCTGACCCGAGCCCCGCACCAAATATGCCGCCGATGGCGGGGCCATCTGCCCCGTCACGAGCTCCCGATGATCGTTCTAGCGGTGGCCAAATGTGTCCACGGGTTCTCGAGCCCCAGACGAGGGATGCAAGAGAGGACGGAGACAGGGTTCCTCTTAAGAGGAAGAGGTCGGTCTCTCGCGCGCCATCGACGGAGATTCCGAAGGGGATTTCTGTGCAGGAGGGGGACGTCCATTTCGTGGTCCCGTCGGGGCTTTCCGTTGCAGCCAGCCAGCCTGCTGGTATGGAGGAGTCGGTCGGGGGCCAGATTCAGCGGGGGATCCTGAGGGCCCAAATGGCGGCTATAGCTCAGGAGGCAGTGCAGGTATGTACTCCCTCATGTGTTATTTCGAGCGCCCTTTCTTTAGTTCGAGTGTCTCTAAGTCTCTCTGCTGTTTTTCGTCAGGTCCTTTAGCACTGCGCTCTCGTTACTCGCATGGAGGCTGAGGGGGCTATCCATGCTACGAGGCCGGTGGGAGAGTCTGTTAGTTATATGTATGCCTAGAGGACATTACTGTATATACGATGTATATTGTAGTGGATGCTTGGACATATATAGTGAGGACTTTCTTGCTCGACATGATAGTATGCTATCTAGTTGCTCTTTATCTTAACATGTACTCTGATTGTCTCTATATTATATGTTGATAAAGCTCTTAGGATGAGTACTTGACTACCAGGACTATGATGCAGATTATACTAGTAGGGACAAAGTAGTCGCTAAGTACATCCTTCAAATGTTCCTAGTCGAGAGTGTATCGAGACAGGGTATCGATATACCAGAGTAGACTAGCGTATAACTTCTCGACCTATGTAGATGGGTGATGGATGATCCCATATCCATCGGTGTTTGACATCAGAGACAGTATACGGGTGCTCAGTGGAGACTGGGTACACTGGATGGACTCGCCGAGAACTCCCAGATGGTATTATACCTAACGTCAGATGACAGTTCTCTGGTGACACTGGTACAGGTTAGTCTGTAGACTCGAGATCATCATAAAGTCTTGTGTGATTCCCACTGTGTTTTGATTTCCACCTTACCACGTTTAAGAGAACGTGCAAAACGGTGGCTTTTGGGTACAGTCTCGAGTCACATGGAGGCAATAAGCGATAGGAGGGGTTTCGTCTCTCCTGGTATAGGGAGTTGATGTTGCGCCGTGCTCGATTGGTTATAACAGGAAGTCCTTGGCCAAGTCTGCTTCAGAAATATACTGGTAAGTGTTATCAGTAGTTTCTCGACCCGTTATGAGCTTCATATCGGCACGACTTATCAAGTTACTGGGGTCTGACATTTACCACCCCTAGACGAGATATACGACATATTAGACGAAGAGACCGGACTGTACGGTAGTGTTACTGATTGGATTTGTAGGAGTGTGAGCAGGCTTGCTTGTTGATCTTCTGATCGCTCAATACCCAGGTGGCCATTATGTTTAGCAGACCGCTTGCGGCTTGTGGGTGTTTGATATGATCATCACCTACCGCCGGCGTATTGACGAGTCTTTAGAGTCCTACACATGGGTTTTCTGGCTTAAGCGAAATGGGGTAGGAGCACATATGTGATATGTGCGGGATCGAGATTGATACGACATGAGATACCGTATTCTATTCTCGCGATTTGTGACATTGGTCGGTTATATGCGATATAGCCGGGTTATCGGATCAAGTGTTGATTCGATAAGTTGTTACTTTTGATATTAGTCGGTTATATGTGATATAGCCGGATTATTAAATCAAGAGTTGATTTAATAATTTAATGTATAATTATATATTTGATATATTACATTACATTAACTAATATTAAGCTCACTTATGATTTCTTTTTCTCATTTTGTGCATATTGAATATATGTGATATATTTTTGTGTACATGTATTGTGTCATGCTTGATGATACATGCAACAAAGGTGTGTGTATGACTTACACCATGCTTGGTTTAATTGCTAGGGTTTTATTTATTTTGCTAATTATAAAAGGTGGTATTTTGTCATGGATGAAAGCTTGTAGAAGCTTGTAGTCTTCATTGATCAAGTCCACTCTTTTGTTTTGTCTAAGATATTTGTTAACCCAACCAATTAAACCTAGCCATGGTTAACTCTCTACAAAGGTTAATATATGATATTAACTCACCATGGTTGCTATTCTCACTTGAATAATTATTCATGAGAGATATTTCTTCATCTTCTTCTTCTTCCTCAAAGCTTACTAGCTTCAATGGTGATGTGAGAAAATGAGTGTGAAAATCAAATCTAAAGTGAGCCAACTTTCTACTTCATCATTCTCTACTACTTGCCATTTAGTATAGGGTGTTTGCTTCACTAATTTCATAGTTAGTGAAGAGATAGCTTGGGTTAGTGTCTCCTCGACGTAGATCGTCTTTGGCCTCGAAGTCTTCGAAGCAAGCATGTTCGTTTCTTCATGGGAGCCTCTCTAGAGTCCGGAGTTTACGATCGCAGCGAAGGGACTACTATACGGAGCTATTGAAGTGAAGGACCGGTCTACAAAGGTGGTATTCCTTGCTCACTTTTCATATGCGAAGTTGTTTGCATTACTTTCCGTCGATTTCTAGTTAACGATTCAAAATTAGGGTTAGCTAAAACGGCAAAATTTTAAATTTGGCATGGACGATGCTTCCCGAAACCTTGATGCCGTCTTAGGTAACCCTGCAGTAGTATCAGAGCCATGCTAGAAATTAATACAGATTTTGTTAAGATTACGAAACCGAAATACTCCGAAACTTGCATCGCCAAAACCTGCTTGCTTTCAATTTTAAAATGTTGTCAAAACTTTTTTAGAACAAGTACAGAGTGCTATATATGATATAACATGAATGATTGTAAAGATTTCGGATTGTGTAGTTGGAAAATTGTAAAGAAATCACAACCAAAAATATTTTGACCGCAATCAACTACGGTGTCGGATGTAGATTGTAAGTGAGTGCGGATCGTCTACAGGGACAGTGTAATAGTTCGTCTTTTGAATTAGATGAGTCGAAACTTTAAAGAAAAGAAAAGAAAACAATTCATGATTTATAGTTGAAGTTCAAGAATTAGAAAATATAGATCTAATAACAAGAAAAAGATAGAATCAAGAATTGATAGTTTGATGATTTTTCCAAACCAAATTTCAAGAATCGAAATGAGGCTCGTAGGAATCGATCGGATCTATAGATGTGATGTAATCTTACAATTACGTATTCTTATCCTTTGATGAATTGATACTAGATCGATAATGATCGATCGAGAATTAGGGATTTCTTATGAAACTAAGGTTTCATCTTATCCCTTATTCTTTCGTCGATATCATTCACATTCTAGCCTCTAGTAAATTCAAGAAACGATCGTAGATCCCTAATTTCGAGCGATCACATTCAAGAAAGTATCGCAACGAAACTAGGTCATCGATTCTTGAACTTGCTAGGGTTTACAAAGCTCATAGGACTCAAGAATCGTATTAAGATTTGTTACATCATCATTCTATTGATCGTCTCGACTCCTTTACGAGCGGAGTTTTACTCGAACATCACAATAAGAACTACAATTACAAATTGAGATCGAATCATGATGCAAGAATTTAAAAAAAGCAAGATTAAAGAATTTCACCTTTTATTTATATCAACAATTTCATTACAATCGCTCAAGAACTACAAGAGGAAGAACTCGATCGTCGATTTGGCTTCGCTCGTCTTCTTGAGTTGTGGATCGGCTTGGATCACTTGCCCGATTGAAGATCAGCTCGGCTCATAAAAGGTTGAAGGGCTTCTTGCTTGATTGGTACTCAAGATCTTGAATTTGGAGTGGAATTAGGGTTAGGGTTTCGCACAAGCCTTGTCACTAGACTTGTGGAAGAAGATGGATAATTAAAGATTAAAGATTGATTTAGGATCTAAAAATGATTCGCCTTTAGCCCTAGGTCTGGGCTTCTATTTATAGACTTCCCTAAACCCTAGATCTAGGATTAGAATTTGAATTTCCCTCCAAAAAGTTAGTTAGGTGAAATTTGAATTTCCCTCCAAAAGTTTGTTGAGGAGAAGTTTCTAGATGTGATTAGTTAGGAGCTTAATTAGGATTAGCTTAATTAATCAATTTTGCTGATCTGGAAGAAGCCTTTGGAGAATTCTGAAATTTGACGTGTCAAAATGAGGTGTACCCACTGATAGAAGAATATTGCCCTAAAATTAGCATGATGATGTGGCAGAACCACCGCGGAACCGCGGCGCAAGCCGGCTCCCGCCGCGGTTCCGCGGCTCTTTTGAAGCTTCAGGGCTTGGTTCTTCTGGTGCTTGTTGGGCTTGAGTTGTGGGCCTTTCTTTGATATGTTGAATTGTATTTCTCCCTTTGGATTGCTACCAGATCTCAAAACTTGGAGTTGGTGTAATGTTTGATCAGCAAAATGACAATTTTGGCTTTTCTTCTGGATTTTCCTGCACAATTTCTCAAGACAAGTGTTGCGCAATATAGAGATGATGCAATGCCATGAAATGCAGTCAATTTCTTTATAGTGCCGGTTTTAGAGTCTAACACATGCAATCTGATATTTATCGACTGTTTTGCTAATATGTGTTATATGAATGCCGAACACTTCTATATGAATGCACATGATAGGGAAATTATCGGTTAAAAGATGCAATATTTTCGACTGATCAAATTCCCCCAAATTTAATTTCGATCGTCTCGAGCGAACTTTTTATTAAAAAGAAGGAGAAAATAAAGAAAGACAAAAACTAACTAGCACACTTTCGTAGGCAACACGATTGCACTGAGCACGTGCAACAAGCCTTTAAACCTCTAGGTGTCCCTAGTAGGAGGAGTGTTTTCTCCTGAGGGTTTTCAGCGGATTGCACCCACAAAATCCAATAATAAAAGAAAGATCATGAATATTACATTTAAAGATAAGAATCGTAGAAGAAAAGCTTTGAAAATTAGGGTTTCCAACTAAGCTAGCTTTTCGGTTGTCATGAGCCCTATCTTAATGGTCATGGAAAGATGTCAGAAATCACGTCCTCCCTCAATAAAACATCGTCTTATTTTTCATTCCTATCTTTCTTCCAAAACATCGATCATATCACCCTGCGTGTGTGTAAAGGACATCCCGACACCCGGAGAATTCAATTCAAGCTATCATACTCTTGCCCATCAGCCTCAGTACTTTTTAATTAATGAATATTTAGATGATATTTCTCACACACTTTCATGCGACCGTTAATACTTCTTGAGGTACTAACCGACCGATTACTCATGTGCTTGCTTATTTGGTGTATTTTCCTTGTCTTGCACCACTTCAGGCATAGCAATGACTCCCAGACCAGTTGGCCTTAGGGCACTAGGTGAAGAAGCACCCTCGCTATATATTTTTTATTACCCTTGGCGATAACAAAACCAGTGTCCATTTTTCTCACCACTTTATTTTTCTTTTATTCGTTTCTTTCTTCTTTTTTTTAATTTCCTTCATACATCGGCTTTAAGACAAGAGCATTTCAAGGTATCCTCTACTATCCCAGGCTTCAAGACGTGTGCAAGTGCGAATAGCAGGGTATCAACGTTCAAAATGTTTGGCTCCCAGAATAGAAACTATTTTTCAGACTTATTTTTATCCTCAGATTAGTGATATCTTTTATCTTACTAACCCTTGGGACAACGGCTCATAACTACTTATTACTAGTTCGTATAAGAAAACTTCTAATTTTCTTAAATTTTTCTAATCTCATGGATGTAATTGTTCACTATCTAAACTTTTATTATCTTATTTATGTACAAAAATTATTTTTATCTTTTTGAAAATTTTTAAATTTTTATAGGTTTTAAAAAATGTTTTGTGCTTATGCAAAGTATGATGCAAATGATGCGAAAATAAGCACAAACCTCCCCCAAACTTGTTTTCAACAGTGTCCTCACTGTTGCCATCCATTATATCTACAAAACCTGTAAGCTTGGGAGGAATTTATTAGTGGGGACAAAATATTTAAGTGAAGAACCTCCCCCAAACTTATTTTTGGCTCATCATTTTGTAAAAAATTTCTTTTCAAGAGCCAGAAAAAATATACCCCCCCCAAACTTGAGTTATGCAATGTTAATCTTTGAAAATCACATGAGGGGGGTCAAAAATCATTGGTCGATGCCAAACTTTGCAAAGACCGAATGTCAACACCAACCATTCAAAATTTTTGTCAATGCAGTGCTCTGGTTGGTGGAAGAAGAAGTGGGGAAAGAGTAAGGGATTGAATAGAATGTGTGTGCGTCTCATTTTGGAGAGACGATGCAGTGATTGTGATGGATTACTCGCATTCTTTTTACAGTTCATAAGAAGGGGTGGAGGTTCAATTTTAATGATTTGGAGATGATTCATCTCAACACCCGTGTCATTCAAAAATGCGAGTTCATCAGCGAAGATCTCTTCAAATGTTCCATCAATACCCCAATGAATAATGTCATCACAAAGTGCGGGGTGATCTTCAGACTCTAAGAACAGTTCATAATCCGTGTTAATTGTTGACCCGGACATCTCGGTGGAAGAGTCCGTATGTGTATGATACATAGTTGGGTCAAACAATAACATATGAAAAGAGTCTAGATCAGTATCGTGAGGATCATCAAATTCGCTGCTGTCGACATCCATTAAGTCGACAGAACAGACCTGAGCAGTAGGTTCGGAGGGTACACTTCCCAACTTGTAAATGTTTAGCTCTATTGACCTATTCCCGAAAGATAGGGTCATAGAACCATTTCTACAGTTGATGATTGCATTGGAAGTGGCCAAAAAGGGGCGACCTAAAATCACCGGAATTTGTTTCCGTGGGTTCGCTACAGGCTGTGTATCAATTACAATAAATTCCACAGGGAATATAAATTCCCCGATTTTTATTAACACATCCTCCAGTTCACCCCTAGGTTTGGTGATTGATCGGTCAGCCATCTGGAGAGTGTAATGGGTTGGCTTCAACTCTCCAATTCCTAACTGCTCATAGACTGAGAAAGGAAGCAAGTTAACACTAGCGCCAAGGTCTAGTAGAGCACGGTTAATGTGTTTTTCCCCAATAGAAATGGAAATCGTAGGATATCCAGGATCCTTACGTTTCCTCGGTAATTGTTGGAGGAAAGCCGTGTCTACCGTTTTTGCCATGAATATCTTCTTGGGCACTTGAGTCTTCCTCTTCCTAGTGCACAAGTTCTTAAGAGATTTCGCATAGGACGGAACTTGTTGGATGGCATCTAGGAGAGGGATGTTGATGTTAACTTGCTTAAAAATGTTCATAATCTTCTCCATATGTGGACTCGATGTGTTTGCCCTTAATCGATTAGGATAAGGTGCTTTAACAATAAGCGCTGGGTCCATCATAGGAGAAGGAAGTGGGGGTAGACATGATCCCAAAAGAGGAGTGGGGATCGTCTGTGGTAGACTAGAAGAGATGGGCTGAGGTGGCGAGCCTTTTGGGAAACGAAGAATAGGCTCGCAAGAAGGTGGTGGGGTAGAAGAACTGGGGTCAGAATTAGAAGTGTATGTGTAAGGAAAGGTCTCAGCCGGGGTTTTATTGATTGATTTATCGGTATCATCAAACTCTTCTCCAACATGATTGTCAAGCACTCTTCCAGATCTCAACGTGATTGCATCCACAAGATGTGAATAGCCAGGATTGGGTAAAGGTTGAGCTGGAAGTTTCCCTTTTCCTCTTGCACGCATTTCGGCTTTTAGTTGTGCAATTTGTTCTTCCATCGATTTGATATTCTCATTTTGAGAGACAATGATCTTCGTCACATTCTCGATGGAAGATTGCAAACTTGCCGTCCCTTGGATGGATTGTTTCATGAAAGTATCCAAGGTTTGTGCTAGTGCAGAGGTGTTATCTGTACCGGTCAATTGCAAAGGACTAGACGGTGCAAAAGTGTTGGCCGGATTTTGGAAGTTTTGTGCGTGGAAGGGATGCTGACTCAATTGAAGTGGTGGCTGCTGTTGTGGTGGAGGGACCCTTTGGAAATTGTGTTGGGTTAGAACCGTGTTTTGAGATTGTGATTGGTTCCAAGCAAAATTAGGGTGATTCCTCCAACCCTGATCATATATGGAGGAAAATGAATCGTTTCTAGGTCTTTGAAATGCGGCATTGGTATGCTCATGACCTTGAAACGAACATTCTTCCGTTAAGTGAGACGGATCAGAACAGCAGCCACATACAGTTTTGGAGAGTGATATTTGACTTAGGGTGGCGGCTAAAAATTTGTTTTCCATAGTCTCGAGTTTCTTGTGTATAGCTGCAATGTCAGCTCTAACTCCTATGGAAATATCATTGCCATCCCTAGACGATTGACTCATACCCTCCTACTGTAAAGATTTTTCAGCGAAATTTTCTAGGAATTTCTATGTTTCCCCATCACCTTTGGTCATAAAATTGCCTTGACACATGGATTCAAGGGTCTGTCTTGTGTAAGGAGTAATGCTTTCATAAATGATTCGGCACAGTTCCCATCTCGGGATACCGTGATGTGGACATTGGACTAACAGATCCTTGAAACGTTCAAGACAATTTGAAAATGTTTCATTCGGAAGCTGAGTGAATTGATAGATTTCTCTACGGACTCGAGCTGTCTTTTGATGTGGGTAGAATTTCTTAAGGAATGCTTTGACGAATTCATCCCAATTTGAGATGGAATGTGCGGTAGTGTTATATAGCCACTTCTCGGCTAAATCGCATAAGGTAAATGGGAGAAGACGAAGACGTAAAGCATCCATAAAAAGCTGTGAGGTACCCATCATTGCGCATACATTTTCAAATATCGTGATAAACACGTATGCGTCCTCAGACTCGAGACCGTGAAATTTTGGTAGAAGGTTGATGTATTGGGGTTTTATTTGAAAATTTTCCCCGTTGACTGGTGGAGTGGAAAGACAGGTGGAAAGGGGACCTCATGTAGGATAGCACCTCTCCTGGAGAGAGATGCGAGGTGGATTCTGTGCACCAACGGACGGCGGCAGGGTAGTGGAAAAGAAGTTCGACGGAAACGGATCCATCGATGTGGGTGTGGTGGTGGGTAAAGAAAAGGTAAATGTAGAAATACCGACTTTAGGGTCGATCAGGGGACGCGGACTAAACAGGCACTAGAATCCTGTTGTCCAGCCTATCTTACACTAAAAAGGGTTAGTACAAGTTGCAGCGTGATTTTATAATTAGGGGAAATGATGAATGCGGATGTTTGCTTTGAAAAAAAATTGGACGGATTTTTGAAAAAATGATGCAACACAACAAAATGCAACACACAAAACCTTAGAATCTAGTGGTCACCTAGGTCCGGCTCTAGACCGCTCCTAACTGCCAAAAGACAAGTCGCAGGATAGAATCCTCCATTGCCTCCTTGTCCCCCTGTGGCCAGGTAAGTGCCAGGTAAGTGGGAAGGTACTCCACTACGTAAGTAGTGGGCCTAATTAATAACCACTAGCCTTCGACACACTTTCCTAGGCATCACAAGAAAACGCGGATAAGCAATGAATTACCCACGGCCTTCTTCTGTCCTAAGTGAGCGCGACGGTCCTTAGAGTCATCTCTAAATATTTTTTAGTTAATGTGGGTAAATGCGGATGCAAGTTTGTGATTTTTGGGGCTTAGGAAGGGTAATGAACTCCCCACCTAATTTGGATTTGGTCGTGCCCCTTAAATTCCGTATTAATATGCAAACAACCAAGAATCAAAAACACGCACAAAATTTTTTATTTTGCTTTTGCGGCGCTGCGATTATTTGCAAAGAAACCTGCAGGAAATTGTTAATTGGAGCAGATGAGGGAGAAGATAAGAAAGTGTAGAAGATACCAGAGGAAACTTGTGCAATGAAACCCTAATTGCACGGCGGAACCGCCGCAATGAGCTGCTTAAACCGCGGAATCACGGTGGAAAAGTTTGATCACTGCACCAAATTTTCAGCTACTGTTCCTGTTCACCTCAGGAGCTCTCTGGAATTATTTGAAATTTTTTTTCACAGCTCTAATGATTCCAGATTTCCTCGCACAAATCACAACAACTCGTATTAGTGTTTGCGCGAGTTTAGATCTAAAAATTATGATGGAATAAATTTTTCAACTCAAATTTCAAAATACGAACAATTAGCGCACTATCCCCGGCAACGGCGCCATTTGATTGTTTGAATCTCTTGTTTGTGTAGTATGAAAAGCAAGTATCGAATCAATTGTTTCCCGATAACGGTTTCATTTGATCGATAACAGTATCTTGTATCAGTATTTAGAAAATTGTATAAAGAAATCACAACCAAAGAATTATATTTTGTCTTCGCTCGTCTCCTTGAGTCGTGGATTGGCTTGGATCACTTGCCCGATTGAAGATCGGCTCGGCTCATAAAAGGTTGAAGGGCTTCTTGCTTGATTGGTACTCAAGATCTTGAATTTGGAGTGGAATTAGGGTTAGGGTTTCGCACAAGCCTTGTCACTAGACTTGTGGAAGAAGATGGAGAATTAGAGATTAAAGATTGATTTAGGATCTAAAAATGATTCGCCTTTAACCCTAGGTCTGGGCTTCTATTTATAGACTTCCCTAAACCCTAGATCTAGGATTAGAATTTGAATTTCCCTCCAAAAAGTTAGTTAGGTGAAATTTGAATTTCCCTCCAATAGTTTGTTAAGGAGAAGCTTCTAGATGTGATTAGTTAGGAGCTTAATTAGGATTAGCTTAATTAATCATTTTTGCTGATCTGGAAGAAGCCTCTGGAGAATTCTGAAATTTGACGTGTCAAAATGAGGTGTACCCACTGATAGAAGGATATTGCCCTAAAAATGGCATGATGATGTGGCAGAACCGCCGCGGAACCGCGGCGCAAGCCGGCTCCCGCCGCGGTTCCGCGGCTCTTTTGAAGCTTCAGGGCTTGGTTCTTCTGGTGCTTGTTGGGCTTGAGTTGTGGGCCTTTCTTTGATATGTTGAATTGTATTTCTCCCTTTGGATTGCTACCATATCTCAAAACTTGGAGTTGGTGTAATATTTGATCAGCAAAATGACAATTTTGGCTTTTCTTCCGGATTTTCCTGCACAATTTCTCAAGACAAGTGTTGCGCAATATAGAGATGATGCAATGCCATGAAATGCAGTCAATTTCCTTTATAGTGCCGGTTTTAGAGTCTAACACATGCAATCTGATATTTATCGACTGTTTTGCTAATATGTGTTATATGAATGCCGAACACTTCTATATGAATGCACATGATAGGGAAATTTCCGGTTAAAAGATGCAATATTTTCGACTGATCAATGAACACTAACAAAATTTCATGCATTCTGAGACAAAGTGGCCGGCCCCATACATGGCTATCTCGGCTAAATCCGAGGAGAATCCCATGAAATTTTGATTGTGTTCCAGTGGATTGGTTTTGATGTTTCAGGTGTTGTTTGTTTTTTCTAATTTTACAGGTGATGTAATCTTACACTATAAACAATTCGGAGTGTTTCGTATTCGTAGTTTTAACATTGTTTCGGGTTATTCACATATTGTCTAGGCGAAGTTAAAAAGTTCGATCGAATGTTAAAAACCCATTTTTCCAAGTTTAACGTATTTGGAAAAATATGCAAGTAAGTCTATGAACCCTCTAGAAGAATGAAACCCTAACTCGACTTTTTGGATCGCATAACCGCGATCAAACCCAAGGGTTTGTCGTAGTTCCATGGCGATATGAGTGAGGCTTGGGTTTGCCCTTCTAGGGCTGGTGCATAGGTACCGTGGCATATTCTGGGTATTACTAAAACTGTGCTCAAGTGTTGAGCTGTCGGGAAATTGTGGGACTTTGATGAATCGATCGAAAAGTTTAACGTTTATCCGTGCATCATGTGATGGGATACAATTTTTGGAATCCACAAGTAGTTATGAGATAACTAATTTGAATGTTATAAATCTAGCAGTTTAGTCTCAGATGATCAGTTGCCACGGGATTTTGATGAGATCAAAAGTCCGTCGCAATCACGTAGCGTACGCGGATACTCGCCGGGTAACATTATTAGATAGCCATGCCCCGTAGCCCCGACCAAGTGACTGTAGGAGAACCCCGTCGCCAAAAGCATCCGTTCGGGTGCTCGCGGTAGCGTTGTTCCGCCTTAGTACACTTCGTCGACGGTATCGGGGGTGCGGCCGTCTACTAAAGTTTTCGACGAGCATTTAATCAGGATGTCGGGAATCTTGTTGAATTGCCCGACTAGATATTGAAAAGTGTTTTCGAGATCGAGACTAAAATGCGGGGTTTATAATTGTTAGGAATGCGATGACTAAGGAATTCATTTGGTTAGGCATGCAATGTCTAAGGTGTTGCAGATTCCAACTGTTGTAGTTTTTCACTTTCTTTTCTGCGACTGTAAGTGTAATATTTGGTGTATCGCCGGTTTCGGTGCTATATGTCAACGACAATTGGGATACGCATATTTACTTACGTTGATGACATGTGATGTTATGTGTTGCTGGGATACGTTATATTGGATCGTCGTGTTTGAATAGCCGGGGGTTTTATGTGAGATGAGAGTTTTTATTTTCATTCATGTAAAATTCATTGTATGTAATATTCTTTTATTGGGGCACTTCCGGGTTGAGGATGATGTCACCAATGTATATTATTTACTTTTCCGCATTAGGATAGACCCAAGGCGGGGAGTACAGGTAACCGGGTTCTAGGGTCCAGTGGGAGACTATCCTGAGGAGTCAAGACCGGGTATCCTAACTCTAGAATTGGTAGGGTTGCTTGCCGCTCTCGTAGGGGTCTAGGGGTGTGGGATTGGCTATTCATCACGACCGTGGAATCCGTGTTTTATACAGTCTTAATATAAAACCTGGAAATCCTAGTATATCAAATATTTCATATGTTGTTTTCTGCTGCGATATCTGTGATGTGATCATTTGATATGTTGAAATAGATACTGGATATAGTATATAGATGTTGCTTATGTTTTACACCCGCGCTAGCCTTGCCCCGCTTTGCCGTTAGTTACCTAATCTAATGGTGCACGAGGGGACATCGAGGCGAATATGGATGGCATAAGCATACGTTGTATTTATCTGTGATATTTAGGTAACTTAAAATGATGGGACTTCATTAATAAGATTAATGAAATAAAAGAAACCTAAAGATGTTGCGGAATCGAATTTTCAAAAACAGGTAGCTCTAGTTGTTGCTTTGTATAGCGGTATTCCTTGTAGAATATCCAACACCTTATTCGAAAAGGAAAGAGCCGAGATCCCTTCACCGGGAGTAACCTCTTTAGCAATAACTGGCAGATGCTACAACCCTCGGTTTTGTCTTTTGATTGCTTTTCTAGTTCTTGCTTTGCATAGTGGTATTGTGAATATCCTGCACCTCATTCGATAAGGAAAGAGCCGAGATCCCTTCACTGGGAGTGACCTCTTTAGAAAAACTAGTAAAAACCTCAAAACACTCCATTTTAAATCACTCGATTCTACGAAGATATCAAGTTCATTATGCAAAAGGTTTTCTTAAAAACCTGTCGCAGCCCTCCGTCTTTTCAGATAAGTACTACTTAGTATTCGTGCTGCGGTAGTTTGGCATGCGTCAAGGCGTAGTGTACGGTAGCTAACTAGTGCTTATCTGCTAGCATATGATGCGATTGGATTAGGGTATTCGTACAGCGTTGTTTGACATGCGTCAAGGGTCGTATGGGTGAGTTTAATTCAATCGGGAAATGATGGGTTGAACTTGACTTGCTGTCTATGGTTTGTTGACCTTGTCAAGGTTATAGATCGCTCGGGGAAAAATATTATCGGGAATTTCAAGTGTTGAAATTTGCAATGAGATTGCATACCTCCTATGAGATAGTTGGATCCTGATACCCACTGCGAGTAAGAGTTATTCCTGGGAGAGTTTTACACATCACAATTAGCCGATCAAGTAGGTGTCTAGAAAGATGTTAATGGGGTTACGCCCCTGGGAAAACGAGATTTATTTTAATTAGGTCCGTGCGAAAGTACGGGAAACCTCCCTCAAAGTACCAACACTGGCATGGCTGAAAGATTAGCGAACTTGTAAGGTGTAATTAATCCCGGCTAGTCTTTCCTTTTAGGGTTTGAAGGAAGATTTGACTAAAACTGTGGGAGCCATCCTGATTAGATATATTAATAACCAATATAATCTTGTAAGAGCATACGCTGAGTGTTTTCTTCTCTCTCTCTCTCCAGGTAGCGACCATGTCACGCCTTAATCAAGATAATAATACAGATATATTGACCGAACCCGCTTGTTATACTGAGCTGGGGAACGTTGGTCCCGCTCCAACTTATAATTATTGTAAGACCGAGTAGGAAATAGGGGATTACCAGGATTCCCGTGCCACCCAAACGAAAAAAGTGTATGATGATGCATCATCTTCGGGTGTGTTCATTACAGAGAACTGTTTTTCAGTATCCTTTACGTCCCGGGTATGTGATACCAGATCAGGATCCTGCATATGTAATCAGTTACATGGGCTACAGATAGATAGAGAACTGAGAATGGGTGATAAGTTTTAAGAGTTGGAAACGGTGCAAGTGTTGCAGCCAAAGCAGTTGGCAGTTATCACCCTGTATTACCAAATACATTGATTCTAAACGAATGTTATTAGATATCGAACCTGATATACAACATCATATCAATCTCTTTATTTAGTAAAGAAGGATATAATTTTGTATTGTTGGATAATTTTTTGAACATTTCCTATATCAAGAATTGATCGGTTCAGGTACGTTATCTAAAAGCATATACGTTCTAAATCAAACCACAGTTCTTAACGTACAGAACACACACAAAAGGAAGAGTTTAGAAATGAACGAATCCTTCTTGAAGCATTATAGACTAGGTCATATCAATGCGACCCGACTAGACAAGTTACAGGTAGATGCATATTTAAATCAGTTTGAATTTACATCTTGTGAAACTTGTCAGTCATGTCACAAAGATAAGATGACAATAGATCCGTTTATTGAAAACAGAGAAAGAGTTAATGAACTCTTGGGATTGATACATGATGATGTATGTAGGTCCCCTGTCTACACATGCCAGGACTGGTTCTTTGTACTTCATTACATTCACTGATGATCTCTCAAGATTCACACACGTGTTCCTGTTGAAATACAAGTCTGAAGTTTTTGAGAAATTCAAAGAATATAAGTTAGAAGTAGAGAACCAAAATGGGTAAGTATTATGTCCTTTGATGTGATCAGGGAGGAGAATACTTGAGCACGGAATTCCTGGACTATTCTAAAGAAGAATGAGATTCTCTCTCAGCATTACTCCTCCGTATACACCACAGCACGTTGGTATATCGGGACAGAGCAATTGCACCCTATATGATATGGTGTGCTCTATGATGAGTACTTACTGAGTTGCCTATTTCCTTTTGGGGGTTATGTACTTGAGAAGCTGCATATCTATTGAATAGGGTTCCATCCAAATCAAAAGCCTACCACTCCTTATGTGATATGGTATGGGAAGAGCCCATCTCTTAAGGATGTTAAGATTTGGGGTTGTCCGGCCTATGTCTAAAAGCAAGATCCGGACAAGTTCGAGGCAAGGTCAGTTCTGTGCAAGTTTGTTCGATATCCTAAGCACTCGTAAGGGAATATCTTCTACTACACTGGGGAGCAAATAGTGTTTTGTTTTCTCAGCATGCCACCTTTTGGAAAGGGAATTTCCTGTGATGAAATTAGTGGTCATGAGGTAGAACTGGAAGGGGTTCCAGCTATACAAACTGCAGCTGATGATTTGGTAAACCTGGAGGATTCAATAGTTTCTAATGAACCTCAGCCTCTCCGCCGATCTGGTAGGGTTCCTCATCCACCTGAGAGATACTTCGGTTTTCTCTATGACAGTAGGAGCAAGGATTGCATCATGAGATGATGACCCAACTAGTTTCGAGCAGGCCATCAGGAGTGATGACTTTATAAGAATGGCTGGATGCTAAGCGATCTGAGATGGAATCCATATACACCAACAAAGTATGGACTTTGGTTGCTTATCTGAAGAGTTAAATCCCTATCAGGAGCAAGTATATCTTGAGAAGATTACTTGGTGTACATGGAAAAGTTGAGACTTTCAAAGCTAAGGCTTGTTGTAAAAGGTTCTCGTCACTGACCAGGTGTGGATTATGATGAAACATTTTCTACTGCCTATGCTTAAGTCCATCCGGATCCTACTTGCCATATACTACTGTTCCCTGATAAAATATTAGGAAATACCCCAATGGGGTATCACGCGCTCACACGTGACCAAAGGTCATGTGTTGACACGTGATAGGTTCCTGTGATCTCTGCTTTATAGAATTAAATTCTAGTCAAACAAAAATATAACAAAATAGCCAGGAAATACCCCAATGGAGTATCACATGCTCACACGTGACCAAGGGTCACGTGTTGACACGTGATAGGTTTCTGTGATCTCTCTTTATAGGATTAAATTCTAGTCAAACAAAAATATAACAAAACAGCCAGAAAATACCCCAATGGGGTATCACGTGCTCACACGTGACCAAGGGTCACGTGTTGACACGTGATAGGTTCCTGTGATCCCTGATTTATAGAATTAAATTCTAGTCAAAAAAATGTAACAAAACAGCAAGGAAAAACCTCAATGAGGCGCACACGTGACCAAGGGTCATGTGTTGACACGTGATGATTCCTCAGCTCCCTAAAAACAGAATTAAATTCTGGTCACGTGTCAACACGTGATGGGCTCCTAAGCTCTTTAATCAATAGAATTAAATTCTATTTAATAATCAAATAATGGGATCACGCGCCAACACGTGATAGACTTTTAAAAGCCTTCTGAACTAATAGAATTAAATTCTAATTAAGGGAAATCAAAGACCCCAACTGGGAAAATATTTCTTTAAATCTTTCCAAACAAAAAAGATGGTGCTCTGTAAAATAGAGCACCATTGGATTAAAAATCCAATGGTGATTAAAAATCACCAATTTAGGGAAAGATTTTATACAAGGAAAGATTTCCCTGAAATTCACCAAGAAAAACAAACAGAATATCTTCTGGATTAAAAATCCAATGGTGAATAAAATTCACTGAGTGATCTAAAGATCATGTTAGTTACAAAAACAACCAAAATTTTTCAATGAAAGATTCACTAAACAAGTTGATTCTTTTCTTTCTCCTATAAATATGAGCCAAGAAGAGAAGAGAAGGGATCTTTAATCTTTTGATTTTTGGAGAAAGAACAACAGAGAGAAAAAAGAGAGGACAATTTAATTCTTAAGAGAGAAAAGAAGTTCCTTTCAGAGAAAAGAAACCCTAGGTGAGCAAGGGGAAAGAGATCTAAGCTCCATAAAATAAAAGAGAATTCAAATTTATAAGTTTAACTCTTCTGAATAAGAACTTAGTTCTTCCTTTGGTTGAAGGTCTGCAGAAGCAGATCTCCTCACAAGTTGAGAATTTAATTCTCATCGGGGAGATTCTGCCATGCAGATCCGAAACTTAAAGGGAGAATTTGACTTTAAGGAATTTAATTCCCCCAAATTCATAGGAATTTAATTCCTCCAAAAAGAACTAGGGTTTAACCCTATATGAGAATTTAATTCTTCCAAATTCACAGGAATTTAATTCCTCCAAAACAGAACTAGGGTTTAACCCTATATGAGAATTTAATTCTCCCAAATTCACAGGAATTTAATTCCTCCCAAATAGAACTAGGGTTTAACCCTATATGAGAATTTAATTTTCCTAAATTCACAGGAATTTAATTCCTCCAAAACAGAATTAGGGTTTAACCCTATAGAGAATTTAATTCTTAAAACAAGAGACTTAAAGCTCTCCATGCACGTAAAAAAATTGGTCACGTGGTGACACATGACCCCCATCCTCAATAATCAGAAAAGAAGGAACAAGACTAGGTCATGTGTTCCCACGTGACCCTTAAACAAACTCCACAAAATAAGAAGGAATTAGCCCAGAGGTAATGCCTCACGTGCTCCCACGTGACCCTCAAAATAAAGGGAACAAAGCCAAAGGCAGAACCATTTTCGGGCACCCTCACGTGTCCTCACGTGACCCCTCAATAAACACTCTAAATCGATACATGGATACCCATCACGTGCCAACACGTGATGGCCTGAAGATTAAAAGTGTTTAACACTTATTTGAATATTCTGATAATAAAATAAAGGAGGTCTGGCCCCATCTTCAGGCGCCTCATGTGACCCCATGTGACCCCTTCCTTTCTAGTGTTTAACACTATTTTGAGCATTTTGTCTCCAGTGTTTAACACTATTTTAAGTACATCACATGAGGACACGTGACCGCCAGATGTCCTCTAGTATTTAACACTATTTTCAAAACAGCTTAGCCCAAATTGGCTAAGTTTTCCAGAGACAAATCTCCCCTTCAAATGAGCCTTAAAATCCAGAGCTATAATGTTTAATGCTCAGCCAAAGACAAAATGTTATCAGAGCCTTCAAACTCTTGTTTAGTATTGCTAAATAATGAGGGGCCGAAACCAGACAAATGTTCAATAGTCCAACAAAGGGCCAACATTTCGAACCAAATTGGACTTAGCCCAAGTTGGCCATAAGTCCTCAATTCAGATTTAACTGAGCCAATGTGCTCATAATCTAATTAATTGATCTTAGTTCCAAATTGGACTACAGATTTCCCAATCAACTTCGGTTCAAGGGTATAACTCTTCACTCCTTTGATATTTTTCGTTGTAATCCTTCAACGTCTTCACAGAGGTGACGGGTCCCGACAACCATACATTCCATGGACTGTGGGGTCCTTAAACCCATGGACTATGATGTCCTTAACCTCAGACTGTGGGGTCCTTTAAGCCCATGGACTATGATGTCCTTAGCCTTGGACCGAGATGTCCTTAAACTAACATTGGACCACCATGTTCTTAAACTGGTAATCGACCGTAATGTCCCTAAACTAAACAATAGAGCCAAAATGCTCTCTTGTTGGATCTAAATGATCCCGTTAAGTTGATCTTAGTCTAAAATTAGATTAACGTATCCTTAACTAACGTTTAAGTTGATCTTAGTCTCAAATGAGACTAACGTATCCTTAAACCTAACCCCAAACCCAAATCTAAGAAGATACGGATTTGGACTAATCCACCCCCTACGGGAGACAACATAAATTAGTCTCCGTATACAATCCACGGGCAATCAAAAACAAAACAAACACCCACGACACGAAGTGACCATCTGGAGAAGGAGAAAGTTATTACCGCAATGCGGTAGCGTAATTAACTGCAGGGGCTTGCGCTTGCAGGGAAGAGCGTCCCCACAATAAAAAATCCCTCAAATGAGGGGGAATCTGACGAAATCTGCTACATCGGCCGCATCCGTCTAAACCTTCGATACATGGTGTCATAAATCAACTTGGCATCTTCGGAGAGGTGGACAGATAGCACCAATTAATATTTACCCTCAAATTCATGCAAGACGCATGTCTTTCCGGTTTTCGGCGGTGAACAACTACATACCATGACTACGATATCTGGCAGTTGGGTGTCATGACTGCTTTTCTAAATAGTGATTTAGAAGAGAGCGTCTATAAGTATACAGCCAGAGGTCTTCGTAGACGGTGAAAGCAGCGGAAACGTGTGCAAGTTGCTTTATGGGATAAAACAGGCATCGCGAAGATGGAACATTTATTTTGATGTGGTAGTCAAAGTGTTTGACTTCATCAAAATGGTAGATGAACCTTGTATATACAAAAAGGTAGTAGGGAGTATGGTGATGATCCTCGTATTGTACGTAGATGGCATACTCTTGATAGGAAAGGAGTTTCCTATGCTACGCTCAGTCAATCTCCTCTGATCACATGGATTCCCCATAAAGAATCAAGGTGATACCTCATAAATCCTGGTTTATGGATCTATGAGATAGATCTAAGTGGATATTAGGATTCTCACAAGGTGTAGTTGTTCCCTCATGGGAATTAAATAAAATACAGCTAAAGCAGCAAGGGAAACCTCAAACGAGGCATCACGTGACTACACGTGACCGAGCATCACGTGCCCACACATGACCAGGCCTCACGTGTGTAGGGTTCCTAGGCACTCAAGTGGAGTCTCACAAGGCATCAAACATGGCTAATTCAAATTTTACGGGTGCCTACAAACCCTAATATGGATCGTTAACTAGATAATGAGGCGATGCAAGCATGTAAACAATTTAAATGCTAAAGGAAAATGGCTACAACCTTTGTAGATCCGGTCCACCACCTCCATGGCTCCGCGATGAAGTATCCTCGCTGTACAAATCGGATCTTGGGCTCTAGCGTCGGCTTCATCGGAGAAAAGCGGGCTAGGTCATCGACGACGATGCCGAAGATGATCTACGTCGAGGCATCGCTAGATCAAGCTCCAACTTCACCAAGTCAAGAAAACTTGTGAAGGAAACACCATATACTACTTGGCAAGAGGTAGATGATGAAGAAATAGGAAGTGGGTAGACTTTAGATTTGGATTTCTCACACTTTTTCATCAATCACCATTGATGTAGCAAGCTTTCTTCATGGAAGAAGAAGATGAAGAAGAAGAAGATGATATATATCATAAGTGTTTTAAAATAAAAACAATATGATACTTATCATAATCTCAACCATGGTTTAGTGTAGAGATTTAACTAAGGTTAGATGAGTGGTTAGGGTTAGAGAAGAGACAAGAATGGTGGACTTGTTCAAAGCTTCAAGAAGCTTCAAATAAAACAAAATTAGCAACCATTCTTTTCTCTTTTTCTTTTCAAATGAAATAAATAAAATAAATAAATGAATAAGTAAAAGAAATGATACCCTAACCACTAACTAATCATGGTTTAATACTTTACACAAAACCAAGCTAGAATGTATCATCAAACATGATACAATCATGTGCACCAAAATATATCACATATACAATGTGCAATACAAGTGAGTAAATCCATTTAAAGTGAACCAATACTAGTTAATGCAAAGTAATATATCAAATATATAATTATACATTAAATCATTAAATCAACACTTGATTCAATGATCCGGTCATGTCGCATATAACCGGCTAGTATCCAACGTATCGGCTTATCGAATCAATCCTTGATTCGATAACTAGGTTATATCGCATACAACCATTCGACACATACATCGCGAGAATGAAATACGGTATCACATACACGCATTATTCTCGGTCCCGCACATATCCCATATGTGCTCCTATTTCGTTTCGCTTGAGCCAGGAAACCTCTGTGTAGGACTCTAAAGACTCGTCAATACGCCGGCAGCAGATGATGATCATATCAAACACCCACAAGCCACAAGCGGTCTGCCAAACGTAACGGCCACCCGGGTATTGAGCGATCAGAAGATTGACGAGCAAGCCCGCTCACACTCCTGTAAATCCAACCAGTAACACTTACCGTACAGTCCGGTATGTTCGTCTGATATGTCGCATATCTCGCCTAGGGGTGGTAAACGTCAGACCCCAATAGCTCGATAAGTCATGCCGACGTAGCATCCATAACATTCGTGAAACTACTGATAACTCTTACCAGTATATCACTGCAACCCTGGCCAGGGATTTCCTGTTATGGCCAGTCGAGCATAGCGCAATATCAACCCCTAATACCGGGAGAGACGAATCCCCTCCTATCGCTCATTGCCTCCATGTGAATCGGGACTGTACCCAAAAACCACTTGTTTGCACGACTCAGTAGAGCCGTGGTAGGGTGGAAATCAAAGCACAGTGGGAGACACACAAGGCTCTATGACGATATTGGGTCAACAGACTAAGCTGTACCAGTGTCACCATAGAACTGCCATCTGACGTGAGGTATAATACCATCTGGGAGTTCTCGGCGAGTCCGTTCAGTGTACCCAGTCTCCACTGAACACCCGTATACCATCTCTGATGTCAAACACCAATGGATATGGGATCATCCATCGCCCATCGCATGGGTCGAGAAGATATACGCTAGTCTACTCTGGAATATCAATGCCCCGTCTCGATATTCCCTCGACTAGGAACATTGAAGGATGTACTCATGGACTATCCATGCCCCACTAGTATGATCTGCATCACAGTCCTGGAAGTCGAGTACACATCCTAAGGGCTTTATCAACATGTAACAGAGAGACAGAAAGTATACACGTTAAGATAAAGAGCAACCAGATAGCGTACTATCATGTCGAGCAAGAAAGTCCTACCTATATATGTCCCAGCATCCACTACAATATACATCCAATGTACATTAATGGCCTCTAGGGCATACATATAACTAACAATCTCCCACTTGCACTAGGGCCATCTGTAGCAGTGGTTGCAGTATCACATACTCAACCATCCCCTAAAAGTCTCTCTTTGGGAAAAGGCCTTTGTGAGTGGATCCGCCGTGTTGTCTTCTGAGTCTACTCTCCTAACCTCGATCAACCTGGAGATCAACTATCTCCATGATCAGGTGATGTTGCCTCAGAATATGTCTGGGTCACTGATGGGACCAGGGTTCCAGGTCCAAAACCACACTTCCATTGTCATACAATGGCAGGAACCTAGTTCATCTTATGAACCAATATACACCCAAACTGCTTCTTTGGTAGTATCTTTAATAGTGATGTTACCAGCCTTTATCGTCTAGTTTGCCACGGTATCTATCTTGGAACTCTTCCAACATACCGTCCCTTTACTGAGGGTAAAGACAATGCCTGTGACTGACATTCAGTCGTCTTTATCACCCTGGAACCCTTCCAGAGATTCTCCCCAGGATCGATTGATACCATCTCACTACATCTAGTGAGAATCCCAGCATCCAATTACATCTATCTCATAGATGAAAACTCAGGATTTTAGGAGGTATCACTTTGATCCTATTGGAGAATCTTTGTGATAATAGGAGATCGACCGATCGTAGCATAGGAAATTCCTTTCCTATCAAGAGTATGTTGTCCACGTACAATACGAGGATGACCACTTCACTCTCTACTACCGTTTTGTATATACAAGGTTCATCTACCATTTTGATGAAGTCAAATACTTTGACTACCACATCAAAACAGATGTTCCAACTCCGCGATGCCTGCTTCATCACATAAAACATTTTGCACACGTTTCCGCTGCTCCCACTGTTTACGTAGCCCTCTGGCTGTGTTCTTATAGACATTTTCTTCTAAATCATTATTTAGAAAATTAGTCATGGCATCCAACCACCAGATATCGCAGTTATGGTATGTAGCAGTGGCAAGTAGGATCTGGATGGACTTAAGCATAGTCCTTAGAAAAGGTTTCATCATTATCCACACCTGGTTGATGACTAAAACCTTTAACAAGTCTAGCTTTGAAAGTCTCAACTTTTCCATCTACACCAAGTAATCTTCTCAAGATATACTTGCTCCTGATGGGGATTTAACCCTTCAGATATCGCAACCAAAGTCCATACTTTGTTGGTGTATATGGATTCCATCTCAGATTGCTAAGCATCCAGCCATTCTTACAGAGTCCTTACTCTTGATGGCCTGCTCGAATCTAGTTGGGTCATTATCTCATGATGCAATCCTTGCTCCCACTGTCATCGAGATACCGAAGTATCTCTCAAGCAGGTGAGGAACCCTGCTAGATCGGCGGAGAGGCTGAGGTTCGTCGGGAACTATTGAATTCTTTGGTTCTGTCAAATCATCAGCTGCAGTTTTGTATAGCTGGAACCTTTCCAGTTCTACACAACTGACTTTACCTCGATCTTGTCCGGATTTTGCTTTTGACATAGGCCAGACAACCCCAAATCTTAACTAACTTAAGATATGGGCTCTTCCCTTTCCATATCACATATGAAGTGGTAGGCAGTGATTTGATTCGAACCTAATTCAATAGGTATGCAGCTTCTCAAGCGCATAACATCCAAAAGGAAATAGGTAACTCAGTAATACTCATCATAGAGCACATGATATCTAATATTGTGTGATTGCTCCGCCCCGATACACCGTTGTGCTGTGGTGTGTTCAGAGGAGTAATACTGAGAGAGAATCTCATTTTCCTTTAGAATAGTCCAAGGATTCCATGCACAAGTATTCTCCTCCCTGATCTCATCATAGGACATAATACTTATATCCGTATTTTGGTTCTCTACTTCCTACTTATATTCTGTAAATACCTCAAAAGGTTCGGACTTATATTTCAACAGGAATATATGACTGAATCTTGAGAGACTATCAGAGAATATAATGAAGTACAAAGAACCAGTCCTGGCATGTGTAGACAGGAGACCTTACATACATCATTATGTATTAGTCCCAAGAGTTCATTAACTCTTTCTCTGCTTCCAGTAAACAGAGCTGGTGTCATTATATCTTTGTGACATGACCGGCAAGTTTCACAAGATGTAAATTCAAACTGATTTAAATATGCATCTAAATGTAACTTCAGCTAGTCGGGTCGAATTGATATGACCTAGTCTACAATACCTCAAGAAGAATTTGTTCATTTCTGAACTCTTCCTCTTGTGTGTGTTCAGTATACAAGGAACTGTAGTTTGATTTAGAACGTCAATGCTTTTAGATAACGTGCCTGAACCGATCAACTTTTGATATAGGAAATATTCAAAACATTATCCAACAATACAAAATTATATCATTTCTTTACTAATAAAGAGACTGATATGATTTTGTATATCAGGTTCGGTATTTAATAGCATTTGTTCAGAATCAATGTATTGGTAATACAGGGTGACAGTGACCAACAGACTTGGCTGCAACACATGCCCCATTTTCTGTCTCATGAAACTTATCACCCGTTCTCAGTTTTTCTACCTTTTTGTAGCCCTATGTAACAGATTACATATCTGGGATCCTGATCCGGTATCATATACCCAGGATGCAGAGGATACCGAGAAACAGTTCTTTGTAATGAACACACCCGAAGGAGATGCATCATATGCACTTTCTTCGTTTGGGCGGCATAGGAATTCTGGTATTCCCCAATTTCCTGCTCTGTCTTATAACAATTATAAGTTGGAGCGGGACCAACGTTCCCCAGCTCAGTATACAAGCGGGTTCGGTTAATACATCAATTTTATTATCTTGATTAAGGCGTGATATGGTCGCTACCAGGAGAGAGAGAGAAGAAAACACTCTGCGTGCGCTCTTGCAAGATTAGATTGGTTATGTATTTTATCTAATCAGGATGGCTCCCACTGTTTTTATCAAATCTTCCTTCAAACCTTAAAAGGAAAGACTAGCCGGGATTAATTACACTCTACAAGTTCGCCAATCTTTCAGCTAGGCCAGTGTCGGTACTTTGAGGGAGGTTCCCCGTGCTTTTGCACGGACCTAATTACAACAAACCTCGTTTTCCCAGAGGCGTAACCCCGTTGACACCTTTCTAGACACCTACTTGATCGGCTAATTGCAAAGTGCAAAACTCTCCCAGGAGTAACAATTACTCGCAGTGGGTATCGGGATCCAACTATCATATAGAAGGTATGCAATCTCATTGCAAGTTTCAACACTTGAAACTCCCGATAATGGTTTTTACCCCTAGTACCTATGACCTTAACTATGATCAACAAATCATAAGTACTAGTCAAGTTCTACCCGTCATTTCGTGATTAATTAGACCCACCCACATGACCTTTAACTAAGGTCAACAAAGTCACGCGACTGTCCTAACTAATCGCATCATATGCGGTGTAGGAAGACATCACTTAGCTACCGTACACTGTGCCTTGACTATGGTCAACAAACACAGCACGAATACTAAGTACTCTACTTCCTAAAATGACGGAGGGTTGCGAATGGTTTTTGTGAAAACCTTTAACGCTTTGAACTTGATCTCGTTGCGGAATCAAATGGTTTTTAAATGGAATGTTTTTGAGGCTTTTCTAGTTTTGCTAAAGGGGTCACTCCCGGTGAAGGGATCGTCGGCCCTTTCCTCATCGAATAAGGTGCAGGATGTTCTATAATGAACACCGCGATGCAAAGCAAGAACTGTAGCTACCTGTTTTTATTTTGAAATTCGATTCCACAACATCAATTAGGTTTATTTTCTTTCATTAATCTCATTAATGAATATCCCATCATTTAAGTCCACCTAAACATCACAGATAAATATAACGTACGCTTATGCCATCCGCATTCGCCTCGATGTCCCATCTGCACCGTTAGGTTAGGTAACTAACGACAGAGCGGGGCAGGGCTAGCGCGGGTGTAAAACATAAGCAACGTCTATATAATATATCATATATACTATATATAATATCTGTCACAGAACATCACATGATCACATCACAGATAAAACACAGCAGAAGAAACATATGAAATATTGGATATACTAGGACGTCCGTGTTTTCAATACGAGCCAGTATAAAACACGGATTCCACGGTCGTGATGAATAGCCAATCCCACATCCCTAGACCCCTACGAGAGCGGCAAGCAACCCTACCAATTCTAGGGTTAGGAGACCCGGACTCGACTCCTCGAGTTGGTCTCCCACTGGACCCCAGAACCCGGTTACTTGTGCTCCCCTCCTTGGGTCTATCCTAATGCGGAAAAGTAAATAATATACATCAACGGTGACATCTTCCGCAACCTGGAAGTGCCCCAATAAAAGAATATTACATACAATTTTTTACATGAATGAAAAAGAAAAACACTCATCTCACATAAAAAAACCCCGGCTATTCGAACACGACGATCCAATATAACATATCCAGCAACACATAACATCACATGTCATCAACGTAAGTGAATATGCGCATCCCAATTGTCGTTGACATATAGCAACGAAACCGGCGATATCACATATTACACTTACGGTCACAGAAAAGAAAGTGTAAAACTACAACAGTTGGAATCCGCAACCGTTTCAGACATCGCATGCCTAATCAAATGAAATACTTAGACATCGCATGCCTAACAATTATAAACCCCGCATTTTAGTCTCATTATCGAAAACTCTTTTCAATATCAAGTCGGGCAATTCAACAAGATTCCCGACATCCTGATCGAATGCTCGTCGTAAACTTCAGTAGGCGGCCGCACCCCCGATACCGTCGACGAAGTGCACCAAGGCGGAACACCGCTACCGCGAGCACCCAAACGGACGCTTTCGGCGACGGGGTTCTCCTACAGTCACTTGGTCGGGGCTATGGGGTGAGACTGTCTATTAAGTTTACCCGGCGAGTATCCGCGTACACTACGTGATTGCGACGGACTTTTGATCACATCAAAATTCCGTGGCAACCGATCAAGTGAGACTAAACTGCTATGTTTATAACATTCATTCAGTTATCTCATAACTTCTTGTGAATTCCAATTGTTGTATCACATTCCGGATAAATAGAAAATGTTAAACTTTTCGATCGAACAGTCGAACACCCAAGTTTTCCCGAAACAGCTCAACTCATGAAATAAGTCTAAAAAACATTCAGTTCGTGCCTCAGTACTAACGGTCTAGCCGTAGAAGGGTCAAGCCAACGCCTCACATGTGGCACGCCGTACTGCCCCAAACCCGAAGGTTCAAAGGGCAGTTCAAGACGGTCACATAATCGAGTTAAGGTTTGTTGTCTTCTAGAGGGTCCATCGCGTTACTTGCACTACTTAGAACGTCTTTAAACCACGGAAAAATCCAACACTTGGAAATTTCCCGACAGGGGAAAAAGTGGGTATTTATATCCGGTCGAACTTTTTAACATATTCAAAATTACCCGGAAAAACACACTGACAAAATTAGACAATCCGATCGATACACCGAGGCCCCAATACAACCCAGAAAATTCAACTCTGTAATAAATATTAAAAATTCCCAGGAAATCCAACATCATAAAATAAGAATTACTGTGCAAATTTTATTGGATGATGTGACCTTATGGCCGCGGAACCGCGGCAGAAGCCATACTTCTGCCGCTGTTCCGCGGCGGTTTAGATGAGATAGGTTCTCGTTTTGCACCATAATTCTTAGGTCTTCCTGCTGAATTTTTTAGGAATTTTTAATCTTGAAAAATCCCAGTTTTCAAAAAATGTCCAGAGAGCCGTTTAAAGTCGGGGTTTCGGGTCGATCGGACTTCTAACTCCGTCTACGCATCGCCTAAGGCTCTAGCTAGGCTTTGATACCACTGTAGGGTTCCTAGGCACTCAAGTGGAGTCTCACAAGGCATCAAACATGGCTAATTCAAATTTTACGGGTGCCTACAAACCCTAATACGGATCGTTAACTAGATAATGAGGCGATGCAAGCATGTGAACAATTTAAATGCTAAAGGAAAATGGCTACAACCTTTGTAGATCCGGTCCACCACCTCCATGGCTCTGCGATGAAGTCTCCTCGCTGTACAAATCGGATCTTGGGCTCTAGCGTCGGCTTCATCGGAGAAAAAGCGGGCTAGGTCATCGACGACGATGCCGAAGATGATCTACGTCGAGGCATCGCTAGATCAAGCTCCAATTTCACCAAGTCAAGAAAAATTGTGAAGGAAACATCCTATACTACTTGGCAAGAGGTAGAGGATGAAGAAATAGGAAGTGGGTAGACTTTAGATTTGGATTTCTCACACTTTTTCATCAATCACCATTGATGTAGCAAGCTTTCTTCATGGAAGAAGAAGATGAAGAAGAAGAAGATGATATATATCATAAGTGTTTTAAAATAAAAACAATATGATACTTATCATAATCTCAACCATGGTTTAGTGTAGAGATTTAACTAAGGGTAGATGAGTGGTTAGAGTTAGAGAAGAGACAAGAATGGTGGACTTGTTCAAAGCTTCAAGAAGCTTCAAATAAAACAAAATTAGCAACCATTCTTTTCTCTTTTTCTTTTCAAATGAAATAAATAAAATAAATAAATGAATAAGTAAAAGAAATGATACCCTAACCACTAACTAACCATGGTTTAATACTTTACACAAAACCAAGCTAGAATGTATCATCAAACATGATACAATCATGTGCACCAAAATATATCACATATACAATGTGCAATACAAGTGAGTAAATCCATTTAAAGTGAACCAATACTAGTTAATGCAAAGTAATATATCAAATATATAATTATACATTAAATCATTAAATCAACACTTGATTCAATGATCCGGTCATGTCGCATATAACCGGGTAGTATCCAACGTATCGGCTTATCGAATCAATCCTTGATTCGATAACTAGGTTATATCGCATACAACCATTCGACACATACATCGCGAGAATGAAATACGGTATCACATACACGCATTATTCTCGGTCCCGCACATATCCCATATATGCTCCTATTTCATTTCGCTTGAGCCAGGAAACCTCTGTGTAGGACTCTAAAGACTCGTCAATACGCCGGCAGCAGATGATGATCATATCAAACACCCACAAGCCGCAAGCGGTCTGCCAAACGTAACGGCCACCCGGGTATTGAGCGATCAGAAGATCGACGAGCAAGCCCACTCACACTCCTGTGAATCCAACCAGTAACACTTACCGTACAGTCCGGTCTGTTCGTCTGATATGTCGCATATCTCGCCTAGGGGTGGTAAACGTCAGACCCCAATAGCTCGATAAGTCATGCCGACGTAGGGTCCATAACATTCGTGAAACTACTGATAAATCTTACCAGCATATCACTGCAACCCTGGCCAGGGATTTCCTGTTATGGCCAGTCGAGCATAGCGCAACATCAACCCCCAATACCGGGAGAGACGAATCCCCTCCTATCACTCATTGCCTCCATGTGAATCGGGACTGTACCCAAAAACCACTTGTTTGCACGACTCAGTAGAGCCGTGGTAGGGTGGAAATCAAAGCACAGTGGGAGACACACAAGACTCTATGACGATATCGGGTCAACAGACTAAGCTGTACCAGTGTCACCATAGAACTGCCATCTGACGTGAGGTATAATACCATCTGGGAGTTCTCGGCGAGTCCGTTCAGTGTACCCAGTCTCCACTGAACACCCGTATACCATCTCTGATGTCAAACACCAATGGATATGGGATCATCCATCGCCCATCGCATGGGTCGAGAAGATATACGCTAGTCTACTCTGGAATATCAATGCCCCGTCTCGATATTCCCTCGACTAGGAACATTGAAGGATGTACTCATGGACTATCCAGGCCCCACTAGTATGATCTGCATCACAGTCCTGGAAGTCGAGTACACATCCTAAGGGCTTTATCAACATGTAACAGAGAGACAGAAAGTATACACGTTAAGATAAAGAGCAACCAGATAGCGTACTATCATGTCGAGTAAGAAAGTCCTACCTATATATGTCCCAGCATCCACTACAATATACATCCAATGTACAGTAATGGCCTCTAGAGAATACATATAACTAACAACGTGCAGACACGTGACCATTTATAGGCAAAGCCTGTAGACACTGGATAAAATAAACAAATTGGAAATGCCGTGTCAGTGGGGTCACGTGTCAACACATGACCAGGTCTCACGTGCAGACACGTGACCATCTAAATGCAAAGCCTGTAGACACTGAATTAAATTCTAAATTGAATGCTTAATCAGTAGGGTCACGTGCCAATACGTGATAGGCTCTTAAACCCTCTGAAACAATAGAATTAAATTCTAATTTAATACTCTATCAAATGGGGTCACGTGCCAACACGTAATAAACTCCTAAGCCATCTGAACTAATAGAATTAAATTCTAATTAATAGCGAATCAAAAACCCTAATTGGAAAAATATTTCTCTGGATCTTTCCAAACAAAAAGATTGCACTTTGTAAAGTGGAGCACCGTTGGATTAAAAATCCAATGGTGATTAAAAATCACCAGTTTATAGAAAGATTCCACATAAGGAAATATTTTCCTAAAATCTGCCAGGAACAACAAATAAAATATCTTTTGGATTAAAATCCAATGGTGAATAAAATTCACCGAGTGATCTAAAAGATCATGTTGGTTATAAAATGAATAAAATCTTTCAATGAAAAATTGACTAAACAAACTGATTCTTTTCTTTCTCCTATAAATAGGAGCCAAGAAGAGAAAAAAAAAGGAGAGACAACAAAAGAGAGAGAATACAAAAAAAAAAGAGAATTTAATTCTCCAGAGAGAAAAGAAGATCTGTTCAGAAAAGAAATAAACCCTAGGTAAGAGAGGGAAAGAGATCATTCTATAAGCTCCCACAAAACAAAAAGAGAATTTAATTCTCAAACTAAGAGTTTAACTCTTCTGAATAAGAACTTAGTACTTCCTTTGGTTGAGCAGATCTCCCCATAAGTTGAGAATTTAATTCTCATTGGGGGGATTCTGCCATGCAGATCTAAAGCCTAAGGGAGGAGCTAAGTTCAGAGAATTTTATTCTCCCACAAAGCACATAAGAATTTAATTCCTCCAACAAAGATAGGGTTTAACCCTTAATATAAGAACTTAGTTCTTCTTCATGGTAATAGATCTGCAGAAGCAGATCTCCGCATAAGTTGAGAATTTAATTCTCATCGGGGAAATTCTGCAATGCAGATCCAAAACATAGAGGGAGATTTGAGTTTAAAGAATTTAATTCTTTCGAACATATAGGAATTTAATTCCTCTAAATAAAATTAGGGTTTAACCCTATAAGAGAATTTAATTCTTATACAAGGGATTCATCTCTCCATGCACGTAAAAAGATCAAAGTACCTAACATGATCATGTGGCAACACGTGACTCTCCCCCTCAATGATCAAAAGAGAATGAATAAGATTAGATCACGTGCTCCCACGTGACCCTTGAACAAACTTCTCAAAATAAAGGCAAACCAGACTTTGGGCGCTCTCACGTGACCCCTAACAAACACTTTAATATCTAAATCATGGATACCCATCACGTGCCCACACGTGATGGACATAAAGGCCAAGTGTTTAACACTTACTTGCATATTATGAGAATAAAATAAAGGAAGTTTGGGCCCAACACTCAAGCGCCTAACGTGACCCCACGTGAGCGCTTCTTTTTTAGTGTTTAACACTATTTTGTGCGTGCATCCTTAGTGTTTAACACTATTTTAAGGACATCACGTGGGAGCACGTGATAGACGAGTATACTCTAGTGTTTAACACTATATCCAAGCCAATCATAGCCTAAACCAGCTAAGTTTTCCAGAGGCAAGATCTCCTGAAACTGAACTCCAACCATACTCTTGACATTCAAAATAATTCCCATAGCCCTTTCAATCAACTTTGGTTCGAGAGTACATCTCTTCACACCTCTGATACATGTCGTTGTAATTCTTCAAGGTCTTTAGAGAGGTGGTGGGTCCCAATGGCCAATAACTATTTAGTGCATTTCTAAACCCATGTTTGCATCTGAACTTGGACCGCAATGTCCCTAAACTAAACAACAGATCTCAAATGCTCTTTTGTTGGATCTAAATGATCCTGTTAAGTAGATCTTAGTCTAAAATTAGACTAGCGTATCCTTAACAAACATTTAAGTTGATCTTAAATCTCAAACGAGATTAACGATCCTTAAATCAATCCAATTACAGATCCCCTAACCAATATTGGTTCAAGGGTACATCTCTTCACTCCTCTGATATTTGTCATTATAATCCTTCAACGTCTTCAGAGAGGTGACGAGTCCCGACAACCAGATATTCCATGGACTGTGGGGTCCTTAAGCCCATAGACTATGATGTCCTTAACCTTGGACTGTGGGGTCATTAAGCCCATAGACTATGATGTCCTTAACCTTGGACTATGGGGTCCTTAAGCCCATGGACTATGATGTCCTTAACCTCGGACTATGGGGTCCTTTAAACCCGTGGACCGCAATGTCTCTAAACTAAACAACAGAGTCCAAATGCTCTTTTGTTGGATCTAAATGATCCTGTTAAGTTGATCTTAGTCTAAAATTAGACTAACATATCTTTAATAAATGGTTAAGTTGATCTTAGTCTCAGATGAGATTAACGATCCTTAAACCCAACCCAAACCCAAATCTAAGAATATACGGATTTGGACTAATCCACGCCCTACGGGTGACAATATAAATTAGTCTCCGTATACAATCCACGGGAAACCAAAAACAAAACAAACATACACGACACGGAGTGACCATCTAGAGAAGGAGAAAGTTGTTACCGCAATGCGGTTGCTTAATTAACTGCAGGGGCTTGCGCCTGCAGGGAATAATGTCCCCACAATCAAAAACCCCTCAACGAGGGGGAATCTGACGAAATCTACTATATCGGCCGCATCCGTCTAAACCTCCGATGCATGGTGCCATAAATCAACTTGGCATCTTTGGAGAGGTGGATGGATAAAACCAAGTTGAGGGGTTTTTCGGTGGATGGATAAATCAACTTGGCAGCTTGTTCCGCTGCCTCTTTGTCCTTCTTTTCAAGAATTCTGCGGAGGAACTCAGCATCAATTTCTCGTTCTTGACGTTGCTCCGACGACGTTTTCGGGATTTATTTTGGCCCTGTGAGTACGGCCATTTGCGTCAACATTTCCTGGAGCTTCTGTTGTTGTTTCTGGGCCTTTGTTACGGATCTGGTGAGTGGTCGATCGCCCGTAGAGATACGGCTATCCTCTTTTCCGGATGCCATATAGACAGTATGTACCACCATGTCCCCAGACTTGGGGCGTTTAGATTCACTGTTCTTGCGATTCATCGCAGACACCGGGATTTTCTCCAGCCTTCTCCTTGTGTGAGCGGTCGAAGATGAGGGGGCCGTTGTAGTGGGCACCCAAGTAGCTGTCGCCTTCTGTGGCTTGACAGGGTGGTCCTCTTCTTGCCGAACCTTCATCATTTTCTGTCGGCGGGGATAGTCTTGATCTACCACGGAGTCCTGGACCTATCGCCAAACTTTATAAATTTTAGATGACAGCCGCTGAGGGGGCTGCTCTAGCTTCGCCTTTGTAGCGTTCTCCATTGGTGGAGGAGATCTTTTTAATACAGCAGTCGGAGAGTTTTTGTGTACCCTCCTAAGTAGTTCAAAGCTGTTCCCAGTTGGAACAGCAGCATCAATTTCCACCGTTGGAGCCGGCGGAGTCAATCCAGAAGGGGAATTGCCCCCAGCTTTCCTCACTCGGCGCCAGTGGCGACGTCGAGCATGTCGAGCAGGCGGTATCACCTCTGCTGTTGGATGAGCTTCTTCATGACCCCCGCTCTGATGAGGGGCTTTTGTCGCCGTTAGCCTGTCGAAGACTGACGCCCGTTGAGAGGGGATGGTCAGTCTTGCGAAGGCCGACTTTCGAGCAGGAGGAGCAGTCTTGGTGACTTCGTTTGGAGCGAGAGCCGAAACAATCAGTCTTGCAAAGACCGACTCCTTAGCAGGGGAAGCCGCTTTGGCGACTTCAGGAGCAGGAATGGCTATCCTCTTCGGGATAAGCCCTTCCGGTATCACGGGCTTCTTCACAGGCCCATTAGAGCTTCGGCCCAATCTGTTAAAGACTGAGGCACTTGGTTTGGACGGCCCGTTAAGAGGGGCCGCAGTAGTTGTGTGCTGATCAAAGACCGACTTCTTCTTAGCTTCTTGTGATGGCAGTGGTGTGTTGAAGCTTATGGGTGGGAGCATGGTCCCAAAGAATAACCCTGTGATGGCTTGCGTCACCTGGTCCACCGACATTGTAAAAACGGAGGCCGCCAGAGGCCCGTAGGTCACTCCTCCAGCAGGGACGGAGTGAGAGTTATTGCCGTTATTGCAGCTTGTGCAGTTGAAAGCCATTTGATCTTTTGTTTTTCTGCACGGAGCAAGATACTAAATCTTAGTACTTCACATCCAAAGGCAACCATGTCAAACCGCGACTTGTTCGCGAAACACGACACACGAAGTGTGGAGTGTAAAGAGGAAAAGGTCCCACCGGGCGTACAAGAATCTGTTCTCCGCCGAAAATCGGGAAAATAAACGTCTTGCCAGAAGGCTCGACATGCTCGACGTCGCCACTGGCGCCGAGTGAGGAAAGCTGGGGGCAATTCCCCTTCTGGATTGACTCCGCCGGCTCCAACGGTGGAAATTGATGCTGCTGTTCCAACTGGAAACAGCTTTGAACTACTTAGGAGGGTACACAAAAACTCTCCGACTGCTGTATTAAAAAGATCTCCTCCACCAATGGAGAACGCTACAAAGGCGAAGCTAGAGCAGCCCCCTCAGCGGCTGTCATCTAAAATTTATAAAGTTTGGCGATAGGTCCAGGACTCCGTGGTAGATCAAGACTATCCCCGCCGACAGAAAATGATGAAGGTTCAGCAAGAAGAGGACCACCCTGTCAAGCCACAGAAGGCGACAGCTACTTGGGTGCCCACTGCAACGGCCCCCTCATCTTCGACCGCTCACACGAGGAGAAGGCTGGAGAAAATCCCGGTGTCTGCGATGAATCGCAAGAACAGTGAATCTAAACGCCCCAAGTCTGGGGACATGGTGGTACATACTGTCTATATGGCATCCGGGAAAGAGGATAGCCGTATCTCTACGGGCCATCGACCACTCACCAGATCCGTAACAAAGGCCCAGGAGCAACAACAGAAGCTCTAGGAAATGTTGACGCAAATGGCCGTACTCACAGGGCCAAAATAAATCCCGAAAACGTCGTCGGTGCAACGTCAAGAACGAGAAATTGATGCTGAGTTCCTCCGCAGAATTCTTGAAAAGAAGGACAAAGAGGCAGCGGAACAAGCTGCCAACATAAAACGAATGACGTTCTTATTCCAAGACATGGTCGGGATGATGTTACAGCCGGATCCTCCAGCTGAAGATTCTCCGATTATCCTCGAAGACGACCGAGGGGAGACGTCAAACCCACTTCCGGCTTGTTCAGCTATAACAACTCCATTTTTAGTGTACAAAAAATTACTTTAAATTTAAAGTATACTTGGAGTATTTAATGTTGCTGTTACCACTTTAAGTATTTATTTCACACCATAATTACAAGAAGGAGCTTGTAACTCATTGGTAATA
The DNA here is from genome assembly GCA_030015575.1 of Agapanthus africanus. Classification (NCBI taxonomy): domain Eukaryota; kingdom Viridiplantae; phylum Streptophyta; class Magnoliopsida; order Asparagales; family Amaryllidaceae; genus Agapanthus; species Agapanthus africanus. The sequence goes on along the minus strand of JASDDO010000028.1, from coordinate 151,222,650 downwards.
CCTTGCACTGCTGAACCAAGCCACCAGAGTTCAAAACCCATGCCCCACACTATTTTTAATATTTATTTGTTTTAAATTTTATAGAAGCCCAACAGTCCACACGAGATAACTCCCAAACTTTCTACTGAACCTGAAAAACTAAATATACCAGAGCCTTACTCAGGCGACCCCCCACCTACCTAGCCCCCGATTCGGCCTGACTCGGCCGAGTAGGCCGGCGGACCGGCCTACTCGGGCCGGCTCTGCCGGCCGGACTCTGCCGGTCGGCCGAGTCGTCAACACCAAAAGTGTGACTTTTCATCTTCTAAACCCCCTGTATACTTCATTTTCCTAGATCGGTTCGAGAGAGGTCATAAAGCCCTATTTAATACATTTTATTACAATTTATCACATTATTTATATATTTTTTCAATTTAACTCTTCATCTACCCTAACCCTAGCCTAACTCTATAAATACCACCCCTACCCTCTACCCTCTCACCCCAAAACTCTGAGCCAACTCTCTAAAATTCTCAAGAGATCTTGTGTACTTTGAAAACAAGCACGAAGCGAAGCTACGGCGAAATTCCCGGCGAACTTCCGGCGATCGTTCTAGGAGCTCTCGGCGACAAAGCGACGCACCGGCGATCCCTCTCCTTCCATCTCACTCTCATTATTTTTCAAAACCCGCAAGTCCCATTTTCTATCTATCTCTTCTATCTAAAAATATGGATTTACAAAACCCGACGGAATCGGAACAAATCCGATTTCCGATTCGGTTATTTCATAAAACTCCACTTCTCGTTAATACAATTATGCTTAAACTCCTTCATGTTGACCATTAAACACTAATCAACCAAATTAATCAAGTTTCATTTCATAAAATGATGGCTATTTCAATTTATCGTATTTTTCACTTAAATACCACATTGTTTCAATTCTACATTTAACTCCATTAAACTTGCTATACCTTTAAGTAGATCACGAGGTAACGATCTACCTCCTCACACACTCATATGCAACATAACACGATACCCTCGAGAACTTTGAATACGGGAAAACAAACATTTTCATTTAAATACCCTTTACTTAATAAAACCATTTCTAAAAGATTTAGTATTGATACATCTTTATAAATAAATACCACTTATTATGAAAATAGGATAGGGTTGTGGGCATCAGTCATTTATCTAAACCTGATTTTGTGGTGTTTAGGCTAGACAAGTGAGAAAGGTAATTTTAAAAGGCCCGTCTCACGGTGATTCGTGAGCGGATCTCTCATTTCTTCACTTGTACTTACCTGGCCACAATTGGCGGTGAAGAGGCGATTTTAGGTATCTCACAACTTGTCACTTTGGACCAGTTAGAAGTAGTCTAGTTGACTTAGGAGATCTTAGAATATAGAATACGGGAAAACGACACTTTTTCATTTAAATACTATAATTAATAAAATCGTTTTCCTTAATGATTAGTATTTATACAAATCTTTGCAAAGCGCTGCTACAACCCATTTGGGGAACCCGTTCGGGATGGTGTGGATTATCGCACATCCTCGGGCTTAGTAGTGCGAGATTCAGATCTCCGCAAGAAGCATTCAGTCTCGAAAGATTTAAAATACGACATTTTAAGAAAACGAAATTTCTAGAATATTATAGTTATATACAAAAAATTATTTTCATATAAATATATGTATATATAAAATAAACATATCTATTTTTGAAGTATTATAAATATTCCACATTTTCTACAATATCACAAGAATCAATTTTACACTAAAATACCATGAATTCCATATAAATCAATATTACAAATAAATACCTTTATTTCTGAAATTAGGATATTTTCACTAGAAATATCACAATATAAAATCCACATTCATTACAACTCTAAAGACGAATAATAAATGCTTGGGGTGTATTTTGAAAAGTATATAAAAGTATTTTTACATAAAACCCCCTCAAGTTCTATAAATTACCCTAAGGACCTTAGTAAACATAGGTTTAAGCAGGACCAATCTCTTGAGTCTCAAGGAGCTGGAGAAGTGGGTTCTTGCCTATCTAAGATAGACAAGTTAATAAAAACAATCAGGACTTCAATTTACTTTGCTAATTGTCTGACTCAGTTTGAGTCTCAGTATAATCTGACTTGAATATGATTCAAGTACAATCTACAATCTTCAATATTACAATTCAACATGAATCCATGAATCCAATTATCAATCTATACAACTTGACCGAACCGAACCATGGATATACATTCCATTTACATGGTTCCCCAGTTATTCCATTTACATGATTCTACGGTTGCATCCGTTTACTGATATCATGGTTTCGGTCAGTCAATCAATTATACAATCAATACAATTTATAAGATAAACAATACAAACAAGATATCGCGGGGTTTAAGGGGTAGATTGGTACGGAAGGTGTTAAAAGCGGCACGAGACTGTAAGACTTAATACACCTAACATGAATCCAGTTGCTGTTGTACCGTGGCATAAACGATTCCTTGTACTATATTTGCCTCTAGTTTCTGGGATATAGAGACTCCTCTCGTATACACTGGTATTCTTCTGTACCAAGCTACAAACAATAGCGTTAATACAACATTACAACAAGATTATACAACTTTAAAAGATACCTTCTTATTCTGTCTATTCTACTTTCCTGTTATCTTTGAGACTTACCGAGCGACCTGTTCGCTGACGACATTCTCTTTCTTTCTTCTTTGAATGTGTCAGGTAATTTGGACACGTCAGAGATCGATCCTACTGCTAAAGACTTGGATCAGTTTGCTAAAGAACCAGAGCTTTAGTTTCATTGTACACATTTCCTTTCAGTACTTTACATTCCTGTTATGCCATTGTTTAGGCATCGCTTTTATTTCAGTTGTATTTACTTTTCATGCATTGTACAAAAGAATGTTAATAAATAAAGTTGTTGTTCAGTTTATATATCTTGTCTCTTGTGTATTTACTTTTATATTGCTTAGATACGCTTAGCGTATTTACTTCAGAGTAAATACGTAGCGGACCAGTCCCGTCCCCTTCGCCGTACACCGGGAAGCGGGGTGTGACAGCAGCAGCCAAAGAGGAGACCATCTCAAAAGCCACCCTGGATGATTATATCGCTCAGCAGATACGAGTTCATCAGGCGAATGAAGCGGATGGGCAAATTGTTAAGACTGGACGACCCTATCCGGGTTGGTACGACCAAATAAAGTACCCGCCGGGATACATGATCCCCAAATTCCACGTATATAAGGGGACGGGAAATCCACACCAGCACGTTGCTCAATTTAGGGCTCTATGTAGCAACACTGGAGGGGATGACAAACTACTGCTTCGCCAGTTTGTTGGCAGCTTGTCGGAGACAGCATTCGAGTGATACTCTGAGCTCCCGAACGACTCCGTCAAAACTTTTGCAGAAATGGAGTTACTGTTCACACAAAGGTTCACAAGTGCTAGTGAACGTACCCCAATCACCGCATTAATTAACGCCAGAGTGAAGCCAGGCGAAACATGGGTGCAGTACGCGATACGGTGGCGGAATCTATGGTCGAAGTGCGAGCAGCGCATCGAAGAAGCGCCTGCGGTAGGCATGTTCATAGGTACTCTTGATCCGCAGGCGACCATATCCCAGTCATGATATTCTTCAAGCCAACTACTTTTCAGGCCTTGATTGACAAGCTGGCCCAAATGGATCAGATGGGTCATAGACCATCTTCTTCGAAGATGGAGTCTTGGAACGAAAAGGGGAAAGGGAAAGCGACCTTCGTCGCTAATGCTCAACAGCAGCCCACTGGCCCAAAACTAACTGATCGCCAAGACGAGAGACGGCGATTCTTTGATGAGAAACTAATGCGCCCTTATTCGTTTTCCCGTGATAAAACGAGGAGACTGTTCGAGCTAGCGGTGTGCAATAGGCTCATCACCTTGCCAGATCCAAAACGCCCGTTGCAACCCGGTGAGGACAATAATCCTAATTATTGCCCCTATCACCAAGTGGTAGGCCATCCAATCGAGGATTGCTTCGTCTTCAAAGGCTGGATTGAGAACCAATACCAACAGAGCAAATTCGCACTGTCCGAGAATTGGAAAGTAAACCCGCCCTAGCCACACGCTTTTAAAAAGGTGGACGCACCAAGGGCATCATGCTCTTTTGTAAAAGAAGCTCCATGGGAGATCGCTCTTTCAGCCAAGATGAAAAGAATGCTGAAAGATCTCCAAACATGCCCGGCGATCAGGTGGAAAAATCCGCTGGAACCCGAGGTCATTGAGGGAATGCTGAAACCACGCCCGACGCTGAAAGTTTGTGGTGATAATCAAAGCGCTCAGACCCAGCCGCCAAAGTCTTCAAAGAAGAAGAAGAAGACCAAAAATCCTGTGAAGCCTGGTGAAAAGCACACAGAGCTGCAAAAACATATCGACGCGCTGGAAGAATATAACCAGATGGCGCGAACCCCGGTCACACTTCAAGAGTTTCTCAGCCACGTCCTTGAGGACGGAGATGATGACAATGGAGAAGACTCGTCAGATGAACTTAAGGATTATGTGGCAAGCTGCCATGTGATCTCTCACTCGTCGATAGACTGGGAAGAAGCTCCTAACGCAGAGAAACTGGGGGCAGAGCTCGAACCAGAACTCCTAGAACCGTCAGACAAGATGATTGACAGGTTGCTAAACGAGGCATGTCAAAAGAGCAAGGCTGATCGAGAGCGTGAAATTGCCATATTTGGAAAAGCCAAACGTCGGCGACTGGATGAAAGGGTTGAAACACCCCCAACAGTTCAAAGCACATCCACCACAAATAAAAGCAGGTTCAAGACAAGGAAAAGGTTCGCCAAAGCCATATCGATGGGAATGAAGCTGCCACCCTCCGAAGGAAACACTCCTGATGGGATACACCTTAACGATGAGGACATACATCCTAACTTCTGCTTATACCATCAGAGAATTGCACACCCTACTCAAGAATGCAACGCCTTTAAAAATTGGTGGCAAGGATATGTTGTTCACCGACAACATTTCAAACGGATGAAGCGCAAAGCTCGTCAAGAATAGAAAAGTACGATAGATGAGCGTAAGAGAATTGCCGGCAACTATGACATAGTTGATGCCGGAGGATCGCAAGTTCTCACCTTCGGGAGCGATTCTGATGAAGAAATAGCCCTTGGCCCTCTCTTCAAAGAACCCACCTCCGAGACGGAAGAAATGAATACCTGTAAGAACATTCAGCTGCGCAATCGTACGCTGCCCGAAAAGAACCTTGGACCTGCGAACTATGGATCAAATAGAAAAGATAAGGGGAAAGAAAAAGTCCCTGAAGATATCGCCCTCAATGACCAAGCCGTCAAAGAGTTGACAGCCAAGGATCCGCCATAGAAACGTAAGGTGGATTACAACATTCTGGCACACTTAAGGAAGATACCCTCGCAGCTAAGCATTCTCAACGCCCTTCTGCTATCTAAAGAGGTGAGAGATTCCCTGATCAAGGCACTATAAGAGCCCGAACAGTTCCAATCTTTCCTCGCTGTAGAAAAGATGAAGGACGAGCTGGAAGAAGTGCACACAGCCGATATCACCTTCGGCGATGAAGATCTCCTCCTCGGGACGTGCGAGCATAACCGTCGCCTTTATGTCTCCGGATACTGTCATGATATTAAGATAGGCAAGATCCTGGTTGACAATGGGTCCTCCGTCAATCTCCTCAATGTAAGAGTGTTGAAGGAAATTTGCATGAGCGTTAAGCACCTCGCTCATGATAAAATCACTATCTCCGGGTTTGACTCCCAGTCATCACGAATGCTCAGGTCTGTGATACCGATGTTACGCTTTGGGCTGCTCGTCACGGACATCAAATTTCACGTCATTGACGCTAAGACATGTTATAATGCTTTGCTCGGCAGGCCTTGGTTACACGAGTACAACATCATCCCTTCTACACAATATCAGTCTATGAAGTATTTCAAGGATGGTCTCGAATATACCATGACTGGGGAGTTGAACCCATTCTCCGTGAATGAAGTCCGAAAGTACGAAGATGCAAAATACTTCTTACCAGATTTTGAAGATACGGAAAGATGCCACAAACCGAAGAACAGAGCTATCACCACTATTCCGGTCTTCGGGAGTGATACCGAGGAGGAATGAGAAATAGTTTATTCAGGGCCGCCCCAATACAACAAACAGGGACTGTCCACCCCTATTCTGGTCTTTGGCAGTGACTCTGAAGACGAGGTCAACGCAGTATTCTTGGCTTGTCCATCAGTGCAAGCCTTCATTGGAGATAATCAGAGTTTGCAGATCGCTATGGTTCCGCAAGAGCATTACAAAGAGCTCGACGCACTTGATACCTACAGTGTGCAAGAACTGCAGACATTCTACGTCTTTTCCAGGCGAAGAGATGAAAAGGCGATCCTCTTTTATCGATCCATGGAAACCAAAGTGGAGAAAGAGATCTGGCATGGGCCGATTCTACGCTTGACAGGCTCCAGCCCATCCGTCTGCCCAGATACTACACAGAAGGATTAAAAAGGCTGTTGAGGCGCCAAGGCGTATCCTTCAAACAGACTGCTCGATAAGCCCAGTTCTACAACAGGATCCGGAGCGTCCGTGGAACTCAGCGAAAATTGCTCAATAGGAGAATGGAAACAAGCGGGCTTTGATATGTTCAATCCAAGAAATAGGAGCGATTCCATGGCTGCTATGTTATACATGATTTTGATGAAGAAGAGGATGCTCTTTTAAGAGACGCTAACCCTGAACTAAGACGAGGTCCCGCCATAAAAATACCAAGTCCGTCTTTTGAAGAACAGATGGACAAGCTAATAAGGGAAGCGGGTTAGAAGGTCTGGGATGACCATAGCCGCGAAATGGCCATTTACAAGAAAGCCAGGACGCAGCGCCTCCTTCAGCAGGTTGCGGAGAATGACAATGCTCTTCATCGCCAGCCCGTCATACAAAAGACCCGATACAGAGGCAAAAATAAACCAAAGAACGGAAAAAATGTTCGACAGTGGAAAAGCGGGTCTAAGAAGCCACGCGATCGAGAATCGAGCAGCCAGGATTCGTCTCTTATAAAGAAGATGAGTCGAGCATATTCTCTTCTCCAAGACAAGAAAAGGAAGATATTCGATCTTGTCATAAAACATCAGATGAAGACACTCCCGGAATCCAAGCATCCCGAACAAGCAAGTGAAGTTCATCGCCCAGACTATTGCTCTTATCACCGAGCAATAGGACATCCTCTTGAAGACTGCTTCACCTTCAAGAACTGGGTCGAAGACCAGTATCAACTCGGCAGGTTCGTTCTTTCCAACAGTTGGAGGGTAGCCCCACCGCAAAAACATGTCCCAAAAGCAACGGTACAACCAGATCAACACCAGTGTTGGAAACGATCTCGGACCTGTCACATGATAACGCTGTCAGAAGAAGGAGCATGTGAGGATATGGCTGACCTCCCCTGGTGCTTTGAAAACGATGATGACGAAGTGATCTCAGAGTTTCCACCAGCGCCAAAAGAGCTGGAAGATGGGATACATACTACTGCAGATAACTTCAGAAAAATGGACTTGGGGACGGCAAACGACCCACGGCCGACGTCCGTTAGTGAGTTGTTGTCCGAAGAAAAGGCAGCTACGCTCAAAAACGTGCTCATGCAGTATAAAGATTGCTTCGCATGGAACTATTCCGAGATGCCGGGATTAGATCCAGAGATTGCTGTGCATAAATTGGCGATATCTCCAGACGTCAAGCCAGTCAAGCAGGCACCAAGAAGAATGCGGCTCGAACTTGAGATGAGCATCAACGCCGAGGTCAAGAAGCTAATCGACTCCGGTTTTGTCCGAGAAGCTCAGTACCCTGACTGGATCGCCAACATCGTCCCAGTGATGAAGAAAAATAGGACAGTGCACATCTGCGTGGACTTTCGGGATCTCAACAAAGCTTGCTCGAAGGATGATTTTCTCATACCGGTTACCGAGCTGATGATCGACAATACGTCCACTCACGAAGTATTCTCCTTCATGGATGGCTCATCATGGTACAATCAAATAAAGAAGCATCCCGAGGACCAGAAGCATACCGCTTTCCGGACCCCGCAGGGCATATTCTGCTACAAAGTGATGCCCTTCGGACTGAAGAACGCCGGCGCCACCTATCAGAGGGCCATGACGAAGATTTTCGATGACTCCATACATGAAATCGTCGAATGCTATATCGATGACCTCGTGATTAAAAGCAAATCATATGAGGAGCATTGGGAGCATCTGAAGATCGTGTTTCAGCGCCTTCTGAAATACAACCCGAAGATGAAACCTCTCAAATGCACGTTCGGAGTTTCCTCGGGCAAATTCCTGGGATTCATCGTACGACACCGGGGCATCGAGGTAGACCCGTCGAAGATCAAGGCGATTATGGAGATGCCTCCGCCAAGGACTCTGAAACAATTGTGGTCTCTCCAAGGAAAGCTCGCGTATATACGGCGGTTCATAGCCAACCTTTCCGGCAAATGTCGTCCCTACAGTCACCTGATGAAAAAGGGGACCCCGTTCGTCTGGGATCGTAAATGCAAAAGCGCACTAGACGAAATCAAACAATACCTGCAGAATCCGCCAGTACTAACGGCTCCGGTCAAGGGAAAACCCCTCATCCTGTATACAACCGCCCTTGAAGGTTCCTTGGGCGCACTATGGGCACAGGAAAATGACCAAGGGAAAAAGGGAACCCTCTACTATTTAAGTCAAGTTCTCCTGGGGGCAGAAAGCAACTACTCCCCCATCGAAAAACATTGCCTAGCTTTAATCTTCGCGATAACGAAGCTTAGACACTATGCGTTGGCGCATGAAGTCCATCTCATATCAAAGGTGGATCCTCTCAAATATTTGATGTCAAAAGCCATTCTGACGGGACGGCTCGCTAAATGGGCCCTCCTCTTGATGGACTTCTCGATAACATACCGACCTCTTAAAGCAGTGAATAGCCAGGCCATCGCCGACTTCCTCGCTGAACATCCGATACCTACTGACTCACCCCTAAACTGCGAATTGCCAGACGAGCACGCGTTTGACATAATCGACGGGGAGAGAAGAGAGAGTGATACCCGATAGGAACTCTATTTCGACGGAGCATCTTCTATGAAGAAGCGAAAGCATAACTCACCCATAATCAAATCTGGGGTTGGCCTCATCTTCGTGACTCCACAAGGAGGGATAATGCGCTTTGCCTTTTCCCTAACAGAGCCGAGGACAAACAATGAAGCCGAATATGAAGCTTTGATAGCAGGACTTGAGATCGCTATCGACATGGGAATCGAAAACCTCCTCACATACGGAGACTCCCAACTGATCGTTAGTCAAGTAAACGGCGATTATCAAACGTGCAAGCAAGAGTTGGTGAAGTACGGTGAGAGAGTGCAGCAACTGCTGACTCAAATTCCTTCCTGCATGCTGGAAAGTATACCACGGGCGGAAAACAGCAAAGCGGATGCATTAGCCAAACTCGCTAAAGAATTGGCTGACGAAAACCTCGATGACGTGAAGATCGTTGTGCAAAGCCACCGGGTTATTGCACCGGTGGAAATATCTCTGGAGTCGTCTGAAGAAAAGGGGGCGACCGAGCAAACGGCCCTACAAATAAAAGACCAGGAAAAGGCTAAGGATTGGAGAGAAGTCTTTATAGATTACTTCAAATCCCGTCGAACACCAGAAGATGTGTCCTTAAGACATCAGCTCATGAAACGAGCTCTATCCTTCGCCTTCGTCAATGACACTTTATATAAGAGATCATTTGATTCTCTAAGGCTAAGATGCCTGGGACCCGAAGAGGCAAGGAGAGCCGTCCAAGAAACTCACGACGGACTCTGCGGTTCTCACCAAGCCGGGCCGAAGATGAAACTGAAGATCAAAAGGATGGGCTACTATTAGCCCACGATGATCCAAGACTGCCTCGAATACGCGAAGCAGTGCCACTCGTGCCAGATTCACGGGGACTTTATCCACCAGCATCCAAATCCGCTACATCCAACGGTGGCTAGCTGGCCATTCGAAATGTGGGGAACTGACATAATTGGGCCCATCGAACGGCATCATCCAGAGGACATCGGTTCATATTGGCGACAACTGATTATTTCTCTAAGTGGGCGGAAGCAATACCGCTAAGAGAAGTGAAGACGGAGAATATCCTCCATTTCTTCAAGACACACGTCATCTATCGGTTTGGCACTCCACGACAAATTATCTCCGATAACGGGCCAGCCTATAAAAGTCACAGAATCAGCCGTTTCGCACAGCAGCATAATATACACTGGAGATACTCTTCAGTCTATAATCCCTGAGCTAACGGTCTAGCTGAGGCTTTCAACAAGACCTTGACGAAGATCGTGAAAAAGACAGTGTCCAAAAATAAGAAAGACTGGCATGAGAGACTGCATGAAGCTCTCTGGGTGTATCGAACTACGTTCAAAACGGCCACAAACACAACGCCGTATGCGTTGGTATTCGGCACGGAAGCGGTACTCCCCTTAGAAATAGAGCTACCCTCCTTACGAGTGGCAGTTCATTACGAGCTAACAGACGGAGACAATGCTCATCTTCGGCTTGAGGAGCTCGACGCCCTTGACGAAACCCGGCTCATAGCGCAACAAAACTTGGAAGCCTACAAAGCAAAAATGACACGCTCATACGAGAGATTGACTAGGCCGAGAACATTCCGCCAAGGCGAACTCATGCTATGGTCAAAAGACCTATGATCCCCAATCGTGCCAAACGGGGGAAGTTCGAGCCAAATTACGAGGGCCCGTACATCATAGACAAAGTCTACCAGGGAGGGGTTTACTTGCTCATGGATATGCATGGAGAAAGACCCTTCAGGCCGATAAACGGTCGGTTCCTAAAGAAATACTACGCCTGACGAGTCAAGGCCTAGGGTAATGATAGATGACGACGCCTATGTCCGCTCGCTATCTTCCCAGGCCCAAACTCTAGAAGTGGTAGCCAACGAAACCGTTGCAACAACAGACCGAGATGTCCTAAAACTAACAATGGACCGAAACGTCCCTAAACTAACGCTTGACCGAAACGTCGTTAAACTACTACCAACTCGCGCCATCCTTAGTCTGACGTGGTAAAAAAAATGGGGTACGTCCACAAGCGAGATGGGCACGGATGAAAACCCGAAAGGGCTCCGTGAGTGAAAACAGCAGGACTACCGGTGAGCTTTGTGAAAATCCGAAAGGGCGCAATCTCGTTAGAAAACACTTGCAAGGTCCTCTCGACCCTATAAGGAGAAAATACCTACGTGAGATCCTTACAACTCCCAAGGGAGCAACATACCCAGAGATCGTCATGATTCCTAAGGAGAAATTACACTTACGAGATCCTCACGACTCGTAAAGAGAACCCTCTTATGAGACCCTCACGGCTCATAAGATTCAAAAGCCTTAAGCTACAGGGATCTGAACCTGTTCTTAAGTCATCGCAATCCCCAGAATTACCCTATAAGCGGTTCAATGCTGACCCTTGTATACAATCCATGGGCGTGAATAAACCTTTCCCCAACAGAGTCCCACCGCTGACGAGAGATATCTTCATATGGCGAACGACACTTGTAAGTCCTCTCGACTTATAAGGAGAAAACACTCTTGTAAGATCCTTACAACTTATAAGAGAACACACACTTAGGAATCCTCACGATTCCTAAGGAGAAAACTCACCTACGAGTTCCTCACGACCCATAGGGAGAAGTACCTTTATGAGACCCTTACGGTTCGTAAAGTTAACAAGCCTTAGTCAACAGGATCCTAACCCTGTCTGCTAAGCCACCTTTGTTCGACATCGACAGAGGCAATTGATGATTCGCTCCTGGCAATATCCCAGTTGCAGCGATGCTGATGCCTAAATCAGTATCAATTCCCAAACTCGCAGCGAAAAGTCAGCGAGCAACGAATGCATATGAAATAGCCGAAATGATGGGGCAACTTGCAACAAAATCAGCAAGTAAAAATGTATGCATACAAAAAAAATCCGAAATGATTGGGCAACTCGCAATAAAAAGCAGTGAATAAAAACAAAAAAATAGCTGAAATGATTGGGCACCGCGCAAAATAGCCGAAATGATGGGGCAGTCGCGACTTTCGCGATACAAAAAGCTGAAATGATAGAGCATCGCGGAAAGAAATAAAAAAAATGAAATGAAACTTTCTACCCTACAGATGAGATCACATCAATCCCTGTATACAATCAAGGAGCACAAATAAAGAGGGAATCGTATCATCCTACCAGGCTCTTTCAAACGGAGAGTCAGATTTCAACAGCGACATCTACAGCGTAGAGATCACCAACAGCGTTCCTTCTCATTCCAGCAGGATTCAGACACGACAATCAACCTTGGAGCCATGGCAAAGTCCCTGTTCCAAATCTCGACGGTTCACAGACAGTCTAGAGATCACCAACAGCATTCCTCCTAATTCCAGCAGGATTCAGACGCGACAATCAATCTTGGAGCCATGGCAAAGTCCCTGTTCTAAATCTCGACGGTTCACAGACAACCTAGAGACCACCTCGACATTCGTCTCATTACAACAGACGCAATGTCAGCAAAGCGGAGCTATGGCAAAGTTCCCAATTCCATGACTCGGTGGTGCACAGACAACTGAGAGTCACCCCTGACCCCGTACGGCTAAAGTCAATTTTGACCCCGTATGGCTAAAGTCAACCCCTCCTGGCCCCGTAGAACACGGCTAAAGCTAATCCTGACCCCGTGGGAAATGTCCAGAGCACCTCCTGGCCCCGTAGAATACGGCTAAGTCAATCCTGACCCCGTGGGAAACGGCCAGAGCACCTCCTGGCCGTGTAGAACACGGCTAAAGTCAATCCTGACCTCGTGGGAAACGGCCAGAGCACCTCCTGGCCCCGTAGAACATGGCTAAAGTCAATCCTGACCCCGTGAGAAACGGCCAGAGCACCTCCTGGTCCCGTAGAACACGGCTTGAGTAAATCCTGACCCCGTGGGAAATGGCCAGAGCAATTCTTGGCCCCGTAAAACAAGGCTAAAGTCAATCCTGACCCCGTAGGAAACGACCAGAGCAAATTCTGGCCCCGTAGAACACGGCTAGAGTCAATCCTGACCCCGTGGGAAATGGCCAGAGCAAATCCTGGCCCCGTAGAACACGACTAAAGTCAATCCTGACCCCGTGGGAAATGGCCAGAGCAAATCCTGGCCCCGGAGAACACGGCTAAAGTCAATCCTGACAAACGGCCAGAGCAAATCCTGGCCCCGTAGAACACGGCCAAAGTCAATCCTGATCCTGTGGGAAACGGCCAGAGCAACCCCTGACCCCGTACGGCTAAAGTCAATCCTGACTCCATATGGCCAAAGTCAACCCCTCCTGGCCCCGTAGAACACGGCTAAAGTCAATCCTGACTTCGTGGGAAACAAGCCAAAGTGAACCCTCGAACTCCCCGTCAAAGCAATGCTTTGACTCAGGAGCAGGTCAACTCATCAACCACTTACAAGTCCTCTTGACTTGTAAGGAAGAAATTTTTTTTGGGAGATCCTTACGACTCTCAAGAGAAAAACACACTTAGGAATTTTTGCGATCCCTAAGGAGAAAATACACCTACGAGATCCTCTCGACTCGTAGGGAGAAGAATCTTTATGAGACCCTCACGGCTCATAAAGTTGAAAAGCCTTAGGAGCCAGATCTGAACCTGACTCCTAAGCCATCACTGTCATGCAAGAAGATCAAAATAGATTATCTACAAAACGCATCTGCTGAAGAGGGGCACATCACCATGAAACAAAATGTCTTTTATTCATGAATCAAAATGAATATAAAGTACAATCTATAAAAGAATCAAAAAATACTCTCATTCAAGAGTATATACAAAATGACAAAATTTAAAAAAAAAACATATACATTGTCTTCAAGCCGGCGGATGATTTAATAGAGTCGTCAGTTCATCCTTCTTCCGCTGAGTCTCGGCCTCATAATTCGTTATCACTATGAGACGGGCCTCCGCTTGAGACTGTTGGGTCTGGTACGAGGCGGGCCGATTTTCAAGCTCCTTTTGGGTAACTTTGTGAGCTTCAACCATCTCGCGAGTAAAAACGACGGCTTTATCAATAGCTACCACCTCCCTGATAGCTTGTTGAAGCACCCGCCAGAGTTCATATGCACAAGTGGTCTTGGCCGTAAGTTCAGCTTGAAGTTTCCCCAGCGCATTTGAAGCCAGCTCCCTCTCCGAAAATTTTCGGTTGAGCCTCTTCTCACATGACAGCACATTTGTGGCGCACCATTCAACCAGCCCCCGCAAGCTTACCTTTACAGCCACGACCTCTGAGGGAAGGCGTGTGCACTCGAGACCATGAGAACAAGCCCCACTCGATGACAGTATCCGAACAAAAACATGCACAAACCGTATGCCATGTAAGGCAATAAGAAGGATCCTTTATATGTGCCCCATCAAGCGCTCATTTGCAACATACGCCCGCTTAAATAGAGACGATGTCTTAAACGTGCTGACAACGCAACAGTAACGCTCACATTTAAAGGAAATTCCTAGGGATAAAGTATAAAGCTCATGTATATAGGAGGGATGCATGTAAGAATACATGATGAGCGGAAAGGATTCGATAAAAAGCATGCAACAAACAATAATAAGAGGAATACATCGAGTTAAAGCATACTACTCTATAGGGAAAAGATCGCCAAACATGGGATAAGTGATACCAGGGTTAACAAAACAAAAAACAAAATTCTCCAGCTCCCTCTCTGCCTTCTCTAACATAAGCGACGGTTTTCACGAGGGGTTGCTCCCCACCGATTAACGCCATGCCCATCAGCAAAAGCGGACATGATAGCCCGCTGGGCTTTTATCTGACCCAGAAGATGAATCGAGCGGTCCTTCAGAGCCCGGGTAAGCAAGCATGCCTCAAAGAAACACTCAATTTTGTCCTCTACCGCATCGACCATCGCCGAAGTCTTCTCTGTCGGATGAGGAGGGATGTCCGCAAGCACGGATGAAAAGACCATCCGTAGCCAAATGGAACCCATAGGAAGGGGAGATCCCCTACGAATTAGGAGTTCATACGTCACCGCGTCGCATTCGACATCCGTGAGAAGAGGATCCACTAGCATGGCGGCAAAGCGAGGAATCATCTCCTCGACGGGCACCTCCCATGGTTGTCGACGAGCATGGGGGCGGTTGCAAGCCATGACACTTAGTTGATTTCTCAAGATGACCACCCTAAGATATAAATAGGTTTCTCTGTGAAGAGAGAAAGAAATGCATAGCTTCAGGTTATAAAGGGGAACATTCAACACTATGCACAGAAAATATTGTGCGTGATGGAACTATTCCCCAAGGCCCAGAAAAAGGGGAGAGCATGGGAAATCAAAGAGATGATTCGTTGGAATCAGTGTAGGGAAACGAAGTGACCCCATCAACAGAGCCCCACGTGCGTAGCACGTGAGCATCAGCCTCAATCTTCATTGAAAATTTAAAAAGCCCCACACATGCATGACACGTGAGCGGGTGTCAATACAAGAACGAAATCCTTAGCAGTACCTCATGAGCAAAACACGTGAATACCAACAACAATATGACAAAATTTCATAAAGAAGGCACATAGACACAAAAAAGGGGAAAAGAAAGTTTTGTCAGTCATTCATACTCCGAAAATGAATACAGAAACAAAAGAAAGCATTTACAGTGGCAAAACATTAAACCCAGGACATGGATTGAGAAACTCAAAAGTCAGGCCATCTAAAGTGTTTCTGGCCTTTCTGACCATTCTTGTATGCATCTTCTCACGATCACAAGCATCAAGGTCTTCGCTGATATCCTCCACCCTCTGATAAGCAGCTATTATCGTCTTCTGCTGGAAAACTTGATGCAGAATATCAATGAGATTATCTCGCTGTTTCTTCGAAATTAGGCCCGTCAGATACACTGAGTGCACCTTATCCTCGGCGTTATCCAGTGCATTAAGCGGCATGGCTTCATAAAATCCAGGAAGCGCTTCCTAAATTTCTCCCACTATAATCTTCAAGAGAGCGGAGCGACGAGGGAGTAGTTGGTTAATGTGTGCACTGAAACGATTCATAATTTCGGCACATTGGGCGTTTTTGAACTCCTGGTTTTGACGACAACCCTGTACGCGAATATCCTCATAAGAAATGATTTCTTTAAGGCAGTACAGATGAGCGGACATAGCACCTGAAAACGAAAATCAGTGAGAGTTTAGCGGACAGACTGAACAGACATTGAAATTCAGACAACTCTTGGGAAAATGACCTTTGATAAGACACCTAACAAAACTAAAAATCTGCGTGAATAAAGGAAAAAAAACCTTGGTGTGGATTTAAAATCCAAAGAAAATTTCTACAAAAGCTCCTCGGCCGTTCAAAACCCTTACCTGAAAAGGGGTTCTTTTTGTGTGAACAGAGTTAAACTCTTAAAAACTTTTGAACAAAGAACCGAGCTCTGAGGAAGAGAATTAAATTCCCAAGGCAAGAATGAGAAAGGAAGAAGATGAAGGAGCAGAGGCGCTGTTGAAGAGACCTCTGCGTTTATAGGACATGACGGGAAACAATTCATCTTCCCTATTCCCTAGGCAGATCCAACGGCCATAAAAGTTACAGCGTTGCACTCACGTGCAAACACGTGAGAACAACGCTGTGGGGGCATTTGTTCCCTCATGGGAATTAAATAAAATACAGCTAAAGCAACAAGGGAAACCTCAAACGAGGCATCATGTGTCTACACGTGACCGGGCATCACGTGCCCACATGTGACCAGGCCTCACGTGCAGACACGTGACCATTTACAGGCAAAGCCTGTAGACACTGAATAAAATAAACAAATTGGAAATGCTGTGTCAGTGGGGTCACATGTCAACACGTGACCAGGTCTCACGTGCAGACACGTGACCATCTACAGGCAAAGCCTATAGACATTGAATTAAATTCTAAATTGAATGCTTAATCATTAGGGTCACGTACCAACACGTGATAGGCTCTTAAACCCTCTGAAATAATAGAATTAAATTCTAATTCAATTCTTTATCAAATGGGGTCACGTGCCAACACGTGATAAAGTCCTAAACCATCTGAACTAATAGAATTAAATTCTAATTAAGAGGGAATCAAAAACCCTAATTGGAAAAATATTTCTCTGGATCTTTCCAAACAAATAGATTGCACTTTGTAAAGTGGAGCACCGTTGGATTAAAAATCCAATGGGGATTAAAAATCACCAGTTTATAGAAAGATTCCACATAAGGAAATATTTTCCTAAAATCTGCCAGGAACAACAAATAAAATATCTTTTGGATTAAAATCCAATGGTGAATAAAATTCACCGAGTGATCTAAAAGATCATGTTGGTTATAAAATCAATAAAATGTTTCAATGAAAGATTGACTAAACAAACTGATTCTTTTCTTTCTCCTATAAATAGGAGCCAAGAAGAGGAAAAAAAGGAGAGACAACAAAAGAGAGAGAATACAGAAAAAAAGAGAATTTAATTCTCCAGAGAGAAAAGAAGATCTGTTCAGAAAAGAAATAAACCCTAGGTAAGAGAGGGAAAGAGATCATTCTATAAGCTCCCACAAAACAAAAAGAGAATTTAATTCTCAAACTAAGAGTTTAGCTTTTCTGAATAAGAACTTAGTTCTTCCTTTGGTTGAAGATCTGCAGAAGCAGATCTCCCCATAAGTTGAGAATTTAATTCTCATCTGGGGGTTTCTACCATGCAGATCTAAAGCCTAAGGGAGGACCAAAGTTCAGAGAATTTTATTCTCCCACGGAGCACATAGGAATTTAATTCCTCCAACAAAGATATGGTTTAACCCTTAATATAAGAACATAGTTCTTTTTCATGGTAATAGATCTGCAGAAGCAGATCTCCCCATAAGTTGAGAATTTAATTCTCAACTTATGATTCTGCCATGCAGATCCAAAACTTATAGGGAGAATTGAGTTTAAAGAATTTAATTCTTTCGAACATATAGGAATTTAATCCCTCTAAATAAAATTAGGGTTTAACGCTATAAGAGAATTTAATTCTTATACAAGGGATTCATCTCTCCATGCACGTAAAAAGATCAAAATACCCAGCATGATCACGTGGCAACACGTGACTCTCTCCCTCAATGATCAAAAGAGAATGATAAGATTAGGTCACGTGCTCCCACGTGACTCTTGAACAAACTTCTCAAAATAAAGGCAGAACAGACTTTGGGCGCCCTCACGTGTCCCCACGTGACCCCTAACAAACACTTTAATATCCAAATCATGGATACCCATCACGTGCCCACACGTGATGGTCATAAAGGCCAAGTGTTTAACACTTACTTGCATATTCTGAGAATAAAATAAAGGAAGTTTGGGCCCAACACTCAAGCGCCTCACGTTACCCCACGTGAGCGCTTCTTTTTTTAGTGTTTAACACTATTTTGTGCGTGCATCCTTAGTGTTTAACACTATTTTAAGGACATCACGTGGGAGCACGTGATAGACGAGTATACTCTAGTGTTTAACACTATATCCAAGCCAATCTTAGCCTAACCAGCTAAGTTTTCCAGAGGCAAGATCTCCTGAAACTGAACTCCAACCATACTCTTGACATTCAAAATAATTCCCATAGCCCTTTCAATCAACTTTGGTTCGAGGGTACATCTCTTCACACTCTGATACATGTCGTTGTAATTCTTCAACGTCTTTAGAGAGGTGGTGGGTCCCAATGGCCAATAACTATCTAGTGCATTTCTAAACCCATGTTTGCATCTAAACTTGGACCGCAATGTCCCTAAACTAAACAACAGATCTCAATTGCTCTTTTGCTGGATCTAAATGATCCTGGTAAGTAGATCTTAGTCTAAAATTAGACTAGCGTATCCTTAACAAACATTTAAGTTGATCTTAATCTCAAACGAGATTAACGATCCTTAAATCAATCCAATTACAGATCCCCTAACCAATATTGGTTCAAGGGTACATCTCTTCACTCCTCTGATATTTATCGTTGTAATCCTTCAACGTTTTCAGAGAGGTGACGGGTCCCGACAACCAGACATTCCACGGACTGTGGGGTCCTTAAGCCCATGGACTATGATGTCCTTAACTTTGGACTGTGGGGTCCTTAAGCCCATGGACTATGATGTCCTTAACCTTGGACTATGGGGTCCTTAAGCCCATGGACTATGATGTCCTTAACCTCGGACTGTGGAGTCCTTTAAACCCGTGGACCACAATGTCCCTAAACTAAACAACAGAGTCCAAATGCTCTTTTGTGGGAAGTAAATGATCCTGTTAAGTTGATCTTAGTCTAAAATTAGACTAACGTATCTTTAATAAATGGTTAAGTTGATCTTAGTCTCAGATGAGATTAACGATCCTTAAACCCAACCCAAACCCAAATCTAAGAAGATATGGATTTGGACTAATCCACTCCCTACGGGTGACAACATAAATTAGTCTCCGTATACAATTCATGGGCAACCAAAAACAAAACAAACATACACGACACGAAGTGACCATCTGAAGAAGGAGAAAGTTGTTACCGCGATGCGGTAGCATAATTAATTGCAGGGGCTTACGCCTGCAGGGAAGAGCGTCCCCACAATCAAAAACCCTTCAACAAGGGGGAATCTGACGAAGTCTGCTACATCCGCCGCATCCGTCTAAACCTTCGATGCATGGTGCCATGAATCAACTTGGCATCTTCGGAGAGGTGGACGGATAAAACCAAATAACATCTGCCATAAATTCAGGCAAGACGTTTGTCTTCCTGGTTTTCGGTGGAGAACAGTAGTGAGATGGTATCAATCGATCCTGGGGAGAATCACTAGATAGCTTCCAGGGTGGTAAGGTCGACTGAATGTCAGTTGTTCCCCTCCGAAAGGAGCGGCGGAGACGCGTTGGGCGTCTTGCCTGAAATTCGGGGCGGATGCTAATTGGTGCTATCCGTCCACCTCTCCGAAGATGCCAAGTTGATTTATGGCACCGTGTATCGAAGGTTTAAACGGATGCGTCCGATGCAGCAGACTTCGTCAGATTCCCCCTCATTTGAAGGGTTTTTGATTGTGGGGACGCTCTTCCCTACAGGCGCAAGCCCCTGCAGTTAATTACGCTACCGAATCGCGGTAACAACTTTCTCCTTCTCCAGATGGTGACTTCGTGTCGTGAGTGCTTATTTTGTGTTCGGTTGCCCGTGGATTGTATACGGAGACTAATTTGTGTTGTCGCCCGTAGGACGTGGATTAGTCCAAATCCGTATCTTTCTTAGATTTGGGTTTGGGGGGGTGTTTAAGGATACGTTAGCCTTATTTGCGGCTAAGATCGACTTAAACGTTTGTTAAGGACACGTTAGTCTAATTTTAGACCAAGATCGACTTAACGGGATCGTTTAGATCCGACAAAAGAGCAATTGGGGGCTCTATTGTTTAGTTTAGTGACACTGCGGTCGATAGGTATTTTAAGGACATTGCGGTCCAATGTTAGTTTTAAGACGTTGCGGTCAAGGTTAAGGACATCATAGTCCGTGAGCTTAAGGACCTCACAGTCCGTTGTTAGTTTTAAGACATCACGGTCGAGGTTAAGGACATCATAGTCCGGTATTAGTTTTAAGACATCACGGTCGAGGTTAAGGACATCATAGTCCGGTATTAGTTTTAAGACATCACGGTCGAGGTTAAGGACATCATAGTCTATGAGTTTAAGGACCCCACAGTCCGTTATTAGTTTTAAGACATCACGGTCGAGGTTAAGGACATCATAGTCCATGAGTTTAAGGACCCCACAGTCCATAGCAGTGTGTGGTTGTCAGGACCCGTCACCACTCTATCGACGTTGAAGGATTACAACGACAGATATCAGAGGAGTAAAGAGATGTACCCTCGAACCGGGTGTAAATTGGTCGGAAGAGCAGTTGTGCTCAGTTCATTTTATATTGAGGACTTATGGCCAGAATTGGGCTAAATCCAGTTGAAAATGTTTGATATTTTATTTTGTGTTCTGCCTATTAGGCTTTTACTAGGGCTCTGGCCTTTTACAATGCATAGCATTGGGCTCTGTAATTAAATGCATGGCATTTATATTTGGCCTGTTAGACCTTTGTTTGGGCTCTGCCCTTTTTAAATAATGCATAGCATTTATAGTTGGCCTGTTAGGCCTTTACTTAGGCTCTGCCCTTTTAAATAATGCATAGCATTTAAGTGGTCTGATAGTGCGCCACGTGGCTTGTCAGGCGCTCTGCGCCAATTAAAGAGCGCAAGGCGCTAGCGTATGCGGAGGTGACACGTGTCACGGTCTGCTAAGCGCAAGTCTGTTAGCGCAGTGCACTGCGCCAATGCACTGCGCTAGTACACTGCTGACACGTGGCGCGCTCTGGTGTAGTGCGCCACCCCAAGAGCACAGTACGCTGTTTTAGAAGCGCAAAGCGCAGATTGTTCTGTGGTTGACACGTGGCGCGCTCTGGTGCAGTGCGCCAGTCCAAGGAGCGCAAAGGCGCATTCTAAAAGTGCAAGGCACTGTACAATAGCACAGAGCGCATCTTGATCCAATTAAGATCAAAGAAACGGGTTCTTTGTTTTCTCAAAAGAGGTTCTACCTCAAGTTTCAAGAACCAATGGTTCATCAAAAGGCTGTGCCTTTATATAGATCAAAAGATCTAAGAATGAAATAAATTGCTTTTTTTTAATCTTTTATAATTAGATCTTTTAGATCTTTTTCCTTTTTATTGAAGATCTTGATCTTGATCTTGTTCTTAGATCTTTTTAGAAGAGATTCTTCTTTTTTAATGAGATGATTTCATCTCTGTTCTTCCAAGTATTTAATTCTTTACCTTCAAAGATGAAGAAGATGATCTTCTTTCTTCAAAGGCTTGACTTTCAAATTTTTCAGAGGGTTCTCCTTTTTCTGTATGTCTATCACTCTATATCTGAGACTTGGAGTCTAGGGGCCTTTATATAGAGCCAATTGGTTTGTTAAGTTAGTTACAGAGATCTTTCTCTGATTGATCTGGGGATATTTCCCCCACCGTTGGATCTTTTGATTCTAAGGCCTCTGTTTTACAAAAGATAATCTTCTTATTTTAATAAGATTGGAAAGATCTTTCTAGAATTTTAATTCTGATTAATTGATAATTTATTATTTAAATTCCAGTGCTGGCGCAATTGGCGCTAGCGCACCTGCGCTTGACACGTGGCGCGCAGTGCAGAGCGCAGCGCAACTGCGCTAGCGTGCCTGTGTTTGACACGTGGCGCGCAGCGTAACTGCGCTAGCGCGCCTGTGTTTGACACGTGGCGCGCAGCGCAGAGTGCAACACAACTACGCTAGCGCACCACTCTTTGACACGTGGCGCGCAGCGCAGAGCGCAAATGATCTGAAGCGTTACTTCATTTATTTTAAAATTTGAATTTGAAAACAGAGCCTTGCTCTGATTGGGGGTGCGCTGCCTTGGGCGCAGCGCTCCTTGCGCTGGCGTGACAGCTTTTGACACGTGGCGCGCTGCGCGCAGCGCAAGCAATTTGAAGCGTTGCTTCAAGTTTTGAATTTTGAAATTCAAACAGAGTTTTGCTCTGATTGGGGGAAACAAATGCCCCCCACCGTTGCGCTCACGTGGCGCACACATGAGTGCAGCGGTGGCAACATCTGAACCGTTGGATCGATTCAGGAATTGAAGAGGCGCTTCAGCGCCTATAAATAGGACCCTTGGTCCTCCTCAGATAATTATCATCTTTTCAAGATTTTTATTTTCAGAGCCTTGCTCTCATTTTCAAGAACTTCGAGAGTTAAACTCTAGAAAAATTTTAGGTAAAAATTAACTTAAATTAAATTAATTTTATTTAACAGAGCCTTGCTCTCATAGATCCTTTGATCTAAAGAAAACCCCTTTGGGGTTTCACAAACAGAGCTTTGCTCTCAAGAATTTGTTTCAGGGTTTCTTGACCCATGAACAGAGCTTTGCTCATTGACAAAATATAGATCTTTTGATGAAGAACTCTTAAGAGTTTTTTCATGGATCTTTAAGATCCCAGAACTTTAATTCTTATTAATTTTTCTTTGATGGATTTTTCCATCATTATTACAGAGCTAGGCTCTTTAAGGAATTTTATTCCCTTGTGACCAGAGTTTGATAAGTGTCACTCTGTGATAGAGCTTTGCTCTGAAAGGGAGATTTTCTCCTTGTCTCAAGGGATTTCTCATTTAATGAGAATATTCTTTGAGGATTTCCTCATTAATTGACAGTCTCATCCAATGATGAGGCTGTCTTATTAACTGATGCATTGTCATCTGGATTTGGTGGGTCCCCCTTTGGTCCCCTCTCCACTGCATTGCAGTGCGGTATAAATTTTAAAATACCAAGCGTCGGGATTTTAAAATTATGATATTGATAATTGAATTTCGCTTTTTCTTGCAGGCAATGTAACAACCGAGTTCAGTTATACCAATTTCTGTTTCCGTATTTGTTTGTCTGTGGTATTTTATTGATTTATCATGTTTGGATGCGAATGGTAGTTTACTTTTACATTGCATTCGACCCGACCCGCTTACTTGAACTGGTTGATTCATATTTATAGATTACCCTGACTTGTTATATAGACACGTGCATCTCATGTATACTGCATACTGACATTTTATCTAGTATCGCATCTTTTGCATATAACAATTTAAATCACGTAAAATAATTTAAAATTGCATTTCATAGCCTGCATGATACCCCTAACCCTGTGGTAGCGTCCTTGCATCGTGTTCTCGTCCCGTTCAGTGAAACGGACGTGTTTGGATGGCTACGCGCACGTACGTGCGTCCGTTCTTGGGGGTATGCATTTCTATTACATAATCTTTCATTTTAATTTTTGGAATTTGCTAATAATTTCCATATTTCAAATCCAAAATTTTAGACCCGACCCGGGCATGTTTTGGACTAAATTTGTATTTACCAGAAAATCCAATTTTATTTCAGCTAATATCTTTATTAAAATTTAACAGTTTAAAATATTTATAACCTACAAAATCTTTTTAAATTAAAATCTAAACCTTAATAACAACTCCTTTCTCTCTCTCTCTCTCCTCTGAATATATATATTTATATATATTTTATTTATTTAATTTTTCTTTCCTTATTTAATACACAACCTCATCTTCTTACTTCTTCTTCTTCTTTCTTCTTTCTTTTTCTTGATCTTATTTCTTGATTCCGATGATCACCGCCGGAGTCGTGCTCGTCGCTGACGATCCGAGTGATCCAGTGAACGTACCTGACTTGCGTGATCACCCTCGTACGTTGTTTGGAACCGTTCCGTGTACCGTGCGCGCGTCGCGACATTTCGCCGACGAAGGACGTTCCGTACACATCCGTTCTTGTTCCGTCTAGGCAAGTTAATCTTGCTACATGCTATATAATTCATTTTATACCTATTTAAATAAATACCATACCTATAGTTTAAATCTAGTACCCCATGTTTAATTTTATAACGTTTCGATGTTCTGTTTGCATCCGTTTATATCATTTTAAATCTAGATCACGAAAACTTATCTTGTGACACACTAGTTTACATTATACTGCATCCATATCATTTAAAATATATATATCGTCGTAATATTTCTTATTATTATCTTTAATTAGTTTATAATCTGAATTTTATAATATTATACACTTGCAAATATTATAGTTTACACATGAAACGTCGTTGAAAAGCGGATACGACAAATCTGAAATTTACTGTACACCTTACCTTATAAAATTCATTATAAATCATCAAAAAATCATTAGTATACGTTCTTTAGTTCGTTGCGAAGCTAACTCAGGATACTATAACTCTATGAAATATTTACTTGCAAAATAAATTGTTTAAATAACGTAAAATGCAAATGAATACGTCTCTAAACTGCTGTCCAGGGAAATTACAGCAGCAAACTTTCAACTTCGAATGTTCATAGATTTTTGTAGGGACAACCTGAGATGCTTATACTTATAAAAATGCAAACCTTATTGAATTATCTTTGTTTTGGTATAAGACACGTCTCTTTTGGAGAACGTTGTTATTTTTAAGCTATTTTACAAATCAGGGTGACACTGAATTTCTGAACGGAACTTTCTTGTGCATGGTTAATCAATACCACTTTTATAGTTATTAATCGCTTTGAATATGCTATCCATACTAATATTATTATATCAATATTTATTTCACATATTGCTTAGTTGTACATCCCACATTACCATTTTATAGTTTTATAACTTTTCGGACATCCGTGCGCATCTTTAACCGGTTTTAGTTATAATTGCATCCATTGAACATATTATACATGTCATTGCATCCCTAGATTACTTAATGCTTATTAACCTGATTTTAACATCCATATTTGTCATACTGTATTCATATAATGTTGAAACCATCTTTGAAAACACAAACTGATAACCGTACAGCTAAGTAGTTTAACCTGCACATATTGCTTAACCTATTACATGTGCCAATTTATTGTGTTGTTGATACCCATGCTTGTTTATTTATAACCATGATTATGTTAGTTGATTATGAGCACCCACATGATATCTTTTACACCCTGACATGACTTGCTACACACATATTACTTGACCCGACATGGTACCGTACACTACTTGACCTGACTTGATGTACCATGGCTTGACCTATTACCTGATCTTGTGTCTAATGCCAACAAACCTGACATGTAGTCCTTACGGATCGTTCCTGTTGTCTATCCAGACAAACCTGCTCTTACCTGATCTTGTGTTGGCATTAGTTCTTGATTATTGAATACCTGACTTGAACACATAACCTTGGGGGTATAGGGAAAACAAAAGTGTAAACTAAAGTGTAACTTAAAAGGGTATTACTTGATCCGTGGTCCCGGAGGGTAACGGGACAGAGCCATTCGTGACTCTTACATCTTGATCCGTGGTCCCGGGGGGTAACAGGACAGAACCACTCTTGGTTCATATATTCCTGATCCGTGGTCCCGGGGGGTAACGGGACATATCCTTTGAGTTACATGGAGGATTATATTAATTGATTTCAAACAAACTTTAGAGTAGACAACCCAGTAGCACAGTTTAGATTGATCACTGCACGTCACATACACTGATACACTTCACTGTTATACATCCCTGTTGACTTGTTACTATTTATGATTCATGCCTGCATATCTCGTGTATCCTGTTCATTTATTATTGCTTGATGTTATGACGCGCTGACGTCTGGGTTTTGCATGGCCCAGATCCTCTACTTTTGTTGCAGACTGATCAGGAGTTTTGCTGCTGTTAGATCGAGCGGTAGGGATCATGTCGGTATCCAGTCTTACTTTCCAGGTGTTTATTTAATCTTTTGCTTCCACATACTATAGCATTTCTTGACTCTTTTACTCTGGCTTATGGACATGTACTAGATAGTTAGTTTACTTTCCTGTTCTTGATATCTCTACAGCCGTAATGTGACTGTGGAAGGATTTTTCCTAACCACAGGTAGCATGGTTGGCTATGTCATGTGCCTATTTTAGCGTACTCTGGGAAGCGGGGCGTGACAGGCAACATGTCTGCTGATCTTTCGTTCCCATTTTTCCGTTCAGAGGGAGGATTCCCTAAGGCGCCGGTGGACCGGGAGGTTCTTGCACTCATTAAAGACTACGACCCGGAGTACAAGAACCTTCATCTGTCGGGTAGGTGGTACATCGAAATTATCAAATGTCGCCGAAGCTTCTCTCGTGCGACGCCGTCAGAGCCGATCTCATCGATCCCATATGCAGATGTACCCCCGATGAACTATGCCGTGGAGGTCGTAAATTGGAATTCCGAGGATCTTCTTCAACCTTCGATTGCTGCCATACCTTTGCAGCCGCCGGCAGCCGTGGATATTTTGGGGTGGCGCATATGCCAGGGTGAGTCGCGCCTTTGGGGTCAACTTTATAACATTGGATTGACCCCTCGACATTCGGCCGGGTATTTACAGTGGGCTAGGTACATCTTGTCAGCGAAGAGGGCGCATTTGCTGAAGATCGGTCTGTATCCTGCAGTCTACGCCTCGTTGTTCGAGTACCCTGCTCCTCCGACGTGGTGGATTAAGGCATTCGTGGAACAATGGAACATCCCCACCCATACCTTTCTTCTGACGGACAGGGAAGTTTCCATCCCCCTAGAAGAATTTGCTGAGATTTCCGGTCTGCCGGTGAGGGGGGAGCACTATGAGGAGCTATTTCCTCCGGACGAGTATGTCTTCGCCACCAAGCCGTTGGTAATGGGCCTAACGCCGGAGAATGCTATTCAGCACCAGTTTCCAAGCCTGGTAAAGGTGCTGAATATGTATGAAAATCTCTACTTGGAATCGGGAGGCCGGGGAGTTAGTTTTGCAGACTTTATCGCTCGCTTTCTTCGACCGGAGATTCTATCGCAGCGGGGTGAAAAATTTGCCAAGCTTGACGACCCCTTCGGCCTTGGCTTAGATTGTCGACCGGCACTGGAGGACGAACAAAAGGGTTTTTTCTTTCCCGATGCTGCAATCATGCCCTTATCGGAAATCGCCGCTCCGGGCATCGACGAGGAGACCTTCTTTCTCGGGTTTCTGGGGCTATGGCTGTGCTGGTTCGCGCTCCCATGCACCCACGCTACATGAGGCCGTCCGTCTTCTACCCAGCGCATCGGATGGTGGCTGGTATATAATTGTCAATTGGAATAGTCGGGTTGTCCCACCTGTACCATGGACTCAGCGTGGCGGCAGACTCAAATGAACCGGGGGTGCAACCTACCAATTTCCCGATGCACTACTTTACTTCATGGATGGAAATGCATGTGCTCGGGGTTTTTGGTATTCACAAGAGGCCCTCGTTCTACGAGAAGTGCAGACTCCCGAGAGTTATGCGGTTGATTGGCGCTTCTATTGTGAATCCGCCTCCGCGGGAGGCTAGGGGGTTGCTTCTTCGTCCGCGCATGGTCGGAGCAGGCATTTATTTCACGGACAAGGTCATGATCATCGGCCCGGAGACCTCCAAGGCGGTGTTGGCGTTGCGTGATAGTTTCAAGGACGGGGCCTCCGTATTGAAAGCTCGGGAGATTCTTCACTTATACTCCATCCGGCCGGGCTTCCTGGTGTTTAGGCAGAATGATATGGCGCTTTTTATGAGGTACAACCCCCATCGGTTCTCCCAACAACTAAGCTATAACCAAGGGGTCCCTATGGAGGTGTTTCTGGAAGAGCCTGCGGCCACCAGGGAAGGGATACGGAGCGCCCTGCATCACTTTATGCGGCTGAATACGGGTTCCCACTTCTTTATTAGCGAGCCAATTTCCGTTCCAAGGGCCCTTAACGTGTATGGAGCCTGGTATTAGCACGCGATGGGTGCTGTCATCCAGGAAGAGAAGCGTCTGCTGCTTGACCGCAAGGGTGTACCCCCCGCCAGCGATCGCAAAGTCCCTCTAAGGCAAAGGACCCCTGTCGTTCCTCCACTGAGAGGAGATGCTGGAGATGAGCCTCCGCGTGTGCTAAGCCCCCCGTGTGGATTGCCCTGTGATACTGTGGACGTGCCCCCAGCGCCCCGTGCTCCTGTGGAGATGGTGAATGTGGTTTCACCCGAATCCGGCGTGGGCTCGGATATCGGGACCCGCCGTCTCAAGGTGCCCACGAAGCGTAAGCTGATTTTGGGTGTGGCCGGAGTTCGCGAGCAGAAGAGGAAGAAGAAGTCGATCATCTCTGCTGACGTCGCATTTGGTCAGGAACCTCATGCTCCTTATAGCGAGGGCTTGGGTGAGTACGAGACCAACGAGGGCTTATCTATGCCGCCAGACGACACTGATATGGCGGCCGCCATCGCAGCTTCTGAGCCATTGGCAAGGCGCGATACGTGGTTGGCTAAACTTGTGCAATCGGGTAATCACTAGTTGTATTTTTCATCATTGCATCGTACCTTTATCATTGTTTTTTTTTACTAACACTTTTCCTTCTTTAACAGGCATTTCTACCGAAGAAGCTATCGCCGCTTCCCTCAAAACTTTCCAGGAGGAGGAACAACTCAGAGCGTCTTTAGGCCTTGGTACATTTCGGTTTACTATGTCTCTCCTTCCATTTCTTATGATTAATCTGACCCTCTCTTTGTCTTATCACAGGGACCACAAGACCTATCTCGCAAACCGATGCAGGAATTCTCTCCGGGCCAGCTACTGAAGTTCCGGCCTCTTCGGGATTGCCGCAAGAGACCCAACTCAAAAAGCCGATGATGGATGCCTTGAAGGCTCTGGAGGCAACCCTGAACGCGGACGACGACGCCTTGCTGAAGGAGGCTTCCAAAAAGTCTGTCGTGACGGCCCGAGAGGACAGGAAGCGCCTGAGGTGCGCAGCGAGGGAGCGTAGCGCTGCTCTGGCTGCGGGAGCGGGCTCAAGCGCCGTTACTCCCATTGATACTCCCTCAGAGGAGCTCCCGGTCGCCTTGTCTACTGCTCATAGACGGGCGGCATGTGCAGCTCGGGAAGCCAACGGTAAATCCGTCTCAGGTAATGTGCTTTTGAGGCTTTGTTATCAAAGTTTTAAAACCGTCAGATCTTATATATCTTGTCCTGCAGGGACGAGTTCTACTGAAGGAGCGGGGGCAACCGTTGAGCCTGAGGGGACAGTGGAGAAGGCAGCAACTGAACCTGAGGCGACGGTAGGCAGTGCAGCCGTAGTTGCCGGGCCCGAGCTAGTGGATGATGAGACAGTCACGACTACTATACCCAAGACGGCCACCACTGCCGGGTGTGAAGTGGCGGCAAATGAGACGGCTGCCACAACCGAGCCTGAGGCAGCAGCGGATGAAGTGGCTGCGACCGACGAGAAGGCTGCGACCGCTGAGCCCGAGGTGGTAGCGGGTGAGACGGGTATGATCGCTGAGCACGAGACGGCCGCTCTTTCTCAAGAGTCGGGTGCCACTTCGATCATCGCTCTCCCTATTTACGGTTCCTTGTCGTCATCCGGCGTCTCGAGCGTGACGGCGGCTCCTGTGGAGTCGGGCGATGAGGCAACGGGAGGTGAGACCGTCCTAATGGAAGAGGAAGACGCCACCGTTCCATCAAGTAATACCCTCGTTAGGGCTCTGGCCGGCGACTCATTAGGTAAATCTTGGGTTACCGCCCTTCTTTCTTTATTCTGCAATCTTTCCTAATGAAGCTTATCTTGCTTCTACCGCAGGTGCAGTTAGTGCTGATACTGCGTTACCAGAGGGAGCGCCGTCAGTTACCGCTCTAACAGTAACCACTTCTCTTCCTTCTCTCGCACCGTCGCAAATGCTGGAAGGTATGGATTTATAGCCCACCAGTCTTATCTTGGCTGCATAAATTATGTACTGACGTTGTACTATTGCATCTTTGCAGGAGTCCTTTTTGACCACCTGTACCAGGTGTTGCACCCACACTTCTCCTTCCCGTCGGAGCTTGCTTCATTCAGTGGCGCTGGTGAATATAGTTACCAACTAATGCTCTTTCTTTTTCCGATAATGAACTTGTTTCTGATTCTTCTTTGCCCTGATCGCAGTACTACAGATCGAAAGAGGAGATGTAAGATCAGCTGCGCCGCCGGTCCTCCCGGCTTTGCCACCTGCTGCAGCTGGTATAGTAAATTCCATTGTTTATGAATCACTTATATTCCCAGATCCGTCATCTGATTGTGATTTGTTTTGTAGCTGTCGCTCCGACTCTGGTTCCTTTTGAGTCTCGTATTTTGATGCCGGTAGGCCCATTCTCCCGACGTCCATCCTCAAAGGGTGCTACGATAAGTCTGAGTATGCTGAGCGGATGCGTCGAGGAGCTTGACGCAGAAGCTCCTACATCTGCTGCAGATTTCGCTGCCGAGGTTAATCCGATGCTGGTGACGCTTGTAAATTTCCATAATGAAGGCGTCGTCCAGTCTTGGGTTAATCACTACAGGGAAATCGAGGCCTGTCTGCATCAGCTTGAACTTATGCGTCCGGCACCTGAGATTTTGGCCGCGAGCACTCAACGGGCGGCATGGATCGAGCAGAGCGCTTCTTACTTCCGTCATCTTGAACAAGAAGTGGCTTTAAAGCGGAGGGAATGCAAAGAAACTTCATGCGAGTCAGCTCGACTGCGTGCTGAGGTCGACACGAACGCTGCCCGAGTGAAAATTATCTTCGAGGGCCTTCTGCAAAGTATCTCTAATGGGCTAACATTGAAGCAGAAGCTCGATGCCGTTGAGCGTGATGCCCAAGGTCGTGAAGCAGCTCAGCAAGCCGTCGAACAACTTTCATCTTACTTGCAGCAGCGAGCCCAGGTGGAAGCAGAGTTGGCCACGGCATCCGATCATGAGAAGGCGTTGAAGGAAGTGCGAGAGCAACTTGCGGATTTGTTGAAGACGCTTCCTTCTCCATGAAAATTTTGTATCATTTGTAATTGTGAATAAAATGTATTTGTCTCTTTTATTCTTTAACACGATGTATTTTGTACTCAATCGAATTCATGAATAAAAATTACACGTTCTTCATAATGTCTTGTGTCATTTCTCTGCTTTCTTCTTTCTTGTTGTGTTGTTTGCCATGCGATTTTAGCAAGTGCGATCCATAGATAGTATAACTGTCAATCTTATACATTTTGCAGAGTGGCGATGGCTCAGAAAACAGGGTTAGGATTTGTCACCTAAGACTTTTCAACTTTATGAGCAGTGAGGGTCTCATAAAGTATTTTCTCCCTACGGGCCGGGAGGGTCCCGTAGGTGTAATTTTCAACTTAAGAATCGTGAGGATTCCTAAGTGTGTTTTCTCTTGAGAGATCTCACAAGAGAATTTACTCCCTTACGAGTCGTGAGGACCCGCAAGTGATGGGTGAAGTTGCCCTTATCCGCATTTCACGGAGTCAGGGGTTGCTCTGGATGCTTCCCACTGTTTCACTGCTGTGTTTGGCGAGGACCAGGCTCCGCTCTGGATATTTTCCAGGATATCGTAGTTCAAAGACATCGCGGTCGAGGTTAAGGACATCATAGTCCGTGGATTTAAGGACTCCACAGTCCGTTGTTAGTTTTTAGACATCACGGTCGAGGTTAAGGACATCATAGTCCATGAGTTTAAGGACCTCACAGTCCAATGTTAGTTTTAAGACATCACGGTCGAGGTTAAGGACATCATAGTCTATGAGTTTAAGGACCTCACAGTCCAATGTTAGTTTTAAGACATCACGGTCGAGGTTAAGGACATCATAGTACATGGGTTTAAGGACCCCACAGTCCGTGAAATGTGTGGTTATTGGGACCCGTCACCTCTTTGAAGACGTTGAGGAATTACAACGACAAATATCAAAGGAGTGAAGAGATGTTCCCTTGAACCAAGGTAAAATCAGTTTAAAATCATTTTGGTTGATTGTTAGTTTTAAGACATCACGGTCAAGCTTAAGGACATCATAGTCCATGGGTTTAAGGACTCCACAGTCCAATGTTTGCTCTGGATGCTTCCCATGGGTTCACTGCCGTGTTTGGAGAGGACCAGGCTCCGCTCTGGATGCTTCATACGGGTTCACTGCCGTGCCCTACGAGGACCAGAATCCGCTCTGGACGTTTTCCACGGGGTCAGAAGTGACGTTGTCCGTGTTCCACGTAACCAGGAATTTGCACTAGATGCTTCCCACGGGTTCACTGCCGTATTCGGCGAAGACTAGGCTCCGCTCTGGATGCTTCACACGGGTTTACTGCCGTGCTCTACAAGGACCAGGATCCGCTCTGGACGTTTTCTACGGGGTCAGAAGTGACATTATCCGCGTTCCACGTAACCAGGAATTTGCACTAGATGCTTCCTACGGGTTCACTGCCGTGTTCGGCGAGGATTAGGCTCCGCTCTGGATGCTTCACACGGGTTCACTGCCGTGCTCTGCGAGGACCAGGATCCGCTCTGGACGTTTTCCACGGGGTCAGAAGTGACATTATCCGCATTCCACGTAGCCAGGAATTTGCACTAGATGCTTCCCACGGGTTCACTGCCGTGTTCGGCGAGGACTAGGCTCCGCTCTGGATGCTTTACACGGGCTCACTATCGTGCTCTGCGAGGACCAGGATCTGCTTTGGACATTTTCCACGGGGTCAGAAGTGACATTATCCGTGTTCCACGTAGCCAGGAATTTGCACTAGATGATTCCCACGGGTTCACTGCCGTGTTCGGCGAGGACTAGGCTCCGCTCTGGATGCTTCACACAGGTTCACTGCCGTGCTCTGCGAGGACCAGGATCCGCTCTGGACGTTTTCCATGGGGTCAGAAGTGACATTATCCGCGTTCCACGTAGCCAGGAATGGTTGACTTTATCCGCATTTCACGGAGTCGAAATTTGACTCTCTGTCATTTGTACACCGCCGAGTCATGGGACTGAGAGTTGCCGCTGTTCCGCATTGCTTGATGTTGTGTCTGCTGCAATGAGACGAATGTTGAGATGATCTCTAGGCTATCTGTGAACCGTCGAGATTTGGCTTCTTCTTCTGATGAAACCTGGGGAGGAGGAGTGTGATTCCTTCTTTGTTTGCGCCCCTGGATTGTATACAGGGACTGCTGTGATATCACCTGTAGGGCATAAAATTCCATTTTTATTTTTATTTTATTTCTTTCCGCGATGCTCTATCATTTCAGCTGTTATATCGTGAAGGTCGCGATTGCCCCATCATTTCGGCTATTTTTCGCGGTGCTCAATCATTTCGGCTATTTGTCTTATTTTTCACTCGTCGTTTTTTATTGCGAGTTGCCCAATCATTTCGGCTATTTTGCATGCATATATTTTTACTTGCTGATTTTGTTATAAGTTGCCCCATCGTTTCGGCTATTTCGTATACATGTGAGGCTCGCTAGCTTTTTGCCGCAAGCTTGGAATTAGACACCGATTTCGGCATCAGCACCGCTACAACTGAAATATTACCAGGAGCGAATCAACATTTGCCTGCGTCGATACCGAACAAAAGTGGCTTACTAAACAGAGTTAGGATTCTGTCGACTAAGGCTTTTGACTTCATGAGCCGTAAGGGTCTCACAAAGGTATTTCTCCCTGCGAGTCGTGAGGATCTCGTAGGTGCGTTTTCTCCTTAGGAGTCGTGAGGACTCCTAAGTGTATGTTCTCCTATAAGTCATAAGGATTTTACAAGAGGGTTTTCCCCTTATAAATCGAGAGGACTTACAAGGGTTGTTCACCATACGAACATACCCCTAGTCACGGATGGGACTTGGTTAGGGAAATGTTTATTCGCGCCCGTAGATTGTATACAAGGGTCAGCATTGAGCCGCTTGTAGGGCAGTATCAGAGGTTGTGGGGGTTACTTAAAAACAGGTTTAGGTCTCTGTAACTTAAGACTTTCAAATCTTATGAGCCGTGAGGGTCTCATAAGAGGATTCTCTTTACGAGTCGTGAGGATCTCGCAAGTGCAATTTCTCCTCAGGAATCGTAGGGATCCCTAAGTGTGTTGCTCCCTTGTGAGTCGTAAGGATCTCACGCGGGTGGTTTCTCCCTACAGAGTCGAGAGGACCCTGCAAGTTTCTTTTAACGAGGTTGCGCCCTTTCGGGTTTTCACAAACACTCGCCGGTAGCCCTGCTGTTTTTACTCACGGAGCCCTTTCGGATTTTCATCCGTGCCCATTTTGCTTATGGACATACCATTTTTTTAATTTTTATTTTTATTCTTTTTTTTATATAACGAGATTGCGCCCTTTCGGGTTTTCACAAACACTCGCCGGTAGCCCTGCCGTTTTTACTCACGGAGCCCTTTCGGGTTTTCATCCGTGCCCATTTTGCTTATGGACATACCTTTTTTTTTAATTTTTATTCCTTTTTTTTGTATCGGCCTTAGGATGCCGCAATCCACCGTAGTTTCTCGGTATCTCGATCAACAGCTAGTTTTAGGACATAGTGGTCCGTTGTTAGTTTAAGGACGTTTCGGTCCGCTGTTAAGTAAGCCGGTTACTACTTATAGAGTTTGGGCTCAGGAAGATAGCGAGCGGATATAGTCGTCGTCATCTATCATTGACCTAGGCTGTGACTCGTCAAGCGCAGTATTTCTTCAGGAAACGAAACGACCATTTATTGGCCTGAAGGGCCTTTCACCATGCATGTCCATAAGTAGATAGGCTCCACCCTGGTAGACCTTGTCTATAATGTACGGGCTTTATAATTCGGCTCGAATTTTCCCCGCTTGGCGCTATTGGGGATCATAGGTCTTTTGACTACTAGCACGAGTTCGCCTTGGCGGAATATCCTCGGCCTGGTTAATCTTTCATATGAGCGCGTCATCTTTGCTTTATAAGCTTCCAGATTTTACTGCGCCAGGAGCCGGGTTTCATCAAGGGCATCGAGCTCCTCGAGGCGAAGGTGAGCATTCTCTTTGTCCGTTAGCTCATAATGGACTGCCACTCGTAGAGAGGGTAACTCTATCTTGAGGGGGAGTACCGCTTCTGTACCGAATACCAACGCGTACGGCGTTGTGTTCGTGGCCGTCTTGAACGTAGTTCGATACGCCCAGAGAGCTTCTTGCAGTCTCTCATGCCAGTCCTTCTTATTTCGAGACACCGTCTTCTTCACGATCTTTGTCAGGGTCTTGTTAAAAGCTTCAGCTAGACCGTTGGCTCGGGGATTATAAACTGAGGAGCATCTCCAGTCTATGTTGTGCTGTTGTGCGAAGCGGCTGATCTTGTGGCTTCAGTAGGCTGGCCCGTTATCGGAGATGATCCGTCGAGGAGTTCCAAACCGATAAATAACGTGCGTCTTGAAGAAATGGAGGATATTCTCCGCCTTCACTTCCCTCAACGGTACTGCTTCTGCCCATTTGGAGAAGTAATCAGTCATTGCCAAAATGAATCGATGTCCTCTGGACGATGCTGGTTCGATGGGGCCGATTATATCAGTTCCCCACATTTCGAATGGCCAGCTAGCCACCGTTGGATGTAGTGGATTTGGATGCTGGTGGATGAAGTCCCCATGGATCTGGCATGAGTGGAATTGCTTCGCATATTCGAGGCAGTCCTGAATCATCGTGGGCCAGTAGTAGCCCATCCGTTTAATCTTCAACTTCATCTTTGGGCCTGCTTGGTGAGAACCGCAGAGTCCGTCGTGAACTTCTTGGATGACTCTTTTTGCTTCTTCAGGTCCCAGACATCTCAACCACAGAGAATCAAATGACCTCTTATACAGAGTATCGTTGACGAAGGCAAAAGATATGGCTCGCTTCATGAGCTGATGTTTTGAAGACGCATCTTCAGGCGTTCGACGGGATTTGAAGTAGTCTATAAAGACTTCTCTCCAGTCCTCAACCGTTTCTTGGTCTTTTATTTGCAGGGCCGTCTGCTCAGTCGCTTCCTTTTCCTCGGATGATTCCGGAGATATTTGTGCCGGTACGAGAACCCGACGGTTTTGCACAACGATTCTCACGTCACCGAGGTTCTCATCGGCCAGTTCTTTAGCGAGCTTGGCTAAGGCATCCGCTTTGCTATTTTCTGCACGCGGTATGCTTTCCAGCATATAGGAGGGGATTTGAGTCAGTAGTTGCTGTACTCTCTCTCTATATTTCACCAGTTCTGGTTTGCATGTTTGGTAGTCGCCATTTACTTGACCGACGACCAGTTGAGAATCTCCATATATGAGGAGGTTTTCAATTCCCATGTCGATGGCGATCTCGCGGCCTGCTATCAAAGCTTCATATTCGGCTTCATTGTTCGTCCTAGGCTCTGTTAAGGAGAAAGCAAAACGCATTATCCTTCCTTGTGGAGTTACGAAGATAAGGCCTACCCCCGATTTGATTATAGGGGTGTTCTGTTTTTGCTTCTTCATAAAGGATGCTCCATCAAAATAAAGTTCCCATCGGGCATCACCACCGCCGATCGCATCAAACGCATGTTTGTCTGGCAGTTCGCAATTCAAAGGAGAATCGGCCGGTATCGGATGTTCAGCGAGGAAATCGCGATGGCCTGGCCTTTAACTCTGCCTTAAGAGGCTAATAGGTTATTGAGAACTCCATCAAGAGCAGGGCCTATTTTGCGAGTCGCCCCGTCAGTATGGCCTTTGACATCAAATACTTCAGAGGATCCACCTTCGATATGAGACGGACATCATGCGCCAACGCATAGTGCCTGAGCTTCGTTATCGCGAAGATCAATGCCAGGCAGTGTTTTTCGATGGGAGAATAATTGCCTTCTGCTCCCAGTAGAACTCGACTCAAGTAGAAGAGAGCTCTTTCTTTCCCTTGGTCATTCTCTTGTGCCCATAATGCGCCTAAGGAACCTTCGAGGGCGGTTGTATAAAGAATAAGGGGCTTTCCCATGACCGGAGCGGCCAGTACTGGCGGATTCTGCAAGTATTGCTTGATTTCGTCCAGCGCGCCTTGTCATTTGTGATCCCAGACGAACGGGGTTCCCTTCTTCATCAAGTGACCGTACGGACGGCATTTGCCAGAAAGATTGGCTATAAATCACCGGATATACGCGAGCTTCCCTTGGAGAGACCGCAAATGTTTGAGAGTCCTTGGCGGAGGCATTTCCATGACCTCCTTGATCTTAGACGGGTCTATTTCGATGCCCCGGTATCGTACAATGAATCCTAGGAATTTACCTGAGGACACCTCGAACGCGCATTTGAGAGGGGTCATCTTCAAGTTGTATTGCCGATGGCGTTGAAATACGATCTTCAGATGTTCGAGATGTTCCTCGTATGATTTGCGTTTAACCAAGAGGTCGTCGATATAGAATTCGACGATTTCATGTACAAGGTCATCGAAGATCTTCGTCATGGCCCTCTGATAGGCGGCACCGGCGTTCTTTAGACCGAAGGGCATCACCTTATAGCAGAATATACCTAAAGGGGTCCGGAAAGCGGTGTGCTTCTGGTCTTCGGGATGCATCTTTATCTGATTATACCCTGATGAGCCGTCTATGAAGGAGAAAACTTCGTGAGTGGACGTGTTATCTATCATCAGCTCAGTGACCGGTACTGGGAAATCGTCCTTTGGGCAGGCTTTATTGAGATCCCGAAAGTCCACACATATGCGCACTGTCCCATATTTCTTCATCACCGGGACGATATTGGTGATCCAGTCAGGATACTGAACCTCTTGGATGAAACCAGAGTCGATTAACTTCTTGACCTCGGCGTTAATGCTCGTCTCAAGCTCGAGCCACATTCTTCTCGATGCCTGTTTGATTGGCTTGACGTCCGGGGATATCGTCAGTTTGTGGACCGCGATCTCTGGATCTAATCCTGGCATTTCGGAATAGTTCCATGCGAAGCAATCTCTATGCTGCATAAGCACGTCTTTTAACGCAGCCACCCTTTCTTCAAAAAGCAGCTCGCTGACGAATGTGGGTCGCGAGTCATCTTCCGTCCCCAAATCAATTTTCTTGAGGTTATCTGCAGTATTATGTATTCCATCCTCCAGCTCTTTTGGTGCCGGTGGAAATTCTGAGATCACCTCGTCATCATTGTTTTCGAAGCACCAGGGGAGGTCATCCATATTCTTGGGTTCTTCTCTTGATATCGTTATCATATGACAAGTACAAGCTCGCTTCCAAGACTTATGTTGATCTGGTTCTACTCTCGCGGATTTGGTTTCATGCTTCTGCGGCGGTGTTACCCTCCAATTGTCGGATATAGCGAACTTGCAGAGCTGATACTGATCTTCGACCCAGTTCTTGAAAGTGAAGCAGTCTTCGAGAGGATGCCCTATTGCCCTATGATAAGAGCAATAGTTCGGGTGAGAGACTTCGCCTGTTTGCCCAGGGTGTTTGGACTCCGGGAGTGTAAGCATTTGATGTCTTACGGCAAGATCAAATATTTTCTTTGTCTTGTCTTGAGGAAAAGAATATGCTTGACTCATCTTCTTCATAAGGGACAAATTCGGACCGCTCGATTCCCGATCGCGTGACTTCTTGGTCCCGCTTTGTCGTTGTTGAATACCTTTTCCGCTCTTTGACTTGTTTCGGCCTCTGCGTCGAGCCTTTTGTACAACAGGTTGACAAGGAGGGACATTTTCGTCTTTCGCAGCCTGTTGAAGAAGGCGCTGAGTCCTGGTTTTCTCGTAGATGGCCATTTTGCGATTATGGTCATCTCGAACTTTTTGACCAGCTTCCCCTATAAGCTTGTCCATTTGTTCTTCGAACGACGGACTGGGCATTTTCACGTCGGGAGCTCTTTCTGGTTCAGGGTTAGCATTCTCCCATTGAGCATCTCCTTCTTCATCAAAGTCATGTACGACATAGCAGTCGTGGAGTAGCTCCCGTTTCTTGGACCGAACATATCCAAGCCCGATCGCTTCCATTCTCCCGTTGGGCAACTTGTGCTGAATACCGGGAACGTTCTAGATCCTTTCATAAAACTTAGCTTTTCGAGCGGTGTGTTTGAAGGGTATCCCTTGGCGCTTCAACAGCCTTTTCAAGCCTTCTGTATAATATCTAGGCAGACGGATGGGCTGAAGCCTGTCAAGTGTAGGATCCGCACCGTGCTAGATTTCTTTCTCCACTTTAGTTTCCCCGGAGCGGTAGAATAGGATCGCCTTTTCTCCTTCTCGCGCGGGAGGGACGTAGAATGTCTGCAGCTCTTCTACACTGTAGGTGTGAAGCACGTCCAGTTCCTTATGGTGTTTGTGCGGAACCATGGCAACTTGCAAACTTTGCTCTTCATCAGCGAATGTTCGTATTGGAG
Source organism: Agapanthus africanus (assembly GCA_030015575.1). Classification (NCBI taxonomy): domain Eukaryota; kingdom Viridiplantae; phylum Streptophyta; class Magnoliopsida; order Asparagales; family Amaryllidaceae; genus Agapanthus; species Agapanthus africanus. The sequence goes on along the minus strand of JASDDO010000028.1, from coordinate 151,183,029 downwards.
GCCGAGCAGAGAATATAGCATGGACCTCATCTTCCGAGTCACTGCCAAAGATCAACATAGGAGTGGATGGTCCTGGCTTGTTGTACTGGGGTGGACCTGAATAAACCATCACTTCCCCTTCCTCAGTATCACTCCCGAAGACAGGAATGGTGGTGATAACTTTGTTCTCCGGTTTGCGACATCTCTACGTGTCCTCGAAATCTGGCAAGAAGTATTTTGCATCTTCATACTTGCGGACTTCATTTACAGAGAATGGGTTCAGCTCTCCCGTTACGGTATACTCGAGACCATCCTTAAAGTATTTCATACATTGATGTTGTGTAGAAGGGATGATGTTGTACTCGTGTAACCAAGGCCGGCCGAGTAAAGCGTTGTAGCATGTCTTGGCTTAAATGACATGAAATTTAATATCCGTGATAAGCAGCCCGAATCGTAATGTTAATATCACAGACCCGAGAGTCCGCGATGACTGGGAGTCAAAACCAGAGATGGTGATTTTATCACGAGCGAGATGCTGGACGCTCATGCAGATTTCCTTCAACACTCGCACGTTCAGGAGATTGACGGAAGACCCATTGTCGACCAGGATTTTGCCTATCTTTATATCGTAGCAGTATCCTGAGACATAGAGGGGACGGTTGTGCTCGCACGTCCCAAGGAGGAGGTCTTCGTCGCCGACGGTGATATCGGCTCTGTGTACTTCGTCGATCTCGTCCTTCATCTTTTCTTCGGCGAGAATAGCTTGGAATTGCTCTGGTTCTTGTAGCGCCTTGATCAGTGAATCTCTCGCTTCTTTGGATTGTAGAAGGGCGTCGAGAATGCTGAGCTGCGAGGGTAACTTCCTCAAGTGCGCCAGAACGTTATAGTCCACCTTACTCTTCTTTGGCGGGTCCTTGGCGATCAGTTCTTTCATGACTTGGTCATCTAGGGCGATATCCTTAGAGACCTTTTCTTTCCCCTTATCTTTTCTATTCGTGGATCCAAGATTCTTTTTTGGAAGCGTGCGATTGCGCAGCTGAATGTTTTCACAGGCCTTTGGTTCTTCCTCCTTCCCCATTGTGGATTCTTTAAAGAGAGGGCCAAGAGCCATTTCCTCGTCGGAGTCGCTTCCGAAAGTGAGAACCTGCGATCTCCCAGTGTTGACCATGCGACAGTTACCGGTAGTTCTTATATGCTCCTCGGTCGTACTTCCCTGCTCCCGACGAGTTTTGTGTTTCATCCGCTTAAAATGTTACCGGTGAGAAACATATCCCTGCCACCATCTTTTAAAAGCGTCGCTTTCCTCGGTGGGGTGCGAAATCTTTCGATGATATGAGCAGTAGCTAGGATGCATCTCTGCTTCGCCGGTAGTGTTTCCTTTGGAGGGTGGTAACTTCATTCCCATTGATATGGGTTTAGCAAACCTTTTCCTCGTCTTGAACTTATTTTTATCCGTGACGGCTGTTCCTTGATTCAGCGGGAGTGTCTCGACTCTTTCATCTAGTCGCCAGTGTTTGGCTCTTTCAAATATGGCCATCTCACGCTCCCGATCAGCTTTACTTTTCAGGAGAGCTTTGTTTAGGAATGCGTCGATCATTTCATCTGACGGCCCCAAAAGTTCCGCTTCAGGCTCTGCCCCCAGTTTCTTTATGCAAGAAACCTTTTCATCATCTGTAAACGAGTGAGAGATCACATGACAACTTGCTACGTAACCCTCAGATCCATCCGACGAGCCTTCTCCATCATCTTCCTCCTGAAGGACGTGGCTGGGGAACTTTCCTAGAGTGATGGGAGTCCGCACCTTCTGATTATACTCCTCCAGCGCGTCGATCTGTTTCTGCAGGTCCATGCGCTTGTCGCCAGGCTTCATGATCTTTTTGGATCTCTTCTTCTTCTTCGTTGAAGATTTTAACGGCTGGGTGTGAGTGCTTGGGCCATCACCACCGATCTTTGGAGTTGGACGCAGCTTCAGCATCCCTTCGATGATCTGGGATTCTAGCGGGTTCTTCCATCTGATCGCCGGGCATGTCTGAAGATCATTCAACATCCTTTTGGTTTTGGCTGAAAGCACGACTTCCCATGGAGCTTCTTCAACAAAAGAACACGTTGCCCCCGGTGTGTCCGTCTTCTTAGGAGTGTGCGGTTGTGGTGGGTTTACTTTCCACTTCTCAGACAACGCGAACTTACCTTGTAGGTATTGATCTTCGATCCATCCCTTAAAGACGAAGCAATCCTCGATCGGATGTCTTACCGTTTGGTGGTAAGGGCAATAATTGGGATTATTCACTTCGCTGGGCTGCGGCGGTCGCCTGGGATTCGGCAAATTGATAAGCCTGTTGCGCATAGCCAGCTCAAACAGCCTCTTCGTTTTATCCCGCGGGAATGAGTAAGGACACTTCATTTTCTCATTATAATAGCGCCGTCTCTCTTCCAGTTGATCTGCTAGCTTTGGGGCAATGGGCTGCTGTTGGATGTTCGCAACGAAGGTCGCCTTCCCTTTACCCTTGTCATTCCGAGGTTCCGGCTTCGGGGGAGACGGTCTGTGACCCATTTGATCCATCTGGGCTAGCTTATCAATCAAAGCCTGGAACGTGGTCGGTTTAAAGAACATCATGAACTGTGAAATAGTTGCATGAGGGTCTAGGGTGCCCACGATCATGCCCACCGCTGGTGCTTCTTCAATGCGCTGTTCGCACTTCGACCACAGATTCCGCCATCGGATTGCGTATTGAATCCAAGTTTCGCCCGACTTCACCCTTGCATTAATCAATGCCGTTATTGGGGTGCATTCGCTGGCGCTCACGAATCGCTGGGTGAACAGCAACTCCATCTCTGTGAGAGTTTTGACGGAGTCATTTGGAAGCTCGGAGTACCACTTAAACGCCGTCTCCGATAAGCTGCCGATGAATTGGCAAAGCAAGAGCTTATCATCGCCGCCGGTGTTGCCACAAAAGGCCCTGAACTGGGCGACATGTTGATGGGGATTGCCTGTCCCATTGTAGACATGGAATTTCGAGATTGTGTAGCCCGGCAGGTACTTTATCTGATCACACCAGCTCGGATATGGTCGCCCCGTTTTGACGACTTGGCCGGCCGCTTCATTTTCCTGGTGAACTCATATTTGTTGAGCAATATAATCATCCAGGGCTGCCTTAGAGACTATTTCCTCTTTGGCTGTTGAAAGAGCCGGAGGTGGATTTGACGTTTCTCCTCTGTCGTCTTCGAGGACAATCGGAGGATCTTCAGCTGGGGGATCCGGCTGGATCATCTTGCCGACCATATCTTGGAAGAGAAGTGCCATTTGCTTTATATTGGCCGCTTGTTCCGCAGCCTCCTTGTCCTTCTTTTCGAGCATTCTCCGAAGGAATTCAGCATCAGTCTCGTGTTCGCGACGTTGTTCTGATGACGCCTCCGGGCTTTCTTTTGGTCCGGTGAGTGCGGCCATGGCAGTCAGCATCTCTTGAAGCTTCTGCTGCTACTGTTCGTGGGCTCTAGTGATGGATTGAGTGAGTGGTCGGTGGCCCGTAGAAGCGCGGCTATCTTCGTTCCTAGATGCCATGTAAACGGTATGGACCGTTATGCCCCCAGACTTAGGGCGTTTGGGTTCAGTGCCTTTGACATTTGTCACAGGCATGGAGGTCTTCTCCGGCCTTCTCTTCTTATGAGCAGTCGAAGTTGAGGGGGCTGTCGCAGTGGGCACCCAGACAGTTTTTCGTGGCTTGGCAGGATGGCTTTCTTCCTGTCGGACCTTCAGCTTCTTGTGCTAGCGGAAGAAATTTGGATCGATCACCGAGTCCCGGACCTGCCGCCAGACTTTGTAGATCTTGGAGGACAGCCGCTGCGGGGACTGTTCTGGCTTTGCTTCCGCAGCTTTCTCTAGTGGAGGAGGAGACCTTTTTAGTACGGCGGTAGGAGAATTCCTACGCACCTTATTTAGCAGCTCAAAGCTGTTCCCAGTTGGAACAACAACATTAATTTCCGCCGTCGGGGCTGGTGGAGTTAGCCCAGAAGGGGAGTTGCCTCTTGACTTCCTCACTCGGCGCCAGTGGCGACGTCGAGCATGTCGAGCTGATAGAGTTGGCTCGGTGACGGGGATGGCCTTGTCTTACCCCCTGTTCAGGTGAGGGATCGTTGCCGGTGTCAGCTTGTTAAAGACTGAGGTTCTTTGAGTAGCAGGAGCAGGAGTGGAAGCTGGGACGGTCAGTCATGTAAAGACCGACCCCTTAGCAGGAGAAGCCGCCTTGATGACTTCAGGAGCAGGGTTGGTTACTCTCTTCGGAATAAGCTTCTCTGGGATTGCAAGCTTCACTGTGGGCCCACAGGAATTTTCGCCCAATCTAGAGAAGACCGAGGCGCTGGTGCTGGACGACCCGTTGAGAGGGGCCGCAGTAGCTGTAAGTTGATCGAAGTCCGACTTCTTGGGAGCTTCTGGTATGGGCACGGGAGCAGTGAAGATCGTTGGCGGGAGCATGGTCCCGAAAAACAGCCCTGTGGTTGCTTGAGCAATCTGCTCGACGGGCATCGTGAACAAAGAGGCCGCTTGGGGCCCGTAGGTTATGCCTTTAGTTGAGGCAGGACACGAGTTGCAGCTGCAGTTGGAACACTTCGAGCAGGTGAATGCCATTGCTGTTTTGCTTTCTGCGCCAAGTAAGAGACCAAATCTTAGTAACTTGAAACCCAAGGGCAACCATTAACAAACCGCGATTCGTTCGCGAATACGACACACGAAGTGTGGAGTGGAAAGAGGAAAAGGTCCCACCGGGCGTGCCAGAATCTGTTCCCCTCCGAAAGACGCGGCGGAGACACGTTGGGTGTCTTGCCTGAAATTCGGGGCAGATACTAATTGGTACTATCCGTCCACCTCTTCGAAGATGCCAAGTTGATTTATGGCACCGTGTATCGAAGGTTTAAACGGATGTGTCCAATATAGCAGACTTCGTCAGATTCCCCCTCATTTGAGGGGTTTTTGATTGTGGGGACGTTCTTCCCTGCAGGCGCAAGCCCCTGCAGTTAATTACGCTACCGAATCACGGTAACAACTTTCTCCTTCTCCAGATGGTGACTTCGTGTCGTGAGTGCTTGTTTTGTGTTCGGTTGCTCGTGGATTGTATACGGAGACTAATTTGGGTTGTCTCCCGTAGGACGTGGATTAGTCCAAATCCGTATCTTTCTTAGATTTGGGTTTGGGGGGTGTTTAAGGATACGTTAGCCTTATTTGAGGCTAAGATCGACTTAAACGTTCGTTAAGGACATGTTAGTCTAATTTTAGACCAAGATCGACTTAACGGGATCGTTTAGATCCGACAAGAGAGCAATTGGGGGCTCTATTGTTTAGTTTAGTGATATTGCGGTCGATAGGTAGTTTAAGGACATTGCGGTCCAATGTTAGTTTTAAGACGTTGCGGTCAAGGTTAAGAACATCATAGTCCGTGAGCTTAAGGACCTCACAGTCCGATATTAGTTTTAAGACATCACGGTCGAGGTTAAGGACATCATAGTCCGGTATTAGTTTTAAGACATCACGGTCGAGATAAGGACATCATAGTCCGGTATTAGTTTTAAGACATCACGGTCGAGGTTAAGGACATCATAGTCCGGTATTAGTTTTAAGACATCACGGTCGAGATTAAGGACATCATAGTCCATGAGTTTAAGGACCCCACAGTCCGTTATTAGTTTTAAGACATCATGGTCGAGATTAAGGACATCATCGTCCATGAGTTTAAGGACCCCACCGTCCGTAATAGTGTGTGGTTGTCAGGACCCGTCACCACTCTGACGACGTTGAAGGATTACAACGACAGATATCAGAGGAGTAAAGAGATGTACCCTCGAACCGGGTGTAAATTGGTCGGAAGAGCAGTTGTGCTCAGTTCATTTTATATTGAAGACTTATAGCCAGAATTGGGCTAAGTCCAGTTGAAAATGTTTGATATCTTATTTTGTGTTCTGCCTATTAGGCTTTTACTAGGGCTCTGCCCTTTTATAATGCATAGCATTGGGCTCTGTAATTAAATGCATGACATTTATATTTGGCCAGACTTTTGTTTGGGCTCTGCCCTTTTTAAATAATGCATAGCATTTATAGTTGGCATGTCAGGTCTTTACTTGGGCTCTGCCCTTTTAAATAATGCATAGCATTTAAGTGGTCTGATAGTGCGCCACGTGGCTTGTCAGGCGCTTTGTGCCAATTAAAGAGCGCAAGGCGCTAGCGTATGTGGAGGTGACACATGTCACGGTCTGCTAAACGCAAGTCTATTAGCGCAGTGCGCTACGCCAATGCGCTGCGCTAGTGCGCTGCTGACACGTGGCACGCTCTGGTGTAGTGCGCCACCCCAAGAGCGCAGTGCGCTGTTTTAGAAGCGCAAAGCGCAGATTGTTCTGTGGTTGACACGTGGCGCGCTCTGGTGCAGTGCGCCAGTCCAAGGAGCGCAAAGGCGCATTCTAAAAGTGCAAGGCACTGTACAATAGCGCAGAGCGCATCTTGATCCAATTAAGATCAAAGAAACAGGTTCTTTGTTTTCTCAAAAGAGATTCTACCTCAAGATTCAGGAACCAATGGTTCATCAAAAGGCTGTGCCTTTATATAGATCAAAAGATCTAAGAATGAAGTAAATTACTTTTTTTTAATCTTTTATAATTAGATCTTTTTGATCTTTTTCCTTTTTATTGAAGATCTTGATCTTGATCTTGTTCTTAGATCTTTGATTTTTTTTAGAAGAGATTCTTCTTTTTTAATGAGATGATTTCATTTCTGTTCTTCCAACTATTTAATTCTTTACCTTCAAAGATGAAGAAGATGATCTTCTTTCTTCAAAGGCTTGCCTTTCAAATTTTTCAGAGGGTTCTACCTTTTCAATATGTCTATCTCTCTATATCCGAGACTTGGAGTCTAGGGGCCTTTATATAGGGCCAATTGGTGTGTTAAGTTAGTTACAGAGATCTTTCTCTGATTGATCTGGGAATATTTCCCCACCGTTGGATCTTTGATCCTAAGGCCTCTGTTTTACAGAAGATAATCTTCTTATTTTAATAAGATTGGAAAGATCTTTCTAGAATTTTAATTCTGATTAATTAATAATTTATTACTTAAATTCCAGTGCTGGCGCAATTGGCGCTAGCGCACCTGCGCTTGACACGTGGCACACGGCGCAGAGCGCAGCGCAACTGCGCTAGCGCGTCTATGTTTGACACGTGGCGCGCTGCGCAATTGCGCTAGCGCACCACTGTTTGACACGTGGCGCGCAGCGCAGAGCGCAAGTGTTCTGAAGCGTTGCTTTATTTATTTTAAAATTTGAATTTTAAAATAGAGCCTTGCTCTGATTGGGGGTGCGCTGCCTTGGGCGCAGCGCTCCTTACGCTGGCGTGTCAGCTTTTGACACGTAGCGCGCTGCGCGCGGCGCAAGGAATCTGAAGCGTTGCTTCAAGTTTTGAATTTTGAAATTCAAACAGAGCTTTGCTCTGATTGGGGGAAACATCAGTCACAGGCATTGTCTTCACCCTCAGTGGAGGGACGGTATGTTGGAAGAGTTCCAAGCAAGATACCGTGGCAAACTAGACGATAAAGATTTGATGCATTGTTATCAAGGATGCTACCAAAGAGGTAGTCTAGATGTATATAAGTTCATGAGTTGAATTTCGTTCCTACCATTGTGTGACAATGGAGTTGTGGCTTAGGCCTAGGAACCCCCGTCCCATCAGTGATCCAGACATATTCTTAGGCAGTATCACCTGATCATGGAGATGGTTGATCTCCAGGGAGATCGAGGATAGGCGAGTAGACACAGAGGAGAACAGGGCGGATCCACTCACAAAGGCCTATTCTCAGGAGACTTTTATGGGATGGTTGAGTATGGGATACTTCAACCACTGTTGATTGTTGGGTATAAGATACTACAACAAATGGCCCTAGTGCAAGTGGGAGATTGTTAGTTATATGTATGCTCTAGAGGCCATTACTGTACATACGATGTATATTGTAGTGGATGCTTGGATATATATAGTAAGGACTTTCTTGCTCGACATGATAGTATGCTATCTGGTTTCTCTTTATCTTAATATGTACTGATTGTCTCTATGTTACATGTTGATAAAGCCCTTAGGATGAGTACTTGACTACCAGGACTATGATGCAGATCATACTAGTGGGGACAAAGTAGTCGCTAAGTACATCCTTCAAATGTTCTTAGTCGAGAGTGTATCGAGACAGGGCATCGATATACCAGAGTAGACTAGCGTATAGCTTCTCGACCCATGTAGATGGGCGATGGATGATCCCATATCCATTGGTGTTTGACATCAGAGACAGTATACGGGTGCTCAGTGGAGACTGGGTACACTGGATGGACTCGCCGAGAACTCCCAGATGGTATTATACTTAACGTCAGATGGCAGTTCTCTTATGACACTGGTACAGGTTAGTCTGTAGACCCAATATCGTAATAGAGTCTTGTGTGGTTCCCACTGTGCTTTGATTTCCACCTTACCACGTTCAAGAGAACGTGCAAAACGATGGCTTTTGGGTACAGTCCCGAGTTACATGGAGGCAATGAGCAATAGGAGGGGTTTCGTCTCTCCCGGTATAGGGAGCTGATGTTGCGCTTTGCTCGATTAGCTATAACAGGAAGTCCTTGGCCAAGGCTGCTTCAGAGATATACTGGTAAGTGTTATCAGTAGTTTCTCGACCTGTTATGAGCCTCATATCGGCACTACTTATCAAGTTACTGGGGTCTGACGTTTACCACCCTTAGACGAGATATGCGACATATCAGACGAAGAGATCGGACTGTACGGTAGTGTTACTGATTGGATTCACAGGAGTGTGAGCAGGCTTGCTTGTTGATCTTCTGATCGCTCAATACCCGAGTGGCCATTACGTTTAGCAGACCGCTTGCAGCTTGTGGGTGTTTGATATGATCATCCCCTACTGCCGGCGCATTGACGAGTCTTTAGAGTCCTACACAGGGGTTTCTTGGCTCAAACGAAAAAGAGTAGAAGCACATATGTGATATGTGTGGGACCAAGATTGATACGATATGAGATACCGTATTCTATTCTCGCGATTTGTGACATTGGTCTGTTATATGCGATATAGCCGGGTTATCGGATCAAGTGTTGATTCGATAAGTTGTTACTTTTGATATTAATCGGTTATATGTGATATAGCCGGATTATTAAATCAAGAGTTGATTTAATAATTTAATATATAATTATATATTTGATATATTACATTACATTAACTAATATTAAGCCCACTCATGATTTCTTTTTCTCATTTTGTGCACATTGAATATATGTGATATATTTTTGTGTACATGTATTGTGTCATGCTTGATGATACATGCAACAAAGGTGTGTGTATGACTTACACAATACTTGGTTTAATTGCTAGGGTTTTATTTATTTTGCTAATTATAAAAGGTGGTATTTTGTCATGGATGAAAGCTTGTAGAAGCTTGTAGTCTTCATTGACCAAGTTTTGGCTACGATATTTGTTAACCCAACCAATTAAACTTAGCCATGGTTAACTCTCTATAAAAGTTAATATATGATATTAACTCACCATGGTTGCTATTCTCACTTGAATAATTATTCATGAGAGATATTTCTTCATCTTCTTCTTCATCCTCAAAGCTTACTAGCTTCAATTGAGATGTGAGAAAATGAGTGAGAAAATCAAATCTAAAGTGAGCCTACTTCCTACTTCATCATCCTCTACTACTTGCCATTTAGTATAGGGTGTTTGCTTCACTAAGTCTATAGTTAGTGAAGAGATAGCTTGGGTTAGTGTCTCTTCGACGTAAATCGTCTTCGACCTCGAAGTCTTCGAAACAAGCATGTTCGTTTCGTCATGCGAGCCTCTCTAGAGTCCGGAGTTTACGATCGCAGTGAAGGGACTACTACACGGAGCTATTGAAGTGAAGGACTGGTCTACAAAGGTTGTATTCCTTGCCCACTTTTTATATGCGAAGTTGTTTGCATTACTTTCCATCGATTTCTAGTTAACGATTCAAAGTTAGGGTTGGCTAAAACGGCAAAATTTTGAATTTGGCATGGACGATGCCTCCCGAAACCTTGCTGCCGTCTTAGGTAACCCTGTAGAGTCTTCTTCAGAGGACGAGGATCTGCGACCTGAGCTGCGTCTGGAGAGGGAGAGGATGGCCGTCCTTGAAGCCCGATCGGCTGTCGCGGAGCTCGTCGTCTCAAAGTGCCGGGAGTCCTATCACCGCCTAAGTGAGTCCCACCGAGTCATCGATGCGAAGCTGGTGGAACTGGCCGATCGCTTCGCATCCATGAAGAGGGTGAGGGATGCCAACAGACGGGATGCCGAGGCGGCGCTTCAGGTGGCGGAGGTTGCCGAGATTCGGGCTAGAAAGGCGGTGACTGATTACAAGGGGTCGGACCAGTTTTACGTCGACCTCGGCGAGGCCTCCGCCATTGCATGGAAGAAAGATCTCGATGCCATCAAGGAGCAGTTTCTGGAGTTTGCCGATGGTGAGCTTCGTGCTCGGGTTCCACTTTCAGTGGCCATGCCTCCGGCCGATGGTGGTGAGGGAGGTGAGGTCTAGGCTGGGCTTGCGGCCCGAACTTTTTTGGCTTTTCCTCCTCTCTCTTTTGTAAGCCTCCGGGTAAAGACTTTTGGCTTTGTGAATAAAAACTTTTGGCTTTGTGAATAAAAAAAATTTGCAGTCGTATTTTCCTTTGTCGGTAAACACTTGTATTTGCATAGTACTGCCTTCGTGTTGTGTCGGTTCTTCGTCTAGAGATTACACGTCGAGTTGAATCTGTTCAAAGACCGGCGGGAAGACGGTATCTTCATGGCCCCGAAGTCGAGGTGGAGATCGCTCAGACGCAGATAGACCGGATGCCTCTTACTGTGGTCATGTTCCTTAGCATGGAAAGCACGGAGAGGCATGCTAGGGATGGGCCGAGCAGGGTAGCTGCTCGGTTTCCTCCTGGCGGGGGCTTTGATCCCTGGTGTGTTGGGATAGGGAGTTACCATCCAGGGATATCCGAGCAAGGGCGGGCTAAGTTACCTCTTACGAGGGCTTTTGATCCTTAGCGCGGGAGGGGCCATAAAAGGCCTACTAAGGACGGGCCAAGCAGTGAAGCTGCTCGATTTCCTCTTGTTGAGGGCTTTGATCTCTGGCGTTTTGGGGTAATGAATTACCAGCCAGGGATAACCGAGCAAGAGCAGGCCCGGTTGCCTCTTCCGAGGGCTTTTGATCCTTAGAGAGGGGGGGCGTAAGGGGCCTACTAGGTGCCTCTTGGCGAGGGCTTTGATCCCTGGTGTGTTGGGGTAAGGAGATACCAGCCAGGGATAACCGAGCAAGGGGGGCCCGGTTGCCTCTTGCGAGGGCTTTTGATCCTTAAGGACGGGCCGGGCAGGGTTGCTGCCCGGTGCCTCTTGGCGAGGGCTTTGATCCCTGGTGTATTGGGGTAGGGAGCTACCAGCCAGGGATAACCGAGCAAGGGGGCCCGGTTGCCTCTTGCCAGGGCTTTTGATCCTTAGCGCGGGATGGGCCGTAAGAGGCTTACTAAGGACGGGCCGAGCAGGGTTGCTGCCCGGTGCCTCTTGGCGAGGGCTTTGATCCTTAAGGATGGCCGAGCAGGGTTGCTGCCCGGTGTCTCTTGGCGAGGGCATCGATCCCTGGCATTGTGGGGTAGGGGCTGTTAGTTATATGTATGCCCTAGAGGCCATTACTATACATAGGATGTATATTGTAGTGGATGCTTGGACATATATAGGGATGACTTTCTTGCTCGATATGATAGTATGCTATCTGGTTACTCTTTACCTTAACGTGCACACTGATTGTCTCTCTGTTACATGTTGGTAAAGCCCTTAGGATGAGTACTTGACTACCTGGACTATGATGCGGATCATACTAGTGGGGACATGGTAGTCCATAAGTACATCTTTCAAAGTCCCTAGTCGTGGGTGTATCAAGACGGGGCATCGATATACCAGAGTAGACTAGCGTGTAGCTTCTCGACCCATATAGATGGGCAATGGATGATCGCATATCCATTGGTGTTTGACATCAGAGATAATATACGGGTGCTCAGTAGAGACTGGGTACACTGGACGGACTCGCTGAGAACTCCCAGATGGTATTATACCTTACGTCAGATAGCAGTTCTCTGGTGACACTGGTACAGGTTAGTCTGTAGACCCGAGATCGTCATAAAGTCTTGTGTGATTCCCACTGTGCTTTGATTTCCATCATACCACGTCCAAGAGGGCGTGCAAAAAGGTGGCTTTTGGGTACAGTCCCGAATCACATGGAGGCAATGAGCGATAGGAGGGGTTTCGTCTCTCCCGGTATAGGGAGTTGATGTTGCGCTGTGCTCGATTGGCTATAACAGGAAGTCCTTGGCCAAGGCTGCTTTAGGGATTTACTGGTAAGTGTTACCAGTAGTTTCTCAACCCGTTATGAGCCTCATATCGACACGACTTATCGAGTTATTGGGGTCTGACGTTTACCACCCTTAGACGAGATATGCGACATATCAGACGAAGAGACCAGACTGTACGGTAGTGTTACTGATTGGATTTACAGGGGTGTGAGCAGGCTTGCTTGTTGATCTTCTGATCGCTCAATACCCGGGTGGCCGTTACGTTTAGCAGACCGCTTGCGGCTTGTGGGTGTTTGATATGATCATCACCTACTGTCGGCGTATTGACGAGTCTTTAGAGTCCTACACAGGGGTTTCCTGGCTCAAGCGAAACGAAATAAGAGCGCATATGAAATATGTGCGGGACTGAGAATAATACCAGTATGTGATACTGTATTCTATTCTCACGATTTGTGACATTGATCGGTTGTATGCTATATAGCCGGGTTATCGGATCAAGTGTTGATTCGATAAGTTGTTACTATTGATATTAGTCGGTTATATGCGATATGACCGGATCGTTAAATCAAGTGTTGATTTAATGATTTAATGTATAATTATATGTTTGATATATTACTTTATATTAACTAGTATTGGTTCACTTAAGATTGATTTTCTCACTAGTTTGTGCACATTGTTTATATGTGATATATGCAAGTGTACATGTTTGTATCATGCTTGATGATACAAAAAAGTTGTGTGTATGAGGCTTGAACCAAATCAAGGTTAAATTAAGGTTTACTATTTTCCTAGCTTATAACAAAAGAGTGTGACTTTGGTCAAAGTTATCAAACTTCATGAATCTTGATAAATATTGACAAAGTCAAATCTTTTGTCATTTGTTCAAGATATTAGTTAACCTAGCCCTTAACCTAATGCTTTAGTTAATTCTCTACATGAGTTAAGCATGAGGGCTTAACTCAACCATGGTGCCATAATTAAAAAGATAAGCTTCATATTATTCTTTTAATTCTCTTCTTCTTCTTCATGAAGCTCCACAAAAGCTTGCTAGCTCCAATGGTACCATGTGAAAAAGAGTAAGAAATCCAATTCTAAAGTGAACCCACTTCCTATTTCTTCATCCTCTACTACTTGCCATGTAGTATAGGGTGTTCTCTTTACAAAGTTTTTTGACCAAGTGAAGGAACAGCTTGAGTTTGAGTCTCCCCGACGTAGATCATCTTCGGCCTCGAAGTCAACGTAGCAAGCATGTTCGTTCTTCTCGTAGAGCTTCTCTAGAGTCCGGATATCATGATCGCAGTGATGGGGACGTCAACATGGAGCTATTGTGAAGGACCGGATCTACAAAGGTTGTAATCCCTTTCACTTAGTGTAAATGTGATTTACTTTCATTTGTTCGCCTAATCTCTAGTTAACGATCTACATTAGGGTTTTTCGGCACTAGAAAATTTGTATTTGGCATGGTAGATACCTTGTGGAACCTCTTAAGTGTGCCTAGGAACCCTACAGTGGTATCAGAGCCTAGCTAGAGCATTAGGCGATGCGTTTATGATGTTAAAACTCCGATCGAACCCCGACGTGTCAAAGTTAACCCCCTCTCTGTAAATTTTTTCAAAATCGGGATTTTTCTGAATTAAAAATACCTAAAAAATTCAGCAGGGTTTTCTAAGAATTGTAGTGAAAAACGAGACTATGAACAGTATAAACCGTCGCGGAACCGCGGCCGTACCGCGCTTGGGCCGCGGATTCACGGCAGTAAAGTGGCTTCATGCGCTCTGTTTTGCACAGTAATTCTAGTATCTGCTTATAGATTTTCTGGGTATTTTTTTATTCTGACTCAAGTGTTGAATGTTCAGGGGTTTATTTTGTAGTCGTTGTTTCGATCGGAATATTTAATTTCGTAATGTTTTCCGGATATTTAGAAACTGTTAAAAAGTTTGACCGGATAGAAATACCCACTTTTTCCCCTGTCGGGAAATTTCCAAGTGTTGGATTTTTCCGTAGTTTAATAACGTTCTAAGTAGTGCAAGTAACGCGATGGTCCCTCTAGAAGACAACAAACCTTAACTCGATTATGTGATCGTCTTGAACTGCCCTTTGAACCTTAGGGTTTGGGGCAGTACGGCATGCCACATATGAGGCGTTGGCTTGACCCTTCTACGGCTGGACCGTTGGTACTGTGGCATGAAGTGGATGTTTTTAAACTTATTTCTTGTATTGAGCTGTTTCGGGAAAACTTGGGTGTTTGATTGTTCGATCGGAAAGTTTAACATTTTCTATTTTTCTGGAATGTGATACAATATTTGGAATCCACAAGTAGTTATGAGATAACCGATTTGGATGTTATAAACATAGCAGTTTAGTCTCAATTGATCGGTTGCCACGGAATTTTGATGTGATCAAAAGTCCGTCGCAATCACGTAGCATATGTAGATACTCGCCGGGTAAACTTAATAGAAAGCCACGCCCCAAAGCCCCGACCAAGTGACTGCAGGAGAACCCCATCGCCAAGAGCATCCGTTAGGGTGCTCGCGGTAGCGGTGTTCCGCCTTGGTGCACTTCATCGACGGTATCGGGGGTGCGGCCTCCTACTAAAGTTTGCGATGAGCATTCGATCAGTTTTTCGGAAATCTTGTTGAATTGCCCGACTAAATATTGAAAAGTGTTTTCGATATAGAGACTAAAATGCGGGGTTTATAATTGTTAGGCATGTGATGTCTAAGGAATTCATTTGGTCAGGCATGCGATGTCTGAGGAGATTGCGGATTCCAACTGTTGTAGTTTTACACTTTCTTTTCTGTGACCGTAAGTGTAGTATGTAGTGGTATAGCCAGTTTTCGTTGCTATATGTCGACGACGATCGGTGTATGCATACTTACTTACGTTGATGACATGTGATGTTATGTGTTGCTGGATATGTTATATTGGATCGTCGCGTTTTGAATAGCCGGGGGTTTTTATGTGAGATGAGTGTTTTTCATTTTCATTCATGTAAAAACTTGTATGTAATATTCTTTTATTGGGGCACTTCCAGGTTGCGGAAGATGTCACCGTTGATGTATATTATTTACTTTTCCGCACTAGGATAGACCCAAGGAGGAGAGCACAAGTAACCGGGTTCTAGAGTCCAGTGGGAGACCAACTCGAGGAGTCGAGTCCGGGTCTCCTAACTCTAAAATTGGTAGGGTTGCTTGCCGCTCTCGTAGGGGTCTAGGGGTGTGGGTTTGGCTATTCATCGCGACCGTGGAATCCGTGTTTTATACTGGCTCGTATTGAAAACACGGACGTCCTAGTATATCCAATGTTTCATATGTTTCTTCTACTGTGATATCTGTGATGTGATCATTTGATATGTTGTGATGGATACTGTATATAGTATATATGATATATTATATAGACGTTACTTATGTTTTGCACTCGTGCTAGCCCTGCCCCGCTCTGTCGTTAGTTACCTAACCTAACAGTGCACGAGGGGACATCAAGGCGAATGCGGATGGCATAAGTGTACGTCGTATTTATCTGTGATGTTTAGGTGACTTAAATGATGGGACTTCATTAATGTGATTAATGAAAGAAAAGAAACCTAAGATGTTGTGGAATCGAATTTTCAAAAACAGGTAGCTACAGTTCTTGCTTTGCATCGCGGTGTTCCTTGTAGAACATCCTGCACCTTATTCGATAAGGAAAGGGCCGAGATCTCTTCACCGGGAGTGACCCCTTTAGCAATGACTGGCAGATGCTACACCCCTCGGTTTGTCTTTTGATTGCTCCTATAGTTTTTGCTTTGCACAGCGGTATATATGATATATCCTTCACCTTATTCGATGAGGAAAGGGCCGACGATCCCTTTACCGGGAGTGACCCCTTTAGCAAAACTAGAAAAGCCTCAAAAACACTCCATTTTAAAATCATTCAATCCTACAACGATATCAAGTTCATTACGCAATAGGTTTTCAGAAAAACCTATCGTAGCCCTCCGTCATTTTAGATAAGTACTACTTAGTATTCGTGCTGCGGTAGTTTGGCATTCGTCAAGGCGTAGTGTGCGGTAGCTAACTAGTACTTATCTGCTTATGCATATGATGCAGATTGGATTAGGGTATTCGTACGGCGTTATTTGGCATTCGTCAAGGGTCGTGCGAGTGGGTTTAATTCAATCAAGAAATGTACGGGTTGAACTTGACTAGCGCACTATGGGTTGTTTGGCATTCGTCAAGGTCATAGTACGTTAGGGGCAAAAGCATTATCGGGAATTTCAAGTGTTGAAATTTGCAATGAGATCGCATACCTTCTATGAGATAGTTGGATCCCGATACCCACTGCGAGTAATTGTTACTCCTGGGAGAGTTTTACACATTACAATTAGCCGATCAAGTAGGTGTCTAGAAAGGTGTCAACGGGGTTACGCCTCTGGGAAAACGAGGTTTACTCTAATTAGGTTCGTACGAAAGCACGGGGAACCTCCCTTAAAGTACCGACACTGGCCTGGCTGAAAGATTGGCGAACTTGTAGCGTGTAATTAATCCCGGCTAGTCTTTCCTTTTAGGGTTTGAAGGAAGATTTGATTAAAAACAGTGGGAGCCATCCTGATTAGATAAAATAATAACCAATCTGATCTTGCAAGAGCGCACGCAGAGTGTTTTCTTCTCTCTTTCTCCAGGTAGAGACCATGTCACGCCTTAATCAAGATAATAAAACGGATATATTGACCTAACCCGCTTGTTATACTGAGCTGGGGAACGTTGGTCCCGCTCCAATTTATAATTGTTATAAGATAGGGCAGGAAATTAGGGATTACCAGAATTCCCGTGCCACCCAAACGAAGAAAGTGCATGAGATGCATCTCCTTCGGGTGTGTTCATTACAAAGAACTGTTTCTCAGTACCCTTTACGTCCTGAGTATTTGATACCGGATTAGGATCCCACATATGTAATATATTACATGGGCTACAGAAAAGTAGAGAACTGAGAACGGGTGATAAGTTTCATGAGACAGAAAATGGTGCAAGTGTTGCAGCCAAGTCTGTTGGTCACTGTCATCCTGTATTACCAGAATACATTGATTCTGAACAAATGTTATTAGATACCGAACCTAATATACAAAATCATATCAGTTTCTTTATTAGTAAAGAAAGGATATAATTTTGTATTGTTGGATAATGTTTTGAACATTTCCTATATCAAGAGTTGATCGGTTCAGGCACGTTATCTAAAAGTATTGACGTTCTAAATCAAACTACACTTCTTAGTATACAGAACACACACAAGAGGAAGAGTTCAGAAATGAACGAATCCTTCTTGAGGTATTGTAGACTAGGTCATATCAATGCGACCCGACTAGCAGAAGTTACATAAAGATGCATATTTAAATTAGTTTAAATTTACATCTTATGAAACTTGCCGGTCATGTCACAAAGATAAGATGACCATAGCTTTGTATATTGGAAACAGAGAAAGAGTTAGTGAACTTTTGGGATGATACATGTTGATGTATGAGGGTCCCCTGTCTACACATGCCAAGACCGGTTCTTTGTACTTCATTACATTCTCTGATGATCTCTCAAGATTCAGACATATGTTCCTGTTGAAACACAAGTCCGAAGGTTTTGAGATATTCACAAAATATAAGTTAGAAGTAGAGAACTAAAAACATATATAAGTATTATGTCCTTTGATGTGATCAAGGAGGAGAATACTTGAGCACGGGATTCCTGGATTATTCTAAAGGAGAATGAGATTCTCTCTTAGCATTACTCCTCCGTATACACCACAGCACGTCGGTGTATTGAGGCGGAGCAAACACACCCTATATGATATGGTGCGCTCTATGATGAGTACTACTGAGTTTCCTATTTCCTTTTAGGGAGTTATGCACTTATGAAGTTGCATACCTATTGAATAGGGTTCCGATCAAATCAGTTGCCTACCACTTCATATATGATATGGAAAGAGAAGAGCCCATCTCTTAAGTTAGTTAAGATTTGGGGTTGTCCAGCCTATGTTTAAAAGCATGATCCGGACAAGCTCGAGGCAAGGTCAGTTCTGTGGAAGATTGTTGGATATCCCAAGCTTTTGCAAGGGAATATCTTCTACCGAACCGAGGAACAAAAATGTTTTGTTTCTCAACATGCCACCTTTGTGAAAGGGAATTTCTTGTGAAGAAATTAGTAGACATGAGGTAGAACTGAAAAGAGTTCCAGCTATACAAACTGCAGCTGATGATTTGGAATAACCAAAGGATTCAATAGCAACCAACGAACCCCAGTCTCTCCGCCGATCTAGTAGGGTTTCTTACCCACCTGAGAGATACTTTTGTTTCTCTATGACAGTGGGAGCGAGAATTGCATCATGAGATGATGACCCAACTAGTTTTGAGCTGGCCATCAGGAGTGGGACTCTGTAAGAATGGCTGGATGCTTAGCGATCTGAGATGGAATCCTTATACACCAACAAAGTATGGACTTTGGTTGTTTTATCTGAAGGGTTAAATCCCCATCAGGAGCAACTATATCTTGAGAAGATTACTTGGTGTATATGGAAAAGTTGAGACTTTCAAAACTAGACTTGTTAAAGGTTTGCATTATAGACCAGTTGTGGCTAATAACTAAACCTTTTCTGGGGCCTATGATTAAGTCCATCCAGATCCTACTTACCACGGCTACATACCATGACTACGATATCTGGCGGTTGGGTGTCATGACTGCTTTTCTAAATGATGTTTTAGAAGAAAGAGACTATAAGTACACAGTCAGAGGGCTTCATAGACAGTGGGAGCAGCGGAAGCGTGTGCAAGATGTTTTATGTGATAAAACAGGCATCGCGGAGTTGGAACATCTGTTTTGATGAGTTAGTCAAAGAGTTTGACATCATCAAAATGGTAGATGAACCTAGTATATACAAAAAGGTACTAGGGAGTATGGTAGTGATCGTCGTATAGTACGTGGATGACATACTCTTGATAGGGAAGTAGTTTCCTATGCTACGCTCGGTCAATCTCCGCTTGTCACAAGGATTCTCCATATAGGATCATAATGATACCTCCTGAATCCTAGATTTTGGATCTATGAGATAGATCTAAATGGATGTTAGGATACTCACTAGTTGTAGTGAGATGGTATCAATTGATCCTGGGGAGAATCACTGGAAAGGTTCCAGGGTGATAAGGACGACTGAATGTCAGTCGCAGGCATTGTCTTTACCCTCAATAAAGGGACGGTATGTTGGAAGAGTTCCAAGCTAGATACCGTGGCATACTAGACGATAAAGGCTAGATACATCGCTACTTAAGATGCTACCAAAGAGGCAGTCTGGGTGTATATAAGTTCATGAGATGAACTTCGTTCCTCCCATTGTGTGACAATGGAGTTGTTGCTTATGCCAAGGAACGCCCGTCCCATCAGTGATCCAGACATATTCTAAGGAAGTGTCACCTGATCGAGGAGATGGTTGATCTCCAGGGGATCGAGGTTAGGAGAGTAGACTCAGAGGACAACACGGCGGATCCACTCACAAAGGCCTTTTCCCAGAGAGTGACTTTTATGGGATGGTTGAGTATGAGATACTACAACCACTGCTATCAGATGGCCCTAATGCAAGTGTGAGATTGTTAGTTATATGTATGCCCTAGAGGCCATTACTATACATAGAATGTATATTGTAGTGGATGCTTGGACATATATAGGGATGACTTTCTTGCTCGATATGATAGTATGCTATCTGGTTACTCTTTACCTTAACGTGTACACTGATTCTCTCTGTTACATGTTGGTAAAGCCCTTAGGATGAGTACTTGACTACCTGGACTATGATGCGGATCATACTAGTGGGGACATGGTAGTCCATAAGTACATCCTTCAAAGTCCCTAGTCGTGGGTGTATCGAAACGGGGTATCGATATACCAAAGTAGACTAGCGTGTAGCTTCTCGACCCATATAGATGGGCGATGGATGATTCCATATCCATTGGTGTTTGACATCAGAGATGATATACGGGTGCTCAGTGGAGACTGGGTACACTGGACGGACTCGCCGAGAACTCCCAGATGGTATTATACCTTACGTCAGATGGCAGTTCTCTGGTGACACTGGTACAGGTTAGTCTGTAGACCCGAGATCGTCATAGAGTCTTGTGTGATTCCCACTGTGCTTTGATTTCCATCATACCATGTCCAAGAGGGCATGCAAAAAGGTGGCTTTTGGGTACAGCCCCGAATCAAATGGAGGCAATGAGCGATAGGAGGGGTTTCGTCTCTCCCGGTATAGGGAGTTGATGTTGCGCTGTGCTCGATTGGCTATAACAGGAAGTCCTTGGCCAAGGCTGCTTTATGGATTTACTGGTAAGTGTTACCAGTAGTTTCTCGACCCGTTATGAGCCTCATATCGACACGACTTATCGAGTTATTGGGGTCTGACGTTTACCACCCCTAGACGAGATATGCGACATATCAGACGAAGAGACCGGACTATACGGTAGTGTTACTGATTGGATTCACAGGAGTGTGAGCAGGCTTGCTTGTTGATCTTCTGATCGCTCAATACCCGGGTGGCCGTTATGTTTAGCAGACCGCTTGCGGCTTATGGGCGTTTGATATGATCATCACCTACTGCCGGCATATTGACGAGTCTTTAGAGTCCTACACAGGGGTTTCCTGGCTCAAGCGAAACAAAATAGGAGCGCATATGAGATATGTACGGGACCGAGAATAATACCAGTATGTGATACTGTATTCTATTCTCGCGATTTGTGACATTGATCGGTTGTATGCGATATAGCCGGGTTATCAGATCAAGTGTTGATTCGATAAGTTGTTACTATTGATATTAGTCGGTTATATGCGATATGACCGGATCGTCAAATCAAGGGTTGATTTTATGATTTAATGTATAATTATATATTTGATATATTACTTTACATTAACTATTATTGGTTCACTTAAGATTGATTTTCTTACTAGTTTGTGCACATTGTTTATATGTGATATATGCAAGTGTACATGTTTGTATCATGCTTGATGATACAAACATGTTGTGTGTATGAGACTTGAACCAAATCAAGGTTAAATCAGGGTTTACTACTTTCCTAGCATATAACAAAAGAGTGTGACTTTGGTCAAAGTTATCAAGCTTCATGAAGCTTGATAAACATTGACAAAGTCAACTCTTTTGTCAATTGTTCAAGATATTAGTTAACCTAACCCTTAACCTAATGCTTTGGTTAATTCTCTACATGAGTTAAGCATGAAGGCTTAACTCAACCATGGTGCCATAATTAAAAGGATATGTTTCATATTATTCTTTTAATTCTCTTCTTCTTCTTCATCAAGCTCCACAAAAGCTTGCTAGCTCCAATGGTACCATGTGAAAAAGAGTGAGAAATCCAATTCTAAAGTGAACCCACTTCCTATTTCTTCATCCTCTACTACTTGCCATGTAGTATAGGGTGTTCTCTTCACAAAGTTTTTTGACCAAGTGAAGGAACAGCTTGAGTTTGAGTCTCCCCGACATAGATCATCTTCGGCCTCGAAGTCAACGTAGCAAGAACGTTCGTTCTTCTCGTGGAGATTCTCTAGAGTCCGGATATCACGATCGCAGCGATGGGGACGTCAACACGGAGCTATTGAAGTGAAGGACCGGATCTACAAAGGTTGTAATCCCTTTCACTTAGTGTAAATGTGATTTACTTTCATTTGTTCGCCTAATCTCTATTTAACGATCTACATTAGGGTTTTTCGGCACTAGAAAATTTGTATTTGGCATGGTAGATGCCTTGTGGAACCTCTTGGGTGTGCCTAGGAACCCTATAGGGGCTACCAGCCAGGGATAGCCGAGCAGGGTAGCCGCTCGGCTGCCTCTTAGTGAGAGCTTTGATCCCTGGCGTTGTGGGGTAGGGGAGCTACCATCCAGGGATAGCCGAGCGGGGTAGCCGCTCGGCTGCCTCTTAGTGAGAGCTTTGATCCCTGGCATTATAGGGTAGTGGAGCTACCAGCTAGGGATAGCCGAGCAGGGCAGCCGCTAGGCTGCCTCTTGGTGAGGGCTTCGATCCTTAGCGCTGGAGGAGTCCTGCAAGGCCTGCTAAGGATGGACCGAGCAGTGAAGCTGCTCAGTTGCCTCTTGGCGAGGGCTTTGATCCCTGGCGTTATGGGGTAGGGAGCTACTAGCCAGGGATAGCCGAGCAAGTTAGCCATTCAGCTGCCTCTTGGTGAGGGCTTCAATCCTTGGTAGCCAAGCAGGGATGCTTCCCGTTGCCTCTTGGCGAGGGCTTCGAACCCTGGCGTTATGGGGTAGGGAGCTACCAGCCAGAGATAACCGAGCAAGGGGGCCCGGTTGCCTCTTGCGAGGGCTTTTGATCCTTAGTGCGGGAGGGGCCGTAAGAGGCCTACTAAGGACGGGCCGAGCAGGGTTGCTGCCCGGTGCCTCTTAGCGAGGGCTTTGATCCTTAAGGATTGCCGAGCAGGGTTGCTGCCTGTTCATCTCATAATTTTGCATTATTATATTCTCCATTCTTAATCATTTTACAAATAAATAGATGCTTTTGATCCATGTCTGTTGAATAGTTGCAGGTTACAGGTTCTCGGAACAATACAGTAAAAATGGTGAAAAGACGCTACAAAAGTGAGACTACGACCAACAAATAGAAGAATTTTTATCATGCCGCCTACAGTTCGAGGAACAAACGAAGATCAGCAAACAATTCGATTGCACAAAAGTACAAAGGCAGCACAAGATTCAAGACTTCAACACGAAGCAAACGGTAAAAGTCCACAACATTCTGCACTGTGGAAATCTGGAAGAAACTAAAAGACATTCTGAAGAACCAAGTGAAGAAACCAGAAGGAAAAAAGCAACAGAAAGCAACCCTAGAAAATTGAGCCAGCAAGCCCACTATATGGCCGTGGAACCGCGGCCAAACCATGCTTATGGCCGCGGATCCGCGGCCGTGCATCGTACATGTCGGTGCGTGACGGTGCGTCGGTGCATTGACTCGGTTTTCTTAAGGGTATTTTTGTAATTCTAGATATGGATCAGATGTAAACTCTAGGTTTTCTATTATCTATAAATAGAAAGCCTACAGCCTCTTGTGAGGCATGCCTCCTTTTGGGTGCCTCTTTTTAGGTGCCTCTTTTGAGATGCCTCTTTTTATTTATCTAGTTTAGAATTTTTATTCTCTGTAATTGTCCAAGAGTGCATCAATAAAGAAGTAAGTTTTTTTATCTTACCGTAGTTATTTTAATTTCTTTTCTGCCCTAGTTATTTTTCTGCCCTAGTTATTAATTCCCTAATGAGTGGGTAGTTCCTCTCTTGTTAGGGTTAGGTTTGGGGAAGGTTTGAGAGACGAAAATCTCTCATCCCTTTCCTGCCCGTTCAACATTTTAAAGTAGAACTCTATGCAAACATACACACAACGCTCACTACGGCACCCTATCCCACGAGGTAGCGGTGATACCATAGTTAAAGACCGGTTGTGTATGATTTCCATAGAGGTTAGGGCTAAGAGTTAAGAAAGGACGGACAAGGACCAAAGGGAAGAAACCTAGTTTCTTCCCGATTGTACTAATCCCCTTTATTAACTATTACCTTAACACCTAAGAGTTCTTAATTAGGGCAAAGAAAGCGGTGAGAATTGAAGGGTTCCGGCAGCGTCCCGGCCATCAAAACGTGGCCAAAATACGGAACAAAAATTTTCTAAACTGGCGCTACCGCTACCCGATTTACGGATCGACCTTAAACCCTAAACTAGCAAACTAACTAAGAGTTAGAATCGTTATACCGAGTTGATCCGAGTCCTTCGGTCTTCATTCCAAGCTCCTAGCGGTCATTTGATGATGTTTGGTTGCCGGTCTTCCTCCATCTCCGATGATCCACCTGAGAGAAACGGTGAAAGCTCCAGCCTCGAAAAATGAGGCAACCGACGCCCCAAAGTTGCTAGCTATGGAGAGTGAGGGTGTATGAAAGTGTCACTACAATTTTCTCTAAATTCTTGTGCTCATGAGAGTAACCATAGAAGATGAATGGAGTGAGGAATCTTTGGCATGAAGAACAAAGAAAATAGCTAAGTCTTTTTGGATGAATGAGAGAGTGGGAGTAATCTAACAAATGAAATGAATCCCACCCAAATTATGGCCAGCCCCCCCTCTCTCATTCCCACAAAAAAAAAATCATTTCCTTTGTTTAATTTCATTAAACAAATGCAACCATACCTAGGTCCATTCTTTGACCCATACCTCCTTTCCACCTCATTTCCCAAATAATTTTCAATAAAGAAAATCATTAATGATGTGACACCTTCTAGAAGCTATTCCGTATAAAATACGGAATACTTCCCGGTACATGTATCAAAATACATATACACGTATTCGTACAAAAATACGAATAGCCGAGAGAGAAAATGAATAGTGAACAATAATACTAGAATACGTATATACAAATACATATATAAATTATTAAATCAAAACCCGATTTAATAATCCGGCTTAATCCTAAGCCGCTAGTATTATCAACCGTCCGATTAAAATCTGCACAACATGCACATATTTAATCGGACATCTGTATGTACCAACATACGCCATGTACACCATATTTCCTGAACCGTGAAAACCCTCTGTGTGGGACTCTAAAGACTCGTCAATACGCTGGCAGTGTGTTTAACCACAAGCACGTCAGCGCCACTAGCTGTACGTAACGGCTATCCAGGTTTTGAGCGAAAGGGAAGTCGACGAGCAAACTCATGCAGAACCCCTACTGAGCCTGACAGTGACAATATCCGTACAGTCCGGTCTGTTCGTCTAAGAGTATCGCATATCGAGTCTAGGGGGTGGATAAAGTCAGACCCCCAACAACGCGATATTTAGTGTCGGTATGAAACCCATCACCACCTGAGAAACTATCGATCCTGGATCGATAATTCTCGTCCACCGTGGCCACGGATTTATGGTGATGGCTATTCGTATACAACGCGACATCAACCCCCAATACCGGGGGAGACGAATCCCCGACGATCCGATCATTACCTCCATGTAGCTCGGGACTGTACCCAACTAAAACCTGTTTGCACGACTCCTTTGAGCCGTGGTAGGGTAGTAATCAAAGCACAGTGGGAACACACACGAGACAAATGATGATCTCAGGTCGATAGACTAACCTGTACACATGTCACCTGGGAACTGCTATCTGACAATAGGTATAATACCAACTAGCAGGTTCCCGTCGAGTCCGTCCAGTGTACTCATAACCCAATGAGCACCTGTATACTATCATAGGTGAACAAACTAACACCAATGGCTTGTGAGACCTGGCCACCGCCCCTCATCGGGGTCTCGATCAGTATACACTAGTCTACACTGGAGTATCGATGCCCGGTCTCGATACTCCTACGACTAGGGACATTTAAGGATGTGCTTATAGACCCCAGCTCCCACATATATGATCGCCATCATAATGCTGGCAGTCAAGAAAGAATCCTATGGGCTCTATCAACATGTATATGATGATAATGACAAACCAGATAGCATACTATCATCTTGAGTAAGACTGTTTCATTGGTATAGGTCCTGCCTCAATCATCATAATCACAAGTCCGCGACTATGATAATTGCCTTGAGGGCACTATAGCCAACAAGAATAATTGATTTTCCAAACTAACCTAATCTTAACCCTAACAAGCTTTTTAAAAACTTTTATCTCCTTATTAGATCTTAAAATAAAACCTAAAATCTTTTGGATTTAACTCGTCAAAACACAAAGAAAAGGAATCCATCTCCCTGTGGACCGATCCGTACTCAACCGGCTAGCTACCAAGCGACACCGTTATTGATTGCGGTTAATTCTATCATCATAAAAATGCGTAAGCACTTAAATTCCATACCAATCAAATGGCGCCGTTGCCGGGGAGACGGTAGTCTCTTTCTTTGTGTAATTTCTGGTTAAAAAATAAATAAAATAAAAAATTTAAAAATTATAAAAATTGAAAAATTTTAAAACAAAAAATAAATAAATAAAATATAAATAAAATAAAAATAAAAATCATCTTGTTCTTCTTGAAAGGTTTTTGTGCAAGTGTGCAGGAAAAGAAGACGGACAGATTTAGATCTGAAAAATCCCGGTGAACAAATTAACAAACAGAAGATCTGAACAGACAGAAGAGGATCAAAACAGCACATAACAGAATTTTTAGGATCTAAATCGACCATTAGACCGCGGAACCTCCGCGGTTTGTTGCCTTTGACCGTGGATCCGCGGCCTCGTGCTAACGTCATCACCTCAAATCCTTCTGTGAGTATTTTCTATCTCCTCTGTAACCTCCTGATCTCAACTGAAAATTTTTCTGCAGGGTTCTTTGCGCAAAATTCTTCTCCCCGTTCTCCAATAAATTGTTTTTGTGCAGGATTCTTTGCGCTGCAAAATAAATTTTTTTAAAGTGTTTTAGATTTTTGTGTGCTTACTGCTTCGCATTTTTAAAACGGACTTTTAAGGGGCTATAACACCAATCCAGATTGGGTGGGGCTTTCATTACCCTTCCTAAGACCCCAAAAATAACAAAAAGCATTTTGCATCAACCCTCGAGTTAATTAAAAAATATTAGGCTTAGCCAATAAGGACTGTCGCGCTCAATAGGACAAATGAAAAGTTGTAGGCATCGGTCGTTTATCTAAATCAGACTTTGTGGTGCCTAGGCTGGACAAGTAGGAAAGGTAATTTTAAAAGGCCTGTCTCACGGTGATTCATGAGCAGATCCCTCCTTTCTTTACTTGTGCTTACCTGGCCACAATTGGCGGTGAAGAGGCGATTTGAGGATCTCACAACTTGCCTTTTGGAACAGTTAGGAGCGGTCTAATTGACTTAGGAGACCCTAGCTCTAGGCTTGATTGTGTATGTGTAAATTGTGATTGTTTGAAATTGTGCCGTAGTTCCGTACAAATTTTGCAAAACTCTTTATAAAAAAAACACTTTCAAAAATTTCAAAACTAAAAAAAAAACAATTTTTTTTAAATAAAAAAATAAAAAATTTTTAAAAACAAATCATCACATTCTTTTTCTTCTCCTTTCTTACATCATGGGCACCCCACCTCGCAAAACTCTTGCCGAATTTGGGTACCCTCATCCAAATATTGCTTCCTACACTCATTGTTTTGGTCGAATTACAGACGACCCCTCCATGCCCAAAATTTCTTTGAAAGATCGAATAGAAGCGTCTAGGAGAAACAGTTGGACTCCGCAATCCACTTTGTATCGACCATTTCAACCTTCACCACCTTCTCACATTGATACTCCTTTTTCGAGTCCTGTTGTAACTCCGAAACCCATGTCTATTGCTAAACATATTGAACAATCTCGTAACCGATTTTTCACTCCTTTCAACACTTCCAGTTGCTGGGATCAACAAGTCCATTCACCTTTTTATGCAAATGTTGATCCTACTCCTGTCCAACTATTCAATTCCTACCAGTCTTACCCGACTTTCACACCTTCCCTAGACGTTGCTTCTACACAGCCATTTGGGAGTTTCCAGAATCTAAACAATTTTGAATCTTTTACTAAAACCCCTTCACAACCCATGTCTAGTCTGGAACAGTCGTTGGAAGCTTATATTGTAGCGACAAACCAACAGATGAGGAATTTGAATGCGTCCATTGCCGCCCTTAATTCATCAAAACAACTTAGTGAACTGGTAGCTAGTTTCCAACTAGCTCCAATTTTTCTAATGTATGATGAGGCCGTTGGAGAGATTGAGAATTTGAGTGAAGAGAGTGAGCTGTGCACCCTTCCAAATCAAACCTATCCATCCTCAATTGAATCCCACAACTCCGGTTTTGAATGTCTATCAAGTGTCCCAAATGATTCACCAGTTGAAAATAAAACATTTAATGAGTTGTGCAACTTTGTAGTGCTTGATTTACCAGATTGTGAAGGGTCTCTTTCGAGTGAACCCACACCCAATCCTTTTGAACTTTACACCTCCAATCTAGAACCTGAATTGATAAATATCCATGCTTTTGATGAGGTGTCTGAAAAAATTGATTTTCACTTGATTGAGGATATTGACGTGGGGAATAATTTGGATGATGAACCCGCAGATTTGGTCGATTTTTTCTCTCCAATTCATCATCCCGAATCATTAAATGTTTTTCCCAAACTTCATATGCGTCTTGATGAGAATGGCATGGATAAGCTAAATTTTGAGGAGAATATTGAGGGAATTATTGAGGATAAACCCGTTTTGTTTGATGAGTCGGATTTTCTAATTCATCCTGTTCTTTCCACTGACTATGTACACCCTCCAGAACCTTTAACTTTGACCTTTCCTAAATCACCCCCATTCATCCTTTCTATCGTTCCGACAGCGCAAGAGACCGTATCCCTTTCATTTTCAATGTCTGGTTTACCAAGTTCAACGTACCCATGTTTGCTCACGAATCTTGAGGGATTTGACCTCATTTCTCAGTGGGTTGATAGATTAGCACAATCTCTTTTTACACATCGGTCATTACAAAATGTGCTAATTTATACACTCCATCTCCACCCTCAAGTTCGTATTCAACTTTTTTCTCCCACTTTCTCTGGTTCTTCTAATCTTCCTTTAATGATACCGAGTGTTAATGAATCACAATCCGATATTTTGAGTTCAATAATTCTAGAAAAACAACTTGATTTAGACTCTTTTGAAAATAAGGTAAATGAGCCTTACGACCATCCTACCTTCATAATTTTTGAAAAATCAAGTGTGTTGAATTCTGGCGCAATACTTATTGACATTAAAACGTTCAATCGAACCTTCGATGAAAGTTTCAAAGATATTTTTGCCGACGAACTAGCATTCTTAAACGACACGGATTTTGTGATTAATCAACCTCCAACTGAAGAAGTCGAATCACCACCATTTCTTTCTCCCTTCCGCCATTCTTCTCCTCCACCGAGACTGTATACTGCTTCTATCTCCACATGGTCTCGTGTGTTTATCATTTCTTTTCTCCACACTCCATTTTTTCACCAACCATACCATTATAACGATAAAAAATTTGAATGGTTGGTGCTAACTTTTGGCCTGTGTAAGGCCTTGTATAGCTTGATACTGTGATTTTCTCCTCCCAAACTCTGAACTTTAATGCTTCAACAGTGGAAACACTGTTTCACTTAAATTTGGGGGGACCTTTTTGTATATATATATATTTTTGTTTTTCTGTTAACAATAAAAAGAATTATAAAAAAAAGAAATAAATAAACAGGGGAGTACCAACAATTTTGACCTTCTTGGTGTAGCCTGACAGTGAGGGCACTGTCAAGTTTAAGTTTTGGGGTGTGATCGGTAAGCTTTCTTTCTTCGCATTCATGTGTATATTTTTGCATTTACATACATATTTTAAAACCCATAAAAATTGAAAAATTTTAAAAATTATAAAAATTGAAAAGTTCAATTTTG
Source organism: Agapanthus africanus (assembly GCA_030015575.1). Classification (NCBI taxonomy): domain Eukaryota; kingdom Viridiplantae; phylum Streptophyta; class Magnoliopsida; order Asparagales; family Amaryllidaceae; genus Agapanthus; species Agapanthus africanus. The sequence goes on along the minus strand of JASDDO010000028.1, from coordinate 151,153,277 downwards.
GCAATAATTGACTTAAGTTTGACAAGACGGTTAACTAGCTAGGAAAAACTAGATCCCAAAACTTAGTAAATTAAAAACCCTAAAAATAACCTTTCTTAAAATTTAACTGTAGAAAATTTATGTCCTTGTAGTTTATTTAGAAATAGGCAAATTTTGAGTTCAGTTCTTGGGCTAAGTCAAAATAAGGGAAGAGTATTGAATTTTTATTTGAAGTGTAAGTCTGAAAAATAATTCTGAACCTTAAATCTAAATTCTGAAAATATATCCCCTACAACTTGCATAAACACGCACCTCGAAACTTGGAATAGTAGCGGATACCTTGAAATGCTCTTGTCTAAAATCCTTAGTATGAAGGAAAATAAAATTATAAGTGTGAATAAAAAGATATAAAAAAATGAACACTGGTTTTATAATTACTTAAGCCTGCATAAAATAAAAATATATAGCGAGGGTGCTTTATCACGTAGTGCCTTAGACCAACTGGTTTGGGAGTCACTGCTAAAGCCTTAGATGTTACAAGACGAGGAATTACGCTTAAATGCGCGAACACATTTTGTAATCGGTCATTAGTATCTCAAGAAGTATTAACGGTCGCATGAAAAATGTGTGAGTAATTTCATCTAAAAATTCACCAACTAAAAGTACTTTTGATGATGGACAAGAGTATAAGAGTTTGAATTGAATTCCCAAGTGTAGGGATGATATATACACACACGTAGGGGTATATGATTGGGGTTTGGATAAGAGATAAGAGTGAAAAATAGGACTTAAATCTTTAGTAGAAATGATAAAAATTCCTAAGCTGAGATGGAACTTTAGAAGGAAAATTCAAAAGATGCTAAAAGCTAAATAAATTTACAGAACATATACAATCTTAAGTTAAATGATAAGGAAGTGTGAAAAATACGGGCTGATAATTTCTGAGTTGAAGATAATAGAATTTCTTGCTAGAAAACCGAATTGAAGAATAAAAGTCAATAGGCCAAATTGATCCAATTTTATGGGTAGTATCCGCTGAAAACCTTCAGGAGACAACACTCCTCCTACTAGGGACACCTAGAGATTTAACGGCTTGTTGCATGAGCTCAGTGCAACGCGTTTCCCTGCGAAAGTGAGGTTAGGCTTTTTCGAGAATAAAACTAGTTTTGCTCAGGACGAGCAAAAGATAAGTTTGGGGGTATTTGTTCATCTCATAATTTTGCAATATTATATTCACCATTCTTAATCATTTTATAAATAAATAGGTGCTTTTGATCCATGTCTGTTGAATAGTTGCAGGTTACAGGTTCTCGGAACAATACAGTGAAAATGGTGAAAAGACGCTACAAAAGTGAGACTACGACCAACAAATAGAAGAATTTTTATCATGCCGCCTACAGTTCGAGGAACAAACGAAGTTCAACAAACAGTTCGATTGCACAAAAGTACAAAGGCAGCACAAGATTCAAGACTTCAACACGAAGCGAACGGTAAAAATCCACAACATTCTGCACTGTGGAAATCTGGAAGAAACTAAAAGACATTCTGAAGAACCAAGTGAAGAAACCAAAAGGAAAAAAGCAACAGAAAGCAACCCTAGAAAATTGAGCCAGCAAGCCCACTATATGGCCGTGGAACCGCGGCCAAACCATGCTTATGGCCACGGATCCGCGGCCGTGCATCGCACGTGTCGGTGCATGACGGTGCGTGTCGGTGCGTCGGTGCATTGACTCGGTTTTCTTAAGGCTATTTTTGTAATTCTAGATATGGATCAGATGTAAACCCTAGGGTTTCTATTATCTATAAATAGAAAGCCTACAGCCTCTTGAGAGGCGTGCCTCCTTTTGGGTGCCTCTTTTGAGATGCCTCTTTTTATTTATCTAGTTTAGAATTTTTATTCTCTGTAATTGTCAAATAGTGCATCAATAAAGAAGTAAGTTTTTTTTATCTTACCGTAGTTATTTTAATTTCTTTTCTGCCATAGTTATTTTTCTGCCCTAGTTAATTTCTTTTCTGCCATAGTTATTTTTCTGCCCTAGTTAATTTCTTTTCTGCCCTAGTTATTAATTCCCTAATGAGTGGGTAGTTCCTCTCTTGTTAGGGTTAGGTTTGAGAGATGAAAATCTCTCACCCCTTTCCTGCCCGTTCAACATTTTAAAGTAGGACTCTATGCAAACATACACACACCGCTCACTACGGCATCCTATCCCACGAGGTAGCGGTGATACCATAGTTAAAGACCGGTTGTGTATGATTTCCATAGAGGTTAGGGCTAAGAGTTAAGAAAGGACGGATAAGGACCTAAGGGAAGAAACCTTGTTTCTTCCCATTTGTACTAATCCCCTTTGTTAACTATTACCTTAACACCTAAGAGTTCTTAATTAGGGCAAAGAAAGCGGTGAGAATAATTGATTTTCCAAACTAACCTAATATTAACCCTAGCAAGCTTTTTATAAACTTTTATCTCCTTCTTAGATCTTAAAATAAAACCCAAAATCTTTTGGATTTAACTCGTCAAAACACAAAGAAAAGGAATACATCTCCCTGTGGACCGACTCGTACTCAACCGGCTAGCTACCAAGCGACACCGTTATTGATAGCGGTTAATTCTTTGATCACAAAAATGCGTAAGCACTTAAATTCCATACCCCTTCATCGAGGATCTTCTGGACGAAGCGCTCGACAAGGTGCGTTCGATCTTCCTATTTGGCCTCATCTCGAAGGTCAGGCATGATCGATCCTTAGCTCTCATCCTGGAGTGTTTCAAGATGAGGTACATCGTGGGCTAAGGCTCAGAGGGCGGTGCATTGGGTGCTTCTGTGGCATCCCGGGTCCGCGTGCTGCGTCGATGGGAGCGGGCTATAGCGGCGAGGGCCCGGCTAACGGAAATCTACTCTGAGTATCACCAGGAGTACTTCCTTGATCCCGTTCCACCTTTGTTGTAACCTTACCTTTTTCTGTAAGGCTGAGGAGCCCATAGTACCTTTTTGGGTGAACAAGACTCTTCTTTTGCAATGTTCTAGCATTCTCTTCTTGTTATTCGAATGGAAAGGACTTTTTAGAAAAATTTACATTGTCTTTGTGAAAGGAAAGGTACACACTCGTAGGTATTCATTTTATTGGTACAGCTTGAGCTTCTCAGCGTTGTAAGGCCGTAGAAACTTGTGTCCATCCGCGTCCTATAAGCGGTAGGATCAGCCGGGAAGTACATCGGAGACGAGGAAAGGACCGTCCCATTTCAGGGAAAACTTATGCAGCCTGCCTCGATCACCGAACTCGTTTCTCCGTAGGACCAGATCCCCGGTCTTGAAGGACCAACGCTTGACCCGCGCGTTGTAGTATCGGGCAGTTTGTTGCTGATAGGGGGCAGCCCTGATCTGAGCCCGGTCTCGTTTCTCCAACAAGATGTCCAGGTTAGTCCGCAGTGCCGTGTGGTCATGTGTTCGATTCCCACAGACGGTGCCAGCTGACGTGACCGGGATCATGCTGAGATGTTACCTTCAGTTGATCTGCTGGCGGCGGCGATGGATGACTGAGATTGGATCTGGAGGCAGGTTCCTGAAGCGTGTGGATCTCAATGGGTTTGAGGTTGTTTGGGCCGAGCTACCTGCAAAGAAGTCCCAGGATGGTTGTACCTTCGAGGACCCTCCGACGGTCAAGTTAAAGAGGAAATCCGAGCAAAGTAACGGCTCAGTGGAGTAAAAATAGCTTACTTGAACCGTCTGAAGAAGGGGTTTATATAGCGGTGGCAGCAGGCAGGGCAGGCGCGAGAATCACGCTGGCCGTTATGCTCCCGATGTCATGCCCGCGTGATGAGCGGGATCTCCCATTAATGGCGAGACAGGCTCGTTAATGGGGGATCGTGATGGCGTGGAACATGGGATGTGGCCGGCAGATATCTCGCTCATGGCGAGATTCGCGGGATGGCGGCTGCGCCTATGAGCGGTGCCGTTGGTCGGTCGATGAGACCGAGGAAGATGACATCGGCGGGAGAGCTCGCGGACGAGCGGGAGAGCCGAGGTATCTTGGTTCTGCAGTAGCCCAAAGACGAGAAGGGAGGCCGAGGAGGCCAATTGTGCTGGGGGCTCGGAGGTGAGCTAGCGTTTGTTTGTAGGACGGGCATAGGAGCGGCCTGGTCGGCTACCATAGGTCCTTTCTTGTGAGCTTTGGGACACGTCATCTGCCACGTGTCATAATCTGGGAGGTCACCGATATCGAGCATCGTCAAGTAGTAATTAAAATCTAATGGTGGTTATATAATCGCTACTTAAAGTAGCAGTTACCATCAAAAGTTAATTTATCCAATAAATCTGAACCGTGCAAACTCAATCGCTACTTTAAAAAGCGGTTAAGATCCAACGAGTTTTATTTAACCGCCACTTAAAATAGAGGCTGAAAATAAATATCAAACCGCTACTTAAGTAATTTTTTTCTGGCGGTTGAGAAATATATCACCTATCTATTTACGAACCCTAAAGTTCTCCAAAACACTCCGCGTCTTCTTCTACGAAATTTTTCGAAGTGATCTTTCGATTTTGAAACCCTAGCTTCCTCCAGAGCATGTCTACGTCTTTCTCAACAAAGTTTTTCAAAATGGTTGTGGTAAATTTTAAACTTCTAAATTTATATATAATAGCTGCCGTTTAATCTAGCATATGAGTAGACTATCCCTGAATTAGAAGAAGATGAAGAAGGAATAGCGGTGGAAACAGACAAAGATCGATACTTGAAAAAACCTATTATTACTATCGATTTAATAACTTTTGAAAGGAAAAATGCTGAGTTTGTGTCGTCAACTAGTAGAAGAAAATGTAAAAATGTTCCGTCTCCTAAAGTCCGTCTTGATGAGAATAACGAACGAAGGATAACAAGTGATTCAAAATATGAAAATATTGAGTTTATGCCGTCAACTAGTAGAAACAAATGTAAAAATGTTCCGTCTCCTAAAGTCCGTCCTGATGAGAATGACGAACGAGATGTAACAAGTGATTCAAACTATAAAAATTTTGAAAATACTACATGTGATTTGGTAGAACCTGAAATTAGCATGATATTCAATTCACTAGAGGATGCTTATGAATGTTTATTTGGTTTATATTTGAAACATTGGGTTTGCTATCAGAGTTCGTTCTACTCGTCGTGCAGTTCGCAAAAATGAAGCTATGTGTAAACTATATGAATGTAACAAGGCCGCAAAACCTAAACAGTTCAAGTTCGATATAAAACGTAAAGTATCTTTTTCGGCGTTCCGGAGAAGCAATTATTTTTTATTCAAGTGCAAAACTTGTATGTTTGTTTTTAAAAGGAATGATCGATAGATATTGACTTCTTAAAAGAGAGAGCATAATCATCCATTTGTACCACAGTCAATAGTGTAATACCTATCTTATCACAAAAGAATTTCCAAATTCGACAGAAGTCAAATGCGTTATAATTTGAAGGATAGTGGGGTTGGTCCTAGTAAAATAGATACGCACTAGCACATGGTCATGGTGGGGTAGAGAATATTGGTTATGGGCTAAACAATGTGAATAGTTGTAACGACTCCGATTTTACTGTGCGAAATTTTTTAAGTTAATGTACAGAATGGAGTTTGCAAGCCTGAGTACACTTTAAAAGTTTATTTTCGTTTAAGAACAGCAAGAAATAACGTGTAGCTCATTGGTAAAATCTTGCACTGCTGTGACGTAGCCCTTGTATTCGAATCCTCTCAAACAGATTATATTTTTTCTGAATTTTCTTTTAAACTTTTTGGAAGCCTAAAAGTTTACATGTGCACTGCACATAGAAATGAAAAGTCTGGAAAAATAAACATGTATAAATTGATATAAACACAGAGTAGGACATGTGGCCAAGATCCACCGGCTCCCCTCCATAACTTAACCGGCAAGATGATCATATGGGCCAGCATCGACGGGCCCCCGTAGATAAAAGTCCCCTGGCCTTGCACCCAAAACGCTTGGCCTACCACTATCACTCCTGCACTGTTTGATTACTCTGAAATTAAACAGAGACTTCAATTTCACCTTAAAATCAAATTTAAATGTATTTTAATTCGTTCTTTCAATTCCAAAACCCTAATTCCACACTATAAATACAACCCCATACCCCAGCCCTTCCTCATTCTGAAAATTTTAGCCAAAACTATCACATTTTCTCAAGTACAAGAAGAGTACAAGTGGAGTTAGCCAACGACCAACTTACAGCGATGAATCAAGGCAATTCCGGCAACCCAGCGACGCCACGACGACTACCCCCTCTCCTTCTACCTCCTCTTCATCCATTTAGTTTGTGAGTCCCTCACTATTCTTCTTTTTCTTCTTAAAAAGTTTTTTGTTTCAAAACATGTCGGTAAGTGGAATTAACACTGACCTTTTATTCTAAACCTAAAATTTCACTATTTCTTCCATATCTTTCATTTAAATTCTTACCCTATATTTGAAATCATATAACTAATCTTTAGAACAACTTTCACTCAAAAATATCATGAAACATAATTTTAAATCAACTTTTACATTAAAATAGCATTAACTCTGTATCTACCATATTTAATTGTTTTGCTTAATCACACCTTTAGAAATCTCACGGGGTAATGACCCACCCCTCACAAACACACATGGTTTCCATAGCACGATACTCTTTTAGCATATTTTTGTTACAAATTACAATATTTCATCAAAATACCATGTACTATAAAAACCGGTTTTCTTTTGAATTGTATTATTAAAACACTTTGCAAATATATCTCTACAACCCATTTGGGGAACCCGCTATTGGATGGTGTAGATTATCGCACATTCTCGGGCTAGTAGAGTGAGATGCAAAGCTCCTCACGGAGCATTCAGTCTCGAAAGATTTTTAATACAATTTTTTAGAAAAGCTAAATTTTCTATTTAATAATAAAATTAATTTTTAATAATTATATGCATATTATTAAACCACATATTTTCAAGATATAATAAAATTCCATGTTTTCTAAAAAATAAAAGAATGACAAGTTTCATCAAAATACCTTCAAGTTATCCAAAAGTCAAACTTTACAGTAAAATATCTTGAACTATCTAGTTAAACTATTATCACTAAAATACTTCACATTCTTAAAATTCACAATTATGGAAACTCTAAATAATATAAATAAATACTCAAGATTTATTTTGAAAATATATAAAATATTTTTCATAAAACCCCCTCGACTTATATAAAATTACATTAAGGACTTTAGTAAATATAGGTTTAAGCTGGATCAATTCTCTTGAGCCTCAGAAAGCCAGAGAAAGTGAGTGCTTGCCTATTTAAGATAGAAAAACTTAACGGTGCTATCAATGGTAATTGTCCTGGAAAAAGACACAAATCCTTTCATCCATGTGCAGCAGTTACCGATAACTCCCAAATCTAATCCAGAATCCAAATCAGTTCTAAGTGTCCGACTCAAGTCTGAGTCTAAATCAAGCTTTAATTCAACTCAAATCAGTATCCAATTCAATATGAATCCAAACTCTAATATGTATACTTGAACCTGAACCTGAATACTAGAACAATATCAACATGCAAACATGACTTGACTTGACCAAATCATGGCTATAACTTGACTTGATTACATGACTACTTGTTTACATCCTGAACTTGATTACATGAACAACTTGTATCCATGGTTTTGGCAAACCTTCTAACTATAATCAATACAATATATATTACGGGGTTTAATGTGGTAGATTGGTACGGAATGTATTAAAGGTGGCACGATGATGGACACTAAAAGACACCTACATGAACTCCCGTGCCGTTGTCTCGTGGGTTTTGACAGGGCCTTGTACTTACATGTTAGCATAGTCTACGGGATAGTTAGACTTCTCTCGTATACACCGATACATTCTGTACCAAGCTACAAATAGCTACGTTAGTATAACAGACATATACCTCTATAAATTACCAGTTCTAATCTATCTACTTATCCTATTCTATTCTTTTTTTGGGACTTACCGAGCGCTAGTTCGCTGATGACATTCCTGTCTTTTTCTTTCTTTGGAATATTCGTCAGGAAGATCGGACTCTCAGGAGATCGAGCTCAGCTAGGACGACTTAGACCGGTTCACAGAGCAGCCAGACTTCTAGATTTTCCTTGTACTTACTTTTCATTTCATATGCCACTGTTTAGGGATTGCTTTATATCCTTGTACTTTTGTTTTCAAAGCAATGTATTGTAAAGATGAATGTTAATAAAAATTGCTGTTTATTTTACATCTCTTGTCTTTCTTATGCATTTATTTATATTGCTTATTTACGCTTAACGTATTTATTTCTGAGTAAATACGTCACGTGCCCGTCACGTCTCCTTCTCCATACACTGAGAAGTGGGGCGTAAAAGGTTTTATTGTCGGCCCATGCAGGTCTATTCTACATGGAATCCTAAGTAATATATCATAAGAAGTATAAGAATCAGCAACTATACATTTTTTACATTTCAAATTCCTTGAATCTATCATAACCTTTCTTTTTCTATCATGGTCATGGATTCACCGAACAACGCGAGTACCAACGTCAATGGAAACACTCTACCTCCACCGCCTACCATTGCAGCTCCCATCAGTATTGCTTGAGGTGATCAAGAGCCTCTTGGAGGGTCAGTAACAGCAGACTGCTATTCTCATGCACCGCCCAGAGGTCGTAGCACTTGGAGTCAAACAATTCCGGGCACTGCACCCAAAACATTTCTTTAGGAAAGAGAGCCCACTAAAGGCAGAGAAATGGGCTCAGTCTATAGAGGATGATCTGGCAGCAGCATAAGTGCCAGAGATTGCTTGGGTGAGAGTTGCAAAGCTGCAAATGACAGATAATGCCAGAGTCTGGTGGAAGGCTGAAGAAAGCCGACTCACCCAACCGATTGAATGGAGGACATTTCGTGATATGTTCGACGCGAAATACTTCCCTGAGATTACCCGTTTCGACATGGAACAACAGTTCATCCACTTACAACAAGGTTCAATGTGGAACAAATCTATGGATGAATACAATGCTGAGTTTACCATGCTTAGCAGGTAAGATATGTCTCAATATTAAATTTCCTGATATCACATACTACACTGCTAACATAATACCGTAATAGGTTCGTGGCACATATGATCCCGACTGCTGAGATCCGGAAACGAAGATTTCAGCAAGGGTTGGACCCGAAAATCTAAGCTGCACTCGCTATAGGGGATTTCCTAACCCATGATCTCGCTCTGAAGGCTTCCCGACGCTGTGAGGCAGTGGTGAAGAAGAAGGGCAGACCTCAGACTGCCGGTATGAAGCGCCCTGCCACTCATATGGCAGGAGGAGCCTCTTCCAGGCCACCTTTTGCACCCAGGAGACCGGGAGTAACTTTTAACCAGCCCAGTCCAGACTTTTGCTTTTACTGCAAGAGGAATGGGCACCTGGCGAAGGACTGCAGGCGTGCGAATGGCTTGTGCTTAGTTTGTGGCGCGTCCACTCACGCCATTGGAGCTTGCCCACATCGTCTCAACCCAGCTCCTGCACCCCGACCAGCGATCACTTTTCCGCGGTGGCCAGCTATTCAGGCTCCTGCACCTCGTCTTCCTTTACCTGCTCCACCTCCACATGGATCTCCTACATAGCCTCCTCGTCAATTCCATCAGGCATAGAGGAATATGTCTCAAGGGCAGAGGAACATGCCCCACGTACAGAGAAATTTGCCTCCAGGAAGGAGGAATATACCCCGGCATCAGGCTTTCACTATGACCGTTAAGGAAGCCATAGCTACTGGCCAAGTTATCACTGGTAATTCCCAATCTTTTCATCTTTTCAATCCTTGTATACCTCTATGTTTTCCTGTATCTAAACCAACCCCACGCTACTTAGGTACAATCTTAGTAGCCTCCCTACCTGCTTTAGCACTTTTCGACACTGGAGCATCACATTGCTTTATGTCACAACGGTTCGTCCGAACTCATGTGATACCAGTTAAACCGCTCGTATCCAGCTGGAATTCATTTCGGAGAACGACATTCTAAAGGAAACTATAGGATACGATCTGTGTCCAGTGGTTGTCTGCAGTAGAGAATTTTATGCGGACTTCAAGGTGCTGGACATACCGAACTTCGACGTAGTCTTGGGAATGGACTGGTTGGGAACTTTCTTCGCTACCATCAACAGTCGTCAAAGGAGGGTAGTGTTCGAAATACCAGGTCATCCAGTTTTTTTATTTCAAGAGTGGAGACCGTACCCTGGAACCTAGCACCTACAAGGCTAAACCAAAGAAGGCAGTGATTGCAGCTTTACAAGCATAAGATTCAAAGCCAGAGTTAGTTCGAGAGTTCGAGGACGTATTCCCTGAAAATATAACAGGTTTACCTCCCGATCGAGCTCTTGAATTCAGCATTTATTTACTACCTGGTGCGCAACCGGTGATCAAAGCTCTGTACTGGTTAAGTCCAGAAGAATTGAAGGAGATCCATACTCAGTTGGACGGACTTCCGAAGAAAGGTTGGATTTGTCCCAGTACCTCAAGTTGGGGATCTCCAATTTTGCTTGTGAAGAAGAAAGAAGGTTCATACAGAATGTGTATAGATTACCGAGCTCTGAACGAAGTGACGATTAAGAACAAGTATCCACTACCGCGCATCAACGATCTGTTCGATCAGCTAAGTGGGTCTTGTATATTCTCAAAGCTAGATCTTCGTTCTGGTTATCATCAGGTGAAGGTCAAAGAGTCTGATATTCCGAAGACGACATTCAGGACTCGCTATGGTCATTATGAATTTCTCATAATGCCATTTGGAGTGACCAATGCACCTGCTATATTTATGAATCTGATGAACCGAGTTTTTCGAGAGTACTAGAAAGGTTTGTTGTTATTTTCATTGACGACATCCTGGTGTATTCAAAGGACCGGAAAGAGCACACCGAGCACTTATGAATTGTCCCGGAGACATTGCGACAACATCAACTTTACGCCAAGTACAGCAAGTGTGAATTTTGGCTAGATCAAGTTGGATTTTTCGGGCATATCGTTTCAGGCGAAGGAATCTCAGTAGATCCAACTAAGCTATCAGCTGTCAGCGAATGGCCGACACCAAGGACGGTGAAGGGTATTCGAAGTTTTTTGGGATTAGCAGGATACTACCGAAGACTCATTGAAGGTTTTTCGAAAATTGCAGCATCCATGACCAAGCTCACACGTAAAGATGAAGAACTCGTGTGGTCAGAAGCATGTGAACAAGCTTTTATAGAACTTAAGTCGAGGTTAACTTATGCTCCTATTTGTTCCCTTATAAAAAAAGGGATGAGGGAGAGTTCCCCACTAAAACAACCCCACGTGTTTAACACGTGAGTGCCTATATAGGCACTGCAATTAAAACAATTGCTAGGCTAAAATAACCCCACGCGTTTAACACGTGAGTGCCTATATGCAACGCATATAGGCACTGCAATTAAAGTAACTACTAAGCTAATGGAGCCTCATGTGCCTACACGTGACCACCTATATGCATAGTTTATAAGCGCTGCGTTTAAGCAATTGATAGGCTAAAATTGAGCCTCACGTGTAAGCACGTGAGCGCCTATATGCAAAGCATATAGGCACTGCGTTCAAACAGATGGCAAGCAAAAAAGGGGGGCTAACGTGTTAACACGTGATACACTCATATGCTATTGCATATAAGCGAATAAGCTTAATCCCATTGTGATCATGTGCTATACGTGAGTGCTCTTAAAACCTTCGAAGCTGATAGAATTAAATTCTAAGCAACAGGATTAAAACTATATTTGGAAAATATTTCCTTAAATCTTTTTAATATGGAAAGACCCTTCTTTAACAAAGAATCTTGAATGAATTATTTGATAGAATTAAATTCTATGTGGGAAATATTTCCCTAATATTCTATAAACTAGAAAGATCTTCTTTGTTAAACGGAAGATCTTTGGATCAAAGATCCAATAGTGATCGTCTGATAGAATAAAATTCAAATCTTGATATTCATGTGATAGAATTAGATTCTATCTTAGGAAAATATTTCCTTGTTAAACAAACAAGAAATCTTCTCTGTTAAACAGAGAACCTTTGGTTTAAAAAATCCAACGGTGAATAAAATTCACCGATTGATCTAAAAAGATCTTGGAATCAATCATGATCTCTCAATGAGATATTTCCTAAAACTAATTAACAAATTTCTCTTCACTATATAAAGAATCCGAGACTTTAAAAGAGGAGAGACAACTACAGAGAGAGAAAACTCCTCAGAAACTTAAAAAAAATACAGTGAGCTTCTGAAGAACAAGAGAATTTAATTCTCGAAGAAAAGACTTGTTCCTTTGAAACATATGGTAAAAAAAAACAACACACAAAGACTGCTCTTTGCATCTTTAAGGGTTTAACCCTTTATAAAAACTTAGTTCTTCCTTTGGCTGATATCTGCAGAAGCAGATCTTCCCACAAGTTGAGAATTTAATTCTTATCCGGGAGATTCTGTTATGCAAATTCAAAGCCGAGGGGAAAGAACCGAGTTCAAAAGAGTTTAACTCTTACAAAACATATAGGAATTTAATTCCTCTAAAAACTAGGGCTTAACCCTATGAAAAGAATTTAATTCTTACAAAGAACAAAAGGAAAACTCGATTCCTCAGCCCAGACGATGATGATAATCTGAAATCTTTCAAGTCTAAATCCTAATGACTAGAAATGTCATTAATATGAGATCAAAATCTCCGAGAACACAGAAAGATGGCCTGGTGATACGTTAGTGTTGGACACTAAAACTAGACCTCACGTGTTTTCCACGTGAGCATTTCTAATCAACAAAAAGAAACAGCTGAGACTGCCTCATGTGTTTCCCACGCGAGTGGAGCAAGAAAAATTTCTTAGGACAGTCACGTGTTTTGCACGCTACCCTCAATTAAGTGCTTAGCACTTCTGTGAAAAGAACAGGAAAGAAAATAAAAAGGCATTGCCCCTTATTTGGGGCGTCTCACGTGTTTTACACGTGAGCGCTATAAGAACTAAGCGCTTAGCACTTACATAAAAGGCGAGGCAATAAAGCCAAGAAGCAGAACCCAACTTTGGGGCGCCTCACGTATTTCACACGTGAGCGCCCCAAGAACTAAGTGCTCAGCACTTGTATAAAAAGAGGGAAATAAATGGGCAACGCCCATAATTGAGTACCTCACGTGCGCCACATGAGCGCCACAGAAATCTAGTGTTTAACACTATTCCGGTGCCCACATGAAATGCACGTGAGCATTGTATACCTCAGCACATTAGCACTGTTGGGTAATTATAGAGATCCAGACCTAGCCCAGCTTGACCAAGTTCTTCCAAAGTCAAGACCCTTCTGTGCTCATCATTCCCCCAAATTGACCTTAATCCCCAACATGACTAATGGTCTGTCAACTGATGACATCCAAAATGGTGTTCATCCCACACCTCCTAAGTTAATCTTAGTCTCCAAAATGACTACTGATTCTTAGATGATCCCCATGATCTTCTCCCTCAAATACGGAATTTGGGTTTAAGGGTACATTTCTTCACACCTCTGATATATGTCGTTGTAATTCATCAACGTTTTCAAAGAGGTAGCGGGTCCCGACAACCAACTGCTTTCTGATGCACTTTCCGAATTGACGGGCACATTCTAAATCAAACCACATCCTAGACTGGATGCACCCCATACCATTATCGCTCATCCCGTCGCGTAACGAATACACGTGCACTCAAGATAAACGAGAGACCGAAATGTCCTCATACAATCTACGAACCGAGATGTCCCTAAACTAACAACGGACCGTAACGTCCTTAAACTAACATCACCGCCTAATGGTGATCAACAGACCGCAATGTCCTCAAACTATGACCTCACCGCCAAATGATGATCAACAGACCGCAATGTCCTCAAACTACGACCTCACCGCCAAATGGTGATTACAGACCGCAATGTCCTCAAACTATGACCTCACCGCCAAATGGTGATCAACAGACCGCAATGTCCCCAAACTATGACCTCTCCGCCAAATGGTGATCAACAGACCGCAATATCCTCAAACTACAACCTCACCGCCAAATGGGGATCAACAGACCGCAATGTCCTCAAACTACGACCTCACCGCCAAATGGTGATCAACAGACCGCAATGTCCTTAAACTACGACCTCACCTACAAAATGGTGATCAACAGACTAAGATGTATTTAAACTACAACTTTGCCTCCAAAATGGCGATAACGGACCATAACGTCCTTAAACTAAACCAATAGAGCCCAAACGCTCTTTCATTGGATCTGAATAAAAAAATGATCCTAACACCCTGTTAAGTTGTCATGACCCGTAATTTAGCACGTGACCGGCACTTAAATTACGCAACGTCTAAAAGTGTAACGTAAATCAAGTAAGCCGAAGCCCAGAAAATCTAAACCTTTTTGTGGAAAATAGTGGGGGTGCAGTTTTGAAATAAAGGTATAATGAAATCAATTTTTTTCTTTAAATGCATAGATAATGAAACATGAAAATGCACGTGGATTATACTATAGTTGAAAACATGTTTCGTCTTTTAAAATTTCGGGCAGCACCTTGATTGATCTCAAAAACTATCTATAACCGCAATCAAGAACGGCGTCGCTTGGTAGCTAGCCGGTGAGTACGGGTCGGTCCACAGGGATGTTGTGAATCTCCTAATAGCGCTTACGAGTTAATTCCGATTGTGGTTCGGATTGATTATTAAATCTAAAAACTAAATCAATCTATACTAAGATTATCTAGATCTAAATCTTGCTAGGGTTAGGTTTAGGAATGGTTTGGAAATGTAAATAAATCTCAACGCTTTCTATACCCAAATTAGGATCTAAGAGGAGTTATGGTAATTATTAATAAAGGGGATTAGATCCATTCGTGAAGATGTTCCTTCCTTTAAGTTCTTGTCCTTCCTTTATCAATCCTTACCCTAACCTTCATGGAAAACATCACAACCGGGCCTTTATACTACGGTATCACCGCTATCTCGTGAGATAGGGTGCCGTAGGGAGCGGTGCGTGCATGTATGCATGAAGTCCTATGAAAATATATGATGGACAAGAAAGGGATGAGAGATCTCATCTCTCAAAAGCCTTCCCCAAAGCTAACCCTAACAAGCGACGAGACTACTCGCTCATTAGGGAATTTAAAAACATTTATCTAGGGCAGAGAATGAAAATTACCTAGGGCAAGAATTGAAATCTAAACTAGGGCAATTAAATAAATCTACTTACTTTACAGATGGCTCTCTCCAAATATCAACACAGGGTTGTCAGATCTGAATTCATAAAATGAAAAGAGGCACCGATGCTCTCCAAAAGAATTCTAAATTTTATTCATAGAAAGAGGCATAGGGAGGCATACCCTAGAAAAGGTTTTTAGGGTTCTATTTATAGATTCATAGAAACCCTAGGTTACAATTGATTCGCACATCTGCTTTTACAAAAATGCCCTCTAAGAAAAGACCTAGTCAAAGATTTGCGCTGCCTCTAGAATTTTGGTAAAATTTTATTCAATTTTGGGCTCTTGATGGCCGCGGAACCGCGGCCGCAGCAGGGCCCAATAGTTGACTTGATGGCTCAATTTTCTGCTGCAGGCTCTGGGCTTTTTGGGCTTCTTATTTCTTTGGTTCTTTTATTAAAATAGCTTCTAGGTTTCTTTCAGATCTCCAATGAACAATTGCAGTGGACTTTTAACCGTTCGCTTTGTAATCTTGGACCTTGCGTTGCCTTGTACTAATCTTTGTGTAGGCTTTATCAAAATCCTTCTGTTTGCTGGTCGTAGTTCCACTTTTGCATCGTCTTTTCTCTTTTTCACTGTTTTAGATCCAAGAACCTGTAACCTATAATATGTAGCAGACATGCGTTAAAAGCACCTGTTTATTTATGAAACGAATAAAAATGGGGAATATAATAATACAATATTATGGTGTGAACAAATACCCCCAAACTTATCTTTTGCTCGTCCTCGAGCAAACTTATTTTTTTTATTCTCGACAAAAAAACCTAACCGCACTTTCGCAGGAAACGCGATTGTACTGAGCTCGTGCAACGAGCCGTTAAATCTCTAGGTGTCCCTAGTAGGAGGAGTGTTGTCTCCTGAGGGTTTTCAGCGGATACTACCCACAAAATCCTATCAATTTGGCTTATCGACTTTTATTCTCCAAGTAGGTTTTCTAACAAGGAATTCTATTATCTTCGACTCGTATCCACCCATATTCTTCACATTTTCTCATCATTTAACTTAAGATTATATATGTTCTGCAGACCTATTTAGCTTTCGGTATTTCTTAAGTTTTCCTTCTAGGGTTCCATCTCCACTTAGGAGTTTTTTTATCAACTCTTACTAAAGATACAAATTCTATTCTTCACTCCTTTCTCTTATCTAAACTCCAATCACATATCCCTACGTGTGTGTATAAATCACCCCTACACTTGGAAATTCAAATCAAGCAATCATACTCTCGTCCGTTGTCCAAAGCACTTCTTAATTGGTGAATTTTGCTTACACATCCTTCATGCGACCGTTAATACTTCTTGAGGTACCAACGACCGATTACAAAATGTGTTTGCACTTTAAAGCGTAATTCCTAGTCTTGCAACACCCAAGGCTTTAGTAGTGACTCCCAAACCAGTTAGTCTAAAGCACTAGGTGATGAAGCACCCTCGCTAAATATTTTTTTCATTAATGCAGCGTTAAGTAATCACAAAAACCAGTGTTCATTTTTTTTTCTTTTTATTCACTTTTTTTCTTTTATTTTCATTGTACTAATGACTTTAGACAAGAGCATTTCAAGGTCTCCTCTACTATTCCAAGTTTCAAGGTGCATGTTTGTGCAATTTATAAGGTATACATTTTCAGAATCTAGACTTAAGCTAGGAATTATTTTTCAAATTTATACTCTAATAAAATATCAATATTTTTCCTTTGTTTCGACTTAGCCCAAAAAGTTAACTCAAAATTTTCCTATTTCTAAATAAACTACAAAGACATATACTTTCTACCGTTAAATTTTAAGGAAGGTTATTTTTAGGGTTTTTAATTTACTAAGTCTAAGATCTAGTTGTTCCTAACTAGTTAACCTATTTGTCAAACTCAAGACAATTAGGCCAAAATTGAATACAATAATTTTTATAATTTTTGAAATTTTTCAATTTTTATGTTTTTTAAAATAAGTATGCAAATGCAAAAAATGTATATATGAATGCGAAGGAAAGAAGGCTTACCGAACATACCCCCAAACTTAACTTTGACAGTGTCCTCACTGTCATGCTATACCAAGAGGGTCAAAATGTCGGCACACCCCTGTTTATTTATTTATAAATATTTTTTATTATTGTTAAAAGAAAAAACAAAATAATATACAACAAGGTTCCCCCCAAACTAAACATGGCCTTACACAGGCTAAAAGTTAGCACCAACCATTCAAAAATTTTATCGTGATAATGGTGGGGTTGGTGAAAGAATGGAGTGTAAAGAAATGAAATGAGAAGCACACGAGACCGTATGGGAAGAAGAGTGGAATATGGTCTCGGTGGAGGAGAAGAATGGTGGAAAAGAAAAAGAAGTGGAGTACGATCTCGAGGGTGTAAATTGAGTGAATAAATTAACGCAATTTGTGATGATCGATGTGTTAAAAGCGATTGTGCTAATCTATCAACCCGTCGACAAATGGGGTCAAATCCCTCAAGATTTGCAAGAAAACATGGGTACGTCGAACTTGGTAAACCCTCCATTGAAAATGGAAACGCGACGGAGTCTTGCGTGGTCGAAACGATAGGAAGGACGAAAGGTAGTGATTTAGGGATAGTCTTAATCTCACCTAAGTAATCTGTCTCGAACTTGAAGGATTCCATCAATGGTTCGAAGTGATTGTAAGCAACCGAGTCTGATGGTTCAACTGACTCATCTGAAAATGTAAAGGACTCAAACTCGGGAGGTGAGTTTTCAACATCGTCCGAAAAAGTGAAACACTCGTAATCATTATCGTCTGTGAGAACCGTGTCAGATTCAAAGAGAAATTTTTTAAGCTCACAGTCTTCAAGCGTGATCTTTTGCGTGGTCGGAATGATGGAAAGGAAGGAGGGTGATTTAGGAAGTATAACAGTTAAAGGTTCAGGAGGATGAACTGGAAAATTCGACACATCAAACAAAAATGGTTCATCCTCAATATTATCCTCAATACTCTTCTCAATACTATCCTCATAATTCTCCTCAAAATTTTGCTTATCCATGCCATTATCATCAAAATCAAGACGCGTATGAAGTTCGGGAGAAACATTTAATGACTTGGGATGATGAATTGGAGATAAAATTTCAGTCAAATTTACAGGTTCATCATCCAAAATATTCTCGGCGTCTATATCCTCAATCAAGTGAACATCAAAATTTTCTGACACCTCATCAAAAGCATGGATCTTTATCAATTCAGGTTCTAGATTGGAGGTGTAAAGTTGAAAAGGATTAGGTGTGGTTTCACTCGAATGGGATTCTTCACAATCTGGCAAATCAAGCACTACAAAGTCCTACAACTCATTAAATGTTTTATTTTCAACTGATGAATCATTTGGAACACTTGTTTGAAAACCGGAGTTGTGGGATTCAATTGGGTATCGGTAGGTCTGATTTGGAAATTCTCTCAAATTCTCACTTTGTCCAACCGCCTCCTCATACATTGGAAAATTTGAAGCTAGTTGGAAACTACTTACCGGTTCACTAGGTTGTATAAAGGCGGCTATGGACGCATCCACATTCCTCATTATTTTGTTTGTTGCTAAAATATAAGCTTCTAACGACTGTTCCAAACTAGACATAGGTTGTGAAGGGGTTTCGGTAAAAGATTCAAAATTGTTTGGATACGTGAAACTCTCAAATGGCTGTGTAGAAGTAATGTCTAGTGAAGGTGGGAAAGTCGGGTAGGACTGGTAGGAATTGGATGGTTGGACAGGAGTAGGATCAACATTTGGATAAAAAGGTGAATGGAATTGTTGATCCCTAGAACTGGATGTGTGGAGAGGAGTGAAAGATCGGCTACGAGATTGTTCAATGTGTTCAGCTATAAACATGGGTTTAGAGGTTACAACAGGACTCGAAAAAGTGGTATCAACGTACGAAGGTGGTGATGGTTGACACGGATGATACAAAGTGGATTGCGGAATCAAACTGTTTCTCCTAGACGCTTCTATTCGATCTTTCAAAGAAATTTTGGGCATGGAGGGGTCGTCCTTAAATCGACTAAAACAATTCGCGTAAGAGGCAAAGTTTGGTTCAGGGTACCAAAGTTCGGCAAGAGATTTGTGAGGTGGGGTACCCATGATGTAAGAAGGAGAAGAGAAAGAAGGTGGGTGGTGCAAGGATTTTACGCGACAAGTTGCAAGTTTTTATAAAAGATTTTTTTCTTTTTTCTTTTGGAACTGTTTGCAAAAAAGATTTTTGATAAAGGGCTAAGACACATTTTAGATCAACCAGAAATGCATAATCATGCCTAGATCTAGGGTCAGCTAGACAGCTCCTAACTATTTTAAAGGGCTAGAGATAGGACCTCAAACCGCCTCTTCACCGCCAATTGCGGCCAGGTAAGTGCCAGGTAAGTGGGAAGGAACCACAATAGTGGGCCTAATTAATAACCACTAGCCTTTGTCACACTTTCCTAGACACCGCAAAGTCAGGTTATGATAAACGGTCGATAGTTATAACTAGTCCTCTGTCCTATTGAGCTCGAAGTCCTTAGGGCTGAGTCTAGTATTTTTTTAATTAAAGATTGGTCAATGCAAATGTCTTATGTGATTTCTGGGGTCCTGGGAAGGGTGATGAAATCCCCACCCAATTTGAATTGGTCAAAATCCCCTTAAAGTCCGATTAAAGATATGCAAAACAGTAAATCACTTGCAATCAAATCTTTTTATTTTATGCGCGGCGCAAAGAATCCTGCACAAGATTTGTTATTGGAAGGGGGAAGATTTTTAAGTGCAAAGAATCCCGCAGGAGATTTTTTAGAGGAGATATCAGAGATTTGCAGAGGAGGAGATCAGAAGACCAACAGAGTTTTTTTTTTTACCGCGCTTTTGCCCTTTTTTGGGGAACCGATCTGTCGCCTCCACCGCGGAACCGCCGCGAATTTCACTTTGCGACCGCGGATCCGCCGCGGGTTCGTCGCCTCGGCAGTTTGTTTTTTTTTAGATCGCCGCGGTTGACTTGGTGACTCGATCCTCTAAATTTCTTCTGCTGTATGTTGTGATATTCCTCTGTTTGTTCAGATTTGATATTTGCTATTTTGTTCTCTAGAGATTTTCAGATCCGAACTTGATTGTAGATCCTGCAAAATTCAAACAAAGATACCCTTCACAAAATAATAAAATGATAAATTTTTATATTTTTTTTGATTTTTCAGTTTTTTTATGATTTTTCAATTTTAGATTAACCCAAAATTGCAAAAAGAAAATAACACGCCATCCCCGGCAACGGCGTCATTTGATTGATCTCAAAAACTATCTATAACCGTAATCAAGAACGGCGTCGCTTGGTAGCTAGCCGGTGAGTACGGGTCGGTCCACAGGGATGTTGTGAATCTCCTAATCGCGCTTACGAGTTAATTCAGATTGTGGTTCGGATTGATTATTAAATCTAAAAACTAAATCTATCTATACTAAGATTATCTAGATCTAAATCTTGCTAGGGTTAGGTTTAGGAATGGTTTGGAAATGTAAATAAATCTTAACGCTTTCTATACCCAAATTAGGATCTAAGAGGAGTTATGGTAATTATTAATAAAGGGGATTAGATCCATTCGTGAAGGTGTTCCTTCCTCTAGGTTCTTGTCCTTCCTTTATCAATCCTTACCCTAACCTTCATGGAAAACATCACAACCGGGCCTTTATACTACGGTATCACCGCTACCTCGTTGGATAGGGTGACGTAGGGAGCGGTGTGTGCATGTATGCATGAAGTCCTATGAAAATATATGATGGGAAAGAAAGGGATGAGAGATCTCATCTCTCAAAAGCCTTCCCCAAAGCTAACCCTAACAAGCGAGGAGACTACTCGCTCATTAGGGAATTTAAAAACATTTATCTAGGGCAGAGAATGAAAATTACCTAGGGCAAGAATTGAAATCTAAACTAGGGCAATTAAATAAATCTACTTATTTTACAGATGGCTCTCTACAAACATCAACACAGGGTTGTCAGATCTGAATTCATGAAATGAAAAGAGACACCGATGCTCTCCAAAAGAATTCTAAATTTTATTCATAGAAAGAGGCATAGGGAGGCATACCCTAGAAAAGGTTTTTAGGGTTCTATTTATAGATTCATAGAAACCCTATGTTACAATTGATTCACACATCTGCTTTTACAAAAATGCCCTCTAAGAAAATACCTAGTCAAAGATTTGCGCCGCCTCTAGAATTTTAGTAAAATTTTATTCAATTTTGGGCTCTTGATGGCCGCGGAACCGCGGCCGCAGCAGGGCCCAATAGTTGACTTGATGGCTCAATTTTCTGCTACAGGCTCTGGGCTTTTTGGGCTTCTTATTTCTTTGGTTCTTTTATTAAAATAGCTTCTAGGTTTCTTCCAGATCTGCAATGAACAATTGCAGTGGACTTTTAACCGTTCGCTTTGTAATCTTGGACCTTGCGTTGCCTTGTTCTGATCTTTGTGTAGGCTTTATCAAAATCCTTATGTTTGCTGGTCGTAGTTCCACTTTTGCATCGTCTTTTCTCTTTTTCACTGTTTTAGATCCAAGAACCTGTAACCTATAATATATAGCAGACATGCGTCAAAAGAACCTGTTTATTTATAAAACGAATAAGAATGGGGAATATAATAATACAATATTATGGTGTGAACACACCTCGCTTGTATATTTTGATCCAAAACCACATACACAACAATATATAGATATCCCCAAGCGGGAGCTAGCTCTTCGCCAACTGGCGGAATCATAACCACGCAATAACATATATACGACGCCCAATGGCGAAGATCAACCCAGAAAGAACAATAAATAAGCAAGACATCAAAACTCAAGAAGCGAACATACACCCGTCGCTTTAAGTCTCGCACAATACCCAAGTCTGATTGGGTCTTCAAATATATAAACTCTAGTTCTGATTTGATGGAGTTTATCTAGATACAACGGAATATAAAGTAGAAGAGTGGGCACGATTTAACATGCGTCCTACCTACCAAAGCAAAACACCCTGGAAGAAGTTGTGTGCCAGCGATACCGCAACTGATCCCAAGCAGTCAAACCTGCAAGAACTGTGGCACAACGGGGGTGAGTTGCCAACTCGTGAGTAGAAAACATCAGCAGGTAGAAATCGAATAAAACAGAAATTTCCTAGATCACTATATCCTGAAGGTAATACTATGATATCTAGGGTGACCATGTATGCATATATGTCAATAATCGAGTCAATGCAACAACATATATAAATAAACATCCGACATCTTATGCCTATATGCATGTGGATATCATCCACGTGTCCATCAACGACACAACTAATATCATGGAACCTGAGTGTCTAACCCCGACACTCGAAACATCATGAAAACATATGCCTGTATGCATGAGGATATCAACCACGTGTGTCCATCAACGACACATCAAAAATCATGGAACCTGAGTGTCCAACACCGACACTCAAAACATCATGAAACCCGTGTCCAGTATCGACACGTAAATCCTCATATCTCAAGTGCCACATACTCAGATCGGCCCTCATATCTATCTCATCTCAGGCGCCGCATACTTAGATCGGCCCTCATATCTATCTCATCTCACGACTCCGGTCGGTATCCTCCGGATAACCGCCGAGCCCAAAAATATCACCGGTAGGTAGTGCATCCCCTGCCAGGCTCATCGTCTACTCCACAAAAATCATTTCTTGCCCCGGGGTACCATACCGGGTCCACTATGTACCCGCAGACGGTGCCTACCGCTCCTCGAATCGAGTATAATCATAGCTCAGAACCGAGAAAACTCATGGTGGACGCCTCGAAATATCATATCAAGAGAAACCGTGTTTTTAAAGCAATACATAATTCCCTTTGAAATATAACTACGATTCTTAAATCCAGAGATCTCATGAAAACAGCATCTCAAGCATATAACCATAAAGTACGATGTATGCAACATAGAGTAGTAATGTAAGCATATCGAGTATATCATGTAAGCATGTCAAGTGATAGTACTGAACAATGAATGTACTTTTACGTTTAAGATTAATCTCATGATATGGCAGTTCTACTGTGTAAGTGGCATGACAATTACAGATGATGAATGTGTGTGAGCCGACAAATCTGTGTAAGTGTAACATGTGCATCAACGGTAATTGTGCAGGTGTACTATCAAATGATATCATATAGCATTAAATACCGGAGCGTGGTATGTACATCACGAGGGTAATATCCTACACAACATGGACAATCAATAGGTATATATATCTACACATGAACCATATGGTCACTTTTAAAAGATACGAATCGTCGTTTTGAAAATAGGTATGGTTCAGGTGGAAATCTTTATATCGACGATCCTGCCTCATAACATCCGATATGACAATAATCCTTAATCATCATCCTCAAATCACTAACGCGGATCATTCATCCGGTAACTCATTGCGTACGGTAATTCATCGTACGGTGACATCAAACAAAATAGGAATTCTATCGTCCTATTCATCAATAAGGGTACGGATCTAAAATCTCATACGGCATATCACTCTTTATCCGCATAAATAAATATATATATACACATATATCTCAAGTCATATCTGTATCAATATTATATCATGACATCTTACATATACATCATATCTTATTAATCTCAAGTCGTATTGATCTCGATCTTATAGCATACCAATATCAACTCATACTTGTCCTCTTTCAATTCATACTTATCATGATTCACTTTCTCATTTCATATTCTCAAGCCAATATATCCATTAGTGTCAACTTTTATCCCATTATTTCTTACTAAAACCTTTAATCATGTCCGTAAGTTCGTAGCATATTCTTTATCAAAATTATAATTTATATAACAATATTTCCATATCAATGGTTGCGGGGATGCTATACGCCATCCACCCGACTTCCCCCGTAGATATAAATCTACTCACCTGGAAAACTCCTTGCTTAGCCGAAGATGATATGCTTCGTCGTCTCGGAAGTCCACGCAAAAGTACCTACAATCAATACACAATCGCAATACTATTAAAACCAATATCCGAAAACCGATACGGCACACGAATTGCTTATAGGTTAGAACTTATAGCTTACGCATGCTAAAACAACCAAACAACCCTCGTTGTTGACGTACAAATGTCCAACAACCAAATCAAATCTCAAATATCAAAACCAAGAATTCAAGTATCGGAAAACTTTGCCAAAGCACTCCCAAACAGCTCCTAGATTTTATCTCAAGTCAATTGGAACCAAACAACCAAGTACAGGGATAGGTTATAGGGTAAGTGAGCTACAGGCAAAACCACAACACCAAAGGAAGAAGGGGACCCGACGAAAATGCCTAAAAATCCGGCGCCACCGGTTTTCTAAAGGTGATTTGGCCTTGTGTTCTAGTGGTGGTCTTCTAGTGGTTAATCTAGGTCAGTGATATTTTTTGATTTTCTTGAAAATACCCTAGATAGCTCTAGATACCCTGTAGGCTAACAAACTCCACAAAACCGACACGGGACACTTCTAAACTCGTATATTGGGTTCTAAACTCTGTTTTGGTCCAGAAAAGCAAATTTTTAAGGTCTTGCTACACTCACTACACTTCTATTGCATCCTTACAAGTTCACAAATCACTAAACCTCAACTTGGAAATTTCCAAGATCACATAACCTAACTAATATGAAATCTAAACTAATTAGGATACACTAACATAACAACTTAACTAATAGGAAAGGAAATATACCTCATTTGGAAACTTAAGAAAATTCTTGGGTTGCCCAAAGTCTTCAAAATCCACACTTGATTGGTCCAAAGGGTTTATGATGAGGTTGTGTATCTCTTTAATGAAGGTGGCATGTGATTTTAGTGATTAATTGGAGATGATACATGGAGGTAGAGGAGGATGAAGGAGATGAAGAAGAGAAGAAATGGAATGAAGAAGAAGAATAAAGAAGTCAAAGGTGCCTCTCTCTCTCTCTCTCTCTTAACCTCACTCTCTCTCAAATATCTCTTACATTCACTCTCTCAAAATATCTATTTGTTTCATGCCATGTCACAAGACAAAACATTTTTTTTGCCAAATAAATAAAACCAAACATAATAAAACAATATCCAACCAAAATGTCACATGACATGGTGCACTAGCCATGGAAAAATGTAGAAATACGGATTTGGCTTAATCGTGATTGGTAGTGCACTAATCAATTTTAACTTAAACTTGCATATATTTAATTATAAAAATGCCAAAATCCGATAAATATCTTTTTAATGAATAAATCATTTTAATCTCCACTTATATTCCAAATATTGGTATATACGTATACCATTTTACGAAAAACCCTATTCGCAAATCGAATAGTTTTCGCGAAATATATTATTTTAATATTTAAATTTTTAAAAAAATAATATTTTATATTTCTGAAATATTACATAAGTAGATCTTAGTCTCATATTTGGACTAACGTATTCTTAACAAAAAACTAACCGGACCCCCAATCGCTCATATGCATTTAAGTTGATCTTAATCTCAAACCAGATTAACGATCCTTAAATCAAACTAAACCCTAATCTAAGATATGCGGATTTGGACTAATCCCCGCCCTACGGGAGACGACATAAATTAGTCTCCTTATACAATCCACGGGCAACCAAAAATAAAAAAAACACACGATACGAAGTGAACTTCTGGAGCAGGAGAAAGTGGTTATCGCGATGCGGTAACATGATTAACTGCAGGGGCTTGCGCCTGCAGGGAAGAGCGTCCTCACAATAAAAAAAACCCTCGCAAACGAGGGGGAATCTGACGAAGTCACGCTACAACGGCCGCATCCGTCCAAACCTCTGATACACGGTGCCATAAATCAACTTGGCATCTTCGGAGAGGTGGACAGTTAAATCCAAATAGTATCTGCCCCCAAATTCGGGCAAGACGACCTACCCGGTCGGTCCCCATTTTCGGCGGTTAACAGATTCTGGCACACCCGGTGGGACCTTTTCCTCTTTGCACTCCACACTTCGTGTGTCGTGAACAAATCACAGTTTACTATGGTTGCCCCTGGATTCGAGGTACTAAGATTTGGTGTCTTGCTCCTGTGCAGAGAAAAGAAGAATCAATGGCTTTCAAGTGTACCTGCAACAGCAACTCCCGTTCCGTCCCCGCTGGAGGAGTGACATACGGGCCAATAAGCTTCAGCGCCCTGGTGCCATCACAGGAAGCTCCAAAGAAGTCGGTCTTCGATCGACTTGCAGCCACCACGGCCCCTCTCAACGGGTCATCCAAGTCCTCCACCTCAGTCTTTAACAGACTGAGCCAAAGCTCAAGCGGGCCTGCAAAGAGGCTCACAATACGTGAAGGGGTTATCCCGAAACGAATAGCCATTCCAGCTCCGGCAGGTGGAGTCGTCAAAGGGGCTTCTCCCACCAAAGGATCAGTCTTCGCAAGATTGGTCGTTCCAACTCCTTCTACGGGCGAAGTCATCAAAATAGCTCCCCCTACTAGAAAGTCGGCCTCTGAAAGACTAGCCGTCCCCTCGCAACGGATGTCGGTCTTCAACAGGCTGGCACCAGTAGTGGCCCCTAACCAAAGCAGGGGGCACGAAGGAGCCGCTTCCGTGACTGAGGCGGTCCCATCGGCAAGACATGCTCGACGTCGCCACTAGCACCAAGTGAGAAAAGCTGGGGCCAGCTCACCCTCTGGACTTACTCCACCAGCTCCAACGGTGGAAGTTGACGCTGCTGTTCCAACTGGGAACAACTTTAAACCACTTAGCAGGGTGCGGAGGAACTCCCCAACCGCAGTGCTGAAGAAATCTCCCCCACCGGCTGAAAACATGAAGCAGGTGAAGCCGAAGCAGCCCTCTCAACGGCTGTCCTCCCAAATCCACAGGGTCTGGCGGAAAGTCCAAGATTCTGTGATCAATAAAGACTACTCTCGCCAACCGGAGAAAACGAAGGCTCGGAAATAGGAAAACCATCCCTCCACTATACATCGAGGGGCTTCCTCCACGCAGGCGCCGGTTACACTGGCTCCTTCGACTTTGACTTCTCAAAAAAAGAGAAGCCGGAGAACCTCCCACCTCCGCCAGCAAACTTCAAAAGCGCTGGAACGAAACGCGCCAAGTCTGGGGGCATGATTGTGCACACAGTATACATGGCTTCCAGAAAATAGGAGAGCCGTGCTTCCGTGAGTCATCGGCCGCAAACTCAGTCGTTGACGAAAGCTCAGGAGCAGCAACAAAAGCTCCAGGAGATGCTGACAAAAATGGTAGCCCTCACCGGGCAGAAAGAAAGCATGGAAGCAGTGTCCGAACAGCGCCAAGAGCAGGAGACCGATACGGAGTTCTTGCGAAGGGTGCTGGAGAGAAAAGATAAGGAGGCCGCAGAACAAGCTGCTAATATAAAGCAGATGACACTTCTATTCCAGGATATGGTGGGAGTGATGATCCAGCCAGAACCTTCAGCTAATGACCTGCCAATTATCATCGAGGTCGATAGAGGGGAACACAAACCCTCTTCTGGCCTTATCGACGGCCAGGGAGGAGACGTTGTCCAAGGCTTCCGTCGATGATTACATACCTCAGCAAATACGAGCTCATCAGGCAAGCAAAGCGGCTGTCCAAGTCGTCAAGACCGGGCGACCGTACCCAGGCTGGTATGATCAAATCAAGTACCCGCCAGGATATACGATCCCTAAGTTCCACGTGTATAAGGGGACAGGTAACCCGCATCAACACGTCGCCCAGTTTAGAGCTTTATGCGGAAACACTAGAGGTGAAGATAAACTGCTGCTTCGCCAATTCGTTGGCAGCCTGTCAGAAACGGCATTTGAATGGTATTCGGAGCTCCCAAACGACTCCGTCAAAACATTCACAAAAATGGAGCTGCTATTCACGTAGCGGTTCGCCAGCGCAAGCGAGCGCACCCCGATCACTGCATTAATCAATGCCCAGGTGAAGCCAGGAGAGACCTGGGTTCAATACGCAATTCGATGGCGGAACCTATGGTCGAAATGCGAACAATGTATTGAAGAAGCTTCAGCCGTGGGTATGTTCGTAGGGACCCTTGATCCGCAGGCGACCATATCCCAGTTTATGATGTTCTTCAAGCCGACCACCTTCCAGGCTTTGATCGACAAGCTGGCCCAAATGGACCAGATGGGCCACGGGTTGTCCTCTTCAAAAATGGACCCTTGGAATGGAAAGGGCAAAGGGAAAGCGGCCTTCGTTGCCAATACTCAACAACAGCTGAGTGATCTAAAACCGGTGGCTCGCCAAAACAACGCGCGCCCGTACCAATCCCTGGAAGATAAGGTAGGACATGCTTACTCGTTTCCCCGTGATAAAATGACAAGATTGTTCGAACTGGCAGTGCGCAATAAACTCATCACTCTGCCGGATCCAAAACGTCCACTACAGCCCGGTGACGCTAACAACCCCAACTACTGCGTCTATCACAGAATGGTAAGCCACCCAATTGAAGATTGCTATATCTTCAAAAATTGGATTGAGGACCAATATCAACGGGGGAAATTTTCGCTTTCTGAGAACTGGAGGGTAAACCCGCCACAGAGGCACGCACCTAAAAAAGTGAATGCGCTACGGCATCATGCACGTTTGTGGAAGAAGCTCCTTGGGAAGTGGCCTTTTCAGCTAAAACTAAAAGAATGTTGAAGGATCTTCAAGCATGTCCGGTGGTCAAATGGAAAAGCCTGCTGGAGCCCAAGATTATTGAGGGGATATTTAAACCACGCCCAACACCGAAAACTGGTAACGATGGGCAAGACCTCCAGGCCAGGCCTTCGAAGTCTTCGAAGAAAAAGAAGAAGACCAAGAAGCCTGTGCAGCCTGCCGAGTCTGCCGACAAGAGCATGAACTTGCAAAAATACATCGATACGCTGGAAGAACACAACCAGAAAGCGCGGACACCAGTCACCCTCGAAGAGTTTCTCAACCATATACTTGAGAACAAAGATAGTGATGATGATGAGGGAAATGGCTTGTCATGAGAAACCAAAGATTATGTAGCTAGTTGCCATATGGTTTCTCATTCATCGTTAAAAGATGAAGAAACTCCCTGGGCGTCGAAAAGTAACGCAGAGGAACCGGGGGCAGGATCGGCGCTAAAATCCCCGGAACCGTCAGAAGACCTAATTGACAGGATGCTAAATGAAGCTCGTCTAAAGAGCAAAGTTGACCGAGAACATGAAACAGCCATATATGAAAAGGCCACACGTCGACGTCAGCTGAGGAGGCTGCGGTAAAGATGAATCGTAAAGTACTCCACCCGAGCCAAAGCACACCTGCTACAAACAAGGGCAAGCTCAAAGCAGAGAAGCAGTTCGCCAAAGCCTTGTCAATGGGAATGAAGCTGCCCCCTCTTATGGAAAACACTCCCGAGATTACATGCCTCGACGAAGCAGACGTATATCCGAACTACTTCTTATACCATCGGAAGGTCACACACCCTACCAAAGAGTGCAATGCCTTCAAGAAGTGGTGGCAAGGATATATCGCTCACCGGCAACACTTCAAGCGAATAAAGCGCAAAGCTCGTCGACAACAAAGAAGCGTGACAGATGAGCATGAAGGAACGACTGGCAGCTGTCATATGGTTGACACTTGTTGAGCAAAAGGAAAATCTCAAGTTCTTACATGTGGGAGTGATTCTGATGAAGAAATAACCCTCGACCCTCTCTTCAAAGAATCCACTTCCGGAAAGGAAGAAGGAAAGAAAAATTGAGAGAATATTCATCTGCGTAACCGTACGTTGCATGAAAAGGACCTCGGACCTGCGGATAAGGGCTCGAGAAAAAAGGACAAGGGGAAAGAAAAAGTCCCTGAGGAAATTTCCCTCGATGATAGAGTCGTCAAAGAGCTCACAGCCAAGGATCCGCCTAGGAAAACAAGGTGGATTTCAATGTCCTGGCACATCTGAGGAAGATACCTTCACAACTGAGCATACTGGACGCTCTCCTCCTATCTAAATAATCATGAGATTCTTTGATCAAGGCATTGCTGCAAGAGCCTGATCAGTTCCAAGCTTTCCTCGCAGAAGAAAAGATGAAGGACGAACTGGCAGAGGTTCATACGGCTGACATTACATTCGGAGATGAAGATCTTATCCTCGGAATGTAAGAGCACAACCGTCCTCTATATGTCACCGGGTACTGCCATGACATCAAGATAGGAAAGATCCTGGTTGACAACGGCTCCTCCATCAACCTTCTCAACGTGAAGGTGCTGAAGGAGATTTGCATGAACGTTCAGCACCTGGCTCAAGATAAAATTACCATATCTGGGTTCGATTCGCAATCATCACGGATGCTCGGGTCTGTAATATTGACATTACGCTTCTGGCTACTCGTCACTGACATCAAATTCCATTCATCGAGGCCAAGACTTGCTACCACGCTTTGCTCGGCAAGCCTTGGTTGCATGAGTACAACGTCATCCCTTCTACACAACATCAGTGTATGAAGTATTTCAGAGATGGCATCAAGTACACCGTCACCGGGGAGCTAAATCCATTCTTCATGAATGAAGTCTGAAAATATGAATACGCCAAGTACTTCCAACCCGACTTCAAAGACATAGAAAGATGTCATAAGCCGGAAAATAAACATAAATCCGTTACCACTATGCCGGTCTTTAAGAACGACACCAATGAAAACGGGGGAATAGTCTACTTAGGACAACTTCAAGACAACAAGCCCAGGCCATTAAATCCTGTTCTGGTCTTTGGCAGTGACTCTGAGGACGAGGTCAACGCCATGTTCTCCACTCACCCATCAGCACAAAACTTTGCTGGAGTCGATCAGAGTTTGCAAATTACCATGGTTCTGCCATGGAATTATAAAGAACTTGATACGCTTGATACTTACAGCGTACAAGAGTTCCAAACTTTCTATGTCCCTCCTAGGCAAAGAGGTGAAAAGGCGATCCTCTTCTATCAATCTACAGAGACCAAAGTGGACAAAGAAGTCTGGCATGGTGCTGATTCTGCGCTTGACAGGCTTCAAACAATCCGTTTGCCCAGATATTATGCAGAAGGATTGAAAAGGCTGTTAAGATGCCAAGGCGTACCCTTCAAACAAACCGCTCGACAAGCCTAGTTTTACAATGAAATCTAGGACATCCCTAGGACTCAGCGAAAGATGCCTAATGGGAAGATGGAGACGATTAGGCTCGGATATTCTCGGTCAAATAAACGGGAGAGGATCCACAATTGCCGCGTCATAAATGGCCTCGGTAAAGAAGGGAACGTTTTTCCAAACGATCATAATATTGAACCAGAGCGAGATCCTGCCATAAGGACGTCAAGTCTGTCGTTCGAAGAGCAGGTTGCTACGCTGATAAGGGAAGCAAGTCAAAAGGTTCGGGATGACCACAACCGTGAAATGTCCATTTACGAGAAAGCCAGGCCACAGCGTCTCACTCAGCAATCTATGGAAGGAGAAGACTATGATGCCCTTCACCCTCAGCCCGTTTTGCGCTCTCATGGAAAGGAAAAAGCCCGACGCAGAGGAAACAACAAGGTGAAGAACGAGAATGACACTCGAAAATAGCGAAGCAGATCCAACAAGCCATGCGATCAGGAAAAAGTCGGCTGGAATCCATCGCTGATGTAGAAGATGGGTCGGGAATACTCTTTCCCTCAAGATAAGACAAGGAAATTATTCAATCTTGTCATGAAACATCGAATGAAGACGCTTCCAGAGCCTCGGTACACCGAACAGATAAACGGGGTCCATCATCCGGATTATTGCTCCTATCACCGAGCAATAGGACATCCTATTGAAGACTGCTTCACCTTCAAAGAATGGGTAGAAGGCCAGTACCGACAAGGCAAATTTGCTTTGTCCGACGGCTGGAGGGTAACCCCCCATAAAAGCATGAGCCAAAAGCAACCTATATAGCGAGAGTAGAACCAGATCAACATCAGTATTGAAAACGAACTCGTACCTGTCACATGATCACACTCTCGAAGGAGGAAGGGCATGAGAATATGGGTGACTGCTTCGAATGCTTCGAAAATGAGGATGAGGAGGAAATGATCTTAGAGTTTCCAACGGCACCAAAAGAACTAGAAGATGGGATACACACCACGGTGGATAACTTAAGAAAAACTGACTTAGGGACGGAAAATGATCCAAGACGCACATTCTTTAGTGAGCTGTTGTTTAAAAAAAAGGTGGCCACACTAAAGGACGTGCTTATGCAACATAAAGACTGCTTTGCATGGAACTATTCCGAGATGCCGAGACTAGATCCAGAAATAGCGGTATATAAACTGGCTATATCACCGGACATTAAACTAGTCAAGCAAGCACCAAGGAGAATGCGACTCGAACTTGAGATGAGTATCAATGCCAAAGTTAAGAAACTTATTGACTCCGGCTTCATCCAAGAAGTTCAGTATCTCGACTGGATTGCCAACATCGTTCCAGTGATGAAGAAAAATAGGACGGTGCGCATCTGCGTGGACTTTCAGGACCTTAACAAGGCTTGCCTGAAGGATGACTTCCCAGTATCTGTTACCGAGTTGATGATCGATAACACGTCCACCCATGAGGTCTTCTCCTTCATGGATGGATCTTCATGATACAACCAAATAAAAATGCATCCTGAAGATCAAAAGCATACCGCCTTCCAAACTCCGTTGGGTATATTTTGCAACAAGGTGATGGCCTTCGGCTTGAGGAACGCAGGCGCTACTTACCAGAGGGCCATGATGAAGATTTTCGATGACCTCATACATGAGATTGTCGAATGCTATATCGACGAACTTGTGGTGAAAAGCAAAGCGTACGAGGAGCATTGGGAGCATCTAAAAATAGTGTTCCAGCGTCTTCGAAAATACAATCTAAAGATGAATCCTCTGAAATGCGTGTTTGGAGTCTCCTCGGGCAAATTCCTGGGATTCATCATACGACATCGAGGCATCGAAATAGACCCATCAAAGATCAAGGCAATTATGGAAATGCCCATGCCAAGAACTCTTAAACAGTTGTGGTCTCTCCAAGGAAAGCTCGTGTATATCCGGCGATTCATAGCCAACCTCTTCGGAAAATGCCGTCCCTACAGTCACCTGATGAAGAAGGGGACCCCGTTCGTTTGGGATCGTGAATGCCAAAGTGAACTAGACGAGATCAAGCAATACCTACAGAATCCGCTAGTGTTGACCGCTCCGGTTAGGGAAAAGCCCTTCATCCTGTACACAACAACCCTGGAAGGTTCTTCAGTCCCATTATGGGCACAAGAGGACGACCAGGGGAAGGAGAGAGCCCTCTACTATTTGAGTCGAGTTCTCCTAGGGGCAGAAAACAATTACTCCCCTACCGAAAAGCACTGTCTGGCACTGATATTCACGATAACGAATCTCAGGCACTACGCCTCAGCACATGAGGTCCATCTCATATCAAAGGTGGATCTTCTCAAATATCTAATGTCAAAGGCCATACTAACAGGAAGGCTTGCCAAATGGGCCCTCCTCTTGATGGAGTTCTCGATAACGTACCAACCCTTCAAGGCAGTGAAAGGTCAGGCTATCGCTGACTTTCTCGCTGAGTATCCAATACTAGCAATTCTCTCTTAAGTTGCGAATTGCCAGATGAACATGCGTTTTGTAAGTCCACGGTAGCGTCCCGGCCGTCTAACAGACGCCAAATGCTGAACAAAAACTTTTTACAAACTGGCGCTTTCATGTACTATAACCCGGATCTGCCATTAAAGCTAAATTAACAAACTACAAAGTGAGTAGAAATGTTATACCGAGTGATCCGAGTCCTTCGGTCTTCAACCATCATCCCACGCTTTGTTGCGGCTACTCCGATCTCCTCGATCTCCATTCTTCTCGTCTAGGTGGCACCACGTCGACGGATCTTTAAACGGGCTCCCGCCTCTGAACCGAGGCGACTCGATCATCAAGTTTGCCAAAAGAGATGACCAAGATTGATGTAGAGAATGAGTAGAACACTTTGTCTCATTACGTCCAAAACTATGGACGAACGGTTAATGAAGTTGCCTTTTGGATCGGGTGGAAATGTGAAATGAGTATCTATCAAATTTCCATACACTAAAACTATCATCTTTTTTTTCTCTCAAGCAACCATCATCCCTTCACCAAGAGGGGCCGGCCACTTATAGGGAAGGAGGAGGGTGAGTGTAGGATAGGGGGTGACCACAACAATGAAGCTTATCATAACACACTTAAAGAAACATGACTCACTAATGACACCTAGTATGAACACATTAAAAGCAAAGGATGAATCATAAACCTAGTCACCCTTGCAATAAATGAATCATTAAATGCACTAATGAGTCACTTAACACCTCACCATCCTAGTCACCATCTAGAAACTTCTAGAACCTTCCACACTCATCAAGAAAAGATAAATCCGTATTAAACCGAATGTTTAATACGGCTGATAGAAAACTGGAAACTGGCAACTTCCAAAAGCGATCCTGAAACGAATTTCAGGATAACCCCGTAACAGTATAAACATACCCGCATTTGTATTACGACCCAATACAAATGCAACTGAGACAAAGAAATTATATCTAAACAGTATAATACTCGGATCCGGCTTAAACCAAAGTCGACCGGTATTATCTGCCCAAAAAATGACACGTGCGTAAACGCACGTGCATTTTCCGAACCTTGCCATAAAACCATACGTCCTTTACAACGTTTCGCCCGAACTTGGAAAACTGTCTGTGGGGGACTCTAATGACTCATCAACACACTGGCACTGGGTATAACCACTAGCACGTCAGAGGTACTAGCTGTACGTAACGGTTGCCTATGTATTGATTGGAAGGGAAGCTGACGAGCGAACTCATCCATAAACCCTACTGAGCCGAACAGTGACAATATATATACAGTCCGGTCCGTTCGTCTAAAGAGTATCGCATATCGATTCTAGGGGGGTGGATAAAGTCAGACCCCTAATAACGCGATAAGTCGTGTCGGTATGAAGCCCATCACCACCTGAGAAACTACTGATCCAAATCAGTGATTCTCTACAATCTCGGCCGAGGATTTCTAGTGATGGCCACCCGTGCATTGTGCGACATCAACCCCCAATACCGGGAGAGACGAATCCCAGACGATCCGCTCACTGCCTCCATGTGGCTCAGGACTGTACCCAAAAAATACCTGTTTGCACATCTCCTTTGAGCGTGGTAGGGTATAAATCAAAGCACAGTGGGAACTCACCGAGATAAATGACGATCTCAGGTCGACAAACTAACCTGTACACATGTCACCAGGGAACTACTATCTGACGATATGTATAATACCAACTAGCATGTTCCCGGCGAGTCCTGTCCGGTGTAGCCATAACCCAATGAGCACCTGTATACATCTTAGGTGAACCAACTGACACCAATGGCTTGTGAGACCGGCCACCGTCCTTTGTCGGGGTCTCGACTATATACACTAGTCTACTCTGGAGTATCGATGCCCTGTCTCGAAACTCCCACGACTAGAGACACTTTAAGGATGTGCTTACAGACTCCAGCTCCTATGTATATGATCGCCATCATATTGCTGGTAGTCAAGCAAGAATCCTATGGGCTCTATCAACATGCAATAGCGAACTAAAGCATGTAAACTATGATAAAGACAAACCGGATAGCATACTATCATCTCGAGCAAGACTGTCATATCGGTATAGGTCCTGCATCAATCATTGTAATCACGTACCTGCGATCCAATATTTTACTTTGAGGGCACTATATCCAACACGTTCGACACAATCGAATGAAAAAAGGAAGAAAAGAATGTCCAATGGGAACTTTACTTCGACGGGCGTCTTCTATGAAGAAAAGGAAGCATAATACTCCTATAATCAAAGCCGGGGTAGGTCTCATCTTTGTGACTCCATAAGAAAGAATAATTCATTTCACCATTTCCTTAATGGAGCCAATAACAAACAACGAGGATGAATATGAAGCTTTGATAGTGGGTCTTGAGATCACTGTCAATATGGGAGTCGAAAACCTCCTCATATATGCAGACTCTCAGCTGGTCATTAGCCAAGTAAACGACGACTATCAGACGTGCAAAGCAGAGCTGATAAAATATGGCAGGAGAGTATAGCAGCTGCTGACACAAATCCCTTCTACACCCTGGAGAGCATACTGTGTGCAAAAAATAGCAAGGTGGATGCATTAGCCAAGCTTGCTAAGGAGCTGGCTGACGAAGATCTTGATGACATAAGTGTTCCCCTCCGAAACGCGGAGACGGACCCGCGCGGGTCCGTCTTGCCTGAATTTCGGGGTAGATGATAATTGGTGCTATCCGTCCACTTCTCCGAAGATGCCAAGTTAATTTATAGCACCATGTATCGAAGGATTAAACGGATGCGGCCGATGTAGCAGACTTCGTCAGATTCCCCCTCATTTGAGGGGTTTTTGATTGTGGGGACGCTCTTCCCTGCAGGCACAAGCCCCTGCAGCTAATTACGCTTCCGTATCGCGGTAACCACTTTCTCCTTCTCTATATGGTCACTTCGTGTCGTGGGTGTTTGTTTTGTGTTTGGTTGCCCGTAGATTGTATACGGAGACTAATTTATGTTGTCGCCCATAGGGCGTGGATTAGTCCAAATCCGCATTTTCTTAGATTTGGGTTTGGGGTTAGGTTTAAGGATACGCTAGTCTCATTTGAGACTAAGATCAACTTAAACGTTTGTTAAGGATACGTTAGTCTAATTTTAGACTAAGATCAACTTAGCGGGATCGTTTAGATCCAACAAAAAAGCATTTGGGCTCTATTGTTTAGTTTAGGGACATTGCGGTCGATTACCAGTTTAAGGACATGGTGGTCCAATGTTAGTTTAAGAACATCTCGGTCCAAGGTTAAGGATATCATAGTCCATGGGTTTAAAGGGACCCCACAGTCTGAGGTTAAGGATATCATAGTCCATGGGCTTAAGGATCCCACAGTCTAAAGTTAAGGACATCATAGTCCATGGGCTTAAGGACCCCACAGTCCATGGAATGATTGGTTATCGGGACCCGTCACCTCTCTGAAGACGTTGAAGAATTACAACGACAGATATCAAAGGAGTGAAGAGATGTACCCTTGAACCAAAGTTGATTGGGAGATCTGTAGTCCAATTTGGAACTAAGATCAATTAATTAGATTATGAGCACATGGGGTCAGTTAAATCTGAATTGAGGACTTATGGACAATTTAGGCTAAGTCCAGTTAGGTTTAAAATGTTGGACCTTTGTTTGGACTGTCGAACATTTGTCTGGGTTCAACCCCCCTTATTTAGCAATGCTAAACATGAGTCTGGATTCTGAACATGTCTTTATCTTTTATTGAGTGCTGAGCACTCATATGCCGTATGAGATAATCAATCTTAGAAGACAAGGATATATTTGAGGCTCAATCAAAGGGAAGTCTTGCCTCTGGAAGACTTAGCCAATTTGGGCTAGATTGGTTTTATAATAGTGTTAAACACTAGAAGGTATTTGGCGATCACGTGTTCTCACGTGATGCGCTTTAAAACAGTGTTAAACACTGGGGACAAAATGCTCAAAATAGTGTTAAACACTGAAAGTGGGGTGGTCACGTAGGGTCATGTGAGGCGCTTGAGAATTGGGCCAACCCTCCTTTATTTTACCCTCAAATCTGCAAATAAGTGTTAAAAACTTAGCCATCGGGCCATCACGTGTGAGCACATGAGGCATCTGAAGATGGGGCCAAACTTCCTTTATTTTGTTCTCAGAATATTCAAATAAGTGTTAAACACTTTTGGTCAACAGGCTATCACGTGTTGGCACGTGATAGGTATCCATGTATTGATTATTGAAGTATTTATTAGGGGTCACGTGGGGACACGTGAGGGCACCCAAAATTGATTCTGCCCTTGGATTTGTTCCCTTTTGTTTTAAGAGTCACGTGTGGGCACGTGAGGCATTAGCTTCATGCTTTTTCTTTCTCATTTTCAGGAGTCTGTTTGAGGGTCACGTGGGGCACGTGACCATGTCTCATTCGTTCTTTTCTGATCATTAAAGGGAGGGTCACGTGTCGCCACGTAACCACGTTTATGTGCAAGGATAATTTAAGTCCTTTATTTGAGAATTAAATTCTTTGGTAAGGTTAAACCCTAATCTTGTTTTGAGGAATTAAATTCCTATATGTATGGAAGAATTAAATTCTTATGTAGGGTTAAACCCTAGTTTTATTTAGAGGAATTGAATTCCTATGAATTTGTGAGAATTAAATTCTCATATAGGGTTAAACCCTAGTTTCATTTCGAGGAATTAAATTCCTTAAACTCAATTCTCCCTCTAAGTTTTGGATCTGCATGGCAGAATCATCCCGATGAGAATTAAATTCTCAACTTGTGGGGAGATCTGCTTCTGCAGATCTTCAACCAAAGGAAGAACTAAGTGCTTATTCAGAAGAGTTAAACTCTTAAATTGAGAATTAAATCCCTTTTTTATTATGGAGCTTAGATCTCTTTCCCTTTCTCACCTAGGGTTTCTTTTCTCTTCTGAAGAAATCTTCTTTTCTCTCTTTAGAATTAAATTCTCCTCTCTTTTTCTCTCTGTTGTTGTATTTCTCTAAAAAAATTCCAAGGATCCCTTCTTTTCTCTTCTTGGCTCCTATTTATAGGAGAAAGAAAAGAATCAATTTGTTTAGTCAATCTTTCATTGGAAGATTTTGGTTGTTTCTGTAACCAACATGATCTTTTAGATCACTCAGTGAATTTTATTCACTATTGGATTTTTAATCCAAAAGATATTCTGTTTGTTATTCTTGGTGAATTTCAGGGAAATCTTTCCTTGTATAGAATCTTTCTATAAATTGGTCATTTTTAATCACCATTGGATTTTTAATCCAACGGTGCTCCACTTTACAGAGCACAATCTCTTTTTGTTTGGAAATATTTAGAGAGATATTTTCCAATTAGGGTTCTTGGTTCCTTCTTAATTAGAATTTAATTTTATTAGTTCAGAAGGCTTTTAAAAGTCCATCACGTGTTGGCACGTGATCCCATTGTTTGATCATTTCTGTAGAATTTAATTCTATTAATTAAGAAGCTTAGAAACCCATCACGTGTTGACACGTGACCCCTCTTTATTAACATTTTAACCAGAATTTAATTCTGCAGCTTTAAAGAGCTGAGGAATCATCACGTGTCATTACGTGACCCTTGGTCACGTGTAGACACGTGATGCCTTATTGGGATCTTTCCTTGCCATTTTATTATGCCTTTTAATTCTTTCAGTGGGTTCTTTAAAGGTCCATCACGTGTTGGCTCGTGACTCCACTAATTGCTTGCTTGATTAGAATTTTAATTCTATTATAACAGAGTCCCAGGAAACCATCACGTGTCGGCACGTGACCCTTGGTCACGTGTGAGCATGTGATGCCCCATTGGGGTTTCTTTCCCGAAATTTTATGTGGGAACAAATTCCCCCACAGCGTTGTTCTCACGTGTTTGCACGTGAGTGCAACGCTGTCATCTTTTGTAGCCGTTGGGTCTACCTAGGGAAGGGGGAAGATGAATCGTTTCCCATCACATCCTATAAATGCAGGGGTCTTTTTAGAAGCGCCTCCACTTTTCATCTTCTTCCTTGCTTGTTCTTGCCTTGAGAATTTAATTCTCCCTCTCAGAGCTTAGTTCTTTGTTTCAAAACTTTCCAGAGTTTAACTCTGTTAACAAAAGATCTCCTTTTTAGGTAATGATCTTGAACGGCTGAAGAACTTCTCGTAAAAATTTTCTCTTGGATTTCAAATCCATACCAAGGGTTTTTCCCTTTAACAAGAACCCATCTTTCCAAGTTCTTATAAAAAAATTTCCAATTCTTAAATAATAAACTCTTTTTGCTAGGGCTTCTTTGATCTCAAGGATCGATGGTGATACTTTTCTCTTTAATGGAATTTAATTCCATTCCAAAGAGTCTTTTATTTCTGAAAATGTTTTCTGAGAATTTAACTCCTCTATTCAAAAGGAATTTAATTCCCTTAAAGAACTCAGTTCTTCACATAGCAATGCTTTCAGGGAGACCCTTCATGATTTGCATAGAGTTCTGCAGTGGGTTTTCTCCTTGGGGAATGTGTTTGAAATCAACAGTTCATATATTGAGAATCTTTCTTTTGTTCTCATAATAATTACTCCGCCTCATCATTAGTGAGCCGCCATCTTGATTTTGTGGGGCCCCTGTGTTTTGTAACCAATGGTCCTATAAAATAAGTCCTTTGTCGCTTTCTTCCACTGTCTTTTTATATATATACATTTATAAACATATATATATACACGTGTTGGCTTCACTTAACAGTTTCCCCTTCTTTTATTTCAGGAACAATGGCTTCTTTTCCGTACTTCCCTTTCACTCGCTCGGAGGCTGTCTTTACTCAGTCACCGTCTGATGAAGAGGTGATGGCGATGATCAGAGCTCATAACCCTAATTGCACCCACTTGCTTTTTATGGGGGACCTTGTACGGGCACATCATTCGCAGTCGCCGCAGCTTTCTCTGCGAGATACCAACAGAGCCTGCCTACCCATTTTTGCTGATGGAGCGTCCACGAACCGCCTTCGCTGTGGAGATGTTGAACTGGACCCCTACGGGATGGCTCGAGCCGTCAACAACCGGAATTCCGAACCACCCCGTGCCGGCTATAGACATCTTAGGGCATCGTATCTGCCAAGGTGAAGCCCAGCCTTAGGGTCAGGTTTACAAAATAGGGCTTACTCCTCGACAACCCACGGGTTACCTTCTCTAGGCTTGTTATATCCTGTCTGCCCATCGTGCGCGACTGCAGAGGGCCGGGCTCTATCAGGCGATGTACGCATCTCTCTTCCACTATCAGTCCCCCCATGTCAGGTGGGTTAAGGCTTTTTTTAAATCAATGGAATCTTCCTACCAACACCTTCTTTCAAGGGGACCGCGAAGTTTCAATTTCTCTGGAAGAGTTTCACGAGATCTCGGGGTTGCCGGTCAGGGGGATGCTCTAAAAAGAATTGCTGCCTCCTGATGAGTACGTTTTTGAAACTGAGCCTACTATGCTTGACGGCATGTCGATTGCATATGCCGTCCGCCACAAGCACCCAAGTCTAATCAAGACTCTGGGCATTTTTGAAAAGCTGTTTGCAGAATCAGATGAGCAGGGTGTAACTTTAAAAAGCTTTATTGCCTGCTTCCTTCGCGGGGACGTTCTATCAAAGACGGCTCCGAAGTTGGCAAATATCAACGACCCTTTCGGGTTCGGTCTAAATAAGCTACCGGCTAAAGAAGAGGATTTGCCGCAGTTCTACATTCCAATCCTGTCAGCTGTATCTTTTGAGTCGATCGCAGCCCCTGGCATAGATGAAGAGACTTTCTTCGTGGGTTTTATCAGTGTCTGGCTCAGCTGGTTCGCCATTCCCACGCACCGTCGTTTCATGAGAGCTTCGGTCATTTACCCTGCTCATCGTATTGCCGAAAGGACGCGACTAGCTATGGGCATTGCGGGGCTAGCGCATCTGTATCATGGGCTAAGCGCCGCAGCCAATACCTCAACCCCAGGCGTGGATGTGGTAAATTTCCCTCTTCATTACTTTACGCCATGGATTGAGATGCATGTGCTAGGGGCATGCGCCGTGCATCAGAGACCCATCTTTTATGATGCCTACACTTTTCCGCGGCTTATGAGGTTGGTGGACACTTCCGCTCCCGATCCGACTCAGTATGGAGCTATTCGTGTGCTGATTAACCCCTATGCCAATACGGGCGGGATGGTATTCAACGATCGAGTCCTCTCTGCTCCTTCAGGACCAATTCAACAGCTTTGTGACTCGTCGAAAGAGGGAGCACCTTCCCTGAAGCCCAAGGAAGCCACGCACCTATATTCGATCAGACCGGGTTATCTGGTATTTCGTGAGAACGGTGCGGCCCTTTTTATGCGGTACAACCCACACCGCTTTGCTCGGCAACTGGGGTATGACCAGGGTGTCCCCTTTGATGCGTTTACAGTAGAGCCCAGCCCATCGTCAGAAGTCGTTCGTGACGCCGCTCATCACTTCATGCGGCTGAATACTGGCTCTCGCTTTGTGATTCCTGAAGCTAACTATATTCCTTGATGTGTGGGGTCTTTCACAGGTTGGTACCTCCACCGAGTCAGCCCCATTATTGCCGAGGAGAGGAGGATGCTCCTCGGATATCGGGCTCCTACTCCGATCCAGGCTACGGGAGTCCCGCCGAGACCACGGGCAGTGGTTCGCCCTCCCTTGAGAGATACTGGTATCGTGCTTATTCCGGAGGTGGAGGAGGTAGATCTAACTCCCACAGCTGGTATGCCTCCTCGAACTAGAGCTCAATCAAGGGCCAATAGGGCGCCAGTAACAGTATCATCAGCTGCGGCGTCAGCAATGGCAGTATCGTCATCGGTAGCACCGCCGAGTGAGGATATTGAAGGCGAAGTAGGTCAGCGTCGCACTAAAGCATCGAGGGAAAAGAGGCGATCGTCTTCTGCAGTTAGTTCTGGGCCCAAGAGGCGAAAGAAGACGGTCACCAATCTGCTCGACTCTTTAGTGGAATCAGATCCCATCATTCAAGATGAACCACTAGCCAGGAAAGAATCGGATGGTGTTCTACTTTTCCCGGGTTCATCTGCCGAGGAAGCCGCACAACTGGCTGAGGCTATAAGACGCTCACAGGATGAATCAGAGAATGTAAGGATCCCGAAGAGGCCTTATCCTGCCGTCATCTTTTATGAAGATCCCCCATCGATATAGCGGATATTCATAGGTCCTCTGGAAGAGGGAGGCTAGAGAGCCCTTAAGCAGTCTATCTCGGCTGATGCCGAAGATGCGCTGTCGTTGTGGACCGGCGGCCACGAGTCTACCCTTGAACCTCGGCGAGCATACATACTCAGGAAGGAACGCCGGCTTGAACAAGCCATACTAGAAGCTCCTTTGCGCATTGGTATACTCATATTTTTTAATAATTTTTTGCACTGTTCATATATATATGTATATTTCCTTATCTTCGTGAAAACTTTGCAGGGACTTCGTTGATGGCAGAGGATCTGAATCCGAGTCGCGCCTTGACTATGGACTCTGCAAATATCCCCGATGAGACACTAGTAAGTGTGGAGAGGGTCGATACACCTGTTGTTCCTGCCACGGAGCTCCCCTCGGTGACTTCCGCTTCCTAGGTGCTTGCTCCCCCGGAAGAGGCATCTTCGTTGGTCGCGGATTCAATGGATCTTTCTGCGGACTGCCCGGAGACTAGGGAACAGGTAGTCGAGGCTATCGTCCTTCCGTTGGAGCTTGCAGTGGCAGCCACTGCTCCTCGATCGGAAGTTATTATACCGGCCCACGTCTCCGAAGGTGTGCCTGGGGGCATGGAGGAGGCCGCCGAAGCTGCTATCCCTCCAGTCCAAAGCGGGAGAAGCATCGAAGGTATCCTTCTATATTTTATTTTGATAATCTTTCCATTATCAGAACCTTTCTGTATTTTCAGAATTGCGGGGGTTGGCGGCGTCTATCGCTGATCTGTCTCCCAGGAAATCTTTTCAACGTCTGCTGGAGATGGCCGCTCCACAGGCAATATCCCCTCAACGCATCGTCCTATCTTCCGGGCAAGGTTAGCATTATTTTCCTTCTTCTCACGACATTATTATTATTTCATATAATAACACTAATGTCTTCTACAGTTCTGAAAGCTGATGACGAAGTTGAGATTCTTGATGGGCCTGAGGATCGATCAGACCCTTCTTGCATGACTGTGGGTAAGTAAAGTTTCAACGTTGTTCCATTCGCTCTTTACTTGTGAATCTTGCTAATTGTTTTCTATGAATCTTAACAGATTTGCCAGTTCTTACCACGTTGAAATCTCGCATCGTGATGCCGCCCGGCCCCTATGCTATTCGTGCCTCGGAACGGATGGCAAAGCTAAGCCTTCACTCCTTGTCAGCTCTGATTGAAGACCTTCGTGCTGGCAGTCTGATCACGGATGAAGCATTTGCCGCTGAAGCCAACGGTTCTCTTCCCTTTCTTGCTACTTACCATAGTGAGACCTTGGTGCAAGTCTGAGTTGAGTTCTGTCGTCAGGTGGAGGCTTGCTTGCATATTCTTGAATCTACACGCCATCCCTCAGAGGTTGTAGCTGAAAAGGCGAGCTTGCGGGGGCTGATTGAGCGGTGCGCTGCAAACATGCTATCATGCAAGAAGAGGCTCAGCCGAAAGTTTTCGGAGAGAGAGCTGGCTTCCAAAGCGCTGAGGGAACTTCAAGCTAATCTTACGACCAAGACCACTCGGGCATATGATCTTTGGCGAGGACTTCAAGAGGCTATCAAGGAGGTGGTAGCTATTGATAAGGCCGTCATTTTCACTCGTGAAATGGTCGAAGCTCACAAGGTTACCGAAAAAGAGCTTGAAAGTCGGCTTGCCTCATACCAGGCCCAACAGGCTCAAGCGGAGGCCCGTC
The DNA here is from genome assembly GCA_030015575.1 of Agapanthus africanus. Lineage (NCBI taxonomy): Eukaryota > Viridiplantae > Streptophyta > Magnoliopsida > Asparagales > Amaryllidaceae > Agapanthus > Agapanthus africanus. Next base: position 151,108,695 of record JASDDO010000028.1, on the reverse strand, counting down.
TTTTGACGATAATGAATCATGAAGCCGAGGACCAGCGGAAAAAGGATGAACTGGCAAACCTATTGAATCATCCACCAGCTTGAAGAATTGTATATATATTTTTTATTCTTCTTTTGTACATACTCCTGAATGAGAGTATTTTTTTGATTCTTTCATAAATTGTACTTTGTATTTATTTTGATTCATGAATAAAAGACATATTTTGCTTCATGATGGTGTGTCCCTTTTATTTTGTGGATAATCAATTTTGATTTCCTTGTAGGACAGCAATGGCTTAGGAGTCAGGGTTAAGATCTGCCTCCTAAGACTTTTCAACTTTATGAGCCGTGAGGGTCTCATAAAGAATTTTCTCCTTCCAGATCGAGAGGATCCTGTAGATATAATTTCTCCTTAAGAATCGTGAGGATTCCTAAGTGGGTTTTCTCTTGAGAGTCGTAAGGATCTCACAAAAGAGTTTTCTCCCTTGCGAGTCGTGAGGACCAGTAAGTGATGGACGAGGTTGACATTATCCACATTTCACGGAGTCAGGGGTTGCTCTGGCCATTTCCTACGTGGTCAAGATTGACTTTAGCCGTGTTCTATGGGACCAGGATTTTCTCTGGGTGCTTCCCACGGGGTCAGGTTTGGCATTAGCCGTGTTCCGCAAGGACCAGGATCCGCTCTGGACGCTTCTCACGGGGTCAGGATTGACATAAGCCGTGTTCCAAGAAACCAGGATTTGCTCTGGATGCTTCCCACGGGGTCAGGATTGACATAGCCGTGTTCCACGAGGACCAGGATAGGTTGACTTTATCCGCATTTCATGGAGTCGGGGGTTGACTCTCGGTTGTCTGTGCACTGCCGAGTTATGGAACTGGGAGTTGCCGCAGTTCCGCTTTGCTGATGTTGCATCTGTTGTAATGAAACGAATGCTGAGATGATCTCTGGACTATCTGTGAACCGTCGAAATTTGGAACAGGGACCTTGCCATGGCTCTAAGGTTGATTGTCGCGTCTGAACCCTGCTGGAATGAGGAGGAACGCTATTGGTGATCTCTACGCTGTAGATACGGCCGTCGAGACTTGGAACAAGGGACTCCGCCATGGCTCCTTTTTGCTAACGCCGTATATTCCTACAGAGACACCGATTTCTCTGCGGGTCGACGCGAATCGAGATGCTCTCATCAAGGACTCTGATTTCCCTGAGGTTGGGACGAATCGAGAAGTTCTCGCAAGAATGTCCTAACTTTACAGTTAACCTTTGCTCTTTACGACAGAGGTCCATTAAGGTCTTTGGTACTAGGGTTTTGCCCATCGTACCGTCGCGTTGGTTGATGTATCTCTCGATAGGCAATCTTGCTATTCGAGTAGCCTTGTGACTGTCGTGTCTCTGATCCCTTCGTGGGCTGGACAAGACATCTTCAAGCAATCTTCCTAGGCAGTTTGACCGTCGGAAGAGCAAGCGTTAGGAACTTTGCCATGCCGCTTTTTACTTGAGGTTAGGCTCAGTTTGAGGAGCCCCGATGAGTCATAATCACTCCACGCTGGTGTGGGATGATCTCCGATAGTCTTTCAGGTTTTATATGAGTTGCCGTCAAGACCCTGAAGCTAGGAATTTGGCTTTTGCTTCATTTGCTGGCATCGCGTCTGCTGTATCGAGACGAATGTCGCGGTTGTCTCTAAGTTGTTGGTGAACCATCGAGGTTTGGAACTAGGGACTTTGCCATGGCTCTGTCATTTGATTGTCGCGTCTGAGTCCTGCTGGAGGAAGAACGCTGTGGTGACATCTCGTCTGCTGTATCGAGACGAACGTCGAGGTGGTGACCACTCCACGATAGTGTGGGATGATCTCCGATAGTCTTTCAGGTTTTATATGAGTTGCCGTCAAGACCCTGAAACTAGGAATTTGGCCTTTGCTTCGTTTGCTGGCGTTGCGTCTGCTGTATCGAGACGAATGTCATGGTTGTCTCTAGGTTGTTGCTAAACCGTTGAGGTTTGGAACTAGGGATTTTTCCGTGGCTCCGTTGTTTGATTATCGCGTCTGAATCCTGCTGGAGGAAGAACGCTGTGGTGACATCTCGTCTGCTGTATCGAGACGAACGTCAAGGTGGTGACCACTCCGCGCTATTTTGACCGTAAGGTCTTTCGTTGACGTTGCATCTGCATCCTGCTAGACTGCGAAGAAACGCCGTTGTGGGTCTTCAGGCTGTAGATGTAGCCGTAGAGACTTGGCTCTTCTTCTGATGGAGCCTGGTGGGATGATATGGTTCCCTCTTTGTTTGCGCCTCTGGATTGTATATAGGGATCGATGTGATCTTATCTGTAGGGCAAAAAGTTTCATTTTATATATTTTTCTTTCCACGATACTCTATCATTTCAGCTTTTATATCACGAAAGTCGCGATTGCCTAATCATTTCGGTTATTTTTCGTGGTGCCTAATCATTTCGGCTATTTTGTATGCATATATTTTTACTTGCTGATTTTGTTGCAAGTTGCCCTATCATTTCGGCTATTTCATATGCATTTTTGGCTCGTCGACTTTTCGCCACGAGTATGGAACTTGGGATCTGGTGCCAATCTTAGCATCAGCATCGCTGCGACTGGAATATTGCTAGGAGCAAATCATCACTTACCGTGAAAGGACTTGGAGTTTGTTACCAATTTAGGCATCAGCATCGCTACTACTGGAACGTTGCCAAGAGCGTATCATCATTTGCCTCTGTCGATGTCGAACAAAGTTGGCTTAGAAAACAGGGTTAGGATCCCGTTGACTAAGGCTTTTGACTTCATGAGCCGTAAGGGTCTCATAAAGGTATTTCTGCCTACAAGTCATGAGGATCTCGTAGGTGCTTTTTCTCCTTAGGAATCGTGAGGATTCCTAAGTGTGTGTGTTCTCTTATAAGTCATAAGGATCTTACAAGAGTGTTTTCTCCTTGCAAGTCGAGAGGACCTTGCAAGTGTTTTTTCACCGTGTGAGCATATCCCTAGTCGCCAGTGGGACTCTGTTAGGGAAATGTTCATTCGTGCCTATGGATTGTATACAAGGGTCAATATTGAACCGCTTGTAGGGAAAAATCGAAGGGTATGACTGCTTAAGAACAGGTTCAGATCCCTGTAACTTAAGGCTTCTGAATCTTATGAGCCGTGAAGATCCCATAAGAGGGTTCTCCTTACGAGTCGTAAGGATCTCACAAGTGTAATTTCTCCTTAGGAATCGTGGGGATCCCAAAGTGTGTTTCTTCTTTGTGAGTCGTAAGGATCTCACGCAGGTGGTTTCTCCTTACAAGGTCGAGGACCTTGCAAGTGTCTTTTAACGAGATTGCGCCCTTTCGGGTTTTCACAAACTCGCTGGTAATCCTGCTGTTTTTACTCACGGAGCCCTTTCAGGTTTTCATCCGAGCCCATCTCGCTTGTGGACGTACCGTTTTTTTTACCGCGTCAGCGTGGGGATGCTGCGGATTTGTAGCAGTTTAACGACGTTTTGGTCTACAGCCAGTTTTAGGACATAGTGGTCCATTGTTAGTTTAACGACGTTCCGGTCTGTCGTTGCCGTAATTGAGGCAAATTTCTAGTTTACGGACTTTTCGGTCCATGGGGTTTTCTCTATGAATGGGCACGATGCCCCCGGCATGTCCACCTTTTTAGGGGCGTAAGGTTGTGGCGGTTTCACCTTCCAGTTTTCGGATAATGCGAACTTTCCTTGTTAGTATTGGTCCTCAATCCATCATTTGAAGACGAAGCAATCTTCGATTGGATAGCTTACTGTTTGGTGTTAAGGGCAGTAATTAGGATTGTTGACATCGACTGGCTGCAACGGACGTTTTGGATCCGGCGGATTGATGAGTCTGTTGCGTACTGCCAACTCGAACAGTCTCTTCGTTTTATCCCGGGGAAACGAGTAAGGACGTCCCAGTCTCTCCTCGAGGGATGGGCGTGGACGCACGTTGTTTTGGCGAACAACCGGCCTTAAGTTGCTCGACTGTTGTTGAGTATTGGCGATGAAGGTTGCTTTCCCTTTCCCTTTTTCATTCCGCGGCTCCGGCTTCGAAGAGGAAAGCCTGTGGACCATCTGGTCCATTTGGGCTAGCTTATCAATCAAGGCTTGGAAGGTGGTAGGCTTGAAAAAGATCATAAATTGGGAAATAGTCGCTTGAGGGTCAAGAGTACCCACGAACATGCCTACCGCTGGCGCTTTTTCGATGCGTTGCTCACATTTCAACCATAGGTTCCGCCATTGTATTGCGTATTGCACCCACGTTTCGCCTGGCTTTACCCTGGCGTTAATCAATGCGGTGATCGGGGTGCGCTCGCTAGCGCTTGCGAACCTCTGTGTAAACAGCAGCTCCATCTCCGCAAATGTCTTGACAAAGTCGTTCGGGAGTTCAGAGTACCATTCGAACGCTGTCTCCGACAAGCTACCAACAAACTGGCGGAGCAAAAGTTTATCATCACCTCCGGTGTTGCCGCACAAGGCTCTGAATTGAGCGACGTGCTGATGCGGATTCCCCGTCGCTTTATATACATGGAATTTAGGGATCGTATATCCCGGCGGGTACCTTATTTGGTCATACCAGCCTGGATAGGGTCGTCCAGTCTTAACGATCTGCCCGTCCGTCTCGCTCACATGATGAGCTCGTATTTGCTGAGCGATATAATCATCCAGAGCGGCCTTGGAGATGGTCTCCTCCTTGGCTGCTGAAAGAGCCGGAGGAGGGTTCGATGTCTCCCCTCTGACGTCTTCAATGATAATCGGGGGGGCTTCAGCTGGAGGTTCCGGCTGTAAAATCATCCCGGCCTTGTCTTGGAACAAAAGAGCCATTCATTTTATATTGGCCGCTTGTTCCGCGGCCTCTTTTTCTTTCCCCTCAAGCATTTTTCGGAGGAATTCAGTATTAGTTTCTTGTTCCCGACGCTGCTCTGAGGTTTCTGAATTTTCTTTTGGCCCAGTGAGTGCGGCCATTGCAGTCAGCATCTCCTGGAGTTTCTGCTGCTGTTGTTCCGGAGCCTTCGTTATCGATCGGGTAAGTGGTCTATGACCCGTAGAAGCACGGCTTTCCTCTTTTCCGGAAGCCATATAAACGGTATGTGTTACCATGCCCCCAGACTTGGGGCATTTAAATTCAGCGTCTTTGCGGTTCACCGCAGTCACAGGAGCTTTCTCCGACCTCCTTCTCTTGTGAGCGGTTGACGTTGAGGGAGCCGTTGCAGCGGGCACCCAAACGGATGACATCTTTTGTGGTACCACGGGATGGCTCTTTTCTTGCTGAGCTTTAAGCTTCTTTGACCGGCGAAAGTAGTCCAGTTAATCACCGGTTCCTGGACCTGTCGCCAGACTTTGTAAATTTTGGAAGAAAGCCGCTGAGGGGGTGTTCATATCAGAATTTTGTATTATTATATTCCCCATTCTTAATCATATTGCAAATAAATAGGTGCTTTTGATCCATGTCTGTTAAATAGTTGCAGGTTACAGGTTCTCGGAACAATACAGTGAAAATGATGAAAAGATGCTATGAAAGTGAGACTACGACCAACAAATAGAAGAATCTTTATGATGCCTACAGTTTAAGAAACAAATGAAGATCAATGAACAGTTCGATTGCACAACGTACGACGGCAGCACAAGATTCAAGACTTCAACATGAAGCGAACGTTAAAAGTCCACAACATTCTGCACTGTGGAAATCTGGAAGAAAATAGAAGATATTCTGAGAAACCAAGTGAAGAAACCAGAAGTAAAATGCAACATGAAGCAGCCCTGAAGATTTGAGACATAGACCCCATCAAACGGCCACGGAACCGCGGCCAAACCAGGCTTATGGCCGCGAATTCGCGGCCGTGCATCGCATGTGTCGGTGCATGTCGGTACGTGTCGGTGGAGTCGGTGCATTGACCCATTTTTCTTAGGGTAGTTTTGTAATTTTAGATATGGATCAGATGTAAACCCTAGGGTTTCTATTATCTATAAATAGGAAGCCTACAGCTCTTTTCGGAGCATGCCTCTTTTTATTTTCCTAGATTAAAATTTTCATTCCTTGTAATTGTCAAAGAGTGGATCAATAAGAAGTAAGTTTTCTATCTTGAATTTCTTATTATCAACAAATTTTATTTCTCTGCAATTTTTATCTGCCATAGTTATTTTCAGCAAGTTAATTAGGTTATTAAAAGAAAAATATAAAAAAATGAATTCCTTTGTTAATTCCCTAATGAGTGAGTAGTTCCTCACTTGTTAGGGTTAGGTTTGGGGAAGGTTTGAGAGATGAAAATCTCTCACTCCTTTCTTACCCGTTCAATATTTTAAAATAAGGGCTCTATGCAAAACAACCACACACCGCTCACTACGGCACCCTATCCCACGAGGTAGCGGTGATTCCCTAGTTAAGACCGGTTGCGTTTGATTTCCATAGAGCTTAGGGCTAAGAGTTAAGAAAGGACGGACAAGGACCAAAGGGAAGAAACCTAGTTTCTTCCCGGTCGTGCTAATCCCCTTTGTTAACTATTACCATAACACCTAAAGTTCTTAATTAGGGCAAAAAAAGCGGTGAGAAGAATTGACTTTCCAAACTAACCTAATCCTAACCCTAGCAAGGTTTTAATCCAAATCAAATTCAACCTCAGTTTTTATAGAAAATCAAAACCTACCACAAATTGGAATTGACTCATTAGAACAACTAGAAAATACACGTTTTCCCTGTGGACCGACCCGTACTCAACCGGCTAGCTACCAAGCGACACCATTCTTGATTGCAGTTAATTCTTTGATTTCAATACGCATAAGCAAAAATAGTAACAATCAAATGGCGCCGTTGCCGAGGATAACGGTAGTTATTTTCTCTTTGTAATTTCGGGTTAATTAAAAATTAAAAAAAATCATAAAAATTGAAAAATATAAAAATATAAAAAAATCATCTTGTTATTTTTTGAAGGGTTTTCGTGCTAATTGTGCAGGATCAGAAAGATGAACAGATTCAGATCTGGAAAAATCCAGTGAACAAAACAGCAAACAGCAGATTTGAACATACAGAAGAGAACCGCAACAGAAAACAGAAAGATTTTGGAGATCTGAACCGACTATTCAACCGTGGATCTGCCGCACTTGCCTGCTTTTGACCGCGGAACCGCCGCATGTTGGTGACGTCAGCAAGTGGAATCTTCTCTGTAAGTATTCTTTTCCTCTCTGTAACCCTCTGTAGTCCTCTGAAAAATTTTCCTGCAGGGTTCTTTACGCTAAACTTCTCCCCCTTCTCTAATAACATGATTTTGTGCAGGATTCTTTGCGCCGCAAATAAAAGAAAAACAAAAAAAAATTGGCAAATGTTTTGGATTTTTGTCTGTTTACTGCTTTGCATTTTTAAAACGGACTTTTAAGGGGCTATAACACCAATCCAGATTGGGTAGGGATTTCATTATCCTTCCTGGGACCCCAAAAATCACAAAAAGCATTTTGCATCAACTCTCGAGTTATTTAAAAAAATATTAGACTCAGCCAATAAGGACCGTCGTGCTCTTTAGGACAGAGGAAAGGTTGTAGGCATCGGTCGTTTATCTAAACCTGACTTTGTGGTGTCTAGGCTAGACAAGTGGGAAAGGTAATTTTAAAAGGCCCGTCTCACGGTGAGTCATGAGCGGATCCCTCCTTTCTTTACTTGTGCTTACCTGGCCACAATTGGCGGTGAAGAGACGATTTGAGGATCTCATAACTTGCCGTTTGGAACAGTTAGGAGCAGTCTAGTTGACTTAGGAGACTCTAGTTTTAGGCTTGATTGTGCATATTGTGATTGCTTGAAAGTGTGTCTAACTCCTTATAAAAATCTTTTGCAAAAACTCCTTAAAAAAAACTCACAAAATTTTCACAAAAACTTGCCATTTTGTCGCTAGAAATCCATTGCACACCACATTCTCTCATTGACGTTTTCTTACCCCCACCCTCTGTTTTTACTTTTTGACTACACTATACCTCGTTAGTGTATGTCCGGTTGGACTAGGGACACTAGCGCCCGTTTAGTCTGTGTCTCGTTAGTGCCTGCTGACGACGCTTTCGACTCCGAAGTCGAAATTCCCTCCACTTCTTTACCTTCATCTTCATATTCATCATCTTCTAAGGAGATGTCGGGATTCAATCCTAACAACCCCTTACCTACGGGACTGATTCCACCTCCACTAGGTGCGAATAACCCACCACACCCTCCTGTCAAAGCGCCCCAACGAATCGCGCTCCAGGATCTTTTCTATCCCATCCGCACCGCACTTCCCACTTGTCTTTCACTTCTACCGGCTAATGGGGATAACTTTGAAATTAAACCCCACTTCATCAATATGTTGCCCAAATTTCACGGGCTGGAATCCGAAGATGCCTACATCTTCATCAACAAATTCCAGAATGTTTGCGCAATGATGAAGACCACACAACTTTCTGATGATGCTATAAGGCTACGTGTCATTCCATTCACTTTATGTGACCTAGCTGAAAAATGGTTATATAGCACAGCATCACACTCTATAAAAAATTGGGAAGAGTTTGTTAAGGCTTTTCTAAAAAAGTTTTACCCACACCACAAGACCGCGAGAATTCGCAATGAAATTATTCAATTTTCCCAGCTTCCTTCCGAACCTTTTTGGAAGTGTTTTGAAAGATTTAAAGACCTTCTTGTTCAGTGCCCTCACCATGGTATCGAGAATTGAAAACTTTACCAAACTTTATACGAAGGAATGAAACCAGCAACTAAGCAGTTGTTGGAAACCATTTGTCAAGATCACTTTCTTACAAAATCAAACGAGAAAGCTTGGCAATTTCTCGACGATCTTGCTGAACAAACACTTCAGTGGGAAAGCACTAAGACCACTTCATCTACTTCATCAGGTCAGTCTAGGGCAGGCATACATCAACTTGATATGTCGATTGCAATGAAGGCCGAAATGGCTGCACTCACGAAAAAACTTGAAGCAATTGAGAGCAAATTCTCATCGCTTTCTCCTGCCCCAGCTTTACCCCCACGCACTGTTTGTGCTTGTTGTTCGGATCTGTCCCATCTAACCGAAGAGTGTCCTTACAACCCACCTGTTCAAGGACAAGATCAAGTCAATGCTGCCTTTCAGCAAAAATAAAGAAATGATCCATACTCTTCAACTTACAATCCTGGTTGGAGGAGCCACCCAAATTTTGCTTGGAATCAAAATCAACAACAATTCCAAGGCAATAACAATTTTCAAAGGCCTCCTCCACAACAACAAGCCCCTTAACAAACTCAATATCAGCAACCTTTCCAACCCCAACTTTACCAAAACCAAATGAACAATTTTGTACCAAAAAATTCTTATCCTCAAAACAACTTTGTTCAGCCGAATAACGATAAGGTTTCCTCGCTAGAACGAAGTCTGGATGCGTTTTTAAAACAATCTACGCAATCTTCAGCCAGCATTCAATCGTCCATCCAGTCTTTGGTGCAACACACTGCTTCACATGATCAGAACATCAAAACAATTAAAGCCCAAATTGCACAACTGAATACTGCGTTAAGCGAGCGAGAGAAGGGGAAACTTCCATCTCAACCACTGCCAAATCCCGGTCACTCACAAAATACATATGTTGCTCATGAACAACAAAATCATAATGTGAGTGCCGTGACTACATTGGGATCTGAAAAGGTATTGCACAACAATGTTGGCAATAATGATGACACCCCGGCCGCCGCTTCTTCTTCTTCTTCTTCTTCTTCGTCTTCTTCAGAGCATGTTCTTCATTCTTCACAAGGCTCTACTTCTTCTAATTCGAACAGACCAACATCTCACTCTACGAAAACACCAACACTGGGATCCGTTCCAACTCCGCAATCTACTCCATAAACATCGGACTCAACAAATTTTCAAAATATTCCATTTCCAAACAGGTTGAGATCCAATAAAACTACTCCCCAAATGGAGAAGATTGTGGAGTTATTCAAACAGGTTAGCATTAACATACCTCTCTTGGATGCAATCCAACAAGTCCCTTCTTACGCTAAAATCTTAAAGGACTTATGCACCAAGAAGAGGAAATCGCAGGTACCTAAGAAAGTTTTCTTGGCTAATGCAGTAAGTGATGCTCTTACCCAACCTTTACCCCAAAAACACAAGGACCCTGGCTGTCCTACAATTTCAATAACAATTGGAGATAAGAACATCAATCGCGCACTTTTAGATCTTGGTGCCAGTGTTAATTTGCTTCCCCATTCAGTATATGAACAATTAGGCGTTGGAGAGCTGAAACCCACACATTATACTCTCCAAATGGCCGACCGGTCCATCACCCATCCTAGGGATGAATTAGAGGATGTGTTAATTAAAGTAGGGGATTTCATTTTCCCCGTTGATTTCATTGTTATAGACACACAGCCTGTAGCTAACCCCCAGAGTCAAATTCCGGCGATACTCGGTCGCCATTCCTTGCGACTTCTAATGCGGTGATCAATTGTCGAAATGGTTCGATGATCATATCTTTTGGAAATATGACAATTGAACTCAAAATTTTTAAGTTGGGGAATCAGCACTCCGAGCCTAATGCTAGTATACTTGATGTTTGCTCGATCCAAGAGATCACGCAGGAGGACAGTGAGCTCGAAAAATTTCTGTTCGATCACAGCAGTTGTGACGCCACTAGTGCGTTCCTCCTTGAATCTGACATAGTTTTCACACCCGATAACGATTACGAGTGTTTCACTTTTTCGGACGATTTTGAAGACTCACCACCCGAGTTTGAGTCCTTTGAATTTTCGGATGAGTTAGCTGAACCATCCGACTCGGTTGCCTACACTCGCTTCGAACCATTGTTGGAATCCTTCGAGTTCGAGACAGTTTCACCAATTTTACCTTCAATTGTTTCACCTCCAAAACTCAAACTCAAGCTATTGCCGTCTCATCTTAAATACGCTTACTTAGGTGAGAATGAGACCCAACCTGTTATCATATCGGCCTCTCTAGCCCTCGAGCAAGAGTAAGCCCTTTTAATGGTCTTACAAAACAATCGGCAAGCTTTTGGCTGGACTATGGCGGACATCAAGGGGATTAGTCCCCTCATAGTTGAACATCATATACATATAATGGATGATGCCAAGCCAGTAAGGGATCCACAGAGACACCTCAACCCCATAATGAAGGAGGCTGTTAAAAAGGAGATTGTAAAATGTCTTGATAGTGGTATCATTTACCCTATCTCTGATAGCCAGTGGGTTAGCCCCATCCATGTTGTCCCAAAGAAATCGGGCATAACGGTCATAACTAATGAGGCGAATGTGTTAATACCTACTCGCACCCAAACTGGGTGGCGAGTTTGCATCGATTATAGAAAACTCAACGCCACGACACGGAAAGACCACTTTCCCTTACCTTTTATTGACCGAATGCTAGAACGATTGGCTGGGCATGAATTTTACTGCTTTTTGGATGGCTACTCCGGCTATAATCAAGTTCCCATCGCCGAAAAGGATCAAGACAAGACCACATTTACTTGTCCCTTCGGTACATTCGCTTACCGTCGCATGCCCTTTGGGTTATGCAATGCACCCGCTACTTTCCAACGGTGTATGATGGGCATCTTTTCAGACATGGTGGAAAAATTCTTGGAGATTTTTATAAATGATTTCTCCATTTTCGGCGACTCCTTTGATGAGTATTTGTTACATTTAGACGCAGTTCTTACCCGTTGTAGGGATAAGAACCTCACTTTAAATTGGGAGAAGTGCCACTTTATGGTACGAGAGGGTATTGTCTTAGGATATATCATCTCGCAAAATGGCATTGAGGTTGATAAAGCTAAGATTGAGGCCATTTCTAATATTCCTCCTCCCAAGTGCGTCAAAGACATCCGAGCCTTCCTTGGCCATGCCGGTTTCTATAGACGGTTCATCAAGGATTTTAGCAAGATAGCTAGACCCTTGACTCTTTTGTTGGCCAAGAACACCACTTTTGATTTTTACTTAAGCTGCATGAAGGCGTTTGAGTCATTGAAACACTTACTTATTTCCGCACCCATTCTTTCATCTCCCGACTGGACGCATCCATTTGAAATTATGTGCAATGCATCTGATTTCGCCATTGGTGCTGTCCTTGGTCAGCACATAAATAAGATGTCGCACGTAATCTATTACGCTAGCCGAACATTAAACAAGGCCCAATTAAATTACACAACAACTGAAAAAGAATTCTTAGCCATTGTGTTTGCACTAGAAAAATTCAGGCCCTATTTAATCGGCTCTCCAGCCATAGTTTACACGGACCACTCAGCACTTCGCCATCTTTTTGCGAAGAAGGATGCTAAATCTCGGCTATTACGTTGGATCCACTTGCTACAAGAATTTGACCTTGTCATAAGAGACAAGAAAGGATGCGAAAACGTAGTCGCCGACCACCTTTCACGACTCCCTTCTTCGCCTATACTTCAAATTCCTATTAAAGACGTTTTTCCAGATGAGCAGCTCTTAACTGTGTCATGCAAACCTTGGTTCGCTGATATCGTAAATTATTTGGCCACCGGACTGATACCAAACGATTGGTCGAATCAGGACAGACTCCGTTTCCTATCCCAAGTAAAACATTTTTACTGGGATGAACCGTATCTCTTCAAATACTGTTCTGACCAAATCATTCGTCGATGTGTCCCCGACAACGAGTTTAAGAGCGTGCTGTCATTCTTCTACGATCAAGCGTGTGGTGGGCATTTTGGTCCCAAAAAGACAGCAGAAAAGATCTTGCAGTGTGGCTTCTACTGGCCACGACTTTTTAAAGACGCATACGAATACTGCAAGACATGCTCTCGGTGCCAACACTTAGGCCGGATATCTCGGAGAAATGAAATGCCACTCCAACTAATTTTGGTTGTTGAAATTTTTGATGTTTGGGGGATAGACTTTATGGGACCATTTCCCAATTCCTTTGGAAACATGTATATTCTACTTGCTGTTGACTATGTTTCCAAATGGGTCGAGGCTGTGCCCAGCCGAACTAATGACAACAAGGTTGTCATTAGATTTCTCAAAGAAAACATTTTTCTCGGTTTTGGCATCCTCGAGCAATTATCAGTGATAATGGATCTCATTTTTGTAATAGGACTTTCGAGTCCTTAATGCGAAAATACTCCATTACTCACAAGCTGTTAACGCCCTATCATCCCCAAACTTGTGGGCAAGCTGAGATTTCGAATCAGAAGATTAAACAGATATTGGAGAAAACAGTTTCCAAAAACCGTAAAGATTAGTCATCAAAACTGATTAATGCCCTTTGGGCATTCCGAACTGCCTACAAGACCGATCTTGGGATGTCTCCATACAAGCTTGTTTATGGAAAGGCTTGCCACTTTCCTATTGAAATAGAGCATAAGGCATTTTGGGCAATTAAAGAGTTGAACCTATATTTGGGAGATGCGGGCAGCAATAGAAAGCTGCAGATGGATGAATTGGACGAGCTGCGGGATGAGTCCTATGAGAACACAATAGTTGTTAAAACCGAACGAAGGTGTTTCACGACAAACATCTTATGCGCAAGACTTTCAAACCTAGTCAACAGGTGTTACTTTACGATACTCGGTTACATTTCCATCCCGGTAAGCTCAAATCTCGATGGAAAGGGCCATTTATGATACACACCGTATATCCGCATGATGCGGTAGATTTAGAAAACCCGGAGGACGGTACACTGTTTAAACTAAACGGACATCGACTTAAACCGTTTCTCACTGCGGACCCTTCGGAGGAGCTCCTGTTTTTGCAGGAGCCGATCAATACTGACTAATCCTCCTCCATTTATCCCTAAATTTCGATCGTCTAGCCAAAAACACTGTTTCAAATAAGTTTGGGGGTATGTATCATTTGTAATTATATAAAAACAAAATATCATAAAAAATTAAAAATTTGAAAATAAAATTTTTTGGGTATTTTTGTAAATTTCCAGATTTAATAAAATAAAAATAAAAATTTTATTTGCAAATAATTTTCTCTCTTTAAGAGGGGCTTTTTACAAATAACCAACACACTACCCCGCTATAAATAACACCCGAACCCTCTCTGCCTTTTTCCATAACCCTAAAATTTCATTTCTCCAAACCTTAGCCGCCGCTCCAACTTCTGCAAAAAGAACTTTCCGCCGCGCCGCGCTTCCGCCGCCCAAGACAACCTTCGGCCGCGCTTCTGCCGTGCCCCTGCCGCGTCACCCTCTGAAATTCTCAGAGGCGGTTCGATCTCAAAACTCCTCTCTGTTAAATTTTTTTAGATCTGTAAACTTTCTGTGATGGCACCAAATATGCAGTTGGAACATGATTTCTCACAAATCTTTTCACACACGATATATGGGAGTTATTTTGCTGATGAAATCGCACGGAGGGGTTGGAATTTTTTAATTTATAATCACCCAAATGCTTACGCCCTTCCAGATCCAGTCACTCGTTTTTACTAGTGCATGGAAGAAGGCTGCCTTGCACAATACGGATTTATCGAGTTACTGTGGGGTAATAGGGAGATAATTATTGATAGAGACTTCATCCATGAAGTCACTTTGATCCCTAGGTAACCTGTTCACGATCAACCCCTTCAGTTTGAAGATTACATGCCCTTAATGGGTAATGATTGCCCGAGGGAACCGAGGAGGGAATACAAGCGAGAACCCTTTTCGCTAATGTTTTAACCGTGTGCCGGTGGGCACAAAACAATATTTTTGGGAGTTCCCATAATACCACATTTTTCACCCCGTCACTTCATATCGTGCACAACCTAATGACTAGGAACCCTAGATTCGACATATGCACGGTTCTACTTAACTCAATTGGTGCTGGTAAAAGGGCCGCGAACTACCCATGCCCCATGTTAGTGACACAACTGTGTCGCTATTTCCTCCCTGTAGAGGAATTTGAATTTTACATGCATGAAGGTATACCCATCAGGCCTCTCATTGAGAGTGTATCCACGTCCTATACCCGCTTGACTGATGTTTGGTCACGAACAGAACCGGCGGAACATGTGCCTGCCAGAACACCAAGCTCCAGTTTGACCGCGAGCGAAGAAGAGCTCACCCCCTTAGAACATGCACGTTTAATGAGAAGAGCCATTAAGGGGATTGACGAATTGAGGGGGATGATGAGGGAGCATGATCGGCGTCTGATAGAAGTAGAGCAGGGGGTCAGAACCCTGCTAGCTAGGGAGGAGCGTTCCCGTTCACGCTCATGGGGACGGCGAGGGGCCGAGCAGTGAGGGTACTGCTTCTGGTAAGTTTGGGGAAGGAGGTGGTGGTAAATAGTTATCATTATATTGCATATTCTTAAATTTTTGTACGTATTTTTTCTTTTCCTTTTGCATGTTTAATTCTGCATTGCATCTTTATAAAAATTATAAAAATTGAAAAAATGAAAAAAAAATATAAAAAAATATTTTAAAAAATCAAATAAAAAATTGAAATTTTTTTTAAAAAATTATAAAAATTGAAAAATTCAATTTTGGCCATAGTTGACTTAAGTTTGACAAGACGGTTAACTAGCTAGGAAAAACTAGATCCTAAACTTAGTAAATTAAAAACCCTAAAAATAATCTTTCTTAAAATTTAATGGTAGAAAATATATGTCCTTGTGGTTTACTTAGAAATAGGCAAATTTTGAGTTCACTTCTTGGGATAAGCAAAACAAGGGAGGAGTCTTGAAATTTTTATTAAAGTGTAAGTCTGAAAAATAATTCCGAACCTTAAGTCCAAATTCTGGAAATATATACCCTACAACTTGCACAAACACACACCTTGAAACTTGGAATAGTAGAGAATACCTTGAAATGCTCTTGTCTAAAATCCTTTGTATGAAGGAAAATAAAATTATAAGTGTGAATAAAGAGATATAAAAAAAATGAACACTGGTTTTGTAATTACTTAAGGCTGCGTAAAATAAAAAAAATATAGCGAGGGTGCTTTATCACCTAGTGCCTTAGACCAACTGGTTTGGGAGTCACTGCTAAAGCCTTAGGTATTACAAGATGAGGAATTACGCCTCAATGCGCAAACACATTTTGTAATCGGTCGTTATTACCTCAAGAAGTATTAACGGTCGCATGAAGGATGTGTGAGCAATTTCATCTAAAAATTCACCAAGTAAAAGTACTTTGGACTATGAACAAGAGTATAATAGCTTGAATTGAATTTCCAAGTGTAGGGGTTATACACACACACACGTAGGGGTATATGATTTGGGTTTGGATAAGAGATAGGAATGAAAAATAGGACTTATATCTTCAGTAGAGATGATAAAAATTCCTAAGTTGAGATGGAACCTTAGAAGGAAAATTCAAAAGATGCTAAAAGCTAAATAAATTAACAGAATATATACAATCTTAAGTTAAATGATAAAGTGAGTGTGAAAAATATGGGTTGATAATTTCTGAGTTGAAGATAATAGAATTTCTTGCTAGAACACCGAATTAAAGAATGACAGTCAATAGGCCAAATTGATCGGATTTTGTGGGTAGTATCCGCTGAAAACCCTCAGGAGACAACACTCCTCCTACTGGCACACCTAGAGGTTTAACGGCTTGTTGCAGGATCTCAGTGCAATCGCGTTTCCCTGCGAAAGTGAGGTTAGGCTTTTTCGAGAATAAACTAGTTTTGCTCGGGACGAGCAAAAGATAAGTTTGGGGGTATTTGTTCATATCAGAATTTTGCATTATTATATTCCCCATTCTAAATCATATTGCAAATAAATAGGTGCTTTTGATCCATGTCTGCTAAATAGTTGCAGGTTACAGGTTCTCAGAACAATACAGTGAAAATGATGAAAAAACGCTACAAAAGTGAGACTACGACCAACAAATAGAAGAATCTTTATGATGCCGCCTACAATTTAAGGAACAAATGAAGATCAATGAACAGTTCGATTGCACAACGTATGAAGGCAGCACAAGATTCAAGATTTCAACACGAAGCGAACGGTAAAAGTCCATAACATTCTGCACTGTGGAAATCTGGAAGAGACTAGAAAAGATTCTGAAGAACCAAGTGAAGAAAATAGAAGGAAAAAGCAACAGAAAGCAGCCCTAAAGAAATGAGCCAAAAAGCCCATCAAACGGCCGCGGAACCGCGGCCAAACCAGGCTTATGGCCATGGATCCGCGGCCGTGCATCGCACGTGTCGGTGCGTGTCGGTGGAGTCGGTGCATTGACCTGGTTTTCTTAGGGTAGTTTTGTAATTTTAGATATGGATCAGATGTAAACCTTAGGGTTTCTATTATCTATAAGTAGGAAGCCTACAGCACTTTTTGAAGCATGCCTCTTTTTATTTCTCTAGTTTAAAATTTCCATCCATTGTAATCGTCAAAGAGTGCATCGATAAAAAGTAAGTTTTTTTATCTTGAATTTCTTATCTGCAATTTTATTTCTGTGCAATTTTTATTTGTCGTAGTTATTTTTCGAAAGTTAATTAGGCTATTAAAAGAAAATCACAAAAAATGAATTCCTTTGTTAATTCCCTAATGAGTGAGTAGTTCCTCACTTGTTAGGGTTAGGTTTGGGGAAGGTTTGAGAGATGAAAATCTCTCACTCCTTTCATACCCGTTCAATATTTTAAAATATGGGCTCTATGCAAAACAACCACACACCGCTCACTACGGCACCCTATCCCACGAGGTAGCGGTGATTCCCTAGTTAAGACCGGTTATGTTTGATTTTCATAGAGGTTAGGGCTAAGAGTTAAGAAAGGACGGACAAAGACCAAAGGGAAGAAACCTAGTTTCTTCCCGGTCGTGCTAATCCCCTTTGTTAACTATTACCTTAACACCTAAAGTTCTTAATTAGGGCAAAGAAAGCGGTGAGAAGAATTGACTTTCCAAACTAACCTAATCCTAACCCTAGCAAGGTTTTAATCCAAATCAAATTCAACCTCGGTTTTTATAGAAAATCAAAACCTACCACAAATAGGAATTGACTCGTTAGAACAACTAGAAAATACACGTTTTCCCTGTGGACCGACCCGTACTCAACCGGCTAGCTACCAAGCGACACCGTTCTTGATTACGGTTAATTCAGAAAGATTTTGGAGATCAGAACCCTGCTAGCTAGGAGGAGCGTTCCCGTTCACGCTCAAGGAGACGGCGAGGGGGCCGAGCAGTGAGGGCACTGCTTTTGGTAAGTTTGGGGGAGAAGGTGGTTGTAAATAGTTATCATTGCATTGCATATTTTTAAATTTTTGTACATATTTTTTCTTTTTCTTTTGGATGTTTAATTCTGCATTGCATCTTTATAAAAATTATAAAAAATGAAAAAATGAAAAAAAAAATATATAAAAAAAATATTTTAAAAAAAATCAAATAAAAAATTGAATTTTTTTTAAAAAATTATAAAAATTGAAAAATTCAATTTTGGCCATAATTAACTTAAGTTTGACAAGACGGTTAACTAGCTAGGAAAAACAAGATCCTAAACTTAGTAAATTAAAAACCCTAAAAATAAAATTTCTTAAAATTTAACGGTAGAAAATATATGTCCTTGTGGTTTACTTAAAAATAGGCAAATTTTGAGTTTACTTCTTGGGCTAAGTCAAAATAAGGGAAGATTATTGAAATTTTTATTAAAGTATAAGTCTGAAAAATAATTCCTAAGCTTAAGTCTAAATTCTAAAAATATATACCCTACAACTTGCACAAACACGAACCTTGAAACTTGGAATAGTAAAGAATACCTTGAAATGCTCTTGTCTAAAATCCTTAGTATGAAGGAAAATAAAATTATAATGGTGAATAAAGAGACAAAAAAAATGAACACTGGTTTTATAACTACTTAAGGCAGCATAAATAAAAAAATATATAGCGAGGGTGCTTTATCGCCTAGTGCCTTAGACCAACTGGTATGGGAGTCACTACTAAAGCCTTAGATATTACAAGACGAGAAATTACACCTTAATGCGCAAACACATTTTGCAATCGGTCGTTAGTACCTCAAGAAGTATTAACGGTCGCATGAAGGATGTGTGAGCAATTTCATTTAAAATTCACCAACTAAAAGTGCTTTGGACAATGGATAAGAGTATAATAGCTTGAATTGAATTTCCAAGTGTAGGGGTGATACATACACATACGTAGGGGTATATGATTGGGGTTTGGATGAGAGATAAGAATGAAAAATAGGACTTATATGTTTAGTAGAGATTATAAAAATTCCTAGGTTGAGATGAAATCTTAGAAGGAAAATTCAAAAGATGCTAAGAGCTAAGTAAATTTATAGAACATATACAATCTTAAGTTAAATGATAAGGAAGCGTGAAAAATACGGGTTGATGATTTCTAAGTTGAAGATAATAGAATTTCTTGCTAGAACACCGAATTGAAGAATGAAAGTCAATAGGCCAAATTGATCGGATTTTGTGGGTAGTATCCGCTGAAAATCCTCAGGAGACAACACTCCTCCTACTAGGGACACCTAGAGGTTTAACGGCACGTTGCACGAGCTCAGTGCAATCGCGTTTCACTGCGAAAGTGAGGTTAGGCTTTTTCGAGAATAAACTAGTTTTGATCGGAACGAGCAAAAGATAAGTTTGGGGGTATTTGTTCATATCAGAATTTTGCATTATTATATTCCCCATTCTTAATCATATTGCAAATAAATAGGTGCTTTTGATCCATGTCTGTTAAATAGTTGCAGGTTACATGTTCTCGGAACAATACAGTGAAAATGATGAAAATACGCTACGAAAGTGAGATTACGACCAACAAATAGAAGAATCTTTATGATGCCTACAGTTTAAGGAGCAAATGAAGATCAATGAACAGTTCGATTGCACAACGTACGACGGCAGCACAAGATTCAAGACTTCAACATGAAGCGAACGGTTAAACTCCACAACATTCTGCACTGTAGAAATCTGGAAGAAAATAGAAGATATTCTGAGAAACCAAGTGAAGAAACCAGAAGTAAAATGCAACATGAAGCAGCCCTGAAGATTTGAGACATAGACCCCATCAAACGGCCGCAGAACCGCGGCCAAACCAGGCTTATGGCCGCGGGTCCGCGGCCGTGCATCGCACGTGTCGGTGCGTGTCGGTGGAGTCGGTGCATTGACCCGGTTTTCTTAGGGTAGTTTTGTAATTTTAGATATGGATCAGATGTAAACCCTAAGGTTTCTATTATTTATAAATAGGAAGCCTACAGCTCTTTTTGGAGCATGCCTCTTTTTATTTTCCTAGATTAAAATTTTCATTCCTTGTAATTGTAAAAGAGTGCATCAATAAAAAGTAAGTTTTTTATCTTGAATTTCTTATTATCTTCAAATTTTATTTCTCTGCAATTTTTATCTGCCGTAGTTATTTTCCGCAAGTTAATTAGGTTATTAAAAGAAAAATAAAAAAAATGAATTCCTTTGTTAATTCCCTAATGAGTGAGTAGTTCCTCACTTGTTAGGGTTAGGTTTGGGGAAGGTTTGAGAGATGAAAATCTCTCACTCCTTTCTTGCCCGTTCAATATTTTAAAATAAGGGCTCTATGCAAAACAACCACACACCGCTCACTACGGCACCCTATCCCACGAGGTAGCGGTGATTCCCTAGTTAAGACTGGTTGTGTTTGATTTCCATAGAGGTTAGGGCTAAGAGTTAAGAAAGGACGGACAAAGACCAAAGGGAAGAAACCTAGTTTCTTCCCGGTCGTGCTAATCCCCTTTGTTAACTATTACCTTAACACCTAAAGTTCTTAATTAGGGCAAAGAAAGCGGTGAGAAGAATTGACTTTCCAAACTAACCTAATCCTAACCCTAGCAAGGTTTTAATCCAAATCAAATTCAACCTCAGTTTTTTATAGAAAATCAATACCTACCACAAATAGGAATTGACTCGTTAGAACAACTAGAAAATACACGTTTTCTCTGTGGACCGACCTGTACTCAACCGGCTAGCTACCAAGCGACACCGTTCTTGATTACGGTTAATTCTTTGGTTTGAATACGCATAAGCAAAAATAGTAACAATCAGGGGGCTGCTCCGGCTTCTTTTCTGTAGTAATCTCCATAGGTAGAGGAGATCTCTTCAACACGGCAGTCGAAGAGTTCTTGCGAATCCTCCTAAGCGGTTCAAAGATGTTCCCAGTTGGAACAGCAGCATTGATTTCCACCATGGGAGCTGGTGGAGTCAGTCCGGAAAGGGAATTTCCCCCAGCCTTCCTTACTCGGCGCCAGTGGCGACGTCGAGCGTGTCGTGCGGTTGGGATTGTCTCAGCTGTAGGGGTGACTTCATCACGCCCCCTGTTTTGGCGAAGGGTTGTCGCCGGCATCAGCCTCTTAAAGACTGATGTCCGTTGAGCAGCAATATACAATCTGTCAAAGACAGACCTCTAGGCAGGGGAAGCAACTTTGAGGACTTCGCCTGGAGTAGGAGCCGGAATAGTCAGTCTTGTGAAGATGGACTTCTTGGCAGAAGAAGCCTCTCTGATAATTTCGTCCGCTTGAGCCGAGATGGCTATCCGCTTTGGGATGGCTGCTTCGGGTAACGCGGGCTTGTTAGCGTTCTGGCCCAGTCTGTTGAAAACTGAGATATTGGATTTGGGCGACACGTTGAGAGGGGCCGCAGCAGTGGTAAGACGATCAAAGACCGACTTCTTTGGGGCTTCTTGTGTCAGCAGCTGGGTACTGAAGCTCATCGGTGGGATCGTGGTCCTAAAGAACAGCCCAGTGGTGTCCTGAGTTACTTGCTCCACTGACATTTTGAAAAAGGAGGCCACTTCGGGCCCGTAGGTTACACCTCCAGATGAGGCGGAACGGGAGTTGCAGTCGCAGCTGGAACAGTTGGAGGCCATTGATATTCTGTTTTCTGCACGGGAGCAAAACCAAATCTTAGTACCTCGAATCTAGGGGCAACCATATTAAACCGCGATTCGTTCGCGAACACGACACATGAAGTGTGGAGTGGAAAGAAGAAAAGGTCCCACCAAGCGTGCCAGAATCCCGGCCTGAATTTTGAGGGCAGATGCTATTTGGTGCTATCCGTCCACCTCTCCGAAGATGCCAAGTTAATTTATGCTACCATGTATCGAAGGTTTAAACGGATGTGGCCGATGTAGCAGACTTCATCAGATTCCCCCTCATTTGAGGGGTTTTTGATTGTGGGGACGCTCTTCCCTGCAGGTGCAAGCCCCTGCAGTTAATTACGCTACCGCATCGCGGTAACCACTTTCTCCTTCTCCATATGGTCACTTCGTGTCGTGGGTGTTTGTTTTGTGTTTGGTTGCCCGTGGATTGTATACGGAGACTAATTTATGTTGTCGCCCGTAGGGAGTGGATTAGTCCAAATCCGTATTTTCTTAGATTTGGGTTTGGGGTTAGGTTTAAGGATACGTTAGTCTCATTTGAGACTAAGATCAACTTAAACGTTTTTTAAGGATACGTTAGTCTAATTTTAGACTAAGATCAACTTAACGGGATCGTTTAGATCCAAAAAAGAGCATTTGGGCTCTATTGTTTAGTTTAAGGACATTGCGGTCGATTACCAGTTTAAGGACATGGTGGTCCAATGTTAGTTTAAGGACATCTCCGTCCAAGGTTAAGGACATCATAGTTCATGGGTTTAAAAGGACCCCACAGTCCGAGGTTAAGGACATCATAGTCCATGGGCTTAAGGACCCCACAGTCCAAGGTTAAGGACATCATAGTCCATGGGCTTAAGGACCCCACAGTCCGTGGAATGATTGGTTATCAGGACCCGTCACCTCTCTGAAGACGTTGAAGGATTACAACGACAGATATCAAAGGAGTGAAGAGATGTACCCTTGAACCAAAGTTGATTTGGGAGATCTGTAGTCCAATTTGGAACTAAGATCAATTAATTAGATTATGAGCATATGGGCTCAGTTAAATCTGAATTGAGGACTTATGGCCAACTTGGGCTAAGTCCAATTAAGGTTTAAAATGTTAGATCTTTGTTTGGATTGTCGAACATTTGTCTGGGTTCAACCCTCTTTATTTAGCAATGCTAAACATGAGTCTGGATTCTGACCATGTCTTTATCTTTTATTGAGTGCTGAGCACTCATATACCATATGAGATGATCAATCTTGGAAGACAAGGATATATTTGAGGCTCGGTCAAAGGGAAGTCTTTCCTTTGGAAGACTTAGCCAATTTGGGCTAGATTGATTTTATAATAGTGTTAAACACTAAAAGGTATTTGGCGATCACGTGTTCTCACATGATGCGCTTTAAAACAGTGTTAAACAATGGGGACAAAATACTCAAAATAGTGTTAAACACTAAAAGTGGGGTGGTCACGTGGGGTCACGTGAAGCGCCTAAGAATTGGACGAAACCTCCTTTATTTTACCCTCAAATCTGCAAATAAGTGTTAAACACTTAGCCTTCAGGCCATCATATGTGAGCACGTGAGGCATCTGAAGATGGGGCCAAACTTCCTTTATCTTGTTCTCGGAATATTCAAATAAGTGTTAAATACTTTTAGTCATCAGGCCATCACGTGTTGGCACGTGATGGGTATCCATGTATTGATTATTAAAGTGTTTATTAGGGGTCACGTGGGGACACGTGAGGGCGCCAAAAATTGATTATGCCCTTGGATTTGTTCCCTTTTGTTTTGAGAGTCACGTGTGAGAACGTAAGGCATTGCCTTCATTCTTTTTCTTTCTTATTTTGAGGAGTCTGTTTCAGGGTCACGTGGGGCACGTGACCATGTCTCATTCGTTCTTTTCTGATCATTAAAGGGGTAGTCACGTGTCGCCACGTGACCACGTTTACGTGCATGGATAATTTAAGTCTTTTGTATGAGAATTAAATTCTTTGGTAGGGTTAACCCCTAATCTTGTTTTGAGGAATTAAATTCCTATGTGTATGGAAGAATTAAATTCTTATGTAGGGTTAAACCTTAGTTTTATTTAGAGGAATTGAATTCCTATGAATTTGGGAGAATTAAATTCTTATATAGGGTTAAACCCTAGTTTCATTTAGAGGAATTAAATTCCTTTGAATTTAGGGGAATTAAATTCCTTAAACTCAATTCTCCTTCTAAGTTTTGGATCTGCATGACAGAATCTCCCCGATAAGAATTAAATTCTCAACTTGTGGAGAGATCTGCTTCTGTAAATCTTCAACTAAAGGAAGAACTAAGTTCTTATTCAGAAGAGTTAAACTCTTAAATTTAGAATTAAATTCTCTTTTTTTATGGAGCTTAGATCTCTTTCCCTTTCTCACCTAGGGTTTCTTTTCTCTTCAGAAGAAATCATCTTTTCTCTCTTGAGAATTAAATTCTCCTCTCTTTTTCTCTCTGTTGTTGTATTTCTCTAAAAAATTCCAAGGATCCCTTCTCTTCTTTTCTTGGCTCCTATTTATAGGAGAAAAAAAAGAATCAATTTGTTTAGTCAATCTTTCATTAAAAGATTTTGGTTGTTTCTGTAACCAACATGATCTTTTAGATCACTCAGTGAATTTTATTCACCATTGGATTTTTAATCCAAAAGATATTCTGTTTGTTATTCTTGGTGAATTTCAGGGAAATCTTTCCTTGTATAGAATTTTTCTATAAATTGGTGATTTTTAATCACCATTGGATTTTTAATCCAACGGTGCTCCACTTTACAGTGCACAATCTCTTTTTGTTTGGAAAGATTTAGAGAGATATTTTCCAATTAGGGTTCTCGGTTCCTTCTTAATTAGAATTTAATTTTATTAGTTCAGAAGGCTTTTAAAAGTTCATCACGTGTTGGCACGTGATCCCATTGTTTGATCATTTCTGTAGAATTTAATTCTATTAATTAAGGAGCTTAGAAACCCATCACGTGTTGACACGTGACCCCTCTTTATTAATATTTTAACCAGAATTTAATTCTGCTGCTTTAAAGAGCTAAGGAATCATCACGTGTCATCACGTGACCTTTGGTCACGTGTAGACACGTGATGCCTTATTGGGATCTTTCCTTGCCATTTTATTATGCCTTTTAAATCTTTCAGTGGGTTCTTTAAAGGCCCATCATGTGTGGGCTCGTGACTCCTCTAATTACTTGCTTGATTAGAATTTTAATTCTATTATAACAGAGTCCCAGGAAACCATCACGTGTCAGCACGTGACCCTTGATCACGTGTAAGCACGTGATGCCCCATTGGGGTTTCTTTCCCGAAATTTTATGAGGGAACAATAAGGATCGTTGTCCAAAACCGCCGGGTTCTTGTGCCAGCAGAAATACCTTCAGAGGATTCGATTGTGCCATCTGAAGGAAAAGAAACGACCAAACAAGCGGTCCTCCAAATAAAGAACAAAGAAGAGGCCGAGGATTGGAGGGAAGTCTTCATAGATTACTTCAAATCCTGCTGAACGCCCGAAAACGCGTCGTCAAGACATCAGCTCATGAAGCGATCCCTGTATTTCGCCTTCGTCAATGATACTCCATATAAGAGATTATTCGACTTTCTATGGCTGCGATGCCTGGTACCAGGAGAAGAAAGAAAAGTCTTCCAAGAAACTCACGACGAACTTTGTGGGTCTCATCAAGCCGGACCAAAGATGAAGCTGAAAATCAAAAGAATGGGTTACTACTGGCCCATAATGATTCAGGACTGCCTCGAATATGCGAAGCAGTGTCGCTCGTGCCAAATTCACGGGGACTTCATCCACCAGCATCCAAATCCGCTACACCCAACAGTAGCTAGATGGCCGTTCAAAATGTGGAGAACCGATATAATCGGCCCCATTGAGCCAGCGTCATCCAAAGGACATCGGTTCATACTAGCAATGACTGACTATTTCTCTAAGAGGAAGAAGAAGTACCACTGAAGGAAGTGAAGACGGAGAACATCCTCCATTTCTTCAAGACACATGTCATCTACTGGTTCGGCACTCCGTGACGAATAATCTCGGATAACGGACCAGCTTACAGGAGTCATAAAATCAGTCTCTTCGTAGAGCGGCATAATATAGATTGGAGATACTCTTCAGTCTATAGTCCCCGAGCTAACGGTTTGGCTGAGGCTTTCAACAAGACTCTGACGAAGATCATAAAGAAAACGGTGTCCAGAAGAAAAAAGGACTGGCACGAAAGGCTGCACGAAGCTCTCTGGGCGTACCGGACGACATTCAAAACAGCCACGAATACGACTCCATACGCGTTGGTATTCGGTACTGAAGCAGTCCTTCCTTTGGAAATAGAACTCCCCTCCCTACGAGTGGCAGTTCAATACGAGATGGCGAATGAGGAAAATGCCCATTTTCGGCTTGAGGAACTCGACGCCCTCAATGAAACTTGCCTCGTGGCGCAGCAAAACCTAGAAGCTTATAATGCAAGGATGACGCGCTCATACGAATGACTAACTAAACTGAGAACATTCCGCCAAGGCGAACTTGTGCTGTCGTCAAAAGACCTATGATCCCCAATCGTGCAAAACGGGGTAAATTCGAGCCAAACTATGAAGGCCCATACATCATAGACAAGGTCTACCAAGGTGGGGCTTATTTGCTCATGGATATGCATGGCGAAAGACCTTTTCGGCCAATTAATGGCCGATTCCTCAAGAAATATCACGCTTGACGAGTCACGACTTAAGTCAATGATAGATGATGACGCCCGTATCCGCTCGCTATTTTCCTGAGTCAAAACTCTAAGTGGTATTCGGAAAAAAAAAGTTGCCCACAAAATGGCGACAACAGGACCGAAACATCCTTAAACTTAACGTTGCCCACAAAATGGTGACAATGGACCGAAACGTTCTTAAGCTAAACGCTGCCTACAAAATGGCAACAACGGACAGCTACGTCCTTAAACTGGCAATGGACCGAGATGTTCTTAAACTAACAGTGGACCACTACGTCCTTAAACTGGCAATGGACCATAATGTCTTTAAACTAAAACTTCACCCCAAAAAATGGGGAGCAGTGGACCGAGATGTCCTTAAACTATTACTCCGCTTCAAACATGGAGCATTGCCTGTTCATACCATAATATTGTATTATTATATTCCCCATTTTTATTCTTTTTACAAATAAACAGGTGCTTTTGACCCATGTCTGCTAAATAATTACAGGTTACAGGTTCTTGGACAAAAACCGTGAAAACAATGAAAAGACAATGCAAAAGTGAGACTACGAATGATAAATGGTGAAATCTTGATCGCGCCTACATTTTGAGGAACAATGAACAACAGTTCACCAAGTATAAAGGCAGCGACACGAAGAAACAGTAAAAGTCCACTACAATGTTCACTAGAAAGATCTGGAAAAGAACGAGAAAACATTCTGAAGAACCAACTGCAGAAATAGGAAGCCAAAGTCACCAACACGCAGCACCAGAAGTTTCAGCCAGCAAGTCCTCACTTTAGCCGCGGAACCGCGGCCAAACCCTGGCTGCGGCCGCGGTTCCGTAGCTGTGTAGAGCACGGGTTGATTGAAAATTTTACCATAATTTCGAGGCGGCGCTAACTAGTCTTCCTTGGGGTATTTTTATAAATGCAGACGTGCGGCAATTGTAAACCTAGGGTTTTCTATGTCCTATAAATAGAAGCCCAATTTCTCGTATTAGTTCATGCCTCCTTTCATTAATAAAATTCAGAATTCTTTTTGGAGAGCATCAATTTTTAAGTTCTTAATTTATTTTTCTTCCCTAGGTTAAATTTCTTATCTGCCCTAAGTAATTTCTATTCCTTGCTCTAGTTAGACCTTTAATTCCTTGCCCTAGATAAATAGTTAGATCTGTTCTTAAATTCTCTAATGAGCGAGTAGTCTCCTCGCTTGTTAGGGTTAGATTTGGGGAAGGTTTGAGAGATGAAGATCTCTCACCCCTTTCTTGCCCATCACATATAATAATAGGACTCCATGCATACATGCACACATCGCTCCCTACGGCACCCTATCTCATGAGATAGCGGTGATACCGTAGTATAAAGGCCCGGTTGAGCATGTTTTCCATGGAGGCTAGGGTAAGGATTGATAAAGGAAGGACAAGAAGCTAGAGGAAGAAACATCTTCCCGATGGTTCTAATCCCCTTCATTAATAATTACCATAACTCCTAATAGATCTTAATATGGGTATAGAAAGCAGTGAGATTTATTGACTTTCCAAACTTAACCCTAGCAAGATTTAGATGTAGATTAATTTAGTTTTTAGATTTAATCAATCCGGCACCCATCGGAATTAACTCGTAAGAGCGATTAGGAAATTCACAAAATCCATGTGGACCGACCCGTACTCACCGGCTAGCTACCAAGCGACGCCGTTCGTGATTGCGGTAACATATATTTTTGATCGTAAAATCACTCTAATCATTGCCCCAAATATGGCAATATCTTCTCTTGAAATCTATGTTGCAATCAAAGCTCCAACGGCATAGACTGCAACCCAAAATTTAAAAAACGGTATGTCCTAAAGCAAGATGGGCATGGATGAAAACCCGAAAGGGCGCTGTGAGTAAAAATAGCAGGGCTACCGGCGGGCTTGTGAAAACCTGAAAGGGCGCAACCTCGTTGTTAAAAAAAATCGGTATGTCCAAAAGCAAGATGGGCATAGACGAAAACCCGAAAGGACGCCGTGAGTAAAAACAGCAGGGCGACCGGCGGGCTTGTGAAAACCTGAAAGGGTGCAACCTCGTTGTTAAAAAAACGGTACGTCCACAAGCGAAATGGGCACGGATGAAAACCCGAAAAGGCGCCGTGAGTAAAAACAGCAAGTCTACCAGCGAGCTTGTGAAAACCTGAAATGGAGCAATCTTGTGAAACTTTCACTTGCGAGATCCTCTTGACTCGTAAGAAGAACTCCCCGTATGAGACCCTTACGGCTCATAGAGTCAAAAAGCCTTAGTCGACAAGATCCTAACCCTGTCTAGTAAGACACATTTGTTCAAATCTCTCAAGGCAAATGATTATTCGCTCCTGGCAATATTACAGTCGCAGCGATGCCGATACCTGAATCGGTATCAAACTCCAAGTCCTCCCAAGGAAAATGATGATTCGCTCCTGGTAATATTCCAGTCGCAGCAATGCTGATGCCTGAATCGGTGTCAGATCTCAAGCTCCATACTTGCTACAAAAAATCAGCGAGCAAAAATGCGATAAAAAGCCGAAATGATTGGGAAATCACGATTTTCGCGATATAAAATGCTGAAATGATAGAGCATCATGGAAAGAAATAAAAAGAAATGAAATTTTTGCCCTGCAAGTGAGTCTATACCAACCCCTGTATACAATCCATGGGCATAAATGAAAATCATATCTTCCCGTAAG
This sequence comes from Agapanthus africanus, assembly GCA_030015575.1. Taxonomy (NCBI): domain Eukaryota; kingdom Viridiplantae; phylum Streptophyta; class Magnoliopsida; order Asparagales; family Amaryllidaceae; genus Agapanthus; species Agapanthus africanus. The sequence continues at coordinate 151,079,540 of JASDDO010000028.1, read as the reverse complement.
GCTTCGTTAAAGGGAGAGCCAGATCCTGATGGTTCACAAAACAACCTAGAAATCAACTTGACGTTCGTCTCATTACAACAGACATAGTGTCGACAAAGGAAGCGAAGGCCGAATTCTTAGCTTCAGGGTCTTGATGGTAAAAAGCCTGAAAGACTATCAGAGATCGTCTCACATCAGTGCGGAGCGTTTATAGCAAAATTCCTACCGCTTGCTCTCTTGACGTTAATGTGACCTAAGGAGATTTCTTGAAGACGTATTGTCCAGCCCCGAAGGGATCAGAAACACGACAATCGCAGGGCTACTTGAATAGCAGCGTAAAAGTCTACATATCGGGGAATGCATCAGCCAACGCAACAGTACCACGGATTTAAAAAAAACTGGTACTACAAACCCTAATGAACCTCTGTCGTAAAGAGCAGAGGTTAACTATGACGTTAGGACAAATTCTCTAACAAGATCAAGGGAGGCAAACTAAACAAGCTCCGAAATGAGTTCGTAAACTAGAGACTCCGAAATGAGTGAATAAACTACAAACTCCGCAATGAGTACATAAACTACTTTGTGCCCAGTCAAGACAGCAAAGAAAAGAGAAATGTTAGTATAAGATGAAATATGTCTTTTTATTCATGAGTTTAGATGAATACAGAGTACATTTTATTTAGAGATCAAAATGAATACATTTCATTCAGAGATCAAAATGAATACATTTTATTCAGAATGAATACAAAAGAAAAGAATATACAGCAACAAAAATGTTTAAATCGGTGGACGGTTCAATAGACCAGCGAGTTCGTCGTTCTTTCGCTGGACTTCGGCTTCAAGCTCCATCAGGGCATCAAGACGAGTCCCTGCCTGGGCCTGTTGATTCTGATAGGAAGAAAACCGATTCTCGAGCTCCTTCTCGGCGACCTTATGGGCTTCAACCATCTCGCAGGTAAAAATAACTGCTTTGTCAAGAGACACCACCTCTTTAATGGCTTCTTAGAGCACCCGCCAAATTTCGTACGCATGGGTGGTCTTGGCAGTAAGCTGGGCCTGAAGTTCTCCCAAAGCGCTTGAAGCCAATTCCCTCTCCGAAAACTTCCGGTTAAGCCTCTTCTCGCATGACTAAAGGTTGGCTGCACACCGTTCAATCCATTCCCGTGGGCTCGCATTTACAATTAAGATGTCAGAAGGAAGAAGTATGCACTCAAGCCCATGTAAGCAGACCTCCACTTGGTGACGGTACTCAACCCAGGCACGCACCAACGCTTCATCATGATAGGTGGCGAGAACAGACAAGGAAGCGTCCGCTTCAGCAGCAAATTCTTCGGCCGTAACAGAGGTACCAGCGCGAAGATCTTCAATGAGAGCCGCCAGAGAGTAAATGCTATGTTTCGCCATCCTTTCAGACGCACGTCGGGCATAAGGGCCTGATGGCATGGGGATCCGAGACTCTAACGGTGTTAGGGCTGGCAAGGCTGTGAAGATTTAGGTGCGGTCAGTTGTGTTGCCAAACATAGAGTAAACAAGACGATACCAAAGATAAAGCGTCACTTACCCACAATCATGCAAGGTAGATTTAAGAGATCCTCAGGACCGTCAGGAATCTCGACTTCGTTGTCGGCTTCCAAAACTGTGGTTTAAAATGAAAACCGTATTAGCATCGTTATAAAAAAAAGGGGAGGTAAAAGAGTACCGACCTTGGCCAGAAGAGAGTACTATGCTTTGTGGAGGTATTGCTCGGGGGGCCTCTATGTCTAGCAATCGCTGGAAGGTTCTTCTCGGGGAATGATCCACGATAGAAGCTGCCAGCTCTCGCAATTCTAAGGGAAAGGAATGTTCAGACAAAGGAGAGATCATTAAACAAAATGTGTATATGTAACAACCCTAAACTTTCTGTACAACTTTCTGTACAATTTTTTCAAAAAAATGCAGAAATGGGTATTTTTGCCTTAGCACAAGTTATAAGTTTGTTTTGCTTTTTAATAATAAGAAAGAGCTTGTAGCACATTGGTAAGACCTTACACTGCTAAACCAAAGCACCAGAGTTCAAATCCCATCCCCCACATTATTTTTAATATTGATTTCTTTTTAAATTTTTAGAATCCCAAGAGTCTACACGTGCTAAAGCCGTAAAACCAAAATTCACAAATAAAACAAACTGACCCAGGAGCTACACCAACAGACACTGGACACGTGGCAGAAGGGGGGCCGACTCGGCCTGACTCGGCCGGCGGACCGGCTAACTCAGCTGCCTCCACCAGCCGATTCACCCCGGATCGCCGATCCTCCTTCATGAAAGTTGTGCCTTTTTATATTCCCTTAACCCTTGTACACTTTAAATTTCCTGCACATGAACAGAACTCTTTAAAACTCCATTAAACCATTTTTTAATACAAAATTTAATACATTTTCAATACAACTTTTCATCTACTCTAAACCCTAGTTTTACCCTATAAATACCACCCCTAAACAGACACAAATTCTGTTCAAACTCTCAAGAAAACTCTCTAGAATTTTTATGTACAAGTGGAGTTAGCGAAGGGCAAAACTCCGGCGATCTTCCGACGATGACCCTAGGAGCTCCCGGCGACGAAACGACGCACCGGCACCTCCTACGTCTTCCTCTCCCTCTTCTATTGACTCTAACCCATAAGTCCCACCTTCCTCTTCTCTAATCTATTCTTAAAACTTCTTTTACTAAAACCCGACGGAAGCGGAGTTAAATCCGACTTCCGATTCGGTTTTCTTTGTAAAGTTCAATTTTCCTTAACACAACCATACTAAACTCCTACATCTTGACTATTAATCATTAACAAAATATGTTGAACAAGTTTCATAGCAAAATATTTCCTTTTTGTAACTTTTATCGCACTTTTTCAGTAAAATACCATGTAGTATAATTTCGACTTTAAAATATCATTAATCTTGCTATACATTTAGATAGATCACGAGGTAATGACCTATCTCTTCACAACACTCATATGAAACATAGCACGATACCTTTCAGGAATATAGAATACGGGAATACAAATTTTACACTTAAATACCTTTTACTATTAAAACCGTTTTCTACAAGATTATATATTTTAAACAAGTCTTCGCAAAGCGCCACTACAACCCATTTGGGGAACCCGTTTGGGATGGTGCGGATTATCTCACATCCTCGGACTTAGTAGTGCGAGACACAGACCTCCGCAAGGGGCATTCGGTCTCGAAAGATTTAAAAATACAAATATCTTTAAAAAAATGAGATTTCTAGAAAAATAATAAATTAAAATTATTTTTATATAAATATGTATCATCAAAATATCTATTTTTGATATAATATAAATATTCCAACTTTTCTAAATCAAAAGAATCACTTTACATGAAAATACCGTGAAATTTCATACAAGTCCAACGCCTTACAATTAAATACCATGTATTATGAAAAATGGGTTTATTCATTAGAAATGTCACAAATATAAAATCTACATCTATGAAAAATCTAAAGACGATAATAAAATACTTGAGGTGTATTTTGAAAATTACAATAAATTATTTTTACATAAACCCCCTCAAGTTTTATAAATTATAATAAGAACCCTAGTAAATATAGGTTTAAGCGGGACCAATCTCTTGAGCCTCAGGGAGCCGGAGAAGTGGGTGCTTGCCTATTTTAAGGTAGACAACTTAACAAACGGTGTTATCAACACGGTAATCGTCTTTGAAAAAGACACAAATCCGGCCGCCCATGTATAGCGGTTACCGATAACATCAAAACTTAATTCAGGACTTCAATTTCTTTTCTAATTGTTCTGACTCAGATGGAGTCTCATTATAATCAATCTGACTTGAATATGATTCAAGTACAATCTATAAACTACAATTCAACATGAATACATGAATCTATATACTCAATCTGTTCAATCTATCAATCTATACAACTTGACTGAACCGAACCATGGATATACTTCCATTTACATGATTCTCCACTTATATCCAGGATTCTCCAGTTACATCCATTTCCTGATATCATGGTTTCGGCAAGTCATCCAATTGTACAATCTATATTATAAGACAATACAAATTGCAATACAATACAAAACAATAATTCGCGGGGTTTAAGGGGTAGATTGGTACGGAAGGTGTTAGAAGTGGCACGAGACTGCAAGACTTAAGACACCTAACCTGTATTTCCGTTGCTATTATATCGTAGCATAAACGGTTCCTTGTACTCCTGTTACCCTTAGTCTTTGGTATATAGAGACTCCTCTCGTATACACTGGCATCTTTCTGTACCAAGCTACAAACAACAGCGTTAACCATGTAATATAACTTTAAAAGCTAATTTCTCTCTCTGTTTATTCTATTTCTTCCTTATTTTTGGGACTTACCGAACGATTGTTCGCTGACGACATTCCTTCTCTTTCTTCTTTGGAATGTTGTCAGGAGATCGGGACACTCAGGAGATCGAGCCTACTAGCGAGGACTTAGATCGGCTTGCCTACGACCCAGGGCTCTAGATTCATTGTACACATTTTATTTCAGTACTTTTCATTTCTATTATGCCACTGTTTAGGCATTGCTTTCATTCAGATGTATTTACTTCTCCATGCATTGTACAAAAAGAAAGTTAATAAATAAAGTTGTTCAGTTATACCTACTGTCTTTGTCACTTGTACAGTTTTACTTATATAGCTTAGATACACTTAGCATATTTACTTCTGAGTTAATACGTAGCGGCCAGTCGCGTCCCCTTCGCCAAACACCGGGAAGCGGGGCGTGACAGGTTTTGTTGGTGGCCCATCCAGGTCAGAGCTGTATGGAACCCTACAATGCACTTATGTTCTGTGTGAACAACCTAAGCAATATAACATAAGAATCAGCAATTAAAAACATTCTTTACAATTCAAATTCCTTGAATCTTCCAATTTCATCTGTTCTAAACCAAAATTCCCTCACATCTTTTACAATCTTACCAAAACTTTCGCATCCTTTTCGTCCTTCCATATATTTTTCATGCACTATCAATAGTTCCATCACTAAATTTGTTTTGAATCTGTTTCACTTTCCTTTTAAAAATTTCGAGAACGAAATTTTTATAAGGAGGGTAGAATATAACAACCCTAAACTTTCAGTACAACTTTATGTACAATTTTTTCAAAAAAATGCAGAAATGGGTACATTTGCCTGAGCACAAGTTATAAGTTTGTTTTGCTTTTTAATAGCAAGAAAGAGCTTGTAGCACATTGGTAAGACCTTGCACTGCTGATTTTAGAGTTTTTAGAGTTTTTAGAGTTTTCATAGATGTAGATTTTATATTGAGGGGGTATATATTACAAGACAATACAAGTTGCAATACAATACAAACAATACAAAACAATAATTCGCGGGGTTTAAGGGGTAGATTGGTTCGGAAGGTGTTAAAAGTGGCACGAGACTGCAAGACTTAAGTCACCTAACCTGTATTTGCGTTGCTGTTGTACCGTAGCATAAACGGTTCCTTGTACTCCTATTACCCTTAGTCTTTGGCATATAGAGACTCCTCTTGTATACACTGGCATCCTTCTGTACCATGCTACAAACAACAGCGTTAACCATATAATACAACTTTAAAATCTACTTTCTCTCTCTGTCTATTCTATTTCTTCCTTATCTTTGGGACTTACCGAACGATTGTTCGCTGACGACATTCCTTCTCTTTCTTATTTGGAATGTTGTCAGGTGATCTAGACACTCAGGAGATCGAGCCTACCAGCGAGAACTTGGATCAGCTTGCCTACGACCCAGAGCTCTAGATTCATTGTACACATTTTATTTCAATACTTTTCATTTCTGTTATGCCACTGTTTAGGCATTTCTTTCATTCAGATATATTTACTTCTCCATGCATTGTACAAAAAGAATGTTAATAAATAAAGTTGCTGTTCAGTTATACCTACTGTCTTTGTCTCTTGTGCATTTTTATTTATATTGCTTAGATATGCTTAGCGTATTTACTTTTGAGTAAATACGTAGCGGCCAGTCGCGTCCCCTTCGCCATACACCGGGAAGCGGGATGTGACAGTATGAAAAATTACCTTCGATGCTTCGCCCATCCTGAACTGGAGAGATGGCAGCTTCGGAAGCTTCTTCTACACCCTCCGGTGCGTCATTAGAAATAGCCATAGGACCCGTGGTCGGCAAGACCACCTTTGCCAAAGGAGTAGGCACTGAAGGGACAGAAGCCAGTACCGGGAACTCCACAGTAAAGGTAGCAGCTTCAGTAATCTTCTCTACACTCGTCGGTGCGTCATGGGAGATATTTATAGAATCCACAGCCATGGCCCGATCTGGGCACAAATCCGCTTCCATTGCAGATGTCCCTGCAAAGTTCTCGCAAAAATAAGGAGACATAAAAATAATACAAATTACTCGTTGAGAGGAAAACATGAAAAAGACACATACCCATACGCCACGGAGACTGAAGTATGGCTTTTTCAAGCCGTTTTTCTTTTCTGACTAAATACGCTCGCCTGGCTTCAAGCGTAAATGAATGACTACTTATCTTTAGTGCAAGCTCGTATTCGAAAGCGACCGAGATAGGTTGTTTGAGGGCCCGTTCTTCTTCCATTAACAAAGGACCCATGTGCACCCACCGTAAGATGGATCAACGTCGTAGAATATAACGGGGGGTGGTAGGGCTTCTTCGGGGCGCATACATTCTCAGTCTCATCTCGTTAGTGCCTTAAAGCCTCAGCCAACTTGGTGATTTGGATATCGGCTTCCTCGGCAGACGAACTAGGGAAGAGAGGACCGTCATCCAGCTCCTGCATGGATATCGGTCGTCCTGAACAAAGGGCTTAGAGTCAAGCAAAATATCGAGTAAGCCGACAGCCGATTTTCTTCTTCTCTTGGATCCTGTGCTAACGCTAACAGAAGAGCGCTTCCTCCCCCTTAGTGCTTTGGCGCGGCGTTGCCCAACTTCGCCTTCAGTATCACTTTTGGTGACACTGCCATGAGTGCTTTATCAGAGACCTCTGTCTGGGCTCTAGTACGCACCGGCATTCCAGCAGTGCCAGGGGTCGATTCTATTTCTGCGACTTTAGGGATAAGCACCGAACCGCTATCCCTCAGAGGGGGACGAACCACCGACCGCGGCCGCAATGGAGAGCCGGTGACCTGAGCCGGAACGGGAGCTCTATACTCGAAAAGCACTCTTCTCTCCTCTGCAATGACAGGGCCGACCCGATGGCGATACCAACCCTTGAAGGACCCCACAGGCCTCGGAAGATAGTCGGGCTCCGGGATCATGAAGCGGGAGCCAGAGTTTAACCGCATGAAATGGTGAATGATATCGTGAGTGACCTCCAAGGAGAGGGAAGGCTCAACTAAAAAGGCCTCGAGAAACGCCCCGGTTGTAGCCTAATTGTTGGGCGAAGCGATGTGGATTATACCGCATGAATAGAGTAGTGTCATTCTGGCGGGACACCAAATAACCCAGCATGATTGAGTATAGATGCATAATCTCCTTAGGCTTTAAAGTTGGGACCCTACCCTTCGACAAATCAAACAATTCTTGAACGGGCCCTGCTGGAGCGGCAAGGACTCGATCGCTAAACACCATTCCGCCTTCATTTGAGTACGGGTTCAGCAATATGCGGAGAGCCCCTAACTGGGTCGAATCGGGAGTGGAGGCATCAACCAACTTCATGAGCCGTGGGAAAGTATATGATTCATAAAAACCGGGTGGCTGGTGCACAACAAACACCCCCAGCACATGCATCTCAATCCACGACATGAGTAGTGGAGGGAGAAATTCACAGTATTCGCACCCAGGTTCGAAGTATTAGCGGAAACGCTTAAACCGTGATACAAATGCGATAACCCCGTGACGCCGACAGCTAATCGTGTTCTTCCAGCTATGCGATGAGCAGGATAAAAGACGGAGGCTCTCATAAAGCGACGATGCATCGGCATGGCAAACCAGCTGAGCTAAAGACTGATAAAGCCGACGAAGAAAGTTTCTTCGTCCATAACAGGGCCTGCAATCGCGTCAAAAGTTACAGTTGATGAGTTCAGAATATAGAAATGCGGTAGGTCTTCCTCCTTGACCGGAAATTTCTTTAACCCTAATCCAAAATGGTCTTCAATTTTTGCAAATTTTGGAGTCCTTTTAGATAAGACGTCCTCGCGAAGGAAGGAAGCAATGAAAGCATCGAAGGTAACACCTTGCCCTTCCGACGTCACGAACAGCTTTTCAAAAATACCCAGGGCTTTGATTAGACTCGGGTGCTTATGACGAACGGCATTCTCAGTCGACAAGTCGTCAAGCATAGCGGGCACCGTATCAAAGATATACTCATCGGGAGGCAGTAACTCTTCATAGTGCTCTCCCCTAATCGGCAGCCCGGAGATCTCGCGAAATTCTTCAAGCAAAATTGAGACCTCTCAATCCTCTAGCAAGAATGTGTTGGTAGGAAGATTCCACTGATTCAAGAAAGCCTTAACCCACCAGACATGAGGGGCGTGATAATAGAATAGCAAAGAATACACAGCCTGGTAAAACTCGACCTTCTGTAGACGTGCGCGTTAGGAAGAGATAATGTACCAAGCCCAGGGATGGTAGCCCACTGGATGGCGGGGGGTAACGCCTACTTTATAAATCCTGACATATTCGGCGCCCCAGAATATCAATGGCCACCATGGGTTGGTTGGGTATCCCGATCGTTGAAGGCTCGAGTAGGCCCGCGGGAGTCCAGTTAGTTGCCTCTACCACATATATAGTCTATGGGCGTTCCATCAATAATATATGGTGGATGGGTTTTGTCGACATCTCGCAGGTAAACCTACGGCGGCCCTTGATGATATGACCGTACCACTTCCCCTACAAGAGAAGACTAGTATGGTCCCTGTCATGTTCCCTGATCATCGCCATGACCTCCTCGATTGATGGTGATTACGGAAAAGCAAATTCTGAGCGAGTGTAAGGGGCCATCGTTCCTGAAATAAGAGGAAAGTAAAAACCCTGGTAAAAAAAAGTGTATATATAATAATATAATAATAATTAATTAATTAAAATAAAAAACCGTGATGTGTGTTTCACGGGACCACTGCCTGCAAAACTAATGGACCCAACAAAATCTAAATAGTGGCTCTCCAGTGATGAGGCAAATTAATCATTGTGAGAACCAAAAAGGATTCTCATCAAACAGTAAAGCATAACAGTTTTGAATCTGCTTTAGGGGTATTAAAACCCTAAAATATTCAAGAACGTCAAGGAATAAAATTCCCAGAAAATCTTTGAGAGCCATGCTCTGTGAATAAAGAATTAAATTCCTTTAATAAGGGGATTAAATCCCAGAAAACCCTCATGGCGAAGAGGCAGAGAAAATGGAATTGAATTCCAAAGATCCTTAAAGATTGGTGACTGGGTAAAACCCTAAGAGGAGGATTAACAATCCCCATTAGTTCAAGATCTTAGAATCTACAAAAAATATATGTTGATTTGGATCTTTAAGAAATCAAATCAGGACAAGAGCAACGCTCTGTCGACGGATTTAGAAGCCAGGGTAAAAAAAACGGGGGTTCCGATCATATAATCCTTACCAAAGAAAGAAGTTTTTGGCAGAGTTTAACTCTGAAATTTCAAGGGACAGAGATCTAGGCTCTGAAAAAAAGAATTAAATTCTCAAGAAAAATAAGTAAGAGGAAGATGATGAAAGAACATTGTTCATCCCAGAGGCTAAAACCCCCGCATTTACAAGACATGACAGAGAGCGGTTCATCTTCCCATTCCCCTAAGCAATCCAACGGCTGAGAGGGGTAGACAGCGTTGCACTCATGTGCAAGCCACGTGAGAGCAACGCTGGGGGGCATTTGTTCCCTTATAAAAAAGGGATGAGGGAGAGTTCCCCACTAAAACAACCCCATGTGTTTAACATGCGAGTGCCTATATACAATGCATATAGGCACTGCAATTAAAACAATTGCTAGGCTAAAACAACCCCGCGTGTTTAACACGTGAGTGCCTATATGCAACGCATATAGACATTGCAATTAAAGCAACTACTAGGCTAATAGAGCCTCATATACCCACACGTGACCACCTATATGCAAAGTTTATAAGCGCTGCGTTTAAGCAATTGATAGGCTAAAATTGAGCCTCACGTGTAAGCACGTGAGGGCCTATATGCAAAGCATATAGGCGCTGCGTTCAAACAGATGGCAAGCAAAAAAGGGGGCTCACGTGTTAACATGTGATACACTCATATGCTGTTACATATAAGCGAACAAGATTAATCTTATTGTGATCACGTGCTACACGTGAATGCTTTTAAAACCTTCGAAGCTGATAGAATTATATTCTAACCAATAGGATTAAAAATATAATTAGAAAATATTTCTTTAAATCTGTATAATATGGAAAGACCCTTCTTTAACAAAGAATCTTGAATGAATTATTTGATAGAATTAAATTATATGTGGAAAATATTTCCCTGATATTCTGTAAACTAGAAAGATCTTCTTTGTTAAACGGAAGACCTTTGGATCAAAAGATCCAACGGTGATCGTCTGATAGAATAAAATTCTAATTTGATATTCATGTGATAGAATTAGATTCTATCTTAGGAAAATATTTCCTATTTTCTTAAACAAACAAGAAATTTTCTCTGTTAAACAGAGAACCTTTGGATTAAAAAATCCAACGGTGAATAAAATTCACCGATTGATCTAAAAAGATCATGGAATCAGTCATGTTCTCTCAATGAGAGATTTCCTAAAACTAATTAACAAATTTCTCTCCACTATATAAAGAATCCGAGACTTTAAAAAAAAAGAGGAGAGACAACGGCAGAGAGAGAAAACTCCTCAGAAACTTAAAAAAAATACAGTGAGCTTCTGAAGAACAAGAGAATTTAATTCTCAAAGAAAAGACTTATTCCTTTGAAACATAAGGTATAAAAAACAACATACAAAGACTGCTCTTTGCATCTCTAAGGGTTTAACCCTTTATAAGAACTTAGTTCTTCCTTTGGCTGATATCTGCAGAAAAAGATCTCCCCACAAGTTGAGAATTTAATTCTCATCGGGGAGATTCTGTCATGTAAATTCAAAGCCTAGGGGAAAGAACCGAGTTCAAAAGAGTTTAACTCTTACAAATTATATGGGAATTTAATTTCTCTAAAAACTAGGGTTTAACCCTATGAAAATAATTTAATTCTTGCAAAGAACAAAAGGAAAACTCGATTCCTCAGCCCAGACAATGATGATAATCTGAAATCTTTCAAGCCTAAATCCTAATGACTAGAAATGTCATCAATATGAGATCAAAATCTCCGAGAACACAGAAAGATGGCCTAGTGATACGTTAGTGTTGGACACTAAAACTAGACCTCACGTGTTTTCTACGTGAGCGTTTCTAATCGACAAAAAGAAACAGCTGAGACTGTCTCACGTGTTTCCCACACGAGTGGAGCAAGGAAAATTTCTTAGGACAGTCACGTGTTTTGCACGCTACCCTCAATTAAGTGCTTAGTACTTCTGTGAAAAGAGCAGGAAAGAAAATAAAAAGGCATTGCCCCCTATTTGGGGCGTCTCATGTGTTTTACACGTGAGCGCTATAAGAACTAAGTGCTTAGCACTTACATAAAGGGCAAAGCAATAAAGCCAAGAGGCAGAACCCAACTTTGGGATGCCTCACGTGTTCCACACGTGAGCACCCCAAGAACTAAGTGCTCAGCACTTGTATAAAAAGAGGGAAATAAATGGGCAGCGCCCATAATTGAGTACCTCATGTGAGCCATATGAGCGCCACAGAAATCTAGTGTTTAACACTATTCCAGTGCCCACATGAAATGCACGGGAGCATTTTATGCCTCAGCACATCAGCATTGTTGGGTAATTATAAAGACCCAGACCTAGCCCAGCATGACTAAGTCCTTCCAAAATCAAGACCCCTCTGTGCTCATCATTCCCCCAAATTGACCTTAGTCCCCAACATGACTAATGGTCTGTCAACTGATGACATCCAAAATGATGTTCATCCCACACCTCCTAAGTTAATCTTAGTCTCCAAATTGACTACTGATTCTTAGATGATCCCCCATGATCTTCTCCCTCAAATGCGGGATTTGGGTTTAAGGGAACATCTCATCACACCTCTGATATATGTCGTTGTAACTCCTCAACATCTTCAGAGAGGTGGGGGGTCCCGACAACCAACTGCTTTCTGATGCACTTTCCAAATTGACGGGCACATCCCAAATCAAACCATATCCTAGACTGGATGCACCCCATACCATTATCGCTCATCCCGTCGCGTAACGAATACACGTGCACGCAAGATGAACGAGGGACCGAAACGTCCTCAAACTATCCCCGGACCGAGATGTCCCTAAACTAACAACGGACTGTAACGTCCTTAAACTAACCTCACCGCCAAATGGTGATCAACAGACCGCAATGTCCTCAAACTACGACCACACCGCCAAATGGTAATCAACAAACCGCAATGTCCTCAAACTACGAAATCACCGCCAAATGGTGATCAACAGACCACAATGTCCTCAAACTACGACCTCACCGTCAAATGGTGATCTACAGACCGCAATTTCTTCAAACTGTGACCTCACCGCCAAATGATGATCAACAGACCGCGATGTCCTAAAACTACGATCTCGCCACCAAATAGTGATCAACAGACCGAAACGTCCTCAAACTATGACCTCACCGCCAAATGGTGATCAACAGACTGGAATGTCCTCAAACTACGACCTCACCTCACCGCCAAATGGTGATCAACAGACCGCAATGTCCTCAAACTATGACCTCACCGCCAAATAGTGATCAACAGACCGCAATGTCCTTAAACTAAGACCTTACCTACAAAATGGTGATCAACAGACCGAGATGTCTTTAAACTACAACTTTGCCTCCAAAATGGCGATAACGGACCGTAACTTCCTTATACTAAACCAATAGAGCCCAAACGCTCTTTCATTGGATCTGAATCAAAAATGATCCTAACACCCTGTTAAGTAGATCTTAGTATCATATTGGACTAGCGTATCCTTAACAAAAAACTAACCGAGCCCCCAATCGCTCATATGCATTTAAGTTGATCTTAATCTCAAACCAGATTAATGATCATTAAATCAAACTAAACCCAAATCTAAGATATGCGGATTTGGACTAATCCACGCCCTACGGGCGACGACATAAATTAGTCTCCGTATACAATCCACGGGCAACAAAAAATAAAACAAACACACACGACAGGAAGTGAACTTCTGGAGCAGGAGAAAGTGGTTATCGCGATGCGGTAACGTAATTAACTGCAAGGGCTTGCGCCTGCAGAGAAGAGCGTCCCCACAATCAAAAAAACCCTCGCAAACGAGGGGGATCTGACGAAGTCATGCTACAACGGCCGCATCCATCCAAACCTCTGATACATGGTGCCATAAATCAACTTGGCATCTTCGGAAAGGTGGACGGAAAAATCCAAATAGCATCGCCCCCAAATTCAGGCAAGAAGACCTACCCGGTTGGTCCCCGTTTTTGGCGGTAACCACTATTCTCGTAATACCGGACCAATCTGAAGGATTTGTTGTGCATTGTGATGCATCCGGTAAGAGATTAGGATGTGTTCTACACTAGCATGGAAAAATTGTAGCTTTTGAATCAAAACAGCTGAAAGTCCATGAGTGCAACTATCCAACACATGATCTGGAGTTGGCAGCCGTTATCTTTGCACTTAAAATTTGGCGCCACTATCTTCTAAGAGAACGAGTGGATATGTACACCGACCATAAAAGTCTGAAGTATGTATTTACTCAGAAGGAATTGAATATGCGGCAGAGAAGATGGCTAGAACTCATGGCGGACTTTGACTTCAACCTACAGTATCATCCAGGGAATGTGAATGAAGTCCCTGATGCACTTAGCCGTCATCCATTATCAATGAATCTCACCGCACAGTGAAGCTACAGCAGGAATTGCATGGGATGGAGATCGAAGTAGTTCTGCCAGGTAACACTTCGTATTTGATGAACTTACAAGTTCAGTCTACTATTGTCAATCAGATCAAGGAAGCTCAAGCAAGTGATGCCAAGCTGCAAAAGATCCGAGAACAGGTAGAAATTGGACTTTGAACAGAGTTCATCATCCACGAAGACGGATCTTTGAGATATGGAAGTAGATTCTTTGTACCACAAGGTTCTATTCAGAAAGAGTTGATGAAAGAAGCCCACAGCTCTCCGTACTCAGTACACCCTGGTGGTACAAAGATGTACAATGATCTACGGTAACACTACTGGTGGCATGGAATAAAGCGCAAAGTAGCTAGAAGCATAGCTAAGTATTTGGTGTGTCAGCAAGTAAAGGCTGAATATCACAGAACTGCTGGTCTACTTCAACCGTTACCTATACCAGAATGGAAATGGCAGCACATTACCATGGACTTCGTGACTACTCTTCCTTGCAGCATGAAAGGTAATGACGCAGTATGGGTTATTGTGGATCGACTCACCAAGTCGGCTCACTTTATTCCCTTTCGAGTTGGCCAATCTACCGAGACGTTAGCAAAGAAATACATGGAGGTAAGCAAGAATCTAAAGTAAGATTTAACCTCAAAATGTACTTTTTTTATACCCATGAACTCATGCAGGAGATTGTAAGATTACATGGAGTACCGGTTTGCATCGTTTTCGATCGTGACACCAGATTCCGATCACTGTTTTGGCAGAGTTTGTAAGTTAGCCTGGGAATGAGTCTGAACTTCACAATGCTTACCATCCATAAACGGAAGGACAGTCTGAGCGAACAATTCAGATTCTGGAGGACATGCTAAGAGCTTGTATATTAGACTTCGGAGGTTCGTGGGAAGATCACCTACAGCTTGTGGAGTTTTCATACAACAACAGTTATCAGGCGAGTATTGGAATGGCACCATTTGCAGCTATTTATGGAAGGAAGTGCCGTTTACCGCTAAGTTGGGACGACATCGGAGATCGTGAACTCCTTGGACCAGAGATGATCGTGAAAACTATGGACGTAGTTCACACGATCCGGGAAATAATGCGCATAGCCCAAGACTGACAGAAGTACTGTGCTGATGCAAAGCGTCGACGCCTGGAGTTCCAACCTGGAGATCATGTTTTTCTAAAGATCTCTCCAAACCGAGAAGTAATCCTCTTTGGAAAGAGGGGTAAGCTCAGTTCAAGATCTATAGGACCGTTCCACATTCTCGAACGAGTCGAAAAAGTGGCATACCGTTTGGCACTACCATCCTCATTAGAAGGAGTGCACAACGTGTTCAACATATCCCAGTTTCGATGATATGTGAGCGACCCAGCCACATTCTCGATCATTCCGAGCTCACTGTACAGACAGATCTAACTTGTGAGCAACAACCCGTTGAGATCCTAGACCGAAAGATAAAGTCACTGAGGAACAAGAAAGTAAATTTGGTTCGAGTGATGTGGAGAAAAGATTCGCCAGGAGAATCAACATGGGAACGAGAAGATGACATGCGTGCAAGATATCCTCACTTATTTGTAAATTAGTCCTTATGTAATTGTAAATTTTGAGGACGAAATTTTTATAAGGAGGGTAGAATGTAACGATTCTGATTTTACTGTACGAAAATTTTTAAGTTAATGTACAGAATAGAGTTTGCAAGCCTGAGTACACTTTAAAAGTTTATTTTTGTTTAAGAACAGAAAGAAATAACTTGTAGCTCATTGGTAAAGACTTTCACTGTTGTGACGTAGCCCCTTCGTTCGAATCCCCTCAGACACATTATATTTTTTCTGAATTTTCTTTTAAACTTTTTGGAAGCCCAAAAGTTTACACGTGCACTGCACATAAAAATGAAAAGTCTGGAAAAATAAACATGTGTAAATTGATATAAACATAGAGTAGGATACATGGCCAAGATCCACCAGCTCCCCTCCACAACTTGGCCGGCGAGATGATCATATGGGCCGGCACCGATGGCCCCCCATGGGTAAAAGTCCCCGGGCTTTGCATACCCCATCACCCCTGCATTGTTTGATTGCTCTGAAATTAAACACAGACTTCAACTTCACCTTAAAATCAAATTTAAATTCATTTTTTCAATTCCAAAACGCTAATTCCACAATATAAATACAACCCCATATCCTAGCCCTTCCTCATTCTGAATATTCTAGCCAAAACTATCACATTTTCTCAAGTACAAGAAGAGTACAAGTGGAGTTAGCCAACGACCAACTTCTGAAGAGGAATTGAGGCAATTCCGGTTTCCCCACAACGCCACGGCGACTACCCCTCTCCTTCTACCTCCTTTTCATCCATCTAGCTTGTAAGTCTCTCCCTATTCTTCTCTTTCTTCTTAAAAAGTTCTTTGTTTCAAACATGTCGGTAAGTGGAGTTAACACCGACCTTTTATTCTAAACCTAAAAATTTCACTATTTCTTCCATATCTTTCATTCAAATTCTTACCCTATATTTGTAACCATATAACTAATGTTTAGAACAACTTTCACTCAAAAATATTATGAAACATAACTCTAAATCAACTTTTACATTAAAATACCATTAACTTTGTATCTACCATATTTAATTGTTTTGCTTAATCATACCTTTAGAAAACCTCACGGGGTAATGACCTACCCCTTACAAATACACATGGATTCCATAGCACGATACTCATTTAGCATATTCTTGGTTACAAATACAATATTTCAACAAAATACCATGTACTATAAAAACCCGGTTTTCTTTTGAATTGTATTATCAAAACTCTTTGCAATTATACCTCTACAAGCCATTTGGGGAACCCGCTATTGGATGGTGCGGATTATCGCACATCCTCAGGCTAGTAGAGCGAGATGCAGACCTCCTCACGGAGCATTCGGTCTCGAAAGATTTTTAATACGATTTTTTAGAAAAACAAAATTTTCTATTTAATTATAAAATTGATTTTTAATAATTATATAAATATTATTAAATCACATATTTTCAAGATATAATAAAATTCCATATTTTCTAAAAAATAAAAGAATGACAGGTTTCATCAAAATACTTTCAAGTTATCCAAAAGTTATGTTTTACAGTAAAATACCTTGAACTATCCAAACTAAACTGTTATCACTAAAATACTTCACATTCTTAAAATTCACACTTATGGAAACTCTAAATAATATAAATAAATACTCGAGATTTATTTTGAAAGTATATAAAATATTTTTCATAAAACTCTCTCGAGTTATATAAAATTACATTAAGGACTTTAGTAAATATAGGTTTAAGTGGGATCAGTTCTCTTGAGCCTCAAGGAGCCGGAGAAAGTGAGTGCTTGCCTATTTAAGGTAGAAAAACATAACGGTGTTATCAATGGTAATTGTCCTGGAAAAAGACGCAAATCCTACCGTCTATGTGCAGCAGTTACTGGTAACTCCCAAACCTAATTCAAGATCCAAATCAGTTCTAAGTGTCCGACTTGAATCTGAGTCTAAATCAAGCTTGAATTCAACTCAAATCAGAATCCAATTCAACATGAATCCAAACTCTAACATGTATACTTGAATCTGAACCTGAATACTAGAACAATATCAACATGCAAACATGACTTGACTTGACGTGTATTCTTGATGTTTTTGGTGTGGGAGTCAGTACCACCGTGTCAGAGACTGTACCATGGGACGTCCGGGCACGGCGACAGTCCCGCATGTGACTTTACCACCCTCACCACCTTCTCAGAGAGCATTACTTCCTACTCCTGATGATGCTCCATGCCAGTCAGATGCTTCTAGAGGTCGTGGGTGTGGCGGTCCAGTTCTGAGAGGACGAGGCGACAGAGGCAGAGGCCGAGGCCGAGGTAGAGGCAGAGGACAGCCAGCTATTAGTGGTGGACAGGCCCGAGTGTTCGTGTTGACTCCTCAGGATGCACAGGCATCCAATGCCGTCGTGACAGGTACTCTGCCAGTATGTTCTTTTGATGCACGGGTATTATTTGATCCAGGCTCCACACATTCCTATGTATCCACGTAGTTTGCACCGAGGTTGGGCCGAGAGTCTTCTCCGTTAGATCAGCCGCTTGTCGTTATTACCCCGGTAGGTGAGTCTTTTGTTGCCCGTTTTGTGTACCGATCGTGTTCCGTTCGTATCGGGGAGAGAGATTCTTCAGTTGATTTTATTCTCCTCGATATGCTAGACTTTGACGTTCTTCTTGGTATGGACTGGCTAGCCACCTGTTATGCATCCGTGGACTGCCGTGAAAAAGCAGTCAGATTCAGTTTTCCTGGTGAGCCGGTTCTTATTATTCAAGGAGATCGTAGCGATACCCTTCCCATCTTGATTTCTTCTCTTCGCGCTGGTCAGCTCTTAAGGAAAGGGTGTCAGGGATTCTTAGCTTATGTTTGTGATACTAGCTCCACAGAGGTTCCGTTGGACCAGGTCCCTGTTGTGAGAGAGTTTCCTGATGTATTCCCTGACGAGCTGCCTGGTCTGCCACCAGAGCGCGAGATTGAGTTCTGTATTGACTTGATCCCCGGCACGGGGCCTATCTCTATACCGCCTTATCGGATGGCCCCGGCGGAGCTGAGAGAGCTAAAGGATCAGTTACAGGACTTGCTGGACAAAGGGCTTATCCGACCGAGTGTGTCACCTTGGGGTGCTCCCGTCCTGTTTGTTAAGAAGAAGGACGGAAGTATGCGTTTATGCATTGATTATCGTCAGCTGAACCGGGTTACTGTGCGGAACAGGTATCCCCTACCCCGTATTGATGACTTATTCGATCAGCTCCAGGGTGCAGGGTTTTTCTCGAAGGTTGATTTACGGTCAGGTTATCACCAGTTGCGAGTTCGGAAGGAGGATATTCCGAAGACCGCTTTCCGTACTCGATATGGTCACTATGAGTTCTTGGTGATGTCGTTCGGGCTCACCAATGCCCCGGCAGCATTTATGGATTTGATGAACCGCGTATTCAGGCCGTATCTCGATCAGTTCCTCATTGTGTTCATTGACGACATCTTGGTTTATTCTCGGAGCCGGGAGGAACATGAGCAGCACTTACGTATCACATTGCAGACTTTGAGGGAGCATCAGCTGTTCGCCAAATTCTCCAAGTGCGCATTCTGGCTAGACAGTGTCGATTTCTTGGGTCATGTGGTGACGAGAGATGGTATTTGTGTGGACCCGAAGAAGATCGAGGCAGTTCAGCGTTGGCCTAGACCAGTATCAGTTACAGAGGTTCGCAGCTTTCTAGGTCTGGCCGGCTATTATCGACGTTTTGTCCAGGATTTCTCCCGCATTGCTGCACCGTTGACCGGGTTAACCCGGAAGGGGGTTCCTTTTGATTGGACCCAGGCATGTGAGGATAGCTTCCAGCAGTTGAAGACTCGTCTGACTACTGCACCAGTGTTAGCATTGCCTTCAGGATCAGGCGGGTTCGTGGTATATTGTGATGCTTCTAGAGTGGGGCTGGGATGTGTGTTGATGCAGCACGACAGAGTTATCGCGTATGCTTCTCGGCAGCTGAGGAAACACGAATAGAACTACCCCACCCATGATTTAGAGATGGCTGCAGTGGTATTTGCACTTAAGATCTGGAGACATTACCTATACGGTGAGTCGTGCCAGATATTCACTGACCACAAGAGTTTGAAGTATATCTTCCAGCAGCGAGACCTGAACCTGAGACAGCGCCGTTGGATGGAGTTGGTGAAGGATTATAACTGGGAGATTTTATACCATCCGGACAAGGCGAATGTGGTGGCAGATGCTTTGAGTAGAAGGCCCGGAGGCAGCTTATCTTGTTTGAGCGCAGTGCAGATGCAGTTGACGGCGGATTGGCAGGTTTTATGTGACAGCAGAATGCAGTTCGAGTTTACTCCTACGGGGGGACAGCTAGCCCATTTCAAAGCACGCCCATAGTTACTTGACCGTATCCGCGAGGCACAGTCCGGCGATGCCCGTATCTTAGAGATTATTGAGCAGATTCGGCAGGGCAGAGTTTCTGAGTTCGTGATTGATGATCAGGGGATACTTCGATTTGGGACTCGACTGTGTGTGCCAGATTCAGAGGGAATGAGGCGTGATATTCTCAAGGAGGCACATAGATCAGTATACAGTGTGCATCCAGGTTCCACCAAGATGTACCGTGATTTGAGAGAGGTTTACTGGTGGGACGGGATGAAGAAGGATATTACAGACTTTGTGTCGAGATGCCTGACTTGTCAGCAAGTCAAGGCCAAGCACCAGAGGCCAGCCGGCGAGTTACAGCCTTTGCCCATCCCTGAGTGGAAGTGGGAGCAGGTATCTTTGGACTTCGTTGTGGGTCTATCCAGGACCAGTCGAGGGTACGACTCTATTTGGGTGATTGTGGATCGACTGACAAAAGCGGCTCACTTTCTGCCAGTGAAGACCACTTTTGGATTTTCTCAGTACGCCCAGGTTTATATTGATGAGATAGTGCGACTGCATGGTGTTCCGACTGGCATCTTGTCCGACAGGGGCACCCAGTTTACCAGCCGATTGTGGCAGAAACTCCAGGAAGCTTTGGGCACCCGATTGAGTTTTAGCACAGCCTTTCATCCTCAGACTGACGGTGAGTCGGAGCGTACTATTCAGACTCTTGAGGACATGCTCAGAGCTTGTGTTTTAGATTTCGGTGGTAGCTGGGATCGTCATTTGCCTTTGATCGAGTTTTCCTACAATAATAGCTTCCAGGAAACGATTCAGATGGCACCTTTTGAGGCTTTATATGGGAGGAGATGTCGATCGCCTGTATGTTGGACAGAGCTTAGGGAGAGCAGTATTTTGAGGCCGCAGATCGTACAGGAGACGACCGAGAAGATACAGCTGATTCGGGACAGGATGAGAGCGGCACAGAGCAGGCAGAAATCATATGCTGACAGGCGCCGTCGCCGACTGGAGTTCGCTGTTGGCGATCATGTTTTCCTGAAGGTCTCTCCGATGAAGGGTGTGATGAAATTTGGGCGGAAAGGGAAACTGAGTCCTAGATATGTTGGTCCTTTCGAGATCCTAGAGCGTGTTGGTCCAATCGCTTATCGGTTAGCTCTTCCGCCCAGCTTCCCCGATGTTCACCCCGTATTCCATGTCTCGATGCTCCGCAAGTACCTTCATGATCATTCCCAGGCGATTCAGCACCAGACGATCCAGCTAGAGCGTGATCTTTCTTTCACCGAGCAGCCGGTTGTCATTTTGGATCGGCAGGTGAAGAAATTGAGGCCGAAAGTTATACCGTCCGTCAAGGTCCTTTGGCGTGGCCCGAACAGCGAGGAGGTCACCTGGGAGACCGAGGTCGAGATGAGGAAGAGATATCCCCATCTTTTTGAAGGTACGCGTAGTTAAATTCTAAATTCGGGGACCGAATTTCTTTAAGGGGGGAAGATTGTAACCCTTCGAAAATCGTTTAGGCAGTTTTTCGGTAATCGGCTAATTTTTCGGCTTTTTCCGTAAAAAGTCAAAATAGGCATTTTTCATTGTAGACCTAATTATACAAAATTTAGATAAGATATTACTATAATTTTGTCACTAAAATGCCACTTATAATTATCTGGTTAAATAAAAAAAAATCGTAATTAATTATTTTTTTTATTATTTTAAGCCTTTTTAAATACATTAAATTAGTGATAAATACAAATTTAATTAGGTAAATTTCATAATTAGGAGTCTTTATAAACTAAAATATGGTGTTAATAAAATTCTATCATGACTTGCAAACTTTTGGTTTTAGGGTTGGAAATTTAATGGAAAAATGGTGTAAAATGAGGTTTTTTTTGTAAATTGTTGACATGAAAACATTAAATGACAACATGGGGTGTTTATTGACCTAGAAACTTCTCCAAATTTCCCCACACCCTCCTCCTCTTCCTGCTGGTCGAATTTCAGCAGCTCCCCCTTCATTTCTCACTTCATTTTTGCTTCATTTTGCTATCAAAATTCAATGAAAATTCACAAATTTCCATCTCCATTCAAAGCTAAACCCTAATCCACTCTCTCCTCACTCAAATTAGTTCAAAAACTTGATGAAAGGAGGCTTTCTTGGTGACTTGATCATGCTAGGTTTCCACTTGTGAGGTAAAATCCTAAACTAGTTGCTAACTTGTAGTTTATATATGCTAGAATTTAATTTTGAAGTATTAATTTAGTTGTAAATTCTTGTTCATGAAAATCAAGAAGGGGTTTTGATGTTGAACTAGGCTTTGAAGCATGGTGGTTAGAGTTAAGTTATGGCTTTGGTTACCTAATTGATTAGAGTGGTTAATTGTGTAATGATACGCTCGCTAAATCGATAAATTTCGATGTTTGCATCGAATCGGTATTAAATTTGCTTACTAGATTTTTACAAAAATTAGAATGCGATCAAATTGCGTTATGTTAGCGATATAATTAGCTTCATATAGGATTATTAGAGTGCATGAACGCGGGGTTTCGTCTAGTCGGGTTGTAGTTTTGTCAATTTCCCCGAAATGACGATTGTAGTTAAAGGTTAGCGATTTTCGTGCGTTTTCCCGCGCACCGAGTGTATGCTAATTCGAGAGCGTCGATAATTGTATATTGTGACTTGCATCGTTTTAGGTTTTGTAATCTTATGCTTGGTGTTGTGCAAATATAGGATCGGTCGGGGAAACGTTGGACACGGCGCGTAAAGGCAAGGCGGTGGTCGGATCAGATTAGCGGGGATTTCAGGTGAGTAGATGTATTCATCTATGGGGGAATCGTCTGGATGGCGCGATGCGCCCCCTAGTTAGGATTTCCTTATCTCTTGTAAGATTCATGTTGTTAGTTAGCTTACCCCTTCATTGACATTGCATACCCTTATAGTTAATAGTATGCTAGATTGCATGGATATTCATATGCACATATGCGATAACACTTCGTAGGACACGAACACCATTACCATTGGCATCTGTTGCACGCGCACTATTCATGTGACACACACGCCTTTGGTAATTGCCATGCCACGTGCACTAGAAAACCTGTTTAACTTAATATCGCCATTTGCATTCATACATGATATATGAAATTGCATAGCATGCATATACCTCGCATTATCATCATATTTACATAGATTCTAGCTAAAATTCACATCATATATATTGATATCATAGACATTTATTATATATAACATGTGAACATTATGATTTTCTTGAGGATTTCAGTATTTCTGCGATTTCTGGATTTTTGGGGAAAACCGCAAGAATTTAACAAAAGCTTATATTTATCATTTTTAAAAACAAAGTTGCGGTTTTCTCGTGATGTATGTGTCGTCCACCATGAGTTTTCATGTTTTCTGTTGGATTTCGAGACCCGATTCGAGGAGTGGATGAACCGTCTCGGGTACATGGTGGGCCCGGTATGGTACCCCGGGGCAAGAAGATCGAGTTGTAGACGATGAGCCTGGCAGGGGAAGACTACCTACCGGTGATGTCTGGCGCGGCGAATATCCGGAGGATACCGACCGTTGTCATGAGATTTGATGACATGGGCCGATCCGGACTGACGGAGCCCGATATTTGAGACATTGATACAGTGAGACATTGAGACAGATGGGATTTCATATTTGGTGTCGATGCTTGACACGGTTTTCAGATGATTTCTTGATGTTATTTAGCTATTATACAGATATCCTTTTTCTAAAAGATTAGAATGCAGAACTCTTAACATTTAAAACACTTAAAGACTTAATAATGACATTGCATACCTGTGCATGCATACTAGAGATATTATATCACATATGGACATGCATGTTTTGGTGCATTGCGTGCATTCTTACGATTGCCTTACTAGATGTTATATTCTACTCACGAGCTGGCAGCTCACCCCCGTTGTGCCACAGTGTCTTGCAGGTCGGACTCATCAGTCTCGTAGCGGCGGGCTATCTTATCATCAGTCCCTTTTGCTCAGACTCGCGACATCGCCCGTAGGTGGGTTGCGAGCACACTTTATTTCTTTTGCTTTATCATTGTATCTAGTATTCTCCATCTACCACTTTATATTGTATATGTGACCTAGTGGTGAGACTGAGAGGTTGTATATTTGTGGTTTCTTTTGGGTCGAGCTCACTTGAGCTGGCGATGTGTTTTCTGATATTTTGCGTTTCTTTTATGCTCTTTTCTTGATATGGTTATTATATTGCATGTGGTTGTGATCAGCCTTGGGCGAAGAGCTAGCTCCCGCTTGGGGATGCCATTTTATGATTACAGGTTTATTATCTTGTTGTACCCATTTTGGGGGATAGAAAATACAGGGGAGACTCTGCCGAAATTTTCAGAAATTTATGATGTTTTTAAAAAGGGATTCCTTGCAACTTAATTGATTTGAAAATCGTTTTCATTAAAGGTTTTCCTTCACTCTCTTTTGATTTTGGTTTAGATTCTTCTGGGCTTTGGCTGACTTAGGTTACGGTACGCCTTTAGACGTCTTGTAATCTAAGTGCCAGTCGCGTTCCGTACTTTCGGGACGTGGCAAAGTTGGTATCAGAGCGTAGGTTTTCCCTTTCTGAGTGTAGGACGACCTTGGTAGATGGAGTAGGTAACTTAAGCAGAGTGGCGTATTGTCACGACCCGAAAGTACAGAACGTGACTGGCACTTAGATTACGAGACGTCTAAAGGCGTAACGTATCCTAAGTCAGCCAAAGCCCAGAAAAATCTAAACCAAAATCAAAAGAGAGTGAAGGAAAACCTTTAATGAAGACGGTTTTTAAATCATTCAAGTTGCATAAAATTCCTTTTTAACAACATCATAAATTTCTGAAAATTTCGGCAGAGTCTCCCTTGTATTTTCTATCCCCCAAAATGGGTACAACAAGATAATAAACCTGTAATCATAAAAAATGGCATCCCCAAGCTGGAGCTAGCTCTTCGCCCAAGGCGGATCACAACCACATGCAATATAATAGCAATATCAAGAAAAGAGCATAAAGAAACGCAAAATATCAGAAAACACCACGCCGGCTCAAGTGAGCTCGACCCAAAAGAAACCACAAATATACAAGTCTCTCAGTCTCATCACTAGGTCGCATATACAATATAAAGTGGTAGATGAAGAATACTAGATACAATGATAAAGCAAAAAGAAATAAAGTGTGCTTGCAACCCACCTACGGGCGATGTCGCGAGTCTGAGCAAAAGGAGCTGATGATAGGATAGCCCGCCGCTACAAGGGTGACGGGTCCGACCTGCAAGACACTGTGGCACAACGGGGGTGAGTTGCCAGCTCGTGAGTAAATATAACATCTAATAAGGCAATCGTAAGAATGCACGCAATGCGGCACAACATGTATGTCCAAATGTGATATAATATCTCTAGTCTGCATGCACAGGTATGCAATGTCATTACTAAATCTTTAAGTGTTTTAAATGCTAAGGGTATTGAATTCTTAACTTTAGAAAATGAATATCTGTATAATAGCTAAGTACCATCAAGAAATCATCTGAAAACCCGTGTCAAGCATCGACACCAAATATGAAATCATATATGTCTCAATATCTCACTGTATCAATGTCTCAAATATCGGGCTCCGTCAGTCCGGATCGGCCCATGTCATAAATCTTACGACAACGGTCGGTATCCTCCGGATATCCGCCGCGCCAGACATCACCGGTAGGTAGTCTTCCCCTGCCAGGCTCATCGTCTACAACTCGATCTTCTTGCCCCGGGGTACCATACCGGGCCCACCATGTACCCGAGACGGTTCATCCACTCCTCGAATCGGGTCTCGAAATCCAACAGAAAACATGAAAACTCATGGTGGACGACACATACATCACGAGAAAGCCGCAACTTTGTTTTGAAAATGATAAATATAAGGTTTTGTTAAATTCTTGCGGTTTCCCCCAAAAATCCAGAAATCGCAGCAATACTGAAATCCTCAAGAAAATCATAATGTCCACATGTTATATATGATAAATGTCTATGATATCAATGCATACGATGTGAATTTTGCTAGAAATCTATATAAATATGATGATGATGCGAGGTATACGTATGCTATGCAATTTCATATATCAAGTATGAATGCAAGTGGCGATATTATGATAAACAGGTTCTATAGTGCACGTGGCATGGCAATTACCAAAGGCGTGTGTGTCACATGAATAGTGCGCGTGCAACAGATGCCAATGGTAATGGTGTTCGTGTCCTAAAAAGTGATATCGCATAAGTATAGATGAATGTCCATGCAATCTAATATACTGTTCGCTATAAGGGTATGCAGTGTACATGAATGGATAAGCTAGCTAACAATATGAATCTTGCAAAAAGTAGGGTAATCCTAACTGGGGGGGAGGGCCTCGCGCCATTCAGACGATTCCCCCATAGATGAATACATCTACTCACCTGAAATCCCCGCTAATCCGATCCGACCACCGCGTTGCCTTTACGTGCCGTGTCCGATGTTTCCCCGACCGATCCTATATTTGCACAACACCAAGCATAAGATTACATAACCTAAAACGATGCAAGTCACATTATACAAATATCGACGCTCTCGAATTAAACATAACACGCACTCGGTGTGCGGGAAAACGCACGAAAATCGCTAATCGTTAACTAGAATCAGCATTTCGGGGAAATCGACAAAACTAAAACCCGACTAGACAAAACCCCGCGTTCGCGCACTCTAATAGTCCTATACGAAGCTAATTATATCGCTAACATAACACAATTTGATCGCATTCTAATTTTTGTAAAAATCTAGTAAGCAATTTGCTTACCGATTCGATACAAACATCGCAATTTTGTCGATTTAGCGAGCATAACACTACACTATTAACCACCCCAATCAATTAGATAACCAAACCCTAACTTAAATCCAACCACCATGCTACAAACCCTAATTTAAAATCAAATCCTTCTCTTGATTTTCCTAAACAAACATTTACTACTAAACTAATACTTCAAATTTCAATTCTAGCATATTTAAACTACAAGTTAACAAAAAGATTAGAATCTTCACCTCACAAGCTTGAACCCTAGCTTGATCAAGTCACCAAGAAGCCTCCTTTCATCAAGTTTTTGAACTAATTTGGGTGAGGAGAGAGTGGATTAGGGTTTAGCTTTGAATGGAGATGGAAATTTGTGAATTTTCATTGAATTTTAGCAAAGAAATGAAGCAAGAAATGAAGTGAGAAATGAAGGGGGAGCTGCTGAAATTCGACCAGCAGGAAGAGGAGGAGGGTGTGGGGAAATTTGGAGAAGTTTCTAGGTCAATAAACACCCCATGTTCTCATTTAATGCTTTCATATCAACAATTTACAAAAAAAACCCTCATTTTACACCATTTTTCCATTAAATTTCCCACCCTAAAACCAAAAGTTTGCAAGTCATGATATAATTTTATTAACACCATATTTTAGCTTATAAAGACTCCTAATTATGAAATTTACCTAATTAAATTTGTATTTATCACTAATTTAATGTATTTAAAAAGGCTTAAAATAATAAAAAAATAATTAATTACGAATTTTTTTTATTTAACTAGATAATTATAAGTGACATTTTAGTGACAAAATTATAGTAATATCTTATCTAAATTTTGTATAATTAGGTCTACAATGAAAAATACCTATTTTGACTTTTTACGGAAAAAGCCGAAAAATTAGCCGATTACCGAAAAACTGCCTAAACGATTTTCGAAGGGTTACACTTTAGTAAATATAGGTTTAAGTGGGATCAGTTCTCTTGAGCCTCAAGGAGCCGGAGAAAGTGAGTGCTTGCCTATTTAAGGTAGAAAAACATAACGGTGTTATCAATGGTAATTGTCCTGGAAAAAGACACAAATCCTACCGTCTATGTGCAGCAGTTACTGGTAACTCCCAAACCTAATTCAAGATCCAAATCAGTTCTAAGTGTCCGACTTGAATCTGAGTCTAAATCAAGCTTGAATTCAACTCAAATCAGAATCCAATTCAACATGAATCCAAACTCTAACATGTATACTTGAATCTGAACCTGAATACTAGAACAATATCAACATGCAAACATGACTTGACTTGACCGAACCATGGTTATAATTTGACCTGATTACATGACTTCTTGTTTACATCCTGAACCTGATTACATGAACAACTTGTATCCATGGTTTCGGCAAGCCTTGTAACTATAATCAATACAATATATATTACGGGGTTTAACGGGGTAGATTGGCACGGAATGTATTAAAAGTGGTATGATGATAGACACTAAAAGAAACCTACATGAACTCTCGTGCCGTTGTCCCGTGGGTTTTGACGGGACCTTGTACTTACATGTTATCATAGTCCTTGGGATACTTGGACTCCTCTCGTATACATTGATACATTCTGTACCAAGCTACAAACAATTACATTAGTATAACAAACATATACCTGTATAAATTACAAGTTCTAATATCTCTACTTTTCATATTCTATTCTTTCTTTTGGGAGTTACCGAGCGCTAGTTTGCTGACTACATTCCTGTCTTTTTCTTTCTTTGGAATGTTCGTTGGGAGAATCGGACTCTTAGGAGATCGAGCCCAGCTAAGACGACTTGGACCAGTTCACAGAGCAGCCAGACTTCTAGCTTTTCCTTGTACTTACTTTTCATTTCATATGCCACTGTTTAGGCATTGCTTTATATCCTTGTACTTTCCTTTTCAAAACAATGTATTGTAAAGATGAATATTAATAAAAGTTGCTGTTTATTTTACATCTCTTGTCTTTCTTGTGCATTTATTTATATTTCTTATTTAAGCTGAACGTATTTATTTCTGAGTAAATACGTCTCGTGCCCGTCACGTCTCTTTCTCCGTACACTGGGAAATGAGGCGTGACAATAGTGAGTTAAGAAAAACATATAATTAATGTATAGACGTATCGGACGCCCAAGCTAATTTAGCTTATTTGTAATCCATTTAAGTTGAGAAACCTAATTTTACTTACATAGTAAAATACGACGAAGAAAATCATATCAATACCCACTTATTCGTGGATGCACGCTCTAAAACTTTCTATAAAATTTTCGGTGATGTAATTATATTTGATATCACGTATCGAAAGAACAAATATCAAATGCCCTTCGCTTCATTCACCAGTGTTAATCATCATTATAAATCATAAATATTTGGTTTGGCGTTAATACGGAATGAGTCTGAAGAGTCTTTCACCTGATTGTTTCAACAATGGTTAATTACGATGAATAATAAAGTACCGCTATTTATAATCACTAATCAAGATCATGCTATGTTAAATGCTATTGTCAAGGTATTTCCAAATATAAGACATCATTATTGCATATGGCACATTAGTCGGAAGTATCCTAAGAAATTTCAGAGTTTATATCATTAGTATACCGGTTTTCGAAACGACTTCAAATGTTGCTTAAATAAAAGTTTGACATATGAGAAATTTGAAAATAAGTGGTCTGCGCTAGATGAAAGGTACCAGGTTTGTGGACATAAATGGCTTTCTATAATGTATGGTATATGGAAGAAATGGATACCAGCTTATACAATAAGAAACTTTTTTGCAGGAATGCGAACAACCGGGTGTAGTGAGAGCATGAATTCTTTTTTTTATGCTTGTCTTAATTGGAACGGCACAATTAAAGAGTTTGTTATGAAAACGAGAAATGCACTACGAATACATTATGAGCACGAGAAAAGAATGGATTTTGATACGCTATGCAAAAATTGTATGTGTGCAACAAATAGAGGAGCTCAAAATTTAACCGCTACTTAAAATAGAGGTTAAATTTTGAGCTCAAATGTACATCATTTTCTCACAAATTTATATCATTTATAGCAAACAAATATGATACAAATATCAACACACATCATATATACAAAACAACAACATACATCAACAAATATCAACACACATCATATATAGATAGAGAATTAAAACAAATATCAATTTATTACATCATTTTGAT
This sequence comes from Agapanthus africanus, assembly GCA_030015575.1. Classification (NCBI taxonomy): domain Eukaryota; kingdom Viridiplantae; phylum Streptophyta; class Magnoliopsida; order Asparagales; family Amaryllidaceae; genus Agapanthus; species Agapanthus africanus. The sequence continues at coordinate 151,049,686 of JASDDO010000028.1, read as the reverse complement.
AGTTTCTGTGAAATCTAAAAATTCATTGTTCAACACACAACCACACATAATATACATATCAACAATCTAAAATTTATTACATCATTTAGGTAGTTTCTTAGCATCCATACACAAATCTAATATCATACCTTAAAATTTATTAAATCATTTGCTACCAAAAAATTATTGAGTTGAACAAATTAGAGTCCAGATATTGCTTTCTTTAAGCTCTGAAGTATATCTCTTGCAGCTACTTTCTGAGCAGTCTTTTTGTCGGTTCCTATAGAAATCGCCGTATAAACCATGTCATTTGTTTCAACTTCAGTTATAAATGAAGAGACGCCATCTTTGTATGTCTTTGATTAACATTTCTCGTATGCCATTTTTGAGCAAACTCATTCAATTCTCTTACTGAATTAATTTCCATTGCTTCAACTTCAGTTATAAATAATGAAAATGAATCCAGTAAAAGAATTGAACGAGTTTTTCTCTAAAAAGGCATACAAGAAATGTTAATAAAAAAACACAAAGATAGCGTCGCTTCATTTATAGCTGAAGTTGTAGCAAATGGTATGGTTTATACGACGATTTCTACAGGAACCGACAAAAAGACTGCAAAGAAACTAACTGTAAGAGACGTGCTTCAGACTTTAAAGAAAAGTATACCTGAACTCTAATTTGTTAGGAAGTCAGAATGATCACTCTTTAGCATAAATTGTACTCGATACGAGCGGATTTTTCTTTTGAGACTTTATGATGAGCATATTGAAAGTTCCTAGTGCCCTCGCCATGGCAATCGCGGCCGATGCGGAACCGAAAAATAAAAATTATTGAGAGAGCACTAGAACCAAATCCCTAGAAATCTTTCCAAACACCAAAACTAGCAAACAAGAATACAAAGTTTAGGGAATACAATCTTTGACGTGTGTCCACCGAATCATAGAACACCCCTCCAAACTCTTCGTAGGCCGTCGGGAACAAGTTTGAATGGCGACCGCCCTTACCGAAGATGATCCACCTGAGAGAACCGATCTAAGCTCCAGCTTCACCTTGTGAAGCAACCGACGCTCCAAACTCGCTTGGAATGGAGAGTGGAGATGTAGAAATTTTCCACTATAATTTTCTCTCTAATTTGAAGCTCAAGAGAGTAAGTGAAGAAGGAGGAGGAGGAGGTGAAGAAGTGGACATGACAAAAAAATGGCCAAGTGTTTTCATGAAGAGAATGAATGAACAATAGAATGTAGACGGGATAGCTTCATCATTTTTCTAACCATACATTTAAAATATCATACCAATTTTGTAATAAATAAATGAAAGCCCATTCCTCTCTACATGTCTTCAGCCATACTCAAAACCACCTCACCCTCTACCTCATTTCATAAATATTCATAAATGAATATTCTCAAATGAGGTGTCCTCCTTCTAGAACAAATTCCGTATAAATATGAAATACAACCCGGTATACATATCGAAATACATATGCACGTATCCGTATAAAAATACGAATAGCCAAGAGAGAAAGAAAATGAATAGTGAACAATAATAATAGAATATATATTTAATATATATATATATTATTAAACCAAAACCTGATTTAATAATCCGGTTTAATCCTAAACCGCTAGTATTATCAACCGTCTGATTAAAACCGTGTAGCATGTACTCATATTTAATCGGACACTTATATGTACCAACATACGTCATCTATATCATATCTCCTAAACCGGGAAAACTCTTTGTATGGGACTCTAAAGACTCAACAATACGCTGGCAGTGATTACTGGATAAATCCATAACCACAAGCACGTCAGCGGCACTAGCTGTACGTAACCGCTACCTAGATATCTGCCGAAAGGGAAGTCGGCAATCAAGTCTGTCCGTACCCTACTGAGCCTGAATGTGACAATCTCCGTATAGTCCAGTCTTCATCTAAGAGTATCGCATACCGGGTCTAGAGGGGATAACATCAGACCCCTAATAACCCGATAAGTCGTTTCACAGTCAAGCTCATCACCAACAGAGAAACTACTGAACTACTATCTGTAAATCCCATCCACTGTGGCCACTGATTTAGTATGATGGCCAACCAAATACAGTGTAACATTGACTCCTAATACCAGGAGAGACGAATCCCTGACAATCGCTCACTGCCTCTATGTGGATCAGAACTGTACCCAATTAAAACCTGTTTGCGTGACTCCTTTGAGCCGTGGTAGGGTAGTAATCTAAGTACAGTGGGAACTCACATGAGACAAATGACGATCTCAGGTCAAAAGACTAAGCTATACTCATACCACCTGAGAACCTCCATTTGACGATAGACCTCCAGCGAGCAACTGTATACTATCTTAGGTGACACAACACCAATGGTTTGTGAGACCGGACCCCGCCCCTCATCGAGATCTAGAAAAGTATACACCAGTCGACTCCGGAATATCGATTCCCAGTCTCGATACTCCTATGAATAGGGACATTTAAGCATGTGCTTATGGACTACCCATCTCCCATGTATATGATCGCCATCATAATACTGGTAGTCAAGCAAAAATCCTACGGGCTTCATCAATGTTGAAGATAAACTAGATAGTATACTATCATCTCGAGCAAGACTTTTATACCTGTATAGATCCTCCCTCAATTATCATAACCGCCAATTTGCAATTACAATAATTTCCTTGAGGGCACTATATCCAACACATTTCCTGCATAAATTGTTCCCAAATATAAGTTGCTTGTATTAATTTTTGTAATAAAAAACATAAATCAATTTGCAATACTATGTTTTTTTAGCAATCGCGTTTTAACCTTATCAAGTTTCTTTCTACATCTACGTCACAGTATCTAGATCATTCTTCTCGAAGAAATTTGGATGCAAAGATAGCGGTGATGGATTGGAATGCTGGAAGGGATATTTTCAGTCGCTTCGTTTTACAAGCTTGTCCTAGTAATCGAATTTGCAGCAGAGTTCCTCAACAATCGTGACTTTAAACAGCCCTTGACTGATAAGAAACACATTGGAGTAAAATATCTCAAATTTCAATGCATTTGTTTCCCCTTTCTGAAATCTGTTTCAATGGTATTTTGGAAATATTTACGTTAGAAGCGTTGTATGTAAAGTGGAAGAATGGATGATCATTACATCTAATTGGATAATAGGAATCAAGAGTAATCAAAATCCTAAATATAAGTAGGAAAAGCAAGAAATAATAATGGAAAGGAAAAACATGTATAAGGTGCAAGTGATAAATACTTGGTATGATAAAAAAAACCATCAACTCGGGCTTTCTTCAATTTAGACAATCAAAACAAAATTTTAAAAAAAATAGTCATTTTTTTCTTGAAAAATACATAAGTCGTTACATCAAGAACACAAGCCCAAGAACCAGATTATGAATCTAAACAAAATATAAAAACTACCATAACCCTAACAAAAATCCCTTTAAAAATTAGCAAACCCTAATTTAGATATGAAAACCCTAACAAAAATCCCTTAAAAATTAGCAAACCCTATAGTAATCAAAGTAATTAATTTACCTTATGAGATCAATTCATGAATTAAGAGAATTTCAGCAAGAATCTCAGTTCAAATCACAACAAGAAACGCCCAATTCCAATCCCTGACTCTTAAACTGCTGAAACTGTGCTGAACCCTTAAGCAGTTCGGACGGTGGCTCTTTATATTAAATGGGAACCGCTACTTAAAGTAGCAGTTAAATAGTCGAAGACCTCAAAATATTACTAAGACAAAATATAACCTCTACTTTAATAAATGATTAGATTTTGAGCAAACTAAAGTAACAGAAAGCGGATTATTTAACCGCTACTTAAAGTAGCGGTTGAATAGTCGGAGACCTCAAAATATTACTAGGCTAAAATATAACCGCTACTTTAACAAGCGGTTAGATTTTAAGCGAACTACAGCAATTAATAGCAGATTATTTAACCGCTATTTATAGCAGCGATTAAATAGTCAGAGACCTCAAAATATTACTAAGTCTAAATATAACTGCTATTTTAAATAGCGGTTAAATAATCTGCTCACTGTTGCTGTAGTTTGCCTAAAATCCAGCCGCTTGTTAAAGTAACTGTTAAATAATCTGCTCTCTATTGCTGTAGTTTGCTCAAAATATAACCGCTACTTTAAATAGCTGTTAAATAATCTGCTCTTTGTTACTGTAATTTGTTCAAAATCTAACCGCTTGTTAAACTAGGGGTTAAATAATATTCTCTGTTGCTGTAGTTTGCTCAAAATATATTCACTACTTTAAATAGGGGTTGAATAATCTGCTCTCCGTTGCTGTAGTTTTCTCAAAATCTAACTGCTTTTTAAATTAGCGGTTAAATAATATGCTCTATGTTGCTGTAGCTTGCTCAAAATCTAACTGTTTGTTAAAGTAGCGGTTAAATTTTAAGTATAACTGATGATGCTCCATATTGACGACCCATCAAGATCAAGGCACATGGCAGATGACGTGTCCCAGAACCAAAAAAGGGCCCACAGGGGCCGACCAGGTCATCTGGGTACCCGACCCGCAAGCTCTAGCTGGCTCTCCTCATAGCCCCTTGAAACCGGCCTCCTCGGCCTCTCAGCTCGCCCTGAGCTGCTACCGGACCAAGACTCCTCGGCCCTCTTGCTCGTCTCCGAGTTCCCCAGCTGAGGCTATCTTCCTCGGTCCCTCCGACCGACCAACTCCACCACTCAGGCGTAACCACCGCTCCGCAAACCTCGCCATGTGCAGATTCTCCGCCAGCAACATCCCACGTTCCACGCCATCACGATCCCCATTTATGGGCGATCCGCTCTTTACGCGGGCGTGACATCGGGAGCGTAACTGCCGCCGAGATCCTCGCGCCTGCTGCCGCCGCTATAAAAAACCCCATCACAGAGGGGTCAAGTAAGCTATTCTTCACTCTTTTAAGCCGTGACTCTGCTCGGATCTCATCACTAACTGATCGTCGGAGGGTCCTTGGTGGTACCAAACCACCCCGGGACCTCTTTACAGGTACTCGGCACCAAACTCCTCATACCACCCCTTTATCCAAAACCCATTGAGACCCACACGCAACAGAAGATAACCATCCAAGTCCACCAGGAAATCAATGGAAGACAACATCTGACGGATACCGAAAAGGACCTCCATCAGTTGGCGCCGTCTGTGGGAAAAGAAACTCCACAAAAAACAAAGTTGGCCTTTCGATCTCCATCCCCATGGCAAGCGATCACTTTGAAGATCCAGATACCAGCCGTCCCTTCACCGGAGGCGCAGGTGAACCTCCTCCGGCGACAGTCATCAACGCCCTTGCCGGCCGAATAGACTGACACCCCTCCCTTGACGGGGTCGCACAGAAGGGGCTCGCCACGGCGCCTCGAGGGCCACCTCGCCCAAGGATCTAAGCCCTCACTGAGAGGCAGCCCAGCAGCTACCCTGCTCGACTATCCCTGCAGGGTAGCTTCCCTACCGCAATGCCAGGGATCAGAAAGTCCTCCCAGAGGAAGTCGAGCCCGAGGATCTCTCGCTCGGCTATCCTTAGCGGGTAGCTTCCCTACCGCAACGTCAGGGATCAGAAAGTCCTCCCAGAGGTAGTCGAGCCCGAGGATCCCTCACTCGGCTATCCTTGGCAGGTAGCTTCCCTACCGCAACACCATGGATCAGAAAGCCCTCCCAGAGGCAGTTGAGCTCGAAGATCCCTCGCTCGGCTATCCCCAGCGGGCAGCTTCCCTGACGCAACGCCGGGGATCAAAAAGCTGCAGCTGGACGGGCGGGCTACACCTCGTCAGAGATTCAACCCAGCAGCTACCCTGCTCGGTCGACCCCAGCGGGCAGCTCCCCTGCCGCAACGCCGAGGAACAAAAACCCTCCTAGAGACAGTCGAACCCGAGGTTCCCTCGCTCGGCTATCCCCAGCGGGCAGCTTCCCTACCACAACGCTGGGGATCAAAAAGCCCTCCCAGAGGCAGTCGAGCCCGAGCTTCCCTCGCTCGGCTATCCCCAGCGGGCAGCTTCCCTGCCATAACGCTGGGGATCAAAAAGCCCTCCCAGAGGCAGTCGAGCCCGAAGTTCCCTCGCTCGGCTATCCTTAGCGGGCAGCTTCCCTGCCACAACGCCGGGGATCCAAAAAGCCCTCCCAGAGGCAGTCGAGGCACGAGGTTCCCTCACTCGGCTATCCTTCAGGAAAAAAGCCCTCGCCAAGAGACACCGGGCGGTAACCCAACTCAACCAAGGGTCCTTGGTAGGCATTTTACAGCCCTATAGCTTTTTCTCACGCCAGCGACCAAAGTCCTCCCAGAGGCAGCCGGGTCCTTGCCCGGCTATCCCCGGCTGGTAGCTTCCTACCACAACCGACAGGGATCAAAGTCCTCACCAAGAGGCACTGGGTAGTAACCCTGCTCGGTCCTCGTCCTGAAGGATCAGAAAGCCCTCCCAGAGGCAGTCGAGCCCGAGGATCCCTCGCTCGGCTATCCCTGGTGGGTAGCTTCCCTACCGCAACGCCAGGGATCAGAAAGTCCTCCCAGAGGCAGTCGAGCCCGAGGATCCCTCGCTAGGCTATCCCTGGTGGGTAGCATCCCTACCGCAACACCAGGGATCGGAAGCCCTCGCTAAGAGGCACCGAGCAGCTACCGTGCTCGACCATCCTTCGCCGGCCTCTCACGGGCCCTCCAACGTCAAGGATCAAAGCCCTCGCCAAGAAGCACCGAGCAGCTACCCTGCTCGGCCATCCTTCGCAGGCCTCTCGCGGCCCTTCCAGCATCAAGGACAAAGCCTTCGCCAAGAGGTACCGAGCAGCTACCCTACTCGGCGCATCCCCAGCGGGCATCCTCCTGCCCATCAGACGCTGAGGATCTCAAGCCCTCACCATGAGGCCGTCGAGTTCCTTCCTGCTCGACGCATCCCCAGCGGGCATCCTCCTACCCATCAGACGCTGATGGTCTGAAGCCCTCATCGCGAGACTGCCGAATTCCTTCCTGCTTGGCGCATCCCCAGCGGGCATCCTCCTGCCCAGCAGATGCTGATGGTCTGAAGCCCTCATCACGAGGCCGCCGAGCTCCTTCCTGCTCGGCGCATCCCCAACGGGCATCCTCTTGCCTATCAGATGTTGAGGATCTCAAGCCCTCATCGTGAGGCCGCCGAGTTCCTTCCTGCTCGGCGCATCCCCAGCGGGTATCCTCCTGCCCATCAGATGCTGAGGATCTCAATCCCTCATCGTGAGGCCGCCGAGTTCCTTCCTGCTCGGCGCATACCCAGCGGGCATCCTCCTGCCCATCAGACGCTGATGGTCTGAAGCCCTCATCGTGAGGCCGCCGAGTTCCTTCCTGCTCGGCGCATCCCCAGCGGGCATCCTCCTGCCCATCAGATGCTGAGGATCTTAAGCCCTCATCATGAGGCCGCCGTGTTCCTTCCTGCTCGGCGCATCCCCAGCGGGCATCCTCTTGACCATCAGACGCTGATGGTCTGAAGCCCTCATCGCGGGGCCGCCGAGTTCTTTCCTGCTCGGCGCATCCCCAGCAGGCATCCTCCTGCCCATCAGATGATGAGGATCTTAAGCCCTCATCGTGAGGCCACCGAGTTCCTTCCTGCTCGGCGCATCCCCAGCGGGCATCCTCCTGCCCATCAAACGCTGATGGTCTGAAGCCCTCATCGTGAGGCCGCTGAGTTCCTTCCAGCTCGGCACATCCCCAGCGGGCATCCTCCCGCCCATCAGATGCTGAGGATCTCAAGCCCTCATCGTGAGGCCGCCGAGTTCCTTCCTGCTCGGCGCATCCCCAGCGGGCATCCTCTTGCCCATCAGACGCTGATGGTCTGAAGCCCTCATCGCGAGGCCGTCGAGTTCCTTCCTGCTCGGCACATCCCCAGCGGGCATCCTCCTGCCCATCAGATGCTGAGGATCTCAAGCCCTCATCGTGAGCCCGCTGAGTTCCTTCCTGCTCGGCGCATCCCCAGCGGGCATCCTCTTGCCCATCAGACGCTGATGGTCTGAAACCCTCATCGCAAGGCCGCCGAGTTCCTTCCTGCTCGGCGCATCCCCAGTAGGCGTCCTCCTGCCCATCAGACGCTGAGGATCTGAAGCCCTCTTCGCAAGGCCGCCGAGCCCCTTCCTACTCGGCGCATCCCGGCGGGTAGCTTCCTACCCAGCAAAGAAAAGGATCAAGGTCCCCCTTAGAGGCAGCCGAGCGGCTTCCCTACTCTGCTATCCCTGGCCGGTAGCTTCCCTACCCGCAACGCCAGGGATCAAAGCCCTCTCAAGAGGCACCTGAGTGGCTACCCAGTTCGGTCATCCCAGGCTGGCGGTTGCCTACCTACGACGCCAGAGATCAAAACCCTCGCCAGGGGGCAACCGCGCAGCTTCACTGCCCGGTTATCCTTAGCAGGCCTCCTGCGGCCCCTCCAACGCTAAGGATCAAAGTCCTCCTTAAAGGCAGCCGAGCGGCTTCCCTGCTCGGCTATCCCCAGCCGGTAGCTTCCCAACCGCAATGCCAGGGATCAAGGCCCTCGCCAAGATCAACCGAGCAGCTTCCCCGCTCGGTCATCCCCAACAGACATCCTCCTGCTCAACAGACGCTGCGGGTTTGTAGCCCTCGTAACGAGGCCACTGAGCCCGTCACATGCACCGGATCCGAAGCCCCGACAAGAGACATCAGGTTTATCCAAGTCTAAGTGATCCCCCCTCGACTTTGGGGTCACGGAGATGCCTCCTTCTCAGAAAAGGCTTGACAGCCCGGGGACGCGTCCTGACGAAATCTTAGGAGGGAGCTCACCCCGGGAGGCCCGACAGTCCACTCTTGACCCAACCTGCCAGCTGGTCGGGACAAGAGTGGGGGGCTAATGATGATGCTCCATATTGACGACCCATCAAGATCAAGGCACGTGGCAGATGACGTGTCCCAGAACCAAAAAAGGGGCCACAGGGGCCGACCAGGTCATCCGGGTACCCGACCCGCAAGCTCTAGCTGGCTCTCCTCATAGCCCCTTGAAACCGGCCTCCTCGGCCTTTCAGCTCACCCCCAGCTACCACCGGACCAAGACTCCTCGACCCTCTTGCTCGTCTCCAAGCTCCCCAGCTGAAGCTATCTTCCTTAGTCCCTCCGACCGACCAACTCCACCACTCAGGCGTAACCGCCGCTCCGCAAACCTCGCCATGCGCAGATTCTCCGCCAGCAACATCCCACGCTCCACGCCATCACGATCCCCATTTATGGGCGATCCGCTCTTTACGCGGGCGTGACGTCGGGAGCGTAACTGCCGGCGAGATCCTCGCGCCTGCTGCTGCGTGCTGCCGCCGCTATAAAAACCCCTATCACAGAGGGGTCAAGTAAGCCATTCTTCACTCTTTTAAGCCGTAACTCTGCTCGGATCTCATCACTAACTTGATCGTCGGAGGGTCCTTGGTGGTCCCAAACCATCCCGGGACTTCTTTGCAGGTACTCGGCACCAAACTCCTCATACCACCCCTTCCTCCAAAACCCATTGAGACCCGCACGCAACAGAAGATAACCATCCAACTCTACCGGGAGATCAACGGAAGACAACATCTGACGGAGACCGAAAAGGACCTCCATCAATAACCAAAAACTATACTTGAGAAATCATATATCAGAGTTCATATATACACAAATGTACATCATTTACACACAAATACGGATAATTTACAACCAAATGTATATTTTCTAAAAAATTTACATTATTTGCAGCAAACAAATATCAGAATTCAGATACAAATATCAACACACATTATATTTGAAAACTTCAACACATTAACAAAACATTAACACGCATCATATATAATTGGAGAATAAAAACAAAATCTAAAATTTATTAAATCATTTGGGTAGTTTATGCGTCGCTACCTCATAAAGCATCCTATATCTAAAATTTGCTACAGTATTTGTGTCCCATTTTTCATCTTCCAATTGATTTCTTCGCGACAAGAAATCCATGTATTTCATTAAAAATACACCGCAATCGAGAGATCCAGTGCCTTGTCTCGGATGGCCCTCGTTCTCACCCCATTTCCAAAGCTTTCTTAAAGAAATTTTGCTGGGATTCGGTAAATCCTTCAACATATACTTAATAAAATGTTTTTGTTAAAAAAAATTATTGAGTTAATTAAATTATTACAACTTATAAACAAATGAAAATAGTAATCGTTTAAAAATTAGACTAACCGGTGCATCACATTCAAGATTATACAAAACATTGACATTGAAGAATATTGGATCATATAGCACAAACTGTCCCTTTGTAATGTACCGAACACACAAAATCAATGAGCTTCGTGATGCATGAGAATATAAATCTGAGATTAAAATTTTAATTCATCATTATAAATCGTATATTTTGCAAATAAAATGGAAATAAGAAAACTAAACTATAGACTTACCGTGTCACACTCTATTATAGACTTCTGGAAAAGATTTTTTTATTTGACCCATTCAAGCAGGATAGATCTACACTTATGTTTTCTCTTTACTTTCTCCACTTTATATCCTCGATAACAATCATAGAGTATCATCTAGAAAATAAAAACTAGAATGAACAACACGATATTGAATATTATTTAGTTAATATACAAAACGTATTGAATAATAATGACTTACAAAAAATTCAGGATAAAAGAATAAGCTATTGGCAGAAGATTCGTGTATGTGTAACAAATCGATATAAGTCGATATCATTTCTCTTCTAACGTGCTTCCCAATTCATAGGGAGAGAAAATCAGAATAATATACAATTGCTTCTTCTTTTGTCCGAAGAAATTCAACTTCTCTATAGGTTATCAAAACATGAATATTTATTAACTTTTGAATATGAAATTATAACTAAATCGCTAGAAGTAGACAAAGCTTAATTTCCTTTTCTGGTCTAAGCGTTCGATCCAAAGTTTCGCCCGCACATACCGTTTTTTCATATCCGATATGTGATATTTCATTCCTTGTACGGGCTTCTTTTCTTTCTTTTTCTTCTTCTTATCTGCATTTGTGTACGGTGAGATCAAGAAAAAACTTGACTTCTTTTTTCTCTTTGAATCTTCCATTTCTTCGCGTAAAATTTCTTGCCTCATGACATCGGTCGGATCTACACCTATTTCACGGAGATGTTTAAGTAAATCACCATCTTCCACTACTTCCGTGACGTCTGTCCGACTTCCCGGGGACGTCAATGAAATAATCCTAAAGCGGGATGAATAGGATTACACAAACAACCACAAATTAAAAAATTAACTTGCAAATAACAAACACAATTAATAATAAAAGCAAGCAATAGAGAGAGATAGTGAATGAGTGAATGCAAACACAAGTAGTTTTTAGAGAGGTTCAAGAGATCCCCTAGTCCTCTTTTCTTCGGCGCATGAGTCCGTTCCACTGAAACACGTCTCCGATGAGACAATCATGTTGCACACCCGCAACTCCTTACAGCCTTCTTCCAATTGAGACCAATTTTTACACCGCTTCTCTCTTACAAAGACCCTCTTCCACCCAAGAGATCTCAAACAAAGAAAGAAAGAAGAAAATATTACATCTTTTACTCTCTCACTAATAGGGACTAAGAGTTTAGTGGAATTGCACAGAATATGTGAATTAAAATTTATACACTTAAAATAAATCTCTCTCAAAGAATGTAGATGTTTTCTTCTTTGTTTTCTCCGTGGTGTCTACTCTACCTCAAAAGAAATTCAAAGCCAATTTATAAGACTTTTCAGAAATTAGAGCCGTTGCAAACAAATTCAAAACACCGCTGTCGTCATCAACCATTGTTCGATGATGATAGGGAGCGGAATAATTTGAAAGACTATGTAGGACGTTTGAAAAATATTGATGGTGATGGCTCCTAAATCATTTAATGCAATTTGAAAATTTTGCTGCCCTTTGGAATATTTTTCAATAGGCATGGGTCACTTTCAAAATTAATTGGTGGCTTTCAAACATTAAAACAAGTCAAGTTCAAAATTTACAGGAGGTCCCACCATAAAAAATCAAACAAACTATGCATATGCATGCTTCAACAAGTGATGCACACCCATGCATTTATTACAGTAGGTCACATATAAAATCAAGCAAGCATGGTTTTCAAATAGTATAAATTAATATAACAATGTAACTTGGCTAGTTAATTGTAATTTAAAATATTAAAAATTATGTAAAAATAATATTTAGAGTCAACTCATTATCTTGAATCTACTGATACTAATTTTGTTGTCCGATAAAATAGTAATTTTAAACTCATTTTTTTAATATAATAAAATTATTTATAGTTTAATTAATTATTAGAAATAACAAAAGTTTTCGAAAAACCATGAAAGATATTTTTTAATGTTTGGAAAAATTCAGTGATCATAATGATATATAATTTTCAATTTTTATGCATTATGAAAAAAATGATATTTTGAATAAAATATTGATGCGAAATGCAGTGTGATGTTGTGTGTAATTCCCTAACATCTTAGTTCCTTTATATTTGATTCCTAAAAAATTAGTTGAAACAAACCCAAAAACCCAAAATGCGAGTCTTCATTTTCATTAGTCATTATGCAGCTTGTATACGACTCGTCTTGCTTTTTATGGGCTTCAATTTTTATATTAATGTTTAGTCTTGTGAAGTGCCAACTTGTCCTCCAATCTCCATTGGATATAACATTATAGGTTTTTCCTCCGTCCTCTATCGTATGCTTGTATCGTGAGATGTCCTGAAAACTTTCTCAACCACGACCAAACTCATATACATTGTTATAAAATACATAATATAAAAACAAATGTATATATCAATTAATATCTTATAACATCATCAAAACTAAATAATATCATTACGAAAATTCATAAGCCATCAGTCAAATCCTTCGCAATAGGTTGTTCAATCGGTAATTTCTTTGGAATTACCTATGCCGCTTCATTTTGTTCAATAGGTTTTTCTAAATCAATTTCGGGGTTAATAACTTCCAAACCCTTGTACAAGTTTGCATCGACGGCGACACTTAAAACAACCTCAAAACAGGGATCAAAAACGGTCCCCACCTCCGTCGTTTTTCCAATCTTCTCATCAACAGTTTCAACCAGGGGAATTTTAGTCTCGAGATTTTTATCACCCACATTTGGCTCCTCCCTAAAGGTCTCCTCCACATTTGGTTCAACGGGCTCCTCAACTATATTTTCAACCTCGAGTTCTTTAGTTCCGACATTTTCATCCCTTTTTGGGGCTTCATCCCCCCTTCTCATCAATCTCACCCTTTAGAACTCGTTTGATCTCTTCGTGTAATCTCTTGAGATTGTCTTCATCCAAAAAAGATTTATTATGTTCATCCAAGTCACCTACAAATAATAAGTAATAAATATCAATAATTGGATCTAATATGTTAAAGATGATATAAAAAACAAAACATAAACAATACTTACATAATCGAGAAGTAACTGATGGCTAATCTCGATGTTGGGCTCGTAGATCATAGTTGGTTGAATGTGGGGGTGTATTACCTTCCTGGTAATAGCACTGTACCAAGCGACGTAATCGTCGGCCACATCCTCATCTTCCGCTGTACTAGCATCAAATTTAACCCATTTTGTTTCGATATCAATTTGGGATTCGCCCCATTAATTGATATACTCCGAAACCACATCATATACTAGTTTCTTCTTTGTTGGCTTCTACTTCTCGGTTTGTATAGGTTGAACTTCAACGGGTATCCTCTGAATACCGCTAAACTTTCGGAGTATCCTTTTGAGATATTGCCACTGGATAATATCGAAATAGATGAGAGGAACCCGTAACAATCCAAAGTGTCTACTGAGAAGGAATTTTTTTTTGGATGCACCAACATACTCAGTGTATGAATCCCATGTGAACTTTCATTAAAGAAATGGTGGGAAAATATTTTTCATTATTCATAAATATTTAAATAAATGTCGTTAAATTAAGTAATAAAATAGTAATTACCTGTTGTTTATTGAAATTATCAAGCATTCCCCGACATAAAGTTTTATGATGATGGGGAAATCAATGTGTGCGTACACACACCCTATTGTCTAATAAGGGGCTAATCTCCTTGATGCTAGTATCGGAGATGGGCCGGATGACTGAAATCCTCATATATGCCCAACACTGAATAACAATTAATTGTTAGATTCGCTACCATTATCTTTACAAAAAAAGAAATAATTATACAAATAATACGATACCTGCAAAACGATAAGACAATCCTTTATCGCTTTTGAATTCGACGGTGTCGTTTCATTCAATCCATTTATCAATACACCAAAACCATTGCCCCAAGCATATTTGGAGATGCGCTCCCCGTCCCACAAAAATTCAATCCATTAAGGTTGAACTAGGTTTTAAAGCGTGTAGAGAATAATGCAATGCAAATGTTGTACAAAACATAAGTTTTTATACATTGAACAATTTTCCCCCGATCGACATTAATCCCAAGACTACTAAAAGTCTTATACACCCACATCGCAAGTGCGGCGACATCTTTCCTCTTTTCCTTAGGGGGATCAACTCCCAATACGTTGTAAAAATGTATGAAGGAAATCATACATCCTTCATAAACAATTGGAGAACCTATGACCGAGAGACCAAGAATCCATGATACCTCTTTAAGAGTGATCGACACCTCTCTAATGGATAAATGAAAAGTTTTTGTCTCGGGTCGCCATCTCTCAACTAATGCGGATATCAACGTTAGGTCATGTGTTTGGTGACCAACTTTACGATACTCACCAAAAACCCATTCGTCCAATAATTTGATCTGCTGATAAGTCAGAGGCTATTATGTAGGCATGATGGTAGATTCGAGCGCAATAAGAGTTCCCCTATCTTTACCATTCCAAATAACTTCGGAGATATGATTTTCTTAATTATACAATACACTATTATTCATGGGGCTAGGGTTGTATTGAATAGATAATTTCTGGGATGCTTGGGATGCTGATGGCTTTGGAGGATTGACTACAATCACCTTTGAATGTATTTTCCTTCTTTTGATACGTTCTTGGAAAAGTTATTTACGAATATTTTTTGGCAGAGAAGGAGGATGAGGAGTTGGTCTAGCCCTCTTTTGTGTAGCCTTCTTGGTGTAGCCCTCTTTGGTATATATTTGTGTTTGCCGGCCATTATAATTACATAATAAACTCAAAAATCATAAATATATTAACAAAAAAACCTACATAAATAAGACCAAACCCTAAACTAATGAAAGGGATTTTATTAGTCTCCAAATTTAACCGCAAATATACAGTTTATCGCAGTCGTACTTGAGGGTCGATCCACAGAAAGCCGTGTTAACTACTTTTAAACTAAATCAAAGAGTTTGATTTAGTTAAAAGTGCAAATAAAAGTGGTTTTTTATGAGAGAGAAAGTTCGTTTTTATTTGCTTTATTTCTATGGTTGGTTTAAAGAATTCATCTTTTTCTAATTTAGTTCTAATATGTTTCTATTAATTATAACTAAGCATAGGTTATATTTAAATTATAACATAGTCTGTCAAAATTATAATATCATCTAGATCATATTAAAACCCTAGTTCTAGTTAATTAAATATAACCTAGGTTTAATTTTCCACAAAAATATGTAAGTCATGAGTCTACAATTATGTCTTATCGATTAATTTAGATCTCTTTAAATTACCTAGGTTGAATCTTTTATATTTAAATTAGTATCTTGCCTTCTTTAATTAAGTTTCTAAATATCAATTTAATTAAATTATCGGTGTTATCACTTTTCTCAAATCTCGTTCAAGACGTCATCTTTCATTACTAGATTAGTTTATTAGATGCATAACTACAAAGATAATAATAAAGACATAAGAGATTCACGATCAAAATATAAAAAAGAAGAGAAATAAGAAAATCAACCCATAGAAATTACAAATAAAAACACCTAGAAGAAAAATTAGTTGCTGATCATATTAAAAACACAAAAGTTTAATTAATATTCATAAAAAACTTACAATATAACTCAATCTCTTCTTCTTGAAAACCCTAACTTGAATTCTATCGAAGAGATATGAAACCCTAGGGCTATACAGGAGTTTATATAGGGTTAAGAAAGTTTGGAAAACAAATAATAGAAGATACAAGAGAATCAAACTTGCTAACAACTATGAAAATCTAATCAATGAGCATCTAACTGCTTCGTTGGATTCTGTTGCGTGCCTTCCAAATTTTCGAAAGACAAAACCCTATATCTCATATTAATCTATGTGGAAAGACGATCGTGTCCATAAAAAATATCATCTAACGGCCTAAAATCGACCGCTGATCCGTTCCTAATTGACTTGATTCACCATTGATCCGCCGCCGAATTTTAGCTTCGTGGCTCCAGATTTTTTCTGTGGTTTTATCGTCAATTTAGATGATTTTTGAGCTCAAAAAATCTTGAATATCTTGTTGTCTTTCTGTAGTTGCGTAGATCTCCGAATTGTTCCTAAAATTGGCATATAATTGGGCACATTAATTTGTTGTTTTTGATATGGTTTGGTTTCTCCAACCAAATTGTTGTTGTGATGATGATCCACCTCTATTTGTTGCAACATTGCTAATTTGCAATGATATTCCCAAATTTGATCCAAATTTGCAAATTATCTTTTAATTTTCTGAATAACTCGCTTAAGTCTCCGTTGTACGTACGTAATCCTTATTTTAGCACAATTATCCGTTTTTTGCATCCAAACCCTGTTATTTGTAATAATTCATAAAATATACCCGAAACAATATAATATATGACAATAAAATGATAAATGTGTTAGAAAAATATGCAACAAATTGCACCAATCAAATACCCACACACTTATTTTTGCTAGTCCTCGAGCAAATTTAGGGTTTCAAACTCTAAACTAAACTAAACTATTATCTAACTAAATAATACTCCTATTCTTACTCCTATAAAAGAATATAAAGGAAACAAAAATAAGAAAATAAAAACTATATATCAAGATAGGAATAGATAAGAAAAATACGAAAAATAAAAGTTTAAACCTCACTATATTTTCAGTTGTCATGAACCATAATAGACTTTAATCTACGCCGAAAATTACTTCCTCATTATTCGTCCAATGTTTCCTACCTATCTTTCCTCCAAACATGATTATATACCCCTACGTGTGTATAAAATCATCCCTACACTCGAAGAATTCAATTCAAGCTCCCATACTCTTACCTTTATCTTTCTATTACTTTTTAATTGGCGAATCGAATTGATGGATTTGTTCCCACATTTTTCATACGAACGTTAATGTTTCTTGAGGCACTATTCAACTGATTACCGAATGTGATCACTTATTGGGCATAAATAGCAGTGTCTTAATCTTACAACACCTAAGGAACAACAAATGATCCCAAATCAGTTGGTCTAAATCACTAGGTGATGAAGAACTATCGCTGAATTTTTTTATACTACCTTAATATTTGCAAGACAATTTTCCTTTTTTCCTTTTTTTTTGTACTAGGGCATTAAAGACAAGAGCAGAATAGATCTCTTCTATTATCTCAAGTTTCAAGATATGTGCATGTGCATATAGTAGGGTATCAATGTTCAAATGTTTAGACTCAAAAATAGGCTCCATTTATATCTTCTCAAACCCAGTAACTCCTTCATAATACTAGCCTTTTGGGAACAGGCTCATGCACTACTACAAATAAGGGTTGCCCCTACGGATTTATCGGTAGGGACAACCCACTGCCCCTACGGATATCTACGTAGGGGCGAAAAAAGACCCCGTAGGTGCAAAGGCCGCAGGTGCAAGTTGAGGTCCTGAACTTGCCCCTACGGGCAAATTAGAGCCCCTACGGATATATCTGTAGGTGTTATAGCCCCTACGGAGTACTCCGTAGGAATAATCAAATCATATATGTATTTTTTTTTTGAATATATTGTATATACCTACGGATAAATCCGTAGGTCCTTATTCTACCCCTACGGAGTTATCCGTAGGGGATAGAAAGTGGCCCCTACGGATAAGTCCGTAGGGGCACTCCCAACACCCTGCACTGAGATCTGGGGGGAAAATATCAGGAAACCTGATATTTTGCCCCTACGGATAAATTCGTAGGGGATAAACATTGGCCTCTACGGACATATCCGTAGGGGCACTCCCAACACCCTGCACTGATATCAGGTGGGAAAATATCAGGTTTCCTGATAGTTTGCCCCTACGGATATGACCGTAGGGGCAACATATATACCTATGGCTTAATCCGTAGGTACATGTTGTCTGTATTTTTTTTTTAAAAATAGGCTGCTAGATTTTTTCCCGCCCTGTGCACAATACTATATACATCAATCAAATCATATATTGCAGTATTCATAATCACATCTCACGCATATATATAATATACAAAAGAAACCCAAAAACTGAATATGATATAAATACAAATCAATATGAATATCGTTTCAAAATGTAGTACAATGTGATATAAATACATGTTTCAAAAAATAAGAACCAAAAAGCTACCCTAGTTCGGTCCAGCTCCACCTCCGAATAACGTTAGAATAACGCGCGCCTGCTCCTCGGTCAATACACTCTGCAATGCTACATATAAGGGAGTCTGAGCGGCATGTGGAGCTGGCGATATGGTCTGCGCAGCCGCCGTCGAGGTAGTCGCTTGCGGAGCCGCGGCTGCGGGAGTCTGAGTGGGCGGTGGAGCTACAGGAGCTGTCTGCGGAACCGCAGCCGATGTAGTGGCTTGCGGAGCCTCAGCCGAAGGAGATGCATGTGGAGGCTCGGCCGATCTACCCTGTCGCGTCTGGACATAACGTGTGTAAGAAGCGTGTAAGAACTGTGTATTATTCGAATTCGTTTCATTATTAAGTTATTTCGAAACCCTGTTTGGATATCTAGTTTGGAAAAGCGTTGTTTATTTTAATTACATATGTATGTATGATTAATCAAACTTAAGTCTAAAACCAAATAAGCTCAAGCTACGTACTAATTATGGATATGTTGATATGTATATAATATGAAATGATATTTTACTATAAAGTAGTATACATACCAGCATCTCCTTCAACTCCTGAACGGTGGCCCTCAAGCTATCCAGTTCCTGATGGACATGCCGGTCACTGGAGACGGAGGAAGTAACCGCCGGGGTGGAGTCCAACCTCATATGGGCCCTGCTAGGGCCCAATCCCCGGCCTCTCTCCCAACCTCCATGGTGCCCTCCGTGTGCGGCGTCCAGAACTGGGGTCAGCAGCCTCGGATCGTTCTGTCCGGTAAAATCGATCCCCGAGGCCTGGGCCTGCTCAACCACCCGCTCCTACACCCACATTAAGCAGTAAAGTATAAGTATAAAATTTAAACTTGAACCTTCCAAAACTAAAATTTCAAATTTGGGCAGAAAAAATATTAACACTTACGCAGTACTCCTGGGTAGCGACGTCGGGACATCGAAGCTCGCCCGTGGCGGGATCTATCGAGGTGCCGTGGACGGCAAGATATACGGACAGCACGCTCGGTGTACCACCTGACGCCACGGTCCGAGATGTCTGCAATATTAGAAAGTAACTCTTAATATTAGAAATATTAGAGAATAACTCTTAATATTGCAGAATATTAGAGAATAACTCTTAATTTACCGATAACTCCATGGCTCGAGTAATGTTCCTCGAGCCACCTGTGTAAGTGGGGCGACCCCTCTTCGCCGACTTCCTGTTCTCCGTATTCTGAGCGGCCTATTTCTGCACAACGCATTAACATTTAGTTTTCTAATTAAGAAACACAAAGAAATAAATTATATCATAAATAATGAATTAAATTTAAAATACATACTTGTTTGCGTTCGGAGTCGAAATAAGCGCACAATAGAGGCCATGTCTCTACGTCGACTCTCGCAAACGCCGGAGTAGATAGGAGGGCCGCTCTCTCTGCCTCGGGGGTCGCTATCCACAAGGAGTAGCAGTCGGCCTTCATCTCATTCCTGTTGTATCGGACCTTGGCCTGCATGTTCTTCATCAGGCCATTGTACAGAGCATGAAGGTCGAGCACCCTCCCCGGGTGATCAGGGTCGGCTACAGGTTGAAAATCGTAATCCAACTGAAAATACAAAAAAAAAACATTGTTATTAGATTGCAAGTGTTAATAATAAATATATTGGATAGATCAAATGAAAATATATATTAATACATACCCGAGCCTGATCAAAGAAGAGGGCGAATGAGCGCTGGTGCTGCTCGCCCCACTCAACGTGAAGTGGATAGTTCTTCACGATCCGGCTCTCGTCCCCTAAATACTGGCCGAACCTCTCGGCATGAGGACCGGTATAGCGATAGTCAAGGGTAAAAAATAGGGGGAATGCTGCCTCCCCCCTGGCTCTATCAGGCCTCAGCCTATGGGACTGATTCGGGCCTTGAGTCCCCCTCTGGGGATGGAGAGGCCCTGCGTCTGCACGAAATATCAAGACAATCAATAATAAGACAAAGTTGTATTAAGAAATCAAGGTTAAACAAAAATTCAAGTGTGATATATACCTCCGGTGAATAGCGCACGAGCCTGGGCCCGAGCAGCAGCACGAGCGGGACGATAGTTCCTCCGGTGAGGAACAACCGGGGTCCCGGACCCGGACGCATCCCCTCCAACTATAAAATAAACATCGACGCTAAATCTCCATGAAGTTCATATTTATTCTATAGAGCATATGTAAAATAAATAAATATTTTAAATTTATTCATACTAACCTGCAGACGATGCGGAGGGTATGGAAGCGGCAGGAGTGGCCCCTGTGGAAGGTGTGGACGCACCACCTATAATTAGACAATTAAAAATAGATTTTATAAGTAATTGCAAAAATAATGTGTAGATCAATAATATAACTTTCTAAATCAATATGCATGCACTATAGGACATATAAACATACCCGCAGGTGCGGTGGTGTCACCACCTACAGCTAGACAATAATAAAAATTGCTAAGTAAGAGCAAAACGAATGTGTATATTTATGATATAGCATTCTAAATCAATATACATACACTATATGATATATAAACATACCTGGAGGAGCGGGGGTGGCCTCTGTCCCAGATGTGGACGCAGGACCAACAACTAGACAAATAAAAATAGATTTTATAAGTAATTGCAAAAAGAATGTGTAGATCAATAATATAACGTTCTAAATCAATATGCATGCACTATAGGACATATAAACATACCCGCAGGTGCGGTGGTGTCACCACCTACAGCTAGACAATAATAAAAATTGCTAAGTAAGAGCAAAAGGAATGTGTATATTTATGATATAGCATTCTAAATCAATATACATACACTATATGATATATAAACATACCTGGAGGAGCGGGGGTGGCCTCTGTCCCACATGTGGACGCAGGACCAACAACTAGACAATCAAACATTGACAATATAAGTAATTTTGACATAAACATGCATGAATATCTGTAATATTACATTGAAAATGGATATGCGTGCAGTATACCTGGAGGTGTGGCAAAATCCACACGGAAGGAGGCATCCGAAGAGGTCTCCGATCTGGGTGCAAGACCGGCCCTCTGAAGCTCCCTACGGAGCTCTCCGGGCGGCAGAACCGCTCTGCCTCTGCCTCTGCCTCTGCCTCTGCCGCGGCTGGAGCTCCTGCCGCCCCTCGCTGCTCCCGACATCGTCATCAAATCTAGATAAACGGTTCGTGGACGCATTAAACAATCATTAAAAGTATTGACTATATATGATCTAGAGCGTAAAATGTGAAGTAATAATATAACATTACTGATAACCTTTTTCGTTTCGTGGGCGCATCATACATATCTACTTGGATTTCATCGTCGATGTCATTTCTAACCCACGTAACTTCATGATCGGTCGAAGACAACCCGTCCTTCGAAACAGACGGTCGGAGCACTTTAAGCCTTCTCTCTTCTTCATCCTCATCGCTGTCCTCGTATTCTGGGACATCGTAGACATCTCTAGGTTTCCATCGGCATACAACACTCCACCCCGGATGCTTCAAACACTGTGAGTAGTATACTTGGAACGCTTGGTTCGGAAAGATAAACGGATCGTCCTGACCGTAAAATCGAAGTGTGTTCACACTGGTCAATCCATATTCATCTTTCCAAGTCCCAAGACTGCTTCTCCACCTGTCTGTATCGGTTCGCGGATCGTACCAAGTACAGTGGAATATATAAAAGGGTTCTGATCGTCCGGGATAGTGGATGCCGAGTATACAATTTAAGTACCCATAGTAAATCACACCGTCCGATCCTACCGTCGCAATCCCACTATTCTGAGTGATTCTAGATGTTTCTATGTCCTTAACTTCGAATTTGTATCCAAGGACACCAAATCCTTTGTAATATGCAACCTCCATACTAGGAAATTGAGCTAAACATCTTGAATCACTCTCAAATGATGCAGACAAGTTCGGATCGTGGATCTAACAAAACAAATTTTACGATAAATACATAACGATACAAGTTTAGATTAAAACTGATAGCAATAAAATGTAATTCGAATAACTTACATGCTCTGTGACCCAATCACAAAAATTATCCTGATGGTATTTTTCCAAACGCTCTTCGTTCCAATCAGGATGCCCCTCACGTACCTCGTTAAAATGAGTTCTGTTTTCGACAAATAATTGTGACATTAATATTATGTCATTTCATACACACACAAACACAGATATAACAATTAATCCAAAAGAACTTACTCTCTAATTTGTTCAAGACATGCGCAATTAAGCAAGATAAACCGGTATATCTTGTTGATAAACATAGTGTCTACCCTCTTATACTCGGCTTTACCATATGGCCCGTCTTGAATTCTTCGTGGTCGGTTAAGCCTTGTCTCAATGTTCTCGTCCAGATAGCGGGAACAAAATGTGGTTGCTTCATCAAGAAGATAACCTTGCATGATAAAACCCTCTGGTCGATTTTTATTGCGTATATACTTCTTAAGAGTGTAAAGGTACCTAATGAGAATATGTTGAATAAATAAACATGGGCATACAGGACAAAAATAAAATTATAAATTGCGCGAAACGAAAAATTACACGTACCTCTCGACGGGATACATCCATCGATATTGTACGGGTCCGGCTAACTTCGCCTCAGTTGCTAGATGAACCGTCAAGTGTATTATGATATCGAAGAATGACCGTGGGAAAATACGCTCAAACTTGCAAAGTATCAACGCAATAGAATTTTCTAGTTTATCCAGCGTCGCAACCTCCAGTGTTTTCACTACTACAAATAAGGGTTGCCCCTACGGATTTATCGGTAGGGGCAACCCACTGCCCCTACGGATATATACGTAGGGGCGAAAAAAGACCCCGTAGGTGCAAAGGCCGCAGGTGCAAGTTGAGGCCCTGAACTTGCCCCTACGGACAAATTCATGCCCCTACGGATATCTCGGTAGGTGTTATAGCCCCTACGGAGTACCCCGTAGGGGTAATAAAATCATATATTTAATTTTTTTTTTTGAATATATTGTATATACCTACGGAAACCTCCGTAGGGGATATAAAGTAGCCCCTACGGATACGTCCGTAGGGGCCACTCCCAACACCCTGCACTGAGATCGGGGGGAAAAATATCAGGAAAACTGATATTTTGCCCCTACGAATTTATCCGTAGGGGATAAACAGTGGCCCCTACGGACATATCCGTAGGGGCACCCCCAACACCCTGCACTGATATCAGGTGGGAAAATATCAGGTTTCCTGATAGTTTGCCCCTACGGATAACTCCGTAGGGGCAATA
This sequence comes from Agapanthus africanus, assembly GCA_030015575.1. NCBI lineage: Eukaryota > Viridiplantae > Streptophyta > Magnoliopsida > Asparagales > Amaryllidaceae > Agapanthus > Agapanthus africanus. The sequence continues at coordinate 151,026,017 of JASDDO010000028.1, read as the reverse complement.
TATGTACCTACGGCTTAATCCGTAGGTACATATTGTCTGTATTTTTTTTTTAAAAATGGGCTGCTAGATTTTTTCCCGCCCTGTTCACAATACTATATACATCAATCAAATCATATATTGCAGTATTCATAATCACATCTCACGCATATATATAATATACAAAAGAAACCCAAAAACTGAATATGATATAAATACAAACCAATATCAATATCGTTTCAAAATGTAGTACAATGTGATATAAATACATGTTTCAAAAAATAAGAACCAAAAAGCTACCCTAGTTCGGTCCAGCTCCACCTCCGAATAACGTTAGAATAACGCGCGCCTGCTCCTCGGTCAATACACTCTGCAATGCTACATATAAGGGAGTCTGAGCGGCATGTGGAGCTGGCGATGTGGTCTGCGCAGCCGCCGTCGAGGTAGTCGCTTGCGGAGCCGCGGCTGCGGGAGTCTGAGTGGGCGGTGGAGCTACAGGAGCTGTCTGCGGAACCGCAGCCGATGTAGTAGCTTGCGGAGCCGCAGCCGAAGGAGATGCATGTGGAGGCTCGGCCGATCTACCCTGTCGCGTCTGGACATAACGTGTGTAAGAAGCGTGTAAGAACTGTGTATTATTCGAATTCGTTTCATTATTAAGTTATTTCGAAACCCTGTTTGGATATCTAGTTTGGAAAAGCGTTGTTTATTTTAATTACATATGTATGTATGATTAATCAAACTTAAGTCTAAAACCAAATAAGCTCAAGCTACGTACTAATTATGGATATATCGATATGTATATAATATGAAATGATATTTTACTATAAAGTAGTATACATACCAGCATCTCCTTCAACTCCTGACCCCACACTAAGATCGAAGGTTTACGCCGAGAAGGTCACCTCTAGGGCGACGGGGCTAAGTACGCCGCCGACTCACTCACCAAGCCATTTATCGAGGTACTGCTCGCTGTTCATGTCTCCTCACGCAACAAGCCCCCGAAGGTCTCTCTGTTCGACGGAAAACAGACCCGAAAGACCATTTGGATGCTTTCACCGCGGGGATGAGCTTCCAGGACCATTCCGACGCCGCACAGTGCAGAGCCTTCCCAGCCACCCTCATCCGCTCTGGTCGGGACTGGTTCCGAGGGATCGAGCCTCACTCAATTTCGACCTTTGATGAGCTGGCTACTCAGTTTCTCGGCCACTTCGTCGGGAACCGTCGGCAGAAGTGCATGGTCGACTACCTCTTCACAATTAAGAGCGGGGACAATGAGACGTTAAAAGCTTACGTCACCCGCTTCTACAATGCCCTCCTCAAAGTTCCCGAGCACTGGGATGAGACCGTCATCACGGCGCTTAGATCTGGTCTTAGGCACAAGGAGTGGTTGCGCTCCTTCGCATTGGTGTAGCCTAAGACCATGGCCGAGGTCAAGGCGTGGACCGAGCGCGAGGTCCAGCTGGAGTCCGAGGTGAATGCGAACCTCCCTCGAGCAGAACGGTCTGACCAGAAGAATAGGGCTCGGGAAGAGAGGACGAAGCGTCAGCAGCCCTACCACCCGAAGTTCCAGGAGTACATCCCGCTCAACGTCTCCCTCGCAGTGTTACTAGAGGAGGCCCAGGGCCAGGGGTTCTTCAAGTTCCCTCCAATCTAGCATCATGCCTCGAAGCAAACCTGAGGCCCCTACTGCGCGTTCTACCGGACGCTGGGCCACGCCACGGAGGATTGTAAGCAACTCCGGGACTACATCGAGGAGCTCATCCGATCAGGGCACCTCGCCGCCTACTTAAGGGACAATCGGCAGGCCGACCGTGAGCAGAAGCAGCGTCCCCCTCCCGCCGAGCTGACCATCGGCCAGATCATGCTCGTTTCGGCAGATGACCATTCCGGTGCCCTGGGAGCCCCGTACCCGGCACCGAGCATGGGAAACAACAAGCCTCCGAGGAGCTCAGACCACGCTAATAAGGTCATCTATTAGCATGTACTTTCTCTAGGGGCAATGTAAACTCTTCCTAGGGTCTGTTGTTAATTTAATAAAAGATCAATGGAACATTGCGGGAAAAAAAGGAAAGGTCTTATTTATTCAAAAAGGTATTATGGGCTCCTCAGCCATACATGCAAAAAAGAAAAAGAAAATTACAGCAGCGGGGGAAGGGCGTGCAGAGAGCACTGCTTATGGTACTCAATAAAGATCTCCGCCAGCCGAGGCCTCGCGAGATCCAGCCTCTGCCCTCGATCCCCCTACGCGCGTTGATCTCGAGCCTTAGTTCGTAACACTCACGGACGGGTGCCACCGAGCGAGCCAGCCGACTCGCGGAGATCAGGCCGAAGCGCCTCAGAGACCGCAGCTTGCACACGGCCTCATCGTAGAGCTGCTCGGATAAGGGTTGTAAAGCCCCGGCGACGCTCTCCAGATGGAGTACATCAGCAGCTGCAGCAGGGGGAGCGCCGGGGAAGCAGCCGGCCGAAGTGGTCTTCGATGCTCCCATAGACCAACTGCACCGTGTCCTCAGTGCAGTTCTGGTCGTAGAGGTATACGTCTTCGAAGTGGATGATGTCGGGGATGGTAAAGGGGAAGTCTTCCATTCTCAACAATCTGTTTGTGAAGAAAAGAAGGACCAGCGCTCCCTCAGCTTTATATAGCCCACTGCGCCCCAACAGAACTGAACAGTCGCCCGTTTTCGCCCAAAAAGTCGCTGCCACGCAGCAATCATTGAGCCTTCTCTGGCGGAATCGAAACGACGGGACTCTGGTGCTTCGCCTCCCCAAACATTCAATGCGCATGTTACGCGCACGTTCTCCACGACCGTTCCTGTTCCCCAAACCTGCAACTGGATGGTCGGGCAAAACCTCATGAAGAATCGGCCAAGCGTCTACCATGATCGGCTATTCCCGGCCAATAGTTTCCCTGCACGCAACACCGGGGATCAAAGCCCTCGCCAAGAGGCAACCACGCAGCTTCACTGCCCGGCTATCCTTAGCAGGCCTCCTACGGCCCCTCCAATACTAAGGGTCAAAGTCTTCCTTAGAGGAAGCCGAGCAGCTACCCTGCTCGTCTATCCCTGGACGGTGGCTTCCCTACTCACAACGCCAGGGATCAAAGCCCTCGCCAAGAGGCAACCGCGCAGCTTCACTGCCCAGTTATCCTTAGCAGGCCTCCTACGGCCCCTCCAAAGCTAAGGATCAAAGCCCTCCTTAGAGGAAGCTCAGCAGCTATCCTGCTTGGCTATCCCTGGCCGGTAACTTCCCTACACGCAACGCCAGGGATCAAAGCCCTCGCTAAGAGGAAACCGCGCAGCTTCATTGCCCGGTTATTCTTAGCAGGCCTCCTACGGCCCTCCAACGCTAAGGATCAAAGTCCTTCCAGAGGCAGTCGAGCGGCTTTCCTGCTCGGCTATCCCTGGCCGGTAGCTTCCCTACTCGCAACGCTAGGGATCAAAAAGTACTCCCAGAGGCGGTCGGGCCCGACCCCCACTCGACTATTTCCGGCTGGTAGCTTCCTACCACAACCGACAAGGATCAAAAGTCCTCCCAGAGGCAGTCGAGCCCGACCCCCGCTCGGCTATCCTTCAGGACAAAAGCCCTCGCCAAGAGGCACCGGGCAGTAACCCTGCCCGGCCAAGGGTCCTTGGTAGGCTTCTTACAGCCCTCCCGCGCCAAGGACCAAAGTCCTCCTTTGAGGCGGTCGAGCCCGACCCTTGCTCGGCTATCCCCGGCTGGTAGCTTCCTACCACAACCGACAGGGATCAAAGTCCTCGCCAAGAAGCACTGGGCAGTAACCCTGCTCAGTCCCTGTCCTGAAGGATCAAAGCCCTCGCAAGAGGCAACTGGGCGGCTACCCTGCTCGGTCATCTCCGGCTGGTAGCTCCCTACTCATGACGCCAGGGATTTAGGCCCTCGCAAGAGGCATCTGAGCGGCTACCCCGCTCGGTCATCCCAGGCTGGTAGTTTCCTACCCATGACGCCAGAGATCAAATCCCTTGACCAGAGGCAACCGCGCAGCTTCACTGCCCGGCTATCCTTAGCAGGCCTCCTACGGCCCCTCCAACGCTAAGGATCAAAGTCTTCCTTAGAGGCAGCCGAGCGGCTTCCCTGCTTGGCTATCCATGGCCGGTAGCTTCCCTACTCGCAACACCAGGGATCAAAGCCCTCGTCAAGAGGCAACCGCGCATCTTAACGGTCCGATTATCCTTAGCAGGCCTCCTACGGCCCCTCCAACGCTAAGGATCAAAGTCCTCTTTAGAGGCAGCTCAGCAGCTACCCTGCTCGGCTATCCCTGGCTGGTAGCTTCCCTACTCGCAACTCCAGGGATCAAAAAGTCCTCTCAGAAGCAGCCGAGCCCGACCCTTGCTCGGCTATCCCTGGTTGGTAGCTTCCTACCACCACCGACAGGGATCAAAGCCCTCCCAAGATCAGCCGAGCAGCTTCCCTGCTCGGTCATCCCCAGCAGGTATCCTCCTGCCCATCACATGCAGTGGATCTGAAGCCCCAACAAGAGACATCAGGTCTATCCAAGTCTGAGTGATCCCCCCTCAACTCCGGGGCCATGGAGATGCCTCCTTCTCAGCAGCGCTCGGCACACTTAGCAAGTGATCAGAATCAACTCGGCGAACGATCGCTAGACAGATGGCCGACCTGACATGGAAGCCGAAAAGTGCAAGCAAGGATATTTTACGAGCATTCTTCACAAACAGAAGATAAAGTGCAAGCCGATGAAACAAAAAGTTTTACTACCAAAAACGAAGTCTTTACAAAGGGTATTTTGGGCTTCCCAGCCTTACAGACTACCCGGAGGCTTATAAAAATTCCAGAAGCGGCAAAATAAAAGAGGAGGAAGACGGGGGCTTTAGGCCTCGGGGCCAGGCGCGACCTCGGGATCCTCGATATCTACCACGAGTCGAGTAGGGTCCTCGGCCACCTCCTCGTCAGGAATCTCTTCTCCCTGCTTATCGGCGTCCGCGAGGGGGTATTCGGCCCGGAGCACTACGTCAGCGAACTCCGTCATCCGGGCCTTAACGGTGTCGAGGGCCTCATGCCAGATGCGGGTGGTGTCCACGGCTAGGTCATTGTAGAATTCCTTCGACTTCTTGTAGCCCTCCACCGCCTTCGCCGCCGAGAGGTCGGCCAACTTCGCCGCCTCGACCGTCGCCCCCAGCTCCTTCCGGAGGGTCCTCACCGTCTTCTTCATGTTGCTGGCGAGCGCCTGAGCATCCTCAAGCTTGACCTCAGCAGACATGGCGGCCTCGCGGTACCGGGAAACTTTCCGTTTCCGGCCTCCACCTCGCCCTCCAGGGCGGAAACCCTCACCATCACCGCCTCCAACTCCCGCTTGGAGCTCTCTTCCAGCGATGCAAGCTGGTCCGCAGCCTTCATCGCCGGGGCTATCACCTCGGCCTCCATTCATAAAGCAAGGGCGACATGCTAAAGAACCTGAAAAATAGGAAAGAGGTCGGGAAGACGAAAGAGGCACCGAATCTCACTAACAACCGAGCACTTACCTGCACGGACTCCTGGGCGATGGACGCCATCTGGGCCCTGAAGGTCCCCCCCGGGACCCTACCCCCTGCCGACTTCTCTATTTCGTGCAGCAGGCTATCCGCGACGGATAGCCCCGAAGGCACCACGAACTGGAGGCCCCCCTCCTCCACCATGATCGGCTAGGGCGGTCCCTGGGAAGACCTCCGGGAACCCCTCTTGAGTGGCTCCGATGGAGAGCCGATATCCTCCTCTTAGACCGGGTCCTCCAGAATTCGAGCCCGCTTCTGGCCTGGCGCTCTGCTAGGCCCCGGGGAAGGATCCACCCCCAAACGCTCATAGGACGCGACCACCGGAGGAGAAGGAGCCGGGGCAGGCTTCGAACGGGAAGAGCTGGCACCTCCAGCCTTCGTGATCTTCCTCGGCTGGCGCATAGAGGCTTGGAGCTCGTTCATGTCCATGGGTCCTACACAAAACCAAATGCAAAGAAGTCAGCAACACATGCAATATAAAAGCCAAAAAGCAAGCCTAACTTACCGACGAACTCAACGGGGCTGAGCCCTGCCCAACTCAAGACCCTCTCAGACAGCAGCACGTCGAATCGGGGAACGGGCTCCTACGAAGCCACTCACACCGCGGCGGGGTCATTGGACTGGTTCCCCGGCAAGAATTTTTCTCTCGACCACTTGGTGGGCACGGGCCAGTCCTCGCCCTCGGGCGGGGCAACGAAGAAAAACTTCTTCTTCCAGTCGTGAATGGAAGAAGGCAGGACTACAACTCCTGTCCCGGCGGCGCCCCCTGTCGCTTTCTAAAAGAGAGGTAGACCCACCTCGGGTCGCCTGCTTGACCCCCAGGATGATTTTTGAAAACGAGGGAAGAATCAAGGATGGAGAGGCTGAAGGGAACCGCCTGTAACTTCAGGCGGATCAGGAACCCGAGGAGAATCCTCCATGAGTTCGGCACTAACTGGCCAGGGGCTAACCCGAAGAAGTTTAGCGTTTCGACGACCTCGGGAGAGAAGGACAGACGCATTCCACCCCAAAAAGCTTCCAAGTACAGGGCAATCTCCCTACCCCGTAGTTGGTCTGCCCTCTCTCTCTCCTTGGCCAGACGAAGCGTATAGTGTGAGGGGATGTGGAAGAGAGCCCGAGCATTGGCAAGCTCGTCCTCATGCCTTACCCAACACGACGCGCCGGGGGCAGCGTCTACTTCCTCCTCCCTGGGGGCTGCCCCCGCCGCACGATCCTAAGAAGAGGATCTGATCCCTGCTCCCCGGGAAGACTCAGGCTCAACTAGAGGGTCCTTAGAACCTACTCCTACGACATCTACAAACTCTACGAAAGAAGACATCTAATTTGGAGAAGATAGATCCTCGGGAAACGAAAGCAGAAAAAAGAAGACGAGCGCCGAGCAACCAAGACTTAGAGCGAGGAAATATGAAGGAGTAGAGGCCCTGGAATGGGCCCCACCCCTATTTATCACCGCAATCGCCCTCATCCAACGGCGCCCTTCATCTCCCGCCAAAGCGCCTCCTCGCGTCCAACAGCTCCGATCGCTCCACTTGTCGTCTCCACACCGGGCTGCATCCCATCAGACGCAGGTCTGCACACGTCCCGTCGGCCAACCGACGCTTGATACGCGGACCGTCGCTTCAGTGACAGGATGCACGAACCGGCGCACCTTCCTTAAATGAAGAGATCTCGCCCTGATTCGTTGGCAGAAAAGACAGCTGACAGCCCGGAAACGCGTCCCAACGAAATCTTGAGAGGGAGCTCACCCCGGACGGCCCGACAGTCCACTCTTGACCCAACCCACCAGCTGGTCGGGACAAGAGTGGGGGGCTAATGTTGATGCTCTACATTGGCGATCTCCCAGATCGGGACACGTGGCAGATGACGTGTCCCAGAGCTCAGAAGAAAGGGCCCGCAGAGCCGACCAGGCCACCCCTGTATCCGACCTGCAAGCACAAGCTGGCTCACCTCAGAGCCCCCTGCAAATTGGCCTCTTCGGCCTCTCAGCTCGCCCCCGAGCTACCACAGGACCAAGATACCTCGCCCCCCCCCCCCCCCCGCTCGTGCCCGAGCTCTTCCGTCGAGGCCATCTTTCTCGGTCCCTCCGACCGACCAACTCCGCCGCTCACAGGCGTAACCGCCGCTCCGCAAATCTCGCAATGCGCGGATCCTCCTCCGGCAACATTCCACGCTCCACGCCATTACGATCCCCATTAACGGGCGATCCGCTTATTCCGTGGGCGTGACGTCGGGAGCGTAACCGCCGGCGAGATTCTCGCGCCTGCTACTGCGTGCTGCCACCGCTATATAAACCCCCATCACAGAGAGGGTCAAGTAAGCTTTTTTGACCCCACTTAGCCGTTACTCTGCTCGGATCTTGTGCTAACTTGATCGTCGGAGGGTTCTCGGTGGTACCAAACCACCCCGGGACTTCCTTGCAGGTACTCGGTGCAAACTCCTCACACCACCAATCTGCTCAAAACCCATTGAGATCCACACGCAACAAGAGATCACCTCCAAAATCCACCGGGAGATCGACGGAAGACAATATCTGACGGAGACCCGAAAAGGACCTCCATCAGGAGAATTCCTACTTAAGGGTATCATCAGTATGTGTCATGTGCTATTTGATGGATTCATTTGGTTTTGCCTGGGTTTTGTTTTCCGGACTTGGTTAGTACAGGATCTGTTCCCCAACCTTTTGCAACTTTCCATGTTTTTTCTTTTTCTTATACTCCTTTAAAGAAAGGCGAAGGCTCTTAGATTTTGTTTCAAGTCAAAAAATAAATTAAAAAACCATGTTGGCATAATGAGCTGGCAAGACCGGCGGCAAAAAACAAATAGGAAAAATAATAAATAGGTAAAAATGGAAAGAAATTTTTTTTTATCAGAGCCCATATTGCTTTATCAGGAAAAGAAAAAAGATGAAAAGTTACTGCGATAAAATACATAAAATATTGATTTCTTAGGGTTTGATCGTTTAGGAGGGTTAGTAATTAAGATTTATTGTATATGTAATTTTAAATTTTAAATCAGTTCACAAGAAAATTCAATGATCATTTACACATGTTCTTATTCCACGGCAGGTCGAAGCCCCTTTGGGCCGATTCGGCTTTTACACAGCGGTATTTTTAACTTAAATAAAACCGTATTTAATACGCGTCCCATGGAAAATAAAACCGAAAAGATGAAAAGTTACTGCGATAAAATACATAAAATATTGATTTCTTAGGGTTTGATCATTTAGGAGGGTTAGTAATTAAGATTTATTGTATATGTAATTTTAAATTTTAAATCAGTTCACAAGAAAATTTAATGATCATTTACACATGTTCTTATACCTCGGCAGGTCGAAGGCCCTTTGGGCCGATACGGCTTTTACACAGCGGTATTTTTAACTTAAATAAAACCGTATTTAATACACGTCCGATGGAAAATAAAACCGCATTTAATACCCGTCCGGTGGGAATCAAACCTGAGTTGCTATGATATTATGTGAAATGCCCCTTCCACCGCACCAAAACTTCAAATTTTCGATAAGAGTTGCAAGAATATATTTTATATTCTAATAGCACCGTTCATAGTTCTCTCCACACAAATATATTACCTTATTTATGAGATTAAGTGACCAAGTTCAGCAAGAAATTTTATAAACAAGCAGTTAATTAATACTCATAAAATTTGGTGTTACAGGTTAACGTGACAGTTAAAGCTAGAACTAATCTGAAACTTGCACATGCACGTGTATATATTAGATGCCATAAACAAAACTTTAAAAAGTTTTAGAATATGTAAAAAGAAATATCGAGTGGGTTATGTACAAATTCTTCAATCTCATAACACATGTATTTGTCCTTTTCTTTTAAATTTTTTTGACCAATAAACAAACGAGAGACAGAGTGTGTGTGAGTGAGAGACAGAGAAGTGGGAGGAGAGAGAGATATTGTGAAAATCGGCATAAAAGTACGCGTGAATCAGAACTAATGAAAAACAGTAAACGCGGCAACTACGCAAAAAAGCAATACATAATATAGGAAAAAACACACAAAGTAAATGACACAAAATATTACCATGATTCTGTGCGCACTTGCAACTAATCCTTCAAACCGACGACGAATTGATTCCAATATTCGATGAAGAATTACAAGAGATAATTTATACTCTCTAGATCTTACCTGATGGTGCTCAAAAGTGGTATTTCCTTATATTACGACGCGTGGCAGATGACGTGTCCCATAGGCTACCGAGGAGGAATAAATGAGATGCATTAGAGGCGTTCCTCAGGACCTCGTCTCTAAGGACGTATCCGACCTTCCAGGAGATATCCCTGAGTACTTCCATATTCACCTAGCGAACAGCCTCTAGCTCGTCTTCGAGCCCTTGACGTGCCGAGCTTCCTCAGCCTCTCGGCTCGTTTCCGAGCCCCTGACATTCCAAGTCTCCCCGGCTCTCCTGATCAACCGAGAACGCGGAGCCCAAGCACCTCCGCAACGGCTCCGTGCATCACGCCAGAGCGAGATATCCGCCGCCCCACGCTCCGCGTTCCACGCAGGCTCGTCCCCCTATTAATGAGAGCATCCCGCCATTCAAGGCGAGAATAACGCTGGACCGTAACTGACGGCAGTGATCTCGCACCTGCTCGCTCTACGCGACCCCTATATAAACCCATCTCTCAGACGACTCAGGTATCTGAATTTTATTTCAATACGTCGCTACTCTGCACTTATTTCTCGGCACTAATTTGATCGTCGAAGGCTCCTACAGTGGTCACCCATCCCGGGATTAATTTGCAGGTAGCTCGGCATCTAACAGCAACCCATTGAGATCCACACTGAGTAACTCCCAATCAAATCTCAGCCGTCAAAACCGCCATCAAAGGATCGACAGAGGACAACATCTGAAGGAGATCCCGACCTCCATCAGTTGGCGTCGTCTGTAGGAACGAAAGACTTTTTTTGTTCAACCATAAAAGTTGATCTTCTGCACTCGATCCAATGGCGAGCAACGACCGCAACTACCGGGTTAAGGCAGCGCCCCGGCTATCATACCGTGGCCAAACGCGGAACAAAAATTTACTAAACTGGCGCTCCCATTACCTGATGCCCGGATCTACCTTAAACCCTAAACTAGCAAGCTAATAAAGAAGTTAGAATGGTTATACTGAGTTGATCCGTGCCCTTCGGTCTTCATTCTAAGCTCCTAGTGGTTCCTTGATCTAGCTTGGTCGCCGGTCTCCCTCCATCGAAGATGATCCACCCGATGTTAGGGTCAAAATTTGCACCCTGGTTGACCAAGTCAAAGTCAATGTCAACCCTAAGCCAGGTGGGCCTAAGCCCAGGCTAAGTGACTCATACCCAAGTCGAGCCCGAGGCCAGCCTCCCTATGCCAACATAAAAATCATGTAATAAATAATTTTAATGTAATTTTTATGCATGAATGGGCATAAAACCAAATTTTTGTAAAGCCCATGGCTTATGGGCAAAAAGAAATGGCACATGAGCCATGTGATGGGAAAAATGCCATTTTTTAAAGCCCAAGGGGCTATATGTAAATATGTAAGCCTATATAAGACACCATGATAATGAATAAAAAGATACTTTTTCTTTCCTCTCAAAAAGGTTAGGGTTTTTGTGCCTCCTTCTCCTTCCTCAAGGTTCTAAATTTTCTTCTTCCTTTTGAATTAAATCAAGAGTTTAACTCTTTCTTTTCCAAAACTAAATAGTTTTTCACCACAAAACCCACAAATGGAAACTCATATCTCCCATCAGATCTCAGAAAAGAGAGATTTTTAAAATCTCATATTTCTTATTCTTCAAGATCCGGCAAATAGAGGAGGAAGGAGGAGACCCATCTCCAAAAATCCCATCTTGGGAAGATCCAGAGCCAAAGAGAGAAACAAAGCAGGCCCCTTTGATCATTTCTAAATATTTTTAGGAATCTAACTCCATTCAAGATCCATTGGAGTTTAACTCCCTAAATTAATCTCTCTCAGGAGTTCAACTCCATAAGTCAAATTGGGAGCACAGCTCCCAGTGTAGAGACCAAGTCCCTTTTGCTACTGGCGCACAGCGCCCGCGTGCCAGGCACGTGGGGCACTGGCGCTCTGGCGCACAGCGCCTGCGTGCCAGGCACGTGGTGCGCTGGCACACAGCGCCCGCGTGCCAGGCATATGGTGCGCTGGCGTTTTGGCGCACAGCGCCCGCGTGTCTCGCACATGGGGTGCTGGCGCCTTCTCCCATGCATCCTTTGGATGCCCTTTCCCTTACACACACACACTACAACACTGTCCCCCGTGAGAAAAAATTTCTAACGGGGCGCTGCCCCGCACCCCGCGAGGTGGCTGCTAGCCTCCTTGATCCCCAGCCTGCTATCCGGGTAGCGGGACCCCCGTAAAAACTCTGTGGGGCCCCCGATATATCCAAAACCCCTTCAAAACACAACACTGCACATTGAGTTCGCATGACCTGTTTGACCCGTCAATCGGAGGTTCTCTCGCTCCAAAGGTAAGGGGTAATTAACGGCAGCTTAGTCCGCGGCTACCGGAGATTCGGATCCCCACAATCAATAAACTCCTGCCTACCCTATGCAGGGGAAATCTGTAATGCGCCTGACAAGCGCGCGCATATTCCCATCTCAATGGGGTGATGGAAACCACCCTACAGATTCTGGCACGCCCGGTGGGACCTGTCTCTCCTCCCATATTTCGGGTCTCTCCTCCCATATTTCGGGTTAAACGTTCATGCGAACTCAATCAATATACATATCGATTGCCTGTACTGAAATCATGCTTCTTTGTGCAGGTTAACAAATTTCAAATTGCAATCTCCGGACGCAGCAAAAATGTCTCCAAGGACAAGCTCAGCTCTCGACACAGCTCCCATCTTCTACATGATGAAGATGGACTCTAGGACGGTCCTTCCGGCTAGTCTCGGGCGACAATGGGAAGAGCCGCCGTTACCATTTCGCTCTATTCTGTTCGTGTCAGCTAACACCATCCCAGCTCCTCAAGCCCCGGTGACAGACAAACCCGTCTCGAAAGGCAAAAGACCAAATGTGGTGGACTCAAAGGCGCCCCAACTCAAACGAAAGTCGGTGTTTGAATGACTTTCCTTGGCCCCAGATGGGGACAAGGCCATCAACGCAACCAAAGCAACAAGGCGTCTTGAGCAAGCTCCGGCGGTGCCCCTGAAAACTGCTCAATCGGGTGTCTTCTCTAAGCTCGCCGCTAATCGACTCACGGTGGCTTACCAGGAAACATATGCCCGCCAAGCCCTTAAAATTGAGAAGCTAAGGCAGAAAAGGCTCAGATATAGAGCCAACAAAAGGGCTAGGTCTCCTGCTAGGCTGAACCTCATGAGGTCCGAAGAATAGGGTTACCCCGCCAAAGATGAGGAAATGGATGGATATGTGGTCCACACTGTCTACATGGTGGGTATGCGCAGCAAGAGCAAGGACGGGGCCACCACATCTCAAATTCAATCTGGCTTAAATATGGTTGCCACTTCCCAAGAACAACCGCCTCCGCTGGATGATGAAAACCCTCTCGATGTGGATGATAGGAGGAAAGCCCCCTCAGTCCATGTAGAGTCAAGCTCGGACAGCTAGGAAGAGCCGATTTTCCGCCCCAGGACCGCGAAGCAAGAGCTGTGTCAAGAGCTCCGAAACAAGCTCAGAAACAAAGACAAGGAGATGGCCAAACTCTACTCCAAAATTGACGACTTGACGAATGTCGTGATGTAGCTCACGGCCCAAGTTGCCTCTCAGCCGCCTAATCAAGCACAGGGCTCTGCTCATGAACCGGGAAATGGTTTCCCAAGGTAGCCGACGCCTATTCCCTCAAATCCAAAGGTGGGCGGACCGCATGAAAGTCAGTCGCATCCTATCTCGGGAAATTTCTTAGCTACCGATGACAGTAGCCCGCTAACTCAAGATCAAATCATGGATTTGGTTTCCAACAAAGTCAAAATATTGGTAGCCGAAGCTGAAGCGCAAAAAGATATTAGCAGTAGTGGGAGACTATATCCTGCTCAGAATGATCTGCTAGAATTTCCTAGCGGCTATATCATCCCTAAATTCGGAAGATTCGATGTGACGGGAAATGCGAATCAGCACACCGCCCACTTTAAAGCCTCATGCGGGAATACTGGGGGCAATGACACGCTTCTCCTCCGCCAGTTCGTGAATAGCTTGGCCGATGTTGCTTTCGACTGGTATGCAAGCATACCGGACGGCTCCGTCACAATTTTCGTCCAAATGGAGTCTCTGTTTCGGCAGAGGTTCATGAGCGTCAGCGATAAGATCACCATTGCCGATCTCGTAAGGACCAAGCCAAAGAACAACGAAAGCATCACGGATTTTATAACCCGATGGCGCAATCTCTCCGTCAAATGTGAACCGCCGATAGAGCATGACCCATCTGTCAATCTCCTTGTCGGAAATCTCAACAATTGGATGGCCCCATTTCTATGCACCGCGGGTCTCAAAACATTTCAAGAACTGATCAGGAAAGTCCAGATGTTGGAACGCTCAAAGAAGGAGTCCTCCTCTAACTCCCAAAATAACAATAAGTCCTGGAGAAACCGTAAGGACGATAATCGCAAAGGCGGAAATTCCGATGATTCTAAATCTTTCAACACCTCGGCTAACCGAAATAAGCAAGGGATGAGCGGGCCCAATGCCAACCGGCCTCGGAAGCCAGTGTTCGATGAGGGAGGAGAATCTCCATTGAAAGAGAAGCTGGATAAAGTCTATTCTTTCAGAAGGGATAAAGTCCATAAGATATTCAAGGATGCCCTAAAAAACGGTCTACAATTGCCAGAATCAAAAAGACCGCAAGAAGCGAATATGACCGACGACCCCAAATACTGCCCCTGTCACAGAGTGATAGGTCATGCTATTGAGGACTGCTTTGTCTTCAAAGATTGGGTCGAAAAACAATACAAGCCAGGAGAGATAGAACTGTCTAAAGGCGTGTTAACAAACAGTCCAGCTGCGACCGCCAATTTCATACAAACGGAGACCGAAATTCTTCGTGAAACTGATTCTCTCAGGCATCTGCCTTTCTCTGAAAACAATTGACCACCATCTCATTAAACTGGGAATAATCGACCTCTAAGTCGTTAAACTGGGAATGCAAAAAAATGTGTAAATAAAAAAAAGGGAATGTGTAAATAAATAAATAAAAAGAAAAGCCGAAATGATAGGGCAACTCGCAATAAAAATCAGCGAGTAAAGTAAAGATGAAAAATAAAAGCGAAATGATGGGGCAACCGAGAATAAATAGCCGAAATGATAGGGCAATCGCGACCTTCGCGATAAGAAAATCTGAAATGATAGAGCAATCACGGTAAAAAAAGAGGCGAATGATGAGTCGCTCCTGGTACCATATTCCAGTGCAGCGATGCAGACACCAACCAAAATCCAGTTTCCCAAAAATCTTCCGGCCCTACGGTTAGTCCCCAAGTTGACTACCGTATACAATCTACGGGCTTAAATAATTCTCATTATACTCATGCCCCACCGAAGTCACCTGTCCAACGGCCAGTCTCCGCCCTTGGAATTATGCTCCATTTGGAAAGACCCACTCATGTGTCCTCACCATATGTGAGGAGAAAATCCCCGCATGAGATCCTTACGACTCACAAAGGAAAAACACACTTGGGGGTCCTCACGACTCCTAAGGAGAAAATGCACCTACGGGATCCTTACGACACGTAGGGAGAAAATGCTTTTATGGGACCCTTACGGCCCATAGAATTGAAAAGACTTAGGTGATAGGGATCTAAACCTGTCTCCTAAGCCATCGCTTCTTAATAGGAAATGGCGAATGATGAGTCACCCCTGGTACCATATTCCAGTGCAGTGATGCAGACGCCGGCCAAAATCCAAATCCCCAAGTGGCGAATGATGAGTCGCTCCTGGTACCATATTCCAGTGCAGCGATGAAGACGCCGGCCAAAATTCAAATCCCCAAATAGAGAATGATGAATCGCTCCTTGTACCATATTCTAGTGCAGCGATGTATACGCCGGTCAAAATCCAAATCCCCGAGTGGCGAATGATGAGTCGCTCCTGGTACCATATTCCCGTGCAGCGATGCAGACACCAACCAAATTCCAAATCCCATACCTCAATGGAGAATGATGAGTCGCTCCTGGTACCATATTCCAGTGCAGCGATGCAGACGCTAACAAAGCCCGAAAATTTCCTGGCCCTACGGTCTGGATCATACATCCTGCAAAACCGTATACAATCCATGGGCGTAAAACAATCCCAATCTCTCCCAAGTCCTACTGGTGAGACCACATTCAAAGTCCCACCAAAAATAAAAATAAATAAATAAATAAAATAAAATAAATGGTATGTCCACAAGCAAAATGGGCACGAATGAAAACCCAAAAGGGCTCTGCGAGTAAAAACAGTAGGACAGTCGTTGAGTTTGAGAAAACCCGAAAGGGCGCAAACTCGTGAAAAAGAGATGAAATGCACTCGCAAAGCCTTCTCAACTTCGTGAGGAGAAAATTCCTGTGTGAGATCCTTACGACTCACAAAGGAGAAACACAATTGGGGGTCCTCACGACTCCCAAGGAGAAAATACACCTACGGGATCCTTACGACCTGTAGGGAGAAAATGCTTTGTGAGACCCTTACGGCTCACAAAATTGAAAAGTGTTAGGTGATAGGGACCTAAAATCTGTCTCCTAGGCCATCGCTTCCTGATAAGCAAGCGCAAATGATGATTCACTCCTGGTACCATATTCCAGTGTAGCGATATTGATGCCAAGAAAAAACCAATTCCCAAATCCTCCCAGGGCAAATGATGAGTTGCTCCTGGCATTATTCTAGTGCAGCAATACAGATGCCGCCCAAAAAAAAAATCAAATCCCCAAATCCTCTCATGACAGATGATGATTCGCTCCTGGTACCATATTCCAGTGTAGCGATATTGATCAACCCAAATCAAATCAAATCAACATTCTCCGCGTCGGAATCATGCTTCGTCTCAGAGCGTACCCCGTGTCGAAATCAAGCTTTGCCTCGGTGTATCTACCTTCCCTGTCGGAATTATGCTTCGGCTCGGAATTAACCAGCAGCCTCCTCGTCGGAATTAAGCTTCGCCTCGGAATCAAGTCGACCAACAAGCTCTGCGCCAGAATCATGCTTCGTCTCAGAGTGTACCCCGCGTCGAAATCAAGCTTCGCCTCGGTGTATCTACCTTCCCTATCGGAATTATGCTTCGGCTCAGAATCAACCAGCGACCACCTCGTCGGAATTAAGCTCCACCTCGGAATCAAGTTGACCAACAAGCTCTGCGCTGGAATCATGCTTCGTCTCGGAGTGTACCCCGCGTCGAAATCAAGCTTCGCCTCGGTGTATCTGCCTTCCCTGTCGGAATTATGCTTCGGCTCAGAATCAAACAGCGACCTCCTCGTCGGAATTAAGCTATGCCTCGGAATCAAGTCGACCAACAAGCTCTGCACCGGAATCATGCTTCGTCTCAGAGTGTACCCCATGTCAAAATCAAGCTTCGCCTCGGTGTATCTGCTTCCCTGTCGGAATCATGCTTCGGCTCAGAATCAACCAGCGACCTCCTCGTCGGAATTAAGCTCCGCCTCGGAATCAAGTCAACCAGCAAGCTCTGTGTCAAAATCATGTTTCGTCTCAGAATGTACCCCGTGTCGAAATCAAGTTTTGCCTCAGAGTATCTGCTTTCCCTATCGGAATTATGCTTCGCCTGGGAATCAACCTCTGCATCGAAATTATGCTTCGGTCAGAATGTATGCCGCTCTTCAGAATGATTCTCTGATCCCTGGAATCATGCTCCGCTCTTTGGAATGATGCTCCGATCCCTGGAATCATGCTCCGCTCTTCGGAATGATGCTCCGATCCTCGGAATTATGCTCCGATCCTTTGGAATCACGCTCCGATCCTCGGAATTACGCTCCGATCCTTTGGAATCATGCTCCGCTCATCGGAATGCTCTGATCCCTGGAATCATGCTCCGCTCTTCGGAATAATGCTCCGATCCTCGGAATTATGCTCCGACCCTTGGGAATCATGCTCCGCTCTTCGGAATGATGCTCCGATCCCTGGAATCATGCTCCGCTCTTCGGAATGATGCTCTGATCCCTGGAATCATGCTCCGCTCTTCAGGAATGATGCTCCGATCCCGGAATTATGCTCCAACCCTCGGAATTATGCTCGGACTCTTCGGAATGATACTCCGACTCTGGAATGATGCTCCGCAAATCGGAATGATGCTCCAATCCCCGGGAATCATGCTCCCCGAGGGATGCTCCGCCCCTGGAATGATGTTCCACCTCGAAGTCCAGCTTCAAGATCCATCAATTTCATGCACACAACTCACATACGCGGTGTGCATTTATTGATGGGGGGCACTTTGGTGGGGTCAAAATTTGCACCCCGGTTGACCAAGTCAAAGTCAAAGTAAACCCTAAGCCAGGTGGGTCTAAGCCCAGGCCAGGTGAGCCCATGCCTAAGTCGAGCCCGCGGCCAGCCTCCCTATGCCAACATAAAAACCATGTAATAAATAATTTTAATGTAATTTTTATGCATGAATGGGCATAAAGCCAAATTTTTGTAAAGCCCATGGTTTATGTGCAAAAAGAAATGGCACATGAGCCATGGGATAGGCAAAATGCCATTTTTTAAAACCCAAGGGGCTATATGTAAATATGTAAACCTATATAAGGCAACATGATGATGAATAAAAAGATACTTTTTCATTCCTCTAAAAAAGTTTAGGGTTTTTGTGCCTCCTTCTCCTTTCTCAAGGTTTTAAACCTTCTTCTTCTTTTTGAATTAAATCAAGAGTTTAACTCTTACTTTTCCAAAACTAAATAGTTTTTCACCATAAAACCCACAAAGGGAAACTCAGATCTCCCATCAGATTTCAGAAATGGGAGATTTTTAAAATCTCATACTTTTTTTTCTTCAAGATCCGGCCAACAGAGGAGGAATGAGGAGACCCATCTCCAAAAATCCCATCTTCGGAAGATCCAGAGCCAAAGGGAGAACCAAAGCAGCCACCTTTGATCATTTCTAAATATTTTTAGGAGTCTAACTCCATTTAAGATCCATTGGAGTTTAACTCCCTAAATTAATCTCTGCCAAGAGTTCAACTCCATAAGTCAAATCGGAAGCACAGTTCCCAGTGCAGGGACCAAGTCCCTTTTGCTACTGACGCCTAGCGCCCGCGTGCCAGGCACGTGGGGCGCTGGCGCTCTGGCTCACAGTGCCCGCGTGCCAGGCACGTGGGGCGCTGGCGCTCGGCGCTTAGGCGCACAGCGCCCGCGTGCCATGCACATAGTGCGCTGGCGCTCTGGCGCACAGTGCCCGCGTGCCAGGCATGTGGTGCGCTGGCGCTCTGGCGCACAGCGTCCGCGTGCCTGGCATGTGGTGCGCTTGCGCTCTGGCGCACAGCGCCCGTGTGCCTGGCACGTGGGGCGCTGGCGCCTTCTCCCACGCATCCTTTGGATGCCCTTTCTCTCACACACACACACACACACACACACACACACTACAACACTGTCTCCCGTTAGAAAAAAATTTCTAACGGGGCGCTGCCCCACACCCCGTAAGGGGGCTGCTCGCCCCCTTGACCCCCAGCCCATTATCCGGGTAGCGGGACCCCCGTAAAAACTCTGCAGGGCCCTCGATATATCCAAAACCCCTTCAAAACACAACACTGCACATTGAGTTCGCATGACCTGTTTGACCCGTCAATCGGAGGTTCTCTCACTCCAAAGGCGAGGGGTAATTAACGGCAGCTTATTCCGCGGCTGTCGGAGATTCGGATCCTCACAATCAATAAACCCCCACCTACCCTAGGCAGGGGGAATCTGTAATGCGCCTGATAAGCATGCGCATATTCCTATCTCAATGGGGTGACGAAAAACACCTTACACCCGAGGGATGTAGTCTTGGCTCTAGGTTCACACAATGGATGCAAGTGAAGCAACTAGGGTTTCTAGGATGCTACTCTAGAAAGCCTAGGATGTAGTGAGTGTGATCCAAGTGTTGGTCTATCTCATCTCACCTCCTCTCATAATTCTCAACACATTTGAGGGTTGAGAGAAGGTGAAAATTGAAGGTGGAGGCAAAGCATGAAAACTAGAGGAGAGTGAATCACAAATGGTGAGGAGAGAGCTCAAAGCTCAAGTGTAGAAAAACAAGCATGCACAAAAATGAACTCTCCCATGAAAGAGAAAATAGCATGCTTGGTTTTGCAAATCTTTTTTTTCATTTTAAAAATCCTCACATGCTTGAATAGTGAACACAAATGAATTAACAATTCATTTGTGTGCACTATGCAAGCATGGTTCTCACCATACCCCATCATGCTAATATCCACCTCATTTACCATTTTCTATAAATTGTCAAATCCAAAAATGAGGTGGCCGCCTTCTAGAATGTTTTCCGGTAAAAAATATGGATTATATTCTACTGTATATATATCTGCATTCGTATCGAAATACGAATACCCAAAGAGATAGAAAAACACAAAGAGCATAAAACTAGAATATACATATCGAAATACATATGCGTAAATTATTAAATCAATACCTAATTTAATAATCCGGCTCAAACCCGAGATGGCTAGTATTATCAACCGTCCGATCGAAAGTCCGGGTACAAAGTACATCAATCGACCGGAACCCTGCACGTATCCAATAGGGTACTACATCATTTCTCCAGAACTAGGGAAACCCTCTGTATGGGACTCTAAAGACTCGTCAATACGTTGGCAGTGGGTTTAACCACAAGCACGTCAGCGGCACTAGTTATACGTAACGGCTACGCAGGTATTGAGTGAAAGGGAGGCCGACGAGCAAACTCATCCTGAACCCCTACTGAGCCTGACAGTGATAATATCCATACAGTCCGGTCTGTTCATCTAAGAGCATCGTATATCTAGTCTAAGGGGTAGATAAAGTTAGACCCCTAACAACGCGACATTTAGTATCGGCATGAAACCCAACACCACCAGAGAAACTATCGATCCTGGATCGGTAATTCTCGTCCACCATGGCCACGGATTTTTGGTGATGGCCAATGCGATATCAACTCCCAATACCTGGAGAGACGAATCCCCGACGATTCCATCACTGCCTCCATGTGGCTCGGGACTGTACCCAACTAAAACCTGTTTGCACGACTCCTTTGAGCCGTGGTAGGGTAGTAATCAAAGCACAGTAGGAACTCACACGAGACAAATGACGATCTCAGCTTGACAGACTAACCTGTACACATGTCACCTAGGAACTGCTATCTGACAATAGGTATAATACCAACTAGCACGTTCCCGGCGAGTCCGTCCAGTGTACTCATAACCCAATGAGCACCTGTATACTATCTTAAGTGAACAAACTAACACCAATAGCTTGTGAGACCTGGCTACCGCCCCTCGTCGGGGTCTCGATCAGTATACACTAGTCTACACTGGAGTATCGATGCCCAGTCTCGATACTCCCACGACTAGGGACATTTAAGGATGTGCTTATAGACCCCCAGCTCCCACGTATATGATCGCCATCATAATGCTGGTAGTCAAGTAAGAATCCTATGGGCTCTATCAATATGTACATGATGATAAAAACAAACCAAATAGCATACCATCATCTCGAGAAAGACTGTTCTACTGATATAGGTCCTTACTCAATCATCATATTCACCTGTCCGTGACTATGATAATTGCCTTGAGGGCACTATAGCCAACAGCAACAATCCGAATAGGAGCCGCTACAACGGAGGCGGGAGCGGCTCACCTCCTCCTCCTAATGTAGTCCACGCCTTGTCAGCCCGGATAGACAGGCTCACATCGCTGGTAGATGCCCTCATTCGCGTTCAAGCGGTGGGCCCTACCTACCAAATCGCGGCTCCCCCTCCTCAGGATAACGACGTTTGCCGAAAGACAGAAGGGTACACAAAATCCCTCAATCTCACTAACACTCACCTCAGCGTCACCGAGCGCCGGCATGCCGACTCTGGCGACCATGACCCGCATGCGGCGAATGATTCCATGACCTGCTGGGCACCGGACAGCTCCACACCCTGATCTCAGGGAAGACTAGGACATTGCTCGAACACCCACCATGCGCTCACATCCCCTGAAGAGATGTCGGTCAGTTCGCCTACTTTCAGGCACTACCGACACCCCCACTCCCGCCGAGGCCGCGCACGCGGAGAACAAGGGTCTCTCCCGAGGATTTAAGAAATCTGATAGAACGGAATCGGAGCCGTACTGTCGCACAGACTTGGAGCGGGGATAACCATCACTCCGAATGTGATGAATCCTCGGGGTACTACCACCAGCTGGAAGCCCTTGAAAAGAAAATCGAAAGCATACGACGAAATGGCCAAAAGTCCGGCGAAGGGGCCTGATATTCCGCCGATTCACTCATAAAGCCCTTTACAGAAGAGCTGCTGGCCAAACATGTCTCATCCAGGAACAAGCCATCCAAAGTGGCCCTCTTTGATGGGAAATCCAACCCGAAGGACCACTTGGATGCATTTATAGTGGGCATGAGCTTCCAAGATAACTCGGACGCGGCTCAATGCCGAGCTTTTCCCACTACGCTAATCCGGGCTGGCCGGTACTGGTTCCGGGGGCTTGCGCCGCGCTCCATCTCCACCTTTGACGAGCTGGCTACCCAATTCCTTGGCCATTTCATCGGCAACCGACGGCAAAAGAAGACAGTTGACTACTTATTCACCGTCAAGAGCCAAGAAAGGGAATCCTTCAAAGGGTATGTCACCCACTTCTACAATGCATTCCTGGAGGTACCCGAGCACCGCGGTGAAACGGTCATCACTGCGTTGAGGTAGGATCTTAGGCACAAAGAGTGGCTCCGCTCTTTTGCATTGGCGCAACCTAAGAACATGACCGAAGTGAAAGCATGGACCGAGCGAGAGATCTAACTCGAGTCCGAAGTGAACTCCAACATACCTAGGGGCGACCAAGCAAATCGGAAGAAGAGGGATAGGGAAAAGGAAAGGAATGATGATCGTCCGAAACCTTACTCCCCGAGGTTCCAGGAGTACACTCCTCAAAACATTTCCCAGACTGAGCTTCTGGAGGAAGCTAAGGGCGAAGAATTCTTCAGGCTCCCGCCAGCTACCCGATGGACAGGAAAATGGCTCCGAGGCCCGTGTTGCGCCTATCATTGGGCGCAAGGACATCCGACCGAGAATTGTAAACAGCTATGCGTTACATTGAGGAGCTGATCCGCTCCGATCACCTGGCAAAGTATCTGCGAGATAAACGTCAAGCAGATAGAGGGCAAAGCGGTCAAATTAAAGACGCAGAGCTGACGATCGGACAGATCATGGTCGTTATCGACTGACCCAAGTCCGAGCAACAAGGACACCTGCCGAATCCGGTCACTCAATACAGGACAATCTAAACTGAATCACATAATCTGCATTTTGTTTAATAATAATGATTCTTGCTTCCCTACGATCTGAACTACTTCTCTTTGTTTCCATGCTAAAACTCCATGCAGGGTCGACGAATGTCTTCCTACTCAACTACAGTGGGTAGATTCCTGCCAGATAAACGCTGTGGATCAAAAGCCCTCATCATGAGACAATCGGGTAGCTTCCTGCTCGGTTTATCCATAGCGGGTAGATTCCTGCCCAACAACGCTGTAGATCAAAAGCCATCCTCACGAGGCCACCGAGCAATTTCCTGCTGGCCAATCCCTAGCGGGTAGCTTCCTACCCAACTACGCTAAGAATCGAAAGCCCTCTTCATGAGGCGACCGAGTAGCTTCCTGCTCGGTTCATCCCTAGCGGGTAGGTTCCTACCCAACTATGC
The DNA here is from genome assembly GCA_030015575.1 of Agapanthus africanus. Classification (NCBI taxonomy): domain Eukaryota; kingdom Viridiplantae; phylum Streptophyta; class Magnoliopsida; order Asparagales; family Amaryllidaceae; genus Agapanthus; species Agapanthus africanus. The sequence goes on along the minus strand of JASDDO010000028.1, from coordinate 151,002,716 downwards.
TAAGGATCGAAAGCCCTCATCACGAGGCTGCCAAGCAACTTCCTGCTGGCCCATTTGCAGCTAGTAGATTCCTGCCCAACAATACTGTGGATCAAAAGCCCTCCTCACGAGACGACCGAGTAGCTTTCTGCTCGGTTCATCCCTAGCGGGTAGCTTCCTACCCAACAACGCTAAGCATCGAAAGCCCTCATCACGAGTCCGCTAAGCAATTTCCTGCTGGCCGATCAGCGAGTAGATTCCTGCCCAACAACGCTGTGGATTGAAAGCCCTCTTCACAAGACGACCGAGTAGCTTCCTGCTCGGTTCATCCGCAGTGGGTAGCTCCTTGCCCAACAAACGCTGTGGATCGAAAGCCCTCCTCACGAGGCGACCGAGTAGCTTCCTGCTTGGTTCATCCTTAGCGGGTAGCTTCCTACCTAACTGTGCTAAGGATCGAAAGCTCTCATCACGAGGCCGCCAAGAAATTTCCTATTGTCCCATCTGCAGCGGGTAGATTCCTATCCAACAACACTGTGGATCGAAAGCCCTCCTCACGAGGCGACTGAGTAGCTTCCTGCTCGGTTCATCCGCAGTGGGTAGCTCTCTTCCTAACAAACGCCGTGGGTCGAAAGCCCTCTGCACAAGGCAACCGAGTAGCTTCCTGCTTGGTTCATCCTTAGCGGGTAGCTTCCTACCCAACTACACTAAGGATCGAAAGCCCTCATCACGAGGCCGCCGAGCAATTTCCTGCGAGCCCATCTGTAGCGAGTAGATTCCTGCTCAACAACGCTGTGGATATAAAACCCTCCTTAGGAGGAGGCCGAGTAGCTTCCTGCTCGGCTCATCCACCAGCAGGTAGCTTCCTGCTCAACAACGCTGTGGATCCAAAGCCTTCCTCACGAGGCGATCAAATAGCTTCTTGCTCGATCATCCGCAGTGGGTAGCTCCCTGCCCAACAAACGCTGTGGATCAAAAGCCTTCATAACGAGGCCGTTGAGCAATTTCCTACTAGCACATCTACAGCGGATAGATTTCTGCCTAACAACGTTGTAGATCGAAAGCCCTCCTCACGAGGCGACCGAGTAGCTTCCTGCTCGGTTCATCCCTAGTGAGTAGCTTCCTACCCAACTATGCTAAGGATCGAAAGCCCTCATCATGAGACCGCCGAGAAATTTCCTGCTGGACAATCCCTAGCGGGTATCTTCCTATCCAACTATGCTAAGGATCGAAAGCCCTCATCATGAGGCCGACGAGCAATTTCCTGCTGGCTAATCCTAGCGGGTAGCTTCCTACCCAACTATGCTAAGGATCGAAAGCCCTCATCATGAGCCCGCCGAACAATTTCTTGCTGGCCAATCTGCAGTGGGTAGATTCCTGCCTAACAACGCTAAGGATCTAAAGCTCTCATCGCGAGGCCGCTGAGTAGCTTCCTGCCCGGTCCATTCCTAGCGGGTAGCTTCCTATCCAACAACGCTAAGGATCTAAAGCCCTCATCGCAAGGCCAACGAGCAGCTTCATTCCCGGTCCATCCCTATAGGGTAGCTTCCTACCAAGAACGCTAAGGATCTAAAGCTCTCATCGTGAGGCCGCCGAGCAGCTTCCTGTCTGGTCCATCCCTAGCGGGTATCTTCTTACCCAACAACGCTAAGGATCTAAAGCCCTCATCGTGAGGCCATCGAGCAGCTTCCAGTCCGGTCCATCCCTAGCGGGTAGCTTGCTACCCAACAACGCTAAGGATCTAAATACATCTTCACGAGGCGACCAAGTAGCTTCCTGCTCGGTTCATCCACAATGGGAAGCCTCATGCCCAACAAAACGATGTGGATCAAAAGCCCTCATCGCGAGGTGACCGGGCAGCCTCCTGCTCGATTCATCCACTATGGGCAGCTTCCTGCCCTACAAATAGATGGATCCAAAGCCCTCATCACGAGGCCGCCGAGCAGATTTCTGCTCGGCCCATCCACAGTTGGTAGCTCCCTACACAACATCACGGTGGACCCAAAAGCCCTTGTCACTAGGGCACCAGATATCTTCCTGCTCGGTCTCAACAGTGGATCCTTGAGCCTCACATTAAACCAGCTGGAAAGCCTTTACCCGGTGCATGTACCTGAAGAAGGTAAACTCCTAACATGGCCCAAGTAAAAAAAAAAGCTCGAGTTCGGTCGATAGTCGGCCCAAACAGACGAAGCAATGTCTCGATTATGGCGCCGCCCTTTCGGTGATCCACTGACGTCATCAGGGATACACGCAAAAATTAAGGTGCACAGTGAGACACCACGTGGGCCCAAAGATCGAAACGACGCAACCGCCAAACGCCATGTCGTTCCCAGACGATCCCCATCATGATTCTCGGCGCCAAACTGAGCAGAAGAAAAACCGAGTAGGCCACTCTCGATCCGACCCATGAATAGGTTGGAACGAGAGTGGGGGGTTATTGATGGTGCTCAAAAGTGGTATTTTCTCAGATTACGACGCGTGGCAGATGACGTGTCCTATAAACTACTGAAGAGGAATAAATGAGATGCATTAGAAACGTTCCTTGGGATCTCGTCTCCAAGGAAGTATCCGACCTTTTGGGAGACTTCCCTGAGTACTTCCATATTCACCTAGCGAACAGCCTCCATCTTGTCTCTGAGCCCTTGACATGCCGAGCTTTCTCGGCCTCCCGGCTCATCTCCGAGCCCCCGACATGCCGAGCCTCCTCGGCTCTCCCGATCAACCGAGAACGCGGAGCTCAAGCGCCTCCACAACGGCTCCGCGCATCTCGCCAAAGTGAGATATCCGCCGCCCCACGCTCCGCGTCTCATGCAGGCTTGTCCCCCACATTAATGAGTGCATCTCGCCATTCAAGACGAGGATAACGCTGGGGCGTAACTGACGGCGGTGATCTCGCACCTGCTCGCTCCATACGACCCCTATATAAACCCCTCTCTCAGACGACTCAGGTATCGGAATTTTATCTCAATAATCCGCTACTCTGCATTTATTCCTTGGCTCTAACTTGATCGTTGGAGGGTCCTACGGTGGTCACCCATCCTGGGATATCTTTGCAGGTAGCTCGGCATCCAATATCAACCCATTAAGATCCACACTCAGCAACTCCCAATCAAATCTCAGCCGTCAAAGACCGCCATCAAAGGATCGACGGAGGACAACATCTGAAGGAGATCCTGACCTCCATCATTACTCAGATACAAAGCACAATCTCTCTCTCTCTCTCTCTCTCGGCTTCAATCTTCAGCAGCAGCCAATTAAGACCACAATCCCTCTCTGTTCAAAATTAATTTTTATAAACTGCCGCATCCTCCTTTATAAGGTTCTGTGGATTTTAATTATCTACTGCAGACCCTTGGATTGCTGCGGCTGCCTCCCTCCCAAGGTCTTTTTTGGATGTTTGTGGATCAATCAACCCTAGGCATATAATTAATATATATAGGATGAGACTTAAGATATGCATTTAAAATAGAGATCTGTTTAAAATTGAGATAAATTTGAGAATAGATTTAATTAGATTAATTAAATCTTCTCCGAATATATTCCTACTCAAAACCCTCTAACTGTCTCTTGCGCATATCTAGCAGCACGTATCGCATTCCGCACGTGCTGCTTTTGCACGCACTATACACGTGCCTCCTAATCTTAAGCTTTTGAGCTCTCGGGCTTTGAATTTGCAATCAATTTCAACAACCTCCGTCTTGATTATTGTCACGTCCTGCTTTCCAAAATACTGGAGCGGAGACGCGACGGGACTCGCAGCGTAATTATACCGAGAAGTAGACTCTTCCCGATACAGTTATGCTAAGCGTATAGTAATATAGGAGTACACAAAAGCAACATAAATAAAATCTAACTTTATTCATTAATCAACATTTATTATAAAAGATAACTCAAAATTTATTATATCATAAAGCAAGACAGGAAATAAAGCAATCCCTACACAAGTGGGTGAATAAGAAAATAAATAGGACTAAAAATACTAATAATGAGTCAAAAGGGGTGCATAATATTCCTTCATAGCTTCAACCTCTATAGTCATGTCCTCTTCTCCTATTTCTAACAAATATTCGAAGGAAACAAGAAAAAGAAACATCCGTCAGCGAGTTAAACTCGAATAGGATTCTCAAGGGGGTTATGTGCAAAAAGATGAAAGTAAGGTAAGATGTAAGGTTATGACGTAAGTGTATATGTGAAGGTGTCGTTCAGTAACGATTAACAGTAATTTAGCTTGATTTAGTTTGGTTTTATAAGGTACACACATTTCGGGTAAAACAAATTATGATAAACGGTGTAGTGTTGGGCATGCAAAATTATTCAAGACTATTATGTCATTTAAGATGTTGCAAGGTTTTTTTTTAAGATTTCAGGTAACAAATGAGAGCTTCGAGTATCAGAGAATATTTCGTATATGTCCGGAATCATGGAAATATGGTCATTAAACAGTTAGTATTCCGTATATGCCCAGAATTACAAAGACATGGTCATTAAACAATCAGCATTCCGTATATGCCCGGAATTACAGAGACATGGTCATTAAACAGTCGGCATTCCGTATATGCCCGGAATTACAGAGACATGGTCATTGCACATGATAAGAGAACTCCCGAGACACATCGTACATCTGTACATGCATTTTAGAAGTATTCCGTTTATGTCCGGATTCACGGAGACATGGTCATTAAACAATAAGCATTCCGTATATGCCCAGAATCACGGAGAAATGATCATTGCACACGATCATTACACACGGTCATTGAACAATTATCAGCTAACACAAAAAGTCAACAAGACATGAAAAACCAGTTCTCTTTCCAAATCGGATCATTCTATTTCCATCCCATGTCCAGTGTCCATGTACTCACGCATAACCGTTTAGGTTAACTAGGTAAGGTGGGATTAATATCATGACTAGATATGGTATTCACCTTATATTATAAGGTATTTTATTTCGTAACATGGAACTTGGGTAAATCGGGGTATTTAATGTAGAAAGGGTTCCATAAAAGTTTCAAGGTATTTTAGTGAAATAATAATTCTAGAATAGTTCAAGTTATTTAAGTGAAACACAGAATTTCGAAAACTTGGGGGTATTTTAATGCAAATACGGGTTTTGGAACTTTAGGGTATTTATTTGAAAATACGGGATTTATAAAGCTTAGGGCCTTTATTTAAAAGTAGTTCAATATACAATCGAGGTATTTTAATGGAAGTACGACTTTTATAAAAGTTGAGAGGAGTTAACAATATTGATAAATTTAGAAAAGTCGAAGGGTTTTAATAGAAATACAACTTTCAGTAACGTCAAGGGGTTTTAGTAAAAACTCAACTTCCAGAAAGGTCGAGGGGTTTTAATGAAATACATTCAATAATAATATAGGGTATTTTAGCGTAAATATAACTTTGGAAAAATAACCATGGTATTTTAGTGTAAATATATTTTTAGGAAAACCCTTGGTATTTTAGTGTAATTATAATTTTAGGAAACCCATGATATTTTAGTATAAATATATTTTAAGGAAAATTCATGGTATTTTAGTGTAATTAAAAGTTAACTAATTACGTAACTAACATGAAAAAGTTTGGTCATATGTCTTGGTAGGTGTTGGGAATTCACCCACGCACGTATATGCGTATGTTTTGAAATAGAGAATGTTTTTATGAAACGGAATGCGCACGCGAGATCGTTCTCGTTTTAAATATTTATAAACCGCAAGTGCACGGCGCGTTATAGCAAGCCGGCAAGTACGGGTCGATCCGCAAGGAATTGTATATTGGGTCTTGTGATTTAAGGTTCAACAAGTTAACGAATTGGTTGGTTGTCACAAAAAATATAAAAATAATACGAAAACAAGAAAACAAGTAAAGAAGCTATGAAAGAAATTGGCCGTGGTTTTGGCTCGGAAGGTTGAATCGCGACGATTCTTTCGACGTTCCCTTGTTCATGAGTTGTCCATTCTCACGTTGATCCCCGCATGAAGCACGACTTGTCACAGCGGTTGCGAGACAAAAGTCGTCAAATTCCGATATTCTCCGTAAACACGAAACTAGTCCTTTTTATTCACTTACCGTTGTATGTCCGAGCTTGGGGTAACAACACTAAGCACAAGGGATAGCAAGCTTACCACAACATCAAAAACACAATTAGTGAGTGAGAGAAAAATAGTTTTAGTGTTAACATTGCTAAGCGTTTGTGATGGTATACGGTATATTAAAACCGAGGGTTTGTCAAGCACTCGGGCACAAAATACTGTATCCAAACTTAGCAAACTTAACACCAATTTGATTCTAACTTAAACATTATTAAATAGGGAAGGGGAGTGAATATGGTATATGAAGAGATTACAAGTAACCATGGTTTCAAAATACCATATCACATCAATATATAAATCAAGCCTTAAGTTATAATCATGTAGATAAGCACATTAAACATAAATAAGAGGAGGAGGAGGCAAAGCCTTTCATCTCACTTCCTTATCATAACCACAACCAAAGAAGATTAGTTAAGCATTATAATGAAAAGAAAAGAAAAGCAAGTAATAAGAAAGCAAATAAACAAAGCAATATATGAACACTTGATGTAGAGTTATAAAATGTTGGTAACTTGTTCAACCTCCATATTGAAGCTCTCAAGAGAAAACTTCAAAAGGAAAGAAGAAGAAGAGACCAAGTTTAATCCACTCACACTCAAGCCCAAACTAAAAATGAAAGAAACTAAGAAAATGTATACAAGTATGAGAGAATGAGAGAAAGCCCTTCCTTGCTTACTGATATGGCTTATATAGACACCAAAAAAGATTAAACAAGTAATAAGAATGAGGCGATGTAACTACAAGGAAGGGACATGGAAAAGATGGGGACGTTTTGAGCTAGGGGGGCCGAGCTCGCCGGACTTTGTGGGGGTCTCGCCGGTCTCAATCCGAGCTTAGGGGCCCGGGTTGATATGGTGTGCTTGTGTGCTCTCCAACATCACTCTTATGCTGCTTGTTTTATCAGTCGAAGCCTAATTTGCATGCATTGAATTGGAGGGAAACTTGATGCAAAGTATCACTTCAAAACATTATTGCATTGAATGCCCATCACACTACATGTTCCCACTTGTTGCACAATTGATCATTTATGTGTGCTATGGGCACCCCCACCATGTCATGGTCCATGCCAAATAGTTGTGTATACACTTGTATTGTGTTGGACCAAAATTGGGTACACATGTTTATTTTCAAAAGAACTCTATGGATATCGGTCAGTTTCCTATTCTGTTTGCAGTGTCGGCTCCAAAATGTTATATCCGTGATTTTGAATGTGTTTCGAGTATTTTATGACAAACACCTGTAATCTGTAATTACTGAGCAGACACTGGTTAAAAGCACCGATAAATAACAAAATAGATAATGAATGAGCGGTATTAAAATGCAGTTTTCACAGATGAACAAATACCCCAAACTTATCTTTTGCTCGTCCCGAGCAAAACAAAAAATCCTAGCCTCATTTTCGCAGGGAACGCGATTGCACTGAGCACGTGCAACAAGCCGTTAAACCTCTAGGTGTCCCTAGTAGAAGGAGTGTTGTCTCCTGAGGGTTTTCAGCAGATTACACCCACAAAATCCAGTAAAATTAGCGTCGCGGAGAAACTGTTGATTCTAATTTGAAGGTTAAGAATCTAAGTTAGGAGTTCTATTACCCAAGTCAGAAACGTTAAACCCTATTTTTCACTCCTCGCAATTTGTTTAACATAAGCTTATACACGTCTTTACGTGATTGTGCGGGTAGTGTCCATAAGTTTTAAGAACTTTGATTAGGGTCATCATGTCATAATTACAGATCAGGATAAACTTTTAAACGATCACACGAGTTTGAAAGGAGATAAGATTTTCTCAAGTTTTATTCTCCAGTTAGGTTTCAATTCAGAATATATATCATTTTTAACAGAGAACTTAAGTCTTATTCTTCACTCCACCATTTCACCTGTTTTTGTTCATACACACCCTTCGTTATCGTGCAAAACGTCTTATATAAATATACCTTCATATCTCCGTGAAAAAACTGTTTTAATAGAAAACTCGTCTCCGCCAAGATTATTCTCCCACAAAGAACCATGAGGACTTTTAACTTGGAGAGAACACTTGCCTAGCTTATTTTATTTGGCGATTAGAAACTTAGCGAGTTTTGGGTCAATGACTCCCAAACCAGATGGTTTTAGGGCATTAGGTGTGGAGACACCCCAATGACTTAATTACCCAAGTTACCAAGGCCATAAAACAAAAGACTCATTTTATCTTAAATAATTCTGCACTCAATGAAAACGGAGATATAGCCAGCTTTTTCTTTTAAATCCGAAGACGTTACATGTGGATAAGGTGTATAATTACTCAAAGATGGGTTATTTTTCAGACTTATACCTTCTGTTAAAACCTCTATAAAATTCTTCATATTCACCTTACTTTATGAACTATTCTTGATATTACTTAACTCAGCACAAACCTATTTGATCCTAAAGATATTTATCAATTTTTAAAAGTTTTACAGGCATGCCAGACTTTTATCAAATTCTCAAAAACTTATCACACGTGTAAGGTGTTATAAAAGACGTATATCAGTTATGGTTAAACATAAAGGAGGGTTATTTTTCGGATCGTCAGTATCAAGAAAAGGATTTAGTTATTTCTAACTTATCAACCGAACCGTCAGACTTTGAATCTAAGTTCCCCCACTAGCTAACGTCACAAAGTTTTTATATTTTTGGGAATTTTTTTTCAATTTTTATGGTTTTTTTTTAATATGCATGCAATGCAGAATATACAATATACACATGATGCAGCAGTGCTTACCCCCAAACCTAAGTTTTACGATGTCCTCATCGCTGCCCCCATCTCCGGTAGCTAGACTTAGACATCAAGGTGAGAATTTTATTCAAAGAAAATGAAAAAACCTAAGACTAATTACAATATTTACATGTTAAACGATTGGATTAGTCCAGAAATTAATACCAGCCAATTAAAATTTTTGTCTATATAGTGCAATGACTGGTAAAACAATATGTATATACAAAAGAAAAAGAAACAGTATAAGTTAGATGTTAGTGAAGGGCATGGGCGTGTAAAATTAGGGATCAGAAGACACTGAAGGTAAAGACGAGGTTTTGAAGAGGAAAAAGAATTGTTTTTCGAATGAATTGAATTTTTAAGAAGTATATATGGAGTTTCAAAGTCAGGTTCGTTCAAAAACTGGAGTTCATCCGCAAAAAGTTCGGCAAAAGAAAGGTTCATAGGATGTTCCGAAATGGATCCTGACTCAAACTCACCAAGTATATCTAGTTCATCAACAAAAATTTCCTCAAAACTTGATATGAAAGAATATTCTTCAATGTTGTCTTCCTTCCTATGATTTTTCACAATCCTATTCTTATCACTATGGTTTTCTAACTCTCCCAATACTATTTTTTCCTCATCACATTCATAAATGGGTAGGTATATATCATCCAAAAAAGTAGGTTCCCACACTAACATTTCTTTCGAAGCAATATCATTAGATGATACAAAAATTGTGGGTTTCTGATCATTGATCTCTTCTGACACTCTATCCAAACCATACCCAACAAATTCACAAGGTTCCTCCTCAAAAATTGGAATGTACAAATCAGTCAGAGGTTTTTCTTGTACGTCCAGATAACACTCAGTCAATTCATTTGCATCATCATCTATGAAATCATCAAAATTCGTTTGATCGTTTATAACACTCGGATGACTTCCTAGATGACAGATATTCATACTATTGGGTTCCGATTGACTGTGTTCACTCCCTAGAATCCTTACAGCTAAATATTTCGCGTGTTCCTCTATTCTAGCCAATGATTGAGCTTGAGCAAGAAATAATTGCTCAGACTGCTGTATACACAGGGCTAGCATAGCAGCTGTTTGATTCTCGACCGCAGTTATTACTTCAATACCCTTCTCTAGAGTGGTCAACCTAGCATCCATCTCACTATCATACCCTAATGATGGTTTAATTGTTTCAGGTTGGAGGGGTTGTGATGGTGGCGATGCTAAAGCAGTTAATCTGTCGACCTCTTTCTCTAAATGTTCAATCATTTGGTTTATAGTTGAAGTTGGACTGGGTTCAAGAGTGTTAAGTGGGTGACCATTATCAAAACTCTGGGACGGTTGGTCACCTCCTAGGAAAGGACAATTGTCATGAAAGTGGGAAGAATTATGGCAATTTGAACAAGTGAGTTGGGATTGAGTATAAACAAAAGAATAAGAATCGTGAAAAATTGAATTAAATTTTGTATCGCCCCTATTAACAAGAATTCACAAATATCACAAAAATAAAGAATATCACACCCCTAGCAGTCTATGTTATGCTAGTCAACTAAACCTGCTCAAGAACCTGATTGTCGAAATAAAAATTTGTCGAGAAACGGGCTCAAGATATACGGATCACGAAACCAAGTAAGTGCAAGAGAGAAGGGGAGGTTTTACAACGCTTTCGGGAAGTTTTTTAATTAGATAACCCTTTCTCTTGAACACTTGCCTAGACACCCCGTGAACAATATACCGTTAAGCGGTGTTCTAAGCACAGTTAACTTCTCCTAATGAGTGCGAAGTCCTTAGAGTCAAAGTTCTAGTTGATTTTAAATTACTTTGGGTATGCAAGAATGCAGTTTTGTGATTTGTGGGCTACAGAAAAAGGTGATAAAATCCTTTACCGTATCTTGTTTGGTCTTTTTGCCCTTAAAATCCGTATTAAGATGCAAATGCGCATTCAATAAAAGAATTCAAAATATCAAGCAATTTAAGCAATTCTTTTTCGTTTTAAATTTAAGCACTGCAAAAATTATGGTTAGTTCTCTGTGCAATTGGCGGCAAAATTGTGCGAAGAATCCTGCATAAGATAGAAATATTGGAACGCGTCGGATTCGAGAAGAATGTGTTAGGAAATATGTACCGATGCGATTTGAGTTAAGAAACCCCTTTGAAGTGATTACGGATATTTGAATGTTCGCTTGCGCGGGTCAAACTATCCGGATTTTTGGCACTATACTTCACTAACGTCTTGCAATTGAATTTGAGCCTCGCTCCACATGATCGATGGTCGTAATTCTTAAAAAACCTGAAATGCCGGAAAATACGATATTTAGTGTCAAAAAGCGATATATATGCCCCAATTCCTGCACACTCAAAATTATAAAAATTAAGCAATACCAATAGAGTACCGACACTGCACTGGAGATCACCAAAAAAGAAAAAAATCAAAACCACCTTCACTAGACCGGCGAGCTCGGATATTTCCTTGATGTCGTCGGCCAAATGAAACATGTTTGTGCTGGAATTTTGGTTGAGTTCTCTAGGCAAGCTAAGTGCTCTTATGATATAATTTGATTTTTAAGTTGGGTTATAGAGTGACAGCATACAGTAAAGACAGAGAACAAGTTAGAAAAAATGTCGTATTGTTAGTTTTGAAAATATTGAGTTAAAAGTTAGTTTGGTTAGTAAGAACCAGAAATAACAATACCCAATACTACCAACTCCCCGGCAACGGCGCCAAAACTTGTTAGGAATTCACTCGCGCGCGCAAACGCGTATGTTTTGAAATAGAGAACATTTTTATGAAACGGAATGTGCACGCCAGATCGTTCTCGTTTTAAATATTTATAAACCGCAAGTGCACGGCACGTTGTAGCAAGCCGGCAAGTACGGGTCGATCCGCAGGGAATTGTGTATTGGGTCTTGTGATTTAAGGTTCAAAAAATTAACGAATTGGTTGGTTGTCACAAAAAATATATAAAAAATATGAAAATAAGAAAACAAGTAAAGAATCTAGGAAAGAAATTGGCCGTGGTTTTGGCTCGGAAGGTTGAATCGCGACGATTCCTTCGAAGTTCCCTTGTTCATGAGTTGTCCGTTCTCACGTTGACCCCGGCATGAAGCATGACTTGTCAAATCGGTTGCGAGGCACAAGTCGTCAAATTCCGATATTCTCCGCAAACACGAAAGTAGCCTGTTTTGTTCACTCACCGTTGTATGTCCGAGCTTGGGGTAACAATACTAAGAACAAGGGATAACAAGCTTACCACAACATCAAAAACACAATTAGTGAGTGCGAGCAAAATAGTTTTAGTGTTAACTTTGCTAAGGGTTTGTGATGGTATAGGGTATATGAAAATCGAGGGTTTGTCAAGCACTCGGGCACAAAATACCGTATCCAAACTTAGCAAACTTAACACCGATTTGATTCTAACTTAAACATTGTTAAATAGGGAAGGGGAGTGAATATGGTATAGGAAGAGGTTATAAGTAATCATGGTTTCAAAATACCATATCACATCAATATATAAATCAATCTTTAAGTTATAATCATGTAGATAAGCACATTAAACATAAACAAGAGGAGGAGGAGGAGGCAAAGCCTTTCATCTCACTTCTTTACCATAACCACAACCAAAGAAAATTAGTTAAGCATTATAATGGAAAGAAAAGAAAAGCAAGTAATAAGAAAGCAAATAAACAAAGCGATATATATTAACACTTGATGTAGAGTTACAAAATGTTGGTAATTTGTTCAACCTCCATAATGAAACTCTCAAAAGAAAGCTTCAAGAGGGAAGAAGAAGAAGAGACCAAGTTTAATCCATTCACACTCAAGCCTAAACAAAAAATTAAAGAAACTAAGAAAATGTATACAAGTATGAGAGAATGAGAGAGAGCCCTTCCTTTCTTACTGATCTGGCTTATATAGGCACAAAAAAAAGATTAAACAAGTAATGAGAATGAGGTGATGTGACTGCAAGGAAGGGATAGGGAAAAGATGGGGACGTTTTGAGCTAGGGGGACCGAGCTTGCCGGACTTTGTGGGGGTCTCGCCGGTCTCAATCCGAGCTTAGGGGCTCGGGTTGATGTGGCGTGCTTGTGTGCTCTCCAACATCACTCTTATGCTGCTTGTTTTATCAGTTGAAGCCTGATTTGCATGCAGAGAATTGGAGGGAAACTTGATGCAAAGTATCACATCAAAACTTTATTGCATTGAATGCCCATCACACCACATGTGCCCACTTGTTGCACAATTGATCATTTATGTGTGCCATGGGCCGCCCCACCATGTCATGGTCCGTGCCAAAGAGTTGTGTGTACATTTGTATTGTGTTAGACCAAAATTGTGTACACATGTTTATTTTCAAAAGAACTCTTTGGATATCGTTCGGTTTTCAGTTTTGTTTGTAGTGTCGGCTCCAAAATGTTATATCTGTGATTTTGAATGTGTTTCCAGTATTTTATCACGAACACCTGTAATCTGTAATTACTGAGCAGATACTGGTTAAAAGCACCGATAAATAACAAAATAGATAATGAATGAGCGGTATTAAAATGCAGTTTTCTGAGATGAACAGTAGGTTGTTACCACGACACCTAAAATCCTATGTTAAAATTACCATCTAATTTAATCCCTAAACATGTAATATATTACCAACTAACTAAACTAGCTAAGTAATTAAGAGTACTATAGGGGGTTTTCTACAAAAAAAAAACTATTTCTAATTTACCAATCGTCAAATCTAATTATTAGACATGTAAAAATAAAATAATTATTAAGAAGGAGATCAAGAGGAGAGAGACGGAATACTATCTCATGATGAAAATTTGCTGATACGAACTAACGACTCCTAATGAATCGTATCCCCATCTTGGATTTTTCTAGCACCCATCACTAGTACCTATACGTAGATAGTATAGAGACGATCGCACAGAATTTTTTCTGGAATTATTTGGATGCCAGAAGTGTGAGAAATAAGAGAAAAGGTGAGACCTATTATTAGGATTCAAAAACCTAGCTCGAGCCGACATCCGGCCGCCAATCGCGCCGCTGAATCCACGCCCACACTCCACCGCCGTTGGATCAAGGCATCGGACGACCAAGATTTTCCCACGTTGGGCGTGTGCTACCAAAGCGGTCGCTCTAACCGTGCACGCGCTTGCGTGAGCATCCGCGTGTGGTCCACGCACAGCAGCCGCTGCTACCATGGCGGGCCCGAGCCGGGCTCACGGGCCTGGGCCTTTGGGAATGGGTCTTAGACCCGGTCTCTTTTTTTTATTAAAAAATAAAATAAACAGTTTTATTTTTCTTTTATAAAAAAGTTTAAATTTGTATTTTTCTAAAATAAAAATTAGTTAAAAATTCTTTTTAATCCCGAAAAATTATGCAAAATTTATACATAAATTAAAAATAATTGCGTACTCATTTCCACCCATTTTCACCTCGAAAATAATTTATTTTTCTAAAATCCACTCTCTACGATAAATCTTCGAAAATACTAAAAATCGTATTTAAATTCTTTTCTTTCCCCAAAAAATAAATTTATTATATTTTCCCAAACTTTTCCATCAAAAGAAATACTAAACTAAGTATAAAGATACGAAGAAAAATTATATGAAAACTTTATTAAGGTATAGACAAAATACACACGCACTAGTAAAAACTGTACACTTTAGTGACCGTTTATTAAGGGCCGTAATAATTTATACGGTCGCTAATGTGGTATTAGTGACCGTATTATTTATACGGTCCCGAATAAACGGTCGCCAATGCATTGGCGACCGTTTCCAAAACAATAGCGACCGTTTAAAACGGTCACTACTGCTTCGATCAGATTACACCCGCGAGCTGCCTTCTTCTCCTCCTCATTCTCCCCCATCAACCTGCAAAGGTAAATTCCCAACCCCCTATTTCTTCAATTTTTAAAAAAAAAATTATCAAACTCATTGCAATTTTTTTCTTATAGGTGTTATAGTTTGATTTGTTGCTGTTGGAGCTTGCTATAGGTTTTTTCTTTTCCAAATCCGATCAAGGTTAGTGGTTTCTCCTCCTAGCCCTAATTTTTTCAATTAGATTATTAAATTTTGAAATTAGTTGATTAGTAATTCCAAAAAATTGAATCATTTGTAAGATGATGGGTTTAGGATTATGAAATCATGGAATTATGAAATTAGGATTTGAAATTTTTTGTGATTTTGAGGTTGATGGGCTTTATCATTGAAATATAATTGAGAAATTGAAAACATATGAAAAATTGAATTAGAAAATTTGGTAATTTGGTAATTTATGGTAAGATGAGTTTTAGAATTGAAAATATATGAAAAATTTAAATAGAAATTTGGTAATTTATGGTAAGATGGATGAGTTTTAGATTGTATGTGTGTGTGTGTGAGCGAGTGTATGTATGAGTACTTGAGTGCACGCGCGTATGTGTGAGTGTATGTGTGCGTGCGTGCGTGCCCGCATATGAAATATTTCAAAAATTTATTCATCCTAAATTCTAACTTGTTTTCTTTAAATTTATTAATGATTCGATATCCTTTATTTTGTAAATTTAATAATTTGATATCTTATTGCTTAGATTTTATAATTGTAGAATAATTTATAAACCAAATCAAAATCAAAATAAAAATAAAATCCTTTAATACTAATTAAACTATAGTAGATGCATAAATCAAAAATAAAATCGCACCGATTAAGAAAAATTAACACTAATTAATCTATAACACTAATTATATTAATTAAGAAATCTTAATTAAGACCAGATAACAGTGAACCGAGACACTGATTAAAAAATAATTAAATAGAAAGTTAAGGGGTACCCTAAAATTTTGATTAGAAACGTAACTAGGGTTTTATGTTTTCATTTAATTAGTAAGTTTAAGATCGAAAGGTCTTAAACTTGTTTAGAATCGACCTATAGTTTCCCGTCTGACAATTGGTGTGTGTCAAATATTTTTCGCGTCAAATTGATAGGATCACATTATATGTTTGTGAGAGTTGAGCGTCATGTTCAATTTTTTTAAACGTATGTGTAGTATTCAACGAGCGGATTTGACATACGGTAATTATCGGATTTTTCCAGTTTGGACATGTTACGAATGCAACAAGACTCACATCTCACATCTCCTTTATTTTCGTCCATTTCGAGAAGTTTCGACGGTGCTTTCCACTTGTTCCCCGTATATAGATTTATGTACGAACACGAGGAACATGGGGAAAGTACTGCCGAAATTTTCTCGAAATGGACAAAAAACAGGAGGATGTGAGATGCGAGTATTGCATTCGTAGTGAGAATTAGGACCTTTATTCCTGATAGACGTGAAACTAACTATTCATCCCGACCTTTTGCCTTGAGTATTTACAACAATCTTAAATGACTTTGGATGCTTTGATGCGTCCACATCATGAAATCTAAGTTGAGACATGAAAATTTATTTAATTATGAGCTTGTAATAAACACATAAGATATGTTAAACTTATATTATTATCTGTATTATAAAAGATAAGAATTCTTCCGGATAAATCGTTTATGTACATGGGGAATAAAGATAGGTATAATTTGAGAGACACCCGATTTAAAGATGGGCTTAGAGTCTTTTTAGATTACGCAGAGATGAACACAAAGCGTAGCTGAGACGGACTCTTGTTCTGTCTTTATAAGAAATTTAAGAATAGAGCCAATTTTCGACGTGAAATGATAGAAGAACATGTGTTTGTAGAGGGTTTTGAACCGAACTATATACATTGGAATTACCATGGCAAATGAATACGTGACGAGAAATCGAGGATGGATAATGAGATCGCAGCTTTGTAAGCTGAATTGCTGATGGGTGACAGGATAGATAACACACATGAGATATTGGAAAATTTATTTGCTGGAGAGGAAATGCATGATGTTGAACTGTCTGAAGGCACCCGTGAATTAGAAGAATTATAGAAATTTCTTTAGAAAAATGAACAAGATCTGTATGAAGGCTGTACAGAATTTAGTTGGTTGTCATTTGTAATATGACTCCTCCATCTGAAAATGATCAGCGGGATGGCTAACGAGCACTTTGACCCGCTTCTTGATCTTCTACGCATGATAATTTCTGAAGGAAAGGAAAGTATTCCAGAGAATTATTTTCAGGCAAAAAAGATTGTTAAGACACTTGGTTTCTTGTATAAGAAGATTGATGCATGTCCCAATGACCGTGTGCTGTATCGTAGGGATTACGCGTCTCTCGATGAGTGTCCCACTTGCAACTTGTCTAGGTGGAAAAATATTAAGAGAAATTCAAACGCAGAAACGTCCGATGCCAGCAAAAAGTGCAAGAAAACTTCAGTCAAAATCCTTCGTTATTTCCTCCTGGTTAAGAGGTTGAAAAATTTATATATTTCAAAAGACATGGAGAATAGCATGCGATGGCATTCGGATCATTGGATCAAAGATGGGAAGCTGAGGCATCCGGCTGATGCAGAAGTATGGAAGCAATTAGACAGTGTTGATTATTTTGGGGATGAGTCGAGAAATGTACGTCTAGGTTTGGCAACCGAAGGTTTCATGTCTTAAAGACTCATGAGCTCTAGTTGGTCCACGTAGCCAGTATTGCTTATGCCTGACAATCTGCCTCCCCGGATGTGTATGAAGCAACCGTATATGATTCTTTCCTTATTAATTCCTGGAAAATATTCACTTGGCCAGAACATCGACGTCTATATGGAACGTTTAATTGAAGAGCTGATAGAACTCTAGGAATATGGAATAGAGACATATGATGCATACGCCGAGGAGAAATTTAGAATACGAGCGGCTGTTATTTGGACAATCAACGAATTTCCAGCATACGACATGTTATCTGGATGGTCTACCTACGCGAAGCATGCATGTCCATCATGTGGTCTTGATTACAGTTCCCTCCAGCTTAAGACACGTGGTAAGTTTTGCTACTGGTTTTATCGTAGGTGGCTATCGGCGAATCATCCGTACAGAAAGATGGTTAATAAGTTTGATGGAAGATTGGAAAAGAGTGAAGCACTAAAATAATTGTCAGGGATAGAAATTTTTGAGCAGATTTCATCATATCAATTCCAGCAAGGTTTTAATCGTTTTAACTCAGGTGATTCCTTCAATAAACAAAAAATGGAAGCGATCCAAAGATAATGAATTGTTGAGTGTATGGAAGAAGAAAAGTATATTATGGAATCTTCCTTACTGGAAACATTTGTTAATTCGACATAATATTGATGTCATGCATGCAGAGAAGAATGTGTTTGATAATATTGCCAGCACATTGTTACAGGACGATTCTAAATCCAAGGATAAGTTGAGTGCTCACGAGTGCTTGGAGGAGCTTGGAATCCGACAGGAATTGCATCCGGTATTTCATGATGATGGTGTCTATGAATTACCAGTTTCGAACCACACAATGTCGAAATTGGCTATGAAAAGATTTTGTGAGGTGCTAAAGAGTATCAAAACCCCAAATGGGTACTCCTCTAACATAGCAAAGCATGTGCAGGTCGAGCCTCTAAAGCTCTTGAATCTTAAAACCCACGATTGTCATATCTTTCTGCATCAATTGCTACCAGTGGCTCTTCGACATAATTTTCCATCCAATGTCACTAAAGCTTTGATAGAGTATTGCGACTTTTTCAATAAACTTTGTTCTAAAGTGATAGATGTAGCCAAATTCGAGGAGTTGCAAAAGAATATTGTTAAAACCCACTGTAAGTTAGAGATGATATTTCCACCATCTTTCTTCACTGTCATGCTTCATCTTTCTGTGCATCTAGCTACAGTGGCAATGATTGTTGGACCTGTCTCATATAGGTGAATGTATCCAGTAGAAAAGTAATATATTTTTCAGTCAATTGTATTATTTAATTCATTATAATATTCATATTTTTCTAAAGTATTCGTTAAAGTTTTAGATACTTGGGATTCTTGAAACCGTAAGTGCACAATCGAGCTTGACTGGAAGGATCAATAGCTGAGAGTTATCGCGTCAACGAATGTCTCAACTTCACTTCTCGTTACTTGGATAGAGTTGAAACAAGATTAAACCGTCCTTCTCGAATTAATGATGATCAGCTATCCCGTTCACAAGAGGAGGATCGATCCTACCGGAGGGAGTGGCTTGATCAAGCGCATTCGTATATCTTTAATAATCTTGAAATTACTGTCGATCACAGAAGGTATATAAATTAAAAATTTTAATCGCGTCAATATTTTGAGTGCCTGCATCTATATATGCCTAAATAATTAATATTGTTATTCTTTTACCCGACATATTAAAGAACTTACGAATGCGATTTCCGAAAAGAGTGCTAATTGGAAGATTAATCAAGAACATAAGAAACACTTTCCACGGTGGTTCTGTAAACACGTACGTATGTCTTGTATATTTCACATTTCACATGCATATATCACATATAGCTTATACATTTTACATGTAAATGCATTGTAGATTAAAGATGACATAGCAAAAGGGATGCAATTCTCGGATGTAATCGCGCGACTATCTCAAGGTCCTAGTGTAAAAGTGAATCGATACAGTTCATATTGTATTAATAACCTAAAATTTCTTACAACCGAGAAATTGACTACTCAAAAAATGGGATTTATTGTCCGTTTGAACAAACGCGCTTCCCAAGTTCCCGTGATCAAAGAACACAGGGAGGAAAAAAGAATATTACGGTCAGCTGGAGAATATAATAGAGTTATTTTACGGGAATAATGAGCAAGAAAGATTTGTTATGTTCAAAGTTCGTTAGTGCGCTTGCATCCAGATCGATGAGTACGGTTTTCAGTTTGTCAATCTCAATAAAGAAATTTATCGAGATGATAAGTTCATGTTAGCTTCACAAGCCGAGCAGTGTTTCTATGTCAAAAATCCTAATTGTGAAGAAACTTGGATTGTATTTCTGGCACCTCCTAAATCCTTATTCGATAGTTCTACCAACGAGATTGACCTTGAAGAAGCAGATCCAGTTGACATATGAAAAACTTTGCAGTTGTAAACAATTGTAATCAATTGATATATATTATAAACTTTGTAGTTGTAAAAACTTATAATCACTTGCATGTAAATGATATATGAAAAACCAAGCAGTTCTAATCACTTGTAATGTATTGATTTGTTAGCTTAATGATTTATGCATATTATATATTTTGTATCGTCATTACTCTTTCATGAAACGGATGGGACAAAAAGGCATATTCGGAAAATTTGCCAAAGCATTTTCATCAAAAAAAAAAAGATCGAGATACTGAA
Organism: Agapanthus africanus; assembly: GCA_030015575.1. Taxonomy (NCBI): domain Eukaryota; kingdom Viridiplantae; phylum Streptophyta; class Magnoliopsida; order Asparagales; family Amaryllidaceae; genus Agapanthus; species Agapanthus africanus. The sequence continues at coordinate 150,982,677 of JASDDO010000028.1, read as the reverse complement.
TCCTCAACACAGCCTGATACTGAGAGTAGAGATATATATTACGAGTTTTAAATAATCATCGACCGCATTATTTTATTCAAATAACTATTGCATTGATTATAATAAATTAAAATATGTAGGTACATATGATCAGGAGGATGCTGGTCCATCAGTGCAGTATGATCCGTATGCACATCTAGACGGGCATTGTACGGACTTGAGTATGGAACCTGTGGCGTTCTCGGACCCCGTCACCAATGAGTGGATTCATGCATTGTCTCTTCCTCGCGATTTACAAAATGAAAAATCGTATCGCGATAGGGATAATGTGAAGGCAAAGGCGATGTGGGCTGCTGCTCGACCTCAAATCGATATGATGATAGAGGCAGCAAACACGAGTATTGATGAGACACGGGCTGCGGGGGATAATCTGTTCCGGTTTGAACACCACGGAAGAAGTGTTGCAAACGAAATTACGAAATATGATATGCGTGGAAAAAAGGCAATTCTGCAATGGGTAGGTGGGAAGCCTGTTGGTCCAGGTATGTGGGCTACACATTTCCATAGTTATATCGGTATTCTCTTCCGCAACACCGACTTCTGGAACGCGAGCTTCATATTTGCAGATAACCCCTGGGAAGCCTACGTATGGACTGGCGCTCACTCTTGGTAATGCATAACTCAACTATATTTCAACATTACATCCATACCTGTTATATGTTATAAATTTATTAAATAATATATTTATTAATTTGTATTACAGAAACATTTCGTCTTAGAAGATGATATAGACGGACATTGGACGCATGTCCGGTATGAGATGTCACAAATATTCAAGAAATGGCGTCAAAGATTAAAGAAAAAATTTAAACAGTTGGAGAAATTACAGATGATTAGGAACGTTTTGCTGCTCTTTCCTCCATCATCCCTAGAGATCAGTTTGCGTTTCTTCTATTGCATTAGAATACACCTGAAGCAAAGGTAATTAAAAATATATTTAAATAATTTGAATACCGAATTTAGATTAAATTACATTTAGAGATATTATCTTCTGAATAAGCAGGAAGCATCAAAAGGAATAAGCAGAACCGATGGAAATCTACAGATGACTATTATGGTAGATCGGTTCCTGTTGATCAGTATAGAGCTACTTTGGTTAGCTTATCTTTAATTACATAAATGTTCGATTTTTTAATTTCATCATTATATATCTTCACGTATAAATAAATCAAATATCCGTTACAGGAGAAGGCTGTGAAAAAGCCGAGCCTCCCTGAGACTTGGGGGGCATTGCACATAAGAGAGGGTATGTCAGAAGAAAGGATGTATATAGCCACTCAACATGTGGTAAGCTTGCATTTTTCAATTCTTTTAAGTAAATTAATTACACGTGTTAATTTCGTAAAGAAAATTAATTATTTTTTATTTATTGAAGGAGGATTTCGCGATCCGGTTTCAGAAGAAGTACTTAAACTTCGTCGACCGCTCGCTCCAACCAATAATCGGCTGAGGCACAATGAATCAATAAGATAGAGGAGCAGCTCAGGAGGAGAGGTGAAGCAGATAAGAAGAGGGCGGAACATGAAGCGGCTTGGAGAGCTCAAATGGATGTAGGGTTGGAATACTTCTCACAACAATACGTTCTACGTCCGCAATCGTGGTCAGCACAGGGTTCATTCCCGCCGCAGCCGGCATATTACCCTCCTCCGACGCAGTGAACGTATTATCCTCTCTCATCACATGGAACGTCGTACTTCCTTATCCACCACCCCTGCAATCATAAGGAGGGTACTACCTTCAGCCTCCGCCTCCGCCATAAGATCCTTATTACCCTATCCTTCGCCATTGGAACTGTATAACCCTGATCAGCCGACCCTACAGGGAGGGTTATTAGGTAACTTTTTTCGAAGAACTTCAAAAATGTGAATTGATACTATTTAAGGCGAACTTTTAGTGGCAATGGTAGCGGTGCGAGTTAGTGAGGTGCGTATAGTTGTTATTTACAGAAATTTGAGTATACAATTAAAATGTATTGAGTTTTGATGTTTAAAATTCATGTTGTGTATTCGTAGGGTTTCTTATAAGTTAACGGCGAAAGGATTATGTTTTGACGATGGAAGTGGCAGGAGTTGGTAAGGTAAGCATATATATGTGTTATTATATCTAACATCGTTTTGAAGGTTATAATTTGAGTTCATATATTTATTTATTTCGATTCACAAGGTTGAGTGAGCTGTGATTGCGAGTGATTTGGAGATTTTTTCGTTTTGTTAGACAAATATATAACGTATGTATTGTGTTGTTTGTATTTAAAACAATTTAGTTTATTTATGCTTATTTATTAAAAATTTAGTTCATATGTGTTTGATTGAGTTGTTGATATTGTTGGATATATCGTGGATAGTGTTTATATGTTGGTTTGTATGTGTATGTGCTCGTATTTATTGTTGATCTTGTTGGATATGTTGTGGATTGTGCATATATATTGATTTGTATGTGAAATATTATTGTGGCGTAATATATTATGATATTGTGTATTATTGTATTGAATACAAAAATTTTCTGTAATTTTTTTTCCAGGAAAGATAGTTATTAGTGACCGTATAAGCTACAGGAATGGTCACTAATATCTCATCAGCGACCGTTCGCTGATATTAGAGAACAGGTATATTGGTTGAGATGTCCACGTGTTTGCTTATTAGCGACCGGTGGAAACGGTCCCGATACATCTATTAGCGACTGTTCGTATTAGAGACCGTTCATTAACAATCGCTAATAGATGTATCGACGACCACCCAATCAGCGACCGTTTTTTAGCGACCGTTTAAAATATAAACGATCGCTAATATACATTAGGGACCGTTCATTATTTTTTGGAGACCGTTCCATACGATCTCTAATAGTTCCTGTATGTAATAGTGACGTTACAATCTACCATCCATAAAATAATTTCATCCTTGAAACTATAAAAGGGGTTATAAGGGCTGAGTTAAAAAATATAAGGCTAGTGTTGTCTCAAAATAAATACTTTAGAAAAATTCTCTAAAAAAATTCTCTTTTCTAAAACCAAGCGAACGTAAATGAATTCAACAAAATTCTCTTTTCTAAAACCTTATAAAATCCAAAAATCATAATTTTTTCTATTACTTTAAATAAAATAACTTAATATGAACTGTAAAGATATATATACATTTGTTGCAATATAGAATAAATAACAACAAGACAATATTTCTAACACAGAAAACCATATGTCATAAACAAAAATAATGAAATTAAATAATAATGACAATAATACACAATATACAAAATGTATGAATAATGCAAAATAAACAATATAACTATAAAACAAGCATTCAAACACATAAATATATTATATAAAAGAAACACATGATAAACAATAATGATACTATAAAACTTGAGTAAAATAACTTTTCATAAGAAAAAATTTCTTCAAATAAATGAAATCTAAATTTTCTTTTCTTCAAAAATATTTTAAATAAGAAACCTCTTTAGGACAAAGTTATTTATTTTCTTAGAATAATATTTCCAAAAATCCTTTCCAAGAACTTCTTTTTTTTTCAAATAAAATCATTTATAAATCCCTTTCTCTTTATAGAAATTATATTAAATTTTTTCTAAAAATAAGAAAACCTTTGACTATCATTTCCTTTAATATAAACTTTAAAATCTCTTTTAATTGAAACTATTAACATTAAAACACTATAAAGAAATATTCCGTTCCAAAAATAAAATAGCTTTTATTTACTATATGAAAATTACAGTCATTATGATCTACCTCCTTAAAAATTTTGTCCTTGAAATATTTAAAAGGAGAATGTCGTAACAGGGTAAGAAAAGATAAGGATAACACAGTCGTAAGATGTTTTCACGTTCCATCGGTTGATATGAAGGGATGTGTTTAGAAGTCATGAGAATCCATCAAATCGGATTCAAAACAGATTCAAAAGGAATAGTTTATAATGAGATGGGAAATAAGTTCTATAAAAGGAAAACGAGTAAGTATCAAGGATGGATTTAAGGGACGAGATCCAAGGGGTATAATAAGTGTTGGTTAATTCCCTTGCATTTGAATACTCAGACCTGCATGTGTCACACTAAAACCTATCACGTCCCGCTTCCTGAGATATTGGAGCGGAGACGCGACGAGAACACAACATAACCATACCGAGAAATAGACTCTCCTGGATACAGTTACACTAAGCATATAGTAATACAGGAGTACACAAAAACAAGATAAATAAAATCAACTTTATTCATTAACTAATATTTATTACAAACGATAACTCAAAGTTTATCACATCATAAAGCAAGACAGGAAATAAAGCAAGCCCTAAACAGATGGGCGAATAAGAAAATAAATAGGACTAAAAGCTCTGATAATGAGTCGAAAGGGGAGCATAATCTTCCTTCGTAGCTTCAACCTCTGTCATCCTGTCTTGCTCTTCTTCTATTTCTAACGGATATTTTAGGGGAAATAAGGAAAAGAAATGTCCTTCAGCAAGTTAAACTCGAGTAGGATTCTTAAGGGGATTATGTGCAAAAAGGTGAAAGTAAGATAAAATGTAAGGTCATGATGCAATTGTATATGTGAAGGTGTCGTTTAGTAACTATTAACAGTAGTTTAGCTTGATTTAGTTTGGTTTTATAAGGTACACGCATTTCGGGTAAAACAAGTTATGATAAACGGTGTGATGTTGTGGTATGCAAGTTTATTCAAGAGTTTCATGTTATTTAAGATGTTGCAAGGTTTTGTTTTAAGAGTTCAGGTAAAAAACGAGAGCTTCGAGTATCGGAGAGTATTCCGTATATGCCCGGAATCATGGAAACATGTTCATTAAACAGTTAGCATTCCGTATATGCCCGGAATCATGAAGACATGGTCATTGCACATGACAAGAGAACTCTCGAGGCACATCATACAGCGGTACACGCATTTCGGGAGTATTGCATTTATGCCTGCAATCATGGAGACATGGTCATTAAACAGTTTGTTGGATATAGGTGCCCTCAAGGCAATTATTGTAATTGAAGGGGGACTTACACGAGAGAACAATCTTACTCGACATGATGTATACTATCTGGTTTGTTTTTATCTTTCATGTGATGCGTTTATTCATTATCACGTATCATTTAGACACGAGATAAATCCTTTAGGATTTTGCTTGATTACCAGGATGATGATGGAGATCATACTAGTGGGGCCTGGGTAGTTGATAAGCACATCCTTAAATGTCTCTAGTTGTAGGAGTACCGATACTGGGTATCGGTACTCCAATTTAGACTAGTGTGTACGTTTCTAGCTGATCCTGCAGCTATTGGTGTTTGACATCGAGGATTTCATACTTGTGTTCATTCGATGATTTACACTGGATGGACTCACCGAGAACTCCTGTTGGTAATATACCAATGTCAGATAGCATTTCTTTGATGACATGAGTACAGGGTAGTCCTTATGGACCTGAGATTGCCATGGTGTCTCATGTGTGTTCTCTGTTAGAGTTCCTAGCGCCTAGCCGCTACAACCATGGCTTATGCGGAATGAAAAACAAAAAATTCTAGAGGCGCTAGAAACAACGAACCCTAGAATCGAAACCAAACACATGAACTAGAAAACAATATAGAGTTATAGCTACTATGGAAGAAGGTTATACCAAGAGATCGAGTCCTTCGATCTTCACCTTCTCTTCCTTAGCTCCTTGGGGTCTCCGTGATCGAGCTTGACTACCAGTCTTTCTCCGTCGAAGATGATCCACCTGAGAGATTTGGTTTAAGGCTCTAGCTCCACACAAACTATCAAGTGGAGCAACTAAAACTCTAGGTTGTTAGTCTAGAGTGTAGTGAAGTGTTCAAGTATGTTTCTATCTCTTTCTACCCTTGATTCTCAACTCATGAGAGTGTAGGGTAGAAAACGAAGAAGAAGGTGGAGAAGCTCAAAAGGAAGGAGAGACAAAGGAAATGGTGAAATGAAAATATCTAACTCAAATGAAAAATGGCTAGCTTAGTTTTATTCAAAGCAATTTTCAAATAGAAAATTACAATCATGCTTGAATAGTGCATACAAATGTAATAAACAAATAACAAAGCTATTCTTCTCACCATACTTCTTTTACACCTCACCCCTCCACCTCATTTCCAATTTCAATAAATGAAATTCATACAAATGAGGTGTCCTCCTTCTAAAATGTCTTTCCGTATAAGTACGGAATACACTCCACCTTATATACATACCCGTATTCATATCAAAATACGAATACCCAAAGAGATAGAATAATACAATGAATATACTATTAGAATATACATATTGAAATATATATATATATATATGTAAATTATTGAATCAATACCTGAGTTAATAATCCGACTTAATCCTAAGACGGCTAGTATTATCAACAGTCCGATCAAAAGTCCGGGTAGTTAGTACACTCATTTGATCGGAACCCTGCACGTATCAAAATACGGCCACTACATCATTTCGCCTGAACAAGGGAAGCACTCTGTGTGGGACTCTAAAAACTCGACAGTATGCCGCCAGTGAGTTACTGGATAAATCCATAACCACAAGCACATCAGCGGCACTATCTATACGTAACGGCTACCCAGGTATCTGTCGAAAGGAAGGCTGATGAGTAAGTCCATCTGAACCCCTACTGAGCCTATCTGTGACAATCTCTGTACAGTCCAGTCTCTTCATCTAAGAGTATCGCATACCGGGTCTTAGGGGTGTTAAACGTCAGACCCTAATAACTCGGTAATTCATGCTGATGTGGCTCAGGACCAATTAGAGAAACTATTGATCTAACTATCAGTAAATCTCAACTGCTTTGGCCAAGATATTATGGTGCTGGCTAACTGAACACAGTGCTATATTGACTCCTTATACCGGGAGAGATGAATCCCCAACAATCGCTCACTGCCTCCATGTGGCACGGGACTGTACCCAACCAAAACATATTTTCACGACTTGGTAGAGCTGTGGTAGGGTAGTAATCTAAGTACAGTGGGAACCCACACGAGACAAATGACGATCTCAGGTCTAAAAACTAACATGTACTCATGTCATCTGAAAACTGCTATCTGACGATAGGTATAGTACCATCTAGAATTTCTCGGCGAGTCCGTCCAGTGTACTCACCCCACCTGTATATGATCTTAGGTGCCAAAGACCAATTTCTGTTGGACTAACCATCATCGCTCGTCGAGGTCTAGAAATGTATACACCATTCTACTCTAGAATATCGATGTCCAGTCTTGAAACTCCCATGACTAGGGACATTTAAGGTTGTGCTTATTGACTACCTAGCCTCTACTTGTATGATCGCCATCATAATGCTGGTAGTCAAACAATAATCCTATGGGTTTTATCAACATGTATTAATGATACGTAATAATAAGTAAAACATATACATATGTTAAGATAAAAGGAAACCAAATAACATACTATCATATCGAGCAAAATTGTCCTGTACATACATATGTCCAAGCATCCACTATACACACACACACACACACACACACACAAAATAAAGGCCTCTAGGGCATACATATCCGACATTCCTACTATACTTAGAATTCTACCCTACCACAGTTCAAAGGAGTCGTGCAAACAGGATTTTGGTGGGTATAGTTCCGAAGCACGTGGAGCCAGTGAGCGGTCGAGGGGATTCGTCTCTTCCGATATACGGAGTTGATGTCGCGCTATGCAGGACATGACTACAACCATAAGTCGGTGGCCACTGCAGTGGAAATAAACTGATAAGTGTTATCAGTTATATCTCTGATTGGTTATGAGTCCTCTGCCGCACGACTTATAAAGTTATTGGGATTTGACAGATTCCAAACCCTATACCCGATATGCAATACTTTTAGACAAAGAGACCAGACTGTATAGTGATGTCATTGATAGAATTTGCATGGTTCAGATGGGCTTTCTCATTGACCTTCTTTCGATCAATATCTGGGTAGCCGTTACATGCAGTTAGTACCGTTGACATGCTTGTGGGCTATGGATATGATTATAACCTACTGCCAGCATATTTTCGAGTCTTTAGAGTCCTACATAGAGGTTTCCCAGCACATGCGAAATGATATATGGCACGTATAGGGATACGTGCAAGAGTTCGATTAAACATGTGTATTTGATACACGTATTTTAATTGGGTGTTTAATGATATTAGCCGGATATATATGATATAACCGAATTATTAAATCAAGTGTTGATTTAATAATTAAATGTATATTTATATATTGATATATTTATTTATTAACTAATATCATGCTCGCTTTATTATTTTCTTCTCTTTATTAATATTTATATTTGATATAAATATTGTGACATGTATGTTGATACATTTGAGATGGGTGTATGAAACTTATATGTTTTAGATGGGAACATTCTTAAATGGTATGAGCCATGGAAAATAGATGGTTGTAGAATTCGTTGGTTGTTTTCTTTGGTAACTCATTTTTTATGACATATTATTGATTTGGATTTGTTCTCATCTGGAAACTTATCATCTTCTTGTACTCATCTCCAAGGCCACCTCTTCTTGAGTTTTTTCTCAATTAAGAAACGAAGAAAAAAAGAATTTAGTGAGCTAATTATTCTATATCTCCTGCTAATCATCCTTAAGTTTAATTAGTGGGTTGCTTCATTTTGATGAGATCAATTTGGACCTAAACTTATGTTGGAGTTATCTCAAGGTAGATCATCTTCGGCAAGGAGATCATCAAGCAAGTTTGTTCCGGGCTTCGTGGAAACTAACCAGAGTCTAAGAAGAGATGGCTAATGCGCTACAAAGGTTGTAGCTCACCAACTTCTTTGTTTTAACTTATTAGTTTAGTATCTTGTTTAGTGTTTTGATTTGATTCTTGGGTTGGGGTTGCTATTGCTCTCTAAATTTTTTAAATTACCGCATCTGCCACACTTTAAAATCCTTTTAGGTGAGCCTAGCATCCCATCAGTGGTATCAGAGCAATACCAAAAGACTAAACTGGATTTAGACGTAGTTGTAGTTTTGATCATCAAAATTTTTCGTAAATTAATTCGGTGATACAAGCCGGTGTTTGTTTTTTAAAACTTCTCTTAATTTTTTTTAAAGTATTGCAGAGCGAAGAAAACTTTTTGAAAATGTTGTGACTTCAACCCGGGCCCACAACTCCCTAGTCTAGCCGCTATTGGCGGTATTTCGGTGCTCAAGTTGTGGAGTTGTGTGTCCAGGTTGTTACAGTGGCTTCTATGCTTGGAAATAGGATTTATAGTATTTTTTGTTTTTTCCCCATAATTAAGATTTGATCTCGTTTTGTTTGTAGGAAGTACGGATTGTTTTTTGATCAAACTATTACATCGTGGGGTTTCGTATTGATGTAGTTAAAGCGTTTAACCATGCTAATGCAATGACACATACTTGTTGATATGTGTGTAGAGTCTGAGATGTTGGTGTTTATGGCTTGGTTTCAGATTGTCGCGAAATGAATAGCCCTGTGCAGAAGTGTGATGTTGCGATTAGTGATATTTTCATTCATGCTTGTAACCTATATGTATATTCATTTGTTCGGGATGAGATCCAACTTGTGGCCGCCGTTTCCGCTATATGTATATTCTTTTTCGGGGCGAGCGACAGACTTATGGTCACTGTTACCGCGATATATTATTATTTGTCGGGACACGATCAGGTTGCGATTGTTTTCGCCATTGTATTAATATAGGTTTGGGACTACCCCGTGGAGAAGTGCATGAGAGGCCGGGTTCTTGATTTCAGCGGTTGGCTATCTCAAGGAGTTGGGATCGGGTCGCTCGAGCTTAGGAATAGCGAGTTGCTTTCCGCGCTTATAGGGGGTATACGTTTGACCCGCGGAGGAGTGTTCAAGTCACTGGATTCTAGAAAGTGCAGGGTGGCCCTCTCATGACGATGATGATGATGATGGGTTGCCTCGTTTCTTAGGTTGGCTTGTTGCATGCTCATTCGTAGGGGTCTGCTTTTGGCTACGCATGGGTTATTCACGCGACCGGGGAATGTCGCGTTTCGTTTTTGGCTTGAGCGAAACACGGGATTCTTAGGTAATCCAACCATTCCTATTCTGTGATGTTCATTGCATACCTGTAATGTGTTTACCTGCCTGTGATGATATTTATCGTTTGCCTGTAATGTTGATTATTTACCTGCGATGATATATATAATGAAATATTGATATATGTGATATATAAAGTATATAAATAAATGCTATATACTTTGTGCACCCAAGCCAGCCCTGCCTCCGCCCTACCGTAAGTTAAGTAACCTTATAGTTAAAAACCGAGGCCCCGTGTTGAATGCGAATGGCGTATATATGCATTCTATTTTCTTTTCATATTTTTTCTGTGATTGTGTGAAGAGATGCTGGATAATATGATTATCTGAATGATGGGATTGCATTAATAGGATTAATGCAAAGATAATAAACCTAAAACACATTGTAGGGACCAAATATCAGATATTGTGGTATTATAGTCGAATATTTTGCTTTACACAGAGGTATCGGTTAGGAATATCCAACACCTCATTTCATAAGGAAAGAACCTAGATCCCTTCACAGGGAGTGACCTCTTTAGAAAAAGATTGTGTTATTATAAATTTTCAAATTGTATAGTCACGGTCCTTTGCTTTGCATCGAGGTATTCGGTTAGGGATATCCTGTATCTCATTCGATGAGGGAATAGCCTTGATCCCTGCACCGAGAGTTCGCTCTTAAGCAAAAGTTTATGTTACTATAAATTTGCAAAACTACTCAGATCCTGCGATGAGATCAAGTTCATTACGTTAAAGGTTTTCTTTAAAATCAGTCGTAGCCCTCTGTCATTTCAGGAATTAGAGTACTTAGTATTCATGTTGCGTTTGTTGATCTTTCGTCAAGGCGTAGTGTACGGTAGCTAAGTGATGTCTTCCTGCTTGCATGTGATGCGATTAGTTAAGACGGTCGCATGGCTTTGTTAATCATTCGTCAAGGGCCTAAACGGGTGGATCTAGACTAATCAAGAAATGATGGGTTGAACTTGTGCCACACCTCGCTTCCTAGTGTACGGGTAAGGAGATACGACCAGGCCCGCTACATATTTACTCAGAAGTAAACACGCTAAACGTAACTAAGCAATATAATGTAAATATACACAAGAAGACATGAAATGTAAATGAACAACAACTTTTATTTATTAAACATACAACTGAAAAGTAAATACAATGATGAAAGCAATGCCTAAACAATGGCATGAACATGAATATAAAGTGTATACAAGTGTCTAGAGCTCGGGGTCCTCGCTGAACTGATCCAAGTCCTCTGAACTGGGCTCTATCTCCAGTGAGTCGGATCCCCTGAAAACATTCTAAAGAAAGAAGATAGAAGGAATGTTGTCAACAAACAATCGCTCGGTAAGTCCCAAAGAAAGGTAGAAATAAAATAGATAGAAAGAATATAACAGTATACTATTTGATTGTTATGTTAACGTAGTTTTTTATACCTTGGTACAGAATATGCCAGCGAATACGAGAGGAGTCCAACTATTCCGTGGACTAAGGTATATGGAGCATAAGGAACTGTTAAGTTACAGAACAACAACAATGGATATTCAGGTTAGGTTTATTAAAGTGACCGTCTCGTGCCACTTCTAACACATTCCGTACCAATCTACCCCTTTAAAACCCCGTAATGTATTATGTATTGATGTATATTGTTTTGTTTAATAGATGTACGACTTGCCGAAACCATGATATCATGTAAACGGAATGGATATAAATGGATAGTCATGTAAACAGTGTATATCTATGGTTCGGTTCGGTCGAGTCATGTTGATATAGATTGAATTCTGGTATAAATGGATTTATGTTGAATTGGAGTTATACTTGAATCATATTTAAGAATAGATTGATTGATTGATTTCAAATTAGACTGAGACTTTGTCTGAGTCAGACACTTTAAAACGAATTGAAGTTCTGAATTAGTTTTGATGTTCTCGGTAACTGCTGCAAATGGACGGCAGGATTTGTGTCTTTTTCCAAGACAATTACCGTATTGATAACACCGTTTTTAGGTTGTCTACCTTAAATAGGCAAGCACTCATATCCTCCGGCTCCTTGAGGCTCAAGAGAACTGGTCCCGCTTAAACCTATATTTACTAGGGTCGTTATTGTAAATTAATATAACTTGAGGGGGTTTTATGAAAAATAGTTTTGATATATTTTTAAAATACAGCTCAAGTATTTATTTATCGTCTTTAGAGTTTTAATAGTTGTAATTTTTATAAAATGAAATATTCTAGTGGATATAAACCTAACTTTGAATAGCATATGGTATTTTCTTGTAATTTGACTTGTATTGAAATGTGATAGTATTTTCATGATCTTTTGTGATTCTTTTCTTTTGATTAGAAAACATGGAATATATATTATATATAAAATAGATATTTTGATAATATTTATATATATATATAATTATAAAAATATAATTTATTTATTAAGTAGAAATCACATTTTCTTAAAAATTGTAATAAGAATTCCATCGAGATCGAATGCTGCGTGAGGAGGTCTGCATCTCGCTCTACTAGTCCCGAGAACATGCGATAACCTGCACCATCCCGATCGGGTTCCGCAAAATGGGTTGTAGAGGCTTATTTGTAAGGAATTAATTAAAACAATTTTAAAAATACGGGTTTTGATAGTTTAAGGTATTTTAATGTAAATATTGTATTATGTCCCACAAAAAAAATTACAAAAGCCATCGTGCTATGTCAAGATGAGTGTTGTGATGAGACAGGTCATTACCTCGTGAGTTTTCTGAAGGTAATATGAGCCTAACTATAAAATAATGTTGTATATAAACTAGATGGCATTTTACCGTAAAAGTTAAATAAAAGTTGTTTAACATTATATTTTGAATTGAAACTTGTTGTAGATGTTTTAATGGTTAATAAACAATATATAAAAAGATGGTAAATATGTTATTAAGAAAAATTGCGTTTTTGATGAAATTAGAATCGGAAGTCGGATTAACTCCGCTTCCGATGAGTTTTGAAAAAGAAGTCTTTTTAGTAGAAAGAGAGGAGGGGAGAGGGGTCTTACTGAAGATTATAGAGGGGAGAGATAGAGGGAACTTTCGAAGGCATCGGGAAGTCGTTTCGACGCCGGATTTATCCCGAAACGTCGTCGGAACTTTGACCTTGGCTAACTCCACTTGTACAACCGTTTTGGACTTAGAAAAATTTGAGAGTTTTGACAAAAGAATTCTGAATAAGATGGGCTAAAGTGTAGGAGGTATTTATAGGAAAAATTAGGGTTTAAGGTAATGAAGAATGAATTAAAAATATGCATTAAAATTTGGATTAATGCCTCATTTTAATTCTTTGGAAATGTACAGGGAAATCAAACAGACAAGGGTTAATGGGGGGAGTCCAATGGGTGTAGGGTAAAAATTTGGGAGCATTAGGGACGGGGGGGGGGCGGTGGCGTCGGCCCTAAGCCACATCAAGACGGTGGTTTAGGAGGTGGGGGGCTCTGGATTGAAGACACGTGTCCTAATCGCTTCATATGGCTTAGTGCACATGTTTGTTTTTTGTGTGACTTTTCATTTTACGTGTAGTGCACGTGCAAACTGTTGGGCTTCTAAAAGTTTAAACAAAAAATCAGCAAAAATATTAAGTGGCTGGGAGGATTCGAACACAGGGGCTACGTCACAGCAGTGCAAGGCTTTACCAATGAGCTACAAGTGTTTTCTTGCTGTTCAAAAGTAAATTAAATATTTATAGCATACACATGACTGCAAATACTCCATTTGTACATTAACTTTTAAACAAATTTTCTGTACACTGAAACAGAATTGTTACAACTTGACTAGAACTCTTTAATTTGTTGATCATTCGTCAAGGTCCTAGGGGTAAAAACTAATATCGGGAATCTCAACAAATTCGTCAAGATTACCTCGCTATGATATTTAGGGTCTCAATTCCCACTGTGAGTAATAGTTACTCTTGGGAGATTTTTTATCAATAATCCCGGCTAATTCTCATTTTAGGGTTTGAAGAAGAATTTGACGGAATAGTGGGAGTCATCCTGATTAGATAAATATGCCAGTCTAATCTTGATAGAGTGTAAGACGAGTGTTTCTTTTCTCTATCTGGCAGCGACCTAAGACCGACCTTAAACTAAAAACTTATAAACCAAGTTGACCGAACCTTTTTACAATCATCTGTTTTGGAATGTCATGATTGCCCTATTTTCACGACATAGTCGCATATATCCTTACCCCTTCCACTTCCCCCTTTTTCCCTCCAGAACACTCTGTATCCAATACAGAGATCCATATTTCTTGGCAAGCCATTGTATAGTTAGATACGAACTTGAAGAAATTATTTCATTCGAAAATGGCCGCAGGTTCTGGAGAAAGTGAATTGTATATAATACAATTCACTTGTCTCTCATCACCATCTTATCTCAAGTTTGAGGGTTTCTTAAATAAGGAGAATATACCAGTTACGCTTGTTGGATAGTCTTCTTCCAATCCCGATACTGGAGCTAAAAGGAAGGGTAAGAAGAAAACCAACTAGCATATGTTCGGTATAAATAAGGTAAGAAAGAGAGACAAAAATGGGAAACAAAGTGAGCGCAAAGGAAAATGCAACTATTGTATGATCGTGGGCAATGAAAAAGGCATTATTAGGAATACCCGGCTACCTCTTGAAATATTTTAATGTTTCATATTTTCTATGTGATTGTAATCGAAAACCGTTTTTCAATTAATTCTGATTCCTGGGTATATATATACCAGATTAACATCCCATATCTATAAGTTGTTACATATGCTGAGAAGGATTAGATTATTGGAAATGTGATTTGATCCTCAATGTCGGATATCGGAGCAATTGTTGCTATTAGGGAAATCATCTGGTTTTTTCCTTTCGACAAACTTTTGGTTTTGAATATCTGTTATAATGCACCAATTTTATAAATTCATATATCCGCCTCTTTATTAGATAAAGTGAGATATATATTTTGAAAAACATGTTTTGAACATTTACCTTTATCATTAGATGATTGGTTAAGGTGCATATAGATAATGGAGGAAACATTCTTAACCAAAATACAGTTTTCAAATTACAACACACAGAGTATGAGTTAATGAACTCATAGAGATTATAAATAATGATGTATGTTCTATAGTGTCTACTTGGAATAGGGGTTGGTGGTCATGCTTCATTCCGTTTTCCTATGAGTTCTCTGATTTTAGACACGCATTCTTGTTGAAATGCATAGTCTAAAGATTTTGAGAAGTTCATAGGGTATAAGAATAAAGTAGAGAACCAATTGTTGAAAGTGTCTAGATTCTTCGAAGTGTTCGAAGATGTGGATACTTATACTAGGTATTCCGTGGTTTAATAATCGAGAATTTGATTATCTCTCAGATTACTCATCCGTGGGTGCACTCCTTGATGAGTAATATTGTATTACCTTTTTCATTGAAGGGATGCACTGGAAATAGATGCACATCAATTAATACTGGTTCCACCTAAATTAATGCCTCAAATTCTATATATGATATAGAATGGGTTATCATCTAAAAATTGTTAAGAGGTTGAGTTGTCCGACATATACTTAAAACCAGAATCCGGATAAACTCAAGGCACGTTTTCGTAATTGCAGTTTGTGGGTTATCCAGGGCATTCACAAGAGATTAACTTTCTACCATTTTTGGGATCAAAAGTTGTTTTTTTCTTGACACACCACCTTTTTAGAAAAGGAATTTTCTTACATAAGAAATTAGTGGGAGTATGGTAGAACTGGAAGTGATTTCAGAACCACAAACAGTTACTGAAGATTTAGTAGAACCTGGAGATTCAATTAACCCTGAAAAACCTTACCCTACTCCGCAGATTTAGTGGGTGATCTCAGGCACCTGAGAGATACTTTAGTTCTCTCATAGAAGGTGAAAGGGAAGCTTGCATCATGTGATGATGACCCTACTATATCAGCAGGCCATGAGAAGTAGTGACATCCGACCGATGGCTGGATGCCGAGTTATCCTAGTTGGACTTCACGCACTGCAATAATGTGTGGACTTTATTGGGTGCTCCTGAAGTGGTAAAACTCATTAGGAGCAAGAAGATCTTACGAGATCAGTGCAAATGAAAGATACTAACCTAATAAGGCTAGACTTGTAGTAAATGGTTTTCATCAAATATTCGATGTGGATTGTGATGAAACTATTACTACAATGTCGGTGCTGAAGTCTATACAGATATAACTTGCCATTATTGTTTTTCATGACTATGATATCTGGCAAGTGGATGACTATAATGCCTTTCTAAATTGGATTTAGAAGTGTAAGTGTATATAACTCTGCCAGAGAGTTATCTTAGTCAGTGGGAGCAGTGGTAAGTGTGCAAGTTGCTTAAGTCTATCTTTAGATTAAAGCAGGGATAACGGAGAAGGATCATCTTTTTTGATGATACGGTCAAAACATTTGACTTCATTAAAATGAGAGATGAACTTGGTATTTGAAAGAAGGTAGTAGGAAGTGTTGTCAGATTTCTCATATGGTATGTGGATGACATACTCATGATAAGAAATGATGTTACTATGCTGCAATCGGTAAAATAATGGTGGTCACAAGTGTTTCTCCATATAGGATATAGATATCAGTCCAATCCCGGAGAAACATAGGGTAGCAATGAAGACCATTTAATGTTCTTGATGTATGGTAATGGCAGCCTCCTGAAGGAGATGGTTACCGACTCCAGATTCAAAAGTGACAAGAATGACATAATGTCTGTCGTGAGTTATACATTTTGTTCTCTTTTGAGGAGCAGTATATTGGAAAGAGTTCCAAGTGAGATATTGTGGTAGTCGTGGCGCTAGATACTGATTGTGAATCAGTAAAGGATACCGCCCTAGAATTCGCTGGATATAATTGTTCATTTATGAACATGATCCCATCGTCAGTCCAGACAAATACTAAGGCAGGTATCGATCAGTTTGGGAGATATTTGATCTCTGCAAAGTTGAGATTCATGGAGAAACAGAGAGATGCGTTGTGCCAGGTCCACTTATTAAGGCTAGTTCTCGAACACAGTTTGTGAAACTGTTAGTACAGAAATTGGGTATGCGATACCGCAATAATTGGCCTTAAGTTCAAGTGGGAGATTGTTAGATATAGGTGCCCTCAAGGCAATTATTGTAATTGAAGGAGGACATATACGAGAGAACAATATTACTTGAGATAATAGTATGCTATCTGGTTTGTCTTTATCTTTTATGTGATGTGTTTATTCATTATCACGTATCGTTTAGACATGAGATAAAGCCCTTAGGATTTTTCTTGATTACTAGGACGGTGATTGAGATCATACTAGTGGGGCCTGGGTATAAGAACATCCTTAAATATCCCTAGTCATATGAGTATCGAGACCGGGCATCGCTACTCCATCTTAGATTAGTGTGTACGTTTCTTGACCCGGTTGGAGAGCGATAGCTGATCCTGCAGCTATTGGTGTTTGACATCGAGAATTGTATACATGTGCTTATTGGATGAGTTACACTGATGGACTCACCGAGAACTCCTAGTTGGTTATATACCAATGTCAGATAGCAGTTCTCTGGTGATATGAGTATAAGGTGGTCCCTATGGACTTGACATCGTCATAGTGTCTCATGTGTGTTCCCACTATACTTAGATTTCTACCCTACCATGGCTTAAAGGAGTCATGCAAACAGGTTTTAGTTGGGTATATCCCGAAGCATGTAGAGGCAGTGAGCAGTCGAGGGGATTCGTCTCTCCCAATATAGGGAGTTGATGTCGCGCTGTGCAGGACATGACTTCAACCACAAGTAGGTAGCCACCGCAGTTGAGATAAACTGATAAGTGTTATCAGTTGTATCTCCGATTAGTTATGAGTCCTCTGTCACACGACTTATCGAGTTATTGGGGTCTGACAGATTCCTAACTCTAGACCCGATATGTGATACTCTTAGACGAAGAGACTGGACTGTACGGTGATGCCACTGATAGACTTTGCAGGGTTCAAATAAGCTTGCTCTTTGACTTTCTTTCGATCAATACATGGGTATTCGTTACATGCAGCTAGTACCGCTGACGTGTTTATAGGCTATAGAAATGATTGTAACCTACTGCCAGTGTATTGTCGAGTCTTTAGAGTCCCACAAAGAGATTTTCCAGCACATGAGAACGATGTAGGGCACGTATAGGGATACATGCAGGAGTTCGATTAAACACGTATATTTGATACACGTATTTTAATCGGGCGTCTAATAATTTTATCCGATATATATATGATATAACCGGATTATTAAATCAAGTGTTAATTTAATAATTAAATATATATTTATATATTAACCAATATCATGCTCACTTTATTATTTTCTTCTCTTTATTAATATTTATATTTGATATAAATACCGTGACATGTATTTTTGATACATTTAAGATGTGTGTATGAGACTTATATGGTTTAGATGAGAACATTCTTAAATTATATGAGTCATGGAAAATAGATAGTTGTAGAATTCTTTGGTTGTTTTCTTTGGTCACTTTTTTTTTTATGACATATTATTGATTTGGATTTGTTCTCATTTGGAAACTTATCATCTTCTTGTACCCATCTCCAATCCTACCTTTTCTTGAGTTTTTTCTCAAGTAAGAAAAGAAAAAAAGAGAAGAATTTAATAAGCTAATTATTCTACATCTCTTACTAATCATCCTTAACAAGTTTAATTAGTAGGTTGTTTCATTTTGATGAGATAAATTTGAAGCTAAAGCTTGTGTTGGAGTTATCTCAAGGTAGATCGTTTTCGGTAAGGAGATCATCGAGAAAGCTTGTTCCCGGTATCATGGAGATTAGCCGGAGTCCAAGCCTACTAGTTTAGTACCTTGTTTAGTGTTTTGGTTTGATTTTTGGGTTGGGGTTGCTATTGCTCTCTAGATTTTTTGAAATTACTGTTTCTGCTGCACTTTAAAATCCTTCTAGGTGAGCCTAGCATCCCATCACAGTTAGCATTCTGTATATGCCCGGAATCACGAAGACATGGTCATTGCACACGATCATTACATACGATCTTTGAACAATTATCAGCTAGCACAGGGAGCCAACAAGACATGGAAAACACGTTTTCTTTCCAGATCGGGTCATTCCATTTCCACTCCATGTCTAGTGTTCATGTACTAATTTATAACCGTTCAGGTTATTTAGGTAAGGTGGGATTAATATCATGACTAGTTATGGTATTCACGTTATGGTATAAGGTATTTTATTTCGAAACATGGAACTTGGGTAAGTTCGGGTATTTTAATGTAGAAAGGGTTCAATAAAAGTTTCGAGGTATTTTTCACTCGAAATTTGGGTGGCGATGTGGAGAGAGGAGCTGAAGGTTGTTTTGAGAGCGGCGCTTTGTTTTCTAGGGTTTTCTCGTTGAAACCCTAAGTTTATGCTCTTATATAGTTGTAGTTGGGTTGATGTTTTTGGGCTGTTGTATATTAGGCCCGATCAGTGAAGAGTGTAGTGAGCTTAGTCTAAAGAATTCCATTAGCGCTTTCGGTTAAGCCCGGTATACTATTAACTTTGGTTTTTCGATGATATAAAAAAGGTTGGCTGTTGGGGGCCCATGATTCCCATATATTTAAAAAAAGTTTCAAGGTATTTTAGTGAAATAATAATTCTAGAGTAGTTCGAGATATTTAAGTGAAACCCGGAATTTTGAATACTTGGGGGTGTTTTAATGCAAATACAGGTTTTGGAACTTTAGAGTATTTATTTGAAAATACGGGATTTATAAAACTTAGGGCATTTATTTAAAAATAGTTCAATATAAGATCGAGCTATTTTAATGAAAGTACGACTTTTTATAAAAGTTGAGGGGTGTTAATGAAAAATAGTAATTTTAGAAAAGTCAAAGGGTTTTAATAGAAAAAACAACTTTCAGAAAATTCAAGGGGTTTTAGTAAAACCACGACTTCCAGAATGGTCAAGGGGTTTTAATGAAATACATTCAATAATAATATAGGTTATTTTAGCATAAATATAACTTTTGGAAAACCCCATGGTATTTTAGTGTAAATATATTTTTAAGAAAACCCATGGTATTTTAGTGTAATTATAATTTTAGGAAACCCGTAATTTAGTGTAAATATATTTTTAGGAAAACACATGGTATTTTAGTGTAATTAAAATTTAACTAAATTGCGTAACTAACACGTAAAAGTTTGATCATGTATCATGGTAGGTTGTTACCACGACAGCTAAGATCCTAGATTAAAATTACCATCTAATTTAATCCCTAAACATGCAATATATTAACAACTAACTAAACGAATTAAATAATCAAAGAGAACTGTAGGGGGTTTACTACAAAAACTAAATTACTCCTAATTTACCAAATTGTCAAATCTAATTATTAGACATGTAAAAGTAAAATAATTATAAAGAAGGAGGTCGAGAGGAGAGAGACGTAATCCTATCTCGTTACGAAGATTGGCCGACACGAACCAACGACTCATACCCCCGTCTTAGAATTTTATAGCATCCATCACCATTACCTTAGCGTAGATCATCGAGATACGATCCCACAGGAATTTTTCTGGAATTATTTGAGCACCAGAAGTGTGAGAAATGAGAGAAAAGGTGAGGCCTATTTATAAGATTCAAAAACCTAGCTCGAGTCGACACCCAGCCACCAATCGTGCCGCTGAATCCACGCCCGCACTCCACAGCCGTTGGATCAGGGCATCGGGTGGCCAAGATTCTCCTACATGGGGCGTGTGCTACCCACGCAGCCGCGTTGACCGTGCACGTGCTTGCGTAAGCATGCGCATGGGGTCCACGCACAACAGCTGCTGCTGCTGTCGTGGAGGGCCCGGGTCAGGCTCACCGGCTTGGGCCCAGCCTCATTTTTTTAAAATAAAAAAAATATTTTTCTTTTATAAAAACTGTTAAAAATTGTATTTTTCTTGAATAAAAATTAGTTAAAAGTACTTTTTAATATCGAAAAGTTATGGAAAATTTATAAATAAATTCTAAATAATTACTTACTTGTTTCCACCCATTTTCACCTCAAAACTAGTTCCTTTTTCTAAAATCTACTCATTAAAATAAAGCTTCAAAAATACTAAAAATCATATTTAAATTCTTTTCTTCTCCCAAAAATTATATTAATTATATTTAAACTCAAAATTACCTTTTTCCAAACTTTTCCATCAAAATAAATACTAAAATAAGTATAAAAATACGAAGGAAAATTATACGAAGACTATATTAAGGGATAAATAAAACGCAGACGTTACAATTCAAATTCGCAAAATCTCTACACTTCTTTGAAAAAACTTGGAATCCTGCAATTCGTTTCTAGCTTTCATCAAGCAACTAGGCAAATCAAGTCCAAGAAAAGCTTGGATGTGAAAACTAGGACCACCTTCATAAATGCGTCCGTCGGATTTTCATGAGTACCAATCTTCGTAAGCGAAATAATTTTCTTCTCATTCTCCAAAAAGAAATCTTTCACCTCGGTATGCTTAGTTCTCGAATTATAAGCCTGATGCACCTCCAAGTAAATCACGCTCTGATTGTCGCAAAATACATCCGTGAAATCCTACGGAACACCCATACTTCCCATCAATCCACGTAAATATATGGCCTCCTTGATAGCCTCCATAGCAGCTATCGACTCTGCCACTGTCGGCAATAACATGACAATGGACTGTAACGTCGACCTCCATGATACTGCACCAGTGCCCAACATGAATATGTAGCCCATCATCGATCTTCATCTATCCCTATCACCGGCAAAGTATGAGTCATTGTTCAGTCGAAAATATTGCACATTTGATAGAACATTTTCCTTACTTTTGTTAAGTAGTTAAAGGTGTTTATCGTAATTATGGAATATATGTGAGTTTATCAGTAAAATACTCTTTATCATATGTTTATACACTATACTTAAGATTATGAAGGAAAATATATGCATATAATATTTATATGATATTTTGATAATTTAAATATGCATATCATATTAAATAATCCTAATCAATATTCTTGAAATATTGTATTATATAAAATGATTAGGATAATATCTCAAATATAACAAATATTATTAATACTACGAATTGAGATATTGTGCAGATATAGCTCAGGTCTAGAGATTGAGATATTCGAGATGTCGGGAATAAAATCTGCCGATAAAATTGAATCAAATCGTAAATCATGAATGGCAGAGACTTAGAGAAGATATGAAGAATCCAGACATGAAACAATCTCCACGTGTCACCACCTAGAAGCAGAAGAAATTTTAAAACGAGATCTCACCAAGATGCCGCCCAACCGTGGCCAATAGCCTATATACACAGCGGATCCACGGCTTCATCGTGGCCGTAGGATCTGAGATTTTCTCTGTGTGATCAAAACAACAAATCCTAACATAGGGCATCTAGGGTTTCTGATTCTAGGATTATTTAAAGGACCGAGAGCTTCATACGAAAGAAGATCAATCCGAAGCGATCAAGAGGTCCAAAGCGATCCACAAATCCAGGAGAACAATCGATGGATCATCTACTTCCAATGAGAACAGAGATCGGGAGCATAAACTAGTGTTCTTGTACTCTAAATTCGATGGATTTGTAAATGATAGTTGATTAATAAAAAGGTAGATCTTTAGTTTAGTTCTTTGCATTTTACATTCTGCATTATTTTCTGCATTTACATTATGATCTCCTTCTTCATCTTCTCTTCTATCTCAACCATGCATGAGTAATTCCTCACTTGATAGGGTTCGTAGAATTAGGGTAGATCAATGGATGATAAAATCTCTTAACTCCTTTTACATCTTTTAAAGTTTATAAACTTTAGCAAATTAATTGTTAACATCCTAATCGGGCGTGCTATCAATTTATTGATAGTCTCGACCGCGATTTGAGATTAGATTAACGATTGTTTTGGTAAAGGCTAGACATGAATAGAGGTCAATGAAAAAATAAGGATTAAGAGTGGGAACCCTATTCTCTCCAAAAACCCTAATCCTCATTCATCACTATCGATCTAGTTTTAAATCTATTGAAGGATAAAAAGAGTCATCTTTAATTAATCATCCATTACTACTAAATTCTATGAACCCTACAAGCCTCTTATTCATAAAATCTACATCCATATATCGTAGATTTAGAACAAACCATCCATATTTCAATCAACTCGTCTAAAGCAAAATAAAGGTTCGACGTTACCCTGAGGACGACCCGTACTCATCTCGGCTAGCTATTCATGACACCGTTATTTATTGCGGTTAACTTTACTAGTTACAAAAACACTTTTCCAAAAACATCATCAATCAAATGGCGCCGTTGCCGGGGAAACGACTGTAATTTTTTTCTTGTTATTCGGGTTGATCTATTATAAAATCCAGCAAACATATTATAAAAGAGAATTAAAACCGTATATTGTGTATTTAACGATTAGTGTGCGAATTTTGCAAGGGAATCTGGAGTCACTGGAGCGAGGGAAATGAGATTCAGAGACTTTCAAAGAAGACCAGAGGAGAATTGGAGTGCACTGAAGAAAAATCAGCAGACGAACGCACCATAGTGCGGCAGAACCGCGGCGGAGGGGAGGAGTTGCTTCGCCAAAATCCTCTGGTATATTTCTCTGATCTTCCTCACTCCTCTAAGATCCAATAATATGATTTTTCTGCGGGATTCTTTGCAAAAAGTGTCGCTCAAAAATCTTTTTGCGTGTTTTGATATTGGTTTGTTTGTGCATATCTTAACCAGATATTAAGGGGCAATAACCCAAATCCAGATTAGGTAGGGATTTCATCACCCTTCCTAGGCCCCACGAATCACAAAACAAGCATATTTTCACCCTACATTAATTAAAAAATATCTAGACCAAGACTCTAAGGACCGTCGCGCTCAATTAGGACAGAGGAGGGTCGAGGGTAATCTATCTCTTATCCGCATTTCTCTTGTGGTGTCTAGGAAAGTGTGAGTAAGGAAAGTGGTTACTTAATTAGGCTCGCTATTTTTGGTGATTCGTATAGCGGATACCTTCCATTTACCTGGTGACAAGAGCGATAATGAGGTGGTAGAGGATTGATCCTGCGACTTGTCCTCTGGAAGTCTAGGAGCGGTCTAGTGACTTGACCTAGGTGACCCTAGTTCTAGGATTTGATTGTGCATTTTTGTGATTTCTTGAGTCAAGCCTCACGTCCGACAATTTTTCAAAACAAACATTTTTAAATCATTCTCACACACGCTGCCACGTGCACTAAACCCGCTTAGTGCATGATCGGCTGGACACGGGATTCTAGTGCCCGTCTTGTCCGCGTCTTTGCTATCGACTCCGAAGTCGGTACTTCTTCATCTTCTATTTCCCCTCCACCCTCCACATCAACCAAGATGGACGGTTCTCCATCAGATTTTCACAAAACCACCCTGCCACCACCCGTAGGTGCACAGAATCCACCGTGCATCTCTATTCAAGAAAGATGCTACCCGATATGCAGTCCCCTTCCTACTTGTCTATCTATTCCACCAGCCAATGAGGATAATTTTGAAATTAAACCCCACTTTATCAACCTGTTGCCCAAATTTCACAGGCTTGAATCCGAAGACGCATACGTTTTTATAACCAAATTTGAAAACGTATGCGCAATGATGGGCACTATACAACTTTCTGTGGATGCTATGAGATTACGTCCTCTCCATTTTACCTTGTGCAATCTAGCAGAAAAATGGCTTTATAACACTGTCGCACACTCTATTGCCAAATGGGATGAATTTGTTATAGTATTCTTTAAGAAATTTTATCCAAATCATAAGACCGCCCGTGTTCGAAGCGAGATTAACCAGTTTACCCAACTTCCCAACGAATCCTTTTGGAAATGCTTTGAATGGTTTAAAATCTTCTTATCCAATGCCCTCATCACGGAATCAAGAGATGGGATCTTCGCCGATTTATATATGAGGGTGTTAATCCAGCGACAAAATAGATGCTTGAAACCATTTGTCAATGTCATTTCATGTCTAAAGACGAAAGTGAAGCTTGGCAATTTCTGGAAGATCTCGCCGAACAAACTTTGCAGTGGGAAAGCGTTAGACCAATATCTTCTAGGGAAGGTATCCAACAGCTTGTTGTTTCCATCACAGTAAAAGCCGAAATGGCCGCGATACAAACGAAACTAGAAGCTATAGAAACCAAAGTCTCTTCAGCCTCCCTAAACCAAGTTACGCTTCCCAAAACCGTATGTGGTTGCTGTTATGACCCATCACATTTGATGGAAGAATGTCCTTTGAATCCTCCGTTTCAAGGTCAAGAACAAACTAATGCTGCTTTTCAGCAACGACCTAGAAACGATCTTTATTCTTCCACATACAATCAGAGATGGAGGAATCATCCTGATTTTTCGTGGAACCAAAACCAAACTCAAAATCAAAACCAGTTCCCAAGAAACTATCAAAGGCCTACTCCATAGCAAAAGAAACCACCATAATAGAGCCAGCACCCCTTTCAACCGCAAACTTTTCAAAATCCGGCCAACAACTCTACATCTTATAATAATTCTTTCCCAACGGCTGGTACCGAAAAATCCTCTGCACTAAAACGAAGCTTGGAAACATTTATTAAACATTCCACGCAAACGATGGATAATTTAACATTTTCTATCCAAACGTTAGTGCAGCACACCGCTTCCCATAGTGAAAGCATAAAATCGATAGAAGCACAACTTGCACAATTAAATGCCGCGATGAGCATCTCAAACTCTACCGAATCCTGGCCACTCACAAAGTCATAATGTGAGTGCCATAACCAGGTTAAGATCAGGAAGAGTGCCGAACAATCAAGTCGGTGAACAGGTTGATGATGTTGAATTAGATAAAACCCCGGCTTCTTCTTCTAACCTTAATTCATCTAGCCCACCATCTTCTTCTTAGCCTATTCTCCGTTTTCCACTAGGCTAAAACTCTCCGCCCACTCCCTTGAGTCAACCTAAGATGATTCCAACTCCAATTCTGGGATCGATTCCATCCCCACAAACTTCTCTACCAATGTTGGACCCAACCCTTATTGATAAAGCTCATTTTCTCAACAGGTTGAAGGCCAACAAAACTAATGCACAAATGGAGAAGATTGTGGAAATGTTTAAGCAAGTTAACATAAATATTCCTCTTCTAGATGCTATTCAACAAGTTCCGTCTTATGCGAAAATCCTTACGGACTTGTGCACTAGGAAGAGAAAAACTCAAGTGCCAAAAAGGTGTTCTTAACTAGCAATGTGAGCACGACTTTTACCCAACAATTGCTTAAGAAACGTAAGGACCCCGGTTGTCCTACAATATCTATAACTATTGGGGGTAAAAGCATCAATCGTGCTCCACTTGACCTAGGCACTAGTTTTAACTTGCTCCTGTATTCTATCTATGAGTAGCTAGGTATTGGAGAGTTGGAACCTGCACACTTCACTCTCCAGATGCCCGATTGATCTATCACCCAATCTAGGAATGAGCTAGAGGACGTGTTAATTAAAGTCGGGGAATTTATATTTCCTGTGGACTTTATTGTTTTAGATACACAGCCTGTGACGAACTCACGAAACCAAATTTCGGTGATTCTCGGTCGGCTTTTTCTAGCAACTTCCAATGCTGTAATTAATTGTCGTAACGGTTCTATAAACTTATCCTTCAGGAAGATGACAATTGAGCTTAATATTTACAAGCTAGGAAGTTAACCATTTGAACCTTCTGCTCATCTAATCGATATCTGTTCTGTCAACGAGAAAGCTTCCGACAGCTGCGAAGTTGAGGGACTTTGCGACAATGATCTCAACGACACTAGTGCGTCATTATTTGATCTAAAAAATTACTATACTAGTGAGGAGACCTTTGAAAAATCCAATCTCGAGTTCGAATCCTTTGACTCGTCGCAAAAGTCAGTTGAGCTTTCCGAGTCAATATCCTACGCTAGTTATGAACCTCTTAGGGTGTCCGAGTATAATTCCCCAACCCTACCTTTTATCATCTCTCCGCCGACACTAGATCTCAAGCCGCTACCTTCTCATCTCAAATATGCATATTTAGGTGAGAATGAGTCTTTACCCGTGATCATATCCGCTTCTATAGTTTTAGAGCAAGAGAGCGCTCTTTTGTCGGTCTTGAGATCAAATCGGCAAGCTTTTGATTGGACAATGGCGGACATCAAAGGGATTAGTCCCTTGATTGTTGAATATCATATACATTTGATGGATAAAACCAAACCAACCCGAGGCCCACAAAGACGGTTGAATCCCGTCATGAAGGATGCGGTAAAAAAAGAAACCGTCAAGTTCCTAGATAGTGGCATAATTTACCCAATATCTGATAGCCAATAGGTAAGTCCTATTCATATAGTCCCTAAAATGTCTGGCATCACGGTCATAACTAATGAGGATAATAAGTTGATCCAAACACTCACCCAAACTGGGTTGCGGGTATATATTGATTATAGAAAACTCAATGCCGCAATGAGGAAAGGTCACTTCTCTCTACCTTTTATTGACCAGATGTTAGAACGATTAGCCGGGCATGAATACTATTGTTTCTTTGATAGATACTCCGGCTATAACCAGATCCCCATCACCGAAAAGGATCAAGATAAAACAATATTTACTTGTCCTTTCGGTACTTTTGCTTATAGACACATGCCCTTTGAGTTATGCAATACTCCTGCTACATTTCAACAGTGTATGATGGGGATATTCTCAGACATGTATGCAATGCCTATAGAATTTTCTGGAGATATTTATGGATGATTTCTCCATATTTGGAGACTCTTTTGAGGAACGCCTTCATCATCTTGACGCTGTTCTTACCCGCTGTAAGGATAAGAATTTAACTTTGAATTGGGAAAAATGCTATTTCATGGTTCAAGAAGGTATAGTCCTTGGGCTTATCATTTCACGAAAAGTCATGGAGGTAGATAGAGCTAAAATAGATATCATCCATAACCTTCCTCCTCCCAAATGCGTCAAAGATGTACGATCCTTCCTTGGTCATGCAGGATTTTATAGGAGATTCATTAAGGATTTTAGCAAAATTGCTAGACCCTTAACTCTTCTCATGGCCAAGGATAAAACATTTCACTTTGATTTGGATTGTGAGGCTGCTTTTAAATCACTTAAAAGCTCCCTCACTACAGCCCCCATTCTGTCATCTCCAGATTGGAACCACCCTTTGGAGCTTATGTGTGATACATCAGATTTTGCTATTGGTGCAGTCTTAGGACAACACATTGATAAGACGTCATATGTAATTTACTATGCAAGTAGGACCTTGAACGATACCCAAATTAATTATACAACTACCGAGAAAGAACTCTTGGCAGTTGTATTTGCATTAGAAAAATTTAGGCCCTACTTGATTGGCTCGCCTATAGTGGTTTACACCGATCATTCCGCCCTACGATATCTTTTATCGAATAAGGATGCTAAAGCCAGGCTTATACATTGGGTCGTGTTGTTAGAAGAGTTTGATCTTGTCATACGAGACAAGAGTGGATGTGAAAACGTAGTAGCCAACCATCTTTCACGCATCTCTTCTTCACCAACGTTGACCTTACCAATAAATGACTCCTTTCTTGAAGAACAGCTCTTGACCGTATCCTGCGAACCTTGGTTCATGGATATTGTGAATTATCTAGCAACGAGACTATACCCAGCGATTGGTCGAAACAAGACAATCATCGATTTCTATTCCAAGTAAAACATTTTTACTGGGATGGATCTTATTTGTTTAAGTATTGTCCCGATCAAATCATTCGCCGATGTGTCCCCAATAATGAATTCAAGAGTGGATTGTCTTTCTGCCATGATCAGGCATGTGGCGGTCACTTTGGTCCACATAAAATGGCGGAGAAAGTTTTGCAATGTGGTTTTTATTGGCCAACATTATTTAAAGATACATATGATGATTACAAAACTTGTCTTCGGTGTCAACACATGGGTCGGATTTCACGGAGAAATGAGATGCCGCTCCAACCTATCTTGGTTGTGGAGATATTTAACGTTTGGGGAATTAATTGTATGGGCCATTTTCCCAACTCTTTTGGGAATTTATACATCTTACTTGCGGTTGATTATGTCTCTAAATGAGTGGAAGCAGTACCGTGTCGCACTAATGGCAAAAAGATTGTTATTAAATTCCTTAAAGAAAATGTCTTTTCGCGATTCGGACACTCTCGTGCTATAATTAGTGACAACGAGACGCATTTCTGTAATCGGTCTTTCGAGACTTTGATGCAGAAATATTCAATCAACCACAAGCTTTCTATGCCCTATCATCCCCAAACGAGCCGGCAAGCTGAGATGTCAAATCGACAGATCAAACAAATTTTGGAGAAAACGGTTTCTAAGAACCGTAAAGATTGGTTCACCAAATTGACGGATGCTCTTTAGGAATTCCGCATCACTTATAAGACCAATCTTGGGATGTCTCCATACCAACTTGTGTTTGGGAAGGCTTGACACCTTCCTGTCGAGATCGAACATAAAGCAATGTGGGCTATTAAAGAGCTTAACTTTGATTTTGATCAAACCTGCAGCTATCGGAAGCTGCAATTAAATGAGCTAAGAGAACTCCGTGATGAAACTTACGATAATGCGGTTATAGTAAAAAACCGGACTAAAGTGTTCCACGACAAAAACCATTTTAGAAAATCTTTCACACCGGGACAATAAGTCCTTCTTTACGATTCCCATCTCCACCTTCATCCGGGTAAGCTTAAATCTCATTGGAAATGATCTTTCGTGGTGCGGTATGTATACCCGTACGGGGCAGTGGATATTGAAAATGTTAAAAACAGTTATATTTTAAAAGTAAATAGGCATAGATTAAAACCGTATTTTTACGCTGACCCATCGGAGGAGCTCCTGTTTTTACAGGAGCTGCTTTATCATAACTAACTCTCCTCTGCCTCATCTCCATGTTTCGGTAACACTGTTTCATACAAGAATGGAGGTGAGTGAACTAAGATATGACTGAATACCTGTGCGTGCCATAAAACAAGTTTGGGGGTAGTATTTCATTATTATTTTACCCCTATTCTCCTCCCAAGTTTATATGTCTATGCGCTCAAAAAACAATATCAGTGAGGACACTGCTGAAAACAGGTTTAGGGGGGAGCTTTGTATTTACTGTAATATCTTTTTGCACTAGGCATTATATAAATTTTTTGGCTAGCTGAATTTTTTTTTGATAATAAAAGAGTAGAAAGTGAAAAATTATATATGAAAGATAGGAAAAGTTTAAGAAAAGCAAGAAAATTAGATGTTTTATAATGAAACTAGTAATAGATAGTCATGAGCTGTTGTCCCAAGGGTTAGTAAGATAAAGGGAATCACTAATCTGAGGATAGAATTGAGTCTAAAAAACAACCCCTATTCTTGAGTCCAAATATCTGAACGTTAATACCTTACTATACGCACTTGCACACATCTTGAAACTTGGGATAATAGATGATATCTTGAAATGCTCTTGTCTAAAAGCCTTAGTATGAAGATCAATGAAATAAAAAAGTGAAACATAAAAAAATAAAATGGTGAAGAAAAATGAACACTGATTTTATAATTACTTAAGGCAGTATAAAAAAAATATAGCGTGGGTGCTTTATTACCTAGTGCCTTAGACCAACTGATTTGGGAGCCACTGCTAAGGCTTAGGTGTTGCAAGACGAGAAAATTGCTAATTACGCCTAAATAAGTGAGTACATTTGGTAATCGGTCAGTTAGTATCTCAAGAAGTATTAAAGGTCGCATGAAGAATGTGTGAGCAATTCCATCTAAAATATTTACCGACTAAAAAGTACTAAGGAAGATGGACAAGAGAATGATAGCTTGAATTGAATTCTCTAAGTGTAGGGATGCCTTTTACACACACGTAGGGGTAAATGATTGATGTTAGGAAGAAAGGTAGGGAGAAAGACTAAAGGCGATGCTTTATTGAGGGATGATGTGACTTCTGCCATCTTTTCATGACCATTAAGGTAGGGCTCATGGCAATTGAAAAGCTAGTGTAGTTTTAAACTCTTATTTTCAAGTTCTTTCTTTTATATAATTCTTATCTTTATATGTAACTTTCATTTTCTATTTTTATTATGGGATTTTTTGGGTGTAATCCGTTGAAAACCTTCAGGAGACAACACTCCTCCTACTAGGGAAACCCAGAGGTTTAAAGGCTTGTTGCACATGCTAAGTGCAATCGTGTTGTCTACGAAAATGTGCTAGGTTTTTCTTTTCCTTTTTTCTCCATCTCTTGAATAACTAGTTTGCTCGGGACGATCAAAGTTAAGTTTGGGGATATTTGTTTAGTCGAAAATATTGCATATTTGATGGAACATTTTCCTTATTTTTATTAAGTACTTAAAAGTGTTTATCGTAATTATGAAACATATGTGGGTTTATCTGCAAAATACTTTTTATCATATGTTTATACACTATACTTAACATTATGAAGGAAAATATATGCATATAATATTTATGTGACATTTTGATAATTTAAATATGCATATTATATCAAATAATCCTAATCAATATTCCTAAAATATTGTATCATATAAAATAATTAGGATAATATCTCAAATATAACAAATATTACTAATATTATGAATTGAAATATTGTGCAGATCTAGCTCAGGTCTGGAGATTGAGATATTCGAGATGTCGGGAATAAAATCTGCCGATAAAATTGAATCAAATCGTAAAATCATGAATGGCAGAGACTCAGAGAAGATATGAAGAATCCAGATATTGAAACAATCTCCACGTGTCACCACCTAGAAGCAGAAGAAATTTTAAAACGAGATCTATAACAAACCATCCATATTTCAATCAACTCGTCTAAAGCAAGATAAAGGTTCAACGTTTCCCTGAGGACGACTCGTACTCATCTCGGCTAGTTACCCGCGACACCGTTATTGATTGCGGTTAACTTTACTACTTACAAAAACACTTTTCCAAAAACATCATTAATCAGTCATAATACCCTGTCACAATACAACTATCCGTACTGCCTCTGCTGAATAACAAGCCGAATCTCGTAGTACCCCTTAAGTGTCTCAGAATCTACTTTACAGTCTGGCAATGCTCCTTACCCGGATTAGTCATGTATCGGCTGACCATCCCTAACGCATGTACAATGTCTGTACGTGTGCAAGCTATCTCATAAAGCAAATTGCCTATTGCACTTGCATTTGGCACTCTAGATATGTACTCCCTGTCTATATTCGACCATGGTGATAAATTTGCTGAAAGTATAAAGTGCACCCCTAAAGGAGTAGACACAAGTTTTTCCTTCTCCATCCTATACCGAGCGAGAACTTTCTCAATATACTATTTCTGTCGTAGATGCAACTCACCACACTTTCTCTTCCTGAAAATCTCCATGCCAAATATTTTCTTTGCAGCCCCTAAATTTTTCATCTCAAACTCTTGACTCAAATGTTGTTTCAACCTGTTGAACTCTGACATGCTGCATTATGCCACCAACATATCCTCCACGGACAATAAAAGATAAATTCGGGACCCATCGTTTAGTAGCCTCACATAAATGCACCGATCCTTAATATTTCTTGTGTATCCAATCGCCAACATAAACTGATCGAATTCTTTGTACTATTTTCTTGGAGACTGCTTTAAACCATAAAGCGACTTCTTCAATTTGTGAGCATAGCCTTCCTTGCCATCAACATCGATGCATATAAATATCCTCCTCTATCGAAACTCTCTAACTAGGAAAATCGGTAGACTGAATAACCTCTCTATAACTGGACGGTTCTTCATGCTCAATAGTCAACGTATATGACCCCATATCAACGAAACCAACTGCTGTCATGTTCTCAAAACCAAGTTTGACCGGCGGATGCCTAACTCACGTAGATCTCCGCCTCTCTGTCTGTACTGGACCATCTGGCTCTGTTGAACCCTCCATCTGAATCTGAGTATCAATCACCTCATCTCTCTTACTATCCTGAACAAGAACGCCGATCTCCACCTCGCTTCGTAGTGCAACCGTTCTCTCTTCACCATCTTATTGAGTCTATTTTCTACAAACAATTACAGACTCATCGAATATAATAAGCCGACTGATTACTATCTTCTGGGAATCAGGAGACGACAGTCTGTACCCTTTGGATTCACTTCCGTAGCCGAGTAGAACACACTTCCTAGCTCTCGGCTCTAGCTTATCGCTCCTCTGCTGAACATAAGCTGAGCACCCAAATATACGAAGCCGCCTGTAATCTCCAGCCTTCCCGGTCCAAACTTTCTCAGGAATTTTCTTATTTATCGCTGCCTATGGTGATCTGTTGATGAAGTACACGGTGGTAGAAAGAGCTTCAGCCCAAAACTCCTTAGGAAGCCCGGTTGTAAGATGCAAACATCTGGCGTTCTCCAATAGTGTTCGATTCA
The DNA here is from genome assembly GCA_030015575.1 of Agapanthus africanus. NCBI lineage: Eukaryota > Viridiplantae > Streptophyta > Magnoliopsida > Asparagales > Amaryllidaceae > Agapanthus > Agapanthus africanus. The sequence continues at coordinate 150,949,228 of JASDDO010000028.1, read as the reverse complement.
CCCACTCTGCAACGCCATTTGACTGAGAGTCTCTCGGAGTGGTGTAATGGTGCACAATCCCCTTTGACTTGTAGAACTCTATAAACACATATGAAGTAAACTCTTCGTCGTTATCGGACCGAAGAACCTTTACGTGCCAACCAGTCTACTTCTCCTTCATGGCTTTCCACGTTTTGAACTTCTCAAAAGTCCCGGCCTTAGACTTAAGAATATACACCCGGACTTTTCTCAAAAAATCATCAATGACGGAAAAAAAGTATCTGGCTCCACCTCATGAAAAAACCGGTGCTAGAACCCAAACATCAGTGTGGACATAATCAAGAATACCTTTCGTATCATGTACTGTTGTCCCGAACTTCACCTTTGTCTGCTTTCCTAGGATACATTTCTCACAGAAATCAAGACTGACAAAATCTTCATCTCCAAGTAGCTGCCTATTACGAAGCACCTCCAAACCCGACTCCCTAATATGACCCAACCGTAAGTGCCCAATCTAGCCGAATTCGAATCACCTGAACGAGTGGATATCGCAGCAATATCATCTGTAACTGACTGCCTTTTTAGAAAATACAAGTTCTTCATATTCATTCCATTCATGACAATAAGAGACCCCTTGAAAATTTTTATGGAACATCCATTGACTACGCACTTGCAGCCGATCCCTATTAAAGCTCCTACAGAAATCAAACTCTTCTTTAAATTTGGAACATATCTGACATCTGTCAAAATTCGCACTACCCCATTAAACATGCATATTTGAACAGAACCAATCCCCTTGATCTTACACGCCGCATTATTCCCCATCAAGATTGAACATCCATCAAGAGAACAAAACGCCGCAAACCAAACATCATGTGGAAAGAGATCCCTGAATCTAGCATCCATAGATCATGTACATCACCGGCTATACAAATTGATAATGCAGAACAATCGCTGCCATCTTCTGAATCATCTATGATAACAGCGATACTAGAAAACTCCTTCTCAGTATCCTCCTTGAACTTCTGACAGTCCATATTCCAATGGTCTTTCACTTAACAATAATTGCACTTGTTCTCGATTTGGACCTCGCTCTATGCTTGGTGTAACGACCACAAAATCTTAGCTGTCACGCCCTGCTTCTCAGTATACGAAAATAGCGACGTGGTAAGCCCGCAACGTATTTACTATGAAATAAATATGTTAAGTGTGATTAAGCAATATAACAATGAACATAATGACAAGAGTAAAAATTGAAACAACAACTTTATTTACATTCAATTTTACATACAACTGTTTGATAATAAAAGATACAATAAATAAAGCAAATGCCTAAACAACGGCATACAGTAAGTAAGTGCAGGCTGGAAAGAGCTAGTAATCTGGCTGTGCAGCAAGCTGGTCCAAGTCTTCCGGGCTCGACTCTATCTCCTCAGAGTCCGGTCCTCCTGACAAACATCCCAAAGAAAGAAATAGAAAGGAATTTCGTCAGCGAACTAGCGCTCGGTAAGTCCTGAGAGAAGTAAGAGAAGATAGTATATATGTGAATAGAAACTAAAAGAATAGAGGACATGTAAAATTGTATATGATCATTCACAGATATAAGATAGTTATTCTAACGTGGTTATTTGTAGTTTGATAAAGAAGATATTTATGTATACGAGAGGAGTCCATCTTACCCTGTGGATTACGGTAACATATAGTACAAGGCCCCGTCATAACCCATGGGACAACGACACGTAAATTCATGTAGGTGTCTTTTAAAGTGACCACTCATGCCAAGATATACGTTCCGCACCAATCTGCCCCTTTATCCCCGCGTATTGTATTGTATAGATTAAGATTACAGGTCTTGGCCGAATCCATGAATATAAAATGTTCATGTTCATGTTCAGGATGTAATCATGTGTTCATGTAGTCATGTCGAGTTCATGTCACGTTATAATCATGGTTTGGTCAAGTCGAGTTAAGTATAGAAGTTTGAGTTTGATGATTGAATTCGAGTATTCAGATTCATGATCAAGTATACAAGTTCGTGTTTGATTTTGGATTCTAGTTTGAATTTGGACTCAGATTGAGTCAGAAACTGGTGAACGGATTTGTGTTTTTTTCCAAGACTATTGCCATTGATAACTAAGTTAAGTTGTCTAGCCTAAATAGGCTAGCACTCACTTTCTCCGGCTCCCTGGGGCTCAAGAGAAATGATACCGCTTAAGCCTATGTTAATTCTATAGTCCTTAAAATATTGTTTGCATATTTCGAGGGGGTTTTATGAAAAATATGTTAATATTGTCGTAAAAATAACCCCGAGGGTGATTTATAAGATTTAAGGTTTTCATGGGCATGTATTTAATTATTGGGGTATTTTAATGATAAAAACTTAGCTTTTAAAAATTTGTGGTATTTTATTGAAAACTAGCCCTTTTTTGTAACTTGATGATATTTTATTAACATTTTAATATTTCATTTAAAAAAAAATATATAGTTTCATAATGTGTTTTTATTGAAGATACGGATTTATAATTTTTATATAATTTTTTAAAAAATTACTTTTGTTTAGAAAAGTCACATTTCTTTAAAACTGTATTTTATTTTCTTTTGAGATCGAATACTCCGTGAGGAGTTCTGCATCTCACTCTACTATCCCAAGAATGTTTCTGCACCATCCATTAGCGGGTCCCATAACGAGGGTTGTAGAGCCGTATTTGCCAAAGATTACAAAATACCGCTTTAAAAGAAACCCGATTTTGAAAAGATGTGGTATTTAAATGTAAAATCTATTCTTTGAACCAACCACACACACACACACACACACACACACATCGTGTTATGAAACCAAAGTGTGTGTGTGGGGTAGGTCGTTATCCCGTGAAGTTTTCCTAAATGTATTGTTTTAACAATTATCGAAAAGAGGTTTATACTAAAGTTCATGGTATTTTAATGAAAAAGTTCGTTAATGGTTATTTCATATGAAAAATTTTGCTTAAATTTGAAGCTAAAAGATTGTAATCAAAGTTACAAGTAGGGTGCTAAAATTAGTTTGACTTATGTATAAAGGAAAAGGGAGTTCTAAGATTAAAAAGAAATGTATCGGAAGTTACTCCACTTTACTGATATATTTTTAGGAGATGAATTGAGATGGAAAGAAGAAGAGATGAGAGGGACTTACGGCTTGGTAATATCGATAAGAGAGTAAGGAAGAAGGGAGGGGCTTCATGGCGTCGCGGGAGCTTCGGAAACGACATCGATTTTCGATGGAAGGAGCTTGGTTGCTAACACTACTTGACTCCACTTGCACTTAGGAACTTTGGAGGTGATTTTGCTAGAAATTTTTAGAATAGAAGGAAGCTAAGGCATGGGGTGGTATTTATAGTGGAAAATTAGGGTTTGAGAATTAAAATTTTGGATTAAAAAGCATTAAAAAGGTGGTAAATAGTGAATTGGCTTTCTATTCGATTACTGGAAAATCAAATGGTGCAGAGGAGTCGAAGGGGTGTGTGTGCAAAACATGGAGGCGATTGGGGACAATCCAACCGTTGATGCCGGCCCAAAGCTAGGAACGGGCGGTCGGATCTTAGTGTTTAGCCTCGAGATTCGTGCCATGTGTGTATTTGGGTGTGTACATCTCATTGCGCCTGTTTGATTTTTCTGAAACTTTTCATTTCTCTGTGTATTGCACGTGCAACTCTTGGGCTTCCAAAAATAAAAAAGAACAATTGTAAAAATAATTGGGTCTGATAGGAATCGAATGCACAAGCTATGTCCCAGCAGTGCAGGAGCTTTACCAGTGAGGTATAAGTTGCTTCTTACTTTCATTTAACAAAATAATTTTTAACTCTTACACAGGCTGTAATACTCTTTTCCGTACAATTACAAGAAAATTTCTGTACAGTGATTTCAGAGTCGTTACACTCTACCCTCCTAATAAAAATTTCGCCATCGAAATTTACAATTACGTAAGGAATAATTTTCAAAAAGGTAAGGGTTTCGTGCACGCATATCTTCTTCTCTTTCCCAAGTTGATTCTCCTGGCGAATCCTTTCTCCACATCACTCGGACCAAGTTTATCTCCTCATTCCGTAATGTTTTCACTTTTCGGTCCAGCTTGTTGCTCGCAGGTTAGATCGGTTTGTACTGTGAGCTCTGAGTGATCAAGTATGTGGCTGGGGTCGCTCACATATCGTCGTAGTTGGGATATGTGGAACACATTGTGCACTTCTTCGAATGAGGGTGGTAGTGCTAAACGGTATGCCGCTTTTCCAACTCATTCGAGTATGTCGAACGATCCGATATATCTTGGACTTAGCTTACCTCTTTTTCCAAAATGGATTACTCCTCTATTTGGAGAGATCTTCAGGAATACATGGTCTCCAGGTTAGAACTCCAGATGTTGACGCTTTGCATCTGCCCAATTCTTTTGTCGGTCTTGGGCTATGCGCATCCTTTCCTTGATCGTGCGAACCACGTCCACAGTTGCCACGATCATCTCTGGTCCAAGGTGTTAACGATCTCCAATGTCGTCCCAACTTAGCGGAGAATGACATTTCCATCCGTAGAGTGCTGCGAATAGTGTCGTCCCAATGCTTTCCTGATAGCTTTTGTTGTATGAAAACTCCACAAAGTGTAGGTCATCTTCCTACTGTTTACTGCCGAAAAGACCGGACTGAGACGTTGGGACGTCTGGCTTGAATTTAAGGGGGAAGATGCTATTTGGATTTATCCATTCACCTCTCCGAAGATACCAAGTTGATTTATGTCACCATATATAGGAGGTTTGGACAGACGCGACCATTGTAGCAGACTTTATCAGATTCCCCCTCATTTTATGAGGGGTTTTTGACTGTGGGACGCTCTTCCTTGCAGGCGCAAGCCCCTGTAGTTAATTACGTTACCACATTACGATAACCACTTTCTCCTGCTCCTGAAGTTCACTTCGTGTTGTGTGTGTTTTTGTTTGTTTTAGTTGCCTGTGGATTGTATAAGTTCACTCCGCAAGCCCCTGCTGTGAGTGTTTCAGAGCCCAAATTGACTAGTTTATGTCGTCGCCCGTAGGGCCCGGATTAGTCAAAATCCGTATATTTTAGATTTGGACTTAGGTTTATTTAAGGACAGTTAATCTGGTTTGAGATTAAGATCAACTTAAATGTGTGAGCATTTGGGCTCAATTTGTTCTTGCTAAGGATGCGTTTGTCTAATTTAAGACTAAGATCAACTTAGCAAAATTTTGAGGATTATTTTTATTTAAGATCCAGCAAAAGAGCATTTGGGCTCAGCTGCAAGAAAATTTCAGAGACTTAGCCAATTTGGGCTAAATTTACTTAACCTTTTTTCTTTTCAAAAGTTCTAAGCACTTATTTGGGCTATATTTGTTCAGCCCTTTTCTTTTCTTGTAAAAGTGCTAAGCACTTATTTGAGCTCTGATGCGTACATGTATGTCATGTGAAGCATTCAGTCATGGGCGTTGCCCAATAAATGTTTAACAATTTTAGTCATTTTGACTAAATGTGAATTGCTAAGCACTTTTTATGGCGTTCGCGTGAGGTGCACGTGAGGCGTTGGGCGCTGCCCAATCAATGCTAAGCACTTAGATGTCTTCAACTGCATAGGGAGTGCTGGGCACTTTTATTCAGCGTCCATGTATGTTTCACGTGAGGCGTCGGCCTTCTGTTTTGGGCGCCCGCGTGTTTTTCACGTGAGGCGCTAGATGCTGTTCAAAAGGGGCGCCACGTGAAGAGCACGTGAGGCGCTAGAGTTTTTCCTTTTTATTTTAGAGATTAAATCTCTGTTAATGGCATTTTGACCATTAATGATCACCAAGATCTTCATTTTTTGAATATCTGGGATTGTTTTTTCCTTTAAGAACTAAGTTCTTTTATAGGTTCCTTTCACCTTTTGTTTTTTTTGGACCTAGTTCTTTTCTGAATCTTTGATTCTCAAGAACAAGATCTTTCCAATGATAATTAAATTCTCAATTTATGGGAGACTTGTCTTGTGGATCTCAGATCCAGAGAAAAACCAAGTTCTTTAAAAAGGGTTAAACCCTTAGATGTGATAGAGATATTTTGATCTCTTTTCTTTACTTGGGGTTTTGAGAAGGAAGGTCTACTTCTTTGAGAATTGAATTCTCTGTTCATTTTGAGAGCTCCCTGTATTTTGGCAGAAGCTTATAGGGGTTTTTCTCTATCTCCTTCTGTCTCTCTCTGTGTGTTGTGGTCTTCTGTTTCGCTGAGACATGAAGTCTCGGGTCCTTTATATAGTGAAGGCAAATTGTTAATTGGTTTTGAAAAAATCTCTCATTGAGAGATTCTAATTGATTTGGGGAATTTTACCCACCATTGAATCTTTGATCTAAGAATTTCTGTTTTTAATTTGATTTTTGTTTTTAACGAGATTGGGGAAATATTTTCCCCTATAAACAGAAATTATTCTGTAAAACGGTGATTTTTTAATCACCATTGGATTTTTAATCCAAGAGTTCTCTGTTTTACAGAGAGCAATTTTTCTTATTTAGAAAGATTGAGAGAATGTATTCCAAAATAGAATTTTATTTTATAATTGGATTTTTGATTCAACAGAGAGTATCTTTCTTATTTTAAAAAGATTTGGGAAATGTTTTCTCCCAATAGAATTTAATTCTGTATTTTGATGATTTATTATCTCCGTTGGATTTTTGATCCAACGGCTCTATTTAACAGGGAGTATTGTAGAATTTTAATTCTACCTGGACGCCGGTGTTCACATGTTATGCACGTGGGCGCTACTTAAGAATTTAATTCTTATAATGGGTATTTATGTGCTTTGAACATTGGCGTCCACATGAGGAGCACGTGCGACGCCATATAAGAGTTTAACTCTTTTTTAATGAACTCTTCTATGTTTTGCATATTGGCGCCCGCGTGAGGAGCACGTGCGGCGCTATCTAAAAGTTTAACTCTTATGAACTCTTCTGTTCTTTGCACATTGGCACCCGCGTGAGGAGCACGTGAGACGCCATCATAGAATTTAATCCTATAAGATTAGCTCTGGCGCTGGCGCCCTCAGAGAGAGCACGTGAGGCGCCACCTCATTGAATTCAATAGAGTTTTGCTATTTTATTAGGTTAAATATATTAAGGAAACAAATTCCCCCACCATTGCTTTTACGTGGCTTACACATGGGTGCAACGGTGCCACTTTTCCCCCCGTTTGATCTCCTGGGGAGTTGAACCGTCCCTTCATGTCTTATAAATAGGGCCTTTGGCCCTTGAAATGATTGTCGTTTTATCATCTTCCATCTTCTTCTTTGAGAATTTAATTCTCTTCTCAGAGCTCAGATCTCTGCCCAAAGAGACTCTTAGAGTTTAAACCCTGTTTAAGAAAATTGGTAAGGATTATGACCATTTTTCACTTAAAAGAGACTCTTTTTGTCTTGGATTTTTAACCCATTAACAGTGCTTAGCTCTTTTTCTTGAAATGATCTCTTAGAGATCTTAAAAACTTTATTTTAGGTAGACCGTTGGTCTAAGAGATTTTAGGGTTTTACCCTGTTAGTGACTTTGATCTTTGAGGGTTGTTTAGAATTTAATTCCATTTCTCGTGGAGATTTCTGGGATTTAATCCCATCAGAGGAATTTAATTCTGGGTTGTTCTACAGAGTTTAGCTCTGAGAAAATTTCTTTTTTAAGAAATTCTTTTGGGAATTTTATTCCATTTTTCTTTCTTTCAAGGGTTCTTCTTGCAGATTTGAATCTGCCGTAGAACTCGTTTTTCGAGAGAATTTAACTCCACAGTTCAATGAGATTTTTCATTAAATGAGAATCCTTTTGGATTCTTACAACGAGTGCTTCCTTATCATTGATGGGGGCGTTACCTTAATTTTGTGGGGCCCGTTGTCCTTTTCTCTTTGAACTGTGGTGACTTTAACATGCCAGAATGTAGTACAAATTTAGGTGTAATGAAAATGTTAAAGTATTGAACATTGTGTCGATAATTAACCCCCTTTCTTTATTATTATTTTTTTTACAGGGATTATGGCTTCCAATTCCTCCTTTCCCTATGTTCGCTCGGAAAGTACTTTCTCCGATGCGCCTACAGATCGGGAAGTCTTTGCACTCATTCAGGATTATGACCCAGAGCAAAAGTCTGTTCATCTGTAGGGGTCATGGTATAGTCACATTATTCGGGGTCGGTACAATTTTACCTGCGTAGCGCCGTCAAAACCGATCCCTTCAATCCATTATGCTAACCTTCCGTAGGTTACTTACGCAGTAGAAGAGATTAACTAGACCTCGGAAGGTCATCTCCAGCCCTTCATGGCATCGATACCCGTGCAGCCACCGATGGATCTAGACATTCTAGGGCATCTCATATGCCAAGGAGAATCGCGTCCTTGGGGGAAGGTTTACATGATAGGAATGACTCCCCGTCATTCGGCTGGCTATCTGCAATGGGCCCGATACATTCTGTCGGCTTAGAAGTTGCTGCTACTGAAGACCGGGCTATATTCCGCGATCTATGCATCCCTCTTTCACTACTACACTCCCCATGTGTGGTAGGTCAAATCTTTTCTGGAGCAATGGAATATCCCGACCCACGCATTTCTCTTGTCGGATCGAGAGGTCTCAATCTCATTGGAGGAATTCACGGATATATTTGGATTACCCGTCAGAGGGGAACATTATGAGGAGACACTTCCCCCTGACGAGTACATCTTTGCTACCAAATCAGTGGTAATAGGTCTTACCCAAGTGAATGCCATTCAACACAAGTTTCCAAGCTTGATCAAGGTGTTGAACATATACGAGAGCTTATTCTTAGAGTCTGGTAGGCACAAAGTTAGCTTTACCAATTTCATTGCCCGCTTCCTTCGTCCGGAGGCTTTGTCGAAGAAAGCTGAAAAGTTCGCCAAGCTTGATGATCCGTTCGGATTTGGCTTGGACAAATTATCGACCGCGGAAGCAGATTTAAAGCAGTTTTTTATTTCGGATACCCCGGTCATTTCTTTCACAGAGGTCGCTGCTCCGAACATTGATGATGAGACATTCTTCCTGGGGTTCATCGGCTTGTGGTTATGTTGGTTCGTACTTCCGATGCATCCTCGTTATATGAGACCATCTATCTTTTATCCGGCTCACTGTATTGTGTTGGGGACACGCCTAGCCGTTGGGGTTGCAGATCTGGCTCACTTATATCACGGCCTGAGTCTAGCGGCCGACTTTACTCAGCCGGGTCTGAAGCCCGTTAATCTCCCACTATATTACTTCACCTCATGGATCGAGATGCACGTGTTGGGTGCTTTTGGCATGCATAAACGACCCAGATTTTATGACGCATTTAATTTTCCTCGGGTCATGCACTTGGTCAATGCTTCTTCTCCAGACCCAACACAGCGGGAGGCTCGACGATTGCTTCTTCGCCCACACATGGTCGGGGATAGCGTGACCTTCGTCGACAGAGTCCTGACCATAGCAAGGAATCATCCAAAGCCATCCAGCCGCTTCATGACATTTTCAAGGATGGAGCTTCTGTATTGAGTGCCCGGGAGATTGTCCACTTGTATTCTTTCAGGCCGGGCTTCCTGATATTCCGACAGAATGCTTTGGTTTTGTTCATGAGATATAACCCACATCGTTTCGCTCAGAAATCGGGTTACAACCAAGGCGTTCCCCTCAAAGCGTTCATCGTGGATCCCGTTTCTACTGAGGAAGGTGTTTGCAACGTGACGCATCATTTCATGCAATTGAATACGGGGTCCCATTTCCTCATCAGCGAGCCGAGTCACATTCCAAGGGCCTCGAACGCTTACATTGCTTGGTACCAACATGCAATGGGTGCTATCATCAAGGAAGAGAGGCGGCTGCTGCTTGATCACAAGGATGCTGTCCCAGCCAGTAATCCAACGGTCCCGCTGAACCGACGGGCGGTTGTGCTTCCTTCTTTGAGGGGTAGCAGCGCAGTTGTGGTTCCGCGAGCTTTTCTAGATAATCCTCGGCCGGAGGTAAATTCTTCTGTGGCTATGGTGGCTGCTGCGCCCCCTTAGTCGGGTATTGGCTCGGAGATCGGAACTCGCCGTTTGTAGAAGCCCGTTAAACGAAAGCTATTGTCGTCGGCGGTTGGTGCCATCTCGCAGTAAAGGAAGAAATCTCTGTTCTCAGCTGATGTTGTATTCGGCCAAGAGCCTCACGCTCTTTATAGCGAAGGCTTGTCTGAGTATGGAACCAACGATGGTCTATTCGAAACTCCTATTGCCGCTACCGACCTTCAAGCTGCTATCGAAGCTTCTGAAAGACTGGCCCGTGAGCAAGCGGCGTTAGCTTCTCTTGCGGCGTCCGGTATATTTAGTTTATACTCTTCTGTATACATTCCCTTTTATGAATTTATTACGCTTTACTAACGCCCTTCTCTTAATAGGAATCTCTACTGAAGAGGCCCTCTTGGTGTCCCTTAAAACGTTTGAGGAGGAAGAGAGGCTTCACGCTTCTGTGGGTCTTGGTATGATTTGTTTAATGACGCCTTTACATATTTGGTTTATTTTATTCACAACTTGATTCCTTTCCTTTTCCTATTACAGGAACCATCGCAGCCCATGTTGTTCTGAGTACAATGCCAACCTCGGGAGGTGGTGTGGAAGAGTCTTCAGGGCCACCGGTTACGGCTGAGGTCCTCCTCGGGCCGGTACGGGAGGCATCGCTGAAGCAGCCGATGACGGATGTTACAGTATGTCCCGAGGCCAAGCCTGATCTGGACGACGATGCTCCTCTGTCGGAGGTCTTGAGGAGATCCGTCCGTACAGCCAAAGCTGAAAGGAAGTGCAAAAAGCACAAAGCAAGGGAGCATCAGGCTAATCTGGCCGCAGACACGGGCTCGAGTGATGCTCTACCTTCTGTTGTTGCTTAGAGGACACTCCTTCTGCCCTGTCCACCGCTCATAAGCAGGTTGCGCGTGCGGCTCGTGAAGTTCATTCATTCATGACAAATCTGGTTCGATGGCTGTTCAGTTTTCTTAGGGTTTTGTCCCCAGTATTGGCTGTACTTGATCGTTCGCTTCGCTCTCCTTTTTTAGATCAGCGAGGATGGAGGGCTGACTTCAGAGGGGAAACCTATAGGCGCGGCGCCTTGAGGCCGAGCGGTCGCTTCAAGGTAAAACAGTGCACAATCCCTTATTGAAACCTAATAGCAGTCATTTTTTCTTGAATTATAACACTCTTGTTTTTCTAACTGGGCTGAGTTCAAGTGGTGACACGGCGGGCGAAGCGCCAGTGCTCGAAGTGCCTGGAGTATCAGGCCTCCCTTTCGAATCTGGGACTGTTCCGATTGCCGCTTCCTCCCCTCGTGGATCCACGATATCGGCGAGTGATGTGAGCATTACGAAGGCCCTTATTGATTCAGGGGACGAGAGTGTGGATGCCGAATCCACCTTCCCGATGATTATAGAAACTGAGGAAGCCATTGAGGCTTTTGACGCTCCATACCCTATTATGATTTCTGCCCCATCAGGTATATCTCAAGCCATTACTTTTGGTTTCTCAATCCCATTAACATTTCTGCTGATATTTCGTTTATTCTGAATACAGGCGTGGTAGACCCCGACGCTGTGCTGATTGAAGGATTACTGTCAGCTGTGGCCGCGATTGTCACTACTCCACCCCTCCCTTCTGTGTCCCCCCGAGTTCCCTTGAGTTTATTGACGGAAGGTAAGGATCCCTCACTTCTTGTTTCGGTGTAGATACCATTTTCTTGTATTAACCATATATTGTTGCAATCCTGCAGGAGTGCTTTTTGACCGCATACACCAGATGTTTAGCCCGCACTTCGTCTTCCAATCAGAATTCATTCCCCCTTCAGGCGTTGGTTAGTATATTCTTCACCTCTTATTTCATCTTTCCATGAGTAAAATTTATATTGCTAAGCTTTCCCCGTATTGACCACAGTATCACGGCTCGAGGGAGATAGCGAATGAATAACCGAGCCTCTTGTGCTCCCTGCCTTGCCACTCTTGACTACTGGTATAGTAGATCTCGTCCATCAGCATTCTTCTTTATTTTTCAGGTTGAATCTGACCCTTCTTTGTGCATGATTTATTCTGCAGCAACTACATCGGCATTGGCTCTCTTTGAGTCTCGTATTTCCATGCCCGCAAGGCCCTTTGCTAAGCGTCAATCTTCCAGGGGTGCGGCGAATAGCAGGCGAATGCTGAGTGAATTCATCAAATATCTTAACTTTAAAACTCTTACATCTGCTGCTGATTTTGCTGACGAGGTCAACCGGATGCTGGCGACGCTTGTGAATTTCGACAATGAAGATTTCGTCGGCCTTTGGGTTGATTATTCTCAGCGGATCGAGATTTCTCTGCATGAGATTGAAATCAAGTGTCTCACTTCTGAAGCATTAATCTCGAAGGCTCAACCGATCACGTGGATCGAGCAATGTGTCGATTCTATTCAATACTTTGAGCAAAGGTTGGCCTTGAAGCGAAAGGAGCATGATACAGCTTTTGATTAATCTAGCTGATTGCGAGCCTAGGTCGAAACGAATGCCGTGTAGCTACGATTTATTTTCGAAAACCTCTAACAATACATTTCTAATGGACTGGCGCTGAGGCAGAACCTCGACTTTACCAAGCGGGGCATGCGAGATTGTGAGGTTGCAAAGTAGGAAATCGCTGAGCAGCTTTCATCATGTTTACAACAACGGGCTCAAGTCGATGCGAGGCTGGCTGCAGTAGTGGCACCCGAGGAGGAGCTGCGGGAAGAAAGTGAGCGGGTTGCCAATCTATTGAAAGCCCCGCCTTCTTAACAGTTAAAATTGTATTTCCTACTTTTCTTTACATAAATGTAAACCATTTTGATTTATGAATAAAGAATTCACATTTTTTTTGCATAGGCTCCCTTATGTCCGATGTTCTTAATTTAACGCTCATTAGTTTATTTACTCATTTCAGATTTTGTAGTTTATTTACTCATTTCGGAGTCTCTAGTTTATTTACTTATTTCGGAGTTTGTAGTTTATTCACTTATTTCGGAGTTTCTAGTTGATGTACTCGTTTTGGAGTTTCTAGTTTATGTACTCATTTCGGAGTTTGTAGTTTATTCACTCATTTCGGAGTTTCTAGTTCATTCACTCGTTTCGGAGTTTCTTTAGTTTACCTCCCTTGGATTTACAGGCAAACTTGTCCTAACGTTATATGCAGATAACCTCCATTCTTTACGCAGAGGTCCGTTAGGTTTGTGGTACTAGGGTTTTAGTCCGTGGTACCGTCGCGTTGGCTGATGTCTTCCTCGATATGCGGTCTTTAAGCTGTTGTTCGAGTAGCTCTGCGACTGTCGTGTCTTTGATCCCTTCGGGGGCTGGACAAGACGTCTTCAAGTAATCTCCTTAGATCATATTACCGTCGGAAGAGCAAACGTTAGGAATTTGCCATGACGCTTTTTACTTGAGGTTGGAATCAGTTTGGAGCCCTGATGAGTTATAACCACTTCGCTCTGGTGTGGAATAATCTTCGATAGTCTTTTAGGCTTTATATGAGTTGCCTTCAAGACCCAAAGCTGGGAATATGCCGTTGCTTCATTTTTTTGTTTTGACGATGTCGTGCTGAATCTTTGCTGAAGTAGGGTAGACATCTGTAAGACTTCTATGCTGTATGTACTGCAATTGAAGTCCGGAGTTAGGAATATGCCATTGCTCAATTTTCATTTGATAGCTGCATTCGCATCCTGCTGAAATGAGGGGGAACATCGGGACGGCCGCTAGGTTATATATGTGCCGTCGAGACTTGGAGTTTAGGATTTTGCCGTTACTCCATTTTTGGTTTCGACCCTTAGGACTTTGGGTCTTTTGTTGATGTTGTGTCTGCATCCTGCTGGAATGAGAAGGAACGTCGAGATAGTCTCTGAGTTGTATATGAACCGTCAAGACTTGGAGTTAGTATTTTGCCATGGCTCCATTTTTATTTCGACCCTTTGGCTCTTTTGTTGACGTTGTGTCTGCATGCTGCTGGAATGAGAAGGAACGTCGAGATAGTCTCTGAGTTGTAAATAAACCGTCAAGACTTGGAGTTAGGATTTTGCCATGGCTCCATTTTTGTTTCGACCCTTGGGTCTTTTGTTGACGTTGCGTCTGCATCCTGCTGAAATGAGAAGGAACGCCGAGTTGGAGCTAGAATTTTGCTATTAATCCATTTTGATTTGGCTCCTTGGAGCTTTGTTGACGTCACGTCTGTACCCTGTTGGAATGAGAAGAGCGTCGAGCTAATCTCTAGGCTGTAGATATTGACGTCAAGATCTGGCTCTCCCTTTGACGAAGCCTGGTGAGAAAGTATGGTTCCCTTTCTTTCATTTGTGTCCTTGGATTGTATACAAGAATCAATATGAACATACTTGCAGGGCAAAGGAAATTTTATTTTATTTTATTTTTCATTGCCGCGATGCTTTATCTTTTCAGCTTTTCATATCGCGAAAGGCGCGATTGCCCAATCATTTCGGCTTTTTATCCGCGCTGCCCAATCATTTCGGCTTTTTATCCGCGCTGCCCAATCATTTCGGCTATTTTTTTTATTTTTACTCGCTGCTTTTTATTGCGAGTTGCCTACACATTTCGGTTGTTTTTATATGTATATTTTTTGCTACTTGCTGCTGTTTTTATTGCGAGTTTGGTATCTGATACCAACCTTGGCATCAGCATCACTACGACTGGAATATTGCCAGGAGCGGATCATCATTTGCCATGAAAGGACTTGGAGTTTGACACCTGTTTAGGCATCAACATCACTACGAATGGAATATTGCCAGGAGCGACTCATTATTTGCCTTTGCTGATTTGAACAAAGGTGGCTTAGCAAACAGGATTAGGATCCTGTCGACTAAGTCTTTTTGATTTTATGAGCCGTAAGGGTCTCATAAAGGTATTTCTCCCTACAAGTCGTGAGGACCTTGTAGGTGTACTTTCTCCTTAGGAATCGTGGGGATTCCTAAGTGTATTTTCTCTTGTAAGTCGTAAGGATCTTGTAAGAGTGTTTTCTCCTTATAAGTCCAGAGGAGTTACAAGTGTCGTTCACCATACGGGGACATTTTACGTCGTTGGTGGTACTTGGTAGGGGAATGTTTATTCGTGCCCATGGATTGTATACAAGGGTTAATATTGGACCGTCTGTAGGGAAACTTGGGGGATATGACGGCTAAAGAACAGGTTCAGATCCCTGTAGCTTAAGGCTTTTGAATCTTATGAGCCGTGAGGGTCTCATAAGGGGAATTCTCTTTACGAGTCGTGAGGATCTCGCAAGTGTAATTTCTCCTTAGGAATCATGAGGATTCCTAAGTGTGTTGCTCCTTTGTGAGTCGTAAGGATCTCACGCAGGTATTTTCTCCTCACAAGGTCGAGAGGACCTTGCAAGTGCACATGAATTTTTTATTTTACAAGTTTGCGTCCTATTCGGGTTTTCACAAACTCGCCGGCAGTACTGCTGTTTTTACTCATGGTGCCCTTTCGGGTTTTTATCCATGCCTATTTTGCTTGTGGACATACCGTCTTTTTAAAATATTTTTTTAACAACGAAACTCACAAAAGTAGCTTCGTCGTAAGTGACCCATATGTTTGCCTATGGGATTTGATAGTGGCTTCATTGTTGGAGTAGCTGTGTAGCCGGTAAGGCTTGAGTTGAAACCCTCGCCGTCGAGAATTCGATTGCAATATAGATCTCAAGGGAGGGTATCGCCGTATTTGGGGCGATACGTCATGTTTGAGGCGACACACTAGTTTAGGGACGTTTTGGTTCATTATCACCATATTTGAGGCGAATTTTTAGTTTAAGGACTTTTCGGTCCATCGTTAGTTTAGGGACATCTCAGTCCGATGTATCCATGTTTGAGGCGGATAATTAGTTTAAGGACTTCTCGGTCCTATATCGCCACATTTGAGGCGAGGTTCTAGTTTAGGGCGTCTCGGTCCGTTATCGCCATGTTTGAGGCGAATTTCTAGTTTAAGAACATCTCGGTCCTTTATCGCCATGTTTGAGGCAAATTTCTAGTTTAAGGATACTTCGGTCCTTTGTCTCCATGTTTGAGGCGAATTTCTAGTTTAAGGACATCTCAGTCCTTTGTCGCCATGTTTGAGGCGACAGAGCTTTTTTGCATACTACTCTCAGAGTCCTGACTCAGGAAGATAGCGAGCAAACACGAGCATCATCATCTATCAAAGACTTAAGTCGTGACGCGTCAAGCATAGCATTTTTTGAGGAATCGTCCGTTTATTGGCCGGAAGGGTCTTTCGCCATGCATATCCATAAGCAGGTAGGCTCCACCTTGGTAGGACTTTGTCTATGATGTATGGGCCTTCATAGTTTGGCTCGAATTTCCCCCGTTTTGCACGATTAAGGATCATTGGTCTTTTGACGACTAGCACGAGTTCGCCTTGGAGAATTGTTCTCGGCCAGGTCAGTCTTTCATATGACCGTATCATCCTTACCTTATAAGCCTCCAAGTTTTGTTGTGCTATAAGGAGAGTTTCGTCGAGGGTATCGAGCTCCTCAAGCCGAAGATGTGCATTTTCTTCATCTGTCAGCTCGTATCGAACCGCTACTCGTAGAGAAGGGAGTTCTATTTCTAGGGGAAGCACTGCTTCCTTGCCGAACGCGTATGGTGTTGTATTCGTCGCTGTTTTGAACGTTGTTCAATACGCCCAGAGAGCTTCATGCAACCTTTCGTGCCAGTCTCTCTTGTTTCTGGACACCGTTTCTTTATAATCTTCGTCAAGGTCTTGTTAAAAGCTTCAGCTAGACCGTTGGCCCGAGAGTTATAGACTGAAGAGTATCTCCAATCTATTTTATGTTGTTGTGCGAAGCGGCTAATTTTATGACTTCTATAAGCTGGCCCATTATCCGAGATAATTCGTCGCGGAGTGCCAAACCGATAGATGACATGTGTTCTGAAGAAATGGAGGATATTCTCCGTCTTCACCTCCCTTAGTGGTACTGCTTCTGCCCACTTAGAAAAGTAGTCGGTCGTTGCCAGTATGAACAGATGTCCTTTGGAAGATGCTGGTTCAATGGGGCCAATTATATCGGTTCCCCATATTTCGAATGGTCAACTAGCTATTGTTAAGTGTAGAAGATTTGGATGTTGGTGGATGAAGTCCCTGTGAATTTGGCACGAGTGACACTTCTTCGCATATTCGAGGCAGTCCTGAATCATTGTGGGCCAATAATAACCCATTCTTTTGATCTTCAGCTTCATCTTTGGCCCAGCTTGATGAGAACCGCAGAGTCCGTCGTGGATTTCTTATACGAATTTCTTTGCTTCCATCGTCCCTAGGCATCTTAGCCATAGCCATTCGAACGATCTCTTATAAAGAGTATCATTGACGATGGCGAAAGACAAAGCTCGTTTCATGAGCTGATGTCGAGACGACAGGTTTTTGGGCGTTCGTTGGGATTTGAAGTAGTCTATGAAGACTTCCCTCCAATCGTTGACATTTTCTTTGTCCCTTATTTGAAGGGTTATTTGTTCGGTCATTTCTTTTCCTTCGGATGGCTCTGTTAAGTCTCCCGAAGATATTTCTGTTGGCGCGAGGATCCTGCGGCTTTCCACGATGATCTTTACCTCTTCGAGGTCTTCATCGGCCAGTTCCTTAGCCAATTTGGCCAACGCATCCGCCTTACTATTTTCTGCACGCGGTATACTCTCCAGGATGTGAGAGGGGATTTGTGTCAGCAGTTGCTGCACTCTTTCGCCATACTTTATCAGCTCGGGCTTGCATGTCTGATATTCGCCATTTACTTTGCCAGCGATCAGCTAGGAGTCTCCATATATAAGGAGGTCTTTGATTCCTATGTCGACAGCGATCTCGAGACCTTCTATCAAAGCTTCATATTTAGCTTCGTTATTAGTCCTTGGCTCCGTTAAGAAAAGGGCGTAACGCAATATTCCTCCTTGCGGAGTCACGAAGATAAGGTCCACCCCGGCTTTGATTATGAGGGTGTTGTGCTTTCGCCTCTTCATGGAAGATATTCCATTGAAGTAGAGTTCCCATCAGGAATCATTTTCTTCCTTCTCTCATTAGATTATGTCGAATGCATGTTCATCCGGCAACTCACAATTTAAGGGGGAGTCGACTGGTATCGGATGCTCTGCGAGAAAGTCGGCAATGACCTAGCCTTTCAGTGCTTTGAGGGGTCGATACGTTATCGAGAACTCCATCGGGAGGAGGGCCCATTTGGCAAGCCTTCCTGTTAGTATGGCCCTTGACATCAGATATTTGAGAGGATCCACCATTGATATGAGATGGACCTCATGTGCTAGGGCGTAATGTCCGAGCTTCGTTATCGCGAAGATCAGTGCCAAGCAATGCTTTTCAATAGGGGTGTAGTTGTTTTCTGCCTTCAGGAGAACTCAACTTAAATAGTATAGAGCTCTCTCCTTTTCTTGATCGTTCTCTTATGCCCATAGTGCGCCTAGAGAACCTTCAAGGGCAGTCGTATATAGGATAAGGGGTTTTCCCTTAACCAGAGCGGCCAATACCTGCGGATTTTGCAGATATTGCTTGATTTCGTTTAGTGCATTTTGGCACTTTTGATCCCAGACGAATGGGGTTCCTTTCTTCATTAAATGACCGTAGAGACGGCATTTTCCGGAGAGGTTGGCTATAAACCTCCGAATATATGCAAGTTTTCCTTGAAGAGATCGCAATTGTTTGAGAGTTCTTGGAGTGGGAATTTCCATAATCGCCTTGATCTTTGAGGGATCGATTTCGATACCCCGGTGCCGTATGATGAATCCTAGGAATTTTCTTGAAGAGACTCCAAACGCACATTTTATAGGATTCATCTTTAAATTATACTTCCGAAGACGTCGGAACACTATTTTTAGATGTTCCCAATGTTCCTCATGAGATCTGCTTTTAACCACAAGGTCTTCGATGTAGCATTCGATGATCTCATGGATGAAGTCATCGAAGATCTTTGTCATGGTCCTCTGGTAGGTAGCGCCAGCGTTCTTCAGACCGTAGGGCATCACCTTATAGCAAAATATATCCAGTAAAGTCCGGAAGGCAGTATCTTTTGATCTTCAAAATGCATTTTTATTTGATTGTATCCTGAAGATCCATCCATGATGGAGAAGACCTCATGGGTAGACGTGTTATCGATCATCAGCTCGGTAACATGTATTGGGATGTCATCTTTCGGGAAAGCTTTGTTGAGGTCCCAAAAGTCCACGCAGATGCACACCGTCCCATTTTTCTTCATCAACGGAATGATGTTGGCAATCCAGTCAGGATATTGAACTTCTTGGATGAAGCCAGAATTGATTAGTTTCTTGACCTCAGCATTTATACTTATCTCAAGTTCGAGCCGCATTCTTCTTGATGCATGTTTGGTTGGCTTTATATCTGGTGATATGGCCAGTTTATATACTGACACCTTTGGATCTAGACAAGGCATCTCAGAATAGTTCCATGCGAAGCGGTCTTTATATTGCATGAGCACGTCTTTTAACGTGGCTACCAGTTTTTCACATAGTATCTCACTGAAGAATGTCGGCCTCGGATCATTTTCTGTCCCTAAGTCAATTTTCCTTAGGTTGTCCGCCGTACTATGTATCCCATCTTCCAGCTCTTTTGGTGCCGGTGTAAACTCAGAGATCACCTTGTCCTTGTCTTCATTTGTGAAGCACATGCAGAGGTCATCCATAGTCTCATGCCCTCCCTCCTTTGAGAGTGTTATCATGTGGCAAGTACGAGTTCGCTTCTATATTTTGTGTTGAGCAGGTCCTATCCTCATGGTATAGATCCTCTTTAGCTCATGCTTTTGCGGCGGGGTTACCTTCCAGTTTTTGGATAAAGCGAACCCGCCTTATTGATACTAGTTTTCTACCCAGTCTTTGAAGGTGAAGCAGTCTTCAAGAGGATGACCTATTGCTCGGTGGTAGGATCAATATTCTGGATGACGGACCTCATTTATTTGTTCAGGGCGCCGAAACTCCGAGAGTGTCATCATTTGATGCTTCATGACAAGGTTGAATATTTTCCTCGTCTTGTCTTGGGGTAAAGAATATTCCCGACCCATCTTCTTTATAAAGGAAGGGTTCCAACCGAGTTTTTTTTGATAGCACGGCCTCTTAAATCCGCATTGTTGTTTGTGAACGTTATTTGCGCTCTTTGTCATGTTTTTGTCTCTATTTCGGGATTTTTCCCTTTTACGAGGACATACAGGGGATAAAGGGCGTTATAGTCTTCCTTCTCCGCGGATTGCTGATTGAGGCGCCGTGTCTTGGCCTTTTCATAGATGGCCATTTCACGGCCGTGATTGTCTCGGCTCTTTTGACAAGTTTCTTTTATTAGCTTGTCTATTTATTCTTCGAGCGACGGACTTAACGTTCTTAGAGCAGGATTTTGCTCTATTTCCAACATTACGGCCATTTGGATGAGTGTTTTCCTCTTCGCTGAAGCTGTTTATGACGCGGTAGCTGTGGAACTGTTCCCATTTCTTGGATCGAATGTATCCGAGCCTGCTTGTCTCCATCTTCCCGTTGGGCATCTTTCGCTAGGTTCCAGGGATATCCTAAATCTTTTTGTAGAATTAGGCTTGCTGAACAGTTTGTTCGAGGGGTACACCTTGGCACTTTAACAACTTTTTCAATCCCTCCACGTAGTATCTTAGCAGATGGATTGGTTGAAACCTGTCGAGTGCAAAATTGGCACCGTTCCAGAAATCTTTCTCTACTCTGGTCTCCGTAGATTGGTAGAAGAGGATCGCCTTTTCACCTCTTCATCTGGGAGGGATGTAGAAAGTCTGTAATTCTTGGACGCTGTATGTATCGAGCGCATTAAGTTCCTTATAATGCCGTGGCGGAGCCATTGTGATTTGCAGACTCTGATCGGCTCCAGCGAGGGTTTGCACTGACGGGTGGATGGAGAACACCGCGTTGGCCTCGTCCTCAGAATCGCTACTAAAGACCAGAATAGGGGTAGGCGGTCCGGGATTATCGTTTTCTTTCAGGGTTGCCCCGAGTAGACTATTTCTTCATCTTCCTCGGAATCGCTCCCAAAGATCGGGATAGTGGCGGCAGACTTTTGTTTATCCTCCGACTTATGACACCTTTCTGTATCTTCGAAGTCTGGTAGAAAGTACTCTGCGTCTTCATATTTCTGGACCCCGTTTACGAAGAACGGATTTAGCTCCCCTGTGACGGTGTATTCCCAGCCATCCTTAAAATACTTCATACACTGATATTGTGTAGAAGGGATGACATCATACTCATGCAACCAAAGCTTGCCGAGCAAAGCGTTATAGCAAGTCTTGGCATCAATGACATGAAATTTGATGTCAGTGACGAGCAACCCAAATCGTAACGTCGGTATTACGGACTCAAGCGTCCGTGACGACTGTGAGTCGAACCCGGAGATTGTAATTTTGTCTCGGGCCAAGTGTTAAACTTTCATGCAAATCTCTTTCAGCACTCTCACGTTGAGAAGGTTGATGGAAGATCTGTTGTCGACAAGGATTTTCCCTATCTTGATATCGTGGCAGTACCCGGTAGCATATAACAGGTGGTTATGTTTGCACATACCGAGGAGGAGATATTCATCGCTGAATGTAATGTCAGCCGTGTGGAACTTTTCCAGCTCATCCTTCATCTACTTTTCTGCGAGGAAAGCTTGGAACCGATCAGGCTCTTGTAATGCCTTGATCAGAGAATCTCGTGCCTCTTTGGACAACAGGAGAGCATTCAATATGCTCAGTTATGAAGGTATTTTTCTCAGATGTGCTAGGACATTGTAATCCACCTTGTTTTTCTTAGGCGGGTCCCTGGCTGCGAGCTCTTTTACAACTCCATCGTTGAGAGCAATTTCCTCAGGGATTTTTTCTTTCCCTTTGTTTTTTCTGCTCGAACCTTTGTTTGTAGGTCCGAGATTCTTATCAGGCAGTGTACAGTTACACAGCTAAATGTTCTTACAGTTCTTCTACTCCTCTTCTTTTTAGGAGGTGCAGTCTTTGAAGAGAGGGATGAGGGGTATTTCGTCCTCAGAATCGCTCCCGAAAGTAAGAACTTAGGGTTTTCCCCCTTTCGAACTGGTGTCAACCATATGACAGTTGCCAGTCGTTTTTTCATGCGCATCTGTCACACTATTTTGCCGTCGATGAGTTTCGCACTTCACCCTCTTGAAGTGTTTTTTATGGGCAATGTATCCTTCCCACCACTTCTTGAAGGAATTGCATTCCTCGGTGGGATGGTAACCCTTCGATAATATAGGCAGTAATTTGGATGTGAATCCTCTCCATCGAGGCATATGACCCCGGGAGTGTTTCTTATGAGGGGTGGCAGCTTCATTCCCATTGACAAGGCTTTGGCGAACCGCTTCTCTGCCTTGATCCTGCTCTTATTTGTTGTAGGTATGCTTTGGTTTGGTTGGAGTACTTTACGACTCCTCTTTGCCGCAACTTCTTTATTCTGACGCTGATGCTTAGCCTTTTCGTAAATGACTGTTTCGTGTTCTTGGTCAGCTTTGCTTTTTTGAAAGATTTGGTTTAACAGTCTATCTGGCAGTTCCGAGGATTTTAGCACCGATTTTGCCCCCAGTCCCTCCGCGTTGTTTTCTAATGCTGAGGGAGTTTCTTCGTCATTTAACAACGAATGGGAGACCATGTGGCAACTTGCTACATAGTCTTCGATTTCTTCTGATGAGTCATTTTCCTCATCGTTGTCACTTTCTTCATTCTCAAGAATATACTTGAGGAACTCTTCGAGCGTGACCGGTTTTCGCGCCTTCTGGTTGTACTCTTTCAGCGCGTCAATGTACTTTTGTAGGTCTGTGCACTTGTCATCATACTCATCAGGCTGCACAGGTTTCTTGGACTTTTTCTTTTTCTTCGAAGACTTTGAAGGCCTGACTTGGGGATTTTGCCCTTTGTCAACAATCTTCGGTACGGGACGCGGTTTCATCATCCTTTCGATGATTTCAGGTTCAAGTGGGCTTTTCTACCTGACTGCCGGACATGCCTGTAGATCCTTCAGTATACTTTTGGTTTTAGCTGAAAGAACGACTTCCCATGGAGTTTCTTCCATGAGCGAGCATGATTCTCCCGGCGCATCCACCTTTTTGGGAGTGTGCTTCTGGGGCGGGTTTACTCTCCAGTTCTCAGATAGCGCGAACTTCCCCTGTTGATACTGGTCCTCGACCCAGTTCTTGAAGACGTGGAAATCCTCAATTGAGCGGCTCACCATCCTGTGATAGGAGTAGTAGTTGGGGTTGTTGACGTCGCCGTGTTGCGGTGGACGCCGTGGGTCTGGCAATATGATGAGTTTGTTGTGCACTGCCAATTCAAACAGTCTCCTCGTCTTTTCACGGGGAAACGAGTAAGCGTGTCCTAATCTTTCCTCCAAGGATGGGCGTGGATGTGTGTTGTTTTGACGAGCAGCCGGTTTTGGCCACTCGGTTGTTGTTGCATGTTGGCAACGAAGTCCGCTTTCCCTTTACCCTTGTTATTTCGAGGGTCCTTATTTGAGGAGGAAGGCTCGCGGCCCATCTGGTCTATTTAGGGCAGTTAATCGTTCAGAGCCTGGAAGGTTGTTGGTTTGAAGAACGTCATGAACTGGGACACAGTCGTTTGAGGATCAAGAGTCCCGATAAACATGTCCATAGCGGGGGATTCTTCGATGCGTTGTTCGCACTTTGACTATAGGTTCCGCCACCGGATCGCATATTAGACCCAGGTTTCTCCCAGCTTTACCCTGGCATTGATTAATGCTGTGATCGGGGTGTGCTCTCTTGCGCTGGAAAACCTCTATGTGAACAATTGTTCCATCTCTGTGAATGTTCTCACGGAGTCATTTGGGAGCTCCGAATACCATTCAAAGGCCGTCTCTGGTCTTCTGGCAGTTCCGAGGATTTTAGCACCGATTTTGCCCCCAGTCCCTCCGCGTTGTTTTCTAATGCTGAGGGAGTTTCTTCGTCATTTAACAACGAATGGGAGACCATGTGGCAACTTGCTACATAGTCTTCGATTTCTTCTGATGAGTCATTTTCCTCATCGTTGTCACTTTTTTCATTCTCAAGAATATACTTGAGGAACTCTTCGAGCGTGACCGGTTTTCGCGCCTTCTGGTTGTACTCTTTCAGCGCGTCAATGTACTTTTGTAGGTCTGTGCACTTGTCATCATACTCATCAGGCTGCACAGGTTTCTTGGACTTTTTCTTTTTCTTCGAAGACTTTGAAGGCCTGACTTGGGGATTTTGCCCTTTGTCAACAATCTTCGGTACGGGACGCGGTTTCATCATCCTTTCGATGATTTCAGGTTCAAGTGGGCTTTTCTACCTGACTGCCGGACATGCCTGTAGATCCTTCAGTATACTTTTGGTTTTAGCTGAAAGAACGACTTCCCATGGAGTTTCTTCCATGAGCGAGCATGATTCTCCCGGCGCATCCACCTTTTTGGGAGTGTGCTTCTGGGGCGGGTTTACTCTCCAGTTCTCAGATAGCGCGAACTTCCCCTGTTGATACTGGTCCTCGACCCAGTTCTTGAAGACGTGGAAATCCTCAATTGAGTGGCTCACCATCCTGTGATAGGAGTAGTAGTTGGGGTTGTTGACGTCGCCGTGTTGCGGTGGACGCCGTGGGTCTGGCAATATGATGAGTTTGTTGTGCACTGCCAATTCAAACAGTCTCCTCGTCTTTTCACGGGGAAACGAGTAAGCGTGTCCTAATCTTTCCTCCAAGGATGGGCGTGGATGCGTGTTGTTTTGACGAGCAGCCGGTTTTGGCCACTCGGTTGTTGTTGCATGTTGGCAACGAAGTCCGCTTTCCCTTTACCCTTGTTATTTCGAGGGTCCTTATTTGAGGAGGAAGGCTCGCGGCCCATCTGGTCTATTTAGGGCAGTTAATCGTTCAGAGCCTGGAAGGTTGTTGGTTTGAAGAACGTCATGAACTGGGACACAGTCGTTTGAGGATCAAGAGTCCCGATAAACATGTCCATAGCGGGGGATTCTTCGATGCGTTGTTCGCACTTTGACTATAGGTTCCGCCACCGGATCGCATATTAGACCCAGGTTTCTCCCAGCTTTACCCTGGCATTGATTAATGCTGTGATCGGGGTGTGCTCTCTTGCGCTGGAAAACCTCTATGTGAACAATTGTTCCATCTCTGTGAATGTTCTCACGGAGTCATTTGGGAGCTCCGAATACCATTCAAAGGCCGTCTCTGACAGGCTGCCAACGAACCGGTGAAGCAATAGTTTGTCCTTGCCTCCAGTGTTGCCGCACACAGCTCTGAACTGCGCTTCGTGCTGGTGTGGGTTGCCTGCCCCCTTGTACACATGGAACTTGGGGATCATATATCCCGACGGGTATTTAATTTAGTCATACCAGCCTGGATACGGTTGCCCAGTTCTGACAATTTGGACAGCCGCTTCATTTGCTTGATGAGCTCTTATTTGTTGAGCTATATAATCATCAAGAGCAGCCTTGGAGATTGTTTCCTCCTTGGCTGCCGATAAAGCCGGAAGAGAGTTTGATGTTTCCCCTCTATCATCCTTGATGATTATCGGCGGATCCTCGGCTGGGGATTTTGGCTGGATTATCATTCCAACCATATCCTGGAATAAGAGAGCCATCTGCTTTATGTTAGCAGCTTTCTCAGCAGCTTCTTTGTCCTTTCTTTCAAGCACTCTTCGCAGGAACTCTGTATCGGTCTCCTGCTCCTAAAGCCGTTCGGCTGTTGTGTCCGGGCTTTCTCTCTGTCCGGTAAGTGCTGCCATTTTGGTCTGCATCTCCTGAAGCTTTTGTTATTGCTCCTGAGCTTTTGTCAGCGAGCGAGTTTGCGGTCGATGTCCTACAGAAGCACGACATTCTTCTTTCCCGGAATCCATGTAGACCGTATGTACGATCATGCCCCCAGACTTAGGGCGTTTGGGTCCATCGCTTTTGGAATTTGCCACCGGCGGTGGGATTTTCTCTGGCCTCATCCTTTTGTAGGAGGTCGGAGTTGAAGGAGCCATTGTAACAGGCACTTGTGTAGAAGAAGTCCCTCATTGTATGACGGAGGGACAGTCTTTCTCTTTCCGAGCCTTCGATTTCTTCGGTCGACAAGAGTAGTTTTGATCAATCACGGAGTCCTGGACTTTTCTCCAGACCCTATGAATTTGCGAGGAGAGTCGTTGATGGGGACGCTCTGTCTTTTCCTGCACTTTGGTTTCTGCAGGTGGGGGTGATTTCTTTATCACCATCGTTGGAGAGTTCTTGCATACCCTCCTGAGTAGATCAAACATGTTCCCGGTTGGAACAACTACGTCAACTTCTACCATTGGAGCTGGTGGGGTAAGTCCTGAGGGGGAGTTGCCCCCAGCTTTCCTCACTTGGCGCCAGTGACAACGTCGAGCGTGCCTTGCAGACAGGGCTGCCTTAGATTTAGAAGCGGCTTCTTTGTGCCCCTGGCTTTGCTAAGGGGCTGCTGTTGGCGTCAACCCGTTAATGACTGACGTTCTGATTGCAGTTTGAGGAGGGCCGGCCAATCTTTCGAAAACGGACTTTCTGGTAGGGGAAGCACCTTTGACGACTTCACCCGTAGCAAGAGTTGGGAGGGCTATCCGTTTTGGGGCAGCCCCTTCAGGTATCACGAGCCTCTTTGCTGACCCGTTTGGATTCTTGCCAGCCTGTTGAAGACTGAGACGTCGGCTTTGAACGGCCCATTGAGAGGGGCCGTTGTAGTCTCCAGTCGATCGAAGACCGGCCTCTTGCGAGCTTCTTCCTATGGCGCTGAGGCACCGACACCCACCGGTGGGAACATGGTCCCGAAGAGTAGTCCAGTAGTGGCTTGAGTTACTTGCCACACCGGCATTGAAAAGATAGAGGCCGCGCTCGGCCCCTAGGTTACTCCTCCAGCTGGGGTGGAGCGAGTGTTACTGTTGCAAGAAGTGCATTGGGAAGCCATCGATTTCTCTTCTTCTGCACAGGGGCAGACACCAAATTTTAGTACCTCAGATCCAAGGGCAATCATAGCAAACCGCGATTTCGTTTGCGAAATCACGACACACGAAGTGTGGAGTGGAAAGAGGAAAAGGCCCCACCGGGCGTGCCAGAATCTGTTTACCGTTGAAAAGACCGGACCGAGACGTTGGGACGTCTGGCCTGAATTTTAGGTGGCAGATACTATTTAGATTTATCCGTCCACCTCTCCGAAAATACCAAGTTGATTTATGGCACCATATATAGGAGGTTTGGACAGAAGCGACCGTTGTAGCAGATTTTATCAGATTCCCCTTCATTTTATGAGGGGTTTTTGATTGTGGGGATGCTCTTCCCTACTGGCGCAAGCCCCTGCAGTTAATTACGTTACCACATTGCGATAACCACTTTCTCCTACTCCGGAAGTTCACTTCGTGTCGTGTGTGTTTTTGTTTGTTTTGGTTGCCTGTAGATTGTATACGGAGACTAGTTTATGTCGTCGCCTGTAGGGCGCGGATTAGTCCAAATCCGTATATTTTAGATTTGGGCTTATGTTTATTTAAGGACCGTTAATCTGGTTTGAGATTAAGATCAACTTAAATGTTGAGCATTTGGGCTCAATTTGTTCTTTCTAAGGATGCGTTCGTCTAATTTGAGACTAAGATCAACTTATCAAAATTTTAAAGATCATTTTTATTTAAGATCCAGCAAAAGAGAATTTAGGCTCAGCTGTAAGAAAATTTCAGAGACTTATCCAATTTGGGCTAAGTCTACTTATCCTTTTTCTTTTCAAAAGTGCTAAGCACTTACTTGGGCTCTGTTTGTTCAGCCCTTTTTCTTTTCATGTAAAAGTGCTAAGTGCAGTGTTGTCTAGCATAGCAGCAAGGTTTCGGGAGGCATCATCCATGCCATATTTAATTTTTTTGCCGTTCTAGCTAACCCTAACCCTAGAATCGATACTAGAAAATCCGACGAAATGAAATGCGAACACTTTACATCTAAGTGAATGAGGGAATACAACCTTTGTAGATCGGTCCTTCACTTCTAAACCTCCATGTAGTAGTCCCTTCGCTGTGATCATCGAACTCCTGGACTCTAGTGATGGTTCACATGAAGAAATGAACGGGCTTGCTCAATGCCTTTGAAGCCGAAGATGATCTACGTCGAGAAGACTCAAGCTCAAGCTACCTCTTCACTAGTGGTGAGATTAGTGAAGCAAACACCCTAAACTAAATGGCTAATAGTAGAGGATGATGAAGTAGGAAGTGGGCTCACTTTAGTTTTATTTTTCTCACAATATTTCATCACCTTTTCAAACCCTAGAAAACTCTTTTCATTGAGGAAGAAGAAGATGTGATGAAGAAAATGAATGAGAGAGTGATGTTAGAATTGCAACCATAGTGAGTTAGTGTCATGCCTAACTCATGTAGAGAATAAACCATAGTCTAAGGTTAAGGGTTGGGTTAACAAATATCTTAATCAAGACAAAAGAGTGGACTAAGTCAATGAAGACCACAAGCTTCTAGAAGCTTTGAACCATGACAAATATCTCCACAATTTTGAATTTGCTTGAAATAAATATAAACCCTAACTTAACCCTAGCATGGTGTGAGTCTCATACATACTTGTTGCAAGTGTAACCTAGCATGACATAACAATATATATCGCATATATATTTTGTGCCAAAAAGAAAACAATATATATATCACATATATGTAAAGTACATCACATGTGAGAAAAAGAATTTCTTAAGTGAGCTAATATTAGTTAATATAATGTAATATATCAAATATATAATAATACATTAAATTATTAAATCAACTCTTGATTTAATAATCCGGCTATATCACATACAATCGACTAATATCAAATGTAACAACTTATTGAATCAACACTTGATCCGATAACCTGGCTATATCACATATAACCGACCAATGTCACAAGTCATGAGAATAGAATATGTATCACATACTCATATTAATCTCGGTCCCGCACATATCACATATATGCTCCCACTCCATTTCGCATGAACCAGGAAACCTCTGTGTAAGACTCTAAAGACTCGTCAATACGCCGGCAGTAGGTGATGATCATATCAAACACCCACAAGCCGCAAGCGGTTTGCTAAAAGTAACGACCACCCGGGTATTGAGCGATCAGAAGATCAACAAGCAAGCCTGCTCACACTCCTGCAAATCAAATCAGTAACACTACCGTACAGTTCGGTCTCTTCGTCTGATATGTCGCATATCACAGCCTGGGGGTGGTATAACGTCAGACCCCAATAGCCTGATAAGTCATGCCGATGCAAGGTCCATAACGGTTCGAGAAATTACTGGTAACACTTACCAATAAATCTCAGCAACCCTGGTTAGGGATTTCCTGTTATGGCTAATCGAGCATAGCGCAACATCAACCTCCAATACCGGGAGAGACGAAACCCCTCCTATCGCTCATTACCTCCATATGACTCGGGACTGTACCCAAAAACCACCTTTTTGCACGATCTCTTGACCGTGGTATGGTGGAAATCAAAGCACAGTGGGAATCACACAAGACTCTATGACGATCTCGGGTCTACAAACTAAGCTGTACCAGTGTCATCAGAGAACGGCTATCCGACGATAGGTATAATACCATCTAGGAGTTCTCGGCGAGTCTGTCCAGTGTACCCAGTCTCTACTGAGCACCCATATACCTTCTCTGATGTCAAATACCAATGGATATGGGATCATCCATCGCCCATCTCATGGGTCGAGAAGCGCATACGCTAGTCTACTCTGGAGTATCGATGCCCTGTCTCGATACTCCCACGACTAGGAACATTTGAAGGATGTACTTACCGAGTACCCTGTCCCCACTAGTATGATCTGCATCATAGTCCTGGTAGTCAAGTACTCATCCTAAGGGCTTTATTAATATGTAATAGAGAGACAATAAGTATACATATTAAGATAAAGAGCAACCAGATAGCATACTTTCATGTCGAGCAAGAAAGTCATCCCTATATATGTCCAAGCATCCGCTACAATATACATCGCATGTACAATAATGGCCTCTAGGGCATTCATATAACTAACACTAAGGACTTATTTGAGCTCTGACGCTCACATGTATATCATGTGAAGCATTCAGTCATGGGCATTGCCCAATAAATGTTGAACACTTTTAATCATTTTGACTAAATGTGAAGTGCTAAGCACTTTTTATGGCGTCCACATGAGGCGCTTTGCACTGCCCAATCAGTGCTAAGCACTTAGTTGTCTTCGGCTGTATAGAGAGTGTTGAGCCCTTTTATTCAGCGTCCACGTATGTTTCACGTGAGGTGTTGGCCTTCTGTTTTGGGCGTCCGCGTATTTTTCACGTGAGGCACTAGACGCTGTTAAAAGGGGACGCCCACGTGAGGTGCACGTGAGACGCTAGTCTTTTTTACCTTTTTTTAGAGATTTAATCTCTGTTAATGGCATTTTGACCATTAATGATCACCAAGATCTTCGTTTTTTGAAGATCTGGAATCAGTTTTTTCTTAAGAACTAAGTTCTTTTATAGGTTCCTTTCTCCTTATGTTTTTTTAGACCTAGTTCTTTTCTGAATCTTTGATTCTTAAGAACAAGATCTTCCCGATGAGAATTAAATTCTAACTTATAGAAGACTTGTCTTGTAGATCTCAGATCCAGAGAAAGAACTATGTTCTTTAAAAAGGGTTAAACCCTTAGATGTGATAGAGATATTTTGATCTCTTTTCTTTACCTAGGGTTTTGAGAAGGAAGATTTTCTTCTTTGAGAATTGAATTCTCTGTTCTTATTTAGAGCACCCTGTATTTTTACAGAAGTTTGTAGGGTGTTTTCTCTATCTCCTTCTTTCTTTCTCTGTGTTGTGGTCTTCTGTGTCGCTAAGACTTGAAGTCTCGGGTCCTTTATATAGTGAAGGTAAATTGTTAATTGGGTTTGAGAAAATCTCTCATTGAGAGATTCTAATTGATTTGGGGAATTTTGCCCACAACTGGATCTTAGATCCAAGGACTTCTGTTTTTACAGAGTATGATTTTTGTTTTTAACGAGACCGGGGAAATATTTTCTCCTATATAGAATTTATTCTGTAAAACGGTGATTTTTTAATCACCATTGGATTTTTAATCCAAGGGTTCTCTGGTTTACAAAGAGCAATCTTTCTTGTTTAGAAAGATTGAGGGAATATATTCCAAAATAGAATTATTCTATCATTGGATTTTTGATCCAACCGATAATATCTTTCTTATTTTATAAAGATTTGGGAAATGTTTTCTCCCAACAGAATTTAATTCTGTATTTTGATGATTTATCATCTCCATTGGATCTAAGATCCAACGGTTCTGTTTAACAGGGAGTATTGTAGAATTTTAATTCTACCTGGGCGCCGCACTCACGTGTTATGCGCATGGGTGCTACTTAAGAATTTAATTCTTATAAAGGGTATTTATGTGCTTTGCACATTGGCGCCCGTGTGAGGAGCACGTGCGGTGCCATCTAAGAGTTTAGCTCTTATGTAATGAACTCTTCTGTGCTTTGCACATTGGCGTCCACGTGAGGAGCACGTGTGACACCATCTATGAGTTTAACTCTTATGAACTCTTCTGTGCTTTGCACATTGGCGCCCGCGTGAGGAGCACGTTAGGCCCCACTATAGGATTTAATTCTATAAAATTAGCTCTGGAGCTAGCGCTCTCATGGAGAGCACGTGAGGCGCTGCCTCATTGAATTCAACAGAGCTTTGCTCTTTTATTAGGTTAAATATATTGGGGAAACACCCACGAACCTCCGAAGTCTAACATACAGGTTCTTAGCATGTCTTCCAGAATCTAAATTGTTCGCTCAGACTGTCCATCTGTTTGATGATGATACACTGTACTGAATTTTAGACTCGTCTCCAGGCTAGCTTGCAGTCTCTGCCAAAATTGTGACCGGAATCTTGTATCACGATCGGAGACAATGCAAACAGGTAATCCATGTAATCCCACGATCTCCTGCAAGAGTTTATGGGCATCAAATATGGTACATCTTGAAGGTTTAAATCTTACTTTAGATTTACGCTCACTTTCATGTACTTCTTTGCTAACGTCTTAGTTGACTGGCCAACTCGAAATGGAATAAAGTGAGCTGACTTGATGAGTCGATCCACAATAACTCAAATTGCATTGTTACCCTTCGTGCTGCGAAGGAGAGCGGTCAGGAAGTCCATGGTAATGTACTGCCATTTCCATTCTGGGATTGGTAACGGCTGAAGTAGACCAACGGTTCTGTGATGTTCAGCCTTCACTTGCTGACACACCAAAAACTTTGTTATGCTCTTTGCTACTTCTCACTTCATTCCATGCCACCAGTAGTGTTGCCGTAGATCCTTGTACATCTTCGTACCACCGGGGTGTACCGAATACGGAGAGCTGTGAGCTTCTTTCATCAACTCTTCTCGAATAGGTCCGATTAGAATGCATAAACGACTTCCATATCGTAAGGATCTATCTTCATGGATGATGAAGTCAGTTCGTAGTTCACTTTCTACTTGTTCTCGGATCTTTTGTAACTTGGCATCATTTGCTTGAGCTACCTTAATCTGATTGACAAGATTGGACTGGACTTGTAAGTTAATTAAAGATGAAGCATTACCTGCAAGACTACTTCAATCTCCAGTACATGCAGTTCTTTTTGTAGTCTGTACTGAGCGATGAGGTTCATTGCTAATGGCTGGCGACTAAGGGTATCAGGAACTACATTCACCTTTTCAGGATGATACTGTAGGTTGATGACGAAATCCGCCATGAGTTCTAGCCATCTTCTCTACCGTATGTTGAGTTCCTTCTGAGTAAATACATACTTCAGATTTTTATGGTCCGTGTATATATCTACTCGTTCGCCCAAAAGATAGTGGCGCCAAATCTTGAGTACGAAAATAACGGCTGCCAATTCTAGATCATGTGTTGTATAGTTGCATTCATGTACCTTTAATTGACTTGATGTAAAAGCCAAAACTTTTCCATGCTGGTGTAGAACACATCCTAATCCTTTACCAGACGCATCACAATACACAATGAATCCTCCAGTTTAATCCAGTATTATAAGGATAGGTGCAGAGCTTAATCTCGACTTGAGTTCTACAAAAGTTTTTCACATGGTTCTGACCACACGAATAGTTCATCTTTACGTGTGAGCTTGGTCAGGGGTGCTGCAATCTTTGAGAAGCTTTCAATGAATCGTCGGTAGTATCCTGCTAATCCCAAGAAACTTCTTATATCTTTCACCGTCTTTGGTGTTGGCCACTCGTTGATAGCTGACTCCTTAGCTGAATCTACAGAGATTCTTTCGCCTAAAATGATATATCCGAGAAATCCGACTTGATCTAGATAAAATTCACACTTGCTGTATTTAGAATAGAGCTGGTGTTGTCGTAATGTCTCCAGGATAATCCGTAAGTGCTTGGCGTGTTCTTTCTGATTCTTTGAATACACCAGGATGTCATCGATGAAGATGACAACGAACCTGTCTAGGTACTCTCGGAAAACTTGGTTCATCAGGTTCATAAAGATGGCTGGTGCATTGGTCACTCCAAATGGCATTACGAGATATTCATAATGACCATAACGAGTCCTAAACACCATCTTCGGAATGTCGGACTCTTTGACCTTCACCTGATGATAACCCAAACGAAGATCTAGTTTGAAAAGACACAAGATCCACTTAACTGTCGAAAAGGTCATTGATACGCGGTACTGGATACTTGTTCTTAATCGTCACTTTGTTCAGAGCTCGATAATCCACACACATCCTGTAGAAACCTTCCTTCTTCTTCACTAGTAACACCGGAGATCCCCAACTTGAAGTACTGGGTCAGATCCAACCTTTCTTCAGTAGTTCGTCCAACTGAATGCGGATCTTCATCAATCCTTCTGGACTTAATCGGTATGGAGCTTTGATTATAGGTTGTGCGCTAGGTTATAAATCAATACTAAATTTAAGAGCTCGATCTGGAGGCAAACCTAATATGTCTTCATGGAACACATCCTCGAATTCTCGAACTACTTCAGGCTTTTCTTCCTCTGCAGGTAGAGAGAACACTTCTGCATTCTTCATTTTAGCACGGTAGCTTCCTGGCTCCAAGGTTCTTTCTCCACTTTTAAAATAGAAGACTGGGTGATCTGCTATCTCAAATACTACCCTTCTTTAACGGCAGTCAATAGTAGTATAGAATACTCCCAGCCAATCCATTCCCAACCCAACATCGAAATTTGGTATGTCCAATACTTTGAAATTTGCGTAGAATTCTCGATCGCAAACTACGACAGGGCAATGATCATATTCCAAAGTTGCCTTCAAGACTCCATTCCCGGAACTGACATTCCAGCTTAAAATGAGTGGCTTCACGGGAATCACGTGCGTTCTGATGAATCGTTATAACATGAAGCAGTGTGAAGCTCCAGTGTTGAAAAGTGCGAGTGCAGGAAGGGTGTCTACTAGTATAATACCTAAGTTGTGTAAGATCATGTTTAGATATAGGAAAAGTAAAACGATACACAAGGATTGAAAGGTTGAAAGCATAAGGGAATTTACCAATGATGACTTGTCCCATGGCTTCGGCTTCCTCTACCGTCATTGTAAAAGCTTGTTGTCTCGGTACATTCCTCCTTGCCGGAGGCACATTCCTCTTCCCTTGAGGCACTTTTCTCTGTGCCTGGTGGAATTGACGATGAGGCTGTGCAGGTGGTCCACATGGACCTCATGCAGGAAGAGCTAGGCGAGGTACAGGAGCCTGAATGGTTGGCTGCTGTGGGGCTGTGATCGTGGGTTTGGGTGCTGGTGCTGTATTAATACGATATGGGCATGCTCCTATAGCGTGAGTAGATACACCACAAACAAACACATGCCATTTGCACGCCTACAGTCCTTTGCCAAGTGTCCAGTTCTGTTACAGGAGAAACAAAAATTTGAACTGGACCGGTTAAACGATCCTCCTGGCCACTTGGGTGCAAAAGTCGGCCTAGAAGAGGCTCCTCCTGTCATTTTTGTACCAAGGCGTTTGATTCCGGCTATTTGGGGCTTATCCTTCTTCTTGACCACAGCTTCATAATGGCGTGCTACCTTCAGGGCGAGTTCATGAGTTGGGTAGTTGCCTGTAGCTAACGCCGACTGAATCTCCGGGTCTAAGCTCTATTGGAATCGTCCAGCCCGAATCTCATCGGTCAGGATTAAGTGTGCCACGAACCTGATAAGATATTGATGTCAGGATAGTGATGTGTTTTACCGAACAGAATTTGATACGAATTCTTTACCTGCTAAGAATGATGAATTTGACATCATATTCATCCACAGATTTTACCCACATAGATCTATATTGTAGGTGGATGAACTGTTGTTCCATCTTAAAATGGGCAGTCTCGGGGAAGAACTTCGCATCGAACAGATCGCGGAACGTCTTCCACACTATGGGTTGTGTGAGACGGCTTTCCTCAGCTTTCCACCAAACTCTTGCGTTGTCGGTGAGCTGGAACTTGGCCACACAAACCCAAGCTATGTCTGGTACCTATGCTGCGGCAAGGTTGTCCTCTATACTCTGGGCCCATTCTTTAGCCTCAAGAGGACTTTCTTTCCTTGAAAAGTTTCTTAGATGTAACGCATGAAATTACTTTACTCCAGGTGCTTCGGCTTATGGGCGGTTCATGAGAATAACAGTCTGCTGCTGGTGGCCCTCCAGAAGACTTTTGATAGCTTCTAGAAGAACCGTTTGTTCATTGATTGGAGCAGCAATGGTAGGGGGAGGTGGTAAAGTAAGTGGTTGTGTGTTGCCATTGACATTGGTGCTGGTATTGTTGGGAGAATCATTACCTTGATAGAAAAGAAAATCTTAGGATAGATTCAAGAAATTGGAAATGCAAGAAATGTATAGTTGCCAATTCTTATAATTCTTGTGATATATTGCTTAAGACTTCATGCAGATCTGACCTTAATGGGCCGCCAACAAAACCTGTCACGCCCCGCTTTCCAGTAGACGGAAACGGTGACGTGGCAAGCCCACAACGTATTTACTATGAAATAAATACGTTAATCGTGATTAAGCAATATAACAATGAACAGAATGACAAGAGTAAAAAACGAAACAACAACTTTATTTACTTTCAACTTCACATACAACTGTTTGAAAATAAAAGATACAATAAATAAAGCAAATGCCTAAACAATAGAATACAGAAAGTAAGTGCAGGCTAGAAAGAGCTAGTAATCTGGCTGTGCAGCAAGCTGGTCCAAGTCTTCTGGGCTCGGCTATATCTCCTCAGAGTCCGGTCCTCCTAACGAACATCCCAAAAAAAGAAACAGAATGGAATGTTGTCAGCGAACTAGCGTTCAGTAAGTCTCGAAAGAAGTAAGAGAAGATAGTATATCATGGGAATAGGAACTAAAAGAACAAAGGACAGGTAAAATTATATATGATCATTCACAGGTATAAAATAGTTATTCTAACGTGGTTATTTGTAGTTTGATAAAGAAGGTATTCATGTATACGAGCGGAGTCCATCTAACTACGTGGACTATGGTAACATGTAGTACAAGGCCGCGTCATAACCCACGGGACAAAGGCACGTGAATTCATGTGGGTGTCTTTTAAAGTGACCTCTCATGCCACGATATACATTCCGTACCAATCTACCCCTTTGTCCCCGCGTATTGTATTGTATAGATTTAGATTACAGGTCTTAACCGAATCCATGGATATAAATTTTCAGGTTCATGTTCAGAATGTAATCATGTGTTTAGGTATTCATGTCAAGTTCATGTCACGTTATAACCATGGTTCGGTCAAGTCGAGTCAAGTATACAAGTTTGAGTTTGATGATTGAATTCGAGTATTCAGATTCATGATCAAGTATACAAGTTCGTATTTGATTTTGAATTCTGATTTGAGTTTGGACTCAGATTGAGTCAGAAACTGGTGAAAGGATTTAACTCTTGAATTTTTCTTAGATTCGGGAGTAAATGGCAACTGCTGCACATGGACGGCAGGATTTGTGTCTTTTTCCAAGACAATTGGTATTGATAACTCTGTTAAGTTGTCTAGCCTAAATAGGCAAGCACTCACTTTCTCCGGCTCCCTAGGGCTCAAGAGAAATGATACCGCTTAAGCCTATGTTAATTCTATAGTCCTTAAAGTATTGTTTGTATATCTCGAGGGGGTTTTATGAAAAATATGTTAATATTGTTTTAAAAATAACCCCGAGGGTGATTTACAAGATTTAAGGTTTTCATGGGCATGTATTTTAATTGTTGGGGTATTTTAATGATAAAAACTTTGCTTTTAAAAGTTTAGACCCTAACCTTTTTTTGTAACTTGATGGTATTTTATTAACATTTTAATTTTTCATTTTAAAAAAAAAATATAGTTTCATAATATATTTTTATTGAAAATACGGATTTATAATTTTTATATAATTTTTCAAAAAATTATTTTTGTTTAGAAAAGTTGCATTTCTTAAAAACCGTATTTTATTTCTTTTCGAGATCGAATACTCCATGAAGTGTTCTGCATCTCGCTCTACTATCCCAAGAATGTGCGATAATCTGCACCATCCATTAGCGGGACCCCTAACGAGGGTTGTAGAGGCGTATTTGCCAAGAATTACAAAATACCGCTTTAGAAGAAACCCGTTTTTGAAAAGATGTGGTATTTTAATGTAAAAGTTATTCTTTGAACCAACTATATATATATATATATATATATATATATATATATATATATATACATCGTGCTATGAAACCAAAATGTGCGTGATGGATAGGTCGTTACCCCGTGAAGTTTTCCTAAAGGTATTGTTTTAACAATTATCGAAAAGAGGTTTATACTAAAATTCATGGCATTTTAATAAAAAAGTTCGTTTATATTTGTTTCACATGAAAAATTTTGGTTAAATTTGAAGCTAAAAGATTGTAATCGAAGTTACAAGTAGGGTGGTAAAATTAGTTTGACTTATGTATAAAGTAAAAGAGAGTTCTAAGTTTAAAAAGAAATGTATCGAAAGTAACTCCACTTTACCGATATATTTTTAGGAGATGAATTGATATGGAAAGAAGAAGATATGAAAAGGACTCACGGCATGATAATATAGAGAAGAGAGTAAGGAAGAAGGGAGGGGGATTCGTGGCGTCGCGGGAGCTCCGGAAACGGTTTCGATATTCGATGGAAGGAGCTTGGTTGCTAACTCGACTTGACTCCACTTGCACTTAGGAAATTTTTAGGTGATTTTGCTAGAAATTTTCAGAATAGAGGGAGGTTAGGGTATGGGATGGTATTTATAGTGGAGAATTAGGGTTTGAGAATTAAAATTTTGGATTAAAAATCATTAAAAAAAATTTTAAATGGTGAATTGAAGGGTCTCTGTTTGATTGTAGGAAAATCAAACAGTGCAGAGGAGTTAAGGGGAGTCGAAGGCATGTGGTGTAAAACACGGAGGCGATTGGGAGCAATCCAACCGTCGGTGCTGGCCCAAAGCTAAGAACGGGTGGTCGGATCTCAGTGTTCAGCCTCGAGATTTGTGCCGCGTGTGTATTTTTGTGTGTATACCTCATTGCGCTTGTTTGATTTTTTTGAAACTTTTCATTTCTCTGTGTATTGCATGTGCAACACTTGGGCTTCCAAAAATTAAGAAGAAAAATTCTAAAAATAATTGAGTCTGATGGAAATCGAACACATAGGCTATGTCACAGCAATGCAGGAGGTTTACCATTGAGCAACAAGTTACTTCTTACTTTTATTTAATAAAAATAACTTTTAACTCTTACACAGGCTGTAATACTCTTTTCAGTACAATAACAAGAAAATTTCTGTACAGTGATTTCAGAGTCGTTACATTAGCACTTTCCTTATGTTTTCTTTTCTTCAAGAATTACCCATTTTTCGTTAAAACAACTGTATATTTATTTATTTGCTTTCAAATAATATAAATGGTCCATTCTTGTATATCTTCTTAATCACACTGTATTGCTATTCCATAGGTTGCGTGTTCGAATCCCGACTGAATTATTTTAATTTTGTTTTAAATCTCAAGTTTTAAAATAATCTCATATATTTTTTATAAAATATTTATTAATATGTTGAGAGAAGAGAAAAGATTTTTTTAATTAAAAATAAAATTTAATTGTTTATTTTAATTTGTTTTTTTTATTAGGATTCAAAAGTGTTAGGCTGATTTTGGTTATTTCATATGATAAATATACCGATTGATATAAGTATAATAGTCATAATATTTTAGATAATAATGAGTTCTCATATCAATAAGATATTTAACAATCATATTTTTTTTAACTTTAAGATATCCACACAACCATTCCCATACCTAATCTCTACCGTCCAAAACCACTCGCAGCCAGATCGACAGATTTAACATTTCAGAAAAACAAAATATTATTTTGGGGAATTTATATAATTGAATAATAAATATTATGAATATTTTAATGTGTGGAGATTAGTTTTTATGATATGGTATAATTATATACCGATAAATTGGGAAATATTGGGAAAAATACATTTGAATGTTGATTTTTAATGAAATTTTGAGATTTAGACATTTTATGAATTATTATATATTTAATTATATACAAGTTATTTCTAAACTTGATTAATGTTCACTAATCATGCATTGATGGTGTTTTGTGCTTGTGACATGCACCATATAATATTTTCTTTACTTGTTACATTTTATGATATGAAGCATGTCTTCATCTTTATTTTAAGTGTTCTGCTTTTGGAAAAGAAAAGAGAAAAGAAAAGAAACGAATAAAGATTAAACAAAGGGGTATGGGCAAGAGAGAGAAGAGAGAGTGAGAGAGGGGGTGAGGGGTCATAGACCTTGGCTCATTTGTGTTTGTCTCCATCATCTTCATCACTTTCTTCTTCTCATTTCCCTCACCATGGCTGCCCTCTCCCTCCACCACCTCCTACACCACACAACAACTTCAAATATACATTAAAATCATGCACCCTCTTCACAAAAAAATGTGCACAAGCTCACTACAAGCATGGGAGATCAAGAAAAATTGGATTTTGAGCTCTAAGGGATTCTAGGGTTTGCTAAAGAGGTATTTCATTCATATTAAGTGTAGTATTTGATTTCCTTTAGCCTCTAGATTAGTTTAGAAGTGATTCTGTGAGGTTTAGTGAACTTGGAAAATTCCAAGTTGAGATTAGGGTTTGATTTGAATTGAGATAGTGCAATTGAGCTTTGGTAGTGAACTTAAACCCCCCATAGTGTTAAAAACTTGGATCAAACAGAGCCTAGACCATGCAATTTGATTTAGTTGATTCAATGTCAGTTTTTGTGTTAAAATGTGCCTACAGGGAATCTGGTGTAACTTGGGATAATTAAGAGAAAACCAGCAACCCTAATGACCTAGATTGAACACTAGGAGACCACCCTGCCAATAAGAACCCAATCCATGCACTTGGGGCTGAGCAGGACGGATCTTGAGGGTGTGTGGCCGGCTAAATTGAGGGTGTTAGTGTTGGTTTTGGCTCTGTAGCTCATATACCTCCTATACATCACCCCAGTACCGTTTATTCATCCCTATTTCACCTGAACTAAAATCTGGAGCAAGTTTCATGAGTTGCTGTTTTGTTTTTTTTACTTTCCATGACATGAAGTTTTGATATTTGGTTTTATATCGGTCACTTGACGTTTGTACGTCGATATCGGGTGTTATTTGGTTGATTTGCGTGAGTAGATCATAGGTTTTAACCTATGTGTAATTCACGTGTCGTTTTGGTTTTGAATTGGACGTTTTGATGCGATATGATATATATGATATGTAGGTACCCTCACGTGGACTTCGGACGATGAAGAAGAAGATGGTGACATCGACTTCGGCAAGCGAGAATCAAGGTGAGTAGATATATATCTACGGGGGAAGTCGGGTGGATGGCGTATAGCACCCCCGCAGTTTCGTAGTGTAGCAAGGATATGTTATATATTTATATATATGTGTGTGTGTCGTAAGACATGTATAGTTTTAAAGAAAGGTTTTAGGAGATCATGGGTTAAATTTTAGTGTAATTGGATGATAGTGTCGTTAGTTAGTCTCTTAGTCGCGAAACCTTAAAATAAAGTTTACATACACGCATGCACACACGGGTTATGTTTTGGCGTATATGATATGTGTGTGTGTGTGTATATATATCTGTGTGTGTGTGTGTGTGTGGATGTGTTGCTACACACACACACACACGTATACCCATATGATGAGGATGGTATATGATACTTGGAGATGAGTCGATGTGATCGGGCATGATGCCGTGAAATCGTGTTAGTTGTATATATACCCTAGAGGCCATTGTTGTACATATTATGTATATTATAGTGGATGCTTGGATATATATATAGAGAGGACTTTCTTGCTCGATATGATAGTTTGCTATCTGGTTTAACTTTGTCTAAACATGTTGACTCTGTATTGGTTTACTGTCTTGCTTTCACATGTTGATAAAGCCCTTAGGATATGTACTCGACTACTAGGACTATGATGCAGATCATACTAGTGGGCCAGGGTAGTCCAAGAGTACATCCTACAACTGTTCCTAGTCGAGGGTGTATCGAGACAGGGCATCGATACACCAAAGTAGATTAGCGTATACGTATCTTGACCCATATGATAGGCGATGGATGATCCCATATCTATCGGTGTTTGATATCAAAGATGGTATACGGGTGCTCAGTGGAGACTGGGTACACTAAACGGACTCGCGAGAACTCCTAGATGGTATTATTCCTATCGTCAGATAGCAGTTCTCTGGCGATACTGGTATAGGTTAGTCTGTAGATCCGAGATTGTCATAATGTCTTGTGTGATTCCCACCGTGCTTTGATTTCCACCTTACCGCGTTCAAGAGAACGTGCAAAACGGTAGATTTTGGGTACAGTCCCGAATCTCATGGAGGCAATGAGCGATAGGAGGGGTTTCGTCTCTCCCGGTATTAGGGGTTGATGTTGCGCTGTGTTCGATTGGCTATAACTGGAAGTCCCTGGCCAGGGCTATTATGGAGATTTACTGGTAAGAGTTATCAATAGTTTCTCGACCTGTTATGAGCCTCACATCGACACGACTTATCGGTTACTAGGGTCTGACGTTCACCACTCCTAGACTGGATATGCGATATATCAGACGAAGAGACCGGACTGTACGGGTAGTGTTACTGATTGGCTCAACGGAAGTTTTGACAGCTTCGCTGGTTTTCTTCTGATCGCTTAATACCCTGGTGGCCGTTACGTTTAGCTGACCGCTTGCGGCTTGT